>CM077667.1:233975141-238775141 GCA_039707655.1 Elymus sibiricus | reverse complement strand
CACAGGTGTTCCAGGGCCGGCTTGTTTCCTTCTTGGAGGTATAGAATTTCTTCTTGTAAAACCCTCCAGAGCATGAATTTTATACAGGGATTCAGGTACTAGTGGTACTGACCATTATCCAGCTGCTTGGGATTACTTTGAAATCCTCCTTGGTTATTATGCCGATTGCCCTGGCCAGGATGCTGCCCATTGTCATTATTTCCCGGATGTTGAAAACCAGCCCCCGAGCCACCTTGTGACTCGCCAGGTCCGTGCTGACCCGGGTGTCCCCCACCATTGCCTCCTGGATTATTTTCAAAAGCCTGGTTACGGAATTCTTGCATGATGTAACAGTTTTCCCATGAGTGGGTAGCCGACTTATCCCGGGTACTGTGCTTGGGACATGGTGCTTTAAGCGCCTCCTCATAGTTGTCAGGCTTGTTCCCATTGTAAACCCCTCCGGGGCGACCGTTGCGGTGCTGATTTTTTAAACCAATGTTAGTGTTGGCAACGAAGTCTGACCCGGCATCGGGCTGCTTCCTCTTGTTGTTATTTTGAACCCCCTGGTTACCACCGTGACCATGCTGGCCCTTTCCTCCTTCAGCCTTTTTGCCCTTAGCGATCTTGTCCTCATCCGAGTCGGGATCCTTCGTGCTATCTGACTCAGCATATCTGGTTAGGACATCCATTAAGTCGCCCATATCTTGTACCTTTCGCTTGAGCCGTCCGAGCTTATGAACCAACGGCTGGAACTGATAGTTCTTTTCGAAAATTAGGACCGCTTGAGCCGCCGTGATGCTGTCTGATGAGTGGATAATTTTCGCGACCCGGCGGGTCTAGTGGTGGGCCGATTCGTCCACTCGCTGAACGCAATGCTATAGATCTACTATTGTCATAGGCTTCTTGCAGGTTCCCAGGAAATTCTTTATGAACCACTCCTTCAGCTCTGCCCCAGTGTTGATGGAGTTCGGCGGCATATTTTTCAGCCACGTCCGAGTCGGTCCCTCCAACATCATGGTTAAATACTTGGTGTATACAGCATCACTGACATCCAGCATATCCATCGCCAACTCGTAGCTTACGATCCAGGATGCCGGCTAAAGATCCGTCGTGTAGTTTGGCACCTTACGAGGCCCCTTGAAATCTTTGGGCATGCACTCGGCGCGGAGTACCGGGGATAAGCATGGTATCCCAATTGTCCTACTGTTGGTCCCAGCCCCCAAACTCGCCGGTTGAGGGTGAAGCTGTTGAATCGCCCGTGCTGCCGCGTCCGCTTTTGCCTGTCGTGCGCCTCTGGCTGCATCAACAACTGCCTGGGCGTCTGACGGCATGGGCCGGGTTGGGGAGACCTGAGGCTATTGCCTACACCCACTGCTGGAAACGGCCGGAGACTCCACATGGCGGCCCTTGCTAGCGTAGGGAGTGGAATGCATCCGATCCCGGCTATATGAGTACTGCCGATTCCCAGGTGGTTGAACAGTTCCTAGTGTCTGTTGTGGCGTACTAAAAAGTTGTTGTGGCTCAAGGTTCAGCGGGAGTGTCGGTGTCGAAACCGGCGGATCTCGGATAGGGGGTCCCGAACTGTGAATCTAGGAACGATGGTAACAGAGGACGAAGGAGACGGTGTTTACCCAGGTTCGGGCCCTCGTGAGGTGGTAAAACCCTACGTCCTGCTTGATTGTATTGATGAGTATGATAGTTACAGAGTTGATCTACCTCGACATCAAAAGAGCTAAACCCTAGATTAATTGATTCGTCCCCCTACGAACTAGCCCCCTGGTTTATATAGACACCAGGGGTACCTAGGGTTACATATGGTTGGTTTCTATCCGGGCATAGATACGCCCATTCTTTCTTGCAGGACACACCAAGACTTCGGGACTCCTCCTTACGAACACAGGATCGTCTGATAACTTGGTCTTCTAGTAACCGTTCCTGTATGGCCCATCGTGTTGGCCCATCAGGGATGAACCAACGGCCTGAGGACCCCTTAATCCTGGACTCCCTCAGTAGCCCCCGAACTTGCCTCAGACGCCGAGGCACTCCGTGTTCGGCAGTTTCGTTCATCAAGGGTCTTTGGCTTGTGAGGCGAGTTCTCCACTTTTCCGATTCGCTAGACGATAACCAGACCACGTTAAGAATCCCCAACTGCCGGAAACGGCACGGGTCCACAACATTGATTTCCCTGGCCGAGGCTCAATGAAACCCCTCGATTCCTGCGCTCCAATAGTGTCGTCGTCCTGGGAACGGGGGTACCCAGACCTACCTGCCTAGGCTGCGCCGTAGAGGGGGACGGATCAAAAACCACCGGAGCGCCCTTGCGAGGTTGCTCACCACTGTACCAGTTCATCCACAAACCTCCTCGTGAGGCAATCCACCAAAAGCAGGAGTATGGTTTTACACTTCACAGCGGCCCGAACCTGGGTAAATCCGCGTGTTAGCCTTCTTCCCCGTGGTTGAGTGAGTTCAATTCGGCCGGGCTGTGGAGCCGTGAGATTAAAGCCAAAGCTGGATGGGATCTTTGCACACGCCCCTGAGTTCGAACCTCTTTGGGTTTTCGCAAGCCCGAAATCCGACATTTGGCGCGCCAGGTAGGGGGCGTGTCGAAGTTCTTCCTCATGCTTCGCGTCCTCTTCGCTCCGCCGCTCCGATGGCTGACGCCCGCCGAGCCCGCGTCGAGCGCTGAGCTGCTCGTGTCGCCCAGACAGCGCCAGTGGGCCGCTCCGCCGCGCGGCGATCCACCTCTCCTGCGGTCGACGCCACCACTGGCCCAGACGCCCACGAGCAGCAGGACTCGTCGCAGCCGGTCACCGCACAGCGCGAGGTGCCAGGTTCGCTGGAGTTCATCGCCAATGCGATCGAGGAGCTTCAGGAGGCGTAGGCCATGCGAGGCAGGTGTCGCCCCGCAGCACCTAGCGCAGCCACCGTCCCCGGCTCGGGCGGCATGCTGTGCGTCTGCGTCGACATACCGGGCATCAACAGGGCCGCGTCCCAGGGCCTCTTCTGGGCGTCGCGCGTCGGCCGCATTGGGGGCTATCCGCGCAACTACATCCGCATGTCCTTTGGCCTGGTGAATGTGGGTGCCACCTACCAGCGCCTCGCCCAGGCCATGCTCGCGCCCGATGAGGTCCGGCGCCGCGCGGTCCTGGAGGAGGTACCGGGCCCTAGCGATCCCCCGGGGCATCACGGGGCCCCCGAGCCTCCGAAGGCGTCGGGCTCATGAAGGCCAGGCCCCAACGACTACCTCGACGCTTCAGCGGTATCGTTGCCAGGTGACTTTTTGGTTCGTCCCAGGTAACTTTTTGGTTTGTTCGGATTGAGGGCGCCCATCGGGCTGCATTATCCTCAGGCGATTAGGGTCCGTCCCTGCAGCCGCGTCGTTTGCGCATGTATCAGAACCTCTTATGCACTTGATAAATTTCCTAAGTAGTCCAACCTGCATGCTCGGTGCTTCGCCACCATGAATGTCGCCGCGCCCTAACGATCCTGCCTTCGACCGCCTTGTCATTAAGGGATGGCATGACGTTTGTGCTCGGGTCCGTCCCTGCAGCGTTGACAAATCCAAGCGGTCGAGCTCTGTCTCACGGGCCAGCCCCATTCATGTCACCTCTCGTGGCCCTTGGTGCTACGTCCTCTCATGAGCTAATCGGGAGTGGGTGAGTCAGGGTGCGCGGCACGGTTCCTGCAACCACAGTCGGCGTTTCGCCACCGCGGGAGCTGCGCGACGGGTGTTTTCTCCTCGGGTTTGTCGCATAAGACTTGGCTCGGCGTCTGTGCTCGGGTCCGTCCCTGCAGCGTCGATAAATCCAATGGCTGAGCTCTGTCTGGTGGGCCGGCCCCTCTCACGTCACCTCCAGGGGTCCTTGGTGTTTGGCCTTCTCATGTGATGGCCCTCGGAAATTCATTCGGCGCAGGTTTCTCCAAAATATATAGGACTTGCAATGGAGCCTCTTACCAGAAGATTCAGGCGCAACCCGCCTTTGAGGTAGGGCCTCGTGAGACCCGCGCTGGCTCACGGGTGCCCGAATACACCTCCAGTTCTACCGTGCAGGCCACGCGTACGAACTTAATGGGTTGTACACGCCCGGGGGGTCAGGAGGCGAGCCCCCCTTCCCACGCCCAAGTGGAAGCCCCATGCTCTGCGCTGGCGGATGACAGTGTCGCTCAGCGGCTATGCCCACGCAATGTGGAAGCCCCATGCTCCGCGCTGGTGGATAAACAACTGAGGGCGCCCTAGCGGCTGCACCAACCTCAGGATGGCCTCTCACGGCCCCGTCTCGCAGCATTCCCCTAGGATGCCCGCGCGAGGGGGCTGCACTAGGGCTACGCTCATGCCTGGCGCGTGCCACCTCTCCAGGTACCTGATACTTGGTCTTCCCGCATCCCTCCCAGGCAAAAGCTGGCGAGTAAAGGTATGGGAGCCACTCGTACGTCAAGGTGGACCCATGAGCATCGCGACTCAAGGGCCTCACTGGTCACGTAGCCCCTCACCCCTTGGTCTCGTCCTGGTGATCCGGACGCCCCAACGGCGGTTGAGGTATGCGCGGGACCGGGCCCTGCCGACGCAGAAATCAAGGCCCTCCAAATCTCCAAATCAACCTCGTCGTCGCCATGTTCCTTTCATGAGGGCTGCTCGCACGTCAAGGGGGACTCCTAAGCATCGCGACTCAGGGGCTTCGCTGGTCACGTAGCCCCTCACCCCTTGGTCTCGTCCTGGTGATCCGGACGCCCCAATGGCGGTTGAGGTATGCGCGAGATCGGGCCCTGCCGACGCAGAGCGCTACAGCAAACAGGAAGGAAGCAAGGCGAGGAAGGAAACCACATAATTTAAACAGTCATTACAAGCATTGAATGTCTCCAAAAACGCAAACAAGTCTAACGCCTCCGCGAGGCACGATAGATGTTGCAGGAAAGGACCTAGGAGGAGGAGCTGACACCGCCGCATGCCCCGACCGCGGGGAGCTCGTCGTCGACATCACTGCCATTGTCGTCGTCATGATTGACCTTCGTAGCTGTAGGAAGCAAGGGAACGGCAACGCAGGGGAACTTCTACATCAACGCCTCCACGACGCCCTCCACGGCCGTCTCCCTAGCGGCGTGAACCTTAGGATCAACTGGGCGAATCACGGCGCCGAAGTTGAAACCAGGCTCGCGAAGATAGAGGTGACTGAAGACGCGCGTCGCGGCCGCGAAGAAGAGGTCGCGGCACTCACTCTCCAAGACGGTCTCCACCCTGGCAACGGCACCCTCGAGCACCTTGGCGAGCTTGGAAGAGAGCCCCGCGAAGCCGCTCTCAGGAGCTACCAACGGTTCCACGAATCCCCCCCGGCAGATGGAGTGCAGCGCCCGACGAAGGCTGAGCTCGACGGAGGGGAGGGCATCGCGCTCCACAGCCCTTCTCTTCTTAGCCGCAGCAAGGGCCTCCTCCCTGGCGTCCATCTGAGCCTTCTCCACTGCTACTTCTTCCTTCAGCTTGTCCAGACGCTCGCGCTCCATGGATTGGTTGGCCACCGCCAGGGACAGCGCGGAGTCGTGGTCGGCAAGCTTGGCCTCACAAGCCTTGAGGTCTTCCTCCCACTGGCGGAGCTGTTCCACGAGCACAACTTTCTCCTCTTGAAGAACCTTGAGGCTGGCCTCCGCTTCACCGCAGCGCTCCGCGGCAGACGTTGCTACGGCCAGCGCCACGTCGCGAGCCGCCTTGGCTGACGCGACTTCCTTCCTGCTCTTCGCAGCGGTGGCCTTGGCTTGGTTCCAAACTGCCGTGGCGGCGGCGGTGGCCTGGAGCCACCCAGAAAGGAGCCCCAAGCGCTCCCTCGTAAAGAGACCGTTGGCGCTCTGGAGATCGTCCCGGACATGATCCAGAGCGGCGTAGGCCCCCTCCAGGGTGCCTGACCCGACCAGAAGGCCACAACTCGGAGGCGCCAGGGTCTAGCCTAGAGGTGGCGTCTGCGTAGCAGCGGGCGCCGCCCCCAGGGGGGCAGAAGCATTGCGGGCTGAGGGCACCAGAGGCTGCGGCACCACCTCGGACAAGGCAAGGACGGACGGCCCCTCGGCCAGCCGGCCCTCGGGGGCTGGCATCTCCAGCAGCAGCGCCGATGCATCCCCAGGGGCAGAAGTAGCCTCTCCCACGGGCGTCGGGGACTCCACGGCCGCGGCAAGGAGTGTCGCCCCGTGAGCATCCCCCGCAGGCGTCGGGGGCTCCGCGGCCGCGACAAGGACTGTCGCCCCGTGAGCCTCATGCGCAGGCCTCGGGAGCTCCACGGCCGTGACAAGGAGAGTCGCCCCGTGAGCCTGCTCACCCACGACGTCCGGCCCCCCATCAGGGGTCGGCGGGGCGCCAGGAACGGGCGTCGCGTCGGAAGGCACCTTCGGCTTGACGCCCGCCTTCTTCTTCTTCATCTTCAGCATGGCGGCGCTCCTGGTTACCAAGCGAAGAAGGGACTGTGAGCACACGAGCCACCTGCGGGCGGCCAAAAGCAAAGCAGGGTTACTAACTCTTCGATGTCATCCCACTTCCTCTTCTTATCCACCGCGGTGAAGGTGGGGATGCCCTCGCCCTTCTCCGGGGAGGCACCACCGTGCAGGGAAGCGGAGGCGTCGCCCGCAAGGGCCGTGGCCGGAGAAGCCATACCCACCCCGGCCGCGGCCACCTCGCCTGCATGTTGCGGCTCGGGCAGGGGCGAGGCAGGCGCCTCAGTTGCCTTACTGGCATGAGGGGGGTAATCTGGAGGAGGCCCAGCCGCGCGCTTCCTCGAGGTCGCCCGGCCGGCGGCTCGCGCGGCCCGAGGAGTGGGTCCTGACCCCCTGAGGACCCTGGCGAATCGCGAAGGACTTGCATCCAGGGGTTCGCCAGCATCGTCATCGTCTTCGAAGCCGCGGAGGAGCATGCTCTGCGATGGAGGGGACACCTCTTCCAGATCGTCATCAGCGGTCTCCTCTGAGTCTTCCTCAATCGTGGTGTTGCCGGAGGACACCGTCTCTGGGGAGCCAGGGCACTCGGCCGGAGAGAGCCCCAACTCGTCGAAGGTGGGCATGGCGGCGACCAGATCGGCCTTGTCGTCGCGGCAATACAGTGGGGCGTAGGCCTCGGGGAGGTCTCCGGGGTCGCCACGGCCCTGTTCAGCTCCCCATTGGTCAAGCGAGCGGATCGGAGCCTGATGACATCCCCATCACCCTAGTAGTCCCATATGGGCTTCGAGTGAGCCTGGAGCGGCGCCAGGCGTTGCACCAGAAACTCCTTCACTATCATCCCCCCGGTCAACTTCCTGGCGCTGATGTCTCGGGAGATCTGCTCCAGGACGGGCTTAGCCCAGGGGTCGGTGAGCTTCGCGGAGCCCCACGTAGGAGTCTTCTTCGGCAGCCCCTTCGGGAGCTCCAGGCGAGAGTTGAGGCCCTGGACATCCAAGAAGACCCAGCGGTGCTTGAAGTTCTCCACCTTCTTCCCGGCCTTCAAGAGCATATTTCCGCTCTGGACCGCGACGAAGGAGACGCATGCCGACCGCTGAGCACCGTCGTGAAGCCGCAAGCTGAAGAAATGGCGGAACAGGGCCACTAAAGGCTTCACGCCTACGAAGGCCTCACAGTAAAAGGCGAAGACGGACAAAAGCAGGATGGAGTTGGGTTGGATATGGAGGGCCTGTATCCCATAGTGCTCGACGATAGCGGTGAAGAACCCTGAGAAGGACGGAACGAGCCAGGAGAAGATGCTGTGGAGGAAGAAAGGATAGATTGAATTGGCCAAGCTGTGCAGCTCCGTGGAGCTGCACCATATCAAGGTCCGCCCCCATTCATTGGTGTCGTCCGCCGTCGACGGAAGCACCGGGGCGACGTCCCTGTCCTTGGCTATGGCAGACTCCGAGAGCGCCGGCGAGGTGGAAGCAGAGGCCGAGCCTTGAGCTTCGGGCTTTGACTTGCCGGCAGGCACCATCAAGAAGTCCTTGAGAACAAAAGAGCAAGGGGGAGGAAGGTGCAGCGCTGAGATCTGGAGGAGTTGTCGCAGAGGATAGGAATTTGGGCAAAGGAGCAAGAGCACAGGGACGGAAAGCAATAATGGCTCGACACCGGGCGTCAGGCTTTTGTCGGTTCGGGTAGTTGCCGAGGGAGCACGGGAGCGGAGGCGTCCGCATCCAACCCCGCACCACGCGCCAGGCCTGGCCCGCAGGCAATTGGGGCCCGCGGCGCTTCGGGCCGTCTTCCTCGGCTTCGCCCCGAAGCCAAATCAAGCGCTCCTTGGGCCCGGGGGCTACTCTCAGCGTCCTGGGAACGGGGGTACCCAAACCTGCCTGCCTGCGGCCCAGGGCGTGGCCCACCTCGACAACCAGTACGGCCCGGCGCGGCATCACTCAAGACAAGGCCCTCGTGAGAGACCCACCCTCGTGAGGAGGACGACGCCAAGACCCCCGGAAGGAGGAGGCGTCACCAGGCTCCCTCCCGAGGGGCAGAGAACTCTATGCAGCGCTCGGCCTTGAGAGGCTGAGGTGATGCCAGCCGGGCCAGGCGGGCGCCAGCAGGCACAGAAGAAGCAGTTTCCTCGTTGGTGCAAAGGAGGCAATGACGTACATGGGTTCCCGAGGGATCCCGCCAAAGGTTTCCATTCTGGTGTAACAAGACCAAGCCCACGAGCTCAGCAGGATGGATGTCACCGCCGAGCCCACCTCCGCGTCACTAACAGCTACTTTGCAGGCGAAGACCACCTTTCGTCAAGATAAGATGTACCTCCTGCCCCTTTCGAATTTGGCCATTGTGGGATCCCTTCCCGCTAGTGCGATAAGGGAAGAGGACCTGGGCCATTATAAATAGAGACTAGGCTACGCCGTAGAGGGGGACGGATCAAAAACCACCGGAGCGCCCTCGCGAGGTTGCTCACCACTGTACCAGTTCATCCACAAACCTCCTCGTGAGACAATCCACCAAAAGCAGGAGTAGGGTTTTACAATTTGCAGCGGCCCGAACCAGAGTAAATCCGCGTGTTAGCCTTCTTCCCCTTGATTGAGTGAGTTCGATTCAGCCGGGCTGTGGAGCCGTGAGCTTGAAGCCGAAGCTGGTTAGGATCTTCGCACACGCCCCTGAGTTCGAACCTCTTTGTGTTTTGTGGAGCCCGAAATCTGACAAATAGGAGGCAGGCATCCCAACAGTCCTTTTACGGAAATACCCATGACAAGCCGAGGGATAAGCGCCTATTTATAGCAAGTCAAACTTGTCGTAGGAAACGCCTCACCCTCGTCCATCTCCAAGAAAATCTAGCATCAACAAACTTTGGAGGTATGGCGAGCGCCCCAGGTTCTTCCTCGCGCCCTCACGGCCCCCTTCCCGACGACTGGGCCAGCTGTTCTGTTACTCTCCTTCGGCTGCGCAGTCTTGAGACGCAGGCATATCTTCCTGCTTCGGATCTGGCACCCACTCGCGTAGGGTTGACCTCCGCGAATGGCGTGGCTTTCGCAGAGAACTTTCCCGCTCCCCGCCAAGATGAGAGGGTATGATTTACCTCCTTCCTCCTATGAGGCCTGGGCTTCCCCATTCACCCGTTCTTGAGGGCCCTACTGGAGTTCTATGGTATCCAACTCCACAACCTTACCCCCGAGTCCATCCTGCATATCTCGGGCTTTGTCGCCCTTTGCGAGATGTTCCTTGGCTGCGAGCCCCACTTCGATCTATGGCGAAAATATTTTGGCCTCGTCCCCCGAACTCTTGGAGGATCAATCCGGGAAGAGGGCGGAGCCGAAGTGTGGCGCATAGCCGGGACAGGGTACCTCAACGGAACTCCGAAAAAGAAATCCGAAGAGTGGGCGTCGGAATGGTTCTATATCGAAGACGTCCCCTTATTCGACCCAGCTCGAAGGGGTCTACCCGAATACTCCGAGGCTCCATTAAAGAAGCGATTCAACTGGCATCCGAGGAGCGCTTCTCAAGAGGAGAGCGCCGAAGTAAAGTGCCTAGCCGCCAAAGTGAAGCTGTTGGGCCGCTGCTAAGCATAAAACCCTACTCCTGCTTTTGGTGGATTGATCAAAGGAACACGAAGAACACGCAACGCTTAACCCCGGCAAGAGTTGCTCTCGGGGCGAGCTTCTACGCGAGTACAAGTGGCCAAAGGTCCGAATCTTGAGTTGCCTTGGGCCTCCTTTTATAGTGCAAGGGGTTACCACAATGGCAAAACAGTCATTATCTATCGATTAGATAGCTTAGCAGAGCTCTCATACCTAACTCTGGCATTTAGGACAAAATACCATGATTACTAGTCTAGGTGGCGCTTGGGGGTGCATTCCCAGCAAGCTCTTTCCACCGCTTGGCTAGCCGTTGCTCATGGTCTTGACACGCTGCAGGGCGGGTGTCAACTGGGTATAACTTTCCTTCTGGTGCGCCGCCACGTACTTAGCGAGAGCTGTTTAGCCGCTTGAGGGCTCGACACTGCATCGATAAGTGACTGGCATAGCGATTCGGTGGAGCGGTGGCTGGTTAGCTCATGCTTGTCGGGGGACGGCTTGCCGGGTCTTTCAAAGATGTGCGCGCCTCGGTCCCCGGCAGGCTCCGGGGGCATGGCTGGCGCGTTTGGGCTCCTCCTGGGCCGTTGTGCTGGTGTTGCCTGTGCTTGGTTGGCCTTCTGTAGGTTGTTGCTCCTGGATGCTGGTTCTTGAATGCTTGCTTGGTGACGTGGTAGTTTTCCCAACGGGTTTTTTGCTCGTGAAGGTGGGAGGCTATCTGTCCGTGCATAAGTCAGGGGGAATGAACACCCCTGCCCCTGACCTATGCACATGCGGTAGTAGCAAAACCTGTTGGGAAGGCTACCACGTCACCAAGCAAGCATGCAAGAACCAGCATCCGGCAGCAGCAACCTACAGAAGGCCAAGCAAGCGCCGGCAACACCAGCACAATGGCCCAGGAGGGGCCCAAACGAGCCTGCCACGCCCCCGGAGCCTGCCGGGGACCGAGGCGCGCACATCTCCGGAAGACCCGGCAAGCCGTCCCCCGACAAGCACGAGCTAACCAGCCACCGCTCCACCGCATCGCTACGCCAGTCACTTATCGATGCGGTGTCGAGCCCTCAAGCGGCTAAACAGCTCTCGCTAAGCACGTGGCGGCGCACCGGACAGCAAGTTATACCCAGTTGACACCCGCCGTGTAGCGTGTCAAGACCATAAGCAACGGCTAGCCAAGCGGTGGCAAGAGCTTGCCGGGGATGCACCCCCGAGCGCCACCTAGACTAGTAAGCATGGTATTTTGCCCTAAATGCCAGAGTTAGGTATGATAGCTCTGCTAAGCTATCTAATCGATAGATAATGACTATTTTGCCATTGTGGTAACCCGTTGCACTATAAAAGGAGGCCCAAGGCAACCTAGCTCAAGATTCGGACCTTTGGACACTTGTACTCACGTAGTAGCCACCCCGATAGCAACTCTTGCCGGGGGTAAGCGTTGCGTGTTCTTCATGTTCCTTTGATCAATCCACCAAAAGCAGGAGTAGGGTTTTACGCTTAGCAGCGGCCCGAACCTGGGTAAAATGCTAGTGTCCTGATCATCGTGTCGTCTCATGCTCTCCGCTCTTTGTGCAACGTGACCCCCCTTGCCGAACCACAAAGGGGCCTCTGGTCCCATAGGTGATCGTGAGCATCTGTGCCCCGACATCTTTGGCGTGCCAGGAAGGGGAGCACGCATCATTTGAGCAAACCCGAGTTCGTGAACAGCGAATCGATCTTCATCATTATCTTATTCATCCATGGCTCCCAAGAAGAAGCCCAACGCGACCACGCATCCCTCCACTTCGAAGGCTCCCTCGCATGCAGCCGCATGCGGAGCGGGCGTCACGGCGGCTGCGAATGGGGAAGGCGTCGTGGGCGACGCGGCTGGCGCAGGCGGCGCCACCGTCGTGTCCCCCGCGGCCGAGGTTGGAGCCGGGAACGCGAGAGAAGAGCAACAACAAGAACCCCCAGGCGAACGCGCCCCTAGCGCCGCGAACGGAGGGGACGACCGATCACCGCCTCCCCGCCGCGCGGATGGCCGTGGTCGTCACGACGGCACGCAATCCAGAGCAAGCCATGACCCCCCGTCCGCGCCCGTTACTAGCGTGGCTACTGGGCGCACGCCTCGTCCAGAACAAGACAAAGCGCCGAGCGGAGCCGCGAACCCACGGACTCGGCCTCCCCCACGTCGGACCGCTCCGGCGAGCAGCGCACGGCGTCAAGAACACAGTGACGCCCCTCTTGGTTCCACCAAGAGCCAGGCGACGTCGCGCTCAGCCTCTTTCGCCATGCCGGACACAGCATCGGAAGCAATGGCACGAGCCCAGCTTCTGCTTAACTTCCCGCCGGCGGCTGACAAGATGGATGAGTGGAGAGCTACCATCCAGAGTCTGATATCTTTGGTGGAAGCCAATAAATCTCAGCGCGCGGAGCCATCGCAGCATGCGCGTACGGCCACGGCGGCCCGGGCCGGCGATCGTGTCGAGGGGGGCACACCCACGGTGCAGTCCCCTCCGCGACAGCAAACCCAAGAGCAGTCGCGGCGGGCTTCACGTGCTGACGAGTTCGATGAAGCATCTATGGCCTCGTCCGGCCCACGCGATCGCCGGGACCAGCGGCGTGTGCTCGAGGATTGGCGGAAAGAAGACGCACGCATCACCATCACCGTCAGTCTGATAGGCGCAATGGCCCAGACGCTGGCGACCCCATGCCCAGTGCTGGCGGGTACCTTCCTTACGAGGTGGGTTGCCCTGCCTTCACTCGCGAGCTGCGGCAGGTCTGCTAGCCATCGGCCCGAGCCTTCAAACGAGAGCTGATGGAGAAATATGATGGAAAGCTGAACCCAGCGGAGTTCCTGGGCATCTATACGATAGCCATTGAGGCTGCTAGAGGAAGAGATGAGAAAGTGCTCGCCAACTACTTCCCTTTGGCACTTAAGCCAAATGTGAGGTCGTGGTTGATGCACCTACCAGAAAACTCCATCTTATCCTGGGCTGATCTGTGCAACGAGTTCGTCAGTGCCTTCACAGGTGCCCATCAGGAGCCAGGACAGCCCAGCGATTTGCAAGTCCTGTCGTAAAAGGAAGGAGAAACTTTGCGGAATTACATTCAGAGATTCAGTCGAGTGCACCGCAACATCCCAGAGATACACCCCGCAGCCGTGATTGCCGCGTTCCATTCGAACGTGCGCAACAGGTGGATGCGGGCCAAGATGAATCTGAAACTCCCCAAGACTATTAATGAGCTGTACACAATGGCGGACAAATGTGCCCGTGCTGAGGAAGGAAGGCAACTCCCTGGAGAGGAGACTGGCGTCGAAGTTGACTCGGACGACGACGACGCCCCCATCTCGAAAGGGAGGAACCGAAAGCGCAACAATAAGTGCAAGGGAAAAGCGGTATTGGCTGTGGAAGGCTCTGGTAATCTCGCTACCGGCAAGAAGGCCAAGGCCGAGACCCCCGGCAAGGAAGCTGCCGCGTGCGCTGATTGCCGGGAGGCCGCAGCAACAGAAAATTGGGAAGTCCGATGGGCTGTACTGCAAGATCCACCGCACCAAGGCCCATGATCTCCAAGGGTGCCGCCAGGTTGAGCAGCTTGTTGAGAAGCAGAAGGCGGAGTACGAGGAGCGTGACAAGGAGAAGGGCCAAGATGCTGCTGTCGGGAAGGGCCGTGGCGGCAAGACCCCACAGCTGAAGGAAAGGCCGGCCATAGGCCATGAGAGGAAAGAAATAGAGGATATGAGTGAGGATGAGGATGACGAGGAGGATTCCAGTGACCGAGAATTCCAGAAGGCAACCGAAGCCATGTGTGTTGATGGGGGTGCATCTTTGCACTCCTCTCATCGGCAGCTCAAGCAGTGGGCGCGTGAGGTCAATGTTGTGGAACCTGTCGCAGAGTCCAAAAAGCCACTCAGATGATCCCGCATGCCTATCATCTTTGATGAAGAGGATCACCCAGATCGCACCACCGCGGTTGGGTGTTTGCCATTGTTGGTTTCTCCAACAATCCTCTAGCTCAAAGTCACCAAGATGTTAGTTGACGGCGGGGCAGGATTGAATTTGATCTCCCCAAAGGTGATCGAGAGACTGTAAATCCCTGACGAGGAGCTCAAGGCTAGGGGTACTTTCCAAGGAGTCAACCCCGGCAGGAGCCGACCCAAGGGAAAGATCACTTTGCCTGTGACGTTTGGCGGGGAATTAAACTACCAGACCGAAAAGGTGGTGTTCGATGTGGTTGAGCTTCCCCTTCCTTACAAAGGAATTCTTGGTCGCCCAGCCCTGGCAAAATTCATGGCAGCATCCCACTATGCTTATAACACCTTGAAGATGCGAGGACCCATTGGAATCATTTCTGTCCCTTCTGACAAGAAAGATGCAGTCATATGCGTGGATAAGATATATCGAGACGCAGTAGCAGCTGAAGCCACGGATGCGCCGGCTCCCACCAAGGAATCAAGGAAAGAGAGGAAGTGTAGCAGAGACACCGGCAAGGACTCCGGGAAGCGTGCCTCTTCGGAGTGCGCTGCGCCCGTCGAGGATCTGCCGGAGAGTTCCACTAGCAAGAAAGCCAAGGTCACCTATCCTGAGACGAAGAAGGTCCCAGCAGGGCAGGATGGCGCTGGTGGCACGTTCACCATCAGTGTTCCCAGGGAGGTAATCGAGCACCACCTTGATGTCTGCCCCCACGCCAGACCCGTCAAGCAAAAGGTTAGGAAGCAGGCCTTGGAGCGACAATAGTTCATCGCCAAAGAAATCAGGAAACTTGAAGTAGCTGGATTGGTCAGAGGAGTGTTGCACCCAAGTTGGTTAGCCAATCCGGTGGTGGTGTGCAAGGCAAATGGGAAATGGAGGCTTTGTATCGATTTCACCGACCTGAACAAAGCATGCCCGAAGGACCCTTTCCCCTTTCCGCGCATCGACCAGATTGTTGATTCCACCGCCGGATGTGACTTGATTTCCTTCTTGGATGCTTACTCCGGATACCACCAGATTTTCATGGCTAAGGAAGATGAGGAAAAGACCGCGTTCATAACTCCATGCGGCACGTACTGCTTTGTACGGATGGCCTTCGGGTTAAAGAGCGCTGGTTCTACCTTTGCCAGAGCCGTGCAGACAGGATTCGGACCACAATTGCACAGGAATGTAGAAGCCTACATGGACGATATAGTTGTCAAGACCAAGGATGAAGAAACTCTCATACAATACTTGGAAGAGACTTTTGCAAACCTGCGCAAGATCAACCTGAAGCTCAACCCTGAAAAATGTGTATTTGGTGCCCCGTCCGGCAAGCTACTTGGGTTATTTGTATCTCAGCGGGGGATAGAAGCAAATCCCGACAAGATCAAGGCAATTGAACATATACAAGCACCCAAGACCATCAAGGATATCAGACGTTTGACTGGGTGCATTGCCGCACTAAGTAGGCCCGGTAAGGTGGACCCCGGAAGCAAAAGCCGCGATGCAAGATCTGAAAACTTACCTTTCTTCCGCTCCCACCTTGGTCGCTCCTAAACCACAAGAACCATTGCTGCTATACTTGGCGGCAACGAAAAAAGTGGTTAGTGCAGCGCTGGTGGCATAGCGAGAAGTAGATGAGGATGCGGCCACTGCGGCCAATGCTGCCGGGGACAAAACTAAAACTCCTGCGGCAGGACCCAATGCACAACCAGAGGGATCTCAACAAGCTGACGAAGGCAGTTCCAAGGAAGTGGCAAAAAGGAAAGTGGTGCAGCGGCCGGTGTACTTTGTCAGCTCCCTGTTGTAGGGGGCTAGGTCAAGGTACTCTGGGGTACAAAAGTGGATCTTCGGTCTCATTATGGCCTCAAGGAAACTGCGCCACTACTTCCAAGCCCATGAGATCACCGTCGTCACTCCCTTCCCGCTGGAGCGCATATTGAGGAACCTCGAAGCTACCCACAGGATAGTTGAGTGGGCCCTTGAGCTATCAAGTTTTGTCTTAAAGTATGAAACACTTCCACAGTTCAGAGAAGGGCGTTGGCAGAATTAATTGCAGAATGGAGACCCACGCCTGATGAAGAGATCCCAGAGACAGTCTGTCAGCGTTCTGGGAACGGGGGTACCCAGACCTGCCTGCCTGCGGCCCAGGGCGTGGCCCACTTCGTCAACCAAACACAGCCAGGCGCGGCCCCACTCAAGACAAGGCCCTCGCGAGGGCCCTAGGCTCACGAGGAGGAACGGCGTCAAGACCGGTAGGGGATGGGCCTCCCCAGGCCCCCTCCGGAGCGGCGGAGATCTCTATGCAGAGCCCGGCCTCAGGAGTCAAAGATGACGCAAGGAAGGACAGGCGGGCGCCAGCGCGCCAGGCGGCGCAGTTTCCCCTTTGGTGCAAAGGGAGCAAGGACGTACGCGGGTTCCCAAAGCACCCCCTAAAGGTTTCCATTCCGGTGCAACAAGACCATGACCATGAGCCCCGCAGGACGGATGTCATCGCCGAGCCCACCTCTGCATCATTGACAGCTACTTTGCAGGTGAAGACCGCCTTTGGGCAGGGCGGGCATGTACTCCTGTCTCCCTTCAAAATTAGCCGTTGTGGGATCCCTTCCCGCCATTGCGATAAGGGAAGAGGACCCGGGCCACCGCTATATATAGATGCTAGGCTGCACCGTAGAGGGGGATCCGAAACCAGTGGATTCACTCAACCACCACCAAGTTGACGGAGGGCCAAGAACACCTCAGGAGCGCCCTCACTAGGCTTCGAAACACTGTACTAGTTCATCCACCACACCTCCTCGAGAGGCAATCCACCAAAGCAGGAGTAGGGTATTATGCTTCGCAGTGGCCCGAACCTGGGTAAACTACCGTGTTCATCTTCTTCCTCGTCATCGTGCGAGTTCGTCGTTTGGTCCATCGGGTAGCGAGCTATGTTGGGAGAGGCTACACGGGATCTTCGCACATGCCCCTGTGTTCGAATCTTAAGGGTTTTGCGGAGCCCGAAATCCGACATTTCGCGCGCCAAGTAGGGGGCGTGTCGAAATCTTCCTCAGGTCTCGCCTCGCCTCCGCTCACCACACTCATGGCAAAAGGACGTCAAGCCCGCGCTGAGCGGCGGGCTGCCCGCGTGGCACGGCCGGCGCTGGCAGACCGTGGTGCCTCGCGTTGTTCTGCCACCCCGTCAGCGGGCGCCGTCACCGGCCAGACTCTCAACGGGCGCTAGGGGCTGTCGCCTTCACCGACCACATGGCACGCCCCCGTCGTCCCGGCCCTTTCCCGCGTTCGGGCCGCGCCGCCACTCTTCCGAGTCTGCCAAGACCCGACACACAGACATGTCGCGCTCCTCGTGGCGCACGAGCTACAGCGCTAACACGCTGCCCGCGACCGCCGCATCGACGAGGCCTGGCACGCCCCTGGGCGCGACACCGCCACCGATGAGACCCAGGTGTATCTCAGCGAGGCTCGCGCCCGTGAACTCGCACGACCGGCGGGCACGGCGCCTGGGCCACACGGGCGCGCTCGGGACGTCCATGGCGGTCCGCGCTCACCGGGGACCTGGCTCGAGCCGCCGAGGGCGCAGGAGCCGGCCGCAGGCGCCGGCAGACACCGGTGGGAGGTGCTGGCCACACGAGAGGGGCGTCGCCTCGTGCCTCTCGGCACGCTCATCGGGACCAGTGAGGAGGACCGGAGGCTCAACTACGCCGGCGCCCGGGGGCTCGTGCAACTCTACAACGACCGTGTTGATGCGCATCCGGGCCACGAAGGGAGCAGCACCGGCTACCACGACGACAGGATGCGCACACGCGACTTCGCGAGCAGCCCCCGCGTGGGCTGGTATGTGCAACCTCGCGGGGGCGGCTTGCGGGGCTGGCCTCATGAGGGTGCCCGGCTCGGGGACCTTCCCGAGGCGCGCCCGCTGGTAGGGAGCTGCCTTGAGCAGGCGTCTGGGTCTGGGGTCCGGGGGCCACTTGCCTGGGAACGGAGGGTAGAACATGCGCCCTCGTCCCCGAGCCGGGAAGCCCCAGCTTGGAGACGGAGGGTGGAACACACGCCCATGTCTCCAGGCCAGACGATCCCAACCTGGAGACGAAGGGCGGAACGTGCGCCCGTGTCTCCGGGGCGCGCGACGCTCGCTTGGAGACGGAGGGTGGAACATACGCCCATGTCTCCGGGACGGGTTTCGTTCGATCACCAGTGGGCGATCATGTACTCACCCATGTCCCCTGGCCCGGCTCGTCCGACCTGGGGGCAGGGCCCCGAGTACCAGCATGGGAACCCCGGGTACCCCAGCGAGGCGCGCTGAGGCACCGCCCGGGGAGCCCAGGGCCTTCTTCTGGGGCGGGCCTTCCCGTCGGAGAGCGCAAGGGGCTCCCCCTACGCTCGAGGGCCCGCCCAGAGCAGACCCTGCTTCGCCACGACAAACCTGGGGGCTGGGAGTGGGCTTCGTGTCCGCGAGGCATGGAGCTCTCTATACACCCCCAGGACCAACCCGTGACACTCTCACGTAATAATGAGTGGGCTGTATACGCCCGGAGCCCCCCGAGGACGCGGAGGGGTTCCTCCCACGCAACGTGGCAGCCATAGCTCCGCGCTGGCGGAGAAGTCAACACTGCCCACCAATGGCTATGCTCATGCAATGTGGATGCCGTACGCTCAGTGCTGGGGGAAGACGAAGACGAGGACTACACTAAAAAGCCGGACGCGGCCATTTTCGCGCTCTTTTTTTTATTCCAAGTTGCAACCTTTGATAGTCCTTTTTGTGCTCGAACCTGTTGGAAGTTCGAGGATTTCGTAACTCTGTGTTTAAAAAGAAAAAGGGGCGGGGACTTTTTTTTCTCTTTGTTCTCTCGTTTTACCGATCTTGAGTTCTCTCTTTCCGGATTGGCGTTTTGCAAGAAGCCGTGCGCTCCGGCCCTCCCCAAGGCGCCTCGGAGCTGGATAGCCAGGCCCTGTCGCCTCAGGGACATGCATCTTTGGGCAGTTGACCTCCACTCGGGGGCTCTGACCGCAGCACGGTACAACAGCATGGAGTCTTGGGAGGCCCCAGGGCCTCCTGAGGCAGTATCGAGCAGGACAAAATGGGGATCGCTCGAGCGTCAAGGGGGGCTCCTGAGCATCGAGCCTCAGGAGCCTTACCGGTCATATAGCCACTCGCCCCTTGATGTCGTCCTTGGTGATCCGGTCGGCATCAAGGGTGTCGAGGCCCCACCTCGTGAAGTGCGTCCAGGTGATCCGGTCGTACCTAACGGTGGTAGGGAAATGTGCGGGGCTGGGACCTGCCGACGTAGAGCCGCTTGAGCATCAAAGGGGGCTCCTGAGCATCGAGCCTCAGGAGCCTTACCGGTCACAAAGCCACTCGCCCCTTGATGCCGTCCTTGGTGTTCCGGTCGGCATCAAGGGTGTCGAGGCCTGACCTCGTAGTTGCGTCCTGGAGATCCGGTCGTATGCTACGGTGGTCGGGAAATGTGCGGGACTGGGGCCTGTAGACACAGAGTGCCGGAAGGGCTCCCGACTCGCCTCATTCACGTGAAGGGGAAACCCCCAGGACGTCCGGACCCGTCCCCAGGCGCTACGGCTAACCCCCATGACGTCGAAGGCTATCGCAAGCGCGACAACCAGAATGGCGGCAACCCCGGACAAGATGAAGCGCGGTGGTAGACACCTCGTCATTCGGGGACACATTCAAAGGTATTTTCCAAAATACATAAGAGTTTCCACTAGGCTGCACACATAATCCTATCAGGAGAACAAGAAGGCTACTCAAGGGGGCGCGCCGTCGCCGCTACTCTCGTCACCACTGCCCGGCGATGGCCCGGCGCTCCCCGGCTAAGGCACTGCCCCCGGCTTCGTCGGAAGAAAGCTCCGTTATCAGGTCATCCACATGGTCCTTGACCCACTCGGCGAGGTCGGCACGAATCACTTCAGGCACAGGACCAAGCACCGCCTCAAAATCGAAGTGCGGGTCGAGACGAAGGAGGTGGCTGAAGACGTTGGAGGCCGCCCGCTCGAGGAGGTCGCGGTGCTTCTCCTCCACAAGCACGCGGATCTTCTCCGCGCCCTCCTCAAGGCACTCCATGACCCTGGAAAAGAAGCCCAGGTACCCGGCGTCGTCTGGAACCAAGGGGCTCGATACGCTCACACCGCATATGTCGCTCAAGGCCCGGGTAGCCCTCCACTCAAGGGACCGGAACATCTGGGAGCGCGCGTGCTGGAGGCCGCGAGCACGGCCCGCCTCGTCCGAAGCCTTTTCTACCAGGGAAGCAGCGCCTTTCACTTGTTTATAGAGAAAGGCTAGTTCGGCCTCGGCAGTAGCCTGGGCGTCCATCACGGCTCACCGGCGCCCCTCCTCCTGGTTTAACCTTTTCTTGAGGGCATCAACCTCGCCTTTCAGGTGGTCGCGACGCTGGCAGAAACGGGACTCCTGGAGCTTCAGCTTCGCGCGCTAGTCCTGGAGAACGGAACGCCAAGCCTCTACCACCTTGTTGTCGACCTCCTCTTGGAACTTCGCCTCGCGGGACGCAAGGGACTCCTCGGCAAGCGACGCCTGGCGCTCCCTCACCTCCAGCCTCTCCTGCTCCAGGCTCTGCTCCAGCGCCTCCAATGCCAACGAGTCAACAGGAGCTCGGGGGCTCGCGCTGGCGGAGGGGAACTCGGTTGACGGGCCCTTAAGTGTGGCCCTCCGCACCTGGAACTGCCTTTCAAGGTCGGCGTTGAAGGCCTGAAGCTCCCTGAGGCGTTCCTCAGAGGCCCTGCGCCGGCAGTCGGCTTCCTGAGCCTCGGCAAGAACGCGTTCGCGGGCCTCCACCGCCACGGCAAGAGACTCCTCGACCTTTGCATGGGCGCGCTCGCGCTACAGGCGGCCGAAATTCACGGCGACTTCGAGACGATGCCATTCCTGCGCAAGCCGCTGACGCTCCACCTCCAAGCGGGCATCGCCGTTGGCAAGCTCTACCCCCAGGCGCCTTAGCGCGTCCACCGCGGTGTGGAGCAGACCCCACCGCGCGGTGCTTAGGACTCCCACCATCCCCAGGGAGAACGGGTGTGGGGACCCCGACTCATAAGTCGTGATCACCGAATGCATGTGTACAGTGATCCCAGAGATCAATGCTCACTGAACACACAGAAGCTGAATAACAAGAGTCTTACATCCACATTTAGCGTCTTACACAAATAAAAACCACGAAGGTCTAGTCTTACATAGATAGGGCCACAGGGGGCAAACACTTAAACATAACAAGCAGCAGAAATCTTGATCGAAAGCGTGAACCCATGGCATCTGCCTTAAACCTATAGGCATTCTGACTGGGAAGCGTCCTAGTTCGCATGTTCGTCACCAACGAACTCTTCGCCATATTCCTGCTCTTCCATGCCTGGCCAATTAAATAACCAGTGGCAAGCCAATGAGTACTTTGAATGTACTCGCAAGCAACCCAAGTTGTGGAACAAGGTATAACAATGCATGATATAGCTCTAAGTAGGTAAGTTTTGCAGAAAGCTGATTTTAAGCGCAATGATATGATCAAGTAACCTTGAGTAAGCATGCATCAACTGTTGACAGGTATTCATGTGAACAAGTCTCAGTCATCATCATAAGCAGGGGTTGAACATCTCATGTTCACCATCATACCAAGTCATCGGACTCAGCTCAGGTATCACCTTGGTGTCATTCACTCTTACACACATACCAAATTTATGAAAAACCTCGGACGTAGTTTAAGCAGGACCTCCAACTATCCATGACCGTGGACACGGCTATTCGAATAGTTTGACACACTGCAGAGGTTGCACGCTTTACCCACAAGACTCGGGGAACTTCCGTGTCATCCACGACTCGCGGTATAATACATACCCGAGGTAAGAACCCGAACAATGCCTTTCCCCTAGCGATACTAAACAAAGAGTCCACTCGTTGGTCTGTGTCTTCATGATGTACAAACATGAGCCTTGCTCTACACAGTACCATCCATGAAGGAACACAACGGTGTGCCCGGTGCCTGTAAAGATAGCGCATGGTCGCCCTTCCAGGCATGACCCCGTATCGAGAGTGACCACGCCACTCCCGCTACTAGTAATGCGGGCTCCATGCTAGTACCCACTAAGGTGATCAACAAAGCCCCGTCCCATAAGGGGCATCGTGGTCGTACATGTAAGGTTGGGATGGTCAGCAAATTTTAAATCTCTCTGTTTTCGAAAACACACACACAACTTTCTCCGGTACACCACTTCTTTATCAAGTGGTTACCTAGCTCATCATCATCTCCCTCAGGCATTAGTGGCACCCGACGGGGTTTTCGAAAAGTCTTTCAAACCATTTTTGTTTCCATCACCATGCATATTCCCATCCCACTTGCGTAGCACTACTAGCAACCTAACTACTCCCACCCACACAACCCTCATAAGAAGGTAGGGTCATGCACGATGCAAGTATCAACAAGAAAGTATCGGAGGTACCCTACCGAAGGGAATACCACATCATCATGATCATCATCGGAACATAAAGTGCTATATGACATGCACGAAAAGTTTCTTAACATGGTCAAGGGGTTGCTTGCCTGGCTCAACAAAGTCTTCGGGGTCTTCAAAGTCTTCGTGTCCAATCCCTTCGTCAACAATGCAATCTATCGTCGCGGAATATACGGGCAACAATAAGCATCACACAAAAACAGAGCACAATCTTGACTTCTAAAATGTTACCCTACTCTGATAAATACTACAAGCTGTTCTAAAAATGTTTGTCTAAGGTTTTGTTGTGAAATACATTTTGAAAACCATTTAAACAGAGGCTAAAAATATTAATAACTAGGTTTTAATTAAAATCACTATGTAAAACATTTACACAAAAATGCACAAGTGGCACTGTTAAATTCTATGGATTATTCTAAGATTTATGGTAGAAAAATATTGGGCATTGGATTTTTATTTAATCCTGTGGGATTTATGGAAAACCCACTGAAAAAGAAAAAGAGAAAGGCCGCAGCGCCTTGGGCCAAATGCCCAGCCGTACCGGGCCCAACCGGCCAGGCCGGCCCAGCTGAGCTGCGGGCGCGCGCGCGCAGCCAGGTTTGAACCTGACGCGCGGGCCCCAGCGTCAGCGAGAGTGAGGGAGAGGGAGAGAGGTGTGGGGATGACAGGGGGGTCCCACCTGTCATCTCCCACCTCCGAACTGGGGGCGGCGATGCTCACCGGCAATGGTGTGGGACACGGCGCCGGCAGGCGAGTGCGGGAATGGGCTCGGGGCTGAGTCGCCGATCTCCTGGAGGTGCAGGGGAGCGCCGGAGAGCATGTAGGACCGAAAGTATGTCTAGAGCGGGGGTGATTAGACTACTTGACCAAATACAAGTTTTTTCTATACCAAATTTTAGAGTTGGCAGTTTTTATCATTTCATGGCAAGTCAAGTACACCCTACACATGCAAGTCTAAGAGTATAGCAGCGGAAAGTAACAACAAGCATGAGTAGAAGGGATAGGGTAGGAAGATCAAACGCAATTGTAGACACGATGATTTTTCCCGTGGTTCCGATAGGTGGTACTATCATACATCCACATTTATGGAGTCTTCAACCCACGGAGGGTAACGGTCGCGAGAGTCCACGGAGGGCTCCACCCATAAGGGTCCATGAAGTAGCAACCTTGACTATTCCTTAACGGCTTCCGTCCACGAAGGACTAGCCTCACTATGGGTAGATCTTCACGAAGTAGGCGATCTCCTTGCCCTTACAAACTTCTTGGTTCAACTCCACAACACGAAGTAGGAGGCTCCCAAGCGACACCTAACCAATCTAGGAGGCACCACCCTCCAAAAGGTAATAGGCTCGGTAATGACGATGAACTCCTTGCTCTTGTACTTCAAGATGATAGACTCCTCAACACACAATCACTCTCTCACAGATTTGGCTTGGTGGAAGAGATGGGATTGGTGGAAAGCAACTTGGGGATGCTAGAAATCAAGATCCATATGGTTGGAGTGGATGATCTTGACCTCAACACAAGGGTAGGTGCTTCTCTCTCAGAAAACTGGATGGGGCAAGTATGGAATAGTTCTGAGTGCTTCTCTTTCAAGTAGGTGGTGGTGAAGGGGTATATATAGGCATCCCCAAAGATCCAAGCGTTACACACAAAATGACCAACTCGGTGACACCGATGTGTTAATCTCGGTGGTACCGAAGTGACCAAAAAGTGGCAACTTTTGAATCTCGGTGAGACCGATATAGGAAACTCGGTTGCACCGATAAGGTGACCAACGGTCAGATTGACATTCTCGGTGATGCCGATCCAACAATCTCGGTTTTACCGATATTGTGAATTTGCGTAACAGAAAGTTGGCAACCTAAACTCGGTGGCACCGGAATGGAATCGGTTGCACCGAAGTGGCTAGGGTTTGGCTGAGTCTGTCTGAGTTTGGGAATCGGTGGCACCGAGTGGAAAGTGTTGGTTGCACCGATTTTGAATATTTGGCTATGGACAGACTTTGTGGAAGAGCTTGTGGGTGTTTTTGGTGACTATCACTTATGCACGTATGAGCATTTATTCACCAATCAAAACCTTACCCCCTTTTAATAGTATTGGCTTTCCTATGGACTCAAAGTGATTTCTCACAAATGTAAAATATAGAGTCCTCTTGCTTGAAGCTTTGCCAATCCATTTCCTTGCATCTTGGGGTATTTCCACAATCTTCACAATCCTTTTGCCATCCCTATCATTCAAGTTTTCCTGAAATATACTTAGTGGAAACATTAGTTCAATGACTTATATGTTGTTATTAATTAACAAAACCACCAAGGGAGCAAATGTGCTTTCAGAGCAAGGGGTCGCCGGTGACGAGGAGGCCGCGGCGGAGGGCTTCGGGAGGTGGTCGCCGGGGCCGTCCCGTGCTGCAAAATGGATGGGGAAGAGGGGGAAATGAAGCGGGGGCTCTCTGTGGTCTCAATGGAGAAGGAAGGAAGGCCGGAGTGGGCCGGTATCCCGAGATCGATGAAGCCCCGACGCGGCGGCGCCTCGGTCGATCCCGAGCACTGGGGCTCCGGGTGGTCACTTGGGTGGTTCGGGGGGTCGATTGGGAGTGGAAGGGGGTTCCAGAGGGGAGGAGAGAGCTCAGGGGAGGCCTTAAATAGGCGGGGGCGAGTTCACCGAATGCGGGTGCGCCGGCGAGCTCGTGGCCGAGGCCAGAGGCCACGGGAGGGGGAGTGGGTGTGCCTGGGGTGTTCCTGGGAAGGGTCTAGGTGCGAGGGAGGCAAGAGAGAGAGAGAGGAGAGGCGCGCGCGTGTGAGTCCCGTGGTTGGCCGAGCTGGGCGGCGCCGGGCGCGCGTGCGGGAGACCGTTGGAGGAGGAGAGACGAGGGGGCCGACACGGTGGCGTGACGCGGACATCGAGGCCGACCAGCAGGCGAGAGGGAAGGGCTTGAGGCTGTCGGGGGCCTTGGAATGGGGGCGGCTACAGTGCGGGAGCGCACTGTAGCGCGCTCTGGAGCGCCATTATTGCATGCCAGGGCATGCCATTTGCTCCCAGGGCGCGGCCAAGCTTGTCTACAAGCTTGTGGGGGTACTGGAGATGCCCCTTGGATGCTCTGGAGCCAGGTAGAAAAGAAATGGAGTGGGGGAGAGGGTAGAGATGCTCCTGCCATTGCTGTCCACGGGGTAAAAATGGGGTTTTACCCCACTTAACCATGGAGCTGAGGCTTGAAATTTTTACTGGAGGTGAAGTGCAATGCTGGCAAGCTGTGGTAAAAACTTGAAGTGAAGGAGAATAACAGAAGGGGGTCAAACAAGGGTTTTACCATTAGGGCAAAAAGTGTTTGATGAAGGTTTAGGCAAGCAAATGGGGTTTGCTTGACTTGAGACTTGGCAGGGCCAAAGGGTGGTTAGAAATATGGTTAATCACCAAGTTTGAGCTTGATTGAAGAAAGTTCACAATGTAACTTTGTGAAACCCTAGAAATCAACAGAATCAGATTTCTGTAGATCTAGTAATGCATTTCACTTCCCACAAATCCACCACTTGGTGTGGTATCATTAATTGTGGTTTAGAACATGCCCACAAAGTTTCAGGTCAATAGGACAAACTTCACAATGTAAAGTTGTTCAAATTTGAGTCTGGATAGAGAGGGTTTTGGAATATTTTGATGAAGCAAATCAATTGGCATTGAGATGAAACTTTGCAAGATCATCAAATATAACATGTGTTACTTGCTGGAATTTTCTTGGAATTTATTGAGAATATTTCTTATAGAAATATTTCAAAAGCTTGATTTCGACAGAAAGGGTTTTGAAGGGTTTTGCCCATGATTTTGAACATGACCATGTGTTTAAACTCTTATATATGGAAAATATGTGTCCACTGAGCTTCCCTAAATTTTCTCAAATATTTTTAAAGCATTTAAATAATTTTTCCCTATGAAAAACCATTTTTGGCCTTAAGAAAAAGCCTTTAAATAAAATAGTAAAATAATATTTAAAATTAAAGTTTGGTGGTTTTGGGAAGTCATATATATGGTTGGTTCCAAATAAAGTCTTTGGGGAAAAAGGAACCACCCAATTTGAGGACTTGCAGTGCAAACCTCAACTCAGGGGTTTTAGAAATCCTTATTTGAATAAATCCTTTTTGGTAAAAATAAATTTTGATAAAAATAGTTTTGGGTACTATTCACATGGCATGATCATTGGGCAAGAATTTTGGGTCAAGGAAGATGAATATGGAGAGGAGTAGAACCTAAGTGTGCCAAACATAAACAACCAAACAAGCAAACAAGCACAATTCAAACAAGCATGCACTCAAAAGTTTTAATTTGTTCCAAATTTTGTAAATCCAATCATAGCAAAGTGATACAAACACAGGGTGTGATAGACCTACCCCCCTTACAAGAATCTCGTCCCCGAGATTCCTAGGCTAAGCGCTAAAAAGATAAGGGAACTCCGATCTAAGATAGTCCTCACGCTCCCAGGTTGCTTCAGCTTCAGTGTGGTTGCTCCATTGGACCTTGAAGTACTTGATGGTGTGGCTTCGGGTGCAACGTTCAGCTTCATCCAAAATGCGAACTGGCCTCTCACGATAAGTGACGTCTGGCTGAAGGTCGATGGCTTGATGGTTGATGTCCTTGTAGAGGTCAGGGCGGTTGGGAACTTGAAGACACTTCCGGAGCTGTGACACGTGAAAGACGTTGTGCACATCTGATAGCTCGGAAGGTAGCTCTTGTTGATAGGCAACTTCTCCTCGCCTTGCGGTGATCTTGAAGGGGCCGATGTATCTTGGTGCAAGCTTTCCTTTGACATGGAAACGCTTGGTCCCTTTGAGAGGCGTGACTCGGAGGTAGACATGGTCACCGGCAGAGAAGTTCACTTCTCGGCGGTGAGAGTCGGCGCAACTCTTCTGTCTTGACTTGGCGGTCTTGAGGGGCTCTCGGACAAGTTGAACTTGCTCTTCTGCTTCGCGGAGGATGTTTGGCCCAAAGACTAGTCCTTCTCCGGTTTCTGACCAGTTGAGGGGAGTACGGCACTTGCGTCCATACAACACCTCAAATGGTGCCATTTGAAGACTTGATTGATAGCTGTTGTTGTAGGAGAACTCGGCAAATGGCAGGCAATCTTCCCATTTGGCTCCATATGCCAAAACACAAGCACGGAGCGTATCCTCGAGTATCTGATTTACTCGTTCTGTTTGCCCACCTGTCTGGGGGTGAAAAGCAGTGTTGAAGGAAAGCTTGGTTCCCATTGCCTCTTGAAACATCTTCCAGAACCTTGAGGTGAATTGGGTGCCTCGGTCTGACACGATCTCTTTTGGAACTCCGTGAAGACTTACGATACGCTCGATGTAAAGGTTGGCTAGCTTGTTACCATCATAGGTGGTCTTGACGGGAATGAAATGGGCTACCTTGGTCAGGTGATCGACAATGACCCAAATAGAATCATGTCCTTTGCTTGACCTTGGTAATCCGGTGATGAAATCCATTCCGACTTTGTCCCACTTCCATTCAGGCACTTTGAGAGGTTGCAACAATCTAGCGGGTCGTTGATGCTCAGCTTTTACTCTCTGGCATATGTCACACTTGGCAACAAAGGTGCCTATCTCCCGTTTCATGCCATGCCACCAGAATCTTGCCTTGAGGTCTTGGTACATCTTGGTTCCTCCAGGATGGATGGAATACGGAGTGTCATGAGCTTCTTGCAATATCAAATTCTTGAGCTCTTCTTTGTTGGGTATGCAGATGCGATTCCCGAACCATACGACTCCTTGTTCATCCACTGAGAATCCTAGAGCCTTGCCTGCCTTGATCTTCCTCTTGATACCTTCAATGCTCTCGTGTCCCTTCTGAGCTTCCTTAATATCATCCATCAAGGTAGGCTTTGCTTCGAGGCTGGCTAGGAATCCAGGTGCAACTAGTTCCAAGCCGAAGCTTTCAAGTTCTTCATACAGGGCGGGTAGCCTTTCCTTAGTCATAGCATTCAAGGAACAAGCCTTTCTGCTTAAGGCATCAGCTACCACGTTAGCCTTTCCAGGGTGGTATTGAACACTGAGGTCATAATCTTTGATCAACTCCAACCATCTTCGCTGCCTCATGTTCAACTCCCTTTGGGTGAAAATATACTTCAAACTCTTGTGGTCTGTGTATATCTCACATCGCTTCCCCAGAAGGTAATGCCGCCATGTCCTCAAGGCGTGAACTACGGCTGCCAACTCAAGATCGTGGGTAGCGTAGTTCTCTTCATGAGGACGTAGTTGTTTGGATAGATATGCTACGACTCTGCCTTCTTGCATCAGAACACCTCCAAGCCCGGTTCTCGATGCATCACAATATATCACAAACTCCTTGTGAATATCGGGGGTGGCCAAAACTGGGGCTGTGGTCAATCTCTTCTTGAGCTCTTGGAAGCTTTCTTCACACTTCGGCGTCCATTTGAACTTCTTGTCCTTCTTGAAAAGTTGGGTCATAGGTCGGGCAATGCTCGAGAATCCTTCGACGAACTTGCGGTAATATTCCGCGAGTCTGAGGAAGCTTCTGACTTCCTTCACATTGGTTGGGGATTGCCATTCAGTCACGGCTTCAATCTTGGCAGGATCCACTGACAATCCCTCTGCAGTCAACACATGACCCAAGAATATAACTTCATGCAGCCAGAATTCACACTTGCTGAATTTGGCATAAAGCTGGTGCTCTCGAAGCTTGTCTAGGACCAACCTCAAGTGTTGCTCATGCTCTTCTTCAGACTTGGAGAAGACGAGTATGTCATCAATGAAGACGACAACAAACTTGTCCAAGTACTCCATGAAGACCTTGTTCATGAGGTACATGAAGTAGGCAGGGGCATTGGCTAACCCAAATGACATGACCGGGTATTCATACAGGCCGTACCGGGTTACAAATGCCGTCTTCAGAATGTCTTGGGGTCTGATTTTCAACTGGTAGTACCCAGACCTGAGGTCGATCTTGGAGAACACCTTAGCTCCGTTCAGCTGATCGAACAGGTCTTCGATCTTGGGGAGCGGGTACTTGTTCTTTATTGTGACCTCATTGAGAGAACAGTAATCGACACAGAGTCGGATAGTTCCGTCCCTCTTTGACACAAACAGAACAGGTGATCCCCAAGGAGAGGCAGTAGGGCGAATGAATCATTTCCTGAGCTGCTCCGCCAGTTGCTTCTTCAATTCAGCCTACTCTTCGGATCCCATTCTATAGGGCTTCTTATAGATGGGTCCGGCTCCAGGCATTATCTCAATGATGAACTCAATGTCGCGGTCAGGAGGCATTCCGGGCAGCTCATCAGGAAAAACATCGGGGTATTCGCATACCACTGGCACTTGATCCAACTCAATTCCCGACAGACAATTAACCTAAGGGGCTCGAGTGGAGGCAGGGTTGGGAACATACTTGACTTCTACTCCTTGGCCGTTGGTTATGGTAACGATTCTCTTGGCACAGTCCAAGTAGCCTCGGTTCTTGGTCAACCAATTCATGCCAAGGATGACGTCCAAGCCTGGTGAATCCAGAACTATAAGGTCTGCTAGGAAGTCTACCCCGTTGATGATAATCTCAACTCCTTTACATCCTATCTTGGACTTCATAACTGAACCCGGGGTTTGTATCAACATATGACTACCCAGGGGTGTAGGCTTCATGCCACTCTCTAGTGCAAACTTTTGGGTGACAAAAGAATGCGAAGCTCCACAATCAAACAGTACAGTTGCTGGGGTTGAGTTGACTAGGAACGTACCCAGTATGACGTTCGGGTCTTCCTGGGCTTCCTCAGCGGTGACGTGATTCACACGACCCTTGCCATTGTTGGGCTGGTTGCAGGGAGCTGGGTTCCTTGGTTGGGCGCATTGGGGCGCGGTGCATCTGGCCTCTTGTTAGGGCACTGCTTAGAGATGTGTCCAGGCTGACCACACCCAAAGCAAGTGACCTGAACATAGTTGTTGTTGTTGTTGTTCCTGCCGCCGTTGTTATTATTGGGGTTGTTGTAAGCTGGCCAGGGATTGGCATACTGCTGAGGCTGGTAGCTCGGACGAGGTGCAGGAGGTCTAGCCTGCTGCGGCTCATAGGTTGGCTTGGTTGGGGCTGGCTGCCAGGGGCGAGGCTTCTGGTTGCTGGAACTACCCTTGCTAATCATCTTGCGCTTGCGAGTGTCGTCTATGGCACGACGCTTGTGTTCCAGCATGAGGGACTTGTTCACCAGGTCGAAGAAGGTCCGGCAGTCGCAGACGATGAGCTGATACTGCAGGGTCTGCTGAAGTCCTTCCATGAAGCGTTCCATCTTGGCAGCCTCCGTGTTGACATCTTCAGGTGCATACCTTGAAAGCAGGTTGAACTTTAGCATATACTCCTTGACAGAGCCACTTCCTTGCTTCAGCGCTCGGAATTCTCTCTTCTTGATAGCCATGATCCCAGAAGGAATGTGGGCGGTGTGGAATCCTTCCTTGAAGTTATCCCAGGTGATCACACGATCGCCTTGCATGACCTTGAATCCATCCCACCAAGCTCTGGAGGTACCTCTGAGGCAGTGAGAGGCATAAAGCACCTTCTCACGGTCCTCGTTGCAGTTGACCAGTGCAAGGAGGTCCTCGATGGTGCGGATCCAGTCGTCAGCATCCAGTGGTTCAGCAGCCTCGGTGAAGGTTGGGGGCGAATTCCTCATGAACTCAGACAGAGTGGAGCGGCCATTGCCGTTCCTGCCTTGCTGCTGGTTGTTCACAAGGACTTGGGCCATCTGCTGGATTGCAGCAGTGTTGGCTTGGCGTTCCTCCCGGAGAACTTGGAGAAACTGAGCTATGGTCATGTTCTCCGGTGGAGGTGGTGGCGGGGGAATGTCGCCTTGTGGCTGCTCCTGGTGTCCTTCAGCCTGAGCAGTCCCACCAGCTCCCTGCCGCTGGCTGGAGTTGACGGCTTCAGGGTTGGTGAAGAAGTTGTTGCGGGTTGCAGTCACCATCCTGTTTGGAGCAGCCAAGTCAAATAACTGGGATAGACAAGAGGGAAAGCAGTACGGAGAAAGCGCGCCTAAGGGGGTTGGTATAGTGCAAGTGTGGTAAAATGAAGGTCGAAAGACCGATACATATATTAAGATAAGATAGGCGATGGAGTCGCTTACATGTTGCCTAAGGCAAAAGCGCGACTTGCATCGGAACACAAACAACAAAACAAACAACAAGCACACATGGTTTCATATGAACCATTACACGGACTCGACTTCGCATGAGGGGTACATGTCTGATCCTACCCTAGGGGTTCTCGGACTCAGGTGGTGGAGTGCTCGGTCTCGTAGCCACGCTCCTCTAGGTCTTCCTCATGTTCATCATCCGAACGGGCATCATTTTCGGTCAAAGGGGTCGGAGAACGAGGAGGTCCATCCCGACGAGCTCACGGTACTCCTTCGCGCTCATGCGACGACGACGTGTGGGTGCATCTCTAGCTGGGGGTACTCCTCCTCGATAAGCGACAGCTGGTCGTCCCTCGGGGGCTCCATCCTTCTTGATCTTGTCTGGCTTCGTCTTGGCTTGACAAAGTAGCTCTCGGGTGCGGTGGAGTTCCTCGCGGAGCTTCATGTACTCCTTAATCAGGTTGTGAACCAAACTATCAGCGGAGAGGCTGAAGTAGGTCTGGAACCTGAATGGTGTGCCATCCTCGTTGGATGGAATCAGCGTCCAACTCTCGCCAAGATCATACTTTCTGAAGGGTTGGTAGCGAGTAGCTGGCTCGTCAGCCATCTCTGGAATGATATCTCGAAGGTGTAGGAGTGCCTTGCGTGCAGCTGTCTCGACGGCGAGTGCCATGGTCTCCATCTGTGGTCCTTCAAAGAACCAACTAGTCGGGGAGTTGTTTGCCTTCACGACCACATCCACATGGTACTCCTTCGTGACGGCATCGACCCAGTGCTCGTGGTAGAGGAAAATGGGTGGTTGGCAAAACTGGCACTTCTCTAGGCTATCGTCAAGGAGTAGGGGAAAGCCGGATGTCAGGAAGGCTTCGGGTACGGCCATCTACAAAGGTTTGAAGGGAGTAGAGTCAGTAGAGTGCTGTGTGAAGAATATAAGAGGTTATAACTGCAGAAACTCCTAAGTATAGGTGCTAGGTGTAGTTTTTGAAAACGGTTTCATCCTAACTAACGTCCATGCTAACTAGGGGCTTCCTACAGTCAGGATGGCTCTGATACCAGCTCTGTGGGGACCCCGACTCATAAGTCGTGATCACCAAATGCACGTGTACAGTGATCCCAGAGATCAATGCTCACTGAACACACAGAAGCTGAATAACAAGAGTCTTACATCCACATTTAGCGTCTTACACAAATAAAGACCATGAAGGTCTAGTCTTACATAGATAGGGCCACAGGGGCCAAACACTTAAACATAACAAGCAGCGGCAATATTGATCGAAAGCGTGAACCCATGCCATCTGCCTTAAACCTACAGGCATTCTGACTGGGAAGCGTCCTAGTTCGCATGTTCGTCACCAACGAACTCTTCGCCATATTCCTGCTCTTCCATGCCTGGCCAATTAAATAACCAGTGGCAAGCCAATGAGTACTTTGAATGTACTCGCAAGCAACCCAAGTTGTGGAACAAGGTATAACAATGCATGATATAGCTCTAAGTAGGTAAGTTTTGCAGAAAGCTAATTTTAAGCGCAATGATATGATCAAGTAACCTTGAGTAAGCATGCATCAACTGTTGACAGGTATTCATGTGAACAAGTCTCAGTCATCATCATAAGCAGGGGTTGAACATCTCATGTTCACCATCATACCAAGTCATCGGACTCAGCTCAGGTATCACCTTGGTGTCATTCACTCTTACACACATACCAAATTTATGAAAAACCTCGGACGTAGTTTAAGCAGGACCTCCAACTATCCATGACCGTGGACACGGCTATTCGAATAGTTTGACACACTGCAGAGGTTGCACGCTTTACCCACAAGACTCGGGGAACTTCCGTGTCATCCACTGTTGACAGAAGCTGAATAACAAGAGTCTTACATCCACATTTAGCGTCTTACACAAATAAAGACCATGAAGGTCTAGTCTTACATAGATAGGGCCACAGGGGGCAAACACTTAAACATAACAAGCAGCAGAAATCTTGATCGAAAGCGTGAACCCATGGCATCTGCCTTAAACCTATAGGCATTCTGACTGGGAAGCGTCCTAGTTCGCATGTTCGTCACCAACGAACTCTTCGCCATATTCCTGCTCTTCCATGCCTGGCCAATTAAATAACCAGTGGCAAGCCAATGAGTACTTTGAATGTACTCGCAAGCAACCCAAGTTGTGGAACAAGGTATAACAATGCATGATATAGCTCTAAGTAGGTAAGTTTTGCAGAAAGCTGATTTTAAGCGCAATGATATGATCAAGTAACCTTGAGTAAGCATGCATCAACTGTTGACAGGTATTCATGTGAACAAGTCTCAGTCATCATCATAAGCAGGGGTTGAACATCTCATGTTCACCATCATACCAAGTCATCGGACTCAGCTCAGGTATCACCTTGGTGTCATTCACTCTTACACACACACCAAATTTATGAAAAACCTCGGACGTAGTTTAAGCAGGACCTCCAACTGTCCATGACCGTGGACACGGCTATTCGAATAGTTTGACACTCTGCGGGGGAAGCGGCCCCATCCTGGGGAGCTGCAGGCCATGGGTGAAGAAGGCCGCAGGGGGCTCACACTCGGGGCCACCAGACTACCGAGCAGGCCCAGGTGTGGGCGACCCGGTGGGCTGAACCCCGCGGCCAACGGGAGAGGAGATCGCAAGAGGCTCGGCGGCTTCAGGAGTGGGTGACGCTGACCCGTCTCTTCCGTCGCCCGTGGGGAGCCTGCGAAACAGAAGATCAGAAGGAAGGCGCCGAAGAGAAAGTCGAGGGGGCGCAGGCACTTACTCATCTACGGCGATCCACTTCCTCTTCACCGGTGCCCACGGCGCCGAGGAGCGGCCGCCCCTGGGCGCCTTTCTCTTCCGGCCGGCGCGGGGGCCGGGGGACGATGAACCGACGATCGGTGATTGATACTCAGCGGCGGAGGCGGCGACCATCATCACCGGCAGGGCGTCACCCCCGATCTCGGTCTGACCCGAGGCGGGAACCGGAGGAGCGGGCAGCGAAGGGCGACCCACCTCGGCCACGGGAAGGGCGGCGTCCCCCGAGTTCACGGAGGTCGGGGCCCCCAAGAAAGAGGCACCCTGAGGGCGAGCCTCCTCCGGAGGAAGGATCCCCCACTCATCAAAACGCGACATCTTTGAGATGAGAGCTTCCCGGTCCTTGTAGATGTACAAGGGGAGGACATCCCGGGGAAGCTCGTCAGGTTCGCCACCAGTCAGGTGGCGGAGAAGCTCGCACAGCACGTTGGGGGAAAGAGGCGGGACCTGGATCCTCATTGGATCACGGGGGCCTGTGAAGGCCCACAATCGACAGGAATGGCGCTGAAGAGGAGCGATTCGTCGGCGCGTGAACTCCCGCACCACCATCGCCATCGTCACGCCCGCCTGCTTCAGCCTCGCCAGCCTGGCTAGGACCCGCACAAGCCTCGGGTCAGACAGCTCCTCGTGCCCCCACTCGCGATTCGGCACTGCGGGGGTCAGCGGGAGTTGGAACTGAGTTTTGGCCCCAGCGGCGCTGACATACACCCATTGCCGCCGAAACCCTTCTGCTTCCGGAGAGAGTCCGGCGTCGAGGGCCCCCCAGGCCGATGCGTCTGCCGTTCTCAAGGACACGCACCCAGAGCACTGTTCCCCCGAAGCCAGTTCAAGGGAGAAAAAGTGGAGCGACAAGGCCATGGAGGGGAAGACACCGACAAAGGCCTCACACAGGAACGCGAAAGCCGAGAGGAGGACAAGGGAACCAGGGTCGAGGTGGAGCACATGGATCCGGTAATGCGAAAGCACGGCGGAGAGGAAACTTGAGAACGGCGGGAGCACGCCTGAGAGAAGGGCGTGGATATGAAGGGGGACAGCGGGGGTGTCCAGTTCACCCCGAGGCCGTGAGCCTGGCCAGATCTTGGTGCCCCCCCACTCATTGGAGCCGGCGGCGACCACCAGCTGAACCTTCTCCAACCCCTCCAAGTTCACCACCGATGACCGGCCCAACGCGGGCTTAGGCGCCGACGCGGTCATCGTCACCCAAAAGCCTTCACCTTCTCCCTTCTTCGGAGCCACGACAAGGGGAGCGAGCCGGCGCGCACGCAGGGATTCGGCGAAAAGGGCGAGAGCCGCAGAAGAGGGGAGAACAGACGGCGAAATCGACGGGAGACGAAGGCGGCTTGGTGGCGTGTCCCGGACGACTCGACAAACCTGGCAATGGCCGGTCCGGTGCGGGGGAGAAGGGGCAACGGCCCCTCGGACTGCCGCGTATGAAGCCTGGCCCGCAGGCGTTTGGAGCCCGCGGCACTTCGGGCCGCCCCCAAGGCTTCGCCCAGAAGCCAGCTCGAGCGGGCCTTGGGCCCGGGGGCTACTGTCGGCGTTTTGGGAACGGGGGTACCCAGACCTGCCTGCCTGCGGCCCAGGGCGTGGCCCACTTCGTCAACCAAACACAGCCAGGCGCGGCCCCACTCAAGACAAGGCCCTCGCGAGGGCCCTAGCCTCGCGAGGAGGAAAGGCGTCAAGACCGGCAGGGGATGGGCCTCCCCAGGCCCCCTCCGGAGCGGTGGAGATCTCTATGCAGAACCCGGCCTCAGGAGTCAAAGATGACGCAAGGAAGGACAGGCGGGCGCCATCACGCCAGGCGGCGCAGTTTCCCCTTTGGTGCAAAGGGAGCAAGGACGTACGCGGGTTCCCAAAGCACCCCCTAAAGGTTTCCATTCTGGTGCAACAAGACCACAACCATGAGCCCCGCAGGACGGATGTCATTGCCGAGCCCACCTCTGCATCATCGACAGCTACTTTGCAGGCGAAGACCGCCTTTGGGCAGGGCGGGCATGTACTCCTGTCTCCCTTCAAAATTGGCCGTTGTGGGATCTCTTCCCGCCATTGCGATAAGGGAAGAGGACCCGGGCCACCGCTATATATAGAGGCTAGGCTGCACCGTAGAGGGGGATCCGAAACCAGTGGATTCACTCAACCACCACCAAGCCGACGGAGGGCCAAGAACACCTCAGGAGCGCCCTCACTAGGCTCCGAAACACTGTACTAGTTCATCCACCACAGCTCCTCGAGAGGCAATCCACCAAAGCAGGAGTAGGGTATTACGCTTCGCAGCGGCCCGAACCTGGGTAAACTACCGTGTTCATCTTCTTCCTCGTCATCGTGCGAGTTCGTCGTTTGGTCCATCGGGTAGCGAGCTAGGTTGGGCGAGGCTGCAGGGGATCTTCGCTCACGCCCCTGTGTTCGAATCTTAAGGGTTTTGCGGAGCCCGAAATCCGACATAGTCCTCCCCGGCAAAGAAGCACCCACGGATTGGATCATGTACTTTGACGGTGCTTTCTCGCTTCAGGGTGCCGGAGCAGGTGTGCTCCTCGTCGCCCCCACCGGAGAACACCTCAAGTACGTCGTTCAGATGCACTTTCACCGGGAGGAAGCTACCAACAACACTGCTGAATATGAGGGGCTCCTTGCCGGACTCAGAATCTCAGTGGAGTTGGGAATCAAGAGACTGATCATCCGAGGGGATTCGCAGCTCGTGATGAAACAAGTCAACAAAGACTATCAGAGCCTGTTGATGGAGGCATACGTGGAAGAAGTGAGGAAACTGGAGGAGCGCTTTAATGGATTGCAAGCAGAGCATGTGCCCCGTGCGGAAAATACCATCGCTGATCATCTATCAAAGTGCGATGCGCAAAAGCTTCCTCTGGAACTAGGAACCTTTGTCCTTCACCTCACTCAACCTTCGATATCCCCCCTCAACGATGGCCAGGAAAAGAAGAAAATTGAACTCCGCCAAGCATTTCCCGACGGAGATTCACGGAGGTGTATGCGGCTCGCACATTGGATCTAGAGATCTTGCCGGGAAAGCCTTCCGGCAGGGTTTCTATTGGCCCACCGCCCTCCAAGGTGCAACTGAATTGGTCACCAAGTGTGAAGCCTGTCAGTTCCACTCCAAGAACATCCATCAACCAGCGCAAGCTCTCCAGACGATCCCTTTATCCTCGCCCTTCTCGGTCTGGGGGCTCGATATTTTGGGCCCCTTCCCCCGCGCTGTCGGGGGCTTTGAGTTCTTATTCGTGGCAATCGACAAGTTCACAAAGTGGCGTGAGGTGGAGCCAGGGAGGAAGGTGACCACGCAGTCAGCTATCAAGTTCATGAAAGGACTGGTGTGTCGTTTTGGAATACCCAACAGAGTGATCACCAACAACGGCACCCAGTTCACGAGCCGCACCTTAATGCAATGCATCCAAAGCCTTGGGAGCAAGGTCTCCTTCGCCTCTGTTGCCTATCCGAGGAGCAACGGGCAAGTCGAGAGGATGAATGCTGAAGTGCTGCGAGGTCTCAAGACAAGAACTTTCGATAGGTTACGGAGGAGCAGCAAGTGCTGGATAGATGAGCTGTCGGTGGTTCTTCGGTCCCTCAGAACGACACCGAATCGAGCTACCGGCCAGACTCCCTTCTCCCTGGTATACGGGGCGGAAGCAGTGCTCCCCACGGAACTCATATACGGGACACCTCGAGTACTTGCCTGTCACATCCCTAGCTTTAGCATGCACTAGGGTTCATGTTTGAGTTTGCTTCATGTTTAAATTCTTTTTAAACCCGAAGTGGGGATGATCAAACCCTGGCACTACTTGAAATCAAATAGGTTCAACCAAAATATTTTTCAATGAACCAAAGTGGCCTTCCAAAAATGTTCATCATCCCTGGAAAAATGTGGAAGCATCAACCAGAGGTGATTCATATTTTTCAAAGTCATTTTTGTTTATTGAATTAAATCAATAAGTATTTGAATTGGAGCTATAAAATACTATAAATAATTTAATAGCTCCAATAAATATGAAACTTGGCCTGGGCCTTTCGAATATTTCAATTAGTGCCCAGAAAAAGTTTCATATTTTTCTAAATTGATTTAGTATTTTTACTAAATCAGAAACCTACTGCACATAATAGAAAAACAAAACAAATGGAAAAAAAGAGGTAGACCTTACCTGAGGCCCAGGAGGGGCCGGCCCAGCAGCCCAGCTGCCAGTCACCCCAAACCTCCCGCCAGGAGGATTGGGGCGTGGGGCTGGGGCACGCGCTCGGCCACCTCCTGCCTGGCTGCTCGCCGCTGGACGCCGCTGAGAGCGCTAGCGTGAACCCCCCTCGCCGTGCCTTTCTTTCCCTCTTTACCTTGCCCTCTCTCCTTCCCCCTGGCTCTCTCTCTCCCTCACGACCGAGAGCGCCGCCGCAAACCGCCACCGTTTGCACAGCCCGATCACCCGTAGCCGTCGCCATGGTGTCCAGAAGAGCTGCCGCGCCTTCACCGTCCTCTTTGTCGAGCCACAGAAGCCCAAACGCCCTCCATCTCCGCCAGCGCCGCCGTCTTCAACCTCGGCACCCGACGTCGCCGCCGTCGATTCGCTGGCCATAGAGCGTCCCCAACCGCGCCAGCAGCTCCGCGGTGAGGCCCCGGTTCTCCTCCCCCTAGCCCCGTCGTCGATCCCCTCCTCTAACCCCTGCTAGCCGCAGGCCGTGAGCCTCTTGCCGCCAGCCATCGCACCGCCGGCCATGGCACCACCGTGCTTAGAGCCTCCGATGCTTGCCGACGAGCACACCTTCGTGCTCAGGGCGCTCGCAGGAGCCCATTGCCACCCCTAGCTCCCCCGTCCGTAGCCCCTAGCACCGTGCGCTCTCTGACCAAGCTCCGGCCGCCGTAGCCGTTGTCGCCGGCGATGCTACGGGCCACCCCGTGCCGTCCCACCTACTGGAATGGAAGCGGCCTTCTCCCCACTTCCAAACGCGCCGCCCCGCGTGCCAAATGGTGGCCGGAGGAGCCATTCCGGCGAGAAACTGCCGTCGGGATGGTCGCCGCCGGCCAAGCTCCGGCGGGATGACGTGGCTCCCCCCATTAGCCTAATGCCCTGCTAATCCCCCTCCCTCAGAGGCTGACAGCGGGCCCCGCAGCTGGTCAAACCCCAGTCAGCGCGGGATTTGACCCTGCTTAGCCACTGGGTCACTGACCAGTGGGCCCCACTGGGCAGGTTTGACCCAGAGCGGTCAGTTGACCATGCTGACGTCATGCTGATGCATGGCTGATGCAATAAATGCATTTATCGTTTTAATTAAATTCCAGAAATTGCTAAAAACTTAGAAAATTCATATAAATTAATCTGTAAGTCAGATTGAAATAATTTATATATGAAAATTTATCAGAAAAATTCAATGAATCCATCTGTACTATTTTCATGCATGATAGAGCAACATAAATAGGTGAACTTGGACATTTTAGTTCAAATGCATTATGGAACTTCACATATGAAGTTGAATTTGAACCTTGAGTTCAAACCTACTTCATTTAACTATGTTACTATATGCATTAAGACAAACCACATCATATTGCCCTGTCATATTCATGCATCATATTGTTACATTTGATGTGTATTGATTTGTCCCCCCTTCAATGGTTGTTCTCCGTGTTAGGCACTGTTCCGGAGGGTACGGTCGAGTATCTATCTGAGAAGCAGTAATGTGTTGACGTCTTATCAGGCAAGCAACCCCCTTGAACATCTCCGATACAATCCCACTCTCTCGCTCTTGCTCTCACTTATTGCATTAGGACAAAATGTTTCAACTTTTACTTGTTCCGGTAGTTGAACCCATTCCTCTTCATGACCTGTCATTGTCACAGTAAATAGCTGAACAAAGCAACCTAGCATACATGTTAGATGCTTAAGCCATGTTGTGCCTTTAACCTGCTATGCTTGCTATGCTTAGAGTTGTGTCAGGTCTGATTCATCTGGGTGATGGACCGGAGTAAACTGGTTGTGTCCTGATGATGAGAGTTAAGTGGTGAACCTGATTTGGTAAAGGAAGCGATGAGAGGCCATGTAGGAGTACATGGTGGGTTGTCTCATTGGGACCGTCCTTAAGAACTGAGTCTTGTGTATGTTATCCAAGACTAGCTACTACCGCACATTGGGATCCTTAATTGACTCTCTCGACTTATTATCCGCCTTGACCTCTGTCCAGGAGTTGCAACTAGTTTCTGGTGTTTGTAGGCCGTGCTAGTAGTCTACCGAGTGGCACCCCGTACAGGTGGGCTTGGGTCAGACTAGGCACCGTGGCCCGGTGTACCAAGCGTAGTACCATCCGTCGAGGTGGGCTTGGGAACCCTGCACACATCGTTTGGGACCGTGATGGAAACCTCGGCCGGACTTCCGTTGCGGGTTCAGTCTCAAATAGGCGATAAACCTGGGCTAGAGTCTTCTGTGGTTAGTCAGGTCATGGCCGACTCCCTGGCTAGGCTTCCGCTTGAAGGTTGCCGAGGTGCCTTTTACGTGCACGTAGCGATAAGTGGCGGGAGCCTGTGTGACGAAGTACACCTCTGCAGGGTAATAATCTATTCGAATAGCCGTGTCCGCGGATATGGACTACTTGGAGACCTATATGGTTCATACACAACTTAATGGTTACTCATAAAAGCCTCAAGACAAGTGTGAGTACCATGGATGGCACTCTCGTAGGAAGACGGGAGCGGATCCATGGTAGTGTATTGTTCTGGTGTTAGTGGACTCGTGTGCGCTTTCTCAAAATTATTCAATGTACTGATAGTCATAGTACAGGATAGCCACTGAGTCAAAGCTGGCTTGCTGTATTGAACCCCACAACACCCTTGTTGATACCGATGCATATGTAGTTAGTTCTGATGTAAGTCTTGCTGAGTACCTCCGTACTCACCGTTGCTTTATTAATGTTTTTGCAGAGGTGACACCAGTCTCGCTAGTGGTTTCTACAATAAGATCGATGCCGACCAAGTAGCTTGGGAATCCCAGCCAGAGGTCTGGTTCCTATGGAGGGTCTTGTAGATAGACAGGCTTCCTTAGCCTTCTTCTTTTCTAAATGTCTGTACCCAGACATGTTAAGCTTCCGCTTGTTGCTTGTATGACTTGTGTGTTGGGTCATGTGACCCCTGCTTGTAATATCACACTATGTTGGCTCTTATGAGCCTTCTAAATAAATGTTGTGTTGTTGTATGGTTATATTGTGATGCCATAGTTGTATCTATGCATATCGGGCATGTCGTGCGTACGTGTGACGTGCAACAGTATGTATGGGATTCGACACCTAGTTGTGTGCCTTTAGTAGTACTCTTTATAGGGAACTACCTCTTTGTTCTTCCACTGAGCCTTGGTAGCTTGCTACTACTCCGGAGACATTGATTGACCGGCGTGTATCCTTCTTTGTTGCTGTGTCTGTCCCTTCGGGGAAATGTCTCGCAGTGTAATGGAGTCCATGTAGCCTGCTATGACTCGTCTACGCGCAGTTGATGACATTTATGTCCCACGGCGTAATGGAGTCCCTGTAGCTTGCTATAACTCGTCTACACACGCTGAGACCGACACCTGCATTGTTGGGTTACGTATGCCTGTCCCTGTACGGATGTGCCCCTTGGGTTCTGCGACTAGTCAGGTCGACCCGGGTTCTTTGACATTTGAGTGCTAGCGACATATTCACATACGTGAGCCAAAAGATGCAAACGGTCCTGACGGGGATATTACCCCACGGTATAACCCGGCAGACATGCTGACCCGGCAAACAGTACTGACCCGGACAACAGTACTGACCCGGCAAACAGTACTGACCCGGAGAACAGTACAGACCTGGTTACAGTTCTAACCCGGCAGACAACGGTAACCCGGCAGCTACAGTGTTAGGGGTGTAACCCGGCAGCTACAGTGTCAGGGTGTAACCCGGCAGCTACAGTGTCAGGATGCTAACCCGGCTACAGTGTAAGGATGCTAACCCGGATGCTACAGTGCCAGGAGGTGAACAGTGTTATCAGACAGTCACGGAGACGAGTCTCTGAAGATAAGCCCTGGTTGTAACCCGCCCGGTGTAAGCCGCCCGGGACGGGTTACAAGCCCAGGACTCGGAAGCCCATGAAGAGAAGCCCGCGATGGGAAGTCATCAATCCGACTTAGACTCTACATGTAAACCGCCCCTTCAGCCTTTATAAGGAGGGGCGGGTCACCCCAAGAGGGTGAGGTTAGACGTCTCATAGACAGGTCTCATAGACAGGTCAGAAAAGATAGTCAGATTAGAGGGTCTCGAGATTAGAGGTAGCGACTCCGCACCCTTGTAACCGAGATCGTCATCGTCATCAATATAAGACACAAAGCAGGACGTAGGCTTTTACCTCCATCGGAGGGGCCGAACCTGGGTAAACCGCCTCGCGTCTCTCGATTCCTATCAACCCCTTCAAACCGCCACATAGTTGCGACGCCTCGAACCTAAAGTCCGCTAACCCGGACATCTGCCGTGACAAATCCACGACAGTTGGCGCCCACCGTGGGGCCTAGCACGATGGTGTTGAGTTCTTGGAGGGATCTTTTGAGGGATCGAGAAGCTCGCGATGTGCCGGATGAGAAAGAGCCGGCACAGAAGATCGCATCATCGACGAACAGTCAAAACAACAGATACGAGAGATCAAGAAAGTTAGGGTTGCATGTTCAGCGTCCACCACACGCGCCGTGGTAACCCGCCGAGTCCGAAAAAAGAGTTCTTTATGATGAAGTGTCGGAAGCCATCCAAACAAAAATCTGTCCGCGGTGCCGGTTGAGGGAATCTATCCAATCAAATTTCTTCAGCGGTTAATCAGACCACGTCATAAAAAGTGATGGTAAGGGCAGTTGAGGCGAGTGCCTGCATGCAAAACCTGCATCGTGACGTGCCATGCTACTTCACCAATTCAAGTCCCACAAAAAGGAAGAAAGCTTGCTACGTGCATGGATTATGCAACCAGAGTGCTAATCATATGCACATATGTACATATACTAGTCACTCTGCATATACCTCCAGTACCTCACGTACAGGTCAGTTGTCAACTCGGCGTGTCCTGGCAACACGGCGATTCCGTCGGAGGGCGCATTGACCCTGGAAGGAATACGAAAAAAAAAAAAAAAAAAAAGAATCGGCGAGATCGCCCGTACGCGGTGACGAGCGACTCTTCCAATCTGAAGAAAAAATCAACCTCCGCGTCGATTCGGCGCAAGTCGCCGCCTTCAAGCCGCCCGCTGCTGACAAGCCGCCCGCTGCGCCTCGCCGGCCTTGCCTTTGCCTCGAGCCGGCCTGGCCCTCTCGTCGTTACACCCGCCGGCGCTGCTACTGCCACAACCCGCGCGCGCCGTTATTGCTCCAAGCCGCCGCCGCGGGGGTACTTCGGCCGCCACTCCCGTTTGTGTCGCTGCTGCGGCGTTTTGAGCCGCCGGCCGCTGAGCCTTCCAATCCCGGGCACGCCTCGGAGCGAGCCGGTGCCCGCCTCCCCAAGCCGCCGTTTCCTCCTGCGTCGCCTGAGCCGCCGGCGCCTCGCCGTTTCCTCCCGCGTCGCCAGAGCCGCCGGCGCCTCGCCGTTTCCTCCCGCGTCGCCTGAGCCGCCGGCGCCTCGCCGTTTCCTCCTGCGTCGCCTGAGCCGCCGGCGCCTCGCCGTTTCCTCACGTGCGCCGTACGAGCCGCCGCGCTCGGCTGCGCCTGCTCTGCCCCGCGGCCGGCTCGCCCTCCGGCTGGCCGCTTCCGGCTCGCCCATGGCCCCGGACGCCCGCCGGCTCAGCGCCCCGACACCGGCCACTGCTCCTCCCCGACGCGACCGCGCCCGCCTTGCCGCGTCAGTCCGTCCCCGGCTCTGCCTCCGCCGCATCGCCGCACGGCTGAGCCGCCCTTGCTCCGCCTCCGTCGACGTGGCCCTTGCCTCGACGCCCACCTCCTCCGGCCATGCCCCGACCAGCCACCGGCTGCCGTCGCCGCTTCAAAGCCGCCGTAATCACTTGCAGAGTCGCAGGTTCCCCTGTGCTAAGCTTTTTCCAGCCGCCCGTTTCAGTTGACTGGGCAAGGATAAGGAAAGAAACAGAGGAAAAAGAAAAAGGCAAGCTGCCTTAAAAAAAAAAACAAACTGGGATCCCACTCTGGTCAACACGCCGTGGTCCTCCACTTCAAGTCGCCCCGCCGGACTTCGTCGACGCGACGCCGTCACCGCCGAGCTACTTTGGCCTAGCGCCGTCTCTGAGCCGCCGTGGCTGAGTAGTCACCTCCGCAGCGGCCTCGAGAGAGTAGCTCAATCGCTGTTGAAATTACGGGAGGTGATCCACGGACGTTATATATGACCCAGTTGGTCATCGGGACGAATCAGGTGAAATCCATCCAGTCAATTTTTATTGATACATTTTTTCTTTCGAGAACAGTTACTCTCGTCCGCGATGTCGTTATGCAGGACTGCCCAGGTGACTATTGTACTACGGGTACAAAGCTCACATCAGCATCCGCCCGTACGAGTTGTCTAACGGACGCACGGACACCACCTGCGGTCCGGTCTACATCAACCCGCGGGTGATTCATACGTCTACGCCGGCTTACAAACGCCCGCGGCCGAGTCACCCGTCTGCACCGGTTTATAACGCTGCGGCCGTTTCTCGCCACCGCGCCGGCTTACAACGCCACGGCCGTCTTTGCAACCGCGCCGTCTTCAAACGCGCGGCTGACTCCTACATCTACATCAACATACGGGGGATGTGCTTGCCGGTTCAAGTCGCCCAGCGGACGAGCGCAAGACGCCGCCCGTGGTCTGATCTACATCAGCATATCAGTGCGGTGCTCGCCTGTACGAGCCGCCTAATTGACGAGCGCAAGCCGCCGACTGCAGTACGATCTACATCAGCATATCGGTGCACTGATCGCCTGCACAAGCCGCCCGACGGACAGGCGCACAAGTCGCCACTATTACAGTGGTTAAAGCTTCAACAACCAGCCGGGACGAACCATCGACCGGATGATTGAAACAATTCATGCGGGATCATCTATAACCCGCCGAAGTCAACCTCAACCTTCAGTGGAGATTCTCATGCTGCCTTTTCGAGTCAACCTAAAAACTCGGGGGCTACAGACATGGCTCGATACACTTGGCCGTTTTCAACGAGAGCCACAGATCATGGCAAGAAATTTAACCCGATCTCGGGGGATACTACATTATTGGCGGAAGGATTAAAAGTTACCCAAGAAGACGGGTCGCCATGATGCACCGTTCAACTTGGGGGCTTCTGCTATTTTTTCATACAAGATGGCGGCTTATAAGATGCTGCCACAATGTTGATACTTCAACAAGGTCGTTTGGGGGCTTTCAATCCGCCGGGTTAAGCTTCAACCCTCTCGGTCAGGCTCTTCAGCCAATATTAAGCGGGTCGTGGACCCAAAGGTTGACTCCGTCAACAAAGATCACTAGGGGTGCAGCGAGTTCTAAAACTTACCTCCTTTTCGATCTACAAAGTCGGGTTATACCTGCCTGTAAGTAGATGCGCTTTGTCAGGGGTGCAGCGAGGTCTAAAACTTACCCTCTGCAAAGGCCTCTTACAGCGGCGAGGCAAACTCTTACATCCGCAAATCCGAGTTATACCTGCCTGTAAGTTGATGCCGCTTTGTCAGGGGTGCAGCGAGTTCTAAAACTTACCCCCTGCAAGGGCCTCTTACAGCGGCGAGGTAAACTCTCCCATCTGCTGTGTCTCTCTCTGGTTCGTTGCGCTCTTATCAGTTAATCTCGCCTAGAGACCCTGAGCCGTTCAAAGGAGTTGACGGCCACTCTCGTTAGAGACCCTGCACTGGTATGAGTTCAAGCATCGAGTCCACCCAGAAGAACCATCATATGAAAGTTTGAGAATAAAAGGCAAAGCAAGAAAATCATACATTGCATCATGCATCATACATTACATCATGCATTTCATCATACTTACATATCATGCTAGTTTGCCAAATCGGGTCAGAGCAAGATTATGAAAGAAGAAGCAGGGCTATACGAGATTTTAACATCTCCGGGTTGTGCTTTTTCAAGCAGCCCTTACAACAATGCAGAATATACTCTGTTTTGTTTATTTTTGCAGGTCTTGTCTTATAAGATAAGCCGCCAGAACAAATAGATCTTTAATAGCCAACATGGCTGGATCTTCATCATGGATTTCTCACATACTCGCCGGGTTGCACCGCAACTACGAGCAGGGATTTCATATCAAAGACAAAGGAATTATTCCAGGATATTCATTCCGGATTATATTACAACCACGGCCAAGGATTCATCCAACAAATTATGATGAGTCATATTATAGTCCCGAGTCGCCGCAGGCAGACGACCCGGCACTTGGGGGCTACATTATTCAAGTCAAGTTTATATCAAGTATGCAAAGTCCCATGTCGCTGCAAGCATGCACCACGGCACTTGGGGGCTAATGCAAACTGGTTTTCAAAGCATTACATTGTCAACAAGACCCTGTTATCTCAAGAAGACGAGCAAGCCTTTCAATATTTTTCTAAGTCCCAGCCCAGTACTTCTTACTGACCTGGCACTTGGGGGCTACACCGCTCAGATCAAATTTTCTAAAGTCCCAAGTCGCCGCAGGCGTGCGACCTGGCACTTGGGGGCTACAGTATTCAGTTGTTCAAAACAGATTATAAGGTACAAATTGAAGACCCGGCACATCACATATTGGTGAGCCGGCCCTTGGGGGCTACACCAGCTGAAGCTTCATAAAATATAAGACAGTTATAAGTCCCAGGCTGCTGCAGGCAAGACAACCTGGTACTTGGGGGCTACACAATTAAAGATATTGTTGCAAAGTGCCAAGTCATCATGGATCAACTTGGAGCTTGGGGGCTACAGGTAATATGAATATATCAAAAAATTGAAGAGAGTTTTCAAGATGTCAATTTTAGCTGGAGTCTAGTTATTTGACCTGGCGGCACCATCAATGATTATAACCCGGCGGAGGAGACCCGCCAAGAGCATTGAGGGCCGACTCAACGGCATATGGGTATTGTATTCCCAATATTTTATTTCAAAGGGCATATACCTGCAAGACGATGGAGCTTACCATGAATAAATTCAAGCTAACCTGGGGGCTAATGACGGGGATATTACCCCACGGTATAACCCGGCAGACATGCTGACCCGGCAAACAGTACTGACCCGGACAACAGTACTGACCCGGCAAACAGTACTGACCCGGAGAACAGTACAGACCTGGTTACAGTTCTAACCCGGCAGACAACGGTAACCCGGCAGCTACAGTGTTAGGGGTGTAACCCGGCAGCTACAGTGTCAGGGTGTAACCCGGCAGCTACAGTGTCAGGATGCTAACCCGGCTACAGTGTAAGGATGCTAACCCGGATGCTACAGTGCCAGGAGGTGAACAGTGTTATCAGACAGTCACGGAGACGAGTCTCTGAAGATAAGCCCTGGTTGTAACCCGCCCGGTGTAAGCCGCCCGGGACGGGTTACAAGCCCAGGACTCGGAAGCCCATGAAGAGAAGCCCGCGATGGGAAGTCATCAATCCGACTTAGACTCTACATGTAAACCGCCCCTTCAGCCTTTATAAGGAGAGGCGGGTCACCCCAAGAGGGTGAGGTTAGACGTCTCATAGACAGGTCTCATAGACAGGTCAGAAAAGATAGTCAGATTAGAGGGTCTCGAGATTAGAGGTAGCGACTCCGCACCCTTGTAACCGAGATCGTCATCGTCATCAATATAAGACACAAAGCAGGACGTAGGCTTTTACCTCCATCGGAGGGGCCGAACCTGGGTAAACCGCCTCGCGTCTCTCGATTCCTATCAACCCCTTTAAACCGCCACATAGTTGCGACGCCTCGAACCTAAAGTCCGCTAACCCGGACATCTGCCGTGACAAATCCACGACAGGTCCCGACCATGGTAAGGTGGCAGCCATGGGGATAACCGTGCGTGAGGCCGCAATGTGATGTGATGTGTTACATGCTAGATTCTTATGGCTTAGGATCGGGGTCCCGACAGCGTTGGTATCAGAGCTTGACTGACTGTAGGACTACCAAGCCAAACTGGTTGATGTTGAGTCTAGCAACTCTTTAGTTATATAAGGGAATTGATTGTGGAAGGGAACGTAAGGCTCTTTTTACTCCTTTCCCCATGTTATTCTGATTCTGAGTTACCCTCTTCTTTTCTACGGGGATTAAGAACTAGGCTTCTTACCTATCTACCAGGATCTCGAGTTACTATTCCGTAGACTTATAGGAATGGTTGATCCGAGTTGCATTCCAAGCCTTGAGTGTTATCGGTGTAGCTTGTTAGCTCGATCAGAATCTTGAGATTGTGATGTTGAGGTGTCGTGGCACCTAAACCTTTTGTAGGATGTGTCATTTCTGAGCATTCACAGCCGTTATGCTGTCCAATTTTCCATAGGATATCTATGGAGATCTATGCTTTTGTATTCCTATCTATCTGGTATGCCATCCTGATTAATCTTAGTTCTCATCCTCAGGATGTCTCTCGGTAACCGAGCTGCCACTGGCCGCAAGAAGGGCCGAAGACGTGGTACCAGAGATGCTGAAGTTCTGCCGGATTCACCTTCGTTGGCACAGTTCATGCTAGACATTGAGAAGGACAAGCGTGAGTCAAATCGCTTGCTGGCCCGTATTGAGGAAAACACCGCACATCAGTGTGCTGGGACAGTGACCATCCGCGACTTCATCAAGCTGTATCCACCCACCTTCCATCACTCCATTGAGCCACTCGATGCAGATGACTGGCTCCGTAAAATCACCAATAAGCTGCGTTCTACGAACGTGGCTGAGGCTGACAAGGTCACCTATGCTACTTATCACCTGGAGGGTCCTGCTAGTATATGGTGGGAGAACTATGAGACTATAATTCCAGCTAGCCAGATTCCTACCTGGGAAGAATTCACAGAGGCTTTTCGCGAGCATCATATTCCTCAGGGTCTTATGGACCGGAAAAGAGAAGAGTTCTGTAACCTTACTCAGGGTAAGATGATTGTAGATGCATACAGTCGAGAGTTTGAGAACTGTCGGTGTTCTGGGTACCAGGGTACCCAGATTTGTGTGCCTGCGGCCCCAGGCGTGGCCCACCTCGACGACCAAGTACGGCCCAACATGGCCGCACCCGACACAAGGCCCTCGCGAGGCCCCTGAGCTCACGACGGAAGCAGCGCCAAGACCCGCGGAGAGGCAGGCCTCCCCAGGTCCCCTCCCGAGCGGTGGAGATTTCAATGCAAAGCTAGGCCTCAGGAGGACCAGGGTGACACCAGTTAGGCCAGGCAGGTGCCAGTGCGCCAGAGGGGACAGTTTCCTCTTCGGTGCAAAGGAGACAAGGACGAGCGTAGGCTCCCAAAGCGCCCTCCAAAGGTTTCCCTTCTGGTGCAACAAGACCAAGACCACAAGCCCCGCAGGACGGACATCATCACCGAGCCCACCGCTACATCACCGTCGACTGCTTTGCAGGGGAAGACCACCTTTCGTCAGGATAAGATGTACCTCCTGTCCCCTTTCAAATTCGGCCGTTGTGGGATCCCTTCATGCCATTGTGATAAGGGGAGAGGACCCGGGTCGCTATAAATGGAGACCAGGTAGCTCGGTAGAGGACACGAAGCAACCACCCCGCAAACACACCGCTGTATTAGTTCATCCACAAACCTCCTCGCGAGGCAATCCACCAAAAGCAGGAGTAGGGTTTTACGCTTCGCAGCGGCCCGAACCTGGGTAAACTCTTGTGTGCCATCGTCTTCCTCGCCATCGAGCGGGGTATTGTGTTGTGAGATTGTAAGGGGCGAAGCTGTTGGGGAATCTTCGCACACGCCCCTGGGTTCGAATTCCTTAGGGTTTTGCGGAGCCCAAAATCCGACATTTGGTGCGCCAGGTAGGGGGCGTGTCGGGGTCCGCAGTGAAACTTTGCCTCGCCTCCGCTCGGTGCTTCCATGGCCAAGGGACGCCGGACCCGCGCCGAACGACGGGCTGCCCGTGTTGCTCGGGCAACGCCACCAGACCTCGGCATCCAGCACTGCCCCGCTTCCCCGTCGGAAGGCGCCATCTCCTGCCCGGTCTTGGACAGGCGCCGGGGGCTGTCCCCTTCGACAACCACGCGACGAGCCCTCGCCGCCCTAAACTTCCCCAGCGTCCATGTCACGACATCATCTCCCCGGGCTCGCCGCGACCCGGCACGCGGGCGCATCGCGCTCCTCGTAGCCCGTGAGCTGTGGCCCTTCCCCGTTGCCCACGGATGCTATGACAGTTGGATATGCTGCGCGACCATAGGCGACACCTCGACGGGCGCGGCCCAGGCGCTCACCCCAGTGACGGCCCAGGAGCAGGCTCGCGCCCATGAGGTCGCCCAACCAGCCACCGGGGAGCCGAGGGCGTGTGGGCGCGCCGGGGATGTGCGACGCGACCCGCATCGGCCGGAGGTGCGGCCTGGCTCGTCGGGCATGCAGGAGTTGGCCCTTGGTGCAGGCAGGGGCCAACGGAAGCTGCCAGCCGCGGCGGGTAGGCGCCATAACGCACCCTTCGAGACTCCCGGCGGATTGAGGCAGGGCGTCCGGTGACCCGTCTACACCAACGCCTGGGGGCTCGCGCGACTCTACCACGACCATGTCGGCGAGCGCTCGGGCCATAACGGGAGCGGCGCCAGCTACCGTGACAACAGGAGGAGCATGCGCGGTCCAGCGAGTGGCTCTCACCGAGGCTGGTGCGAACAGCCTCATGAGGGCGGCTGGCGGGGCCGGCCTCATGAGGATGCCAGGTGCTGGCAGCCTCGTGAGGCGCACACGCTGGTAGGGGGTTACCATTGGCAAGAGTTTGGGTCCGCGGACTTGGTGTCGACTGCCTAGAAACGGAGGCTGGAACATATGCCAATGTCCTCAGGCAGGGCGACACCAGCCTGGAGACGGAGGGTGGAACACATGCCCATGTCCCCAGAACAGGCGTTTCCAACCTGGAGACGGAGGGTGGGACACACGCCCATGTCTCCAGGCCAGGCGCCCCTAGCCAGGAGACGGAGGGTGGAACACATGCCCATGTCCCCTGGCAGGGTGACTCCTACCCGGAGACGGAGGGTGGAACATACGCCCATGTCTCTGGGCCGGGTTTCGCTCCACCAGCGGCGAGAGCTCATGAACTCACCCATGTCTCCGGGCCTGGTTCGCCCCGCCCGAGGACGGCTGGTGGGGTACCTACGGGGGGCTCCCGGGCACCCCAGCGAGGTGCGCTGGGGCGCCGCTTTTGGTGAACGCCCCGCACGCGATGGAGGGTCCCAGCGCCAAGCCCCGCGCCCGGCGCAGAGTGCTGCGGCGCCGCTACAACGACGACATCCATCCTCGGGCCTTGGAGGGCCCAAGGCCCTGCTCTGGAATGGGCTCTCCCTGCGAAGGGCGTGGGGGGCTCGCCCCAGGCTCGAGGGCCCGTTCGGGACCCACCCCACGTCGCCGCACCACGCTTGGGGGATGGGTGCGGGTTCCATGCCAGCGAGGTATGGGGCCCTCAGCGCACCCCCAGGCACAACCCATGACACTCTCACGTAATAATGAGTGGGTTGTATACGCTCGGAGCCCCCCGAGGAAGCGGAGGGGTTCCACCCCACGCCCAAGTGGAAGCCCCATGCTCCGCGCTGGCGGACAACACTGCCCCCCCAATGGCTATGCCCACGCAACGTGGAAGCCCTACGCTCCGCGCTGGGGAGAAGACGAAGACGAAGATTAGTCTAGACGCCGTACGTGGCTGTTCTTTGCCCATTCTTGTATTTGAATTTGCCATTTTCTGGAATAAACTTTGGAGTTCTTGCGATTTTCTTCTGAAAATAAAAAGGGGGGATTATTCCTTTTGGTACCAATTTCCGTTTGGTATCTCGCTTTCTCTAGGGAGCTCGGCAGCTGCCGGACCACTCCACCCTCGCGATCGACCCAGAACAGAGGATGGGCGAACGCACCTATCCTACCGAGGCTCAACTCTTGAGCGCTCGCGAGGGACGATCATCCGGGCCGACAGGAGCTTCTTGGCAAAAACATACAACGTCACGCGCCACACATCACGGGGACATCCTCAGAGGTCCCTCCAAAAACACGCTCAAGCCGCCACAGGGCTGCGCTCATGACCCCGACGGGCGAACACGAAGACTACTCATGGATACACACCGTCGTCAACACCTACGTCGTCGCCGTTGCGGCTGGGCTCGCGGCCCCCGGCTCCGCCATGGTCCTCCGGTTCCTCGGAGGAGAATTCCACGATCAAGTCCTCCACGTGGTCCTGCACCCACCCGGCCCGGGCGCCTCGGATCACTTCAGGCACCGGGACAAGCACCGCCCCGAAGTCGAAGTGCGGGTCGAGGTGAAGGAGGTGGCTAAAGACGTGCGAAGCCGCCCACGCGAGGAGGTCACGGAGCTTCTCCTCCACGAGCGCGCGGATCTTCTCCGCGCCCCCCTTGAGGCACTCCACGACCCTGAAAAAGAAACCCAGGTACCCTGCGTCGTCTGGAACCAAGGGGCTCGAGACGCTCGCGCCGTAGATGTCGCTCAAGGCCCGGTTGGCCCTCTTCTCGAGGGACTGGAACATCTGGGAGCGCGTGTGCTGGAGGCCGCGAGCACGGTCCACCTCGGCATAAGCCTTCTCCGCCAGGGAAGCAACGCCCTTTACCTGCTTATAAAGAAAAGCTAGCTCGGCTTCGGCAGCAGCCTGGGCATCCATCGCGGCTCACCGGCGTCGCTCCTCTTGGTCTAACCTTTTCTTGAGGACATCAACCTCGCCTTTCAGGTGGCCGCGTCGCTCGCAGTAGCGGGACTCCTGGAGCTTCAGCTTCGCGCGATAGTCCTGGAGAAAGGAATGCCAAGCCTTTGCCACCTTGTTGTCGACCTCCTCCTGGAACTTTGCCTCGCGGGAGGCAAGGGAGTCCTCGGCGAGGGACACCTGATGTTCCCTCACCTCCAGTCTCTCATGCTCTAGACTCTACTCCAGCGCTTCCATCGTCAGCGCCTCCTTAGGAATGCAGGGCCCCACACCGCCGGCGTGCGGCTTGGTCGTCATCACGTCACGAGCGGCCCTATGAGCCTGGATTCGCCTTTCAAGGGCGGTGTTGGAGGCTTCAAGTTCCTCCAGGCGTTCCTCCGAGGCCTTGCGTCGGCAGTCGGCGGTGTGGGCCTCTGCGAGGGCGCGGTCGCGGGCCTCCCTCGCCGCGGCAAGGTGCCCCTCGGCGGCGGCATGAGCGCGCTCGCGCTGCAGGCGGCCAAGGTTGACGGCGACCTCAAGTAGATGCCACTCGCGCGAAAGGCACTGGCGCTCTGCTTCGAGAAGGGTGTCGACGGTGACGAGCTCTGTCTAAAGGCGCCCCAGCGCGTGTGCCGCGATCTGGAGAAAACCGTGCCGCACGGCGCTCCGGTCGCACGCGAGCTCAAGGGCCCAGTCGAGGTCTCCGTCCTCCCTCGGGCCGGTAGTAGGGGCATGCGAGGGGTCGCCCGACCATGACCCGCGCGCGGGGGCTGGGGGCTCCTCGACCCCTCCCACGAACGGAGTCCGCCCCCAGCGGGGGTCCATGCCAATGCTCAAGGAAGGCCCAGGAGCACGGCGCGGCTGTTTCTCGGTGAGGACCACCAACAGAGGACGAAGCCTTGTCCCCGCGAGGAGGGGGCCAGGCATGAAGAAGCCCGTGGGGAACTCACGCACAAAACCCCGCAGGGGCCATGCAAGCTCGGGCACGGGCGCCTCATTGTGAGTGGCTGCAAGGGCCGCTGGTGCTGATGCCATGATGGGCCCAGGAGGCGATGGTGGCGTCTCGTTTTCTCCTTCCATGGAGGGGGACCTGCGCAACAGAGGTTCAGGACGGATACGCCATGGAAGACTAAGGGGTCCGGGCACTTACTCGTCCAGGGCGACCCACTTCCTCTTCATCGGCGCCCACGGCGACGGGCGATGGCTGCCCCCGAGCCTCTTCCTCTTCCGGCGAGCGCGGGGGCCCAGGGATGGCATCCCGGCGTCTGGCCCCACGCTTCCAGCGGGGAAGATAGTGGTCGCCTCTGTCGTCGGGGCATCACCTTCACTCCCGGTCGCGGCCTCATCACCCCTAGGGCCCCTTGGCCTCGAAGCCATCTCGGAGGAATCATCCCACGGACCAGCCTTCACCAGAGGGAGGGGCCCCCACTCGTCGAAACGCGGCATCTTCCCGGCAATAGCCCCTTGTCGGCGTTCTGGGAACGGGGGTACCCAGACCTGCCTGCCTGCGGCCCAGGGCATGGCCCACCTCACGAGCCAAGCACAACCTGGCGCAGACCCACTCAAGACAAGGTCCTCGCGAGGACCCAAGCTCGCGAGGGAAGCAGCACCAAGATCAGCAAGGAGTGGGCCTCCTCAGGCCCCCTCCGGAGCGGCGGAGATCTCTATGCAAAACCCAGCCTCAGGAGTCAAGGATGACACAAGGAGGGACAGGCGGGCACCAGCGTGCCAGGCGGAGCAGTTCCCCCTTTGGTGCAAAGGGAGCAAGGACGTACGCGGGTTCCCAAAGCGCCACCCAAAGGTTTCCATTCCGGTGCAACAAGACCACCACCATGAGCCCAGCAGGACAGATGTCATCACCGAGCCCACCTCTGCATCATCGACAGCTACTTTGCAGGCGAAGACCACCTTTGGACAGGGCGAGGATGTACTCCTGTCCCCCTTCGAATTTGGCCGTTGTGGGATCCCTTCCCGCCATTGCGATAAGGGAAGAGAACCCGGGCCACCGCTACATATAGAGGCTAGGTTGCACCGTAGAAAGGGGGAGGGGAGAGAACACAACAGACACAAAACAGAAGAGAGGCAACACCACCAGAACGCCCTCACGGGGCGACACACCATTGTACCAGTTCATCCTCAAACCTCCACGTGAGGCAATCCACCAAAGCAGGAGTAGGGTATTACGCTTCGCAGCGGCCCGAACCTAGGTAAATCATCGTGTGCATCTTCTTCCTCGTCATCATGCGAGTTCATCGTCCTAACCATCGAGTAGCAAGCTAGGTGGGGTGAGGCCGTTGGGGATCTTCTCACACGCCCCTGTGTTCGAACCTGGAGGGTTTTGCGGAGCCCGAAATCCGACATTTGGCACGCAAGGTAGGGGGCGTGTCGAAGTCTTCCTCAAGCCTCGCTCATCCCATGCCTCACCGCTCCAATGGCCAGCGCCTAACAAGATCCCTCCGGCCACGGCGGATCCGTCTTCACCAATCCTGCTGCTGCTGACCGAGACCCACGCCCCAGCGGCACAGAGCTGGGCGGTCAGTATCAAGCCGCCAGTATCATCTCCACCGTCGTTGCTTCTCACGCCGTCCAAGCACACGGCGGACGGGAGGCGCCCTCGGCACTGGCGTCGTGTCGCTCCTAAGAGGGAGACCTCGACGCGCACGATGCGCTGCTGATGGCAAGCGAGATGCTCGGCCACCACCCGACGCACGGGGGCTTCGACGCATGGGCCGACCACATCGCAGAGCTGGTCAACGTCGCGCGGAGGGCCATGGCTCCTCACTCTTCTTCAAGGCCGCAGGTGTCAAGCGTCGGGGGCTCGTTCGCCGCGCCTGTCGCCCGGCCCACCGGCGGCGTGCCCCCTCAGGCCCCGGGCGAGCCCGAGCAGGGCCCGCCACAAGCCGTGTTCTTTCTCCTCTGAATTCCAGTGACCAGTTTCGGGGTGCAGCCCGGCCCCGACGATGGAGCGCTCGAAGGAAACATAGGGGTGCCCCACGCGTGCACTGACACGCGCCTCCGTGACCCTGCGGACTGTCAATAGCCTGGGTTAACCAGGCGGGAGCGCGCCATCCTACGCAGGGAGCAAGCGGCGCAGGCATCCGGACAAGCAAGCAACCATGGCGAAGGCGCATCGGATCGCCAAGGTAACAATCCACGTTAGGAAACACGCAGCCCACCCAGCGGCGGTGGCAGAGGTAAGCAACTTCGAGCTGAGGCTCGCCGCACCAGGGTCTGCGGGCTGCGCGCACAGGGCGGCGCCCCGCCGCCGCCCGGAGGGGCCGTCCTCGGCGCCCCGCCGGACGGCTCAGGAGGAGAACCGGGCCCTTATGTAGAGCCCTATGTACCAAGCTACGTCGTACCTCCGGACGGTGGGATGGATCAGGCGCCTACCGCAGGCGCCAACACCCCCCAAGAATAGGGGGTACCCTGGGCGTCCTCCCCGAGCCGGGCCTGGTGGCTTCCACCGACGGAGCACCTGGCCTGGACAACGTGAGCGGGAGAAAGAGGGAGGACGCCCCCGGGCCCGCGGGGCACGGCGCAAGCCGTCACCCTCGCGAGCAAGCAACACCGAGCAAAGCCCCGAGGCCTCAGGAGAAACGGCCTGGGGGGAGGCAGCATGACACAAGTAGCGCGGGCCACCCGCGGCAACCAGAGCGCCGGCGCAGCCTCGGGAGGCTGGGCCTCACGAGGCCCTCAAGACACTGTCCGGCCGGCGCCCTAATGCTTCATGAGGCGGCTTCATCGACAAAACACACCTTTATGGCTGCGCTGGATGCATTGTGCTCATGTTTGGGCCGCAGGAGCGCAATCCTGCGGCTACGCGGGGAACAATGCATTCGGGTTTGGGTCATAGAGGCGTGCAACCGAGCAGAAATGCACGGGATGGCTCTTGACGGAAATGGGAGCAACCGGGCCGTGCGCCTCGGGGCTTGCCCAGCTATCTACGGCCGTGACACTCTCACGTAATAATGAGTGGGTTGTATACGCCCGGAGCCCCCCAAGGACGCGAAGGGGTTCCATCCCACGCCCAAGTAGAAGCCCCATGCTCTGCGCTGGCGGACAACACTGCCCACCAATGGCTATGCCCACGCAACGTGGATGCCCTACGCTCCGCACTGGGGGAAGACGAAGGCGAAGACTAGCCTAGGTGCCAGACGCGGCAGTTGCTTGCTTCTTTTTGGTGTTCGAATTGCCACTTTTTGGAATGAAGTTTGAGAATTTCGGAACTCTATTTTTAAAATGAAAAAGGGGCGGGGACTTTTCTCTCATCGTTCTCTCCTTTATTCGGTCTTGGAGTCTCCTTCTCTGAATTGGTGTTTCGCAATGGCCCGTGCACTCCGGCCCTCCCCGAGGCACCTCGGAGCTGGATAGCAAGGCCCTGTCACCTCAGGGACTTGCATCTTCTGGCGGTCGATCTCCACTCGGGGGCTCCGACCACAGCGCGGCACCACGGCATGGAGCCTCGGGAGGTCCCAGTGCCTCCTGAGGCGGAAGCCCGCAGGACGGAATGGGGGTCGCTCGAGCATCAAAGGGGGCTCCTGAGCAGCGGGCCTTAGGAGCCTTACCGGTCATATAGCCACTTGGCCCTCGATGTCGTCCTGGCGATCCGGTCGGCATCAAGGGTGTCGAGGCCTCACCTCGTAGTCGCGTCCTGGTGATCCGGACGCCCCTATGGTGGTCGAGGAATGCGCGGGACTGGGACCTGCCGACGTAGAGCTGCTTGAGCGTCAAAGGGGGCTCCTGAGCAGCGCGCCTCAGGAGCCTTACCGGTCATATAGCCCCTCTCCCCTTGACGTCGTCCTGGTGATCCGGTCGGTATCAAGGGTGTCCAGGCCTCACCCCGTAGTTGCGTCCTGGTGATCCGGACGCCCCTTATGGTGGTCGAGAAATGTGCGGGACTGGGGCCGGCAGACGCAAAGTGCCGAAAGGGCCCCCAAACCGTCCCTCAAACAAGGAGGAAGCGTCCCAGGACGAATCGCGGACTATCTGGACAACCCGGCCGTGCCTCGCGACGCATGAGATCGTCAACGCCCGACAAGCTAAGTACACTACCGAACCTAGCAAGAGCCTCCTGATATAATGACGACCCGAGGACGGGATAAGGCTTGTGCGCACTAATGTGAGGATGCAGGTACCGCGGGCCACCACGTGCGGCTACCAAGACCCCTGAGGCCCGAGGCGCCAAGAAAAACGGCGCGAGAGGAGGGACCCTGCCACGACGAGCAGCAAGGCCATGAACCCGGGGAGTGGCGGCCACGAGCTGCCCCTCACGAGAGAGAGCCTCGCGAGGGCCCCACTGGCCGTCATCACCGAGCCGCATCGGCAGCGACGCCGAGCCCCGCACGAAGAAACTAAGTCACGTCACGGCAAGCAGGCAACCAGCGATTTAAGCAAAGTAAGGACGGAGACGAAGGTAATATGCAAAAGGCTAATGCCCTCCGGGGCCGAGTTCTTCTTAAATATTACAGGAACCATGAAAGGGAAACAGGGGATGCCTAGAGGGACGAGTCGCTGTCGCCGCCCGCCCCGCTGGAGGCGGGCACCTGGATGAATCGTTCCACCAGGGACTCCACATGCGAGCGCACCTCATCCCGGAGGGGCCTCTGGAGCTCGTCGAGCACCCGCTCCCCGACGCGTCAGAGGTCAAGCTCCAGGGCATGGCGGCGCAGGTTGGAGAAGACGCACGTCAAGGCGAGGTCCAGGAGGTCGCGCGCGTCAGACTCGTTGTCCGCGTTCACACGGGAGACGCCGGTCTCCAGCGCCTCCACCACCCTCCGGAAGAAGTCAAGATAGCCCCCGTCGCCATGCGTGCACGGCAGCGCGGGGGCTTCCCCGACGAACCGGCTCACCGCGCTGGCCGCGCGGCGGGCGATGTCAAGATACTGCTTCACGCGCTGGGACTCCAGCATCTTGGCATGTGCCACCTCGTCCTGGGCGGCCTGCACGGCGTCGGCTGCCTCCTTTACCTGGGCCTGGAGGGACGCCAGCTCCGCCCTGGCCTCCACTTCGCCCCTAAGGGCAGCTTGGAAGGCGGCCTCGGCGGTCGCCAGGTAGGCCCGCAGCGCGTCCACCTCCTCCTGGAGATCGCCGAGCCTGCGTTTCTTGGCCGCAAGCGCCCTGGAAGAAGGAGAGGATCAGGTCCGGTGAACTGGACGAGACAACTAAGAAAGAAGGAGGCGGCGGGATACTCACTCATCGACCATGGCCCAGCGCCGGCAAATTTCCGCCGGCCCCGAAGGCCCCCTGCTGCTGCCTCCGGAAGGGGACGAAGCAGCCGACGGTCCCGCGTGCTTCCCCGCGCCCGTAGCACTTCCTCCAGACGCCATGGGAGAGGGGAAGCAAGGAGGAGGAGAGGGTTTTTCTGTGGAGCAATGGGAGCGAGAAGACACCTCGAGACTGCAATGCCCCCCCAGGGGGGGAGGCGGATTTATAGGCGTAACTGCAGCCGCGAAGCGTCGTGGGAGGGCAGGCGTCGTGCGCCTCTCGGGCGCCGCGGGGCGGTTCGATCGGCGCAGTCCCGTCGGCGTTGCCTCGCCTGCCGATTGACGGGTCACATCCGCGTGGCCCAAAGAGTGGATACCCAAGGAAGCAGCAGCATTCAAGGAAGGGCAATGATGGCCGGCGCTGCACACAGGTGTCGCATCAGTTTGACTTGGGGCGGTTCCTGACACCCTCGGGGAGCGGGGGCGTCGCCGCCTAGGCGATCGACGCGCGCAGAGCCTGGTCCGCAGGCGTTTGGGGCCCGCTGCGCTTCGGGCCGCCCTCAAAGGCTTCGCCCGGAAGCCAGCTCGAGCGCGCCTTGGGCCCGGGGGCTACTGTCGGCATTCTGGGAACGGGGGTACCCAGACCTACCTGCCTAGGGCCCAGGGCATGGCCCACCTCACGAGCCAAGCACAGCCTGGCGCAGCCCCACTCAAGACAAGGTCCTCGCGAGGATCCAAGATCGTGAGGGAAGCAGCACCAAGATCAGCAAGGAGTGGGCCTCCTCAGGCCCCCTCCGGAGTGGTGGAGATCTCTATGCAAAACCCAGCCTCAGGAGTCAAGGATGACGCAAGGAGGGACAGGCGGGCGCTAGCGTGCCAGGCGAAGCAGTTCCCCCTTTGGTGCAAAGGGAGCAAGGACGTACGTGGGTTCCCAAAGCGCCACCCAAAGGTTTCCATTCCGGTGCAACAAGACCACCACCACGAGCCCAGCAGGACGGATGTCATCACCGAGCCCACCTCTGCGTCATCGACAGCTACTTTGCAGGCGAAGACCACCTTTGGACAGGGCGAGGATGTACTCCTGTCCCCCTTCGAATTTGGCCGTTGTGGGATCCCTTCCCGCCATATGCGATAAGGGAAGAGGACCCGGGCCGCCGCTACATATAGAGGCTAGGTTGCACCGTAGAAAGGGGGAGGGGAGAGAACATAACAGATACAAAACAGAAGAGAGGCAACACCACCAGAACGCCCTCACGGGGCGACACACCATTGTACCAGTTAATCCTCAAACCTCCTCGTGAGGCAATCCACCAAAGCAGGAGTAGGGTATTACGCTTCGCAGCGGCCCGAACCTGGGTAAATCATCGTGTGCATCTTCTTCCTCGTCATCGTGCGAGTTCATCGTCCTAACCATCGAGTAGCGAGCTAGGTGGGGTGAGGCCGTTGGGGATCTTCACACACACCCCTGTGTTCGAACCTTGAGGGTTTTGCGGAGCCCGAAATCCGACACCCACCCGTCAGGGCGGATGAACAAGGGCAGGCCGGCCCGGGGAAGCTCATCCGGATCCCCGACGGTCAGGCGGCGGAGTAGCTCGCGCCGCACGCCGGGAAGAAGAGAAGGGACCTGGAGCCTCATGGGGTTGCAAGGGCCTATGAAGGTCCACATCGGGCGAGAATGGCGTTCGAGGGGAGCGATGCGCTGGCGGGATAACTCCCGCACCACCATCGCCATCGTCACGCCAGACTCCCTTAGTTCCGCCAGCCTGGCCAGGACGGGCGCGAGCCGAGGGTCGTCAAGCTCCTCGCTTCCCCACCCGGGATTTGGCTCAACAGGAGCCGACGGGGGTTGGAGCAAGAAACCGGCCCCGGCAGCGTCTACGTACACCCACTGCCTCCGAAACCCTTCCACGTTCGGTGAAAGCCGAGCGTCGGGGGCCCCGCTGGCCGTCGCGTCAGCGGCTCGCAGGGACACGCACCTAGAGCGGTGCCCCCCGGGGTTCAACCGGAGAAAGAAGAAGTGGCGAAGCAGAGCCACGGAAGGGGCAACACCGACGAAGGCCTCGCACAAGAAAGCGAAGGCAGAAAGAAGGACGATGGAGCCAGGATCGAGGTGAAGCGCATGGACCTGATAGTGCATTAGCATGGCAGAAAAGAAGTCCGAGAATGGCGGCAGCAGGCCGGAAAGGATAGCGTGGAGATGAAGGGGAATGCAGGAGGGCTCCAGCTCGTCCTGCGGTCGTGAGCCCAGCCAGATCTTGGTCGCCCCCCACTCGTTGGAGCCGGCGGCGACCACCAGACGGACCTTCTCCAACCCCTCAAGTTTGACCACCAAGGATCGTCCTAACACGGGCTCCGGCGCCGGCGCAGGCCCCGGTGCCTTCAAGGCCTCGCCTACATCCTTCTTGGAAGCCATGGCGGGCGGCAGGGCCGGACGGACGGAGAGTTCGGCGGAGGAGTAGTGAGTTGCGGAAGGGGAGAGACGGGCGACCAGGTTGATGGGGAACAGTTACGGTTCTGAGGGGGGATACCAGGCGGTTTGTCAGCCAGGGCAATCGCCGGGGCATCGCAAAAAGGAAGCCGGCGTCAGCGTCTCGGAGGGCACCGCGTGTCAGGCCGGGCCCGCAGGTGATTGGGGCCCATGACGCTCCGGCCCATCCACCGTGGCTTCGCCCCGGAGCTAGCTCGAGCGCGACTCGGGCCCGGGGGCTACTGTCGGCGTTTTGGGTACCAGGGTACCCAGACTTGTCTGCCTGCGGCCCCAAGCATGGCCCACCTCGACGACCAAGTACGGCCCAGCACGGCCGCACCCGACACAAGGCCCTCGCGAGGCCCCCGAGCTCGCAAGGGAAGCAGCGCCAAGACCCGTGGAGAGGCAGGCCTCCCCAGGTCCCCTCCCGAGCGGTGGAGATTTGAATGCAAAGCTAGGCCTCAGGAGGACTAGGGTGACACCAGTTAGGCCAGGCGGGCGCCAGTGCGCCAGAGGGGACAGTTTCCTCTTCGGTGCAAATGAGACAAGGACGAGCGCAAGCTCCCAAAGCACCCTCCAAAGGTTTCCCTTCTGGTGCAACAAGACCAAGACCACAAGCCCCGTAGGACGGACGTCATCACCGAGCCCACCGCTGCATCACCGTCGAGTGCTTTGCAGGAGAAGACCACCTTTCGTCAGGATAAGATGTACCTCCTGTGCCCTTTCAAATTCGGCCGTTGTGGGATCCCTTCCCGCCATTGCGATAAGGGGAGAGGACCCGGGTCGCTATAAATAGAGACCAGGTAGCTCGGTAGAGGACATGAAGCAACCACCCCACAAACACACCGCTGTACTAGTTCATCCACAAACCTCCTCGCGAGGCAATCCACCAAAAGCAGGAGTAGGGTTTTATGCTTCGCAGCGGCCCGAACCTGGGTAAACTCTTGTGTGCCATCGTCTTCCTTGCCATCGAGCGGGGTATTGTGTTGTGAGCTTGGAAGGGGCGAAGCTGTTGGGGAATCTTCGCACACGCCCCTGGGTTCGAATTCCTTAGGGTTTTGTGGAGCCCGAAATCCGACAAGAACCTTGCCCGTTATGCCACAGAAGAAGTGTCCACGGACGCCAAGAAGCAAGCTAGGTTCAGGAAGGGTCTCAACCCAAAGTTGCGTCGTGATCTTCACTTGCATCATTGCGACACCTTCCAGGTTCTTGTGAACAAGGCCATTAATGCAGAGACAGCTCAGCTCACTTATGAAGAGTCTCGTAAGCATAACCGCGATTTGGCTTCTACCTCCGGCTCTGGATCTCAGAAGCGCCGGATTTGGGTTCCGAACTCATCACTTCCACCAGGTTATGCACCGAGGCCATCCTATGTGGCGCCTCGTCCAATTCAACCATATGCTGCACCCAAGCCTGTTGGTGGACCACCTGCCAATGCGGCTCCACGTGCAACCCAAGTGATTTGTTACAAGTGTGGAGAGCCAGGCCACATTGCTCAAAATTGCACTCAGACCAATGTTGCTCCACCCCTGTCTGGAAAGTCTGTTGGCTGTAATAAGCCACCAGTCAAGACGATCCATGCCAAGCCAGTTGTCATTGATCGTGATTGTGTGAACCACGTCTTAGCTGAAGAAGCTCATGAGGATCATGATGTTGTCCTTGGAACACTCCTCGTAAATTGTCATCCAGCATCGGTTCTGTTTGATACTGGAGCATCACATTCCTTCATCTCATAAGGCTATGCCCGGTTGCATGACATGTCATTTTGCGATATGCCAACTGCTCTTGAAGTTCAGACTCTAGGGTCTAGATGGAAGACCACGATAATAAGCCATGGAAATGAAATCCTTGTTGATAGACTTGTATTCCTTGCTTCGCTGATAGCCCTCAATTCTTCAGATATTAACATCATCTTGGGTATGGATTGGATGACAGCTCATCATGCCAAGATTGATTGCTCCACCAGGTCTGTTCAGCTTATGCACCCATATGGCAAGATAGTTAATGTTTCAACTCGAGTTGCAAAGCGTCAGCTCTATTCGCGCAATGCCAATCCTCTTCCTGAGCTTGAAGATATTCCGTTAGTCAGAGATTTTCTGGATGTCTTCCCAGAAGAATTGCCAGGCATTCCACCTGACAGGGATGTAGATTTTGTGATAGACCTCATCCCAGGAACTGTTCCAATTTCAAGAAGACCATATAAGATGGCACCCTTGGAGCTAGCCGAGCTTAAGAAACAACTTGATGAGTCCTTGCAAAAGGGTTTCATCAGACCAAGCTCTTCTCCTTGGGCTTGTCGCATTCTCTTTGTCAAGAAGAAGGATGGAACGGACCGAATGGTTGTAGATTACCGACCCGTCAATCTGGTCAAAATTAAGAATAAGTATCCGCTCCCCAGGATCAATGACTTGTATGATCAACTTGCTGGATCCTCAGTGTTCTCTAAGATGGATTTGAGGCTAGGCTACCATCAAATCAAGATCAAGAACGGTGACATACCCAAGACAGCCTTTGTCACTCGTTATGGCCAGTATGAGTACACAGTCATGTCTTTTGGACTAACCAATGCTCCAGCAACATTCTCCCGCCTGATGAACTCAATCTTCATGGAGTACTTAGATAAGTTCGTCGTGGTTTACCTCGACGATATATTGATTTACTTGAAGAACGAAGAGGAGCATGCTGAGCACCTCAGACTTGTGTTAGAAAAGCTCAGAGAGCACTGTCTTTATGCCAAGTTCTCCAAGTGTGAATTTTGGTTACCGGAAGTGACCTATCTGGGCCATGTGATTTCCGGTAAAGGCATTGCAGTTAACCCCGAAAGAGTTCAGGCCATTCTTGATTGGAATCCACCTGAAACAGTTAAGCAAGTTAGGAGTTTCCTTGTTTAGCGAGCTATTGTCGCCGCTTCGTTGAGAACTTCTCCAAAGTTGCCAAGCCCCTAACGGAACTCCTCAAGAAAGATAAGAAGTTCGAGTGGACCCCACAATGTGAGCACAGTTTCCAGGAACTGAAAAGACGTCTGACCTCTGCTCCCGTGCTTGTGCCACTGGATTTCTCCAAAGACTTTGTCATCTATTGCGACGCTTCAAGACAAGGACGTGGATGTGTTCTTATGCAAGATCGACAAGTGATCGCCTATGCATCTCGACAGTTGCACCCACATGAGGAGAATTATCCAACACATGATTTGGAGCTTGCCGCAGTAGTCTATGCACTCAAGACATGGCGACATTACCTCCTTGGTAATTGTTGCGAGATTCACACCGATCATCAGAGTCTGAAGTATATCTTCACCCAACCAGATCTGAATCTCAGACAAAGACGATGGTTAGAGCTGATTACGGATTACGACTTAGGAATTACTTATACCCCAGGCAAGGCCAATGTCATGGCTGATGCATTAAGTCGTAAGTCGTACTGCAACAATCTCATGCTGCAACAAGGTCAACCCCTTCTGCATGAGGAATTATGCAAGCTTAACCTTCACATTGTTCCTCGCGGATCCCTTTCTACCTTGGTTGCAAAACCTACTCTGGAGGATCAGATCATATCCAGCCAGCAGTATGATGCGGGTATTACCCGGATCAAGAACAACATTGTGAAAGGAGTTGCTGGTAGTTTCTCCATGGATGGTAGAGGTGCATTGTACTTTGGGAACCGACTGGTAGTTCCTAAGAAGCAACAACTTCGAGAGTTAATTCTTAAGGAGGCTCATGAATCTCCCCTCACAATTCACCCTGGTAGCACCAAGATGTATCAGGACCTACGCCAAAGGTTCTGGTGGACTAGAATGAAGAGGGATATCGCTGAGTTCGTTGCTAATTGCGACGTTTGTCGTCGCGTGAAGGCAGAGCATCAGAGACATGCTGGCACCCTTCAGCCTTTAGCTATTCCTGAATGGAAATGGGATAAAGTTGAAATGGACTTCATCACCGGATTTCCTAAGACCAAGAAAGGAAATAATGCAATCTTCATGGTTATTGATCGCCTCTCCAAAGTGGCTCACTTCCTTCCTATCCGAGAGAGTATCACTGCTAGTCAGTTGGCTGATTTATACATCTCCCGAATAGTCTCCCTGCATGGTGTTCCATTGGAAATCAATTCACACCGTGGAAGTCTTTTCACCTCTCGATTTTGGGAAAGTTTCCAGAATGCTATGGGAACCCATCTCTCCTTTAGCACTGCTTTTCACCCTCAGTCAAGTGGTCAGGTTGAACGAGTCAATCAGATACTCGAGGACATGCTCAGGGCTTGTGTCATCTCATTTGGAATGAATTGGGAGAAGTGTCTTCCATTTGCAGAGTTTGCGTATAACAATAGCTACCAATCCAGTTTGGGCAAAGCTCCATTTGAAGTTCTTTATGGACGAAGATGTCAAACACCTCTGAACTGGTCAGAAACCGGAGAAAGACAATTCTTTGAACCAGACATGATCCAGGAGGCAGAAGAGCAAGTTCGCGTTATCCGGGAGAATCTCAAGACAGCTCAGTCTCGTCAGAAGAGCCAGTATGATCGCCATCATAAGGACGTAACTTATGAGGTGGACGAAAAGGCTTACCTTCGGGTTACTCCTTGGAAGGGTACCCATCGTTTCGGTATCAAGGGCAAATTGGCTCCTCGTTACATTGGTCCCTTTCGCATTCTTGCTAAACGAGGAGAAGTTGCCTACCAATTGGAACTGCCCCCTTAGCTTTCCAGAGTTCATGATGTCTTCCACGTTTCTCAACTCAGGCGTTGCTTCAAGGATCCTATCCGCGAAGTGGACCATGAAACGCTTGATCTTCAAGATGATCTTTCATATCGAGAGTCTCCTGTTCGTATTCTCGATCAAGCTGAGCGTGTCACCCGGCGTCGGAACATCAAGTTTCTCAAGGTTCAGTGGTCCCATCATTCTGAGAATGAAGCTACCTGGGAGCGTGAAGACCGTCTTCTACTTGAGTATCCCGCCCTTTTCCCGACGACTCCTGAATCTCGGGACGCGATTCTTCTAAGTGGGGGTGAGTTGTCACATCCCTAGCTTTAGCATGCACTAGGGTTCATGTTTGAGTTTGCATCATGTTTAAATTCTTTTTAAACCTGAAGTGGGGATGATCAAACCCTAGCACTACTTGAATTCAAATAGGTTCAACCAAAATATTTTTCAATGAACCAAAGTGGCCTTCCAAAAATGTTCATCATCCCTGGAAAAATGTGGAAGCATCAACCAGAGGTGATTCATATTTTTCAAAGTCATTTTTGTTTATTGAATTAAATCAATAAGTATTTGAATTGGAGCTACAAAATACTATAAATAATTTAATAGCTCCAATAAATATGAAACTTGGCCAGGGCCTTTGGAATATTTCAATTAGTGCCCAGAAAAAGTTTCATATTTTTCTAAATTGATTTAGTATTTTTACTAAATCAAAAACCTGCTGCAAATAATAGAAAAACAAAACAAATGGAAAAAAAGAGGTAGACCTTACCTGAGGCCCAGGAGGGGCCATCCCAGCAGCCTAGCTGCCAGTCACCCCCAACCTCCCGCCAGGAGGATTGGGGCGTGTGGCTGGGGCACACTAGCACGCGCTCGGCCACCTCCTGCCTGGCTGCTCGCCGCTGGAGGCCGGTGAGAGCGCCAGCGCAAACCCCCCTCGCCGTGCCCTTCTTTCCCTCTTTCCCTCACCCTCTCTCCTTCCCCCTGGCTCTCTCTCTCTCCCTCGCGACCGAGAGCGCCGCCGCCGTTTGCACAGCCCGACCATGGTGTCCAGAAGAGCTGTCGCGCCCTCACCGTCCTCTCCGTCGAGCCACAGAAGCCCGGACGCCCTCCATTGCCGCCAGCGCCGCCGTCTTCATCCTCGGCACCCGATGTCGCCGCCGTCGATTCGCTGGCTACAGAGCGTCCCCGACCGCGCCGTTAGCGCCAGCAGCTCCGCGGTGAGGCCTCGATTCTCCTCCCCCTAGCCCCGTCGTCGATCCCCTCCTCTAACCCCTGCTAGCCGCCGGACCGTGAGCCTCTTGCCGCCGGCCATGGCACCACCGTGCCTAGAGCCTCCGACGCTTGCCGCCGAGCACACATTCGTGCTCAGGGCGCTCGCAGGAGCCCGTTGCCGCCCCTAGCTCCCCCGTCCGTAGCCCCTAGCACCGTGCGCTCTCTGACCGAGCTCCGGCAGCCGTAGCCGTCGTCACCGGCGATGCTACGGGCCACCCCGCGCCGTCCCACCTGCTGGAGTGGAAGCGGCCTTCTCCCTGCTTCCAAACACGCCGCCCCGCGTGCCAAATGGTGGCCGGAGGAGCCATTCCAGCGAGAAACCGCCGTCGGGATGGTCGCCGCCGGCCAAGCTCCGGTGGGATGACGTGGCTCTCCCATTAGCCTAATGCCCTGCTAATCCCCCTCCCTCAGAGGCTGACAGCGGGCCCCGCAGCTGGTCAAATCCCAGTCAGCGCGGGATTTGACCCTGCTTAGCCACTGGGTCACTGACCAGTGGGCCCCACTAGTTAGGTTTGACCCAGAGCGGTCTGTTGACCAGGCTGACGTCATGCTGATGCATGGCTGATGCAATAAATGCATTTATGGTTTTAATTAAATTCCAGAAATTGCTAAAAACTTAGAAAATTCATATAAATTAATCTATAAGTCAGATTGAAATAATTTATATATGAAAATTTATCAGAAAAATTCAATGAATCCATCTGTACTATTTTCAAGCATGATAGAGCAACCTAAATAGGTGAACTTGGACATTTTAGTTCAAATGCATTATGGAACTTCACATATGAAGTTGAATTTGAACCTTGAGTTCAAACCTACTTCATTTAACTATGTTGCTATATGCATTAAGACAAACCACATCATATTGCCATGTCATATTCATGCATCATATTGTTGCATTTGATGTGTATTGATTTGTCCCCCCTTCGATGGTTGTTCTCCGTGTTAGGCACTGTTCCGGAGGGTACGGTCGAGTATCCATCTGAGGAGCAGTAATGTGTTGACGTCTTATCAGGCAAGCAACCCCCTTGAACATCTCCGATACAATCCCACTCTCTCGCTCTTGCTCTCACTTATTGCATTAGGACCAAACGTTTCAACTTTTACTTGTTCCGGTAGTTGAACCCATTCCTCTGCATGACCTGTCATTGTCACAGTAAATAGCTGAACCAAGCAACCTAGCATACCTGGTAGATGCTTGAGCCATGTTGTGCCTTTAACCTGCTATGCTTGCTATGCTTAGAGTTGTGTCAGGTCTGATTCATCTGGGTTATGGACCGGAGTAAACTGGTTGTGTCCTGATGATGAGAGTTAAGTGGTGAACCTGATTTGGTAAAGGAAGCGATGAGAGGCCATGTAGGAGTACATGGTGGGTTGTCTCATTGGGACCATCCTTAAGAACTGAGTCCTGTGTATGTTATCCAAGACTAGCTACTACCGCACATTGGGATCCTTAATTGACTCTCTCGACTTATTAACCGCCTTGACCTCTGTCTAGGAGTTGCAACTAGTTTCTGGTGTTTGTAGGCCGTGCTAGTAGTCTACCAAGTGGCACCTCGTACAGGTGGGCTTCGGTCAGACTAGGCACCATGGCCCGGTGTACCAAGTGTAGTACCATCCGTCGAGGTGGGATTGGGAACCCTGCACACATCGTTTGGGACCGTGATGGAAACCTCGGCCGGACTTCCGTTGCGGGTTCAGTCTCAAATTGGCAATAAACCAGTCTCGCTAGTGGTTTCTATGATAAGATCGATGCCGACCAAGTAACTTGGGAATCCCAGCCAGAGGTCTGGTTCCTATGGAGGGTCTTGTAGATAGACAGGCTTCCTCAGCCTTCTTCTTTTCTAGATGTCTGTACCCAGACATGTTAAGCTTCCGCTTGTTGCTTGTATGACTTGTGTGTTGGGTCATGTGACCCCTGCTTGTAATATCACACTATGCTGGCTCTTATGAGCCTTCTAAATAAATGTTGTGTTGTTGTATGGTTATGTTGTGATGCCATAGTTATATCTATGCATATCGGGCATGTCGTGCGTACGTGTGACGTGCAACAGTATGTATGGGATTCGACACCTAGTTGTGTGCCTTTAGTAGTACTCTTTACAGGGAACTGCCTCTTTGTGCTTCCACTGAGCCTTGGTAGCTTGCTACTGCTCCGGACACATTGATTGACCGGCGTGTATCCTTCTTTGTTGTTGTGTCTGTCCCTATGGGGAAATGTCTCGCAGTGTAATGGAGTCCATGTGGCCTGCTATGACTCGTCTACGCGCAGTTGATGACATTTATGTCCCATGGCGTAATGGAGTCCCTGTAGCTTGCTATGACTCGTCTACACACGCTGAGACCGACACCTGCATTGTTGGGTTACGTATGCCTGTCCCTGTACGGATGTGCCACTTGGGTTCTACGACTAGTCATGTCGACCCGGGTTCTTTGACATTTGAGTGCTAGCGACATATTCACATACGTGAGCCAAAAGACGCAAACGGTCCCGGCCAAGGTAAGGTGGCAGCCATGGGGATAACCATGCGTGAGGCCGCAATGTGATGTGATGTGTTACATGCTAGATTCTTATGGCTTAGCATCAGGGTCCCGACATTGCCTATGACGAAGTAGAGCAAGAGCAGTTGCGGCATGACGATGCCACGCTCCTCGAGGATGTGGGGACCCCGACTCATAAGTCGTGATCACCGAATGCACGTGCATAGTGATCCCAAAGATCAATGCTCACAGAACACACAGAAACTGAATAACAAGAGTCTTACATCCTTTACGTACCGTTTTACTCAAAGATGGCCTTTATGGCCAAGTCTCCATAAACTTGCAGCGGAAATCTTCAACGATAGCGTGAACCCATGCCATCTGCCTTAACCCTACAGGCATTCTGACTGGGAAGCGTCCTAGCTCGCATGTTCTTCACCAAGGGATTCTTCATTCAATCCTGTGCTTTCATGCCTGGCCAATAAAATAACCAGTGGCAAGACAATGAGTACTTTGAATGTACTCGCAAGCAACTCATGTTTGGAACAAGGTACAACAGAGCATGATATGGCACTAAGTAGGTAATTTTGTAGAAAGCTAATTTTGAGTGCAGTGACATGATCAACTAACTTATGTAAGCATGCATCAACAGTTGGCAGATATCCATATGAACAAGTTATAGATATCATCATAAGCAAGGGGTTGAACATCTCATGTTCAGTCATCATGTCAAGTCACCTGACTTAACTCAAGTATCATCTCTTTGTCATCCACACACCCACACACACACACACACACAAGTTTAGTGAACACTGGACGTAGCACAAGAGCGGTCATCCAACTGTCCTTGACCGTGGACACAGCTATTCGAATAGTTTTACACTCTGCAGAGGTTGCACACTTTACCCACAAGACTCGGGAAACTTCCGTGTCAAGCCATGACTCACGGTATTGTTCATACCCGAGGTAAGTACCCGAACAAAGAGTCCACTCAATTGGTACACAGCCCTCATGATGTACATCATACGAGCCTCGCTCCAGATTGTACCATCCATGAAGGGACCAACGGTGTGCCCGGTGCCTGTGAAGACAGCGCATGATCGTCCATTCCGGTACGACCCCGTATCGAGAGTGACCACTTCACTCCCGGCACTAGTAATGTGGGCTCTATGCTAGTACCCACCAAGGTAACCAACAAAGCCCCGTCCCATAAGGGGTATCGTGGTTGTACATGTAAGGTTGGAGTAACGGTCGCAACTTACACCAATCCGTTTTCGAAAACCACACACACTCACTTGCTCTGGTACACCACTTCTTTATCAAGTGGTTACCTAGCTCATCATCATCTCCCTCAGGCATTAGTGGCACCCGAAGGGGTTCTCGAAAAGTCTTTGAAAACACTCTTGTTTCCAACACCATGCATAATCACGTCCCACATAGCGTAGCATCTACTCCCACCCGCACAACCCTCATAAGAATGGTAGGGTCATGGACGATGCAAGTATCAACGGTAAAGTATCGGAGGCATCCCACCAAAGTGGTCACCACATCATCATGATCAACATATCGAAATAAAGAGCTACATGACATGCATGAAAAGGTTTCTTAACGTGGTCAAAGGGCTGCTTGCCTGGCTCAGCAAAGTCTTCGAGGTCTTCACACGCTTCTCGTCCAATTCCGAGCACTTCGTCTACTTCGTAAACTATCGCCGGAAACAACCGCAATAAGCAACTCAACAAGTAGAGAAACCAAAGCGCTCTATAAATAGGAGTTTTATTTTTCATGGACACCTCTGGTCATAAGAAAAATAACATAGGAGGTTTCATTGGATGTGGATCAAGGGGGAGCTTTGAATGGTGGAAATGAGAGAAATGATGATCCTATAAGATGTCCACAGAAAATGTTTTAACAAAAATGAGTGGATGAACCTAACAAGTAGGACATGATTTTAGAAGAGTTTTGGAATTGGTGTTACAGGATTTGGAGTAGGTATGAATATTCTAGGGATTTGCAAAGTGGATCTTATATGAAGAAATGGTCCACTATTTCACATAACAGAATAGGTGTAAGGCAAAATGTTCACCACTTAGTGCATGAATTTAGAAACACCTAGGAATTTGAATCACTCCATTTGGAGTTAATTTGAATCCCCTAGGGACTTTGCAATGGGGGACCTTCATAGATCAAATTTAAATTTGAGTTTAAACTACATGGAAAGGTTTGCTCTAAAAATGTGCAATGCACACATTTGGATAGAGCATGATTTTAGGAATCTGTAGAAACTTGAATCACCAAATTTGGAGTCCAAATGAATTTAATATGGAATTTACAAGCTTCTAGAAAAAGAAAAAGACTAAAGGATTTACCAAATATATATGGGCTAAAATTGGCTCTTGGGCGCAAGATAGCAAATGGGCCGGCCCGGTGGGCCAGCCAGGAGGAGCAGCGTTGATGTCGATGGCGCATTGCGTAGAAGGCGCCTTCGCTTGCGGGAAGCGCCTCCTGGGAAAACCGTTTCCACTTAAACGGGGGGGGGGGGGGGGCGGCCGGCCGGTCGCTGACAGGCGGGGCCCGCCTGTCGGGACCTTCCCCCACCTCCCGCTCGAGCAGGGAGAGGCAGAGGACGCGGAACAGGGCAGCGCCGGCGCTCGTACCAGCAGCACTGGCCACCTCCGGCGTGTCCCAGGCCACCCTTGGGCGCAGGGAGCCACGACACGTCCATCCCTGCACCGTGCGGTCGCTAAGGCCCTCCGGAGCGAGGCAAACGGCGATGAGTAGATGGCGGCGATGGCGAGCTCGGTCGAGGATAGGTGGCAAGGGGATGAGGGAGAGGGGTTTCGCGACGCTGACTTGCTCTCGTGACGTCCAGAGGGAGAGGGAGGATCCGGTTGGTGCCAATTTTTGAGCCGCGGCCGGCGGAAGGACTTCGGCCAAGGGGTGAACGCAGGGCATGGGAGAAGCCATGGGCTGGTCTGGTGGGTTCAAGGGAGTGAGGGAGAGCGAAGGGGGGCGAGAGGGAGGCTCGGGAACGAGCTTTAAGGCGGGGGCGACCAGAGGGGCTCGGGTGCACCTCGGATGCCCTCTGGGCGCGGCGAGCACGCGTGGCAGAGGGGTCCTGGAGGTTTATTGGCGTCGGGGAGAGGCGTGGGAGGCAAGGAGGGATTCCCTGGCGCGCGTGGATGCCCTGCCGCAGCCGGCCACGAGCTACAGGACAGCTCCTGTCGGCAGAGCGCCGTTTCTGCATGCCCATTGCGTGGTCACCACGCTAAGGCGTGTCCTGAGCGCCTTTTTGGTCGGCCAAAGCTGTCTTGGTTGTGAGGCACGCATGCAGGAGAGCACTGGTGAAGTGGCAAGGTAAATGGAGCTGTGTGGGGATGGTTGTTACTGTGGGTAAGGTTTCAGCAGCAAACTTGGGGCTCATCCAAAGTGTTGTTATTGTTGGACACTTGGGGTTAAACCTTGTCCATTGGTCTTAGTCATGGAAGGACTACATGTACACCAACTTTTAGCTCATGGAGTTAAGTAAATAGGTTACTTGTAGTACAAAGCCGTATCTGCTGCCAAAATCTAGTTTTGGATGAACTGCTCACATCTTCCATATGAGCCTGCCATTTTTGGGTGTGGAAAGATGCATTATCATACTGGAGATGTTTTGGAAAAACTTGGGGACATTTTCATGAACAGAATAATGGGAGGGAGGAATGAGAGGTGCTTTCATGGTGAAAAGAGGGGGAAAATGAGGGAGTCACCACCCAAATAATTGAAAAGAGGCCATGGAAAAGTTACTGGAGGTAGAAGGGGGTTAGAATATGCTGTGGTAAAAAGTTGGACACAAGGAGAATCTCTTTGGGTCAACTATGCTTGTCCTCTAGTTTATGGCAGAAGGTGTTTGTGCTGTGGTTGGGCTAGGTAGAGGAATCCTATGGCCTTGAGATTCACCAGGGGTAAATAGTAAGTCCATTTGGTCCTGATCACAAGTTTTAAGCTTAATTGAAGAAAGTTGATAATGTAAACTTGGTAAACCCTAGAAATCAACAGAAATAGGTTTCTATAGATCTGGTCATGCTAAGCTATTCTCCTTAATGCACTACTTTGTGTGGTGGCATTATTTGGATATTAGAGCATGCCCAAAAAGTTTGGGACAAAATAGGGAAACTTGATAATGCACGAATTTCCAATTCTTGAAACCAGTAGAAAGGGATTTGGGGGATTTGGACAAGTGAATCTGTTCTCCTTGATGCACCACTTGGTGTGGATGCATTATTGGAGGATTATATCATGTCCACAAAGTTTGAGCTTAAGGGGAGACAGTTGGCAATGTGGAGTTGCTCAAATTTGGATCTGTACAGAGAGGGTTTTGGAATATTTTGGTGAACCAAATCAATTGGGATGGAGATGAAACTTGGCAAGGTGATCACATATGTCATAAGTGACATGCTAGAATTTTCTTGGATTTATTTGAGAATATTTCTTATAGAAATATTTCAAATCCTTGAAATAGGCAGAAATGGTTTTGAAGGGTTTTGTCCATTATTTTGAACATGACCATGTGTTTAAACTCTTATATATGGACAATATATGTCCAATGAGTTTTCCTAAATTTTCTCAAATATTTTGAAAGCATAAAAATAAATTTTCCCTATAAAAGACCATTTCTGGCCTTAAGAAAAAGCCTTTAAATAAAATAGTAAAATAATCTTTAAAAATAATATTTGGTGGTTTTAGGAAGTCATATATATAGTGGGTTTCAAATAAATCCTTTGGTGTAAAATATTCCACCCAATTTGAGGACTTGTAGTACAAACCTCAATTCAGGGGGTTTTTGAAAACCTAATTTGAATGAAACCATTTTGGCAAAAATAAATTTTGATAAGAATAGTTTTAGGTCCTATACACATGGTATGATCATTGGACAAGAGTTTTAGATCAAGGAAAAGAGTTTTGAGAGTAGGAGGGAGTTTTATGAATATAGAGCACTAGCAAGCAATCAAACAAGCAAGCAAATAGCACACAAGTCAAGCATTCATATGCACTCAAAAAGTTTTAATTGGCCCTAGTTTTTGAGTCATGTTAACTTAGTCATCAGGCAAATCACAGGGTGTGATAGAGGAAGATCGTCTCCGGGCTCCTATGCGTGTTGCACGCTACCAGCAAGCCCTGTGCCTTGAGGAAGGCAACCTTGTCCTTAGGTGCATTCAGTCCGCCAAGGGTACCAACAAGTTGACGCCGAAGTGGGAAGGCCCTTACCGGGTAGCACGAGTAACCAGACCTGGCGCAGTCCGTCTGGAGACCGAAGATGGCACCAAGGTGCTTAACTCATGGAATATTGAGCATCTTCGTAAGTTCTACCCGTAAGGCGCGGCTGCCGGGCACAGTCCCCGGCAGCCACCTTTTGTACAAGCCTTTCCGAAGTTGCATGTAACCCTTTGTACAAAGCCAGGCACAGACCCTGAGCAACAATAATAAAGCTAGGCATTGCACCATATCATTGCATCACACAATCATTCTGTATCCTTTATGATTGCAATATCATTGCTTATTCACTAAAGGTTTGCTAGAGTACTTGTTGAGTCTATAACCCTTGTTGCTGCACTCCCTCCTCAAAGGATAGAGACCTCTTACCTTGTGTGTTTTGGCACCAGATAAATATGGAAGGAGGACGAAGGAATGAGGATGGCGGCCCAGCATACTCCGGAAGGGGATACTGCCTAAAACGAGATAACTCTAATCGTGTATCCCAAGTTTTATGCTCCCTAAAAAGGAATCCTTACCCTCTTTTCGACCGTGTTCGGTGGAGTTCCCCCCACGTGGTATAAACCTTTGTCGGGACGAGCTGCTCCTCAGCTTCTGGTACTTATCAGCTCTGAGGAACCGCACCGATACCGACAAGGACCCCTGCCGGAGAACAACACCAGCCTGCTGCCGGGGGCTCGCTCCCCTTTCTGGCGCTCGCGGTTAAAAGTAACCTGGAAGGTAGTCCCATGTGGAGAGGACGAACATTGACACGGTAGAAACAAAAAGAGAAAAAGGGTAGTACTCAGGGAAGTAAAATAACATTCATTCATTCCTTTGTTAATACAAAACGGATTAAGATACATTGGGGAACTCCTTCCTAATAAACTATTTATTTGACTTTCTCCCCTAGGAGTAGGTTACAAAGCAAAAAAGAGCGGAGGGAGGGCCCAAGCAGAAGCCTAACCTGACACCGTCAAGGCTGTCGGGGAACAGCTCGGCGGGACCACCGACAAGGAAGACGAAGCCGAAGTCCACGATCCTGCCGGGGTCTAGCTGAGAAGGAGAGGCGGCGCCCGAGTCAAGAACCCCCGGCAAATTGCTCTGCCGGGAGGGGGAGGAGGAGCTCGATGACGGTGATGGTGCGACCGGCGATCAGCTGGAGCCCATGTCACCGTACTCTGACAGGACGGCCAGGAGCTCGCTATCGCCGTCTTCACCGACACTGTCCTCCTCATCGCTATCGCTCGAGGAGGAGCTTTTGTCACCACTCGAGCTCTCTTCGCAGCAGCCAAGACGAGCACCCGAGAGCCCATAGATCTTGACGGAGAGCATGTCGGCCTCCACCAGCTTGAAGTGGAGGATGTACCCACCAGTAAAATTGTGGGCACGAGCGAAGGTCTTCCACCCACGCCTGAAGAACATAACGCGGGGCGCCGGAAACTCGACGTCGACCCGCATAGCGCCATTACAACAGCCATGCACACGCAACCACAATGCATGCGGTTTGTCAACCTGCATCACCCTGGCAAAAGGACGAGGGAGCCGCAGGCGACTGCGAGGAGGACCGCGTAGCCCGATGACGAACTCCAACGCCGTGCTTCCGGTGTGCTTTGCAGCCAAGGAGGAAGCCACCACCGGCGTGGGATCCGGGATGGCACTGTGCCTCCCCCGACCACGACCCCTGCGCTGGCCTCGGCCTCTTCCAGCCCTCCCGCCACGCGCGCTGGAACCACCTCGCGTCACAGCGGCTGAAGCGGCGGCATGATCCCGAGGGGAAGCTCTCGCCGCTCCGGCGGAAGCCGAGAGTCGTCCTCTCCCTCGCGTCATGGCAAGGGTGACTCAAAGACGAACCAAAAGTGAAGAACCAGTAGTGAGGACATGGGTGTAAGGAGGAGATGGAGCTGGATGAGCATCGCCGCCGTGACCCCCTAATTAATAGGGAGAGCACGGGGGCTGGCTCTCCCCCGCTCCAGAGCGGCCGCCCATCTCCACCAATCCCACTACCCACGACTCATGGGCAAACAGGTAACCGCCCCATTGCTCCAATCCATGGCGCTGCGGTTTCTGCCATGATCAGGTCGTTAAGTCACGAGCGCCCACCGCAAGCTCCTCGCTATGCATGCAGCGCGCGTGGCGGAAACGGCCTGAGGTGGTGGGGTAGTGCTGACTAGTAAATTGGCAGTTACCCCCTCACATTGCGCGCCTGTCCATAAATTTTGGGCCTGACCCAACGACACTAAGCAATCGCGTGTGGGCCAGTCCCGGGGGCTCCTGTTGGTGCACTAGAACAGGGGTATCCAGTGCCCCTGACCTATGCACATGCGATAGTAGCAAAACCCGTTGGGAAGGCTACCACGTCACCAAGCAAGCATTCAAGAACCAGCATCCGGCAGCAACAACCTCTAGAAGGCCAAGCAAGTGCCGGCAACACCAGCACAACGGCCCAGGAGGGGCCCAAATGCGCCAGCCACACCCCCGGAGCCTGCCGGGGACCGAGGCGTGCACATCTCCAGAAGACCCGGCAAGCCATCCCCCGGCAAGCACGAGCTAACCAGCCACCGCTCCACCGCATCGCTACGCCAGTCACTTATCGATGCGGTGTCGAGCCCTCAAGCGGCTAAACAGCTCTCGCTAAGCACGTGGCGGCGCACCGGAAGGCAAGTTATACACAGTTGACACCCGCCCTGCAACGTGTCAAGACCATAAGCAACGGCTAGCCAAGCGGTGGCAAGAGCTTGCCGGGGATGCACCCCCGAGCGCCACCTAGACTAGTAATTATGGTATTTTGTCTTAAATGCTAGAGTTAGGTATGATAGCTCTGCTAAGCTATCTAATCGATAGATAATGACTGTTTTGCCATTGTGGTAACCCCTTGCACTATAAAAGGAGGCCCAAGGCAACCTAGCTCAAGATTTGGACCTTTGGACACTTGTACTCGCGTAGTAGCTCACCCCGACAGCAACTCTTGTCGGGGGTAAGCGTTGTGTGTTCTTCGTGTTCCTTTGATCAATCCACCAAAAGCATGAGTAGGGTTTTACGCTTAGCAGCAGCCCAAACCTGGGTAAAATGCTAGTGTCCTTATCGTCGCTCCGTCTCATGCTCTCCGCTCTTTGTGCAACGTGACCCCCCTTGCCGAACCACAAAGGGGCCTATGGTCCCATAGGTGATCATGAGCATCCGTGCCCCGACACCTCGGATCATCAGTTCTTGATTTTACTGACCGAAAGTAAGTTTTTCCCCGAACAACAATGGAGGCGTTGGGTTGAGACAGTTAAATGTCCCGCCCCACAACCGGAGGATTACTCCCACAGCGACGACCCCGGATTTCACGATGATCCGGAGATTTCAATTGAGTTCGAGGACGGGACCTTCTATCAGAGGAGCGTTGATGAATCCAAGGTGGCCCTCCAAGCTGATCACCCTGGATCACTCCCTTCCTCTATGACCAGCAAGAACAAGGCTTCCTCTCGGAAAAGACGTTCGTCTCTCGTAATCCCGACCTCATCGACCTCTGTCCCCAAGGGCTGTGAAACATCTCCAACGTATCTATAATTTTTGCTTGTTCCATGTTGTTATATTATCATTCTTGGATGTTTTACAATCACTTTATAGACACTTCATATCATTTTTTGGGACTAACCTATTGACATAGTGCCAGTTGCTGTTTTTGCTTGTTTTTTACTTCGCAGAATATCAGTACCAAACAGAGTCCAATCGCGACGAAACTTTTTGGAGATTTTTTTGGACCAGAAGACACCCAGTGGGCCAAAGAAGTGCCAGAGAGGTGGGTTGTGGAGACCACAACCCACCAGGGCGCGCCAGAGGCCCCCGGCGCGCCCTGATGGGTTTTGCCCTTCACGGGGCCCCTCTCCACCGCCTCTGATGCCTATAAATTCCCAAATATTCCATAAACCCTAGGGGAGTTGACGAAAAACACATCCAGCCGCCGCAAGTTCCAGAGCCTCGAGATCCAATCTAACACCATCACGGAGGGGTTCATCATCCTCATTGGTGCCTCTCCGATGATGCGTGAGTAGTCCACCATAGACCTACGGGTCCGTAGGAAGTAGCTAGATCGCTTCCTCTCTCTTTCTTTTGATTCTCAATACAATGGTCTCTTGGAGATCTATTTGATGTAAACTTTTGCGGTGTGTTTGTTGGGATCCGATGAATTTTGAGTTCATGATCAGTTTCTATCCATGAATATTATTTGCGTCTTCTTTGATATCTTATATGCATGATTATTTATAGACTTGTATTTGTTCTTCGAATCTTTGGTTTAGTTAGGCCAACTAGATCGATTTTTCTTGCCATGGGAAGAGGTGCTTTGTGATGGGTTCGATCTTGCGGTGTCCTTTCCCAGTGACAGAAGGGGCAGCAAGGCACGCATGTATCATTGCCATTAAGGATAACAAGATGGGGTCTATTCATACATGAATAGATCTTGTCTACATCATGTCATCGTTCTTAATGCATAACTCCGTTTTTCCATGAACTTAATACACTAGATGCATGCTGGATAGCGGTCAATATGTGGAGTAATAGTGGTAAATGCAGGCATGAGTCGGTCTAATTATCTTGGACGTGATGCCTATATAATGATCATCACCTTGTATATCGTCATGATTATTTGATATTCTATCAATTGCCCAACAGTAATTTGTTCACCCACCGTGTGCTATACTCATGAGAGAAGCCACTAGTGAAACCTACGGCCCTCGGGTCTACTTTTCCAACATATTGCTTTCCAATCTCTCTTTTTGCCGCTTTTGTTTTTAGATCTATTATTCCAAAAACCCAAAAATATATTGCTGCACTTTTTATTTGCCCTTTTTATTTTGTGTTCTTGAGAGATCTATCTCTCCAATCTATCATATCCTAATCTATCTTTTTACCATAGAGAGATTGACAACCTCTCTTTCGCATCGGGTTGCAAGTATTTGTTCTTTGTGTGCAGGTGCTGCTTAGTAGGTGGTGGTGATCCTCCTACTGGTTCGATACCTTGGTTTCATAACTGAGGGAAATACTTACCATCGCTGTGCTGCATCATCCCTTTCTCTTTGGGGAAATACTGACGCAGTCTCAAGCCATGTCAAAGGAATTTCTGGCACCGTTGCCGGGGAGGAAGCGGTCTCTTCTACGTACCAATCTCAGGTGCCGAGGAGACACCATCATCATCTACCAGGTTCCTAATCACAAATCTCATCTCCTTGCAATTACATTATTTGCCATTTGGCTCTCGTTTTCCTCTCCCCCACTTCACCAACTTACCGTTTTATTCGCCGTCTTTTTCGTTTGCCTTTTTCTCGTCAGATCTCTTGCTTGCTTGCAATCTTGTTTGTGTGGTCATGATGCCTCAAAGAAAGTACTATGATTTTCCTTACCCCAATATTTTGCTTGAAATTGAGAAAAGTACTAAGGAATATATGACTACGCAATTTGAGCATAATAAGTATTTTACCGATGAGCTTCGAGAACACTCTACTGTGCTAGATGCCATAACGAAACAACTTGATGATATCAGTAGAGAAGTTTGTAATCTTCAATCTAAATATGCTCATGCTGAAAATTTGCTTGGTAAAATCTTCGATGCACAAGCTACTTTAATAAATCAATGGCCGCCAAACCGATCTCTCTAGAGGATAAAAATGATGAAGATCTTAAAGTGATTGGTGTTTCTTCTATTGATTCCTTGTTTAGTAATATTAAGGTTGATGATAAAGGGACTAAAGTAGATTCAACTTTAGCTAGAAGGGTCCCAATAATTTGGAGGGTGAAAATCTTGATGAAAATTTTGATGAAAGTGGGTTTGAAGAGGTCAAAACTTTAACTAGTGATGTGCCCACTATTTTGGATTGCAAAGACTTTAATTATGATAGTTGCTCTTTGATTGAATGTATTTCTTTGTTGCAATCCATGTTGAATTCACCCCATGCTTATGAACAAAATAAAGCTTTCACTAAACATATCGTTGATGCCATGATGAAATCTTTTGAAGAAAAGTTGGAGTTGGAGATTTCTATTCCTAGAAAATTACATGATGAGTGGGAACCTACTATTAAAGTCAAGATTAAAAATTATGAGTACCTTGCTTTATGTGATTTGGGTGCTAGTGTTTCCACGATTCTGAAATCTTTACGTGATGTGCTTGGTCTCACCAATATTGAAGAATGTTCTCTTAATTTGCACTTGGCGGATTCTACTATTAAAATGCCTTTGGGAAGAATTAATGATGTTCTTATTCTTGCAAATAGGAACTATGTGCCCATAGATTTTATTGTTCTTGATATTGATTGCAATCCGTCTTGTCCCATTATACTTGGTAGACCGTTTTTACGTACTATAGGTGCCGTGATTGATATGAAAGAAGGCAATATTCGATTTCAATTTCCATTAAGAAAAGGTATGGAACATGTCGTGGTTTTGTCAACCCGGCAGATTTCCCCGTAAAAGGACTTAGGTGTGAGGCCATCGCTGCTAGGTGGCGACTTGAAGGGGTTGAACAAGAGAGAGAGAGAGAGAGAGAGAGAGAGAGAGAGAGAATCGGGTTTACCCAGGTTCGGCACCTCCGATGGAGGTAATAGCCTACGTCCTACTTTGTGTGTATTTGATGGGTAGATCTCGATTACAAGGGTGCGGAATCGCTAACCTAGCTATCGAGAGATTGTAACTTAAGTCTTCCGGTCCTAGGGGCCTGCCTTTATATACAGGTCAAGCCCCAGGGTTTAAAATAGAGTCCGGGTCATATCGTGTCCCATAACCTACAATGTCTCTAGCTTGCCTTGCGTCTTAAGGAAATCCGACCGGCGTTCTTCAGCTTCGTGGGCCTTGAGCCGCCATCTTCAAGTGTTGGGCCGCCTGGTGACTCTAGTCACCACCGCCTCGCTTGCCTCGTCTTCATGACACGGCCCATCTTGAACTTGGTCACAAAGCTGTCAACATGTTAACCTGGCCTAGTAGGGCAGGTTACACCGTGGAGTTATATCCCCGACATTAGGCCCCAGATTGATTTCAATCTTTTCATGTCAATTTCTCTTCTCTTCCTTAGGAGGCTCATCCTTGGATTTGTGTTTTCCACGAATTTCATAACGCCGGCTTGTAATGCTCCCAGACTTGTCATTTCTCTAATATCTGTCTTTTAATGACGTCATCCTTACTGACCGTTGTTCTTCAAAGTCATCATAACACATCCCTTCGAAAACTACGCCAAATCAAGGTAGACGCGAAAATCGAGGCGCGCTCGTAGCCACAAATTTACCGCGGTCGTTTCGTTTTTCTTGGTGCCTCTTCACTTTCTTCTCCTTATAAATAAGCCCACTGAGGTCCACAGTAACCTTTTCCCATCGTCTTCTTCTTCTTGCTTCTCCGTTGGCCGAGCACCGTCAGAGCTCCCGAAGCGACTCTAAGGTCCTCGACTCCCAACATCATCGGGCTTTCTTGCGACTGTCAAAGCGAACGCGTTCATCTTCGTTTCTGTTTCGACGCCATCTGGTACGAATCCCCTCCATTTAGGGTTCGACGCTTCCGGTGTTCTTGCCGTGTTCATCATGTTCATCCGAAACTTTGTTTGTGGATCCACATGCTACTTGCTCATTGTTGCGTATTCTTAGAACGATCTCCGCTCTACTTTCCTCATAAGTAGATTTAAAATGAACCATCTAGGGTTATCCTTTGAAACGTCGTGGTTTCGGTTGTTTCATCAGCTAGAACATATATCTCGCTATTTTTCCTTGCTTAATTAGATCCACCTGTAGGGAAATTTTCATAGAAACTTGTTTGTGACCCAACGTTTTTGCTAAGTGTTGGGGATGTCCCTTCGGCCTTCTCAAATTTCGCCGGCTCATGACAATATTTCAATATTGGCGGCTTATAGTCTGCTCCGGCTTATTTTCCTTGTTAATCTTGTAGTCGTTGCATAACCCGCCATGGATCCGAAAAACCCCAAAGTTTGCAACTGGGCCAAGACAAAAGAGTCCAGGCTTACCTTGGACAACCTCGTGGACCAAGGTCTCTTGCCAGCTCAGAAAATTATAAAATGACGGGCCCCCAAAGAAGAGCCGTCGCCTCAACCACGACTAGGAGAGGTTGTGGTTTTTACAGACCATCTGCGCCAGAGGCTTCCGTCCTCCCGGCTCAAAATTCTTTAGGGACATCTTGCATTTCTTAAATCTAAGACCTTAAGACATCGGTCCAAACTCTATGACCAATATTTGCTAGTTTCAAGTGCCATGTGAAGTGTACCTTCAGATTGAGCCATCCGTGACTCTGTTCAGAGAGTTCTTTTATCTCAACCGGCAAACGGAGGAGAAGAATGGTGCTGCCTGCGAGCTTGGTGGCGTTTCTATCCCGAAAAGAAAGAAAGACGCCTTCCTAGAATCAAAACTGGCGAGTCACCCGAAGGGGTAGAACAGAACCTGGTTCTACTGCAGAAACACTGCGCCTGAAGGAGAAAATCCATTGCCGGGTTTCAGATTGGAAAGGCTTAGTGGTAAGCTAGCATTTCCGGGTTGGCCAACTGACGAAGAGAGGGCTCCTTTAGCACCTCTTCATGCAAAATTGAGAGCTCTCACTGCACATGGCCTGACCGGGATAGATTTGATTCGCTGCTGGTTAAAGTGAAGGATCCAACCCGTCAGTTTGAGGGACGACTTGATGTGTGAATATACAGGTGCCTCAAATGATCCTCAGCGGTTATCTCGAGAAAATCTCTCTGAAGACGCTCTTACCAAAGAGACAAAGAGATTCTTCTCTGACTCAACAGAGCTATGTAGCGTCACCGGCTTGGGTCCATTCTACCTTCTCAACCCGCTGCCTCAGGTATGGACCATTTTCATTGTCTTTTTGTCGGTGTTATCTTTAACTCGCCATTTTATTTATCATATACTTCATGTATTTGCAGGCAGATTCTAACTTCTAGAAAGTTGCACCTCAAGTCTCTGTTCCTTCTATGGGTAAAAAGAATGCCCCAGTCTCCGTGTCATTTTCAGAGGAGGAATCTGAGGTAGAACTTGACACTCTCGACCGCCTGTTTAATGAACTTGCTGATGCACCTTCTTACCAGGATGACTCGGAATTTAGCCAAGCCGGCGAAACTGAGGTAACTCCAATTCCCCCCAGTCTTTCGGAAACGTTTGTTCCCCGGAAACCAAGACAAATTGTTTCGGAAGATTAAATTGTCACACCCAGAAGCTCATTTGGCTCCTGATTTTCTTTTGAAGAAAACACAGTTTGCCGGCTCATCAAAACGTAAAACCCGGGATGATGAAGACCCTAGTTTATCTCGTGCGCCGCCGGCTTGTAAACCACGTCTTGAGGTGCCCCATAGTCCAACCGATTCTCGTCCTAGAGCCGGTTTGTTTAAGCAACCTCTCAGTCCTTCAAATTCCCTATATCAGGACTCTCCTTCGTCATCAGGCGACTCAAGTGCATCACAGCTTCCCCCTTTCAATGTTAATCGCGGGTAAACTTCTGTTTTTGCAACTAGCAAAGTGGCCTGCTCGTTGCGCGGGCTAGAACTTTAGATATGTTAATAATGACACGTATTATTTGATTTGTGCGAAGAAGATTTGGCATCATCCTTATTGGTTTATATTTTTTAATGTAAAATTATAATGACATATAGTAATTTAGCATTATTCTATATATGAGTGAAAAAGTGTAGCTGAAAAGTGTAGACTATATATTTTTGTCAAATTAATTTCATATATTATGCTTTATGAAATAAATATTACTGAAAATAAGTTTGTATATTTTGCGATGGCATCATCTTGAACTTTATAAGCATTATAAATATTTATTTTATTTTATGTAGACATGTTATTACTCCTATTGACACTCTTCATTGCATAATACACAATATTTTGGACATTAATATTTTCTAAAGGTGGAATTTGAATCCACATTACTATTAGTAGATGAAAAAATAAGTTTTTATGAAAGATATAAGGAATATAATGTGTAAATTTTTTAATTATATTTTTTATGTCTTGTTTGCATTTGTTTTCATTTAAAATAAAACTCTAGAAATATTTAATGACTTATCTTAAACCATTACTTAGGATGGGAATTATTTTTGTAAATAGCAATTCTATTTTGAGTGCACATCAAGTTATTTCATGTTTTAGTCTTATATAGAATATAATTATTTGGAAATACTTAAGAGATATTTTTTATAAGATTAACTAACTAATATTTTTGAATTTCCTTTTATCTTTTTGGGTTCTTTTTTTATTTGAATAGTGGGAATTTTTAGAAATAGTTAAGTATTTAATGCTTTGAAAATTCTATTAGAGAGATTTGTTATGTTCTTATAGGTTAAACTAAAAAGGGAAATATCAGTTTAGAAAGAGAATGTTGTGTTATCATCTACCTAGGTGCTTATGAATATTGGAACTATAAGATAACTCAAGGTAGCTAAAATAGGTGATGCTTCGCTGATTTCCAATGTTCGTTGTTCTTCACATAAATTTATGATTCTTCGTTTTTCTCGTTTCCAGCCTTTTGCGTGGTTCTTGCTTGCCCCTAGATGCATCTCTTATATATGTAACAGCAAATAAATGACCACGAACTCTCAAGTCTTCGGATTCAGTAATGAATCATCATGTATGTACTACTTCTGTTTATCCATCGGTTATTATTATTTTGAGCTAAAAAGACATTTTTGCTACGGTATGAGATATATTTGGAATGGTTATGTAGATCTAGCTATACTAATTTATGGAATTATAAACACTAACCACGGGGAAAAGCTGATTATGTAGTATTAGATGATAGCAAAAGAAATTGATACACGAACACATACTCACATGCAAATTTTTGTCGGGAGGCCATTAATTTACGAAGACGTTGGTTGATGACAAAAGAACATGAATGTATAAACATCGACACTAATCTTGTGAACACCATGTTCTGAATCTATAGACTGCATGCTTGGCTCTGTTCACGTGGAATGGAAAGCTTTCATACCCTATGTCAAACTTAACTTGAAAAAGCACTTATCAATAGAAGTGTAGGCAACAAAGTAACTCAATCTAAAATTGTTGTCTGTATCGAAAAAAAATATACCCAAGATTAGCACTACATGGCTAGAACGATCATATAACACAACAATCAGATTGTGGATATGTTCTCATAGTACTGTAAATGTGGAACCGTGACATAATCATGCCATTAGTGCTTGATCCAAGCTTAAGTTAATTAACTCAGATGAGCTTTGTCGATGCTTTGTAGATTAGACCAAGAAAAACCTAATGCTTAGACGATTGTATGAGCACATGTATTCATATTGTGCCCACCTCCGAACAATAAAGTACTAAGACATATGGTTTTTTTAGGATATAGTACTTTCTACATCGTAACCTATCTAATTCCAGATATTTCAGCCCAGATACAAATTTACTCTAGGTGGAAAAACTCTAACTGATTAGGCGCATTTGTCATGCATGCACAAACTACTTCCCTTGTAATTAGTACATCTCTGAGTGTGTCTCATGCTCATGTTAATAACTGAATCGCACAAACAAATTCTTTGAACCGCGCACTGTAGAAAACATAGTATTTAACTAAATATGTACCTTATATATCCTACAATGGGGGGATGCAATGCATGGGCGCATGGCTCCCTAAATATTTGTGCATCCATACCATCTATCAGATCAGATGAATGCACTATATATCTAAGAAAGTGAATCAAAGGATGAAGACCGTGTAGGCCTGTGAAAACATTTGACCTATACTAAATAACTAATAGATAACTGAAAGATCACTCCTACGCGGTCACATTTGAAGCTTTTCGTAGATCATGCAATTGTGTAAATACTACAACCCAATCTGATGAAGCGGCGATAAGAAAACCAAATCAAACATATAAGAACGTCTAATTATAAACAAACTTAAGGTTCATTATGGGATGAAAAAATCGATCCTACTGTGGATCCATCCCCTCAAACATATACCTGAATCCACGTTCTAAGTTCACAAATCGATGATAGACCCCTAGATGTAGAAGCGAACTGCATCGGATGCTTGTTGCGGCATTGGAACCGGACATCACCGAGCTTGTAGAAGAAACGGCTGGATGAAAGCCGGCACACCCACACGCCTAAGTTTTTCTTGGAAGTAGTCTGGCCTGCGCTGAAACAACGTAAATTGAGTAGTGGATGGAAACTCCCAAACGTCATTGTTTTGGCAACCTTGTCGGCACCGAACTTGTAGCAGAAATGGCTCGTTGAAAGCCGGCACAACTGCACACCTAAGTTTTGCTTGGAGGTGGTCTGGCCTGCGCTGAAACAGAGGAAATTGAGGAGTGGAAGGAAACTCCCAACCGTCAGTGTTTTTGCAGCCTTGTCGCCGGCCTCGGTGCCGGTGCTTCCTCTTCTCCTGTCCTTTAGTGCCTACTCCAGGACCGATTCCTCTCCACACCGGTGGAAGAGGTGGTGGTGCTCTCACGATCAGAATTGGACCAGAGCATCCAGAGGCAATCCATGGACGTTTTTCCTATTAATACATGGATGCATGCATGCATGTTGCCAAGCATCAGGCATGACCTACAGTCCTAGATTTAGTCACCCAAATTGCTTGAGCCGCGGTTTTCATGCAACTGACTATTTCCCGTACGTGTGTGTGGGACATGATGGTTGAAGTTTTTTTTTTTGAGCGTACATGATGGTTGAAGTTAGTTTCATGTACGTGCACTTAGTTGGCTGAAGCAGAATTAAAATTTGACGTCAAGCTTGCAGATCTCACCTAGCAAAGTTATTTGTTGGAATTCTCTCCGACTGTGCACCTCGACGCCCTTCTCTGGTGTTTGTACTAATTAATACATCCTCTTCTCAGCCCCTAATTGTAGTTCTTTGCTTGCGTCAATTACTCCAGCCTGTTCTCTTGGTGCTTTGCTGCAGTAATTACTTGTCCGGTCCTCCGTCGTATCTCATGTTCCATGGCTTCTTTGCATGGCAGCAGCAGATCGCATGCTCGTGGCATGTTTCATCTCCAGGTTGACGCTGCCATAACAACAACCATTATAGAAGACACCATGTAGACCATAGGAACGCCGTGTTCGGCTCCATCCAGCCAGGTGCAACCAACAGTCACCATGTCGCCCCGGAACACCCATATTCGACTCCGTCCGGCGCAACCAACAATAACCATATCGCCCACTGAAAAACCCATATTCGGCTCCGTCCGTCCAGACGTAAATACCTCCGGCCGTTTGCCTGTTTTTTTCTTATCGCTCAAGCATCGTCCCTTAAAGCTAGATTGGAAGGAGATGAAACAATTTCCAACAGCTAGATTGGATGGAGAAGGAAGAATTGTGTGGGAGAAAATTGATGACCACGTCATAGGGTGAAGAAGGATCTCATCTATTCTTTTTTTAACCTAGGATCTCATCTTGTTTTCATAATTCTCAAAAGGGGAAGGTATAGGCGAGGGATGACCAGGTTATTATTATAATGGCAATGGTGGGTAATTTTCCACTTAAGTCAAATCTAATGGTTGTGTAATTTTTGTTTATTAAATTAACGGTCAGATATTTCTAATTTTTGTGAGATTTTCTAACATATTTATCTTTTTCTAGTTATCCCATCAAACACCTTTTATATATAATAGATAGATGTTGCTTTATGTTTTTCATTGTTTTGATTCCAACATATAATAACTTTTGTTGTACTGACAATCTAGAGCCAAAGTTGTTGTGTCCAAACGGGCAGGCGGGTCATCCTCTGGGACAGCAGGCCAAGAGGCGCCAATTCTTTTGAAGACAACTTCAATGGTTGACCCTTCTGTTGAAAAGGAGCCTGATACGAGGGTAGAGCCGGCAGCTGTCATGAGATGTCCGAACCAGATGAGCCGGTTTTTATGGATGCTCCTCCCGAGACTGAATCATCCATCCTTCCTCCCAAGTCGAGTTGTGCAGATGAACATATGGTGTCATCTGACCGCAACATTTCAGATGTTGTGTTTGTTAAAGAAAGTTTCCAAGCCCCAACTGCTTCCACCTCCTTGGCTCAAATCGTGAGCAAGGATGAACCAGTGACTTTGGATAAAGGGAAAACCAAGATGGACTTCCCAGAATTGTCCGCACTTGATGTTGAAGATCTGTATCAGCGGTACTTGACCCGACTATCTGAGCGCCGGGAAATTGAAAAGAGCATGATAAATGCTCTGAAGGAAAAATATGAGATAATCTCCTGATTTTACCATTATCCTGTATACTGTCATTAGCTTCCAAAGATCAGCTTGTTATGATAAGCTGGTTTTATAAAATAACTAAAGCTTGTTAGTAACGGTGTAGCCCCCAAGGGCCGACTCATCTTCTTGAGATGAGTCGGGTCTTGAAAATTGAAGAAGTTCGACCTGTAGCCCCCAAGGGCCGACTCATCTTCTTGAGATGAGTCGGGTCTTTAAGATTGAAGAAGTTCGACCTGTAGCCCCCAAGGGCTGACTCATCTTCTTGGATGAGTCAGGTCTTTAAGATTGAAGAAGTTTGACCTGTAGCCCCCAAGGGCCGGCTCATCTTCTTGAGATGAATCAGGTCTTCTCCATATCTTAGTTTCGAAAGAATTGATATGCATTAGCCCCCAAGTGTCAAGGATATTGCTTGCAATCTTCTTGGGACTTGTAGAAATAAGTGTTGAAGCTTTTTGATCGTCTATCAGGGATATGTTGAAGACGTTGATTCTGTTGCTGTGAGACTGCAGAAACGGCTCAAGGAAGAAAAAATATTGAAAACTGAACCCGAGTCCAGGGTGGCTCATTTTGAAGATTCTGCACGTCAGGCAAATGAACACCATAAAGTTGTTTGAGGCGGAAAAGGTGGTCTTAAGAAAACATGCAGAAAAAGCTGAGAAGAACTTCGGTCTCGTGAAGGAAAAGTATGCCACTCTTGTGAAACAGATCAACGAAATGTTGACAGCAATCTTTGGTATGTGTTCCGTTCCGCTTATGTCAATATGCCGGCTTATGATCCTTGCGGCGGCTTATTGTTCCTTGTTTTTCTTGCAGGGCAAAAAAATCCTAACCTTGTAGAGCTGCCAATTGTGAAGCTGAAAACCATTTTCACGTACGTGGAGCAAATGTTTACAGGCTTTGTTTATTCCTTCATGGCTGTAAAGAACCTGAAGCATCCGCCAAGAAATATCAAGGACATGCTAAAGCAACTCTCTACCGTGCCTCAATGGGTGACTGAGACCCGGAAGTCGGCGGCTCGAGGAGGGGCGAATATGGCGCTTGCTCGAGCCAAAGCGTATCTGCTAGAATTGGACATGGAGCTCCTAAAAGGCGGCTTCCCAGAATTTAAACTCGACGGCTCTGCATTCACTCGTGCAGATTACGCAAAGTGTCTCACAGAGACCCGGCCACTGGCGTCCTTGATAGCTGAGGAGGTGGATCTTCCAAAGTATCATCCTGCGTACACCATCGACAATGAGCGTGTTGATGCGCCCAAGGACGAGCCGTCTGACTTGGTGCCTCCTTGCCGTAAGACAGCTTTTGCTCCTAACATTGATGCGTCAGCTCTTGTTGAAGGGACAACAAATTTTGAATCTTTGATCTCAATTCGATGGCAACCGAAAGGCCAGCAGGTTGATGATGACGAGCCGGCGGGGTCAGATCCAGAGGCGGCTGATGATAGAGCATGAAGACCCCTCAGAAGCTGGACGAATTGCCCCTATGGAGCGAGCCCCCTGGTGTAAGAAAGACTTTTGAAGAATTATGTGGCCTCCATTGTGAGCCTGTAATAGGAGTAGTATTCTCCATAACTTTGAATTTGCTCTGTCGTGCCATCGCGCACGTTGGTGCCTTTTGTCAGTGTTGAACTCTAATTTGACAAGCTTCCGTTAATATGCTTATGCCACTCTTTTATTGTCTGTTCATGTACTTTTCCTTGCTTGGTCCTTGAGGAATTTTGTCTACAAAGAAAGTCAGGAATAAGCCGGCAAGATAGCTTGCTTTTCGAAACTCAAGTCAATCGAATTCTCCTTCAATGATATTGAAGACTGATGATCCGGAAACTGGTCATGATATGAGCTCATTTGTGTAACCCGGACATCTAAATATAAGCCGGTAGTAAGGGTAATATTGTACGTGAAAAACGCGAATATATATATATATATATATATTTCTCTTTTAAATAGGCCGGCTCAGTGAGACTCGGAACAAGGAGACTGGCTTTCGAGGCTCAAGCCTTGCTTTAATTAAGCGGGTATAATAACCCTGGTTTATCCTAGCTTTCTGTATGCCGGCTCTCACATGACTCAAGCCAATGTTTTAACCTTAAAAAGTTCAGGGTCCAAAAAGGATTAACTTTTCAAGAGTACATGGCGTCATCTGATCAGAGTCACATCGAGCATACAGGCAGGTTTAACCATATTTTGATGGCGTTTTTGCCGGGTCAAGAGGGTGAGAAAGCTAAACTCGATGAGTTGGAAGCCCACAAGTGACCTATGTTGCAAACAATAAAGACTCATGCTCAATTTATAGGGTGAAGCAACAGAGGCCCCGATTTTCGGGGGTGCCGGCTTTATTATATTTCAACATAAAGAAGTATATACAGAATTTTGTAGGGGGAGAGAAAAAATTACAAAGGATGAGCCGGTGGATCCTAAGTGTAATAGGGCCGTAGGTGTGTGATATTCTAGGGCCGGGTTGTTTCCTCCTCAGAAGTCTATGAACCTTCTCGTAAGTCGACCAGGTAATATGAACCATTATTGAGGTTTTGACTGATGACGAAAGGACCCTCCCAAGGCGGGGAGAGCTTGTGCATCCCCGTTTGGTCTTGAATCAGACGGAGAACTAAGTCTCCTTCTTGAAAAGTGTGGCTTCGGACTCTGCGGCTGTGATAGCGGCGCATGTCTTGCTGGTATATTGCAGATCTGGCTGCTGCTAAGTCACGCTCCTCTTCCAGGGCATCCAGGGAATCTTGGCGTGCTTGCTCATTATCCGCCTCGACATAGGCAGTCACCCGAGGCGAGTCATGACGGATATCGCTCGGGAGAACCGCCTCAGCTCCGTAAACCAAGAAGAAAGGAGTGTATCCTGTGGATCTATTCGGTGTTGTTTGAATACTCCAAAGTACTGAAGGAAGTTCTTCAACCCAGCAACCCGACGTGCGCTCAAGAAGCACCATGAGGCGGGGTTTGGTACCTCTCAAGATCTCCTGGTTGGCTCTTTCAGCTTGCCCATTGGACTGCGGATGCGCCACTGCTGCTAAGTCGAGCCGGATGTGCTCTCGTTGGCAGAATTGTTCCATGGCTCCCTTGGACAGATTGGTACCATTATCAGTAATGATGCCGTGAGGGCAACCAAAACGGAATATCAGTTTCTTCAAAAATTTGACCGCGGTCTCTGCATCGCAATTGCTGACCGGTTCTGCTTCAACCCACTTAGTGAACTTATCAACCGCCACTAATAAGTGGGTTTTCTTGTCAGAAGACGGTTTAAATGGACCAACCATATCTAGCCCCCAGACTGCAAACGGCAAGGTAATTGGGATCATACGCAACTCCTGAGCTTCTACATGAGCCTGTCGACCAAACTTTTGGCACCCGTCACACTTGCGTACAATCTCCGTAGCGTCGGCATGAGCCTTTAGCCAATAAAATCCATGCTGGAAAGCTTTGGCCACCAGTGATCGTGAGCTGGCATGATGTCCGCAATTGCCAGAATGAATTTCATTAAGTATTTCCTGGCCTTTCTCAGGCGAAACACACCGTTGAAACACGCCAGTGCTGCTTCGACGATGTAACTCGCCATTGACGATTGTCATTGACTTTGACCGCCAGATGATTTGACGGGCGTCGACTTCCTCTTCTCGGAGCTCTCCTCGGGTCAGGTAAGCCAAATACGGCACAGTCCGATCAGGGGTGACATGTAGAGCCGCCACCAAGTGTGCCTTCTTGTCAGGGATAGCTATGTCCTCTTTAGACGGTAACTTGACTGATGGGTTGTGAAGGACATCCAGAAAGACGTTAGGCGGCACCGGCTTTCTCTGTGAGCCAAGTCTAGACAAAGCATCAGCCGCCTCATTGAGCTGGCAATCTATATGATCAACTTGGTAACCTTGGAAATGACCCGCCACATCAGAGATCGCTCGTCGGTAAGCCGCCATAAGAGGGTCCTTAGAATCCCAAGTCCCTGAAACTTGCTGAGCCATTAGATCTGAATCGCCCAGGCATCTGACCCGGCTAAGATTCATCTCTTTCGCTATCCTGAGCCCATGAAGGAGGGCCTCGTACTCAGCTGCATTGTTAGTACACGGGAACATGAGCCGCGAGACATACCAAAATTTCTCACCTTTCGAAGAAGATAACACGACTCCAGCCCCTGAGCCCTCCAGCTGTCTAACCCGTCAAGGTGTATAGTCCAGTACGTGTTATCTGGCCTATCTTCCGGAATCCGTATCTCCGTCCAATCATTGATGAAATCCACCAATGCTTGGGACTTGATAGCGCTTCGGGGCATGTACTTCAAGGGCTGGTCGCCAAGCTCAATGGCCCACTTGGCAACCCTACCTGTGGCCTCCCAGTTTTGTATGATGTCACCGAGAGGCGCCGAACTGACCACGGTGATTGGGTGTTCCTGGAAATAATGCTTCAATTTCTGGCTTGCCATGAAGATCCCGAAGACCAGCTTGTGCCAATGTGGGTACCGCTACTTGGATAGGGTTAAAACTTCGCTGACAAAATAAACCGGATGCTGGACCGGATATTCCTTTCCTCCTCTTTCCACTCAACCACAACTGCAACGCTTACCACCTTGGAGTTGGCAGCGATGTACAGGAGCATAGGCTCTTTCTCCGCGGGAGCAACCAAGACGGGCGGGTTAACGAGCTGTTGTTTGAGTGTCACTGCCCTAGAAATTGTTTGCAAATAATTATATTAGTTGCATCAGTGAGCATCCATGCATCATGTTCTATTTCATGAAACTTGAAATGGGGATGACCTAACCCAACACCAAATGGATTAAACCAAATTCAAAGCAAATTTGAATCAATGAACCCAAAATGGCCTTCATAAAACCCTAGCAAATGGGATTTACCTCAAACCAAATAACTGGTCCAAACTAGCAAATTATAGGTTTCAAAAGAAATATTTGAAACCAGTGAAAAATATTTCTGGAATTATTTTATTTACTTCTGTTTTTCATAAATAAATAAAGCTGTCCAAAATAGAAAACAAAATGTTCTCTGTGTGAGGAATAATCCACTCAACCATAGGAACAAGTTTGAAGTTTTTCAGAATTATTTTGTATTTCATACAGAACAAAACAAAGTGCAATATTAGAAAATAGAAGCAGAAACAGAAATTTTTAAAAAAAAGAAACTTTACCCGGACCAGGAGAGAAGCCAGCTGTAACGCCCCAGATGTGGTCCTATCCATATTAAGGCACGAGGGCCTCGATGGGGATAGAAGCGCATCTAGTCGTTTCGCAAGTACAGTAAACATTGCATACATGTAGGAAGAGATGAGTATATGAGTTGGCTTACACTCGCCACAAGCTATCTTACAAGTTCACACAAATTATTCATACATCATCCAGAAGACAGGGTCCGTCTACGGACGAAATCAAACGATAAAAGAAGCAATGATAAACTGTCTTGCTATCCCAGGATCACCACCACGAAGCTCCCTACTCATCAGGATACGTAATGTACATACGCCTACTTTCTTCATCGTACTCCCACTAGAGCTGAGTCACATCATCTGACACATTCTCGTCAACACCTGCACATGTATTGTTGTAATCTGTGAGCCACAGGTGTCGGTGTCAAAACCGGCGGATCTCGGGTAGGGGTGCCGAGCTATGAGTCTAGGATCGATGGTAACAAGGGGACGAAGGAGACGATGTTTACCCAGGTTCGGGCCCTCCTATGGAGGTAAAACCCTACGTCCTGCTCGATTATATTGATGGTATGAAGGTTACAGAGTTGATCTACCTCGAGATCGACTAGCTAAAACCCTAGATGAGTTTCTCTGTCCTCATTCTAAAACCCTCTCGGTTTATATAGACACCGGGGGGTACCTAGGGTTCACACATGATAGGTCTCCTGCCGAGGATGGAAATGTCGATTTCCTCATCTTGACTTGGAGTGCACGTCGCGCCTTCGGGGCTTCCTTCTGGAACGTGAGGTCTCGATGTATCTGGCCCTTCATGTGATACCTAGAGAGCGGCCCATCAAGCTGGCCTATTGGGAGATAGGCCAGCGGCCCGAGGACCCCTTAGTCCAGGACTCCCTCGGTAGCCCCCGAACTAGCCCCCAACGCCAAGAGTCTCAGCTCTGGCAGCTTCTGTGACCAGAATCTTCGGCTTGCGGGGTGAGTTCTTCTTCCCGTAAATGATCGGCTAAGACCAATCCGGCTTAAGATGACTCGTATTTCATCCGATCATACGATCGTCCGAACATCATGAATTGCTTAGCCCCGAAGGCCAATCGTCAAAGTGTAAACAGTGTTTTCTAACGCCCCCTTCTGACGAAGGGTCGTGGCCTACCACAACCGCTGAACCAGTTATGAAAACTCGATTCGCGGTTCGAGGCCATTTTTACATTGACACGACTTATCAATGTATAAATCGTGCTCCGTTTCACACGGGATATAATCAGAACCCTAGGCTTATTTTGCGCGTGCATAACGGCATGCATGCCTTGGGAAACGGAGAGACTCGCGGCGCGGTAAAAGGAGGCTAATCGGCATGACGCCTCATAAAAGGGAAAAACCCAAGGATTGCTCACGCTTCCCATTCGCATCCTCTGCTTCCCCAATGTGGGCTTATCAGCCTGAGGACGAGCCTACCGTGCGCCAACTCTTCCGCACTACCCCTGAGAAGTTATGAAAGGCATTATTCAGGCCTCGGAAAAGCTGGCCGGCCAAGGAAGAGGATTCGGGCCTAAGCGCGGATAACCCCCTACCAAGGTATGGCATAATTTTAATCCATTGGCTCTATTTCTTCGACAAAAAGATTGAACGCCTTCTCCCTTATTCTCACAGAAATGGTTGAGCAAAGCCGCGAGAGTTAACTGCCCGGCTCCACAACCCGAAGATCCCAGGTCGGAGTTGTTGACGGCGATGCTCGTTGTGGCGCCGTACTCGGCGCCCGAGAAGAACGAGAAGAAGAAAAAGGCCAGAGAGGGTCTCCGCATAAGGGACCAGCCGGACGCCGCGTCCGAGGAAACCCATGCCTCCTCTAGTCATGAGGAAGAGCATGAAGACGGGGGGAGGCGTTTCCCCTCTCGCAAGAAAGAGGGCGGCGTCACCGGACGCCGCGGAGGATGCAGCTCCTCCTGCCCTGAAGAGGGCGCGCCGGGCGAGGTTGATCCTGCCCGACGACAGCTCGGACTCTGATGCAGAGTCCGAGGACTTTGAGAAGGTTCCCCGAAGGAACTTAATGGTCAAGCCCCCCGCTCAAAGGTATGAATCCAAAGACCCCCCCTGGGTCGTTTATGCAAAGTTTTTTAATGTTTTAAATGCAAGAACGTCTTTTGATCTACAGTCCACCGCGCGTTATCCCCACCGACCAAGTATCGGATGAGGAGTCTCCGCCCGCCGAGCTGGCGGAGAGCGGGACTGCATCACACCCCACTCCTCCAGGGGCCGCGAAGGATGCCGCGGAGGTGTCATACCGCCGGGCTCCTTTGGAGCCGAACACAGGCGGTGGGGTGACCATGCCATGGCCGAGGTTGAAGCCTCGGCTGCCGAAGACCAGGGGAGAAAACTCCCCTAGCTGCCGAGGACCAGGGGGAGAAAACTCCCCTGGCCGCTGAAGAGGAAGGGCGGAGGGATGTCCAGTCCCCTCCGAGGATGTCTCCGGAGCATGTTGTGCCTCCGGAGCTACCGACTTAGTCCCCGATCAGAGATCGGGCTGGCCGGTCACCATCGGTGCCACCGACGACTAGGTGGCTGGTCGTAGAGGAGGCTCTATCAAGCGGCCCCATCTCCGAGGATCACCGCACTCTTATGGGTGTGGTTTTTCAAGGCATTCGGTCCGTTGATAACGGACTGAAGGAGGCCTTCAATGGTCTCTTGACGGGCTTCAAGGTGAGTCACGTAATACCCTTTTCCCGAACCATTTTAATTTTATTAAGTTTATGCCATCTTTATATATGTAGTAGCCCCCGAGCCCCGGGTGGGTTTCCAAAAACGCACTCGGGGTCAAATACTCAGGAGTGACCTCCTAGTATAAGGCACCATTAATCCCGCAATGTTCTAAAAGCCCTTAAGAGGACCGAACATAATGTCATATCCTTGGTAGTTTGGGGGTTTGGAACGCATATGACCGGACATATGTTTTGTATTTTTCGTAGGCCTCGTCATCGGCGGCGGCCCTTAATGCCGCTGAGCTTACCGAGCTAAATCAAAGGCTCAAGATCTACGAAGAGGAGCTTGATAGCCTGAACAAGAGGTTCGACGAGGCACAAGGTAAGCCGAATTGTAACATCCGGGCTGTATATTGGTAATGATCCGCACTGGTGACCAAGTGTAATTATTTATTTATTACTTCCACAGCTTCCGCTTCGGAGGTTGAAAAACTCAAGGCCGAGCTCAAAAAGATGAAGCAAGAGGCCGCGGATGACAAGGCTGCCGCCGAACAAGTAGCAGCCGCGCTTTCCACTTTGAAAGCTGCTAGTGCTAAGCATGAGGCCCGGGTGGAGGAGGTGCAGCAGGAGCTCAAGGATGCCGGCACGAAATGCGAGGCCCTTGAGCAGAAAGGCAAAGAACAAGCCACCGAACTAGCCACACTGAAATCCGAGCTCCAAAAGGAGCGGGTGGACAGGCGGTCCTTTGAACAGGAGGTTCGCCAAGTCAAGGCTGTCACACATGGTAAGCCGTATTCACTACAATGCGCCTTTGGTGGTAGCAGGTTTGCTTGGCTCACCCAGGTGTGGCGTTCCTCAGGCGTCTGTGCAGATCTCCAGAAGAATGCAGCGGACGCGAACAAGTTCTATGCTTCGCGGGAGGAGGATGATGAGGTTCGGCTATTCTGGGCACAATTCTAGTCCCCCGAGCGCTCTCCTCTCCTGATCGAGCAGATGAAGCAACTGGTGGAGCTGCACAGGATGGCGGAGCCAGCCATGAAGGATCTCTGCATCCGGCTTTGGCCCGAAGAGCCGTTGCCGAGCAGCTACTTTGGCTCGGTGCAGAAACTATGCGATGTTGCCCCTCGGATTGACGCGCTAAAGCGTTCTACATGCATCGAGGGGGCTCGGATGGCCTTTGCGAAGACCATGGTGCACTGGCCAAAGCTCAAGCCGACTGAGATGGCCACCGCACCTCCGCCTCCTAGAAAGGGGCATAGGCGCCCCAAGCTATACTTCTCCGCAGTGATGGAGGGTGCTCGGGCAATAGAGGCCCAATGCTCGAAATATATTTTTTATGAATGAGCACGTTGTAATATGTCCGAAGACTTTTTAACGCTTTATAATTAGTGTTGCATGGTTTATCATATCTTATAAGTCTTTAGTATTTATTTTGACTCCCAGGTGGCCGTTTTATCTGAAAGTTGCGAGTTGTCGGCTTCAGCCCCCACGTAGATACTACGCGAGGTGTCTCTGTCTCCGCACTGTGACCCTTAGCCGAGGTATCAGTGCCCGAAGGCGGTAGTGCGAGGGGGACAAGGCAACCGGACTATGATGCTTTACCGCTTTCACTTAGCCGTAGGAGCGTAAACAATTCAGGGGCCGATGACCAGCCCCCAGTGTGTTGTGATGTTCGGATGTACCGGGGCCGAAGCCAGCATCACATGGTTTGTACAAGTACAAAACCCATCATATAAAATGGAATAACCTCTATCGATCTTGTAGTATGACACTTATGCTCGGATTTGCAGACCAGTTCTCGCTTACAATGACAGTCAGTTTTCGGCTTTCTCCCCTGAGGTGCTTGACCAGGCGAGCTGGAAACACAATCGCAGTGGTTCTCCCTTTGCCCTTTTAGCCGAACGAGAGGAACGTAAGAGGGCAAGCACAGGAGCTGGGCAACCCAACTATTGACCCAAGACATAGTTCAGATCCGATGCATATAAAGCAAAATCCAAGATGCCGAACACACGACCAGTTGTGCTGGGGTGATGCTCAGGGCGATTTTTTAAATTCAAGCCCCCGGTCTATTAGCCGGTTGCATCATAACGTATACTAAACAGTTGTGCAGGAGGTGTTGTAAAGAACAGAGTATTTACCATAAAATATAGCAGAGAGGCCATGTATAATGGACTTTTATTTGCTCAATAACTCTTATAATTCAAAGTGCCGGAGCAACTGTTTACAGGTATTTTGAAAATAAAACATAGAATTTACGGAGGAGAGATTGACCAGGGGTCTTCGATTGGTGGCTTGACGTCCTCGATGTGCCCTGTTGCCAATCTGATCCTATGCCTCCTAGGGAGTTGCATTCCTCTAAGGGTGATCCTGTCGGTGAGCGGACCTTGGGAGGAAGATCTTGAGAAGTCGCCGAAGTATGGATGAGCTTTACGCTTTAACAGGTCCTTGATGGTACTTGTGGTATGTCCGAGGACATGTACTGGTCGTAGTTCGGTCCAGCCGAACACTTTCCTTTTGATAGTTGTTCCTCACTGCTGCCCATGGAATCTTGAGTGCAAAGTTGTGCCGTCTTGGCACATGTTTGATGGGCACTAGGGATGTGCAATGAGGAACATGTCCCTATTTCTGGGGGGAATAAGATTCCGGGAGCTCGGGTTGAGACTGAGCTCGTTTGTCAGCCTTGCGTGCCTTTACGGCAGATTTTGGTATTGGCCGATCGTCGTTGTAATGGAATTCGGTCGCCAGGGCCAATGCATGTTCCTCAGTTCGGAGGGAACGCTCTGTGTTGCCATTGACAGTAATGACCCCCTTGGGTCCGGGCATCTTGAGCTTGAGGTATGCGTAGTGTGGGACAGCATTAAAGCGAGCGAACGCTATGCGGCCCAGCAGGGCGTGATAACCGTTGCGGAAGGGTACGATGTCGAAGATCAAGTCCTCGCTACGGAAGTTATCGGGCGAACCGAACACCACTTCCAGGCTTACAGAGCCCGTGCACCGGGCCTCGATGCCAGGGATCACTCCTTTAAAGGTGGTGTTGCTGGGTTTGATCCTTGATGGATCTATACCCATCTTTTTCACCGTATCTGAGTAAATCATATTGAGGCTACTTCCTCCGTCCATTAGGACTTTAGTGAGGTGATACCCATCAATAATGGGGTCTAAGACGAGGGCCACCGAACCCCCGTGACGGATACTGGTCGGGTGATCTCGTCAATCAAAGGTGATCGGGTAGGCCGACCATGGGTTAAACTTCGAGGCTACAGGCTCTACGGCGTAGACTTCTCGAAGGGCGCGCTTCCTCTCCTTTTTAGGTATATGAGTGGCGTATATCATGTTCACAGTTTTTACCTCTGGAGGGAACTGCTTCTAACCTCCATTGTTCGGACCACGGGGCTCCTCGTCATCCTTGCTGCATGGGCCCTTGCCTTGCTCCTCGGCTACCAGTTTGCCGGCCTGTTTGAACACCCAACAGTTACGTTTGGTGTGGTTGGCGGGCTTGTCTTGAGTGCCATGGATCTGGCAAGGCCTCTCCATGATCTTGTCAAGCGGGGTGGGTCCGTCGCGGTTGCCTTTAGGAGGCTTCTTCCGCTGCCCGGATCGAGGGTTGCGGAAGCCGGCGTTAACGGCCGTGTCATCGGCGTCACTAGTGTTGTGCCGGCGTTTATTTTTGTTGCGTCATGGTTTCCCGTTTCCATCCCGAACTTCGGAGGTGCCGGGGTCTTCGGGGTTGTGGCTTCGTCTCGCTAGCCACTTATCCTCGCCCGCACAAAAGCGGGTCATGAGTGATGTAAGGGCGGACATGGTCCTAGGTTTATCCTGACCGAGCTGGCGAGCCAGCCATTCGTCCCGAATATTGTGCCTGAAAGAGGCTATAGCCTTGGCATCTGGGCAATCGACGATCTGGTTTTTCTTGGTCAAGAACCGATTCCAGAATTGTCGAGCGGACTCTCCTACCTTTTGGACGACGTTGCTTAGGTCGGAGGAGTCCGGAGGCCATACGTAGGTGCCCTGGAAATTAGATCGGAATGCATCCTCGAGATCCTCCCAGCTCTCGATAGAATTTTCGGGGAGACTGTTTAACCAGTGCCGAGCTAGCCCCTTAAGCTTAAGGGGTAGATATTTGATGGCGTGGAGATCATCTCCTCGTGCCATGTGAATGTGGAGAAGGAAATCCTCGATCCACACTGCTGGGTCAGTTGTTCCATCGTATTGCTCGATGTTCACGGGTTTAAACCCTTTCGGAAACTGATGCTGCACCACCTCGTCGGTGAAGCACAGTGGGTGGGCAGTGCCTCTGACCCGGGCTATATCGCGCCGGTAGTCGGCGTCTGTTCTGGCCCGGTTTTGGTCCCGACCTCTATTGATTCGGTCGAGCCAGGGCCGGTACTCGTCCCGTCTACCGGGGGAGTATCCTCTAGATCCGTAGATGGATCTCGTGCGGCCTGTTCTATAATCCAGATCGTGTCGCAGGTCGTACCTGTCCTCAGGCTCCATTGGCTCTTTTCCCCCTCTGCGGGGTATCGCCGGCCTATAACCGGCATCGACAGCCGTCCTATCTCGTCCTCGGGGAGGGCGGTCCGGTTGGTTGTATGGAGTGTGCTTGGGGGACGGCGTATTAGTGAGCTCGTCATCGAATTGTGGCAGCAGTCGTGTGACACCCTGGTTTTGTGCTACAGTGATCATTGTAATTAAGCACAGTGATGACCATGATCAGTGCCTAATCATTTTGCTAAACAAGATATGATCCAGTTAAAGTTCATATCTCAATTTAAATTTCACTTCAAAAGCCAATTGAAATTTATGGTGATAAAATAATTCTCCAAACAGCATCAGGAAAATGTTGCACACTTGTGGAATAATCCAAAACAATTATTGTTAAGGAAAACAACATCACACACAAGCTGGTATGGACTCCACCATCCAAAACAAAACCATTTTGCATTTAAAATGCCCTTTAAATTGCATGGTTAATTCCAACAGTACCCAAAAATCCTCAAACTTGTTGTGGCCATTCAAAATATTGCAAGTTATTAAATGGACCATGTTACACATTTTTGCTAAAAGGAAATATGGCCAAAAGGAATTAAAACAGGAACTTATAAAACAAAAAAATAAAAATAAAGAAAAAGAAAAGAAACCCCCCCTCCCACTGGACCGGCCCCAGCCGGCCCACCAATCCCCCATGGGCCTCGGCCCACCTAACTGGCCCACCCCGGCGCCTAGGTCAACCCCTCCCCCCCCCCACTCACCACCTCGTCGCCCCATTCACCCCCCCCCCCACGTCGCTCTCTCCCCTCCCCCCCGATCCGATCTGGATCAGGGCCAGCCCCGTCGTAGCCCGCCGCCCCCTCCCCTGTCGACCGCCGTCGCCGGCGCCGTTCCCGGCGCCCTGCGCCTCCGCCGCCAGGAGCCGCCCCGCCGCACCTCCTCGCCTCCTCCTTGTCGCCGTCGCCGCCGGGTCGCTTCCCCGCGCCCACTGCCTCCCCGTCGCCCCTCCCCTCGGTGAGCCACCGTGGTGCCGCCCGCTCGCCCTCCCCTCGCTACCCCGCGACCACCACGCACCGGCCGCGCCCTGCCGCGCCTACGCTCGCCGCTGCAGCCTACGCGGCCCTGGCCGCCGCAATGCACGCCCGCGCCGCCCTGTCTCGCCCCTCCCCCACGCCCCCCGCTCGCCGGCTACCGCCGCCGCTAGTCCCACACCGCCGCTGACCGCCGTGCCTGCCCCCTGGTCATGCCCGCACGCCCCGCGCCCGGCGCCCTCCCCGCGCCTGCCCGCGTGCCCCTGCTGTGCGCGTTGCCGCCGCCGCCGCCCGCTCTCGACGCCGTGCTCCCCCCCCCCCGCCCGTTCGCCCTTGCGTCCGCCCGCCGCGCGCCTAGCTCCGCGCCGCCGTGCCCGTCCGCGCCCCCCTGCGCGCGCCCACGCCGCCGGCGAGTCCCTGCCGCCGCTGCTGCCAGCCGTGTGTGTGTGTGTGCGTTGCGTGTGTGTTGTGTGTGGCCTTGGGCCAATGACAGGTGGGGCCAACCCCCCCCCCCTGTGTATGATAGAGGGGGCCCACACCCCTAATAACGTTTTAATAAAAATGTTTCAAAAAATAAATAATTAAATAATTAGTAAAAATATAAATAATTAATAATGATTAATTAATTAATTAGTGGATTAATTAACCTAATTATATTAGCTTAATTAATCTGCCTAATTAAACTAATAATCTGTTAATTAGATAGAACACACAATGACAGAGGGGCCCCACCTGACAGTTGACCAGGTCAACTGGGGTCCCTGGACCCACTGGTCAGTTAACCAGGTCAACAGTTAATGTGTTGACTGCTGATGTCATGATGACATCATGCTGATGTCATATTTGAATTATTGGAATTAAATTAAATCTGTTTTAAATTCAGAATATTAATAAAACTTTAAAAATTAATAGAAAATAAACCGCAGCCTGGATGAACAAGTTTTGAACATGAAAGTTGCTTAGAAAAATCCCACGAATCCAAATACGCAGTCCGTTCGTCCGCCACGTGCTCCTAGCATAGCGAACATGGAACTTTTCCATCGTTTTCATCTGTCCGGTAAAAGCCAGAGACCCGGGAAATATCGTCAGATATTCTTCTAACCCGTCTGCGACGTGTAGTACTGCGTTAGTGCATGCCTAGCTCTGCTTATTGTCATGTCATGCACCGTGATGCATTTGTCTGCTTTATATTTATTGTTTCTTCCCCCCTCTTCTTACCGGTAGACCCCGAGACTGACGGTGCTGCCGGGTACGACTACACCGTTGATGATCAGGCCTTTGCCGCAGGGCAGCAAGGCAAGCAACCCCCCTTGAGCATTCCGATATCGCCCATTCCTTTCCCTCTTATTCTTGCATTAGATTTTGCTACTGTATTAGTTAGCTCCTATTCTAATGCATAGCCTGCTTTTGATAAACTGCTACTGTACTTGCAATCATATCAACTGCTTAGTATAGGTTGATCAATGAATCCCCAGTGACCCCTTAGTCCCAGTTGCCCCTGCTTCTTCATCGACGACTCGACGACCCGAAGACTCGAAGACTCGGTCAACCGACCGACAAGCCAGGCCCCTCACATCACCGCACCCCCCTTAGTTGTACGACTCTGCAGCGCTACTATCGAGTATCGAGGGTGACACCTCGTGAAGTACTCATGATGCTAGCTCTGTAGTGCAGCTAGTCGGTCGTGGTTATCGAGGGTGATTCCTCCTTCACCACTCCCGACGATGACTCTGTCGTGCAACCCCTCAAGTGTGGGACCCTCGAGGGTGATTCCTCTAAGTCCACCTTGACGGTTTCATTGAGCGGGACCCTTTGAGGGTGATTCCTCAGGTTCCGTCTTGATGTCTTATACACACAGTTACTATGACCTGGTTACAGAAACATGTTGGTGATGGGTCGGCCCTGAGGGGTACCCACAGTTTGATGTTGATGAGGCGTGGACGGGCAGGAGAGGCCCTTGCCACACATCCCCGAGGCGGGGCGACGGACCGTACTTCATGGGTCGCGCTTTCCCTGCATTAATAAAATGCTAATGGGTTGGGTATTTGATCTGAGTTGGGTCGTTGGCCTTTTTACACACCAAACCATCGCGTGGGAGAAGTTATGGGTACTCAGCGTCGTTGTATCAGCCGAAGTTCTTCGGACGTCAGCAATGGAGCGGCGCGCGCCGGATTGGACTGGATGGTGCAGCTCTTGGACTGGAGTGTACTAGGTCTGTTCCCGGCCGCCCATGCATCGTGCAGGAGCGCAGAGGGAAAGTGGGCCCACGACCCCTTTGTGCTTAGGATTTAGACCGGCAGGCTGGCCTGTTCGTTGAGCCTAGGTGGGGCGACGACGTGCTACTATCCCGAGGCCGGGCATGACCCAGGAAAGTGTGTCCGGCTGGAGGTGATCAGGCGTGTTGGAAATGCGGTGCACCCCTGCAGGGATGAATAATCTATTCGAATAGCCGTGTCCACGGTAACAGGACGATTTGGAGTTGTACCTTGACCTTATACAACTATAACTGTGATTTAAATTTGAAATGAATTGTGGCTCCGAGATTGCTTCCTCGCAGGGAGTCGAGGAAGAACCTCTGGGCGTGGTTGCTTAATAAAATTGCTACAATAATATGATTATATATGAGATACCAGTCTACTCTCTTCTAATGCTGCAAGATGCTGAAGATGCTAGTCTTCGATAGGACTAGGCTTTTCCCCTATTCTTGCTTTCTGCAGTCAGCCCAGATATCACCCCTTTCCTTGATAATGATGCATACTTAGCATAGTTCTGATGTCAGTCTTGCGAGTACTTTGGATGAGTACTCACCGCTGCTTTGCTTTCTCTTTCCCCCTCGATACGATTACCGCATTCAGACGATGGAGCCCAGGAGATGGAGTACACCGGAGATGACTACTACACCACCGCAGGAGCCTACTACTACGTGGAGAGTGCCGATGCTCGGGAGTAGTTAGGAGGTTCCCAGGCAGGAGGCCTCGCCTCTTTCGATCCGTTGATTATGTTTGTGCTAGCCTTCTTAAGGCAGAACTTGTTTAACTTATGTTTGTACTCAGATATTTTTTTGCTTCCGCTGACTCGTGTTTGTCAAGCTTTGTATTCGAGCCCTCGAGGCCCCTGGCTTGTAATATGAAGCTGTATGACTTTAAATTTGTGTCTAGTGTTGTGTTGTGATATCAATCAGTGAGTCCCTAATCTTGGTCGTATGCATTGCGTGTATGTTTAGTGTACGGTCGAAATTTGGGGCGTCACAAGTTGGTATCAGAGTCGACTGCCTGTAGGTAGCCCCCTTTCCAACTCCTTGGCCGAAGTTGAGTCTAGTAACTGAAAAACTTTTACTAACATAGTTGTGTGGTTTACGGGCCCACTTCTCAATTGGGTGGTATTAGGATCTTTTATTCCTCGTCTATACTCTGGGTTCTGATCTCTCTTCTCTTTCGGGTTAAAGATTTTGCTAAATCTAACATTAGGTTCTCGTGATCTCATCCACCGGGGATTTGTTTCATCGACAATTGTCTTCTTTGAAGTTATGATGCACGCACTGTCATTTGACATCTTGAATCTCCTTGTTACAGATGCGTCCCGCTAGGCAGATCATTCGTCTGACCTTCGCACACGATACGACTGGGTTCCCGGCCATTCTGGTCGACCTCTTGAAGAAGCTGGGATATCGCTGGTACCCCGAGTACACTGTTTACGAGGACTACCGCGAGTTCAACCAGGAACAGTATGAGGCTGAGATGGTTATCTGGGATCGACAGGACCTCTCCATCACTGAGCTGCACACCTTCCGTGGCATTGGAGTGACTGTTGAGATGGTTGTACAGGATGCTGCCTATGCTGCTATTGTTCGTCTCCATGCAGCGAACCCTTGTTTGGAGGAGACGGCATACAGATACATCCCGTATGTCCCTGCTGGAGTTGATACGGCAGCCGACGCTGAGGTCTTGACCCCTTTCGCACGGCAGCGTACTGACCGGTCCTACACTGCTGTCTGCACCCCCTACGTGAGTCGTCGTTACGACCCACAGCTTCTGGTCCAGTACACTGAGGCACTGGATCGCACTGTCAGGGCTCTTAACGTCGAGCTGTACGCCACCCGAGCTCGTCTTCATCAGACTATGGAGCAGTTGTTGCCAGCAGTCATTGCGGGGATGCATCCGGAGTACATTCTTCACCCGCGTCGGACTGAGTTTCCTCCAGGTATTGAGTGGCCTGCGGTTGGAGGTCGTACTCCGGCACGTGGACCTGCGCTCCCGCTTGATCACCAGATTATGCATCCGGGTGTGCACGGGATGCAGAACCCTGCCCCCAGGTTTCACATTCAGGGTCACGTGCAGTTCCGTGGGTTCTTTCGTTGTCCCCGACGTTGATGTAGCATATCGCTATGTCTCGTTGTTGTATCCCTCCACCGCGTGCCTGCGTGCCGCCTAGTTGTCTAGGTTATTTTCATGCCGGACCTATCATCTATTTCGTAACGGACTTATGGTTTGTAATAGACCTATGTATGGATCTGTATGTTGAAATTTGAACTACTATGTCGTATCTATTGCACTTCCTTCTTTTGCAATTTACTTCATGAATGATTCTTGTCTTTGCAATTATCCAATGCTAAACTACCACGGTTAAAAATTTGACAGAATGGTTAGGCCAGCTGGTCGTGGTCGTGGTGCGCCTGAACCACCACCGCCACCGGAATAGATGGCTGGTATGATGCAGCAGTTTGAACTGAATCGCCAGTTTATGCAAGGGCTTATGGACCAGTTCCCAAGGCCGAATATGAATCAGCAGCCAGCCCCAATGACTCTGCAAGACTTCATGCGTCTCAACCCTGCGATCTACCGTAGCTCAACTCAGCCGCTTGACGCAGATGACTGGCTCCGTGACATCACTTATGAGCTGGAGTCTTCAGGCGCCCCAGTGGCTAGCTATGTCACCTTTGCCTCGTACTTTCTGAAGGGTCCCGCTGCTCAATGGTGGAGCAGTCACAGGCGCTCACAGCCTGTTGGAACAATCATCACCTGGCCGGAGTTCCAAGCTGCGTTCCGTGCTCGTCACATTCCTCAAGGACTGATGGACAAGAAGAAGCGTGAGTTCCGCAATCTCGTCCAGGGCAACAAGACTGTGGATGCTTACCAGCGGGAATTTCTGGACTTATCTCGCTATGCTGAAGAAGACGTTGCAACTGATGCTCGTAGGCAGGAGAAGTTCCGTGAAGGCCTCCACCCGGATATCAAGCTGGCACTCCTTGTTCAAGACTTCGATAACTTTGCCACCTTGGTGAACAAGTCCATTCAAGTGGAAACAGGTCTGCATGACTACAAGGACAGCAGCAAGCACAACCGTGACATGGGCTCATCTTTGGGCTCATCTGCTCAGAAGCGCAAGATCTGGATCCCCCACAACATGTACCATGCACCGCCTCCTGCTCCGAGGCTGTCCTATGCTGCACCTCGTCTGCCTCCACCCCACCCAGGCAGCCGAGGCTCCCAGCTCCGCCACCACGAGCTCCTGTTCCCCCTTCTCGTCCTGAGGATGGGCTGTGCTTCAAGTGTGGTCGTCCAGGACACCGTGCTAGAGAATGCAGGCAGAATCAGAATCAACTTGCACTGCCTTCCAACCAGCCCCGCAACAACAATGCCAGGCCTAACACTGGTCGTGTCCAAGCTAACAATGTTGATCTGAATGAAGCTCAATACCAGCCTGCTACTGTGATGGGAACTCTTCTCGTCAACTCAGTACCAGCTTCTGTATTGTTTGATACCGGAGCATCACATTCTTTTATGTCTGAAGATTTTGCATACATGCATGACATTAAGTGTGAGGAGATGAACGGCCCAATAATGGTAAACACCCTCGCAGGCCAATGTCAGACTTCCATTATTAGCCACAATGTCCCCATTGAAATTGAAGGGTTGCAATTCCATACCTCCCCCATCATGCTGAAGTCTTCCAATATCGATCTCATTCTCGTAATGGATTGGTTGAAAGCACATACCGCTTCAATTGTTTGTGACACCAAAACTGTCCACCTCCTACATCCATCGAATGAGATTGTAAGCTATCATGCTCATCTTGTTCGGAATGCTGAAGCCCGACTATATGCCTTGAATGCATTAAATGAGTCACCTCTTGAAGCGATTGAAAACATTCCAGTTGTCCGGGATTTCCAAGATGTTTTTCCGGAAGAACTTCCAGGGATCCCCCCTGCTAGAGCTGTCGAGTTTGTCATCGACTTGGTACCTGGTACCACTCCTATAGCCAAGCGTCCGTATAAGATGCCACCACATGAAATCCTTGAACTTAAGCAAGAAATTGACAATTCGCTTCGTCTGGGTATCATTCGTCCAAGTTCCTCTGCTTGGGGAGCACCTTCTCTCTTTGTCAAGAAGAAAGATGGTACGAATCGATTGGTCCAAGATTACCGTCCCATCAACCAAGCAACGATTCAAAACAAATATCCGCTTCCTCGGATCAACGATCTGTATGATCAACTTGCTAGTTCGTCAGTGTTTTCGAAACTCGACTTGAGGTTGGGTTACCATCAGATCCGGGTTCGTGAAGAGGATATTCCCAAGACTGCATTTGTTACTCTCTATGGTTCATACGAGTACACCGTCATGTCCTTTGGTTTAACCAATGCTCCAGCAACTTTCTCTCGCCTGATGAACTATATATTCATGGATTACCTCGATAAATTCGTCATGGTTTATCTGGATGATATCCTGGTTTTCTCCAAGAATAAAGAAGAGGATGCTGAACATCTTCGTCTTATACTGGAGAGGCTTCGAGAACATCAACTTTATGCAAAGTATTCAAAGTGTGAGTTCTGGATGGACGAAGTAACCTACCTTGGTCATGTGATCTCCAAGGATGGTATTGCGGTCAACCCTGAACGAGTTCAGGCTATTCTTGACTGGACTCCCCCGAAGAATGTCAAGCAAGTCAGAAGTTTTCTCGGACTCGCCAGCTATTGCCGTCGATTCGTTGAGAACTTCTCCAAGATTGCAAAACCATTAACCAATCTGCTTCACAAAGGTGTTAAATATGAGTGGACAGAAAAATGTCAGGAGAGCTTTCAGGCACTTAAGGACAAACTGACGTCTGCTCCAGTGCTTGCTCCTCCGGATACTCGTAAGGACTTCGTCATTTATTGTGACGCCTCACGTCAGGGACAGGGCTGTGTCCTAATGCAAGAGCGCAGAGTGGTTGCTTATGCAACTCGTCAGTTGCATCCTCATGAAGAGAACTACCCAGTTCATGACCTTGAACGTGCTGCAGTAATTCACGCACTGAAAGAGTGGCGGCAATACCTTGTTGGTAATCGTTGTGAGATCTACACCGATCACCAAAGTCTGAAGTATCTGTTTACTCAGCTGGATCTGAACCTCCGTCAACAGAGATGGATGGAGCGCATAGCAGATTACAATGTGGGTATTTCTTATACCCCAGGCAAGGCTAATGTGATGGCTGATGCTTTGAGCCGCAAGTTTTATTGCAATCACCTTCAGGTTCACAAGGTTCACCCCCTTCTTTAAAAGGAATTCCGCAAACTGGACCTCCATATTGTTCCTCAGGGTTATCTCGCTCCCCCTCCTGAAGGGTCCTACAAAATGAACCTCCACGTTGTTTCCCAGGGTTCTCTTAATACCCTGGTTGCTAAACTAGATCTTGTGGACGTCATCAAGTAGATCCAGAAGTGTGACAATGAAGTCGAGAGGATTATATTCGATCTCGCAGAAGGAAAGCCCTCATCCTTCACTATTGCCGAGGATGGCGCTTTGTACTTCAAGGCCCGCCTTGTGGTACCGAGTAAGGAGAAAAACCATGATATGACTCAGGAGGTCATGAAGGAAGCACATGACACTCCGCTGTCTATTCATCCTGGTAGTACCAAGATGTACCAAGACATTCGTCAAAGATTCTGGTGGTCTAACATGAAGCAAGACATTGCTCGCTATGTTGCTGAATGTGATGTTTGCCGTCGTATCAAAGTAGAGCATCAAAGGCCTGCCAGAACTCTGCAACCTATTACGGTTCCTGAATGGAAATGGGACCATGTTGAAATGGACTTCGTCACTGGTTTTCCCAAATCCCAGAAAGGTAATGATGCTATTCTTGTCGTCATTGACCGACTTTCCAAAGTTGCACATTTTCTAGCCGTCAAAGAAACGATCACTGCTAGTCAGCTGGCAACTCTTTACATGTCCAGAGTTGTTTCACTCCACGGTATTCCATTGGTGATTAGTTCAGACCGTGGCAGTTTATTCACTTCAAGATTCTGGGCAAGTTTCCAGGAAGCTATGGGAACTCATTTGTCCTTCAGCACCGCTTTTCACCCTCAATCCCAGGGACAAGTTGAAAGAGTCAATCAGATTCTCGAAGACATGCTTCGAGCTTGTGTCATCTCTTTCGGCAAGAAATGGGAGGAATCTCTCCCGTATGCTGAGTTCTCCTACAACAATAGCTATCAAGCTAGTCTGAAGATGGCTCCCTTTGAAGTGTTATATGGACATAAGTGTCGGACTCCTCTGAATTGGTCAGAAACTGGGGAACGTACACTTATCGGTCCAGATATTATCCAACATGCTGAAGATCAAGTCCGCATTATTCATGCAAATCTGAAGGCTGCCTAGTCTCGTCAGAAGAGTCAGTATGACCGTCATCACAAAGATATGGTCTATCAACCTGGCGAAAAGGCTTATCTTCGAGTCACGCCAATGAGAGGAACACACCGCTTTGGAATCAAGGGCAAGCTGGCTCCACGATATATTGGTCCTTTCACTATTCTCGAAAGGCGTGGTAAAGTGGCATATCAATTGGAATTATCGTCAAACCTTTCTCAGGTTCACGGTGTGTTCCATGTGTCACAGCTTCGTCGCTGCTTTAAGGATCCTATCCGAGCAGTGGATCATGATATGCTTGAGCTGCAACAAGACCTCTCTTACAAGGAGCAACCAGTCCGCATTCTCGATGAAACTGAACGTCGGACTCGTCAGAAGGTTACCAAGTTCTTCAAAGTGCAGTGGGTAAATCATTCTGAAGATGAAGCCACTTGGGAACGCGGAGATCATCTTCGTGCAGAATACCCCGGGCTCTTTCCTTCTACTTCTTAATTCTCGGGACGAGAATTCTTTTTAGTAGGGGAGAATTGTGACACCCTGGTTTTGTGCTACAGTGATCATTGTAATTAAGCACAGTGATGACCATGATCAGTGCCTAATCATTTTGCTAAACAAGATATGATCCAGTTAAAGTTCATATCTCAATTTAAATTTCACTTCAAAAGCCAATTGAATTTTATGGTGATAAAATAATTCTCCAAACAGCATCAGGAAAATGTTGCACACTTGTGGAATAATCCAAAATAATTATTGTTAAGGAAAACAACATCACCCACAAGCTGGTGTGGACCCCACCATCCAAAACAGAACCATTTTGCATTTAAAATGCCCTTTAAATTGCATGGTTAATTCCAACAGTACCCAAAAATCCTCAAACTTGTTGTGGCCATTCAAAATATTGCAAGTTATTAAATGGACCATGTTACACATTTTTGCTAAAAGGAAATTTGGCCAAAAGGAATTAAAACAGGAACTTATAAAACAAAAAAATAAAAATAAAGAAAAAGAAAAGAAACCCCCCTCCCACTGGACCGGCCCCAGCTGGCCCACCACTCCCCCATGGGCCTCGGCCCACCTAACCGGCCCACCCCGGCGCCTAGGTCAACGCCGACCCCCCCCCCCCCGTCGTCGCCCGCCGCACCCTCCCCTGTCGACCGCCGTCGCCGGCGCCGTTCCTGGCGCCCTGCGCCTCCGCCGCCAGGAGCCGCCCCGCTGCACCTCCTCGCCTCCTCCTTGTCGCCGTCGCCACCGCGTCGCCTCCCCGCGCCCACTGCCTCCCCGTCGCCCCTCCCCTCGGTGAGCCACCGTGGTGCCGCCCGCTCGCCCTCCCCTCGCTACCCCGCGGCCACCACGCACCGGCCGCACCCCGCCGCGCTCGCGCTCGCCGCTGCAGCCTACGCGGCCCTGGCCGCCGCAACCCGCGCCCGCGCCGCCCTGTCTCGCCCCCCCACGGCCCCCGCTCGCCGGCCACCGCCGTCGCTAGTCCCCCACCGCCGCTGGCCGCCGTGCCCGCCCCCTGGCCGTGTCCGCACGCCCCGCACCCGGCGCCCTTCCCGCGCCTGCCCGCGTGCCCCCCTGTGCGCGTTGCCGCCGCCGCTGCCCGCTCTCGACGCCGCGCTCCCCCCCCCCCGTTCGCCCTTGCGTCCGCCCGTCGCGTGCCTGGCTCCGCGCCGCCGTGCCCGTCCGCGCCCCCCTGCGCGCGCCCACGCCGCCGGCGAGCCCCTGCCGCCGCTGCCGCCAGCCGTGTGTGTGTGTGTGTGCGTTGCGTGTGTGTTGTGTGTGACCTTGGGCCAATGACAGGTGGGGCCAACCCCCCCCCCCTGTGTATGATAGAGGGGGCCCACGCCCCCTAATAACGTTTTAATAAAAATGTTTAAAAAAATAATTAATTAAATAATTAGTAAAAATATAAATAATTTATAATGATTAATTAATTAATTAGTGAATTAATTAACCTAATTATATTAGCTTAATTAATCTGCCTAATTAAACTAATAATCTGTTAATTAGATAGAACAGACAATGACAGAGGGGCCCCACCTGACAGTTGACCAGGTCAACTGGGGTCCCTGGACCCACTGGTCAGTTGACCAGGTCAACAGTCAATGTGTTGACTGCTGATGTCATGATGACATCATGCTAATGTCACATTTGAATTATTGGAATTAAATTAAATCTGTTTTAAATTCAGAATATTAATAAAACTTTAAAAATTAATAGAAAATAAACCGTAGCTCGGATGAAAAAGTTTTGAACATGAAAGTTGCTCAGAATAATCCCACGAATCCGAATACGCAGTCCGTTCATCCGCCACGTGCTCCTAGCATAGCGAACATGGAACTTTTCCATCGTTTTCATCTGTCCGGTAAAAGCCAGAGACCCGGGAAATATCGTCAGATATTCTTCCGACCCGTCTGCGACGTGTAGTACTGCGTTAGTGCATGCCTAGCTCTGCTTATTGTCATGTCATGCATCGTGATGCATTTGTCTGCTTTATATTTATTGTTTCTTCCCCCCTCTTCATACCGGTAGACCCCGAGACTAACGGTGCTGCCGGGTACGACTACACCGTTGACGATCAGGCCTTTGCCGCAGAGCAGCAAGGCAAGCAACCCCCCTTGAGCATTCCAATATCACCCATTCCTTTCCCTCTTATTCTTGCATTAGATTTTGCTACTGTATTAGTTAGCTCCTATTCTGATGCATAGCCTGCTTTTGATAAACTGCTACTATACTTGCAATCATATCAACTGCTTAGTATAGGTTGATCAATGAATCCCCAGTGACCCCTTAGTCCCAGTTGCCCCTGCTTCTTCATCGACGACTCGACGACCTGAAGACTCGAAGACTCGGTCAACCGACCGACAAGCCAGGCCCCTCACATCACTGCACCCCCTTAGTTGTACGACTCTGCAGCGCTACTATCGAGTACCGAGGGTGACACCTCGTGAAGCACTCATGATGCTAGCTCTGTAGTGCAGCTAGTTGGTCGTGGTTATCGAGGGTGATTCCTCCTTCACCACTCCCGATGATGACTCTGTCGTGCAACCCCTCAAGTGTGGGACCCTCGAGGGTGATTCCTCTAATTCCACCTTGACGGTTTCATCGAACGAGACCCTTTGAGGGTGATTCCTCAGGTTCCGTCTTGATGTCTTATACACACAGTTACTATGACCTGGTTACAGAAACATGTTGGTGATGGGTCGGCCCTGAGGGGTACCCACGGTTTGATGTTGATGAGGCGTGGACGGGCAGGAGAGGCCCTTGCCACACATCCTCAAGGCGGGGCGACGGACCGCGCTTCATGGGTCGCGCTTTCCCCGCATTAATAAAATGTTAATGGGTTGGGTATTTGATCTGAGTTGTGTCGTTGGCCTTTTTACGCACCAAACCATCGCGTGGGAGAAGTTATGGGTACTCAGCGTCGTTGTATCAGCCGAAGCTCTTCGGACGTCAGCAATGGAGCGGCGCGCGCCGGATTGGACTAGATGGTGCAGCTCTTGGACTGGAGTGTACTAGGTCTGTTTCCGGTCGCCCACGCATCGTGCAGGAGCGCAGAGGGCAAGTGGGCCCACGACCCCTTTGTGCTTAGGATTTAGACCGGCGGGCTGGCCTCTTTGTTGAGCCTAGGTGGGGCCACGACGTGCTGCTATCCCGAGGCCGGGCATGACCCAGGAAAGTGTGTCCGGCCGGAGGTGATCAGGCTTGTTGGAAATGCAGTGCACCCCTGCAGGGATGAATAATCTATGCTAATAGCCGTGTCCACGGTAACAGGACGACTTGGAGTTGTACCTTGACCTTATACAACTATAACTGTGATTTATATTTGAAATGAATTGTGGCTCCGAAATTGCTTCCTCGCAGGGAGTCGAGGAAGAACCTCTGGGCGTGGTTGCTTAATAAAATTGCTACAATAATATGATTATATATGAGATACCAGTCTACTCTCTTCTAATGCTGCAAGATGCTGAAGATGCTAGTCTTCGATAGGACTAGGCTTTTCCCCTATTCTTGCTTTCTGCAGTCAGCCCAGATATCAACCCTTTCCTTGATAATGATGCATACTTAGCATAGTTCTGATGTCAGTCTTGCGAGTACTTTGGATGAGTACTCACCGCTGCTTTGCTTTCTCTTTCCCCCTCGATACGATTACCGCGTTCAGACGATGGAGCCCAGGAGATGGAGTACACTGGAGTTGACTACTACACCACCGCAGGAGCCTACTACTACGTGGAGAGTGCCGACGCTCAGGAGTAGTTAGGAGGTTCCCAGGCAGGAGGCCTCGCCTCTTTCGATCCGTTGATTATGTTTGTGCTAGCCTTCTTAAGGCAGAACTTGTTTAACTTATGTCTAAACTCAGATATTTTTTTGCTTCCGCTGACTCGTGTTTGTTGAGCTTTGTATTGGAGCCCTCGAGGCCCCTGGCTTGTAATATGAAGCTGTATGACTTTAAATTTGTGTCTAGTGTTGTGTTGTGATATCAATCAGTGAGTCCCTAATCTTGGTCGTACGCATTGCGTGTATGTTTAGCGTACGGTCGAAATTGGGGGCGTCACAAGTCGTCAGCGTGGATAGCTCTTGGGTTGGTCCAATAGACCGGTGCCGTATTCTTCTTCGGCTGACAGGACCCTCGTCCATCTATCATTGAGGGTATCTTGTTCGGCCTTGAGCTGCCGTTCCTTCGCCTTTAGGCTTCGAGCAGTGGCTATAAGATGTTGCCGAAACCGTTCCTGATCCTCCATGTTTTCGGGGACGATGAAGTCCTCGGCTTCCGGGCTGTCCTCCTCCTCTACAGGGGGGAGGTAGTTGTCATCCTCGGAATCGTTTGGATCTTCGGGGTCGCGCTGGTCCTCCGGCCTTTCCTGGTCCTCTAGCGGATGCTTGGGGAAATCGGGATCGCCGAGGTCTTCCGGGGTATCGTTTTCCCCGGTGCCAGCAATAGCTTCCCTTCCCTTTTTTCTCTTTGATCGTTTGCGCGGTTTCTGGCGCCTTGACGGCGCTTCACCAGATTCATAACCATTGTTTGCGGGTGTGCGCTCTCCGTTATCGGCTGGAGTATCCACCATGTAGACATCATAGGTGGAGGTGGCAGTCCATCGCCCAGTGTTGACGGAGTTGGGAGCGCGATCCTCTTCATCCATGTCTTCTGCCTCCTCGGAGGCGTAGTCCAACATATCGGTTAAGTCTTCGATAGTGGGTACGAAGTGGGTGGTGGGTGGGATGATAAATTCCTCTTGACCCGCTTTAAGACCGATCTGAACGTGGATCGGGGTTGGTTCGTCAGTAATTTTCATCGATAAGATCCGATCTAGAGCTTCGTTGAGTGTCGAGAGCTCGATCGGGTCAATTTGCTTAGCGCTTTCGGAGTTAACCTCCGATGCGTCCGTACAAGAAGTGTGTTCGGTAGGAGCTGGTACCCGTCCATCTGGCGCCATGGCCGGATCCGGACTAAAAGCCAGATCATCGCCGGGTTTAGTCCCGCGGGCGGGGTCGAAAGCGACATCCGAGGTTAAAGCCTCGGAGTCATCGGGTGCGTCGGATGAGACTATGAGCCCGGTGAGCGAAAGATCGCCCCGAGAGTCTACGGAGAACTCTAGGTTCCCGAATCTGACCTCTTGATAAGGGGTGAAACTCCCGACCCGGCCAAGATGGCCGGTCGGGTCAGCGTGCAGCACAATGCTGCCAAAAGCGAAGATCTGTGCAGGGACGAAGGATTCCATGCTCTTTGTTAATGACAACGCGAGCCATCGATCCCTTTGGTGCTCACGGCGGAACTCTCAATGAAAGCACCAATGTCGGTGTCAAAACCGGCGGATCTTTCGTAGGGAGTCCCGAGCTGTGAGTCTAGGATCGATGGTAACAAGGGGACGACGAAGACAATGTTTACCCAGGTTCGGGCCCTCCTATGGAGGTAAAACCCTATGTCCTGCTCGATTATATTGATGGTATGAAGGTTACAGAGTTGATCTACCTCGAGATCGACTAGCTAAAGCCCTAGATGAGTTTCTCTGTCCTACATTCTAAAACCCTCTCGGTTTATATAGACACCGGGGGGTACCTAGGGTTCACACATGATAGGTCTCCTGCCAAGGATGGAAATGTCGATTTCCTCATCTTGACTTGTAGTGCACGACGCGCCTTCAGGGTTTCCTTCTGGAACGTGAGGTCTCGATGTATCCGGCCCTTCCTGTGATAGCTAGAGAGCGGCCCATCGAGCTGGCCTATTGGGAGATAGGCGAGCGGCCCGAGGACCCCTTAGTCCAGGACTCCCTCAATAGGGACTCAGCAATCTCATAACCCGGGTACCAAAACTATGTAAGCCAATAGGTGAGGAATTGGTTAAGTGGTGAGGCTGCAGCAAGCACTAAGCAAGTATTTGGTGGCTAACTTATGAGAACATGAATGTAAATATGGTTGTCTACGTAGGACGGACGTGAGCTAGCATGATCACTAAGTGATCCTGAACACCTACTTACGTTAATCATAACCCCACCGTATTCTCTCTCGGTTCATGTTCACGAGCAGAGACAATCACGGTTACGCACACAGTTGGTGTATTTTATTTGAGTTTACTTCAAGTTTACTATAACCGAGTGTTAAACATATTTCCAAGTTGCCACGTAACCGCGGGCACGGCTTTCCGAAAGATTTAACCCTGCAGGGGTGCTCCAACTCATCCATCACAAACTAACCACACGTCACGGGAATAACCTCGACCATGAATCTCGTGATCTTCCTAGGCAATTCCATGGGAAAACCGCAACCTCGAGATAGCCCGAAGTATTCTTGGAATTCCTCGTGCAAGACATTCGAGAAAGGTTAAAACAAGTCCAGCAAGACCTCGTGGTGAGCCAGATCCACTTCTAGAGCCGTGCGCTCTCTATCAATGGGCATCATCCATTTATGCGAAGTGGATGGTTGCCTAGAAAATGACTCGAGTTGCCCCGAGGTGGCACCGCCGACTGCTAGGTAGGTGGACCAACAATCATGAGGAGCACTGGCCCGGGGGTTGATTAATTATCCACGGGGTAGCTATGCCATATGCATTTTATTAAGTTGTTTAGCAAATGTAAAACCAAAGTTGGGTCTTGCCAGACAAGTTTTAATCTAAAACAATGGTCAAGGGGGTCCCCATAACAATCCCGAGCATGTTAGGAGCACAAAATATGGAATATAACACCGGTACTCGGAACTAGTGCGGAAAAAGTGGAACAAAACACCGGGCAAAAGGCCAAGCCTTCCACCGTTGCTAGATATATATGTGCCTTAATTTAAATAACAATAATTAGAGTGATATAACCAAAATCCATGTTGACACATGGAAAGCTTGCACCTGCAACTAGCAACGCTATAAGATAAGGGCTGAGCAGTGGTAACGTAGCCAATCAATGTTTTGCTAGGTAGTGGAGGGGTTAGAGGCTTTCATGGCAATTTAGGGGCTGACAGTTTAAGTGGTAGGCAACAAAACATAACGGTAGAAGCGAGACATCTAGCATAGCAAAAATAGTGTCGGGATCCAGGTATGATCATCTTGCTTGTTGGGTCTTCAGAGGGACAAAGAGATGGGTCCTCGTAGTTGTACTCTCCGGGATCCTCATACTCAGGTTCGACACTCGTGTCTACCCAAATAGAAACATCACCAAATAAACATACAAACAAGGTGCAATGCACAAACAAGATGATGCATGACCAAGTTGAAGTATTTAACCTGGCAACCCTATGCTAGTCATGTTTCTCATGCACTTATTAAGTTCTTTAGTATTCTGGACAGAACCTCAAGATTAGTTATTTGAACATGCATGATCATGGCAAATATGAATGCTTCATGCAAAATCGATGCAAATGCATATGTGGAACGTTGCAAACGGAGTAAATAAGCTCACGGTACACTCCCGGCTAGGTACGAACGTTAACGGAGACAAAACACAAGATAAGGGAGGCCATGGGCTATTCCTTGGTATTCCAAGGATGCCACTGGATAGGAAATGAAAATCTAGCAAGAATAGAGCTAAAGATCAAGCAAAACAATGGAGTATAGCTCCCACAAGTCACAAAACATTCAAACACACAATCTGTCCACAAACAGCAACATGTCATCTTGTAACACACACATCTAGAGCTACAGCAAGTTTCAAAACACAACCAAGGCATGGGCATGAAGTATACAACATGCACAACAAATCATCTATCTACAGCAACATGAAAGGAAGCATAGATCAATGGCAATTATGCTCACAAGATGGCATGTTGAATCAGTTTTTAGGGACTTTTATATATGCATGTTGAATCAATTATGCTCAATTATGCTCACAATTATGCTCACAAGATGGCAAAATTCCAGTTTTATAGAATCTGAGTTAACATGATAGCATCTTGACAGGAACTTTTATATATGCTATAGGAACTTTCATGGCATGAAAATTAACAGGTTTGTAAAGGGCAACATGTACTTCAATTCATTACTTTATGGCAACATCAAAATATGCATGTATCAATGGCTACCATCCTCACAAGTTGACATATTGAAACTAGCAGATTCTCAGACTTGGTAGAAATTACAAGAGGCAAACATGGCATTTGTTAACAGAATGGCATGTTGACAGCAAGTTTTATCTAAGATGCAATAGCCTAATCCACAAGACCTTGGCACACCTCTACAGAGGATGCCAAGCACAACAATTCATGCCATGGTGCCATCTCCAAAGGAACAATATATGCATGGGAATCATCTAGAGAACATGGCAACAAAATAACAGATTTTCAACACTTAGAATATTTTGGGCATGTGAAACATAATTTTGGTGACATGTTGACATCAAGAATGCCACCCATATGATGATCTATCATAGCATGCAAAAATACCAGGGGCTAGCACATACACAAATGAGCATATTTCATGTTGACAAGTTTTTCATATAGTGCAAGAATTAATTCATGTGAAAAAGACAAAATGACATATTGCCACAAAACAACTTTTTTACAAACATGCTCAAATGATTAAACTAACACCACCATTGCATTCTCTGGATTTTTCTACCCCAAATTCATATATCACAAGCATATCTTGTTGTTGGTAAAACTCCCAAAATTGCAAACACAAAAACAACTATGCACTTATAGTCACTCATATGCCAGATTTGGCATGTACTAGGAACTTGACAGATTTGGAATAGAAACAAAAATAGAATATTTCCTTAAAAGGAAATTATCGCAAATCACAGAAAAAATAAAAAAAATATGAAAAAAACAAAGGGCCTACCTGGCAGTGAGCCAGGGACCCTGTGGGTATGACATGTGGGCCCTGGACCCGCTGTCAGGCACGCACTAGCACACACAGAGGGAAAAATAAAAAGGGGGCTCGGGGGTATTCGAACCCCCAGACCTTCTGAGTGGAGCCGCGAGGGGTTGACCACTGGGCTACGGCTACTGCTGTTGACTGAAGGGGTAACTAGTGCCACTAATACAGACTCCGGGCGGAGGCTTCTTCTTCCCGGAGCCAGGGAAGGAAGCGACGCGCTGGCGAACCTTCCTGCGAACTCCGGGGCCAGCTAACTGTGGCGGGGCTATGGAATCTAAGGGGGCATCCATCCCCGGGGTTGGGGAGCAGAGGCGCTACGAGCAGAGCGGGCCTCGAGCTTCGGTTTGGCACGCCATGGCGCCACATTGCGATGCAAGGCAGGCGACGCGAGCGTGGCGTGGCGAGGCGCGGCAAGTCTACGGACGCGGCGAGGATACGGGAAGCGCGCGGGGACAGCAACGCAGAGCGCGAGATGGGATGCAGGGGGAATTCGGACACATGCATCTAGAATAAAAACTACAACTTCAGACGGAGCACGAAGAGCACCAGGTTGGCACGAGCGCTGCGGCACCTATGCGACATGAACAGAGGTGAGGATGGGAAGGACAGGAGAGGGTTGTACCTCCACTACCTCGGACACGATGCAGAGGTGGGGGATGCAGCGCAACGACGGTGACGAGGCAAGGATCTCCGGCGTGCTCCTGATCCGAAGCGTAGAGGAGGAAGACGACGATGATCAGGGCCTTGGCGTCGCGCGCGTCGTCGAGGAAGGAGAGGAGCTACCGATAAACCCTTCCCGCAGCACCAGAGGAGCGGAGGAGCGAGGGAGAGGTCACCCCGAGCTCGAGCTTGTGCTCGGCCGGGGCATGGCGGGCAGAGTGTCGGCGTCCGAGTGGCTACCTTACCTGGCTGTGGCGCGAGGAGGAGAGGGAGGAAATGGGACTATGGATGCTAGGGCTAGGTCGGAGACAAGTTAAATAGGAGCTACGGGCGCCGCACGGCCTTCAAATCAACGCCGAAGCCGACGTGGACACACTGGATGGTTGTCGTACTGCTAGAAGACGAACGCTGGGGCTGGGGCTCGGTGGGCTGCGCGCTCGCTGATGGGCCTGCGGGAGAGAGGCGGCCCAGGTGGGGGTGGTGCTGGGCCTCCACTCAGTTCTCTCTCACTCTCTAAACAAAAATCTTTTCTTTTATTAAACAAATAGCAAGCAACAACTAAAACCCAAGAAGATTGGTTAAGTTTTTGAGAAAACTAAAAATAGGTTTGAGCTCACAAAATTGCACCCTATTTAACAAAATTAGATTGGGAATTTTTAGGGCAATTAAATAATTCACTTAAATTAATATAGCAAACTGTTTTGCCAAGATTCAAAATGCCAACAGCTCCAAACATGCTTGAGAGTTGAACCACAATTCTAGTCAGGTTTGTTAGAATCAGTGCAACATTTTTATCTAGGGGAATAAGAAAATTAAAACAACACATATTGGAATTATTGGAACTAAGAGAGGTGGTAATGGTTTGTTTGAGAGAAAAGAGGAGGGGTTGCACCAAAGTTTTGCACACCAACCCACACACACACACTCACCACAACCACAACACCATAACATAGCATGAGGCAAAACATGAATGATGACATGATGATTATGATGCCATGATGCATGAGAAATGACATGAAGCAAAACTATATTACTCAAATCACAAGGCGCAACAAGAAGGTCCACACATGAAATATATTACAAATGGCAAGGGTTGCACTTGGGCTGTTTGTAGGATCGAAAGTATGTCTAGAGGGGGGGGGTGATTAGACTACTTGACCAAATAAGAGTTCTACCTTTTCCCAATTTTAAGTGTTGGTAGATTTTAGCAATGATAGCAAGTCAAGTACACCCTACACATGCATGTCTAAGAGTATAGTTGCGGAAAGTAACAACAAGCATATGTAGTAGAGGGTAGGAAGGAAGATCAAACGCAATTTGAAGACACGAAGATTTTTCCCGTGGTTCCGATAGGTGGTTCTATCGTACGTCCACGTTTATGGAGTCTTGAATGCACGGAGGGTAACGGTCGCGAGAGTCCACGGAGGGCTCCACCCATAAGGGTCCACGAAGTAGCAACCCTGGCTATTCCATAACGGCTTCCGTCCACGAAGGACTAGCCTCACTATGGGTAGATCTTCACGAAGTAGGCGATCTCCTTGCCCATACAAACTTCTTGGTTCAACTCCACAACACGAAGTAGGAGGCTCCCAAGCGACACCTAACCAATCTAGGAGGCACCACCCTCCAAAAGGTAATAGGCTCAGCAATGTCGATGAACTCCTTGCTCTTGTGCTTCAAGATGATAGACTCCTCAACACACAATCACTCTCTCACAGATTTGGCTTTGGTGGAAGAGATTTATTTGGTGGAAAGCAACTTGGGGAGGCTAGAGATCAAGATTCGTATGGTAGGAATGGAATAGCTTGATCTCAACACATGAGTAGGTGGCTCTCTCTCACAAAATAGGATGGGGCAAGTATGGAATAGTTCTGAGTGCTTCTCTTTAGAGTGGGTGGTGGTGAAGGGGTATATATAGGCATCCCCAAAAATCCAACCATTACACCTAAAGTGACCAACTCGGTGACACCGAAGTGTAAAACTCGGTGGTACCGAAGTGACCAAAAGGCTGTAACTTTTGAATCTCGGTGAGACTGATACATAACTCTCGGTGGTACCTATCAGATGACCAACGGTCAGAATGCACAACTCGGTGAGACCGATTCTCAATTTTCGGTGGTAACAATTCTTGACAACGGCTAACCAGAGAGTTGGTCCAAAAACTCGGTGAGACCGATTCATAAAACTCGGTGGTACCGATTCTTGAGAATGGCTAACCAGGAAGTTGGTCCAAAACTCGGTGAGACCGATTGGCAAAACTCGGTGATGCTTGAAAATGGCTAACCAGAAAGTTGGCAACTGAACTCGGTGGCACCGAAGTGGAATGTTGGTAGTACCGAGATGGGTTTGGCTAAGGATCTGTCTAGGGTTTGAATCTCGGTGAGACCGAATAGGAATTGTTGGTCTTACCGATTTTAATGTTTTGAAAAAGCGATAAAAAGCAACGCTCTCTCTCTCGAAGCCTAAAGATCTATATACATCTTCTCCCCCTTTGGCAACAAGTTACCAAAAAGTTCAACACAACCAAAAGATAGCAAATGTTTTGAAAAAGGCGATAAAAAGCAACGCTCTCTCTCTCGAAGCCTAAAGATCTATATACATCTTCTCCCCCTTTGGCAACAAGTTACCAAAAAGTTCAAAGGTATATATCTAAGCGCTCTTTTGGGGCTGATCTCCTCTGGTAGCTGATGAAGGAGTCGAGAGAACAGCATCAGCGAAGATGTCTGCAGACGTCATGGACGGAGTCAGTGTAGCAACTGGAGGAACTGGAGGAGCTGAAGAAGCTGTAGCGGGTGCTGATGAAGAAGGTCGCAACTCTGGAGCTGGCACTGTAGCTGATCTAGCCTGAGTAGTGAACTGAGTGCTTGGCCTGAGAGGTGCACGATCCTCATCATCATCATCTGTAGAGTGAGGGCTAGGCACTGCGTCAACTTCCTTCTTGAGCTCATTCACAGTGTTGTTAAGAATATGGAATTTATTGTCAACAATCCTCGAGAGGCTCACCTAGTTCTTCAATATGTCGTTGATGTCCTTCTGCATGCTGAGCACAGAGCTAAGTAGGAGATCCATCTGCTCACTCCTAGACCTTGGCACCTGAGAACTGGAGTCTCTGGCAGCCTCTGCATGTGCCTGTGCTGTAGCTGAAGTGGGATGATCTGGGTCCATCACCACAATGTTGTCTTCTAGCTCTGGCAATAGTGGCAAATGTGGTCGGTCAAGTGCAAATATGTTCTTCTCCAACTTGGAGTTGATAAGCATCTGGATATAGGGTGCATAGCAACATGAACGCTTCTGATCAGCAGCAACCCTCTTCATAGTCTCCACTATCAGATCCATCACTCTGAATCTCGTATGTTGATCTAGATGGAGAAGCATGTTAATGGAGTAGCCTCTAATCATCTTCTCATCTCCAGACTTAGGCATCAAGGTATGCCTCAAGATAGTGTTGATCGTGCGTAGACCAACCTGGAGGAAGTAAATGGATCCTAGCTTGTGAGACTTCACATGTGCAGCAGGAATCTCATTGTACATGTTCTTCATGGCATTGTGGCTTGCCTTGGGCTCATTGTATACATTAATGTCACCATCTTCCACCTCTGGGGCTCCTAAGATGGCAGCCCACTCCTCAACAGTGGATTCATACCTTGCACCTTCAGTCATCCATACAATTCTACCATCTCCATAGAAATGAGCAGTGGAATAGAATTGCATGATCATTTCATCATTCCAAGCAGTAAACTCCTTACCAACAAACTCATCCAGACCAATGCAGTGGAAGTTGTCTTGCACACTTGGGAAGTAATCCTCATTGTCCTTGATGCACTTCCAGTCCACATATCTCATATCACTCACAGCAGGGCTCTTGTCAAGCAAAATTGTTTCATAGAAGTCTTGCTGTTCTTTTGTATAGAACTTGTAATCCACAACAGTCTTCCTCCTCTGTGAATATGGATCAACAGCTCTCCACTCTCTCAAACCTGAGTCTTTCCTCTTCTTCATGTCCTCAGCAAGCAAGTGACTGGCATTGTGCTCTGGAAGGTGTGGTCTTAGCTTCATCAAAGCTGACATAGCATCATCCTCAGCTTCCCTAAAAGTGGAAGTCTTGTTCTCGCTAGAAGCTGGAATGTCTCTAGAAAACCTCTTGGGTTTAGGAGCAGCAGCCTTCTTGGGGGCAGTCTTGGTGCCTTTGGATGATGTATCCTTAGGCATAGCATCAGCCATGAGCTTCTTCTTCTTCTTCTTAGGAGGAGCCTTGGCAGCTGGATCTTCCTCCTCTTCTTCCTCAGCAGCCTCTGGATCCTCATACATATTGGTAGGCCTGCCTATGACATGAATGATTCTCTTCCTGGACTTCTTCTTCTCTCCTGCCTTCTTAGGCATAGACTTCTTGGAGGGCTCAACAGTCATTGTTGCCCTGGCACTCTCTGGTGCTCTCACTGTCCCTGAGCTAGCATACTCTTTCCTTATTGCCTTCTTCTCCTTGGATGAAGAGGCAATAGCAGTGTTCTTGGCAGCATCATCTTTCTTGGACAGCTCCTCAGGTATGAAATCTTCATCCTCCTCATCTGAGTTGAGCTTCCTTCCTGCCCTAGTTGCAGCCTTGGGCAGATCAGGTGAGCTAGGAACATCATCAAAGCTCTCATCAGGACTAGTGCGTGAGCTCATGTCAACATTCTTCTCTCTAAAATCATTCTGGCTATCATCTGAACCTGACATCTCTGACCCTGTGAAATAGAGTATAGAAGAGTGGATAGGTTGAGTCATCACAAAATTGCAGAAGATTTTCTCAAATTTGAACTAAAACTTCTTAAGATTCGTATTCTACCAAGTGAATTTCGGTACTACCGATGCAAACTTTTCGGACCCACCGAGACAAACAACCTGCTAAACAGAAACTTGGCACCACTTTCGGTGAGACCGAAAATGGGCACTCAGTTTCACCGAGGTTGTTCTCAATCGACCAGAAAAGGGAATCGGTGAAGCCGATTCTTTTGCTTCGGTGTCACCGAGATTCAAGTCGCGGACGGCAAACCCTAAAAAATCATTCGTTCTCTAGTCTAATGAAGTTTCTTGTGGATAGATCAATCTCAAACTTTGGCTTATCGATGGAAAAGTCCTAATGCGCAAGATTCGGAGAGGGGAGCGCATGAGGGGTCGAAATCGTACCCTAACTTGGTGACAATCTCGCTACGGCGGCGACGGGGGTGAAGATTCAGTCGACGACGTGGACTTCCAATGGCGGAGGCGCTTGGGAAGAGGAAGGCGACGACCAGGGGTCCTTGTTCAGCAGCTAGGGTTTTGGACGGGATGACGTTTGAGGAACTAATTTCAAAAGTCAGGTCCGCCTCATTATATACCCATGGCTGTCGGTGACACCGGTTCTAACTTTTCGGTGTCACCGAGTTTCTCTACTGTCAGCTGACAGGAAAACTCGGTGTAACCGAGAAGATGGAATCGGTGATACCGAGTGTGAAAACCAGATCGACCCTAGGCATTCGGTGATACCGAGAATTTGGTATTGGTTCCACCGAGATGCACTTGGGAGGTTTTAACGGTCAGTCCTTTGTCGATACGGAACTCCGAGTGCTCCTCACACAGAGAGATCGAAAAGTCCTTGTTCAAATTTTGTGATGTAGCAAGAATGGAATATGAGACGAGAAAGCATAGATAGCTAGAGAGTGGTCCTAGGCATTCTTGTTCATCCAATTGGCAAAAGAAAAATCAAAAGCCAAATAGCAACAATTGGATGTCCTCGAATGGTTAAAGAAATGCAGACCAACATGCTCACTCAATAAGATGTCAAATGAAATCATGGCAAACATGCACATGCATACTAGCATCTATCAAGCATTTTGGCGATGACGGAGTCATCTATATATGAGTATATTGACTTAGGAGCCAAGTAAGAATACTTGATCATAGGTCATACTCATCGTTTAAGCACAAGTGGGGTTACCACTTTTACATAAAGCATTTAATGTTGTCACATACTATGAGATGCTTTAACTCAAGTCTTAGAGTAAAGCTCCCCCTTGATGTGACATCCCCCCATAGGACAGATAAACTAACCTTGGGTGATGTAGTGGTGGATGCTCAAGGTTGATGAAGATCATCAAGAGTTGGGAGCATCCTTGTTGTTTCCTTACTCTTCTCACCTACATGGGTTAGTCCCAACATACAAGAGACAAATACAAGGATATCTATGGACATGGAGTGCAAAGCATACATGATGATGTCCATGGATTTGTTGATTACCTTGTCCCTTGCTTACCTTTGAGGGAATGTGTGACTCCTTGAACTATTGCATAGTGTTGAAGTTGATTGCAACTAGTTCTTGCCAATAGTGAATGTGAGTGAATTTCATTGGCGTAGTCACCCCTCAAGAACTTCTCTAGTTCTTCTTCTTGGGGACCCACATCAACTTGATGGGGATCCTTGATGTTGAAGTGGCACTTGTAGAAGTTGAGCTTGAAGTAGCCTTGGGAACCCACTCCACCAAAGCTTGGGATTCATCTTCATATGAGTCAATGTCCCCTTGAAGCTTGTCCTTGCCCTTGAGCTTGTGGTCTTGTGGTGGAAGGTCATCTTGAGTGTTTGTTCCCTTGGGAAGAGTATGTTCATACTTCTCCCTTTGAGGAACAAACTTGGGCTTGGGGTATTGACCTTCTTCCCATTCAACTCCATTAGCGTTGAAGTAGACAATGCCATGGTTCTTCTGGTATCCTCCATGCTTGCGTACAATCTCCTCAAATTGCTTACACCTGGCAAGACTCTTTTAGATACCTTTCTCTATAATTCCTTTCAATAAATCGTTTTCTTGCTCAAGTGTAACTTGGGTAAGAGAATCATCATTAGTGGAATCAATAGAACTACTAGAAGCAACATCATTAGATTTAGCATTTTTATTGTTGCTACTAGATGAAGAACATTTCTTGCCTTTGTTACTAGTTTGTCTAGGTTTAACTTGTCGCATGAATGTAGACAAGAGTAATCGTTTGGCTAGATAAGATGAAGTCTTCTTTCGGAGATCGTCATTGATAGATTTAAGAAAATCATGTTCTTGCTCCAAGGTGAGCTTCTCGAAGCGTAGCTTCTCATGAGTCCTTACAAGCCCTCTATGATATTCTAGAGTAGATTCATGGGCTAACTTAAGAGTGTTTAATTCTTTAGTTAGTTGTTCTATTTTGATCTTATCATCATCAACCGACTTATCTTGACTAACATGAAAATTATCAAGTTCATTTTGACTAACATCACTAGTTTTATGAAAGAGCAAGTCATCATCACCAAGTAAATCATCTTCATCACTATTGAAATCAAGATACTCGGGGTGCGATACCTTGGGGCCTTTAGCCATGAAGCAACTTCCACTCCCTTCATTTGGTGAATCAAATAGATCATAGGAGTTGGTAGTCACTAGTGCAAGTCCGGCAACACCTTCATCTTGACTTTAGTCGGAGTTGGAGTGATAGCTTCTCTCGGAGTTGTTGTCGGATTCGGAGCCGGAAACCCATTCACCAACATGAGCTTGATGCCTTCTTCTTGAGTAGCTCTTGGTGTACTTGTCCTTCTTCTCCGAGTCCCTACTTCTCCTTGAGGTTCTTCGTTCATAACGATCATCTCTACTCCTTCTCTCTCTTTGAGGTGATTCATTCCTTGAGCTTCGTCTTCTAGGTGACTCTTCTCTTCATTTGTAGGGAGTCGTGCACTCATTGGAGTAGTGTCCGGGCTTCCCACAATTGTAGCAGTTTCAGTCACGACTTGACGAATGCTTCTCTTCATATCTTGAGTTGGAGCTTCGTTCTTTGCCTCTATTCTTGTAGAACTTGTTGAATTTCTTGACCATGAGGCTTATCTCTTCATTGGTGACAAGGTTGTCGCTTGAAGTTGTGGGAGCATCACTTGTGGCTTTGTAAGCACCGCTAGACTTGTTGTGAAGCTCTTCTTTGTCTTTGAGTGTCATCTCATGAGAAACAATCCTTCCAATGACTTCCGTAGGCTTGAGATCTTTGTAGTTGGGCATCATTTGGATCAATGTGCACACGGTGTCGTATCTCTCATCCAAAGCTCTAAGTATCTTGTTGATGATGAATTTGTCAGTAATTTCTTCGCTTCCTAAGCCAGCAATCTCATTTGTGATGAGAGCTAGCCTAGAGTACATCTCTGCGACCCCTTCACCATCCTTCATCTTGAACTTGTCAAGCTGACTTTGAAGAACATCCAACTTGGATTCTCTCATGGATTCGGTACCTTCATGCATATCAACCAAACTATCCCAAATCTCTTTTTCATTCTCAAGACGACTGATTTTGTTGAATTCTTCGGGGCATAGGCAGTTGAAAAGAATGTCACATGCTTGAGCGTTGTATTGCAACATCTTCAATTCATCCGCGGTCGCTTCACGATCCGGTTCCTTTCCATCACCAAAGAATTCACCTTGCAAGCCAACACGAACAACAGCCCAAACGGCGGGGTTATGACCAAGAATATGCATTTTCATTTTGTGCTTCCAACTAGCAAAATTTGTGCCATCAAAGTACGGACCTCTATGGTGATAATTTCCCTCACTAGACGCCATACTCTCCTAGGTTGTGAGATCAATGCAATGGAGACCAAAGCTCTGATACCACTTGTAGGATCGAAAGTATGTCTAGAGGGGGGGTGATTAGACTACTTGACCAAATAAGAGTTCTACCTTTTCCCAATTTTAAGTGTTGGCAGATTTTAGCAATGATAGCAAGTCAAGTAAACCCTACACATGCATGTCTAAGAGTATAGCAGCGGAAAGTAACAACAAGCATATGTAGTAGAGGGTAGGAAGGAAGATCAAACACAATTTGAAGACACGAAGATTTTTCCCGTTGTTCCGATAGGTGGTGCTATCGTACGTCCACTTTTATGGAGTCTTCAACCCACGGAGGGTAATGGTCGCGAGAGTCCATGGAGGGCTCCACCCATAAGGGTCCACGAAGCAGCAACCTTGACTATTCCATAACGGCTTCTGTCCACGAAGGACTAGCCTCACTATGGGTAGATCTTCACGAAGTAGGCGATCTCCTTGCCCGTACAAACTTCTTGGTTCAACTCCACAACACGAAGTAGGAGGCTCCCAAGCAACACCTAACCAATCTAGGAGGCACCACCCTCCAAAAGGTAATAGGCTCGGTAATGTCGATGAACACCTTGCTCTTGTGCTTCAAGATGATAGACTCCTCAACACACAACCACTCTCTCACGGATTTGGCTATGGTGGAAGAGATTGATTTGGTGGAAAGCAACTTGGGGAGGCTAGCGATCAAGATTCATATGGTAGGAATGGAATAGCTTGATCTCAACACATGAGTAGGTGGCTCTCTCTCAGAAAATAGGATGGGGCAAGTATAGAATAGTTCTGAGTGCTTCTCTTTTGAGTGGGTGGCGGTGAAGGGGTATATATAGGCATCCCCAAAAATCCAACCGTTATACCTAAAGTGACCAACTCGGTGACACCGAAGTATAAAACTCGGTGGTACCGAAGTGAACAAAAGGCAGTAACTTTTGAATCTCGATGAGACCGATATATAAATCTCGGTGGTAGCGATATGATGACCAACGGTCAGAATGCACAACTCGGTGAGACCGATTCTCAAATTTCGGTGGTACCAATTCTTGACAACGGCTAACCCGAGAGTTGGTCCGAAAACTCGGTGAGACCGATTCACAAAACTCGGTGGTACCGATTCTTGAGAATGGCTAACCAGGAAGTTGGTCCAAATCTCGGTGAGACCGGTTGGCAAAACTCGGTGGTACCGATGCTTGAAAATAGCTAACCAGAAAGTTGTCAACTGAACTCGGTGGCACCGAAGTGGGATGTTGGTAGTACCGAGATGGGTTTGGCTTAGGATCTGTCTAGGGTTTGAATCTCGGTGAGACTGAATAGGAATTGTTGGTCTTACCGATTTTAGTGGTAGGGTTCTAGACAGAGTATTTGTGGAAGAGCTTGTGGGTGTTTTTGGTGACTATCACTTGTGCACGTGGAGCATCTTGTTCACCAACAATACCTTACCCCCTTTTAATAGTATTGGCTTTCCTATGGACTCAAAGTGATTTCTCACAAAGTAAAATGTAGAGTCCTCTTGCTTGAAGCTTTGCCAATCCATTTCCTGGCATCTTGGGGTTTCTCCACAATCCTTTTGCCAACCTATCATTGAACTTTTCCTGAAACATACTTAGTGGAAACATTAGTTCAATGATATATATGTTGTATTAATTTCCAAAACCACCAAGGGAGCAAATGTGATTTCAGTATTACACCAGCCCAGCCCATCAGAGGCAGGGGGGTCTTCTTCCTCCTCCTGTCAGGAGGAAGGGCGCGTGCCCGACGCGCGCGCTCTCTCCTCGCGCCACCTCCTTCCTGCTAGCCCACGTCGACGACGTGGATAGACACGGCGATGCCGTCCGTATCTCTCTGACCCCCTCTCTCTTCCCCCTCGCCTCTCTCTCCCTCTCCTGTCGCCATGGCTGAAGCCATCGCCGACTTGCTGTCGTCGCCCGTAGCCACCGAGTCCCACATGCCCTTTCCCTGTGTCCAGAAGAACCGCGACGTCGTCCTCGACCTCCTCACCGGGACAAGAAACTGGAGGAGCCCTCTGTCGTCTCCATCGACGTCGTCTTCAGACTCCGGCTCCGACGCACTTCTCCAGCGATTCGCGGCCATCTGCCCCTCCCCGAGCTTGCCGTCCGTCTCATCCGACTCATCGTGAGTTTCTGCGTTGAACCCCCCTAACCCCGTGGCTTGTACCTCGCCCCCTTGCTACCATAGCGCGCTGCCGCCTGAGCTCGTCGCAGACACAGCTCCGGTGACCTTAGGGTCCCGTGCGCTTGCCCGTTGGGCTCGTGTGCGTGCGTAGGTTCGATTGGTGCTAGCCTTTGTCCCTGTCGTGCACCGCTATGCCGAAACCGCCGAGTCCCGAACTTCGGTCGCCGCCTTTGTCGACGCCGCCGTCGCTGCGGACCACCTCCGGCCACCTAGCGGCCACCAACGGACGCGACCCGTCCCCAGCTTTCCATAGCGCCTAAGCACACCCATAGCCAAGGCTTGTAGAGCAATCCCGAACATCTCCGGCGAGACACCGCCGCGGATCTGGGTCGCCGGCGACCAACCCTGATGGCGCTGACGTGGACGTCATTAGCATTAACCCAATGACCCCTCTAGGTCACTGATAAGTGGGCCCCCCACTGCTAATTAACCCAGGTTTAACAGAAAACTATTCGGTTAACTTAAATCCGGTGGCCCCACTGGTCAGTTTGACCTGGCCACGTGGCGGTTGACTGGACCCATCGGTCAGTGATTGACTGGGTCCCTTGTTGACTGCTAAGTCAGTAGTTGACTGGGCCCCACTGGTCAGCCTCGGTAGCTGACCCTCTTACACTGACGTGTGGGCCCAGCTAGTCAGGTTTGACCCTGGTCGGCCCTGTTGACCTGATGACGTCACCCTTAGGTAATGCTGACGCAATATATACTTCTAGAATTAAAATAAATCATAAATGATTTATTTATTTCAGAAAATGTTTAAAACTTCTAAAAATCATAGAAAATAATCTGTAAGTCAGATGAAAATAATTTATATATGAAAATGATCAGAAAAATCCAATGAATCTGTTTATGCCATGATCATGCATGTTTGAACAAGTTAACATCACCAACTAGGAAATTTTATGATTAGGGCAATGCATGAAATATCATTTGGAGTTGGAATTCAAACTTCTTTGAATTCCGCTTCAATTAACTTGGTTAATTATCACTCTAGGTCAATTCAATACCTTAACTTGTCATATCATACATTATGTTTGTTGCATTGCATTGAATGTGTTCCTTTCTTGCTTTGTCGGTGTTGTTCCTTCTCGGTAGAAGATGGTTCTGACGTTATGATCGTTGACACTGATGAAGAGAAGTATTATCTTCAGATCTGTCAGGCAAGCTACCCCACCTTGAGCATACTGATGTGAACCCACTCTCTTGCTTGTCGGCGTTCTGGATACCAGGGTACCCAGACTTGCCTACTTGCGGCCCAGGGCGTGGCCCACCTGGCGGTCCGTACGGCCCCACGCGGCCTCACTCAAGACAAGACCCTCGCGAGGGGCCCATCCTCGTGAGGATGTCAGCGCCAAGTCGAAAATGGAAGGCCTCCCCTGGCCTCCTCCCGAGCGGCGGAGATCTCTATGCAACGATAGGCCTCAGGAGGTCAAGGGTGACGACAGCCAGGCCAGGCGGGCGCCAGCACGCCAGAGGGGACATTTTCCTCTTTAGTGCAAAGGAGACAAGGACGAACGCGGGTTCCCAAGGAGCCCCGCCAAAGGTTTCCATTCCGGTGCAACAAGACCGGGTCAGCAAGCGCGGCAGGACGGATGTCACCGGCGAGCCCACCACCGCGTCACCACCACCAACTTTGCAGGCGAAGGCCGCCTTTCGTCAGGATAAGATGTACCTCTTGTCCCCTTTCAAATTTGGCCGTTGTGGGTTCCCTTCCCGCGTTTGCGATAAGGGAAGAGGACCCGTGCCTCTATAAATAGAGACTAGGTAGCCTGGTAGTGAGGGACAAAGCAACGACCCCGCAAACACACCACTATACTAGTTCATCAACAAACCTCCTCGCGAGGCAATCCACCAAAGGCAGGAGTAGGGTTTTACGCTTCGCAGCGGCCCGAACCTGGGTAAACTCTTGTGTGCCATCGTCTTCCTCGCCATCGAGGGGGGCATCGTGTTGTGGGCGTTGTGGGGGTGAAGCTGTTGGAAATCTTCGCACACGCCCCTGGGTTCGAATTCCTTAGGGTTTTGCGGAGCCCGAAATCCGACATTGCTCCTGCTCTATTTTACTGCATTAGGGAAATAACGATTCAACTATTACATGTTCTCAGTAGTTGAACCCATTCCTTTGCATGACCTGTGTTTGTCACAGTAAATAGTTGAAACCACTTAGCATGAGTAGCAACTGTTTGAGGCTTGCTGTGCCTATTCATCCATGCTTGCTTACTTGTTGTGCCTGCTATGCTTAGAGTCGTGTCGTGTCGGGTCTGATCCATCTAGGTGATGAATCGGAATGGCAGTATTCATGTCCTACTGTGTGAGAGCTAAGTGTGTGAACACGATTTGGTAAAGGTAGCGATGAGAGGCCATGTAGGAGTACATGGCGGGTTGTCTCATTGGGGCCGTCCTTAAGAACTAAGTTTTGTGTATGTTATCCAAGACAAGATTGTCGGCTTTCGGGCTCCGCAAAACCCAAAGAGGTTCGAACTCAGGGGCGTGTGCGAAGATCCCCACCAGCTTCGACCTCAAGCTCAAAGCTCGACAGCCTAGCTCGACGAACTCACGCAATCATGGGGAAGGAGAATAGCACACGAGGATTTACCCAGGTTCGGGCCGCTGTGAAGCGTAAAACCCTACTCCTGCTTTTGGTGGATTGCCTCATGGGGAGGTTTGTGGATGAACTAGTACAGTGGTGGGTAGCCTCGCGAGGGCGCTCGGGTGGTGTTGGATCCCCCCTCTTCGGCGCAGCCTAATCTCTATTTATAGTGGCCCGGGTCCTCTTCCCTTACCGCAATGGCGGGAAGGGATCCCACAACGGCCAAATTTGAAGGGGGACAAGGAGTACACCCTTATCCTGACGAAAGGTGGTCTTCGCCTGCAAAGTAGCCGGTGGTGACACAGAGGTGGGCTCGGTGATGACGCCCGTCCTGCGGAGCTCGTGGTCTTGGTCTCGTTGCACCGGAATGGAAACCTTTGGGGGTGCTTTGGGAACCTGCGTACGTCTTTGCCTCCTTTGCACCAAAGTGGAACTGTCTCCTCTGTGCGCGCCGGTGCCTGCCTGGCCTGGCTGGCATCACCCCCGACCTCCCGAGGCTGAGTGCTGCATAGGGATCTCCGCCCCTCAGGAGGCGACCTGGGGTGGCCTCTTCCCTCCGAGGGTCTTAGCGCCGTCCCCCTCGCGAGCGCGGGGCTCTCGCGAGGGCCTTGTCTTGAGTGAGGCTGCGCTGGGCCATGCTTGGCTGTCGAAGTGGGCCACGCCCTGGGCCGCAGGTAGGCAAGTCTGGGTACCCCCGTTCCCAGGACGCCGACAGTAACCCCCGGGCCCAAGGCGCTCTCGAGTTGGCTTCTGGGCGAAGCCATAGAAGACGGCCCGAAGCGTCGTGGGCCCCAACCGCCTGCGGGCCAGGCTTGACACGCGGCACCTTCCGAGACGCTGCCGCCTCCATTTCTTCGCGCTGCCTCGGCAATTGCCCCGGCTGACAAGCAGCCTGGCGCACGCCACCGAGCTGTCACTGTTCCACATCAATCCTACCGTCCGTTCTTCTTTCTCCACGGCTCGCGCCTTCTCCGCCAAATCTTGCGTCCGCTGATGACCCACAAGTATAGGAGATCTATCGTAGTCCTTTCGATAAGTAAGAGTGTCAAACCCAACGAGGAGCAGAAGGAAATGACAAGCGGTTTTCAGTAAGGTATTCTCTGCAAGCACTGAAATTATCGGTAACAGATAGTTTTGTGATAAGATAATTCGTAACGGATAGCAAGTAACAAATGTAGCAAAGGTGCAGCAAGGTGGCCCAATCCTTTTTGTAGCAAAGGACAAGCCTGGACAAACTCTTATATAAAGCAAAGCGCTCCCGAGGACACATGGGAATTTCTGTCAAGCTAGTTTTCATCATGCTCATATGATTCGCGTTCGTTACTTTGATAATTTGATATGTGGGTGGACCGGTGCTTGGGTGCTGCCCTTACTTGAACAAGCCTCCCACTTATGATTAACCTCTCTCGCAAGCATCCGCAACTACGAAAAAGGAATTAAGATAAATCTAACCATAGCATGAAACATATGGATCCAAATCAGCCCCTTACGAAGCAACGCATAAACTAGGGTTTAAGCTTCTGTCACTCTAGCAACCCATCATCTACTTATTACTTCCCAATGCCTTCCCCTAGGCCCAAATAATGGTGAAGTGTCATGTAGTCGACGTTCACATAACACCACTAGAGGAGAGACAACATACATCTCATCAAAATATCGAACGAATACCAAATTCACATGATTACTTATAACAAGACTTATCCCATGTCCTCAGGAACAAACGTAACTACTCAAAAAGCATATTCATGTTCATATTCAGAGGAGTATTAATTATCATTAAGGATCTGAACATATGATCTTCCACCAAGTAAACCAACTAGCATCAACTACAAGGAGTAATCAACACTACTAGCAACCCACAGGTACCAATCTGAGGTTTTGAGACAAAGATCGGATACAAGAGATGAACTAGGGTTTGGAGAGGAGATGGTGCTGATGAAGATGTTGATGGAGATTGACCCCCTCTCGATGAGAGGATCGTTGGTGATGATGGCTTCGATTTCCCCCTCCAGGAGGGAAGTTTCCCCGGCAGAACAGCTCCGCCGGAGCCCTAGATTGCTTCTGCCCAGGTTCCGCCTCAAGACGGCGGCGCTTCGTCCCGAAAGCTCTCTTATGATTTTTTCCAGGTCAAAACCCTCCATATAGCAGAAGATGGGCATCGGAGGCCTACCAGGAGGCCCACAAGCCATAGGGGCGCGCCCAGGGGGGTAGGGCGTGCCCCCCTGGCTTGTGACCTCCTGGTGGGTCCCCTCTGGTATTTCTTTTGCCCAATATTTTTTATATATTCCAAAATAATTCTCCATAACTTTTCAGGACTTTTGGAGTTGTGCAGAATAGGTCTCTCATATTTGCTCCTTTTCCAGTCCAGAATTCTAGCTGCCGGTATTCTCCCTCTTCATGTGAACCTTGTAAAATAAGAGAGAAAAGGCATAAGTATTGTACCATAATGTGTAATAACAGCCCATAATGCAATAAATATCAATATAAAAGCATGATGCAAAATGGACGTATCAACTCCCCCAAGCTTAGACCTCGCTTGTCCTCAAGCGAAAGCCGAAATCGATAAATATGTCCACATGTTTAGAGATAGAGGTGTCGATAAAACAAAATACGGACATGAGGGCATCATGATCATCTCTATAACAGCAATACTTATTGATATATAATTTATTTTGCTAGAGTAACAATTCATTCACCAGGTAAAGTATGAATCAAGAACTCTATTGAGAACCAACAAACTATGATCTCAGTCATTAAAGCAATTGCAATTTATCATAACATCGGAAAGAGTCAATATAAGAGCTTGTAAAGCAAATCCACATACTCAATCATCTTTTAGTCTTTCATAATTTCTAACACTCACGCAGTACTTATGAGGTCAAGGCTTCAATTGGACACAGAGAAAGATAGGGGCTTATATTCTTGCCTCCCAACTATTTACCTCAAGGGTAATGTCAACAGAAATAACTCATGATCACCCACATCCGAGTGGATATATGTGCCTAGATTATTCCCCAACACATGACGCTTGCCAAGAGAAAAAGGCGAAATAAAGGAAGCGGTGAGGATCACCACGACTCTTGCATAAAGGTAAGTACTAAAAAGTAAAAGTAACAGATAGGCCCTTCGCAGAGGGAAGCAGAGGTTGTCATGCGCTTTTATAGTTGGATGGGCAATCTCTTAATGCAAAAGAACATCACTTTATATTGCCTCTTGTGATAAAGAACTTTATTATGCAGTCTGTCACTTTTATTTCTTCCATATCACAAGTTCGTATAAAGTTTATTTTCCTCACACTAATAAATCATACATATTTAGAGAGCAATTTTTATTGCTTGCACCGATGACAACTTACTTGAAGGATCTTACTCAATCCATAGGTAGGTATGGTGGACTCTCACGGCAAAACTGGGTTAAGGGTGTTTGGATGCACAAGTAGTATCTCTACTTGGTGCGGAAGTTTTGGCTGATATGGGGTGGAAGCAAGCGTCACATATTAGAGGATCCATGACAATATAACTTCTATTCGGAAATAAGCAAACATAACTCATTATGTTGTCTTCCTTGTCGAACATCAACTTTTTAACATATAATATTTTAATGAGTGCTCACAATCATAAAAGATGTCCAAGATAATATATTTATATGTGAACCTCTCTTTCTTTATTACTTTCTTTTAATTGCAGCAATGACCAATCGCTATGTTTGTCAACTCACAACAAATTTCAATCAACATACTTCTTATATGTGAAGTCATCACTCTCCATAAGATCATCATATATACTCTTTGCTTTTATTCTATTCTTCTTTCTATTTCTTTCTCTCAAGATCATAGCAAGCAAGCAAAGCCCTCAACTCAAACTACTTTTTATTATATAACTCTCGGAATCGCTTACATAGGGGGAGCATAAAGCAAAACACAAAAATAGACCACACTAAAAACTTTATTCTACTAGATCAAGATGTAACCAAAAGGATCGAACTGAGAAAAACGAAGAAAGTAAAAGATGTGATGGTGATACGATACCGGGGCACCTCCCCCAAGCTTGGCACAAGCCAAGGGGAGTGCCCATACCCATGTGTTTAGTTGTCTTCCTTCGGAGATGGTGATGTTGGAGTTGTTGATGAGGTTGGAAGCTTGTCCTCCGTCTTCCAAGTCATAGGCTCACCATTGTAAAAAGATGAACGGGTCTCCGGGATCCTCAAATCTGCAGCCAAACTCATTCTCTTAAATCTGTATTCATACTCACAGTTTTGGTTTTGCAGGTCATAGATCTGAGCTTGGAGATGCTCAATTTTCTCATAAAGCTTAAAGATGTGCTCCCCGATGTCCTTGGCGTCCAGCTTGTGCTTATGGGTGAACTCCGCGATCATCACGTGTTTGGCATTGAGTCTGCGTTCCACCATCCCTTGGCACTTGAAAACCTGCTGCTCCACTGCTTCGAGCCTTGTTTCCATGCTTCCGGTCTTCTTTGGCCCCTCAACATCACGGATGTGCAGCACCCCCTCACGCATCTCAATGGTTTGGGGGTGTCACAACACCTCTGCAATGTAGGGGTTGATGACCTTCTCGAAGAACTTGTCCTTCGAAGTACTTGGGGACGTCATGGCGATCTAAATCTGTTCGGAAAACAACTCGAAACAAAAACATGAGATATTGTTGTGATACAAAGGCAAAAACCTTCGGGAGATTATATAATGAATTTTTACCAACATAAAGGAGTGTACCACAAGAAAACGGAGTCCGGAGGGTGCACGGGGTGGCCACAAGCCACAGGGGCGCGCCCAGGGTGGTAGGGCGCGCCCCCCTGGCTTGTCGCCTCCTCATGCACTTTTCGGACTACTTTAAATTTTCCTAATTTTTTAAATATTCCAAAACAGAGAAAAATTGCTATTGAAAAAGTTTTGGAGTCGGTTTGCTTACCGTACCACATACCTATTCCTTTTCGGAGTCTGAAACGTTCTGGTAGGTCTCCCTAATGTACTCCTCCGGAGTTATGGTATTGGTAATATTGGTTTCAACATTTATGGGAGTACCTGAGATATAATGTTTGATTCTTTGCCCGTTTACCACCTTCGGATTTGTGCCTTCGGCGTTGTTGATCTTGATGGCACCGGAACGGTACACTTCCTCGATAATGTAAGGTCCTTCCCATTTAGAGAGAAGTTTTCCTGCAAAAAATCTTAAACGAGAATTGTATAGCAAAACATGGTCACCTACATTGAATTCATGCTTTTGTATCCTTCTATCATGTCATCTCTTAACTTTTTCTTTAAACAACTTGGCATTCTCATAGGCATGGGTTCTCTATTCATCAAGTGAGCTAATGTCAAATAACCTCTTCTCACCAGCAAGTTTGAAATCATAGTTGAGCTCTTTGATTGCCCAATAAGCTTTCTATTCTAGTTCTAGAGGTAAGTGACATGCCTTACCATAAACCATTTTATACGGAGACATACCCATAGGGTTTTTGTAAGCAGTTCTATAAGCCCATAATGCATCATCAAGTTTCTTAGACCAATTCTTTCTAGATATATTAACATTCTTTTGCAAGATCAATTTAATTTCTCTATTGCTTAATTCCACTTGACCACTAGACTGAGGATGATAGGGAGATGCAATTATATGATTAACATCATACTTAGCAAGCAATTTACGGAAAGCATCATGAATAAAGTGTGAACCACCATCAGTCATTAAATATCTGGGGACTCCAAATCTAGGGAAAATAACTTCTTTAAGCATTTTAATAGAAGTGTTATGATCAGCACTACTAGTTGGAATAGCTTCCACCCACTTAGTAACATAATAAACAGCAACTAGAATATGAGTATACCCGTTGGACTTTGGAAAAGGTCCCATATAATCAAAACCCCAAACATCAAATGGTTCAATAACAAGAGAGTAATTCATGTGCATTTCCTGACGTCTACTAATATTACCAATTCTTTGACATTCATCACAAGATAAGACAAACTTACGAGCATCCTTGAAGAGAGTAGGCCAATAAAAACCAGATTGTAATACCTTGTGTGCAGTTCTATCTCCAGCGTGGTGTCCTCCGTAGGCCTCGGAGTGGCACTTGTGTAGGATCTGTTCCCGTTCATGCTCAGGTACACAACGTCTAATAACACCATCTACTCCTTCTTTATAAAGGTGTGGATCATCCCAAAAGTAATGTCTTAAATCATAGAAGAACTTTTTCTTTTGTTGGTATGTGAAACTAGGTGGTATGAATTTAGCAACAATGTAATAAGCATAATCAGCATACCACGGAGCATTACGTGAAGCATTTATGACAGCTAATTGTTCATTAGGAAAGCTATCATCAATAGGTAGTGGGTCATCAAGAACATTTTCTAACCTAGACAAGTTGTCTGCTACGGGGTTCTCAGCACCCTTTCTATCAATAATATGCAAATCAAATTCTTGTAGCAGAAGAATCCATCTAATAAGTCTAGGTTTAGCATCTTTCTTTTCCATAAGATATTTTATAGCAGCATGATCAGTGTGAACAGTTACTTTGGAATCAACAATATAAGGTCTGAACTTATCACAAGCAAACACAACTGCTAAAAATTCTTTTTCAGTGGTAGCATAGTTTCTTTGAGCACTGTCTAGAGTTTTACTAGCATAATGGATAACATTTAATTTATTATCAACTCTTTGTCCTAGAACAGCACCAACAGCATAATCACTAGCATCACACATAATTTCAAAGGGTAGGTTCCAATCAGGTGGTTGAACAACAGGTGCAGTGATCAAGGCTCTCTTAAGAATTTCAAATGCTTCTACACAATCATCATCAAAAATGAATGAAACATCTTTTTGCAAAAGATTAGTGAGAGGCCTAGAAATCTTAGAGAAGTCTTTAATAAACCTCCTATAGAAACCAACATGACCAAGGAAACTTCTTATACCTTTGATATCCGTAGGGAACGACATTTTTTCAATAGCATCAACTTTAGCTTTATCAACTTCAATACCTCTTTCGGAGATCTTATGTCCCAAGAAAATGCCCTCATTAACCATAAAGTGGCACTTCTCCCAATTCAAGACAAGATTAGTTTCTTCACATCTCTGCAAAACTCGATCAAGGTTGCTCAAGCAATCATCAAAAGAAGTTCCGTAAACGGAGAAATCATCCATAAAAACCTCAATAACCTTTTCACAAAAGTCAGAGAATATAGCCATCATACATCTTTGAAAGGTAGCAGGTGCATTGCTTAAACCAAAAGGCATACGTCTATAAGCAAAGGTACCGAAAGGACAAGTAAAAGTGGTCTTCTCTTGATCCTCTTTTGACACAGGTATTTGAGAGAAACCAGAATAACCATCTAGAAAGCAGAAGTGTGTGTGTTTGGATAGTCTTTCTAGCATTTGATCAATAAAAGGTAGAGGGTAATTATCTTTTCTAGTAGCTTTATTTAATTTCCTAAAATCAATTACCATTCTATATCCTGTAACAATTCTTTGCTGGATCAATTCATTTTTATCATTAGGAACAACGGTAATACCTCCCTTCTTAGGGACACAATGAACGGGACTAACCCATCTACTATCAGCAATAGGATAAATTATACCTGCCTCCAGAAGCTTTAATATTTCATTTCTTACCACTTCTTTCATTTTAGGATTTAACCGTCATTGGTGATCAACAACTGGTTTAGCATCAAGCTCCATATTAATTTTATGCTGACATAGAGTGGGACTAATACCCTTAAGATCATCAAGAGTATATCCAATAGCAGCACGGTGCTTCCTCAGAGTTTTCAATAATCTCTTTTCTTCATGCTCTGAAAGGTTAGCACTAATAATAACAGGTTATACCTTCTTTTCATCAAGATAGGCATATTTCAAAGTATCCGGTAATTGTTTAAGCTCAAACACGGGATCACCCTTGGGTGGAGGAGGATCCCCAAGTATTTCAACAGGCAGGTTGTGTTTCAAAATAGGATGCTGATCAAAGAAAATCTTATCTATTTCATTCCTTTCATTCATATGTATATCATTTTCATGATCTAGCAAATATTGTTCTAAAGGACCAGTAGGAGGCACATCAATAGAAGCAAGACCAATAATTTCATCATTACTAGGCAATTCTTTATCATGGGGCTGTCTACGAAATTTAGAGAAATTAAACTCATGAGACACATCCCCAAAACTTACAGTAACAGTTTCTTTCTCACAATCTATCTTAGCATTAACAGTATTCAAGAAAGGTCTACCAAATATAATGGGACAAAAATCATCTTGTGGGGAACCAAGAACAAGAAAATCAGTAGGATGTTTTACTTTCCCACACAAAACTTCAACATCTCTAACAAACCCAACTGGTGCTATAGTATCTCTATTAGCAAGCTTAATGGTGACATCAATTTCCTCTAATTCAGCTGGTGCAATATCATTCATAATTTCCTGATATAAGGTAAAGTGAATTGCACTCACACTAGCACCCACATCACATAAGCCATGATAGATAACAATGATCTCCTATTTTAATAGAAACAACAGGCATGCCAACAATAGGTCTATGTTTATCTTTAGTATCAGGTCTAGCAATTCTAGCAGCTTCATCACAGAAATGAATAACATGCCGATCAATATTATCAACCAAGAGATCTTTAACCATAGCAATACTAGGTTCAACTTTGATTTGTTCAGGGGGTGTGGGTGTTCTAGTATAACTCTTACGAACCACAGTTGAAGCTTTAGCATGTTCCTTTATTCTAACAGGAAAAGGTGGTTTCTCAATATAAGCAGCAGGAATAACAGGATCAACATTATAAATAATATTTTCTTCTTCAACTTTAATAGGTTCAACTACTTTCACTTCAATGGGAGGATGATATTTAAACCACTTCTCCTTAGGGAGATCAACATGAGCAGCAAAAGATTCACAGAAAGAAGCTACTATCTCAGAGTCAAGTCCATATTTAGTGCTAAATTCACGAAAAGCATCGGTGTCTATAAAGGATTTAACACAATCAAACTTAAGGTTTATACCTGACTCCTTACCTTGGTCGAGTTCCCAATCTTCAGAGTTGCGTTTAATTCTTTCCAATAAGTCCCATTTGAATTCAATATCTTTCTTCATAAAGGAACCAGTACAAGAAGTATCGAGCATGGATAGATCATTACGAGAAAGCCGAGCATAAAAATTTTGAATAATAATTTCTCTTGGAAGCTCATGATTGGGGCATGAATATAACATTAACTTAAGCCTCCCCCAAGCTTGAGCGATACTTTCTCCTTCACGAGGCCAAAAATTATAAATATAATTCCGATCACGATGAACCAGATGCATAGGATAAAACTTCTGATGAAATTCCAATTTCAATCGGTTGTAGTTCCATGATCCAATATCATCACATAGCCTATACCATGTCAATGCCCTCTCCTTCAAACATAAAGGAAAGACCTTCTTCTTGACATCATCTGTAACAGCCCAAGTGCAATCCCTTGTCCTTGTGTCATCTCATGTGCTTGAGTTGGAGTTTGTAATATGTCATGTGAGATTTATATCGGATGTTTGCAATGCCATCATATGATTTGAGTTTCATCTTGCCTCTAGTCATTTCATGCATCATGCCATCATGATCATCATATGAAATGCATAATAATTCTTGCCATGTTTGCATTGTGAGTGTATGTGTTGTGGAGTGAGTGCATGTGTTACCTTGTTTGGAGTGCTACTCTAATCCCTCCCATTTCAAAAAACCATCACCTCTTCTCTCTCATTCAAATATTCCACATGATAACATTTTACTTGCTGTTTTCACATATTAAAAATGTTGCTCCTTTTCTAAATAATCAGATGAGAATTGTTGTGTAGCCTCAAGCATGTTCCACTGGTTTTGAATATTTCTAACAATGCAAACAGATTCCAATTCTAAATATATGTGAATGATTTAATTGTTCTAAAAATGCCAACTCCATTTTTATTAAATAGGCTACAATTTTATGATTCCAAAACATATTTTCTTCCTCCCTAATTCTTTTCCAAACCTGCATGGTTTTATTCTTAAATTGTTGTTTTATTTATATAGGAAAGGCCCTGTGTGTTTTGTTTTCGCTGAGAGAGAGTGGCCGGCCCACCTGGGCCTCCTCTCTTCCTTCCCTCCAGCGGCCCAGCTAGCTCCCGCGCGCGCTCTCCTTTCCAGCGTGGGGCGAGCCGGGCCCGCTCGTCAGCCTCTCTCTTCCTCCCTCCTTCTTCCTCCTTTCCAGCTCCGTCTCAGAGAGAGCACGAGCAGGGGCCCCGCCATGGCCGAGGTGGCGAGGGGAGCCGTGCCTCCAGGGCCTATAAAGCCTCGGCGTCCGTGCCCTCTCCCTAGGGTTTCCCCCTTCTCCTCCGCGCCGCCGCGCTCTCCCTCTCCCCTCCTTCTTCTCCCTCCTCGCGGTAAGTTTCAGAGAGAGAGAGTTCAGAGATTCAGAGAAGCAGAGAGAGCGCCGATCGTCCCCGCCGTCTCCTTCGTCGCCGGTGGCCTCTCCGTGGCGTCCGAGTTGCCCGCGGGGTTCCTGATGCCGTCCGCGTCCCGTTCCCGGCGTTAGGGAGGCCGGAGCGTCCCTGTGTCGCCTTCCCGTCGGCGCGTCGCACGGGTGGAGCTGCGCTTCGTCAGGCAGCGCCAGATCGTCGTCTTCGCCTCGCCGCGTCCTCGAGCAGCCCCGCAGTGAGCATCGGCTCCTCCTCCCCCCCCTCATCCTCATGCGTAGCCCGCCTAGTCGTGTCCCGGTCGTCGTTTCGTTGTCGCTGCCATTGTCGAGCCAAGCGCAAGCTCATGCTCGAGCTCCTCGCTGCCGCCGCGGTCAGCTAGGTTTGAGTGCGGAAATGGGCTCCCCTCCGTGCTCGCAACCTCCGCCAGTGCTCGCTGTCATCGATTGCCATCGCATCGCCGCGAATTTCATCGCCATCGTGTCGCTGTCGCCGGTCAGAGGGAATGCCTTGCTGTTTATATTTGTCGCGTAGATCCCCCTCTCTGTTCAGAAGCCGGCTCGGTAGGGCAGTGGCATCGACTCAGGGGGAGGACCGAGAGGTCAGGGGTTCGAATCCCCCCCTGCCCTTTTATTTTTGTGACACTGTGCGTGTAGTGTGCGTGTGTGTATCTCTGTGGCCTGTGTGTGTGATTCCCGTGTGGCTGCGTGTGGATTCCGTGTGCCCAGAGTTTGCCTCATTTTGTGTTTTGCCTCCGTTAACGTTCGTACCTTGCCGTGAGTGTACCGTGAGCTACGTTACTCCGTTTGCAATGTTCTACATATGCATTTGCATCGATTTTGCATGAAGCATTCATATTTGCCATGATCATGCATGTTCAAATAACTAAACTTGAGGTTCTGTCCAGAATACTAAAGAACTTAATAAGTGCATGAGAAACATGACTAGCTTAGGGTTGCCATGTTATAATTCTTAATATGACCATGCATCATCTTGTTTGTGCATTGCACCTCGCTGTTTGTTTATTTGGTGCTGTTCTCTTTGGGTAGACGCGAGTGTTGAGCCTGAGTACGAGGATCCCGGAGAGTACAACTACGAGGACCCAGCTCTTTGTCCCTCTGAAGAACCAACAGGCAAGATGATCATACCCGGATCCCGACACTATTTTTGCCTTGCTAGATGTCTCGTTTTTACCGATATGTTACGTTGCCTACCACTTAAACTGTCAGCCTCCCAAATTGCCATGAAAGCCTCTAACCCCCTCCACTACCTAGCAAACATTGATTGGCTATGTTACCGCTGCTCAGCCCTTATCTTATAGCGTTGCTAGTTGCAGGTGCAAGCTTTCCATGTGCCAACATGGATTTTGTTTATATCACTCTATTTACTGTTATTTAAATTAATGCACATATATATCTGGCAACGGTGGAAGGCTTGGCCTTTTGCTCAGTGTTTTGTTCCGCTATTGCCGCACTAGTTCCGAGTACCGGTGTTATATTCCATATTTTGCGCTCCTAACATGCTCGGGGTTGTTATGGGGACCCCCTTGACCATTCGTTTTAGATTAAAACTTGTCTGGCAAGACCCAACTTTGGTACTACATTTGCTAAACAACTTAATAAAATTGCATAGGGCATAGCTACCCCGTGGATAATTAATCAACAAACCGGGCCAGTGCTCCTCATGAGTGTTGGTCCAAACCGGGCGATGTCCGGCGCCCCCTGGTCCTCCGGGGTTTAGCCAACCCGACGTCTTGCCCATCTGGTAGTGCCCTGACAAAGAGATACGCGCGGCTCCTATTGGGATCTGGCCTGCCGGGCGGTCTTGCTGGACTTGTTTTACCTTTCTCGAATGTCTTGCGTGAGGAATTCTGGTTTTTCTTCGGGCTATCTCGGGGTTGCGGTTTTCCAGTGGAATTGCCTAGGAAGATCACGAGATTCGTGGTCGAGGTTATTCTCGCGGCGTGTGATTAGTTTGTGATGGATGAGTTGGAGCACCCCTGCAGGGTTTAATCTTTTCGGAAAGCCGTGCCCGCGGTTATGTGGCAACTTGGAAATTTGTTTAACACCCGGTTATAATAAACTTGAAGTAAACTCAAATAAAATACACCAACTGTGTGCGTAACCATGACTGTCTCTGCTTGTGAACATGAACCGAGAGAGAACACGGTGGGGTTATGATTGACGTAAGTAGGTGTTCAGGATCATTTAGTGGTCATTCTAGTTCACGATCGTCATACGTTTGCCACCACATTTACATTCATGTTCTCGCAAGTTAGCCACCAAATACATGCTTAGCGCTTGCTGCAGCCTCACCACTTAACCAATTCCTTACCCAATGGCTTACATAGTTTCGGTACCCGGGTTATGAGATTGCTAAGTCCCTGTGGCTCACAGATTACAACAATACAGGTACAGGTGCTGATGAGAACGTGCCAGATGATGTGACTCAGCTCCAGTGGGGGTACGACGAAGAGAGTAGACGTATGTATGTTACTTATCCAGACGAGTAGGGAGCTTCGTGGTGGTGATCCTGGGATAGCAAGGCAGTTTTACATTGCTTCTTTTATCGTTTGTTTTCGTCCGTAGCCGGACCCTGCCTTCTGAATGATGTATGAATAAATTTGTGTGGACTTGTAAGATAGCTTGTGGCGAGTGTAAGCCAACTCATATACTCATCTCTTCCTACATGTATTGCAATGTTTTACTGTACTTGCGAACGACGAGATGCGCTTCTATCCCCGTCGAGGCCACAAGCCTTAATAGGGATAGGACCGCATCTTGGGCGTGACAAGTTGGTAATCAGAGCCATACCGACCATAGGAGCCCCTTGCTTGATCGAACTTGGCCGAGTCGAGTCTAGTGAAAAACTATTTTGAGTCTAGTTATATCGGAGAGTAGGATTCTTTTACTCCTCTTCTATACTCTGGTGAGGTATTCGACTTAGGAATTTTCATTCTACTCCTCTTCTCGCTCAAATTTTTTTTAGGATCACGCGGGTATTTTGGAAACTATATGATGCCGATGTGACGGAGTTCTGTCTTGGTGGCTCCTGTCTGACTTGATTTCTTCCGGGGAGTTGAGCTCCAGGGGATTCTTGACACATCATTATCGTTCAGTTTCCTTAGTATCTCAGGACGGAGGGTGTTCGAAATTGCCTCAATACTTCTCGTGGCGAGATAAGATCGGAGTCACCCAGTACTGGGGAGGCGCCCGGGGTACTGCCATGTTTAGTATCGTTGTGATTATGAGTGTCTGAGGTAGACGAGTTTGCGGAGTTTTCTTGAATTATGGTGTGGAAGGTTGTGGGTGCAGTTGAGCTAATTACCTTGGGTACGTTCCTGGGTCCGCAACCCGAATCGCATAAACAAGAAAGACTTCGGAAATTCTTAGGTGGGAATTCCAGTAGTTCTTAGGATCATCTTCCGACAGATGTATAATGGGTGTACATTTGTTTTGAGCAACCTTAGCTCAATACTTGTTGTGTTATTTCAAGTGGCTTCATGATCTTATGGTGTTATCAAGATCCTGCAGAAAGCGTTCTTACTATTTGTAGTTTGAATGCAATTGATGATATTCTGTTGCAATTTCTTTCAAGCCATTGATTCAGCTTATTCCATCATCTTTGTCAATGGTGTGCTGATATTCTTGTCCATCTTCAGGATGGCGCCAGCAACTCGTGCGAATCAGGGTCGTGATGGAGAGCAGTCTGATCCTCCACCACCCCCACCTCCACCTCCACCTCCGGAGGCTTGGCAAGCAGTGATGGCCGCAACCAATGCGAACACCCAGATGTTGCTCAGGTTGCTGCAGGAAAGAGAGCAGGGACAGCAAGGTCATCAAGGGAATTTTCAAAATCAGCCGCAGTTTGCCACTCTGAACCAGTTCCTTGCAAATCAGCCCAAGTCCTTCACCTGTTGTGAGCAGCCTTTCGATGCAGATGATTGGCACTGTGACATTAACAAGCATTTTGAGTGCAGCAATGTCAGACCTGCGGACTATGTCAAGTTTGCGACTTTCCAGCTCAAGGGTCAGGCAGGAGATTGGTGGCAGCAGTACAAGGATTCCAGAGGTGATCGTGTTATCAGCTGGGATGATTTCTGTCATGACTTCAGAGCTCATCACATCCCGACGAGCTTTGTCGAGGAGATGCGTGAGAAGTTCAGGAATTTGAAGCAAGGAAGCAAGTCTGTCTATCAGTATAACATCGAGTTCCAGAATCTGGCCCGCTATGCTAAGCAAGATGTTCCCGATGAGAAGTCCATGATTTACCAGTTCAGAGGTGGTCTCAAGGATGAACTTCAGCCGGGTCTAGTCCTGCAAGAGCCTCGTGAGTTTGATCAGTTCTACAACATGGCTCTAAAGGTCGAGGCAACTCAGCTCAGGTTGGAGAACTCAAGAAAGCGATCCAGGGAATCCTATTCTTCTTCTTCCAGCTCTCAGATGGTTCCTAAGCAGCAGAAGTATTGGGCTCCTCCTCCTCCTCCGTTTCGTCCCCCTCAGCAGCAAAGGCAGCACGGTGGTCGTGGTCCTTCCCACCCACCCAACTCAGGTTTTCAGCAGAGGCCTCAGGCACCCAAGTCAGCAAATGCTCCTCCTCCAGGCAACTTCCGTCCGCTCTCAGAGGTTACTTGTCACAAGTGTGGTCAGAAGGGCCATTACTCCAACAAGTGCAACAACTAGCGGCGTCTTCCGCCTCCTCCTCCTATCAGGCCCCCAGGCAGTGCTATGGTGAAGCATAATCCCAAGTCAGCAAGAGTGAACATGGTGAATGCAGCTGAAGCAGAGGATTCTTCTAATGTCATAATGGGTAATCTCTTGGTGAATTCTATTCCTGCAAAAGTTTTGTTTGACACTGGTGCATCGCATTCTTTTATTTCAAGACCTTTTGCAACCAAGCATCATTTGCATCATGAGCAGTTACCTAGGCCGTTGTCAGTAGTTTCCCCGGGTGCTTTCATGCACGCGAGGATGGTGATTCCGGATGTTTCTGTCAAGATGGGCAATTATTCTTTTCTGGCCTCTCCAATTGTTCTCGGCAAGTCGGATATTGATCTTATTCTTGGCATGGATTTTCTTGCTATGAACAAGGCTTATGTTGATTGCAAAGCTAAAGAAGTCCAATTGACTCATCCTTCTGAAGATGTGATCATTTTCGCTGCTCGCGATGACACAATTCGCCTATTTTCTCTCAATGAGAAGGGTGAAATTTCTGCCATCTCTCAAGTTCCCGTTGTCTCGGAGTATGAAGATGTCTTTCCAGAAGAGTTGCCAGGAATGCCTCCTCACAGGCCAGTGGAGTTTGTGATTGAACTCGAGCCTAGAACTGAACCGGTGTGCAAGCGTCCTTATAAGCTTGGCCCCGAAGAGCTGAAAGAATTGAAGAAACAGCTAGATGAACAAGAGCGTCTGGGTCTGATCAGACCAAGTTCTTCACCTTGGGGTTGTGGTGTTCTGTTTTTCAAGAAGAAGGATGGCACGGACCGACTATGTGTCGATTACCGTCCATTGAATAAGAAGACAATCAGGAACAAGTACCCACTTCCCAACATCAATGAGTTGTTTGAGCAATTGAAAGGTGCCAAGGTTTTCTCTAAGTTAGATCTCCATATGGGCTATCATCAAATCCGCATTCGTGAAGAAGATATTCCAAAGACTGCTTTCAGGACGAGTTTTGGCTCTTATGAGTACACCGTCATGTCTTTTGGTCTAGCAAATGCGCCTCCGACCTTCTCCAGAATGATGAACTTCATATTCTCTCCTTTCAAAAATGAGTTCGTTTTGGTCTATTTGGATGATATTCTCGTGTTCTCGAAGACTGAAGAAGAGCATGCAGAGCATCTCAGGCTTGTGCTTGACAAGCTAAGAGAACATCGGTTCTATGCAAAGTTTTCGAAGTGTGAGTTTTGGCTCAATGAAGTGGTGTACCTTGGGCATGTCATCTCTGCCGAGGGCATTAAAGTGCACCCTGAGAAAGTTGAGGCAATTGTGAAGTGGGAGCCTCCTCAGAATGTCAAGCAGCTTCGTAGCTTCCTCGGCCTTGCAAGCTATTGCAGAAGATTCGTCGAGAACTTCTCTCAAATTGCTAAGCCTCTGTCCAACCTCCTTCAGAAGAATGTCAAGTTTGTGTGGTCTCCTGAGTGTGATGTGGCATTCAACACACTCAAACAGAAGCTGACTTCTGCTCCAGTTCTTGTTCCTCCCGAGCAATCCAAGCCTTTCCAAGTATTTCGTGATGCTTCTCTCCAAGGTCTCGGTGGCGTTCTCATGCAAGATAATAAAGTTGTGGCTTATACCTCGCGGCAGCTGAAGCCTAGCAAGAAGAACTACCCCACTCATGATCTTGAGCTGGCGGCAGTTGTGCATGCTCTGATGACGTGGAGACATCTATTGTTGGGAAGACCAGTTGAGGTGTTCACCGACCACAAGAGCATGAAGTATATTTTCACCCAACCCAATCTCAATCTTCGGCAGTCTCGTTGCGTGGAAATGATCGAGGACTTCAATCCAAGCATCGAATATACTCCTGGAAAAGCAAATGTCATTGCAGACGCGCTGAGCAGGAAGGCGTACTGCAACAGTCTTATTCTCAAGCCTCTTCAACCCGAGCTTTGCGAAGCATTCCGCAAACTCAATCTCCAAATTGTTCCTCAAGGTTTTCTTGCCAATCTTCAAGTCTCTCCGACTCTCGAGGATCAGATTCACCAAGCTCAGCTTCTTGATGCTATGGTGAAGAAAGTGAAGAAAGGTGTGGCCAAGAGCATTCCTAAGTATAAATGCTTCCGTGTTGATGACAAAGACACCTTGTTCTTCGAGGACCGTCTGGTGGTTCCGAAAGGTGATCTCAGGAAGGTTATCATGGATGAAGCACATAATTCCCTCCTCTCAATTCATCCAGGGAGTTCCAAAATGTATCAAGACCTCAAGCAAACCTTCTGGTGGACTCGCATGAAACGTGAGATTGCTCAGTTTGTGAACGAGTGTGATGTTTGTCGCAGAGTGAAGGCGGAACATCAACGTCCAGCAGGTCTCCTTCAGCCTTTGCCCATCCTAGAGTGGAAATTCGATCATGTTGAAATGGATTTCGTCACTGGGTTTCCTAAGTCCAAGAGAGGTAACGATGCCATCTTCGTGTTTATCGACAAGCTCACCAAAGTTGCCCACTTCCTTCCGGTCAAAGAATCTATCTCGGCAGCTCAGCTAGCAGAGTTGTATACGTCAAGGATAGTTTCTTTGCACGGTGTTCCTAAGCTCATATCCTCAGATCATGGAAGCATCTTCACTTCCAAGTTTTGGGATTCCTTCCAGACTGCAATGGGGACCAATCTCCGTTTCAGCACAGCTTTCCATCCTCAGACTAGTGGTCAAGTTGAGAGAGTCAATCAAATCCTCGAAGATATGCTCAGAGCTTGTGTGATTTCTTTTGGCATGAAGTGGGAAGATTGTCTCCCGTTTGCTGAGTTCTCATACAACAATAGCTTCCAAGCAAGTTCCGGCAAAGCTCCTTTCGAGATTCTCTATGGCAGAAAGTGCCGCACCCCACTCAATTGGTCTGAAACCGGTGAGCGTCAAATCCTTGGTAATGACATGATCACTAAAGAAGAAGAAATGTGTCGTGTCATTCGTGCAAATCTCAAAGCAGCTCAGTCCCGCCAGAAGAGCTATTATGATAGCAAGCATCGTGACATGACCTTTCATATCGATGACTTTGTCTATCTCCGAGTGTCTCCCATGAAGGGAACTCAACGCTTTGGCATCAAAGGAAAGCTTGCTCCACGCTTTGTGGGTCCCTTCAAGATTGTGGGCAAGAGGGGTGACCTTGCCTACCAACTCGAGCTTCCTTCCAATTTCGCAAATGTGCATGATGTGTTTCACGTCTCTCAGCTCCGGAAGTGTTTCAAGACTCCCGAGCGCACCGTTGATCTCCAAGAAATTGATCTCCAAGAAGAGCTATCCTATAATGAGCATCCAGTTGCTATCCTTGAAGAAACTGAGCGTAAGACTCGCAACAAGTCAATCAAGTTTCTAAAGGTGAAGTGGTCACATCACTCCGACAAAGAAGCCACTTGGGAACGAGAGGACCATCTCCGTTCCGGATTTCCAGAATTCTTCCGTTCCTAGATCTCGGGACGAGATCCTCATGTACTGGGGGAGAGTTGTAACAGCCCAAGTGCAATCCCTTGTCCTTGTGTCATCTCATGTGCTTGAGTTGGAGTTTGTAATATGTCATGTGAGACTTATATCGGATGTTTGCAATGCCATCATATGATTTGAGTTTCATCTTGCCTCTAGTCATTTCATGCATCATGCCATCATGATCATCATATGAAATGCATAATAATTCTTGCCATGTTTACATTGTGAGTGTATGTGTTGTGCAGTGAGTGCATGTGTTACCTTGTTTGGAGTGCTACTCTAATCCCTCCCATTTCAAAAAACCATCACCTCTTCTCTCTCATTCAAATATTCCACATGATAACATTTTACTTGTTGTTTTCACATATTAAAAATGTTGCTCCTTTTCTAAATAATCAGATGAGAATTGTTGTGTAGCCTCAAGCATGTTCTACTGGTTTTGAATATTTCTAACAATGCAAACAGATTCCAATTCTAAATATATGTGAATGATTTAATTGTTCTAAAAATGCCAACTCCATTTTTATTAAATAGGCTACAATTTTCTGATTCCAAAACATATTTTCTTCCTCCCTAATTCTTTTCCAAACCTGCATGGTTTTATTCTTAAATTGTTGTTTTATTTCTATAGGAAAGGCCCTGTGTGTTTTGTTTTCGCTGAGAGAGAGTGGCCGGCCCACCTAGGCCTCCTCCCTTCCTTCCCTCCAGCGGCCCAGCTAGCTCCCGCGCGCACTCTCCTTTCCAGCGTGGCGCGAGCCGGGCCCGCTCGTCAGCCTCTCTCTTCCTCCCTCCTTCTTCCTCCTTTCCAGCTCCCTCTCAGAGAGAGCGCGAGCAGGGGCCCCGCCATGGCCGAGGTGGCGAGGGGAGCCGTGCCTCCAGGGCCTATAAAGCCTCGGTGTCCGTGCCCTCTCCCTAGGGTTTCCCCCTTCTCCTCCGCGCCGCCGCCATCTCCCTCTCCCTCCTTCTTCTCCCTCCTCACGGTAAGTTTCAGAGAGAGATTTCAGAGATTCAGAGAAGCAGAGAGAGAGCGCCGATCGTCCCCGCTGTCTCCTTCGTCGCCGGTGGCCTCTCCATGGCGTCCGGGATGCCCGCGGGGTTCCTGATGCCGTCCGCGTCCCGTTCCCGGCGTTAGGGAGGCCGGAGCGTCCCCGCGTCGCCTTCCCGTCGGCGCGTCGCGTGGGTGGAGCTGCGCTTCGTCAGGCAGCGCCAGCTCGTCGCCTTCGCCTCGCCGCGTCCTCGAGCAGCCCCGCAGTGAGCATTGGCTCCTCCTTCCCCCCCTCATCCTCGTCCATAGCCCGCCTAGTCATGTCCCGGTCGTCGTTTCGCTGTCGCCGCCATTGTCGAGCCGAGCGCAAGCTCGTGCTCGAGCTCCTCGCTGCCGCCGCGGTCAGCTAGGTTTGAGTGCGGAAATGGGCTCCCCTCCGTGCTCGCAACCTCCGCCAGTGCTCGCTGTCGTGGATTGTCGTCGCATCGCCGCGAATTTCATCGCCGTCGTGTCGCTATCGCCGGTCAGAGGGAATGCCTTGCTGTTTATATTTGTCGCGTAGATCCTCCTCTCTGTTCAGAAGCCGGCTCGGTAGCACAGTGGCATCGACTCAGGGGGAGGACCGAGAGGTCAGGGGTTCGAATCCCCCCTGCCTTTTATTTTTGTGACACTGTGCGCGTAGTGTGCGTGTGTGTATCTCTGTGGCCTGTGTGTGTGGTTCCCGTGTGGCTGCGTGTGGATTCCGTGTGCCTGTGGAGATTGTGTGTGTGTGTGTGTGTGTGTGTGTGTGTGTGAGTGACAGGTGGACCCTGTGGGGCTACCCTGTCATACTCAGGAGGGGCCTGGCTCACTGCCAGTGGGACCCCTCCCTTTTTTTGTTTAATTCTTTGTTTTGTCTCACTGTTGTTTTGTTTCCTGTTTTGGAAGTGCTGCCAAATCAGGACATTGCCATTTTTGTTCATGTGCAAATAGGGAAGGTTTTGACTTATAAGTGATTGTATGTAATTTCGAATTAGGTTTTGATTAATTTATTGACATGAACATATGAGTATGATATATGATTTTGGGGTAGAATTTCCCAAGGAATCCAATGGTGTACTTTGTTTGGGCATTTGAGCAAGTTTGCAAAATGTCATTTTTGTCCCAACATGCCATTTTGTCTTTTTCATATGATTTAACCTATGCAACATATGTGAAACTTGTCAACATGAATATGCTAGTGTTTTGTGGGTACTAGGCCTTGGTATTTTTGTTTGGCATGATCAGCTTGTGGATAAGTGGGTTTGTTGCTGTAAACATGCTAAGATAGTGACACTGATTTCATGTCTCAAATTTTGCCAAGTGTTGAATGCTGTTATTTTCTTGCCATGTTTAGAGGATGGTTCCCATGAATGTGTTGATCCTTTGAGTTTGGGGCCTTAACATGATTGGTTGTGCTCATCATGCTCTACCTAATTGTGCTAAGAACTTGAGCATTAAGACCTTGCATCATATTTAAAACCTGTTGTCAAGTTGCTATTCTGTTAACATGTGCCCAGTTTTGCCCTTGCTAATTTGTCCAAGTCTGAGAATCTGTTGTTATTTTTATGCCATGTTTAGAGGATGCTACCAAGTGCTATGTTGTGTTCTAGCTCATGCTCAGTGCTAGTGTTTTGTTGTAGATGTTGCCTTATATAATCCTGTTAATTTTCATGCCATGAAATGCCCTCTAGCATATATAAGTAATGCTGTCAATATGCCATCTGGTTAACTCAGATTCCAGAAAACTGGAATTTTCACTAAGTCCCTGAAATCTGTTTCAACATGCCATCTTGTGAGCATATTTGCTATTGATCCATGCTTCCCTCAAGTTTGTGTAGATGGATGATTTGTTAAGCATGATGTATAGTTTCTGTACATGCCTTGGTTTTGATTTAAAACTTGCTGTAGCTCTGGTTATGTGTGTTGCAAGATGCCATGTTGCTGTTTGTGGACAGGTTGTGTGTTTGAATGTTTTGTGACTTGTGGGAGCTATACTCCATTGTTTTGCTTGATCTTTAGCTCTATTCTTGCTAGATTTTCATTTCCTATCTAGTGGCATCCTTGGAACACCAAGGTACAGCCCAGAGTTTGCCTCATTTTGTGTTTTGCCTCCGTTAACGTTCGTACCTTGCCGTGAATGTACCGTGAGCTACGTTACTCTGTTTGCAACGTTCTACATATGCATTTGCATCGATTTTGCATGAAGCATTCATATTTGCCATGATCATGAATGTTCAAATAACTAAACTTGAGGTTCTGTCCAGAATACTAAAGAACTTAATAAGTGCATGAGAAACATGACTAGCTTAGGGTTGCCATGTTATAATTCTTAATATGACCATGCATCACCTTGTTTGTGCATTGCACCTCGCTGTTTGTTTATTTGGTGCTGTTCTCTTTGGGTAGACGGGAGTGTTGAGCCTGACTACGAGGATCCCAGAGAGTACAACTACGAGGACCCAGCTCTTTGTCCCTCTGAAGAACCAACAGGCAAGATGATCATACCCGGATCCCGACACTATTTTTGCCTTGCTAGATGTCTCGTTTTTACCGATATGTTACGTTGCCTACCACTTAAACTGTCAGCCTCCCAAATTGCCATGAAAGCCTCTAACCCCCTCCACTACCTAGCAAACATTGATTGGCTATGTTACCGCTGCTCAGCCCTTCTCTTATAGCGTTGCTAGTTGCAGGTGCAAGCTTTCCATGTGCCAACATGGATTTTGTTTATATCACTCTATTTACTGTTATTTAAATTAATGCACATATATATCTGGCAACGGTGGAAGGCTTGGCCTTTTGCTCGGTGTTTTGTTCCGCTATTGTCGCACTAGTTCCGAGTACCAGTGTTATATTCCATATTTTGCGCTCCTAACATGCTCGGGGTTGTTATGGGGACACCCTTGACCATTCGTTTTAGATTAAAACTTGTCTGGCAAGACCCAACTTTGGTACTACATTTGGTAAACAACCTAATAAAATTGCATAGGGCATAGCTACCCCGTGGATAATTAATCAACAAACCGGGCCAGTACTCCTCATGAGTGTTGGTCCAAACCGGGCGATGTCCGGCGCCCCCTGGTCCTCCGGGGTTTCAGCCAACCCGACGTCTTGCCCATCTGGTAGTGCCCTGAGAAAGAGATACGCGCGGCTCCTATTGGGATCTGGCCTGCCGGGCGGTCTTGCTGGACTTGTTTTACCTTTCTCAAATGTCTTGCGCGAGGAATTCCGGTTTTTGTTCGGGCTATCTCGAGGTTGCGGTTTTCCAGTGGAATTGCCTAGGAAGATCACGAGATTCGTGGTCGAGGTTATTCTCGCGGCGTGTGGTTAGTTTGTGATGGATGAGTTGGAGCACCCCTGTAAGGTTTAATCTTTTCGGAAAGCCGTGCCCGCGGTTATGTGGCAACTTGGAAATTTGTTTAACACCCGGTTATAGTAAACTTGAAGTAAACTCAAATAAAATACACCAACTGTGTGCATAACCGTGACTGTCTCTGCTTGTGAACATGAACCGAGAGAGAACGCGGTGGGGTTATGATTGACGTAAGTAGGTGTTCAGGATCATTTAGTGGTCATTCTAGTTCACGATCGTCATACGTTTGCAACCACATTTATATTCATGTTCTCGCAAGTTAGCCACCAAATACATGCTTAGCGCTTGCAGCAGCCTCACCACTTAACCAATTCCTTACCCAATGCCTTACATAGTTTCGGTACCCGGGTTATGAGATTGCTGAGTCCCTGTGGCTCACAGATTACAACAATACAGGTACAGGTGCTGATGAGAACGTGCCAGATGATGTGACTCAGCTCCAGTGGGAGTATGACGAAGAGAGTAGACGTATGTATGTTACTTATCCAGACGAGTAGGGAGCTTCGTGGTGGTGATCCTGGGATAGCAAGGCAGTTTTACATTGCTTCTTTTATCGTTTGGTTTCATCCGTAGCCGAACCCTGCCTTCTGAATGATGTATGAATAAATTTGTGTGGACTTGTAAGATAGCTTGTGGCAAGTGTAAGCCAACTCATATACTCATCTCTTCCGACATGTATTGCAATGTTTTACTGTACTTGCGAACGATGAGATGCGCTTCTATCCCTGTCGAGGCCACAAGCCTTAATAGGGATAGGACCGCATCTTGGGCGTGACATCATCCTCGAGCAAACCTGCAAGCTTAAATAATCCACAAACTTCATCAACATAGATTAGATGCAAATCAGGATGTAGTGTTCCATCTCCTGCAGAAGGATTAGCTAGCAGTTTCTCTATCATACCCGAAGGAATTTCATAATAAATATTTTCAGTAGGTTCAGTAGGTTGAGGAACAACTCTTTGTGCTTCCAGTCGAGGTGAAGATACCCCGAACAAGCCCCTCAGAGGATTATTTTCCATAGTAACAAGTGACAGTAAATTTCAGCACACTATATAAATTTTTCCTTACCAAATTCCACTTACCAAAGGCGCTTCACTCCCCGGCAATGGCGCCAGAAAAGAGTCTTGATGACCCACAAGTATAGGGGATCTATCGTAGTCCTTTCGATAAGTAAGAGTGTCGAACCCAACGAGGAGCAGAAGGAAATGACAAGCGGTTTTCAGTAAGGTATTCTCTGCAAGCACTGAAATTATCGGTAACAGATAGTTTTGTGATAAGATAATTCGTAACAGATAGCAAGTAACAAATGTAGCAAAGGTGCAGCAAGGTGGCCCAATCCTTTTAGTAGCAAAGGACAAGCCTGGGCAAACTCTTATATAAAGCGAAGCGCTCCCGAGGACACATGGGAATTTCTGTCAAGCTAGTTTTCATCATGCTCATATGATTCGCGTTCGTTACTTTGATAATTTGATATGTTGGTGGACTGGTGCTTGGGTGCTGCCCTTACTTGGACAAGCCTCCCACTTATGATTAACCTCTCTCGCAAGCATCCGCAACTACGAAAAAGGAATTAAGATAAATCTAACCATAGCATGAAACATATGGATCCAAATCAGCCCCTTACGAAGCAACGCATAAACTAGGGTTTAAGCTTCTGTCACTCTAGCAACCCATCATCTACTTATTACTTCCCAATGCCTTCCCCTAGGCCCAAATAATGGTGAAGTGTCATGTAGTCGACGTTCACATAACACCACTAGAGGAGAGACAACATACATCTCATCAAAATATCGAACGAATACCAAATTCACATGATTACTTATAACAAGACTTATCCCATGTCCTCGGGAACAAACGTAACTACTCACAAAACATATTCATCTTCATATTCAGAGGAGTATTAATTATCATTAAGGATCTGAACATATGATCTTCCACCAAGTAAACCAACTAGCATCAACTACAAGGAGTAATCAACACTACTAGCAACCCACAGGTACCAATCTGAGGTTTTGAGACAAAGATCGGATATAAGAGATGAACTAGGGTTTGGAGAGGAGATGGTGCTGGTGAAGATGTTGATGGAGATTGACCCCCTCTCGATGAGAGGATCGTTGGTGATGACGATGGCTTCGATTTCCGCCTCCGGGAGGGAAGTTTCCCCGGCAGAACAGCTCCGCCAGAGCCCTAGATTGCTTCTGCCCAGGTTCTGCCTCGAGACGGCGGCGCTTCGTCCCGAAAGCTCTCTTATGATTTTTTCCAGGTCAAAACCCTCCATATAGCAGAAGATGGGCACCGAAGGCCTGCCAGGGGGCCCACAAGCCACAGGGGCGCGCCCAGGGGGGTAGGGCGCGCCCCCCTGGCTTGTGACCTCCTGGTGGGTCCCCTCTGGTATTTATTTTGCCCAATATTTTTTATATATTCCAAAATAATTCTCCGTAACTTTTCAAGACTTTTGGAGTTGTGCAGAATAGGTCTCTCATATTTGCTCCTTTTCCAGTCCAGAATTCCAGTTGCCGGCATTCTCCCTCTTCATGTAAACCTTGTAAAATAAGAGAGAAAAGGCATAAGTATTGTACCATAATGTGTAATAACAGCCCATAATGCAATAAATATCAATATAAAAGCATGATGCAAAATGGACGTATCATCCGCCCCGACCTGGCCGTCCGCCATGGCCCCCAATAAGAGAGGGGGCGAGGCTCCGAAGGCGCTGGGACCTTCGTCGACGCCGGAGCCCGCGTTAGGTCGATCTTTGGTGGTCAATCTTGAAGGGTTGGAGAAGGTACGACTGGCGGTCGCCGCCGGCTCCAACGAGTGGGGGGTGACCAAGATCTGGCTGGGCTCGCGGCCTCAGACCGAGCTGGGGGCCACCTGCATTCCCCTTCATCTCCGTGCCCTCCTATCAGGCTTGCTGCCGCCGTTCTCGGACTTCTTTTCCACCGTGCTCACACATTATCAGGTTCATGCGCTTCATCATGACCCCGGCTCCATCGTCCTCCTTTCCACCTTCGCGTTCCTGTGTGAGGCCTTCATCGGCGTATCCCCTTCTGTGGCCCTGCTTCGCCAATTCTTATCCCTCCAGTTGAACCCTGGGGAACACTGTTCAGGATGTGTGTCCCTGAGAGCAGTTGATCCGACGGCCAATGGGGCCCTCGGTGCCCAGCTTTCCCCGAACGTAGAAGGCTTCCGGAGGCAGTTGGTGTACGTCGATGCCGCTGAGGCCTGCCCCCTGCTCCAACTCCCGTTGGTTCCTACAGAGACAAGTCCCGGGTGGGAACACGAGGAGCTTGTCGACCCGCGGCTCGCGCAGGTTTTGGTCAGGCTGGCGGAACTGAAGAAGGCGGGCGTGACAATGGCGATGGTGGTGCGAGAGTTCTCCCGCCAGCGAATTGCTCCTCTTCAGCGCCATTCCCGCCCGATGTGGACTTTCGCAGGCCCTCACGACTCCATGAGGCTCCAGGCCCCTTCTCTTCTTTCCAGCGCGCTGCGCGAACTGCTCCGTCGCCTGACCGGCGGGGAACTGGATGAGCTTCCCCGGGACGGCCTCCCCTTGTACTACCACAAGAACGGGGAAACCCTTGCCCGGAAGATGTCTCGCTTCGACGAGTGGGGGTTTCTTCCTTCGGAGGGAGCGGGTCCCCGGGGCGATCCCCCCGCGAGGGCCTCGGGTCCTGGGGGTCCTGACGCCATGGCTCCCCCTTTGGCCGAGGTGGGGCGTCCTGCGTCGCCCATTCCCCGGGCTCATGCCTCGGCCCTTCCCGGGGGTGAGGATGATGCCCCACCGGTGAAGGTGTTCGCCGCCTCCGCTGTAGGGTGCCTAGCGTCAGATGCCGTCATGTCGTCCCCGGGCCCCCGCACTCGCCGGAAGAGGAAGGGGCCCGGGAGCAGCTGCTGCCCAGCGCCGTGGGTGCCGATGAAGAGGAAGTGGATTGCCGTGGATGAGTAAGTGTCCGAGCCCCTCAGTCTTCCCCTGGTGTGCCCCCTCTGAATCTCTGTTCCATAGGTCCCCCCCACCCCCGACGAAGGGAGAGACGCGACGCCACCGCCGCCTCCTGAGGCTACCGGGCCCATCGTGGCCCTGTCTTCTACGGGCCTCGGGATTCCTTGCAGGAGGGCGCCCGTACCCGAGCTCGTGCGGCCTTCGGGAGGTCCAGAGCGCGAGTTTCCTGCGATCTTCTACGTACGTGGCCTCCAACTTGCAGGGGAGGGGCTACGTTCTCCGCTGACAGTCTTCCCTGGGAACCAGTCGCACCGTGCCCTAGGGCCCTCCTCGAGCGAAGACGCGGATCCCCGCGGGGCGCGGCTTCCACCTGGGGAGAAAAGGGAGGAGTCCCCAGCCCCCGGGCGCGCACTGGGGTCATGCGGCCCCTCGCATGACTTCCCTACTGGTCCAGGGGAAGGCGGAAATCCTGGTTGGGCCCTCAAGCTCGCATGTGACCGAAGCGCCGTGCGGCGCGGTCTGCTCCAAACCTGGGGGCGGAGCTCGCCGACACCGACACCCGCCTTGAGGCGGAGCGCCAGCACCTCGCGCGAGAGTGGCACTGTCTTGGGGTTGCTGTCAACCTCGGTCGTCTGCAATGCGAGCGCGCCCATGCAGATGCTGAGGGGTCCCTTGCCGCGGCGGTGGAGGCCCGCGACCACGCCCTTGCAGAGGCCCAAGCCACTGACAGCTGACGCAAGGCCTCGGAGAAATGCTTGGAGCAGCTTCAGGCCTCCAACGCCGCCCTTGAAAGACGAATCCAGGTGCACAGGGCCGCACTTGACGACCTGAAGATCGAGTTGCCCACTGGCGGTGCGGGCCCCACGTACCCGAAGACACGCTAACGATGGAGGTGTTGGAGCAGAGCCTGGAGCGCGAGAGGCTGGAGGTGAGGGAGCACCAGGTCTCCCTCACCGAGGACTCCCTCGCCACCCGTGAGGCGAAAGTTCACGAGGAGATCGGCAACAAGATGGCACAGGTTCGGCGCACCCTCCTCCAGGATTATCACGCAAAGTTGAAGCTCTAGGAGTCTCGCTTCCGCAGGCGACGCGACAACCTGAAAAGCGAGGCCGATGACCTCAGGAGAAGGTTAGATCAGGCAGAGCGACGCCAGAAAGCTGCGATGGATGCCCAGGCTGCTGCCGAAGCTGAGCTGTCTTTTCTCTATAAGCAGGTGAAGGGCGTCACTTCCCTCGCGGAGAAGGCTTCGGACGAGGCGGATCGTGCCCGCGGCCTTCAGTACACGCGCTCCAAGATGTTCCAATCCCTCGAGAAGAGGGCCCACCAGGCCGAGAGCAACATCTGCGGCGAGAGCGTCTCGAGCCCTCTCGTTCCTGACGATGCCGGGTACCTGGGCTTCTTTTCCAGGGTCGTGGAGCACCTTGAGGGGGGTGCAGAGAAAATACGCGAGCTCGTGGAGGAGAAGCGCCGCGACCTCCTTGCGCGGGCGGCCTCGCGCGTCTTCAGCCATCTCCTTCGCCTCGATCCGCACTTCGACTTCAAGGCGGTGCTCGCCCCCGTGCCCGAAGTGATCCAAGGCGCCCTTGCCGAGTGGATGGAGGACCATGTGGAGGACTTGATAGCGGGGTTTTCTTCTGATGAACCGGAGGACCATGCCGAAGCCAGGGAGCGCGAGCCCGGCGCTGGTGGTGATGATGAGGGCGACATTGGCGGCATGTCTCCATAAGTTGTCTTCATCTTTACCTGTCAGGGTTATGAGTGTGGCCCTGTGGCGACTTGAATGTATTTTTGGAGAGACCCTTGAGGATACTCCCATGTGACGTGATGCATAGCATCGTACCCCTTTTTGCCAAGAATTCCTGCCGATCAGGATGATCGTGTCGCGCGAGCGCCCGAGCGTCTAGGCTTTGGCAGGGTGTGCGCGGCAGCGCGTCCACCGCGTCCAGTCTCCGCTTACCAGTCGCACGCGGGAGAGGAAGGGGCCGGCAACTGCCGAACTTCCCTAAGAAAGCGAGATGCAAAACGGAAATCGTTACCCAAAAAGAATGACACTCCCTCTTCCAGAAGAAAACCGCAAAAACTCCAAGTTTCATTCCAAAGGGTGGCAAATTCGAATACAAATTAGGCAAGGAACAGCCACGTCCGGCACCTAGGCTAATCTTCGTCTTCGTCTTCTTCCCAGCGCGGAGCGTAGGGCTTCCACCTTGCGTGGGCATAGTCATTGGAGGACAGTGTTGTCCGCCAGCGCGGAGCATGCGGCTTCCACTTGGGCATGGGATGGAACCCCTCCGCATCCTCGGGGGGCTCCGGGCATATACAACCCACTCATTATTACGTGAGAGTGTCACGGGTCGAGCCTGGGGGTGCGCAGGGAGCTCCATGCCTCCTGGACATGGAGCCCATTCCCAGCCCCCAAGCATGATGAGACGAAGTAGGGTCGGCTCCGGACGGGCCCTCGAGCGCGGGGGGAGCCCCCCACGCTCTCCGCAGGGGAGGCCCGCCTCGGAGCTGGGCCTCGGGCACTCCAAAGCCCGGGCGCGGATGTCATCGTGGTAGTAGTGCCGCAGCCCCCTGCGCTTCGGGTGGGGCTCGGCGCATGGTCCTTCCGTCACGCGCGAGGCTGATGCCCAGGGCGGTGCCCCAGCGCGCCTCGCTGGGGTGCCCGGGAGCCTCACACGGATACCCAATCCCCCGTCCCCAGGTGGACCGAGCCGGACCTGGGGACATGGGCGAGTATGCGATCCCCTGCCGCTGGTCGAGCGAGGCCTGGCTCGGAGACATGGGCGTGTGTTCCACCCTCCGTCTCTGGATAGGCGACGCCCATCCTGGAGACATGGGCGTGTGCTCCACCCTCCGTCTCTAGGTTGGAAGCACCAGGCCTGGGGACATGGGCATGTGTTCCACCCTCCGTCTCCAGGTTGGAAGCACCTGGCCTGGGGACATGGGCGTGTGTTCCACCCTCCGTCTCCAGTCTAGGGGCGCCTGGCCTGGAGACATGGGCGTGTGTTCCACCCTCCATCTCCAAGCAGGTGACCCCCGGTCCGCGGACCCAGGCGCTTGCTCAGGGTAGCTCCCCACCAGCGGGCGCGCCTCATGAGGCTGCCAGTGCCAGGCACCCTCGCGAGGCTGCCAGTGCCAGCCGCCCTCGCGAGGTTGCGCATACCAGCCCCGACGAAAGCTGCTCACGAGGTCGCATATGCTCCCCCTGTTGTCGTGGTGGCCGGCGCTGCTCCCTCTGCAGTCCGGGCGCTCGTTAACATGGTCGTTGTGGAGTTGCATGAGCCCCCGGGCGCGGGCGTAGATGAGTCGCCGGGCGTCCGCCCCAGACGCGGCGGGCGCGCTGGGAGGCGCGAGGCGGCGGCCACCCAGCGCGGCCAGCATCTCCCACCAGTCTTCGTCCGCACCGGGGGTTAACCCCTGTGTGCCCGACGAACTAGGCCGCACCCCTTGCGGGTGCGGGTCGCAACACGCTTCCCAAGGGCATTCGCGTGTCCTCAGCGTCGTGCCGGTTGGTTGATTGACTCTATGGATGTGAGCCCCCAGGCCCGTCCCGTAGGGAAGCGCCTCGACCTCGCCGGCTATGGTGGTGCGCCTGGCCACGCGACATACCCAGTCGTCGTAGCGACCGCTAGAGGCGTGGAAATGCTGCAGTTTGCGGGCCACGAGGAGCGCGACTCACCCGCGCATCAGGTCGCGGCAAACTCTGGAGGATGATGCCGTGACGCGGACGCGGGGGAGGGTCGGGCGACGAGAACGTGCTGCGCGGTTGATGAGGGCGGCAGCCTCCGGCGTCTGTCGAAGGCCGGGCTGGCGATGGCGTCCGCCAACGGGGGGCAAGGCGACGCGGGATGCCGAGGTCTGCAGGCGTCGCCCGAGCGACGCGAGCAGCCCACCGTTCGGCGCGGGCTCGGTGTCCCTTGGCCATGGAAACGGCGAGCGGAGGCAAGGTGAATCTTGTAGAAGACTCCGACACGCCCCTACTTGGCGCGCCAAATGTCGTATTTCGGGCTCCGCAAAACCCAAAGAGGTTCGAACTCAGGGGCGTGTGCGAAGATCCCCACCAGCTTCGACCTCAAGTTCACAGCTCGACAGCCTAGCTTGACGAACTCTCGCAATCGTGGGGAAGGAGAATAGCACATGAGGATTTACCCAGGTTCGGGCTGTTGCGAAGCGTAAAACCCTACTCCTGCTTTTGGTGGATTGCCTCACGGGGAGATTTGTGGATGAACTTGTAGAGTGGTGGGTAGCCTCGCGAGGGCGCTCGGGTGGTGTTGGACCCCCCCCCTCTTTGGCGCAGCCTAATCTCTATTTATAGTGGCCCGGGTCCTCTTCCCTTATTGCAATGGTGGGAAGGGATCCCACAATGGCCAAATTCAAAGGGGGACAAGGAGTGCACCCTTATCCTGATGAAAGGTGGTCTTCGCGTTCAAAGTAGCCGGTGGTGACACAGAGATGGGCTCGGCGATGACGTCCGTCCTGCGGAGCTCGTGGTCTTGGTCTCGTTGCACCGGAATGGAAACCTTTGGGGGTGCTTTGGGAACCTGCGTACGTCTTTGCCTCCTTTGCACCAAAGTGGAACTGTCTCCTCTCTGCGTGCCGGTGCCCGCCTGGCCTGGCTGGCACCCCCGACCTCCCGAGGCTCAGTACTGCATAGGGATCTACACCCCTCAGGAGGCGGCCTGGGGTGGCCTCATCCCTCTGAGGGTCTTGGTGCCGTCCCCCTCGCGAGCGCGGGGCTCTCGCGAGGGCCTTGTCTTGAGTGAGGCCACGCTGGGCCATGCTTAGATGTCGAAGTGGGCCACGCCCTGGGCCGTAGGCAGGCAAGTCTGGGTACCCCCATTCCCAGGATGCCGACAAAGATACTACCGCACATTGGGATCCTTAATTGACCCTCTCGGCTTATTAATCGCCTTGATCTCTGTCCAGGAGTTGCAACTAGTTTCTGGTGTTTGTAGGAAAAGTGTTGGCGGCCGTGCATAGCGCTGCCTGACGGGGTGGGCTGTGATGAGGTAGATACACAGTGGCACAGTGTACCAAGGGTCACTCGGATGGTGGGCTTGGGAACCCTGCGCACATCGTTTGAGGCCGTAGCGGAAACTCCGGCCGCACTTCCGTGCGGGTTCAGTCTCAAATAGGCGATAAACCTGGACTAGGGTCTTGTGTGGTTGACGGTCGTGGCCGACTCCCTCGCTGGGCTTCCGCTTGAAGGTTGCCGAGGTGCCTTTTTACGTGCACATTGCGATAAGTGACGAGAGCGTGTGTGAAGAAGTGCACCCCTGCAGGGTTATCAATCTGTTCGAATAGCCGCGTCCTCGGATATGGACTACTTGGAAAACTTATGTGGTTCACAGATAACTTGAAATGGATACTCTAAAATGCGCAAGATAAGTGTGAGTGCTATGGATGGCCTTCTCGTAGGGAGACGGAAGTGGATCCATAGTGGTGTGTTGGTTTGGTGAATATGTGGACTTGTGTGCGCTTTATCGCTCCAAAGAAAAGATACTGCTTGTAGTTGTAGTATAGGTTAGCCAAGAGTCAAAGCTGGCTTGCTGCAATAAACACCACAACCCCCTTGTTGACAATGATGCATAAGTACATAGTTCTGATGTAAGTCTTGCTGAGTACCTTTGTACTCATGGTTGCTTAATTTATGTTTTTTGTAGAGGAGATGTCAGTCTCGTTAGTGATTCTTACGACGTGAAGTTCGATGGTGACCGGATTAGCTCGGGAATCCCAGACAGAGGTCTGGTTCCTTTGGTAGGTCGTTGTAGCTTTTCTGGCTCCTCCAGCCACTCTAGTAGATGTCTGTACCCAGACATGTTTTGCTTCCGCTTGAAGCTTGTATGACTTGAGTGTTGGGTCATGTGACCCCTGTTTGTAATATCACATTATGTTGGCTCTTATGAGTCATTAATGAAACTTGAGTCATAGAGTTATGTTGTGATGCCATGTTGTATCTATGCATATTGTGCATATTCCGTGTATGTTTGAAATGCATTGGTATGTGTGGGATTCGACACCTAGTTGTGTGCCTTTAGTAGCCCTCTTTACGGGAAAATGCCTCTTTGTGCTTCCACCGAGCCATGGTAGCTTGCTACTGCTCCGGACACATTGATTGACCGGCGTGTATCCTTCTTTGCTGTTGTGTCTGTCCCTACGGGGAAATGTCTCGCAGTGTAATGGAGTCCATGTAGCCTGCTATGACTCGTCTACACGCAGTTGATGACAGAAATGTCTCACGGTGTAATGGAGTCCATGTAGCTTGCTATGACTCGTCTACACACGCTGATGACCGACACCTGCATTGTTGGGTTACGTATGTCTGTTCCTGTACAGATGTGCCACTTGGGTTCTATGACTAGTCATGTCAACCCGGGTTCTCTAGCGTATGATTGCTAGCGACATAATCATATACGTGATCCAAAAGACGCAAACGGTCCCGGCCAAGGTAAGGTGGCATCCGTGGGGATTACCGTGCGTGTGGCCGCAAAGTGATGTGATATGTTACAAGCTGGACTCATATGACTTAGGATCGGGGTCCCGACAGTGTTGGTATCAGAGCTTGACTGCCTGTAGGATTACCAAGCCAAAACTGGTCGATGTTTGTGTCTAGAACTGCTTTACTTATATAAGGGAAGTGATTGTGGAAGGGAACGTAAGATTCTTTTACTCCTTTGCTCGTGTCATTCTAATTCTGAGTCATCCTCTTCTTTATTCAACGGGGTTAAGAATTAGGCTTCTCATTTATCTATAAGGATGATGAGTTACCATGCTGGAGACTTATAGGAAAGTTGATGTCTTCATGGATATATGTCTCCATAAGAAATCAGTTGTTTTGCTGTGAGTTTTCATGCAGATTGCCTCATATTTCATGCCCGTACAGCCGTTATGTTGTCCGAGTTATCCAGGGTTTCTAAATTTTCTGATGCAATTACAAATCCCTTCATCCCGAGTTAATGTCTTTGGGCCAGATAAAGCACTCCAACTATTGTGTTGAGATATTCCATTACCTCGACGTGTTTGTTGAAGTGTTAGGAAACCAAGTTGTTTCGGAAAACCACCCAACAGTCTAGTGGTGTTTTGTGTTCCCAGTGTGATAATTCTGGCCATCGTTATCAAAAGCATCCTGAGATGCTACTTAGTCGGTAGGTATTCTATTTCTGGGTTCTTGAACCCAAGGATCAATCTGCTCATTCCGGTTGATAGTATTTTCTCGTTCCTTTAGGATATTAGTAACCTTGTTCTAGCTTTCAAGGTTTGTGGTACATCATTCTTCCAATACCATGAACCAGTTATGGCAGAAGTTCCTCGTGAACTGAAGATCACGACAAGAGTGCTCTTCATGTGTCCTCCATTCCATAGTTGTGAGCCTGCCAATTCTTTCCCTTCTGCATGGATTATCTGGAAGAAAATATGTTGAACTTTGTTTGACATATTCAATCTATGCATCTACAACTCAGGAAAAATCATGTGCTCTTGAGTTGCCCTTCTTCAATTGTATTCTAACCTTCATCTATCAATGGATAGGCAAGATTAGTTGTGCATTCGTTTTCATCGACGCATATTATTCTTGTGGTCCGTCAAGCCATTCTATTTCGGAATGACTAGGAGAAGCAAACTCCAGTACCTCATCCATTTCTTGGATTGGGTCAAAGCAGTTGTATTCCGCAGATCAAAATGCCAATCCAACTTTTGTTTTGTTCTACCTTGAGGTATTACCCTCTTCATGTCAAAATCGTCATGAGAATTGCATGGCCTCTTATGCATTCTTGATACAGTGGTACTTCTCACCATCATTATTCATTCCTCGGTATCCATGTTGGTTGTAACTGGAATGCCGACAAGTGAACTGTGGTGTGTGAAATCAATACCTCTAGCAATCCTATTGCTTGGAAGTTAATGGACAATAATTTCACTCTTAGTGTGATGATCATTGAATTGTCATCCTAAGATTGACCGTGCTAACAAGTCCATCTTTCCTAGTGCACTCTTCGATCAATGAGTTAGGTTTGTGCCAAGCTCTTTTGATCATATCGTCTTGCCCTGAAAAGCAAGATTGTTCTCGAGCTCAATAACATATCGGTGGATCATGATTTTCCGAATATCTTCTCGGAAGTATTGCCAGGTTGTCCCCTGACCGTTATGTTGAGTTCATGATCAAGTTGGTTTCCTGTAAACCATCCCTTCTCCAAGACTTTGTGTTGGATACCCCCGAACCAGTTGGTTAAGCTAAACAACAGCTTGGAGAGTTGGAAGATGAAAGCCTTGCCTAACTTAGTTGTTCCAAGGGGATATCTTGTGTGTGTGTGTGTGTTCAAGAAAGATGATATCTTCATCGGTTGATCCTCGTGATCAATGGTTGCATCTATCATCTTGTCTAATCTTTGATTTGAGAGTGGGATATCGCCAAATCAAATCAGAACCAAGGATCTTCCTAATGTTGTTTTACTCATGGTTCTTTCCTCGAGCATACATCATTAGAATAGAAGAAGGCTAGGAGGGAGAGAAAAAGATGTTGTCCAGGGGTAGAATTTGGGGTTTTACCCCATCAGTCAGTGACTTGAGGCCATGGGCCTTTTACTGGGGGTAAAGGAACACTATAAAGGGATGTGGTAAATAGTTGAAGTGAAGGAGAATAGCAGAAGGGGGTCAAAACAGGTTTTTACTAAACTGTCAGAAGGTGTTGAAGAAAGATGATATCTTCATTGGTTGATCCTCGTGATCAATGGTTGCATCTATCATCTTGTCCAATCTTTGATTTGAGAGTGGGATATCGCCAAATCAAATCAGAACCAAGGATCTTCCTAATGTTGTTTTACTCATGGTTCTTTCCTCGAGCATACATCATTATATCCTTTGGTCTGACCAATGCTCACCTTGTTCACATAGCTGTGGACTTCCATTTTCGTGAAAACCTCGAGGGACTATTGTTGAGCCCATCGACAACGTTAGCGTTGGAAACTTTTGTAGCCAACATCTTCATATCCCGTTTGTGAAATATATGTTAGGTGTAAGAAGTGACTCCTTTTCAGTTCATGAGGATTAGATGCAAGTTGCTGCCATGAGTTTGAGAGAACTTCATTTTTCCTCCTCTGGAATCATCCCAAGTCAATCATGCATGTGTGAAGTATTCTATGGCTTGATAGGCTCGCTACCTCCATTTCGTATGAATTTCCTAGCACAAGAAGCCACTGATTGATTTGTTTAAGGAAAGGAAGTTAAGTGTTAATCCTGAAGGGCCCTGACGGACATGCACAAGGCTTTGTTACCTCCAATGATGGCTCCCAACCAGAACTCGGTAGTGTTTAGTTGTAACACTATGTGTTCATGCTTGTCTTGGACAGTGTGCCCACTTGAGTCTTGCAATCCAGCTCATGTTTTGGAGTTGGCTTCCGTAGTTCATTCCCCGAGAATCTCGCAACGTCATCTCTTCGATTTGTGTTGCAAAACTTCCCTTCCAGACGTGCTGAGTCTGGGACATGCTGTCACCAACCAGATCTGAATCTCAGGCAGATATAATGGTTGGAACGTTTCCCAAGGATTATAATATTGGTCTCTTTGTAACCCGGTAAAGTGATGTTGTGGCTAACGCACCTAGCCGGAAGAGATATTGTTATAATATCTTGTATTAGCAATTTAGCCACTTTCCCATGAGGATTTCATATGACTTATTTTAGAAGTTGTTCCTCATGGACCCCTTTGAGATCCCGAAGTCCGACCTATTACTTGATGCGCTAGATATCAAGCATTATCTATAATCAAGTTATGCTAGTACATCAAGGAGAACATTAGAAGCGAAGTGCTAAATGTCTCTCGGTCGATCATCCAGATTTCGCTCCCTTGGCATAGCTAAGGTGAAATCTGAGAAAGTGTTGTCTTTCTTTGCATCTGCATCTTCCATCGTTATTCGTCATGGTCGTATGATGTGTTGCCAGGATCCTTGGCATGGATGTTGGTAAAACCCTGATGAATGTGGAAATGCTCAAGTTCTTGAGATCATGCTCAGACACTGGGTTATACCCTCGGTATTAATTGGAATGTGCCTTCCGTTGCCGAGTTGTTTTATAACTCTAGTTTCCCTCCGATCTGAGTATGCCATTCTTTTGAATTTCTTCGAACGATCGTTGTGAATTGCCTTAGGCTGGTGTGAAGAGTTTCAATGATCTCTACATCAAAAGTAATTCTTTTTGCCACTTAAGTGATAATCCTACGAGACACCTTCCCTAAGGTGCCCGTTATGGTATGAAGGGCAACTAACTCCTCGCTACTTTGAAAACCATGCTCCATCTGCTTTAAGCGTGGAATTGTTGCCTACCAAATGGAACCCCCATCATCTACCTCATTCCATCGTTCTCGATGTATGTTTGTGTCTCAGCTCAAGAGACGTTCTTACATCCCATTCCATGAGTTGATCATGAGTTGCTCGATCTTCGAGAAGATCGATTCTTGTAGAGTTTTCCTATTTCCATTGTCGTTGTGTTGGATAATGATCTCGAAGGCAAAGATGTCAACATCAACATGATGCAATGAATCAACATCTTCGAGAAGGGCAATTGGATCATGAAGATTGTGTTAGCGTTGTGTTCCCTGTTGTCCTCTTACCCTACGCCTGAATCTCGGGACGAGATTCTTGTTTAGTGGGGGTGAGTTGTCACAGCCCTAGAAATTGTTTGCAAATAATTATATTAGTTGCATCAGTGAGCATCCATGCATCATGTTCTATTTCATGAAACTTGAAATGGGGATGACCTAACCCAACCCCAAATGGATTAAACCAAATTCCAAGCAAATTTGAATCAATGAACCCAAAATGGCCTTCATAAAACCCAAGCAAATGGGATTTACCTCAAACCAAATAACTGGTCCAAACCAGCAAATTCTAGGTTTGAAAAGAAATATTTGAAACCAGTGAAAAATATTTCTGGAATTATTTTAGTTACTTCTATTTTTCATAAATAAATAAAGCTGTCCAAAATAGAAAACAAAATGTTCTCTGTGTGAGGAATAATCCACTCAACCATAGGAACAAGTTTGAAGTTTTTCAGAATTATTTCGTATTTCATACAGAACAAAATAGAGTGCAATATTAGAAAATAGAAGCAGAAAAAGAAATTAAAAAAAGAAAGAAACTTTACCCGGCCCAGGAGAGAAGCCAGCCCAGCCCATCAGGGGAAGGGGGGTCTTCTTCCTCCTCCTGCTAGGAGGACGGGCGCATGCCCGACGCGCGTGCTCTCTCCTCGCGCCACCTCCTGCCTGCTAGCCCACGTCGACGACGCGGATAGACACGGCAATGCCGTCCATACCTCTTGACCCCCTCTCTCTTCCCCCTCGCCTCTCTCCCTCTCCTGTCGCCATGGCCGAAGCCATCACCGACTCGCTGTCGTCGCTCCGTAGCCATCGAGTCCCCCATGCCCTTTCCCCGTGTCCAGAAGAACCGCGACGTCGTCCTCGACCTCCTCACCGAGCCAAGCAACCGGAGGACCCCTCTGTCGTCTCCATCGATGTCATCTTCAGGCTCCAGCTCCGGCGCACTTCTCCGGCGATTCGCGGCCATCTGCGCCTCCCCGAGCTTGCCGTCCGTCTCATCTGACTCGCCATGAGTTCCTGCTTCAAACCCCCCTAACCCCGTAGCTTGTCCCTCGCCGTAGCCATCGCCCCCTTGCTGACCGTAGCGCGCTACCGCCTGAGCGCATCACCGACGCAGCTCTGGTGACCTTAGGGTCCCGTGCACGTGCCCGTTGGGCTCGTGTGCATGCGTAGGTTCGATTGGTGCTAGCCTTTGTCCCTGCCGTGCACCGCAATGCTGAAGCCACTGAGTCCCGAACTCCAGTCGCCGCCTTTGTCAACGCCGCCGTCGCTGCGGACCACCTCCGGCCACCTAGCGGCCACAAACGGTCGCGGCCCGTCCCCAACTTTCCATAGCGCCTAAGCACACCCAAAACCTTGGCATGTAGAGCAATCCCGAACATCTCCGGTGAGACACCGCCGCGGATATGGGTCGCCGGCGACCAACCCCGACGGCGCTGACATGGACGTCATTAGCATTAAGCCAATGACCCCTCTAGGTCACTGATAACTGGGCCCCCACTGCTAATTAACCCAGGTTTAATAGAAAACTATTCGGTTAAATTAAATCCGGTGGCCCCACTGGTCAGTTTGACCTGGCCACGTGGCGGTTGACTGGACCCACCGGTCAGTGACTGACTGGGTCCCTTGTTGACTGCTGAGTCAGCAGTTGACTGGGCCCCACTGGTCAGCATCAGTAGATGACCTTGTTACACTGACGTGTGGGCCCAGCTAGTCAGGTTTGACCCAGGTCGGCCCTGTTGACCTGATGACGTCACCCTTAGGTAATGCTGACGCAATATATACTTCTGGATTTCAGAAAATGTTTAAAACTTCGAAAAATCATAGAAAATAATCTGTAAGTCAGATGAAAATAATTTATATATTAAAAATGATCAGAAAAATCCAATGAATCTATTTATGACATATCATGCATGTTTGAACAAGTGCACATCACCAACTAGGACATTTTATTATTAGGGCAATGTATGAAATATCATTTGGAGTTGGAATTCAAACTTGTTTGAATTCCACTTCAATTAACTTGGTTAATTATCAATCTAGGTCAATTCAATACCTTAACTTGTCATATCATACATTATGTTTGTTGCATTGTATTGAATGTGTTGCTTTCTTGCTTTGTCGGTGTTGTTCCTTCTCGGTAGAAGATGGTTCTGACGTTATGATCGTTGACACTGATGAATAGAAGTATTATCTTCAGATCTATCAGGCAAGCAACCCCACCTTGAGCATACTGATATGAACCCACTCTCTCGCTCCAGCTCTCTTTTACTGCATTAGGTAAATAATGATTCAACTGTTATATGTTCTCGGTAGTTGAACCCATTCCTTTGCATGACCTGTCTTTGTCACAGTAAATAGTTGAAACCACTTAGCATGAGTAGCAACTGTGAGCCTTGTTGTGCCCATTCATCCATGCTTGCTTACTTGTTGTGCCTTCTATGCTTAGAGTCGTGTCGTGTCGGGTCTGATCCATCTGGGCGATGAATCGGAATGGCATATTCATGTCCTGCCGTGTGAGAGCTAAGTGTGTGAACACGATTTGGTAAAGGTAGCGATGAGAGCCCATGTAGGAGTACATGGCGGGTTGTCTCATTGGGACCGTCCTTAAGAACTGAGTTATGTGTGTGTTATCCAAGACAAGATACTACCGCACAATGGGATCCTCAATTGACCCTCTCGGCTTATTAATCGCCTTGATCTCTGTCCAGGAGTTGCAACTAGTTTCTGGTGTTTGTAGGAAAAGTGTTGGCGGCCATGCATAGCGCTGCCCGATGGGGTGGGCTGTGATGCGGTAGATACACAATGGCACGCTGTACCAAGGGTCACCCGGATGGTGGGCTTGGGAACCCTGCGCACATCGTTTGAGGCCGTAGCGGAAACTTCGGCCAGACTTCCGTGCGGGTTCAGTCTCAAATAACCGATAAACCTGGACTAGGGTCTTGTGTGGTTGACGGTCATGTCCGACTCCCTCGCTGGGCTTCCGCTTGAAGGTTGCCGAGGTGCCTTTTTACGTGCACATGGCGATAAGTGGCGAGAGCGTGTGTGAAGAAGTGCACCCCTGCAGGGTTATCAATCTATTCGAATAGCCGCGTCCTCGGATATGGACTACTTGGAAAACTTATGTGGTTCATAGATAACTTGAAATGGATACTATAAAATGCGCAAGATAATCGTGAGTGCTATGGATGGCCTTCTCGTAGGGAGACAGAAGTGGATCCATAGTGGTCTATTGGTTTGGTGAATATGTGAACTCATGTGCGCTTTCTCCCTCCAAAGAAAAGATACTACTTGTAGTCGTAGTATAGGTTAGCCAAGAGTCAAAGCTGGCTTGCTGCAATAAACTCCACAACGCCCTTGTTGACAATGATGCATAAGTAGATAGTTCTGATGTAAGTCTTGTTGAGTACCTTTGTACTCACGGTTGCTTAATTATTATTTTTACAGAGGAGACGTCAGTCTCGTTAGTGATTCTTACGACGTGAAGTTCGATGTTGACCGGATTAGCTTGGGAATCCCAGACAGAGGTCTGGTTCCTTTGGTAGTGTCGTTGTAGCTTTTCAGGCTCCTCCAGCCACTTTAGTAGATGTCTGTACCCAGACATGTTTTGCTTCTGCTTGATGCTTGTATGACATGAGTGTTGGGTCATGTGACCCATGTTTGTAATATCACATTATGTTGGCTCTTATGAGTCATTAATGAAACTTGAGTCATAGAGTTATGTTGTGATGCCATGTTGTATCTACGCATATCGTGCATATTGCGTGTATGTTTGAAATGCATTGGTATGTGTGGGACTCGACACCTAGTTGTGTGCCTTTAGTAGCCCTTTTTACGGGAAAATGCCTTTTTGTGCTTCCACCGAGCCATGGTAGCTTGCTACTGCTCTGGACAGATTGATTGACTGGCGTGTATCCTTCTTTGCTGTTGTGTCTGTCCCTACGGGGAAATGTCTCGCAGTGTAATGGAGTCCATGTAGCCTGATATGACTCGTCTACACGCAGTTGATGACAGAAATGTTTCACGGTGTAATGGAGTCCATGTAGCTTGCTATGACTCGTCTACACACGCTGATGACCAACACCTGCATTGTTGGGTTACGTATGCGTGTTCATGTATGGATGTGCCACTTGGGTTCTATGACTTGTCATGTCGACCCGGGTTCTCTAGCGTATGATTGCTAGCGACATAATCATATACGTGAGCCAAAAGACGCAAACAGTCCCGGCCAAGGTAAGGTGACAGCCGTGGGGATTTCCATGCGTGAGGCCGCAAAGTGATGTGATATGTTTGAAGCTAGACTCATATGACTTAGGATGGGGGTCCCGACATTGAGTTCTTCAAAGGCATTGCCAACTTTGTCCGCCCACTTAAAGTCGCCTGATTTCTTCAACAACTGGTAGAAGGGGATCGCCTTTTCTCCCAGGCGGCTTCTAAACCGGCTTAAGGCCGCGATGCGTCCGGCGAGCCGCTGAACTTGATTCACGTTTGCCGGCTCGGACAACGACGTCACCGCCTTGATCTTGTCTGGGTTGGCCTCGATGCCCCACTGAGAGACCAGGAACCCTAGTAGCTTGCCCGCAGGAACGCCAAAGACACACTTCGTCGGATTAAGTTTCATCTGGTATACTCGAAGATTATCGAAGGTTTCCTTGATGTCATCTAAGAGCGTCTCTTTCTTCTGAGATTTTACCACGATGTCATCAACGTAGGCATGAACGTTGCGCCCAATCTGTGGGCTAAGGCAACTCTGGACGCAGCGCTGATAAGTCGCCCCGGTGCCCTTGAGTCCAAAAGGCATGGACACATAGTAGAAAGCTCCGAACGGAGTGATGAAAGCTGTGTTCTCTTGTTCCTCAACAGCCATCTTGATCTGATGATACCCAGAGTACGCATCCAAGAAGCATAAACGCTCGCAACCCGCCATAGAATCAATGATTTGATCAATACGTTGAAGGGCGAAAGGATCCTTGGGACAGGCTTTGTTGAGATCTGTGTAGTCGGCACACATGCGCTAAGTGTCGTTCTTTTTCAAAAAAATCACCGGGTTAGCCAACCACTCAGGATGAAAAACTTCTACGATGAACCCGGCAGCTAGGAGCCAGGCCACTTCTTCTCCAATGGCCTTGCGTCTCTCCTCATTAAAACAACGGAGGTACCGGTGCACTGGCTTCATCTTGCGATCTACATTAAGGTGGTGTCGTCGTTTTCTCACGGGGGGTGCCCCGGGACGGCAGATGCCATGGGATGGCTTGAGAGGTGAGAGCAAGGCTGCCGTGGAGATCCGGGATGGGATAGGGTAACAGCACGCGATGGTTTACCCAGGTTCGGGGCTCTCCGAAGAGATAATACCCCTACTCTTGCATGTCTGTATATGAGGTGTATAGCAGTACAGAGTTGCTCCTAGAGCTGTATGGGAGAGGAGAGCCATGGGCTTCCTGCCTCATGTGTGTACGTGTGGGCATGAGAGAGTGGGAGTGTGAGGAGGCTAGGCCCTGGAGGATTGGCCTGGAGTGAGCTCCCCTGGTGCCTCTTATATAGGGAGGCCCAGGGGACAATGGGTGGCCCACTGGCCAACTATCTACTATTGGAGGAGACATGCGAGGTGACACATGATGCAGGCTACAGTGCACCACTATTGGTGCGCAGTGAAGTGACGCATGACGCAGGCTACGGTGTCCTCACGTTGTGTCCGACGGGACGTTGTGGTTGAGTTCTTGTAGCCATCCAGCTGGAGGAGCCGGACGGGGAGCCAGCCGGGGAACCGGACGGGGAGCCAGACGGGGAGCCAGCTGGAGCAGCCGGCCAACCAGGGAGCCGGCCAACTGGAGCAGCCAGCCGGGGAGCCAGCCGGGGAGCCGGACGGGGAGCCAGCTGGAGCAGCCGGGCGACCAGGGAGCCGGCCAACAGGGGAGCCGGCCAACTTAGGAGCCGGCCAACTTTAGAGCCGACCAACTTTGGAGCCGGCCAACTTGGTAGCCAGCCGGGCCGGGTAGCCAGCCGGACCGGGTAGCCAGCCAGACGGGGAGCCAGCCGGACCGGGTAACTAGCCGGACCGGGTAGGCAGCCGGACCGGGTAGCCAGACCGGGGGGCGTGGGCCGCCCCGATGTTTTAAAATCTCGAGTTGCCTTCTTGAGCCTACCCGAGGGTAATCCCCTAGCCTCCGAGCCTCCGGGCGACTTGGGGAGTCGGGCGGAGGGTTTTTCCCATTGTCGATGTTGTTGTAGAAGTTGTTAATGACGGTCGATTGCGGGCCGGGGACGGCGTGGCTTGCTTCCAGCGGGGGCGCGCCAGCGCACCCGCTGGGTGTAGCCTCCGAGCCTCCGGGCGACTCGAAGAGTCGGGCGGAGGGTCTTTGCTGTTGCTGGAGCAGACGGTGGCGTCGAGGACGTCGGGCGAGGACGCGGGGTCCGCCAACTGATGGGCGCAGGGCCCTGCCCGGCGCGGACGCGGGGTCTGCCAACTGATGGGCGCAGGGCCCTGCCGGGCGTGGACGTGGAGTCCACCGGCTGGCTATTTCCAGCGGGGGCGCGCCCGGCTGGGCTCCGTGCCCATCAGCCGGCGGACCCTGCGGCGCCCCCGGCTGGGCTCCGCGCCCATCAGCCAGCGGACCCCGCTGGGTGTAGCCTCCGAGCCTCCGGGCGACTCGAAGAGTCGGGCGGAGGGTCTTTGCTATTTGCTGAAGCAGACGGTGGCTTCAGGGATGTCGGGCGCAGACGCGGGGTCCGCTGGCTGATGGGCGCGGAGCCCAGCCGGGGGCGCCGCAGGGTCCGCCGGCTGATGGGCACGGAGCCCAGCCGGGGGCGGACGCGGGGTCCGCCGGCTGTCGAGCGTGAGGCGCCGCCGGCATGGAGGCGGGGTCCGTCGGCCGATGGGCATGAAGCCATGCCGAGGGCGGACGCGGGGTCTGCCGGCTGTCGAGCGCGAGGCGCTGCCGGGCGCGGACGTGGGGTCCGCCGGTTAATGAGCGTGGGGCGCTGCCGAGGGCGGACGCGGGGTCCGCCGGCTGATGAGCGCGAGGCGCTGCCGAGGGCAGACGCGGGGTCTGCCGGCTGATGGGCACGGGGCCCTGCCGGGAGTAGCCTCCGAGTCTCCGAGTGAGGAGGTTCCTCGTGGAAATGATCGTGCGAAAGACAAGTTTAGTCGATGCATATGTGTCAAATATCTAGTTTTGGCAGCGCAAGCTTTATGCAAAGGGTGTCGACTCGGTTTCGTCCGAGCCCCCTTCAATCTTTTTCATGTGTCCTCCGCTCTTTGGCTTTTGCTCTTGCCAGCCGGACAACCGGGAGCCGGTCTGTGGCTGAGGCGAAGAGTGGGCCATGGAATGGAGCGTACAGTACTCGGACTCTGGGAGCAGACTCGACCGAGCAGATACTCACGAATGAAACGACCGTGTTGCCCGAGCCATATTCTCCCCGGACGTTTTTCGCGTGAAGGGACCTGCAACTTTTGCTCTCGCTAGCCGGACAGCCGCGGTGCGGACTGTAGCTGAGACAAAGAGTGGGCCTTCGGTACCGTGCACGCTACTAAGCCGTCTATGGGTATGAACGTATTGGGTCAAACGGTCAGCCCCGGACCGAGACTAGCTGGCGCCGGGGTGAACAGTAAAGTGGTTGAAATAAATGCGAAGATTGCCTCCGAGGGACGCTCGGGGTATCCGTTGTTTGTGCGTGGCACGAGGATGAGCGAACGGGAGCTCACATTGCTATTGACGCTGGTGAGGTGGTTGTTGTCGATGACAGCCGGCGCGGCCTTTTGCCAGCGGAGCGCGCCGGCGCACCCGCTGGGTGTAGCCGCCGAGCCCTTGGCGGTCGGCGGGTGTGCCAGCCGACCGGACCTGACTGGTCGAATGTCGAAGCGGGTGGGCGGCTGGAGCCAGCCCGGTGTCGAAGTAGACGGGTAGGCTAGCCGACCAGGCGGCGGAGCAGGTCGGCCGTCCGAGTGGGGACGCGGGTAGACAAACGCATGTGTCTTTTTTTTATGCACGTTCCCCAGCCGGGCACGGTAGTTGGGCGGGGCACGAGCCGGCCGGGGTGTGCGGAGGCGGGAGCCGGCCGGGATACGCGGAGGCAGGAGCCGGTACCGGGGCGCAGGTGGGCGGAGCCGCCGACTGGCCGGGCCGGAGACGAGGCGGGGCCGCCGGTTGGCCGTGCCGGGGGCGAGGCCGAACCATCACGCGGGGCACGTACGGGCAGCCGGGCGCGGCGGGGGCAAGCCGGCGGACGCGCGGCAGCCGGCCAGGCGCGACGAGGACGGGCGGAGCCGGCCAGGCGCGGCGGCGGACCTGGAGCCGGCACGGGGCCGGCGCGTGGAGGCGGGCCGAGGGGCAAAGCAGGCCAGCGCGCCGAGGCGGTCGCCCAAAGCCGTTGCGGGAGGAGAGGCCGGGGGAGGTGAAGCCGGCCATGGCCGCGCGCGGGTGGAGCCGGGAGCGCGCGCAGTGGCCGGAGTGGCGCGGGGCGACGGGGAGGCAAGGAAGACGGCCGTGGCCACGCGCGCTCGCGCGCGTAGGAGCGCCGGCGGGAGGGGCCGCGCGCGAGGCAGGAGCGGAGCGGAGCTAGCCGGGCCGCGGCGCAGCGGGTGGGCGAGGCGGATGGGGCCGGCGGGCGGCAGGGCCGCAGGCCGGATAGGCGCGAGGCGGGAGGCCGAGCCGGCGCGGGCGGAGCGGCCCGGCGCTATGCAGGCGGGCCGAGGCGAAGCCGGAGCCGGCACGAGGACGGCAATGCAAGCCTGGGGCGGAGCCGGCGCAGGACGCGCGACCCGGTCGGCTGCTCGGGAACCCGGTAGAGCGGCGCGGGAGGCGGCCGGAGCAGGGCCGGCGTGGGTGCGGAGGCGGCACGGCGGGGCGAGGCACGCGGGGCGACGCCGGGAGCGGGCGCGGGAGCCGGAGACGGCGTGCAGGAGGAGGCCGCCAGAGAAGCGGCACGGCACGGCTGGTGGCGAAGATGCAGACGGGGCTGGAGCAGCCGCGGGCGGCAGCGCAGCGGACTGCTGCAGCAGCAAGCGGGGCAGCAGAGCAGAGCGCGAGGGAGGGACGCAGCCAGACGGTGCGCGCGGATGCGCAGGGGCTGGAGCAGAGTGCGAGCAGGACGCGCAGACGTTGGTCGGCGGGCACGCATGCGTTACCTTTTCGCGTCTAGCCACCGTATGAGGGACATACGAGCACTATATGAGCAGTGTCCAACCAATGTATGGGCGGCGTCCAACCACTGTATGAGCAGTGATGAGCCTGAATATTTGCAGCGGGCGCAGTAGCAGGCAGTAGGAGCAGCAACAGCGGCAGCGGAGGAAGCGGCGGCAGGGGCAGGCGCAGGCAGTAGCAGCGCTCGGGCAGCAGGCACGACGCACGCGGGCGTGGCGAAGGCGCTCGGGAGTGATGAGAGGAGGACAAGCAGGGCGCCGGTGAGCGTGGAAGCGGGGAAGGCCGGCACGGCCAAGCTCAGGAACGGCCGGAGACGCACGAGGCACAGTGCATCGTAGGTGCTAAGAACAGACCACGCCATGGTCTGGGTAGCATACATGCCAAGTCCGACTTGCATTTGGGAAGCATATGGGGATTATCTGGGGCGCGTGCGCGTGCGTCGGAGGAGCGCGCGAAGGAGAGACGACGCGCAGCCGGGATGGCCGGAGCGAGATGTAGCGTGCGGACGATGGCGATGCCGCAGTGGAGGCGGCGAAGGGGACGATGCCGACGACGAGGACGTGCCGTCTCGTGCGGCCGCCTCGGGGGCGTGCCGACGTCGAGCCCACGAGCGCTACCGGAGAGACGGCGCGATGCCGCGGTGATGATGACGAAGATGGTCCCGCCCGGACCGCGGTTCCAGCAGCAGCTAGCCCCACAGTGGGCGCCAACTGTCATCGTTTTCTCATGGGGGGTGCCCCGGGATGGCAGATGCCATGGGATGGCTTGAGAGGTGAGAGCAAGGCTGCCGTGGAGATCCGGGACGGGATAGGGTAACAGCACGCGGTGGTTTACCCAGGTTCGGGGCTCTCCGGAGAGATAATACCCCTACTCCTGCATGTCTGTATATGAGGTGTATAGCAGTACAGAGTTGCTCCTAGAGCTGTATGGGAGAGGAGAGTCATGGGCTTCCTGCCTCATGTGTGTACGTGTGGGCATGAGAGAGTGGGAGTGTGAGGAGGCTAGGCCCTGGAGGCTTGGCCTGGAGTGAGCTCCCCTGGTGCCTCTTATATAGGGAGGCCCAGGGCACAATGGGTGGCCCACTGGCCAACTATCTACTATTTGAGGACACATGCGAGGTGACACATGATGCAGGCTACAGTGCACCACTATTGGAGCGCAGTGAAGTGACGCATGACGCAGGCTACGGTGTCCTCACGTCATGTCCGACGGGACGTTGTGGTTGACTTCTTGTAGCCAGCCAGCTGGAGGAGCCGGACGGGGAGCCAGCCGGGGAGCCGGACGGGGAGCCAGCTGGAGCAGCCGGCCAACCATGGAGCCGGCCAACTGGAGGAGCCGGACGAGGAGCCAGCCGGGGAGCCAGCTGGAGCAGCCGGGCGACCGGAGAGCCGGCCAACAGGGGAGCCGGCCAACTTAGGAGCCGGCCAACTTTGGAGCCGACCAACTTGGTAGCCAGCCGAGCCGGGTAGCCAGCCGGACCGGGTAGCCAGCCAGACGGGGAGCCAGCGGGACCAGGTAGCCAGCCGGACCGGGTAGGCAGCCGGACCGGGTAGCCAGACCGGGGGGCGTGGGCTGCCCCGATGTTTTAAAATGTCGAGTTGCCTTCTTGAGCCTACCCGGGGGTAATCCCCCCGACAGGTGGTGCTCAGCAAGTTCTCTCGGGACTCCAGGCATGTCAGACGGCTTCCATGCAAAGATGTCCCGGTTCTCACAGATGAACTTGATGAGCGTGCTTTCCTATTTGGGATCCAAACCGGTCCCAATGGTGAACTGTTTGGACGAGTCGCCCGGCGTGAAGTTGATCTGCTTCGTATCCTCGACTGGCTTAAATTTAAGCATAGGTTCCGACTCAGTATTGGGTTTCTTGAGCGGGCTCATGTCAGCCGGGTCAACATTGGCCGTGTAGAACTTCAATTCCTCTGCCGCGCAGTCGGACTCGGCATAAGCCGCATCTCCTTCCTCGCATTCCTGAGCTATCTTCCAGTTCCCGTCCACAGTTATGGTGCCTCTGAGTCCTGGCATCTTGAGCTTGAGGTAGACGTAGCACGGGCGGGCCATGAAACGAGCGTAAGCCGGCCGCCCGAAGAGGGCATGATAAGGGCTCTTTATTTTAATAACTTCGAACATCAAAGCCTCGCATCTGTAGTTGAACTCATCTCCGAAGGCCACATCGAGCTTAATCCGCCCGATCGGATAAGCAAACTTTCCAGGGACGATCCCATGAAAAACTGTCATTGAAGGAAGCAACGTGCTCTCCGAGAGATTCATTCGGTGAAAGGTCTCATAATACAATATGTTTATGTTGCTCCATCCATGAGAACCTTGGACAAAGTATATCCGCCAACTTGAGGTGCCACTACCAAAGCTAAACCACCCAGATTGTCAACCTAGGGGGTATGATCCTCCCTGCTCCAGGTGATCACGTGTTCAGACCAGTTAAGGTACCTGGGGACCGCCGGCTCAGCCAGGTTGACGGCCCTACTCTTGACATTGTTCTCTCGCTTGCAGGTGTTGGTGGTGAACACGTGGTATTGACCAAATTTAGCTGCTTTGGATTTTCCTAAAAAGTACCTTCACTATCATGCTCCTGAAGTTCCGTTCCTGAGTCGCCGTGCGCCTTCTCAGAGCCGCCAGATGCTCCAGACGCGAGTGATGCTTGCGCCGCCGCGCTTACCACAACACGAGTTGAGGCCTGCAGGGGGAGATCATGACGTTCCTCGCGGGCCTCCGCTCCGAATGAGCCCCCAAGCTCAGCATCTGAATTGATGATGATCGCCCCTTCGACGGCCGGCTCTTTCAAAGAACCGGCCCGTCGAGAGGGCGTGACCACGTCGTGACTTAGGCCGGCTTGACACCGGCTGGATTGGGTACGCCGAGCTGGCTCGATGATGTTGGTGTAGATGTCCGGCTCGGGCACCGTCGCGCAGATCTTGCCGATGAAGACTTGGATCTTGCCAAAGGGGACCCGGTATCCGTTCTCAATCGAGTCGGCCTCGGGGCCCCAGCCAGATTCGTCGATGTAGATCTTGTAGCGGCGGCTCTTGGTCATACGACCGACCGCGTAACTCCCGAACCCTGGAAGGGCTCCCTTCGAGAACTCAACTCCACCGGGCGAGGGCCCCAAGGTGGGCACCAACTATCGTGGTTTTGTCAACCCGACATATGTCCCCGTAAAAGGACTTAGGTGTGAGGCCATCGCCGCTAGGTGGCAACTCGAAGGGGTCGAACGAGAGAGAGAGAGAGAGAGAGAGAGTCGGGTTTACCTAGGTTCGGCCCCTCTGATGGAGGTAATAGCCTACGTCCTGATTTGTGTGTATTTGATGGGTAGATCTCGATTACAAGGGTGCCGAATCGCTAACCTAGCTATCGAGAGATTGTAACTTAAGTCTTCCGGTCCTAGGGGCCTGCCTTTATATATAGGTCAAGCCCCAAGGTTTACAATAGAGTCCGGGTCATATCTTGTCCCGTAACCTACAATGTCTCTAGCTTGCCTTGCGTCTTAAGGAAATCCGGCCGGCGTTCTTCAGCTTCATGGGCCTTGAGCCGCCATCTTCAAGTGTTGGGCCGCCTGGTGACTCTAGTCAGCCACCGCCTTGCTCGCCTCGTCTTCATGACACGACCCATCTTGAACTTGGTCACAAAGTTGTCAACATGTTAACCCGGCCCAGTAGGGAGGGTTACACCGAGGAGTTATATTTGGGGTCCCCGACTCATAAGTCGTGATCACCGAATGCACATGTACAGTGATCCCAGAGATCAATGCTCACTGAACACACAAAAGTTGAATAACAAGATTCTTACATCCATACTTAACGTCTTACACAAATAAAGACCACGAAGGTCAAGTCTTACATAGATAGGGCCATGAAGGCCAAATAACAAACATAACTAGCAGCGGAAATCTTGGTCGAAAGCGTGAACCCATGCCATCTGCCTTAACCTACAGGCATTCTGACTGGGAAGCGTCCTAGTTCGCATGTTCGTCACCAACGAACTCTTCACCATATTCCTACTCTTCCATGCCTAGCCAATTAAATAACCAGTGGCAAGCCAATGAGTTCTTTGAATGTACTCGCAAGCAACCCATGTTTGGAACAAGGCAATAACAATGCATGATATAGCACTAAGTAGGTAAGTTTTGCGGAAATCTAATTTTGACTGCAATGGCATGATCAAAATAACTTGTTGTAGCATGCATCATGATGATACAAGTATCCGTACGAACAGGTTACAGATATCAATATAATCAATGGGATTGAACATCTCATGTTCAGTCATCATGTCAAGTCACCCGACTTAACTCAAGTATCTTCTTTGTCACCAACACACGCACACCAGGTTTGTGAAAACATCGGACGTAGTTTAAGCAGGACTCACACTGTCCATGACCGTGGACACGCTATTCGAATAGTTTTACACTCTGCAGAGGTTGCACATTACCCACAAGACTCGGGAAACTTCCGTGTCAAGCCACGACTCGCGATATTGTTCATACCCGAGGTAAGTACCCGAGCATTGCCTTTTCCCTAGCGATACTAAACAAAGAGTCCACTCATTGGTGCCATCCCTTATGATATACATCGCACGTATCATCCATGAGGGCACGCAACGGTGTGCCCGGTGCCTGTGAAGACAGCGCATGGTCGCCCTACCAGGCACAACCCCGTATCGAGAGTGACCGTGTCACTCCCGCCACTAGTAATGCGGGCTCTATTCTAGCACCCACCAAGGTAGTCAACAGAGCCCCGTCCCATAAGGGGTATCGTGGTTGTGCATGTAAGGTTGGGACGGTCAGCAAATCTTAAATCTCTCCGTTTTCGAAAACACACACACACACACCACTTGCTCCGGTACACAGCTTCTTTATCAAGTGGTTACCTAGCTCATCACCATCATCTCCCTCAGGCATTAGTGGCACCCGACGGGGTTTTCGAAAAAGTCTTTGAAACCATTTTGTCTCCAACACCATGCATATCCCCATCCCATTTGTGTCCCATCTACTAAGCATCCTATCTACCCCCACCCGCGCAACCCTCATAAGGAGGTAGGGTCATGCACGATGCAAGTATCAACGGTAAAACTATCGGAGGCATCCCACCGAAGTGGTCACCACATCACATGATCAACATCACGAAAAAAGTGCTATATGCCATGCAATGAAAATGGTTTCTTAACATGGTCAAAGGGCTGCTTGCCTGGCTCAAAAAAGTCTTTGGGATTTTCAAAGTCTTCGGGTCCAACTCCCTCGTCAACAGCGCAATCTATCATTGCGATAATAACGGCAATAATAAGAATCACAACCAAAAACAGAGCACAAACTCCACTTCTAAAATGTTACCCTACTCTGAAAAATACTACAAACAATCCTAAAAATATTTGCCTAAGGTTTTGGGGTGAAAAAGATTTTCAAAACTATTTTGAACAGAGGTTAAAAATACTAAAAAGGGGTTTTTTAATAAAAGAGTACATAAAATGTTTTCAAAAAAATTCACTAGTGGCACTATTAAATTCTACAGAATATTACAAGATTTGTGGTGGAAGAATATTTGGAATTGGACAAATATTCATCTCTATGGATGTTTTGGAAAAATCCACAGAAAAAGAAAATAAAGAGGGCCCTGTGCCCTGGGCCAGAGCCAGCCAGGCCAGGCGCGTTGGCACCCCCGCGCGTGCCAGGTTTGAACCTAACGTGCAGGGCCCACAGGCCAGCGACAGCGGGAGGGAGAGAGGAGAGGGGGCAGAGGCTGACGGGTGGGGTCCCCCTGTCGGGACCCTCATCAACCTCTCTCCAGAGGGCGCGAGGCTCACCGGCGTCAACAGAGGGCACGGCGGTGGCAGGTGAAGGAGGAAATGGACTCAGGAGGCTGCCGCAGTTCGGGAGGTGCCGGAGTTGGTCGACGGGGAGGCCTGGGTCGCCAGCGACGAGCGGATGCGGCGGGGAGACTCTCGGGCGAGCTCGGTCCGATTGTCTCCGGCCACAATCTTCATGGGAAAGGGGGGTGGACGGCATCAGGGAGGTGAGAGGGGACCGAGGGGAAGGAGAACGGGCGCGGAGGGGCTCTGCACCTAGAGATCGACGGCGAGGAGATATGGCGGGGCTCGGCTCGATTCCGAGCACAGAGGCCCTCGAGGCTTGCTTGGGTGGCACGGGGGCTCGATTGGGACGAGGAGAGAGAGACCAGAGGGGATAGGAGGCTCGGGGAGGACCTTTTATAGGAGACCTATGGTCCACCGATTGCCCATGCATCTGCGAGGTCGATGTCGTCGCTGGGGGCCACGGGAGGAAGTGCGGGGGTGTCTGGGGGTGTTCCTGGGGTTGGTTTAGGCCGCGGGAGAGAAGAGAGAGCGGGGACGGCTCGCGTGTGCGAGCCCCACGGTTGGCCGAGCTAGGCGGCATCGGGCACGCGTGTGGGAGGTCGCCGGAGAGAGAAGAAGGAGGGGGCCGACATCTTGGACGGTTGCAAACGTCGAGGGGGCCAGAGGGACAAGCCCCGCATCCCAAGGCGGTCGGGTGGCTCGGGGTGGGTGCGGCTACAGTGCGGGAGCACACCGTAGCACGCTCCTGAGCGCCCGTTTGGCATGCCATAGTATGCCAACGGCGTCTTGCGCGCGGCCACTAGTGTCTAGGGGTACAAGGGGTAGTAAACAATGTGGGGAGGCCTTGGATGCTTTGTGGTGGGCCATTAGAATAGAAGAAGGCAAGGAGGGAGAGAAAAAGATGTTGTCCAGGGGTAGAATTTGGGGTTTTACCCCATCAGTCAGTGACTTGAGGCCATGGGCCTTTTACTGGGGGTAAAGGAACACTATAAAGGGATGTGGTAAAAAGTTGAAGTGAAGGAGAATAGCACAAGGGGGTCAAAACAGGTTTTTACTAAACTGTCAGAAGGTGTTTGATGATGATTTGGCTAAGCAAATGGAGTTTGCTTGCCATGATATGTCATAGGGTGAAATTGTAGGTAATTTTACGGAGTACCACCAAGTTTGAGGAGATTTGAAGAAAGTTTATAGTACAAACTTGAGAAACCCTAGAATTCAACAGAATAAGATTTCTGTAGATCCAGGCATGCAATCCTATTCTCCCAAATCCACCACTTGGTGTGGTATCATTATTTGGGGGTTAGAACATGCCCACAAAGTTTGGAGTCAAGAGGACAAACTTCACAATGTAAAGTTGTTCAAACTTGACTCTGGACACGAATGGTTTTGGAATATTCTGGTGGATCAAATCAATTGGGATTGAGATGAAACTTTGCAAGATCATCGCATATAGCAGGTGTGAGTTGCTAGAATTTTCCTGGATTTTATTGAGAATATTTCCTATGGAAATATTTCAAAAGCTTGATTTAAGCAAAAAAGGTTTTGGAGGGTTTTCCCCATTATTTTGAACATGACCATGTGTTGAAACTTATATATATGGAAAATATATGTCCACTGAGTTTTCCTAAATTTTCTCAAATATTTTTAAAGTATTTAAATAATTTTTCCCTATGGAAAACCATTTCTGGCCTTAAGAAAAAGCATTTAAATAAAATGGTAAAATAACCTTTAAAATTAATATTTTCTGGTTTTGGGAAGTCTTATATATAGTAGGTTCCAAATAAAGTCTTTGGGGAAAAATAATCCACCCAATTTGAGGACTTGTAGTACAAACCTCAATTCAGGGGTTTTTGAAAACCTAATTTGAATAAATCCTTTTTGGCCAAAATAATATTTGATAAAAATAGTTTTGGGTACTATACACATGGTATGATCATTGGGCAAGAAGTTTGGATCAATGAATATGAGTATGAAGAGGAGTAGAATCTATGAGTGTCAAACACAATCAACCAAGCAAGCAAGCTACAAACAAATCAAACAAGCTCATGCACTCAAAAAGTTTTAAATGGTTCCAAATTTTATAAATCCATAGCATAGCAAAGTGATACAAACACAGGGTGTGATAGATCTACCCCCCTTACAAGAATCTCGTCCCCGATATTCATAGGCTAAGCGCTAAAAAGATAAGGGAACTCGGATCTGAGGTAGTCTTCACGCTCCCATGTTGCTTCTGCTTCAGTGTGGTTGCTCCATTGGACCTTGAAGTACTTGATGGTGCGGCTTCGGGTGCAATGCTCCGCTTCATCCAAAATACGGACTGGCCTCTCACGATAAGTGAGGTCTGGCTGAAGGTCGATGGCTTGATGGTCGATGTCCTTGTAGAGGTCGGGACGGTTGGGATCTTGAAGACACTTCCGGAGTTGTGACACGTGAAAGTCGTTGTGCACATCAGATAGCTCGGAAGGCAGCTCTAGCCAATAGGCAACTTCTCCTCGCGTTGCGGTGATCTTGAAGGGGCCGATGTATCTTGGTGCAAGCTTTCCTTTGACGTGGAAACGCTTGGTCCCTTTGAGAGGCGTGACTCGGAGGTAGACATGGTCACCGACACAGAAGTTTATTTCTCGGCGGTGAGAGTCGGCGCAACTCTTTTATCTTGACTTGGCGGTCTCCAGACGTTCTCGGACGAGTTGCACTTGCTCTTCTGCTTCGCGGAGGATATCTGGTCCAAAGACTAGTCCTTCTCAGGTTTCCGACCAATTGAGGGGAGTACGGCACTTGCGTCCATATAACACCTCAAATGGTGCCATCTGAAGACTCGATTGATAGCTATTGTTGTAGGAGAACTCGGCGAATGGTAGGCAATCTTCCCACTTGGCTCCATATGCCAAAACACAAGCATGAAGCATATCTTCGAGTATATGATTTACTCGTTTCGTCTGTCCACCGGTCTGGGGGTTAAAAGCGATGCTGAAGGAGAGCTTGGTTCCCATTGCCTCTTGAAACTGCTTCCAGAACCTTGAGGTGAACTGTGTTCCTCGGTCCGACACAATTTCCTTTGGAACTCCATGAAGGCTCACAATACGCTTGATGTAAAGACTGGCTAGCTTGTTACCATCATAGGTGGTCTTGACGGGAATGAAATGGGCTACCTTGGTCAGGTGGTCGACAATGATAGAAATGAAATCATGTCCTTTGCTTGACCTAGGCAAGCCGGTGATGAAGTCCATCCCGACTTTGTCCCACTTCCATTCAGGCACACTTTGAGAGGTTGCAATAGCCCAGCGGGTTGTTGATGCTCAGCTTTGACTCTCTGGCATATGTCACACTTAGCAACAAAGGTGCCTATCTCCCATTTCATGCCATGCCACCAGAATCTTGCTTTGAGGTCCTGGTACATCTCCTCCGGGTTGAATGGAATACGAAGTGTCATGAGCTTCTTGCAAGATCAAGTTCTTGAGCTCTTCTTTGTTGGGTACGCAGATGCGACCTCCAAACCACACGACTCCTTGTTCATCCACTGAGAATCCTGGGGCCTTGCCTGCCTTGATCTTCCTCTTGATGCCTTCAATGCTCTGGTGTCCCTTCTGAGCTTCTTTAATATCATCCATCAAGGTAGTCTTTTCTTCGAGGTTGGCTAGGAATCCAGGTGCAACTAGTTCCAAGCCGGAACTTTCAAGCTCTTCGTACAGGGCGGGTAGCCGTTCCTTAATCATGGCTTTCAAGGAACAAGCTTTTCTGCTTAAGGCATCTGCTACCACATTAGCCTTTCCAGGGTGGTATTGAACACTAAGGTCATAATCCTTGATCAACTCCAACCATCTTCGCTGCCTCATGTTCAATTCATTTTGAGTGAAAATATATTTCAAACTCTTGTGGTCTGTGTATATCTCACATCGCTTTCCTAGATGGTAATGTCACCATGTTTTCAAGGCATGAACTACAGCTGCCAACTCAAGATCGTGGTTAGCGTAGTTCTCTTCGTGAGGACGTAGCTATCTGGATAGATATGCTACGACTCTGCCTTCTTGCATCAGAACACCTTCAAGCCCGGTTATCGATGCATCACAATATATCACAAACTCCTTAAGAATATCGGGGGTGGCCAAAACTGGGGTTGTGGTCAATCTCTTCTTAAGCTCTTGGAAGCTTTCTTCACACTTCGGCGCCCACTCGAACTTCTTGTCCGTCTTCAAAAGCTGAGTCATGGGTCGGGCGATGCTCGAGAATCCTTCAACGAACTTGCGGTAATATCCTACAAGTCCGAGGAAGCTTCTGACTTCCTTCACATTGCTTGGGGATTGCCATTCAGTCACGGCTTCAATCTTGGCAGGATCCACTGACAATCCTAGTGCAGTCAACACATGACCCAAGAATCCAACTTCATGCAGCCAGAATTCACACTTGCTGAACTTGGCATAAAGCTGGTGCTCTCGAAGCTTGTCTAGGACCAATCTCAAGTGTTGCTCATGCTCTTCTTCAGACTTGGAGAAGACGAGTATGCCATCAATGAAGACGACAACAAACTTGTCGAAGTACTCCATGAAGACCTTGTTCATGAGGTACATGAAGTAGGCAGGGGCATTGGTCAACCCAAATGACATGACCGTATATTCATACAGGCCATACCGTGTTACAAACACTGTCTTCGGAATGTCTTGGGGTCTAATCTTCAACTGGTAGTACCCTGACCTGAGGTCGATCTTGGAAAACACCTTGGCTCCATTCAGCTGATCGAACAGGTCTTCAATCTTTGGGAGTGGGTACTTGTTCTTTATTGTGAATTCATTGAGAGAACGGTAATCGACACAAAGTCAGATAGTTCCGTCCCTCTTGGACACGAATAGAACAGGTGATCCCCAAGGAGAGGCACTAGGGCGAATGAATCCTTTTCGAAGCTGCTCTGCTAGTTGTTTCTTCAACTCCGCCAACTCTTCGGATCCCATTCTATAGGGCTTCTTATAGATGGGTCATGCTCCGGGCATTAACTGAATGATGAACTCAATGTCGCGGTCAGGAGGCATTCCGGTCAGCTCATCAAGAAATACATCCGGGTATTCACATACCACTGGCACTTCATCCAACTCAATTCCCGACAGACAGTTAGCCTAAGGGGCTTGAGCGGAGACAAGGTTGGGAACATACTTGACTTCCACTCCTTGGCTATTGGTCATGTTAACAGTCCTCTTGGCACAGTCTAACAAGCCTTTGTGCTTGGTTAACCTGTCCATGCCTAGGATCACATCCAAGCCTTCCGACTTCAGGATGATAAGGTCTGCTAGGAAGTCTACCCCGTTGATGTTAATCTCAACTCCTTTACAACCTATCCCGGACTTCATAACTGATCCTGGGGTTTGTATCAACATACGACTACCCAAGGGTGTAGGCTTCATCCCACTCTCTAGTGTAAAATTTTGAATAACAAAAGAATGCGAAGCTCCACAATCAAACAGTACGGTTGCTGGGGTTGAGTTGACGAGGAACGTACCCAGTATGACGTCCGGGTCTTCCTGGGCTTTCTCAGCGGTGACGTGATTTACACGACCCTTGCCATTGTTGGGCTGGTTGCGGGGAGCTGGGTTCCTTGGTGGCGCTCCACGGCCTTGACCTTGGCTGGGCGCATTGGGGCGCGGTGCATCTGGCTTCTTGTTGGGGCACTGCTTAGAGATGTGTCCAGGCTGACCACACCCTGTTGTTGTTGTTGTTCCTGCCGCCGTTGTTGTTATTGGGGTTGTTGTAGGATGGCCTGGGATTGGCATACTGCTGAGGCTGGTAGCTCGGACGAGGTGCAGGAGGTCTAGCCTGCTGCAGCTGATAGGTTGGCCTGGCTGGGGCTGGCTGCCAGCGGCGAGGCTTCTGGTTGCTGGAACTACCCTTGCTGATAATCTTGCGCTTACGAGTGTCGTCCATGGCATGATGCTTGTCTTCGAGCATGAGGGCCTTGTTAACCAGGTCAAAGAAGGTCCGACAGTTGCAGACTATGAGCTGATACTGCAGGGTCTGCTGAAGTCCTTCCATGAAGCGTTCCATCTTGGCAGCCTCCGTGTTGACATCTTCAGGTGCATACCTTGATAGCAGGTTGAACTTCTGCATGTACTCCTTGACAGAGCCACTTCCTTGCTTCAGTGCTCGGAATTCCCTCTTCTTGAAAGCCATGATCCTAGAAGGAATGTGGGTGGTGCGGAATCCTTCCTTGAAGTTATCCCAGGTGATCGCACGATCGCCTTGCATGACCTTGAATCCATCCCACCAAGCTCTGGTGGTGCCTCCGAGGCAGTGAGAGGCATACAACACCTTCTCACGATCCTCATTGCAATTGACCAGTGCAAGGAGGTCCTCGATGGTGCGGATCCCGTCATCGGCATCCAGTGGTTCAGCAGTCTCGGTGAAGATTGGGGGCGAATTCCTCATGAACTCAGACAGAGTGGAGCGGCCATTGCCGTTCCTGCCTTGCTGCTGGTTGTTCACAAGGACTTGAGCCATCTGCTGGATAGCAGCAGTGTTGGCATGGCGTTCCTCCCGGAGAACTTGGAGAAACAGAGCTATGGTCATGTTCTCCGGTGGAGGTGGTGGCGGGGGAATGTCGCCTTGTGGCTGCTCCGGGAGATCTCCAGCGTGAGCAGCCCCACCAGCTCCCTGCTGCTGGCTGGAGTTGTCGGCTTCAGGGTTGGTGAAGGAGTTGTTGCGGGTTGCAGTCACCATCCTGTTTGGAGCAGCCAAGTCAAACAACTGGGATAGACGAGAGAAAAAGCAATATGGAAAAGCGCGCTTAAGGGGGTTCGTATAGTGCAAGTGTGGTAAAACAAAGGTCGAAAGACCAACACATATATTAAGATAAGATAGACGATGGAGTCGCTTACATGTTGCCTAAGGCAAAAGCGCGACTTGCATCGGAACACAAAGAACAAAAGCAAACAACAAGCACACATGGTTTCATATGAACCGTTACACGGACTCGACTTCGCATGAGGGGTACGTGACTGATCGTACCCTAGGGGTTCTCGGACTCAGGTGGTGGAGTGCTCGGTGTCGTAGTCACGCTCCTCTGGGTCTTCCTCCAGATCATCATCTGTACGGGCATCGTCTCCGGTCGAAGGGGTCAGAGAACGAGGAGGCCCATCCCGACGACGCTTCGTCGGTGGGTCAGTGAAGAGCTCATGGTACTCCTTCGCACTCATGCATCGACGACGTGTGGGTGCATCACTAGCTGGGGGTATTCCTCCTCTGTAAGCGATAGCTGGTCGTCCCTCGGGGGCTCCATCCTTCTTGATCCTGTCTGGCTTCGTCTTGGCTTGACGAAGTAGCTCTCGGGTGTGGTGAAGTTCCTCACGGAGCTTCATGGACTCCTTAATCAAGTTGTGAACCAGACTGTCGGCGGAGAGGCTGAAGTAGGTCTGGAACCTGAGTGGGGTGCCATCCTCCTTGGATGGGATCAACGTCCAACTTTCGCCAAAATCATCCTTCCTGAAAGGTAGGTAGCGAGTAGCTGGCTCGTTAGCGTGTAGGAGTGCCTTGCGTGCAGCTGTCTCGACTGCGAGTGCCAAGCTCTTCATCTGTGGTCCCTCAAAGAACCAACTGGTCGGGGAGTCGTTTGCCTTCACGACCACATCAACATGGTACTCCTTTGTGACGGCATCGACCTAGTGCTTGTGGTAGAGGAAAACGGGTGATCGGCGATACTGGCAATTCTCCAGGCTATCCTCAAGGAGTAGGGGAAAGCCGGATGCTAGGAGGGCTTCGGGTACGACGGCCATCTACAGGGTTGAAGAGAGGAGAGTCAGTAAGGGTTTGAAATAGACTTAGAAGAGAAGAGAAGTGTAGAAATTGTTGCACCTAGCAACAAGGCATAGTTTTTGAAAAGGGTTTTATCCTAACTAACTCCATGCTAACTAAGGGCTTCATATAGTCAGGATAGCTCTGATACCAGCTCTGTGGGGACCCCGACTCATAAGTCGTGATCACCAAATGCACGTGTACAGTGATCCCAGAGATCAATGCTCACTGAACACACAGAAGCTGAATAACAAGAGTCTTACATCCATACTTAACGTCTTACACAAATAAAGACCACGAAGGTCAAGTCTTACATAGATAGGGCCATGAAGGTCAAATAACAAACATAACTAGCAGCGGAAATCTTGGTGGAAAGCGTGAACCCATGCCATCTGCCTTAACCTATAGGCATTCTGACTGGGAAGCGTCCTAGTTCGCATGTTCGTCACCAACGAACTCTTCACCGTATTCTTGATCTTCCATGCCTGGCCAATTAAATAACCAGTGGCAAGCCAATGAGTACTTTGAATGTACTCGCAAGCAACCCATGTTTGGAACAAGGCAATAACAATGCATGATATAGCACTAAGTAGGTAAGTTTTGTAGAAAGCAAATTTTGAGTGCAATGACATCAAAATAACTGGTTGTAGCATGCATCATGAGGATACAAGTATCCATATGAACATGTTACAGATATCAATATAATCAAGGGGATTGAACATCTCAAGTTCAGTCAACATGTCAAGTCACCCGACTTAACTCAAGTATCATCTTTGTCACCAACACACGCACACCAGGTTTGTGAAAACATCGAACGTAGTTTAAGCAGGACCTCCAACTGTCCATGACCGTGGACACGGCTATTCGAATAGTTTTACACTCTGCAGAGGTTGCACACTTTACCAACAACACTCGGGAAACTTCCGTGTCAAGCCACGACTCGCGATATTGTTCATACCCGAGGTAAGTACCCGAACATTGCCTTTTCCCTAGCGATACTAAACAAAGAGTCCACTCGTTGGTGCCATCCCTCATGATATACATCACACGTATCATCCATGAGGGCACGCAACGGTGTGCCCGGTGCCTGTGAAGACAACGCATGGTCGCCCTACCAGGCATGACCCCATATCGAGAGTGATCACGTCACTCCCGCCACTAGTAATGCGGGCTCTATGCTAGTACCCACCAAGGTAGTCAACAAAGCCCCGTCCCATAAGGGGTATCGTGGTTGTGCATGTAAGGTTGGGACGGTCAGCAAATCTTAAATCTCTCCGTTTTCGAAAACACACACACACACACACCACTTGCTCCGGTACACCACTTCTTTATCAAGTGGTTACCTAGCTCATCACCATCATCTCCCTCGGGCATTAGTGGCACCCGACGGGGTTTTCGAAAAAGTCTTTGAAATCATTTTGTCTCCAACACCATGCATATCCCCATCCCATTTGCGTAGCATCTACTAAGCATCCTATCAACTCCCACCCGCACAACCCTCATAAGGAGGTAGGATCATGCACGATGCAAGTATCAACGGTAAAAGTATCCGAGGTATCCCACCGAAGTGGTCACCACATCACATGATCAACATTACGAAATAAATTGCTATATGCCATTCAATGAAAATGGTTTCTTAACATGGTCAAAGGGTTGCTTGCCTAGCTCAACAAAGTCTTCGGGATCTTCAAAGTCTTCGGATCCAACTCTCCCGTCAACAGCGCAATCTATCGTCGCGATAATAACGGTAATAATAAGAATCACAACCAAAAACAGAGCACAAACTCCACTTTTAAAATGTTACCCTACTCTGAAAAATACTTCAAACAATACTAAAAATATTTGCCTAAGGTTTTGGGGTGAAAAATATTTTCAAAACTATTTTTAATCAAGGTTAAAAATACTAAAAAGGGGTTTTTTTTAAATAAAACATTACATAAAATGTTTTCAAAAAAATTCACAAGTGGCACTATTAAATTCTACAGAATATTACAAGATTTGTGTTGGAAGAATAATTGGAATTGGACAAATATTCATCTCTGTGGAATTTTTGGAAAAATCCACAGAAAAAGAAAAGAAAATGGACCCTGTGCCCTAGGCCAGAGCCAGCCAGCTGCTGGGCCGGCCCAGTGGCCAGCCAGGCTAGGCGCGCTGGCGCCCCCGCGCGCGCCAGGTTTTAACCTGACGTGCGGGGCCTAGAGGCCAGCGACAGCAGGAGGAAGAGAGGAGAGGGGGCACAGGCTGACGGGTGGGTTCCCCCTGTCGGGACCCTCGTCAACCTCTCGCCAGAGGGCGGCGAGGCTCACCGGCGTCAGCAGAGGGCACGGCGGTGGCACGTGATGGTGGAAATGGACTCAGGAGGCTGCCGCCATTCGGGAGGTGCCGGAGTTGGTCGACGGGGAGGCCCGGGTCGCCAGCGACGAGCGGACACGGCGGGGAGACTCTCGGGAGAGCTCGGTCCGGTCGTCTCCGGCCACAATCTGCATGGGAAAGGGGGTGGACAGCGTCAGGGAGGTGAGAGGGGACTGAGGGGAAGGAGAACGGGGCAGGAGGGGCTCTGCACCTGGAGATTGACGACGGTCAGATGCGGCAGGGCTCGGCTCGATTCCGAGCGCAGAGGCCCTCGGGGCTTGCTTCGGTGGCACGGGGGCTCGATTCGGACGAGGAGAGAGAGACCAGAGGGGAGAGGAGGCTCGGGGGAGGCCCTTTTATAGGAGACCTATGGTCCACCGATTGCCCATGCATCTGCGAGGTCGATGTCGTCGCTGGGGGCCACGGGAGGAAGTGCGGGGGTGTCTGGGGTGTTCCTGGGGTTGGTTTAGGCCGCGGGAGATAAGAGAGAGAAAGCGGGGATGGCTCGCGCGTGCGAGCCCCACGGTTGGCCGAGCTGGGTGGCGTCGGGCACGCATGCGGGAGGTCGCCGGAGAGAGAAGAAGGAGGGGGCCGACCTCTTGGACGGTTGCGGACGTCGAGGGGGGGAAGGAGGACAAGCCCCCGTATCCCAAGGCGGTCGGGTGGCTCGGGATGGGTGCGGCTACAGTGCGGGAGCGCACTGTAGCTCGCTCCAGAGCGCCCGTTTGGCATGCCACGGCATGCCAACGGTGTCTTGCGCGCGGCCACTAGTGTCTAGGGGTACAAGGGGGTAGTAAACAATGTGGGGAGTCCTCGGATCCTCTGTGGGTGGGCCATTAGAATAGAAGAAGGCTAGGAGGGAGAGAAAAAGATGTTGTCCAGGGGTAGAATTTGGGGTTTTACCCCATCAATCAGTGACTTGAGGCCATGGGCCTTTTACTCTGGGTAAAGGAACACTATAAAGGGATGTGGTAAAAAGTTGAGGTGAAGGAGAATAGCAGAAGGGGGTCAAAACAGGTTTTTACTAAACTGTCAGAAGGTGTTTGATGATGATTTGGCTAAGCAAATGGAGTTTTCTTGCCATGAGATTTAACATGGTGAAAGTGTAGGTAATAATAGGGAGGACTACCAAGTTTGAGCAGATTTGAAGAAAGTTTATAGTACAAACTTGAGAAACCCTAGAATTCAATAGAATCAGATTTCTGTAGATCCAAGCATGCAATCCTATTCTCCCAAATCCACCACTTGGTGTGGTATCATTATTTGGGGTTAGAACATGCCCACAAAGTTTGGGGTCAATAGGACAAACTTCACAATGTAAAGTTGTTCAAACTTGACTCTGGACAGGAATGGTTTTGGAATATTCTGGTGGATCAAATCAATTGGGATTGAGATGAAACTTTGCAAGATCATTACATATAGCCTGTGTGAGTTGCTAGAATTTTCCTGGATTTTATTGAGAATATTTCCTATGGAAATATTTCAAAAGCTTGATTTAAGCAGAAAGGGTTTTGGATCGTTTTGCCCATTATTTTGAACATGGCCATGTGTTGAAACTCATATATATGGAAAATATATGTCCACTGAGTTTCCCTAAATTTTCTCAAATATTTTTAAAGCATTTAAATAATTTTTCCCTATGGAAAACCATTTCTGGCCTTAAGAAAAAGCATTTAAATAAAATGGTAAAATAACCTTTAAAATTAATATTTGCTTGTTTTGGGAAGTCTTATATATAGTAGGTTTCAAATAAAGTCTTTGGGGGAAAAGAATTCACCCAATTTGAGGACTTGTAGTACAAACCTCAATTCAGGGGTTTTTGAAAACTTAATTTGAATAAATCCTTTTTGGCCAAGATAATATTTGATAAAAATAGTTTTGGGTACTATACACATGGTACGATCATTGGGCAAGAAGTTTGGATCAAGGAAGATGAGTATGGAGAGGAGTAGAATCTGTGAGTGTCAAACACAATCAACCAAGCAAGCAAGCAACAAACAAATCAAACAAGCTCATGCACTCAAAAAGTTTTAAATGATTCCAAATTTTATAAATCCATAGCATAGCAAAGTGATACAAACACAGGGTGTGACATTATATCCCCGATAGAACACTTCCCCAGAACAAGAATTAAGCCATCATATGAATCAATCATGAGAGCATCCTATGGATCCAAAACCAAAGATGACAATACTTGAATCTATGTGTTATGCCTAGCTAGGGGCGTAAAACGATAGCGCTTGTTGGGAGGCAACCCAATGAATAAATTTATTTTTTCTTTTCCCTTTCTGTTTTTGAGTGTTGACATAATTATGCCTCTGTTATGATTGTGTTTTTATGTTTTATTTAGTGTTTGTGCCAAGTAGAGCCTTTAAGTTGATTCATAAGATGAGTAGAAACAATGCTGAATCTGAAACAGAAACTTTGCGTCCAGTGTTCGAATTTTCATTTTTTACTGGAATGTGATATTGAGCTGAAATTTTAACACAGTGTTGCTATACAAATTATTTACATATTCATAATTGTTCAGAATTTTTAGAGTTTTAGAAGTATGGTTAGAGTACAGATTACTACAGACTGTTCTGTTTAAGACAGATTCTGTTTTCGTTGCATTGTGTGCTTGTTTTGATGAATCTATGGGTTGTATTGAAGGGTATGAGCCATGGTGAAGTTAAAATACAGTAGGTATAATGCAATAATAAAATATGAATGGGTTTGCAACAGCACCTAAAGTAGTGATTTCCTTTATTATACTAACGGATCTCACGAAGATTTTGTTGAGTTTGTGTGATTGAAGTTTTCAAGTTTTGGGTGAGATCACGATGGATGAAGGAATAAGGAGTGAAAAGAGCCTAAGCATGGGGATGCTACAGCACCCCCAAGATATATCCATATAGAAACAAGCAACTAAGCTTGGGGATGCCCCCGAGTGGCATCCCCTCTTTCTTCTAACGACCATCGGTATTTTACTTGGAGCTATATTTTTATTCATCACATATCATGAGTTTTGCTTGGAGCGTCTTGTATCATTTGAGTCTTTGCTTGCTTTGCTTGTTAGTTTGTCTTTAGTATCCTTGCTGTACACACCTATTTGAGAGAGCCAAAATTATGCTATGATTTGTTAGAATTGCTCTATATGCTTCACTTAAACTTTTTGAGCAATAAAATTGCTCTAGTGCTTCACTTATCTTTTTGAGCACGGTGTGCTTGGAAATGTTTGTAGAAATACTCTCATGCTTCACTTAGATTAATTAGAGAGTTAGTAAATTTTGAAGAAATCCTCTCATGCTTCACTAATACTATTTTGAGAGATGAAGTCTTTGTGCTCATGTGCTTCACTTAAATTTGTTTGAGCTTGTCAAAAGCAATGGCAATATATGAAACTAGTCCCAAAGAGATAGATATCCAAGGAGGATATAATAAAAACTTTCATGAAGATCATTGGACAAATTAAACTTGATTCCTTGTAATAGTTTTGAAACATGATGATAGTAATATGTGAGTCATGTTAGTGAGTAATTATGATTTAGTAGGAATATTGGTGTTAAGGTTTGTGATTCCCTATGCATGCACGAAAGTCAATAGTTATGCAATGAAATTACATCCTACTTATGGTGCATTATTCAGTGTTAGTTATGCTCAATGCTCACTTATGGGAATTTTCGTTTCTTGGTTGGTTGCTTCTCAATCTATTTGCTAGCCTCCATTTGTACCAAGTAGAAATACTACTTGTGCATCCAAAATACTTAAACCCAGTTTTGCCTTATGAGTCCACCATACCTACCTATATGCGGTATTTCCATGCCGTTCGAAGAAAATTTGTATGTGCCATCTCTAAATTTTCAAAATAAATTTCCTTTTTGTGTGCTCGTACCGCTCAATAAATGGTAGGGGGTGTCCAATATTTTTCCATGCTAGATGTGTTATTCTCAAGATGAGTGTTTATTCACTTGTCATTACATGAGAGTGCGGCGGTAATAGGGATGCCCATTCCCGAAATGATAAAGAAAAAAAATTACTTTATGTTGTCAAATAATAAATTCCTTGGAAAGTTTTGGTATGGAAGGCAACCGTGGATACGGCCGGCCATGGAATGTGAAAGAATAGTGGAAAAAGGAATAAACTTTATTTTCTGTTTGGGAACCGCCTATGATATATCTAGCATGGAAAGTATTGTGAACTACTTTGTCGTTTTCGTTGACAGGAAAGGCATGCCACTCAAAATATTTTTCTCTCTCAATTTAAACTTTGAGCTCTGACACCTCTACAAATATCTACTTCCCTCTGCGAAGGGCCTATCTATTTACTTTATGCACTTTTTATTTTTACTTTGAGTCTCCATCTTCTCTTATAAAGCACCAACTAGGGGGCACTATGATCGTACTTGAGCATTGGGTATAGCTAATATTTGATCGTGTTTCATGAATGGATCAATGATTGAGCATGATGGGCTAGGGATAACTTTCTTTAGTGTTGATATTTTGAAAGACATGGTTACTTGTTGGCATGCTTGAGTATTGAAGTCATTATGTTAAAACTAGACTATTGCTTTGAATCGTCTAAAGTCCAAATGTCCATGCTACAAAGAAAAGAATATGAGATGAACATGTTAGCCAGCATTCCACATCAAATATTCTGTTTTTATCATTTACCTACTCAAGGGCGAGTAGGAATTAAGCTTGGGGATGCTGATACGTCTCCAACGTATCTATAATTTTTGCTTGTTCCATGCTGTTATATTATCATTCTTGGATGTTTTACAATCACTTTATAGCCACTTTATATCATTTTTTGGGACTAATCTACTGACATAGTGCCAAAGTGCCAGTTGCTGTTTTTGCTTGTTTTTTACTTCACAGAATATCAGTACCAAACGGAGTCCAATCGCGACGAAACTTTTTGGAGATTTTTTTGGACCAGAAGACACCCAGTGGGCCAAAGAAGTGCCAGAGAGGTGGGTTGTGGAGACCACAACCCACCAGGGCGCGCCAGAGGCCCCCGGCGCGCCCTGATGGGTTGTGCCCTCCATGGGCCCCTCTCCACCGCCTCTGATGCCTATAAATTCCCAAATATTCCAGAAACCCTAGGGGAGTCGACGAAAAACACATCCATCTGCCGCAAGTTCCAACGCCTCGAGATCCAATCTAACACCATCATGGAGGGGTTCATCCTCCTCATTGGTGCCTCTCCGATGATGCGTGAGTAGTCCACCATACACCTATGGGTCCGTAGGCAGTAGCTAGATGGCTTCCTCTCTCTCCCTCTCTTTTGATTCTCAATACAATGGTCTCTTGGAGATCTATTCGATGTAAACTTTTGCGGTGTGTTTGTTGGGATCTGATGAATTTTGAGTTCATGATCAGTTTCTATCCATGAATATTATTTGAGTCTTCTTTGATCTCTTATATGCATGATTACTTATAGCCTCGTATTTCTTCTTCGAATCTTTGGCTTAGTCAGGCCAACTAGATTGATTTTTCTTGCCATGGGAAGAGGTGCTTTGTTATGGGTTCGATCTTGCGGTGTCCTTTCCCAGTGACAGAAGGGGCAGCAAGGCATGCATGTATCATTGCCATTAAGGATAACAAGATGGGGTCTATTCCTACATGAATAGATCTTGTCTACACCATGTCATCGTTCTTATTGCATTACTCCGTTTTTCCATGAACTTAATACACTAGATGCATGCTGGATAGCGGTCGATGTGTGGAGTAATAGTGGTAGATGCAGGCAGGAGTCGGTCTACTTATCTTGGACGTGATGCCTATATGATGATCATCGCCTTGGATATCGTCATGATTATTTGATCTTCTATCAATTACCCAACAGTAATTTGTTTACCCACTGTGTGCTATACTCATGAGAGAAGCCACTAGTGAAACCTACGGCCACCGGGTCTACTTTTCCAACATATTGCTTTCCGATCTATCTTTTTGTCGCTTTTGTTTTCAGATCTATTATTCCAAAAACCCAAAAATATATTGCTGCACTTTTTATTTGCCCTTTTTATTTTGTGTTCTTGAGAGATCTATCTCTCCAATCTATCATATCCTAATCTATCTTTTTACCGTAGAGAGATTGACAACCTCTCTTTCGCTTCGGGTTGCAAGTATTTGTTCTTTGTGTGCAGGTGCTTCTTATTAGGTGGTGGTGATCCTCCTACTGGTTCGATACCTTGGTTTCATAACTAAGGGAAATACTTACCGTCGCTATGCTGCATCATCCCTTCCTCTTTGGGGAAATACCGATGCAGTCTCAAGCCACGTCAGGCCGCCGGTCTACACGCCGGTCACACTTGGAAACTACTCCAACAGGGTCTGGGCCTAACAATTAACCTATTATCAACAGCAACAAAACAACAACAAAGTAAAATCTAGCAAAGGCATTTAGCAAATATTTTTACTAACAAAAGGAATTACTTTTGAAGAACAACTAAGAACTAATAAAAGTTTTTATCAAACTCATCTTATGACCTAAACAATGTCAACCTTGAATTAAACCACAAACAATTTCTACTTTAATACAAATTGTTTCTGATCTAAAATAAAGTTAACGGCAATTAAAACTTACAAAATAATTAATAGAAAATATTTCCAAATAGGTAATTGAACTAGCAATGAAATCAATTTGCAAGTTATGATTGAACTAGAATTGATTTCATGCAATAAAATAACATAAAAATAATCTTGGTTGAAATACTACTGCTAACTAACAAAGAACAATTTAAAACTTGTCAACTAATATAAAAGAAAACAAATTAAAAACAATTAATACAAAAGAAAAAGAAATAAACCTAAAAAGAACTAAAAAAGATTCTGTTTTGATTGAAACCCTAATTTAAATTTTTCTAAAAATTCTCAAATTGAACAGGGTGATAAAACACACTAATACAAAACAGTAGCAAAAAGAATCACTCAAAAATATGTTTTTAAACTCAAGTTATAAGCAAAACAAGTTTGAATTCAAATCTGTTTGAATATGAATTTAAAATATTCAAATATGGTCAAACTTTATATCTATAGAAACTAGATAAAATTTGTGACACAATGCAAAAAGAATCAAATTAGAACAATTATAAACATAAAATATATAAACAAAACAAAAAAAGAACTAATTCTGTAAAATAAAACTAAAACAGAAAACTAAAACCCTAACTAACGAACAGGTGCGCTACGTGCCTTCGGCTAAAACTAAAACAAATAACAGAAAACGGTTCGGCTAAAACTAAAACAAATAAAGCCGGCTGGTTTATTTAGATAAACCGAAGGGGTACAGGCAATCTAATCTACACCGTAGGTTTAGATCCAACGGTGGAAAACGTCGCCGGTGACTTACAGAGGAGGAGGTGGAAGTCCGGCGATGTCCAGCGGCGGCGGCGGCGGCTTGAGATTGACATTGGCGAGCTCTCTAGTGAGTCTTTGATGTCGGTGAGGGCACCAGGTGAAAGCGGTGATGCTCCGGCGTCGATCTGGGGCGGCGGTGGAGCTCGGGGGCGATCGGTGCGAGCTCCTCAAGCTCGTGGAGGTTCGGGCTCGAGCAGGGCTCCGGTGAGGTTGGGGGCGGCGTCTCTGGTGCGGGGCTCGTGGGGGTTTGGGGAAAATGAGCAGCGGAGGTGCTCCGCAACTTATAGGAGGAGTCAGGGGCTCGGGGAGGAAGGGAATCAACGGAACCCCCGCGGATCCGATCGGCTCCGGCGAGGTTGGAAGGAGGAGGAAGAAGAGAAGGAAGGAGAGGGCCGTGGGGAAAGGAGATCGGGCAGGGCCCGCGGTCAGAGAGAGAGAGGGAGATCGGCGTGGGATCGGTGGCCCATCCGAATCGTTTTCGGATCTGGCGAGGTGATACGGGCCGGATCTTTTCCTGTTGGGCCTCGGGGAATTTCTAATAAAAAAAGTTTTCCTATTTAATAAAAACAGAGAAATAAATCGATGATTTGGAAAATCAAACCAAACCCAAAAATGGAAGTATTATATATCAAAATGATCAGGAGAATAAATGCAATAAGATGGACATTTTTTCTCCGCCAGAATAAATACTTTTGAAAAAAAATAATTTCAGAAAAGGCCTAAATTGTTTTATTACTTTTGCAAATATTTTTCAAATAACCCCCTGGTTTTTATGGTTCAAATATTTCACAAAAATATCCCTGGTTTGGAGGGTCATGTTCCTCCTCTCAAAAAAAATTTGAATTTGGGCAAGTGAATTTGAATTTATTCAAAAATAGAATCAAATGAAATAAATACCAAAATAGAAAATTTTCAGTAGTTTTCAGAATCCAAAATTTTAATTCCTTCACTTGAAGAAGTCATGTCATCTTCTCTCATTGTTTTGCATTGTATGGAATTTGAATTCAAAACAAAGGGAAGGTCATTTTATTCCCTCTCATTCAAAAGTTTCAAAAAGTTTTCAAATTTTCACTCAATTTCAATCACTCAATCAAACAATCAATCATTCAATTTTATTAATATAACATTCCAAAATTTGGGATGTTACAAACCTACCACACTTAAAATGAATCTCGTCCTCGAGATTCGAAAAGGGCTAGAAAGAAAAGGTTAGGGTTTGGGGGTCTTCTAGCAAATCCATTGACCTGAAAAGTGTGGGTGCTACCACACTTAAAAGGAGAGTTACTGGTCCCTCAAAATCATGACAATCCTATGGGGTCCTTGGCATTTGTCTCTTCACATTCTTCACATTAACTCCTTTGGTGATTCTCTTCCGTTATATTCGTAACATTTTCTTCAAAATCCAGTGCTTCCTTGGTCATTACAAAGTTCTTCCGTTACTGGGTCTTCTTAACTGACAAGTCTCGTGATTATTCTAAATAACTTATCGATGATCTCATGGTGGTCTACCATTAGTGGTTATTCTGCCGTGAAATGGGTCTTGGTTTCATCCTCACCGTAAAATTCCTACGTTTGGCAACCACTGCCAAGTACAAAGGGGTCTACATTATACCATTCTAAGGCTTAAAACAAAAGCTTCAAATATCGTCGCCTCTTTACTATGGGTAAGTCACTCAGATTTACCATTCCAAACAACAAGAGCAAATGATAAGAGTAAGTCGTCATGGTGATCAATCCATTCCGCACCCAAACCATTACTCTGTATAAGGTTTAGCGAATCTCGTATTCTAACACTTGGGCTTCCTCACAAGCGTTGCAGAATTTCTCTTGTCCATGAACAAAGTTCGGATAAATCCATTGATTCTGCAAGCTACACAAAACTTCTATTGTTTCTTCATAGCTCTCAGGTTTACGTATGCTCCTAAAAACATCTGCTAATCTGTCGTAGCTTCTTCCAAGTACCTTCCTTCATAAAGGTAGGGTTTGATCCTTATCAATCCTGAGGTCTGTGGCTTGTGGTCTCACTTCAATACTTGTACAGCTTTAACTCATCCTTGGGGTTACTAGTATTTCATATTCCAACATTACTTTCAATTCATTCCATCATACCCTTGGGTAATCACTGACCTATTCTTGTCTAGATTCCACTCTGTGGAATTCATTTTCATTTCCATTGGTCTGTTTACCAACAAGGTATTGGTTCATCATAATCATTCCTTCATTTCATCCTTATTCCATTTTCAAAATTCCAACCTCAAAAGTACTTTATTACAAATGTTGTCATCCACATAGTTTGATATGGTCCAACTTATCTTATAGTGTCCAGACTCCTTGGCAATATTGGTACCTTCTTTTTCCTTGGATCCTGTGGTTTTACCGGTTACTACCACACTTAAGTTGAACATTGCACATGCTTGCATAGACCATATTTTCTCATATCCTCGAAAATGGTCAGAGATCTTTGTTTATAGAGTAACAACTCATACAATTCAACATAGAAAAATCATGATGCAATATATTGATTCATGAAGTTATTACAATCTCTGAGACCTCCGTTACATAATTCAACTGCATAACCTCAAGAAAAGTAAGGGTGCTTCCTATTACATTTATTACTTCCAAAAAAATCCACAACTCAACTACTCATATTTAGTCTTCTTCTCCAGGCAGGTATAGGAGTAGTGTCCTGTCTTGTTGCACCAGTGACAAGTGATGTGACTCAGATCCTTCCGTGTGGAAAACCACGGAGTCTCCCTCTTCTTCTTGGGTTGGGCTCTTTGCTTGATGCTTGGCTCATACTTCTTGCAATAACAATGAGGTCTCTCCAAGATGCAATGCAAACATCTGATGCCTCCACTTACTTGGCCTTTCTCCTTGATCATTCCTTCTATCTCCTGAGGATCATATTGCACTTCTGCTGTCGGGAAGTCTCCCAGGTACTCGTTCGGACAATTCTGGGAAATATGTCCTTCTTCTCCACATGAATAACATGACTTGTTATCTCCGAGTGGGTCTGGCATATCCTCCATAATCATCATGGGTTCTTCTAACTTTTTCCCGAGGGCTTCTTTCATTGCTTCCTTTTGCTGATGTATGACTTCTTGTACCTTGGTGTATAGTTGACATTGTGCCGGGAAATGAGTAGTTCCTTCGCACAAGAAACATGTCACTTGCCCAGTCGGGCATTCCTCAGCTAGGTGATCTTCTTCACAATGAGTGCATCCATCCTTGTGTTCTTCCTGAGTGTGTCCTATCTCTCCACATATCCTGCATGCACAAAACTTCTCATCTTCGCAATGGGGCTTCTGGGTGTTGGTGACAATATGAGATTTTTGCAGAGTCATCTTGAATTCTTCCCACGTGATTGGTTCTTGCCTTCCATGGATAGCTTCATGCATCTTCTACCAAGATGCAGCACCTTCTGCAAAGTACCGAAGAACATAGTGGACCATCTCGTTCCTTGCAACAAGGTTATTCCTTAGGTGATCCTCCATGTTCTGAATCCATTCTTCCGTCTCCAACCGAGTCATCGATCCAGAATACACGAGTCCAGCTTCATTCATCATATATTGGGTTCAAGGTTTTGGGGATGAGATGGGTAAGAGAGGGAGAGGGAAGGAATACAAACAACTCAAGGACACAAAACATCAAAACTCAAGTCCACTCATTCATAAAGTTCAATCAACACTAAAGTATCGCCACCCACATAAGGTAGGTATGGTCGATCACTTAAATCGCAAAAATGTTCATCTTTATTTCTCTAATGGTGGGGCTACAACTAAGCTAGCTTATATCATGTCTTCGTCTTCAGTGGCCTTCTTCTGGTCATGCTTGATCTTCTCAAGTTCTTCGGCCAGATTATCCCTGTTGATGCGGAGTTTCCAGTGTCGTCCTTGTAGTTCCAGGAGTTGGTTCTTGAGCTTCTGGATTTCAACATCACCAGCATGTGCCATGGCCTGACTGTTCTTCAAGTCTTGACGAAGCTTCTGAATTTCGGGATCGTGTGTCTTCAGATTGGTTACCTTCAGCTTCTCGGCCTTGAGGTTCTCACGAAGTGCTTCGTTCTCAAATAACTCTAAGAGAAGGTCCATTGAAGGTTCTTGATATAATGTTCCAGTTCTTGATTATACGCCAGTACCGGTGAACACTTCCTCTTCTGTTCGTCTGTCAGGATGATGTGTGCTCCATCAGGCTTCTGCCATCCAAGCCTTCCAAAGTAGTGGGTACCTAACTCAACACGATGACGATAGCTCAAGCGTGCGATAGCGTCATGGACAGCAGTGTTCATGCCCATCTCACATTCATGGTTCAATGTGCCATAGTTGATGTCTTCAGTCTTGGGGTCTTCTTTACGTCCAAAAACTTTAGTTGTGACGCCCAAGAATCCAGACTTCCTCTTGTTCACCTTGATCTCAGGTATCGGCAACTTCATCATCTGTACCAACTCCATGAGGAAGGGACCTCCGAGAACATCCTTGTAGTCCTCTCTTTTGTTCAGGATGTAGCTCTCCATCTATAGTTTGAAATAAGGAAGGTTCAGTAAAAAATTTAAGAAGGTACAAGAGTAGTGAAAACAAAAATTGTTCCTATCAAGGTCTTGCTATTTCTAAGCCATTTCCTAGGGTCACGTCCTACAGTCAACATGTGCTCTGATACCATTTCTGTAGCGTCCTAACTCAAAACGAGTCAAGCCTCTGTGTGACCGTGCCATCCCTGGATCAGTATGCTGGCACACACAGTACATCAATGTATATATCAAAGTGCAATCACATGTAATTAACGTAAACTGATATATACCTTAAAATTCTCAGCGGAAACAGTCAACGGGAGTGGAGTCCCAATAAACACCAACGGCAGGTTGAGTGTAGACCGTAACCCTGAATCGTACTCTTACTCGTTGTAGAAACTTATCTACAACATAAGACGTTATAGCCGTGTAAGTCAGTACATTGAATGTACCGGCAAGATCACAATAAGAGAAAACAGATGATGAGGCTATTCTATATGCAATAAAGCTTTGTGGCTCTGTGTCTGAGTTTTTGCATAAAAGCTGATTTTATTTTCTTTTCCTACAACAAAAGAGTATCAGGAGTTTTTACTATGGAAATATCTATTATGACATGGTTCCGCCAACCGATGTCTCAATGCCCACGAGTATCGAAAGTTGCCCACAATTAGTTATCAGTCTGGTGTTGAGAGTTCAGAGATAGATCCAAGTCCAGAGGCTCAAGTTGTCCATAACCGGGGACACAACCGTGTAAGTCAATTAGGTTTAACTCTGCAGAGTGTTGTGTACTTTACCCACAAGATTCATTCCCTCCTTGTAAGTCCTCGCACTGCCAGGTGTTTGAGAACAGGACGAACGAAACATGGTCTTTCAGAGTGTTTCCCTGACTACTGTCAGTGCTCATCCAATCCTAACATCGACTACATCTCGTAGCACTGCCCAGCCAGAGTCACAACAAAGATCAACCAAGCCAGAGCCCATAATGACTTGTGGCTACACAGGTAAGCTTCCGGGCATGAAGTATTCATCCGTCTCTTTGAGTCTGGGTGAAGCTTTCCGCAAGATGTCATGGTGCTTCTCCATGCATCCCGGCCATCCACTCGTTACTCCAGGGTGCCCATCAAATCCATCCTTCACCTAATAGTGTGTATTGAAAACTTGTTTCTCGAGTCTCGAAGTCTTGAGGTCTTGAAGATGCAGGACTTGAAGATGCCTTCATGAAGTTGTCGTTTCTGACGTGGAGTCCTCCTTCTCACACCACTCACGAACACTCATACCAGACCCCGTCTACTTTAGCATAGCATTAAAATAACTAGCGTTCTCGGGTCTTTAGTAACAAGTGGTGGGTTCCTACCTCATGCATTCTACTCAACTACAAGAATTCAATAACACTACTGGAGGGATTTGTCGAATGATGTCACTACATGCAATAAAACATATGTATGAAATAGATGATCAAAGTGAACTTGCCTGGTAGGGTTGATGAAGATAAATATCGCTCTCAGAAATAACTTGATAGAACTATTCGTCACTCTCCGATGAAATCTATATAATCAAACATTACACTCTTATAAGCAAACACTTCTAGCAATCAATATTATCACACCAATAGCAACACAAAGCACAAAACTAAACACAAAAGAGTGTGATGAAGGAAATACTTAAGACAAAAGTTAAAATCCACAAATCTTCATCAAGCAACTAAGAAAAGGTTTTCCTACAATTAACCTATTATCAACAACAACAAAGTAAAATCTAGCAAAGGCATTTAGTAAATAGTTTTACTAGCAAAAGGAATTACTTTTGAAGAACAACTAAGAACTAATAAAAAAAATATCAAACTCATCTTATGACCTAAACAATGTCAACCTTGAATTAAACCACAAACAATTTCAACTTTAATACAAATTGTTTCTGATCTAAAATAAAGTTAACAACAATTAAAACTTACAAAATAATTAATAGAAAATATTTCCAAATAGGTAATTGAACTAGCAATGAAATCAATTTGCAAGTTATGATTGAACTAGAATTGATTTCATGCAATAAAATAACATAAAAATAATCTTGGTTGAAATACTACTGCTAACTAACAAAGAACAATTTAAAACTTGTCAACTAATATAAAAGAAAACAAATTAAAAACAATTAATACAAAAGAAATAGAAATAAACCTAAAAAGAACTAAAACAGATTCTGTTTTTCTTGAAACCCTAATTTAAATTATTATAAAAATTCTCAAATTGATCAGGGTGATAAAACACACTAATACAAAACAGTAGCAAAAAGAATCACTCAAAAATATGTTTTTAAACTCAAGTTATAAGCAAAACAAGTTTGAATTCAAATCTGTTTGAATATGAATTAAAATATTCAAATATGGTCAAACTTTATATCTATAGAAACTATATAAATTTTTTGACACAATGCAAAAAGAATCAAATTAGAACAATTAAAAACATAAAAGATATAAAGAAAACAAAAACAAAACTAATTCTGTAAAATAAAACTAAAACAGAAAACTAAAACACTAACTAATGAACAGGTGCGCTACGTGGCTTCTCCTGATTGGCTAAGGAGTGTGCGTGGGAGTGCTAAACGAGCGAACGGCCACTATATAACAGAAAACGGTTCGGCTAAAACTAAAACAAATAAAGCCAGCCGGTTTATTTAGATAAACCGAAGGGGTACGGGCAATCTAATCTACACCGTAGGTTTAGATCCAACGGAGGAAAACGTCGCCGGTGACTTACAGAGGAGGAGGTGGAAGTCTGGCGATGTCCGGCGGCGGTGGCGGCGGCTCGAGATTGACGCGGGCGAGCTCTCTGGTGAGTCTCTAACGTCGGTGAGGGCACCAGGTGAAAGCAGTGACGCTCCGGCGTCGATCTGGGGCGGCGGTGGAGCTCGGGGGCGATGGGTGCGAGCTCCTCGAGCTCGTGGAGGTTCGGGCTCGAGCAGGGCTCCGGTGAGGTCTGGGGCGGCGTCTCTGGTGTGGGGGTCGTGGGGGTTTGGAGAAAAATGAGCAGCGGAGGTGCTTCGCTACTTATAGGAGGAGTCACGGGCTCGGGGAGGAAGGGAATCAACGGATCCGCCGCGGATCCGATCGGCTCCGACGAGGTTGGAAGGAGGAGGAAGAAGAGAAGGAAGGAGAGGGCCGCGGGGAAAGGAGATCGGGCAGGGCCCACGGTCAGAGAGAGAGAGGGAGATCCGCGTGGGATCGGTGGCCGATCCGAATCGTTTTCGGATCTGGCGAGGTGATACGGGCCGGATCTATTCCTGTTGGGCCTCGGGGAATTTCCTAATAAAAGAAGTTTTCCTATTTAATAAAAATAGAGAAGTAAATCGATGATTTGGAAAATCAAACCAAATCCAAAAATGGAAGTATTATATATCATAATGATCAGGAGAATAAATGCAAAAAGATGGACATTTTTCCTCGGCCCGAATAAATACTTTTGAAAAAAAATTATTTTCAAAAACAAATGCCTAAATTGTTTTTATTACTTTTGCAAATATTTTTCAAATAACCCCCTGGTTTTTATGGTTCAAATATTTCACAAAAATATCCCTTGTTTGGAGGGTCATGTTCCTCCTCTCAAGTTTTTTTGAATTTGGGCAAGAGAATTTGAATTTATTCAAAAATAGAATCAAATGAAATAAATACCAAAATAGAAAATTTTCAGTAGTTTTCAGAATCCAAAATTTTAATTCCTTCACTTGAAGAAGTCATGTCATCTTATCCCATTGTTTTGCATTGGATGGAATTTGAATTCAAAACAAAGGGAAGGTCATTTTATTCCCTCTTATTCAAAAGTTTCAAAAAGTTTTCAAATTTTCACTCAATTTCAATCACTCAATCAAACAATCAATCATTCAATTTTATTAATATAACATTCCAAAATTTGGGATGTTACATGCCTGCCTGCGGCCCAGGGCATGGCCCGCTTCGACGGTCCGTACGGCCCGGCGTGGCTTCACTCAAGACAAGGCCCTCGCGAGAGTCCCACCCTCGCGAGGAGGACAAAGCCAAGGCTCCCGGAAGGAGGAGGCCTCCCCAGGCCCCCTCCTGAGTGGCGGAGATCTCTATGCAATACCCGGCCTCGGGAGGTCAAGGATGACGCAAGCCAGGCCAGGCGGGCACCAGCGCGCGCAGAGGAGACAGTTTCCTCTTTTGTGCAAAGGAGGCGAAGACGTACGCAGGTTCCCGAGGCTTCCCACCAAAGGTTTCCATTCTGGTGCAACAAGACCGAACCAGCGGACTCAGCAGGACGGGTGTCACCAGCAAGCCCACCACCGCGTCACTACCAGCTACTTTGCAGGCGAAGACCAACTTTCGTCAGGATAAGATGTACCTCCTGTCCCCTTTCGAATTTGGCCGTTGTGGGATCCCTTCCCGCCATTGAGATAAGGGAAGAGGACCCGGGCCACTATAAATAGAGGCTAGGCTGCTCCGTAGAGGGGGAGAGACCGAACACCACCCGAGCACCCACGCGAGGTTACTCACCACTGTACCAGTTCATCCACAAACCTCCTCGTGGGGCAATCCACCAAAAAGGCAGGAGTAGGGTTTTACGCTTCGCAGCGGCCCGGACCTGGGTAAATCCTCATGTGCTAATCTTCTTCCCCGTATTTGAGTGAGTTCGTCGGGCTAGGCTGTGAGGTTGTGAGCTTGAGGTCGAAGCTGGTGGGGATCTTTGCACACGCCCCTGAGTTCGAATATCTTTGGGTTTTGTGGAGCCCGAAATCCGACACGGGCAATCCTCAACCAAGGTCTCCAGTACACGCCAGAGTGAATGCGGGAACTCTTGTCATGGGCCAACCTTCCGAGGACTTAGGGGATGTCTCGGCTACCAACTCTGAGGTTGAGAGTGCGATGAATCACCGACGACGGAGGGAGGCACTGCATCACCCCATATTTTCCGACCAGGAGTTTAATGCCCTCAATTCCATGGACTCATACCTCGAGGCCGCTCGAGCAGGACTTGATGGAGCCACTAAAATAATATTCGCCAGCCTGCAGGTAAATGGTCGGCCCGGAAGGCCGAGCATAATTCATAACCTAGTAGCCCCCGAGCCTTAATTTGGTCGGAATGGCCGAATTCAAGGGTCTGACGACTATGTCCATGCGTGTGTAGGTTTCACTGCAACAGAACGAGAAGCTGTCCGCGGACCTTGAGTCAAGTCGAGCAGAGCTGCAGGACGTTAGGACCGAGCTGGAATAGGTGAAGAAATTCACCCGAGAGGCACACGGGGAGTACCAAGTATTGCTTTTTGTGCTGGAGTTATTTGAAGGACATCTCTTCTGACGAAAGATTGTTTCGTAGCAGCCGAGTCCATAGGGCAGAAGGATTTGGATGCTTCCCGAAAATCCCAAAGGTATGCTGAATCTCAGCTAGAGGCCGGGCACCGCGTATTGACTCGAAGTCTGGAGGATAAGAACCAGCTCAAAGCGGAAAATCAACGACAGGTCGAAGAAATTAAGGGCTTGAGAGCTCAATTGGCACAATCCTGCCAAGAGAACCAGAGATTGAGGGGTGGCTTGTTCTGTAAGTGATAATCCAACCTTTAACTCCACCAAGTGCTTTGTATTGTATCGAGTGTAAGGAACATCGTTTATTTCCTGCCTAGGTCTCCTGACCGGGCATCCCGAGGAAGAAGCCAGCTCGTACGGAGAAGATCTGTTAAAGGAACTTTCCATTGTGCATGAGCGGGCTCGGAAGGCTATGAAGAGCATGATCAAAGCCCTCTGGCCAACTCAGACGCCTCTGGAAGGGATGGCAGAACTGGCCGAGAAGTTTAGGGGAGCTCGGGGTCGCTTTGAGCTATGGAAGACTTCCGCTTGCCGAGAGGGAGCCCGGGAGGCGTGGGCCATGGTGAAGACCCGCTTTACCAAACTCAACCCGGAGCATATGGCTCGGGTTGGGCCTGTAGGGCCGTATGATAAAGAGGTGCCTGTGAGCTTGGTTTACGACCAAGTGATGCCCGCTGCTCGAATGTCACAGGAGGATTGTGTCCTGGACACCATAATAGACCATCTTGAGTGACAGCCTTGCATTTTGAATCTATGTAACTATGTACCTTTTTATCAAAACCCTCTCTATCCATGCTGTAAACATTATCTTAACCGGTCATCGGCCTCTATCTCCGTCGCCGATAGCTAAGGAGTGTTCCGGACTATGCATCCTGTGATAACAGGGAATTCTCTCGGGGAACTAGGCAATCCGGCCTTGTGGTACAAACAGACAGAACGTGCACGGGGAGGTATGTTATATTACTATTTAACGTAAGAAACATCTTCCAAAGAAAATAGCTCCTCTATGGGTTCCTTTCTTTAGGCTACTACATGAACCGTAGATGTCATAGTCTTGTATCTGTATTATGCGGATAATTTTGCTATTTGGGGGAATAGCCCTCAAGTACGGCGAGAAGCGCCCACCCTACCTTTTTTCCTTTCTGGCCGACCAATTTGTATCATAAGAATGCTAGCCTTTGGCTTCGCCCGTCTGAGGTACGTGTCCGGGCAACCCAGTCGTAGCAATCGCAGAGGTGCTCCCTTTACCCCCTAGCCAAACAATCGGGAACGTAGGGGGTAAGCACAGGAGCAAGGCAACCCGGTTTGGCTAAATCTTAAGCCTAATTGGTGCATAAGTGGCGCGAGAGTGATGTCGGAAGAGTGCATATAAGACAAATAGCCAGGTAAAATAAGATGGCTTCATTACGGAGCCCCCAGGTGGTTATCAGGTAAAACATTTACCGATCAAGTCATAGTTCGGTTTAAGCCGAACATAAGTTTAGAGAGAAGGTCTAGTCACTCCTACAAAGGTAAATAAAAGGAAAAAAGAAAAGAAGTAAAATACATGGGTTGGTAGGGAACAAGGCGACACCGGTCTAGCCGTAGAAGCGTCGGAGGCGAGCTGCGTTCCATGGGTTTGGTTCGAGGCAATTGTCCTACGGGTTGCGGAGACGGTAAGCTCCTCCGGTCAGTACTTCATCGATTATGAAAGGGCCCTCCCACTTCGGTTTGAGCTTATTCTTCTGTTTCTCTGGGAGGCGTAAGACCAACTCGCCCACATTATAAACTTTAGATCGAACCTCCCTGCTTTGGTACCGCCGAGCCTGCTGTTGATAGAAAGTAGATCGGGCCCGGGCTATGTTGCGCTCCCCCTCCAAGGCGTCTTGGTCGTCCTACAGATCTAGCTCGGCTTCTTTTTCCTCGTACATGTGCACTCTTGGCGCGTCGTGAATGATGTCACAAGGGAGGACCGCTTCAGCCCCGTACACCATAAAAAATGGTGTGTATCCCGTTGATCGGTTCGGGGTTGTGCGCAAACCCCACAGTACGGAATCAAGTTCCTCTACCCAATGACAGTCAGATTCTTGAAGTGATCGGACCAGGCGAGGTTTAATACCACTCATAATGAGACCGTTGGCCCGTTCGACTTGTCCATTGGTTCGGGGGTGATACACCGAGGCATAATCAAGCTTGATACCTTGGTTCGCGCACCAGTCCTTGACCTCCTGGGCGGTAAAGTTGGTTCCATTGTCGGTTATTATACTGTATGGGACACCGTAATGGTGTACCACGCCGGATATGAAGTCGATGACCGGTCCCGATTTTGCCGAACTTACTGGCTTTGCTTCGATCCATTTAGTGAATTTGTCGACCATGACCAGTAGGTATTTCTTTTTCTTGGTCCCCCCTTTAAGTGGTCCGACCATATCTAACCCCCACACCGCAAAAGACCATGTAATGGGTATCGTCCCAAGAGCCGTAGGAGGCATGTGGCTTTGATTTGCAAAGAGCTGACAGCCGACACAATGCTGAACGAGTGTGTGGGCGTCGGTTCGGGCGGTGGCCAGAAGAACCCGGCTCGAAAGGCCTTGCTTACCAGGGCCCGTGCTGCCTCGTGGTGGCCACCCATGCCTGCATGTATCTCTGCCAGGAGCCGCCTTCCTTCTTCTTCAGATATGCACCGTTGGAGGACCCCCGTAGTGCTCTTTTTGTATAGTTCTCCTTCATGGACCTTGTAGGCTTTTCATCGCCGTATTATGCGTCTCGCCTCCGTCTGGTCGTCAGGGAATTCTTTGCACAGAAGGTAGGCAAGGAAAGGTTCTGTCCATGGTGCGATTACGGCCATTACTTCATGGGCCGAGGGAATTTTTTCAATCGTGGAACCGCTGATGATTTGCTCGTCTGGTTCAACTGTGGGGGGGGATGACCTGCTCTTCTACCTTGGTTATAGCGTCCCCACCGTCGTCCTGCCACACCACAGAGGGTTTGAAGAGCCTCTCTAGGAAGGTGTTCTTAGGGACTGGGTCGCATTTGGCGCCCATGCGGGCGAGGATGTCGGCAGCTTAATTGTTGTCTCTAGAGACATGGTGGAACTCTAGCCCTTCAAATCGTGCGGATATCTTAAGGACGGCATTTCTATAAGCTGCCATTTTTGGGTTTTTAGCATCGAATTCGCCGTTTATTTGGGAGATGGCGAGATTAGAGTCTCCCCGCACTTCGAGCCGCTGTAGACCCATCGAAGTTGCCATCCGGAGTCCATGCAACAGAGCCTCGTACTCAGCCGCATTATTGGAGTCGGCGTACATGATCTGGAGGACATATCGGATGTTGTCGCCAGTGGGGGATGTGAGGATGACTCTAGCCCCCAGTCCGGCGAGTGTCTTGGATCCGTCGAAGTACATTGTCTAGTGTGAGTATGTGTTATATTCTCGAGGGAGCTCGGACTCGGTCCATTCGGCGATGAAATCGTCTAACACCTGAGATTTAATAGCTCTGCGTGGTTTGTAATTGATTTCGAACGGGAGGAGTTCGATGGCCCACTTGGCTATGCGGCCGGTGGCGTCCCTGTTATTGATTATATCGTTCAGGGGCGCTTCAGAGGCCACCGTGACCGAACACTCTTGGAAATAATGTCTGAGCTTTCGTGAAGCCATGAACACCGTGTAGGCTATCTTCTGATAATGTGGGTATCAGGTTTTGCACGGAGTAAGTACTTCCGATACATAGTATACTGGCTTTTGTACCCGATATTTATGGTCCTCGGCCTCCCGCTCTACCACGAGTGCTGCGCTAACGACCTGGTTGGTGGCTAAGATGTATAGCAACATCGGTTCACCCGTACCAGGTGCTGTCAGTATGGGGTTGCTGGCTAGCAGCGTCTTGATTTCCTCTAGTGCGGCTACGGCCTCATCGGTCCATTTGAAATTTTTTGTTCGTTTCAATAGCATGTATGGTGGCAGGGCCTTTTCGCCGAGGCGAGAGATGAAGCGAGTTAACGCCGCCACATAGCATGCTAGTCTTTGGACGTGTTTTAGCTCTATGGGGACCGCGAGTTGTGACAGAGCTTGGATCTTGGCCGGATTAGCTTCTATGCCCCTCTGGGAGACAATGAATGCGAGCAATTTACCTGCGGGGACTCCGAAGATGCACTTGTCCGGGTTTAGCCGTATATCATACTCCCGCAGGCTTTGGAATGTTTGACCCAAGCCATCCACCAGCTGGCTGACGTGTTTGGTCATGATGACCACGTCATCTACGTATGCCTCAACTGTTTTGCCGATTTGTTTCTCTAGGCATGTTTGAATCATGCGTTGGTACATGGTGCCTGCGTTTTTAGCCCGAAAGGCATTGTATTGAAGCAGAATGGCCCGTAAGGGGTGCTGAAGGCTGTTGCGGCTTGATCAGACTCCTTCATTTTTATCTGATGATATCCGGAATAAGCGTCGAGGAAGCAAAGTGAGTCATGTCCGGCAGTGGCGTCAATGATCTGGTCAATGCGGGGTAAAGGGAAAGGATCTTTAGGGCAGGCTTTGTTAAGGTCTTTGAAGTCGACACATAGCCGCCAGGATTTGTCTTTCTTCGATACCATGACCAGGTTTGCCAGCCATTCGGGGTATTTGATCTCTCTGATGAATCCGGCTTCAAGTAGTTTGGCGAGTTCTTCGCCCATAGCTTGACGCTTGGGTTCAGAAAATTGACGTATGTCTGTTTAACCGGCTTGAAGCCTTCAATTATGTTCAGACTGTGTTCGGCCAACCTTCGGGGGATTTCGGGCATATCTGATGGGTGCCAGGCGGATATATCCCAATTTTTGCACAAGAACGTGCGTAGTGCTTCGGCGACCGCAGGGTCCAGCTGAGCTCCGATGGACGCCGTTTTATTGGGGTCCGTTGGGTGTACCTGAAATTTTATGATTTCGTCTGCGGGTTTGAACGACGTAGACTTTGGCATTTTGCCGAGGATCATGTCGTCCTTATCTACGATAGAACGGAGCGTAGTCAGTTCCTCAATGGCTAGCGTCTCAGCTAGTGCCTCGAGGGCAAGCGATGCTGTTTTATTGTCGTCTTGAAGGGCTCTATCCGGGTTGCTTGCAACTGTGATCACACCGTTGGGTCCCGACATTTTAAGTTTCATGTAACCATAATTAGGTATGGCCTGAAACCTTGTGAAGGCGTCACGCCCTAAGAGGGCATGATAACCACTGTGAAAGGGTACGATATGAAAAAGTAGTTCCTCTGATCTGTAGTTATCGGGGGTACCGAACACTACATCGAGGGTTACTCGCCTCGTGCAGCGTGCCTCTCTTTCGGGGATGATTCCTCAAAAGGTTGTGCTGCTTTGCTCGATTCGTGACTTATCGAACTGCATTTTGTCCAAAGTTCCCTCGTAGATAAGGTTTAGACCGCTGCCGCCGTCCATTAGTACCTAGTCCAACCGAAAACCGTCTATTATAGGGTTGAGGACCAGGGCGGCCGGTGCCCGCTCTGTGCGGGTCATCGGTTGGCCGTTTTCGCCGAAAGTTATCGGTGTATCTGCCCATGATTTCCTTGACTCCACCTGGTGTATCTGATCGAGCTCTCGAAGGGCTCTCTTCCTCTGACCTTTCGAGGAGAACACCTCGTAGATCGTTAGGACCTTAGCGTGAATTTCGGGTGGAGTTACTGAACGTCTGTCTGGGGGTGAGCACATGAGGATGGCTTCCCCGCTCTTTGCGACCTGCCTAACGACCCAGCATGCTCGAAGGCTGTGGGATAGGCTTGCGTTTGGCGGGGCGGAATGTATGGGGCAAGGACTGTCTAGTAATCTATCAAGGACTGTTTTCTCCTTCATGGGGTATTTGTTCCTTTTTTCGGCAGGCTCATGCCTGGGCGGGTATTGTGGTGGCATGAGCCTTTTCCGAACTGCTCTAGGTTGTTCGGTGTGGACCGGCTCTGTATAAAATCGTTGTTCTTCCCGCGTACTCTCCATAGCACAGTACTTTTCCATCAAGTATGTTATCCCGGAGAAGTTTTGGACGCAACGACGGGCAAGGGTGTTGAGGATTCCCTTATCATGGCAGTTCCGCTCAAAGGCTGCAATCATTTCCGGGTCGTTAATGCCTTTCATCCTGTTTTTGCTGAGGAGGGATCTGGCCCAAAAATGATTGACCGATTCCCCCGGTTGTTGTTTGACCTCCCATAAGCTCATTGAACCGGTTTCTCTTGCGCTTTTAGAGCGCTCAGTCTGGGTGGTGGTGGGGAAAAAATTCGCGCCCCGGCGAGGTGCATGTTCGGTGCGCGGACAGCCGGGTTTTGTTCCGTTACGGGATTGGGTGTGAAACCTCCGGTCTCCGCCTCAACAGGCTTGGGGGACGCGGCACCAATAGTGTTTCGCCGTGCGGGCCCTTGGTTGTGTGTTAGGTCGGACGCCGACCTTAAGTCAGTGTCCGGGGGGAGTTCAGATCCTGAGTGATCGGAGATCGGAATGTACACTGTTTTCAATTTTGCCGGTTGGCGGGACACGTCTTTAGCCGGGCATTCGACGGTGGCGATTAAATACGTTATCGGAGGGACGTGAATTTCCCTATTGTCAGGCCTCAGCCCGATCTGGTCGTAAACCGATGGTTGGCGATCGACCATGCTCAAGGCTTGGATCCGACCGAGTAGCTCGCCCGACAGTGGGGCTTCGATTGGGTCGGCACCAAAGGCGCGACTGGGGTCGGTCAGCGGTGCCATCATCCCGGGGTTACTTGATGGTACTCCCGGGGAGTATGCGGCCATGGTTGACTCGGATGCATTGGCCAGGACAGGTTTTAAGACCGAGCCGGGGGCCGAGGTCATCCCAGCGGCAGGATTTCCTGCCTCCGACGTCGAGGCGTCAAGGGTAGTGTGTCTTTTAAGAAGGGCGGCGATCCTTGTTAAAACAAGGTCTCCCCAGGAGTCAGCAATGAATTTTAGGTTCCCGAACCTGACTTCTGAACCAGGGGCAAAGCTTCCGGTCTGGCCAAGGTGGCCTATGGGATCGGCTTGAAGCACGACGCTTCCGAAAGCGAAGGTCTGTCCAGGAACGAAGGCATCCTTGTGGCAGATCTCCCCGCTAATGATTAAGCGAGCCATCGATCCTTTGGCGATTCGCAACGGAACTCTCAATGAAAGCACCAATGTCAGTGTCGAAACCGATGGATCTTGGGTAGGGGGTCCCGAACTGTGAATCTAGGAATGATGCTAACAGAGGACGAAGGAGACGGTGTTTACCCAGGTTGGGGCCCTCGTGAGGAGGTAAAACCCTACGTCCTGCTTGATTGTATTGATGAGTATGATGGTTACAGAGTTGATCTACCTCGAGATCAAAAGAGCTAAACCCTAGATTAATTGATTCGTCCCCCTACGAACTAAGCCCCCTAGTTTATATAAACACCAGGGGTACCTAGGGTTACATATGGTCGGTTTCTATCCGGGCACAGATACGCCCATTCTTTCTTGGAGGACACACCAAGCCTTTGGGACTCCTCCTTCCGAACACGGGATTGTCTGGTAACTTGGCCTTCTAGTAACCGTTCCTATATGGCCCATCGTGTTGGCCCATCAGGGATGAACCAACGGCCCGAGGACCCCTTAATCATGGACTCCCTCAGGGAGCCCGCGGTGACGTCCTCTCTCGTCAAGCCTCGACTTTAAGGCGCTCCGTCTCATGATGTATACGAGCCTGTAACTCCGCCATCTGTGTGTTTTTAGCGTCAATCTCTTTCTGCACCTCTACTATCTGGCTACGCGGTTTGGTTAGCTCCACATTGCGTTCTTCCTGATTCTCTGTGGTAACTGGGGTTTCCACGAGTTTCGCCATCTCAGCCATGAGATCGGTCATGGCTTGAGCCGGCATTTTGGTCGACCCGCCGGAACCTCCAGCTACAGCTGGATTGGGAACCGCTGTAGCTCCTACCATGTAGACGGTGACTTGGCGAGGTGACTCGTCGTATTCCCCGAGGGTCTCAGTTTCCAATGAGCCCCCAAGTCTGCCATCATGAAGAGGACAGATCGACTCCGTATTTCCCGTGGATGACCCACTGTCTGAGTTGACGAGGGTGTTCTCGCTGGAAGCCGGTTCGTCCGAAAGACTGATTCCTTGGGTGAAATCAACGAAGACGTGACGACGGCCGCCTTGGCACTGGCCGTCTTGGGCACACCGAGCCGGCTCATCAAGGTTGGTGTAGATGTCTGACTCAGGGGTCTCCAAATCGATCTGATCGACGGGAACTCGAGGCCCGCGTTCGATCGAGTCAGTCTGAGCACTCCAATCCGACTTATTGACGCAGATCTTGTCGCGGCGACACTTGATCATCTGATCAACCGCAAACTTCCCAAATCCGGGAAGGATTCCCTTCGAGAACTCAACTCCACCATGCGAAGGCCCCACGGTGGGCGCCAACTGTCGTGGTTTTGTCACGGCAGATGTCCTCATGCAAGGACGTAGGTGTGAGGCCATCGCCGCTGATGACCGACAAGTATAGGGGATCAATCGTAGTCCTTTCGATAAGTAAGAGTGTTGAACCCAACGAGGAGCAAAAGGAAATGACAAGCGGTTTTCAGCAAGGTAATTTCTGCAAGCACTGAAATTGTAGGTAACAGATAGTTTGATAGCAAGATAATTGGTAACGAGCAAGTAACTATAACGGTAAATAAGGTGCAGCAAGGTAGCCCAATCCTTTTGTGGCAAAGGACAGGCCAGAATAGTCTCTAGTAATAGGCAAAGTTTTCTTGAGGGTACACGGGAATTTCATCTAGTCACTTTTATCATGTTGGTTTGATTCGTGTTCGCTACTTTTATAATTTGATATGTGGGTGGACCGGTGCTTGGGTGATGCTCTTACTTGAACAACCTCCCACTTATGATTAACCCCCTCGCAAGCATCCGCAACTACGAGAAAAGTATTAAGATAAAATCTAACCATAGCATTAAACGTTTGGATCCAAATCAGCCCCTTACGAAGTAGCGCATAAACTAGGGTTTATGCTTCTGTCACTCTAGCAACCAATCATCTAATAACTACTCCATAATGCATTCCCTTAGGCCCAAGAATGGTGAAGTGTCATGTAGTCGACGTTCACATGACACCACTAAGGGAATCACAACATACATATCATTAAAATATCGAACACATATCAAATTCACATGATTACTTGCAACATGACTTCTCCCATGACCTCAAGAACAAAGGTAACTACTCACAAATAATAATCATGCTCAAGATCAGAGGGGTATTGAATAGCATAATGGATCTGAACATATAATCTTCCAACAAATAAACCATATAGTAATCAACTACGCAAGTTAATCAACACTACTAGTCACCCACAGGTACCAATCTGAGGTAACGGTACAAAGATTGAACACAAGAGATGAACTAGGGTTTGAGAGGAGATGGTGTTGTTGAAGATATTGATGAAGATTGGCCTCCCAAAGATGATAGGGGTGTTGGTGATGACGATGGCTTCGATTTCCCTCTCCGAGAGGGAAGTTCCCCCGGCGGAATCGCTCCGCCGGAGGGCAAAAGTGCTCCTGCCCAAGTTCTGCCTCGAGACGGCGGCGCTTCGTCCCGAAAATTCTCTCCTATTTTTTTCTAGGTCAAAAGACCTTATATACCAGAAGATGAGCACCGGAGGTGGGCTGAGGAGGGCACAACCCACCAGGGCGCGCATGGGGGACCTGGCGCGCCCTGGTGTCTTGTGCCCACCAGGGTGGACCCCTCCGGTAGTTCTTTGCTCCAGTATTTTTTTATTAAATCCAAAAATAATCTCCGTAAAGTTTCAGCTTCATTGGAGATGTGCAGAATAGGTATCTCTGATGTCCTTTTTCAGGTCCAGAATTCCGGCTGCCGATATTCTCCCTCTTTGTGTAAACCTTGCATATTATGAGAGAAAAGGCATTAGAATCACTCCCTAAAGCATTATTATTCAACAAAACATAATAAATAACAGTAGGAAATCATTGGTGCAAAATGGACGTATCAACTCCCCCAAGCTTAGACCTTCCTCAAGCGAAAAACCGAAATTGAAAAGCATGTCCACATGGTTTGAGAGAGAGAGGTGTCGATAAAAACAAAATACGGACATAGTAGCATCATGCTTATTATCATAACAGCAACAAACTCAATCATAAAACTTATTCATAAACTTTCATCATATGGCTTCTCATGCACAAGTAACAATTTATCACAACATAGAAGTATAAAGTATAAACCTTATTGAAAACCAACAAACTATGTTCTCAGTCAACTTTGCAACTACAATTCATCATATTTTCAGGAAGGGTCTCATGTCGGAGCCTTTTGGCAAGTCCACATACTGAACCATCATTTAGTCTTCTATGATTGGTAACACTCACAGCATACCCATGAGCAAAAAGTTTCAACCGGACACATATAAAGATAGGGGCTTATAGTTTCGCCTCCCAACGTATTCACCTCAAGGGTGATGTCAACAATAATAACTCATGCCCACTCACATCCAACTGGATATATGTGCCTAGATCTTTCCTCACCACATGATGCTTGCAAAAGAAAAAGTAAAAATGAATAGGAAAGAATACTTGACTCTTGAATAAAAGTAAATACATAAAAGTAAAAGATAGACCCTTCACAGAGGGAAACAGAGGTTGTCATGCGCTTTTTGGTTTGTATGCCCAATCCCTTAATGTAAAAGAACGTCACACTATATTACCCCCTATGATAGCAACCTTTATTATGCAGTCCATCGCTTTTATTGCTTTGCCATCATAAGTTCGTATAGCGCTCAATTTTCTCTTACACTAATTGATCAAACCACATTTAGAAGCAATTTTTATTGCCTTATTCCACCGATGACAACTTACTTGAAGGATCTTACTCGATCTGTAGGTAGGTATGGTGGACTCTCAAAAAATGAATTTGGCTTTGGTTTTTGGATGCACAATTAGTATCTCTACTTAGTGCGGAATTTTTGGCTATCAAAGGTATTGAGCAAGCACCACATGTTGAAGGATCTATGACAATATAACTTCTATGTGGATATGAACAAACATAAATTATTACGTTGTCTTCCTTGTCCAACGTCAACCATTTTGACATATAATATTTAATGAGGGCTCACAATCATAAAAGATGTCCAAGATAGTGTATTTGCATGTGAATCTTCTCTTCCCTTATTAATTCTTTCATGAATTGCATCATTGACCAATACTATGTTTGTCAATCTCCAATAAATTTTACTACTTATACTTTTCCTTATGTGATGTCATTACTCACCATAAGATTAGCATATGATTCTTTCATTTATTTCTTTTTCCTTTATTTTGATTGCAAGAAGAAAGTAGAGAGGCAAAAACTCAAACTAAACTTTATTATATATAGCTCTCACTCGATTACATAGATAGTTAGACCACGAAACTAACACACGAAAATAGATCATGCTAAAATTTTATTCAACTAAATCAAAAGGGAACTAAAGATCAAACTAAAAAGGTAAAGGTGAATAAAAGTGATGGTGATACGATACCGGGGCACCTCCCCCAATCTTGGCTCAAGCCAAGGGGAGTGCCCATACCCGTGTGCTCAAGTCTCCTTTGGTGGTGGTGATGAAGTAGGTGGTGGTGATGAAGTAGCCTTCTTCTTCAACTTATATTTGAGCATAAAATTTTCCTCCCCTAGATCATCATTCTCCAACTCGAGCTTTAATATCTTTTTGCATAATGCCGCCTTGCTCTCCTGCAGAAAACGGGATGGAATAAATTGAACCTCGGGTTTGTATCCTCTAGGGAGGCTTGACTTCTTGAATTCCACATGCATGTCTCCGGGTTGAGGTAGCGGGTCATCCTCCTCCTCAAAGCTATCATCCTTTGTTTCCTTCATGGTTGTGTCTTCCTCCTCATCTGAGGTCCATCCACAATGCTCCACTTCTCCATAGATCTTGGGGTTTGCAATATAGTCAGCAACATAGCTCTCTCCCTCTGAATCTTGAGACGACATATTTTCAGATCTGCCAGGAAAACAGCACGAAACAAGAACAGAGGATTTTTCAACAGTCTTGGGAAACAAGCATATGGAAGGAAAACGGAGTCGGGAAGGTGTCCGAGGTGGGCACAACCCACCAGGGCGCGCCTGGGCCAGGAGCGCCCTGGTGTATCGTTCTCACCTCGATCACCTTCTGTTTTATTTCTTAATTTCCAAAATTTTCTAATATTCCAAAACTGACAAAAAATATTTTTGCGGATTATTCGGAGTGCGTTTACTTACCGTATCATGTACCTCCTATTTTTCAGAATTTTGGAGTGTTCCGGAAGGTTTCTTTTATGTGTTCCTCCGGTGTCATGGTTTGGATAACATTGCTTTCAACGTTAATAGGCTTACCTGAGATATAGTGCTTAATTCTTTGCCATTGACCACCTTCAGGTTAGTACCTTCAGCATTATTAATCTTGATAGCTCCAGAACGATAAACCTCTTCGATAATATATGGTCCTTCCCATTTAGAGAGAAGCTTACCTGCAAAAAATCTTAAACGAGAGTTGAACAAAAGAACATAGTCTCCTATTTTGAATTCCCGCTTTTCGATTCTTTTGTCATGCCATCTTTTTACTTTCTCTTTGAATAGTTTGGCATTTTCATAGGCTTGGGTTCTCCATTCATCTAGTGAGCTAATATGAAATAGCCTCTTCTCACCGGCAAGATTGAAATCCTAATTGAGTTCCTTAGTTGACCAAAATGCTTTATGTTCTAACTCTAGAGGCAAATGACAAGCTTTACCATATACCATTTTGTATGGAGACATACCCATAGGATTTTTATAAGCTGTTCTATAGGCCCAAAGTGCATCATCTAGTTTCTTAGACCAATTCTTTCGAGACCTATTGACAGTTTTTTGTAATATTAGTTTTATTTCCCTATTGTTAAGTTTAACTTGACCACTAGATTGAGGATGATAGGGTGACGCAATTCTATGGTTAACCTCATATTTAGCAAGCATCTTACGAAAAGCACCATGAATAAAGTGTGAACCACCATCAGTCATTAAGTATCTAGGGACTCCAAACCTCGGAAAGATAACCTCTTTAAGCATTTTAATGGAGGTGTGGCGATCAGCACTACTAGTTGGAATAGCTTCTACCCACTTAGTGACATAATCAAAGGCAACCAAAATATGAGTGTACCCGTTAGAGGAAGGAAAAGGTCCCATATAATCAAAACCCCAAACATCAAATGGTTCGACAACAAGTGAATAATTCATAGGCATTTCTTGACGCTTACCGATATTACCAATACTTTGACATTCATCACAAGACAAGACAAACTTACGGGCATCCTTGAAGAGAGTAGGCCAATAAAAACCAGATTGCAATACCTTATGAGCAGTTCTATCTCCCGCATGATGTCCTCCATAAGCTTCGGAATGACATTTCCATAGAATTTGTTTCTGTTCATGCTCAGGTACACAACGTCTAATAATACCATCTACTCCTTCTTTATAAAGAGTGGGTCATCCCAAAAGTAGTGTCTTAAATCATAGAAGAATTTTTTTCTTTTGTTGGTACGTGAAGCTAGGTGGTATATATTTAGCGACAATGTAATTAGCATAATCAGCATACCAAGGAGTGTTTTGAGAAACACTTATTGCAGCTAACTGTTCGCCAGGAAAACTATCATCAATAGGTAGTGGGTCATCAAGAATATTTTCTAATCTAGACAAGTTATCAGCTACGGGGTTCTCAGCTCCCTTCCTATCAACGATATGTAAGTCAAATTCTTGAAACAAGAGAACCCACCTAATGAGTTTAGGTTTAGCATCTTTCTTTTCCATAAGATATTTTATAGCAGCATGATCGGTGTGAATGATAACCTTGGAATCAACAATGTAGGATCTAAATTTATCACAAGCAAACACAACTGCTAAAAAATCTTTTTCAATAGTAGCATAATTTCGTTGGGCACTGTCTAGAATTTTACTAGCATAGTGAATAACATTCAATTTCTTATCAACTCTTTGTCCTAGAACAGCACCAACAGCATAATCACTAGCATCATACATGATTTCAAAAGGCAAGTTCCAATCAGGTGGTTGAACGATAGGTGTAGAGGTTAAGGTTTTCTTGAGTGTTTCAAAGGCTTCCACACAATCATCATCAAACAAAAGGAATGTCCTTTTGCAAAAGATTAGTAAGAGGCCTAGAAATTTTAGAGAAGTCTTTCATGAACCTCCTATAGAAACCAGCATGACCAAGGAAACTTCGAATACCTTTAATATCTTTAGGACACGACATTTTCTCAATTGCATCAACTTTAGCTTTATCCACCTCAATACCTCGTTCAGATATTTTATGCCCCAAGACAATACCTTCATTAACCATAAACTGACACTTCTCCCAATTCAAGACAAGATTAGTTTGTTCACATCTCTGCAAAACTCGATCAAGGTTTCTTAAGCAATCATCAAAAGAAGTCCCGTATATGGAAAAATCATCCATGAAAACCTCCACAATCTTTTCACAAAAATCAGAGAATATAGCAGTCATACATATTTGAAAGGTAGCAGGTGCATTGCATAAACCAAAAGGCATACGTCTATAAGCATAGGTTCCAAAAGGGAAAGTAAAGGTGGTTTTCTCTTGATTAGATTGTGACACAGGTATTTGAGAGAAACCAGAATATCCGTCCAGAAAACAAAAGTGTGTGTGCTTAGATAATCTTTCTAGCATTTGATCAATGAAAGGTAGAGGGTAATGATCTTTTCTAGTAGCTTTATTTAATTTGCTAAAATCAATTACCATTCTATAGCCTGTGACAATTCTTTGTGGGATGAGTTCATTCTTATCATTAGGTACAACGGTAATACCTCCCTTCTTAGGGACACAATGAACGAGACTTACCCATCTACTATCAGCTATGGGATAGATTATACATGCTTCCAGAAGCTTTAATATTTCAGTTCTTACCACTTCTTTCATCTTAGGATTCAATCGCCGTTGGTGATCAACAACGGGTTTAGCATCAGCTTCCGTATTAATCTTGTGCTGACATAGAGTGGGACTAATGCCCTTAAGATCATCAAGAGTATATCCAATAGCAGCCCGGTGCTTCCTTAGAACTTGTAATAATCTTTCTTCTTCATGTTCTGAAAGGTTAGCACTAAGAATAACAGGATATATCTTTTTCTCATCAAGATAAGCATACTTCAAAGTATCAGGCAATTGCTTTAGTTCAAACACAGGATCACCTTTAGGCGGAGGTGGACCTCCAAGAGTTTCGATAGGCAAATTGTGTTTCGGGAGAGGTTGTTGTTCAAAGAAAATTTTATCTATTTCATTTCTTTCTCGCAAGTGCATATCATTTTCATGGTCAAGCAAATATTGTTCTAATGGATCGGTAGGAGGCACTACAATAGAAGCAAGACCAATTATTTCATCCTTACTACATAATGCTCTATCATGGGGTTGTCTACTAAACTTGGAAAAGACTCATGAGACACACCACCAAAACTGACACCGACAGTTTGTTTTTCACAATCTATCTTAGCATTGACGATGCTCAAGAAAGGTCTACCAAAGATAATGGGACAAAAGTCATCTTGTGGGGAACCAAGAACTAGAAAATCAGTAGGGTATTTTACTTTCCCACACAAGACTTCAACATCTCTAACAATCCCAAGTGGTGTGATGGTGTCTCTATTGGCAAGTTTAATAGTAACATCAATGTCTTCTATTTTAGGAGGTGCTATTTCATTCATAATTTCTTGGTATAAAGTAAAAGGGATAGCACTCACACTAGCACCCAAGTCACATAATCCATGATAGCAATGATCTCCTATTTTGACTGAGACGACATGCATGCCCTTTATGGGTCTATGTTTATCTTTTTCATCGGGTTTAGCAATTCTAGCAGCTTCATCACATAAGTAGATAACGTGCCCATCAATATTTTATACCAAGAGATCTTTAACCATAGCAACACTAGGTTCTACTTTAATTTGCTCAGGGGATTTAGGTGCTCTAATATTACTCTTGCGAACCACAATTGATACCTTAGCATGTTCCTTTATCCTAACAGGGAAAGGTGGGTTTTCAATATAAGCGGTAGGCACAACTGGATCAACATTGTAAATGATGGTTTCATCTTTAGCTATGACTGGTTCTTTAATTTCTTATTTAATAGGGGGATGATATTTAAACCATTTCTCCTTAGGGAGATCAACGGGAGTAGCAAAGGCTTCACAGAAAGAGGCTACTATCTCAGAGTCAAGTCCATATTTAGTGCTAAACTTGTGAAAAGCATCGGTATTCATAAAACATTTAACACAATCAAACTTAAGCTTTATACCTGACTCATTACCTTCGTCGAGTTCCCAATCTTCAGAGTTGCGTTTAATTCTTTCTAAGAGATCCCACTTGAATTCAATAGTCTTCTTCATAAAAGAACCAGCACAAGAAGTATCGAGCATGGATTGATCATTATGAGAAAGCTGAGCATAAAAATTCTGAATAATAACTTCTCTTGGGATATCATGATTGGGGCATGAATATAACATTAACTTAAGCCTCCCCCAAGCTAGAGCGATGCATTATCCTTCACGAGGCCAAAAATTATATATATAATTCCGATCACGATGGACTAGATGCATGGGATAAAACTTTTGGTGGAATTCCAATTGCAATCGATTCCAGTTCCACGATCCAAGATCATCACATAGCCTATACCATGTCAATGCTTTTACCTTCAAAGATAAAGGGAAAACCTTCTTCTTAGCTTCATCTCTGGATAGACCTACAAGCTTAAATAATCCACAAATTTCAATCACATATAATAGGTGCGTATCAGGATGTTCAGTTCCATCTCCTGCATAAGGTTAAGCAAGCAGTTGTTCTACCATACCCGAAGGAATTTCATAACCAATATTTTCAGTAGGTGCAGTAGGTTGAGGAGCAACTAATCGTGGTTCCGGTCGAGGTGAAGATACCCCGAACAAACCCCTCAAAGGATTATTTTCCATAGTAACTAGTAACGACAAATTTCAGCACGTAGTATAAGTTTTTCCTTACTGATTTCCACTTACCAAGAGCGCTTCACTCCCCGGCAACGGCACCAGAAAAGAGTCTTGATGACCCACAAGTCCCGGCGCGCCCTGGTGTCTTGTGCCCACCAGGGTGGCCCCCTCCGGTTGTTCTTTGCTCCGGTATTTTTTATTAAATCCAAAAATAATCTCCGTAAAGTTTCAGCTTCATTGGAGATGTGCAGAATAGGTATCTCTGATGTGGTTTTTTAGGTCCAGAATTCCGGCTGCCGGTATTGTCCCTCTTTGTGTAAACCTTGCATATTATGAGAGAAAAGGCATTAGAATCACTCCCTAAAGCATTATTATTCAACAAAACATAATAAATAATAGTAGGAAATCATGATGCAAAATGGACGTATCACCCCTAGGTGGCGACTCAAGGGGTTGAACGGGAAAGAGAGTCGGGTTTACCCAGGTTCGGCCCCTCCGATGGAGGTAATGGCCTACGTCCTGCTTTGTGTGTATTGATGGTTAGATCTCGATTACAAGGGTGCGGAATCGCTAACCTAGCTATTAAGAGATTGTAACTTGAGTCTTTCGGTCCTAGGGGCCTGCCTTTATATACAGGTCAAGACCCTAGGGTTTACAATAGAGTCCGGGTCATATCGTGACTCGTAACCTATAATGCCTCTAACTCGCCTTGCTCCTTAAGCAAGGAAACCGGCCGGCGCCTTCCACCTTGTGGGCCTTGAGCCGCCGTCTTCAGGTGTTGGGCCGCCCGACGACTTAGTCAGCCACCGCCTTGTCTGTCTTGTCTTCGTGATACGGCCCATCTTAAACTTGATTGTAGATCCGTCAACAAATTAACCCGGCCCAATAGGGTGGGTTATATCGCGGGGCTATATCCCCGACAGGGTGGGCTATTTATAGCCAACAGGCAACCCAACATGATATGACCGAAATGACCCCGGGTCAATGGCCAACCGACGCATGTCTCAACGGTCGGATTTCAAAGATTCAAGCGGCAACATTACTTGGGATACAAGGAATGCCGACTCAACCAACTCTGGAAGAGATTTCCTCTCAATGTCTTCACTGGAAGACATCGGTATTTGGGTTGAGCACCACGTCAGCTTCTGACTTCAATCACCTCAACCCCACTTAACAACACGGTGGTTCCTATGAATCAGGAAAGTAGAAACAAAACAACCAAAAGACTTCGTCTTCGCGTTTCATTATAGCGATTATCTTTGCGCACCACCAATGGCTTCAGCCATCATCAATGTCTTCGAACATTTTTAGGGGTCGTCTTCAACGGTTAAACCGAATCTCCAGGGACTTCTGTCTGTGTTATCCTATGAACCCTCACAAACACATTAGTCCTTCAACCACGTTTGTCTTCAATACTCCAAAACCAACAAGGGGTGGCAGTAGATACACTTAAAGTATCGTCATCAACTTGCCTTGCGCGTCATACTGAGGCCGGTTCTGGCTCCCGGCCATGTAGACTGCGGCCTGGTGACCAGGCTTGTAGGGCTCTGGGTAAGTTTGATCATCATAGCACCCTCCTAGCCTTTCATCGAAAAGTGGGAGAATTGACTCCGTGTCACCCACCGACCCATCATCAGAATTGACGAGTGTGTCGCCCCCAGTCACCGAGTTGTTTTTGGGTTTAGCTCCCGCGCGGCTTCGCTAATGAAACCACGAAAGCACTGGCCCGGTGGGACTCAACCCAATGGGGATTGACCCGGCTGGCTACCTTCAATGAGTCGACGGTGGTGGCATGCTGTAAAGCAGACCAGCCAATCTCGCTGAAACGTGGATCTTGCTGAACGGGACCCGATATCTTGACTCTATTGAGCCGGCTTCCGGACCCCAGCTTGCATCATTGATGTAGAGATTTCCTCACCGGCTCTTCGTCATCCGGTCGATCACGTACTTCTCGATCCCTGGAAGGGCTCCCTTCAAGAACTCAACACCACTGTGTGTTGGCCCCATGGTGGGCGCCAACTGTCATGGTTTTGTCACGACACATGTCCTTGTGAGAGAACTAAGTCGTGAGGCCGTCAATGCTAGGTGATTGCTTGAACGGGGTTGATCAGAAACGAGACACAAGTTTACCTAGGTTCCGCCCCTCATGATGGAGGTAAGAGCCTACTCCTACTTGATTGCTATTGATGATTATGATCTCGGTTACAAGGTGTGGCTTTCGCTACCTAGCTTTTGAGGGTATTTAACTTAATCTTTGCGTCCCAGGGATCCCCCTTTATATAATAGGTCAAATCCCTAGGTTACAGATGAATTTGGGTCGTACTCCTCGACCCGTGTTCTACTCTAACTCTTGATATCATATCTTCCAAGTCAGGGAAATATCCTTTAAATCTTTTGTAAGCCGCCCATCTCCTTGAGACAAGAGTCGTCCTCATGGGCCGGGTTGTGTATGGGCTCCGGGTCCTAGTTAAAGAAGTCATCTCCGTTGACCCGGAAGTGAATTGACCCATAAGGCTCTTGCCCTTCAGGCCAAGTCAGATATTTGTCGGGTCTCAACTCTGGAAAACATCCCCAATAGGTCCAACATTCTCTGCTTACTGTTGGAGCTATTGGAGGTATCCTTTGCATCCTCCCAATCCTCCTCTCTGGGCGGTAAGCCGACGAGCAAACGCATGGCTCACGTTTGCTCCCGCATGACTGAACGTGCCATCCTTGCTTGCCGCTTCTCCAGAATGCGCGCACGTAGGACATGCTCAGTATTAACCTCCGGGACCTTGTCAACATCAGCGGCGCCCAGCTTCGCCATGGCACGACTGGTGTTTGCTGAATGAGCAATCTAATGACGAATGAGCAAATACAAACATCAATTCAGAACCGCATATGCCATTGAATTGCTTAACAAAAAATCTAACTAGATAATTGCATAAGCCATATATGAAATCCAAATTAACTGATGACAATGCTAACTACGTGTGGAAATCAATCACATCCCAAGCAACTGCCTTCGCAGATCTAGAAAATTCAACAAAACTGCATGTGGAAACAATCACATCCCAAGCAACCTAACTGCATGTGGTAGGGATTGCAATTTTTCTTGCATTTTCATTTTCACTCAAACTCAAGGGAGAAGCTTTACTTCTTATCTTTTTTCTAAAGATTGACAAATCAAATGATATTTCTGTTCTAATTTCTGCCACTTCTTCTCCCTCTAAATCAAACTTTTGTTTGCCATAATGTGTCATTGCTATTATTACCAAGTATATGCTTCTAATACTAGATGGAAACATAAATAGAAAAATAAATCTAAGAAGGCGGATCCTCCCTCTCTATTAAGAGTAATGAACTAGGTGGTGATACAGTACAAAAAAATAAACTAAATTAACCAAACTTGCCTGATATTGAGGCAATCAAGAAAGCTGCATAAGTGAATGTATAACCCACGGAAAAGTGAGCTAATCCAACCAATATTGCTTCCACAATGGAAAGAGCCACGGGCTTATCTCTCCAGCGCAACACACACCTCTGCAAAAGAAGAGAAATAATGGAAATAAGAAGGCCCACAAGACGACAAGTGGATTGAATATTCTTTGCTTTCATCACCGGTGATACTGAATCCGTATTTAGAAGAATGAGCTTCGGGACATAATTGCTTTGAGTGGGGCTTGCCCATTAATTAGATCACCTGAGTAAGCCAAGAAAGACGAAAGCGATGGATGTATGTGATAAAGAGAACTTATGAACATAAAAGCCAGTCTGTTCCCTAAATATTTTAGGGAGCGAAGAAGACAGAAAAAAGTTCGATAATCTTCTCCCTTTGGTAGGCATTTACCCAAGGAACTGATATTATGAGTCTCTCGATTATACGTGAAATAGGGAGTTCAAAGTAATTTATCAAATACCAGGTCACTGCATGTTCAAATCCTCCAAACACAATTATTGCAACCCATAAACTATACGATAGATTTAACTACTGGTTTCAAATCATTTCTATACATAGGAAAACCCTAATACTTAATTAAATATGTACATATCCAAACATATGAAACCTTAATGAGAGATCCGTATATATTTTGGATTACACCATACATTACAAGATTCCTACATATTTCTCGAATCCCAGATTGTCCCCCAAAAGCCTAGGATTTAATCGGTAATGCTACATGCATAATAAAAAATCGTAACCACCAAAAAAGATAAATCCCACCGATTTGAAATCACCCAACGATACATATGGTGCATCGGGATTACTTACATGAGCAAAAATATTGATGGATCCTCCTTCCGTGGGGTTGCACCAACAACCCGCTTTTCGGCAATCTTCACACGACATTGCCGCTCCAGTCCTTCCATGTGCTGATCAATCAACTCCTTCCTTGACTTTGGGGATGGAGTTCGCTCATCATCCATCCTAGGGACGTGCATGGTGGAGGCGCCAATAGTGGATGTGACGACAGCGGGGGGAGGGGAAGATGAGGATGAGGGGCAGTAGGGAAGAGGAGGACGAGTAGCGGAGGGGAGTGGTGGCAAATGGTTTCACCCAAAAAGGGGTTCAAAAGCTAAATAGGATGCTTCCAATGCTATCGTGGACCCACGGAGCAGTGGTAGAGTACTGAAGCACTAAGGCTGTCTGATTTGTTAAGCACGTAGTAAGTTGGCGTGGCCATGTGCATGTATGGCCCATAATGACCCAACAAGGCCAACATAACAGGCCAGATGATCTAACTATCTTATCGTGCCAAACTGATGTGCGTGTCGTGGGAGTCAGGCTGGGCGATCGGGTTACCCGAAAAAATCGGGTCGGGTAATTTGGGTTTTTGAAAATTTTGGGTTATGGAAAATGGAACCCAAAATATAGCCAAAAATATAAGAACCCGACAATTCGGGTACCCAAAAATTTAGGTTCGGGTTTTCCCGAATTATCTGAATAGGAGCATCACTTCACATCACAGAAGGCCGTTAGGCAGCTGGATAAGCGCGGTGTTGCACTTGTGCACGTTGTTGAGGCTCGGAGGAGGCTGTCGAGCACGACACCATGACTGAGTGGCCTGGCGGCCGGTGACCCGACCTGTTTTGTGAGGAAGCCAATAGCTATGGTGGTTTTTGGGCCGACCCTTCTCTATGCATGGAGCATTTTTACTAGGCTGCCAAACAATTCGGGTTATTCGAGTAATTCGAGTATCATGACCTTTCACCTGAATTACCCGAATTAAATTCGGGTTTCCATCTGGTTTTTCGGGTTCATGTTATATGGGTTCGGGTTCGGATTTTTCGGGTTTGGGCTTCGGGTTTTGGGTTTTATGCCCGCTGTAAAGTGGGAGCACATTAGACTATCCGATAAATTAATCGGATGAAGCTAGAGCACCCACTAGTACATGGATATATAAGACGATTTGAGTACGAACAACAAAAGGTTTTGCATTGAAACTCTGAAAGCACAACTTCTCCGTAGGTGGTTTTGGTAATTAATAACAACGTATATTTCATGGGACTAATGTTTCCACTAAGTATATTTCAGAAAAAGTTCAATGTTGGATTGGCAAAGGATTGTGAGGAGACCCCAAGATGCAAGGAATTGGATTGGCTAAGCTACAAGCATGAAGACTCTACATTTTACTTTGTGAGAAATCACTTTGAGTCCATAGGAAAGCCAATACTATCAAAAGGGGGTGAGGTAATAATGGTGAATGGAATGCTCAAAATGATCAAGTGTTAGCCACCAAAAACACTCACAAGCTCTCCCACAAATATTATGTTTTAGACCCTACCACTCAAAATCGGTGCCACCAAGAATATCCTATCGGCTATACCGAGTCAAAACCCTAGACAAAAACCCTAGCCAAAACCTACCTCTCGGTACTACCAAGTTTCATATCGGTGCAACCGAGTTTCAGCGACCAACTTTCTGTTGCCTCATTCACAAGAATCGAAATTTCCGAGAATTGTGAATCGGTCTCACCGAGTTGTGTAACTGCCCTCGGCCACTCATATCGGTACCATCGAGAATTCTATATCGGTCTCACCGAAAACGCCAAAGTTGCCACATTTTGCACTAGTCGGTGAATCCGAGTTTTCACTTCGGTTTCACCGAGTTGGGCAATAATGTTGTAACGGTTGGATTTTTGGAGATGCCTATATATACCCCTCCACCACATCCCACTCGTAAGAGAAGCACTCAGAATAGACCCACACTTCCCATATCAAAATTTCTGAGAGAGAACCACCTATTCTTGTGTTGAGGTCAAGATCATCCACTCCAACCATATGGATCTTGATTTCTAGCCTCCCCAAGTTGCTTTCCATCCAATCAATTTCTTCTACCCAAGCCAAATCTGTGAGAGAGTGATTGAGTGTTGAGGAGACTATCATTTGAAACACAAGAGCAAGGAGTTCATCATTACTATTGCATCTATTACCGTTTGGAGGGTGGTGCCTACTAGATTGATTAGCTGTCGCTTGGGAGCCTCCTACTTCGTGTTGTGGAGTTGAACCAAGAAGTTTGTACGGGCAAGGAGATCGCCTACTTCGTGAAGATCTACCCATAGTGAGGCTAGTCCTTCGTGGAGGGAAGCCATTATGGAATAGTCGAGGTTGCTACTTCGTGGACCCTTATGGGTGGAGCCCTCCATGGACTCTCACGATCGTTACCCTCCGTGGTTTGAAGACTCCATAAACGTGGACGTACGATAGCACCACCTATGGGAACCACGGGAAAATTCTCCGCGTCTCCAAATTGCGTTTGATCTTCCAATCCCTAACCTCTTACATTTGCTTGTCTTTACTTTCCGCTGCAATACTCGTAGACATGCATGTGTAGGGTGAACTTGATATACTAGAATTGCTAAAATATGCCAACCAATTAACTTGGGAAAAGGTTAGGTTTTTATTCGGTCAAGTAGTCTAATCACCCCCCACCCCTAGACATACTTTCGATCCCTACAAACTCAGCCCATCCACCTGTACCACGCCTTACGACTTGGCGTGTGTAGTACGTGTCACGCTGGCGGCCGATAGTGGGTGTGGGTCAAAGACGCTTCGCGTGCGGTGTTGCAACCAACGGCGGAGGCAGGGGGACGAGCAGGGGCCACGGCTCCCCCCAACCTGCAGAAAATGTTTGAAGACCCCTGATTAAACATCCCTAGAGCCATGTGACCTACACCATTTTAGCAAATGAAATACATGTATTGTTCACACAAAATCCCAATCGGTGAAAACTAATAACTTTTTTGACTTTTTCTCTCACTCTACAGTTCACACACACACACACACACACACCGAGCCACCCCCTTCCTTCTGTCTCACTCGTGTAGTTTCCTTTTTGTCTCAACTACTCTGCTTTTCCAAGCCAGAATCTGGGTCAAGGCTAAATCCTTTTTTTGTTTTGAAGGCAAGAAATCTTGCTTTTTCTATTCTCTTCAGTTTGGACTTTGGAGCACATCAGGAAGCGGCCACACTGGTACAATATGAAGGATCTTTCATTTTGATCTCCCAATTCACAACATTCATTTGTGGATATGGTTTTGTTTCAAAGTATTGGTTGCAACCCCAAAATTTTAAATTCTGAAGATTAATCTCTGCAGGATAAGACTTCATTTCCATTTTCATAATGAAAATGGGGGGGCATGTGGCCCCATAGATCCAAAAAAAATTATTGCGTGTAGTTCGACTGGTAAGTATTAAGTTGATCGCCATATAATTGTACATTATGCTTCCGTGTTATCTAGATTTAGATATATGCGCATGTTATCAACACTTACTATTATAATAGTACATTATTTGCTACACTCGTGTCAACTCCTACATATTCCGTCAGTTTTAGTTACATTTTATAGTTGTGCTTGATATTCGGCCCCCTTAAGTTTAACCAAATGATAACGCCCACACACGTGGATCTTCGTCCATTCAATTATGCACGAATCTTGACACCTTGGGATAGTTTTTGTATGCCACGTAGGAAGCGACTAGTGTGTCGGCGTTTAGCAGTTCGCCCGGACGCCCATTTCACGCACGCAGAGCTCGCAGTTGCCAATCCGACGTGCGGTGGAACTGTTATCGCGCCCTCACGCCACGCACGACTCCTCTTCCTCCCCTCCCACGCGCTGCATTTTTCCACACCCTGCCCGACTCCTCTTCCCATTCCCCCACTCAACTCCGCCATTTGAGAGCAACGGCAAGTCCTAGGCGGAGCAGAGGCTATTCCACGGCGTAGCAGAGGAGAGGCGGCGGCGACAGCGGAAGTGTCGCGGGTAGTCATGGCCGTCGCCAGTGCTCAGGCAACCGGAGCGTCGTCGCCGGAGAATTCACCGCGCAGAGGTATCAGCGCTTCTATTGGTCTCAATTTGCCTCCCTTCTCCCCGGTTCCTATGCTGCTCGAATCCTTCGAGATTCTGGAGCGCTCGAGTGCTCCCCGTCGGCGGGGGGGGGGGGGGGTGCCGGTGTGCCATTAGGCCGGCATTACCAAGTTCCGTTGCCGTGGCGGTGGAAGTCACACCGGCGAGGCTCACCCATTCCATGCCAACGCATTCTCTGTTTTGTGAGATTAGATGTCTTCAAGTCCATATTGCAGCGATTTTGTCGTTTTTTCTTTGTTTGATGGTCTCGTAGGCAATGGTTTGCTGTTTTTAGGGGTGGTGTTATGATCGAAATCCGGGCCTGAGAGTATGGCAAGAACCCTAGATTTAGATCTTCCATGTTATGTGCATTTCATTTGTAGGTTAATGGCAGTTGGGTGTTCAATGAAACTGACTTATTTGCCATGCTGTTATGTGCAAACATGGCAACTTGAATCTACTGGTTTAGCTACAATTTGCCGCTCTATTTATTTAGTAGATGGCAACTGCCTCTTGAACCCAAACTGTCATTCGACATGTTTCTACAGTGATTCAGGGGTCTATTGCCTATTGTGCTTTTAAGCAGACGGCAACTTCCTATTTACACCAAGACAATATTTGCCATGTCTATTCTTTAGTGTTCTCTTGGCAGCTGCCTATTGTGCTTAGGAGCACATGGCAACTCCCACTTTACCCTAAGATATTATTTGCCATGCATTTCATGTGTTACATGGCAATTTTCCTACTCTATTTTTAGTTTGCAGGTGGCAACTCCCTCTGTTACCCAATATGTTATTTTGCCTTGCTTCTGTAGTGTTACATGTCAACTGTCTACTGTATTTTATTTAGCAGGTGGCAACTCCCTCTTTTTACACCAAGATTTTCTTTGCCATGTATTTCGTAGTGTTACATGGCAACTTTATAGTTTACTTACTTAGCAGGTGTCAAGTTGATATCCTTGTCCCAAAACATTGTTCGTTTCCAAAAAAAATTGTAGGGCCACATTACAAATGCATCCTGCTCACTTTCTATGTTGCAAGCATATAAACTATGTATGTGTAACAAAATACCAGAATTTGCAGTACTGCTTTAGTATGCAAATGGGCAAGTCCACACTTTTGCATGTATGACAACTTCCTTTTTTGTGTTATGATTTGCAAATATTACCAAACATGGCATTTGTTTTGTGTGAACCTCAATTGTGTTGTTTGCCATTAGTCTTTGTATGTTCATGGCATTTGTCGTCTGTCTGTCTAGTAAACATGGCAGTTTTCCTTTGTCGTCGACATTATCAATTGCCTGTTACTCAATGTTTTCCACATGCACTTTTCCACTGTGTTTATACTCATGTGCGCTTGTTCTTACTATAGCATCATGGTTCGTGACCACCAGCAAGACGATGACGATGACTTCGTGGAGCCACTACCACGGAATCGTGCAGCTGGTCCGGGAAAGACGATGATGAGGTTCTTCCCACCTCCCCCCATGTTTTATTGTGTTATAGATATTTCATCCAATTTTCAGTGGTATTTTTGAAAGTGCTAGTTATCGACTAGAGGGGGTGAATAGGCTTACGAAAGGCTTCAAACCAATGGATGTATTCGAAATATACGGAAGCGGAACAGGATCAAGTAGGGATGACTATCAAGGATCTAGGCACGGCATGCAATACAATGAAGACATACAGGCAAGTTGAGCATAATCATCATACACACTAAGATGACTTGAAGACAAATTTAGACGGTATGAAGATAAACAGGAGATATGAATGTCTTTCGGGTATGTCTTCAAACAGTAGTGTTCAAGCAATGGCTTCACAGTTCAGAACAGAACATAAGAGAGTGAAGGATAGAACCAGTAGCTTGATGAAGACACAGGATTTGTTGGACCAGTTCCAATTGCTGTGACAACTGTACGTCTGGTTAGGGAGGCTGAGATTCAACTCAAAAGACCTAGTCTTCATTTTGTTCCCCTTGATCTGAAGTCACTTAGACAACGCCCAATCACTCAGGTAAGTCTTCAGGGGAGACTTTCGAAACCCGTACAAACTTGGTCACCCGGCAATCCACAATGACTCTTGGATGCTCTAGACCCAGACGCCTAACCGTCTGGAAGATCACAGTCTTCAAGTGTAATAAGTCTTCAGTTCTCTCAGATCAGAATGACTTCGGTGATGCTCAAACACTCTAGCACTAGGTGTTTGGGTTTATCCTCGCAGGATAGTTCTCTCTCTCTCTCTCTCTCAATGTCTTCGAGGTGGGTTGCTCCAAAATGACAACAGTCGTATCTCTCTCTGAGCAGCCACCTACTTATGGTGGAGAGGGTGGGCTATTTATAGCCAACATGCAACCCGACCTGATATGACCGAAATGACCCTGGGTCAATGGCCAACCGACACGTGTCCTAACGGTCGGATTTCAAACACACGCGGGAACATTGCTTGGGTTGCAAGTAATGTTGACTCAACCAACTCTGGAAGAGATTTCCTCTCATTGTCTTCGCTTGAAGACATAGGTATGGGTTGAGCATCACGTCAGCGTCTGACTTCGATCACCTCGACCCCACTTAACAGTATGGTGGTTCCTATGACTCAGGAAAGAAGAAACAAAACTATCAAAAGACTTCGTCTTCGCGTTTCATTATCTTCAAGCGATTATCTTCGCGTACCACCCATGGCTTCGGCCATCGTCAATGTCTTCGCACATTTTTAGGGGTCGTCTTCGACGGTTAAACCGAATCTCCAGGGACCTCTATCTGTGCTAACATGTGAACTCTCACAAACACATTAGTTCCTCAACCACGTTTGTCTTCAATGCTCCAAAATGAATAAGGGTGGCACTAGATGCACTTACAATTTTTAAGCATATTGAACATGACAAGAATCGCCGTGTTTCTGTATTTTGCAGAAGAAGAAATGTGTGCCGCGCAATAGGGCTTCGCAAGAACGGCTGACTGTATTGACCAAGGGTTTTAATTGAGCCGATCAGCCTTGCTCTATTTGGATCAAAAGGAAGATGAATCCCTTCATCTTCAGTAGTGCCACTGGTGCCTTCCATGATGGGGTTCTTGTTTTTGGATGGATAAATATCTACATGAATGACTTCTACATCTGGAAGATAAATGCCATGGTTGCGAGCAGAAGGCAAAAACCTGGTGTTGGTTCTGTATTTGATGAGGCGCATGATCCATGATGCATAGATCTTCGGTTCAAACAGATTGATGTCATTTGTTGCCAGGTTGCGCAGGAATAAATCCTGAATATTGAACCTGATGCCATACACTGTGTTGTAGACCAATGTCTTCAAAGCCCCTTCCAGTTTGCGTGATGAATTGTGTCCTTTGATTGGCCAGATGGTATGCCTAATAATGTGATAGATTGTCTTCGGAAGATACTGAAGATCATCAACAAAGAATGATGTAGGCAAATCTGCATCTGGAGCCAAAGGATTCATCAGTGTTACCATGGCAGACATGTTGGGCTCTGGCGTTTGAAAGATGCTTCGAGTGGCTGCGGCATAGGCTTTAGATCTTGGATTCAACCCTTCTCTTGAGGCAGCAAGTGGTGTAGCAGGGAAGAAGTCCAAGGAAGATGCAGTGATGTGCTCATCACGAATCATGAAGTCCATCTTCCAAGTAATCAGATTTCTTCTGAACCCAGAGATGTGGAGAGTTGCATATAAATGAAGAATGAGTTCTTCATTACAGTCTTCGTGATCAGTGACAAACGACAATAAACCAACATCCCGAAGACAATCCAGTGCTTGATCAAAACAAGGAAGATCCTTCATAGCTTCAAAGATGAGGTGTTTGTGAGGGAAAATCTTGTTTTGCCCATAAAGGACACACATGTAATACTGTCATTGGGGAGCACTCCAGAATCTGTCAGATTGTATCTTCGGGCGGTTGTATGGATTCCTGTCAGAGTCAATGAAGGTGTTGTTCAACCTAAAGCTTTTCACACTGAAGACAACAGGTCTTGTTGGTCCTTGTTGTCGAAGACACGGAAGTCTGGGCATAGGATTCAGGACTCTGGGGCGACGATGTATGTTGAATTTATACTGAGGGCCCATCCTTGGTGGAGGAACTAGTCTGGGCCATCTCGTAGGCACCATTCACTCCTTCCCTATTACGAGCCATAACAATATTATCGGCATTGTCATCAGTTGATGGCGTAGCAGGAACAGGAGGACCATCTGGGGATGGGGCATTGACTTCGCCCACAGGATTGGCTGCAGCATTGTCTTCAGCAGCCTTAGCTTCAGTCTCAGGTTAATCTCGAGGAACACTTCAATCATGAGCACTTCTTCGACTGATGCAGTCGGAGTAACACGCACTTCATCTTCTGGTATAGAAGACATAACTGGCCTTGGTCCTCGACGAAGCCGTTTGAGTGGGGACACACTTGCGGTGGTTTCAATCTCCATGGCTTCGAATGGAGATTCTAGTGATCGTCGAACAGGAGTTGTGAATGGAGTTGGAGGAGTGCTGGGGTCAACTTCAGGCAATTCAGGCCTCAGTGGAGTGCCAATATCCACATATTCACCGTCCACTTGTGGAGGCAATGATACCAGGGGTGCATCAACTTGAGGCACCTAATCTTGCACAACATTGTCTTCATCAGCAGGAGCTTCAAGAGCAATGTCTTCAGCTGCATTTGGGTTAGCAGCTAGAATTTTTTCAGTATTTGGAGCCTTTGTGGTAGAAGACTCATGAAGAATGACGCGCCTCTCAGTGTTTTTGTCAGCAGCAGCAGGAGTGACAGAGATAGGTGTGATACGGAGGGGCTCCTCTTGAGCAAGCGGTGTGACGGACGAAACTCGAGCTGAGCGCGAAGACTTTGTTTTCTTGGGCTTCGGCTGATTCGAGTGTTGGGCTTCAGCAAGCTGAGATCTCTTGCGCTTTTTGGCTTCAGCTTCTGCCTTCTTGGTTTTCTTGCTGGATACAGCAGAGGAAGGAGGAGGTGACCTTGAGCTGGAGAAGCCGGCAGGGAAGACAATGCCTCGAGATTTTGATCTTGAAGGAGCTGGTTGGCTCGAAGACATTGAAGCTTGTCTGGATCTCTCAATGATCCTTGGATCAAGTGCAGATTGTCCAAGAGCCTTTCTCTTCAGCATGTCATTGTGAGCTTGAACCATTGTTGCAGCTTTCTTCTTGAGACGCACTAGGGCGCCTTTGACAGCTTCACACCTCTTATCAAACTCAGCCTTGAGGTCTTTCATGAGCAGTTGTGAGCTTGTGAACATTGGCCTTGAAAAGTGCCTTCTCATGGCTAATTTTTGCTCATTGTTGTATGGCCTTCTGTGCCATAGTAAGCTCTTCATTCACCAGTCCTTGGAAGGTGACGCTCAGTCCAATGGGTAGTTGTAAGGCATCGATGGTGAGGGAGGGATCAGCAAACCATTCATCCATGAATTGGTCGAGAATTTGTGCATCAAAAAGAGGTAAGTCTTCAAGACATTTGGCTTCTTCCTCTTTTTGCTGGATAAGCTTCACGAGCGCTTCATCAAATTCATCATCTGACAACTCAATCATATTAGCACAATCCATCAAGGAGACAGATGGCTTCAGTCCACGGGCAGCAACTGCTTTCCTTTTCATTCTCCTAACTAAGCGAGATTCATCCTCGGTCTCTTTTGGATTAGCAGATGGTGATCGCGAAGCCTGAGGTGTTGTGGCAACACGATTTGAAGCCTTAGACTTTGAAGCTTTAGTTTTCTCAATGGGCTTCGGATCAGGAACAGGAGGATGTTTTGCATCCTCTTCATCAGACTCTTCAGGTTCTGGGCATCCAAGAATGCTGCATGGATCTGGATGCCTTGGCATTGGAGGCCTAACCATGCAAGGAAAGAAACCAATTTTTCTAGCTTCGGCCTCTGTCTTCGGATGAAGATTCTTGTAGATGATGTCAGTCCATGGAGCTTTCTCAGCATTCTTTTCTGCGTATTCATCTATGACGAACTGATAGTTGAACCACTTTTCTTCCCAATATCTTCGGATCCACTGGATTCGAGTCTTGCGTTGAGTGTATGTTTCTTATGAATCATACTTATATCGTTCATAGAGTTTCGGTGGTAGATCCTTGGCAGTGTTCAGACGCATTTGCCTGTCGCCCTTCTTTGGAGCATACCCTTGTCCATTGGCTTCGGCAAAAGCTTCGCTGGACAGCAGAGATGAGAACTGGCACCAGGAGAGTCCAGATGAATCTGCAAGTAGTCTGTAAATGAATTCAGACTATGAGATCCTAGCGATTCTGCTGCGGACATGTACATGTGAAAGAATTAGAGACACGAGGGAAGAGAAGAGGTCATATGCATTCTCAGAAGATTTTGAAGATAAATCGTGGTTTGAAGACATTGGCCTCGTTTACCGAAGACATTCACTTTTGCAAGAGATATGGTGGTTTCAGATTTGTACAAGTTCGAAAATTCGTACAAGTGAGAAATCAAACCAATTTTGGTCAAGAAGTGAAAGCATCAGGTAGATTGAGTTCAAGAGTTGAGTGATGTTGAAAGGAAGGTAGAAAAACAACAATCGAAGACTTATGGTAACTTTTCAGATCGAAAAGGCGGTAAAAATAGTGATTTATTTACCGCGGTGCAGAACTCGATGAACTGCTCGACGAGGCGGTGAGGCCGAGAAGTTCGATCTGCCACACCCTAACTTGGTGGTGACAGACAGCTACGGCGGTGGCGAGTGGGAGATGGTCGCGATCGGCGTGAGCACGTCGTCGGAGAAGTCACGGCAGTTAAGCGGTACGTCTCCGGCGGCGATGAAATCCAGCGACAGCGCTAGGGTTTGAGTGCTTGAGTGGTGGAGGTGGCGAGGAAGAGTAATTAATGATCCGGGGCAGATGTATTTATAAGGACTGGAACATCCAAAAAAAAATCGACATATATGCCCCTGACTCTTCGGTTTAGTGGGACACGTGGCGAGCATGCAACACGTCTGACAGCCCACTACACGATCGGAAGCGACGACGCGAGAATTTGTTGCGATAAGTGCGGGAAAAATGAAATTTTATTCGTTTGGTTGGGTTTGTCTTCGATTGATAAAGGATGCAGTGAAGATAACCAACACGTGTCAAGTAGAATGCATATGATTGGAGCTGAACAGAGTTAGACGAGAATAGAAAAGATAAGGATAGCGGGTCCGATCACATTGGCCTAAAAAACTCGAAGATATAAATGTAGGCACAATGCTGTAGAGGACATAACTCCACCCGATATGCAAAGTATATTCAACTGAAGCATATGCAAATTTGAGAAGATCATTCTACTCGAAGACAAACTCGGTTTCCTGAAGACATAGACAAATGCTAAGATAAAGGCAAGGTCTTCAGGTTTGGTGGTGGCATTACCCACCGTATAAGAATGTTTGGCCCAGACACGACGCACAATTATCGTGGCGCTCTGTAGTCATATTCTTTGTTAATATTTTCACACTTAGAGTGTGAGTCTTCATGAGTTTGAAGACATACGTTACCTCATGTGTTGTGCATCAAAGTCATCAACATGCATAAGCGTTAGGATGTATTCCCATTCAAAGGACATTTGAGGATTCTAAGATATTTAGCTCACACCGCAAGTTGCAAAATCTCTTCTCATCCAAAGGCTTCGTGAAGATATCCGCCAACTGATCTTCAGTGTCTGCATGCTTGATGTTGATGTCGCCCTTCATCACATGTCCCAAAGAAAATGATGTTGTATCTGAATATGCTTCGTCTTTGGGTGTTGTATAGGATTGTAGGAGATCTTGATCGCACTCTCATTATCGCAGTAGAGAGGAACATGCTTCATGTTGATGTCGTAGTCCTTGAGGGTCTGCTTCATCCAAAGAAGCTGAGTGCAGCAAGCGCCAGCAGTGATGTATTCGGCTTCAGCAGTGCAGAGTGATACACAGTTCTGCTTCTTCGAAGACAAACATACAAGAGATCGTCCCAGAAAGTGACATGTGCCTGATGTAGACTTGCGATCAACTCTGTCGCCAGCAAAGTTAGAATCTGAGTAGCTAATGAGCTCAAACTTCGAACCCTTAGGATACCATATTCCTAGTGTTGGGGTGTGAGCCAGACATCTAAGTATTCGCTTCACTGCTAGGTGATGCGACTCCTTTGGTGCGGCTTGAACTCGGGCGCGCATACAAACGTTAAGCATTATATCTGGCCTAGATGCACATAGGTACAATAAAGAGCCAATCATGGAACGATATACCTTCTGATCGAAATCTTTACCATTTTCGTCAGTTCAGAGGTGACCATTGGTTGGCATTGGCGTCTTGTAGCCTTTGGCTTCGTTCATGCCAAATTTCTTGAGGCAGTCCTTAAGGTACTTCTCGTGAGATATAAAGATGGCATTGGGTTGTTGTCGAATCTGAAGCCCTAGGAAGAATTTCAGTTCTCCCATCATCGACATTTGATATTTCTCTTGCATCATAAAAGCAAACTCATCACTGTATCGATTGTTAGTACAGCCAAAGATAATGTCATCCACATAGATTTGACATACAAACAGTTCACCATCATAGGATTTAGTAAAGAGAGTGGGATCGAGTGAACCAGGTTTGAAGCCTTTCTCCTTGAGAAATTCCTTGAGTGTATCATACCAAGCCCTTGGTGCTTGCTTGAGACCATACAGAGCCTTGTTCAGCCTGTAGACTTTGTCTGGATACTTTGGATCTTCAAACCCAAGTGGTTGAGCGACATATACTTCTTCCTCAATCTTACCATCGAGGAATGCACTTTTAACATCCATTTGATATAGGCATATGTCATGATGGTTAGCATAAGCAAGCAATATACGTATAGCTTCAAGCCTAGCAACAGGAGCAAATGTTTCACCGAAATCAATACCCTCAACATGCGTGTAACCTTGAGCCACAAGTCGAGCCTTGTTTCTAACTACTTGGCCAGACTCATCTTGCTTGTTGCGAAAGATCCACTTCGTGCCAATGATGTTGTACCTCCTCGGATCAAGGCGATTCACGAGTTCCCACACATTGTTGAGCTCGAACTGGTGAAGCTCTTCTTGCATGGCTTGAATCCATTCTGATTCCTTGAAGGCTTCATCTACTTTGGTGGTCTCTGAGATGGACACAAAAGCAAAATACCCACAAAGGTTATCCAATTGAGTAGCTCTTGAGCGAGTGATTGGACCTGGTGCATTTATGTCATCAAGCATTTTCTCAATTTGGACTTCATTAGCCACACGTGGATGAGCAGGGCGAAGACTTTGTTCCGGCTGCTGAGCATTGTCTTCATCAGTAGCATTGTCTTCAGGGTTAGCATTGTCTTCACGTTGAGTGGATAGTGGAATGATGACTTCCTCTACTTCCGGTTCTTCAGGCATGATTTCTCTAGTGCCCATCAATCTGATAGCTTCTTCAGGTGGAAGTTCATCTAGCACAGGAGGTAGGTGCTCTCTTTGCGAGCCATTAGTTTCATCAAATCACACATCTACAGTTTCAACCACTTTATTGTGTTGAAGACTTTGTAGGTGTGCGAATCCTTTCCATAACCAAGCATGAAACCCTCATGTGCTTTCGGTGCAAATTTAGAAGTGTGGTGTGGATCCCTTATCCAGCATCTTGCACCGAAGACTTTGAAATAACTTACATTGGGTTTCTTATCGGTGAGTAGCTCATATGATGTTTTCTTGAAGAACTTGTGAAGATATACTCGGTTCATGATGTGGCATGCAGTGTCTATGGCTTCAGGCCATAACTTCCGGGGTGTCTTGTATTCATCAAGCATAGTGCGAGCCATCTCAATGAGAGTACGGTTCTTGCGCTCCACGATGCCATTCTGCTGAGGTGTGTATGGAGCACAGAACTCATGAGTGATGCCAAGTGTATCAAGATAGATGTCCAATCATGTGTTTTTGAATTCAGTGCCATTGTCACTCCTAATGTGCTTGATCTTGATGTCATAGTTGTTCATACACGTGTTGGCAAAGCGCATGAAGACATCTTGCACTTCAGTTTTATAGAGTATAATGTGCACCCAGGTGAATCGAGAATAATCATCAACAATAACGAAGCCATATAGATTTGTAGTGGTAGAGAAGGTGGAATAGTGAGTGGGGCGAATAAGTCCATATGTAGCAGCTCGAAGGGACGAGTGGTTGTCATAATTGTCTTCGAGGGATGTTTGGCCCTAGTCATCTTCCTGGCTTCACAGGCACCACATAGGTGGTCCTTCTTGAACTTGACACCCTCGACGCCAATGATAAGCTTCTTCTTGGCGAGTGTGTGCAAGTTCCTCATCCCAGCATGTTCTAGCCTTCTATGCCATAACTAGCATTTCGAAGCCTTTGCCACAAGACATGTGGCAACATGTGGTCCTGCAGAGAAGTCTACCTTATATAGATCACCTCTTCGAAAACCTTCGAAGACTTCGGTTTTGTCAGAGGCCATTAGCACAACACATCGAAATTTGCCAAATATGACAAGCATATCTAAGTCACAGAGCATTGAGACAGACATTAAGTTATAACCAAGGTATTCGACAAGCATAACATTTTCCATGTGCCGGTCCCTTGAGATAGCAACTCTACCTAGTCCCAGTACTTTGCTGCTGCTCTTGTCAGCAACAATGTGGTATTTTGTTGGAGGTCGAAGAGTTTGCTCCATCAATAGGCTTCGGTCACCACTCATGTGACTGGTGCATCCACTGTCCATAATCCATTCAGTGGCATTGGATTTGTCTTCCTGCATTGAGAATTAGTCTAGTTCACCAAGGCATGCAGCTGTAACGTGCATTGATGAAGATATTCCAGTACACAATTGTAAGTAAATTTTGGACGATATAAATGGTAACGCCATTTGCATTAATTATCTTGAGTCCAGACAAGACTGTTTTCGGGTCTCCAGAGATAATCATCAAGATAGGCTTCATCTCATCTGGAGACCCGATGCTGCATGAAGATATTAGTTCTTCTTAACCACCCACATGCGCAGGGGTGGCTTAGAAACAATGAGGCGCAAGGTAGCATCAGAGAATTTAGGCAAAGATGCCCTAATAGTACGTTTCACATGAGGATTAGAGTACTCAAATGAATATGCAGAGAAGTTCTTAGTAGGATGAACATATCGGTTCGAGCCATAGTGCACATATTCATGAGCCCTTTCAGCTCTACCCTGCACAACATAGGTGTTAGAATGATCATATCAAGATGTTGGTACATATGAAGACTTTGGTCCATATGAAGACTTTCGTCTGAGATTTGTCTTCTTCCTTGGTGGTGTCATGACATTGACTGGAAGCTTCTCAAGAGGACATTTGGGAACCCAGATCCTCTTCATAGGTGAACCATTCCTGCAGTTAGTTCCAATGTACCGGGCAAACACTTCACCATTCATAGATTTGAACAACTTGTAGTTGGAGTCAAATGACTCGTGAGTGATGATAGGGTTAGTACAATTAAAGCCAGATAATGTGGATGGGTCAATTGAAGGGCCTTTTGCAGCAACCCATGTGGTTTTAGGATACTGCTCAGGCGTCCAGTAGGAACTGTCAACATTGATGTTTCTTTTGAAACTTACACCCTCTTTCCTAGGGTTTTTGTTCAAGATAGTCTTCTTCAAGACATCATAGAGAATCTGATGTCCCTTCAGACTCTTGTACATGCTAGTTTCAAGCAATGTCTTCAACCTGTCATTGTCATCAGTACTAGCAGTGGTTTCCTCAAATGAGGGGTTAGATACCACAAATACAGTTGAAGATAATGTCCTTTCAGAAGCATTTGAACATTCAGCAGTTGAATCGTTTGCTTCACGAGCAAGACATTTTAAGCATGGAGCATTAAACTCATCCTAAGCGGTACTGATATGTTCTGTTAGGAATGAATCGTTTTCCTTCTGTAGGTCTTCATGAGCTTCTCGCAACTTTTCAAGATCAAGCTTTCTTTGAATATATTCAAGAGAAAGTTCCTCATGATCAGTTGTGAGAATTTCATGAAGACTTTGGAGATCCTCAAACCTTGAATGAAGACTTTGCATATCTTTAGCCATAGTTTCGTTCAAACTCATCTCGTCATGTAACAGGTCATCGCTTTTCTCTAGAGTAGTTTGCAGTTCCTCCATGGCACTTTGTTGCTTAGTGGCAATTTTTACAAGTTTAGCATAGCTAGGTTTCATGTCATCATCAGATTCAGCTTCGGATTCAGAGTCATGACATGAGGATTTTGATGGTACCTTGGAGGCATTTGGCATGAAGTAGTAGGCTGGAGTAGCATCATCATCACTAGCTTCGGTGTTGAAGAAGGAGCCATTGTCTTCGGGTGCAAAGACAGATGTAGAGACAAATGCCGAAGCCATAGCCAGACCAGCAACTTCAGCGTCAGATTCCTCCTTAGATTCTTCCTCAGCCTCAAAACCAGATTCAGACTATGAATCCATCTCCTTTCTGATAAAAGCATGTGCTTTGCCAGATGAACTCTTCTTGTGTGATGAAGACTTGGCATACTTCTTCTTCTTCTTGTCATATGAGTCATAGTCATTGCTCTTCTTCTTGGATTCCTTTTCCCATCGAGGACAATCAGCAATGAAGTGGCCAACTTTCTTGCACTTGTGACAGGTTTGCTTCTTGCTGTCCCGAGAGGACATTTCACCAGATCTCTTGGAATCACGCTTTGAAGACTTTACATAGCGTTTTGATTTGGCGAACTTCTGGAATTTCCTAACAAGGAGAGCAAGTTCTTTTCCAAAGTCTTCAGCACCATCAGAATTTCATTCAGAGCCGTCTTCAGATGAGGACATAGCCTTGGCCTTCAAACCACGAGAGCGACTATAACTAGGACCATAGATACCCCTCTTCTCAGCTTGTTGGAATTCATGCGTGTTCAACCTCTCGAGGATATCAGCGGGATCCAAACTCTTGAAGTCAGGGTGTTCTTGGATCATAAGTGTGAGAGTGTCAAAGGAGCTGTCAAGTGATCTGAGTAGCTTCTTCACGACTTCATGTTTGGTGATATCAGTGGCGCCAAGTGCATTCAGCTCATTTGAGATGTCGGTGAGTCGATCGAACATGAGCTGGACATTTTCCTTGCCAAGTCTCTTGAAGCGGTTGAACATGTTGCTAAGCACATCAACACGAGAGTCTCTCTGAGATGAGACACCTTCATTCACTTTGGACACCATTCCCAGATTTGCTTTGCAGTGTTCAGTGCACTCACATGGCCATACTGTCCTTTGGTCAGGTGACCACAGATGATGTTCTTGGGAGTGGAGTCCAGTTGTGCAAACCTCTTCATGTCAGCAGCAGTAACACCTTCGCCAACATCGGGAATGCCCCACATGACGACATACCAGAGGTCGTTGTCAATGGCTTCGAGATACATGCGCATCTTATTCTTCCCGTAGGGGTAGTCGGTGCCATCGAAGAGAGGGCACGCAGCGGAGACCTTGATAATCCCTGCAGTCGACATAGCTAAAACTCCAGGTGGTTAAACCGAAACACAGAACAAGGGAGTACCTTGCTATGATACCAATTGGAAGTTCTAGTTATCGACTAGAGGGGGGTGAATAGGCGATTTTTACGAAAGGCTTCGAAACAATGGATGTATTCGAAATATGCGGAAGCGGAACAAGATCAAGTAGGGATAACTATCAAGGATCTAGGCAGGGCATGCAATACAATGAAGACATACAGGCAAGTTGATCATAATCATCATACACACTAAGATGAGTTGAAGACAAATTTAGACAGTATGAAGATAAACAACAGATATGAATGTCTTCGGGGTATGTCTTCAAACAGTAGTGTTCAAGCAATGGCTTCATAGTTCAGAACAGAATGTAAGAGAGTGAAGGATAGAACCAGTAGCTTGATGAAGACACATGATTTGTTGGACCAGTTCCAGTTGCTGTGACAACTGTACGTCTGGTTAGGGAGGCTGAGATTCAACTCAGAAGACCTAGTCTTCACCTTGTTCCCCTTGAGCCAAAGTCACTTAGACATCGCCCAATCACTCAGGTAAGTCTTCAGGGGAGACTTCCGAAACCCATACAAACTTGGTCACCCGACAATCAACAATGACTCTTGGATGCTCTAGACCCAGACGCCTAACCGTTTGGAAGATCACAGTCTTCAAGTGTAATAAGTCTTCAGTTCTCTCATATCAGAGCAACTTCGGTGATGCTCAAACACTCTAGCTCTAGGTGTTTGGGTTTATCCTTGCACGATAGGTCTCTCTCTCAATGTCTTCGAGGTGGGTTGCTCCAAATCGACAACAGTCGTATCTCTCTCGGAGCAGCCACCTACTTATGGTGGATGGGGTGGCCTATTTATAGCCAACAGGCAACCCGACTGATATGATCGAAATGACCCTGGGTCAATGGCCAACCAACACGTGTCCTAACGGTCGGATTTCAAACACACGCGGCAACATTGCTTGGGCTACAAGTAATGCTGTGATACGTCCATTTTGAATCATGATTTCCTACTATTATTCATTATGTTTTGTTGAATAATAATGCTTTAGGGAGTGATTCTAATGTCTTTTCTCTCATAATATGCAAGGTTTACACAAAGAGGGAGAGTACAGGCAGCTGGAATTCTGGACCCAAGAAAAGCACATCAGAGATACCTATTCTGCACATCTACAATGAAGCTGAAACTTTACGGAGATTATTTTTGGAATTAATAAAAAATACTGGAGCAAAGAAGTACCGGAGGTGGCCACCCTGGTGGGCACAAGACACCAGGGCGCGCCAGGCCCCCCTGGGCGCGCCCTAGTGGGTTGTGCCCTCCTCGACCCACCTCCGGTGCCCATCTTCTGGTATATATTCACTTTTGACCTACAAAAAATCAGGAGAGGACTTTCGGGACGAAGCGCCGCCGCCTCGAGGCGGAACTTGGGCAGGAGCACTTTTGCCCTCCGGCGGAGCGATTCCGCTGGGGGAACTTCCCTCCCGAAGGGGGAAATCGAAGCCATCGTCATCACCAACACCCCTCTCATCTTTGGGAGGCCAATCTTCATCAACATCTTCAACATCACCATCTCCTCTCAAACCCTAGTTCATCTCTTGTGTTCAATCTTTGTACCGGAACCTCAGATTGGTACCTGGGGGTGACTAGTAGTGTTGATTACCTTGCGTAGTTGATTACTATATGGTTTATTTGGTGGAAGATTATATGTTCAGATCCATTATGCTATTCAATACCTCTCTGATATTGAGCATGATTATTATTTGTGAGTAGTTACCTTTGTTCTTGAGGTCATGGGAGAAGTCATGTTGCAAGTAATCATGTGAATTTGATATGTGTTCGATATTTTGATGATATGTATGTTGTGATTCCCTTAGTGGTGTCATGTGAACGTCGACTACATGACACTTCACCATTCATGGGCCTAAGGGGATGCATTGTGGAGTAGTTATTAGATGATGGGTTGCTAGAGTGACAGAAGCTTAAACCCTAGTTTATGCGCTACTTCGTAAGGGGCTGATTTGGATCCAAACGTTTAATGCAATGGTTAGATTTTATCTTAATACTTTTCTCGTAGTTGCTGATGCTTGCGAGGGGGTTAATCATAAGTGGGAGGTTGTTCAAGTAAGAACAGCACCCAAGCACCTGTCCACCCACATATCAAATTATCAAAGTAGCGAACACGAATCAAACCAACATGATAAAAGTGACTAGATGAAATTCCCGTGTACCCTCAAGAACACTTTGCCTATTACTAGAGACTGTTCTGGCCTGTCCTTTGCCAAAAAAGGATTGGGCTACCTTGCTGCACCTTATTTACCGTTACCGTTACTTGCTCGTTACCAATTATGTTGCTATCAAACTATCTGTTACCTATAATTTCAGTGCTTGCAGAAATTACCTTGCTGAAAACCGCTTGTCATTTCCTTCTGCTCCTCGTTGGGTTCGACACTCTTACTTACTGAAAGGACTACGATTGATCCGCTATACTTGTGGGTCATCATACTGACTCAACCAACTCTGGAAGAGATTTCCTCTCATTGTCTTCGCTCGAAGACATAGGTATGTGTTGAGCATCACGTCAGCGTCTGACTTCGATCACATCGACCCCACTTAACAGTACGGTGGTTCCTATGACTCAGGAAAGAAGAAACAAAACTGCCAAAAGACTTCATCTTCGCGTTTCATTATCTTCAAGCGATTATCTTCGCGTACCACCAATGGCTTCGGCCATCATCCATGTCTTCGGACATTTTTAGGGGTCGTCTTCGACGGTTAAACCGAATCTCCAGGGACTTCTATCTTTGTTAACCTGTGAACTCTCACAAACACATTAGTCCCTCAACCACGTTTGTCTTTAATACTCCAAAACTAATAAGGGTGGCACTAGATGCACTTATCATTTTTAAGCGTATTGAACATGACAAGAATCACCGTGTTTCTATTTTTTGTAGAAGAAGAAATGTGTGCCGCGCAATAGGGTTTCACAAGAACGGCTGACTATATTGACCAAGGGTTTTAGTGAAGACCAGAAGAAAGCTGCCGGCGAGATGGGGATGCGGTCTTTGATGGATGTCCTATGCACAAATCTGGTGAACCCTGCATGTGATTGGCTTCGGGAGATCTATGACCCTACGTCCTGGGAATTTTTCATTCTGGGACGTGGAAGACTCCCTTTGGACGAGGAGTCCATTTTCTGCACATTAGGTGTCCCCCGTGGGGAATTGAAAGTTCCTTATGAGGTGAAGAATGATATTGAGCAAGAATTGTTCCCCCGGTTGTTTCCTGGCCAGGCAACCATTCCTAATAAGACGGTGCTTGCAACTTCGTTGGAGAAGATGAAAACTCAAGGCGATGTATTTAAGATGAAGATGCTAATGTACTTATTTCTTCTGTCTTTGTGCCTGCCACGTCGCTACGCCCAAGCAACAAATGCTTCCCTGTCCTGGTGAATGTTCTTCATCTTTTTTACGGTATTCTCTTCGTTATGTCATGTACTAGCTTGTACCTGCCAGTTGAAGTTCCTTTTAACTTCGCATGTGTTGAAGTTTTTTAAACCTTTGTTTTTGCAGGCAAAACTGGATGATGTAAACAACATGAATTGGTGCAAATTCATCGCTGACTTCTTGCACGATGCCTTTTCAAACAAGATGTACCGGAAGGGCTGCCGCCTACAGCTAATGGTATTTTTGTTTGTTCGCAATATGCCTTTTTAACATGGGTTCATTCGTTTCTCATTGATAATACATTAACCTAATAATCTAGGGCATTCAAGCTTGAATTGTAGTTTATGGCGACGCCTTTTAGTAAGCAAAATATGTGGCAGCAGTATTTGATCATGTATGGCAATTATAGTTGTTCAGCTGTGGCACCCCCAGTTGTTCATACATGGCAACTACAATTGTTCACACATGTCAACTTTTGGTTGACTCTGCATTACAGCTCTAGTTTATTCTGCATGGCAACTTCATCTATCATACAATGACAACTCTGGTTCATTTGTGGACGGCTAGTATAGATGTTGATCCATGACATCTCTAGTTGATGCTACATGGCAACTACAATCATATCAAACTGGATACATACTTTCTTTTGAATGTGCTCTTTTGTTTTGCCATTTTTCATTGCCCATATACATGTATTTTTAGAAGGTGATACATGGCAAACATATCACTATGTAAATGGCACATCTTCTTTCTGTTTAGTGCACACATGTGAGAATGCATTGCCAATCACATGGCATTCGCAATAACTTTTTCCTTTTTCCGTAATGGTTTCTGCTACACAATTTTGAATTCTGACATGTTATTTCTTAACTATTTTCCATTTATTTTGTGTTTATCAGCTCCTGTACGTCGATCGTCTTGACTTATCTACCGTCGATCTCGATGTGATAGGAGGTCTGCCTCCTCCACACAAGTTTGTTGTCTCTGCCTGGACTTACGACGCTGTTAAGGTTGTGCTTGCCGCAGACAGGATATCTGAAACAAAGTATGGCAAACTGCAGGTTAGTGATATCTTCCTTCTTGCATGGTAATTTTGAAGTACATTGTTAAAAAGAAAAAAAATCAAAGCTGTTTTGTGTGTTTATAGTATTTTTTTCCAAAGGGGGGCATATACCCCGAACAACATGGCAATTATGTTTTGTCTCCCACATGGAAAATGTGGTACACTTTACATGGAAGTCATATTCCAATATTAGTATCAACTATCTCTGTACTTTTCCATATGTCCACCTTACTGCTCTCAATTTGGCAAATAAACTATAAAGCACATGGCAAATGTGGTTGTTCCACACATGCCGTTGTATTTTATCTGCAGCATGCACACATGTATTCTGAATAGTTAATACGGAAAATACGCGCCATCTACGCACTTCACATGGCAATTTTTTTAGTGCCACCCCATGTTTGTTGTCAATGTTATTTTTTACGTCTATTTTTCACTGATTTTTCAGTTGATGGACAAGCATGCTATTGACTACAGTGTGTTCGGTGGGCCACATAATTTTGTCAAGTGGCTGGATGTGCATTCAGATTAATCGTGCACCCTTGACATAATTACACACATAGTCATTCTTCATGACTCTTTTTTGCAATCGAGTTCTTTGCATCTCTCGCAATTTTTTGTCCACTTTTTTGTATGCTTTTTTGTGTCTGAAATTGTTTAATGTTTGCTATGATCAAGCCAGGGCTCCTGTGGAGCACCTAGTTGGGCAGTTTGCTTGACCGGCTTGCTTGGGAAGTTGGTTGAGGGTTGGATAGCATTAGCTGGTTCCGATGGTGATGCAGTTGCGAGTCACTTCACCTCTTTTGTTGGAGAACACACACACCGCCCAACTGGTTGCCGTGGCCGGTACGATTGCAACAGTTCTCAAGAGCTCCTTGAGACCCAAGAGGAGCTTTTTGGGGATGGTTTTGGTGGAATGGATGCTGGGCCTACCAAGGACGGCCATGATGATACAGAGAATGTACATCATGGCAATGATCACGTGAAATGTCGGGAAGTTCCTGCTCCCGAAAGCAACAACAAGGCTCCAGATGATGTTCCTTCATCGAAGGGAGGCAATGTCTCAACCGTTGCGAGTGACGCGGGTGTTTCTCCCTCAAAGAGGGGTAGGACTACAGAGGATGATGCTCAAGGTCCTGACGGCCAGAGGCGTAGGATCGATCATGTTGCTGCTAGGAGGAGGTTTGTTGTTTGTTCGTTGTGGCATTCGTTCTCATATCACACCCGTCTTTTTTCATGAGATGCACACCATGATTTCTTTCTCTTACTTGGTTTTTTATTTTGCTTTCTGTTGGCAGGGAGACGATAGTCGGTGGCTGAGCAACTAAACAGAAACAGGCACCCACGCCCTCTCGTGCTTCTGCCTAGTTGAACAAGGGGGCACCCACTGCTGTTGGCATCACGTCCACTCGATCGTCTACGCGTGTATCGTTGTCCAATACCGGTGATCCCGTTGTGCTGGAAGACTTGAGGAAAGCAAGAAAGAGGTGTGCTCTTCTTTTTAATCTTGTGTGTTTGTTGTCCTAATCTAACTTTTTTGAACAAGCACGTGTTGTGGCGTTCGTTTTTGTTGAAAAACTACATGGCATTTGTAGCATGTTCTGCATGGCAACTCATACGTTATGTTTGATGCATTCCAGATTCAGAGACAACTTTACTGCACTTAATATCGGCAACTCTAATTTTTCCCGCATGGCAATTACTACCTGCCACACATGGCGGCTACTACCTGACACAGATGACAACTAGCATACAACACACATGGAAATTCATGCTTGTCACACATGGCAACTCTAACACATCAAATATGGATTTCTATGTTTACGTGCATGGCAAATACTTGTTTTTTTGTACCACATTTCCTTCATGTGTGTTCTCTTTCATGAATGTCTCTTAGTTCCACATTTTTTAGGGTAAAGAAGACTGTTTCACGCCCGACCAAACCCGGTAACAAAGACCCACTAGAACGCATTCACTCAAAATTGGCGGCATCCGACAATGCGGACATTCATGAGCCGCCAGTTAACAAATCTGTCGCGGCTACGCCCAAGGTTGTTGCTAGTTCTGATGCACGTAAGCCTCCATATGTGCCGGTTGCAGAGGTACATACTACAAGTGGAGGTATCGGTATTTCTGATGCACGTATATCTGGCAGCGACAAGTCAGTGTCTGCCAAGACTGGCGAGGTTGTGCCTACGCTTCTGTCAATGAGGGATGCTGTCATGATCCCTTGTAGCCGCTCGACAAGTGATGAAGTAATGCTCCAGAGCTCATCCTAAACAAGGAAGATTCCCGCTCATCTGGTACGGACTTCACACGCGGGCTGCTGGCACTGCAATGCCCACGAAAGAAGGGCCTGCAGCTACAATTCCTGGTCAGAGGACATCCACGGATGACTCTCACCGCACAGCTGCTACATTGGCTCCGAGCGCCCAGGCTGCTCTAGCGAAGGGTTTGCGAGCTGGCCTGCCACTTAGGCGCAACCCCCGCAAGAATCCTACAAAGGCATCTAGTGTAGCGGAGCTCGTTTAAAGCAGAGCTGACACGGGTTTTGTGTCTACTTCCACTCTATTCCCACCTTTCGCGCAAAGCAAGTCAAAGGAGACGAGGAAGTCCGGATTTCAGGAGATGCAAGTGGTAAGCAGGACACTACTGATGGAGCTGCACGTACACAATAGACGACGTCCTTTACGGCCGAGAAGGCCCCCAGTTTGAATCTGCACTTCCAAGCTTCCTGTCAACATCAGTGTACCGTACATTCCTAACAAGAACATAGCCAAGAAGGATGTGATAGAAATCCCCGACAGCAGGCCACGTCCTACCAACAAGCCTGATGCTCGTGCAGTAGACGAGAGTGATATGTTTGTTCAGCTGTCACCTCTAGATTCTGCTAACCAGTTTATCCGGAACCCGACTGAGCCGCAGGAGAGGCACCCTATGGATTTCACCCCACCAAGCTGCAGCCTTGGGATTGATCGTAGTCAGGCTAAACCAGCAATCGATCCTATGCCTGTTGCTTTTGCTTTCCCGGCAGGCACGGTCCCGATGACGACGCGGCCCATTCTTGATGGCCGGAAGGTTGTGAAGTTTGCAGAGCCTATAGTGCAAGGTAACCTCTCTGTTTCACTTTTTATTTTATTTTTTGATGTTCATGGCAAATTATGTTTGACATGGGATGGCAAATCTTATGTGTTGTACATGGCATTTGTAGTTGACTTTACATGGCAACTCTAGTTTTTGTTGTTATTTTCTTATCGGTCTTACTGTCGATCTCACATGGTTATTATACTTACTGTCACATGGCATCTGTAGTTCATTCCACATGGCAGATTTTCATGATTTCACATGGCAAATTATGTTTCAAATGTGATGGCTAATCTTATGTGTTGTACATGGCATTTGTAACTAACTTTACATGGCAACTCCAGTTTTTGTCGTTATTTTCTTGTCTGTCTGAAACTCCAATTTACATGGCAAATGCAGTTGATGACCCATTGCTTCTTTCATAGTGTGTCCATGGCAAATGTAGTTTCCCTAACATGGCAATTACTGCTGATCTAACTTGGCATATGTTGTTACTCTGACATGGCAAACAGTCTTTTTTGGCTTCGCATGTACAAATGTCGTCGATCTCACACGGTTATTGTACTTACTTTCACATGGCAACTGGAATCCATTCCAGATGGCAACTTTTCATGATCTCAACATGGCAAACTCATAATTTATGCCGTTCTTTTTTTGCTACTAGACGTGGATGATCCATGTTAATGTCAAACTTTGTTTTCATTTACCACTTGAAAATAACATTATCCGTTCATGGCAGATCATAACTAATATTTGCATGGCAACTTCATGCGTTTATTTATTTATTACTTTTTTTTACAGGAACCCCCAAGGAGATTTCGCCGTCTCTTGAAGAAGCTTACCGCAGGATTGAGCAGGATGCCATTAACAAGAGGTCGTTGAGCTATCAGGGCCAATCGAGTTCTGGTGCTCCTGTTGAAGTAGTGTGTGATGATGTCATCAGAAGTGCAACACCTGGTTTTGTGAAACGAGTGAGGATCATTCACGCACCAGTAGCTGATGATTTTCAGCCCGAGGTGAGGGCTACCAGGGAGCAGTCTCTTCTATATGATACTGTCAGGCGTTTTGGTAATGCGAGGTCGAACAGCAAATACATGAAGCAGCTGAGAGAGTAATGATCATCCAAAACCCTCCCCCCATACTTGTTTTTGTTCATTTCTTTTTAATTGTTTATTTTTAAAGATATGTTTCTTTCATGTAATATCATTTTCATACAGCTCATGTTTGGACAGAACTAAAATCATTCAATGCGATTCGACGTACGTTGACCTCGGTGATCTCGCCGAGTCTGTGAGGCCCACTAGTAGATTGTCGCGGAATGTAGTTGCATCTGGGATCGACTACATCAAGAATCATATGGACATTTGTGTCAACAAGACCATCATGTCCTATAGCGTGACCATCAAAATATGGAACGGTGACTTCCACCATTCCATTATCAAGAAACATTTTGCCACACATGGTGATTTGAAGCTCACATTGAAACAATTTGTGAGTGTTTCACCTCGCAGTTGTTTTCTATTCTACATGCTATGATTGTTCATAGTTACATTTTATCTGTTTTGCTTTGTATGATTTTATGGCATCTCTTCTCAGACATAAGTGGCAACTTTATTGAAAACCAACATGGCAAGTTTTACTGGAAAATGATGGCAACTTCAGTGTCACATAGATGGCAACTACATTCACTTACACATGGCAACTGCAAGTCATTTTTCTACAAACATGGCACCAACTTGTCTTTCCCATGTTTTTTTAGATGATCAGTAATGCCTTTGTTCATTCATCTAGTTTCATGGCAAGTTCATTGCATACCACATGACAACTTCAACCATACGTTTTTCCATGTTATACCCCCCCTCCTTTTTATATTTTCGTTACAGATCATGTTCACCATGTTCCAATTCCTTGCACCAGATAACCCAGTTGATAAGTGTGGTCACCACTACACAATATGCCTTGACCTCAAGCACCAACGATTCGAGGTGCTTGATTCACTTTGTTCAGAAGATGATACTAGCTTCACTTCCCATGCTGAATTCTTTATCAGCAACCTCAAAGAACCATGGAACCGTCATTACGGAAGCTCAAAAGTCGAGATCATACACTTTCCAATCGAGTATGCCCCGACCGACAAGCAAGGCAACGGGAAAGGCATTTTTTACGCAACTCCCTTTGTGTTTTTTACCTAAATTGATCCTCGGTTTTCCTGAGCGTTTCTTTTGTTTGTTGCCATGTGCTCACTTGCTTTTATTTTTTTTCTGCAGGTATGGCTGCGGCTACTACATGTTGGAATACCTTGCAAAGTGGGAAGGAAGAAGGGTTCCTGTCATCACAAAAGCATGTGTAGTCGAGCTCCGTAAAATATTGACGTGGAACTGGGTGACGAATGGAGATTTCAACAAGCGGCCTTTAGCACGGGATTTCATCGATGAAGCTGTCAAAACCGCCTGCAAGAAGTACAAGTGATCACGTGGTGGTTGATCCCCCACGCCTACCTTACATTATGTGCTGGATGAATGTAAGGTATCGTCCGCTCTTTCGAAAACCATGTCCGCGTGCTACATTCTGTCTTTCACCGTAGCCGTACTTTTTAGCGATGGCTTGCATGCCCCGTCTTATCATGTAATATAAGTGTGCAACTGAATCTGTTAGGTATAACAACTAGTACCTTATGTTTTTATCTTGTGTTGTGAATGTTCGTTACTAATGTTCGAAAGTGTCGTTTGTGTGTACCAGTACATCATGTAGAAGGAATGATGACTTTTGTTCAATTCTTGTTATGCGTATGTCTATGTGGCATACACCATACAAGTATCTAGTTGGTGTGTCGATTGTTTTTTCTACTGAAAAAATTGTAGTTCGCTATGATTTTGTTATCTCATGGCAAGTGTAGTTCACATAACTTGGCGTTCATAATGCATGACACATGGCAGGTATGGTGAACAAGCATGGCAGCTACAACTACTTGTGTTTTTCGGCAAATACAGTGTTACTTGTGCTGCATTTGCTATACACTATCCACGTGGCAACTGCAAAATTCTTATTAATTTTTTTGGCCACCCATACTGCAGACCACATGTACATTTTGTGTGTGAATATAATCATGCTCTAAGTACCACGCACTTAACATATCAACTATATTACTTCATACATTTTCCAATCGTGGCACGTCTCATGGCAATTTCAGTATATCATACATGGCAGCTATTTTATCGAACCATTCGTACGTACATAAATACATTTGTTCTCACATGGCAGATACAGTACGACATGTATGGTAATTATTATTTTTCCAAGAATTTTTTGAAACGCAAACGGAGTAGCTACCCCATGGCAATTTTAGCAGTAGATACATTGCTCATTTGTGTTGCAAAATTCTGTCTAAGATAAATGGCAATTCTATGTAAGACAACACAAGTACTACTGACATTTTCTAACCCATCATCGTTTGTGATCTAAAATTGTCTCTAACCGCAAATCCACCTTCCCCTACATCCCCCTACGTGTTGCCACCTCCTTTTCTTGGTTTTTTGTGCTTTGCTTGAATATCTAAACCTGACTTGTATCTCACTTCTTTTGGACGCCCTTTCGTGACGGAGCGTGGCGGGTTCCTGATCTGCGTCTGTGTGTTTGATGCTCCAGACTCTACTTCTGAGTTTTCAGAGGACGGACCCATGGATGAAGGTGCATTAGAACTGCATGGGAATCTGTGTAAGGCCTCCTCAGCCTTCCTTTTCTTGGTCTCATCAAGGTCTCTTTTGAGGGCCTTTATGTGCTTGTCTGCAACTCTTGCCATCCTGTCGCTCTTGCATGCATCATCTATTAGTTCAGCTTGGTTCCTAGTCAGTACCATGTGCCTCACGGAGTCCATTGTTGCCTCTGGTCTGTCCTCATGCACAGCCAAGACTGCATTTGATGTTTGTGGCCCCAATGCCTCGTCAGCGTCCCAAGTCCATCGTCGGCATATGAAATGGCGGGGCAAAAGCTTTACCGCGTGCATTTCCGTAACTTTGAGTATGTGGCAACACACAATCTCGTCATGTTCAAACTTGTAGCATTCACAATAGTACTCACCTTCACTTACGACGGCCTTCACAAAGTAGTTTCCCCTCTTGTCCGGATATTCTGGTTCTGAATCGGACATGTCCCTGAGACTACACACCTTGAATGTCTAGTCGTCAACCTGATAAGCTGCATAAGAGGTGGACCGCTTTATTTCTTCCTGAAACTTGCATGTTTTGTGCTCGTTAATTTCTCACTTCCTTTTTAGCAGTATTTGATTGTTTCGCAGTAGGCCAGAAAATAGAAACCATGCTAAATTCAACATGGCAAACAAAAGATACTACGCACAGCATATTTTGATTGTTTCCACGTGGCAACTACAACATCTTATGCATTTTTTCACATGGCAGTCAAAGTGCAACGTGCACGGTAAACATATCGTCTTATGCATTTTTGGTCCATAGCATCCAATGCACATGTGAATCTAGTAGGTGTACGTGCCATATCACAGTAGGTCGGAAATGGCAATTGTTGTGCATTTAACATGGCAAACAGAGTGTTATGCTCATGGCAACTATGGCTATTTTCAACATGGCAACTGCAAAAAGTTCTTCACATGGCAATCATAGTTCATGTTATATGGTAAATACATTGAATTCTACATGGCAAACTACATTTCTATGCAAACCAGTTTACACATGGCCATTACAGTACAACCCACATGGCATTCACACAACATCACGCACGATAACTATTATTTGTTTTTCAACTAGCCATTTTGCAGTCCATTTTTCATATTGAAAATATTGTTCATTGTACATGGCAGCTTTGTTCCATTATCCATGGCATTTTATTTTGTTTTGTTTACCTTTTTTGCAAAACAAAATGCTTGTAGCATGGTTCTTGTTATTTGTTTCACATTTTTTATTTTCATTAAGTATGGTTGTGAATGCATTCTGCCATACTTGCCAACTAAGGACCGCGCGAGCACACACTTACTTGAAAAAGATCTTGTTTGTGTATATTTTGCTCATCTGCCTCTCCATTGGTAAGTATGTGAGCAATTTAGGCTGCTTAAGTGATGTGTTTGCTTCCTGCCGCAGATCCGATCCCAGTATTTTTTGTTGCAAAGCTGCATATTGCTTGGCAAACTGTAGCAATGAGTTGCCAGGGCTCACGTAACGCTTCAAAACAGCATTGAAACCCTCACTGCGTTGCGTAGTTTGTAGGAATGGGTAGAAGCACTGCATAAAGTAGGCTGGCACCCAGTTCATCCTCTTCTCCCATAGGCTCTGAAGGGTCTCGTTGTCCTGAACTTGGTATTTTTCAATCATAGCGGTCCAGCTCCGTTCAAACTCTTCCACTGTCAAGCTGTGGTACACACACAACTCGAATGCCTTGTGTAGATCTGGACGGTCAGCAAAGAATACTCCTAGTGTCTCTTCCGCCTTCCTAATTATATGCCACCTGCAGTGCCTGTGAACTGTCATGGGGAAGACGACACTTATGCCTCCACGCATGCTAAAGTCTTGGTTTGTTATTATGTTCATCGGAGCAAGTCCATCCATGCACACCAAGAAATTCTTGAACAACCAAGTGTAGCCATCAATATATTCGTTCCGCACAAGGCCGCAACCGAACTACAAAGACTGGTTGTGGTTATTTATTCCTATGAATGGAGCACATGTCATCTTGTACATATTTGTGAGATATGCCGCGTCGAACGAAATGCAGTCACGAAAATCCTTGTAGGATCTCCTTGCTGCACCATCCACCCAGTACATGTTCTTCACACGGTCCTCGTCGTCGAGTCTTATTCTGTAGAAGAAATCAGGATCTTCTTTTGCTCTCTCTTCGAAGTAGGCAATGGTGTCTTCAACGTCAGCCAACTTGCTTTCTCTGCGGCACTTTGCCTTCAGGTTTGTGATGTCTGCTAGTAGGTAGGGCATGCTACTCAGTTTCCCATCTTTGCTGTGGATCAAGGACAGCATCTGGACCATTCTCAAAATGTTGACGTTACAATCATGCAGCAATTTTATGAATTTCTTCTCTTGGAGACTGAATACTCGATGGGCGCTCAGAAATTTTACCAGGTCAAACTTCTTTATCATGTCGTGGCTGTGTTCGGCGACAAACTCGGTGACCACCCACCAGGCTCCATCTATGTTTAGCCTCATTCTGGCATGGCATCCCATCTTGAGAGTGATGCCTCTTCTCCGTTCTGGCACGACTGGCACGTCACCTTTAACTTTCTTTTTTTTGTGCCTTGTAGCACCTAAACTCGCCTTTGCTATACTTTCCAGTTTCTTTTAGTTTCCTATGGTATTCTGTGTTTATAACAAATCCATGTAACAAGGCATAGCTCTGATAGTATTTCCTGGCATCCTCAAATGAACTAAATCTCTGTCCAACATAAGGTGGTTGAGTTGTCATGAATTCAAACTGTCCATCTTCTTCTTCCCTTTGCATTTCGTCATCAGTTTCTGGTGGCTGTGTCATCTGTTTGGACGTTGCTCGTGCTGGTGCGCCCAGGTGTGCTTGTCGTCGTTGCTGTAACGATGGCAAGTTCTGACACTGTCTCTGCATTGTTCGTGATAGGCTGGTTGACCGGCTCGTGGAACGACTCTTCTGTGTGCTCGGAGATACCTGCAGCAGATGTACGCGGGACGCTGTTGAAGGTTGTCATAGCTCCTGCAATTTTTTTATCAAGTAAGTGTGTTATCAGTGTTTTTTGAATGGCAAACTGCAATTGATAATCCATGGCAACTGCAATTGATGCCACTAGGCAATTGCAGGTGTCATGGATTACATATGTTAGTAATTGGAAGTACATTTTTTAAATCATGACAACTGTAGCCTACCATGCATGGCGTCATGTAGTTGATAAGTCTTTGGCACCTGAAAGACTTATCAACTGCATGTTGACATTGGATGGCAACTGCAATTGACATGGGATGGCAACTGCAATTGATATGGGATGGCAACTGCAATTGATATGCACTCCAACATCCATGACTAGTGTCTGAACATCTATGGCAAGTGTAGTTGATCAAACATGATAGTTGAGTATAAGCACAGATGGCAATTGCAGTCAGAAAGTACTTGGCAAATGCAGTTGTCCATAGATGGCTACTGCAATTTCTATACATGGCAAATGCAGCTGTCCACAGATGGCAACTGCACTTTATGATATTAATTGCCATCCATTCCTGCCACACCATGGTAATTGTCATTCATTTTCATTCTTTCGTCACACGCATGGCAATTGCCATGTTTCAATAGTTTTTCATTCGATACATTGTGTGTGCCAGCAGTTTTTTTTTCCGTCTCACCTGCACAAGATGTTGATGACAGATCTCTTGTTACCAGCTGTTGCCACGCGCTGCATGATGGTCCTGCGTTTCGAAAATTTGTAAGTTTGTCAGTTCATCACCCCGTATTTTTTGTTGGTCTATTTTTATTATTTTTTGCCACATCTATTTGTTTGCATGTTTTTTTGTGTTCACAATACCTTGAGTTGCCACATGCGCTACTTGAAGTTTGTGTCCCGTATATGTATTACCGATAGCGCCATGTGGTGCAGCTTGCCATGGTATACCCGCGTACATGCCAACATAAAACATAAGATGGATGCCATTTTTCATGTCTAGAATCATTACAAATCTGACTTTTTCCTTAACGTAATCCCATCCATGTCTGCGTATTCTTGTAGTAGTGGTAGCAGTGGCGGAGCTAGGTAGGATTCCTTGGGGGGCAATACATAAATATAGATGTTTTGCAGGCCAAAAGTCTCTATTTTCCTAATCTTTCACTCCCAAAAAAAGAAAATCTTTCACGCATTTGACCAAGGCTGGGGGGCCATGGCCCCTGCAGCCTTCAACGTAGCTCCGCCATTGAGTGGTAGCAAAACTATGTAACCATATATGTCAGTTACAGCTGTCAATACATGTATATTGTAACGCCCAAGATGCGATCATATCCTTATTTTGGCTCAAGGGCCTCGACAGGGATAGAAGCGCATCTCGTCATTTTGCAAGAATGGATATCATTACAAGTACATGTAAAGAAGAGATGAGTATATGGAATTGGCTTACACTCGCCACAAGCTAAATCAAGATCACATCAATACAACAACATATTTAAGCATCATACATAAGAGCAGGTTCCGACTACGGACGAAATCAAATGATAAAAGCGACATCCATCCTTGCTATCCCAGGTTGCCGGCCTGGAACCCATCCTAGATCGATGAAGAAGAAGAAGAAGAACTCCAAATCAAACAAGCATCGCTCTCACATCAAAGCATCGCATTACCTGTACCTGCAACTATTCTTGTAATAATTTGTGAGCCACGGGGACTCAGCAATCTCATTTCCAAGGGTATCAAGACTAGCAAAGCATAATGGGTGAGGTATGGTTAAGTGGTGAGGTTGCAGCAAGCACTAATGTGGCGCCCGCCTAATTACCACTGTAGCCAGACGGTCGCCATGCATACCAGCCCAGGAAATCACTTTGGCATGCGCGTTTACAACAAGTATCATGAACACAGGCATTTCTATTAATGGATATATGAGTCTTACAAGATATATTACAAGAGTGATGGCAGCGGAAAAGCTCTATCTAAGGCAGCATGGTCTTGGTGCGGCTCCAATCCACACGGATCAGACTGGGTTACTCTCCTAGCCCGTGAACACTCCGGCTCCTCGACGACGGACGACGGATCCTTATGTGAACCTGGCCATGTTAAAGGCCGCTGAGTACTTTTGAATGTACTCGCAAGCAAACCAAACTAACATATACACCAAGCAAAGCAATCCATGGCATTCAAGCATGCATTTGTTATTAGAGCAATATTAATTATCATGGCATAACAGGATTATCTAGCAAGATAACTACTGAAGTAAATACAGTAAAGTAAAGCATACTAAGTAAATATTCCATACTCCGAACATTCTCACGGTCCAATATGAATCTGATCCAAATCCAATCCCAATCATGTGGTCATCCGACCACTCATCTCATAGCCATCCCATGGCTAACATATCATATTCCTGACATCATCTGATGTCTGCACAAGACGAGTTCTTCCATCATTATTTCATTATAATGGTTGACCACCTAATGAGGCCTGGACGGACTGTCCAATACCATGGACGCGGCTATTCGAATAGATTCTTCACTCTGCAGAGGTTGCGCACTTTACCCACACCATGGAGCACCTGCCTCGTGATCCCATTCAGGTGGACCAGCGTTGCTCCAACGAAACCCGCCTGACCCGTGACTCTCCCATCGTACCACCGGCATTCATCCTCCCCCGGAGTCCTGCCCTGGGTGGCTCCTGTGTCACCTCGTGACACCTGCCACCGTCGTGGCCAAACTAAACTGTCCCAAATGGGGACTCCCGGGTTAAACAATCAACTGGGCTCACAAGGTTATCGCCGCCTACCGGGCCAGGGTAGCGCGCGCGCATAACCATCCATGTATGGAGGTACCGGTGAAAGAGCACGCGATCGGACCAAGTCAAGGCCGTCCCATACCGGCAAATGTGGCTGCACAGATAAGCCCGGACAGGTGACTCTAGATCAACCGACTAGGTTTAGCCTTAGCAAGTATTTAACAAGCATGGTTGTTTATCACAATAGCCTGAGATGGCAGTAGCTAAGCATGATAAAAACATAACCACCTATCCCCATATAATATCACGACAAGTCATTAGTGCAATGATAAGATGAGTAGTAGCAGGTAATGTAAATGACAATATCGAAATGGTAGGAGTTTAATTATTTCTAGCACAAGCATATCATTAATTAAACACGCAAGAATAACACAGAGCAATGCTTTAGGGCATATATCAGATGGTCGGCTTGCCTGGGGTCGAAGAATACTCCGGGAAGAAGTGCGGAGAGTCCGCGGAAGAGATCGCCGGGAACCGTTCTCTCTCGGAGGAGGCTGATAGAAGGGCAATGGCAAAATGGTCATTTTCACAGTGTTAAAACCTTATCAAAATGATACCATCGGGACGGGCTCGACGAACTGAAGACGTGAGCGTTGGTTTCACCTGAATCGGAGTTTCGAGCAAAAAGATAAAAGGGTTTTGGTAACAGAGACTTATCTGTAAGAAAAATATTCACAACTGGGTCCTTGATAGCCTGGCCGGTTGCACATTTGGGTATAATACGCTTCCCAATAGGGAAAACGTATTCGTGGCTGGGGCGTCTCCACTTATCCAGCTGGACTGGGCCTTCTATCACCGACAAGTGGGACCGGGGCCCACCTGTCGGGTCCCTCTCTCTCCTCCCGCCTCCTCTTCTCCTACCTCACGACCGGGGCACAGAGGGCGGCCGGCCGCCGGCGTTGTCGCGGCTCCAGTGGGCGAAATCTCCGGCCGAGGGCGGGGATGGAAGCTCCGGTCACAGGCGCGCCTTCCCGTACCTAAGGGGGGGGCAGGGGTGGCCCGCGACAGCCGGACGGGTGAGAGGCGGGCAGCGGCTCCGGTGAGCTCGGGTTCAGGGCCAGGGCCTACTCCGGTGCAAAATAGAGGGTGGGGACCCGTTTTGGTGGTGGTGGTGGCTGGCTACGGCGGTCAGGTGGGGCAATGGGTGCCGGAGGCGAGGGAAAGCGGCGGCCATGGCGGCCATGGGAGGGGACCGAAGCTCTTCGAGCTCGGTTGAGAGGCAGGGGGGATACTGGGAGGGAGAGGAGTTCGGTGGAAGTGTTGGGGGATGCTCGGGGAGCTCCGGGCCATGGCTATTTATAGCCGGCCGGTGCTACCGGATTGGCACGGCCGCCGAGGCGGCCTTATCACCGCACTGGAGTGCCGGCGACGTGGCTGGCGGTTTCCTGGTGTCGGAGAGCTGCCGACCTGACAAGCGCCAGAGGAAAGCGACAGCTCGGGGAAGAAGAGGCCACCGTAGGAAGACGACAGCGGATCACGGGCAGAACAGAGCTGCGGCGGAGCTCATCGCGGCATGCCGGAGGAGAGGATGGAGGGGGAAGCTACGGGAGAGGGGCAGGTGGACGCTACGGAGCCGTTGGACACGCTCAGACAAGCCGGGGCTGGCCGGAGGTGGCCTGATAGACGCGGTGGAGGCACAGAGCACAGTTTCTGCTTGCTGTCCACGCGGTCACCACGCGCTCTAGCCGTCCTGGCGCGTGTCTTCCTGCCCAACTTTGTCTCTGGTGTCGACCTGACACCCAGGAGATGGTTCACGCACTTGGTTTTGTCTCAGGTCTCCTAGAATAGGGTTGAGGACTCTAGAAGCAACTCTGTTAGAAGGTGTTTGAAGTAGTCTGAGGAAAATTGACTAGGGAAAATGAGCCAAGTTTTGGCATGAGATAGCAAGATGGTAGGATGGATCTAAATATTGATTTGCACTGCAATCCAATAAGTGCACATAGCACTTCCTTTGAAATGCAGCAACAGGTCCAGAATTGAGGAGATAGATGTTGTGCTCTCATGGGTGAATGGATTGGGATGAAATTTGGTGTAGGGTAATGATTTGAATAAATGGAGATACTGGAAAAGTTTCAGCTCGTTTGAGAATACCAAAAGGGTACTTCCTTCACAGAGCTTCTCTCTGGACAGAATCTAGATTGAATTATTGGGAGAAATTGGCTAAGTAAAATGATGTGAATTTTAGCATGCTCACATGATATAGGTAGATTGAGGTCCGGGATTAATTTCAAGAATTATGAAGCAATCTAAAATATAGTTGCTTCACAATCTCAAAATGGGTCCAGAAACAAGAATTGGATTATGTGCTCAAAAGTTGAACTATGGGACTTGGGTTCTTGATGGAAATGGTGAAGATATGGATAGCATAAGCTCCACAAATTATTTGGGATTTTTCCTGGCTACCAAAATGGTAGCTCCTTTAGAAACTGCCCAAAATGCAATATTGGCATTAAATAGGAAAAGGCAATTTCCCTTATTTAATTATGGCCAATATTTTTATGGGAGCTCAATATGATCACAAAGAATATCTCCACAAGTTTTCATGAACTTTGGAGATGGATAGATATTTTCCTGGATTTAATTCCTTTAACTGGCAGAAAAAGGAATTAATTATAAATGAAAAATATTGCAAATGACTTGGCAATATTTTTACATATCCCGGGTTTATAGAGGTGGGATGATCACTGGGAAAGGTTTGGGATGCAGAAGATCAAAGGAAATTGGGGTTCCTTTGTAACTGGAAGGATTAGGGTTTCCCTTCCGATAACTCAGAAGGTAGGGTTTTGACAGCAAAACCCTGAGCCAAAGATATTGGGTGGCACGGTTGGACTGGGGAGAATCTCTGGTTGGATAGAGAAGGCAAGGCTAGATGACCATCTTCACATACCCAAGAGCTAGAGAAATCCGATAACACCGAGAAAAAAAAGACGGGAGTCAAATCCCGCAAAGGAAAAAACAGGGAGCGAAAACCAGGGTGTTACAAACCTACCCCCCTTAAGAAAATCTCATCCTCGAGATTTCCGGGCTTACCTCCCGGTGAAGGGGGACTTACCTGTGTGCGACTTGGATCCATCAGTTGTCCTGTCTTCGTTGGCTCTCTGACCTCTTAACTGCCTCTTCTGATGGACCATGTGTTGTCTCTGCACACAGCTTTCTTGAATCCTTCTCTTTCCTATCAGGTGTACCTTTTTTCCTGGTAATGGTGTTGTTGGGTGGGGTAGCGAGTAGTACCAACAGACAGCTCGGTTTCCATGGCCTGGAAGTAACTGCTTCGGTTTTATTGCGATACTTCGTACCTTGACTGTCATGGGCAAGACATCCTTTCCTGGTACCAGGCTCACGTGCTCGTATGGCCTCGAATGAGTGAGAGTAGCTTTCTTTTTGCTGTGTCAGAATGCTCAGTCTGGCTGTGGGTTCCATTCTGATGTTTCCTTCTGGCTTATGCATCCTGACTTTGCCCTTAGGTGATCCATAATTCCAGGAATCAGCATGACTAAACTATGGCTGCTATATCCTCAACTGAAATGTCAGGCATGATCACAAAGTAATCATAGACAGTAATCTCTTATTCCAATGATGTCATGATGTCTCTGAGCTGTTGGTGCTGACGTGCTTTGAGCCATTCTATCTGAATGTCTGGTTTCAAACTCTATCGCTCGTGGAGATGGCTCTGTCATATATATAGCCTCTGTAGTCCTTGCTGTGACCACTGAGCTAAGCATAGTATTGTTATCATCTGGTGTATCTTTTGGAGCATACTCTTTTACCCTGGTTGGTAGCCCATATTCATGAGGAGTGCGGCAAGCTCGTTTGTAGCCGCAGGTAGGGCATTGCTGTGGCCGCATATGCAAGAGTTTGCCAAGGGTTGGTAATACCACCCTGTTCGTGAAGCTATATCTGGTTGACCGTCACGGAGGTTGTTTGTGCACCACTTCCTTGTTCTTGAGGGTTCCTTTGATGGACCTGTAATGACCTGCCAATACGGCTCCTTGATTCTTTTCCCGGCTTGTCGGGCTTGTTCTCACAACTTACTCTTGCATACCTCGTAGGGACTGCTGTGCTCATATCCTTCCTTGAAGTATGGGCCCACTATTTCTCTGGACACGGTCATTCCCGTGTACGAGTGGCTCACATGAGCTGATCCACTGGACTGCATGCTCACAACACATGCAGGGGTAAGATAATTCCTTTCATAACCACTGAGTTCTGAGGCGGATGTGTGTCCAGACTAGTTCGTGCTCCTGACAAGCTTGTTGTAGGCACGATGGCGTGTTGAAGAAGGCTGAATTCCTTATGCTCGAAGCTTCTGCCAGGGTAGTGTGCTGAAGAAGGCTGGGTATCATGCCTCGAAAGTTTTCCTTTATGTGGCTTACTGCGGAAGGTCGGGTGCCTTATGCTGGAAGTCTTCCGCGGTAGCACGCTGTGGAAGATGGGAGTGTCATACCCCAGAAGATTTTCTCACCAAGTGGCGTATCGAGGAAGGTTGGGAGGTCTTGCGTCATAAGCTCTTCTCGGTAGCTTGTGGAGGAAGGTTGGGTTCCTTATACAAGAAGCCTTTTGCTGTGATGTATCGTCGGATCTATGGCCGATTCTGGCTACCTTCCGAAGTATCTGGAATTTTACCCATAGCGGTGCCAAAACTTAGTATAGGCCATACCTTGGCTGAAGATATTCCGATGGTCACGCATATTACTTGTCCTTCTGCTGGTCTGATCATCGTTGCTGTAAAAGTTGCAGAACTGAGGCAAACTTCATGTCGGTAATTAATTCGGATACCCTTTGCATTCAAACCAAGTGTTGTCGATATTAGGCAGTTGACGGATAATTCCATTCGGTTCAGCTGTGCTTCCAAACATGTGAAGTTCTCATTGATTCTGGGCAACCGTGAACTTATCCATTTTCCTTGCAAACCTTGTCACAGTGCCCAGAAAATTTTGTATTTGCATCGGTAAATTCCAAGATATGCTTTGAAATTTGTACCAACATACCGGAGTTTTGTTGCTGCTCTTGGCTCATTCACATTCTTGAAATATGTCCTCGGTGGGTGATAAATGATTCTTGGGTCCACTGAGAAAAGATTCAAGGTTCACCCCACTGACTGAAATAATCCTTGTGTCGAGGACGGAATCATTTGTCCCTACTGGTGTTTATTCTTGGTAGCTCATCCGACTGTTCCTCAGGCGTGATTTTCTCTGAGGCAACCTCTCTCAGGTATATTCTGGCCTTGTCTGTTGCTCATAGATTCTGCTTCTGACCCATTCTTCATTCTTGACAGATCCGATGGTAATGTTCTGAATATCAGGTAATTGGCTGGACAGGACTCTTGCTGAATTGGGATTATTGGGTATTATCCCAGTTGCATGCTGATCTTCTTAGGCAACTCTTGCGGATGGATCTAGTCGGAGCGGAGAGACAGAATCGACAAAAGAAACAAGAACCGCGAAAAACCAAAAAGCAAATAAAGCTCAAATTTTTGCGGACCTTACACATGTGGCCAAGGATCCACTAGTATAACTAGTATAGCGCACTCGATGCACCTCTAAGGATTTAGAAGCGAAACCACACAATGCTCCTGGTAGCACTGGTGTCAAGCTCCTACTACTTCCTTAGAGAACATCACACTCGATGCAGGACCATAGCCAAAGTGGCTTAGTCAACGTTCCTAAGGATGTTGAGGAGAGATAGAATTTATAAGCGTTTCCCAAAGGAAACTAGAGTAAGAAGAGAAATGCCATGGTTAGCAAGCAGGGTAAGGATGTCTAGTTTACCTAGGGGTTTCAGGGCTCACGGGTCATTGCCGGGTGCAAGCGTTTCACACCGGAGGCAAGGGCCACGAGAGTTGTGGTCTGATAGAGCCAAAGACCTATGGGGTTGCCTTATGATCAGTAGTAGCCGTGCCAGGTTGGCAAAGATGGCTGAAATCCATCTGGGCTTTCTACTGAGCACAAGACAATGAACTCTGGCTAGGGTAACCTATAGTCAGCCTGGCTGCTCTGATACCATCCGTTGTGGCGCCCCGCCTGATTACCACTGTAGCCAGACGGTCGCCACGCATACCAGCCCAGGAAATCACTCTGGCATGCGCGTTTACAACAAGTATCATGAACACAGGCATTTCTATTAATGGATATATGAGTCTTACAAGATATATTACAAGAGTGATGGCAGCGGAAAAGCTCTATCTAAGGCAGCATGGTCTTGGTGCGGCTCCAATCCACAGGGATCTGACTGGGTTACCCTCCTAGCCCGCAAACACTCCGGCTCCTCGACGACGGACGACGGATCCTTATGTGAACCTGGCCATGTTAAAGGCCGCTGAGTACTTTTGAATGTACTCGCAAGCAAACCAAACTAACATATACACCAAGCAAAGCAATCCATGGCATTCAAGCATGCATTTGTTATTAGAGCAATATTAATTATCATGGCATAACAGGATTATCTAGCAAGATAACTACTGAAGTAAATACAGTAAAGTAAAGCATACTAAGTAAATATTCCATACTCCGAACATTCTCACGATCCAATCTGAATCTGATCCAAATCCAATCCCAATCATGTGGTCATCCGACCACTCATCTCATAGCCATCCCATGGCTAACATATCATATTCCTGACATCATCTGATGTCTGCACAAGATGAGTTCTTCCATCATTATTTCATTATTACGGTTGACCACCTAATGAGGCCTGGACGGACTATCCAATACCGTGGACGCGGCTATTCGAATAGATTCTTCACTCTGTAGAGGTTGCGCACTTTACCCACACGATGGAGCACCTGCCTCGTGATCCCATTCGGGTGGACCAGCGTTGCTCCAACGAAACCCGCCTGACCCGTGACTCTCCCATCGTACCACCGGCATTCATCCTCCCCCGGAGTCCTGCCCTGGGTGGCCCCTGTGTCACCTCGTGACACCTGCCACCGTCGTGGCCAAACTAAACTGTCCCAAATGGGGACTCCCGGGTTAAACAATCAACTGGGCTCACAAGATTATCGCCGCCTACCAGGCCAGGGTAGCGCGCGCGCATAACCTTCCATGTATGGAGGTACCAGTGAAAGAGCACGCGATCAGACCAAGTCAAGGTCGTCCCATACCGGCAAATGTGGCTGCACGGATAAGATCGGACAGGTGACTCTAGATCAACCGACTAGGTTTAGCCTTAGCAAGTATTTAACAAGCATGGTTGTTTATCACAATAGCCTGAGATGGCAGTAGCTAAGCATGATAAAAACATAACCACCTATCTCCATATAATATCACGACAAGTCATTAGTGCAATGATAAGATGAGCAGTAGCAGGTAATGTAAATGACAATATCGAAATGGCAGGAGTTTAATTATTTCTAGCACAAGCATATCATTAATTAAACACGCAAGAATAACACAGAGCAATGCTTTAGGGCATATATCAGATGGTCGGCTTGCCTCGGGTCGAAGAATACTCCGGAAGAAGTGCGGAGAGTCCGCGGAAGAGATCGCCGGGAACCGTTCTCTCTCGGAGGAGGCTGATAGAAGGGCAAGGGCAAAATGGTCATTTTCACAGTGTGAAAACCTTATCAAAATGATACCATCGGGGCGGGCTCGACGAACTGAAGACGTGAGTGTTGGTTTCACCTGAATCGGAGTTTCGAGCAAAAAGATATAAGGGTTTTGGTAACAGGGACTTATCTGTAAGAAAATTATTCACAACTGGGTCCTTGATAGCCTTGCCGGTTGCGCATTTGGGTATAATACGCTTCCCAATAGGGAAAACGTATTCGTGGCTGGGGCGTCTCCACTTATCCAGCTGGACTGGGCCTTCTCTCACCGACAAGTGGGACCGGGGCCCACCTGTCGGGTCCCTCTCTCTCCTCCCGCCTCCTCTTCTCCTACCTCCCGATCGGGGCACAGAGGGCGGCCGGCCGCCGGCGTTGCCGCGGCTCCGGTGGGCGAAATCTCCGGCCGAGGGCGGGGATGGAAGCTCCGGTCGCAGGCGCGCCTTCAGTACCTAAGGGGGAGGCAGGGGTGGCCCGCGACAGCCGGACGGGTGAGAGGCGGGCGGCGGCTCCGGTGAGCTCGGGTTCGGGGCCAGGGCCTACTCCGGTGCAAAATAGAGGGTGGGGACCCGTTTTGGTGGTGGTGGTGGCTGGCTACGGCGGTTAGGTGGGGCAATGGGTGCCGGAGGCGAGGGGAAGCGGCGGCCATGGCGGCCATGGGAGGGGACCGAAGCTCTTCGAGCTTGGTTGAGTGGCGGGGGAGGATACTGGGAGGGAGAGGAGTTCGGTGGAAGTGTTGGGGATGCTCGGGGAGCTCCGGGCCATGGCTATTTATAGCCGGCCGGTGCTACCTGATTGGCACGGCCGCCGTGGCGGCCTTATCACCGCACTGGAGTGCCGGCGACGTGGCTGGCGGTTTCCTGGTGTCTGAGAGCTGCCGACCTGACAAGAGCCAGAGGAAAGCGACAGCTCGGGGAAGAAGAGGCCACCGGAGGAAGACGACAGCGGATCACGGGCAGAACAGAGCTGCGGCAGAGCTCGTCACGGCATGCCGGAGGAGAGGACGGAGGGGGAAGCTACGGGAGAGGGGGCAGGTGGACGCTACGGAGCCGTTGGACACGCTCAGACAAGCCGGGGCTGGCCGGAGGTGGCCTGATAGACGCGGTGGAGGCGCAGAGCACAGTTTCTGCTTGCTGTCCATGCGGTCACCATGCGCTCTGGCCGTCCTGGCGCGTGTCTTCCTGCCCAACTTTGTCTCTGGCGTCGACCTGACACCCAGGAGATGGTTCACGCACTTGGTTTTGTCTCAGGTCTCCTAGAATAGGGTTGAGGGCTCTAGAAGCAACTCTGTTAGAAGGTGTTTGAAGTAGTCTGAGGAAAATTGGCTAGGGAAAATGAGCCAAGTTTTGGCATGAGATAGCAAGATGGTAGGATGGATCTAAATATTGATTTGCACTGCAATCCAATAAGTGCACATAGCACTTCCTTTGAAATGCAGCAACAGGTCCAGAATTGAGGAGATAGATGATGTGCTCTCATGGGTGAATGGATTGGGCTGAAATTTGGTGTAGGGTAATTATTTGAATAAATGGAGAAACTGGAAAAGTTTCAACTCATTTGAGAATACCAAAAGGGTACTTCCTTCACGGAGCTTCTCTCTGGACAGAATCTAGATTGAATTATTGGGAGAAATTGGCTAAGTAAAATGATGTGAATTTTGGCATGCTCAAATGATATAGGTAGATTGAGGTCCTGGATTAATTTCACGAATTATGAAGCAATCTAAAATATAGTTGCTTCACAATCTCAAAATGGGTCCAGAAACAAGAATTGGATGATGTGCTCAAAAGTTGAACTATGGGACTTGGGTTCTTGATGGAAATGGTGAATATATGGATAGGATAAGCTCCACAAATTATTTGGGATTTTTCCTGGCTACCAAAATGGTAGCTCCTTTAGAAACTGCCCAAAATGCAATATTGGCATTAAATAGGAAAAGGCAATTTCCCTTATTTAATTATGGCCAATATTTTTATGGGAGCTCAATATGATCACAAAGAATATCTCCACAAGTTTTCATGAACTTTGGAGATGGATAGATATTTTCCTGGATTTAATTCCTTTAACTGGCAGAAAAAGGAATTAATTATAAATGAAAAATATTGCAAATGACTTGGCAATATTTTTACATATCCAGGGTTTATAGAGGTGGGATGATCACTGGGAAAGGTTTGGGATGCAGAAGATCAAAGTAAATTGGGGTTCCTTTGTAACTGGAAGGATTAGGGTTTCCCTTCCGATAACTCAGAAGGTAGGGTTTCGACAGCAAAACCCTGAGCCAAAGATCTTGGGTGGCACGGTTGGACTGGGGAGAATCTCTGGTTGGATAGAGAAGGTAAGGCTAGAAGACCATCTTCACATACCCAAGAGCTAGAGAAATCCGATAACACCGAGAAAAAAAAGACGGGAGTCAAATCCCGCAAAGGAAAAAAACAGGGAGCGAAAACCAGGGTGTTACAACTAAGCATTCATTTGAGTGGCTAACTTACGAGTACAAGAATAAGGGGGGATGATTGGTGCATAAACGGACGTGAGCTAGCAATGATCACTAAGTGATCCTGAAAACCTACTTATGAGTCAAATGACGTGGCTTGGACTGCGTCGGTATTTCCCCAAAGAGGAAGGGATGATGCAGCACAGTGACGGTAAGTATTTCCCTCAGTTATGAAACCAAGGTTATCGAACAAAGCAGTTCTTTTCTTACTTTCATCCATAGAGACATACAAAGCTTTAATAGATTCATCAATCATAGGCACAAAAGCTTTCAACTTGAGATTTTCAACATCATGAGAAATTCTATCAATGCTCCTAGACATATCATCAATCTTATTCAACTTTTCTTCTATCGTAGTATTGAAAGCCTTTTGCGCATTGATAAATTCTTTAATATTACTCTCAAGATCAGAGGTGTTCCTATTATTATTGTAAGAAGAATTACCATAGGAATTACCATAATTATTAGAGGAATTTCCAGGAAAAGGCCTAGGATTAAAATTACCTCTATAAGCATTGTTATTGAAATTGTTGCGCGAGACAAAATTCACATCTACGAATTCACTATTTTGCTCAATCAAGGTAGACAAAGGCACATCATTAAGATCAATAGGAGCATTTTTACTAGCAACCAATTTCATCAAAGCATCAACTTTATCACTCAAAGTACTAATTTCCTCTACCGAATTAACTTTTTTACTAGTAGGTGCTCTTTCGGTATGCCATTGAGAATAATTAGCCATGATATTATCTATCAATTTAGTAGCTTCACCCAAAGTAATCTCCATAAAAGTACCACCCACGGCGGAATCTAAAAGATTTCTAGAGACAAAATTCAATCCCGCATAAAAAATTTGTATGGTCATCCAAAAATTCAAACCATGTGTAGGACAATTTCTTATCATCAACTTCATTGTTTCCCAAGATTGGGCAACATGTTCATGCTCAAGTTGCTTAAAATTCATGATTTGCGTCCTAAGGGAAATAATTTTCACGGGCGGAAAATACTTAGTGATAAAAGCATCCTTGCACTTATTCCAAGAATCGATACTATTGCGAGGCAAAGAGGAAAACCAAATTTTAGCACGATCTCGCAAGGAAAAAGGAAATAGTTTCAACTTCACAATATCATTGTCCACATCTTTTTTCTTTTGCATATCACACAATTCAACGAACGTGTTTAGATGGGACGCGACATCCTCATTAGGATTACCGGCAAATTGATCTTTCATGACAAGATTCAACAAAACGGCATTAATATCACAAGACTCCGCACTAGTGGCGGGAGGAGCAATAGGTGTACTAATAAAATCATTGTTATTAGTATTGGAAAAATCACACAACTTGGTGTTCTCTTGACTCATCGTGACTACGCAAACAAGATTGCAAGCAAGGAAGAGATCCGGCAAGAAAAGGGGCAAACGAAAAAGAGGGTGAAGAAAACGGCAAATTGGTGAAGTGGGGGAGAGGAAAACGAGAGGCAAATGGCAAATAATGTAATTGCAAGGAGATGAGATTTGTGATTAGGAAACTGGTAGATGATGATGGAGTCCCCTCGACGCCTACGATAGGCACGTAGAAGAGACCGCTTCCTCCCCGGCAACGGCGCCAGAAATTCCTTTGACGTGGCTTGGACTGCGTCGGTATTTCCCCAAAGAGGAAGGGATGATGCAGCACAGCGACGGTAAGTATTTCCCTCAGTTATGAAACCAAGGTTATCGAACTAGTAGGAGGATCACCACCACCCAATAAGCAGCACCTGCACACAAACAACAAATACTTGCAACCCGACGCGAAAGAGAGGTTGTCAATCTCTCTACGGTAAATAGATAGATTAGGTAGTGATAGATAGGAGAGATAGATCTCTCAAGAACACAAATAAAAAGAGTAAATATGCAGCAATATGTTTTTGGGTTTTTGGTTCTGTAGATCTGAAAGCAAAGATTGCGAAAAAACGTAGATCGGAAAGCAATATGATGGTAAAGTAGACCCGGGGGCCGTAGGGTTCACTAGTGGCTTCTCTCGTGAGTATAGCGCACGGTGGGTGAACAAATTACTGTTGGGAAATTGATAGAAAATCAAATAGTCATGACAATATCCAAGGCGATGATCATTATATAGGCATCACGTCCAAGATAGATAGACCGACTCCTGCCTGCATCTACCTCTATTACTCCACACATCGATCGCTATCCAGCATGCATCTAGTGTATTAAGTTCATGGAAAAACGGAGTAATGCAATAAGATTGATGACATGATGTAGACAAGATCTATTCATGTAGGAATAGACCCCGTCTTGTTATCCTTAATAGCAACGATACATGTGTGTCTTGCTGCCCCTTCTGTCACTGGGAAAGAACACCGCAAGATCGAACCCATCACAAAGCACCTCTTCCCATGGCAAGAAAAATCGATCTAGTTGGCCTAACTAAACCAAAGATTCGGAGAAGAAATACGAGGCTATAAGTAATCATGCATATAAGAGATCAAAGAAGACTCAAATAATATTCATGGATAGAAACTGATCATGAACTCAAAATTCATCGGATCCCAACAAACACACCGCAAAAGTTTACATCAAATAGATCTCCAAGAGACCATTGTATTGAGAATCATAAGAGAGAGAGAAGAAGCCATCTAGCTACTGCCTACGAACCCGTAGGTCTATGGTGGACTACTCACGCATCATCGGAGAGGCACCTATGAGAAAGATGAACCCCTCCGTGATGGTGTTTAGATTGGATCTCGCGGTTCTGGAACTTGCGGCGGCTGGAATTGTGTTTCGTTGACTCCCCTAGGGTTTTTGGAATATTTGGGAATTTATAGGCATCAGAGGCGGTGCGGAAGGGGGACGAGGAGGGCACAACCCATCAGGGTGCGCCGGGGCCCCCCTGGCGCCCTGGTGGGTTGTGGTCTCCACGGACCACCTCTCCGGCAGTTCTTTGGCCCACTTGGTGTCTTCTGGTCCAAAAAAAATCTCCAAAAAGTTTCATCGTGATTGGACTCCGTTTGGTATTGATTTTCTGCAAAGTAAAAAACAAGCAAAAACAACAACTGGCACTTTGGCACTATGTCAATAGGTTAGTCCCAAAAAATGATATAAAGTTGTATAAAATGATTGTAAAACATCCAAGAATGATAATATAACAGCATGGTACAAGCAAAAATTATAGATACGTTGGAGACGTATCATCAAACATAACTCCACTGTGTTCTCTCTCGGATCAGAAATTCACGAGAAGAGACAGTCACAGTTACGCACACAGTTGGTGTATTTTATTTGAGTTTACTTCAAGTTTGCTATGACCGGGTGTTAAACAAAGTTTCCAGGTTGCCACGTAACCGCGGGCACGGCTTCTCGAAAAGATTTAACCCTGCAGGGGTGCTCCAACTCATCCATCACAACTAACCACACGCTGCGTCGAATAACCTCGACCGCGGAAAACCCGTGATCCCCTTGGAAATTCTGTTGGAAAACCTCAACCTCGAGATAGCCCAAAGTATCCTTGGAATCCCTCGCACAAGACGTTCGAGAAAGGTAAAACAAATCCAGCAAGGCCGCCCGACGTGTCGACGAACCCGATAGGAGCCGCGTATCTCGTTCTCAGGACACAACCGGATGAGCACTACGTACGGTGGCTTGATAGAAATCTCCCGAGTTGCCCCGGGGTGGCCCCGCAAGTGGCTCTATTTTGGACCAGCACCATCAGCATTGGCCCCCTGTATTAGGTTGAATAACGAACCTCGGGTAGCGCTAACTCCCTATGCGTCAAATTAATATCAGAATTATTATGTTGGGCAAATGTAGTACCAAAGTTGGGCCTTGCCAGACAAGTTTTATCCTAAAACGAAAATCAAGGGGGTCCCGAGCATGTTAGGAGCGATCAATATGGAACATAACGCCGGTTCACAAGTAACTAGGGTGGCAAAAGTGGAACAAAACACCGAGCAAAAGGCCAAGCCTTCCACCTTTTACCGAGTATATATGTGCATTAAATTAAATAGCAATGATATTGTGATAGCTCAAAAACATCCATGTTGGCACATGGAAACAATTTGCACCTGCAGCTAGCAACGCTATAAGAAGGGCTGAGCAAGCGGTAACATAACCAAACAATGGTTTGCTGGGATGTGGAGGGTTAGAGGCTTATCATGGCATTTTGGGAGGCTTGACAAACAAGTGGTAGGTAGCGAGACATGTCGATAGAAACGAGACAACTAGCATGGCAATGATAGTAGTGGTATCCAGGGAATTTGTAACAGCCCGAGACCGACGCTCCAGAAGATTCCCTTTTTATTTCATTGTCGTCGTGTGATTCTTTTGTTTGTCGCATTTTTTCATTGCATCATTCGCATCATCTGCATAGCATCGTCATTCGTTTTTGAAAACTTGCATCCGATCGTAGTTGCCCGTTCTCTCCGTTCGTGTTATCGACCGTTTCGAGGCCAACCACACACGCATGCGCCCGCGGCATCGTTTAAAAAAATGTTTTTAAAAGCGCGCGAAAAATATTCTCGGATTGGGTCGAAACTTGGCATGCGGTCTTGTTATAAGGTAGGTAGACCGCCTGCCAAGTTTCGTCGCAATCGGAGGTCATGTGATACCCGAACGGTCGACCGTAGCGGCACCGTCATCGGTTTATTTGTCGGGCGTTTCGGTGTTTTAAAAACTCGTGTCACGGGCCTCCACTATGCTTCCCTCTCATCTCAGCCCAACCACTCTACACAGCCCAACATGTCCCACCTAGCCCCTCCTCCGTTCTGCACTGTCCGATCGAGATCTGACGGTCGGAAACGGAGCAAAACCCCCCCTAACCCTAATCCCTGTCTATAAATAGACGCACTCCCCTTCCAAAAATGGTCTCCAGCCTTCCCTAACCTCCAGCCGCTGTGTGCCTCGAAATACATGCCCAGCCACCTCCACCGCGCCACTTGGCGCCGCCTAGCTCGCCAGCCGACCACCTGAGCCGCCGTCAGCCCCGCGCGCAGCCAACCAACGCCTGCCAAGTGGCCTCCCCACCGCCAGTTGACAGCCCCGCCGCCGCGGCCCGCTTTAGCCTATCACGGGCCCGCCCCCAGGCCGATCCGGGCCAAGGCGCTCGCATCGCCGCCGCCCGAGCCCCTTCGAGTCCCGAGCCCCCTCGTCCTCCCGAGCTAACTGCACCAGCCCCGCCCCGATCCTCCACCGCCGTCGGCCTCGCCGGAGCACCGCCGCCGGAGGCAAGGACCCGCCGAACCTCCCCAGGTCGCCGTGCCCTCGCGCCTCTCTTCCCTTCCCCATCCTCCCGATCTGCTCTCGCTCCCTCTCACCTTAGTTCTCCCCCTTTCTCTGGACCTCGCAGGAATCGCCATGGTCTCCTTGCCCCGTCGCCGGATCAAGCTCCCGCCGGTGGGAACGGGTGCCTCCGCTCTGGATCCGGCCGATCCGAGCCTCCCCATGTCCGCCGGACCTTCGTGCCCTGCGTCGCCGGAAGCCGCCGTCGTCGGCGTGGACCTGCGGCCGCCCCTGCATCTGGTCATGCGGGAGCACGAGGGCGACGCCATGTCGGCCGCATGGGCCAATGCCTCCCAGCTGGCCCAGCTCTTCCCCAACCGAGCCAGCCAGATCTGGCCCAGTGGTGAGCCTCGGCCCGAACCCTCGCTGTTGTTGTCCATCGCCCTAGGCGCATTTTAGCTATCCAGTGACCAACAGATTCGGCCCAGCTCTATTTTTTTTCAATCCTGCGAATTTTGATAATTAACCGGTGAATTACAAATTGCAAAATCCCTAAGCATCATGCATATAATAACTCCTTAATCATATGTCGGATTGAAAAACTTTATACATGAAAAAGGTGTAGAATTTTGTGTAGATTAACAATATCCAACTTTCACATGTGTTTAAAATGTTTAACATGTTGTTTTCTTGGAATTCGCATAAATGTCATGATTTTGCATTGCGCATAATTATTAACCATGCATCGGAATTAATCAAACCTAATATGTAAAATGAGTAGCATTGTTATATGCCTTTTTCATGCATGCTAAAAATATTTGATGTGTTGGTTGCATTTATTTTGCATACATGGCTTGCTAAAACGGGTTTATGTCCTAATCTTGCATATATGCGGTGTCATTTGTTTTATAGTAAAAAAACCACATATTATATATGATTGTGGGGTGGAAAAATCCATAGAATTTGTCTGTGTATTTAGTTTTGTCATTTGAGCAATCTTGTGTGCATGTCATTTTTGCTAGGATGCCCTTTTGTTTATTTTGAGTGAATTAATCCATGCATATTTTGGAATAGTTGCTAACATGAGATATGCCCTTGGACATGTGTGCTAGGCCATGGTCAATTTGTTTGCTATAGAAATGCATGTTTAGGTGTTATTTTCTTGTTGTCAACATGCCTAGTCAAAACTGCAGTTTTGGGAGATAGCTAAATTTCACTAAGTCTGGAATCTGTAATATTTTGTTGCCATGTTGCCATGAGATTTGCTATTGATCTAGGAGTCTTTTGTGGTTGCCACCAAGGAGTCTTTTGTTAAGCATGTTTTTGCCTATCATGTTGTGCCAATAGTTTGCATGAATAGGTTTAGCATCATAATTAATTCTGTTGTTCAATATGTCAATCTGTTAAAAACTGCTGCACATGTCTACTCTAATTTTCACCAAGTCTGAGAATCTGTTTTCTTCATAATGCCATGTTGTGATGATGCTAGCCATGATCCTATGCATAATTAGACCTTGCCACCATGGAATGATTTGTAGTGCATCATGTATACTACCATGCTGTTAATTTTCATGCCATAATATGCCCTGTAGCATATAGTTTTGCTGCTGCCAGTATGCCTTCGTGAAAAACTGCTATGCTAAAAAACTGTTATTTTCACTAAGTCCTAATCTGCTATATTTTATTGCCATGTTGTGAGCTTCCTACCATGTGATCCATGACCCTTTTGAGTAAGATATGTGAAGATGAAATGAAGTGTGTGTTATATGCTACTGCCCCATGCTTAGTTTGTGCATTTTAGAATCTTGTAGCTTGTTGTTTTCATGTGTGCAATATGCTATGTTGCTGTTTTGGGCAGATTTCAAATAAATCTTGCATTGGTGATTGTGGTTGAACCGTAGCTCCGTTTTAAGCATGTCCTATATGAAACTTGCTTAGAATTTCATGTAGTATCATAATATCTTGCTGCATCCATGATTTGAAATGTTTGTGGTTGTCATTTTCATGCATTTTGCATTCATGACATATAATCATGTGATGGTCATATCTTTTAGGCCGTAGCTCCGTTTTATATGATCTATATATGTAAATTGACTAGAATGACGAGTAGAATCGCATTGTGCAGTTTATTTCCTTGTTTAATAAATATAAAACATGATTAGTTCAGATCTGGACCAATTTCGAAATTAACATATGGGGTCGTTTTGGAAATGCTATATGTTGTTTCCGGCCTCATTTAAACTTGCCTAGATGTGTAGTTTACTTATGCTTCACCTCTTGCCATGTTTACCAACATTTAATATTGTTGTGTACCTAACGAGAGTGAACTAAATAATTTGAATGTGGAGCTTCGCCAATATGCAACTCGTTGCATATTGAGCTTCACTTAATGTGTAGTATTTGATTGTTGTGATTGCCATGCCTTGCATATTTAAACCGGACATGCATAATATTTGTTTGCGCATTATGTCATGCATATGTTGTGGTGTTCTCGTGTGTTGATTGTTGTTTTCAGATTGCTTCTTCTCGATAGAGTTCCGAAAGGGTTCGGAGTGTGAGGATTCGTTCGACTACGTTGGCTCGTCTTCTTCATGGACTCGTTCTTCTTCTAAGCGGGATCTCAGGCAAGATGACCATTTCCCTGGATACCATTACTATCATTGCCATGCTAGTTGTCTCGTTTCTATCGCTGTCTCGCTACCTACCACTTGTATGTCAAGCCTCCCAAATTGCCATGAAAGCCTCTAACCCCTCCACATCCCAGCAAAACATTGTTTAGCTATGTTACCGCTTGCTCAGCCCTTCTTATAGCGTGCTAGTTGCAGGTGCATTGTTTCCATGTGCCAACATGGATATCCGTTTGTTATATCACAATATTATTACTATTTAATTTAATGCACATATATATTTGGTAAAGGGTGGAAGGCTTGGCCTTTTGCTCGGTGTTTTGTTCCACTCTTGCCGCCCTAGTTACTTGTGTACCGGTGTTATGTTCCATAATTAAGCGCTCCCAACATGCTCGGGGTTGTTATGGGGACCCCCTTGATTTTCGTTTTAGGATAAAACTTGTCTGGCAAGGCCCAACATTGGTACTATATTTGCCCAACATAATAATACTGAACACTGTTACTAAAGCATAGGGCGTCATGAACCCGAGGAGTTAATTCAACATAATACAGGGGGGCCAGTGCTGATGGTGTTGGTCCCAAACGGGCAGACTGCGGGGCCACCGCGGGGAAACTCGGGGTTTGGTTTGACTCGTAGTGTGACCCATCCGGTTGTGCCCTGAGAACGAGATACGCGGCTCCTATCGGGATTGTCGGCACGTCGGGCGGCCTTGCTGGATTTGTTTTACCTTTCTCGAATGTCTTGTGCACGGGATTTCGACGACACTTCGGGCTATCTCGAAGTTGAGATTTTCCATCGGGATTCCACAAATACTACGGGTGATTCCGCAGTTGAGGAATTCCAACGCGGCGTGTGGTTAGTTTGTGATGGATGAGTTGGAGCACCCCTGCAGGGTTAAATCTTTCGGAAAGCCATGCCCGCTGTTACGTGGCAACTTGGAAACTTTGTTTAACACCCGGTCATAACAAACTTGAAGTAAACTCAAATAAAATACACCAACCGTGTGCGTAACCGTGACTGTCTCTTCTCGTGAGTCCTTATCCGAGAGAGAACACGGTGGGGTTATGTTTGACGTAAGTAGGTGTTCAGGATCTCTTAGAGATCATTGCTAGATCACGTCCGTTTATGCGATGATCATCCCCCTTTATTCTTGTACTCGTAAGTTAGCCCCTCAAATAAATGCTTAGTGCTTGCTGCAGCCTCACCACTTAACCACATCTCACCCATTAAGCTTTAATAGTCTTGATACCCTTGGAAATGAGATTGTTGAGTCCCTGTGGCTCACAGATTACTACAACAACAGTTGCATGTACATGTAATGCGATGATTTGACGTGAGCGCGATGCTTGTTTGATTTGGAGTTCTTCTTCTTCTTCTTCATCGATCATAGGATGGGTTCCAGGCGGCAGCCTGGGATAGCAAGGATGGATGTCATTTTATCGTTTGTTTTCGTCCGTAGTTGGACCCTGCTCTTCTGTATGATGATTGTATATGTTGTTGTATTGATGTGCTCTTGATTTAACTTGTGGCGAGTGTAAGCCAATTCCATATACTCATCTCCTCTTTACATGTACTTGTAATGATATCCATTCTTGCGAAACGACGAGATGCGCTTCTATCCCTGTCGAGGCCCTCGTGCCAAAATAAGGATAGGATCGCATCTTGGGCATGACAGAAATGGTCATCTTGCCTGAGATCCTGCTTGGAAGAAGAACGAATCCATGAAGTAGACGAACGGAACGTAGTCGAACGAATCCTCACACTCCGAACGCTTCGGAACTCTATCGAGGAGAGCCAATCCGAAAACAAACAATCAACACGTGATAAACACCACCATTTATGCTTGACATGATGCACATCAAATATGATGCATGTTATGCATGACGTTGTAAAGCACAACAATCAACTTCTACACATTAAGTGAAGCTCAATATACAACGAGTTGCACATTGACGAAACTCCATATTTGAATTACATAGTTCTCTCCCGTTTAGGTACACGACATTTTTTTAAATGTTGTTAAACATGGCCAGAGGTGAAGCATAATGAAACTACACTATCTATGCATTTTAAATGAGGCCGGAAACAACATATAGCATTTTCGAAATGACCCCATATGCAAATTATGAGTTTGGTCCAGATCTGTCCTAAACACATTTTATATTTATTAAACAGAAAAATTAAGGGTACCACGTAATTCTACACGTCATTCTAGTCGATTTACATATATGGATCATACGAAACGGATCTACGGTCTAAAAGATACTACACGCACAAGATGAACATGGCATGAATGCAAAATGCATGAAAATGACAACCACAAACATTTCAAAACATGGATGCAACGACATATTATGAAACTGCATGAGATTCTAAGCAAGTTTCATATATGGCATGTTCAAAACGGAGCAACGGTTCAACCGCAACAACCAACACAAGTTTTTGCTATAATCTGCCCAAAACAGCAACATAGCATATTGCAACCCGCAAATCAACAAGCTACAACCACCTAAAATGCACAACAAAGACATGGTGAGGTAGTCTACTTGATGCTCAACAATTCATCTCATAGCAGCAAGTTGATTAGAAGCATGGATCAATAGGAAATGAGCTCACAAGATGGCATATTGAATCAGTATTTAAGGACTTAGTAAAAATACCAGTTTTTAACAGAGCAGTTTCTTTATCACAAAGGCATATTGGCAGCAGTGAAACTATATGCTACAAGGCATATATTGGCATGAAACTTAACAGCATGCTAGAGGACATTATAAACTACAAATAACTCCATTGCACCAACCCCAAAGGGGATGTAGAACATTAGCAAAACACATGGCAAGACAACATCAAAATATTACAGATTCGAGACTTCGAAATATTTCCGCATCTCAAATTCAGCAACATTGATTAAGCTTGTTCTCATGAAGAAATCTACAGCTAATCACAATATTCATGGCATGGCAACCCTACCAACAGCAAGTATACATGGCATACTACAACACACTCCAAAGACTCAACTAAAAGGAGGCATGGATTGCTTAATACGAGCACCGCAAAATGGAACTTGACGTTAACAGATTATAGTTTTAACGCGATAGCAACTTGAGAGCCTGAAATGAGCATGATAATGAAGTTCTACCTAGCAACCAGAGGCATGGCATCAAAGCACACACCACATAGAGCAATTCTCATGAAGAAGCCATATGCAAAAGGTCTACGGTTTAGATGCAATCATCCACGCAAGTTTGAATAAAATAACAGATTTTCGATTACGATGAAATGCACTTTTGCAACACATTTTTCAGCACCTAGATGAACTCTAATGTACATGCAAATGGCACCAACATGTAGAGCACGAAGAGTAGAACAATTTTCATATATTATACTTAGTCATCGGATGCACGGTTTGCGAGATACGAGGGTCACAACATGCAAACATGATAATAAAAACTGGGGACTTAGTCATTTTTTTCACCTCGCGGGAAATCTGGACGGAGCTGTGCAGGACCCGCTCGGGCGTTTGGTTGGCGGGACGTGGCCGTCCATGAGACGGGGTGGTCCCGCGGGCGAGGTCGGCCGGCCATGGTAGTTGGCGCGGCGGCGTCGAGGCGGGCGGATCCGTGGGGCGCCGACCCGTTCCCGGCGACGAGGAGGCCGGACGGCGGTGGGGCAGGGTCGCGGCGGCGAGCTCCTGCGGCATGGAGGAGAGAGAGAGCTCGGTGAGAGAGAGGGAGGAGAGAGAAGGAGGAGGGAGAGGGCGAGGGTGCGACCCGACGGCGAGATCCGGCGGCTCTGGTCGCCGGCGGCGGCGGGGCAGGTCGGCCGGCGGGGTCCGGCGGCGGCGCGGGAGGCGCTCCCGGGCGGCGCTCGGGGTAGCGGGAGGCAGGGCGGCGGCGGGCTGGTGCGCGGGCGGCGGCGCGGCCCGTTTCGGGCCCAGGCGGGCCGGAGATGGGCCCCGACGGGCTTGCGGCGGAGGGAGGCTGGGGAGGCCGCGTGGCGCCCCGTGGTTGGCCGAGGCGACGGCTGCTCTGGCGCGGCCAAGCGGCGGCGCGCGAGTGGCCGGCATGGAAAACGAGGCGTGGCGGCACGTCTGCGAGGTGTGAGGTGGCTGGTTGGCAGCTGGGGGTTGGACACGCACTACTGGAATCAGCTTCTTTGCCATCTGCCAGCTCTTTGTCGTCTGCTGGCAGATGGCAAACAGGTTGTTTGCCGTCTGCTTTGGCAAAGCAGACGGCAAAGATCTGGCTGATGGCAAAGAGGGTCTTTGCCATCTGCACTTCTTTGCCGTCTGCTGGCAGACGGCAAAGAATTCTTTGCCGTCTGCCAGCAGATGGCAAAGACCAAAGTGGGCCCCACGGGGCACGGCACTGGCTAGGTCAAGCTCTTTGCCATCTGCCACTTCTTTGCCGTCTGCTTTGCCATCTGCCACTGTTGGCCGTCTGCTGGCAGACGGCAAAGGCTTTGCCGTCCGCCAGGAATGCCTTTGCCGTCTGGTATGGCAGACGGCAAAGAAGCTGATTCCAGTAGTGACGCACGGAAAACGATGCATGGGGGTCTAGGGTTCCATTTTTGGAAGGGCGGGCCTCTATTTATAGCAAGGGGGGCCAGGTTTGGGGTTTTTGCCCGTTTTCAGACCCTCCGATCGCGATTGGACGGCTCCGATCGCGGGGCTAGGCTAGGTGGGCTAGGTGGGTTGTGTAGAGGGGGTTGGGGCAAGAAGAGAGGGAAGTGGCAGCCCGTGACAGAGTTTTTTCCAAACCAAAAAACGTCCGATAAATAAACCGATGACGGTGCCTCTACGATCGACCGTTCGGGTATCAAACGACCTCTGATTGGGACGAAATTTGGCAGGCGGTCACCCTATAATAAAACAAGACTGCACGCCAACTTTTGACCCAATCCGAGAAAGTTTTACACGCACTTTTAAAAACAATATTTTTATCGATGTCGCGGGCGCGTGCGTGTGTGGTTGGTCTCGCAACGGTCGACGACACGAACGGAGAGAACCGGCGACTACGAACGGATGCAAGTTTTCAAAAACAAGTGACAATGCTATGCAGATGATGCGAATGATGCGATGATGGATGCGACAACCAAACGAAGCACACGACGAGAATGGAAATAAAAGGGGAATCTTCTGGAGCGTCGGTCTCGGGCTGTTACATATATGTCCTTTTTAAAACATGGCAAATCTAGCCCACCACACATGGCAAATCTAGTCCACCATGCATGTCAACTGCAGTTTATAAATCTTGGCAACTGTAGTTTTCCATCATGGCAACTGCAGTTGGCCTGGGATGGCAAGTATAGTTGAGCACACATGGCAAATGCAGAACATCAATCATGGCATGTGCAAACATTCACACATGGCAATTGAGTCAGACAGTGCCATGAGTTCACATATACCTTGATTTGCCACTTGTGCCAATTGCAGTTCGTGCCCTGCATCTGTATTACTGATAGCCCCATGTGGTGCAGTTTGCCATGGGGCTCCTGGTGGTGCGGTTGTATCGTAAGAACCTACGAACATGTCAACGTAAAACATAAGACGGATTACCATTTTCTCATTTCCATGAACAAGCCAAATCTGACTTTTTCCTTCACACACCCTTACCCATGTGTGCGCACTGTTGTAGTAGTGGTAGCAATGAACCTGCTGAAATGAGTTCATTGTACCCCAGCGCATCCCAAGGGGGCGCTTGTAGCTGTCCAAAAAACCAAGGATTGGATCCGTCTCCAGGATCCATTTTTGCTCCTTCCCCTGTTTTTTCAACTCCTGTAGAATGATCAATCACGGTATGCATGAGTATGCATTACTCTCCCCTTACTCTTTTGTTAGTTCTAGTAAAAGAGACATGGCAACCTTGTGTATGAATAACATTCATCCCTATCATATCATGGCAACTAATAACATTGTAGTCGTGCATCTTTTTTGACAATGCATCCTTCTGCATACTACTTCAATCGGGTGGCAACCACCATGTAGTATTGGTGGCAATTTTCGCTGTAAATACATGGCAAAGTTCTAGTTTCGGTCATTTTGACGACAACTACTTCTACAACCAAGTGGCAACTACTAGCAAAGTTGAGCGACAATCCCCCCCCCCCCCACAATCCCCTAAGGAAAAACTCTGCTTTTGGCTTGCCCCCCATACCCACCTCTTTCCCCCCACCCCCCTCTTGATCTAAATGCATCTGATCTCATTTTTCAAGTAGATCAAGTTGATGACAACTCTAAATTTCCAGCTTCTACAAACGTGATGACAACTATGATGCAGATCAAATTGAAGGCCGCAGGATGGCAATTTTCGCAGACCCAACTTCTACCAATGAATCGTGAGCAGCAAGCACGACAATTTTGAATGACACATCTTTGTGTCAGATGTGTTGGCAAATTAGTGCATAATTTGTAAGGAGGGAGTAGAGGAGAACAACTGGATCCATGAGGTTTCTCACCTTATGGAATTCGTTGCCGTGCTTTTTGGCTAGGCGGCGCTAGGGTTTGCCATGGCAATTATTGGGAAACGCGATGAGGAAGGTAGGGGAAGGAGCCGATCGGAAGGTGGGAGATGGAAGAGGGGTTAAGCGAGGTTTGGAGTGGGGCGCGTGCTGACTGTCTCGCGGGGGACCCACTCTAGTTTTGTGGGACCCCGGGCGTGCGGGGCCGCGAGGTGGGACGTCGGGCATGCGGGCCGCGAGGTAGGACGCCGGACGTGTGGGCGTTACCTGTTTTGCCCGCACGTAGACGTGCGGGCTGTTTTTTTTTAAAATAAACCGTGAACTTTATTAATTGGAAATAACAGTTACATTGTCAATAAGCAAATTTACAATTTCATCCAAGGGCTCCTCAAAACAATCCTTTGTGACGGAAGATTTCGCTATCCTAGCAAGTTCATGAGCCACCTTATTTGCTTCTCTATTACAATGTTTAAATCTAGTAATAGGAAAATCACAAGCCAAAAAATAGCAGTCATCGAAGACTGCTGTCGCAGCTCCCGCCGATTGTCCTCCATTCTTCATTGTATCAATGACTTCTATATTGTCGGAGTTAATAATAAGCCGGTTGCATCCCATCCTCTGTGTAAGAAGTAAACCAAACCTTAGAGCCAACACTTCTGCTGTCAAAACATCAACACACCACTCAATCCTCCAATTCCCGCCAGCAATAAATCTTACTTTATCATCTCTAAGAACCACCCCCGACGTACGGGCTGTTTCTTCTACATAACACACGGGACGTACGGCTTCTCCTCCCGGTGCCGGTGCTGTTTGGGGGGTTGGATTTTGCTCCCTCCGGCATCTACTCCGGCTCTGGAGGCGCACCGGCGCCAGAGCCGTCGTTGATTCCGGGTGGATTGGGTCTGCCGGAGCTCCTTCTTCCTCGTCGGCGTCCTCAGGGTGGGATGCTTGGAGCTGTTGGCGTAGATTCCTGCCGTTCCTTGCGAGCGGTGAGGTTAGGTTTGGCCTGGCCGGCGTGCGCGGCGGCGGGCTTGGTGTGCTCAGGTTTGGTCGAGGAGGCGGCGCCGTCGACCAAATCGGGAGTTTTGTTTCCTCGGCTTTGTCTCTGCCACATCGACACGTTTTCCGGTGTCGATGGGAAGCCGACGGAGCCCTGTTCAGGAGTGCTCGGGCCAGCGTTGGACACCCGTGAGGTGGCCGCGGCGGCTGGCGAGAGATTTGGTGGCCCAGCACTCGGGTGGTGGTTTGTGGCGGCAGATCTGGTGATTCTCCTTCAACTTCGTCGAACGGAGGTGCCGGAGCTGGAGCCGAGGATTTGCACGGGGATGTTCCCCGGTCGACGTGCCACAACGGCTACGCCTCGCCGTTCGCGGTGGGGCTCATCTTCGACTCAGAAAGCCCTTTCCGGCGATGGTGTGCCCTCGGTTCAGGGCTTGGTGGTTTCCAGCGTCTTCATGTGTTGTCCGTCTCGACGGAGGCAGCGGCGGTCGACGGCTGGTGTTGCCTCTTTCTGCGTTAAGGCCCCCCAAGGACCGGATTGTATTTTCTCTTTCTTTGGGGTCTTTCTGCATGTTGTGTTGGGACACCTGTGGTCTCTCGTGGTCTCTCGGCGATGCTGCGTACTATGTGCGAAGTTTGTAACCTTTGCTGGTTAATATTTATGCAGGTATCCTAAAAAAAGTTTATTTTCTGGCTCCGCCGTTGGTTGCAACTTGTGTTTGAGCCGATCAGACACGAACGGAGGGTAAATAAGGGACGAAATCACTGTTCTGACCTTATCAGAAAACTCTAGCACATAATGAACTCTCCACGAAAGTATTTCACAATCTGACCTTTTTTGCAACGCCAGGAACCGTGGCGTTTCTGCTCCACATGGAAACGCCGAGCTAGCCAGCGTTGCTGCTCCACATAGAAACGCCGAGCTAGCCAGCGTTGCAGCCCATATGAAAACGCCGGGGGCTTTGGCGTTTGAAGCTTTTCTGGCAACGCCAAAGACTTTGGCGTTTCTCGGTTCGCAACGGCTACTGCTCGCCGTACGGGCATGCCCCCGGTCTCCTCCATTTGCTGGCTTCGTCTTGAACACATCGAGCTCCAGACCGCCGGTGGCCGTTGCGAACTGGCCGCCGCCGACCTGGTGCTCATCGCCTTGGCGCCGTCCACGCCCAGGAACACGCGCTGCTGCTCGCAAGCGCGCGCCCACGTCCGCATCGACAGCTGCAAACTGTCAAACAGCTGAGCTGCATGGATGGAACCGCGCGAAGAGGGGCTAGCTGCTTGGTTTTCATGCTCTCACCGAGCCAGCGTTCACCGGCTGCTCGCCGTTGCCGCCGTCCCTACCCATCACCGCGACGTTCTCTGCCGGGGAGGCGGGTGGAGGCGGGGCGCGACCTGGGCTGGGCAGCCCCCTGCCCTGCGGCTGCATCTGTCCGATGCGGAGAGCGCGGAGCCTCTCGGCCGAGGTGGCGAGGCGCGCCATGCGCAGCACGGGGGAGCCGGCTCGTGCCCGACGCGACGGCGGAGGCCTCGTTGCCGCCGAGCACGGCGAAGCCCTGGAGCGCGAGCTGGGCCAGCCGCACGCGGGTACCTTCTAGCTAGTCGCGCTCCCTGCACCTGGAGACTGCAGTCAAAGCCGATCTAGCTCAAGCATACAGCAAAGGTCCATCATCGAGCAACGAGCAGAGCATGGGACGAACGAACTCCATGAATCACACCTTTCGACAGAAAACTCGGCTCGAAGCACGCACGCAAGCACGCAGAGCTCGGGGCATGCCCGTACGGCGAGCAGTAGCCGTTGCGAACCGAGAAACGCCAAAGCCTTTCAGAAAAGCTTCAAACGCCAAAGCACCCGGCGTTTTCATATGGGCTGCAACGGTGGCTAGCTCGGCGTTTTCATATGGAGCAGAAACGCAGAAACGCCACGGTTCCTCGCGTTGTAAAAAGGGTCAGATTGTGAAATATTTTTGTGCAGAGTTCATTTTGTGCCATAGTTTTTTGATAAGGTCAGAACGGTGATTTTGTCCGTAAATAAGAACGTCCAGAGGTCATTTAGTAAAGAATAATACCGCAACGGGTTTGTCCGCTCAACGACCCGCCCACAAGTTCAGAGAGGGGACCGACTGACCGAGAAGGCAGAGTAAAAGAAGAAGCCCTAGCTCCGACACCGGCGACGGGATGAGGTCCGGTGGCGCCGCCGAGGTGATAGATCTCTCTAGTGACGATGACGAGGAGTCCATCCCCTTTCCCAGCACCAGCGCCGTCACCATCGCCCCCTCCCCCCCTCGCGATGTCAAGCCGTACGAGCTCGCCGATGTGAAGCCCCTGCTTTACCCGATCCAGCCCCCAGGCTGCTACGCGCTCGTGCCCGTCAAGAACGAGGACCCCGTGCCCTTGCCACTCGCCGCCGAGGCCCCCAGGGCTCTCCCCCCGCCGCGCCTCTGCCGCCAATTCTGGAAGTCTGGCGAGTATGTTGTAGCCCGCCGCAACCCTGACGCTGATGCCCCTGGTATGCTCACTGCAGAAACCTCGGCGACACGTCCCTTGTTTCTGCAAATTTTTCTACTATTTCCTTTTGATTTCGGTGTTTGTGATTTGGTGGTGTGTAGATGGGCGGAATCGGCTGAGGATCAATCCGAAGTTCCTGCACTCAAATGCTACATCCCACAAGTGGGCATTTGGCGGTATGACAATTAACTAATCTTTGAAAATAACTCCATCTTAGGAAATTGGCTCATTTGGTTCACAAATTCTGTCATACACTTAATGGCCTCCCAGTCTTTGTTAAATGCAGTTTTTTTTAGTAAAAAGAGTTCATACCCATAATGGCGTCCCAGTTTCTGTTGAATGCAGTTTTGTAGTTACAACTTGGTCTTGTCAGTTTTCAGCTTGTCATTTATGTATTTAATTATCATGGGTTAATTCTTCTCTTCCTCACTGCCACTTTATTTCCGGTTGTAAGCATGTAATTGGAAGTTTGAAAAATTGCATGTTAGCAGTAAATATAGTAAAACATTGGCTTCTAAATGACTTACTCACTTAATTAAACAAAAAGGACCTGAGATGTGTATTGAGAATTGTCATCCGAATTTGTGTCTGCCACAATCTGGGCATAAATGTGCCTCTCGGTCTCAGAATCTTGTATTATAACAATTGATCCACTGTTTTCATAACTTTTGTAAGTACAGGCTTGAATCATTGTGTAAATACTAGCACTTCGAAAACCAATCTAGGACATTATCTCGGTTTCTACTTGTTTTTGGGGTTAAATTCAAGCATATCTAACCTGATCCTAACCCACTTTCTTGTGTGTATAATGGACACATTTTGCTTTGCATCATATGGTACTTTCTCTTCATTATTTGTATTCAGTGTTGTCTTTGTTAATTTTTGCAGCCATTGCCGAACTTCTTGATAACGCTATTGATGAGGTATTTTCCGTATTTGACGATGCTCAATTAACTCCATCCTAAAAGGAAAAATTGATCAACATGAATGCTATGTATGGTTTTTTTGGTTGCGTATTTTCTTTCAGGTGAATAATGGGGCAACATTTGTTCGTGTTAATAAATTAACAAACCCACGGGATGGTAGTCCCTCATTGTTGGTTCAAGGTTTGCAGATTGAATATGACAAATAAATGTGGAACTATTCAGTTGGTAGAAACATTTCAATAATGACCTTGGGGTGTTTTGTATGGCCAAGATGATGGAGGGGGGATGGATCCAGATGCGCTGCGATGTTGCATGAGCTTTGGATTTTCAGATAAGCAGTCTGATGCTTTCATCGGGCAATGTATGTTCTTTGTGCCTTTTTCCCTATTTCCATGTGAGATCATCTATATCTTAAAGTCTTGCTATTGGATTCATTTTGGCCTGTTTATCAGATGGCAATGGTTTCAAAACAAGCACAATGAGGCTTGGAGCGGATGTGATTGTTTTTACACAGAACCAAAAAAACTGGTATTTCTCCTTTGCACTCATTTAATCATTAATCTAGGAGTCCAGTTCTCCACAATTACACCCTCTGCTCATAAATATAAGACGTTTTGGCAGTTTAATTTAAACTGCCAAAACATCTTACATTTAGAAACAGAGGTGGTATATCAGAACAAGCATTTTGTGGTGTCACTTGCCACCTTGGTCTTCTTGGTCTTTGGTTTCAAAAGTAACTCTTAGTCTCTTAGGGAAAGTACACTAGAATTTTCAAGAGTATTGTGCAGGAATGGATCTGAAACATGGTGAGATATTATTGGAAGTATTTCTAAGTGTTAATACGGCCTTTTGCAATGCTTCTGAATAAAATGTCTGTATGGGGGTAATTTTCACCTTTTGTGTTACATGGAAACAATCAAACATGTATCACTCTAATATCTAATCTAATCTGATATGGCGACTGTTCATTTATTGTATTATTCGTTGGATGTTCCTTGTTAGACACACCCATGCTTCACTGTGCCGCTGCCACCACATGAGTTCTCATTCGGTTATACTTCCTCCGTCCCAAAATAAGTGTCGTTGATCTAGTACAAAATTTGTACTAATTTAGTACTAAATCTGCGACACTTATTTTGGGACGGAGGGAGTATTACTTAAAATTTAATCATACCTCTCAATTCCTCTGTTGCCTCAGTAAAATGTCTGGCCACCCAGTTCATGTATCAATTCAAGCAATTTGTTGCTGTTTCTGTAGGACACCGACAAGAAGTATTGGTCTTCTTTCTTACACATTTCTGATGGAAACAGGCTGCGATGATGTATTGGTGCCAACAGTAAGTCTGATGCTTTCTTTGTAAGCTGATGTCAAGCCCTAGAATTTTTAGTTAGCTGGTTTCTGAGCTATGTTGTAGTTTTACTTGTTCCCTTGTTCCCTTGTCTCTTGCAGGTAGACTACCAATACGATCTTACAACTGCTTCGTATACTCAGCTATTACGTCATAATCAGAAACTCTTCTCTTCTAATTTGGCGATCCTTTCGAAATGGTCCCCTTTTGCTAGTGAAGCTGAGTTGCTTAAACAAGTATGTAAACTAGCATTTTATTATTTTGGCATATTTCTGGCAACCTGTTGAATGGTGCTAACAACCATGTAAAGATGGGTATATACTATGTAAAGAATGAGTTCATAGATGCTTTTTGAAATTAAGAGGTTTGACAGATTAACCAATAGCCTGTATAGATGAAATGGTTTAGAAAGATGGTCCTCCTTTTGTAGGAAGACCCGCATGTGAAGGTGCCTATGGAACTGTTGAACAGTCTTTTGCCCCCAATAATAGACTTGCATAGTGATTTTCTAACTCTTAAAAATCAATTATATGTTCTCTAGCATGCTATGTAATATTAGATGTGTATTGTATTCTTTATTTATGTCACAACATAGAGAAGTACAAGATGGCAAAGAAGGCCGCAAAGCGAGCTATGAGTGAAGCAAGGGGTCGGGCGTATGAGGACCTCTACCAATGGTTAGACACGAAGGAAGGCGAAAGGGACATCTATAAGATGGCCAAGATCCGGGAGAGGAAGACGAGGGATGTTGACCAAATCAAGTGCATCAAGGACGGAGCAGATCAACTCCTGGTGAAGAACGAGGAGATTAAACATAGATGGCGGGAGTACTTTGACAAGCTGTTCAATGGGGAGAGTGAGAGCTCTACCATTGATCTGGACGACTCCTTTGATGATACTAGCAGGCGTTTTGTGCGGCGAATCCAGGAGTCGGAGGTCAAGGAGGCTTTAAAGAGGATGAAAGGAGGCAAGGCGATGGGCCCTGATTGTATCCCCATTGAGGTGTGGAGAGGCCTCGGGGACATAGCGATAGTATGGCTAACCAAACTTTTCAACCTTATTTTTCGGGCAAACAAGATGCCAGAAGAATGGAGACGGAGTATATTAGTACCAATCTTTAAGAACAAGGGAGATGTTCAGAGTTGTACTAATTACCGTGGAATTAAATTGATGAGCCATACAGTGAAGCTATGGGAAAGAGTCATTGAGCACCGCTTAAGAAGAATGACAAGCGTGACCAAAAATCAGTTTGGTTTCATGCCTGGGAGGTCGACCATGGAAGCCATTTTCTTGGTACGACAACTTATGGAGAGATATAGGGAGCAAAAGAAGGATCTGCATATGGTGTTCATTGACTTGGAAAAGGCCTATGATAAGATACCGCGGAATGTTATGTGGTGGGCCTTGGAAAAACACAAAGTCCCAACAAAGTACATTACCCTCATCAAGGACATGTACGATAATGTTGTGACAAGTGTTCGAACAAGTGATGGCGACACTGATGACTTCCCGATTAAGATAGGACTGCATCAAGGGTCAGCTTTTAGCCCTTATCTTTTTGCCTTGGTGATGGATGAGGTCACAAGGGATATACAAGGAGATATCCCATGGTGTATGCTCTTTGCGGACGATGTGGTGCTAGTCGATGAGAGTTGGACGGGGTCAACAGGAAGTTGGAGTTATGGAGGCAAACCTTGGAATAGAAAGGTTTTAGGCTTAGTAGGACTAAAACCGAGTACATGAGGTGTGCTTTCAGTACTACTAGGCACGAGGAGGAGGAGGATGTTAGCCTTGATGGGCAGGTGGTGCCTCAGAAGGACACCTTTCGATATTTGGGGTCAATGTTGCAGAAGGATGGGGATATCGATGAAGATGTGAACCATCGAATCAAAGCCGGATGGATGAAGTGGCGCCAAGCTTCTGGCATTCTATGTGACAAGAGGGTGCCACAAAAGCTAAAAGGCAAGTTCTATAGAACGGCGGTTCGACCCGCAATGTTGTATGGCGCTGAGTGTTGGCCGACTAAAAGGCGACATGTGCAACAGTTAGGTGTGGCGGAGATGCGCATGTTGAGATGGATGTGTGGCCACACAAGGAAGGACCGAATCCGGAATGATGATATACGAGATAGAGTTGGGGTAGCGCCAATTGAAGAGAAGCTTGTCCAACATCGTCTGAGATGGTTTGGACATATTCAGCGCAGGCCTCCAGAAGCCCCAGTGCATAGCGGACGGCTAAAGCATGCTGATAATGTCAAAAGAGGCCGGGGTAGACCGAACTTGACATGGGAAGAGTCCGTAAAGAGAGATCTGAAGGATTGGAGCATCACCAAAGAACTAGCCATGGACAGGGGTGTGTGGAAGCTTGCTATCCATGTGCCAGAACCATGAGTTGGTCGCGAGATCTTATGGGTTTCACCTCTAGCCTACCCCAACTTGTTTGGGACTAAAGGCTTTGTTGTTGTTGTATAGTTTATCTGTAAATTAAGCCAAATGGTTTTCCTAGTTCCCATCAATTATATATGTGACAGTTCCCTTGTAGAATAAGTGTCTCAATTATCATAGATCTCTGTTAGTTAGGGCCAGCTGCCCAGCTTATTATCCTGGCTGAACTTTTCTCTGTTTTATCTCAATACATTCTTACTTATGATACAGTTCGATGATATCGGAGAGCACGGGACAAAGATAATTGTATTCAACCTCTGGTTCAATGATGATGGGGACATGGAGCTTGATTTCAACTCCGATAAGAAGGTTTGTAATGTGTCTCCTGGAGTTATATTTGTTGCTGGCAGATGATTTTGATGTCCCAAAATTTGATGTGTTATTGCATGAATTAACTTAGCACGTTTATATTGGGACGTTGATGTCCCAATCCAGTTTGACCTAATTCTTTAGGATTATTAGCTTGAGGATTCAGTAAACATGGTTTGACAGACATGAACTTGCCAGTATGCCACATTCCGTGCCCTGTAGCACATAATTTTCCAAAATAACTAGTTGGGGCCCACATGCTATTTTGATGTACTATAGAAACCACTTTCAATTATAGAAGATATGATGATAAGATGAGTTTTTAGCTTGATCAGTAATTTGCTTGGCAAGCTCTAATTCTCCCCTGCTTTTCTTGTTAGTTGTGTAGGAGGTGGGAAGAGCGAGATATGTAATTAATGACAGCAAGCTCTTCAACAGGGCCTCCCCCTAGTTTTGTTTCTTAGTAGTTCTTCAATTGTGCTTTTGCCCTCTAAAATGCTTTTGAAATGCTAGACAACTAGCGAAACCTACATGATCATGGGCCACACATATATAAAATGAGTAGAACAGAGATAAGTTTGTTATTTGCTTCGTTTTACAAGCCAGTTCTTGTGTAACGCAGTAGGAATAAATCAAAGTTCCCCATCCAGTATTTGGAAGCATAACATTAGAAACATGACATGACAACTCTATAGAACTGACACGGAATTGATTTGAGATTTGATACATGCTGAATAAGTATTGTAGGAGTTTCTAGTTTTGATGAAGTGATATGTTTCAATACATATGCCATGCTATATAGTAGAATTGTTTATTTATCTTACTCTTACAAGCTACATGTTCTATCTGTGCATCTCCTTTTGGGTATTTGAACAGTTCTACCATTGGCTAAACAGTTCGATATACAATAATTTAGGATATCCTCATTACTGGGGCACAAAAGAAGGTCAAAACTAACAAACACGAGAAGCTTGTGACACAGGACTACATTGCAAATCGACTTCGTTATTCACTTAGAGTTAAGTATTGACCCCCATTATCTGATTTAGACTTGTTTTGTTTATTTTGCTATACAAACATGTCTCATTTGCATTTCTGTCTGAATTCAAGCAGGCATACGCCTCCATCTTGTATCTTCGTGTACCTGATAGTTTCAGGATAATCCTGCGTGGACAGGATGTGGAACCACATAATGTAGTTAATGATTTGATGTACCGTGAATGTGTGTTGTATAAACCACAAATCGCTGGACTTCCAGAGGTATGTGTAACTTAGAATTTCTGAAGCATATTTTCCATTTCACCAATTTGGTCGATGTGAAAACCTTTTTAAAAGCTTCATGTAAGATAGTTAGAACGATTGTATATGTTCACTTGTATGGTTGTATCCTGTATGTCTCTATTCTAATGGTTGCTTGGTCTGTTTTGTGAGAAAGCTATCTTATAGCCATCTGCTAACTGTTTCGCCTATGGATTTCTCGTGATAAATTCCCCATATTGGATCTTACTCATAGAAGTGTTTTACTTCCATGGATAATCTGTTCTGTTTTTTGAGAAAAAATGAAGGGTAAACTGTACATTGCTTATCTAGTTATTTGCTGTTAGTCATATCCATGTTGTACAAAGTAAATCATTTTAAGTATGGATGACGAGGAAGTCCAGAATAGTAGGTCTGCCCTTTGTGTTGTTGTACCATCCTTGTTAGAAATATCTTCATTTGCTATATTATACAACTTTTTCCAGAACCACTAGTTGCTAGGTAAAACAAGATCTTAATATATTCGTAATACTTGAAACACTCCTTTGTAAGTCTTTTTAGCCTGGAAATGTATGTCCTACACTCCTACTGGAAGGATCATCTAGTCCCTTGGTAGTGCTTTTTACTCCATGAAATGGTTACCTCCTCACCATTAGGTTTTGCAAAATAAACTCTGCTTAGGTTTTGCAAAATGTTCTGTATTTGTAGTATAGTAAGCAAAACTTGTTTATATCAAGCATGCCTTCTCAGTTTGCCTCCTCCATGTTGTTTTCATTTAGCTATCTATAGTCACAACCATCGGATTTGTCAAAGGTGCCCCAGACACTGATGTACAAGGATTCAACGTTTATCACAAGAATCGTTTAATAACGGTGAGAGCTTTCTTTTTTTCCACCACACTTGACAACTTAGAATATTGTGCTTCTCAAGAAATATTTTTTCATAGTCTTTATCTTCTGCCAGCGATAAGTTGCTTTTGACTATTTTTATCATCAGAAAGCTCTTCCTTCAAGCAATGTCTTTATCTAACAAATGAATGACTCTAGACTATGGGAATGTAGTTCTAGTGAAATGCATTGGTAATTTATTTGAGTTATGGACAAGTCCATACTTTGTTGATGGGGATATGCTGTTCAGACTAGGGACTCCTTGGCAAATTGTGTGTAAGACCTCCACTATAATCTGGTATATATCAACAATCTAAAACAGTTGGGTGAGAATATGCTGCTGGGACTAGGGAGTCTTTAGTATTTTGTGCACAACACGCCCAATTTAATCCAGTATGGATTAATTAACATTCTAAATAGTTGCCCATGACTAGGTGGTTAGCGAGCATTCACCCAAGCTTGTAGTGCCATTGTGCTATGTAGTAGTCTTCCAAGTAGCTAAATAATTAAAAAAAAACCGTAAATATCATACCTGCAACTTGAATAATAAAGAAATTGAGTTCAGCATGTAGCACAATTGAGAAAATATGTGATGTATGATATTTACTAGATATGTTGCTTGAACCCTGTTGTTTGCTTGGCAAGTCACACTTCCAAATTTTTTGCAGCCTTTTTGGAAAGTTGCCAGCAACTCATATGGCAAAGGGCGGGGAGTTGTGGGTAAGAGATGCTTTACTTAGTATAAAGTAGATTTCCTTCGCCCACTTGTACAAGTCCTTATATTCTCTCTCCTTTTTCCCACTATATAGAAGTTACGAAAATATTTGAGACTTTCTAATGACTTTTTCTTTTGAAACGGATTTCATGGATGTTTACAAAGCTATAAGATGTACACGTACAAATTGTGGTGCTAAAATATGACCACATGTGCCTACACAAAACAATCAAATTGGTACAGCTAAGATTTACACGTACAAATTGTGGTGCTAAAATATAACCACATGTGCCTACACAGAACAATCAAATTGGTATAGCCTAAACAGTGAATTGTATGTTATTCAAACATGTACATTTTGTTCTTTTTGTGTGGGACACATGCACCCCTGATATTGCAGGCGTATATCAAATTGGTACATATGCATAATGCATGTAAACACCATGCATTCTTGTCATAACTTTTTTTAGGGGGAAAAGAGTAGAGATAATATAAGGAGCAGATCTAAGTGGGTGGAGATGATGAGCATTTGCCTTTTACTTAGTGTCCTATGCAAAATATAGAAGAAACATTATGCGTATGTTTTATTCTGTTGGAATTTTCAGGTATTCTTGATGCGAGTTTCATCAAACCTACCCACGACAAGCAGGACTTTGAGAAGTCAGTCCTTTATCAAAGGCTCGAGAATCGTTTAAAAGAAATGACTTATGAATACTGGTAAAGCTTTTTCATTCGGATTTTTTTAAAAGATTCACAACAGTAACGATAACTTTGTCACGTTTCTAATATACAATAGACCCACACAAATATTATCTCATCATGCTAGCAGATATGCCCTGCTGCAGATCATTTTGCCAAATCATTTAATAAAAAAATTGTTACTAGTTAGTCAGCACATGTTGTCTGGATCAAGAACCATAATGCTGACCATATTGTGGGACCTTATTATAGTGCTGATAGTCTTTTTTTCTTGCCATTTACTGGATAGTTCATACCTTTTTTCTTTGATGTCCTCTGCTGGCAGCATACTTGTGATGTTAGTTTAGGTGCACTCACTAGGTCCTGAGTTTGCCATTCAAAATGTTAAAAAAGCATCCGATATAATTCGAGAACACTTACACAACATGCATATAAGACTTAAATTTTTTTGATCCAGTTTTTTTCCAATGTTGGGGATATCGCTCATCGGGAACTTATCGGTCGACCCAGGATAAGGGGTAAATCGCCTGGTTTATCGGCATATCGGACGATAAATTCGCCTGGTTTATCGGCATATCGGCCGATTTATCTTATCGTTAGCATTGTTTTTAAGGCGTCCCTAAGGCGTCGCTTAGGCGACGCCTAGGCGTCAGGGCGCCCCGAGGTCGCAAGGCGTCTGCCCTGCCTTACATGCATGCCTAAGGCGTCCGCCTTAGTCCATAAGGCGTCCAAGGCGTCCCTAAGGCGACGCTTCAGCCGCCTTAGTCAACTGAGGACGCCTTAGACAGGGCTGGGAGTTTTAGCGGGAAACAGAGCTCTGGGAGGGAAGAAAAGGGCGGGAAACAGAGTTTGGGCGCCAACAGTTACTAGCAGGGAGAGAGAGAGCTCTATCCAGTTTCAGTTTCCCCCCACCCCCACCTCGGGCGGCTGGATCTGAGCTTCTCCCCCTCCTCTCCGGCAGCTTCTCCCCCTCCTCTCTTGCAGTTCCTCCTCCCCCTCCTCTCCTGCAGTTCCTCCTCCCCCTCCTCTCCTGCAGTTCCTCCTCCCCCTCCTCTCCTGTAGCTTCTTCCCTCCTCTCCAGGACAGCAGCAGCAAGCAACCAGCACCTCTCCTGAAGCTACTGCCTATTCTCCCTTCTTCCCTCCTCTCCATTCTACTTCTTAAAACTCTCTAAGGCGTCGCCTTGCCTTATGCCTTAGCGCTTATGCAGTGAGGCGCCCCCCAGCGCCTTGCCTTGCCTTACCGCCTTAAAAACAATGATCGTTAGACACCGGTAAGCGATAAATCGGCCGATTTATCGGCATATCGGGGGATATCTTGAACAGTGATTTTTTCAGCAAAAAACTTATGTTTTATTGCAGCATGAAATCAGAACTGTACTTCTGTTACATTTGCAGAAGCATGTCTTGAAAAGAGCCATCACAGGCATTGCAAAATGACATGAAAATATTTGCGATGCTGTACCTACTGTGAATGTGTGCTGGGCATGAGAACCCTGCGAACCACTGTAGTGCATGAACTGTACATTGCTGCACTAGCAACAGCAAGAGGTTTAGTTTGTTGATCGCTGTAGGAAGTTACCGATTTTGACTTAATTGGATGGCCTGAGATAAGAATATATGAGTGAAGATTGGATGTCAAGTCCAGTCATGACTGCATTGTACTTGTGAGTAATTAGCCTTTTCCTCACAAAATTCCTCTCTTTCATCTATGGCCTGCCACTCTGCGTTCTAGTACTTTAACCCCGAATTGTGCACCTATTCATTCCCTCCTTGTTTTATCTAAGATCTGAGTTTACTTCATAACTTGTAAGAATACTATCTCATTTGAGATATATTAACTAGTTAACTGCTAGTTGTTAACCTCATCCTCCTTAAACTTTCACGCGTTTGTTGTGATAAATGAATATGACTACTATTTGTTTTTTCATTTGATATGTGGGTGTTGTGTCCTTCTCATGCTTTTTTGGGTGACTTAATGTCATCCAAATTTCATGCTTGAACTAATCATTTTTGTAGGGGCCTGCATTGCCATCGCCTTGGTTATGATAACAAGTCATTACCTAAAGCATCCCGTGCACTTTATCGTGCTAAGCAGACGGGCACTGGTAGTTCCCCAGCAAGTGTTCCGCATCAGTTACTGACTGCTGATGTTCCAACAAGCAGCTGTGCACAGAGTAGTGAGTAGTCCATCTTTCTACGGTCACCTATCAAATTTCACTATTTGATTAATGTTTTTCTGATTTTTAACAGGTATGGGACAGAAGAGAAATTTTGATGCCCTCGGAGTCATCAGCGACATAAATAATCACCAGACGAAGGCAAGGGAGACTAGTAGCATGGGCATCTTCTTTTCTGTCTGGTTACCCGTACCCACACACTGCACGCATGCACATGCTATACACCGCAAAACTAATTCTTTTGGTCCGCTTAGAAGCACGTATTGATATCGAACATCTTCAAAATACCATGAGTGTCCTTACATGGCTGATTTGTTGTTGGTTTTCTTTGACAGCATCGGGATGTTATTCAACGAAAACGGTTTCATGAATACAAGACCTTGACACTTGAAAATGACAAATTGCGTGATGAGTAAGTACAATACAGAGTTTGACACGTCAATATATGCACTTTGTACATCTTTTTGTTTTAGCCATTGAGTTTCTTTGTTTGTTAAGGAGCATCTACAGAGTTCGAAGCAGTTTAGAGGGTGTTTGGTTGGGCTTACTTGGCTTTCTCATTTTGGCTTTTTTGGCTTATAAGGTTTTTTAGAGACAATATAAGCCAAAAAAGCAAAAGTGAAAAAGCCATGTAAAAGCCCAACCACCCCCTTGGGAAAGCATTTTCCCACATGCAATTTATCTGTTACTGCTGATGTTGTTAACGCGGAATATGAATAGTATTATGTGATAAGAGGATTATCAGTTGTTCGTATGTCTGGGTACCATGTTTCTATTAGTGATAGTATCAGGGTAGTATGAAAACAAATACTCCCTCCATCTCATAATTGTAAGACGTTTTTTAACACTAGTGTAGTGTCAAAAAACGTCTTACATTATGGGACGGAGGGAGTATACATGTAACATCAGAACAAGAAGTTACAGCTTCTTCAAAGTAAATATGCTACGCAGCATTTGGCAATTTTAGTGTTAACACTTTACTTATTTGAATTTCCAGATGCTTACAATACGAGGAATCAGAGAAGCAACTTGTCGAAAAGGTATTATTATCTTGTGTGCAAGTAAAGTAGTACTCCCTCTGTAAACTAATATAAGAGCGTTTAGATCACTAAAGTAGTGATCTAAACGCTCTTATATTAGTTTACAGAGGGAGTACCTCTTACTGTTGTTCCATGAGTGCAAATGATGAGGTGAAGCATGTGAAATGTCTATAATGGTTAAGATTGTTTTCAGCCCTTCACATTCAGGAGACATAATTTGCTCCATTGAGGTGAATCAGGATTTTTTGATTCTGGAGCTCGCTCTGAAATCAGAGGGTGCTGAGAGGAATCCTCATTTATTATTTTTAAATTTTTTCCAGTCAAAACATTGGTTTTCGAAGATCAGTTTTTTCAGATTTACACTTTACTTTCGGTGTGAGTTGACATTGAAGTTTTTCAAATTTTGGACTTGCTTGCATCTGTTGCCAACATAAGTGAATGACCCGTGGGACATCTGAGAGGTGATAGATTCATTTGATCACATTAATGTCCAGAACTCGAAATTACCTTTTCCCTACTGTTATTTTGAATTGTCTTGCCTACTGTCACTAATGTCTATGAATGCTTGGTTTTCAATCGAACCAAACTTCCTGCAATATGTACTTTGTCCAAACTTAAAGAAACCAACCATTCTTGTAAAGTTCAGCCACATCATTTTATGTGTTATCTTTAGAGCTCGACATTTTAGATAAATTTGGCAATCATGAGTTACATTTTAATCTTTGGTTGGTGCCCTTGTACATTCCTATGTGTTATCTTTGGAGCTCGATATTTTAGATAAATTTGGCAATCTTGAGTTACATTTTAATCTTTGGTTGGTGCCCTTACATTCCTATGTGTTATCTCTAGAGCTGAACATTTTGGAGAACTGATTGATATAACAAAAGAATATTGTGATCATGCTTTTAGGAACAAAAGCTCCGGTATCAAATTGCTAAGGAAACAAAGAAGTATGAGGGATTATTAGAAGAGCTCAAATTATTAGATGTGAAGTTAGAGACATAGCGAACAGTTTTTTTTTTCACTTGTCCACCATGGTAACTCAGCTTGGTTCTTGGCTGACTGTATTTGATGGATACACACGCTGATTGTCGTGTTATGTACTAGCTGTGATTATGGGAAGAAATGGTCCCATTGACGACCAATATCTTCTGGCTACCCTTCACTGGGTAGAGATGTACAATTTTGACACAGTAATCTTTGTAGGGAACCTTGTGTTGAAATACATGCATGTATATATGTTGTAGAAGTGTGCCTACTATGTAATTTGATAGTATGATAGAGGTTTCACGAAAATGTTGCTTCTATTTGTCATGATTCGGAAGTCTCTGAATATTACTGAAGAACGTATGGTTCGGTTATGAATATCAGGCTCTAGTTCCATGACATCAACAAACAACTCTTTGCGACGTATCTTTTCCTCTTTCAGCAGTTCTTTTGCTTTATCAACTTTACCTCACTTTCATTTACTTTTTGTGATGCTATGCTTGTGACATAAAACCAACTAGGGAAGTGTTTGGTTCTGGATTGGTAACGTTAATGTAAACGCAATCGCTTTACAGCGTTACTGTAAACGGAATGGGAAAAAGTAGAAGTTTGTTTGGTTACCTACTGTGTAATTTGCTGACGAACAAGTAGGAGAACAAGTATGTGACGTCCCGGCGGGTAGCAACTCCATCTACATCGTCAGGGACTCTGGCGAGATGTAGCATCACTTGTACAGGGTGGCCAACAATTGTTGCCGGCAGCTAGGGGGCGGGCCCAGTGGGAACCAGGGTCCCACGGTCCGTCTGCCTCTGGCCCAGGAGGCGACATTTGGGCCGGCCCGTGAGAGATGGCCCTGCCTCGACCTTTCCGAAAGAAGCCGCCTCGCGAGGGGTAAGCCTCGTGAGGCCCCTCACCGCCAGGTTAAGCCTAGCCCAGCCCGTCAAGCTCCAGATCGCCCCCCCCTCGGGAGGTCCTCCTCGCGAGGCCCCCTTCGACAGCCCCCCCTCCCCCCCTCACGAGGGCCGACCCTCACGAGGGGGCATGGGGCTCCACGCCCATCACGTGGATGACGTCCCGCTGTTAGTATAAGGACGACAGGGCATGACCGAAGCCGGATTCCATTTTGGTGATAAGGGAGCAACGGCGTCTGCCTCCCCCAAAAGTAGGTCCCAAAGCATTTCCTCTTTGGTGTAAGGAGAACGGGACGGATCGGCACGACAGGTCGGAGGTCATCGCCGGGCCCACAAGCACGTCACGAAGACCACTTTATCAGGCGAAGACCACCTTTAGTCGGGATAAGTCTGAGCCCCTGTCCCCCTTCGAATGGCCGCTCTGTGGGCACCCTTTCCCGCTCATATTTTCGGGGATGAGGACCAAGACACTACAAGAAGGACAGGATGGCATCCTTGTAAGGGATCGAGCATTTTCTCTCCCCAAGACTTTGTGTACCTCGAGCATAGCTCTCCCCACACAGAGCAATTCAACACAATGCAGGAGTAGGGTATTACACTGCAACAGTGGCCCGAACCTGGGTAGCTCGTTTGTCCCCGTCGTGTCCGGCGAGCAGCAGCGAACTCGTCGTCGATCCTCTTACGTTCGCCGTCGAGTTGTAGGTAGCTAAGCCAAGCCCGCCGGTGTTCGAATCTTATTCACGGAGAAGTTCTTGGATGCAGATCCTAGACTCCGACATTTGGTGCGCCAGGTAGGGGGCTTGCCGACTTCGCGCCTTCGACCCCGACGTCAACATCGGCTTGGACGCTGCCGCCGTTCGTCGGGAGCGCGCCGCGCACCGAGCTGCCGCCCGGGTCCACGCGGCGCACGCCGCCCGTGGTGCCCCTGGGCGACGCCTTCGCGCCGCCACCAAGCCTGATGGGGTGTAGGTGGCCTCCTCCGTCCGCCCGCCAGCGGACAAGCAGGCGCTTAGCCGCTCCACCGCCACCTCCTTGCCCATGAGTCACAGCCCTCCCGCTCTGCGTGCAGCGCTTGTTGGAGATATGCCCTAGAGGCAATCATGTATGATGATATTTCCTATGTGTTCATGAATAAAGATAGTCCTTAGACATTATCAATGATGTGTATTAGCAAGTACGTGACTTGTTTGTGAGACTATGCATTGTATGATGACTGTCCTAAATGGTCCCTAGTCGAAAGGGTTGTGTGGACGCACAACCGGTTAGACTAGCATATGACACGGGGGATGGTCCGGTCTCACTGACCATGTAGCATTTGATGCTAGCCGGATAATATGGACTTAGAAAGATCTGGTCGGATTCGACGTAGTCGGATCCGAGTTGAGATAAGGTCTGAGTTGGACAGACCCAACTATGAGACGCAGCGATATGTCATCTATGAGTCTCTAGTACAACATACATTCTATGTCCTAAGACCTGAGCTGGCACATGTACTCGGGATGGTGACAGACTTGCTTTGGGCTGACCAAACGCTACTCCGTAACTGGGAAGTTATAAAGGTAGGTTTCGGGCTTGTCCAGACCCATGCTACGAGACATGGTCGAGCAAGATGGGATTTGCCCCTCCGATCAGGAGAGATATACTCTGGCCCCTCGTGTGATCAGACCAAGATAAGCATGGTCATGTGACAAGGATTATGAGATAATCTGGTCGGCATCACTGGAACGAGAAAGAGGTCGGGCTAGCACATGGATGACACACTCGCCTTGAGCCCGACAACATATATCGTGTGGCAAAGGGAGCAGAAGTATGAAGTACAGGTTCGCGTAACCAGCTTCATCGGACACTTGGAGTCGGCACACTTTGCTAGAGGCTACTACCGACTAGTCGAGTCGGATGTGATCCGACTCGCGACTAAGTGAACGAGAACCTAAGGGGTCGCGCTCTTAAGGGAATGAACACGTGGGCTTTAGGATCCATGCGAGGCCCAAGAGTTGAGCCCGCGACGAATGCCTATATATAGTGGAGGTGCGGCACACTTATTCAGTTGATCGCTTCGGCGCTGTCATTAGGGCTTTGCATGTGTTGCAAGTAGCCACCTCCACTCGCCGCCGAACTGTGTGATCAGACCTAGCAGTCCGCCGCACGGTGTTCCTCCTGCACGTGCGAATACCGTTAGAGGCGATGCACTTGCACCGCTCCGGCGAACCTGTACGTGGGATCCGGTGACCGGCTGTTCGAGGGAGATCAAACGAGGAGGAGACGGACCTCGCGGACGCGCTGCCCCAACTCTACTTCCGCTGCACGACACTGCTCGTCTAGTGGTAACGATCTGTGATCCATCTTCGTAGCATGTTCTTGGTTGTTCTGCACGTAGGAAACTTTAAATTTGCATGTGTTGCACCTACGGTAGAACCCAAGAGTGGTATCAGAGCCTCTGTTATAGGATTTGGATTCAGATCGAATGCATATATGATATGTGGAGGCGGCAAATGAGATCTGTCGTCGTTTATGAGATCGGCTATGTGCACGGTTGATGAGATCAACTGCACATGGGGATCGATATGGATATGTTTTTTGTCAATCAGAATCGATGAGGTCGTGACACAACCTACCCCTACCGGTCGGTTTCTGCCATCGGGGTTACTAGTGAAACGTAAATCCGAATCGGATTCGCGATGATCGATAAGATCGGTCAGATCAGAAAATTCGGCATGATCGGAGTACAAATTCGATCTGTGATTTCCAAAAACGTCGGGCGTAGCCCGCACCCGCGAGGGGCGCTGCCCCTTCGAACCCCGCCCGCTAACCGTATGCGTAGCGCCTTGTATTTCGTACACGATCACTCAAACCGGTAGAATGCGATTCTATGCATAAACTTTGTTTTGCAGGTTTGATGTGAATAGTATGGCCCATATGTATATGATGCATCTGTGTAATTTAACATGACCTGCGTGTCATGATTTGTCAGCCGGCAAGAGCCAAAGTGCTGTCATTATATTCTATAACGACGTGCGTGTCGACTTATTCTCTATAAAATTCATTACTAGTTGTAGTACTTGGAGGACAGAGATCAAGTTCGAGGCTTTGGCGTCCTGGTGTGACGATCAAAATGGAGGTCCATCCTGGTCATCGGAGTTGGAGCCGGCCTGGAAGGACAACCATGAAGGAGCCATTCTATTTCACATATTTATGTTTATATGTGATTGATATTGCTTCTTGTTTCTATGCATGTTAAAATGGTAGAAATATCCCTTGTTAATATCAAGCACACTGCCATTCCGGATGTTGCACCTTCACACGTCAAGTACGTCTAGTGGTGGGCTCATAAAATTGAGGTGCCACTAGGTGTCCTTGAACTGGAGGGTTCGTGTCGGACACGGACATGCACCGCATCAGGTTAACTTGACAAGGCTATCAAAACGGTTTTGGGCCTTGTGGCAAAGAAGGTCGGGAGCCGGGGTATAAGATACCTACCCGACCGACAGGAGTCGTATATAGATATGATTAGCAAGGAGTTGCTTACCGAATAGGCAATTTGACTAGCAGTGATGCTAAAGCTCACTAGTTGCTTGCGCTAGTCGGATCCTGAATCACTGAGAGTTTGTGGAGGGATGCTGACTTCAGTGGGAGTAGTTCTGTTTAAGGCTTGAATTACTCAACATAAACACATTGCTTAGTGATTGCATATATTCTGTTGTAGATCAATGGCACCATCTGCCAACCCAACTTTGCATTGAAATCAATTATGGAAAAGGATAAACTGAATGGAACAAACTTTACCACTTGGTATAGAAATTTGAGAATTGTTCACAAGCACGATAAAAAGGAACATGTTCTAGAGGATCCACTTCCAGAGGAACCTGTCGAGAATGCTAGTGCCACAACCAAGAATGCCCACCAGAAACTCGTTGATGAATCAAACGAGATCAACTGCCTCATGGTGGCTTGTATGGAGCTCGATTTGCAATAGCATTTCGAAAACATTGAGGCTTTCGAGATGATCGAGAGTCTCAAGAGCATGTTTCAGGTGCAGGCTAGGACCGAAAGGTTCAACGTCTGGCTATCCTTGACGGATTGTAATCTGAAAGAGGGTGATCCAGTGAGCCCGCATGTGATCAAGATGATCAGCTATGCGCAAGCTTTGGATCGGTTAGGCTTCCCACTTGGGGACGATCTGTCCACAGATGCAATTCTGGGTTCTCTTGCACCTAGCTATGGGACGTTCATCTCAAACTATCATATGCACGACATGGATACGAAGCTTACTGAATTGCATGGGATGCTCAAGGTGGCAGACCAGGATATTAAGAAAGGCACGCATCAAGTGTTGATGGTGCAGAAATTGGCTAAGTTCAAGAAGAGTTGGTCCAAGAAAAAGGCTAAGGGCACGGAGAAGGTTGTCTCTGCCGCAAAGCCAAAGTCGGGACCAAACTCAAAGACCATATGCTTTCATTGCAAGGAACCTGGTCACTAGAAGAGGAACTGTAGCAAGTGGCTTGCCGAGCATGGCAAGAAGGCTGGAAGTACGACTTCGAGCAAAGGTACACTTGTTACATATGTTATAGACATTTACCTTGCTAACATACCTAGTAGATCTTGGGTGTTTGATACCGGATCGGTTGTTCATATTTGCAACTCGATGCAGGGGCTGGTAAGAACTAGGCGTGTGGCACAAGGGGAGATTGACATCAGGGTCGGCAACAAAGCCAAGAGTTGCTGCGTTGGAGGTCGACACGATGCAGCTTCAGCTTCCTTATGGATTCATTTTGGAATTGGATAATTGTTATTACATTCCTGCACTTAGTCGGAACATTATTTCTGCCTCATGTTTGATGATTCAAGGTTATGAATTCAATTTAAAGGACAATGGTTGTTAATTTATTTGAATGGAATGTTCCATGGCTATGCACCCATTGTAGATGGGCTATTTATTTTGAATCTGGAAACGGAACCAGTCTATAACATGAATGTCAAGAGGCATAAGCCTAATGAGATAAATCTGACTTACTTCTGGCATTGCCGGCTTGGACATATTAGTCTGAAACGCATGAAGAAGCTCCATGATGATGGACTCCTAACTTCGTTCGACTTCGGGTCGTTCGAGACATGCGAATCATGCTTGCTCGGCAAGATGACTAAGTCTCCTTTTGCAAAGAGTTGCGAAAGGGTGTCCAAGCTATTGGAGCTTATACACAGTGATGTGTGTTGTCCAATGAGCATAACGGCCAGAGGTGTCTATCAATACTTCATGACTTTTACCGACGACTTGAGTAGATATGGATATATCTATTTGATGAGGCACAAGTCGGAAACTTTTGAAAAGTTCAATGAGTTTGAAAACGAGGTTGAAAATCAGCTCGGCAAGACAATAAAGCTTCTACGATCAGATCGTGGAGGTGAGTACATGAGCCATGAGTTTGATGATCATTTGAAAAGCCGCAGTATAGTACCTCAGCTCACACCTCCAGGTACGCCGCAGAGAAATGACGTGCCAGAACGGATAAATCGAACCTTGTTGGACATGGTCCAATCGATGATGAGCAAATCGGATTTACCCTTGTCATTCTGGGGATACGCTCTAGAAACTGCAGCTTTCACACTTAACAGGGTACCATCAAATCCGTAGACAAGACACCACATGAGATGTGGACTGGGAAGAGTCCTAGTTTGTCTTTTCTAAAGATTTGGGGTTGTGAAGAATTTGTCAAGCGACTCATGTCGGACAAGCTTACACCCAAATCGGATAAATGCACATTCATGGGATATCCGAGGGAAACCTTAGGATACAACTTCTACAACCGGGAAGAGAACAAAGTGTTTGTTGCTCGGAACGGGGTTTTCCTAGAGAAAGAGTTTCTCACTCGGGAAGCCAGTGGGAGAACAGTGCAACTCGAAGAAATTCGAGAGCCACTCGGGGATGACTCGGCTGGTGATGAGATAATACCGGAGTTGTTCAGGGAACCCGTAGTGGAATCGGCACCGGAGCCACGAAGGTCGGAAAGATTGCATAGAGTGCGCGATGTGTTGTTGCTAGAAAGCAATGAGCCTGCCACGTATGCGGAAACGATGGTGAGCCCAGATTCCGAGGCATGGCTGGAGGCCATGAGATCCGAGTTAAAGTCCATGGATGATAATCAAGTCCGGGACTTGGTTGATCCGCCACCTGGCGTAATTGCCATTGGTTGCAAATGGGTCTTTAAGAAGAAAACCGATGTGGATGGAAATGTTTAGATCCACAAAGCTCGGCTTGTTGCTAAAGGTTATGGACAAGTTCAAGGAATTGACTACGACGAGACCTACTCACTGGTAGCGATGCTAAAGTCGGTGAGGATCATACTAGCTATAGCTGCATATTTCGATTATGAGATATGGCAGATGGATCTCAAAACGGCTTTCCTTCATGGAATTTTAAAGGAGGATGTATACATGATATAGCCTGAAGGTTTTGTCAATCCAAATAATGCTAGTAAAACATGCAAGCTCAAGAGATCCATTTATGGATTGAAGCAAGCAGCTCGGAGTTGGAACATTCGCTTTGATGAAGTCATCGTTGACCTTGGTTTCATCAAGAACGAAGAGGACTATTGTTTATACAAGAAGTCTAGTGGGAGCTCGGTAGTATTTTTGATCCTGTATGTGGATGACATACTGCTGATCGGAAATGATGTTCCGATGCTGAACTCAGTCAAGGAATCATTGAATGGCAAGTTTTCGATGAAAGACCTTGGAGAAGCAGTATACATTTTAGGCATCAAGATCTATAGAGATAGATCGAAGAGGCTGCTCGGCTTAAGCCATAGCACGTACATAGACAAAGTGTTGAAGCGGTTCAACATGAGTGAGGCCAAGAACGGGTTCTCGCCCATCTCACATGGTATAAGGCTAAGCAAGACTCAGAGGCCTACGACTGCTGATGAGCGAAACCGGATGAGTAGGATTCTGTATGCTTCGACATAGGATCCATCATGTATGCCATGCTATGTACTCGACCTGATATTGCCTATGCAATAAGCTTAACAAGCAGATACTAGGCTGACCCAGGCGAGAGTCACTGGGCAGCGGTGAAAACTATCCTGAAGTACCTGAAAAGGACTAAAGAGATGTTCCTAGTTTATGGAGGTGAGGAGGAGCTCTGCGTAAAGGATTACGCTGATGCTAGTTTCCAAACCGACAGGGATGATTGTCGATCGCAAACTGATTCGTGTATGTCATGAATGGAGGAGCAATGAGCTGGACGAGTTCCAAGCAAGATACGGTGGCCGACTCCACAACAGAGGCCGAATACATTGCGGCTTGCGAAGCCGCAAAGGAAGGTGTTTGGATTCGGAAGTTCCTGGAAGATCTTGGTGTGTTCCCAGGCTGGGCAAAACCGTTGGACCTGTATTGTGATAATTCAGGTGCCATCGCACATGCCAAGGAGCCGAGACATCACCACAAGACCAGGCACATAGACCAAAAATATCACTCGATACGAAAGCTCGTAAAGAATGGTGATACTAATTTATGCAAGATTCATACGAATGAAAATGTTGCAGACCCGTTGACAAAGCAGTTTCCACAACCCAAGCATGAGGGGCACGTTAGAGCTATGGGCATTTGATGTCTATTTGATTGACTCTAGTGCAAGTGGGAGACTGTTGGAGATATGCCCTAGAGGCAATCATGTATGATGATATTTCCTATGTGTTTATGAATAAATATAGTCCTTGGACATTATCAATGATGTGTATTAACAAGTACGTGACTTGTTTGTGAGACTATGCATTGTATGATGACTGTCCTAAATGGTCCCTCTAGTCGAAAGGGTTGTGTGGACGCGCAACCAGTTAGACTAGCATATGAGACGGTGGATGGTCCGGTCTCACTGACCATGTAGCATTGGATGCTAGCCGGATAATATGGACTCAGAAAGATCTGGTCGGATTCGACGTAGTCGGATCCGAGTTGAGATAAGGTCTGAGTTGGACAGACCCAACTATGAGACGCAGCGATATGTCATCTGTGAGTCTCTAGTACAACATACGTTCTATGTCCTAAGACCTAAGCTGGCACATGTACTCGGGATGGTGACATACCTGCTTTGGGATGACCAAAGGCTACTCCGTAACTAGGTAGTTATAGAGGTAGGTTTCGGGCTTGTCCAGACCCATGCTACGAGACATGGTCGAGCAAGATGGGATTTGCCCCTCCGATCAGGAGAGATATACTTTGGGCCCCTCGTGTGATCCGACCAAGATAAGCATGGCCATGTGACAAGGATTATGAGATAATCTGATTTGTGATCGGCATCACTGGACCGAGAAAGAGGTCGGGCTAGCACAAGGATGACAGACTCACCTTGAGCCCGACAACATATATCGTGTGGCAAAGGGAACAGAAGTATGAAGTACAGGTTCGTCTAACCCGCTTCACCGGACACTTGGAGTCGGCATGCTTTGCTAGAGGCCACTACTGACTAGTCGAGTCGGATGTGATCTGACTTGCGACCAAGTGAACGAGAACCTAAGGGGTCGCGCGCTTAAGGGAAGGAACACGTGGGCTTTAGGATCCATGCGAGGCCCAAGAGTTGAGCCCGCGACGGATGCCTATATATAGTGGAGGTGCGGCACACTTACTCAGTTGATTGCTTCAGCGCCGTCATCAGGGCTTTGCATGTGTTGCAAGTAGCCACCTCCACTCGCTGCCGAACTGTGTGATCGGACCTAGCAGTCCACCGCACGGTGCTCCTCATGCACGCGTGGATACCGTTAGAGGCGGTGCACTTTTGCTGCTCCGGCGAACCTGTACCTGGGATCCGATGACCGGATGTTTGAGGGAGATCGGATGAGGAGGAGAAGGACCTCACGGACGCGCTGCCCCAACTCTACTTCCGATGCACGGCACCGCGCGTCTAGTGCTAACGATCTGTGAGCCATCTTCATAGCATGTTCTTGGTTGTTCTGCGCGTAGGATTTTTTTTTAATTTGCATGCGATCCACCTACAGTAGAACCCAACAACGCTGTTCATGGCGCAGGTACTGCTGCGTTGTCGCCCTGCCAGGGACGGCCGCGATGCCCGGCTAAAGCACGTCACCGAGCTCGTCTCCGCCGCACGCGGTGGCCGGGCGCCTCTTCGCTCCTCGCCCACTTCACCTCCGTGCGCCGAGCGACCCGGACGCACCGCGGCTCAGCGCACTGCTTCTCCTCCTCGTCTGGGCCACGGCGTAGCCGTGTGGTGCCGCGCGGCGTACGCCTCGGAGCTAACCCACGGTTCGTCCTCTCCAGGCAGCGTCGGCGGTCGCTGCCGAATCATCCATTGTGTTCGCCACGGCTTCGCCGCGGTTGGGCGCGGCGACCGCGCGGCTCCAACCAGGGGTGTTGTCACCGGTGTACAGACCCACGCTAGGGCGGGCCTCATGAGGAGCCGCTCTTGCCCGAGGAGGCCTCCTCCAGAGGCTGGAGGGCGCACTTCGACGGGGCCTTCACGCGCCAGGGCGCGGGGCCTGGTGTGGTTCTCACTACGCCCACATGAGACAAGCTTTACTACATAGTACAACTCTATTTTAGGTGCACCGACAAGATCTCCAACAACCTCGCCAAATACGAGGGACTCATTGCTGGGCTCAAGGCCGCCGTCGCACTTGGCGTCAGGTGCATCATCATCAAGGGGGGCTCGCAGGTCCGCGTCAACTTCTCTAACAAGAAGTACAAGCCGTAGGATGAGCACCCGGCGACCTACTGAGTTGTACACGCTTCGGAGCTCTATCTACCAACGTTGCCTTCAGCGCTGCGGCTGCTCCTACCCACTCTCGTGGAAGCCCTAGCTCGGCTGGCGGATGCCCTATGCTCAGCGCTGGCGGCTGCTCTTACTCACTCTCGTGGAAGCCCCAGCTCGGCTGGCGGATGCCCCATGCTCAGCGCTGGCGGCTGCTCCTACCCACTCTCGTGGAAGCCCAGCTCGGCTCGCGGATGCCCCATGCTCAGCGCTGGCGGTTGCTCCTACCCACTATCATGGAAGCCCCAGCTCGGCTGGCGGATGCCCCATGCTCAGCGCTGGCGGCTGCTCCTACCCACTCTCGTGGAAGCCCCAGCTCTGCTGGCGGATGCCCCATGCTCAGCGTTGGCGGCTGCTCCTACCCACTCTCGTGGAAGCCCCATCTCGGCTGGCAGATGCCCCATGCTCAGTGCTGGTGGCTGCTCCTACCCACTCTCGTGGAAGCGCCAGCTCGACTGGTGGATGCCCCATGCTCACCGTTGGCGGCTGCTCCTACCCACTCTCGTGGAAGCCCCAGCTCAGTTGTGATAGTCTCCAACGTATCTACTTTTCCATACACTTTTGCTCTGGTTTTGACCTCTAATTTGCATGGTTTGAATAGAACTAACCCGGATTGACGCTGTTTTCAGCAGAACTACATTGGCGTTATTTTTGTGCAGAAATAAAAGTTCCCGGAATTGGACGAAACTTTTTGTGGATTTTTTCTGGAATATATAATGAATTATGGAGCGAAGAGCTGCCGGAGGGAGGCCACTTGTGGGCCACAAGCCAACAGGGCACGACCCCCCCTAGGTCGCGCCCTGATGGCTTGTGGGGCCCACGAGGCTCCTCCGACCCTGATTCCAGTCCTATAAAATCACATCTCCGGATAAAAAATAGGAGAGAAGATTCCATCGCGTTTCACGAGACGGAGCCGCCACCACCTCCTATTCTTCCTCGGGAGGGCTGATCTGGAGTCCGTTTGGGGCTCCGGAGAGGGGAAATCATCGCCGTCGTCATCACCAACCCTTCTCCATCAACATCGCCATGATGCTCACCACCGGGAGTGAGTAATTCCTTTGTAGGCTTGCTAGACGGTGGTGGTATTGGATGAGATCGATCATGTAATCGAGTTAAGTTTGATAGGGCTTGATCCCTAGCATCCACTATGTTCTGAGATTGATGTTGCTATGACTTTGCTATGCTTAATGCTTGTCACTAGGGCCCAAGTGCCATGATTTCAGATCTGAACATATTATATTATCTCTGAATATAAGATTGATTTGGATCCTATTTTGCAAGTTGTATGCACCTATTATGTGTCTTGATCCGCATACCCCAAGGTGACAATAATTGGGATTCTTTCCGGTGATTGCCGTAGTTTGAGGAGTTCATGTATTCACCATGTGTTAATGCCTTGTTCCGGTTCTCTATTAAAAGGAGGCCTTAATATCCCTTAGTTTCCAATAGGACCCCGCTGCCACGGGAGGGTAGGACAAAAGATGTCATGCAAGTTCTTATCGCAAGCACGTATGACTATATACGGAATACATGCCTACATTATATTGATGAATTGGAGCTAGTTCTATGTCGCCCTAGTCTGTAACTGTTACATGATTTATGTCATCTAAATCATTATCCATCACCAATCCACGTGCGTACGCTTTACATATACAGAATTTTGCTAAGTTACTATTGCTACTGCTACTGTCACAACTGCTACAAAATTGCTTCTATCACTATTACTTTTACTTTTGCTACTACTATTTGCCGTGCTACTAAACCTTTGCTGCAGAGAGATATTTGAGGTGCGGTTGAATTGACAACTCAACTATCAGGGCCAATAAATATTCTTTGGCTCCCCTTGTGTCGAATTAATAAATTAGGGTGAAATACTACCCGTGAAGACTGTCGTGATCCCCTATACTTGTGGGTTATCAAGACCTTTTTCTGGCGCTGTTGCCGGGGAGCATAGCTCTATTTATTGTGTTAACTTGAGGATATCCAATTGCCACTATGAGAATTCTGAAAGACAATCAAACTAAGATCGTCCCCTCTCGTACGAGAGCAGGTAAGGAACTGCCATCTAGCTCTGCTTTTGATTCACCTACTGTTTTGAACCAGCTTATAACACCACCGCCTGTTGCTCGTTCCGATATGTCACATGAACTTGATGTTGTTACCTCTGAAATTAATGATGATACTATTGCTACACATGTTGAAACTGAAACTGTGCCACTGAATGCGCTACTTGATGCTCATATTGCTAAAGCTAGAGAACTTGAAAATGCTGAAACTTATGAGGACTTTGAATCACCTGTTACACCTCGCTCTCCTAATATGTATGAATTGCCTTATGTACCTGAAGGTTATGTCATGAATAAGGAAACAACTAGGGATTTCTTTGCTTGTGAAAATAGAGATGACTTGAAGAAACTCCTATGCAAACTAAAAGAAAAATCTATGATGGAGAAAATGAAATATGATTCTAAATTTGCCACTTCTCCTATATTCGTTACTGATAAGGATTATGAGTTCTCTGTGGACCCTGAGTTAATTCCTATAGTAGAGTCTGATCCTTTCCACGGTTATGAAAATGAAACTATTGTCGAACACCTTATGAAACTAAATGATATTGCTGCTTTGTTTACCAATGATGAAAATATACACTACTATTATATCCTTAAGCTTTTTTCCTTTCTCGCTAAAAGGCGAGGCCAAGGAATGGTTTCTTTCTCTTGCCCCTGCTTGTATGCGTAGTCCCCAGGATATGCTTGATTACTTTTCTGAAAAATATTTTCCCGCTCATAAGAAACAAGCTGCCCTACATGAAATATTGAACTTTGCGCAAATTGAAGAAGATAATCTCCCTCAAGCTTGGGGGAGGCTTCTTCGGTTACTTAGAGCTTTGCCTGATTGTCCTCTTAAGAAAAAGAAAATTCTTGATATCTTTTATAATGGACTAACCGATGCTTCTAGGGACTTCCTAGATAGTTGTGCTGGTTGTGTTTTAAGGGAAAGAACTGTCAGTCAAGCTGAAGAACTATTAAATAACATATTGCAAAATGTCGATGATTGGACACTTCCTGAACCACCTCCGGAACCTATTCAAAAGAGAAGAGGTATTCTATTCCTCAACCCTGAAGATATGCAAGAAGCAAAAATATCTATGAAGGAGAAAGGTATTAAAATTGAGGATATCAAGAAACTACCACATATTGAAGAAATACATGGACTTGATACCCCGACACAGGTAGTAGAGGTAAACTCCATCCGTTCCTTTAGTGAAAATGATATACCTTACACAAAGACTCCTGAACAATGCATGGATGAATTTGATAATTACGTTGTTAAGCAAGAACACTTCAACAACTATGTTAAGGATCAATTGAGACGTAATGCCATGATGATAGACCGCTTAAGTGATTTGATGTTTAGAATTGCTAATGATGTAAAAGGTCTAGGTAAACATGCTTCTATGGTTCACACTCAACTAGACCAAGTTGCTAAGTCACAAAATGATTTGCTTGCTGAAGTAAATAATAACACTACAACAAAGCAGAGCTTTAGTAACACAGTGTTATGTTACTACAGGCCCAAAAAAGTGTTACTGGGCCAAATTGTAACACATTTTGAAATGTGTTCCATTAGACCGTGTTACTAAGTGGTGTCGCTGTCACACATAGTAATTGTTACCATATGTTAGAAATTATGTTACAATTATGCTATAGTAACATGCATATTATGTGTTACCAAATACACAGGTAACACATTATTGCAACTATAGTAACATATTTTCATAGTCGTAGAACATTGGTGGTAACATGTTTTTGTAACTATAGTAACACCAGTGGTAACACATTGTTTTTAGCTTCGTAACATAATATCCAAATATCGTAACACTACAATTTATAGTTGTTATCTACCCTAGTAACACATTTTGTAACTATAGTAACGCCATCAATAGCACTACTAATTAATTAATATATATATATATATATTTAAATTATTAACCACAAAATTAGGTACCCATTTTATTGAATATACATTTATTTAATATAAAATTGTTGCAATTGCTCAAATAGTTAATCATTTTATTATGATGCTTGGCACCATCAAATTGAGAAATTAAAGCACGGCACATACATAGATTGAAAATATCAAGATCTTTATTACGCATATACAAGAGTGTAAGATACATACACATTGCAATAAATAAATACCAATATTATTGGTGCAACAACATATCATTCAAATCAATTTGACTATAGAAAACAAATCCATGGAGAATATTACACCAGAGCATTTCCATCAAATCAGCCAAAGAAAAATATCTTGTGAATGATATTACATTTTTCAATATATCAATGTAAACTAGGGCTATTGGTAAGTAAAATCTTGTAATTTATTTGCCTCTTGATCCAACCGAAGAATGCAACTACAACTCAATTATCCTTCTTTCGAATCTGTACAAGAAAATTGGACCTAACAGTTATGTGATTAAATGTACACAAATATGATTATAGAATATGAAAGAGAAGAGTTTAACTTACAACAGCTAAGGGCCAGGCAATTAAGTATCCTGAAGCAAAAGCTATCACTAATTGTCTTGCAATCAGGAATAACTTCTCATTATTCAGTATAGGGCACAAGTGCAAATTTGGCACCTAACTCAATACCACAAGCCTTTGTTCTTGATCCTCTGAATAGTAGCATATGCAATAGTCCGCTCGTTTGGATATGTTGAAGTCTTTAGAACTACTTTGGAAGCAACCTATTATTATGATCAATATTAGCATTCAATGACAATGATAACATCATTTGCCTGAAAAATATGTCAATGGATACACATGATCATTGTTCAAGAAGATTGTCATGACCATTCACTTTGTTAGGGATACACATTCAGGCTCCAAGTGGGACTAATAGCGGGACACCCACTTACGCCCACAGTTGCCCGCATGTGTTATGCTGGTGTTCACGGGCAGCCCCAATCAACCCTGTTGCGTTTGCTTGCCACATAATCCCACTTAATCCCATATAGTAGAACACTGTTGCGCTGTTGTATTAAGAGCTATGACAGTCATCATGTGGCAGATATGTGGTAAGCAACCACACAAAAAAAAGAGTTTGAACAATTCTATTTAGCTCCTGTACCAATCAAGACTAACTTGTTGTTATATCTGGAAATTAGTCGAACACAGTAACATAGACAACTATCAATCAGGTCACTACATGAGCATGCAAACTAAGTGGCCCCTATTGCAAAACTTTAGAGTGGGAAAGCAGAGCAACACATCAGCATACCGCTGACAGATCGTGAGTAGAGCATCTGTGTTGTGTTGTACCTGAGTGCTTTTGCTGTGTTGGGCGTGTGTGTGTCTATGCTTGCTTGCTGTTGGTCTATGCAATGTGATGCGTGCTAATTACTTGCTGCTTATTGCTTCCAGCTAATGCTTTGATTTGCTAGGGCTGGCAAGGGACTGAGATACCGGCATGGCATCTGCAGGAAATCAATCTTCAGTTGGTGGTAGTGCAAGCAACATACTTATTTACAGTTTTTGATGCTTATGTGTTATGTCTATCTCAAATTCTAATACTAGCATATGCTATATGTTGCAAATATCACCAGGATACTTGCTCTGATATGTATCATAACTCCCTACCCAATTATGCACTCTAGTAAACTTAGACTAGTCATGGAACTTGGAACAAAAGAAACCTTGCTGTTATCATTAGACGATGAGCCCTATTTTAGTGTCATTCCAGAATAGATACCCCAAAAAATTAAATAAACTGGACGAGACATCAAAGTCTAATGCCTACAGCTACCTCACTTGCTCACACTTGGTTGCAATTATCCTTTACTTGTAGATAGCAGATTCAGCAGAAACTGTAACAAAAATCATTTTTCAAGCAGCCATGATTATGTGGTTTGGGTTGGGAATTTGTGTGCAGTACACCCATGCGCCTTGGCGGATCTTTACCTTTGAGGGAAGAAGTACGCCTTTTTTTAGCGAACTGGGTGTGGGCGTTCATCTCTAGTCCCCTGCTGGTCCAGTCTTGGAAAAGATTCACCCGTCAGATCCCTCGTTTCCCTCACCTACAAAGATACAATAATAATACATCCTGGAGCTACAGAAAGCCGCAACTTCAAAACTCAAAAGCACACAAACATTACCTCTGACACAGAATTAATAACAAGGTCTTGTGGCGATGATAAATTTTGTTAAATTTGTAATCGATTGACATTATCATGCTCTGTAACACCCCAGGTAAACCGAAGGATTTTCCTTGGCACCAATAGCTCCAAAACCTGTGGGTAATAAATCCATTCTTAGAAAAAGTTTTTGTAAATACCCACGAAAACTAAGGTACTTCATTAGTCTTCAAATATCCCCACAGCCAAAAATGCACCTCTGGTAAAATTATGTACATATATTAGTGACCACGGACGACTTATCCATGTACCCTTCTTCAAAATCCTTCTTACAATCAGATTTGCAAACTTTATAACATGTTACAGGATACACCCAAGTCAAATACTTAGTAATTTAGTATCATATTTTCTAGAAATTGTATAAATTACCCAGTTAGATCTCCACTGAATCTATAGTGAAGCGCTGCATCCTATAAGTATTTAGATTTTTTGGATGTATTTTTGTGTGTTCATGAATTTTAATTGATGCACTGTGTTAATTTTACCGTGTTTTCATTTACAACGTGTTATGCTGAAATTTAATTGGTGCTACTAGATGTAATTATTTCTGAACTTTTCAACAGATTACCCGATCCTGTGAAACAAGCTACAAAATTATATAGTGTACCATTATTTGGTAGCAATTCAGCGCCCAGAGAGTTTGAGTAGTTTGCCTTTTGAAGAGATTTTGATAAGTTATATGATTTTTCTTGCAAAAAATGATCAACTAGAAGTTATAAGCTATCTTCGAAGGCTGACCTGCTGTAGAAGTTTCAGAATTTCTGGACTGCTGGTTTGGAAGATATGTACTTTTCTAAAAAGTACACTGTACATTGTACATCGTAGCTAATACAATAATACATTGGTTAGAGAGACATCAGATCCGTATATTTTTGAAAAAAGGGCAGCTTCATATTATTCACTGAAATTATTTTCGTTACAAATAATGGTCCTGGTAATCTCCGGGAACCCGTTATACCAGCAGCACGATTATAAGAATGATTTACATGATGAAAGTTACACGAAACAAACTTCAGGGCTCTACATTTAATATCAAGAACTACGACACCAGTTTGGATCTGTAATGATCTGCCCTCTTTACCTTGTTGATCAATGACAAAAAATATGATGTTATTTAAATTTTAAGAAAACCTTCTTCTGCTGCAAAGTTCAGAGCATGTCTTACGCTAAATCTTCATGTAGTTCCAGATTATCCAACTAACACAGAAGTTCCTTCGTTTCTGCTAATAAACCTGACTAGTACCTAACACCACGGCTCCAATTAGACAGCAAACCCTGCCAACATATGTTCTAATTAGGCAGCCTGCCGAACAAAAATAGCAGACATGGCATCGGCTAGCTAGTACTGACATTGAACAGATGAGATACAAAGTAGTAATACTACAGCAACGGCAAATTCTCATGTCCTTGCATATTAATGAATCAGCAAGCAGCCTCAGATTCCTAGTACTACCCATCAGATCACATGGCCTTCTCCTGAAGTGGCTCATGCGCTCATGGAAAGTATCTCGCACTAATCAATCGATTGTGAAACAACAACATCTGCGTACAAACTGCTAGGTTTCTGCCCTAGAGAACAGAGCGGAAGACAGACACTGACCTGCCGGGGTAGGAATTGGTAAGCTTCAGTGGTAGGGATCCTCGTCGAGATTCAAATCACTCATGGCGAGCTACACCTGCTGGTCGATCTGGGTGACGGCGGCGGCGGAGGAACCCTAAGGCAGCGGCAAATTGGCTTCGGTCTGGTTCGGGTCTTCTATGCCTGTACATAAGAGCATCTACAGCCGGACTTGCAAATCCGGCCCCTCAAACGCCCGCGGGCGCATCCGGACGGGCCCTCATATTTCGTTCCGTGCATCCACATATCTCAAATCTGGACTCTCAAATCCATGCAAATACATGCACGTCGATCATACGAAACAAACTGTCCGAATGCCAAAGTTCGAAAGAAAGCAAAGCATAGCAAATCATAGTTCAACAAACCGGACATGGCAAAATCAAATTAATGTCCGAGCGTGACCGATGGCCTCCGATCACTCGTTGTGCGGCTTCTGCGAGAAGAAGAGTGCGTCCTGCTCCTCCTGAATCCGGGCTGCCAGCTTCGCCTGCATCCGGGCATGCTGCTCCGTCTGAATCCTTGCTGCCTCCTCCGCCTGCATCCGGCCTGCCTCCTCCGCCGCAGCCGCCCTCCGGGCGTTGATCTCCTTCTTCTTGTCCGCAAGCCACTTCTTTGCATGGTCATCCAAGCCGGTCTCGTCCGCCAACATAATCTTCGCATCTTCCGCGTCCCGTGCGAGTTGCAACTTCTCCTTCTCGAAATCCATGTCGGCAAATGTCTTGGCCTTCTCGAGCTCCCATTTGATCACCGCTTCGCGCTTCTCCAACTCGATCTTCTCCCTCTCAATTGCAAGCTTCTTCTCCACCCTAATTCTGTCCCACTCCATCCTTTCCTTTTGCGCTTCCATGAGGAGCTTGTACCTCTCCTCCTTCTTGCTCTCCCTAGCCAAAAAATGCCCGTCCATGTTGACGACATTTTGGTAGCCGCGGCATCACGGGCGAGACGTGCCTTCTCCCACTTGTTTCCCATGACTTGGCGGTTCTCCTTTGGCACGGTAGCTTTTCCATTCTCGTCCACGACAACATCGTCCTCTTCATCGTCCAACCCAATTGATTGGTTGGAGCTTGAGCCATCATTCCTCTTCTTGCCTGCCTTGAGATCGGCCACAACTTGTGTCCACTTCGGCTTGCCATTCAACATGAGCCAACAATGACTAAAAGCAAATGGCTTCTTCTCCACCTCGTGATACAAAGTGGCCGCCACCGCCGTCTAGCGAACAACATTTGTATGAGCACGAGAATGCAAACACAAGAAGCATATGCAATGGACGAGAAGATGAGGCAATCGAGCTTACGTGAGTTGCGATTCCGAACCCACTTTGAGGGCGTTTGGTCACTTGTGCGTAGTAGCCGACGTACTTGTTCACTTCCCCTTGAATGATCCCCCAACGATGTTGGAGAGATGCCACATTGCGAGTGCTCATGATAGGATGCGGCTCCACATACTCCTTTAGCTCGTGATACTCCTTCCAAATCTTCGTCCAATAGGTGCTCCCCTTTTGCTCCGTTCCGCATATTGGACCATCGTTGTGGCCAACCAAGCTCTGACCAACAAGATGTCCTCGTGTCTTGAGGATGCCGGACCTCTTGCCTTCGCCGTCTTGGCCTTCTTCTTCTTCTTGCTCGGATTGGGATCGGATGTGTTCCCAACTTCAAAAGCGGTGGTGGCCTCCAATTCATACTCCAATTCGGTCGGATCTTCATTCTCATTGATCATCGTCGACATGAACGCCGCCTATATGATTAAGATTTGCAAGTATTCATCATGAGCGAAAGAAACTAGAGGGCTATGCTTAACTATGATCGGACAAGAGCAAAGAAAACGCACCGAGTCTTGTTCGGTCATTCCGTCGAGCAGGTTGAGGTCAGCCCGGGCAGTGCCGGAGCCCGTGCTTGTCCGCGCCCGAACGAGCTCCGGCGAGTCACACACGTCCACCGCCGGCATCTGCGTGGGTGGAAAGCTCTCCGGAATGGCCCAGCCGGCGCTCGGATCGTCGTTTGCGGGTATGGGGTCGGTGACCGTAATCCTCGCTGGCGCTCGGAGAGAAGGGGTGCGGGGATCCGGCCGCGGCGGAGGAGACATCTGCTCCTGCGCGTCCGGACCTCCCTGCGACGCCGCAGCCGCCCCCTCCCTCTCTTGCTGTCGGCGTCGCCACAACTTGCGGGCGACGTTCTCCGCCTTGCAAGTCGCCGCGGACGAATTCACGCCGCCGACGAACGAGGCGGACTGCATCTCCGTCGCGACGGTCTGGGTCGGGCTGGACGACATCTTCGGCGGTGGATCGGGACCGGAGGTGAGGATTGGGAGCAAGGGTGGAGGCAGGCGAGGGTCCGGGCGCGGGAATTGTTCTAGAGCGGCGGGAGGAGGAGGAAGGGTTTGGGGGGATTTGGTGCAATTTGGGGTGGGGACGGGCTGTCGGGTCCGACGTGGCGGGCGTGCCCGGGCGGCCCCATACCCGCCTCATATTTGTGCTGGATATGGGGGGTGCCGGTCAGCCCGGGCTTTTGAGGGCCGTTTGAGAGGCCCGTCTGGGTCGAAATTTTGTGACCGGACACTGACCGGGCGGCCTGCCCGGGCGTTTGAGGCGGGTTTGAGAGGTCCGGTTGTAGATGCTCTAACGCTGTCCACTTTTATCCCTTTTTTCTGCCTCTATCATTATCCAACCTGGAGTGTATTTATTCATTATTATTATTTTCGAAATTATATCCAACGGGTCTAGAAATGACCGAATCCCATCTGATCCAGTAATCTCCAGGCATGAGGCGCCACTCGTAGAGCATTCCGGAACTTCACACTCCGGCCAGATCAAGGAGGACAAGCATAAATCAAATCTTCGTCTTGATGTGAGAGGAACCCTAGGACCTCCGCCTTTATTAGGCGGAACGATGGCCACCAAGCCGTCGCCCGCCGACTCCCAATAGCAGGCTGGAGATCTGAGCGGACAACGCAGTCATCACCCGCACCATGCGGAGATGAGGGGCTTCGCCGCACCGAGTCCCCTGATCTGGGTGCCGTGCTGCCCTTGCGGCCACAGCGGTCGCCAAGGTCGCCGAAGAAGACCTGAGCCGCCGCCCCGACGTCCATCTCCGTTGCGTGCACCTCAACATCCAGGACCGCCGGTCTGCAACGGCCGGAGATCCCGCCGTGTGGATATGAAAGGCCTGCGCCGCTACCCGTCCCGTTAAGAGATGAAGACCCGCTGCCACCGTCAACTGCGCATGGCTTAGCCCGGTGACTTCCTCCGGCGGTGGCGGGGGACAAAGGTGGAGGGGGTGGGGGCGGCAGGGGTGAGATCTAGATCGCTCGAGCTTCCCCCTGGAGCGACGTGAGCCTTCTTTGTTATGCATATCTTCAATAATCAGGTTGTGCCTTTTTATATGTTCCTTCGACTTTGCTTTTTTCCCCCAAACATCATATTCAAGTTCAGCACGGTGATCAATCAGTTGTAGTCACATATTGATGTTCTTTAGATATCGTGGTGTCCGATCGTACACTTTCTTAGGAGTTGAAAACAAACTCTTGCCATGCACTTGGCCAATCTTTTCTTCCCCTAACACACTTCCTACATAGCATTTCCCATGAGACTCTTCAATTGAAACTTTGTGACAACTCTGGTCGTTGAGTTACTAGACCCTCCAATCGAGCCCAAGGAATCATGCATATACTACTTGTAAGGGTAGGAAATGTGCATCAGTTGGACGCTTCCATAGTGTTCAGGTGATAACCTTCCTACCAGGTCCTTGCGAGCAAAGACATCAACTTGTAACGGTGGTAAAAGTATACAAGTGTTTAGGTCTTCGGGGAGAGAATGAGATCGATGATGCCATGGTGGGACAGAAAGAGGTCGGTGACGCGTGACAGGGAGAGGAGGGTGCGAGCAATGCCTTGGAGGGAAGGGGAGGCAATGAGGACATGCTTCGTTGTGGCATGGAGGAGAGATGGCGAGGCAACACCATGACAAGGATAGGAGGGTGCGGACGATGCCATGGAGGAAAAGGGAAGGCGAGCAGGGACATGCTTTGTCGTGACATGGAGGAGAGATGGCGGGGCCAACACCATTGAAGGGAGAGGAGTGGGCGGTGATGCCATGGAGAGGAAGGAAGGCATCATGAATAGGAGTATTCCTCGTCCAATACATCTTGTATGTCATAGACAACATCTAGAAATATTCAACTGCATGTGTCGTACATTAAGTTAGACGTGGGATATGCAGGGATGGTCAAGACAAGATTACCCGATTTCACAAAGACATATCTTAAACGCAAATTGGCACCCGATCTTATGCCCAGGAGGTAACCGGTCAATTTTGTGCCGGTCGAACGACTCCTAGCGTCGGCCTTGGTTAAATATTCCAAACTCATCAGCGCTAGTAAATCAGAAAAAACCATAGTTTTAAAAAACGAACCAAACCAATATTTTGGACAAACAAGTCAGAACCGACGACCTCAAACGGTTGATTAAGCCATTCGGACCGTTTAGGCCATCGAACTGGAAAAAGACAGTCAAACCGCGAGGTTTCAAAGAAAAACGGCTAACTGGCCGGTTTGCACTAACTGAGCGGCTCAATGTCGAGTCCCAAAACACTGCAAATTGTGGAAAAAAAGTCCCTCCTGTTCCCCCGAATTAGTCGATAACCTATCCCTCGTTCCGCCGCCGCCCTGCGCGGGTTTCCCGCTGGCGGCTGACCGCACCGCACCACCCCCCGGCCACCGCGAGTCCCTTCGGCCGGCCGTCTCCTGTCCCTACTCCGTTCGTGTTTGTCCAGGTAGACAGGACGAACCGCGGGCGACGCATCTGGCCGGCGCGACTACATGAATATGGCTGTGACAGACAGGGTGACGGGCCGCCACCGTCGCCGCTCGAGTACAGATCCCGCACCGCCTCCGCTCGGCGCTCAGTTCCACGCCCACCGGCGACCACTCGGGAAACAGGCAGACGCGGGAGTTTAGGACACCGCCGCCGCCGCGGCCATAACCTGGGCATCTCCTTATTCACGTCCTGACTGCTGGCTTTGTTTCTTCCAGTGATCCAATTCCAATCTCTACCTCTCGATATCTGTGCAACTGAGGTATGTAACTGTCCATCGATTCCACTAATCCATTCTCCCCTGTTCCGATTTTTTATCATGAATACACAGATTTAGATTTGGTGATGTGGTAGTATAATCGTTTGATGATGAGTACTCTAATACTGTGATTGTGTGATCATGAGACTGTATTTTGTTTCTTGGAAGTTTGATGTTTGATACTTGGAGCTTTGTAGCTTATTGTCGATGCTTGTTTGTGACTTGCATTGCAAATGTGTGTCTCGTAGCTTGCTGCTGCTTTTGGAGCATTGGACACTTGGTCTTCGACATGACAGCTGCCCCACCATTACCTTGGACGCTACTTCTTCAAATCCTGGCCTCTGGCGCAGCTACTTCTCCACATCTTGATACCGAGCCGGATCAGGTTTGACAGCTGTAGCTTCATAGCTTGCTGATGTTCTCTTTTAAGTTGTACATGAACCCTTGTAGAAGTAAACTGCTACTCCTAGAGCATCCGACCAATCTTACTTCTGTTGTTGCAATGTGAATAGTTTGGATCATTAGTGTATTGGAACCAATATTTTCCTAATTATTTTTTACGAGTATGTTTTCCTAATTATCATGTTAATAGGTACAAAAACTTGAACACAGGTATATACCACAATTGCTATTGACAGTCCGTGAAATACATTAACATCGAGAGCAAATCAACTGATGATTGTACATACATTATACACTCCAATTCTGCAATGATGTTAAAAACAACAGTAATGCATGATAGTTTCAGAATTTCACATGCAGAGGTTGACTTTGTTGTTGGTTTGTCACAATAGGACACTAGCAATATCCATGCATTTGTATTTGTAGTAATACTACTACAGTTTCCATTGTTTATGTGATCCTGGAGGAGAAATGATTCCCCAATAGCAGTTTTTGGTCGGGGTTTATTACCAAGGGTTATTTGTACTAATGCAATATGGCTCTAGCTTCGTTCTGAACCTGTAGTACTTGATAGTCAAACTATATGAATTGTTATCTCTGACTGCTTACTCTTTAGTATCTTGGAGAACTAAACACCATTCCATTTTATCTACACCCAACGATCTGCTATAGCTTGCTTTTCCATAGCCAACATATTGACCTGATTCCCAGGAAAGAGTTGATGGCAAAAAATACCAAAAGATATTAGGAAGTACAGATGGATAGATACAATATATTCTTGAAATAGACTACTTGCACACAATCCATTTCCAAAAAAGCTGTCCAACATGCATTTTCTGAAAGTGGCTACATGTGAAATCTTGGGCACCATACTAAAACTTTGGTAAGATAGTTCTTAAATTTAACTGGGGAGGTAGCGCAAAATGTCAGTTGGAAACTAAGGAAGAATATCTATCATAAGCTCAGTAAAACAGTTCTTGAATTTACCAAAGGTGGCAGCACAAAATTTTAGTGGAAACATAAGGTAAAAAATCTTGCAACCTGGATGTGATGGTTTTCTTTGTTTTATTCTGTTATCCCTTGATTAGGGAACTCGGTCCTTTTTCGTATCTAATGAAAAGAAACATAAGGTAAAAAATCTAACATGTCATCGAAAGTGACAGACAGGAAAACATCACCTATTCAAAGGAGGTTTAAGAGATCTATTGGTTTGATTCCATTATTACCATATTAGTTGATCATCTAATTCTCTTAATCCACGTCTCTTTCCCAAGTTCTGGAACTTCACTCCCACTGTAGAATAGAACCTCATTGCCAAGTGCCAACTGATTCATAGTAAATTCCCCTTTGACACCCAATAGAATAGGTCGTTTGGTTTTCTTTTGTTTCACCAATGAGCTATTTTACAACAAGCAAATATCAGTGGCAAAATGAATGCAAGATATGTCCTTAGACCTATGTGCCATGCATGTAAAATAGTTAACTGCTCGACAAGAATTGAGCCAATAAATTTTCATCAATGAACCAAGCTAAGGCATTATGCCAATTGCCTTGTAACATGACCCACCAATCGTACAACATCGGCAACGAAAGAGATGGCATGAAAGCAAGCATGTGGAGCAGCGGCCCATTAAAAACTTCGGTGATCAAAATAGCCCGGTTCACTAGAAAGCTCCCATGTCAGTCTTTGGAGCAGCGGCCTGAGAACACTGGGCCGAACGTAACTCATGGACTTGCACAGTAAATAAAATACATCGACCCTTAGTGGGATGACTTGAATATCTCGGACGTATAACAACACAATCAAAGACGGCTATAGACGACAAAGCCCCGTGGGGGCTCGTAGGTCGTCCAGTTATATTGTTTCTTAATATCACCCTATCTTGATGCACAATACTATTTTTGCTGGCCCTCTTGTGTTTTTTTCTAGTTTGTACAGTCAAGCATATCTTTGCTGGATCACACATGTCATCTCTACCATATAGCACTAAGTTCACATTATATTATAATTACCGTCCATATGTGATTTAGTTTAACTTGGCTCTTCTAGTTTGCAATGAACTTCTGCTCAAATGCTTCAATGAATCTTATTTTTCAGGAAATTTGCTAGTGGAGAGTAGAAGGATTGTTCGAAACTGAAGGAAGAAGCTATGTGCCTGTTAGTGAACTTTTATATGATTGCATAGTTTTTGCTCTTTGACAATGAACCTTGTAAAAATTTAAAAGATGTTACTAAGTTAAGCTTCTTGTATGACAGATTTTCATTGGGAACAGATACATTTTTGTCAAAGAAGTATTATGTCAGATTTACCATCTTGTAAACTGAACGTCTTTTTGAAATTGCGTTTTGATTTATGTGGGATGTTTGTTTCGTGCCAAAACCTGGATGTTCGATGTAACATTTTCTTCTTTGTTGTTGTGAGTCTGTGCGTGTGACTTTCTGTGGCTTCCACTTGCAGCTAGGTGCTAGGCGTTGTGAGTTTGTGACTTATGTAGCTCGCACTTATAGTTGGGTGTTGGATGTCTTACCGTCCTATCAGGTAGGTAGGCAATGTACGTTGTGCACCTGCTGCTTGTCGTCGCTCTTCCTATAATGTTGTTGCCATTCAAAGTGACTTCGGTTACTACTACCACTATGGACGATTCTTGATGTATTGTCAGGAGCGTGTGGTTGTTCTTCAAAAGTACTACCTCCGTCCGGGTTTAAAGGCCCCAAGAGCCAAAACTCTAATACTCCCTCCCATCTCAGTTTATAAGGCTTGCACGTGTATCTAGGTCGTCAATTTGACTTATATAAAATAAATTATTTAATATAAAAATTATATCAATAGAAAATAGAACATCTAAAGTTTTTAATGATATATTTTTTGTAATATATGCCTCTTATTAAGTTGGTCAAATTGACGACCTAGGTCCACGTGCAAGACTTGTAAACTGAGATGGAGGCAGTACCAAGATGGGCTATTAATTGCCTTGAAGTTATCTAAAGCAGCCACATGCAGGATTAATAATGTGCTTGGGAAAAGGGAGAAAATAACTGTTCTGCATGCGAGAGGAGTGATTGGTTGAAGCGCACCACTCACGAGGATTGTACTGGTCCCATGAATCAGAAGTTACTGCTCCCACAAATCAAGGTCTACAAGGAAGAAAATAAAGCAAAACTCATCGTATGGGGTGGCAGGCGGCCCTATAAATTTGGACTGCGTTCAGTGGCTCACGTGCCCTTTAAACCCGGACGGAGGTAGTACTTTACTAGCACCGAACAAATTTCTCAACTTTCTTTTCTAGGTTAGTACAACACCGTTGTACTAGACTGCGGATTAGTGCTTGATTGATGCTATAGTTGTACGTCTGTACATTTCAAAGCTTAAGCTCTCGTTTGTTGGTGGTCTTGCGCTCCTTTGTGTGTATTGACGTCAAATGTTTAAATTTATATGATCATTTTAAAGTGTGCATTTGGCATGTATGGTTGTCGAGTCATCCTAAATTTCTCGTAAAATATGATTAATATGATATCCAATACAACAATAACAAAATAGTTTGGTATTTACCAACCAAACTGTATTGTTTTTCCAGACCATATTGACCAAAGAATGAAAAACGAATTGACGCAAAGAACATGTTGACAAATGGACCTGTGTGTCAGGGTATTGGTGATCTACGTATGTAGTTGATTTTAGTTTTTCTTATTTCTCCCAATAAAAGTGTTGTAACACTATGTATCAATGCATGGTTATGTGTTACCACCACCAATGTTCGTAACACATCTACACTAACACATATTTATATGTTACTAGAATAATACCAATGTAACACATTTTCCAACACATGCAATATGTGTTACTAACTGTCATTCCACACAAATGATGTGTTACTATAATTTTACTTGTAACATATTTTTATGTGTTACATTGTGTTACTTAAAGTATGTTTTGTTGTAGTGTAATATGAATGATCATGATGTTAGAGTAATGACTAGGGGAGGTCGTATGACCCAAGAACCTCTCTATCCGGAAGGTCATCCCAAAAGATTAGAACAGGATTCTCAGAAAATTAATGTTGTGCACCTAGTTCCTCTAATAAGAAAAAGAAGAAAAAAATGATAGGAACTTGCATGTTCCTAGTGAACCTGTTATAGAAACACCTATTGAGAACCATAATGATGTTTCTATTTCTGATGTTGAGACCCAATCTGGTAATAAACATGCACCTAGTGATTATGAAAAGGAAGATGAAGGTAATACTGTGCATGTAGATGCTCCACCAGATAGTAATAAAGCACATGATAACGATGTAGAGATAGAACCTGCCGAAGATCTTGATAACCCACCTCCTAAAAATAAACGTTATGATAAGAGAGGCTTTGTTACTAGAAAACATGGAAAGGAAAGAGAGCCATGGGTTCCAAAACCCATGCGATTCCCTCGCAAGCCTTCTAAAAGTAGGGACGATGAAGATTTTGAACGTTTTGCTGAAATGATTAGACCTGTCTTTTTGCGTACTCGTTTGACCGATATATTGAAAATGCCTCCGTATGCTAAATATATGAAAGATATAATTACCAACAAAAGAAACATACCTGAAACTAAAATTGTTACTATGCTTGCTAATTATTCTTTTGATGGAGGAATACCTAAGAAGCTAGGAGATCCTGGTATACCCACAATACCTTGCTATAGTAAAAGAAATTATGTTAAAACTGCTTTAGGTGATTTAGGGGCCGGTGTTAGTATTATGCCTTTCTCCTTTTATAAAAGATTTGATTTGAGTAGGCTTACACCTACTGAGATATCTTTGCAAATGGCTGATAAATCCATTGCTTTACCTATTGGAATTTGCGAGGACGTTCCTGTTGTGGTTGCAAATGTTACTATCTTGACAGACTTTGTTATTCTTGATATGCCCAAGGACGACAATATGTTGATCATCCTTGGTAGACCCTTTTTAAATACTACAGGGGCTGTTATTGATGTCTACTACACAACCTTCTTCTTGTAGACTCGTGTTGGGCCTCCAAGCGCAGAGTTTTGTAGGACAGTAGCAAATTTCCCTCAAGTGGATGACCTAAGGTTTATCAATCCCTGGGATGCGTAGGATGAAGATGGCCTCTCTCAAACAACCCTGCAACCAAATAACAAAGAGTCTCTTGTGTCCCCAACACACCCAATACAATGGTAAATTGTATAGGTGCACTAGTTCGGCGAAGAGATGGTGATACAAGTGTAATATGGATGGTAGATATAGGTTTTTGTAATCTGAAAATATAAAAACAGCAAGGTAACTAATGATAAAAGTGAGCACAAACGGTATTGCAATGCTTAGAAACAAGGCCTAGGGTTCATACTTTCACTAGTGCAAGTTCTCTCAACAATACTAACATAGTTGAATCATATGTAAATCCCTCACGTGCGATAAAGAGTTCACTCCAAAGTCACAAATAGCGGAGAACAAACGAAGAAATTATTGTAGGGTACGAAACCACCTCAAAGTTATCTTTTCCGATCAATCATATGAGCTATCCCTATAAGTGTCACGAACAGCCCTAGAGTTCGTACTAAAATAACACCTTAAGATACACATCAACCAAAACCCTAATGTCACCTAGATACTCCAATGTCACCACGAGTACCCATGGGCTAGATTATACGATATGCATCACACAATTTCAGATTCATCATGTTCAATCCAACACAAAGAACTTCAAAGAGTGCCCCAAAGTTTCTACTGGAGAGTCAAGACGAAAACATGTGCCAACCCCTATGCATATATTCCCAAGGTCACGGAACCCGCAAGTTGATCACCAAAACATACATCAAGTGGATCAATAGAACATCCCATTGTCACCACGGATATCCCATCGCGAGACATACATCAAGTGTTCTCAAATCCTTAAAGACTCAATCCGATAAGAAAACTTCAAAGGGAAAACTCAATTCATCACAAGAAGATAGAGAGGGGAAAACTCCATATGATTCATCTATATTAATAAAGCTCGCGGTACATCAAGATCGTGCCATCTCAAGAACACGAGAGAGAGAGAGAGATCAAACACATAGCTACTGGTACATACCCTCAGCCCCGAGGGTGAACTACTCCCTCCTCGTCATGGAGACCGTCGGGATGATGAAGATGGCCTCCGGTGATGGTTTCCCCCTCCGGCAGGGTGCCGAAACGGGCTCCCGATTGGTTTTTCATGGCTACAGAGGCTTGCGGCAGCGGAACTCCCGATCTAGGTTTCTTTCTGGAGGTTTCTCGATTTATAGGAGTACTTGGCGTTGGAATCAAGTCAGGGGGGTGCTCGAGGGACCCACAAGCTAGGGGAGCACGCCCTAGGGGGGCGCCCCCTAGGCTTGTGGCTGCCTCTGGACTCCTCTCCGGTATCTTTTTGCTCCAGTATTTTTTATATTTTCCAAAAATATTCTCCGTAAATTTTCAGCCCATTCCGAGAACTTTTATTTCTGCACAAAAAAACGACACCATGGTAGTTCTGCTGAAAACAGCGTCAGTCCGGGTTAGTTCTAATAAAATCATACCAAAATCATATAAAATTATTGTAAACATGGCATGAATACTTCATAAATTATAGATACGTTGGAGACGTATCAGCATCCCCAAGCTTAATTCCTGCTCATCCTCGAGTAGGTAAATGATAAAAGAAATAATTTATGAAGTGTGAATGCTAGCAAGTGCACAAGTTTGATCAATGATAATTCCAATCACTTTTTATAGCATCAATATAAACCATAAACAGTAGCTCATCTCATAAAACTTCTCATGATCAAGTAACAAACTATTCACATGTTAAAGTATAGACCAGAAAGTTTCTTGAAAACTAACAAACCATATTCCTAGTCATCGAACAATTGCAATTCATCTTATTTTCAGGAAGGGTCTATGTAAGAGCTTTGATTTAGCAAATTCCACATACTCAACTATCATATAGTCTTCCATGATTATTGACACTCAAAGCATATTTTTAGAACAAATAGCATCCATCGAACACAGAGAAAGATAGGGGCTTAATGTTTCGCCTCCCAACTTATTTATCATATAGATAATTGTCAACAATAATAATTCATGATCAAATATATTTGTGTGGATATATATGTTTAGATCATTCCCCAACACATGACGCTTGCCAAAAGAAAAAGGAGAAATATAGGAAGTGGTGAAGATCACAATGACTCTTGCATAAAGGTAAGTACTAGAAAGTAAAAGATAGGCCCTTCGCAGAGGGAAGCATTGATTTGAAAAGGTGCCAGAGCTCGAGCTTTTAAAACAGAGATGAATAATAATTTTGAGTGGTATGCTTTCATTGTCAACATAACAACCGAGAGATCTCGGTATCTTCCATGCTAGATACATTATAGGCGGTTCCCAAACAGAGTGGTAAAGTTTTTACTCCCCCTCCACCAATCAATCACACTCCACGGCGAGCCGAATCCACGGGTACCATCCATACAAACAACAATCTTGGGGGAGTTTTGTTTCATTATATTTTGATTTGATTTTTGAGCATGGAACTGGGCATCCCGAATACCAGCCACTTTCTCGTGAATGATAGTGAATCAACACATATCATGAGAATAACCCACCTAGCATGGAAGATACTGACAGCCCCTAGTCACTATATGAGCGATTCGGGCATACAAAACAGAATATTATTTGAAGGTTTAGAGTTTGGCACATGCAAATTTACTTGGAACGGCAGGTAAATACCGCATATAGGTAGGTATGGTGGACTCATATGGAACAACTTTGGGTTTAAGGGTGTTTGGATGCACAAGTAGTATTTCTACTTGGTGCGGAAGTTTTGGCTAGTATGAGGTGGAAGTAAGCACCACATGTTGGAGGATCCATAACAATATAACTTCTATACAAATATACCCAAACATAACTCATTAAGTTGTCTTCCTTGTCCAATTTAAACTAATTTGCTCGAGTTTGAAAATAATTAATGAGCTCAAAATCATAGAAGATGTCCAAGATAGTATATTTATATGTGGAATCTCTCTTCCTTCAATATTCTTTCATGAATTGTTCAAGTGACCAATGCGGTGTTTGCTAACTTTCAATAAATTTTACCACCTATACTTATTATGTGTGGAGTCATTACTCCCCATGGGATAAGTATATGAAGCATATTTAATTTCAGATTTATGATATTCAATTCATTCAACCATTTACTCATAGGATATAAGTGAAGCACGAGAGTGAATGACAAACTACTCCAAAAAGATATAAGTGAAGATCAATGAGTAGTCAAAAATTTAAATAACTATGTTAAGACTCTCTCATATAAGAATTTCAGATCTTAAGTACTTTATTTAAACAGCAAAACAAAATAAAATGACATTCCAAGGATAGCACATATCATGTGGACGAATAAAACTTTAGGCTCAACATAGGCTAACCGATAATTGTTGATGAAGAGAGGTGGGATGCGTAGCATCCCCAAGCTTAGATGCTTGAGACTTCTTGAAATATTTACTTGGGGTGCCTTGGGCATCCCCAAGCTTGAGCTTTTGTATCTCGTTCAATCCTCTCATATCATGGTTTCACCTATTCTCAAAAACTTCATCCACACAAAACTCGAAAAGAACTCGTGAGATAGGTTAGTACACATAATAATAAATCAACACTTCATGTACTGCCAAGACAAGTTGCATAATAATTTTCAAACATTAGGTACTGTATACTATCATTTCCAAAATTTATATCTACCAATATAGGCTATGGAAACTATAGGATAAGTAGATAACGAAACTATGACAGCAATCTGTCCAAACAGAACAGTCTGTAGAAATTTATGAAAACAGTGTACTTCTGTATCTCAAAAAATTATTAAAATTTAGGACATGCTAAATAATTTATATGACATCACTGTGTAAAAATTTCAGAAACTTTCCACGTTCCAGTAAAATATGAAAATTCAAACACTACAGCCAAAGTTTCTGTTTTTACACAGCACTCATCAAAACATGCAATGCAAGCATCCTAAGGCAATTCCTGGAAATTTTTATTGAAAAACAAGATTATAAATAACACCTAACAAAAAATAAAAAAATATAATGACGATCCAAGCAAAGCACAAATTATGTGACGAATAAAAATATAGCTCTAAGTAAGATATACCGATAATGTTGGAGACGAAAGAGGGGATGCCTTCCGGGGCATCCCCAAGCTTAGGCGCTTGAGTCTTCCTTGTATATTACCTTGGGGGTGCCTTGGGCATCCCCAAGCTTAGGTTCTTGTCACTCCTTGTTCTCCTCATATCGGTGTCTCACCCAAAACTTGAAAACTTCAATCACACAAAACTTAACGGAACTTCGTGAGAAGGATTAGTGTAATAAAGATAAATAATTCACTTAGGTACTGTCAAGACAAGATTCATAATTGTTACCATATGATACCTACTGTATTATACCATTACCATAATTTATACCACTAAATATAAGCTATGGAAACACTAAAACAAGCAAACTATGCATGCAAAACAGAATCTATCAAAAACAGAACAGTCTGTGAAGATCTGTAGTGTAACTATACTTCCCTGTCTCTAAAAATTCTGAAAAAATAGGACAACCTGAAGAATTTGTATATGAAAACTGTGTAAAAATTTCAGATCATTATAACGCTCCAGTAAAAAATGAAAATTCCTGTACTGGAGTCAAAAGTTTCTGTTTTGGTTCAGCATCAATTCTACTCATCTTGTGAGTCATCCCAAAGGATTTACTTGGCACTTTATTGAAATAAAAGACACAAAACATGATTAATACAGTAGCTTAATCATGTGATCACACAAAAACAAAAAGGAAAAGTGTTGGGTTGCCTCCCAACAAGCGCTTTTCTTTAATGCCTTTTAGCTAGGCATGATGATTTCAATGATGCTCATATAAGAATAGTAGTTAAAACATGCAAAAGAGCATCATGAATCTCATGGAAAGCACATTTAAGTCTAACCCACTTCCTATGCATAGGGATTTTGTGAGAAAACAATTTATGGGAGCAAGAATCAACTAGCATAGGAAGGCAAAACAAGCATAACTTCAAAACTTTGAACACATAGAGAGGAAACTTGATATTATTGCAATATGTAGAAGCATAAGATCCTCTCTCATAATAATTTGCAGTAGCATCATGAACGAATTCAACAATATAACCAGCACATAAAGCATTCTTTTCATGATCTACAAGCATAGAAATTTTACTACTCTCCACACAAGAAAATTTCTTCTCATGACTAATAGTGGGAGTATCATAAAAGAATTGAATACTACAAATTGGTTCCACATTAAAAGAGTAATATTCAGTAAAAGGATATTCATAATTATGACAAGTATCATAATAGTAATCATCACTCTTTTTCATCGCATAAGTATCATCACAATAGTCATCATAAGTAGGAGGCATGCAATCATTATAACAAATTTGATCATTCAAAGTAGGGGGAATAAAAAGATCATCTTCATTAAGCATAGCATCCCCAAGCCTGGGACAAACATTAATTGCAGCAAATAAATTCTCAAACATGTCATTTTCATCAAACATAGCATCCCCAAGCTTGTGGCTTTGTATATCATAAACATAATCACTCTCATCATTAATAGTATGAATAGCACCAATAGTATAGCAATTATTATCATCATCCTCCAAGTTGGTGCCATAAATATTTTCAAGATTATAAGAAGTATCATTATCTTCCCAATCATAATTATCACAACAAGCAATAGGCATAACAAAATCATCCTCAAGTGTATCATCTTCCACAACTATTTTTGATTCATTCTCATGAGGCCTATCAATAATGGGAGCAACATTATTTGGGAGAGATACCTCTTTACCTTTACTTTTCCTTCTTTTCTTCTTCTTCACCACATTATGTGTGGGTTTATTTAATTCCTCCAAGCTTCTTTTTGAAGAGGTTGGTTGAATAAAAAGCTCCTCCTCGTTACCTGATTCATCATAAGAAAAAATAGGAGGATATTGGGAAACCTCTTCCCCTTCCTTAATATTCTCTTCATCTTCTATTTGTTTTCTTGTCTTTAAGTAATTGGAAATATAAGGATTCTCAATGCAATTTACCACGCAATACATATAGATTTCATTTAGATCAAAATCAATCATTTTCATGAGAACCCAAGCTGGAACATCCTTAGTTTTATGTTTCATTTCTCCATACCCCAAAAATAGACTAAGTTCATTATGATGCTCAAGGGTAATGAGGTTATCACAATTTTTGGACACAATTCGATCATGAAATAATTCACATTGAAAATTAAAATGACCACTTTCATTGCAAAGTTCACAAGGACGGCGAGAAATATTAAGTCTTTCAGCACAAACATATAGCCTCTCTTGCAACCATTTAGTTTCTAAATACTTATGCCTCTTACAAAATCTACCTTCCCTTTTAGGCATGTCTTCACAAACTCTATGCACTCCACAAAAATTGACATGCTTATAAGAAATCTTTTTATCATGACTAGTGCAATCATCATTAGTACTATGGATATTCAAAGAATTCATACTAACAACATTGCAATCATGCTCATCACTCAAAGATTTAGTGCCAAACATTTTAATAACTTCTCCTTCTAACACTTGAGCACAATTTTCCTTTCCATCATTTTCACGAAAGACATTAAAAAGATGAAGCATATGAGGCAACCTCAATTCCATTTTTTGTAGTTTTCTTTTATATACTAAACTAGTGATAAAACAAGAAACTAAAAGATTCAATTGCAAGATCTAAAGATATACCTTCAAGCACTCACCTCCCCGGCAACGGCGCCAGAAAAGAGCTTGATGTCTACTACACAACCTTCTTCTTGTAGACTCGTGTTGGGCCTCCAAGCGCAGAGTTTTGTAGGACAGTAGCAAATTTCCCTCAAGTGGATGACCTAAGATTTATCAATCCGTGGGAGGCGTAGGATGAAGATGGTCTCTCTCAAACAACCCTGCAACCAAATAACAAAGAGTCTCTTGTGTCCCCAACACACCCAATACAATGGTAAATTGTATAGGTGCACTAGTTCGGCGAAGAGATGGTGATACAAGTGTAATATGGATGGTAGATATAGGTTTTTGTAATCTGAAAATATAAAAACAGCAAGGTAACTAATGATAAAAGTGAGCACAAACGGTATTGCAATGCTTAGAAACAAGGCCTAGGGTTCATACTTTCACTAGTGCAAGTTCTCTCAACAATACTAACATAGTTGAATCATATGTAAATCCCTCACGTGCGATAAAGAGTTCACTCCAAAGTCACAAATAGCGAAGAACAAACGAAGAAATTATTGTAGGGTACGAAACCACCTCAAAGTTATCTTTTCCGATCAATCATATGAGCTATCCCTATAAGTGTCATGAACAGCCCTAGAGTTCGTACTAAAATAACACCTTAAGATACACATCAACCAAAACCCTAATGTCACCTAGATACTCCAATGTCACCACGAGTACCCATGGGCTTGATTATACGATATGCATCACACAATTTCAGATTCATCATGTTCAATCCAACACAAAGAACTTCAAAGAATTCCCCAAAGTTTCTACCGGAGAGTCAAGACGAAAACATGTGCCAACCCCTATGCATAGATTCCCAAGGTCACGGAACCCGCAAGTTGATCACCAAAACATACATCAAGTGGATCAATAGAACATCCCATTGTCACCACGGATATCCCATCGCAAGACATACATCAAGTGTTCTCAAATCCTTAAAGACTCAATCCGATAAGAAAACTTCAAAGGGAAAACTCAATTCATCACAAGAAGATAGAGAGGGGAAAACTCCATATGATTCATCTATATTAATAAAGCTCACGGTACATCAAGATCGTGCCATCTCAAGAACACGAGAGAGAGAGAGAGAGATCAAACACATAGCTACGGATACATACCCTTAGCCCCGAGGGTGAACTACTCCCTCCTCGTCATGGAGACCGCCGGGATGAGGAAGATGGCCTCCGGTGATGGTTTCCCCCTCCGGCAGGGTGCCAGAACGGGCTCCCGATTGGTTTTTCGTGGCTACAGAGGCTTGCGGCGGCGGAACTCCCGATCTAGGTTTCTTTCTGGAGGTTTCTCGATTTATAGGAGTACTTGGCATTGGAATCAAGTCAGGGGGGTGCTCGAGGGACCCACGAGCCAGGGGGGCGCGCCCTAGGGGGGGCGCCCCCTAGGCTTGTGGCTGCCTCGGAACTCCTCTCTGGTATCTTTTTGCTCCAGTATTTTTTATATTTTCCAAAAATATTCTCCGTAAATTTTCAGCCCATTCCGAGAACTTTTATTTCTGCACAAAAAAATGACACCATGGTAGTTCTGCTGAAAACAGCGTCAGTCCGGGTTAGTTCTAATAAAATCATACCAAAATCATATAAAATTATTGTAAACATGGCATGAATACTTCATAAATTATAGATACGTTGGAGACGTATCAGTTATTGATTGCAATAAAAGCAAGGTTACCTTTCATGTCAATGGCAAGCAACATACCGTGCATTTCCCGAAGAAGCAAACTTTGGCTAATAATATTAATTTCATCGAGCCTATTCCCACGGTTATCATTGGAAGTTTTACAATTCCTCTACCTACTACCAAGAAGAAATATTATAATCTTATTGTTGGGGAGATGCAAATCCCCATTGAGGTAACCTAGTGATATACGAAAATTCTTCTGTTGCATGTTAATAGGAAACGGTTGTTAATAAGACTTGATCAACCTTATTAATGGATCCTTTTCGGAAGACATATGATTGATGAATTTAGTATATATTCACAACTCTCTGTATCAAAAGTTTATCCTCTGTTATTTTTAGTTTACATAAAATAAATTAGTTTGATTTTTCGGTTTTCTGTTTTTCCCGTGCATAGAAAAATAGCCAAAAATAAAAAGTCTCAGATTGCCACAAAATTTTAACATGATTTTTCTGGAATATATAAGAATTTTTGGCATAAAAATTGCCGCAGGGAGGTGCACCTATGTGCCACAAGCCAACAGCGCGCGCCCCATAGGCCGCGCCATGATGGCTTGTGGGGCCCACTGGGCCCCCCTGCCTTATCCCTCCAGCTCACTCCTTCTCCTACCTCCAGGAAAAAATTCCCTAGCTCTCTCTCCCGTGTTCTTCCTCTAGAAACTGAAAATTTCGATCTCTTTGCTCGAAACTCCGTTTCTGAAATTGTTTTGAGGAATTGTTCCTTGGTATGTGACTCGTCCACTCCTCCAATTAGTTTTTGTTTTAGTGGTTTATATTTTGCATATTATGCTGTACTTGGTGCTACAAAAAATGAGCTTGCATATTGAATTCTTTGAGTTCCAAGTAGTATGAATGCTTGATATGGCCTCTAGGCATCATTATGAGTAGTTGCTAGCAATCTTGCAAAGTTTTATTGACATAAATTTGTGGCTAGAAAATTTCAGAAATTTGTGCTTAGGAAAATGAATTTGTTAAGGAAAGGTTCTTCAAGCCGGAGCCCCAAGGGAGTTGTTGGGAGAACTCAGGACCGCGACATCAACATTGTTCGCAACACGGAGGTAAGGCCCTGTGAATGGCCACATACGCCCTTCATGAACGAAGTGGGTTTTTATGAAGAATTCATGCAATTCGTTGCAAATGCTGGGCTTACCGACTTCCTCGCAGATGAGTTTGACCAATATTATCTTCTTACTAATTCCTTCGTGCAAAACTTTTACTTCACAAATATGCCCGATGCTCCCACAATACGTTTTGATCTTTATGCCACAAACTATGAACTGCCTCTACATGAATTTTGTGAAATATGTTTGCTTCCCTCTGACAGGGGAATGCGTGAGCCTAATGTCACGCCCAAGATGCGATCCTATCCTTATTTTGGCACGAGGGCTTCGACAGGGATAGAAGCGCATCTCGTCGTTTTGCAAGAATGGATATCATTACAAGTATATCTAAAGAAGAGATGAGTATATGGAATTGTCTTACACTCGCCACAAGCTACATCAATATCACATCAATACAACAACATAGCCATCATCATACAGAAGAGAAGGGTCCGACTACGGACGAAATCAAACGATAAAATGACATCCATCCTTGCTATCCCATGCTGCCGTCCTGGAACCCATCCTAGATTGATGATGATGAAGAAGAAGAACTCCAAATCAAACAAGCATCGCGCTCACGTCAAATCATCGCATTACCTGTACCTGCAACTATTGTTGTAGTAATCTGTGAGCCACAGGGACTCAGCAATCTCATTTCCAAGGGTATCAAGACTATTAAAGCTTACTGGGTGAGGTAAGGTTAAGTGGTGAGGCTGCAGCAAGCACTAAGAATTTATTTGAGTGGCTAACTTACGAGTACAAGAATAAGGGGGGATGATTGTCGAATAAACGGACGTGAACAATGATCACTAAGTGATCCTGAACACCTATTACGGTCAAGCATAACCCCACCGTGTTCTCTCTCGGATCATAAATTCACGAGAAGAGATAGTCACGGTTACGCACACGGTTGGTGTATTTTATTTGAGTTTACTTTAAGTTTGCTATGACCGGGTGTTAAACAAAGTTTCCAAGTTGCCACGTAACCGCGGGCACGTCTTTCCAAAAGATTTAACCCTGCAGGGATGCTCCAACTCATCCATCACAAACTAACCACACGCCACGGGAATAACCTCGACCACGAATCCCGTGATTTCTTAGGCAATTCCATTGGACAACCGCAACCTCGAGATAGCCCGAAGTATTATCAGAATTCCTCGTGCAAGACATTTGAGAAAGGTAAAACAAGTCCAGCAAGACCGCCCGGCGTACCGACAAAACCCGATAGGAGCCGCGTATCTCGTTCTCAGGGTATGACCGGATGAGCTAGACGTTGGGTTGGCTGAAACCCCGGGTGACCAGGGGGTGCCGAACATCGCTCGGTTTGGACCAACACTCATGAGGAGCACTGGCCCGGGTGGTTGATTAAGTATCCTCGGGTTAATTACTCCCTATGCAGGTTTATTAGTTATTAGGCAAATGTAGTACCAAAGTTGGGTCTTGCCGGACAAGTTTTTATCTAAAACGAATGGTCAAGGGGTTCCCCATAACAACCCCGAGCATGTTAGGAGCGCAAAATATGGAACATAACACCGGTACACAAGTAACAAGGGCGGCAAAAGTGGAACAAAACACCGAGCAAAAGGCCAAGCGTTCCACCTTTTACCAAGTATATATGTGCATTAAATTAAATAGCAATAATATTGCGATATATCAAAATATCCATGTTGCACATGGAAGAACTTGCACCTGCAACTAGCAACACTATAAGAAGGGCTGAGCAAGCGGTAACATAGCCAAACAATGGTTTGCTGGGTTGTGGAGGTGTTAGAGACTTATCATGGCATTTTAGGAGGCTTGACAAACAAGTGGTAGGTAGCGAGACAAGCGATAGAAACGAGACATCTAGCATGGCAATGATAGTAATGGTATCCAGAGAAATGATCATCTTGCCTGAGATCCCACTTGAAAGAAGATCGAGTCCATGAAGAAGACGAACCAACATAGTCGAACGAATCCTCACACTCCGAACGATTTCGGAACTCTATCGAGAAGAAGCAATCCGGAACAACAATCAACACATGATAAACACCACAACATATGCATAACATGATGCGCAAGCAATGATGATGCATGTCAAGTTTAAATATGCAAGGCATGGCAATCACAACAATCAAACACTACAAATTAAGTGAAGTTCAATATGTAACGGGTTGCATATTGACGAAACTCCACATTCGAATTATTTAGTTTACTCTTGTTTAGGTACTCATCAATATTAAATGTTGTTTAACATGGGTGGTCATGGCCTAAGGTAAAGATGGAATTAAGCAATTTTAAATGGAGAGGGAGAACATACATACAACAAAATCATAGCTCTCCATATTACGAGAATTACGGTTAATGTTGTCTCACTTAATAAACATTTTAAATGTTGTTCATCATGGCAAGAGGTGCAGCATACACAACTACATCATCTAGGCATTTTAAATGAGGCCCGAAAACAACATATAGTATTTCTGAAATGACCTCATATGCAAATTATGAATTTGGTCCAGATCTGTTATAGACATATTTTACATTATATAAACAGGAAAATAAAGTGCACCATGTGATTCTACGCATTTTTCTAGACAAGTTACATATGTGGATCATTTTAAACGGAGCTACGGTTATTTAGTTATGAAATAAATCATTTTAACATGACATTTATGCAAATTTTATGCAAACAGCAAGTTAAACATTTTTATCATGGATGAAAGTTGCATACTGAGAAAATACACGAAATCCTAAGCATTTTCATGCATAAAACATTTTAATACGATGCGCGGTCATTCAGTTATTAACATACTAAAACAGTTGTAATTATGCAGTCCTGGAAATTAGTGAAATACATCCGGCCAAAAAAATATACTACGCGGGCCGAATTGCAGCATACTGCACTGGCCCAATCGGTCATGTGCTGGGTTCCCTTAAAAAAACAGAGAACACATAAAAGAAATAGAACCTGGGATTGAACGCAGGACCTCCTCTGTGTATGCCACTATGGGTAACCAGTTGAGCTACGCTAGAACTGTGATAAAGAATGGAATTTGCGCTAGATGTACCACACCATGCCACTGACTGAACCAAACCGAAAGTGCAAAACAGAGAGGCTTGCAGGTCAACGAGAAAAAGGCAAAGCAAAATAGGGGCGGCTGGGATTCGAACCCAGACCCCTCGGTGCAGTGCACGAGGTGATTACCAACTCGGCTAGCAGGCTATTTGTGAAACAGTAGGTCGCCCGAACTACTTGAACATAGACAGAAAAGCACGAGCTTTGGCCATGGATATCCAGCGATGCTTGCCAGCGAGGATGGAGAGCAAAATGCCGACGGTTCCAGCAACTAGACCAAGGCGGGCGTGCGGGAATGGCACGGGAGGTCCTCACCTAGCTGGGATGGCTCGGCGGTCCAAAGCGAGGTGGACGGTCGAGGCAGAGGCGACGTCCTCCTCTGCCCAAACTGCTGCTGCTCGATGCCGCGAAGGAGGCCGACGGGATTTGGGCGCTGGAGGTCGGGGATGGAGCGCGCATGGCGGGATCTGGCGGCTCCAGGCGCGGGATGATGTTCCCCGGCGAGGAGACGAGTTGAGGCGTCCATGCGGCAGCGGAGCTTCTGAAGAGGTCCATGGCGGGGCTGCGGAGCTGCTTTGTCCATGACGGTAACCAAAACAGAGGGAGATTAGGGGAAGAGAGAGAGAGCCACGGGGATGGAAAAGAGAGCATGGGAGGCCGGCTCTGCTCACCGGCGTGAGGACGGCGAGGGCAGCCGGGTCCAGCGGCTTGAAGGGCGGGGAGGCGACAGCCATGGGAGCCCCTACGAGGTCCTTGAGGGGAAGAAGGGCGGCCGAAGGAAGATGGACGGTGAGGCCGATGACGATGACGATGGGCGAAGCGGGCAGGTTTCGGGGTAGCCATGGCATTCCCTGCGAGGAGGCCGGAGGTGGAGACGGGAGGCTAGGCATGGGGACTGCGGTGGTCGGCTGCTGCGAGGAGGCGCATGGAGGCGATCTGGCTGGTTGTAAGTGGTTCGGGAAGGGCTGGCTGGTTGGAGGATTCAATCGGGAGGGGATCCCGAGGAAGATAGTGGCGGCGGCGGACAAGGGATAGATGGGACAACTCCCTAGATTTTAGGGTTGCACTAGTAGATGGTCTTTATATAGCGAAACTGATTAGGTTTGGACTCTCCGATTAAGATCGGACGGTCGGGAAAAAAGGTTAGGAAGTCCAATTGAAAAACCGATGACGGTTTGGGGTATTACGGGGATGATCCAGATTCAACGGTCACGACTCGGCGATTCGTGTTCGGGGGAATTATCGGGCACGCGCGAGGGGTCTGTGCACCATGCCGAGGGGCTAGGCATGAGAAGAGAGGGAAGACGGGCAGCCCGGTAACATGTTTTGAAAATCGAAAACGTCTGCGATTTGACCGGCTATAGTGCCGCTATATATTTAACGTTATGGGCATCAAATGACCTCTGAATGCGACGGAACTTGGCAGGCGGACTACCTACACTATATTGAGACCACATGCCAACTTTCGACCAATCCAGAGAATGTTTTATATGCGCACTTTAAAAACGATATTTTCCGATGCCGCGAGCGCGTGCGTGTGTGGTTGGTCTCAAAATGGTCAAGGACAAAAACGGAGAGAACCGGCAACTACGAACGGAATGCGAGTTTTCGAAAACGAGTGACGATGCTATGCAGATGATGCGAATGATGCGATGATGAATGCGACAACCAAACGAATCACACGACGAGAATGGAAATAAAACGGGAATCTTCTGGAGCGTTGGTCTCGGGCGGTTACAACTCCCCTCCACTTACAAGAGATCTCGACCCGAGATCTTAGAATGAAAAGGGGAAGAAGAAGAGGAAAGGAAGAGGTAAAACTTAGTTGCTTCTTTAACAAACGAATGAAACCAACAAAACTTCGAGGTTGAGAAGAGATGAAGAATGGCACGAGGAACAACAAGAATTCCAAAAGAAATTGGGCAACACTTCGGTAGAAAGAGAAGCAAAACTTGATAAGATAGAAAGAACTTGAAAATGATGGCACAACCTCCGGTTAAACGAACAAGCAAGGAAGAACATGATCTTGACAATCCGAGATGATGGGATGAATAAAGCAACATCACAATGCCTCCGGAACAAGGAAAGAAGCTAGATCGAAGGAAAGAAAGAATAGAGAAGGAAATGACAACTTCTACCACAAATGAATTTGACAAGCACCTTAACAGAGAAGGGTTCAACGGAGTTGTTGAAAATCAACAACAAAAGAATAAGCTTGTTGTGGGCTTATGGAAAACATCTCAAAACTATGAGGTGACAACCGGCCACTAAAGGAAACAATTGATTGCATGGGAGCAACAAGATATGCAAAACTTCTTTCACCAAGAGGATACATTGTGAACTTGGATCCTTGATAAGCACCATGATAGCAACAAATGCTTTAGGTGAAATCCAATCCAAGATAGCTCCAATGAGGAAGATGATGGGTTTACATATCTCATTCTTGTCAACTACTCTTCGAGACTCCTCATGAATCAAGAATGCTATAACACCACCTCAAGGATAAGGGAGAATGAATTGCACTTTGAAATGCAAGATAAGGAATACTTGAGGTCCTCCAACAAGAATCTTGAAGAACACCTTGAGAATGAAAGAAATTTTGATGAACCACCATGTAGAGCCTCCATGAAGAACTCCGGATAGAAAATGATAATAGAAAACAAATGAAGGTTGAAAAGAACAAGAGTTGAAGCCTTGCAAAGATTAAGATGGAACTTCGCGAAGAGATACTTGACAAAACTTGGAACTCCGAAAAAGAAAAGATGAGAATACTTGAAATCGAAAATTTGATATCACGAACAACTCCGGAAGAAGGATTGAAATCACAAAAATAAGAATTATGTTATGCTATCCTTCATCAAGTTAAATTGATGACAAGCAACGGATTTGGCATACTACTTATTCTTCCTGAAAAGATTGGAGAGAGGAAGCATAGACTTGAAGAATTCTGAATGAACCACCAGTAAGGATTTGAAACGACTGAGGATACTACAAATGAACGGAGATACATGACATGCGAATGAAGAGATCACGATCCGCCTAGAGAAATCTTGAGCGAAGCACTGGGATAATTGAGACACGAATGGAGAGACAACAATTGAGAAAAATTTGAGAACGAAAGCTGAAAGCTGAGAACGAAGAAATCTTCTGAAATGATGGCCTTCGGAGGATCAAGGAATGAAAACAACTCTGAAATGCTACGGATAGATATGGAAGGAATTTCTCATGATCAAACAATTAGAGAGAATAGCATAAAGCTGAAATCACGAATCTTCGAAAGAACGGATAAAGATTTAAGAGAAACTCTTCTTCGGTCTTGCAGATTGAGAAAGGTGACGAGAAACAACACCATGAATTACTGAGATACTCCAGAACAACGAATAAGGAAAGGTTGAGCCAATGATGAAAATAATTTGAAGCGATCTTGGAGAAGGAATATGACTGATGAAATCATTCTTACGTCATATTGGAAAGAACTTGAGGACATCTCCCGAAAGATTAGCAGAGCCATGTATGATCCTGGGGAAAACCTGTGGGTTATGGGCCCACTCAAAATAAAACACCATTGAAACAATTGCTTAGAAAGAGAGATTGCACCGGTACGAATGAAAACTTGATGAGGTTGAGAGCCTCGAAATAATTTAAGAAGATATGAATGGAAATGGAAGTCTTCTAAGATATCTTGCCACTCCGGATAGAATAAAGAGAGGTGAACAACAAGAGAGGCTTGAATAAGAATTCCAACACGGGTACACATCTAGCGAATGAAAAGCATATGATGAGCACCGAAAGCTTGCATTGAATCCACCGGAGAAAAAAACCAGAACAAGAATGATGAACTTCGCACTTGAGCATCTTCACAATGAATCGCCGGATCTAAAACATAAGAAAAGATAGCGGAAGCATCAATGAAAAGAAAGTCACTTGGATGATAATTTAATCGTTGAAGAAAAAGGGCGGGAGGGCAGGAAAAAACAAAGACAACTTGGGACGGATGAAATGAACTCCGGAAAGAAATATGAGGATAAATCTTGCAATTATTGGAGAGGGATTGAATTAACTTGGAGAGAAGCACTCCAGATGGAAAGGAATTGACATGAAAATTTGATTGAGTGAAAGGATTAGCATTCTCATAGAATTATGAGAACACCGCTTAGAAAAGATATGAAATCAATGTTTGACATCGAAGCAACTCGAATTACTATATTCCAACAAAACAAAGGATGAGGCTTCTGAAACAAGCCGGAAACAAACTCATGACAGAGATTTCGTCCGATATTTTTGTGGTAAGGCTCGCACGGGCTCGATCGTACATTGGATTGTCATATTGAAATGACGCTCGAATATGCTCCCTAGGCGTAGCGAACTACAAGGCTTGACGAAGCATACCGAGACTGTCCTCTGTAAGAAAGACCGTGAACAAATGAACCACTAGATGTCGAACCCCAACCTCACATCATGCATCTGTTGAAAGATTAACCTAGGAAAATACTTGAATTCCCACATGAGAACTCCCGAAATCTTTGGTTATGCAATCGGGTCCATGGATACACGGAGTTTTTATCCATCACTCAACTCCTAGCAGTAACACTACTCTCCAGTGTATCACATCCGTCAACACACAACCAGAGATCTCGGAAACTCATCTAGCTCAGACCCTCGTAATCACAACGATACTAAAGATGGCAGCACATGTGATCCCGCTCCCCAGTACTGGGTGCCGCCACACTCTTCGCACCACGAATAGTATTGAAGCAATTTCGAACATCCGCGTCCTAAGATACTAAGGAAACTAAACGATAACGATGTGTCAAGAACCCCTTGGAGCTCAACTCCCCGGGTCCAATCCATACGTACGGGAGGCACCAAGAACAGAGTTCTGGTCACATCGACATCATTGAGGTTCCAAAATATCCGCGTGATCCTAAAAAAAATTTGAGTGAGAAGAGGGTAGAATTAAAATTCCTACGTCAGGGTTCCTCACCAGAGCATAGAAGAGGAGTAAAAAGAATCCTACTCTCCGATATATAACTAGTCTCAAAATAAAAATTTTTCACTAGACTCGACTCGGCCAACTTCGATCAATCAAGGGGGCTCCTAGGTCGGTACAGGCTCTGATACCAACTTGTCACGCCCAAGATGCGATCTTATCCTTATTTTGGCACGAGGGCCTCGACAGGGATAGAAGCGCATCTCGTCGTTTCGCAAGAATGGGTATCATTACAAGTACATCTAAAGAAGAGATGAGTATATGGAATTGGCTTACACTCGCCACAAGCTACATCAATATCACATCAATACAACAACATAACCATCATCATACGGAAGAGCAGGGTCCGACTACGGACGAAATCAAACGATAAAATGACATCCATCCTTGCTATCCCAGGCTGCCGTCCTGGAACCCATCCTAGATTGATGATGATGAAGAAGAAGAACTCAAAATCAAACAAGCATCGCGCTCACGTCAAATCATCTCATTACCTGTACCTGCAACTGTTGTTGCAGTAATCCGTGAGCCACAGGGACCCAGCAATCTCATTTCCAAGGGTATCAAGACTATTAAAGCTTACTGGGTGAGGTAAGGTTAAGTGGTGAGGCTGCAGCAAGCACTAAGCATTTATTTGAGTGGCTAACTTACGAGTACAAGAATAAGGGGGGATGATTGTCGAATAAACGGACGTGAACTAGTAATGATCACTAAGTGATCCTGAACACCTACTTACGGTCAAGCATAACCCCACCGTGTTCTCTCTCGGATCATAAATTCACGAGAAGAGACAGTCACGGTTACGCACACGGTTGGTGTATTTTATTTGAGTTTACTTTAAGTTTGCTATGATCGGGTGTTAAACAAAGTTTCCAAGTTGCCACGTAACCGCGGGCACGGCTTTCCAAAAGATTTAACCCTGCAGGGGTGCTCCAACTCATCCATCACAAACTAACCACACGCCGCGGGAATAACCTCGACCACGAATCCCGTGAATTCCTAGGCAATTCCAATGGAAAACCGCAACCTCGAGATAGCCCAAAGTATTATCGGAATTCCTCGCGCAAGACATTCAAGAAAGGTAAAACAAGTCCAGCAAGACCGCCCGGCGTACCGACAAAACCCGATAGGAGCCGCGTATCTCGTTCTCAGGGTACGACCGGATGAGCTAGACGTCGGGTTGGCTGAAACCCCGGGTGACCAGGGGGCGCCGGACATCGCTCGGGACCAACACTCATGAGGAGCACTGGCCCGGGTGATTGATTAAGTATCCTCGGGTTAATTACTCCCTATGCATGTTTATTAGTTATTAGGCAAATGTAGTACCAAAGTTGAGTCTTGCCAGACAAGTTTTTATCTAAAACGAATGGTCAAGGGGGTCCCCATAACAACCCCGAGCATGTTAGGAGCGCAAAATATGGAACATAACACCGGTACACAAGTAACTAGGGCGGCAAAAGTGAAACAAAACACCGAGCAAAAGGCCAAGCGTTCCACCTTTTATCAAGTATATATGTGCATTAAATTAAATAGCAATAATATTGTGATATATCAAAATATCCATGTTGCACATGGAAGAACTTGCACCTGCAACTAGCAACACTATAAGAAGGGCTGAGCAAGCGGTAACATAGCCAAACAATGGTTTGCTGGGTTGTGGAGGGGTTAGAGGCTTATCATGGCATTTTAAGAGGCTTGACAAACAAGTGGTAGGTAGCGAGACAAGCGATAGAAACGAGACATCTAGCATGGCAATGATAGTAATGGTATCCAGGGAAATGATCATCTTGCCTGAGATCCCGCTCGGAAGAAGATCGAGTCCATGAAGAAGACGAACCAACGTAGTCGAACGAATCCTCACACTCCGAATGCTTTCGGAACTCTATCGAGAAGAAGCAATCCGGAACAACAATCAACACATGATAAACACCACAACATATACATAACATGATGCGCAAGCAATGATGATGCATGTCAAGTTTAAATATGCAAGGCATGGCAAGGACAACAATCAAACACTACAAACTAAGTGAAGTTCAATATGTAACGGCTTGCATATTGACGAAACTCCACATTCGAATAATTTAGTTTACTCTTGTTTAGGTACTCATCAATATTAAATGTTGTTTAACATGGGTGGTCATGGCCTAAGGTGAAGATGGAATTAAGCAATTTTAAATGGAGAGGGAGAACATACATACAACAAAATCATAGCTCTCCATATTACGAGAATTACGGTTAATGTTGTCTCACTTAATAAACATTTTAAATGTTGTTCATCATGGCAAGAGGTGCAACATACACAACTACATCATCTAGGCATTTTAAATGAGGCCCGAAAACAACATATGGTATTTCCGAAATGACCTCATATGCAAATTCTGTATTTGGTCCAGATCTGTTATAGACATATTTTATATTATATAAACAGGAAAATAAAGTGCACCATGTGATTCTATGCATTTTTCTAGACAAGTTACATATGTGGATCATTTTAAACGGAGCTACGGTTATTTAGTTATGAAATACTCCCTCCGTCCCAAATTAAGTGACTCAAAAATGACTCAAGTTTGTACTAACTTTAGTACAAAGTTGAGTCATTTTTGACTCACTTATTTTGGGACGGAGGGAGTAAATCATTTTAATATGACATTTATGCAAGTTTTATGCAAACAGAAAGTTAAACATTTTTATCATGGATGAAAGTTGCATACTGAGAAACTACACGAAATCCTAAGCATTTTCATGCATAAAACATTTTAATACGATGCGCGGTCATTCAGCTATTAACATACTAAAACAATTGTAATTATGCAGTCCTGGAAATTAGTGAAATACATCTAGCCAAAAAAATATACTACGCGGGCCGAATTGTAGCATACTGCACTGGCCCAGTCGGTCATGTGCTGGGTTTCCTTAAAAAAACAGAGAACACATAAAAGAAATAGAACCTGGGATTGAACCCAGGACCTCCTCTATGTATGCCACTATGGGTAACCAGTTGAGCTACGCTAGAACTGTGATAAAGAATGGAATTTGCACTAGATGTACCACACCATGCCACTGACTGAACCAAACCGAAAGTGCAAAACAGAGAGGCTTACAGGTCAACGAGAAAAAGAGGTGATTACCAACTCGGCTAGCAGGCTATTTGTGAAACAGTAGGTCGCCCGAACTACTTGAACATAGACAGAAAAGCACGAGCTTTGGCCATGGATATCCAGCGATGCTTGCTGGCGAGGATGGAGAGCAAAACGACGACGGTTCCAGCAACTAGACCAAGGCGGGCGTGCGGGAATGGCACGGGAGGGTCCTCACCTAGCTGGGATGGCTCGGCGGTCCAAGGCGAGGTGGACGGTCGGGACAGAGGCGACGCCCTCCTCTGCCCAAACTGCTGCTGCTCGATGCCGCGAAGGAGGCCGACGGGATTTGGGCGCTGGAGGTCGGGGATGGGGCGCGCATGGCGGGATCTGGCGGCTCCGGGCGCGGGATGATGTTCCCCGGCGAGGAGACGAGTTGAGGCGTCCATGCGGCAGCGGGAGCTTCTGAAGAGGTCCATGGCGGGGCTGCGGAGCTGCTTTGTCCATGACGGTAACCAAAACAGAGGGAGATTAGGGGAAAAGAGAGAACCACGGGGATGGAAAAGAGAGCATGGGAGGCCGGCTCTGCTCACCGACGTGAGGACGGCGAGGGCAGCCGGGTCCAGCGGCTTGAAGGGCGGGGAGGCGACAGTCATGGGAGCCCCTACGAGGTCCTTGAGGGGAAGAAGGGCGGCCGGAGGAAGCTGGACGGCGAGTCCGATGACGATGACGATGGGCGAAGCGGGCAGGTTTCGGGGTAGCCATGGCATTCCCTGCGAGGAGGCCGGAGGTGGAGACGGGAGGCTAGGCATGGGGACTGCGGTGGTCGGCTGCTGCGAGGAGGCGCATGGAGGCGATCTGGCTGGTTGTAAGTGGATCTGGAGGGGCTCGCTGGTTGGAGGATTCAATCGGGAGGGGATCCCGAGGAAGATAGTGGCGGCGGCGGACAAGGGATAGATGGGACAACTCCCTAGATTTTAGGGTTGCACTAGTAGATGGTCTTTATATAGTGAAACTGATTAGGTTTGGACTCTTCGATTTAGATCAGACGGTCGGGAAAAAAGGTTAGGAAGTCCAATTGAAAAACCGATGATGGTTTGGGGTATTACGGGAATGATCCGGATTCAACGGTCACGACTCGGCGATTCGTGTTCGGGGGAATTATCGGGCACGTGCGAGGGGTCTGTGCACCGTGCAGAGGGGCTAGGCATGAGAAGAGAGGGAAGACGGGCAGCCCGGTAACATGTTTTGAAAATCGAAAACGTCTGCGATTTGACCGGCTATAGTGCCGCTATATATTTAACGTTACGGGCATCAAACGACCTCTGAATGCGACGAAACTTGGCACGCGGACTACCTACACTATATTGAGACCACATGACAACTTTCGACCAATCCATAGAATGTTTTATACGCGCACTTTAAAAATGATATTTTCCGACGCCGCGGGCGCGTGCGTGTGTGGTTGGTCTCAAAATGGTCAAGGACAAAAACGGAGAGAACCGACAACTATGAACGGAATGCGAGTTTTCGAAAACGAGTGACGATGCTATGCAGATGATGCGAATGATGCGATGATGAATGCGACAACCAAACGAATCACACAACGAGAATGGAAATAAAACGGGAATCTTCTGGAGAGTCGGTCTCGGGCTGTTACAACTCTCCTCCACTTACAAGAGATCTCGACCCGAGATCTTAGAATGAAAAGGGGAAGAGGAAGAGGAAAGGAAGAGGTAAAACTTAGTTGCTTCTTTAACAAACGAATGAAACCAACAAAACTTTGAGGTTGAGAAGAGATGAAGAATGGCACGAGGAACAACAAGAATTCCAAAAGAAATTGGGCAGCACTTCGGTAGAAAGAGAAGTAAAACTTGATAAGATAGAAAGAACTTGAAAATGATGGCACAACCTCCGGTTAAACGAACAAGCAAGGAAGAACATGATCTTGACAATCCGAGATGATGGGATGAATAGAGCAACATCACAATGCCTCTGGAACAAGGAAAGAAGCTAGATCGAAGGAAAGAAAGAATAGAGAAGGAAATGACAACTTCTACCACAAATGAATTTGACAAGCACCTTAACAGAGAAGGGTTGAATGGAGTTGTTGAAAATCAACAACAAAAGAATAAGCTTGTTGTGGGCTTATGGAAAACATCTCAAAACTATGAGGTGACAACCGACCACTAAAGGAAACAATTGATTGCTTGGGAGCAACAAGATATGCAAAACTTCTTTCACCAAGAGGATACATTGTGAACTTGGATCCTTGATAAGCACCATGATAGCAACAAATGCTTTAGGTGAAATCCAATCCAAGATAGCTCCAATGAGGAAGATGATGGGTTTACATATCTCATTCTTGTCAACTACTCTTCGAGACTCCTCATGAATCAAGAATGCTATAACACCACCTCAAGGATAAGGGAGAATGAATTGCACTTTGAAATGCAAGATAAGGAATACTTGAGGTCCTCCAACAAGAATCTTGAAGAACACCTTGACAATGAAAGAAATTTTGATGAACCACCATGTAGAGCCTCCATGAAGAACTCCGGATAGAAAATGATAATAGAAAACAAATGGAGGTTGAAAAGAAAAAGATTTGAAGCCTTGCAAAGATTAATATGGAACTTCACGAAGAGATACTTGACAAAACTTGGAACTCCAGAAAAGAAAAGATTAGAATACTTGAAATCGAGAATTTGATATCACGAAAACTCCGGAAGAAGGATTGAAATCACAAAAATAAGAATTATGTTATGCTATCCTTCATCAAGTTAAATTGATGACAAGCAACTGATTTGGCATACTACTTATTCTTCCTAAAAAGATTGGAGAGAGGAAGCATAGACTTGAAGAATTCTGAACGAACCACCGGTAAGGATTTGAAATGACCGAGGATATTAGAAATGAACGGAGATACATGACATGCGAATGAAGAGATCACGATCCGCCTAGAGAAATCTTGAGCGAAGCACTGGGATAATTGAGACATGAACGAAGAGACAACAATTGAGAAGAATTTGAGAACGAAAGCAGAAAGCTGAGAACGAAGAAATCTTCTGAAATGATGGCCTTCGGAGGATCGAGGAATGAAAACAACTCTGAAATGCTCCGGATAGATATGGAAGGAATTTCTCATGATCAAACAATTAGAGAGAATAGCATCAAGCTGAAATCACGAATCTTTGAAAGAACGGATAAAGATTTAAGAGAAACTCTTCTTCGGTCTTGCAGATTGAGAAAGGTGACGAGAAACAACACCATGAATTACTGAGATACTCAGGAACAAAGAATAAGGAAAGGTTGAGCCAATGATGAAAATAATTTGAAGCGATCTTGGAGAAGGAATATGACTGATGAAATCATTCTTACGTCATATTGGAAAGAACTTGAGGACATCTTCGGAAAAATTAGAAGAGCCAGGTAAGATTCTGGGGAAAACATGTGGGTTATGGGCACACTCAAAATAAAACACCATTGAAACAATTTCTTAGAAAGAGAGATTGCACCGGTACGAATGAAAACTTGATGAGGTTGAGAGCCTCGAAATAATTTAAGAGGATATGAATGGAAATGGAAGTCTTCTGGGATATCTTGCCACTCCGGATAGAATAGAGAGAGTTGAACAACAAGAGGGTCCGACTACGGACGAAATCAAACGGTAAAATGACATCCATCCTTGCTATCCTAGGCTGCCGGCCTAGAACCCATCCTAGATCGAAAAAGAAGAAGAAGAACTCCAAATCAAACAAGCATCATGCTCACGTCAAATCATCGCATTACCTGTACCTGCAACTGTTGTTGTAGTAATCTGTGAGCCATAGGGACTCAGCAATCTCATTTCCAAGGGTATCAAGACTATTAAAGCTTAATGGGTGAGGTATGGTTAAGTGGTGAGGTTGCAACAAGCGCTAAGCATTTATTTGAGTGGCTAACTTACGAGTACAAGAATAAGGGGGGATGATCGTCATATAAACGGACGTGATCTAGTAATGATCACTAAGTTATCCTGAACACATACTTACGAGTCAAACATAACCCCACCGTGTTCTCTTTCGGAGCGGGCCTGGAGGGGCCTCCTCCCTCCAGGGGCCTTGGCATCGTCCCCCTCGCGAGGGCGGGACTCTCGCGAGGGCCTTGTCTTGAGTGATGCCGCATCAGGCCATGCCAGGCCGTTGAAATGGGCCACGCCCTGGGCCGCAGGCAGGCAGGTCTGGGTACCCCCGTTCCCAGAACGCCGACAGACACAGGCTGGCAAACGTCTCCTCCAGATCCTCGATCAGGGTCCTCGCCTTTCGCGAATTGACCACGATGTCATTGACGTACGCCTCCACATTTCTCCCGAGCTGCTGCCCCAGGGCAATGCGCATCAACCGCTGGAAGGTCGCGCCGGCGTTCCGCAGCCCGAAGGGCATGCACACGTAGCAGTACACGCCGCACGGGGAGAGGAAGGCCATCTTCTCGACGTCTTCCACCGCCATCTTGATTTGGTGGTAACCTGAGAAAGCATCCAGAAAGCATAACAGATCGCACTCGGCACTGGAGTCCACGATCTGGTCGATGCGCGGGAGCGGGAAGGGGTCCTGAAGACAAGCCTGGTTGAGACTCGTGAAGTCGACGCACATGCGTTCCTTCCCACCCTTCTTGGGGACAATCACTGGGTTGGCCAGCCAATCTGGGTGCCATACCTCCCGAACAACACCAGCTTCCCGTAGCTTGCTGACCTCTTGGACGATGAACGCTTGCTTCTCTTGTGCTTGTCGTCTTGCTTTTTGCTTCACCGGGCGCGCATTGGGGCGCACCCTTAGGTGGTGTTCGATCACCTCTCTCGGGACGCCTACAAGGTCGCGCGCCTCCCACGCAAACACGTCCTTGTTCACATGGAGGAAGTCAACCAGCGCCTTCCCCTGCTCCGGGGGAAGGCTGGCGCCAATGGTGAAGGTGTGGCACGGGCTCCCGTCGTCAGCAAGCACTTGCTTCGTCTCAGCCCGGTCCTGAGAGAACAGATGCTTCTTCTTCGCGGGTGCAGCCTTCGGAGCCTGCGCGACGCTCTCGGCGTCGGGGCGCGAGGCCGTTGCGGCCTTGTAGACGAGCTTGAGGGCTCGGACCACGTCCTTGGTGTCTCCGACCACGGTGATGATGCCGCTGCTACCAGGCATCTTGATGATGTTGTAGCCTGGGTGCGTCCTCGCCATGAACTTGGCGAGGGACGGATATCCCAGGATGGCGTTGTACGGGAGGCTGATGTGGGCCACATCGAAGTCGATCAGCTCGGTGCGGTAGTTGTCGCGAGTGCTGAAGGTGACGGGGAGGCGCACCTGCCCCAAGGGGGTGGCGGAGCCTCTGACCATCCCTGAGAAGGGCCTGGAGGGCGCAAGCTGGTCGTAGGGCACCTGAAGCATGTCGAAGGCCTCTATGGAAAGGATGTTTAGGCCGGCGCCACCGTCGATGAGGGTCTTGGTGACCGCAATGTTAATGATGGTGGGCGTGCACAACATGGGGAGCGCGCCGGCAGCGACCGTCATCCTGGGATGGTCCCTGGAGTCGAAGGTGATGTCGGTCTCCGGCCTCGCCCTGCTCCGCGGGGCCTCGGGTCGCGGCTGAGTTGCGCCCGCCTAGCAGAGAAGCTGCTTGACATGGAGGCCGGACGCGGGCGCCTGCGACCCGCCGATGATACAAGCGACCGCGGACACGGCCAGGCAACCCGCAGTGTCCCCATAGGCCACGGGCTGCCAAGCCTGGGGACTTGCACCTGCCATGGAGATGACGAGGCGAGGGCGGAGCGCGGCTGATGAAGGAGGAGCTTCGACACGCCCCTACCTGGCGCGCCAAATGTCGGAATCGGGGCTCCGTAGACCCAAGAAGGTTCGAACTCTGGGGCATGTGCGAAGATCTCAACCAGCTCAAGCCTCAAGCTCGCCACTCCACAGCCAAGCCTCGCCAAATATGCGCGAGCGAACGAGAAGACGGACACAGAGATTTACCCAGGTTCGGGCCACCTTGCGGTGTAAAACCTACTCCCGCTTTTGGTGGATTGGCCTCACGAGGAGGTTTGGGGATGAACTAGTACAGTGGTGAGCGACCTCGCGAGGGCTCTTGAGTGAGGGTGGATCGATCTCTCCTTCTACGGTGGAGGCTAGTCCCTATTTATAGTGGCCTTGGTCCTCTTCCCTTATCACACAGGCGGGAAGGGATCCCAGAACGGCCAAATTTGAAAGGGGACAGGAGGTACAGCTTATCTTGACTAAAGGTGGTCTTTGCCTGCAAAGCAACTGGGCGTGACGCAGTGGTGGGCTCGGCGATGACATCCGTCCTGGCGAGCTCGTGGTCTTGGTCTTGTTGCATTGGAATGGAAACCTTTGCGGGATTCCTTGGGAACCCGCGTGCGTCCTTGCCTCCTTAGCACCAAAGAGGAAACTGTCCCCTCTGCGCCCGCTGGCGCCCGCCTGCCTTGGTCGTCATGGCTCACGTCATCGCAGCCTCCTGAGGCCGGGTACCTGCATAGGAATCTCCGCTCCTCGGGAGGCAACCTGGGGAGGCCGCTCCCCTGGAGGTCTTGGCGTCGTTCTTATCGCGAGGCCGGGGCCCTCACGAGGGTCTTGTCTTCGGGGGTTTGTTGCCAGGCCGTACTAGGCCGTCGAGGTGGGCCACGCGCTGGGCCGCAAGCAGGCAGGTCTGGGTATCCCCGATCCCAGAACGCCGAGAGAGCCGATGTCACAGACGAGTTGAATGCAGCAGTCGTGGTCGTTGCCGTGGGGGTTCTGTCCAGGCCCGTCGCCTCAGATGTCACGAGTGAGCCCCGTCCGAGTGGACGCCTCATCCGAGCGCTCCCGCCCGTCCGAGTGCACCACAGCTGTGCTAGATCCGGTCGGCGTGAAGCTGGTTGATTAGGTCGATGCGAAGTGTTGTGTTCAGAGGCGCTGGTGAGGTTCTGCGTGGACGTGCTCACGAGCGCATGAGCGATGCTCCCTTCGCTGGGGGTGGCCGGCTCTAACCGGCTTGCAGGCAGACAGGATCCAACTAGCGTTGATCTGCAGATCAAGGACTAGAAGAGAGACGGCTGCCAGCTCCAAAATGGATCAAAAATTAGCAATAAATGCCTAGTAATTAGGTGTGATTCTCTGGTTAACTAATGCATTGAATGAGTGCCCACGTCTAAGACATTGAAAGAGTTACCCCACGTCCAGAATTGAATGAGTGCCCACGTCTAAGTTAAAACAAGGAAGTTTCTGCATGTGATGAGAGTTGTAGAGGCAGCCTGGAGTCCAGAGAGTTCCGCTGCGGTGGAAACGGCTTGTCATGACGGAATCGGTCAACAGCCTAGAGGTGATGACAAGGTGGACGAGCGGCTGGCCGCAGCCCAGGCGCTGGAGACGCGGGCAGGCGCAGCCAAGGGCGAGGCCGACGCGAGCGCTAGTGGCCGCGTTTGACTGCTTGGGGAGCCGGAGCTGTGCGCTGGTCGGAGTAGCGCTTTGACGCCCGCGCAGCCGGGCCGAGCGCAGGCAGCCGGGCCGAGCGCAGGCAGCCGGGCCTCGCCGCCCGAGGAAACGAGTCGAGCGCCGGTCGTCGTGCTCTGCCGTCCGAGCAACCAGGACGAGTGTTAGCTGTCGTGCGCATGTGGGCGTTCGATGACGGCGTCGCAGTTGATGTCGGAGACGAGGACGGGTCGGATGGCACCGACGCTGTGCGTAGGAGCTTGACAGTGGCGTCGTAGACGAGGCCGGAGACGGCGGGATGGACCGCGTCGGTGGTCGTTTGTAGGAGTTCGACAGTGACGTCGTAGACGAGGCCGGAGACGACGGGGTGGACCGCGCCGGTGGCTGTTTGTAGGAGCTCGCCAAAGATGAATGAGAAAAGAACCATCTACATCATGGCTCGATAGACGTCATGCCCCACGGTGGGCGCCAAATGTCGTGGGAACGATTCCGACAATAGAAAGGGGTAGTGTAATGGAGCATGATCTATCGAGATGCAAATGGGTGACACGAGTGTTTTAACGAGTTCAGGCCTCTCACGGTGGAGATAACAGCCCTACGTCTCGTGCTCCGGAGAGGCTTTTCTTATCTATCATGAACACGGAGTTACATGGTGTATTTGAGAGAGAAAGAGAGAGGGGGGAGAGCGGATCTCCATGCCTGAGCTAAGTCCTAAGACTAGTGAGAGCCAGAGCCTTGAGGGAAGAAAGAGCTAGCCCTGAGCTATGTGGTGGGGGTGGCTTATATAGAGTGTGCCACCCCTTCACCTCTTATGTTACAAGGTGAGGCGTTGATGCCATAATGTCAGTGTTGGAACACGCGGTACGCTATGCTAGCGCCAAATAAAAATTTCTACCGCGCACCCAAGAACATGCTGCTGGAAATAGATCACGGGATCGGGTTTACCACTAGACACGCAGTCACCGCAGCGGAAGTAGAGTTGGTGATGCATGTAGTCGATCAGCCGATTCGTCTCCTCCTCATGTAGCCGATCTCCCATGAACATCGATCTCCCACGAACAGCTCCTCGCGGATCCCTCGAACAGTTCCTCACGGATCCCTCGAACGGTTCGTCCAAGCACCTCAGATGCGATGCCTCCAAGGTATCCACATGTACGGGGCCAGCGTCGGGCGGCGGACTGCTAGGTCCGATCGCACGACATGGTGGCGTGGGGAGTAGCGGTGGCGGTCGACGGGTGGAAAAAGATCAACCCTGAAAGGTGTGCCCACTCCCCTTTATATAGACCTCCGAGGTGGGCTCAACACTTGAGGCCCACGACGTGTCTATCCATTTTCCATTCGGATCCAATCCGAATGGGCTGCAATCCCTTAAGTGTGCGACCCTATAATTTCACGTACACATGGACACGACCCGAGTCGATAGTCGGTAGCGGCTCCTAGCAGAACATGCCAACTCCCATGTGTGCGCAAAGTCGTTAGACGAACCTCGACAATGTGTCATATACAACATTCCTTTTGCCTCATGATATAGGTTGTAGAGCTCAAGGCGAGTACTTGTCACCCTTGTGGTAGCTCGACATCTCTTCTTGAAACCGTGATGCAGATTCCCGAACTGGGTTAACACTTAACCCATGTCGCATGGCCATGCTTTCTGAATCTGATCACACGAGAGGGCCCAGAGAATATCTCTCCTCACGGAGGGGAAAATCCCATCTTGGTGTTGACACACGAACGCGTCACGCGTACCCTCGACGCCGGGGGTGATGCACCGCAGCTCACGTCGAGGGAGGCCTGCCGGAAGCGCGGTACGCAAGACAATCCGGCAGGCGCTTTTGTAGACCCGACGCACCGCTTCTCCGGGATGGAACCCGTCAGGAGTCACGGATGGACGATGGGCTGCCCTAGGTCGATTCGCTCGCCCCTAGGGCCTCGAGGATCGCCGCACTTCAATACGAAGAACGAACGAAGAACGAGAGAGAAAGAACAAGGGAGAGATGTAAAAACTAGGGTAAAAAATGTAGATTGATTTGTTCGATTGTCTGTTGTTCCAATCGGCCATCACCTCTTCTATTTAAGAGGGGGTTGGACTTCCCGTACAAGTCATGGATTCATCTAGGCTTTCCTTACAAGATAATTACATCAATTCACGTCCTAGAGTCCTAACTCTAGCCTAACTCGGATTCAAACCGAACCTGCCCGAATCTGTGCGTCGACAAGCGGTAGTACCGCTCTAGGCAAGCAGTAGTACCGCTTCCAGCGGTAGTACCGCACTAGGTACGGCTTAGTGCCGCGCCACTTCCGCTTGGGGTCCTCGGGATTCCAGAAGTATTTTCGTAAGCGGTAGTAGACACGGTAGTAAAACACGGTAGTACCGCCCACGCGGTAGTACCGCTTATACAGGCGGTAGTACCGCTCCAGAAGCTATCTTGATGAGCCGGAACGTCCATCTTGATCCCCGGTCTTCGACGGGTTGCCGCCCTCCCGGGAGTACCATCAGGGTATCTTGCCGGGTCGCTTTGCCGGATCGTCCTTGCCGGATCGCCTCCTTGCCGGACCATCTCCTTGCCGGATTGCCTCCTGCCGGGTCATCTCCTTGCCGGGCCGTCTCCTTGCCGGATCGCCTCCTGCCGGGTCGTTCCCTTGCCGGGCCATCTCCTTGCCGGGCCGTCTCCTTGCCGGGCCGTTTCCTTGCCGGGCTATCTCCTTGCCGGATCGTCCCCTGCCTCTGTTTGAATCTTTACTGAAATCGGCAAGCACTCGAAACCGGCAAGCCTTTCGCTCGGGCGGCAAGATTCCATGCCGGCAAGCCTTTCATGCCGGCAATATGAACTTTCTCGTGTAGAAGATCTTGCCGCTTGAGTCCGCCTTTACTGTATTTTGCATCGTGCCAAAATCAGGTGTCAACACATGCCCCCTGTTTTTCGGCAAAACTTGTGTGCCGAAAAATAATTCGCATAGAGCTTGCTCTAAGGACGATGTCAACACTCCATCGGCCATTTATATGTGCTTAGGGCGATAATCATATATCGGCCATGTTTGTGGGTAAGATGATAAGTATATATCTTGAAGTCGACTGCCACCATCCCGAACCGGCGTAGATTCAAAATCCTCCATCTCATCTTCATCTCCCAATGTGTATATTGGACTTAAAATTTCCTCAATAAAAGGGGATGTTTCAGGTGGCGTGGACGATGTAATAGGGGCTGCATCATCCTTTTTTGATGGCGTAGGTGCTGTTGTAGCTAGTGTAGAGACATCTGCGTTTCCTTTTTGTTTAGGCCTCCACACTTGTTTTGTGGGCGCCACGGGCCGAATTTTATTGAACAATTCGTCATTTTGCTCTTCTACTTCATGTGCCGCCTTCTCGCGGCTCCTCATACGTTGTAATCTCCTTTTTTGTGTCTTGGACAGACCGGGAGGACACCACTTAGGTTGAATATACTTGGGATCCCTAGATTCTGCTTCGCTTGGAGAATTTTTTGTTGGCCGATTAGCACCATGGCTTGAACGGCCTTGTGTAGGATAATAAAACTTTTTGTGAGCAGGCCTTCTAGGTGTTGTCCACCCCATATGAAAAGCATAAGGAGCCATTGGGGGCTGCCCCCATCCTCCATTGAAGTCTCCCATGTAATATGGCGCATAGGGGGGTGGCGACATCCATGGTGCCGGTGCCCATGACCCATATGGCCTTGCATAGTGTCGAAACTCTTGCTTCGGAGGTGATCTTGAACGTTTTGAATATGATGGCCGATTGGAGCTAGAACCGGCCGCTCGACTTGCATATTTAGATAGCAACATATCAAAAGTTGGCTTGATTCGCTTGTGCTTAGCTTCACTCCTTTTACACTTGCCAACTTCTGAATTCTTGGGCTTGATAAATTCAACATGAGTATCCTCTTGTACTTGCGGTTGCCCCCCAAGTGCAGGATTTTTTATGGTGATCTTGATTACCTCTCCACCATCGGATTGCTTCTCAAGCACGACTTGCCTCCCCAAGATCTTGTCGCCATCTTTGTTCTTCCTGGGCTCACCAATGACAATATTGTCTTTATTAGCTGATTCGGCTATGTTAGGCCGAATTAACATTTTCTTCCCCTCCAAAGTCATGGTATTCATTGGGAAGGGCTGTCTATCAACTTGCATCTCAGAAAAACTCAATCGTCCGTCATTAATGGTCGATTGTATCTGTCTTCGAAAAACATTGCAATCATTAGTAGCATGAGAAAATGAATTATGATATTTGCAATAAGCACGCCGTTTCAGCTCCTCAAACGGCGCTATGGTGTGTGATATTCTAATCATCTTTTCTTGCAAGAGAGCATCAAATATTCTATCACACTTGGATATATCAAAAGTAAATTTCATCTCCTAATCACGATTCTTACGAATCGGCTTAAGAGCATTGCATGCATAGGGTTTGGCCTTTGAGGACCAAACAAATTCAGTGGTACAGACATCAACCTCATCGTCCGAATATTCATCATTATAATCAAGCATATGCATTCTAGGACGATCGGTTGTTGACCTATGAATCTCTTTACTTCGGCTTTCTTGAGCCAAAGCTTTCTGCAAGACTTGGTTAATATTTAAAAATTCATAACTTTCTAGCCTCTCCTTAATGTGAGTTTTCAAACCATTAAGGACAAGATCCGCCAAGTCTCTTTCGGTTATCACTAAGCTATAGCATCGGTTTTTTATATCTCTAAATCTTTTGACATAATCGGTGACCGATTCATCATGCTTTTGCCTAACCGATGTAAGATGCGATAACTTAAGCTCATTGTCGCCACTATAAAAATGATCATGAAACTTTTGCTCTAGTTGCGACCATAAGAGAATTGAGCCAGGTGGCAAAGCAGCAAACCATGAAAATGCGGTGCCAGTTAAAGATAAGGGAAATAACCGCACTTTCAATTCTTCTATGGAACTTGCTTCACCCAACTGTGCTAGATACTGACTCACATGCTCCCAAGTTGTTTTTGTGCCCTCTCCACTAAATTTGACAAAATCAGGAACCTTATAACCTGGAGGGTACAAAACTGCGTCGAAGTGTTCAGGATAAGACTTTTGATACACACGACTCTTTACTTTCGGCTCGTTTCCGAAAGTTTCTTGAAACATCTTATGCAAATCCTCCCTTAATTTGGCTAAAATTGGATCCGAGGTAGATGAAGATGCTTGTGGCAATGACATAGGAGCAACTTGGGAACTAGCTAGTGATGCAACTTGTGGAGTAGGCGCCGAAACATAATTCGGCGGAAGACCAAACATGCTTGTATTCATAGGTGACGTGACAAAGTAATTCGGCATAGACGCCGAATTGGGCACACTCATAATAGGATTAGGGTATGCAGGTGCGGCCACAAGTTGATTGGTTTGGCTAGGATAAAAATTCATCGGCAAATTGTAATGTTGTTGCATGGGAGGTGCCGATGAAATAGGTAAAGTTGGATTAGGTTTTTCTGGGCTAATGGATACACCAACATTACCACTAGATGACGGCGGCATATTTTTCTGAGCATTGGTATTTGCCACGAAAGAATTGTACGCCATCACATTACCCTTACTAACAAGACTTTCAATCACAGCCAGTTGCTCAGGAGAAAAAACTTTGCTCACAGTGATTTCATCTTGTTCATCAATGGGAGGAGGTAACCTGATTTCTCCAATCGGAGTGATGTTGCCTTGGCGGTCCTTCTTGAAACTTGAAAGAAACGCCTCCAAATCCTCCTCCTCGCGCTTCTTCTTGAGCGCCTCAAAAGCCTCTTCACGTTGTTTCTTGAGCGCTTCGTAGGTCTGGCAATGTTCCTCCGATAGCTCATCAAGACCGGGCTTAATGATGTTATCGGCGCTAACTTCTGAGGGCTGGGGAAGATTTGACATGGTTGATGATGATTCTTGATCTTTCGTCCCCAGCGGAGTCGCCAAAAAGTGTGTTGACACACGAACGCGTCACGCGTACCCTCGACGCCGGGGGTGATGCACCACAGCTCACGTCGAGGGAGGCCTGCCGGAAGCGCGGTACGCAAGAAAATCCGGCAGGCGCTTTTGTAGACCCGACGCACCGCTTCTCCGGGATGGAACCCGTCAGGAGTCACGGATGGACGATGGGCTGCTCTAGGTCGATTCGCTCGCCCCTAGAGCCTCGAGGATCGCCGCACTTCAATACGAAGAACGAACGAAGAACGAGAGAGAAAGAACAAGGGAGAGATGTAAAAACTAGGGTAAAAGATGTAGATTGATTTGTTCGATTGTCTGTTGTTCCAATCGGCCATCACCTCTTCTATTTAAGAGGGGGTTGGACTTCCCGTACAAGTCATGGATTCATCTAGGCTTTCCTTACAAGATAATTACATCAATTCACGTCCTAGAGTCCTAACTCTAGCCTAACTCGGATTCAAACCGAACCTGCCCGAATCTGTGCGTCGACAAGCGGTAGTACCGCTCTAGGCAAGCGGTAGTACCGCTTCCAGCGGTAGTACCGCCCTGGGTATGGCTTAGTGCCGCGCCACTTCCGCTTGGGGTCCTCGGGATTCCAGAAGTATTTTCGTAAGCGGTAGTAGACACGGTAGTAAAACACGGTAGTACCGCCCACGCAGTAGTACCGCTTATACAGGCGGTAGTACCGCTCCAGAAGCTGTCTTGATGAGCCGGAACGTCCATCTTGATCCCCGGTCTTCGACGGGTTGCCGCCCTCCCGGGAGTACCATCAGGGTATCTTGCCGGGTCGCTTTGCCGGATCGTCCTTGCCGGATCGCCTCCTTGCCGGACCATCTCCTTGCCGGATTGCCTCCTGCCGGGTCATCTCCTTGCCGGGCCGTCTCCTTGCCGGATCGCCTCCTGCCGGGTCGTTCCCTTGCCGGGCCATCTCCTTGCCGGGCCGTCTCCTTGCCGGGCCGTTTCCTTGCCGGGCCGTCTCCTTGCCGGGCTGTCTCCTTGCCGGATCGTCCCCTGCCTCTGTTTGAATCTTTACTGAAATCGGCAAGCACTCGAAACCGGCAAGCCTTTCGCTCGGGCGGCAAGATTCCATGCCGGCAAGCCTTTCATGCCGGCAATATGAACTTTCTCGTGTAGAAGATCTTGCCGCTTGAGTCCGCCTTTACTGTATTTTGCATCGTGCCAAAATCAGGTGTCAACACTTGGTTAACCATGTCTCGTGGCATGTCTCACGACTCACCCGAAAGCTACCTTTATAACTACCCAGTTACGGAGTAGCGTTTGATAGACCCTAAGTAAGTCGATCCTCATCCCGAGAACATGCGATGACCTCAGGTCTAGGACATGGCATATACATTGTGCTTGAGACTAACAGATGACATTATCTCGCTGTGTCTCAAAGTGGGTCTGTCCGACTCGGTGATCTCAATCCCCGAGTCCATACTATTAGTTTAGCATCTCTATGCACATGACTTGTGAAACGTAGTCATCAACTGAATCGTATACTAGTAAAGGATATGTGTCCGCATAACCTTAACAACTAGGGACTATTAGAACAATCATCATACTATATATAGTCTCACAAATAAGTCACATACTTATTGATACATATCATTGATGATGTTCAAGGACAATACAAAATACTCATGAATACATAGGAAACGAAATCATCACATGATTGCCTCTAGGGCATATCTCCAACAGTCTCCCACTTACACTAGAGTCAATCATCTAGGCATCGTATGCCCATGGACCTCATGTGCATCTCATGCTTCAACTGCGGGAGAGGCTTTGTTAATGGATCAGCAACATTTTCATCCGTGTGTATCTTGCATATGTTTACATCGCCTCTCTCAACAATGTCGCGAATGAGGTTAAAATGCCTGAGTATGTGTTGGGTTTTATGATGGTTCCGTGGTTCCTTGACTTGTGCAATAGCACCACTATTATCACAATAGAGGTCCAACGGATTGGACGAGTCCTGAACCAATCCAAGATCAGAAATAAAATTCTTCACCCAAACATCTTTTGCAGCTTCAGAAGCCGCAATGTACTCAGCCTCCGTTGTAGAATCAGCTACCGTATCTTGCTTGGCACTCCTCCAGCTCACTGCTCCTCCGTTCAGAATGAACACAAACCCAGATTGCAATCGACTATCATCCCTATCGGTTTGGAAACTAGCATCAGTGTAACTCTTTACAATGAGCTCATCCTCACCTCCATAAACTAGGAACATATCCTTTGTTCTTCTCAAGTATTGAAGGATATTCTTTACCGCTGTCCAGTGACTCTCACCTGGATCAGCCTGGTATCTGCCTACTACGCTTAGAGCAAAGCTAACATCGGGACGAGTACATACCATAGCATGCATGATGGACCCGACAGCCGAAGCATACGGAATCCCATCCATGCGTCTTCGCTCATCAGGAGTCGAAGGACTCTGAGTCTTGCTAAGACTAATGCCATGTGACATGGGCAAGAACCCTTTCTTGGCATCTTGCATGTTGAACCGCTTCAACACCTTGTCTATATACGTACTTTGGCTTAATCCAATAAGCCTTCTCGGTCTATCTCTATAAATCTTGATTCCCAAAATATAAGCTGCTTCTCCCAAGTCTTTCATCGAAAAACTATTTTTCAATGAGTCCTTGACAGATTCAAGCATTTGAACATCATTTCCAATCAACAATATGTCATCCACATACAGGATCAGAAATGCAACTGAGCTCCCACTGACCTTCCTGAATACACAATGATCATAGTCGTTCTTGATGAAGCCAAACTCTTTGACCGCTTCATTAAAATGAATGTTCCAATTCTGAGATGCTTGCCTCAATCCATAAATTGATCTCTGAAGCTTGCATACCTTGCCCGTATTCTTTGGATCGACAAAACCTTCAGGCTGTATCATATACACGTCCTCAGTTAAATTTCCATAAAGGAAAGCCGTTTTGACGTCCATCTGCCATATCTCATAGTCGAAATATGCAGCTATAGCAAGAATGATCCGAATTGATTTAGGCATCGCTACAGGTGAATAAGTGTCACGCCCAAGATGCGATCCTATCCTTATTTTGGCACGAGGGCCTCGACAGGGAAAGAAACGCATCTCATCGTTTCGCAAGAATGGATATCATTACAAGTTCATGTAAAGAAGAGATGAGTATATGAAATTGGCTTACACTCGCCACAAGCTACATCAATACCACAACATATCCAAACATCATACAGAAGAGCAGGGTCCGACTACGGACGAAAACAAACGATAAAATGACATCCATCCTTGCTATCCCAAGCTGCCGTCTGGAACCCATCCTATGATCGATGAAGAAGAAGAAGAAAAACTCCAAATCAAACAAGCATCGCGCTCACGTCAAATCATCGCATTACCTGCACCTGCAACTGTTGTTGTAGTAATCTGTGAGCCACGGGGACTCAGCAATCTCATTTCCAAGGGTATCAAGACTATTAAAGCTTAATGGGTGAGGTATGGTTAAGTGGTGAGGCTGTAGCAAGCACTAAGCATTTATTTGAGTGGCTAACTTACGAGTACAAGAATAAAGGGGGATGATTGTCGCATAAACGGTCGTGAACTACTAATGATCTCTAAGAGATCCTGAACACCTACTTACGAACAAACATAAACCCACCGTGTTCTCTCTCGGTTTAGAAATCACGAGAAGAGACAGTCACGGTTACGCACACGGTTGGTGTATTTTATTTGAGTTTACTTCAGGTTTGCTATGACCGTGTGTTAAACAAAGTTTCCAAGTTGCCACGTAACCGCGGGCACGGCTTTCCGAAAGATTTAACCCTGCAGGGGTGCTCCAACTCATCCATCAGAAACTAACCACACGCCGCGGGAATAACCTCGACCACGAATCCCGTGATTTCCTAGGAAATTCCATTGGAAAACCTCAACCTCGAGATAGCCCAAAGTATCGGAATTCCTCGCACAAGACGCTCGAGAAAGGTAAAACAAATTCAGCAAGGCCGCCCGGCGTGTCGACGATCCCGATAGGAGCCGCGTATCTCGTTCTTAGGACACGACGGATAAGCTAGTGTACAAGGCCTGATAGACATCTCCCGAGTTGCCCCGGGTTGGCCCCACACAGTGCTCTAGTTCGGACCAACACTCATGAGGAGCACTGGCCCGGGGGTTGATTAAAGATCCTCGGGTTAATTACTCCCTATGCAGGTTTATTAGTTATTAGGCAAATGTAGTACCAATGTTGGGCCTTGCCAAACAAGTTTTATCCTAAAAAAAAAATCAAGGGGGTCCCCATAACAACCCCGAGCATGTTAGGAGCGCTCAATTATGGAACATAACACCGGTACACAAGTAACTAGGGCGGTAAGAGTGGAACAAAACACCGAGCAAAAGGCCAAGCCTTCCACCCTTTACCAAGTATATATATGTGCATTAAATTAAATAGCAATAATATTGTGATATATCAAAAGGATATCCATGTTGGCACATGGAAACAATTTGCACCTGCAACTAGCAACGCTATAAGAAAGGCTGAGCAAGCGGTAACATAGCCAAACAATGGTTTGCTGGGTTGTGAAGGGGTTAGAGGCTTATCATGGCAATTTGGGAGGCTTGACATACAAGTGGTAGGTAGCGAGACAAGCGATAGAAACGAGACATCTAACATGGCAATGATAGTAGTGGTATCCAGGGAAATGATCATCTTGCCTGAGATCCCGCTTGGAAGAAGACGAACCAACGTAGTCGAACGAATCCTCACACTCCGAACGCTTTCGGAACTCTATCGAGAAGAAGCAAACCGGAAACAACAATCAACACACGATAAACACCACAACATATGCATGACATGATGCGCAAACAAATATGATGCATGTCCATACGATTATGCAAGGCATGGCAAAGCACAACAATCAAATACTACACATTAAGTGAAGCTCATTGACGAAACTCCACGCTTGAATTATTTAGTTCGCTCTCGTTTAGGTACTCATGAATATTAAATGTTGTTTAACATGGGTGGTCATGGCATAAGGTGAAGATGGAATTAAAGCAATTTAAATGGAGAAGGAGAACATACATACAACAAATAATAACTCTCCATATTATGAGAAATGTGGTTAATGTTGTTTAGCTAAACAATCATTTTAAATGTTATTCATCATGGCAAGAGGTGAAGCATACGCAACTACATCATCTAGGCATTTTAAATGAGGCCGAACGCAACACATAGCATTTCCGAGACGACCTCATATGCATATTATGAATCTGGTCCAGATCTGTCCTAAGCATATTTTATAGTTGTTAAACAGCAATAGAAAGTGTGCCACGATATTCTACACGTTTTCTAGTCAAGTTACATATGTGGAACATTTTAAACGGAGCTACGGTTAATTAGTTATGACAAAAACCGTTTTAACATGACATATATGCAAATTAATGCAAACAACAAGTTTAAATATTTTAAACATGCATGAAAGTTGGATATTGTGAACCTACATAAAATTCTAATCATTTTTCATATATGACATGTTTTAGTACAATGCACGGTTATTTAGTTTGGAAAAACCAAAGTTTTAATGCCAAATAACCCTTGGCATGAACATGAGACCAAAATCTAGTGAAAATAGTAGTTAGACAGATTTATGCACTGTTGAAAGTTACATTCTCAAAAAGTAGATCAAATTCCGAGCCTTGCACATTTACGAAAAGTTTTGTTTGAATTAAACATTTAAAAGATATGATCATCTCAAATGCATGCGAATATGCCAAAGATGTAACAGGAAAAAAAAGAAACATAACCAACAAAAGGAGACAACCTGGGTGATTGATCCCAAGCCTCCTAGGTAGAGGTTAGGCAGGCTAACCACAAAGATGTGTGCATGTTGATGACCACAATGAGGCTTAGCCCAAGATGAGGAATAAGACTAGCTGGTCTCGGTGAGGCAAAATTGGTGAAAAAAAGAAAAGGTACAGCCGTGGGGATTGATCTCAGGATCTCATGGCAACAGCTATCTGTGCTGACCACTAGTACCTGACACGAATTCGTGTACATCAGACACACTAGCTCTAACTGAACCAACTATTCGAGCGAACTTAAACCAAAAACAGAGCAAAAGGGCAAAAATAAAATTGGGGCTGCCTGGGGTTTGAACACCAGACCTCCTGGACAGGCCAAGGCCTTCTAGCCAGTCCGGCTACCACTAAGGTCATGGAGAAATTTAGTGGCAAACGAATATGACCCCTAATGCCAGAACGGATCTGAGAAAGAACAAAGTTTCAGGTTGAACGGAAGTTCCTCACCGCGGGGAAACAAAGAGGCCGGCGGCCATGGCGATGCTAGACCTTGGTTGGCTGCGGAAGCGGAAGGAGATGGGCACCACTGGCCTGGATCCGGATGAGGATGCGCCGGAGTTGGCTGATCTGGTGGCGAGACGACGGCGGCCATGTCTTTGTTCCTGGTTCAGAGACACAGAGAAAATTCAGAGATAGGAGGAGCAGAGAAGGGAGGCAGCAGGCACGACGCGAACCTCCAGGTTCGAAGAAGAGGAGGCAGCAGCGTTCGGACGGGGTCCTGGAGGTATGCAGAGATCGACACCGACGATGGCTTGAACGGTGACCGGAGAAAGCTCGGCAGCCATGAAGGGGAGCTCCTGTAGGCGGCGCCATGGCAGCTCCTGTCCATGCAGAGATAGAGAGAGAGCTTAGGAGGAGAGCTTGGGATTAAAGGAAGGAAACAGAGGGGGGATGGAGAGGAAGGGCACGACCCTGCTGGTCCGTGTCAGCGACCCAATTGCAGCCACAGCCAGCCCACCAAGGGCGACCAGCACATGGGCCTGGGCCGTCGAGAACTAGCAGGAGCTACCAGCTATATATCTACAGGGAAAGGCAACGAGCCAGGGATCCGGGCTTGGATCACGAAACGGCAACGGCGGCTCCTCTCTTCCCCTACCTTCAGTTCTTCTCCTTCCTCCCTCCTCAATTCCATTGTACTCGAGCTTGATTCCCTGTAATGGAGTGATTCGCGAGTTGGATCCTAACATCATGGCATCAGAGCCTCCCTCCACCCTTCCGATTCGTCTCTAATTCATCCTAATTTTGCCCAAATTTTTTTCAGTTCGTAATTTTCTTCCACCACCATGCATCCTGAGTTGAAAGCTTACCTTGACGAGTTCGAGGCAAAGGCTCAGGCACGCTACGAAGCCAGTGCCAGGCTATTCGCGCAGCACGACGCACTGCTCGCCAAGCTCATCACGGGAGCTTCGACCCCGCAACCGGCGCATTCCGCGGTCGTGGCCTCCGATGGCGGCCTCACCGTCGACGCCACCGTCGTGGCGGTCGTCCCCGACACCTCTTCCTCCACCACCAAGGTTTAGGAGGTTATCGCAGCCTTCCATGGTGCGTCCCTGGACTCCATCGACCCGATGCCCATGACCTGTTCGACGACTGGCTCGGCCCAAGTCACCGCCATCGCCAACGTCAACGAGGTCCACGACGCCGCCACAACTGCCCACCCCGAGCCCGTGGTTGACCTCATCCCCCAGGAGGTCGCCGCCGAGATCGTCACCCTGGTGGCCACCACCACCGACGTCGACTCCAAGACCAGCGTGCAGGAGCTGGGCGACTCGCCACTACCCTCCATCAACACCTCCACCCAAGCAGCGAGCGAGGCGGACCACAACGTCGTTCTCATTGTCCCCAGGAACTTGGCTGCACCGGCACCAACCAAGTACTCGACAGAATGCCTCATCCATGTGGGCGACTGGGTGAAGCCTCTGACCGCCACCATCAACAGTGCCATCGAGACACATGACACTGCCATCGCTGAGCGTCTGCACCCGCCTTCCTTCGAACATCAATCATGGCTACCGCCTGCACAAGTGCAGTTCTATCACATGGGACCCCTCTTCAGGCCTAGTCCGTGGCCGTCGTTTCGACCTCTGTCAGTCGCAAGCTACTTCGTAGAACCATGTTCACGTATCCATAGTCAATCACATGGAGGTCCCTCCTTCAGTCCTTGTCTAATTCGATTGATGATCAGAGATGTTCCCCGGGAGGACCCTGGTAATGGAACCGATTCAGACAGGACTTGCACCCATGGAATGCAACATAAAGTGCCTGAAAGTGTCAGTACAATTGGACCGCTTGCAGTTGCACACTCAACTGAACGAGAAGATTGCCTTGATGAGTACCAGGATGCATATTCTTTTCTTCATCAATCAGATCCGAGAGATGGTGTAGCAATCGCACATGATTCAGATGTTTCTGTGAACCTCAAGAGTTTCGATAAAGGCTCAGTGGGTTCGTTTGGTTATCGGAATGATCTTGATGTTATAGTCGACGACATGCTCAAGTCCACTTCTGAAGATAACTGCAGTACATGCATTTTAATACAGGACAGTGCATTGCATTTTTCCTATGAGGCTTTTCACTTTCAGTATAATGAGAGGGATCCCAATTCGGCCTTTAACTGGTTTGCTCATGCCGAAACCACTCACGGCACTCAGCATGCTACTGTGGTTGAACATTTTATCCATTTGGTGGGAACTTTGTTGATTATGATTGAGCTGGAGCAGTGCACTAACACATGCTTATTTGGTAAATGGTTTGTCGAGTCTGGGAGCAGCAAAAACAGCAAGGTTGTTTGGCAAAGATCTATGCAATATTTCTGGAGAGAGTGTGTTACTGGGGCCCTGATTATGCCATTTCTATTTAGTCTCATGAGTAACTTGTGCTCAGTGGGAGGTATCATGTTCACCTCATGTGATTCTTTTAATTTTTTGAGGAATGCTGCTCATCTTAACAATCAGGAGAGCACCACGGCTACCTGTACTTTGACATTAAACACTTCCATTCAGTTCATGTTCTCTGTGAGAGTTGAGCGCTCGGGCCCCCTGTGTGATAATGTGCATTCATCTAGTGACCAAGCTGCAGGAAATAGTACTGACAAGAGAAAAGTTCTGCTGACTGCTCCATATGAGGTGTGGCTTACCAAGCTCCGACCAAGACCATGGCCATGCTTCGAGTTTACTCTGGAGACCATTGAACCTAGGCTAGACTTGGCATCACTTTCAGGTCATTGCCGCACAACTCGTGTGGTATTCGAGCAATCCTTCTGTAGTCAACTCTATTTACGGATTGGACACTTGAGGCTCATGTGTGATGAATTGCCCAATGCTCCTGGAATGGTCAGCTTGGAATTCACTGTCTCTGCTATCTATCTGGCTTCGCTGCTACTCGCTTCTCCTGATATCAATCACACTGGATTCTTCCCCTCAAGCGCAACTGTTACAAACCTGAAGCTGCAACTTATTGCCTTTTCAGATGAGTCACTGCATGTTGGTTTGTTATTACACAAGACACATGGCCAGCAACATAGGAGCAATCTACAGGCTGGTGGCGATGAGTGGAAACTCCTGAAGCCTAATTTCCTGCAAGCTAGTTTCGGCCCCTGTTCTGATGCATATTTCTCTGGGAACCAGTACAGGGTGGTTGTTGATCTGTTGTTGCGTCCTATTGGGCAGGTAAGTGACAGGGTTCAGAGGTGGCGAAGCCAATATCCTACAGGGGAGAGCAACAAAATCACTTACAACTATAGCATATGCGTTGGCATCCCAGTGGTAGGGAGTGGGCTCCTTCTGATTGAGTTGGAACTACTTATTCCACAACCAGGAGAGCATTTGGCCTTGTTGCCACCCAAACCTCCATGCTCACCTCTTGTGCCACCACAATTTTCTACAGAATTCAGCGGCAATATGCAAACTAATTCAGAGTTTCTACACCTCGCCGGAATTCTTTGGGAAATCACTCCATTGTGGATATGTGCTGATCATGTTAATATCTTGTCAAGCCATTGGTGGTGCTTCTCTTGGGGTACTTACCCAGATGCAGATGTCTTTGCTGAATGTCTGGGACGCTCAATCCCAAAGGAGTTTCAGATCACTGCACAGAGCAACGAACAACATGCAGTACGGTCAGTTCAACCGACAACTTCGTCTTATGCGCACTGGGATCCAGGAGGATTGGATTTTGCAGAACTAGCGAAGAACGGGCACCGGCTTGGGGGCAAGCCGGCTGTTAAGGAGGAGGGGATGTCAGCGACCCAATTGCAGCCACAGCCAGCCCACCAAGGGCGACCAGCACATGGGCCTGGGACATCGAGAACTAGCAGGAGCTACCAGCTATATATCTACAGGGAAAGGCAACGAGCCAGGGATCCGGGCTTGGATCACGAAACGGCAACGGCGGCTCCTCTCTTCCCCTACCTTCAGTTCTTCTCCTTCCTCCCTCCTCAATTCCATTGTACTCGAGCTTGATTCCCTGTAATGGAGTGATTCGCGAGTTGGATCCTAACAGTCCGATGAGGAGGTCCTCGGGTGCGCCCTGCGCGGCAACCGAGAGAAGGCACGGGGACGAGTGCCCTCCACGGGTGTCGCCGGACATGTCCAGGAGACAGGTGGTTGGGAACGAGGTCGGGCACGGGAGGCCGGCGTTGGGTGGTCGTGGAAGCTCATGGACACGAGCTCGATCCGGCGCGAGCAGAGAATCGAGCGAGGTGGTGGCGGAACACATCCGGCTGGTTGCATCCGAAGGAAGGTGGGAGGAGGCTGGCTGGTTGGTGGGTTGGATCGGGAGGAGATCCCGAGGTGGGAGGCGACATCAGGGGGTGACGGCGCGATGATGGGATGGACGGGACAAACCTCCTAGATTTTAGGGTTGGGTCCCTATTTATAGCATAGAATCAAAATATGGTCTAACTAGAGCCCTACGATATAGATCGGATGGTCGAAAAAAAGGGTAGGGAGTCCAATTGAGAAATTGATGATGGTTTGGGATATTACGGGGTTGATCCGGACCCAACGGTCGCGACCGTACGTTTCGGGTTCGGGGAAGTATCGGGTGCGCGCGAAGGGTCTGTACACTGTGCAGAGGGGCTTGGCATAGCAGAGAGGGAAAACGGGCAGCCCGGCATCAGTTTTTGAAATACCGAAAACGCGTGATATTTAACCAATGACGGCGCTGCTACGTTCGATCGTTCGGGTATCAAACGACCTCCGATTGTGACGAAATTTGGCAGGCAGTCTACCTACAATAAAACAAGACCGCACGCCAACTTTCGTCCCAATCCGAGAATGTTTTTCGCGCACTTTAGAAACGATAATTTTTGATGCCGCGGGCGCGTGCGTGTGTGGTTGGACTCGAAACGGTCGACGACACGAACGGAGAGAACCGGCAACTACGAACGGATGCAAGTTTCAAAAACGAGTGATGATGCTATGCAGATGATGCGAATGATGCGATGATGAATGCGACAACCGAACGAATCAAACGACGAGAATGGAAATAAAAGGGGAATCTTCTGGAGCGTCGGTCTCGGGCTGTTACAACTCTCCTCTACTTTAAAGAGATCTCGACCCGAGACCCGAGATCTTAGAATGAGAAGGGGAAAAGGAAAACGAAAGGAAGAGGTAAAGCTCAGTTGCTTCTTTGACAAACGAGTGAAACCATAGAAACATGAAGGTTGGAAGAGATGAAGAATGATATGAGAAACAAGCAAGAATTCAAAAGAAATTTCGGCAGCACTTCGGTAGAAAAGAGAAGCAGAACTTGATATGACGGAAAGAACTAGAATAGGGGAACCACACTCCGGTTGAATGGACAAGCAAGGGAAGAACATGATCTTGACAAACCGAGATGACGGGATGAATAGAGCAACATCACAATGCCTCCGGAAAAAGAATAGAAGCTAGATCAATGGAAAGGAGAGAACGGAGAAGGAGATGACAACTTCTACCACCATTGAATTGAAGAGCATCCTTACGAGAAGAATTGAACGAAGTTGTTGGAAAATCAACAACGAAAAGAATTAGCTTGTTGTGGGCTTATGGAAAACATCTCAAAATTATGAGGTGACAACCAACCACAACTAGATAACAATTCATTGATTGGAATCAATGGAGAGGTGAAACCTCCTTTCACCGAGAGGATAAGAGAATACTTGGATCAATGATAAGCACTATGATAGCAACAATTCATAGGAAAAGCTTTAGGTGAAATATAATCCAAGATAACTCCAACAAAGAAAAGATGGGTTTACATATCTCATACTTGACAAATTCTCTTCGAGACTCCTCATGAACCAAAATGATATAACACCATCTCAAAAGATAAGGGAGAATTAATTGCATCTTGAAATGCAAGATAAGAATACTTGAGCTTCTCCAACAAGAATCTTGATGACACTTCGAGACAGAATTACATCCTCAACGAACCACCATAAAGAACCTCCAGAAATGAAATGATGATTGAAAAGAATTGAAGATTGCAAAAAGAACAAGATTGAGGCCTTGCAATGATCTAGATGAATCTTCGCGATGAGATACTTGAGAAAACATGGAAATCCGAAAAAGAATAGATGAAGCACTTAGATCCAAGAATTTGATATCATGAACAACCTCCGGAAGAAGGATTGAAATCACCTTGATGAAACAAGAATAAGAATTATGTTATGCTTATCCTTCATCATGTTACATTGATGACAAGCAACAAATTGCATACTACTTATTCTTCTGAAAATATTGAAGAGAGATATAGCACGAACTTGAAGAAGTCTTGAACGAACCGCCAGTGAGAATTGAAACAAATGGGAATACATGAGAATGAAGAGATCAAGATTTGCCTAATAGAAACTTGAACAAGGCACCGGAATACTTGAGATATGAACGAAGAGACAACAATTTAGAAGAATTTGAGAACGAAAGCTGAAAGCTGAGAACGAAGAAATCTTCTGAAATGATGGCCTTCGGAGGATCGAGAAATGAACACAACATTGAAAGGCTCTGGATAGATATGGAAGGAAATACTCATCATCGAAAAACAATTAGAGAGGATAGCAACAAGATGAAACCATGAATCTTCGGAAGAACGGACAAAGATTTAAGAGAAACTCTACTTCGGTCTTCAACTCTGAGAATGATGATAAGAAACTCCACCAAGAATTACTGAGAACTCCGGGACAATGAATAAGAAAAGGGTGAGTCTACGATGAAATAATTTGAAACGATCTAGGAAAAGGAATATGACTGATGAGAATCATTCTTACGTCATATTGAAAAGAATTTGCGGACATCTCCGAAAGATTAGAAGAGCCAGGTAAGATTCTAGGGAAAACCTATGGGTTATGGGCCCACTCAAAAGAAAACACCGTTGAAACAATTACTTAGACAGAGAGATTGCACCGGTACGAATGAAAACTTGATGAGGTTGAGAACCTTGAACTAATTGAAAGGAACTTGAATGAAATCACGAAACTTCTGAGATATCTTCAGCACTCCGGATAGAATAGAGAGATACGAATAAACAAGAGAGGCTTGGATAAGAATTCCAACATGAGAACTCATTTAGCGAATGAAAGAATATGACGAACATGGAGGGGTTGAATTGGCTCCACCGGGAAAGAAAACGAGACGAAGAAATGATGAACTTAGAACTTGAGGATCTTCATGAGAATCACCGGATACATCACGGGAGAGAAGATAGCGGAAGCATCACATGAATAGAAAAGGCACTTGAATGAGAATTTAATCCTTGAAGAAAAAGGGCGGGAGGGTGGGGAAAAACAAAGACAACTTGAGACATATAAGACGAACTCCGGAAAGAAATATGAGGATTGATCTCGCAAATATTGGAGAGGGTTGAATTAACTTGATGAGAAACACACCGGTTAGGAAAGATATGAATTCACCACTTGACATCGAAGCAACTCGAATTATCATACTCTAAAACAACCAAGGATGAGCCTTGCAAATTAAGCTGGAAACAAATACATAACCCATTTGCATTTGTTGGAAGGATAATCCTAGGTAACTACTTGAATTCCCACCTAAGAATTTCCGAAGTCTTTCTTGTTTATGCGATTCGGGTTGCGGACCCAGGAACGTACCCAAGGTAATCAGCTACAACTGCACCCGCAACCTTCCACACCATAATCCAAGAAACTCCGCAAACTCGTCTACCTCAGACACTCGTAATCACAACGATACTAAACATGGCAGTACCCTGGACGCTCTCCCCAGTACTGGGTGACTCCAAACTTATCTCGCCACGAAAAGTATTGAAGCAATTTCGAACATCCTCCGTCCTGAGATACTAAGGAAACTGAATGATAACGATGTGCAAAAATCCCTCGAAGCTCTACTCCTCGATAACAGGAGGCACCAAGACAGAATTCCTTCACATCGGCATCATATAGTTTCCAAAATACCGGCGTGATCCTAAAAAAATTTTGAGCGAGAAGAGGAGTAGAATCAAAATTCCTAAGTCGAATACCTCACCAGAGCATAGAAGAGGAGTAAAAGAAACCTACTCTCCGATGTAACTAGACTCAAAATAGTTTTTTACTACACTCGGCTCGGCCAAGCTCGATCAATCAAGGGGGCTCCTAGGTCGGTACAGGCTCTGATACCAACTTGTCACGCCAAAGATGCGATCCTATCCTTATTTTGGCACGAGGGCCTCGACAGGGATAGAAGCGCATCTCGTCGTTTCGCAAGAATGGATATCATTACAAGTTCATGTAAAGAAGAGATGAGTATATGGAATTGGCTTACACTCGCCACAAGCTACATCAATACCACATCAATACAACAACATATCCAAACATCATACAGAAGAGCAAGGTCCGACTACGGACGAAAACAAACGATAAAATGACATCCATCCTTGCTATCCCAGGCTGCCGTCTGGAACCCATCCTATGATCGATGAAGAAGAAGAAGAAGAAGAACTCCAAATCAAACAAGCATCGCGCTCACGTCAAATCATCGCATTACCTGCACCTGCAACTGTTGTTGTAGTAATCTGTGAGCCACGGGGACTCAGCAATCTCATTTCCAAGGGTATCAAGACTATTAAAGCTTAATGGGTGAGGTATGGTTAAGTGGTGAGGCTGTAGCAAGCACTAAGCATTTATTTGAGTGGCTAACTTACGAGTACAAGAATAAAGGGGGATGATTGTCGCATAAACGGTCGTGAACTACTAATGATCTCTAAGAGATCCTGAACACCTACTTACGAACAAACATAACCCCACCGTGTTCTCTCTCGGTTCAGAAATCACGAGAAGAGACAGTCACGGTTACGCACACGGTTGGTGTATTTTATTTGAGTTTACTTCAGGTTTGCTATGACCGTGTGTTAAACAAAGTTTCCAAGTTGCCACGTAACCGCGGGCACGGCTTTCCGAAAGATTTAACCCTGCAGGGGTGCTCCAACTCATCCATCACAAACTAACCACACGCCGCGGGAATAACCTCGACCACGAATCCCGTGATTTCCTAGGAAATTCCATTGGAAAACCTCAACCTCGAGATAGCCCAAAGTATCGGAATTCCTCGCACAAGACGTTCGAGAAAGGTAAAACAAATCCAGCAAGGCCGCCCGGCGTGTCGACGATCCCGATAGGAGACGCGTATCTCGTTCTCAGGACACGACGGATAAGCTAGTGTACAGGGCCTGATAGACATCTCCCGAGTTGCCCCGGGTTGGCCCCGCACAGTGCTCTAGTTCGGACCAACACTCATGAGGAGCACTGGCCCGGGGGTTGATTAAAGATCCTCGGGTTAATTACTCCCTATGCAGGTTTATTAGTTATTAGGCAAATGTAGTACCAATGTTGGGCCTTGCCAGACAAGTTTTATCCTAAAACGAAAATCAATGGGGTCCCCATAACAACCTCAAGCATGTTAGGAGCGCTCAATTATGGAACATAACACCGGTACACAAGTAACTAGGGCGGCAAGAGTGGAATAAAACACCGAGCAAAAGGCCAAGCCTTCCACCCTTTACCAAGTATATATATGTGCATTAAATTAAATAGCAATAATATTGTGATATATCAAAAGGATATCCATGTTGGCACATGGAAACAATTTGCACCTGCAACTAGCAACGCTATAAGAAAGGCTGAGCAAACGGTAACATAGCCAAACAATGGTTTGCTGGGTTGTGAAGGGGTTAGAGGCTTATCATGGCAATTTGGGAGGCTTGACATACAAGTGGTAGGTAGCGAGACAAGCGATAAAAACGAGACATCTAACATGGCAATGATAGTAGTGGTATCCAGGGAAATGATCATCTTGCCTGAGATCCCGCTTGGAAGAAGATCGAGTCCATGAAGAAGACGAACCAACGTAGTCGAACGAATCCTCACACTCCAAACGCTTTCGGAACTTTATCGAGAAGAAGCAAACCAGAAACAACAATCAACACACGATAAACACCACAACATATGCATGACATGATGCGCAAACAAATATGATGCATGTCCATACGATTATGCAAGGCATGGCAAAGCACAACAATCAAATACTACACATTGACGAAACTCCACGCTTCAATTATTTAGTTCGCTCTCGTTTAGGTACTCATGAATATTAAATGTTGTTTAACATGGGTGATCATGGCATAAGGTGCAGATGGAATTAAAGCAATTTAAATGGAGAAGGAGAACATACATACAACAAATAACAACTCTCCATATTATGAGAAATGTGGTTAATGTTGTTTAGCTAAACAATCATTTTAAATGTTATTCGTCATGGCAAGAGGTGAAACATACGCAACTACATCATCTAGGCATTTTAAATGAGGCCGAACGCAACACATAGCATTTCCGAGACGACCTCATATGCATATTATGAATCTGGTCCAGATCTGTCCTAAGCATATTTTATAGTTGTTAAACAGCAATAGAAAGTGTGCCACGAGATTCTACACGTTTTTCTAGTCAAGTTACATATGTGGAACATTTTAAACGGAGCTACGGTTAATTAGTTATGACAAAAACCGTTTTAACATGACATATATGCAAATTAATGCAAACAACAAGTTTAAATATTTTAAACATGCATGGAAGTTGGATATTGTGAACCTACATAAAATTCTAATCATTTTTCATATATGACATGTTTTAGTACAATGCACGGTTATTTAGTTTGGAAAAACCAAAGTTTTAATGCCAAATAACCCTTGGCATGAACATGAGACCAAAATCTAGTGAAAACAGTAGTTAGACAGATTTATGCACTGTTGAAAGTTACATTCTCAAAAAGTAGATCAAATTCCAAGCCTTGCACATTTACGAAAAGTTTTGTTTGAATTAAACATTTAAAAGATATGATCATCTCAAATGCATGCGAATATGCCAAAGATGTAACAGGAAAAAAAAGAAACATAACCAACAAAAGGAGAGCATGTTGATGACCACAATGAGGCTTAGCCCAAGATGAGGAATAAGACAAGCTGGTCTCGGTGAGGCAAAATTGGTGAAAAAAAGAAAAGGTACAGCCGTGGGGATTGATCTCAGGATCTCATGGCAACAGCTATCTGTGCTGACCACTAGTACCTGACATGAATTCGTGTACATCAGACACACTAGATCTAACTGAACCAACTATTCGAGCGAACTTAAACCAAAAACAGAGCAAAAGGGCAAAAATATTGGGGCTGCCTGGGGTTTGAACCCCAGACCTCCTGGACAGGCCAAGGCCTTCTAGCCAGTCCGGCTACCACTAAGGTCATGGAGAAATTTAGTGGCAAACGAATATGACCCCTAATGCCAGAACGGATCTGAGAAAGAACAAAGTTTCAGGTTGAACGGAAGTTCCTCACCGCGGGGAAACAAAGAGGCCGGCGGCCATGGCGATGCTAGACCTTGGTTGGCTGCGGAAGCGGAAGGAGATGGGCACCACTGGCCTGGATCCGGATGAGGATGCGCCGGAGTTGGCTGATCTGGTGGCGAGACGACGGCGGCCATGTCTTTGTTCCTGGTTCAGAGACACAGAGAAAATTCAGAGATAGGAGGAGCAGAGAAGGGAGGCAGCAGGCACGACGCGAACCTCCAGGTTCGAAGAAGAGGAGGCAGCAGCGTTCGGACGGGGTCCTGGAGGTATGCAGAGATCGACACCGACGATGGCTTGAACGGTGACCGGAGAAAGCTCGGCAGCCATGAAGGGGAGCTCCTGTAGGCGGCGCCATGGCAGCTCCTGTCCATGCAGAGATAGAGAGAGAGCTTAGGAGGAGAGCTTGGGATTAAAGGAAGTTAACAGAGGGGGGATGGAGAGGAAGGGCACGACCCTGCTGGTCCGATGAGGAGGTCCTCGGGTGCGCCCTGCGCGGCGACCGAGAGAAGGCACGGGGACGAGTGCCCTCCACGGGTGTCGCCGGACATGTCCAGGAGACAGGTAGTTGGGAACGAGGTCGAGCACGGGAGGCCGGCGTTGGGTGGTCGTGGAAGCTCATGGACACGGGCTCGATCCGGCGCGAGCAGAGAATCGAGCGAGGTGGTGGCGGAACACAGCCGGCTGGTTGCATCCGAAGGAAGGTGGGAGGAGGCTGGCTGGTTGGTGGGTTGGATCGGGAGGAGATCCCGAGGTGGGAGGCGACGTGAGGGGGTGGCGGCGCGATGATGGGATGGACGGAACAAACCTTTTGGGTCCCTATTTATAGCATATAATCAAAATATGGTCTACCTGGAGCCTACGATATAGATCGGATGGTCGAAAAAAAGGATAGGGAGTCCAATTGAGAAATTGATGATGGTTTGGGATATTACGGGGTTGATCCGGACCCAACGGTCGCGCCGTACGTTTCGGGTTCGGGGAAGTATCGGGTGCGCACGAAGGGTCTGTACACTGTGCAGAGGGGCTTGGCATAGCAGAGAGGGAAAACGAGCAGCCCGGCATCAGTTTTTGAAATACCGAAAACTCGTGATATTTAACCAATGACGGCGCTGCTACGTTCGATCGTTCGGGTATCAAACGACCTCCGATTGCGACGAAATTTGGCAGGCGGTTTACCTACAATAAAACAAGACCGCACGCCAACTTTCGTCCCAATCCGAGAATGTTTTTCACGCACTTTAGAAACGATAATTTTTTATGCCGCGGGCGCGTGCGTGTGTGGTTGGACTCGAAACGGTCGACGACACGAACGGAGAGAACCGGCAACTACGAACGGATGCAAGTTTCAAAAACGAGTGATGATGCTATGCAGATGATGCGAATGATGCGATGATGAATGCGACAACCGAACGAATCAAACGACGAGAATGGAAATAAAAGTGGAATCTTCTGGAGCGTCGGTCTCGGGCTGTTACAATAAGTCTCACCGTAGTCAATTCCTTGAACTTGTCGATAACCTTTAGCGACAAGTTGAGCCTTATGGACTGTAACATTTCCATCCATATTAGTTTTCTTCTTAAAGATCCATTTGCACTCAATGGCTCGAACGCCATCTGGCGGATCAACCAAGTTCCAAACTTGATTGTCATCCATGGACTTTAATTCGGATCTCATGGCCTCAAGCCATAACTCGGAATCAGGGCTCACCATCGCTTCCGCATATGTGGTCGGTTCGTTGTTCTCCAAGAACAACACATTGCAGTCGTGCATATTGCGCAACCTTTCCGACCTACGTGGAACCGGCGCCGATTCCACTACGGGTTCCCTAACTAACTCCGGCGTGATTGAATCACCTGTCGGAACTGTCGGTGTCAAAACCGGCGGATCTCGGGTAGGGGGTCCCGAGCTGTGAGTCTAGGATCGATGGTAACAAGGGAACGAAGGAGACGATGTTTACCCAGGTTCGGGCCCTCCTATGGAGGTAAAACCCTACGTCCTGCTCGATTATATTGATGGTATGAAGGTTACAGAGTTGATCTACCTCGAGATCGGCTAGCTAAAACCCTAGATGAGTTTCTCTATCCGACATTCTAAAACCCTCTCGGTTTATATAGACACCGGGGGGTACCTAGGGTTCACACATGATAGGTCTCCTGCCGAGGATGGAAATGTCGATTTCCTCATCTTGACTTGGAGTGCACGACGCGCCTTCGGGGCTTCCTTCTGGAACGTGAGGTCTCGATGTATCCGGCCCTTCCCGTGATAGCTAGAGAGCGGCCCATCGAGCCGGCCTATTGGGAGATAGGCCAGCGGCCCGAGGACCCCTTAGTCCAGGACTCCCTCAGTAGCCCCCGAACTAGCCCCCAACGCCAAGAGTCTCAGCTCTGGCAGCTTCTGTGACCAGAGTCTTCGGCTTGCGGGGTGAGTTCTTCTTCCTGTAAATGATCGGCTGAGACCAATCCGGCTTCCGATGACTCGTATTTCATCCGATCATACGATCGTCCGAACATCATGAATTGCTTAGCCCCGAAGGCCAATCGTCAAAGTGTAAACAGTGTTTTCTGACGCCCCCTTCTGACGAAGGGTCGTGGCCTACCACGACCGCTGAACCAGTTATGAAAACTCGATTCGCGGTTCGAGGCCATTTTTACATTGACACGACTTATCAATGTATAAATCGTGCTCCGTTTCACACGGGATATAATCAGAACCCTAGGCTTATTTTGCGCGTGCATAACGGCACACACGCCTTGGGAAACGGAGAGACTCGTGGCGCGGTAAAAGGAGGCTAATCGGCGTGACGCCTCATAAAAGGGAAAAAACCCCAAGGATTGCTCACGCTTCCCATTCGCATCCTCTGCTTCCCCAATCTTCCCAAGCTCCAAGGGCCCAAATCTGGTTCTTCCTCAATTTCCCCTCCGAGCTAAGCCATGGCGGGTTCGGGCTCCATGGGCAAGTGGGAGGCCTCCACTGTCACCGACCAGGATATCCGGGAGCTAAAGCTCGCCGGCTACCTCCCCGCCAACGTCTTCCACCGTGCTCCAGAGGCGAACCAGGTGGTGCCCACCCCCAAGCCAGGCGAGAGGGTGGTGTTCGTCCCCCATTTCATCCGGGGACTGAGCTTCCCGCTCCACCCCTTCGTCAGGGGTCTTATGTTCTTCTACGGGCTGGACTTCCACGATCTCCCCCCGAACTCCTTTATGCATATTTCGGCTTTCATCATTCTTTGCGAAGCCTTCCTGCGGTTTGAGCCGCACTTCGACCTGTGGCTCAAGGTCTTTAATGTCAAGCCGAAGAACGTCGCGGGCGAGCACGCAGACTGTGGAGGGGCGGTAATCAACAAGCTCCCTCGCGTCGAGTGGCCAACCGGCACCTTCATCGACACAATCAAGATCTGGCAGAAAGAATGGTTCTACATCACCGAACCAAGGGATGAGAGCTGGGCGGCGCCTGCCGAGTTCAGATCCGGACTCCCTACGAGATTGACCTCATGGCTCAGGAAGGGCCTCGACTGGGGGTCGGATGCAGAGGTGAAGTTGCTGCAGAAGCGTATTACCTCGGTGATCGAGGCCAAGGTGGAGCTGGTCAACGTGGTCCAGGTCATGCTCCACCGCCGTATTCTTCCCTGCCAGCGCCGGGCTTCCCCAATGTGGGCTTATCAGCCTGAGGACGAGCCTACCGTGCGCCAACTCTTTCGCACTGCCCCTGAGAAGTTGTGGAAGGCATTATTCAAGCCTCGGAAAAGCTGGCCGGCCAAGGAAGAGGATTCGGGCCTAAGCGCCGATAACCCCCCTACCAAGGTACGGCATAATTTTAATCCATTGACTCTGTTTCTTCGACAAAAAGACTGAAGGCCTTCTCCCTTATTCTCGCAGAAATGGTTGAGCAAAGCCGCGAGAGTTAACTGCCCGGCTCCACAACCCGAAGATCCCAGGTCGGAGTTGTTGACGGCGATGCTCGTTGTGGCGCCGTACTCGGCGCCCAAGAAGAAGGAGAAGAAGAAAAAGGCCAGAGAGGGTCTCCGCATAAGGGACCAGCCGGACGCCGCGTCCAAGGAAACCCATGCCTCCTCTAGTCATGAGGAAGAGCATGAAGACGGGGGGGAAGACGTTTCCCCCCTCGCAAGAAAGAGGGCGGCGTCGTCGGACGCCGCGGAGGATGCAGCTCCTCCTGCCCTGAAGAGGGCGCGCCGGGCGAGGTTGATCCTGCCCGACGACAGCTCGGACTCTAATGCAGAGTCCGAGGACTTTGAGAAGGTTCCCCGAAGGAACTTAAGGGTCAAGCCCCCCGCTCAAAGGTATGAATCCAAAGACTCCCTGGGTCGTTTATGCAAAGTTTTTTAATGTTTTAAATGGAAGAACGTCTTTTGATCTGCAGTCCACCGCGCGTTCTCCCCACTGACCAAGTATCGGATGGGGAGTCTCCGCCCGCTGAGCTGGCGGAGAGCGGGAATGCATCACACCCCACTCCTCCAGGGGCGCGAAGGATGCCGTGGAGGTGTCATCCCGTCGGGCTCCTTTGGAGCCGAACACAGGCGGTGGGGGTGACCATGCCATGGCCGAGGTTGAAGCCTCGACTACCGAAGACCAGGGGGAGAAAACTCCCCTGGCTGCCGAGGACCAGGGGGAGAAAACTCCCCTGGCCGCTGAAGAGGAAGGGCGGAGGGATGTCCAGTCCCCTCCGAGGATGTCTCCGGAGCATGTTGTGCCTCCGAAGCTACCGACTCAGTCCCCGATCAGAGATCGGGCTGGCCGGTCACCACCGGTGCCACCGACGACTGGGTGGCCGGTCGTAGAGGAGGCTCTATCAAGCGCCCCCATCTCCGAGGATCACCGCACTCTTATGGGTGCGGTTTTGCAAGGCATTCGGTCCATTGATAACGGACTGAAGGAGGCCTTCAATGGTCTCTTGACGGGCTTCAAGGTGAGTCACGTAATACCCTTTTCCCGGACCATTTTAATTTTATTAAGTTTATGCCATCTTTATATATGTAGTAGCCCCCGAGCCCCGGATGGGTTTGCAAAAATGCACTCGGGGGTCAAATACTCAGGAGTGACCTCCTAGTATAAGGCACCATTAATCCCGCAATGGTCTAAAAGCCCTTAAGAGGACCGAACATAAGGTCATATCCTTGGTAGTTCAGGGGTTTGGAACGCATACGACCGGACATATGTTTTGTATTTTTCATAGGCCTCATCATCGGCGGTGGCCCTTAATGCCGCTGAGCTTACCGAGCTAAATTGGAAGCTCAAGATCTCCGAAGAGGAGCTTGATAGCCTGAACAAGAGGTTCAACGAGGCACAAGGTAAGCCGAATTGTAACATCCGGGCTGTATATCGGTTATGATGCGCACTGGTGACCAAGTGTAATTATTTATTTATTACTTCCACAGCTTCCGCTTCGGAGGTTGAAAAACTCAAGGCCGAGCTCAAAAAGATGAAGCAAGAGGCCGCGGATGACAAGGCCACCGCTGAACAAGCAGCAACCACAGTTTCCACTTTGAAAGCTGCTAGTGCTAAGCATGAGGCCCAGGTGGAGGAGGTGCAGCAGGAGCTCAAGGATGCCGGCACAAAATGCGAGGCCCTTGAGCAGAAAGGCAAAGAACAAGCCACCGAGCTAGCCGCGCTGAAATCTGAGCTCCAAAAGGAGCGGGCGGACAGGCGGTCCTTTGAAGAGGAGGTTCGCCAAGTCAAGGCTGTCACAGATGGTAAGCCGTATTCACTACAATGCGCCTTTGGTGGTAGCAGGTTTGCTTTGCTCACCCAGGTGTGGCGTTCCTCAAGCGTCTGTGCGGATCTCTAGAAGAGTGAAGCGGACGCGAACAAGTTCTATGCTTCGCAGGAGGAGGATGATGAGGCTCGGCTATTCTGGGCACAATTCGAGTCCCCCGAGTTCTCTCCTCTCCTGATCGAGCAGATGAAGCAACTGGTGGAGCTGCACAGGATGGCGGAGCCGGCCATGAAGGATCTCTGCATTCGGCTGTGGCCCGAAGAGCCGTTGCCGAGCAGCTACTTCGGCTTGGTGAAGAAACTATGCGATGCTGCCCCTCGGATTGACGCGCTAAAGCGTTCTACATGCATCTAGGGGGCTCGGATGGCCTTTGCGAAGACCATGGTGCACTGGCCGAAGCTCTAGCCGACCGAGATGGCCACCGCACCTCCGCCTCCTGGAAAGGGGCATAGGCGCCCCGAGCTATACTTCTCCATAGTGATGGAGGGTGCTCGAGCAATAGAGGCCAAATGCTCAAAAGATATTTTGTATGAATGAGCACATTGTAATATGTCCGAAGACTTTTTAACGCTTTATAATTAGTGTTGCATGGTTTATCATGTCTTATAAGTCTTTAGTATTTATTTTGACTCCCAGATGGCCGTTTTATCTAAAAGTTGCGAGTCGTCGGCTTCAGCCCCCACGTAGATACTACGCGAGGTGTCTCTGTCTCCGCACTGTGACCCTTAGCCGAGGTATCGGTGCCCGAAGGTGGTAGTGCGAGGGGGACAAGGCAATCGGACTATGATGCTTTATCGCTTTCACTTAGCCGTAGGAGCGTAAAAAATTCGGGGGCCGATGACCAGCCCCCAGTGTGTTGTGATGTTCGGATGTACCGGGGCCGAAGCCAGCATCACATGGTTTGTACAAGTACTAAACCCATCGTATAAAACGAAATAACCTCTATCGATCTTGTAGTATGACACTTATGCTCGGATTTGCAGACCGGTTCTCACTTACTATGACAGTCAGTTTTCGGCTTTCTCCCTGAGGTGCTTGACCAGGCGAGCTGGAAACACAATCGCAGTGGTTCTCCCTTTGCCCTTTAAGCCAAACGAGCGGAACGTAGGAGGGCAAGCACGGGAGTTGGGCAACCCAACTATTGACCCAAGACATAGTTCGGATCCGATGCATATAAAGCAAAATCCAAGACGCCGAACACACGACCAGTTGTGTTGGGGTGATGCTCAGGGCAATTTTTTAAATTCAAGCCCCCGGTCTATTAGCCGGTTGCATCATAACGTATACCGAACAGTTGTGCAGGAGGCGTTGTAAAGAACAGAGTATTTACCATAAAATATAGCAGAGAGGCCATGTATAATGGACTTTTATTTGCTCAATAACTCTTATAATTCAAAGTGCCGGAGCAACTGTTTACAGGTATTTTGAAAATAAAACATAGAATTTACGGAGGAGAGATTGTACCAGGGGTCTTCGATTGGTGGCTTGACGTCCTCGATGTGCCCTGTTGCCAATCTGCTCCTATGCCTCCTAGGGAGTTGCATTCCTCTAAGGGTGATGCTGTCGGCGAGCGGACCTTGGGAGGAAGATCTTGAGAAGTCGCCAAAGTATGGATGAGCTTTATGCTTTAACAGGTCCTTGATGGTACCTGTGGTATGTCCGAGGACATGTACTGGTCGTAGTTCGGTCCAGCCGAACACTTTCCTTTCGATAGTTGTTCCTCAGTGCTGCCCATGGAATCTTGAGTGCAAAGTTGTGCCGTCTTGGCACATGTTTGATGGGCACTAGGGCTGTGCAGTGAGGAACGTGTCCCTATTTCTGGGGGGAATAAGATTCCGGGAGCTCGGGTTGAGACCGATCTCGTTTGTCAGCCTTGCGTGCCTTTACGGCAGATTTTGGTATTGGCCAATCGTCATTGTAATGGAATTCGGCCGCCAGGGCCAATGCATGTTCCTCAGTTCGGAGGGAACGCTCTGTGTTGCCATTGACAGTAATGACCCCCTTGGGTCTGGGCATCTTGAGCTTGAGGTATGCGTAGTGTGGGACGGCATTAAAGCGAGCGAACGTTGTGCGGCCCAGCAGGGCGTGATAACCGCTGCGGAAGGGTACGATGTCGAAGATCAAGTCCTCGCTACGGAAGTTATCGGGTGAACCAAACACCACATCCAGGCTTACAGAGCCCGTGCACCGGGCCTCGACGCCTGGGATCACTCCTTTAAAGGTGGTGTTGCTGGGTTTGATCCTTGATGGATCTATACCCATCTTTTTCACCGTATCTGAGTAAATCAGATTGAGGCTACTTCCTCCGTCCATTAGGACTTTAGTGAGGTGATACCCATCAATAATGGGGTCTAAGACGAGGTCCGCCGAACCCCCGTGACGGATACTGGTCGGGTGATCTCGTCGATCAAAGGTGATCGGGTAGGCCGACCATGGGTTAAACTTCGGGGCTACAGGCTCTACGGCGTAGACCTCTCGAAGGGCGTGCTTCCTCTCCTTTTTAGGTATATGAGTGGCATATATCATGTTCACAGTTTTTACCTCTAGAGGGAACTGCTTCTGACCTCCATTGTTCGGACCGCGGGGCTCCTCATCGTCCTCGCTGCGTGGGCCCTTGCCTTGCTCCTCGGCTGCGAGTTTGCCAGCCTGTTTGAACACCCAATAGTTACAGTTGGTGTGGTTGGCGGGCTTGTCTTGAGTGCCATGGATCTGGCAAGGCCTCTCCATGATCTTGTCAAGCGGGGTGGGTCCGTCGCGGTTGCCTTTAGGAGGCTTCTTCCGCTGCCCAGATCGAGGGTTGCGGAAGCCGACGTTAACGGCCGTATCGTCGGCGTCGCTAGTGCTGTGCCGACGTTTATTTTTGTTGCGTCGTGGTTTCCCGTTTCCATCCCGAACTTCGGAGGTGCCGGGGTCTTCAGGGTTGTGGCTTCGTCTCGCTAGCCAGTTATCATCGCCCGCAGAAAAGCGGGTCATGAGTGATGTAAGGGCGGACATGGTCCTAGGTTTATCCTGACCGAGCTGGCGAGCCAGCCATTCATCCCGAATATTGTGCCTGAAAGAGCTATAGCCTCGGCATCTGGGCAATCGACGATCTGGTTTATCTTGGTCAAGAACCGATTCCAGAATTGTCGAGCGGACTCTCTTGCCTTTTGGACGACGTTGCTTAGGTCGGAGGAGTCCGGAGGCCGTACGTAGGTGCCCTGGAAATTAGATCGGAATGCATCCTCGAGATCCTCCCAGCTCCTGATAGAATTTTCGGGGAGACTATTTAACCAGTGTCGAGCTGGCCCCTTAAGCTTAAGGGGTAGATATTTGATGGCGTGGAGATCATCTCCTCGTGCCATGAGAATGTGGAGGAGGAAATCCTCGATTCACACTACTGGGTCAGTTGTTCCATCGTATTGCTCGATGTTCACTGGTTTAAACCCTTCCGAAAACTGATGCTGCATCACCTCATCGGTGAAGCACAGTGGGTGGGCAGCGCCTCTGACCCGGGCTATATCGCGCCGGTAGTCGGCGTCTGTTCTGGCCCGGTTTTGGTCCCGACCTCTATTGTTTCGGTCGAGCCAGGGCCGGTACTCGTCCCGTCTATCAGGGGAGTATCCTCTAGATCCATAGATGGATCTCGTGCGACCTGTTCTATAATCTAGGTCGTGTCGTAGGTCGTACCTGTCCTCAGGCTCCATTGGCTCTTTTCCCCTTCTGCGGGGTATCGCCGGCCTATAACCGGCATCGCCAGCCGTCCTATCTCGTCCTCGGGGAGGGCGGTCCGGCTGGTCGTATGGAGTGTGCTTGGGGGACGATGTATTAGTGAGCTCGTCATCGAATTGTGGCAGCAGCCATCGGCGTGGATAGCTCTTGGGTTGGTCCAATAGACCGGTGTCGTATTCTTCTTCGGCTGACAGGACCCTCGTCCATCTATCATTGAGGGTATCTTGTTCGGCCTTGAGCTGCCGTTCCTTCGCCTTTAGGCTTCGGGCAGTGGCTATAAGCTGTTGCCGAAACCGTTCCTGATCCTCCATGTTTTCGGGGACGATGAAGTCCTCGGCTTCCGGGCTGTCCTCCTCCTCTACAGGGGGGAGGTAGTTGTCATCCTCGGAATCGTTTGGATCTTCGGGGTCGCGCTGGTCCTCCGGCCTTTCCTGGTCCTCTAGCGGGTGCTCGGGGAAATCGGGATCGCCGAGGTCTTCCGGGGTATCGTTTTCCCCGGTGCCAGCAATAGCTTCCCTTCCCTTTTTTGTCTTTGATCATTTGCGCGGTTTCCGGCGCCTTGACGGCGCTTCACCCGATTCATCACCATTGTTTGCGGGTGTGCACTCGCCGTTATCGGCTGGAGTATCCACCATGTAGACATCATAGGTGGAGGTGGCAGTCCATCGCCCGGTGTTGACGGGGGTGGGAGTGCAATCCTCTTCATCCATGTCTTCTGCCTCCTCGGAGGCGTAGTCCAACATATCGGTTAAGTCTTCGATAGTGGCTACGAAGTGGGTGGTGGGTGGGATGAAAAATTCCTCTTGACCCGCTTTAAGACCGATCTGAACGTGGATCGGGGTTGGGTCGTCAGTAATTTTCATCGATAAGATCCGATCTAGAGCTTCGTTGAGTGTCGAGAGCTCGATCAGGTCAATTTGCTCAGCGCTTTCGGAGTTAACCTCCGATGCGTCCGTACAAGAAGTGTGTTCGGCAGGAGCTGGTACCCGGCCATCTGGCGCCATGGCCGGATCCGGACTAAAAGCCAGATCATCGCCGGGTTTAGTCCCGCGGGCGGGGTCGAAAGCGACATCCGAGGTTAAAGCCTCGGAGTCCTCGGGTGCGTCAGATGAGACTGCGAGCCCGGTGAGCGAAAGATCGCCCCGAGAGTCTACGGAGAACTCTAGGTTCCAGAATCTGACCTCTTGATAAGGGGTGAAACTCCCGACCCGGCCAAGATGGCCGGTCGGGTCAGCGTGCAACACAATGCGGCCGAAAGCGAAGATCTGTCCAGGGACGAAGGAGTCCATGCTCCGGACTTCTTTGTTAATGACAACGCGAGCCATTGATTCCTTTGGCGCTCACGGTGGAACTCTCAATGAAAGCACCAATGTCGGTGTCAAAACCGGCGGATCTTGGGTAGGGGGTCCCGAGCTATGAGTCTAGGATCGATGGTAACAAGGGGACGAAGGAGACGATGTTTACCCAGGTTCGGGCCCTCCTATGGAGGTAAAACCCTATGTCCTGCTCGATTATATTGATGGTATGAAGGTTACAGAGTTGATCTACCTCGAGATCGACTAGCTAAAACCCTAGATGAGTTTCTCTGTCCTACATTCTAAAACCCTCTCGGTTTATATAGACACCGGGGGGTACCTAGGGTTCACACATGATAGGTCTCCTGCCGAGGATGGAAATGTCGATTTCCTCATCTTGGCTTGGAGTGCACGACGCGCCTTCGGGGCTTCCTTCTGGAACATGAGGCCTCGATGTATCCGGCCCTTCCCGTGATAGCTAGAGAGCGGCCCATCGAGCCGGCCTATTGGGAGATAGGCCAGCGGCCCGAGGACCCCTTAGTCCAGGACTCCCTCAGGAACGTCCCCGTGTGGCTCTCGAATTTCTTTGAGTCGAACCGACCTACCACTAGCCTTCCGATTGAGAAACTCTTTCTCAAGGAAAACTCCATGTCGAGTGACAAACAATTTGCCCTCTTCACGGTTGTAGAAGTAATATCCCAAGGTTTGCCTAGGATATCCCACGAATATGCACTTGTCCGACTTGGGTGTGAGCTTGTCCGACTGGAGTCGCTTGACATATGCTTCACAACCCCAAATCTTTAGAAAAGACAAGCTATGACTCTTTGAAGTCCATATCTCATATGGTGTGTTATCTACGGACTTTGATGGTACCCTGTTTAGTGTGAAAGCTACAGTTTCTAGACCGTATCCCCAAAATGACAAGGGTAAATCCGACTGACTCATCTTCGATCGGACCATGTCTAACAAAGTCCGATTCCTCCGTTCCGACACACCATTTCTTTGTGGCGTACCTGGAGGAGTGAGTTGTGAAACTATTCCATGGCTCTTCAGATGATCATCAAACTCCTGGCTCATATACTCACCGCCACGATCAGATCGTAGAAGCTTGATTATCTTGCCGAGTTGATTTTCCACTTCCTTCTGACACTCCTTGAACTTTTCAAAAGTTTCTGACTTGTGCCTAATCAAGTAGACATATCCATATCTACTAAAGTTGTCGGTAAAAGTCACGAAGTATTGGAAACCACCTCTAGCTGTCGTGCTCATTGGTCCACATACATCAATATGTATAAGTTCCAATAGCTCAGACACCCTCTCACAACTCTTTGCAAAAGGAGTCTTAGTCATCTTGCCGAGTAGGCAGGACTCACATGTCTCAAATTATTCAAAATCAAATGAAGTCAGAATTCCATCATCATGGAGCTTCTTCATGCGCTTTTGACTAATGTGTCCTAGTCGACAATGCCAGATGTAAGTCAGATTTATCTCGTTAGGCTTATGCCTCTTGACATTTATGTTATAGACCGATTCACCTTCAAGATCTAATATAAATAACCCATTCTTAACAGGTGCAAAGCCATAAAACATTTCATTCAAGTAAATAGAACAACCATTGTCCTTAATACTGAATTCATAACCTTGCCTCATCAAATATGAGGCCGAAATAATGTTTTGACTCAATGCAGGAACATAATAACAATTATCAAGTTGCATTACAAATCCTGAAGGTAAATTAAGCTGCATGGTGCCGACGAATAATGCAACAACTCTTGCTTTATTCCCGACGCGTATGTCAACTTCTCCTCTTGCAACATTCCTAGTCCTTCTTAGCCCCTGCATCGAGTTGCATATGTGAACAACCGATCCGGTATCATATACCCAAGAGCTACTAGAAATATCAGCAAGAAAAATGTCAATAACATATACAACAAGTGTACCTAAAGAAGAAGTCACGCTTCCACTTGCCTATCTGGGCAAGCCACTTGCTGCAGTTCCTCTTCCAGTGACCGGTTTCCTTGCAGTGAAAGCAAACGGTCCCCGTGTTTGGTCCGGACTTGGGCGCGGCGGCGACAGTAGGAGTTTCCTCCTTGCCCTTTGCCTTAGTCCTTTTCTTGGACCAGCTCTTCTTGAACTTTGCCATGTTCTGCACCATCAACACTTGATGCGTGCCTTTCTTGATATCCTGCTCTACCACTTTTAGCATCCCATGCAATTAAGTGAGCTTCTTTTCCATGCGTGCATATGGAAGTTCGAGATGAACGCCCCATAGCTAGTCGGAAGAGAAGCCAGAATTGTATCCGTGGACAATTCGTCCCCAAGTGGGAAGCCTAATCGATCCAAAGCTTGCATGTATCCGATCATCTTGATCACATGCGGGCTCAGTGGATCACCCTCTTTCAACTTACAACCCATCAAGGATCGCCAGACGTTGAACCTTTTCGGTCCTTGCCTGCATCTGAAACATGCTCTTGAGGTTCTCGATCATATCGAAAGCCTCAATGTTTTCGAAATGCTGCTGCAGATCGGGATCCATAGAAGCTAGCATGAGACAGCTGATCTCGTTTGACTCATCAACGAGTTTCTGGTGGGTATTCCTGGCCGTGGCATTAGCATTCTTAGCAGGTTCCTTTGGAAGGGGTTCCTCTAGAACATGTTCCTTTTTATCATGCCTGAGAACAATTCTCAGATTTCTATACCAGGTGGTAAAGTTTGTTCCATTCAGTTTATCCTTTTCTAGAATTGATTTCAACGAAAAACTGGGTTGAGGAGGTGGTGCCATTGATCTACAACAGAAATCTGCAAAACACTAAGACATGTATTCATAAAGAGTAATTAAAATTAAACATTTTAATAAGAACATTACTCCCACTAAAATCAACATCCCTCCGTTGATTCTCAGTGATTCAAGATCCAAGATCCACATGTCAACTAGTGAGCTTTTGCATCACCGCTAGAAGACTAGATCACTCGGTAAGCAACACTTGCTAATCGTATCTCGATACGACTCTTGTTTGTTGGGGACATCTCATGCTTCGCCAACTCTTATGCCTCGAGGCCCAAAACTATTTTGATAGCCACGACAAGTTAACCAATGCTTCGCTCGTAAGTCTCCGTCACAAACACACCACGTTAAGGAGAATTAGCAGCACCCTAATTTTATAGGCCCACCACTAAAAATACTTAACATGTGATGTTGCAGCAATTGGGGAGGCAATTTTACTTGACATTCTTTGAGGGATCACCCTACTTAATAACATCTATCATGCAAAAGAAGGGCGCGTAAAAGGGATAAACTTTCACATGCAGTTTATATATGTGTGATATGGTATAGCCCCTTTCATCAACGCATGGTGATCTCCATCTCTATGTGCGCTGCATGCTCATGGCGATCTCCATCTCCATGCATGGTTGCCCTTGTGGTGATCTCCATCTCCACACATGGTGTCAACCGCCAAGTGTTACATAAGATACTATGGTATTACAAACTAATAGCTATATGAGTAAATTACATTACAAGGCATCTCATGTTGACACGCAGGTCATTAATACAATAATGGGACAACCATACGGCTCCAGCCGGTTGCCGCACTCATGACGCGCAGGTCATAACTTAATAATTTACAAGCAACATTCATGGGCTATACCAAATCACAAGCATTCCCTGCAAAAACAAGTCAGACGTTCTACCATCGAAAATAAAACTGTCCGAAACTCTATTTTCCAAGAGGATTTTGACCTCGAAAATATCGCCGAAAATGGAGAAGCGGTTGATGGTCAAATGCATCTTTTCGTGCCCTTCAGTTTGACAGGTCGTGGAGCGAAAACGGAGTTCGTATGCAAACGTTATGGCCGTTTTACTGTGACCCCTCCAACAGATTTCAGCACTGCGGAAATCACATTTCCACGGTGTCGATCTTTGCTCCGGTTCGATCAATCTCATTGATCTTCGCGTGCTGCATCTGGATTTACGTTCCACTGTCTACCCGGATGGCGGAAACCGACCGGTAGGGGTAATTCGTGTCACGACCTCTGCATCACGATCACGGAATCAAGATCACGAAACCAACCGTCAACACTGACGTGCACAGCCGATCTCATCGACCCGCACCTGAACCGATCTACATATCTCATATGCAAATCACCGAATCTATCACCACACAGCGGAGGCTCTGATACCACTGTTGGAACACGCGGTACGCTACGCTAGCGCCAAATAAAAAATTTCTAACGCGCACCCAAGAACATGCTGCTGGAAATAGATCACGGGATCGGGTTTACCACTAGACGCGCAGTCACCGCAGCCGAAGTAGAGTTGGTGATGCGTGTAGTCGATCAGCCGATTCATCTCCTCCTCATGTAGCCGATCTCCCACGAACAGCTCCTCGCGGATCCCTTGTACAGTTCCTCACGGATCCCTCGAACGGTTCGTCCAAGCACCGCAGATGCGATGCCTCCAAGGTATCCACACGTACGGGGGCAGCGTCGGGCGGTGGACTGCTAGGTCCGATCACACGGAATGGTGGCGTGGGGAGTAGCGGTGGCTGTCGACGGGAGGAAAAAGATCAACCCTGAAAGGTGTGCCCACTCCCCTTTATATAGACCTCCGAGGTGGGCTCAACACTTGAGGCCCACGACGAGTCTATCCCATTTTCCATTCGGATCCAATCCGACTGGGATGCAATCCCTTAAGTGTGCGACCCTATAGGTTCACGTACACATGGACACGACCCGAGTCGATAGTCGGTAGAGGCTCCTAGCAGAACATGCCAACTCCCATGTGTGCGCAAAGTCGTTAGACGAACCTCGACAATGTGTCATATACAACATTCCTTTTGCCTCATGATATATGTTGTAGAGATCAAGGCGAGTACTTGTCACCCTTGTGGTAGCTCGACATCTCTTCTCGAAACCGTGATGCAGATTCCCGAACTGGGTTAACACTTAACCCATGTCACATGGCCATGCTTTCTGAATCTGATCACACGAGAGGGGAATATCTCTCCTCATGGAGGGAAAAATCCCATCTTGGTTAACTATGTCTCGCGGCATGTCTCACGACTCACCCGAAAGCTACCTTTATAACTACCCAGTTACGGAGTAGCGTTTGATAGACCCTAAGTAAGTCGATCCTCATCCCGAGAACATGCGATGACCTCAGGTCTAGGACATGGCATATACATTGTGCTTGAGACTAACAGATGACATTATCTCGATGTGTCTCAAAGTGGGTCTGTCCGACTCGGTGATCTCAATCCCCGAGTCCATACTATCAGTTTAGCTTCTCTATGCACATGACTTGTGAAACGTAGTCATCAACTGAATCGTATACTAGTAAAGGATATGTGTCCGCATAACCTTAACAACTAGGACTATTAGAACAATCATCATACTATATATAGTCTCACAAATAAGTCACATACTTATTGATACATATCATTGATGATGTTCAAGGACAATACAAAATACTCATGAATACATAGGAAACGAAATCATCACATGATTGCCTCTAGGGCATATCTCCAACAGTCAGCCCACTGCGAAACCACCACTATGAGGACGATGCTCGACTGCCTTGCGGACTGTTGGTCTTCGCATATCCTAGTGGGACATACGGCCGAGTGGTTGACTCTCATCCGAGTGGATGGAATGTACTTGTCCGAGTGGATAGTATGCATGTATTTATCTGGACCCACCTGATGTGTGGACCCCATGCTATTATGATATTTCGACCCTTCATGGGCCTACCTATTATGTGTATCCCTGTCGGGGTATACAAACAGGAGTGTTCATTCCCCCTGACTTGTGCATGGACAGATAGCCTCCGAAGGTAGTAGCAAAACCCGTTGGGAAGGCTACCACATCACCAAGCAAGCATTCAAGAACCAGCATCCGGCAGCAACAACCTGCAGAAGGCCAAGCAAGCACCGGCAATGCCAGCACAACAGCCCAGGAGGGTCCCAAAACGCGCCAGCCACACCCCTAGGGCCTGCCGGGGACCGAGGCGCGCACATCTCCAGAAGACCCGGCAAGCAATCCCTCGGCAAGCACGAGCTAACCAGCCACCGCATCGCTACACCAGTCACTTGTCGATGCGGTGTCGAGCCCTCAAGCGGCTAAAGAGCTCTCGCTAAGCACGTGGCGGTGCACCGGAAGGCAAGTTATACCCAGTTGACACCCGCCCTGCAGCGTGTCAAGACCATAAGCAACGGTTAGCTAAGCGGTGGCAAGAGCTTGCCGGGGATGCACCCTCGAGTGCCACCTAGACTAGTAATCATGGTATTTTGTCCTAAATGCCAGAGTTAGGTATGATAGCTTTGCTAAGCTATCTAATCGATAGATAATGACTGTTTTGCCATTGTGGTAACCCCTTGCACTATAAAAGGAGGCCCAAGGCAACCTAGCTCAAGATTCGGACCTTTGGACACTTGTACTCGCGTAGTAGCTCACCCCGACAGCAGCTCTTGCCGGGGTTACGTGCTGCGTGTTCTTCGTGTTCCTTTGATCAATCCACCAAAAGCAGGAGTAGGGTTGTACGCTTAGCAGCGGCCCAAACCTGGGTAAAATGCCAGTGTCCTGATCGTCGCGCCGTCTCATGCTCTCCGCTCTTTGTGCAACGTGAACCCCCTTGCCGAACCACAAAGGGGCCTCTGCTCCCTAGGTGATCATGAGCATCGGTGCCCCGACATCTTTGGCGTGCCAGGTGTTGGGCATGCATCATTTGCGCAAACCCGAGTTCATGAACGGCGAATCGATCTTCATCATCATCTTCTTCATCCATGGCTCCCAAGAAGAAGCCCAGCGCGGCCGCGCATCCCTCCACTCCAAGGGCCCCTTCGCATGCAGCAGCAGACACATCGGGTGTTGCGGCGGCCGCGAGTGGGGAAAGCGTCCTGGACGATGCGGCTGGCACAGGCGGCGCCGCCGTCACGTTCCCCACTGCCAAGGCCAGAGCGGGGAACGCCGAAAGGAGACGGGGCCGCCCGACCCTAGGGAGGTGTGGCGTAATTCAGTGGGTCAAGGAAAGAAAACGGTACCTAGGTATGCCCCTCTCCCTCATCCTTCCCCGCCTATGGTCAGCTCTGCGCGGCGGCGGTATCGTCAGTGTCGATGAGCTCGCATGAAGTTCGGTCTTGCATTTGTCCCGCCAGGGATAAATCCCGAATCGAATGCTAGAGCACATCCACTGATCGACGCTCCCGGCAAGCAAACCGCGGCAAGGCCCCCATCCGCCTATGCGTAGGTCACCGCGTGGCCATTGGGTGTGAAGGGAGGGAGGGAAGATTCGGCCATGCGAGTTTTCTTTTCCATTCCCGATTGATTATGAATGATACATTAACCCGGCAGATTGCTGTCGCGGGCTATGTTCATATCTAACATGCCTTCGAGTACCTCCACTTCGCTCCTCTCTACATCTCCCTCCTTCTAGGATAGCGGTGAGCGCACACTTGCGCACGCACCACAAGGAGCGAGAAGAGGAAAGGCGCCAATGGATAAAGGGAGAGGCCATAAGCATAAACAAGCGCGCATCAGGGGATAATGAGAAGCCATGACGAAAGCTAAGTTGGCATGATTATCAACTCCCAATTAAGATGTACATTTGCATGCCCCTTTGTCGAACCAAAGGTTTCGTATTATGAATCTTGCGTGTGACGGAACCTTACTGTGTTCGTTCGCGCCCGTGTTTTGGTTCGAGCCTGCTCAACAAAATATAAGGCAGCATCAACACTGCCAAAGGTAATCTCGCCGACAGCGTGCCCTTGCTAGAAGAATGCTAAGGACCCGTTCCTCAAAGCAATCGCGGCAACACGCCGTTGGCGAGTAACTAGAACACACAAAGATGACTATCATACGAGCACCGGAAGGGGAACGAAGGGGATAGCATACGTTTACATAAAAACATCAGTTCTGCAAACATCAAAATAATGAAAGTACATGCCCTAATATGAGATACCCATTGTGTCTTAAGTACAGGGCGACTTGGCGATAAAGAAGGCTTAAAGTTAACTCCGGTGGCTTCCCTGGGTCCTTGGAACTTTGAGGATCCTGTCAGCGAGGGGACCGGCCTTCTCCGCGGCAACCGAGGTGTTGATGCCCGACGGCAGCTTCTTGAAGCCGTCAGAGAGATCGAGCTCCGGGTGGAGGAAGGCGAGGTTGCTCAAGACAAGGAAGAGGGCGTCGCGTGCCAGCTTCTGGGATTCGATGGCAAAGCAGGCAGCCCTGTCTTCCTCATACGTCTTCAACCCCTCGATCAAGTCGTCGAAGAAGAGTGTCAGCTTAATGCTTGGGGTTTCGTGTTTGCCGACGGAGAAGGCCCAGCTCTTCATGTTCATGTTAGCAATCTGGACAGTGAGACGCTCGGTGATATCAACCATGCTCTTGATCCAGAGGTCACGCTGTTCAATCAAGTTCTCCAGCTTTTCTTCGGCATCCTTCTGGAGGGTCGTCGCGCGGTTCACATCTGTCAGCAGCAACTTCTCGCGGGCCTCGGCAGATTCAAGGTTGCTCTCCAAGGAGGCAAGCCTGTATTTCATGTTGGAAATGGTGTCGTTGGCGGCATCAAGACCTTGGCTCTTGGAGAACAGCTGTGATTGCACCTCGTCCAGAGTTGTTGCTACCTTTCACGCTTCTTCCTTGAGGGCCTCGGTCTCCTTGGTGCTCCCTGCAAGATCCTCTGTCAGCTTGGTCAGTTGTGCTTCAAGTTTGGCCTTGGCGGCGAATGTAGCAGCCAGCTCGTCAGCTATCTTCTTTAGTTGAGCAGCGGACTCCGAGGAAAGTGCCTCAAGAGCGGTCTTGTGACAGTCCTCCAGCTCCCTGCTACGCTGCCGGATGCGGTCCTCCAGCTCCTCATCCTCGGCATGGAGGGTAGCCTCGAGGGGCTGTTCCCGGGAGGAGATGCCTTCCTCTCTGGTGTCCAGAAGCACCTCGTGCTCCGCCAGTAGAGCCTTCCAGGCAGCAACATCCTCGTTGGCCATGGATAGCGTCTCATGCTGCCTCTTAAGAGAATGGACCCGCCGATTGTACCAGTCCCGCAGCTTGCTCCCTTTGCTCCTCAGCTGCTGATCCACGAGCTCGACCGAGTCACGCTGCTCCTTGACTGCCTTCCACTGGAGGCTGTACCTGCTCTGCACATCCTTAAGCCCTGCTGCTATAGACTCCAGAAAAGCCAAATCCTTGGCGGCGTCGAGAGTGCTATTAGATCCTTCGATCTTCTCGGACAGCGGCGCCAGGATCTTGTTGATTTCTTCATCAAGGTCTTCGCGCACTAAGAAGGGTGAGCCAAGAGCTATGTGACTTAGCGGAGCAGTGACCAACGCCAGGTGACTCTGCGGGGACTGCAGAGCTAATGCCAGGGGATAACTGGACGAGGGAGGCCTCATGGTTTGAAGGGGAGTCTTCTCTTCGACCATTGGGCCCTGGCTGGGCACGCTGCCGGGATTTTGTTCCGTTCCTTCTAAGGACCCCTAAATATCCCCGGCAGCCGGGCCATGTTCGTCCGCGGCAGCGATCTTCATCGCCTCCGCGACAACATCCTTTCCAATACCAGCTACCTCTTCCAGCAATTCAGGCTCTTCAAGAAACAGAGCTGCGGATTAGAGCAACAAAACAGAAGTATGGAAATCAAGAATCAATAAAGCACGTAAAGAATGGCTACAAAAAAAGCCAAAAACACCGGCAAGAGGGATACCCGATGGAGGTTGCTGCGGAAGGACCTCTCCTTCCCCGGCAATATCAGTTGCCGGCATGCGGTCTGTCGTCGTCTCTTCGGCAGTGACCTTTGCATGGGCAAGCTCCTCGGCGGAGGCCCTTGCCGGCGAAGCCTTCTCACGGGCAATGGTCGACAGGGGATCTTGGCGGAGTGGTTCCTCTTGGCGGGCCTCCGTCCGATTTCCCTCTCCTGTTTCCCTGTCGGTTGGAGGGAGGCATCCTTCCTAATCTCTGCCAGCGGACGAGGCCTGCTCTTGGATTCCACGGAGAGGACTGGGCTGGGGGCTAGACACGGGATTCTCCTCCGCGTCTCCCGAAGAGCCCATACCTGCCACAAAATCTGGTCCTGTCGCGGATTTGGCCCTCTTGACCCTGTGCGCAAGAGTCTCCTCATCCTCGTCCCTGTCAAGATCAACCATGCAAGATCAATCAGGAAAATTGAGATTAAAGGCTTTCTGACGGAAGCTGAGATCAACTAGACTCACTCTGAGGCAAGGAGCATTGAGCCCAGCTCATACGACGCGGGCGGTGGAGTCGCCCGACCCCTCTTCAAAGTTGGGGGGATAGGGCTTGACGGAGAGGCCAGGACTGCCGGCAAGGGCGAGCCTAGCGGAGAAGTTGGGCTTGACGGGGGGCTGGGGTCCACCCCTTGAACCTTCCGGCGATTGACGGGGGACGCCTTGGCCTGGGAAAGGCGGGTGGGTTGGTGGCGTGCTACTTCGCGCCCGCCGCCCTTAGAAGTCGTCTTCTTCACCTTCGGGGGACCTCGCGAAGACGCGGGAGCCGTTGATTCCCGGTTGGCGCGTAGACGGAGGCGGCGACCCGGCTCTGGAGCCTGAGGGCCCTCTTCGAGCCCCTCCTCTTCTGCCTCCGGGTCCTTCGCCTCCTCCGCCTCAACCTCTCCCTGGGTTCCTTTTGCCGCGGCTTGGGAGCCACTGGCCCCGGCAGACTCCAGCCTGGCAGCCTCCTCCGGAGCAAGATTTTCGCTCTCCTCCCCGGAAGAACCATCGCCCTCAGACTCATCGTCCTCCTCTTCTCCGGAGGCTGCTCCCCTGGCGGTCTTGACAGCCTTGTCTTCCGCGATCCTGCCGGCGATGAAGGCTCTCTCCACCTCCCTGGTTGGCGCGGTCAAGTTGTCCTTTGGTTTGGAAGCTCTCTCATCCAGGCTGGAGACCCACTCCATCTCGCTCTCCAGGACGGGTAGCTCCCAGTCAGGCCTAACACCAGAAGCATCGCAATCTGGCTTCCATTGGAGGATTTGGTTCCGAGCGGAATTGCGGTGCAAGGGGACGACTCCCGTCGGCAAATGGTACGTCCCGAGGCGGCCGAACAACTGATCACACAGCCAGCCATGTCCATAACCTGTCAAGTTGTTGGCAGGACCTGGGTACAGTCACATCCAGTTGGCGGGACCATTGAACTCCCAAGCAAACCTGTCTCTCTTCTGCAAAGGTGCGATGTGGCGACGGAGAAAGTCCGCTCCTACATGGTCGATGGTCAGCCCGGCAGCCTTGAGCCGAACGATCCTGTTCAGCACCAGGCGGAGCTTGCTGTCGGAAGGGCCCAGCTTACCCCAGTCGTTGCCGCGCGTAGCGCATCCAGTCCGTGCCCGACAAAATGCAGGGGCCTTGTCGTCCTTAATCCAGCACCAGTCGCCCCTCCATTCTTCCCACTTCCCACACAACTGTCCGGAAAGGTAATCTGAGTCATCCTTTCCGCCCCGGGGGATCCAGTTTATGTTCCTCGAGTGGTGGGATTTGTCCTCAATCCGAGGAAGGAAGAAGTGCCTAAACAAATCCATATTGGGGGCAACTCCAACAAAGTTCTCGCACAGATGGGCAAAAATTGCCATGCACGACATTGCATTAGGCGTAAAATCCAGGAGATGGAATCCATATGCCGCCATAATGGCACAGAAGAAATCAGAGAAGGGAGGAACAAGGCCGCAGTAAAAGTACGCACAAAAGAAGTGGTACGAATCTGAGGGCTTCTTCTCCTTGGAGCTGTCCGGCAAAACGAGGGGTGCTCCATGCCCCTTCGTCGCCCTCCCCCACATATAGGCATACCTCTTGATCAGGGTGTTGCCATCCAGGCTCGACGGGGAGATAACCACATCTCCCTGTCGCCGCCTCTCAAGCTCCTCCGCCTTCTTCTTCCTCTCCTCAGCCACCAGGTCCGTGGATGCGGCCGTCTGCTTCCCCTTGTTAGCAGCCGTTTTCCGCCCCATCCTTGAAGCTTTCGAGGGCGGCGGATAATATGGCGGCGCTCGGGGAGCCAAAAGTGGCGGCGGGAGCAGTTCTTTGGCTTGAGGAGGAAGATGAAGGACGGAGAAAAGGATACGAATGAGCAACGCTCCTGTGCATTGTCCTTCTTATTTAGGGGGACCCGCACGGGGGCCGGCTCTTCGCAATCTTTTTGGAAAACTGCCGTTTTATTACTAGCAGTTCTTTTTTATTCTCCAACGGCTACTGTTCCACGACCCCATGACCAGCGATAATTGCGCGGAGTGGACGTGGGGTGGGAAGACAGAATCCCTTCGACGCGTGTCCATGCACTGTTTGGGGCCTAACCCAACGTGCCAAGCGACATGTATGGCTCAGGCCCGGGGGCTTCTGTCGGGGTATACAAACAGGGGTGTTCATCCCCCCTGACTTGTGCACGGACAGATAGCCTCCGACGGTAGTAGCAAAACCCGTTGGGAAGGCTACCACATCACCAAGCAAGCATTCAAGAACCAGCATCCGGTAACAACAACCTGCAGAAGGCCAAGAAAGCGCCGGCAACGCCAGCACAACGGCCCAGGAGGGGCCCAAAATGCGCCAGCCACACCCCCAGAGCCTGCTGGGGACCGAGGCGCGCACATCTCCAAAAGACCCGGCAAGCCGTCCCCCGGAAAGCACGAGCTAACCAACCACCGCTCCACCGCATCGCTACGCCAGTCACATGTCGATGCGGTGTCGAGCCCTCAAGCGGCTAAACATCTCTCGCTAAGCACGTGGCGGCGCACCGGAAGGCAAGTTATACCCAGTTGACACCCGCCCTGCAGCGTGTCAAGACCATAAGCAACGGCTAGCCAAGCGGTGGCAAGAGCTTGCCGGGGATGCACCCCCGAGCGCCACCTAGACTAGTAATCATGGTATTTTGTCCTAAATGCCAGAGTTAGGTATGATAGCTCTGCTAAGCTATCTAATCGATGGATAATGACTGTTTTGCCATTGTGGTAACCCCTTGCACTATAAAAGGAGGCCCAAGGCAACCTAGCTCAAGATTCGGACCTTTGGACACTTGTACTAGCGCAGTAGCTCACCCCAACAGCAGCTCTTGCCGGGGTTACACGCTGCGTGTTCTTCGTGTTCCTTTGATCAATCCACCAAAAGCAGGAGTAGGGTTTTAGGCTTAGTAGCGGCCCGAACCTGGGTAAAATGCTAGTGTCCCGATCGTCGCGCCGTCTCATGCTCTCCGCTCTTTGCACAACGTGACCCCCCTTGCCGAACCACAAAGGGGCCTCTGGTCCCATAGGTGATCGTGAGCATCCGAGCCCCGTCAATCCCCAACAAGAAGTTTAGTGACCACCCAAACAATATCATATAGGGCATAAGTATGAGTTCCCAGTGTATGATTGGACTGACCTCAGTGCTTGGAATAAGAATGCAGAGAAATATTTCAAGCTGACACGTGCAAGAGGATCAAAAGGTGGAGATAGATACTTTGTATATTACATGAAGAGATGTCACCTAGCCTGAAAATATGGAGGGGCTTTCATGCTTCGAAGCAAAAAGGGTCAATGGATGACTACATTGAATAAATTTGAAGAGGTAGTGGGACCGGTGAGAAGGTTAAGTTGATACTCATGTCGATCAAAGTGTTGAAGTGTTGTCACACCCTGTGTTTGTATCACCTTGCTATGATTATGAGTTAAAGAATTTGGACCAATTAGAACTTTTTGTGTGCTTAAGCATGTTTGAATTGTTTGCTATTTGCTTGTTTACCTGATTGTGTTTTGATTCACAAAAATGCTCCTGCTCTCAAAACTCCTCTACTTGATCCAAACATTTGCCCAATTATCATGCCATATGTATAGAAACTAAAACTACTTTTTTTAATTATTATTTTGGCTAAAAAGCATTTATTCAATTTATGTTTTCAAAACCCCCTGAAGTGAGGTTTGTACTACAAGTCCTCAAATTAGGGTGAATATTGTACCCCCAAAGACTCTATTTGGAACCTACCATATATAAGACTTCCCAAAACCACCAAATATTATTTTTAAAGATTATTTTCCTATTTTATTTAAAGGCTTTTCCTTAAGGCTAGAAATGGTCTTTTATAGGGAAAATATTTTTTTATGCTTTCAAAATATTTGGGAAAATTTAGGGAAACTCAGTGGACATATATTTTCCATATATAAGGGTTTCAACACATTGTAATGTTCAAAACATTGGACAAAACCCTCCATAACGATTTCTGCATATTTCAAGCATTTGAAATATTTTTATAGGAAATATTCTAAAATAAATCCAGGAAAATTCCAGCATGTCACATATGCCATATGTGATGATCTTGCCAAGTTTCATCTAAATCCAAGTAATTTTGGTTCCCCAAAATGCCCAAAATCCTCTCTGTCCAGAACTAAATTTGAGCAACTTTATATTGCCAAATTTCTTCAATTGGTCTCAAACTTTGTGGGCATGCTTTAATCCCCAAGTAATGCCACAACACCAAGTGGTGCATTAAGGAGAATAGTTTTGCTTGACTAGATCTAATGAAACCCATTTCTACCCATTTCTAGGGTTTATAAAGTTTACACTGACAAATTTTCTCAAATGGGCTCAAACCTTGTGATCACTCTCATTTCTACCCATCATTTGATTCTATTAAATCTCACAGCAAGTGGAGAAAGTTCTCTTGCCTAAACACTCATCATACACCTTCTGGCAGATTGGTAAAAGCCCTGTTTTGACCCCTTCTACTGTTCTCCTTGACCCCATCTTTTTACCACAACTCCATCTAGTCACCTTCTACCACCAGTAACTCCCTCTCCTCAACAGGTCAACCATTGGTGGGCTAAACCCCCACATTTCTCCTCTGTTTTCACGATGGCAGCAACATTTCTACCCCTTCCGCATCTTGCCTCTACTTCCCTTAGCCCTCAAGTATCCCCAGGGCATCTCCAGACCCCCCAAGTGCTACTAGACAAGGCAGGACACCCAGAGCCCATGAGTAACGGCCATGCCGGCCATTTGCACGCTCTGGAGCGCGCAACAGTGCCCAGCCGCACTGTAGCCACCTCCATTCTGAGGCCCCCGACAGCCTCGAACCCCTTTGCCTCGCGTGCAGGACGCCGTCAATGTTTGGGACACACCACACCCCTGTCCCCCTCCTCTCTCTCTCCCTCTACTGGCCTCCTCGCCCGCGCGCCATGGCCGCCCGGCTCGGCCAGTGAGCAAGCTCACACGCGCGGTGCGTCTGCCTCTCCCCCGCTCCTTCTCTCCCTACCCCTTTTCATAGACGATGCCCACAAACCCCCCCGAGCCACCCCAGCATCCTCCCACAGCTTCCAGAGCCCCTGCTATGGTCTCCGGCGGACCTCGTCCACGGTGCACCTCGCCCCTCCTATAAAAGCCACCGGGCTTCTCTCTTCCCTCTGGTCTCTCTCTCCCAACCCCAATCACAGTCTTGCACCACTAGTTCCACCCCTCGAAGCCCCTATGCTCGGGATCGACCGAAGCTCCGCTACGTCGGGACCATCGTCAATCCCCGGGTATAGCCCCTCTCCGGCCCTCATTTTTTCCCTCGGTCCTCCCTTGCTCTCCTGACACGAGTCCGCCTCTCCCCCGCCCGTTTTGATGTCGGAGTCGACGCCGGCGACCACCTCCCCAACCTCTCCGTCGCGACCATCCTCATCGCCGGCGAGTCCCTGCACTCCGGCGGCTCCCCTCACCTCGATCTGAATGGTGGCTCGATGCTGGTTCCATTCCTGTCTCCAGATCGCCCTGCCATGCCCCTAGTCGCCGCCGGTGAGCCCCGCCACCCTCTGGCCAGGGGTTGACGACGACCCAAACATGGGGCCCGCTCATCAGCCTCTCGCCCCTCTCCCGCGTCTCTCCCTCTCTCTGCCACTGGGCCCTGCCGGTCAGGTTTAAAACCCGGCGGCGCGCGCGCCGGCTCGGCTGGGCCACTGTGGCTTCAGGTCGGCCGAGCTGCGGCCAATTTTTGTGCCAGGGCACAATGCCCTTTTCTTTTATCCTTTATCTCACATTTTTCCAAAAATTCCTCGTGATTAAATATTTATCTAAATCCAGTGATTCCAACTCCATAATTCTCAGAATAATCCAACCTATTTAATGATGTTATTTTCATGCATGCCCAAAAATGCTTTCTATACTGTTTTTATTTAAAACCCTAATTGAAGTATTTAAAACTACTGTTAAAATGCTTTTCACCATTTTTGACACTCCAAAACCCTAATAATTTTTCTATTTTAAATTTTCAACCTAGTATTTTACAAAAATGGTTTGACATTTTTAGGAGTGAATTATTTTCCCTGTTTTTGTCATGGCCTTATTTTTGCCCGTTGTATTGCGACGATAGATTGCGTTGTTGTCGAAAGAGTTGGACCAGAAGCCTTCGAAGACCCCGATGACTTTGTTGAGCCAGGAAAACAGCCCCTTGACCATGTCTAAGAAACCTTTTAATGCATGTCATATAGCACTTTGAATTGATGCATCGAAATCATGATGAAGGTGACCATCTTGATGGATTGCCCCTGTTACTTCTCTCGTCGATACTTGCATTACATGACTCTACTTTCCGCTTAGAGTTATGTGGGTGGGAAGTAGATAGGATGCTAAAGTAGTTGCTACACAAGTGGGACGGGAATATACATGGTGTTGGAAACAAAGTGTCTTTAAAGAATTTTCGAAAACCCCGTCGGGTGCCACTAATGCCCGAGGGAGAAGATGAGCTAGGTGACCACTTGAGAAAGAAGTGGTGTACGGGAGCAAGTTGTGTGCGTGTGTGTTTTCTTAGATTGAAGATTTGTCGACCATTCCCAACCTTACATGTACAACCACGATACCCCTTATGGGGCGGGGCTTTGTTGATTACTTTGGTCGATGCTAGCAGAGGGCCCACATTACTAGTGGCGGGAGTGACGTGTTCACTCTCGATACGGGGTCATGCTGGAAAGGACGACCATGGGCTGTTTTCACAGACACCGGGCACACCGTTAGTCCCTTCATGGATGATATTTGTGATGTACATCATGCGGGCTGTGTGCCAACGAGTGGACTCTTTGTTTGTGTTGTCAAGGAAAAGGAATTGTTCGGGTACTTACTCGGGTAAGTAATATACCGCGAGTCGTGGCTTGACACGAAAGTTTCCCGAGTCTTGTGGGTAAAGTGTGCAACCTCTGCAGATTGTAAAACTATTTGAATAGCCGTGTCCACGATCAAGGATAGTTGGTTGGTCATGCTTAAACTACGTCCAGTGTTTTACTAAACTTGGTGTGTGTGTGAGTGGGAAGGAGATACATGAGTTGAGTCGGACGACTCGACGTGATGATTAAACTTGAGTTGTTCCAAACTCTGTTTATATTGATATCGGTAACCTGTTCATATGGATATTCGTAACTTCATGATGCATGATTTACAAGTTGATAGAACATGTCATTGCACACAAAATTAGCTTTCTGCAGAACTACCTATTTAGTGCTATATCATGCTTTGTTGTACCTTGTTCCAAACATGTGTTGCTTGCGAGTACATTCAAAGTACTCATTGGCTTGCCACTGGTTATTTAATTGGCCAGGCATGGATGAGCAGGAATATGGTGAAGATTACCTTCGTGATGAACATGCGAATTAGGATGCTTTCTAGTCAGAATGCCTGTAGGGTTAAGGTGGATGGCTTGGGTCTACGCATTTTTTCAAGATTTCTGCTGCGAGTTTATGTTTGCTGTTTGGCCTTCATGGCCCTATCTATGTAAGACTTGACCATAATGGTCATAATTTGTGTAAGACAGTTTGTATTGATGTAAGACTCTTGTTATTCAGCTTCCGTGTGTTCAGTGAGCATTGATCTCTGGGATCACTGTACACGTGCATTCGGTGATCACGACATATGAGTCGGGGTCCCCACAGAGCTGGTATCAGAGCCATCCTGACTGTAGGAAGCCTTAGTTAGCATGGACGTTAGTTAGGACAGGAACTAGTCTCCAGACCCCCAAACCACTTGCAAGACCTATTACACTTCTCTCCCCTTCTAATCTAGCCAACTATAAAACCTTTCATACTTACCTCATCCTCTCTTGTCATATTAACCCTTCTCTAACCATCTTGTAGATGGCCGTCACTCCCGTGAGACTCCTCATGACCGGATTTCCACCACTCCTAAGAGACAGCCTCCAACAATGCCACTACCCTTCGGAGCCAATGTAAAGCCTGCATGAGCTGAACAATGGCGAGTTTGGAACCCAGTTCTACGCCAAGGTGATTGTACCTGCCAAGGCCTCACCCCAGAGTTGGTTCTTTGTTGGGCCGCCCTTGCCAACAAGGGACATGGCCATTCAGCAGGCAGCCTATGAAGCCCTCCTTCGTCTTCGAGACCTCCTCCTGGAAATGAAGGAAGAACAAGCTACCCGCTACCTACCCAGCAAGAGTGGATTAGAAGCCCCTACTCAAGAGATGAACCCCCTAGGGGACGAGGACCCAATCCTCAAGTTCCAGATCCACTTCGCCAACTCGGTAGATCACCTTCTGCGTTACCTTACTGAAGAATTCCTCAAGTCCCACCAGGATTTCCCTTTGCTCCTAAAATTCCATTGCCTCGAGAAGAAGAAGGTGGTCGAGAAAGAGCAACATATTGCTGCCCTACAAGTCTACATAACCAACCAAAGGCAACAATTTGAGGAAATCCAGGAAGCCTGCAACCGAGCCCTGCGCATAAGGCATAGGAACGGATTTCCATATCCACCACGTGGGGGACCATCGTCGGGCCATCGACGTCAAAACCCAAGGCTGAACAACGACCTTTTTGCTCCCGTCACATGTCATGGATGTGGCAAATTTGGGCATATTGTCAGGAGGTGTCCCAACAAGAAGCCGACTGTCGCATACCCACCGGTACCACAAGAGGACCTAGAAGATGAAGATTGAGCATCCTCATCTCCGAGACATGAAGCAAAACACGACTACTGAGTCCGAGAACCCCCTAGGGTAGGATGAGTCGTGTACCCCCTATGCGAAGTCGAGTCCGTGTGATGGTTCAAATGAAACCATGTTGTGTGATGTTTGGTTTTATCTGTTTGTGTTTTGGTATAAGTCACACATTTGCCCTAGGCAACATGTACACGACTATATCACCTATCTCATCTTAATGAAGGTGTTAGCCTTTCCAGCACTTGTTTGACTACACTTGCATTGTACCACCCCCTATAGGCACCTCCCCTCTATGCTACTCTCCCTCTCTCCTATCGCGCCAACTAAAGACCAACAAGGCAAGGTGCACCAAGGATCCACTTCGACAAACAACTAGCACGACAGACCCTTGATTGTAACCTATTCAACCAGGTGCAACCCCGTAGGGTTATGCCTTTCCCTCAGAATTAGAAACCCACCCTAGACTAACCTAGACTTACCCCAGCCAGACCGACCTATCAGCCTCAGCAAGCCAGGACTCCTGCACCTCGTCCGAGCTACCAGCCTCAGCAGTATGCCAATCCCAGGCCTGCCTACAACAACCCCAATAACAACAATGGTGGCAAGAACAACACCAACTCACGCCAAATCACTTGCTTTGGATGTGGTCAGCCTAGGCACATCTCTAGGCAGTGCCCCAACAAGAAGCCAGATGCACCGCGCCCCAATGCGCCGAACCAAGGTCAAGGCCGTGGAGCGCCACTAAGGAACCAAGCTCCCCGCAACCAGCCCAACAATGGTAGGGGTCGTGTGAATCACGTCACCGCTGAGGAAGCCCAGGAAGACCCATACGTCATACTGGGTACGTTCCTTGTCAATTCAACCCCAGCAACCGTTCTGTTTGATTGTGGAGCTTCGCATTCTTTTGTTACCAAAAAGTTTGCACTAGAGAGTGGTATGAAGCCTGTATCCCTGGGTAGTCATATGTCGGTACAAACCCCGGGATCGGTTATGAGAACCAAGATAGGATGTAAGGGAGTTGGGATTGTCATCAATGGAGTAGAATTCCTAGCAAACCTTATCATCTTGAAGTCGCAAGGCTTGGATGTGATCCTAGGCATGGATTGGTTATCCAAGCATCAAGGCTTGTTAGACTGCGCCAAGCGGACTATTACCATGGCCAATAGCCAAGGGTTGAAGTCAAGTATGTCCCCAACCCTCCTTCCGCTCAAGCTCCTCAAGCAAATTGCCTGTCAGGAGTTGAGTTGGACCAAGTGCCAGTGATATGTGAATACCCAGATGTCTTTCCTGATGAGCTGCCCGAAATGCCTCCTGACAGTGACATTGAGTTCATCATTGAGCTAATGCCCAAAGCAGGACCCATCTATAATAAGCCCTATAGAATGGGATCCGAAGAGTTGGCTGAATTGAAGAGGCAACTGACAGAGCATCTCAGAAAAGGGTTTATCCGCCCTAGTGCCTCTCCTTGGGGATCACCTGTTCTGTTTGTGGAAAAAAGGGATGGTACTATTCGACTTTGTGCCGATTATCGGTCCCTCAATGAAGTCACAATCAAGAACAAGTACCCACTTCCCAAGATTGAAGACCTGTTCGATCAGCTGAATGGAGCCAAGGTGTTTTCGAAGATTGATCGTAGGTTTGCGTACTATCAGTTGAAGATCAGACCCCAAGACATTCTGAAGACGATATTCATAACCCGGTATGGCCTATACGAGTACACGGTCATGTCATTTGGGTTAACCAATGCCACTTCCTACTTCATGTACCTCATGAACAATGTTTTCATGGAGTACTTGGACAAGTTTGTTGTCGTATTCATCGATGACATACTCATCTTTTCCATGTCTGAAGAAGAGCATGATCAACACTTGAGATTGGTCCTGGATAAGCTTCGAGAGCACCAGCTTTATGCCAAGTTCTGCAAATGTGAATTTTGGCTGCACGAAGTTGGATTCTTGGGTCATGTGTTGACTGTAGAAGGATTGTAAGTGGATCCTGCTAAGATTGAAGCCCTGACTAATTGGAAATCCCCAAGCAAGGTGAAGGAAGTCAGAAGCTTCCTCAGACTCACGGGATATTACCACAAGTTCGTCAAAGGATTCTCGAGCATTGCTAGACCCATGACTCAGCTCTTGAAGAAGTACAAGAAGTTCGAATGGACGCCGAAGTGCGAGGAAAGTTTCCAAGAGCTCAAGAATAGATTGGCAACAACCCCAGTTTTGGCCACTCCCGATATTCATAAGGAGTTTGTGATATACTGTGATGCATCAAGGACCGGTCTTGGAAGTGTTCTGATGCAAGAAGCCAGATTCGTAGCATATCTATCCAGACAGCTACGCCCTCACGAAGCGAACTACGCTACTCATGATCTTCAGTTGGCAGTAGTAGTTCATGCTTTGAAGACATGGCGACATTGCCTTCTAGGGAAGCGATGTGAGATATACACAGACCACAAGAGCTTGAAGTATATTTTCACTCAAAAGGAATTGAACATGAGGCAGCGAAGATGGTTGGAGTTGATTAAGGACTACGACCGCAGTGTTCAATACCACCCTGGAAAGGCTAATGTGGTAGCAGATTCCTCAAGGAGAAAGACTTGTTCCTTGACTGCTGTGATTAAGGAAAGGCCACCTGCCCTGTATGAAGAGCTTGAAAGCTTCGGCTTGGAACTGGTTACACCTGGATTTCTGGCCAACCTCGAAGCTAAGCCTACCTTGATGGATGATATTAAGGAAGCTCAGAAGGGACACGAGAGTATTGAAGGCATCAAGAGGAAGATCAATGCAGGCAAGTCCCCAGGATTCTCAGTGGATGAACAAGGAGTTGTATGGTTTGGGAATCGCATTTGCGTAACCAACAAAGTTGAGCTCAAGAATTTGATCTTGCAAGAAGCCCATGACACTCGTATTCCATCCATCCTGGAGGAACCAAGATGTACCAAGACCTCAAAGCAAGATTTTGGTGGCATGGCATGAAAAGCGAGATAGCTACTTTCGTCGCGAAGTGTGACATATGCCAGAGAGTCAAAGCTGAGCATCAGTGATCCACTGGATTGGTACAACCTCTCAAAGTGCCTGAATGGAAGTGGGACCAAGTCGGGATGGACTTCATCACCGGTTTGCCTAGGTCAAGCAAGGGACATGATTCCATTTGGGTCATTGTCGATCACCTGACCAAAGTAGCCCACTTCATTCCCATCAAGACCACCTATGATGGAAGCCAGCTAGCCAACCTCTACATCAACCGTATCATGAGCCTCCACGGAGTTCCTAAGGAGATCGTGTCAGACCGAGGAACCCAGTTTACCTCGAGATTCTGGAAGAAGTTTCAAGAAGCCATGGGAACCAAGGTATATTTCGGCACTCCTTTCACCCGCAAAACAGAGGACAAACGGAACGAGTAAACCAGATACTCGAAGATATGCTTCGTGCTTGTGTTCTAGAGTATGGAGCCAAGTGGGAAGATTGTTTGCCATTTGCCGAGTTCTCCTACAATAACAGCTACCAGTCCAGTCTACAGATGGCACCGTTTGAGGTGCTATATGGACGTAAGTGTCGCACTCCCCTCAACTGGTCAGACACCGGAGAAGGACTGATCTTTGGACCGGACATTCTTCGCAAAGCAGAAGAGCAAGTGCAACTCGTCAGAGAGCATCTACAGACCACCAAGTCAAGACAGAAGAGCTATGCCGACTCCCAGCGCCGAGAAGTGAACCTCAACGTCGGAGACCATGTCTATCTCCGAGTCACGCCTCTCAAAGGAACCAAGCGTTTCCACGTCAAGGGAAAGCTCGCACCAAGATATATCGGCCCCTTCAAGATCACCGCAAGATGAGGAGAAGTTGCCTACCAGCTAGAGATACCTTCCGAGCTATCAGATGTGCACAACGTTTTCCACGTGTCAGAGCTCGAGAAGTGTCTCCAAGTACCCAACCGCTCCGACCTCTACAAGGACATCGATCATCAAGCCATTAACCTTCAGCCAGATCTCACTTATCATGAGAGACAAGTTCGCATCTTGGATGCAGCTGAGTGTTGCACTCGAAGCCGCACCATCAAGTATTTCAAGGTCCAATGGAGCAACCACACTGAAGCAGAAGCAACCTGGAGCGTGAAGACTATCTTAGATCCGAGTTCCCTTATCTTTTTTGCGCCTAGCCTAGGAATCTCGGGGACGAGATTCTTGTAAGGGGGTAGGTCTGTCACACCCTGTGTTTGTATCACCTTGCTATGATTATGAGTTTAAAAATTTGGACCAATTAAAACTTTTTGTGTGCTTATGCATGTTTGAATTGTTTGCTATTTGCTTGTTTGCCTGATTGTGTTTTGATTCACAAAAATGCTCATGCTTTCAAAACTCCTTTACTTGATCCAAACATGTGCATTTTCCCAATGAGCGCCTACACCATCCACGAGAGAAGCCTCTAAGTGGAGAAGGAACTGTCAAGAAGAAGGCAAGGTTCCACATGCACCGACGGGAGTCGATGTGAAGGGGTATGTAGGAACATATCGCACACATAATGTTTTGGGCTTACGTGTGGGATTTGGGATCAATCACATACGTGCAAGACGAGTCAAACGCGTCTAATTGCTCATGGAAAACAAACGGAGTTTGACCTTTTACCGTTTGCGAAACGTTACCTAATCCACACGGGCCATTTTATAAACTGTGTGTGATATGTTCATCATCGCACACGAGATTTCTCTAGAAACCGTCTGCCATGCATGGCATCATCGGACACGTACGAGTGCTGCAAACCGTTTGCGATTACTTATGTATCACCAATGTTTTAGATTATATCTCGTGTGCTTTTCCTATGGATCACAGGCGGTTGCGCTATGAGTTGCGTGTGCTTTCCGTTCTGGACCACACACGCTTAGTTGCTTGAACCGTGTGCGCTAAAATTGCCAAGTTATTGTAAAATATCGCATTTAATTCACCCTGCAAATAGCAAATTCGCCACAATATGCAATCGACAAATAGTGTCAACATAAAGAACATTCATCATAATTCGCCACAATATGCAATTCAACAAATAGTGTCCACAAGCAGAGGATTCATTATAATTCACGACAATATGCAATTGAGCAAATACTAGCTAAATTCCACAGCTGTTAAACCGACATATGCAATACATAATCATAGTGTACAAAATCTGAAGACATGTTCACATGGAAAATAATGCATCCATGTGTATATGTTTAGCTGATAACACTATATGAATGCGTACTTATTATTAGGGGATATGAACCCGGAAATCTTCGACGCCATCATCGGGCTTGTTATAGTTTTTCACAAAGAAGGTGCTGATAAATTTCCTAATAGACAGTAATTCATCTACGGTGAGCGGTGAAGAGGTCATCGGTCTGAAGATCAACTGCAGGACTTTTAGATCAGAATGTGGCATACGTGTGGAGTAGAAGATAGTAATTAAGAAGCAGACTTACTAGTTTTATCCTGTCAGCATCGAGACCACATTCAACACGTCTGCAGAGGTTCATCATGTGTGCACAAACGTAGTATCGACATAGGCTGGTACCTTGTTGTTGCCGAGGACACTGAAATTTTTTGTACAGTATTAGTCATGTATTTGCCCTGTTAGGAATAAAACCTAACCGGTGTAAGTTGTTTCTTATTTTTTCTATGGAGAAATAGAAAGAGGTTTACTTAGAAACTTGAACATCTGACTAGCATTTTCTGAAAATAATGGATTTTGTTGTCTTACCGGAGAAACGATCACGTGCAGCAGAGGTAGTTGGCGGTCGAACCGACTCCCTCCTAAAGTTATGTTCATTGACAATACACTGCAAAAGAAGACGAATTTTCACACACTCAATTCTGGAACCAGATATGAACACAACGCATTAACATCAAAGAATTCAATACCTATCCATGAAATCCTGAAGATGACTCAGATGCTGAGGCGCATTTGACTCTCTGAGAGAATCCATGTAGTAAACTATGTTGCGTTTTGGAACAATGACCACCAAAATCCAGTGACCTCTACAGTTTAAGAAAACCATGAACGTACGAACTATGTCTAAAACTGAAAGACGATCAATGTATGCGTGGTTGTATATTTAACTTACCGTTCATGGTATGGCCACATGAAGAATTCTCCTATCTGTAAGTTGAACAAGATCTTGGCGACATAATCAATGGAAGCCTTGTGTGAGCCATTATCTCGTAACAAAACACCGTTTGCTAAATCAGGATCTATGAAATGCCAATGCGCCCTTATCGATCTCTGTACCGTCAATCCCCTGAGAGGAATGCAATACAGTTAGCTTTTTTTTTCATTTACAGCCTTGTATGGAGAAGTTGATCACAGAGTTTGTGAAGTACTTACAACATCAAGCATTTGATAAGAGTGCCAGCAAGCTCATCGAAGTTGAAGAAGAGATGAAAGTCCTCGAATTCCACACTGATGATACCTGCATCGTGAGAGAAATGCCAGCTGTCGTAGTGCACTTGCAGAATGTTAGTATCTTCTCCTTCCAACATTATGTCCATGCAATATTTATGTAACTTGTGACAACTGGAACTGCACTCGTCAAAGTATTCGCCAACAAGGAATGGCTAGCCATGGTTGTACTTCCGTTTCTCAAATGAGTCTACTTCCTTACTACAAAGTTGCTTTTCAAGGTCTGCTTCAGACATGTGGTCAGAACCGGGATTACATGGGTCTTCATCGGCCATGCCATGGTTCTGCTCGAAGAGTCTTCGTAGTAGGATGCTCTGGTACTCATTCCTCCTCTGTTTCTATCATGTGTAATAACAAATTGCCAATTTTACCAGGAAGCTAAATATAAATGCAACAGTCTTTGTAGTACAGGATGCACATCGGCAGTGTTTGAATGATATCAAATTAATAGTGACAGCTACGTACATTATGCTGTCAAACATTCGAATCTGTTAAAAACTACTGTCTTGCACTATGTTTTTTCACTAAGTCTGAGAATCTATTTATTTTAGATTGCCATGTTTCAGGTGGTTCAGCCACCTGACAACCGAGGTGTGTGTACGCTCGAACAGTGTTGATGCTAGCCATGTTTCTGTGCATAATTAGACCTTGCTCGTGCTGAATGAAATGAAGTGCTTCATGTGTACTAACTTGCTGTAAATTTTCATGCAATGATAACTCATGTAGCACATAGTTTTCTTGCTGTCAATATGCCTTCAGGTTAAAACTATGACAGTGTCTTAATCACATCCAGAATCAAATAGCACACGGGAAGTGTCTGAATCACACCTAATATAACAAATGATTTCTAACAACGCGAGTTAGGCTTACCTTATTTGCACGTCCCAGAAACTTCCTCCCACTGTACCCAGATTGAAAAGCTCGTAACTTCACAGATTGAAGTTGATGTTGACCATGAACAGGCATGTCTTCAACTACCCATCTCCATTCCTTAGAAGTGATTGTCCTAGGGAGCTACAAGAGAAAGAAATGGCGCAAATGGGTCTGCCACTTTAAAATCCCCAATTCCAAAACAAAACCCTAAGCCTAGTTGAGCCAGAGAGAAGAGAGATGAATACCTGGCTGGTGAGAGATTCGTCGTCATAGGAGATACCACTTGAGGGGTCACTCAAGGAGACCATGGCGTGTCCGCGGCGGTCGGAAGCTAGAGGGAGAGATGTGGGCAGTGGCGTGGGGGGGTGAGGGGAAATGTGGCCCTTTGGGGGGGGGGGGAAGGGGGGAGGCAGATATTTCGGCGGTCGGCGAAATTTTTCGCTCGTTGCAGGGAATCTTGGCGCGCAAAGATTCATCAGACACGGTGTTTATGCTTTTATCGTGTGTGATGATACAAAACATACAAAATTTCGCCCCTCCCCACGTATTCCCTGGTTATAGTGCACATCCACGTCATTGCATAATGTAACATAACCAGCTAACTTGGGTATACAAATTGGCGGACACACATAGCTCACAGTTACTAAGCCGAGCAATTCACTAAATAATCAAGCTGCTTGAACTAGACATAGCTCTTACAAAAGACCGGCTCTCTGATATGTCTCCAATGTATCTATAATTTTTGCTTGTGCCATGCTGTTATATTATCATTCTTGGATGTTTTACAATCATTTTATAACAACTTTATATCATTTTTTGGGACTAACCTATTGACATAGTGCCAAAGTGCCAGTTGCTGTTTTTGCTTGTTTTTTACTTCGCAGAATATCAATACCAAACGGAGTCCAATCATGAAGAAACTTTTTGGAGATTTGTTTTGGACCAGAAGACACCCAGTGGGCCAAAGAAGTGCCAGAGAGGTGGGCCGTGGAGACCACAACCCACCAGGGCGCGCCAGGGGGCCCCCGACGCGCCCTGATGGGTTGTGCCCTCCACGGGGCCCCTCTCCACCGCCTCTGATGCCTATAAATTCCCAAATATTCCAAAATCCCTAGGGGAGTTGACGAAACACAATTCAGCCGCCCCAAGTTCCAGAACCGCAAGATCCAATCTAAACACCATCACGGAGGGGTTCATCTTCTTCATAGGTGCCTCTCCGATGATGCGTGAGTAGTCCACCATAGACCTACGGGTCTGTAGGCAGTAGCTAGATGACTTCCTCTCTCTCTTACGATTCTCAATACAATGGTCTCTTGGAGATCTATTTGATGTAGACTTTTGCGGTGTGTTTGTTGGGATCAGATGAATTTTGAGTTCATGATCAGTTTCTATGCATGAATATTATTTGAGTCTTCTTTGATCTCTTATATGCATGATTGCTTATAGCCTCATATTTCTTCTTCGAATCTTTGGTTTAGTTAGGCCAGCTAGATCGATTTTTCTTGCCATGGGAAGAGGTGCTTTGTGATGGGTTCGATCTTGCGGTGTCCTTTCCCAGTGACAGAAGGGGCACCAAGGCGCACATGTATCGTTACCATTAAGGATAACAAGATGGGGTCTATTCCTACATGAATAGATCTTGTCTACATCATGTAATCGTTCTTATTGCATTACTCCGTTTTTCCATGAACTTAATACACTAGATGCATGCTGGATAGCGGTCGATGTGTGGAGTAATAGTGGTAGATGCAGGCAGGAGTCGATCTACTTATCTTGGACGTGATACCTATATAATGATCATCGCCTTGGATATCATCATGATTATTTGATCTTCTATCAATTGCCCAACAGTAATTTGTTCACCCACTGTGTGCTATACTCATGAGAGAAGCCACTAGTGAATCCTACGGCCCCCGAGTCTACTTTTCCAACATATTGCTTTCCGATCTATGTTTTTGCCTCTTTGTTTTCAGATCTACAAAACCAAAAACCCAAAAACATATTGCTGCACTTTATATTTGCTCTTCTTATTTCGTGTTCTTGAGAGATCTATCTCTCCTATCTATCATTACCTAACCTATCTCTTTACCGTAGAGAGATTGACAACCTCTCTTTCGCGTCGGGTTGCATGTATTTGTTATTTGTGTGCATGTGTTGCTTATTGGGTGGTGGTGATCCTCCTACTGATTCGATAACCTTGGTTTCATAACTGAGGGAAATACTTACCTTCGCTGTGCTACATCATCCCTTCCTCTTTGGGGAAATACCGATGCAGTCTCAAGCCACGTCAAAGGAATTTCTGGCGCAGTTGCCGGGGAGCAAGCGGTCTCTTCTATGTGCCTATCTGAGGCACCGAGGAGACTCCATCATCATCTACCAGGTTCCTAATCACAAATCTCATCTCCTTGCAATTACATTATTTGCCATTTGCCTCTCGTTTTCCTCTCCCCCACTTCACAAAATTTGCCGTTTTATTCGCCCTTTTTTTTGCCTTTTTGCTTGTTTGCTATCTTTGCTTGTGTTACCATGTGCCTTCTATTTGCTTGCATCTTCGCTTGCTAAAAATCTATTGATATGGATCCTCATCCACTTGCTAATCTTTTCAAAAGACCAAATTATGATGAACCAATTGCTAGTGAGTTGAGTACACTTGATTATCTCTATGAAGTTTTGTTTGAAAATCATGAATCTGAAATTTTTGATGAAGTGATTTATAAGGTGATTCATGATAGCTCCTTGATTGAAGAGCATGATAGCAATGTTGCTAGTATGAATTCTCTAAATATCCATGATGCTAATGATATGCAAAGCCACAAGATTGGGGATGCTATGTTTGATGAAGATGATATTTTTAGTCCCCCATGTTTTGATGAGCAAATTTATTATGATGATTGCATGCCTCCTATTTATGATGATGGTGATGACACGTATGCTATAATGAGTAATGATAACCATGAAACTTATCATCATGGTTTTAATTTGCAATGTGTTTATGTCAATCAAGTGTCTCATGATAGTTATTTTGTTAAGTTTGCTCCCACTACCAAGGATGATAAGGAATTTGCTTATGTGGGGAGTAATGAAAATTCTATGCTTGTGCATCATGAAAAGGATGATTTATGTGATAGTTATGTTGTTGAATTACTTCATGATGCTACTGAAATTTATTATGAGGGAGGAACATATGCTTGTAGGAATTGCAATAATATCAAGTTTCCTCTCTATGTGTTCAAAGTTTTGAAGTGATGGTTGTTTTGCCTTCCTATGCTAGTTGATTCTTGTTCCCATAAACTGTTTGCTCACAAAATCCCTATGCATAGGAAGTGGGTTAGACTTAAATGTGTTTGTCATGAGATTCATGATGCTCTTTTACATATTTCAATTACTACTTTTTATGTGAGCATCATTGAAATCATCATGCCTAGCTAGGGGCGTAAAATGATAGTGCTTGTTGGGAGGCAACCCAATGAATACATTTATTTTCTTCTTTTTCTTTCTATTGTTGAGTGTTGAAAAAATTATGCCTCTGTTATGATTGTGTTTTTTATGTTTTCTTTAGTGTTTGTGCCAAGTAGAGCCTTTAGGATGATTCATAAGATGAGTAGAAGCGACGCTGAATCTGAAACAGAAACTTTGCGTCCAGTATTTGAATTTTAAGTTTTTACTGGAACGTGATATTGAGCTGAAGTTTTAACACGGTGTTTCTATACAAATTCTTTACGTTGTCCTAAATTTTCAGAATTTTTAGAGTTACAGAAGTATGGTTAGAGTACAGATTACTACGGACTGTTCTGTTTCAGACAGATTCTGTTTTCATTGCATTGTGTGCTTGTTTTGATGAATCTATGGGTTATATTGAAGGGTATGAGCCATGGTAAAGTTACAATACAGTATGTATAATGTAATAACAAAATATGAATGGGTTTGCAACAGCACCTAAAGTAGTGATTTGCTTTATTATACTGACGGATCTCACGAAGATTTTGTTGAGTTTTGTGTGATTGAAGTTTTCAAGTTTTGGGTGAGATCACGATGGATGAAGGAATAAGGAGTGAAAAGAGCCTAAGCTTGGGGATGCTACAGCACCCCCAAGATATATCCAAAGATGACCAAGCAACTAAGCTTGGGGATGCCCCCGGGAGGCATCCCCTCTTTCTTCTAACAACCATCGGTATTTTACTTGGAGCTATATTTTTATTCGTCACATATCATGAGTTTTGCTTGGAGCGTCTTGTATTATTTGAGTCTTTGCTTCATTTGCTTTTGAGTTTGTCACAAGTATCATTGCTGGACACACCTATTTGAGAGAGCCAAAATTATGCTATGATTTGTTAGAATTGCTCTATATGCTTCACTTAAATTTTTTGAGCCATGGAATTGCTCTAGTGCTTCACTTATATATTTTTGAGCACGGTGTGCTTGGAAATTTTTGTAGAAATACTCTCATGCTTCACTTAGATTAATTTGAGAGTTAGTAAATTTTGAAGAAATCCTCTCATGCTTCACTTATACCTTTTTGAGGGATGAAATCTTTATGCTCATGTGCTTCACTTAGATTTGTTTGAGCTTGTAAAAAAAAAGCAATGGCAATATATGACACTAGTCCCAAAGTGATAGATATCTAAGGAGGATATAATAAAAACTTTCATGAAGATCATTGGGCAAATTAAACTTGATTCCTTGCAATAGTTTTGAAACATGAAGATAGTAATATGTGAGTCGTGTTAGTGAGTAATTATGCTTGAGTAGGAATATTGGTGTTAAGGTTTGTGATTCCATATGCAAGTACGAAAGTCAAAAGTTATGCAATGAAATTACATCCTACTTGTGGTGCATTATTCGGTGTTAGTTATGCTCAATGCTCAATTATGTGAATTTTTGTTTCTTTGTTTGGTTGCTTCTCAATCTATTTGCTAGCCTCCAGTTGCACTAAGTGGAAATACTACATGTGCATCCAAAATCCTTAAACCAAGTTTTTCCTTATGAGTCCACCATACCTACCTATATGCGGTATTTCCATGCCGTTCCAAGCAAATTTGTATGTTCCATCTCTAAATTTTCAAAATAAATTTTTCTTTTGTGTGCTCGCACCGCTCATGAAACGGTGTGGAGTGTCCAATATTTTTCCATGCTAGATGTGTTATTCTCAAGATGAGTGTTTATTCACTTGTCATTGCACGAGAGTGCGGCGGTAATAGGGATGCCCATTCCCGAAATGAAAAAGAAAAAAAATATTTACTTTATGTTGTCAAATAATAAATTCCTTGGAAAGTGTTGGTATGGAAGGCAACCGTGGATACGGCCCGCCATGGAATGTGAAAGTTTGGTGAAAAAGGAATAAACTTTATTTTCTATTTGGGAACCGCCTATGATATATCTAGCATGGAAAGTATTGTGAGCTACTTTGTCGTTTTCGTTGACAGGAAAAGCATGCCACCCAAAATATTTTTCTCTCTCAATTTAAAACTTTGAGCTCTGGCACCTCTACAAATCCCTACTTCCCTCTGCGAAGGGTCTATCTATTTACTTTATGCATATTTTTTTACTTTGAGTTACCATCTTCTCTGATAAAGCACCAACTAGGGGGCACTATGATCGTACTTGAGCATTGGGTATAGCTAATATTTGAGTGTCTTTCATGAATGGATCAATGATTGAGCATGATGGGCTAGGGATAACTTTCTTTAGTGTTGATATTCTGAAAGACATGGTTGCTTGTTGACAGGCTTTAGTATTGAAGTCATTATGTTGAAACTAGACAATTGCTTTGAATCATCTATAAGTCCAAATGTCCATGCTATACAAAATAAAAGAATATGATGAACATGTTAGGCAGCATTCCACATCAAAAATTCTATTTTTACCATTTACCTACTCGAGGATGAGTAGGAATTAAGCTTGGGGATGCTGATACGTCTCCAACGTATCTATAATTTTTGCTTGTTCCATGTTGTTATATTATCATTCTTGGATGTTTTACAATCATTTTATAACAACTTTATATCATTTTTTGGGACTAACCTATTGACATAGTGCCAAAGTGCCGGTTGCTGTTTTTGCTTGTTTTTTACTTCGCAGAATATCAATACCAAACGGAGTCCAATCATGACGAAACTTTTTGGAGATTTTTTTTGGACCAGAAGACACCCAGTGGGCCAAAGAAGTGCCAGAGAGGTGGGCCGTGGAGACCACAACCCACCAGGGTGCGCCAGGGGGCCCCCGGCGCGCCAGGGGGCCCCCGGCGCGCCCTGATGGGTTGTGCCCTCCACGGGGCCCCTTTCCACCACCTCTGATGCCTATAAATTCCCAAATATTCCAAAAACCCTAGGGGAGTCGACGAAACACAATTCCATCCGCCGCAAGTTCCAGAACCGCGAGATCCAATCTAAACACCATCACAGAGGGGTTCATCGTCTTCATAGGTGCCTCTCCGCTGATGCGTGAGTAGTCCACCATAGACCTATGGGTCCGTAGGCAGTAGCTAGATGACTTCCTCTCTCTCTCTTATGATTCTCAATACAATGGTCTCTTGGAGACTATTTGATGTAAACTTTGGTGGTGTGTTTGTTGGGATCCGATGCATTTTGAGTTCATGATCAGTTTCTATCCATGAATATTATCTGAGTCTTCTTTGATCTCTTATATGCATGATTGCTTATAGCCTCGTATTTCTTCTTCGAATCTTTGGTTTAGGTAGGCCAACTAGATCGATTTTTCTTGCCATGGGAAGAGGTGCTTTGTGATGGGTTCAATCTTGCGCTATCCATTCCCAGTGACAGAAGGGGCAGCAAGGCACGCATGTATCGTTGCCATTAAGGATAACAAGATGGGGTCTATTCCTACATGAATAGATCTTGTCTACATCATGTCATCGTTCTTATTGCATTACTCCATTTTTCCATGAACTTAATACACTAGATGCATGCTGGATAGTGGTCGATGTGTGGAGTAATAGTGGTAGATGCAGGCAGGAGTCGGTCTACTTATCTTGGACGTGATGCCTATATAATGATCATCGCCTTGGATATCGTCATGATTATTTGATCTTCTATCAATTGCCCAACAGTAATTTGTTCACCCACCATCTGCTATACTCATGAGAGAAGCCACTAGTGAATCCTACGGCCCCCGGGTCTACTTTTCCAACATATTGCTTTCCGATCTATCTTTTTGCCTCTTTGTTTTCAGATCTACAAAACCAAAAACCCAAAAACATATTGCTGCACTTTTTATTTGCTCTTCTTATTTCGTGTTCTTCAGAGATCTATCTCTCCTATCTATCATTACCTAATCTATCTTTTTACCGTAGAGAGATTGACAACCTCTCTTTCGCATCGGGTTGCAAGTATTTGTTATTTGTGTGCAGGTGCTGCTTATTGGGTGGTGGTGATCCTCCTACTGGTTCGATAACCTTGGTTTCATAACTGAGGGAAATACTTACCGTCGCTGTGCTGCATCATCCCTTCCTCTTTGGGGAAATACCGACACAGTCTTAAGCCACGTCACTCTCTAAACAAAGGCTATTAGTAATACGCATAATTTTAACAAAGATGCCGATGAGAAGCCGCCCTATGCCTCGCCGTTGTTCGATGAGATGTCGACGACTTGTCCCGGCGACATTCCGCCGGTGCTGGACTCCGCATCCCCTAGGCTGACTTCGACCGTTGCGACGTGCTTATCCTCGATGTTGTCCTCGTCCTCGGCGTCGCCCTCGTCTTCTTAGTACTCGTAGTAGTGGCGCCGCCATAGCTCGCGTTGGTACTCCACCGCCGATTCCTCGATGGACAGGCGCTTCTCGACCTCCTCCTGAGCCACACGCAACTCCTCCTAGCACTCGGCGCTCTCGGACGGCTCCCGCATCTCCAGCTCTCGCTCGGAAATCTCGTGCGGAAGGGGCTCCATGGCCTCTGCCGCCGCATCGTCGGCATGCATCTCGGCATCCGCAGAAGTCGCCTCTTCGGACCTGTGGTGCATGCTGGATTCCGGCGAAGCTTGGAGTATCTTGGCGTGGGCATTTTCGATGATATAGGCCTGTTTGGCCTTGACCCGGGCTAGGGCGGCATCCGTGGCATGGCACGCTGCTCGAGCACTCTTGGCGTTTGCAGACGCCGTTGTAGCAGCTGCAGCTGCCGTCTCCGCGGCTACAGACGCCCTTTCGGCCGCCGCAGAGGCCCTGTCGGCTGCCGCAGAGTCCCTTTCGGCGGATGCGGCCGCGCTTAAGGCAGATGCAGCTGGGCTCTCGGCCGAGGCGGCCGCGCTCTCAGCCGAGGCGACCGCGTTCCTGGCAGAGGCGGGAGCGCTCGGGGCCGAGGGGGCGGTCGTACGAACCCTTATGAAGCGTTCCCATGGCGTCATTCTTTGCAGCGAGGGTTGGTTGGGGAATGTGGATCGAGGGTGAACGGAATTCGAGCTAGACGAAGCCAATGAAGCTTCCCTCGTAAGACATAAATAGATCCATGAATTTTCATCACAAACGGTTCCTGTATGAAACCGTGTGTACGTAGTTCACTTTTTGTATTGAATTGTAAAACTATTTTGGGGTACAGTGGTAACCGATATTGTTTTATTTGTAACAAAATGATCCCTACCGTCAAAATCCACTAACGGCATCCTAAAATTAGGAAATATTCGGGGTTAAATTGGCATTTCATACATTAAGTTAGTTTGTACAAATTTTACGGCCATAATTCAAAAGTGTAACACACGAACATGCAAGATGAAGCGAAAACTGCTAGAAAAATCATATTTGTGTACTACTTGCTTCCCTATATATGCCGCTTGCAATAAATTTTAAGGAGTTCCAAACATCTTGGGTAACAGTTTGGACACATGTACACGCATTGGGAATCTAGGTTTTAAAATTCAAAAAATGAAAAAAATGCTCTGAAGTACATGATAATAATCTGCATGATTTCCCCACATGGGGCCAAGATGTCGTGGTCAAAGTAACGGCTTGCTCGAGATAAGCTTTGACACATGCCTCTCACTAAACGAGCATCACACAAAGGGTCGTGGTTCCGAGAGGGAACATGAGATCCTTGTTTGATGACGAACCGCTAGTCGTTGTCTCATTTGGCTTAGTTTTTTTTTAATTCGTTACAATGCACGAATACGTCTGTCATCCTGAAATTTGGACATTTCCAGGGTTCAATGAGAATTTTATACATGAAGTTAGTTTCTAGATATCTAGTGGCCATAATTCAAAACTAAAACACATGGACATGTGCAAGATGAAAACTGTAGGAAAAAAATCATATTTGTATATGTACTTGTGCTTTCGTCTATATGCCACGTGCAATAAATTTGAAGGAGTTCCAGACATCTTGAGTAACGGTTAGGACACAAGCATTGAGAATAATCTAGGTTTTTAAATTAAAAAAATAAATAAAAATGCTATGAAGTACACGAAAATCAGCATGATTTTCCGCCATGGGGCCAAGATGTCGTGGTCAAAGTAACGGCTTGTTCAAGATAAGCTTTGACACACGCCTCTCACAAACCTGAGCATCACACGCAGGCTCGTATAGTTCCAAGAGGGAACATGGGGCGTTGTGTGATGACGAACCAGATCGCTGCCTCATTCGGCCTAGTTTGTTTTCATCGTTACAATGTACGAATACGACCGTCATCCTAAAATTAGGAAATATTCGGGGTTCAGTTGGCATTTTTACACATGAAGTTAGTTTCCAGAAATTTAATGGCCATAGTTCAAAACTGAAACACATGAACAAGCAAGATGAAGCAGAAAACGCTAGAAAATCATGTTTATGTACTACTTGCTTCCGTATATATGCCACGTGCAATAAATTTGAAGGAGTTCCAAACATCTTGAGTGACGGTTTTGACACAAAAGCATTGGGAATCTAGTTTTTTAAAGTCAAAAAATGAAAACTGCGCGGAAGTACATGAAAATATGCATGATTTTCCGACATGGGGCCAAGATGTCTTGATCAAAGTAACGGCTTGTTCGAGATAAGCTTTGGCACATGTCAAGCTGGCAATGCATGGTTAACTGTTACCCGCGTCCCCATGGGTAATTGATCTATTAGGGTACTGGTGCCAGCTGGAATGCCCATCTGAAAGTTGGTGGGTCAAATACCTTATCGAGCATGCAGGACGGGGATGAGGATGGGATATCATTACCAGCCTTACTCATGAATTGAAGTACTTACATGTGGGCTTTGAAATTAGTAGCCCCCACATAATTTGTGGCCTCGGTCACTCAAATTTACACACATCCCACCCCTTTGGCCCAAAATTCCCTAAAAAATCCAAAACCTAGGCACAACATATTGTTTATTGTGTTGAAATACTATTTTTTTTACTGAAATACGCGAAGGTTGTTCTAAAATGCATGTCTGAGTTTCGCCACGGTGATAAAGAACTCGGTGGGGACGTGGATGGGAAACTTTTTATCCCCGCGCACGGGTACGTAGACGGGGACGGGGAAGGGAGGGCGATGATAGGGACGGAGATGTGACTCTACTCGCCTAAGAAATCCCCAGCTTTAGACACAAGGCTCTCACAAACCGGAGCATCACACGAAGGCGCGTGGTTCTGAGAGGGAACGTGGGGCCATGTGTGATGACGAACCGCCAATCGCTGTGTCATTCGACCTAGTTTTTTTTCATCGATACAATGCACGAATATGACCGACATCCTATTTTTTTTAAAAGGGCATTCTATTGGCATTTTTATACATTTAGTTAGTTTATAGAAATTTAATGGCCATAGTTCAAAACTGAAACACATGAACAAGCTAGATAAAGCAAAAACCACTGGAAAATCATATTTATGAACTACTTGCTTCCCTATATATGCCGCTTGCAATAAATTTGAAGGAGTTTCAAACTTCTTGAGTGATGGTTTGGACACAAAAGCATTGAGAATCTAGGTTGTAAATTCAAAAAAATGAAAAAAATGCTTTGAATTCTGAAGTACATGAAAATATGCCTGATTTCCCGCCATGGGGCCAAGATTTCGTGGTTACTGCTCTCAGACTTGCTTCCGTAACACAAATGGCACGCATGCATTACATTTGGATAGAAAATGTAAATATTTGGCAAAACAAACGGATCGCACATGATTGGCGCCGTGTTTCACGTTTCGAGTTTTGGAAGCCAATTTTCGCGGGCTATTAAGAACACGCGGTCATGCATTGGGAACCGTCGGTGATGTTAATTGACACACGACTGTTGACTAGGAAATCGTGTGCAATCACTGCTGGCGTCTATCAAGATTCCAGCCACCTATAAATGCTGCCACTCGAGAAGTCATCACGCCTGCATTCTCTCATCTCTCTATCCCACCCCTCGCATAAAACTCTGCCATGGCGCGGCCGGTCTGTGCACACGCAGAGGAGGAAGCACCACCCCGCGTGGACATGGTGAAATGCAGCGACGAGGAGGACCCCTTCGCGCCCCCAGACGAGGTCGCGCCAGATCCCCCAACTAAAGATTGGATTTGGGGCCAGTACGATCTGGCTTTGTGGAAGGCGCTACCGCCGGCTGAGAGAGCCAGGCGGGTGGCGTTCAAGAAGGAGCGGGCTGAGGAGCGCGCCAGGAACCCCACGGCCTGGAATGCCCTTAGTGCCGCAAGGGAAAAGGAGGAACTGGAGCTTTGGCGGCGGGCGAGTCGACGAGCGATGGAGGTGTACGAAGATGGCGGGTACCACGCAAGGAAAGCAAGAGACGCTAGGCGCCTCACCGCTGTGTGAGCGTGGGCCGATAAGCTCGAGCGTGCCACTGCCAAAGAGCTCTAGTGGGCGCCCACTGAACTATCCTGCATGGTCGCGCGGCTCTGCCAGCAAGAGGCTGATCGGCATGTCGAGCGCTGCGAGGCGGAGGAGGCGGCTGACGTGGCTTGAGACTGCGTCGGTATTTCCCCAAATAGGAAGGGATGATGCAGCACAGAGACAGTAAGTATTTCCCTTAGTTATGAAACCAAGGTATCGAACCAGTCGGAGGATCACCACCACCTAATAAGCAGCACCAGCACAAAAATAACAAATACTTGCAACCCGACTCGAAAGAGAGGTTATCAATCTCTCTATGGTAAAAAGATAGATTAGGTAGTGATATATTGGAGAGATAGATCTCTCAAGAACACAAAATAGAAGAGCAAATAAAAAGTGAAGCAAGGCATTTTTGGTTTTTTTTGGTATAATAGATCTAAAAACAAAATAGGCAAAAAGATAGATCGGAAAGCAATATGTTGGAAAAGTAGACCCGGGGGCCATAGGTTTCACTAGTGGCTTCTCTCATGAGTATAGCACACGGTGGGTGAACAAATTACTGTTGGGCTATTGATAGAAGATCAAATAATCATGACGATATCCAAGGCGATGATCATTATATAGGCATCACGTCCAAGATAAATAGAACGACTCCTACCTGCATCTACCACTATTACTCCACACATCGACCGCTATCCAGCATGCATCTAGTGTATTAAGTTCATGGAAAAACGGAGTAATGCAATAAGAACGATGACATGATGTAGAAAAGATCTATTCATGTAGGAATAAACCCCATCTTGTTATCCTTAATGGCAATGATATATACGTGGCTTGCTGCCCCTTCTGTCACTGGGAAAGGACACCGCAAGATCGAACCCATCACAAAGCACCTCTTCCCATGGCAAGAAAAATCGATCTAGTCGGCCAAACTAAACCAAAGATTCAAAGAAGAAATACGAGGCTATAAGTAATCATGCATATAAGAGATCAAAGAAGACTCAAATAATATTCATGGATAGAAATTGATCATGAACTCAAAATTCATCGGATCCCAACAAACACACCACAAAAGTTTACATCAAATAGATCTCTGAGAGACCATTGTATTGAGAATCAAAAGAGAGAGAGAAGAAGCCATCTAGCTACTGCCTACGGACCCGCAGGTCCATGGTGGAATACTCACGCATCATCGGAGAGGCACCGATGAGGATGATGAACCCGTCCGTGATGGTGTTAGATTGGATCTCGAGGCTCTGGAACTTGCGGCGGCTGGATGTGTTTTTCGTCGACTCCCCTATGGTTTTCTGAATATTTGGGTATTCATAGGCATCAGAGGAGATGGAGAGGGGCCCTGTGGAGGGCACAACCCGTCAGGGCGCGTCGGGGGCCCCCTGGCGCGCCCTGGTGGGTTGTGCTCTCCACAGCCCACCTCTCTGGCACTTCTTTGGCCCACTGAGTGTCTTCTGGTCTAAAAAAATCTCCAAAAAGTTTCGTCGCTATTGGACTCTGTTTGGTACTGATATTTTGCGAAGTAAAAAACAAGCAAAAACAACAACTGGCACTTTGGCACTATGTCAATAGGTTAGTCCCAAAAAATGATATAAAGTTGCTATAAAGTGATTGTAAAACATCCAATAATGATAATATAACAGCATTTAATAAGAAAAAAATTATAGATATGTTGGAGACGTATCAGCATCCCCAAGCTTAATACCTACTCGTCCTCGAGTAGGAAAATGATAAAAACAGATTTTTTGATGTGGAATGTTGCCTAACATGTTCATCTCACATTCTTTCCTTTTGTAGCATGGACATTTGGACTTTTAGATGATTCAAAGCAATAGTCTAGTTTCAACATAATGACTTCAATACTCAAACCTGTCAACAAGCAACCATGTATTTCAGAATATCAACACTAAAGAAAGTTATCCCTAGCCCATCATGCTCAATCATTGATCCATTCATGAAACACACTCAAATATTAGCTATACCCAATGCTCAAGTACGATCATAGTGCCCCCTAGTTGGTGCTTTATAAGAGAAGATGGAGACTCAAAGTAAAAATAAAAATTGCATAAAGTAAATACATACGCCCTTCGTAGAAGGAAGTAGGGATTTGTAGAGGTGCCAGAGCTCAAAGTTTTAAATTGAGAGAGAAAAATATTTTGGGTGGCATGCCTTTCCTGTCAACGAAAACAACAAAGTAGTTCAAAATACTTTCCATGCTAGATATATCATAGGCGGTTCCCAAACAAAAAATAAAGTTTATTCCTTTTTCCACCATTCTTTCACATTCCATGGCTGGCCGTATCCACGGTTGCCTTCCATACCAACACTTTCCAAGGAATTTATTATTTGACAACATAAAGTAAATATTTTTTTGTTTTTCATTTCGGGAATGGGCATCCCTATTACCGCCGCACTCTCATGCAATGACAAGTGAATAAACACTCATCTTGAGAATAACACATCTAGCATGGAAAAACATTGGACACTCCCTACTGTTTCATGAGCGGTACGAGCACACAAAAGAGAAATTTATTTTGAAAATTAGAGATGGCACATACAAATTTGCTTGGAATGGCATGGAAATGCCGCATATAGGTAGGTATGGTGGACTCATAAGGCAAAACTTGGTTTAAGGATTTTGGATGCACAAGTAGTATTTCTACTTAGTACAAATGGAGGCTAGCAAATAGATTGAGAAGCACCCAACCAAGAAACGAAAATTCACATAAGTGAGCATTGAGCATAACTAACACCAAATAATGGACCATAAGTAGGATGTAATTTCATTGAATAACTATTGACTTTCATGCATGCATAGGGAATCACAAACCTTAACACCAATATTCAAACTAAAGCATAATTACTCACAAACATGACTCACATATTACTATCATCATGTATCAAAACTTTTACAAGGAATCAAGTTTAATTTGTTGAATGATATTCATGAAAGTTTTTATTATATCCTCCTTAGATATCTATCACTTTGGGACTAGTTTCATATATTGCCATTGCTTTTTGACTAGCTCAAACAAATTTAAGTGAACTACATGAGCATAGAGTTTCATCTCTCAAAAAGGTATAAGTGAAGCATGAGAGGATTTGTTCAAAATTTAGTAGCTCTCAAATTGATCTAAGTGAAGCATGAGAGTATTTCTACAAAAATTTCCAAGCACACCGTGCTCAAAAAGATATATGTGAAGCACTAGAGAAATTCTATAGCTCAAAAAGTTTAAGTGAAGCATATAGAGCAATTCTAACAAATCATAGCATAATTTTGGCTCTCCCAAATAGGTGTGTCCAGCAAGGATACAAGTGACAAACTAATAAGCAAAGCAAGCAAAGACTCAAATGATACAAGATGCTCCAAGCAAAACTCATGATATGTGACGAATAAAAATATAGTTCCAAGTAAAATACCGATGGTCGTTAGAAGAAAGAGGGGATGCCACTCGGGGGCATCCCCAAGCTTAGTTGCTTGTTTCTCTTTGGATATATCTTGGGGGTGCTATAGCATCCCCAAGCTTAGGCTCTTTTCACTCCTTATTCCTTCATCCATCGTGATCTCACCCAAAACTTGAAAACTTCAATCACACAAAACTCAACAAAATCTTCGTGAGATCCATTAGTATAATAAAGCAAATCACTACTTTAGGTGCTGTTGCAATTAATATTTTATTATTGCATTATACCTACTGTATTTTAACTTTACCATGGCTCATACCCTTCAATATAACCCATAGATTCATCAAAACAAGCACACAATGCAACGAAAACAGAATCTGTCTTAAACAGAACAGTGTGTAGTAATCTTTACTCTAACCGTACTTCTGTAACTCTAATTTTTTTGAAACATTAGAACAACGTAAAGAACTGGTATAGCAACACTGTGTTAAAATTTAAGCTCAATATCATGTTCCAGTAAAAAAATGAAAATTCGAACACTGGAGGCAAAGTTTCTGTTTCAGATTCAGCGTTGTTTCTACTCATCTTATGACTCATCATAAAGGCTTTACTTGGCACAAACACTAAATAAAACATAAAAACACAATCATAATAGAGTCATAATTGTGCAAACACTCTTGAACAGAAAAAAGGTAAAAGGAAAATTTATTCATTGGGTTGCCTCCCAACAAGCGCTTTTCTTTAAAGCCTTTTAGCTAGGCATGATGATTTCAATGATGCTCACATAAAAAGTAGTAATTGGAATATGCAAGAGAGCATCATGAATCTCATGACAAGCATATTTAAGTCTAACCCACTTCCTATGCATAGGTATTTTGCGAGCAAACAATTTATGGGAACAAGAATCAACTAGCATAGGAAGGCAAAACAAGCATAACTTCAAAACCTTGAACACATAGAGAGGAAACTTGATATTATTGCAATTCCTACAAGCATATATTCCTCCCTCATAATAAATGTCAGTATCATCATGAAGTAATTCAACAATATAACTATCACATAAATCATTCTTTTCATGATGCATAAGCATAGAATTTTCATTACTATCCACATAAGCAAATTCCTTTTCATCCATGGTAGTGGGAGCAAACTCAACAAAATAACTATCATGAGACACTTGATTGACATAACCACATTGCAAATTAAAACCATGATGATAAGTTTCATGGTTATCATTACTCATTGTGTCATCACCATAATCATAAATAAGAGGCATGCAATCATCATAATGAATTTGCTCATCAAAACTTGGGGGACTAAAAATATCATCTTCATCAAACATAGCATCCCCAAGATTGTGGCTTTGCATACCATTAGCATCATGGATATTTAGATAATTCATACTAGCAACATTGCAACCATGCTTTTCAATCAAGGAGCTATCATGAATCACCTTATAAATTTCTTCTTTCAACACTTCATCAAAATTTTCAGATTCATGATTTTCAAACAAAACTTCATAGAGATAATCAAGTGCATTCAACTCACTAGCAATTGGTTCATCATAATTTGGTCTTTTGAAAAGATTAGCAAGTGGATGAGGATCCATGTCAATAGATTTTTAACAAGCGAAGATGCAAGCAAATAGAAGGCACATGGCAACACAAGCAAAGATAGCAAACAAGCAAACAAAAAGAGATCCGGCAAGAAAAAGGCAAACGAAAAAGAGGGCGAATAAAACGGCAAATTTGGTGAAGTGGGGGAGAGGAAAACGAGAGGCAAATGGCAAATAATGTAATTGCAAGGAGATGAGATTTGTGATTAGGAACCTGGTAGATGATGATGGTGTCTCCTCGGCGCCAGAGATTGGCTCGTAGAAGAGACCTCTTCCTCCCCGGCAATGGCGCCAGATATTCCTTTGACGTGGCTTGAGACTGCGTCGGTATTTCCCCAAAGAGGAAGGGATGATGCAGCACAGTGACGGTAAGTATTTCCCTCCGTTATGAAACCAAGGTATCGAACTAGTAGGAGGATCACCACCACCTAATAAGCAGCACCTACACACAAATAAAAAATACTTGCAACCCGACGCGAAAGAGAAGTTGTCAATCTCTCTACGGTAAAAAGATAGATTAGGTAGTGATAGATTGGAGAGATAGATCTCTCAAGAACATAAAATAAAAGAGCAAATAAAAAGTGCAGCAAGGTATTTTTGGATTTTTTGGTATAATAGATCTGAAAACAAAAGAGGCAAAAAGATAGATCGGAAAGCAATATGTTGGAAAAGTAGACCCGGGGGCCGTAGGTTTCACAAGTGGCTTCTCTCGTGAGTATAGCACATGGTGGGTGAACAAATTACTGTTGGGCAATTGATAGAAGATCAAATAATCATGACGATATCCAAGGCGATGATCATTATATAGGCATCACGTCCAAGATAAGTAAACCGACTCCTGCCTGCATCTACCACTATTACCCCACACATCGACCGCTATCCAGCATGCATCTACTGTATTAAGTTCATGGAAAAACGGAGTAATGCAATAAGAACGATGACATGATGTAGACAAGATCTATTCATGTAGGAATAGACCCCATCTTGTTATCCTTAATGGCAACGATACATGCGTTTCTTGCTGCCCCTTTTGTCACTTGGAAAGGACACCGCAAGATCGAACTGATCACAAAGCACCTCTTCCCATGGCAAGAAAAATCGATCTAGTCGGCCTAACTAAACCAAAGATTAGAAGAAGAAATACTAGGCTATATGTAATCATGCGTATAAGAGATCAAAGAAGACTCAAATAATATTCATGGATAGAAACTGATCATGAACTCAAAATTCATCGGATCCCAACAAACACACCGCAAAAGTTTACATCAAATAGATCTCCAAGAGACCATTGTATTGAGAATCAAAAGAGAGAGAGAGAGAAGAAGCCATCTAGCTACTGCCTACGGACCCGTAGGTCTATGGTGGACTACTCACGCATCATCGAAGAGGCACCAATGAGGATGATGAACCCCTCCGTGATGGTGTTAGATTGGATCTCGAGGCTTTTGAACTTGCGGCGGCTGGATGTGTTTTTCGTCGACTCCCCTAGGGTTTTCTGAATATTTGGGTATTTATAGGCATCATAGGCGGTGGAGAGGGGCCCCGTGGAGGAAAAAACCCATTAGGGCGCGCCGGGGGCCGCCTGGCGCGCCCTGGTGGGTTGTGCTCTCCACAGCCCACCTATCTGGCACTTCTTTGGCCCACCGGGTGTCTTCTGGTCCAAACAAATCTCCAAAAAGTTGCGTCGCGATTGGACTCCGTTTGGTACTGATATTCTGTGAAGTATAAAACAAGCTAAAACAGCAACTGGCACTTTGGCACTATGTCAATAGGTTAGTCCCAAAAAATGATATAAAGTTGCTATAAAGTGATTGTAAAACATCCAAGAATGATAATATAACAACATGGAACAAGCAAAAATTATAGATACGTTGGAGACGTATCAGCGGCGAACTCCCTCTGCGTTGGGAAGCCACCGCGCACCAGGGAGCTGCTGGCAAGAGGCTGCCATTTTACCGATCCCCGCTCTAGGAGGGGTTATTATTAGTTTAGTTTTTATACATTGTACGTATTAGTTAAGTACTATTATCACGTATATGTGATGATATATACTGTATATGTATCATGTCTTCAATGAGCTATTCAACAATTAATATATATTATTAGTTTCACATTTGTATATGTTTTCATACTAATTTTCTGGCTCTAACAGTTAGCCTTTTACACATATTGAAACATAACAATAGAACATAAATCATTCATACATCGAAACATATCAATATTGTGATTGTTGTCCAGACATTGGGATCAACATCTAAACGATTCAACAAAATAAAACGCGTCCATGACTACACCCTAACCTACGGAAGCTCTTGGCTGTGCTTGAACTCGGTCAGGCGTTCGTCCATGCGGTTTACATGCTCGCGGTACAGCTGTAGCGCGATCTCAAGCTCCAAGATGGCTATTTCGTCGGAGATTACCATCTCGAGGATGCGACGACCATTTTCTTCTACTGCTCCCCGTTGGACACCTGGGCCAAGGAGGCGCTCGAGCCTACCGACGAGCCCGTTAGCATCGAGGGGGCCGTGGACATGCCGAACTGCGTGGCTGGCGTCCGGTGCAAGGACGGTGCGGCCGGGCTCTGGTTCAAGTACAACGCAGATGGCCGCTGCCCATTCCTGGCGAGAAATAGGGCGACTCACGTGCCTTGGACACAGCTGAAACTTCATGTCGGGTGGGATAGCAGGCAAGCGGGGATGGAACCGCTCTTGCTCTGCCGCGCGCCATGCCTCTCGCTCTGCGGCCCTCTATCGGTCTTGCTCTGCGGTGCGCCTTGCCCTCTCAGCGCGGATGCGCTTGTTTTGCTCTACGGAGCACCACCGATGATCTTCTTGTGCGGCGCGCTGCAGCCTCTCAGCGGTGAGGCGACTATGTTGCTCGGCGGTGCTGCCGCACCCTGCGCCAAGGGTCTGCTCAACCCTTGCGATGATGCGCAGCACAGCATTGTCCGGCGCGTTGCCGGACACGCCATCGGCCGTGACAGGCCGTTGCGCCTGCACCATATCATTTTCGTCATCGAGGAGGTTGATGGCAGAGGCGGCGCTTGGTCAGGTTGGCATGCTTCGTAGATGGGCTAAGCTGCACTAGATGTGCATCCGCGTGTGACGCGCGCAGGCTCTTATGCTCATTCGCTTCTGGCGGGAAACTGATGGGGAAGCTTGCGCAGGAACATGGCCAAAAGAAACGCCGGTGCGGTGCCGAAGCATGCACTTGAATCCTCGGGCGAAAACGCGGTGACAAGACGTGAGAGAGGAAGAAGAGGTGATGCGCAGTCAGATTGGTAATAATAATAAAACGTCTGCGATATTAATACGGGCAAACGGCACTTCCGTACGCACCGTCGGTAATGTTTTCATCAATTGCTGACAATTGTTTGGTAACAACCGTCTGCTCACAACACACACAACTTGTCCGGATGAATCGTTTCGGTTATTATTGGTCTTCCCACACAATTCTGATGATTGAACCGATTGCTGCGTATCACACACACCTTCTTACGTTAATCCGTTCGTGTTCTGCTGGATCAGCGCAAACAGTTTATTCGAGTGAACTATGTGCCGTACTTCACACACGTATGTAGTTTCGTTAATTGTTTTTGTTATCTTAGCTAATCCCAAACAGTTCATAAGAATAAACTGTTTGCCGTGGATCACACACGCAACTATTTTCTGAATCATATTTGATGGATCCACCATCACACACAGTTCGTGCCATTTGCGATGGGGCTTGAACAATACCGTTTGAGATTGGTGGATCGCACACAATTTCGTCGAAGGGTCTCTGATTGATGTGTCGTCTTTGGACCATCCTGCAGTAGTGCATGCAGCTTTGTGGATCTTGTGTGAATGCGAGTCTAGTGGATGTGTGATTTGGACTTGTTCATGAGAGTTTTCCCCTGGTGTTCTCGTTGATTTCTGTCCTCCCCACCTCCAAGTGTTAAGAAGATATCATCTAGGGTTACACCCTACATCATCTTGGATCAGAGCATAGGTTGATTCACATCTTGGAGTCATATCCCCCATTTGCTAGCCTAATTTTGTTGCTTTTTGTCCAAATACAAAAATCCCCATGAAAATTAGCCATACCAATTTTTTTGTGATTTGTTGTTCCTAGTGCGTTTTTGTTGGTTTCAATCCTTGGTATGGTGTTTAGCAAGTAGATCTACTCCCTATTGCATCCTTATTCCCTAATTTTTCTTTATCCTTTCGAATTTGAGACCAAAATCGCAAAATTTCCGCCTACCCTGTCGGGGATATTACCCCGCGGTATAACCCGGCCTGAAGTATGACCTGGCCGGGACTTGGCGACTCACTGGTGAGCCGGCAGGCGGGTCAGACGAACGACAAGACCCGACGGCCTAGAAGGCGGCTCATGGGAGGGCCGACTCATGTTATGGTGGGCCAGCTCATAGAGAAGGCCCAAGATGAGAAAGGATTCCCTCATAAAGGAAACAAGACCCGGATTATGATTCAAGAGAGACTAGTCCTAATCCTACTCCCAGTAGGACTCTACATGAAAACCTACCCCTTCAACCTATATAAGGAGGGGTAAGGCGCCCCAAGAGGGACAAGTTCAAGTCATTAGAGATAGACAGATTAGAAGCTCTCGAGAATAGAGGTAGCAATACGGCACCCTTGTAATCAAGATCATCCGCATCATCAATACACACAAAGCAGGACGTAGGCTTTTACCTCCATCGGAGGGGCCAAACCTGGGTAAACTCGCGTCTCTCGATTCCAACCAACCCCTCTCAAGCCACCACCTAGTTGCAATGGCCTCACACCTAAGTTCTCTGCCGAGGACATCATGCCGTGATAAAACCACGATAGTTGGCGCCCACCGTGGGGCTTGAGCATCGATGGTGTTATGTTCTTGGAGGGAGTTCTTGGATAGAGAAGCTCATGAATTGGTCGGAGAAAGAAGAGTTGGCGCAAAAGAATTTTGGTCGACTCCGGGTTCATCAGTCAAGATGTAAAAAGTTTCAACAGCAGCGTAAGTCAGATCAGAGTAAAAAAAAGTAACTGGGCAAACAACGGCCAAGCAGAGTCGGAGTGCATATAGATAGACATTTTATTCTTCATCAAAGCTTCTACGGCGTCGATGCACGGCGTCCGATCGCTGTTGATGTCCGACTTCGAGCCATCGTTTGCTGTACGCGGCACAAGAAGATTTGATCCACATCGACGCAAAAATTACCAAAACTTCAGCTTCATCTGAGGCCAGATGCTCCTATTCACGTCAACAATTTGCAGTGGCTGCACCTAGGGGCTTGAGCATCTAATGATCACACTTGATGCGTAGAGTTCCATGAAGAATCGCCGCCAAGAAAAATAAAATTTGAGACGAGAGAGCTAGGTTTACTTCCGCCGCCGCGTGCGTCTGGACGTTCCGTCAAATCTGACCAGGGATCGATTCCACTGCTACTCCCGCGCCATCGCCGAGACCGACATGAAGTTCTGCTGCAGTCATCACACCCACCGCAATCTATTCGAAGCGTGTCCGAGATCGATCGGCGCAAGCTACAGGCCCCGAGACGAACTTTGCTGCACGGGTGCTACACGCGTGACAAAACGAGGTGCTTCAAGTCCTGAGGAGATCGATCGTTGCTGCTTCTTGTCAAGCCTGCCGAACGTGCTGCTGCTACTCAAGTCAGATCACAAGGCTCAATTCCCGGTAAAGTGATTTGATCCAACTAGTGCCACCATGTGAAGCCATCAAGCCAGATTTCTTTTTCCTCTCAGGCTACTACATCCACAACCGAAGCTACCAGAATAAGAAGGCAGAATTGCTCAAGAAATTGACTCGCCAAGATGGAAGCCTGATGACTCTTGCTCAGAGCAAGAACGTTATCACAGGGAAATTCGAGGAAAGCATAATATGTACAAGTCAAGGCAACGCTTCAGGGTCTTACTGTCTCGCCTCTGCGACTGTGGCCCCGGCCCGCCACGCAGGCCTGCGCCCGCCTTGCCTGCTTCCGCCAGCGTGCCTCCGCCGCCACGGCTGCTCGCCTTCGAGCCGCCCCTCGTGCCGCGTCCGCCAGCTCCACCCCGGTCCACACCGTTGCCGGCTCTGCTCTGCCTCCGTGCGCCCGCCGTCCGCTACCTCACCCCGCCCTCACGCGAGCGGCCGCCTGCTCCGAGCCGCCCGCCGGCTCAGCGCGCCCGCTATCCGCTGCCACGCCCTGCCGCGCCTCTTAGCCACTGTCGCGGTCTCCGCTACGCCTGGCTGCGCCTGCTTCCAATCGTCGCGGCTCGCCTCGCCGCTGCGGCCTGACCTCAACCGGCCTTGACTCAAGCCGATCCGCCCCACCGCAGCGCCGCTCCGCGCTGGCCGGGTCACCCCCGCGCGCCTCCTTCCGCCTCGCTCGGCCGCTCCGGCTCGCCAGGACCAACCGCGGCCCGCTCGCCCGAATCCGGTTGTGCCGCACGCCGGTTGCGCTCTGCGCCACCCCGCCACTCCACGCCCGCCTCGCTTGGACGCGCCCGCACTGGCCCCGTTTGATCCGCTCTTCCGCTCGGCCGTGCTGCGTCGGCCAGACCACACAACGGCTCCACCTCACTGCATCGGTCTGCAAAGCCGGCTCGTCGCTTCGTTCGCCCGCGCGCCGCGGCCTCGCCTCCAGCCCGGCCGGCTCCGCCTCCTAGCGTCCTGGCTCCAGCCGCTGCCTCTGCACCAGTCGGCTATCGCCGCTGTCCAACGCAGGTTGACTGCAAAAGAAAGAAAGAAAGGAGGTGGGGAGCTGTCTAGAAAAAGATGTGGACACCGTTTTTTTCAAGTGTGTGGCTAGCTCAAAATTCATCAAAGCACACACGCCATATATTCCGAGTATCCCGTACTCGCCCGCGGCTGATTTCAACTCCAGCGCAGTCATCATCAACCCCGCGGATGATAATTTTCGACAAAACATATCAGGTGAAGTTCATATGGTGTATGTTTATTGGTACATTTTTATTTTTCCGAGAACAATTACTCTGTCGGAAATATTTTTTATGCAGGACAATTGTTCACTACGAAGGATGACCGGCGTACCACGGATATAAACCTGACAACAGTGTCGTCTACCGACGACGTCCGTGTCGGGCTGCACGACGAACAGGCGCGCATGCCGCCGTCCTCGCTGTCCGGTTTACATAAACATCCCGGGCCTGCATCCGCCCGTACGGGTCGCCAAACGGACACGTGCAAGACGCCCCCGCGGCCCGGTCTCCATCAACAATGCCGCGGCTGACTCGCGCGTCCGCACCGGCTTAACAACGTCGTGGCTGACTCTTGCGTGCACGCTAACTTTTCGGCAAATTCTCACATCTACATCAACACATCGGGGCTGTGACCGCTTGCTTGAGCCGCCGCCCCCATGATCCGGTGTACTCAACCAATGATGGAGCAAAAAAGGGAAATATATATCTATTATCAAACCGCACTGGATAGGCGCTCTGGCTTGCCATCCCTCGGACCGGTTTACTTCAACACATTGAAGAAATAAGAGTTGGACATAGAGGAACCATCCCTGGAGAAGCTACAATTTGAGCCGTCCATTATTGAGCCGGCAATTCAAAGGACAACAACAAAGAAAAAGGCCCTGGAGGAGCCAGGAGAACCGGATTACATGGGAATAAAACAAAGCATGGGTCAAGAGGCATATGCACTCAATTTGGCCATGATATTTGCCAAAGACCTATGATGAGCGTCACGAAGATCATCAGCTCACTACATCGTTTTTAGTTTGGATAAAATCCATCGTTCAGCCGTCAACTTTATGCCAGCTTAAGCCACAACCAAGGTTTGAAGACTCTTAAGTCGCCTCCTCGAGTCGACTTAAGACTCGAGGGTTACACTGATATGACTCGGCAGATTCAACCAGACTCAAATATAATGGAACCCCGGGTCATTGCAAGGAAGATAACCCGGTCCCGGGGGCTGCTGCCTTATTGGCGGAAGATTTAAAGTCGCCCAAGAGGACGAGCCGCCATGATGCGACCGTTCAAACATGGGTGCCCTACCTTATTGGCGGAAGATTTAAAGTCACCCAAGAGGATGAGCCGCCATGATGCGACCGTTCAAACATGGGTGCCCTGCTTTATTGGCGAAAAATTAAAAGTTGCGCAAGAGGACGAGCCGCCATGATGCGCCGTTCAAACAAGGGTGCCTTGATTTATTGGATCATCGTATTATGATCAATGGTCGAGCTTTTCCATGATCATATGTCACTTGGGGGCTTACAACTCAATGAGTTTAGCTTTCATACCCCCTTGACTGGCTTCCATGCCATATATGGGTTAAACCTGCCTGTTTGCAACTTGCTACTCCGCTAGGTGACCCGCTGTACTCTTGACAGTCAATCTTTCAATAAGACCCTGAACTTGTCAAAGTTAAAACGACGGCTTATGTCACGAGAGAGCCGGCTTACAGAGAGCTAGGATAAACTCACCTGTCTGCTGTAGTCTCTCCACTATGTGGCCCGCTCGTACTCTTAACAGTCAATCTTTTTTAAGACCCTGAACTAGTTAAGGTTAAAAGGACGGATTTATGTCACGTGTGAGCCGGCTTACGGGATTAAAGGCGTTCATGCCAAGCTTCTTGGAAGCAAAAACCTTGAGTTTTTACAAAAAATAAGAACAAGAGTTGATCTCTTTTGGTTGTGCCTTCAAGGCCGACATACAAATATATGAGATATACATGTATATATTCTCTATTAGTTGTTTTTATCATATACATACATCATCCCGCATTGCATCATGCATCATACATGCATATCAAGCCGGTCATCAAACCGGGTTACATCGTAACCTCTTCAGGAACAAATAGATCTTTGATACCCAAAATGGCTGGATCTTCATCATGGTTTATCATAACCAGTATTAAATGATTGGGGTTTTTCAAGCCAGCTCGGAAGAAATTAATATCCTCGAAGAGACGCCCTATCACACATAATGTCGTATCATCTAATTGACCGACTCTTGGATTTTTTCAACCTGTGCTCTGTGGTAAACTACAACACTTATGGATTTCTCAAACATATATTTGCCGGGTTGCACCACAACCATGAGCAGGGATTTCATTCCAAGCACAATGACATTATTCCAGTATATTCATATCGGTTTACATTACAACCACGGTTAAGGATTCATTCAAGTCAGATCAAATCTCAGTTCAAGAAGAACTTCTGAAGTGCATTATGATGGGTTATATTATTCTCATACAGTCCCAAGTCGCTGCAGGCATACGACCCGACACTTGGGGGCTACATCATATGATGTTTTTTCTTTCCAAAAGGAGAAGTACAGGTATGTCCCGAGTCACTACAGGCGAACGACCCGGCACTTGGGGGCTACACTCCTCAGATCAAAATTTTCAAAAGTCTCAAGTCGCTGCAGGCATGCGACTTGGCACTTGGGGGCTACAGTACTCCGCTGATAAAACAGATTATAAAGGTCCAAATTGAAGACCCGACCCATCACATACTGATGAGCCGGCCCTTGGGGGCTACACATGTGAAATACAAGACACTCAGTCTATATCTGGCGACTCAGATGACAATCCAGATTTCTCAACATTCAACACCAAGTTCAAAGTCCCAGGTTGTTGCAGGCAAGACAACCCGGTACTTGGGGGCTACACAGTCAAAGATATTGTTACAAATCACCAAGTCATCATAAGCTGATAAACTTGGAGCTTGGGGGCTATAGGTAATATGGATATATCAAAAAATACAAGAGCACTTTGAAGATGTCAATTGTGAGCGAGACCGCCTCAGCATTGTTAAAAATCATGACCCGGCAGATTCTATATAAGCAACCCGGCTTCACAAGTTGAAAGTGGTTTAACAATGGACGATTTTCTATTCCCAATCAAAGCAATGGAAAGCCGGCTCAACATCATGTGGATTTGTCATTCCCAAAAGTATCTTTAGGCCAAAGCATTGGAGGTCAACTCAATGACATATGGGTGTTTTATTCCCAATATTTTGCAAAGGACACGAACCTGCAAGATGTTTGTGAAGACGGCTCGTTAATATGAAGAAGAAACCCAGGGTTTCAAGGTGCTACTTCATTAAGCCGGCCAGTGGAGCAGGCCGGTCCCTTAACAAATTTGTTATTCTTATTTCAGGAGCTTACCATGAATAAATTCAAGCTAACCTTGGGGCTAATGTCGGGGATATTACCCCGCGGTATAACCCGGCCTGAAGTATGACCTGGCCGGGACTTGGCGACTCACTGGTGACCCGGCAGGCGGGTCAGACGAACGACAAGACCCGATGGCCCAGAAGGCGGCTCATGGGAGGGCCGACTCATGTTATGGTGGGCCAGCTCACAGAGAAGGCCCAAGGTGAGAAAAGATTCCCTCATAAAGGAAACAAGACCCGGATTAGGATTCAAGAGAGACTAGTCCTAATCCTACTCCCAGTAGGACTCTACATGTAAACCTACCCCTTCAACCTATATAAGGAGGGGTAAGGCGCCCCAAGAGGGACAAGTTCAAGTCATTGGAGATAGACAGATTAGAGGCTCTCGAGATTAGAGGTAGCAATACGGCACCCTTGTAATCGAGATCATCCTCATCATCAATACACAAAAAGCAGGACGTAGGCTTTTACCTCCATCGGAGCAGCCGAACCTGGGTAAAGTCACGTCTCTCGATTCCAACCAACCCCTCTCAAGCCACCACCTAGTTGTGATGGCCTCACACCTAAGTTCTCTGCCGAGGACATCATGCCGTGACAAAACCATGACATACCCCATGTCCACGGAGTCCCAACCCCGTGCGCACGGGCCCGCGAGAAGTTTCTGGACACCCCGTGCACACGGTCTTGTACCGTGCGCACTGGACCCCATGCACACAGCCCTTAGACCCCATGCACACAGCCCCTAAAGACTAGCCACCACCGCTTCACAGTTTTGCCCATAACTTCCACTCCCGAACTCCAATTTGAGTGTTCTTTGGCTTGTTTTGAAGCTATCGACGTGCCCGAGCTGCTCATCTTGGTATTACCATCATTTGACCCCATCAAAGTTTTCACATTTTGGCATTGTCGAACCAATGGATTACGGGGTATCCAGGACTGGACGACCGAGAGGTTCTATGGAGATGCCTTTGTGAGCAAGGAGTAGAGACGGCGATGAGAGGAGTTCAGGAAGACAATATGGGACTTTCTCCATCTCGGGAATGACTCCCGAGAAGGTATCCTAGGCGCCCTATGCAGGATGAGAGAAGGATTTCTGCCCAGAAGATAAAGGCAGGGCATGCCTACGGACGAAGCGTGGAGAGGAAGTGATAAGGTTTGACTTTGGGTGACATGATGATGACGTTCTGTCCTTCGGTGGTCATTCAAAGTGTCACAGGGTATCCCACATGAGCATGCTGTAGAGCTGCGTTGTAGCATGCTACGGGCGATAGGGGTTAATGAAGGGAGAGATTCTCTCTTCACCTCCTTCCTCCCTCGCTCCCCATGGTATAAATATAGGTAGATCGGAACCGCGCAGGGGATCGATCTTTTCACCATTGTAACAGGCACATTGTAGCTCTCTACCATTGCAATACAACCAAGCAGGAGTAGGGTATTACACCAAGAAGGTGGCCCGAACTAGGGTAGATCTTTGTGTTCATCTGTTGTTCATCCACCATAATTCATTCATGATATAAGATAGTTGGATGTGTTAAGTCCCTGGCCGAACTCTCAAAGAGACGTTGCTCACAACTCATATGTAGATTCTTAGAAACCGACATTTGGCGCATGATACGTCTCCAACGTATCTATAATTTTTTATTGTTCCATGCTATTATATTATCTGTTTTGGATGTTTTATATGCATTAATATGCTATTTTATATTATTTTTGGGACTAACCTATTAATCTAGAGCCTAGTGCCAGTTTCTGTTTTTTCCTTGTTTTTGAGTATTGCAGATAAGGAATATTAAACGGAGTCCAAACGGAATAAAATCTTCGGAATGATTTTTCTTGGACCAGAAGAAACCCAACAAACTTGGAGATGAAGGCAGGAGACCTGCCGTAGCGTCACAAGCCACCAGGGCGCGCCCTAAGGGGGGCGCCCCCCTGGCTTGTGGCCCCACGGCAGCCCTCCTAACCCTATTCTTCGGTCTATAAATTCCCAAATATTCCCTGGATACTAAAAAGAGCCACAAAAATACTTTTCCGCCACCGGAAGCCTCTGTTCCCGTGAGATCCAATCTTGGAGCCTTTTCCGGTAATCTGCCGGAGGGGGATTCGATCACGGAGGGCATCTACATCAACTCCATTGCCCCTCCGATGATGCGTGAGTAGTTTACCACAGACCTTAGGGTCCATAGCTAGTAGCTAGATGGCTTCTTCTCTCTCTTTGTTCTTCAATACCATGTTCTTCATGATCTTCATGGAGATCTATCCGATGTAATACTCTTTTGCGGTGTGTTTGTCGAGATCCGATGAATTGTGGGTTTATGTTCAAATTTTCTATGAATATTATTTGAATCTTCTCTGAATTCTTATATGCATGATTTCATATCTTTGCAAGTCTCTTAGAGTTATTGGTTTGGTTTGGCCAACTAGATTGGTAATTCTTGCAATGGGACAAGTGCTTAGTTTTGGGTTCAATCTTGTGGTGTCCTCACCCAGTGACAAAGTAGGGGTAGCGAGGCACGTACTTGTATTGTTGCCATCGAGGATAAAAAGACAGGGTTTTCATCATATTGCTTGAGTTTATCCCTCTACATCATGTCATCTTACCTAATGCGTTACTCTGTTCTTCATGAACTTAATACTCTAGATGCAGGCAGGAGTCGGTCGATGTGTGGAGTAATAGTAGTAGATGCAGAATCGTTTCGGTCTACTTGACACGGACGTGATGCCTATATGCATAATCATTGCCTTGGATATCTTCATAATTATTCGCTTTTCTATCAATTGCTCGACAGTAATTTGTTCACCCACCGTATTATTTTCCTTCATGAGAGAAGCCTCTAGTGAAACCTATGGCCCCCGGGTCTATTTTCCATCTTATATTTTCAGATCTAAAACCAAAAATACCAAAAATATCTACTTTACGTTCTAGCAATCTATTATACCTATCTCTATCAGATCTCATCCTTGCAAGTAACCGTGAAGGGATTGACAACCCCTTTATAGCGTTGGGTGCAAGTGTTTGATTATTTGTGTAGGTACATCTATTGGGGCCTTGCTTGTATCTCCTACTGGATTGATACCTTGGTTCTCAACAACCGAGGGAAATACTTATCTACTTTGCTGCATCACCCTTTCTTCTTCAAGGGAAAACGAACGCGTGCTCAAGAAGTAGCAAGAAGGATTTCTGGCGCCGTTGCCGGGGAGATCTACATCAAGCCTACCAAGTACCCATCACAAACTCATCTCTTGCATTTACTTTATTTTCCATTTGCCTCTCGTTTTCCTCTCCCCCACTTCTAAAACGATTTTCAGAAAAAACCAAAAAGATTTGCCTTTTTATTCGCCCTTCTTCCGTTCGTCTTTCCGTTTGCTTTTCGTTTGCTTGTGTGCTAGATTGCTTGCTTTGTCATGATGACTCAAGAGAATACCAAGTTGTGTGACTTCTCCAATACTAATAATAATGATTTTATTAGTACTCCGATTGCTCCCGCCACTAGTGCGGAATCTTATGAAATTAATGCCGCCTTGCTTAATCTTGTTATGAAAGAACATTTTTCCGGCCTTCCTAGTGAAGATGCCGCATCCCATCTAAATACTTTCGTTGAGTTGTGTGGTATGCAAAAGAAAAAAGATGTCGATAATGATATTGTTAAATTGAAGCTATTTCCGTTCTCACTACGAGATCCCGCTAAAACTTGGTTTTCATCTTTGCCTAAAAATAGTATTGATTTATGGAATAAGTGTAAAAATGCTTTTATTTCCAAGTACTTTCCGCCCGCTAAAATCATATCGCTTAGGAACGATATAATGAATTTTAAGCAACTTGATCATGAGCATGTTGCACAATCATGGGAGAGGATGAAACTAATGATTAGAAATTGCCCCGCGCATGGTTTGAGTTTATGGATGATTATACAAATTTTCTATGCGGGATTGAATTTTGCTTCTAGAAATCTTTTAGATTCCGCCGTGGGTGGTACTTTTATGGAAATCACATTAGGAGAAGCTACTAAACTCCTAGATAATATTGTGGCAAATTACTCTCAATGGCATACCGAAAGATCTCCTACTAGTAAAAAGGTGCATGCTATTGAAGAAATAAATACTTTGAGTGAAAAGATGGATGAATTGATGAAATTGTTTGCTAGTAAGAGTGCTCCTATTGATCCTAATGATATGCCTTTGTCTTCTTTGATTGGAAATAATAATGAATCTATGGATGTGAATTTTGTTGGTAGGAACAATTTTGGTAATAACGCGTATAGAGGTAATTTCAATCCTAGGCCGTTTCCTAGTAATTCCTCTAATAATTATGGTAATTCCTACAACAATTCTTATGGAAATTATAATAAGATGCCCTCTGATCTTGAGAATAATATTAAAGAATTTATTAGCTCGCAAAAAGGTTTCAATGCTATGATTGAAGAAAAATTGCTCAAGATTGATGATTTGGTTAGGAACGTTGATAGAATTTCTCTTGAGATTGATTCTTTGAAAATTAGATCTATTCCACCCAATCATGATATTAATGAGTCTTTAAAGGCTATGAGAATTTCTATTGATGAGTGTAAGGAAAGAACCGCTAGAATACGTGCTAAGCGTGAATGGCTTGAAAAAGTGTGTTCTCGTGATAATAATGATGAAGATCTTGAAGTGATTGATGTGACTCCTATTGAATCTTTGTTTTCTAATGTAAATCTTGATAAATATGGGACTTTAGATGAGTCAACTTTATTTAAAAGGCGTCCCAATGATTCAGAGTTTATAAATCTTAATGCTAAGATTGATAAAAGTGGGATTGAAGAGGTCAAAACTTTAAATAGCAATGAACCCACTCTTTTGGATTTCAAGGACTTTAATTATGATAGTTGTTCTTTGATTGATTGTGTTTCCTTGTTGCAATCCATGTTGAATTCTCCGCATGCTTATAATCAAAATAAAGCTTTTACTAAACATATCGTGGATGCTATGATGAAATCTTTTGAAGAAAAACTTGAGTTGGAAGTTTCTATACCTAGAAAGCTTTATTATGAGTGGGAACCTACTATTAAGATTAAAATTAAAGATTATGAGTGCCATGCTTTGTGTGATTTTGGTGCTAGCGTTTCCACGATTCCAAAAATTTATGTGATGTGCTAGGTTTCCGTGAATTTGATGATTGCTCTTTAAATTTGCATCTTGCGGATTCCACTATAAAGAAACCTATGGGAAGGATTAATGATGTTCTTATTGTTGCAAATAGGAATTATGTGCCCGTAGATTTCATTGTTCTTGATATAGATTGCAATCCTACATGTCCTATTATTCTTGGTCGACCTTTCCTTAGAACGATTGGCGCAACTATTGATATGAAGGAAGGAAATATTAGATTCTAATTTCCATTAAGGAAAGGTATGGAGCACTTTCCTAGAAGGAAAATAAAATTACCTTATGAATCTATTATGAGAGCTACTTATGGATTGCATACCAAAGATGACAATACCTAGATCTATTGCGTTATGCCTAGCTAGGGGCGTTAAACAATAGCGCTTGTTGGGAGGCAACCCAATTTTATTTTTATGCTTTTGTTTTTTGCTTCTGTTTTTGAGTGTTTTACACATTATTAACTCTGTAGTAATTGTGTTTTCTTGTTTAAATTAGTGTTTGAGCCAAGTAAGACCTTTGGGATGGTCTACGGTATTTGTGATTTGATTTTGCTGAAAAACAGAAACTTTTGCTCTCAGTCCAGGAATTTTGTAAATTCACTGGAACTTGCTTTTGATCTGAAATTTTTACACAAGATTTATATACAAATTTCCCTGATTTTCCTAATTTTTCAGAATTTGTGGAGTTACAGAAGTACTCGAAGTCTATAGATTGCTACAGACTGTTCTGTTTTAGACAGATTCTGTTTTCTTTGTGTTGTTTGCTTATTTTGATGTATCTATGGCTTGTATCGGGGGGTATGAACCATGGAGAAGTTGGAATACAGTAGATATTACACCAATATAAATAAAGAATGAGTTCACAACAGTACTTAAAGTGGTGATTTATTTTTCTTATACTAACGGATCTCATGAGTTTTCTGTTGAGTTTTGTGTTGTGAAGTTTTCAAGTTTTGGGTAAAGATTTGATGGACTATGGAATAAGGAGTGGCAAGAGCCTAAGCTTGGGGATGCCCAAGGCACCCCAAGCCATATTCAAGGATACTAAAAATCCTAAGCTTGGGGATGCCCCGGAAGGCATCCCCTCTTTCGTCTTCAATCCATCAGTAAATTTACTTGAGGCTATATTTTTATTCACCACATGATATGTGTTTTGCTTGGAGCGTCTTGTATGATATGAGTCTTTGCTTTTTAGTTTCCCACAATCATCCTTACTGCACACATCTTTTGAGAGAGACACGCTGAATCGTGAATTTATTAGAATACTCTATGTGCTTCACTTATATCTTTTGAGCTAGGCAATGTTGCTCTAGTACTTCACTTATATCTTTTTAGAGCACGGTGGTGTTTTATTTTATAGAAATTATTGAACTCTCGTACTTCACTTATATTATTTTAAGAGTCTTTAAAACAGCATGGTAATTGGTTTAGGTTATGAATTTAGTCCTAATATAATGGGCATCCAAGAGGGATATAATAAAAACTTTCATATTAAGTGCATTGAATACTATGAGAAGTTTGATTCCTTGCATATAGTTTTGAGATATGAAGATGGTAATATGAGAGTCATGCTAGTGAGTAATTGTGAATTGGAAGAAATACTTGTGTTAAAGTTTGTGATTCCCGTAGCATGCACGTATGGTGAACCGTTATGTAACGAAGTCGGAGCATGATTTGTTTAATGATTGTCAACCTTTGTGTGAGGGTCGGGAGCGCGCGATGGTTAACTCCTACCAACCTCTCCCCTAGGAGCATGCGTCTAATGCTTTGTTTCGATAACTAATAGACTTTGCAATAAGTATGTGAGTTCTTTATGACTAATGTTGAGTCCATGGATTATACACACTCTCACCCTTCCACCTTTGCTAGCCTCTCTAGTACCGCGCAACTTTCGCCGGTGCATCAAACCCACCTTCCTCAAAACAGCCACCATATATTTTCCTCAAAACAGCCACCATACCTACCTATTATGGCATTTCCATAGCCATTCCGAGATATATTGCCATGCAACTTCCACCGTTCCGTTTTTCATGACACGCACCATCACTTTCATATTGCATATAGAGTCATATTTTGTTCTAGGTATCGAGTTGTAATTTTTGAGTTGTAAGTAAATAAAAGTGTGATGATCTTCATTATTAGAGCATTGTCCCGTGAGAGAAAAGGATGATGGAAGCTATGACTCCCTCACAAGTTGGGATGAGTCTCCGGACTTTACAAATAATAAAAGAGGCCAGCGAAGCCCAAATAAAAAAAAAGAGGCCAAAGATGCCCACCAAAATAAAAAAAGAGAAAAAAATGAGAGAAAGAGAGAAGGGACAATGTTACTATCTTTTTCCACACTTGTGCTTCAAAGTAGCACCATGATCTTCATGATAGAGAGTCTCCTATTTTGTCAGCTTCATATAACTAGTGGAATTTTTCATCTTATGCACAACCACTTAGTTTTCTTTTTGAGCTTTCATACACTTATAGCTCTAGTGCATTCATTGCATGGAAATCCCTACTCACTCACATTGATATCTATTGATGGGCATCTCCATAGCCCGTTGATACGCCTAGTTGATGTGAGACTATCTTCTCCTTTTTCCTCGCAACCTCCACCATATTCTATTCCACCTATAGTGCTATATCCATGGCGCACGCTCATGTATTGCGTGAGAGTTGAAAAGGTTTGAGAACATAAAAAGTGTGAAACAATTGCTTGACTTGTCATCGGGGTTGTGCATGATTTAGATACTTTGTGTGGGGAAGATGGAGCATAGCCAGACCATATGATTTTGTAGGGATAACTTTCTAAGGCCATGTTATTTCGAAAGGACGCAATTGCCTTGTTAGTATGCTTGAAGTATTACTGTTTTGATGTCAATATTAGACTTTTGTTTTGAATCTTATGGATCTGAATATTCATGCCACAATAAAGAATATTACATAGATAAATATGTTAGGTAGCATTCCACATCAAAAATTCTGTTTTTATCATTTACCTACTCGAGGACAAGCAGGAATTAAGCTTGGGGATGCTTGATACGTCTCCAACGTATCTATAATTTTTGATTGTTCCATGCTATTATATTATCTGTTTTGGATATTTTATATGCATTAATATGCTATTTTATATTATTTTTGGGACTAACCTATTAATCTAGAGCCTAGTGCCAGTTTCTGTTTTTTCCTTGTTTTTGAGTATTGCAGATATGGAATATTAAACGGAGTCCAAACGGAATAAAATCTTCGGAATGATTTTTCTTGGACCAGAAGAAACCCAGCAAACTTGGAGATGAAGGCAGGAGACCTGCCGTAGCGTCACAAGCCACCAGGGCGCGCCCTAGGGGGGGCGCGCCCCCCTGGCTTGTGGCCCCACGACAGCCCTCCTAACCCTATTCTTCGGCCTATAAATTCCCAAATATTCCCTGGATACTAAAAAGAGCCACAAAAATACTTTTCTGCCGCCGGAAGCCTCTGTTCCCATGAGATCCAATCTTGGAGCCTTTTCCGGTAATCTGCTGGAGGGGGATTCGATCACGGAGGGCATCTACGTCAACTCCATTGCCCCTCCGATGATGCGTGAGTAGTTTACCACAGACCTTCGGGTCCATAGCTAGTAGCTAGATGGCTTCTTCTCTCTCTTTGTTTTTCAATACCATGTTCTTCATGATCTTCATGGAGATCTATCCGATGTAATACTCTTTTGCTGTGTGTTTGTCGAGATCCGATGAATTGTGGGTTTATCTTCAGATTATCTATGAATATTATTTGAATCTTCTCTGAATTCTTATATGCATGATTTCATATCTTTGCAAGTCTCTTTGAGTTATTGGTTTGGTTTGGCCAACTAGATTGGTAATTCTTGCAATGGGAGAAGTGCTTAGTTTTGGGTTCAATCTTGCGGTGTCCTCACCCAGTGACAAAGTAGGGGTAGCGAGGCACGTATTTGTATTGTTGCCATCGAGGATAAAAAGACAGGGTTTTCATCATATTGCTTGAGTTTATCCCTCTACATCATGTCATCTTACCTAATGCGTTACTCTGTTCTTCATGAACTTAATACTCTAGATGCAGGCAGGAGTCGGTCGATGTGTGGAGTAATAGTAGTAGATGCAGAATCGTTTCGGTCTACTTGACACGGACGTGATGCCTATATGCATAATCATTGCCTTGGATATCTTCATAATTATTTGCTTTTCTATCAATTGCTCGACAGTAATTTGTTCACCCACCGTATTTTTTTCCTTCATGAGAGAAGCCTCTAGTGAAACCTATGGGCTCCGGGTCTATTTTCCATCTTATATTTTCAGATCTAAAACCAAAAATACCAAAAATATCTCGCTGCATTATTTTTACTTTTGTTTTACTTTACGTTCTAGCAATCTATTATACCTATCTCTATCAGATCTCATCCTTGCAAGTAACCGTGAAGGGATTGACAACCCCTTTATAGCGTTGGGTGCAAGTGTTTGATTATTTTTGTAGGTACATCTATTGGGGCCTTGCTTGTATCTCCTACTGGATTGATACCTTGGTTCTCAACAACTGAGGGAAATACTTATCTACTTTGCTGCATCACCCTTTCCTCTTCAAGGGAAAACCAACGCATGCTCAAGAAGTAGCAGCGCACCAGGTAGGGGGCTGAGACGTCTAGCTCTCGCACCGACACCATCCTCGTCGACTGCTGTTCTCGGAATCCCGAGCATAGTTTGCTTCATGGCGCCGGGATACTCTAGGTCATCCATGGCTGATACATCTCCAATGTATCTATATTTTTTGATTGTTCCATGCTATAATATTATCATTCTAGGATGCTTTTTGGGCATTTATTTGCCAATTCATATTAGTTTTGAGCACTAACCTATTAACCTAGTGCCTAGTGCTAGTTGCTGTTTCTACATGTTTTTAACTTTTCAAGTTTACAGTTCCAAACAAAGTCCAATTGCCATGAAACTTTTTGACGATTTTTTCTGGACCAAAAGAACACCAGGAAGCTTCGGGAGAAGACCGAAGGCCGCACGAGGGAGCCACGACCCAACGGGGCATGCCTAGGGGGGGGGGTGACCGCACCCTGTTAGGTCATGGGCCCCCACTCGTCCCCCGACGTCCCTCTGTGGCCTATAAATTCACATATATTCTGAAGACCCTAGGAGAGCTACCGAAACACTTTTTCCGCCACCGCAAGTCTCTGTTCTGCCGTGTGCCCATCTAGACCCCTGTTCCGATGCACTGCCGGAGGGGGGATCGATCACGGAGGGCCTCTTCATCAACCTTGTTGCTGCCATGATGATGTGTGAGTAGTCTACCACAGACCTACAAGTCCATAGCTAGTATCTAGATGTCTCTCTCTCTCTCTCTCTCTCTCTCTCCGTCTCTCTATGTTCTTCAATACAAAGTTCATCGCATCTTCGCGATGATCTATTCGATGTAATCACTTTGTGCGGTGCGTTTGTTGGGATCCGATGAATTGTGGGTTTATGTTCAGATTATTCATGAAAAGGATTTGTGTCTTCTCTAAATTATATAATTCTTATTTGCATGATGATTATAGCTTCGTAAATCTCTTCGATCTATTGATTTGGTTTGGCCTACTAGATTGATCTATCTTTAGTGAGAGGGGTGCGTTGTAGTGGGTTCAGTTTTGCGGTGCTCTATATCCCAGTGACAAAGTATGGGACAAGACATATATTTGTATTGCTGCCACTAAGGATAAAATGATGGGGTTGATTCATATTAATTGGATTTTCTTTGTCTATATCATGTCATTGTTCTCCAAGCATTACTCTGTTTGCATTAACTTACTTGTCGGGACCCCGATCCTAAGCCATATGAATCCAGCCTGTAACATGTCCCACCACTTTGCGGCCTCACGCACGGTAACCCACGGCTGCCACCTTACCTTGGCCGGGACCGTTTGTGCCTTTTGGCCGACGAATATGAACATGTCGCTAGCATTCACACGTCAAAGAACCCGGGTCGACATGACTAGTTATAGACCCAAGTGGCACTACCGTACAGGGACAGGCATATGTAACCCAACAATGCAGGTGTCGGTCGTCAGCGTGTGTAGACGAGTCATAGCAAGCTACAAGGACTCCATTACACCGCGTGACATTTCCCCGTAGGGACAGACACATCAGCAAAGAAGGATACACGCCGGTCAATCAATGTGTCCAGAGCAGTAGCAAGCTACCAAGGCTCATGGAAGCCAAAAGAGGCATTTCCCTGTAAAGAAGGCTACTAAAGGCACACAACTAGGTGTCGAATCCCACACATACCAATGCATTTCAATCATACACGCAGTATGCACGATATGCATAGATACAACATGGCATCACAACAAAACTCTACAACATAACATTTATGTAGGAGGCTCCGAAGAGCCAACATAGTATAATGTTACAAGCAGGTGGGGTCACATGACCCAACATTCAGAGCATACAAGCAACAAGCGGAAGTTACATGTCTGGGTACAGACATCTAATAAAAGCGGCTGGAAGAGCCTGAAAAGCTACAACGACCCTACCATAGGAGCCAGACCTCTGTCTGGGATTCCCAAGCTATTCCGGACAACGTTGAACTTCACGTCATAAGAATCACTAATGAGACTGAAGTCTCATATGCAAAAACATAAATTAAGCAACCGTGAGTACAAAGGTACTCAGCAAGACTTACATCAGAACTATCTACATATGCATCATTGTCAACAAAGGGGGTTGTGGACTTTATTGCAGCAAGCCAACTTTCACTCTTGGCTAACCTGTACTACGACTACAAGTAGTATCTTTGAGGTGGGATAGCGCACACGAGTCCACATATTCACCAAATCAATACACCACTATGGATCCACTTCCGTCTCCCTACGAGAAGGCCATCCATAGCACTCACACTTATCTTGCGTATTTTAGAGTATCCATGTCAAGTTATCTATGTACCACATAAGTTTTGCAAGTAGTCCATATCCGAGGACGTGGCTATTCGAACAGATTAATTCACCCTGCAGGGGTATACTTCTTCACACACGCGCCCGCCACTTACCGCTATGTGCACATAAAAGGGCACCTCGGCAACCTTCAAGCGGAAGCCTAGCGAGGGAGTCGGCCATGACCTGACTAACCACACAAGAATCTAGTCCAAGTTTATCACCTATTTGAGACTGAACCCGCAAGGAAGTCCGACCGAAGTTTCCATTACGGCCCCAAACGATGTGTGCAGGGTTCCCAAGCCCACCTCGACGGATGGTACTACGCTTGGTACACCGGGCCACGGTGCATCTACCGCGCCATAGCCTACCCCTCCGGTCAGCGCTATGCGCGGCCGCCAACACATCCTACAAACAGCAGAAACTAGTTGCAACTCCTGGACAGAGATCAAGGCGATTAATAAGCCAAGAGAGTCAATTAAGGATCCCAATGTGCGGTAGTATCTTGTCTTGGATAACAAACACAGAACTCCATTCTTAAGGACGGTCCCAATGAGACAACCCGCCATGTACTCCTACATGGCCTCTCATCGCTACCTTTACCAAATCGGATTCACACACTTAACTCTCACACAGTAGGACATGAACACACCATTCCGATTCATCGCCAGATGGATCAGACCCGACACGACTCTAAGCATAGCAGGCACGGTAAGCAAACATGGATGAGTAAGCACAACAAGGATCAAGCAGTTGCTACTGATGCAAAGTGGTTTCAACTATTTACTGTGACAAAGATAGGTCATGCAAAGGAATGGGTTCAACTACCGAGAACTGGTAATAGTTGAATCGTTATTGTGCTAATGCAGTAAAAGAGAGCAGGAGCAAGAGAGTGGGTTCATATCAATATGCTCAAGGGGAGGTTGCTTGCCTGACAGTTCTGAAGATATTACTTCTCTTCATTAGTGTCAACGGTCACAACGTTGGAACCATCATCTACCGAGAAGGAACAACACCGACAAAACAAGGAAGGAACACATTCAATGCAATGCAACAATCATGATGTATGATATGGCATGTTAAGGTACTGAATTCTCCTAGTACAATATTTAGTCATATTAATTGAAGTGGAATTCAAATATATACTAAATTCCAACTCCAACACTATTTATTAAATTATCCTAATCATGAAATGTCCTACTTGGTGATGTTATCTTGCTCAAATATGCATGAACATGGCATAAACCAATTCATTGGATTTTTCTGATCATTTTTCATATATAAATTATTTTCATTGGAGTTACAGTTGAATTTCTATGATTTTTAGAAGTTTTGAATATTTCTGAAATATAATAAACCATTTAAGATTTATTTCAATTCCAGAAACATTTACTGCATCACCATGATGTCATAGTGACATCAGCTGGTCAACAGGGCCGGTCCAGGTCAAACCTGCCAGTGGGACCCACTGGTCAGTGACCCATCTAGCTAATAGGGTTAATTAACATTAGTTTAACACTAAACTAATTATGTTAGTGGACGGCCCCACATGTCAGTGTCTCATTTAGTTAATAGCATTATTAACACTAATCTCTGACTAATCTAAAAACTAAACAGGGCCGGGCCTGCCTGTCATTGACCCAACTGGGTCAAACCTCGGTCAACCGGGGTCAACCTCGCCGGAGTTGACCGGTGGCTCATCGTCGGCGTAGCCAGAGACGGCGGAGGGCATCGGAAGTGGCCCTCCGGTGACCAGAGCGACGGCGAAGATGCTTGGCATGGAGCTGGGACTCACCCGCATCCATCTGCACCAGCGGAAGGGGCTGAGGGCCTGAGGCCAACTAGGCTCGCCGGAATCAAGCTCCCGGCGACGCCCGGAGCTCGGGCAATGGCGGAACGGCGAAGTAGGGTAAAAGGGGGCGAGCTAGGGCGATCTACGGGCTGCTGGGAGCTTCCTGAGCATGATGGCGTGCTCAGTAGCGAGGCACAAGAGCTCTCGCCATGGCAGCGACTTGGCCGGCGGTGAATGGCTTCGGCCATGATAGCGGAGCTAGCTACGGGGGCGCTAGGGCAACGGTAGGAGGGGGAAACGGTTCAGCGGCTCACCACGATGACGAGGAGGTGGCCAGTGTCGAATTTCGGGCTCTGCAAAACCCTAAGAAGTTCGAACCCAGGGGCGTGTGCGAAGATCTCCAACAGCTTCACCCCGACCAAGCTCACAACATGATAACCCCGCTCGAAGGCAAGGAAGAAGATAACACACGAGAGTTTACCCAGGTTCGGGCCGCTGCGAAGCGTAAAACCCTACTCCTGCCTTTGGTGGATTGCCTCACGAGGAGGTTTGTGGATGAACTAGTACAGTGGTGAGTTGCCTCGCGAGTGTGTTTGCGGGTGGTTATCTCTCTCTACCGAGCAGCCTGGTCCCTATTTATAGCGGCCCGGGTCCTCTTCCCTTATCACAATGACGGGAAGGGATCCTACAACGACCAAATTCGAAAGGGGACAGGAGGTATCTTATCCTGACGAAAGGTGGTCTTCGCCTACAAAGTAGGTGGTGGTGATGCGGTGGTGGGCTCGCTGATGACATCCGTCCTGCCGCGCCCGCTGGCCTGGTCTCGTTGCACCGGAATGGAAACCTTTGGTGGGGCGCCTCGGGAACCCGCGCTTGTCCTTGCCTCCTTTGCGCCAAATAGGAAATTGTCCCTTCTGCCGCGCTGGCGTCCGCCTGGCCCAGCTGGCGTCACCCTTGACCTCCCAAGGCCGAGCACTGCATAGAAACCTCCACCGCTCGGGAGGAGGCCTAGGGAGGCCTACTCCCCTGCGGGTCTTGGCTCCGTTTCCCTCGCGAGCTTGGGGTCTCACGAGGGCCTTGTACTGAGTGAGGCCACGCTAGGCCATACTTGATCGTTGAGGTGGGCCACGCCTTGGGCCGCAGCCAGGGAAGTCTGGGTACCCCCGTTCCCTGGACGCCGACAGTAGCCCCCGGGCCCAAGGCGCGCTCGAGTTGGCTTTTGGGCGAAGCCATGGAAGATAACCCAAAGCACCGCGGGCCCCAACCGCCTGCGGGCCCAACTTGACGCGTGGCGCACAATGAGACGCGGGTGTCTCGGCTCCCCGAAGTCGTCGGGAACCGCCTTGAGTCGAGCTGACGCGAAGCCTACGCGCCTCCCTGGACATCATTGCTCTTCATTGAATGCGGCTGTCTTCTTGCGTCCTCCCCCCTTGGGCCATGCGGATGTGACCCGACGGGTGCAGGTGAAGCGACATGAGGCAGGGTAGCGGGCCGATCAAGTCTGGTGCGCATTGCTCGAAGGGTGCACGACGTTTCCACTTCCCACGATGCCCTAGGGGCAGCGGTTGCGCCTATAAACCCGCCCCGCCCAGGGGGTCTTGCCATCTTGATGCGCCCTCTTGCATTTCTTCCTTCCAAGTTATCTTCCGAGTCCCACTTCTTCCCTTTGCTCCTTCATGGCGTCTGGTGGGAGTGCAGCGGGCGCAGAGAAGCGCTCGGGGTCCCCGACTCCACCGTCGGTCCCCGAAGGCAGCGGTGGGGGACCTTCGAGGCCGGCCCAAGCTCGCCGGCGTTGGGCCATCATCGATGAGTAAGTGCTCCGTCATTTGCCCCCTTCTCTTTGCAATCGCACCCATTGCGCCGGCCCTGACCGTTGCCTCCTCCCAGGGCGCCTGCGCGCAAGAGATGCAGGCTCGACGAGCTCCAGGAGGAGACGAACGCGCTGAGGGTCCAGCTGGAAGACGCCGAGGCCGCCCTCCAGGCCGCGCTCGGGGGTGAGGTGGAGGCCCAGGCGGAGCTAGCGTCCCTCCAGTTCCAGATCAAGGGGGCCGCCGACGCCGTGCAGGCCGCCCAGGATGAGGCGGCCCACGTGAAGATGCTGGAGGCGCAGCGCGCCAAGCAATATCTGGACATTGCCCACCGCACGTTTGGCACAGTGAGCCGGTTCGTCGGGGAAGCCCCCGCGCTGCTGTGCGCGCACGGCGACGGGGGCTACCTCAACTTCTTCGGCAAGGTGGTGGAGGCACTGGAGACCGGCGTCTCCCGGGTGGACGAGGACAACGAGTCAAGCGCGCGTGACCTCCTGGACCTTGCGTTGACGCGCGTCTTCTCCAACCTTCGCCGCCACGTCCCGGAGCTCGATCTCCCCCTCGTCATGGAGCCGGTGCCTGAGGAGCTCCAGAGGCCCCTCTGGGACGAGGTGCGCCCGCACGTGGAGTCCTTGGTGGAGCAGTTCGTCCAAGAGCCCCTCTCCGATGCGGGTGACGACTCCGAAGCCGCGACAGGCGATGATCCGGACGGCGACAGCGGCTCCTCCGCCTAGGCTTTCCCTATTTTCTCTTCCTGGTTCCTGTCATGTCAAGAAGCTCTCGGCCCCTGAGGGTGTTAACTTTTTTGTTTTTACCTTTGTTTTCCTCCTTCTTCCTTTAAGCCGTCGATCGTTCGTTTTGTACTGCGCGACTTCGCCTCCTCCGCAGGGCCTTGCGTTATTGCCGGTGCGCCCCGGTGCCCCTCGAGAGGTCCGCGAGGGTATCGCGCTATGACCGGCGGTGGCACCAGGCCGGGCCCTTGCGGGGCGGGCCCTCCTGAGGAGGAACGTGCTGCCCCCAAGGCCAGAATCCTAGCGACGTCGCCCAAATGGCCGGATTCCTTCCCTCGCGCTGCCCTTCCTTGCTCCTGGGACCTCAAAAATCCTGACGGGAATACATAGCGGACCGTAGCGCCTACATTTTTTCTCGTTAGCGCTCATACCTCTTGCCCGGTGTTCGGGCTATCATCTGATTAGATAGTTTTGCTCTATTCAGTGGGTGTACTTAGCTCTTCGGGTCGTGGTGAGCTCGAGCGTCGCGAGGTGTAGCCGGGGCATCCAGAGAGGTTGAGGATCGCACCAGGGAGGGCTTCTTCCTTGCGTACGGGATGGTTCGGGAGCCCTTTCGGCACTCTGCGTCGACGGGGCCCGATCCCAAGCAGACCTCGACCACCGTTGGGGCGTCCGGATCACCAGGACAAGACCAAAGGGGCGAGGCCTCGGCCACCATTGGGGCGTCCGGATCACCAGGACGAGACCAAGGGGCGCGGAGCTACACGATCGGTGAGGTTCCCGAGGCGCATTGCCTGGGAACCCCCCCCTTGACGCTCAAGCGGCGCTCTGCGTCGGCGGAGCCCAATCCCGTGCATACCTCGACCGCCGTTGGGGCGTCCGGATCACTAGGATGAGACCAAGGGGCGAGGGGCTACGTGACCAGTGTGGCTCCTAAGGCACGTTGCTCAGGAGTCCCCCTTGACGCTCAAGCGGTTCCTATACCTTTCCGTCGGTTGCTACTCCGGGAGGTGTCTGAGTCTCCCGAGGTTCTGTGATGTCGCGTTGGGCGGCGGCCGGAGCCCCCGAGAGGGAGTCGACCGCTAAAAGATGCGTGCTTTCGAGGCAACAGGTCCTTGCCGGCCTGCTCTGAGGGGCCACGAGGGGAGGCCAAGGTGCATGGGCCTCGGCAAGGCACCAATCCAAAGAAAAGAGACTCCAAGGCCAGAAAAAGGAATCGCGAAGAGAGAAAAATTCCCGCCCCTTTTCAAATAGAGTTACGAAATCTTCAAATTTCATTTCAAAAAGTGGCATTACGAACACAAAAAGAAGCAAGCAATAGCCACGTCCGGCCCCTAGGCTAGTCTTCGCCTTCGTCTTCCCCCAGCGCGGAGCGTAGGGCATCCACATTGCGTGGGCATAGTCATTGGAGGACAGTGTTGTCCGCCAGCGCGGAGCATGGGGCTTCCACTTGGGCGTGGGAGGGAACCCCTCCGCGTCCTCGGGGGGCTCCGGGCGTATACAGCCCACTCATTATTATGTGAGGGTGTCATGGCTGAAGATAGCTGGGCAAGCCCCCAGGCGCACGGCCCAGGTGCTCCCAACTCGGTTAAGAGCCATCCCACGCATTTCTGCGCGGTTGCACGCCTCTACAGCCCAAACCCGAGTGCATTGCTCCCCGCGTAGCCGCGGGATTGCGCTCCCGCGGCCCAAACATGAGCGCAACACACCCAGCGCAGCCATAGAGATGTTGTGTCGGTGAAGCCGCCTCGTGAAGCGTCGGGGCCCCGGTCGGGCCGCGGCTTGAGGACCTCGCGAGGCCCTGCCCCCCGAAGGCCGCTCCGGCGCTCCCGCTGCCGCGGGTGGCCCGCGTTGCTCGTATCCTGCCGATCCCCGAGGCGGTTGCTCCTGAGGCCCTGGGCTTGGCTGCGCGCTGCTTGCTCGTGGGGGCGGCAGCTACGTCGCGCCCCCGCGCATCCCGGGACGCCCCCCTGCTTGCATCAGCCTGGCCTGGTACCCCCTCTGTGGGAGCCCTCGGGCCCGGCTTGGGGAGAGCGTACGGGATATCTCCCTACTCCGGGAGGGTGTTGGCACCCGCGGGGGGCGTCTGATCCTCCGCGCCCTCCGCAGGTATCACGTAGCTCAGAATGTAGGCTTCTGTGTAAAGGCCTTGGCTCCCTCCTGAGCCATCCCTACGCGCACCAAGGGCAGCCTCCCCAGGTGGCAAGATGATGCCACCTGGGGCGCGCGGCCCACAAACCCTCCTGCGGCGGGCCTCCGCCCGAAGTTGCTTACCTCGGCCGCCGCCATGGGGTGGGCCGCGTGTGTCTTGACGTGGGTTGCCTCCCTGGTTGTCCACTGCGCCTCCGTTACGGTTATCTGCCTGACCAGAAGCCTGAGCCGCCTGCTCCCTACGCCGGTTGGCGCGCTCCCGCCGGGATGACCCGGGCTGTTGATGTTCCATCTGGGTATGGGCGCGTGCCGGGGTGCGCGCGAAGCGCCCCATCACCTTCTTCAAAGGCGCGACCGACATGGCCGGGCGGCGCCCCGAAGCCGATCACCGGGATTCGGAGGAGAAGAATTACGGCGTGCGGCGGGCCCTGCTCGGGCTCGCCCGGGAGTGAAGCGGGCGCGCCGCCCGCAGATGAGGCGGCGGGCATGGCGAACGAGCCCCCGGCGCCCAGCGCCGGTGGTCGCGAAGAGGGGTGGGGAAGCCAGGCCCTCCTTGCGACGTTGACCAACTCGGTGATGTGGTCGGCCCAAGCGTCGAAGCCCCCGTGCGTTGGGCGGTGGCGAAGTATCTCACTCGCCATCAGGAGTGCATCATGTGCGTTGAGGTCTCCCACATGGGTACAGTGCGACGCCGGTCCTGTGGGCGCCGCTCGCCCGCCCCGTGCCTGGTCGGCACGAGCTGCAGCGGTGGTGGAAACGACACTGGTGGCCTGGTAACGGCCACCCTGCGCCGCGCTGTTGTGGCATGGGTCCTGGACGGCAGTGGCAAGGTTGGTGAAGGCAGATCCGCCGAGGCCGAAAGGAGCTTGTCGGGCGTCGGCCATCGACGCGACGGGGCGAAGAAGAAGCGAAGCTTGCTAAAGACTCTAACACGCCCCCCTACCTCGCGTGCCAAATGTCGGTTTTCGGGCTCCGCAAAACCCTAAGAAGTTCGAACCCAGGGGCGTGTGCGAAGATCTCCAACAGCTTCACCCCCACCAAGCTCACAACATGATAACCACGTTCGACGGCAAGGAAGAAGATAACACACGAGAGTTTACCCAGGTTCGGGCCGCTGCGAAGCATAAAACCCTACTCCTGCCTTTGGTGGATTGCCTCACGAGGAGGTTTGTGGATGAACTAGTACAGTGGTGAGTTGCCTCACGAGTGTATTTGCGGGTGGTGATCTCTCTCTACCGAGTAGCCTGGTCCCTATTTATAGCGGCCCGGGTCCTCTTCCCTTATCGAAATGGCGGGAAGGGATCCTACAACGGCCAAATTCGAAAGGGGACAGGAGGTATCTTATCCTGACGAAAGGTGGCCTTCGCCTGCAAAGTAGGTGGTGGTGATGCGGTGGTGGGCTCGCTGATGACATCCATCCTGCCGCGCCCGCTGGCCTTGTCTCGTTGCACCGGAATGGAAACCTTTGGTGGGGCGCCTCGGGAACCCGCGCTCGTCCTTGCCTCCTTTGCGCCAAAGAGGAAATTGTCCCTTCTGGCGCGCTGGCGCCCGCCTGGCCCGCCTGGCGTCACCCTTGACCTCCCGAGGCCGAGCACTGCATAGAAACCTCCGCCGCTCGGGAGGAGGCCTGGGGAGGCCTACTCCCCCGTGGGTCTTGGCGCCGTTTCCCTCACGACCTTGGGGTCTCACGAGGGCCTTGTGCTGAGTGAGGCCGCGTTGGGCCGTACTTGATCGTCGAGGTGGTCCACGCCTTGGGCCGCAGGCCGGCAAGTCTGGGTAACCCCGTTCCCAGGACGCCGACAGTCAGGAAGCTCGGGGGTGGCCGGAGTGCGACGAATTTGACGGAGATGGCAGGCGGTCCCGAGGTTGAAGAAGGCGTCGATGGCGATGATGAGGGCCGCCCGTGCTTGCGTGCGTCTACGAGGGGCTTTAGGGCAATGGGTTGGAGCTCTAGGGCACAACTACGAGGCGGGGGAAGGACGATGGCTACGGTGAACGGCGTCGGCGAGCTCACAGCGGTTTCGGCCATGGCGGGGAACGGCGAGGGAGAAGGCAAGGGGGGGGGGGAATGAGCAGCCGGGGCGGATAGGTACGGCTTCGGGAAGCCTATCCCCGTCGCCTCGCTGCCCTGGGGAGGCAGGCAGGCACCTGCCGGCGTGGCACGCGACCGCGGCGCCATGCTCCCCTTCTCCTCTGCCTTCTAGCAGGAGGAGGAAGACAACCATGCCCCTGGTGGGCTGGGCCTCTTCTCACTAGGTAAGGCCCAAGTGAGTTTCTTCCATTTTCTTTTTTATTTCATTTGTTTCTGTTTTGCTATTTCTGATATTTGTTTTATTTTTGTTTTCGAACAAATGCTTAGCTCAAAATTACTGAATTAATTTATGGAATATAGCTTGAATATTTTAAGCTTCCACAAAAGTTTCAGCATTTTTTGAATCCACTAATATATTTATAATGGTTTTGGTCATTGTTTTCAGAAGCTTTGTTGGATTAAATAAAATGCCAAAGTTGGTTTATAATTAGAATGCACCCCTGATATGTTGTTGCCAACAATTATCAGAATTGGTGAACATTTTAGAAGGGCATTTTGGAATCATTGGAAATTCAATTGTTGGAGTTTTGTTTACTCAATGAAGTGCTAGGGTTTTTCATCCCCATTTCAAGTTCATTTGAAGTTAAACATGATGCAATGAATGCTCAATGATGCAACTAATACAAGCAATTTCTAGGGCTGTGACAACTCACCCCCACTACACAAGAATCCTGTCCCGAGATTCAGGCGTAGGGTAATAGGGTTGAGGGAACACAAACTAACATAATCTTCATGATCCAATTGCACTTCTCGAAGATGTTGATTCATTGCATCATGGTGATCTTGACATCTTTTTCTTCGGGATCTTCATCCAAACATGACGAAGGAAACAGGAAAACCCTACAAGAGTTGATCTTCTCGAAGATCGAGCAACTCATGATCAACTCATAGAATGAGACGTAAGAACATCTCTTGAGCTGAGACACCAAACACACATCGGAAACAAAAGAGTGAGGTAGATGAGGGAGGTTCAATTGATAGGCAACAATTCCACGCTTAGCTAGGATGGAGCATGGGTTTCAAAGTAGCGAGGAGTTAGTTGCCTTTCATACAATAACGGGCACCTCAGGGAAGGTGACTCGTAGGATTATCCCTTAAGTGGCAAAAATAATTACTTTTGATACATAGATCAAAACCATACCAGTCTAAGGCAATTCACAACGACCGTTTGAAGGAATTCGTAAGAATGGCATACTCAGATCGGAAGGGAACTAGAGTTATAAAACAGCTCGGCAACGGAAGGCACATTCCAATTGATACCGAGGGTATAACCCAGTGTCTGAGCGTGCTCTCAAGAACTTGAGCATTTCCATATTCATCATGGTTTTACCAACATCCAAGCCAAGGATCCTGGCAACACATCATACTACAATGATGAATAATGCTGGAGGATGCAGATGCAAAGGAAGACAACACTTTCTCAGATTTCACCTTGGCTATGCCAAGGAACAAAATCTGGATGATTGACCGAGAGACATTTAGCACTCCGCTTCTAATGTTCTCCTTGTTGTACTAGCATACCCAAAGATAGACAAAGCTTGGTATCTAGAACATCAAGTATAAGGTCGGACTTCGGGATCTCAAAGGGTCCATGAGAAATGACTTCTAAAATAAGTCATATGAAATTCTCATGGGGAAGTGGCTAAGATTGCTTACATAAGATATTATAATAATAGATCTTCCAGCTAGGTGTGTTAGCCACATCACAACCTTACCGGTTACAATGAGACCAATATTATAATTCTTGGGAAACATTCCAACCATCATATCTGCCTGAGATTCAGATCTGATTGGAGACAAGATGTTTCAGACTCAGCATGTTTGAAAGGAATAGTCTGCAACACAAATCGACGAGATGACGTTGCAAGATTCTCGGGAAACGAACTGCGGAAGCCAGCTCCAAAACATGAGCTGGATTGCAAGGCACACGTGAACAAACTGTCCAAAACAATTGTGATCACATATAAATCTTACAACAAAACACTACCGAGTTCTGGGTGGGAACCATCATTAGAGGTAACGAAGTTTTGTGCACGTCCGTCAGGGCCCTTTAGGATTAACACTTAACTTCTTTTCCTTGAACAAATCAATCAGTGGCTTGGGATGCTAGGTAATACATATAGAATGGAGGTAGCTAATCGCTCAAACCATAGCATACTTCGCACATGCATGAATGACTTGGGATGATTCCAAAGAAAGCAAAACAACCTTTTCTCGAACTCATGGCGGCAACTTACATCAAATGCACATGAGCTAGAGGAAGTCACTTCTTTCACCAAACATATACTCCATGAACAGAAACATGAAGATATTTCCTACAAAGTTTCCAACACTAGCTAAATGTCCAACATGAATCATGGAACAAATGAAAATGTTGCCGATGGACTCAACAACATTTCATCGAAATATCCATATAGATGGAATTCCATAACTTATGTGAGCAAGGTAGTAGCATTGGTCAGACCATAAGACATAATGGCATATGCTCGGGGAAACCTCCCCGAGTAAGACAACATTACGAAGATCTTTGGTTTTGAGTTTGATTTGACGATAGCCCATATTCAAATCAAAGATTGGACAAGACAATGGTTGCAACAATTGATCACAAGGATCAATTGATGAGGACATCATCTTTCTTAAACACACACACACACACACACACACACCACATAGGATATCCCCTTGGAACAAGCTAATTTAGGCAAAGCTTTTAGCTTCCAACTCTCCAAGTTGTTGATTAGCTTAACCAACTAGTTCAAGGGTATCCAACACCGATTCTTGGAGAAAGGATGGTTTATAGGAAAACCACTTTGATCACGAGCTCAACATGACGGTCAGGGAACAACCTGGTGATACTTCCGAGAAGGTGATTGGAAAATCACGATCCAATGATATGTTATTAAGCTCGAGAACATTCTTGCTTTTCAGGGCAAGATGATATGATCAACAGAGCGAGGGATTGACACAATCCTAACTCATTGATCGAAGAGTGCACCATGAAAGATGGACTAGGTAGCACGGTCAATCTTAGGATGACAATTCAATGACCATCACACTAAGAGTGAAATTATTGTCCATTAACTTCCAAGCAATAGGATTGCTAGAGGTATTGATTTCACACACCACAGTTCATTTGTCGGCATTCCAGTTACAACCAACATGGATACCGAGGAATGAATAATGATGGCGAGAAGTACCACGGTATCAAGAATGCATAAGAGGCCGTGCAATTCTCATGACATTCTCGACATGAAGAGGGTAATACTTCAAGGTAGAACAGAGCAAAAGCTGGATTGGCATTTTGATCTGTGGAATACAACTGCTTTGACCCAATCCAAGAGATGGATAAGGTACTGGAGTTTGTTTCTCCTAGTCAGTCTGAAATAGAATGACTTGACGGACCACAAGAATAACAGGCATCAATGAACACGAATGCACACCTACTCTTGACTACCACGGATAGATAAAGGTCAGAATACAAATGAAGAGGGGCAACTCAAGAGCACATGATTTTTCTATGTTGTAGATGCATAGGTTGGCAAGTCGAACAAGTTCGACATGATTCTTCCGGATAACCCATGCAGAAGGAAAGAATTGGCAGGCTCACAACTATGGATGGAGGACTCATGAAGAGTACTCTTGTTGTGATCTTCAGTTCACGAGGAACTTCTGTCATGACTGGTTCATGGTGTTAGAAGAATGATAAACCACGAACCTTGAAAACTATGACAAGGTTACTAATCCTCCTAAAGGAACGAGCAACACTATCAACAGGAGTGAGCAGAATGATTCTTGGGTTCAAGAACCCAGAAATAGAATACCTACTGACTAAGTAGCATCACAGGAGGCTTTCAATAACAATGGCCAGAATTATCACACTGGAAACACCAACACAACTAGACTGTTGGGTGGTTCACTGGAATAACCTGGTTTTCCTATCACTCCAACGAACAAGTCGAGGTAAAGGAGTACCTCAACACAATATTTAGTGTGCTTTGTCTGGCCCAAAAGACATCGGGAACAGGGGAAAGGAATTTGCAATTGCATCAGATTTTTATTAACCTTGGAATAACTCGGACAACATAACGGTTGTACGGGCATGAAATATGAGGCATCCTGCAAGACAACTGACAACATATCATATAATTCTTATGGAGACATCGATCCAGGAAGACAACAACTTTCCTATAAGTCTCCAGCATAGTAACTCGTCATCCTGATAGATAGATGAGAAGCCTAGTTCTTAAACCCCATAGAATAAAGAAGAGGGTGACTCAGAATTAGAATGACACAAGGAAAGGAGTAAAAAGAATCTTACATTCCCTTCCACAATCAATTCCCTTATATAACTAAAGCAGTTCTAGACTCAACATCGACCAGTTTGGCTTGGTAATCCTACAGGCAGTCAAGCTCTGATACCAACGCTGTCGGGACCCCGATCCTAAGCCATATGAATCCAGCCTGTAACATGTCCCACCACTTTGCGGCCTCACGCATGGTAACCCACGGCTGCCACCTTACCTTGGCTGGGACCATTTGCGCCTTTTGGCCCACGGATATGAACATGTCGCTAGCATTCACACGTCAAAGAACCCGGGTCGACATGACTAGTTATAGACCCAAGTGGCACAACCGTACAGGGACATGCATACATAACCCAACAATGCAGGTGTCGGTCATCAGCGTGTGTAGACGAGTCGTAGCAAGCTACAAGGACTCCATTACACCGCGTGACATTTCCCCGTAGGGACAGACACAGCAGCAAAGAAGGATACACGCCGGTCAATCAATGTGTCCGGAGCAGTAGCAAGCTACCAATGCTTATGGAAGCACAAAGAGGCATTTCCCCATAAAGAAGGCTACTAAAGGCACACAACTAGGTGTCGAATCCCACACATACCAATGCATTTCAATCATACACGCACTATGCACGATATGCGTAGATACAACATGGCATCACACCAAAACTCTGCAACATAACATTTATTTAGGAGGCTCCGAAGAGCCAACATAGTATATTGTTACAAGCAGGAGGGGTCACATGACCCAACATTCAGAGCATACAAGCAACAAGAGGAAGTTACATGTCTGGGTACAGACATCTAATAAAAGCGGCTGGAAGAGCCTGAAAAGCTACATTGACCCTACCATAGGAGCCAGACCTCTGTCTGGGATTCCCAAGCTATTCCGGACAACGTTGAACTTCACATCATAAGAATCACTAACGAGACTGAAGTCTCATCTGCAAAAACATAAATTAAGCAACCGTGAGTACAAAGGTACTCAACAAGACTTACATCAGAACTATCTACATATACATCATTGTCAACAAAGGGGGTTCTGGAGTTTATTGCGGCAAGCCAGCTTTGACTCTTGGCTAACCTGTACTACGACTACAGGTAGTATCTTTGAGGTGGGATAGCGCACACGAGTCCACATATTCACCAAATCAATACACCACTATGGATCCACTTCCGTCTCCCTACGAGAAGGCCATCCATAGCACTCACACTTATCTTGCGTATTTTAGAGTATCCATGTCAAGTTGTCTATGTACCACATAAGTCTTCCAAGTAGTCCATATCCGAGGACATGGCTATTCGAATAGATTAATTCACCCTGCAGGGGTATACTTCTTCCCACACGCTCCCGCCACTTACCGCTATGTGCACATAAAAGGGCACCTCGGCAACCTTCAAGCAGAAGCCTAGCGAGGGAGTCAGCCACGGCCTGACTAACCACACAGGACTCTAGTCCAGGTTTATCACCTATTTGAGCCTGAACCCGCAAGGAACTCCGGCCGAAGTTTCCATTACGGCCCCAAACGATGTGTGCAGGGTTCCCAAGCCCACCTCGACGGATGGTACTACGCTTGGTACACCGGGCCACGGTGCATCTACCGCGCCATAGCCTACCCCTCCGGTCAGCGCTATGCAAGGCCGCCAACACATCCTACAAACAACAGAAACTAGTTGCTTCTCCTGGACAGAGATCAAGGCGATTAATAAGCCGAGAGAGTCAATTAAGGATCCCAATGTGCGGTAGTATCTTGTCTTGGATAACAAACACATAACTCAATTCTTAAGGACGGTCCCAATGAGACAACCCGCCATGTACTCCTACATGGCCTCTCATCGCTACCTTTACCAAATCGGATTCACACACTTAACTCTCACAAAGTAGGACATGAACACACCATTCCGATTCATCGCTAGCTGGATCAGACCTGACACGACTCTAAGCATAGCAGGCACGGTAAGCAAACATGGATGAGTAAGCACAACAAGGCTCAAGCAGTTGCTACTCATGCTAAGTGGTTTCAACTATTTACTGTGACAAAGACAGGTCATGGAAAGGAATGGGTTCAACTACCGAGAACTGGTAATAGTTGAATCGTTATTGTCCTAATGCAGTAAAAGAGAGCATGAGCTAGAGAGTGGGTTCTTATCAATATGCTCAAGGGGAGGTTGCTTGCCTGACAGTTCTGAAGATATTACTTCTCTTCATTAGTGTCAACGGTCACAACATTGGAACCATCGTCTACCGAGAAGGAACAACACCGACAAAACAAGGAAGGAACACATTCAATGCAATGCAACAATCATGATGTATGATATGGCATGTTAAGGTACTGAATTCTCCTCGTACAATATTTAGTCATATTAATTGAAGTGGAATTCAAATATATACTAAATTCCAACTCCAACACTATTTATTAAATTATCCTAATCATGAAATGTCCTACTTGGTGATTGAAAGGACGTGGATGTCGCCTAGAGGGGGGGTGAATAGGCGCTTTAAAATAATTACGGTTTAGGCTTGAACAAATGCGGAATAAAACTAACGTTTAATAAGTCAAGCACAAAACCTAAAACAACTAGGCTCACCTATGTGCACCAACAACTTATGCTAAGCAAGATAAACAACTAAGTGATAGCAAGATATATAGCAAGAAACAATATGGCTATCACAAAGTAAAGTGCGTAAGTAAAGGGCTCGGGTAAGAGATAACCGAGGCACGCGGAGACGACGATGTATCCCGAAGTTCACACCCTTGCGGATGCTAATCTCCGTTCGAAGCGGTGTGGAGGCACAATGCTCCCCAAGATGCCACTAAGGCCACCGTAATCTCCTCACGCCCTCGCACAATGCAAGATGCCGTGATTCCACTAAGGGACCCTTGAGGGAGGTCATCGAACCCGTACAAACTAGGTTGGGGCAATCTCCACAACTTAATAGGAGGCTCCCAACGACACCACGAAGCTTCACCACATCGGACTGTGGCTCCGAGGTGACCTCAAATGCACGGGGCAATCTCCACAACCTAATTGGAGACCCCAACGCTTGCCCGGAGCTTTGCACCACAATGATTGTGCTCCGAGGTAGCACAAGCCGTCTAGGGCGCTAAGGCAGCTAAGAGGAACAAGCTCTAGGGTGCTCAAACACCCAAGAGTAATAAGCTTCTCAAACTTCACTTCCACGTATCACCGTGGAGAACTCAAACCTATGCACCAAATGCAATGGCAAGGGCACACGAAGTGCCCAAGTCCTTCTCTCCCAAATCCCAACAAAGCAACTAATGCTAGGGAGGAAAATGGGAGGAATAACAAAGAAGAACATGAAGAACTCCAAGATCTAGATCCAAGCGGTTCCCCTCACATAGAGGAGAAAGTGATTGGTGGAAATGTGGATCTAGATCTCCTCTCCCTTTTCCCTCAAGAACTAGCAAGAATCATTGGATGGATTGAGAGTTAGCAAGCTCGAAGAAGGTCAACAATGGGGGGCAAACTCGAGCTCAAGAGATAGAATGCAATGGGGATGAAGACCCCCTTTTATAGGGGGGGAAAGATCCAACCGTTATCCCCACCCTCAGCCCGCGCATTGCGGTACTACCGCACAAAGCCACGATACTACCGCAAGAGGCTGCGGTACTACCGCTGCAGGGTGTGGTACTATCGCTCGCACGGTGGTGACCAGACGAAGACCTATTGCACAGGGCAACGAGCGGTAGAACCGCCAGAGCGGTACTACCGCGCGCCAGTACGGTACTACCGCATGGTAGGTATCATCTGGCACAGGGGATGCACGGAAGTAAAAAATTACTTCCGTGCCTACCTCCGCTGAGGGCGGAGGTGCGCAAAAGTCCGGCACGGTAGTACCGGACATACATCACGGTACTACCGCTCGAGGGCGGATGTAAAAAATTACATCCGCGCCTACTACCGCAAGCGCATGCAACAGGTGCTGGGGACTGCGGTACTACAACTCCCTTGAGCGGTACTACCGCCCTAGGGAGGGTAACAAAGAACTAGAGCAGCCAGATGGAACCAGTAAAACCAGAACTGCCATAACCTTCGCATATGAGCTCCGAATTGAGCAAACTCAAGCTTGTTGGATTCAGGACGACAAGAGCTATCCAACAGCAATGTGAAACCTCTATCAATGAAGAACCGGCAAAAACTCCAACATCGAAAACATCATAGGAGATGCATAAGGACTCCGTTTTCGATGAACTTGAGCTTGTCATGAAGCTGACCATAAGCTTAAGAACCCACAAAGAGAAAAGCCAACCAAGAACCAAGAAAGATGATGATGCCAAGAAAGCAATGGTTTGAGCTCTCAACGAACGATACGATCAAGCTACTCACTTGAGAGCCCCCCTTGATAGTACGGCAATCGATCCTATAACCCGGTCTCCCAACTACCACCATGAGACCGGTAAAATAGAAAACCCTATCAAGGTCAAACCTTTGCCTTGCGCATAGTCCACTTGAGCTGGATGATGACGATCTTGTCCTTCTCAAGATGGACCACCTTTCTTGATTGCACCGGCTCGATGAAGACTAGTAGATTGCTCCCCCATACTCAACTATGGGTGAGCCACTCTTCGGCACATCTTCACAAGTCCATTGTCACCACAATGGACGGCAAGCTTCAAGCATGATCTCTCCGTGATGCTTCACTTGAACTTGCACACCGCAACCTTGATGACGATCACCACTTGATATCATCCTCCATGGGTTGTATGAGATCTTCCTCTTGACGCAAGCCCATGGAAATATACCTAACCCCACAACGAACTCTCACGTAGACCATGGGTTAGTACACAAAGCATAATGGACAATGCTTACCATACCATGGGATCACTTGATCCCACTTGGTACATCTTCTACGCTTTGTGTGTTGATCAACTTGAATCATTCTTTGCCTTAATCTTGATCAACCTTGTGTCTTCTCTTCTCTCTTCACAAAGATGATGTCTTGAAGGTAAACATGAATGCTCACACAATCTTATTCTTCAAGACATGCTTGCGATAAGTTCAACTCTTACATGACCAATCTTTGGATAAAACCTTGAATACCACCTTGGTCACCATATACACTCCTTGAAACCAACATATGGACTTCAAGAAGTACCTACGGACAAATCCTTCGAATATAACTCAAGGCAACCATTAGCCCATAGGGATGTCATCAATTACCAAAACCACACATGGAGAAATGTCCTCTTACAGTGATTTTATATTGCTCAAACATGCATGACATGGCATAAACCGGTTCATTGGATTTTTCTGATCATTTTTCATATATAAATTATTTTCATTGGAGTTACGGTTGAATTTCTATGATTTTTAGAAGTTTTGAATATTTCTGAAATATAATAAATCATTTAAGATTTATTTCAATTCCAGAAACATTTACTGCATCACCATGATGTCATATTGACATCAGCTGGTCAACAGGGCCGGTCCAGGTCAAACCTGACCAGTGGGACCCACTGGTCTGTGACCCATCTAGCTAACCGGGTTAATTAACATTAGTTTAACACTAAACTAATTATGTTAGTGGACGGGCCCACATATCAGTGTCCCATTTAGTTAACATCATTATTAACACTAATCTCTGACTAATCTAGAAACTGGGTCAAACCTCGGTCAAGCGGGGTCAACCTCGACGGAGTTGACCGGCGGCTCGTCGCCGGCGTAGCCAGAGACAGCGGAGGGCGTCGGAAGTGGCCCTCCGGTAACCAGAGCGATGGCGGAGATGCTCGGCATGGAGCTGGGACTCACCTACATCCATCTGCACTAGCGGAAGGGGCTGAGGCCAACCAGGCTTGCCGGAATCAAGCTCCCGACGGCGCCCGGAGCTCGGGCAACGGCGGAACGGCGAAGCAGGGCATAAGGGGCGAGCTAGGGCGATCTACGGGCTGCTGGGAGCTTCCTAAGCACGATGGCATGCTCAGTAGCGAGGCGCAGGAGCTCTGGCCATTTGTTTCTGTTTTGCTATTTCTGACATTTGTATTATTTTTGTTTGGGCACAAATGCTTAGCTCAAAATTACTGAATTAATTTATGGAATATAGCTTGAATATTTTAAGCTTCCACAAAAGTTTCAGCATTTTTTGAATCCACTAAAATATTTATAATGCTTTTGTTCATTGTTTTCAGAAGCTTTGTTGGATTAAATAAAATGCCAAAGTTGGTTTATAATTAGAATGCACCCCTGATATGTTGTTGCCAACAATTATCAGAATTGGTGAACATTTTAGAAGGGCATTTTGGAATCATTGAAAATTCAATTGTTGGAGTTTTGTTTACTCAATGAAGTGCTAGGGTTTTTCATCCCCATTTCAAGTTCATTTGAAGTTAAACATGATGCAATGAATGCTCAATGATGCAACTAATACAAGCAATTTCTAGGGTTGTGACATTACTACGTAGAGAGGCAAGCATAGAAGCACTCTGGAAGTGGAGTAATAGTAGTAGGTGCAGGCAGGATTTGGCCTACTTGCTTATAGACGTGATGCCTATATACACATGATCATTGCCGTGAATATCACATAACTACGAGCTTTTCTATCAATTGCCCAACAGTAATTTGTTTACCCACCGTATGCCTACTTTGAGAGAGATGCCACTAGAGAACACTATGGCCCCCGGATCTATTCACTTATATATTTATAAACACTACTATTTCCTTGCTGCCATTATTTACTTTTTATTTATTTTGCAATTTATATATATCTAACTGTCACTACACTACTTATCTGCTTGCAAGTAACGAGTTCAAGGGGCTTGACAACCCTCTTACCCGTGTTAGGTGCAAGTGTTTGCTCTTTTGTGTGTAGGCGCTGAAGACGGGAGTTGTGTGCTCCTCCTATTGGTTCGATAACCTTGGTTCTCACTGAGGGAAATACTTATCTATACTGTGCTGCATCATCCGCTCCTCTTCACGGAAAAACCAACGCAGATCACAAGTATCAGGAAGGATTTCTGGCGCCGTTGCCGGGGAGTATCACCAACTTAATATCAAGTACCCATTCGGAAATTATCATTCACTTGATGTTCTACTTTTTATTTTCTGTTATATTTTGCTTTCTATAAAAATCAAAAATACAAAAATATTTATCTTTGCTAGTTTACTTGTTTGGTTGCAATAATCATGTTATCATACACAAACATAAAGTAAAGACTTATGGATTCACTTAAATTTTTCTACTTGGATCATCTTCTATCCATTCGTGCTCGTGCTGAAACCCCAACTATTTTAGTTGAGGGAAAATCATTAGATGAGCATGCTTATTTTTTGCATCACCAGTTGTCTCAAAAGGGGAGACTCTTATGGCATCAAATAAATTGTTTGCTATGCTATGCTTGGAATCTGTGTGAAATTTATGATTTTACTTGTTGCTGTGAGAACCCTAAAAACACCTTCCCTACCTATGTGAGTTTAATGATAATGAAATCTTATCTTCTGATGCCAAGGGTGTTTATAGTTACTATGATATTGAGCAAATTGAAGAATTTGTTGATTTAAGGGTGCTATGAAGTTGATTCTTTGATTGAAAAGTATGATGCTACTCTCTACAAATCTGAAAATTTGGCCATACTTAATTATTGCTATGAAAACTATGCTCCTAATTCCTATGTTAAAGAATTTATTGAGAGAATGACTGATGCTTTGGAAGAAAATTCTGATCCCATTGATTCGATTGAAATATCCCCTCTTGATGAACGTGATGCTTGCTATTCTTATGGCCACGATGCCAATATTAATGATGCTTATGGAGATGAACTTGCTATAGGTACTTATGTTGAAATAAAATTATTACTATTGGATGCAAAATGCATGATTGAAATTAAGTTACTATAAATTCCATTAATTTCAATTGTGCTAACGATATACAAAGCTACAAGCTTGGTGTTGATAATTTTGTTATGTCTACTACTTATCGCAATGATCATGATTGGGGTGGTGTGATATGTCTCCAACGTATCTATAATTTTTTATTGTTCCATGCTGTTATATTATCATTCTTGGATGTTTTATAATAATTTTATAGCAACTTTCTATCATTTTTTGGGACTAACCTATTGACATAGTGCCCAGTGCCAGTTGCTGTTTTTTGCTTGTTTTTTACTTTACAGAATATCAGTACCAAACGGAGTCCAAATGCCACGAAACTTTTTGGAGATTCTTTTGGACCAGAAGACAACTTGGAAGCCAAGGAAGCACCTGGGGGAGGCCCGTGGGGCCCACGATACACCAGGGCGCCAGAGGCCCTTGGCGTGCCCTGATGTATTGTTGGGCCCACGGAGGTCTTTTCCACCGCCTCTCAGCTCTATAAATCCTAAGAAATTCCAGAAACGCTAGGGGAGGAGATGAAACACAATTCCAGCCGCCGCAAGTTCCAGAACCACGTGATCCAATCTAACACCATCACGAAGGGGTTCATCATCCTCATTGGTGCCTCTCCGATGATGCGTGAGTAGTCCACCATAGACCTACGGGTCCGTAGGCAGTAGCTAGATGGATTCCTCTCTCTCTCTCTCTCTCTTTTGATTCTCAATACAATGGTCTCTTGGATATCTATTTGATGTAATGACTTTTTGCGGTGCGTTTGTTGGGATCCGATGAAGTTTGAGTTCATGACCAGTTTCTATCCATGAATATTATTTGAGTCTTCTTTGATCTCTTATATGCATGATTATTTATAGCCTTGTATTTATTCTTCGAATCTTAGGTTTAGTTAGGCCAACTAGATCGATTTTTCTTGCCATGGGAAGAGGTGCTTTGTGATGGGTTCGATCTTGCGGTGTCCTCTCCCAGTGACAGAAGGCGCAGCGGGGCACGCATGTATCATTGCTATTTAGGATAACAAGATGGACTCTATTCCTACATAAATAGATCTTGTCTACATCATGTCATTGTTCTTATTGCATTACTCCGTTTCTCCATGAACTTAATACACTAGATGCATGCTAGATAGCGGTCGATGTGTGGAGTAATAGTAGTAGATGCATAATCGTTTCGATATACTAATCTTGGACGTGATGCCTTGCCTTGGATATCGTCATGATTATTCGATCTTCTATCAATTACCCAACAGTAATTTGTTTACCCACCGTGTGCTATTTTCTTGAGAGAAGCCGCTAGTGAAATCTACGGGCCCCGGGTCTATTCTTTTAATATATTACTTTCTGATCTATCTTTTTCCGCATTTGTTTTCAGATCTATTATTCCATAAACCCAAAAATACCTTGCTGCACTTTTTATTTGCATCTTTTATTTTATTTTCTTGTGCGATCTATTTATCCAATCTAATACAAACCAATCTATCTTTCACCATGGAGAGATTGACAACCTCTCTTACGCGTCGGTTTGCAAGTATTTGTTCTTTGTGTGCAGGTACCGTTTACATAGTGTTGCTTGGTTCTCCTACTGGTTCGATAACCTTTGTTTCATAACTGAGGGAAATACTTACCTCGAGAGTCGAATTTTCGTCGGTGCATCCAAACCCCATGATATGATACGCTCTATCACACATAAGCCTCCTTATATCTTCCTCAAAATAGGCACCATACCTACCTATTATGGCATTTCCATAGGCATTCAGAGATATATTGCCATGCAACTTCCACCATTCCGTCACATGACTTATGTGTTCATCATCATATTGCTTTGCATGATCATGTAGCTGACATAGTATCCGTGGCAAAGCCACCGTTCATCATTTATTACATGTTATGCTAGATCATTGCACATCCTGGTACACTGCCAGAGGCATTCATATAGATTCATTTTTGTATATGTTCATTAATTTGTAATATCTAGTTGTATGTAAATAAAAGTGTGATGATCATCATTAATAGAGCACCGTCCCAGTGAGAAAAGGATGATGCAAACTATGATTCCCCCACAAGTCGGGATGAGACTCCAGACGAAAATATAGAAAAAGGATAAAATAAAAAAACAATTAGGGGTGGCAAAAAAGAAGAGAAAAGCCCACCATGAAAAAAATGAGAGAAAAGAGAGAAGGGACAGTGTTACTATCTCTTTTTCCACAATTGTTCTTAGAGGGAGCACCATGTTCCTCATATAGAGAGTCTCCTGAGTTGTCATTTTCATATGCTAGTGGGGATCTTTCATTGTAGAACTTGGGGCTTGTATACTCCGATGATGGGCTTCCTCAAATGCCCGAGGTCTTCATGAGCAAGCAAGTTGGATGCACACCCACTTAGCTTCCATTGAGCTTTCATACACTTATAGCTCTAGTGCATTTGTTGCATGGCAATCCCTACTCCTCACATTGATATCAATTGAAGGGCATCTCCATAGCCCTTTGATCTGCCTAGTTGATGCGAGACTTTTTTCCACTTTGACTCCTTTTGATCTCCGCCACCATACGCTATTCCACCCATATGCTATATCCATGGTTCATGCTCATGATTTATACTTATGCTGTTAAGACGGAGTCATGCCATGCTTGATATGATAAAATGAGTAGGGAATAACATTCTGTAAGGATTGTATATTTGCAAAAGTAATGATTATGTTGTTTATATTCATGGATATTATTTTGTTGATGTCAATTAGTTCATTCTTTCTCAAAGATCATACCTAAAAGAGATTACATGTTGGGTAGCATGTCGCATCAAAAATTCTTCTTTTATCATTTACCTACTCGAGGATGATCAATAATTTTTTATTGTTCCATGCTACTATATTATCAATCTTGGTTACTTTACATGCAATTATATCTTATTTTATATCATTTTTGGGAACTAACTTATTAGCCCAGTGCTTAGTGCCAGTTGTTGTTTTCTGCTTGTTTTTGGTTTTCCCGGAAATCAGTACCAAACAAAGTCCAAACACTACAAATGTTTTTGATGTTTTTTTCTGGACAAGAGAGACCCTGGAAGCTTTGTGAGGAGACAACAAGGCAACAGGGCGTGCCCTGATGCCTTGTGGGCCCCTCATGGCTTCGTGTCACCTAATTCCACCTCCATAAATTATCTAAAGTCGGGAAACATGCAAAGAGCCACCCGAAACACTTTTTCCGCCGCCGCAAGTCTCTGTTCACCGTGATCCCATCTAAAAGCCTTTTCCGGTGCCGTGCCGGAGGGGGAATCGAGCATGGAGGTCTTCTACGTCAACCTTTCTGCCTCCATGATGATGTGTGAGTAGTCAACCACATACCTACGAGTCCATATCTAGTACCTAGACGGATTTCTCTCTCTCTCTCTGTCTCTCTCTCTCTCCCTCTCTCTCTCTCTTTGATATTCAATCCCATGTTCACCGTGGTTCTCGTGGTGATCTATCCGATGTAATCCTCTTTTGCGGTGTGTTTGTTGGGATCCGATGAATTGTGTGTTTATGATCAGTTTATTCATTGTAATTAATTGAGTGTTTTCTGAATTCTATTATGCATGATTGTTATAGCTTCATATTTCTCTTTGATCTATTGGTTTGGTTTGGCCAACTAGACTGATATATCTTCATTGGGAGTGGTGTGTTGTAATGGGTTCAATCTTGCGGTGCTCTATATCCCAGTGACAGAAGGGGACAATACGCGTATTTGTAATGTTGTCATTAAGGATAAAACGACGAGGGTCTGGACATATTGCTTGTCTTACTTTGTCTATATCATGTCACCTTGCTCCAAGCATTACTTTGTTTGTTATGAACTTAATACCTAGAGAGGCAATCATAGAAGCACTCTCGAAGTGGAGTAGTAGTAGATGCAGGATCGTTTCGGTCTACTTGTTTATGGATGTGATGCCTATATACACGATCATTGTCATGAATAACATGCCCTAACTATGCGCATTCTGTCAATTGCCCAACAGTTATTTGTTTACTGTATTGTTTGCCTCACGGAGTTCCTAAGGAGATTGTGTCATACCGAGGTACCCAATTTACCTCAAGATTCTGGAAATGATTCCAAGAAGCCTTGGGAACGAAGTTATCCTTCAGCATAGCTTGTCACCCCCAGACCTGAGGCAAAACGGAGCGAGTAAACCAGATACTCGAAGACATGCTCCGAGCTTGTGTTTTGGCATATGGAGCCAAATTGGAAGATTGTTTACCATTCGCCGAGTTCTCCTACAACAACAGTTATTAGTCCAATCTTTAGATGGCACCGTTTGACGTGTTATATGTGCGTAAGAAGTGTCGCACCCCTTTCAATTGTTCATAGACCGGAGAAGGACTAGTCTTTGGACCAGATATTCTCCGCGAAGCAGAATAGCAAGTTCAACTAGTCAGAGAGCGTCTGAAGACCGCCAAGTCAAGGCAGAAGAGCTACGCTGTTGACCCAGTGGTACCAGGGGTACCACGACCCATCTGCCGGCCGAACCAGGAGGCGACACTGGGCCGGCCCAAGAAGGATGATCCCCACCTTCCCTCTCCTGAGGGAGTTGCTTTGTGAGGGGAAGGGCCCCTTGGCGAGAGGCCTGGCGCGCGAGAGGGCCTCGTGAACCCCCCTCATGGGGTAGCCTTGTGAGGCGGGTTGTACGGGGCCAGCCGCGGCGCGTGGCTCTCATTACAAAGGCGATTCTCCCGATGTCATGGTGAGGACAGAGGGGAGAGAGCAGCACAGTTTCCATTCTGGTGATAAGGGAGGCAGTGGATCCCCCTCCCCCAAAGCAAGTCCCAAAGTGTTTCCTCTTTGGTGTAAGGGGATCAAGACAGATCGGCGCCGCAGGATGAAGGTCATCGCTGAGCCCATCCGCACATCACGAAGACTACTTTAGTTGGCGGAGACCGCGTTTTGTCCGGATAGGACTGGGTTCCTGTCCCCCTTTGAATTGCAGCCCTATGGCCACCCTTTCTTGTCGATGTTAGGGGAAGAGGACCAAGGCACTACAAAGGGGGCAGTGACGCCTCCATGTAAGGGGATCGAGTCATTTTCTCTCCCCCAGACCCCGTGTACCTCGAGCACAGCTCTTCTTCGTAGAGCAATCCAACACTAAGCAGGAGTAGGGTATTACACCGCACGGTGGCCCGAACCTGGGTAGCTCGTGTGTCCCTGCCGTGTCCGGCGAGCAGCAGCGAGCTTGTCATCGATTCCGTTGTGTTAACCATTGAGTTGTAGGTAGCCAAGCCAAGCCCCCCAGTGTTCAAATCTCATTCACAGAGAAGTTCTTGGACGCAGATCCGGGACTCCGACATTTGGTGCGCCGGGTAGGGGGACTTGTCATCTTCGCGCCTTCGACTTCGACGTCAACCTCGATATGGACGAAGCTGCCGCTCACCATGAACGCGCTACACGCCGAGCTGCTGTCAGGGTCCATGCAGCGCCTGCAGCCTGCGACGCCCCCGGGCGGCGTCCTCGTGCCTCCATCGAGCCGGTGGGGGAGTGCGCCGCCTCCTTCGCCCACCCATCGGTGAACGAGCAAGCGCGCGGCCGTGGCGACTCCGTCTCTTTGCTTGTGTGCCGCAATGACCCCATGCCGCATGCCGCTCTGCTCAAGGCACATGAGCTATTGCGCTACCACCCCTTCGAGGACGCCTACGAATCCTAGCTCAGGCGCATCACCGAGCTCATCGACGCTGCGCGTGACAGTCCGGCACCCTCGTGCTCCCTGCCCGCTCCGCCGTCGCATGTTGGCCGCACGGAGCATGACGTTCCTCCTCCTCCACCACCACCAGCTCGCCGTGCGTCCGAGCGGTGCCCCGAGCCGCAGGTTCCGGCTTCGTCCCACGAGTCGTCCGCACCGGTCAGCAATGACGAAAGCTGCCAGATCATCCACCATGCGCCCCCAGACACGCGCGTGACCCTCGAGAGCGAACCCAACCGCCAGGATGCTGCTCCGGCGGGGCGCCAGAACCGCGCGGCCCACGAGGGAGGCATTGCTAGCACTGGGGCCTACCTGACTCTCATGCCCGATCTACGCCCGTGGTGTGGACCGACAAGTTCAATCCTGTCGGTGTACTAAAGAACGGGGTCCTTAGTACCCTGACTTGTGCACCAGACGACTATGGCCTGCGGACCGGCAGGACCCTGCCGGGCTGGATCTGGACGCCGAGCTCTTCGTACAAGGGGTCAAGCGAGCCGGCAAGCTCTCCTTGCCGGGAGGCTCGGACAATAGTGCACCCGCCAAGGCCTCCGCCAGCCAAGCCGTCGCTCCACGTAGCTGGACTGACTGTCTGCATCAGCCAAGTGTCGAGCGGGCGGGCGGGTAGGTGAGACTGGTCAGGGCATGTGAATGCCTCCCAGAATAACAGAAGAGCTTTATTGACACCCCTCCAATGGCGTGGCGAATGAATAAGAGGTAGTTGGGTGAATGACACATAAGGAGAGGTTATCCTTGCTGGGAGACGTCACCAGCGTGCCACCTCATGGCGCATTTAATGCGTCTCTCCTAATCCGTCAGAGTTAGGTTTTTTCCACTAACGCAATTGCCAACGGTTATTGGGAGGTAGATATACATTGTTTTATATGTGTAAACACCATTGGTAACCCCTTGAATATAAAAGGAGGTCCCTGGCTACCTTTAGAAAGGTCGACTCTCTGTTCATTTTACATGCGTAGCGGCGCTCCCGAAGCATCCTAGTTGGGCCGCGACGCTACCGTACTGTGATTTCGAATAAACCACATCACACAGGACATCGGGTATTACGCTCCGGCCGCCCGAACCTGTCTAAACCATCGAGCGTGCAACGTCTGGTGATGCTCTCTGCGCCAGAGGATTCCCTCACCTGAACCAAGAAAGGGGCCTTGCCGGCCTGATAGATCGTCGTACCCCGACATCTTTGGCGCGCCAGCTAGGGGGATCCCTTGCGTGAACCTTCAGCGACTCATGCGCGTCCTCGCCGACAGCCTCTTCAACGCCCATGCCTCCCAAAAAGGCTAAGGGTCCGGCGACGCCCGCCCCATCCACGTCCAAGCTACCCTCGCAGGTGGTGGCCGGCGACACGGGTGGGGGCGTCCCTCACAATCGCCACGCCAGAAAATGCAGCAACAACACTGCGCGGAGCTCCGCGAGCCGCGACCCAGATCCCGTCATCGTGGAGATGCACAGTGCTCCCACGGCGACCGGGGCCGGCACAGCAGACGCAGCGGCCGCGGCGGCGGTTGCATCGTAGCGGTGGCAGCAAAAGGACCTCCGCCGCAGCCTTCTCAAGACCACCGCGACCAACGCCCCCAGGGTGGCGACCCTGGGCGACGCGCGGAGAAGACCCCTGCACATCCATCTTAGAACATGCAGGGCCGAGCCTGACAGCAGCCTCCTGGAGGGGACGAGATTCATGCAACGGTGCGGGGAGACGCTCCCCCTGGCGCCGCCAGGAGTAAGAGTGCTACCCACGCCTCGCACCGCTCCATGCCCAAAACTGCGGAGGAAGTTCTGGCGCAGGCCCAGCTATTGCTGAACTTTTCGCCTGCACTGGAGAAAATGGAAGACTGGAGATTTACGATCCAGAGCCTGCTGAGCTTCACAAACCGTGACAGGCCAGAGGGAGCGGGCCCGTCGGTCGCTCGCCAAGCGGCTCCCGGGGCTTCCACCGCCGTACGCAACGCTGGCGGGCGCACACGGTGCAGTCTCCCCCTCAGCAGCCCTCGCCGGACCGACGTGCAAGACGAGGTGTCGTACGCTTCGACGGATCCACGGATGAACAAAGACCAATGCCAGGTCTTGAAGGACAGGCGCAAGGAGGATGCCCATGCCACCATTGCGAGGCAGCGTCAAACGCGCCAGTAGACTGATAGACTCGTGGATCCAGCCGTCGACGCGCCTACGCCGGGGGTGCCCGGCAGCCTGCCTTACGAGGTGGGCTGCCCGGCGTTCACCCACGAGCTACGACAAGTCTGCTGGCCCTCCAACAAGACCTTCAAGCCTGAGCTGCCCGACAAGTATCATGGCAAGATCATCCCTTTTGAGTTCCTCGGCATCTAGACCATCGCCATGCAACCTGCCGGGGGACACGATGAGAAAATCTTAGCCAACTACTTTCCGCTGGCACTCAAGCCCAGCGTGAGGAGTTGGCTGATGAACTTGCCGGAAGGATCCATCTCCTCTTGGGCAGACTTGTGCAACCAGTTCGTTGGCGCATAGCATGGAGGCCACAAGCTTCCGGGGAAGCCCAGTGATTTGCACGTGATCCCTCAGAGAGACGGTGAAACCCTTCGAAGGTACATCCAGAAGTTCAGCCGGGCGCATCACAACATCCCGGACATCCTCCCGACCGCGCTGATCTCTGCGTTCCACACGAACATACACAATCTCCAGATGCGCGAGGAGATGAGCTTCAACAAGGTGCAGGATGTAGCCGAGCTCTACGCTCTGGCTGACAAATGTGCGCGAGCTGAGGAGGGGAGGAGGCTCCCTGGAGAAGACGCCGACGCGGAGGTGGACTCAGATGAGGACGAAGACGCGCCGGCCTCCAAGAAAAAAGGCTGGAAGCGCAATAGGAAGCGCAAGGGAAAAGTGGTGATGGTCGTCGAAGGAAACAATCCCCATTCCGACAAGAAGGCGAAGTCCGAGGGGTCTGGCAAGAGTGCTGCCGCATGCCCTGGAGACGAAGAGGCCGCGGTAGGAGAGAAGAAAAGCAAGCCATACTGCAAGATCCACCTCACCAAGAGCCATGATATCACCAAGTGCCGCCAAGTAGAACAGCTTGCCGAGAAGAAGAAGCAAGAGTACGAAAGGCGTGACAAGGAGAAAGACCAAGATGATGCAGGCAGTTCCGGCAAGAAAAGCAGCGGTAGCCGTGGTGGCCGCTGCGGCAAGGCCAAGCAGCGTAAGGAAAAACCTGCTAGAGGCCGAGACAAGAAATCTGATGACAAAGACGATTATGACGACGGGGATGAAGAAGAATCTATAGGCCAGGAGTTCCAGAAGGCTGTCGATGCCATGTGCGTTGATGGAGGCGCGTGTTTCCACTCCTGTCACTGCCAGCTCAAGCAGTGGGCCCGTGAGATCACCGCGGTAGAGCCAGCGGCAGAGGCAAGGAAAACCCTCAAGTGGTCCTACACTCCCATCATCTTCGACGCCGAGGACCACCCTGACCGCATCACTTCCGTCGGGTGCGTGTTGTTGTTGGTTTTCCCAACAATACGCAACCTCAAGGTCACGAAGATGCTGGTCGACAGTGGGGCCGGATTGAACTTGATCTCACCCGACGTGATCAAGCGGTTGCAGATTCCTAACACGGATCTCAAGCCAACAAGGTCCTTCCAAGGGGTCAACCCGAGAAGATCTCAACCCAAGGGGAAGATCATTCTTTTCCAGTCACATTCGGCAGCGACCTCAACTTCAGGACAGATAGGGTAGTCTTCGACGTCACAAGAATGTCGCTGCCGTACAATGGGATTCTGGACCAACTGGCACTGGCAAAGTTCATGGCGGCAACACACCGCGCCTACAATACTCTCAAGATGCCAAGGCCAATGAGCGTCATCACCGTCCGCGCTGACAAGAAGGATGCAGTCCTCTGCGTCGATAAGCTGTTCCGGGAGGCAGTGGCAACGTCTGCCGACGAGGCTCTCACTCCTGCCGACAAAGCTCCCAGGGGGAGAAAAGAACAAGAGCTCTGGCAAATCTTGTAAGGACTCCGGGAAGCGCGCCAAGAGGTGCAGCACACCCGTCGAGGACCTACTGGAGACCTCTGCCGCCAGGATCAAGAAAGATAAGGTGACCATCCCCAAGACGAAGCAAGTGCTCGCACAGGAGAACAGGGAGGGCGGCACTTTCACCATAAGTTCCACCCTCGACAGCAAATAGGAAAGCCTGCTCGTCACCTTCCTGCGGGTGAATGTCGATGTGTTTCCTGGCAACCGTCTAACATCCCCGGTGTTCCCAGGGAGGTGATTGAGCACCACCTTGCCGTTTGTCCCCATGCGCGCCCCGTCAAACAGAAGATCCGGAAACAAGCCCTAGAGCGGCAAGAATTTATTGTCGAAGAAATAAAAAAGCTAGAAGCGGCAGGTCTGATCAGGGGCATAATCCACCCAACTTGGTTAGCAAACCCTATGGTGGTGCGCAAGGCGAATGGGAAATGGAGGCTTTGAATTGACTTCATTGATGTCAACAAGGCTTGCCCGAAGGACCCATTCCCCTTGCCGTGCATTAATCAGATTGTGGACTCAACTACTGGTTGCGATCTTATGACCTTCCTTGATGCATATGTTGGCTATCACCAGATCTTCATGGCCAAGGAGGACGAAGAGAAAACGGCGTTCATTACCCCCTGCGGCGTGTACTACTTCAGACGCATGTCGTTCAGGTTGAAGAGCACCGGATCAACATTCTCCAGGGCAGTTCAGATAGGTCTGGGACCGCAGCTACACAGAATGTGGAAGCATACACGGATGATATAGTGGTCATGACCAAGAACAAGGATACGCTGGTGCAAGACCTGGAAGAAACTTTTGCTAATCTGCGCAAGATCAATTTAAAGCTCAACCTCGAGAACTGCATTTTTGGAGTTCCCCCCGGCGAGCTCCTCGGGTTCTTCATATCATAGTGCGGGATTGAAGCCAACCCCGCCAAGATTGAAGCGATTGAACAGCTGGAGGCACCCAAGCGCATCAAGGGTGTGCGCTGCTTGGCGGGTTGCATCGCTGCCCCCAGTAGGTTCATTTCTTAGTCTGCTGAGCATGATATGTCGTTTCCTGGAGAAGGCAGGCCCAATGACATGGACCCCGTAAGCAGAGGCAGCTCTACAAGACTTGAAGAAATACCTGTCCTCAACATCAACCCTAGTCGCACCAAAACCAGAGGAACCGTTGCCGTTGTACTTGGCGGCAACGAACCAAGTGGTTAGTGCTGCGCTGGTGGTAGAGAGGGAAGTTAAGGAAGATGAGGCAGAATCCACCAAGCCGACAGCTCCGGCAGACCAAGTAGCTAAGGACGCGAGTACGACGCAATAGGCAGACCAGCGAACTGTGCAGAAGAAGATGGTGCAGCGACCCGTGTATTTTGTCAGCTCCCTCTTGCAGGGGGCTAGATCAAGATACTCTGGGATGCAGAAAATGCTTTTTGGCCTCCTTATGGCCTCCTAGAAGCTATGCCACTACTTCCAGGCACATCACATCACCGTCGTTACTCGGTTCCCGCTGCAGCATATCCTGAGAAATCCAGAGACAACCGGCAGGATCGTCGAGTGGGCGTTGGAGCTGCCAGCTTCGACTTAAGTTTCGAGAGCACGGCAACATTAAAGAGCAGAGCCCTAGTGGAGTTTGTAGCAAAATGGACGCCAATGCCAGACTAAGAAACCCGGAGACAGCACTCCACGGCAGAGAAGCACCTCAAGAATGTATCATGTACTTTGACGGAGCTTTCTCGCTGCAAGGCGCCGATGCCGGAGTGCTACTTGTCGCACCCACCAGAGAGTACCTCAAGTATATGGTCCAGATGCATTTCCCCAGGGAGGAATCAAAAAATAACACAGCTGAATATGAAGGGTTGCTTGCCGAACTACGGATAGCGGCTGATCTTGACATCAGGAAGCTAATAGTCCGAGGAGATTCCCAGCTTGTTGTGCGTCAAGTGAATAAAGACTACCAGAGTCCCCTGATGGAGGCATATGTTGATGAAGTGCAGAGATTGGAGGAGCGCTTTGATGGGTTACAAATGGAGCACGCCCCTCGTGATGAGAATAGCATTGCCGACGACCTGCCAAAGAGAGCTGGCTAGAAATTGCCTGTGGAACCGAACACTTTTATACTCCGATTGACCCAACCTTCAGTCACCCCGTCAGCACAACAGAACAAGAAGAGAAAAGTCAATTCCGGCGACTAGTTTCTGGTAGAGCCACCAGTTGCCGCCAAGAAGGTTGCCGAGAACGACACCCCGCTTGCCGGAGGGTCGGCAGACCCAATGGTCTTTGCCGTAGAATCTAGAGCCCCATCGGCAAGAAATGCCTTTAGTCCTTGTCCTCGGGCCACAAGCTCCGACATGGGCACAACAGATAGTCCAGTACCTCCAGACAGGAGATATTCCCGAGGAATCAGAAGAAGCCGAAAGAGTAGCCTAACGGTCAAGCACATATAAGTTCGTGGATAGCACCTTGTACAAAAGGAGACCGAACGGTGTGAAAATGAATTGCATTCCTTGGGAAGAAGGACGTCAGCTATTGGCAGAAATACACGAAGGGGTCTGCGGCTCTCACATCGGATCACGAGCCCTTGTCGGGAAAGCATTCCGCCTGGGCTTCTATTGGCCGACAGCCCTTCAAGACTCTTTGGCGGTGGTGACAACATGTGAAGCATGCCAATATCACACCAAACAGATACACCAACCAGCACAAGCCCTTAAAACCATACCGCTCTCCTGGCCTTTCTGGGTCTGGGGGCTCGACATCCTCGGGCCCTTCTGTAAGAGCACATTTATCCATGTGTGCTTTTGGTAATTGATGACAATCCCTATGGACTAATGGTTGCCTTGAGTTATATTTGAAGAATTTTTCCATAGGCACTTCTTGAAGTCCATCTGTTGGTTTCAAGGAGTTTATATGGTGACCAAGGTGGTATTCAAGGTTTTATCCAAAGATTGGTCATAGAGAAGATATGATACAAGGTTGATCAAGACTGAGTCAAAGAGTGAATCAAGTTGATCAACACACAAAGAGTACAAGATGTACCAAGAGGGATCAAGTGATCTCATGGTATAGTAAGTAATGTCCATTACGCTTTGTGTACTAACCCATGGTCTACGTGAGAGTTCTATGTGGGGTTAGGTATGTTTCCATGGGCTTGCGTCAAGAGGAAGATCTCAGCAACCCATGGAGGATGACATCAAGTGGTGATCGTCATCAAGATTGCGTTGTGCAACTTCAAGTGGAGCATCACGAAGAGATCAAGCTTGAAGCTTACCGTTCATTGTGGTGACAATGGACTTGTGAAGATGTGTCGAAGAGTGGCTCACCCATAGTGGAGTATGGGGGCGCAATCAACTAGTCTTCATCTAGCCAACACAATCAAGAAAGGTGGTCCATCTTGATGAAGTCAAGATCGTCATCATCTAGCTCAAGTGGACTATGTGCAAGGTATAGGTTTGCCCTTGATAGGTTTCTTAGTTTACTGGTCTCATGGTGGTAGTTGGGAGACCTGGGTTATAGGATCGATTGACGTACTATCATGGGGAGCTCTCAAGTGAGTAGCTTGATCGTATCGTTCGTTGAGAGCTGAAACCATTTGCATCCTTGCATCATCTTTCTTGGTTCTTGTTTGGTGTTTCCCTTTGAGAGTTTTAGAGCTTATGGTCATCTTCATGACAAGCTCGAGTTCATCGAAAACGGAGTCCATATGCATCTTCTATGATGTTTTCGATGTTGGAGTTTTTGCCGGTTCTTCATTGATAGAGGTTTCACATCTCTATATCATTGGCATTGTTATACTGCCTCTTCTTACTATAACTCTTGTCGTCCTGAATCCAACAAGCTTGAGTTTGCTCAAATCAAAGCTCATATGCGAATGTTATGGCAGTTCAGGTTTTATTGTATCCATCTGGTTGCTTGGGTTCTTTGTTGCTCTCCCGCGGTACTACCGCTCTGTCCAGCACGGTAGTACTGCTTATAGACGGTACTACCACCCTGGCCAACGGTAGTACCGCTGGCGGACTTGGGCTGGCTTGGGGCCCCTTCACGGGGAACCAGACACATGTCTAGTGACCCGCGCCACCAGGAGCGGTAGTAGGGCGGTAGTACTAAGAGGTACTACCGCTGCCCCTACTACTATTGCTCGGTTCTGCTGGTGGGCGGTAGTACCTCCCTAGCCAGCACGGTAGTACCGCTTGTAGCCAGTACAACCACCCTGGCCGGCGGTACGACCACTTGTATGCGGGCTGTGGGGGTAATAGTTGGATTTCCCCCCACCTATTTAAGGGGGTCTTCTTCCCTAATGGTTCTTATCTTTTGAGCTCGAGTTTGCCCCCCATTGTTGACCTTCTTCGAGCTTGCTATCACTCAATCCCTCCAATGATTCTTGCTAGTTCTTGAGGGAAAAGAGAGAGGAGATCTAGATCCACATTTCCACCAATCACTTTCTCCTCTATGTGAGGGGAACCCCTTGGATCCAGATCTTGGAGTTCTTCATGTTCTTCTTTGTTCTTCCTCTCATTTTCCTCCATAGCATTAGTTGTTGTGGTGGGATTTGGGAGAGAAGGACTTGGGCACTCCATGTGCCCTTGCCATTACATTTGGTGCATAGGTTTGAGTTCTCCACGGTGATACGTGGAAGTGAAGTTTGAGAAGCTTATTACTCGTGGGTGTTTGAGCACCCTTGAGCTTGTTCCTCTTGGGTTCCTTGGCGCCCTAGACGGTTGGTGGTGTCTCGGAGCTCAATCATTGTGGTGTAAAGCTCCAGGCAAGCGGCGGGGTCTCCAATTAGGTTGTGGAGATTGCCCCAAGCAATTTGTACGGGTACCGGTGACTGCCCCCAAGGGTTGCCAAAGTGTACGGGTTCGGTGACCGCCTGCACGGGTTGCGATTTGTATGGGTTCGGTGACCGCCCTCAAGGGTCCCTTAGTGGAATCACAACATCTTGCATTGTGCGAGGGCGTGAGGAGATTACAGTGGACCTAGTGGCTTCTTGGGGAGCATTGTGCCTCCACACCACTCTAAACGGGGATTAGCATCCGCAAGGGTGTGAACTTCGGGATACATCATTGTCTCCACGTGCCTCGGTTATCTCTTACCCGAGCCCTTTACTTATGCACTTCACTTTGTGATAGCCATATTGTTTCTTGTTATATATATTTCTATGACTTAGTTGTTTATCTTGCTTAGCATAAGTTGTTGGTGCCAATAGGTGAGCCTATTTGTTTTAGATTTTGTGCTTGACTAATTAAACGTTAGTTTTATTCCGCATTAGTTCAAGCCTAAACCGTATTTATTTTAAAGTGCCTATTCACCCCCCCCCTCTAGGCGACATCCACGACCTTTCACCTTCCCCCGTGCTACCGGGGGCTTCGATTTCTTGTTCGTTGAGATCGACGAGTTCAGGAAGTGGACCCAGGTAGAATCCGTGAGAAAGGTAACGGAGCAGGCAGCAGTCAAGTTCCTCAGAGGGGTTATTTCACGTTTCGGTGTCCCCAACAGGATCATCATCGATAACGGCACGCAATTCACCACCAGCAGCTTCATGCAATATTGCCAAGACATCAACACCAAGATATGCTTCGCGTCGGTGTCGGGACCCCGATTCTAAGCCACACAGATCTGGCATATAACACATCATATAGCTTTGCAGCCTCCCGCACGGTACACAATGGCTGCCACCTTACCTTGGCCAGACCGTTTGCGCCTTTTGGCTCACGTATATGATTATGTCGCTAGCATCCATATGTCAAGAACCCGGGTTGACATGACTAGTTATAGAGCCAAGTGGCACAACCGTACAGGGACATGCATACGTAACCCAACAATGCAGGTATCGGTCATCAGCGTGTGTAGACGAGTCGTAGCAAGCTACAAGGACTCCATTACACCGCGTGACATTTCCCCGTAGGGACAGACACAACAGCAAAGAAGGATACACGCCGATCAATCAATGTGTCCGGACTAGTAGCGAGCTACCAAGGCTCATGGAAGCACAAAGAGGCATTTCCCCATAAAGAAGGCTAATAAAGGCATACAACTAGGTGTCGAATTCCACACATACCAATGCATTTCAATCATACACGCAATATGTACGATATGCGTAGATACAACATGGCATCACAACATAACTCTATAACATTACATTTATTTAGAAGGCTCCACAGAGCCTACATAGTATAATGTTACAAGCAGAGGGTCACATGACCCATCATTCAGAGCACACAATCAACAAGCGGAAGATACATGTCTGGGTACAGACATCTATTAAAAGTGGCTAGAAGAGCCAGAAAAGCTACAACGACCCTACCATAGGAACCAGACCTCTATCTGAGATTCCCAAGCTAATCCGATCAACATTGAACTTCACATCGTAAGAATCACTAATGACACTGATGTCTCCTCTGCAAAAACATAAATTAAGCAACTGTGAGTACGAAGGTACTCAGCAAGACTTACATCAGAACTAACTACATATGCATCATTGTCAACAAAGGGGGTTGTGGAGTTAATTGCAGCAAGCCAGCTTTGGCTCTTGGCTAACCTATACTACGACTACAAGTATTATCTTTTCTTTGAAGGGAGAAAACGCACACGAGTCCACATATTCACCACATCTATACACCACTATGGATCCACTTCTGTCTTCCTACGAGAAGGCCATCCATAGCACTCACACTTATCTTGCGCAGTTTAGAGTATCCATTTCAAGTTGTCTATGAACCACATAAGTTTCCAAGTAGTCCATATCCAAGGACGCGGCTATTCGAACAGATTATTTCACCCTGCAGGGGTATACTTCTTCACACATGCTCCCGCCACTTATCGCCATGTTCACGTAAAAAAGCACCTCGGCAACCTTCAAGCGGAAGCCCAGCGAGGGAGTCGGCCACGACCGTTAACCACACAAGACTCTAGTCCAGGTTTATCGCCTATTTGAGACTGAACCCGCAAGGAAGTCTGGCCAAAGTTTCCATTACGGCCCCAAATGATGTGTGCAGGGTTCCCAAGCCCACCTCGACGGTTGGTTCTACGCTTGGTACACCCGGCCACGGGTGCATCTACCGCGCCATAGCCTACCCCTCCGGTCAGCGCTATGCACGGCCGCCACCACATCCTACAAACACCAGAAACTAGTTGCAACTCCTGGACAGAGATCAAGGCGATTAATAAGCCGAGAGGGTCCATTGGTTTCGGGCCCAATGCATGGTAGTATCTTGTCTGGGATAACAAACATAGAACTTACTTTTTAAGGACGGTCCCAATGAGACAACCCGCCATGTACTCCTACATGGCCTCTCATCGCTACCTTTACCAAATCGGATTCACACACTTAACTCTCACACAGTAGGACATGAACACACCATTCCGATTCATCGCCCAGATGGATCAGACACGACACGACTCTAAGCATGACAGGCACGGTAAGCAAGCATGGATGAGTATGCACAACAAGGCTCAAACAGTTGCTACTCATGCTAAGTGGTTTCAACTATTTACTGTGACAAAGACAGGTCATGCAAAGGAATGGGTTCAACTACCGAGAACATGTAACAGTTGAATTGTCATTGTCCTAATGCAGTAAAAGAGAGCAGGAGCAAGAGAGTGGGTTCATATCAGTATGCTCAAGGAGGGGGTTGCTTGCCTGACACTTCTGAAGATAACAATGAGTCTTCATCGGTGACAACGATCTCAACGTCGGAACCCTCGTCTACCGAGAAGGAACAACACCGAGAAACAAGAAGAAGGAACACAATCAATGTTATGCAACAAACATGATGTATGATATGGCATGTTAAGGTTTCGAATTCACCTAGTACAATATTTAGCCATATTAATCGAAGTGGAATTCAAATAGGCATCAAATTCCAACTCCAAACTATTTATTAAATTTGTCCCAATCATGAAATGTCCTAGTTGGTGATGTTAACTGGCTCAAACATGCATTATCATGGCATAAACAGATTCCATATATTTTTTTGATCATTTTTCATATATAAATTATTTTCATCTGAGTTACAGATTAATTTCTATGATTTTTAGAAGTTTTAAACAATTTCTGGAATTTTCCTGATTATTTAAAATACCATAAAAACTTTATTGCGTCAGCATTGCATCAACAATAACTGGCTCCACACGTCAGTGATATAGAGACAAACCGGGGTTTAACCCCGCGTTGACCTAGCTTTGACTAGTTGCGGGGCCCAGTGTGAGCGGCTGTGGGTGCTAATTACCGGGGGGGGGGGGTAACTCCTAACGACGGCGCCATGTCATCGCCGGCGTTCAGCCGCCAACGACCACATGCCACAGCGGTGTCCACGTCGGAAAAGGGCTACTGGGCTCGGTTTTTAGCGCGGCTAGGTCCTACGGGCAGCTAGCGCTCGCGCGCATCCAACTGTGGCCTCAGGTGCTACGGGGATGGCCGGGAGCGTGGCCGGCGGTGAGGTCTTGCGGCGGCCTAGTACGGCATCGAATGGCACAGGGCTGCGGTGCATGAGAAGGCCAGCTACATGGCTCTACGGCATCCTAGGTCCTTCAGGTGCTCGACCGCATGCTCAGAAGAGAGCTGCATACGATCTAGGCACGACGGCTTCATGGCCGGCGGCGGTGAGCTCCAGCCATGGAAGAACCGAGGCCAGAGGATGAATTCGGGGCGGGGAAGAGAGGGAACAAATGTCGGGGCTCACTGCAAGGTGGACGACGCGGACGGCGAGCTCGGGGACGGCCTGAGGCGTGCGAATCGACGACGGCGGCCATCGTCTCCTTTTCCCATGTTATTCTGATTCTGAGTCACCCGCATCTTTTCTGCGGGGATTAAGAATTAGGCTTCTTACCTATCTACCACGATCTCGAGTTACTATTCCGTAGACTTATAGGAATGGTTGATCTGAGTTGCATTCCAGTCCTCGAGTGATATATGTATAGCTTGTTAGCTCGATCAGAATCTTGTGATTGTCATGTTGAGGTGTTGTGGCACCTAAATCTTTTGCAGGATGTCTCATTTCTGAGCATTCACAGCCGTTATGCTGTCCAATTTTCCCTAGGATCTCTATGGATATATAATGCTTTTGCATTCCTATCTATCTGGTATGCCACCCTGATTAATCCTAGTTTCTCATCCTCGGGGTGTCTCGCAGTACTCGAGAAGCCACTGGCCAAAAGAAGGGCCAAAGATGTGGAACCAGAGATGCTGAAGTTCTGCCGAATTCACCTTCGTTGGCACAGTTCATGCTAGACATTGAGAAGGACAAGCATGAGTCAAATCGCTTGCTGGCACGTATTCAGGAAAACACCGCACATCAGTGTGCTGGGACAGTGACCATCCTTGACTTCATCAAGCTGTATCCACCCACCTTCCATCAGTCCATTAAGCCACTCGATGCAGATGACTGGCTCCGTAGCATCACAAATAAGCTGTGTTCCGCGAACGTGGCTGAGGCTGACAAGGTCACCTATGCTACATATCACCTGGAGGGTCTTGCTAGTATATGGTGGGAGAACTATGAGACTATAATTCCAGCTGGCCAGATTCCTACATGGGAAGAGTTTACAGAGGTTTTCCGCAAGCATCATATTCCTCAGGGTCTTATGAACCGAAAAAGGGAAGAGTTATGTAACCTTACTCAGGGTAAAATGGCTGTAGATGCATACAGTCGAGAATTTGAGAACCTTGCCCGTTACGCCATAGAAGAAGTGTCCACGGATGCCAAGAAGCAAGCTAGGTTCAGGAAGGGTCTCAACCCAAAGTTGCATCGTGATCTTCACTTGCATCATTGCGACACCTTCCAGGCTCTTGTGAACAAGGCCATTAATGCAGAGACAACTCAGCTCACCTATGAAGAGTCTCGCAAGCATAACCGTGATTTGGCTTCTACCTCCGGCTCTGGATCTCAGAAGCGCCGGATTTGGGTTCCGAACTCATCACTTCCACCAGGATATGCACCGAGGCCATCCCATGTGGTGCCTCGTCCAATTCAGCCAAATGCTCCACCCAAGCCTGTTGGTGGACCGCCTGCCAATGCGGTTCCACGTTCAACTTCTGTGACTTGTTATAAGTGCGGAGAACCAGGCCACGTTGCTTGAAATTGCACTCGGTCCAGTGTTGCTTCACCCCAGTCTGGCAAGTCTGCTAGATGTAATAAGCCACCAGTCAAGCCGGTCCATGCCAAGCCAGCTATCATTGATCGTGGTTGTGTGAACCACGTCTCAGCCGAACAAGCTCATGAGGATCATGATGTTGTCCTTGGAACGCTCCTCATAAATTGTCATCCAACATTAGTTCTGTTTGATACTGGAGCATCACATTCCTTCATCTCGGAAGGCTATGTCCGGTTGGATGACATGTCATTTTGCGATATGCCAACTGCTCTTGAAGTTCAGACTCCAGGTTCTACAAGGAAAACCACGAGAATAAGTCATGGAAATGAAATCCTTGTGGATAGACTTGTATTCCTGGCTTCGCTGATAGCTCTCAAGTCTTCAGATATTAACATCATCCTGGGTATGGATTGGATGACATCTCATCATGCCAAGATTGATTGCTCCACTAGGTCTGTTCGGCTCACGCACCCATCTGGCAAGATAGTCAATGTTTCAACTCGAGTTGCAAAGCGTCAGCTCTATTCACTCAATGCCAACCCTCTTCCTGAGCTTGAAGATATTCCGGTAGTCAGAGATTTTCCGGATGTCTTCCCAGAAGAATTGCCAGGCATTCCACCTGACAGGGATGTAGAGTTTGTGATAGACCTCATCCCAAGAACTGTTCCAGTTTCAAGAAGACCATATAAGATGGCACCCTTGGAGCTAGCCGAGCTTAAGAAACAACTAGATGAGTCCTTGCAAAAGGGTTTCATCAGACCTAGTTCTTCTCCTTGGGCTTGCCCCGTCCTCTTTGTGAAGAAGAAGGATGGAACAGACCGGATGGTTGTAGATTACCGACCCGTCAATCTGGTCACAATAAAGAACAAGTACCCACTCCCCGGGATCAATGATCTATATGATCAACTCGCTGGATCCTCAGTGTTCTCCAAGATGGATTTGAGGTTAGGCTACCATCAAATCAAGATCAAGAACGGTGACATTCCCAAGATAGCTTTTGTCACTCGTTATGGCCAGTATGAGTACACGGTCATGTCTTTTGGTCTAACCAATGCTGCAGCAACATTCTCCCGCCTGATGAACTTGATCTTCATGGGGTACATGGATAAGTTCGTCGTGGTTTACCTCGATGATATACTGATTTACTCAAAGAATGAAGCAGAGCATGCTGAGCACCTCAGACTTGTGATAGAAAAACCCAGAGAGCACCGTATTTATGCCAAGTTCTCCAAGTGTGAATTTTGGTTACCAGAAGTGACCTATTTGGGCCATGTGATCTCCGGTAAGGGCATTGCAGTTAACCTCAAAAGAGTTCAGGCAATTCTCGATTGGACTCCACCTGAAATAGTTAAGCAAGTTAGGAGTTTCCTTGGTTTAGCAAGCTATTGTCGCCGCTCTGTTGAGAACTTCTCCAAAGTTGCCAAGCCCCTGACGGAACTCCTCAAGAAAGATAAGAAGTTCGAGTGGACCCCACAATGTGAGCACAGTTTCCAGGAACTGAAAAGACGTCTGACCTCCGCTCCCGTGCTTGTGCCACCGGATTTCTCCAAAGATTTTGTCATCTATTGCGATGCCTCACGCCAAGGACTGGGATGTGTTCTTATGCAAGACCAACAAGTGATCACCTATGCATCCCGACAGTTGCACCCACATGAGGAAAATTATCCAACACATGATTTGGAGCTTGCAGCAGTAGTCTATGCACTCAAGACATGGCGACATTACCTTCTTGCTAATCGCTGCGAGATTTACACCGATCATCAAAGTTTGAAGTATATCTTCACCCAACCAGATCTGAATCTCAGACAAAGATGATGGTTAGAGCTGATTACGGATTACGACTTAGGAATTACTTACACCCTAGGAAGGCAAATGTCATGGCTGATGCATTAAGTCGTAAGTCGTACTGCAACAACCTTATGCTGCAAAAAGGTCAACCCCTTTTGTATGAGGAATTCTGCAAGCTTAACCTTCACATTGTTCCCAGTGGATCCCTTTGTACGTTGGTTGCAAAACCTACTCTGGAGGATCACATCATTGAAGCTCAAAAGGTTGATCCAGGGATATCCCGCATCAATTAAAACATCAAGAAAGGAATTGCAGGTTGCTTCTCAACAAATGATCAGGGAGTCGTATTCTTTGGGAACCGCTTGGTGGTTCCCAAGGTATGGAACTTGAGACGGTTGATTCTTAAGGAGGCTCGTGAATCCCCTCTCACAATTCATCCCGGCAGTACCAAGATATATGAGGACCTACGCCAGATATTCTGGTGGACTAGAATGAAAAGAGAAATCACTCAAGTCAATGCTAATTGCGACGTTTGTCCTCGCGTTAAGGCAGAGCATCAGAGGCCTGCTGGCACCCTTCAGCCTTTAGCTATTCCTGAATGGAAATGGGATAAAGTTGAAATGGACTTCATCACCGGATTTCCCAAGACCAAGAAAGGAAATAATGCCATCTTCGTGGTTATTGATCGTCTTTCCAAAGCGGCGCATTTCCTTCCTGTCCGAGAGAGTATCACTGCTAGTTAGTTGGCTGATTTATATATCTCTCGAATAGTATCCCTGCATGGTGTTCCATTGGAAATTAATTCAGACCGTGGAAGTCTCTTCACCTCTTGATTTTGGGAAAGTTTTCAGAATGCTATGGGAACCCATCTCTCCTTTAGCACTGCTTTTCATCCTCAGTCAAGTGGTCAGGTTGAAAGAGTCAATCAGATTCTCGAAGACATGCTCAGAGCTTGTGTCATCTCATTCGGAATGGATTGGGAGAAGTGTCTTCCATTTGCCGAGTTTGCGTATAACAACAGCTACCAATCTAGTCTGGGCAAAGCTCCATTCGAAGTTCTTTATGGACGAAGATGTCGAACACCTCTGAACTGATCAGAAACCGGGGAAACACAATTCTTTGGACCAGATATGATCCAGGAGGCAGAAGAGCAAGTTCGCGTTATCCGTGAGAATCTCAAGACGGCCCAGTCTCGTCAGAAGAGCCAGTATGATCGCCATCATAAGGAAGTAACTTATGAGGTGGACGAAAAGGCTTATCTTCGGGTTACTCCTTTACAGGGTACCCATCGCTTCGGTATCAAGGGCAAATTGGCTCCTCATTACATTGGTCCCTTTCGCATTCTTGCTAAATGAAGAGAAGTTTCATACCAATTGGAACTGTCCCCTCAGCTTTCCCGAGTCCATGATGTCTTCCATGTTTCTCAAGTCAGGCGTTGCTTCAAGGATCCTATCCGCAAAGTGGACCACGAAACGCTTGATCTTCAAGATGATCTTTCATATCGAGAATATCCTGTTCGTATTCTCGATCAAGCTGAGCATGTCACCCGGCGTCGGAACATCAAGTTTCTCAAGGTTCAGTGGTCCCATCATTCTGAGGATGAAGCTACGTGGGAGCGAGAAGATCGTCTTCGACTTGAGTACCCCGCCCTCTTCCCGACGACTCCTGAATCTCGGGACGCGATTCTTTTAAGTGGGGGTGAGTTGTCACATCCCTAGCTTTGTTATGCACCTAGGTTCATGTTTGAGTTTGCATCATGTTTAAATTTTCCTTAAACCTGAAATGGGGATGATCAAAACCCTAGCACAATTGAATCCAAATAGGTTCACCTAAAATGATTTTCAATAAACCAGAATGGCTCTCCAAAAATGTTCATCATCTCTGGAAAAATGTGTAAACATAAATCAGAGGTGATGCATATTTTTCCATGTCATTTTTGTTTGTTGAATTAAATCAATAAGTATTTGAATTGGAGTTATAAAATGCTATAAATATTTCTATAGCTCCAAAAATTCTGGATCTTTTTATGTGGCTCTGGACCTTTTATATGTAACCACATATTAAATTTCAGAAGCAATAGAATTGATTTGGTATATTTACTAAATCAGAAACATATTGTAATTAATAGAAAACAAAACAAAAATAAAAGAAAAGGAAAAAGGGGCTACCTGGGCCAACTTACCTGGGTCAGCCCAGCTGGCCCAGCCCAGCCACACCATTTTCAACCTCTTGCTAGTAGGCAGGAGGGCGCGTGGCCGCGGTGCGCCGGCAGATGCCCGGCCACCTCCTGCCTGCCTGCTCGCCGCTGGAGACGCCTAGGAGCGCCACGAGGACCCCGGAGCCATCCCGTTTCATCCCGCTCCCCAGCTCGCCTTCGCCCTCTCTCTCCCTCCTGTGGCTCGCTCTCTCTCTCGCCACCGAGAGCGCCGCCGTGCGCCGCCGTGACCACAGCCACCTTCGAGCCTCCCCGTCGCGTCCCACTGGTTCCCCTCGACGCCATCATCACCTTCAAGATGCCACAGAAGCACGGACGCCTTGCAAGGCCGCCATCGAGCTCATCTTCGTCTTCGGGAGCCGACCACCGTCAACGTCGATTCGCCAGCCACCGCGCGTTCCCGACCTCACCACCAGCGCCAACAGCTCCGCGGTGAGGCCCCGGTTCTTTTCCCCCTAGCCCTGTCGTCGATCTCCTCTCCTAACCCCGCTAGCCGCCGTGCCCGTGAGCCCCTCGCCGCCGGCCATCCCGCCGCCATGGCTAGAGCTTCCGAAGCTTACCGCCGAGCCCTCCATCATGCTCAGAGAGCTCGTAGGAGTTTGTGGCCGCCTCTAGCTCCTCCTCCCGTAGCCCCTAGCGCCGTGCGCCACCTAGGCCGAGCTCTGGCCGCCGCGAGCGAGTTCGCTGCCATCAGCTCCGGTGGCCCCTCGCCTCCCCATGGGTCCCACGCGATGCGGGCGAGCTCGGGCCACTCCCTAGTGGCCTCGGCCGCCGCTCCCATGGCCTGAAGCGCGGACACCGCCGCGACCAGAGGTCACCGGCGACGAGCCGTCGCCTGAGCCACTGGCCGGTGGGTCCCGCCGGTCAGGATTTTAATTAGAGCTAACCCCCCCTATTAATTAACCCCTGGGTCACTAACAAAGGGCCCCACCTAACCTAATTAATAACGGGTTAAATTTTAAATAAACCCTGTTAACCCTGAGCCACTGACGTGTGGGTCCTAGCCACCAGGTTTGATCTGGGCTGGCGCCTTTGACCTGCTGACGTCACTGTGACATCAGGCTGTCGCAATAACTGTTTTCTGATTTTAAATAATTCCAGAAATTGCCAAAACTTGTAAAATTCATATAAATTAATCTGTAAGTCAGATTGAAATTATTTATAAATGAAAATTTATCAGAAAAATTCAATGAATCCATCTGTACCATTCTCATGCATGATAGAGCAACCTAAATAGAAGAACTTGGACATTTTGTTCAAATACAATATGAAACCTTACATATGGAGTTGAATTTGAACCTTGGGTTCAAACCTACTTCATTTAACTATGTTGCTATATGCATTAGGCAAAACCACATCATATTGCCATGTCATATTCATGCATCATAATGTTGCATTTGATGTGTATTGATTTTTTCCCCTTTGATGGTTGTTCTTCATGTTAGGCACTGTTCCGGAGGGTACAGTCGAGTATCCATCTGAGGAGCAGTAATGCGTTGACGCTTTATCAGGCAAGCAACCCTCATTGAACATCTCAGATACAATCCCAATCTCTTGCTCTTGCTCTCATTTATTGCATTAGGACAATACGCTTCAACTGTTACCTGTTTCGGTAGTTGAACCCATTCCTCTGCATGACCTATCATTGTCACAGTAAATAGCTGAACCAAGCAACCTAGCATACCTGGTAGATGCTTGAGCCATGTTGTGCCATCACCCTGCTTTGCTTGCTATGCTTAGAGTTGTGTCAGGTCTGATTCATCTGGGTGATGAACCGGAGTGAACTGAATGTGTTCTGATGATGAGAGTTAAGTGTCGAACCTGATTTGGTAAAGGTAGCGATGATAGACCATGTAGGAGTACATGGCGCGTTGTCTCATTGGGACCGTCCTTAAGAACTGAGTCATGTGTATGTTATCCAAGACTAGCTACTACCGCGCATTGGGCCCCAAACCAATGGACCCTCTCGACTTATTAATCGACCTGATCTCTGTCCAGGAGTTGCAACTAGTTTCTGGTGTTTGTAGGCCGTGCTAGTAGTCTACTGAGTGGCACCCCGTACAGGTGGGCTTGGGTCAGACTAGGCACCGTGGCCCAGTGTACCAAGCGTAGTACCATCTGTCGAGGTGGGCTTGGGAACCCTGCACACATCGTTTGGGACCGTGATGGGAACTTGGGCCGGACTTCCATGGCGGGTTCAGTCTCAAATAGGCGATAAACCTGGACTAGAGTCTTGTGTGATTAACGGTCGTGGCCGACTCCCTCGCCGGGCTTCCGCTTGAAGGTTGCCGAGGTGCCTTTTTACATGCACATGTCGGTAAGTGGCGGGAGCGTGTGTGACGAAGTACACCCCTGCAGGGTAATCATCTATTCGAATAGTCGTGTCCACGGATATGGACTACTTGGAAACTTATATGGTTCATAGACAACTTAAATGGTTACTCATAAAAGCTTCAAGACAAGTGTGAGTACTATGGATGGCACTCTCGTAGGAAGACGGGAGCGGATCCATGGTATGGTATTTGTTGTGGTGTTAGTGGACTCGTGTGCGCTTCCTCAAACTTATTCAAAGTACTGGTAGTCGTAGTACATGATTGCCACTGAGTCAAAGCTAGCTTGCTCCATTGAACCCCACAACCCCCTTTGTTGATACCGATGCATATATAGTTAGATCTGATGTAAGTCTTGCTGAGTACCTATGTACTCACTGTTGCTCATTAATGTTTTTGCAGAGGAGACACCAGTCTCGCTAGTGTTTTCTTTGATAATATAAGATCGATGCCGACCAAGTATGTAACGCCCAAGATGCGATCCTATCCTTATTTTGGCACCAGGGCCTCGACAGGGATAGAAGCGCATCTCGTCGTTTCGCAAGAATGGATATCATTACAAGTACATGTAAAGAAGAGATGAGTATATGGAATTGGATTACACTCGCCACAAGCTACATCAATATCACATCAATACAACAACATATCCAAAACATCATACAGAAGAGCAGGGTCCGACTACGGACGAAGAACAAACGATAAAATGACATCCATCCTTGCTATCCCAGGCTGCCGCCTGGAACCCATCCTAGATCGATGAAGAAGAAGAAGAAGAAGAAGAAGAACTCCAAATCAAACAAGCATCGCGCTCACGTCAAATCATCGCATTACCTGTACCTGCAACTGTTGTTGTAGTAATCTGTGAGCAACAGGGACTGAGCAATCTCATTTCCAAGGGTATCAAGACTATTAAAGCTTAATGGGTGAGGTATGGTTAAGTGGTGAGGCTGCAGCAAGCACTAAGCATTTATTTGAGTGGCTAACTTACGAGTACAAGAGTAAGGGGGGAAGATTGTCGAATAAATGAACGTGAACTAGTAATGATCTCTAAGAGATCCTGAACACCTACATACGTCAAACATAACCCCACCGTGTTCTCTCTCGGATAAGGACTCACCAGAAGAGACAGTCACAGTTACGCACACGGTTGGTGTATTTTATTTGAGTTTACTTCAAGTTTGCTATGACCGGGTATTAAACAAAGTTTTCCAAGTTGCCACTTAACCGCGGGCACGGCTTTTCGAAAGATTTAACCCTGCATGGGTGCTCCAACTCATCCATCACAAACTAACCACACGCCGCGGGAATAACCTCGACCACGAATCTCATGATCTTCCTAGGCAATTCCATTGGAAAACCTCAACCTCGAGATAGCCCAAAGTTTCGGAATTCCTCTCGCAAGACGTTCGAGAAAGGTAAAACAAGTCCAGCAAGGCCTCCCGACGTGTCGATGATCCCGATAGGAGCCGCGTATCTCGTTCTCAGGACACGGCGGATAAGCGACGCGTACAGTAGCCTGATAGAAATCACCCGAGTTGCCCCGGGGTGGCCCCGCACAGTGCTCTAGTTTGGACCAGCACCAGCAGCACTGGCCCCCCTGTATTATGTTGAATTAGCTCCTCGGGTTCATGACGCCCTATGCTTTAGTAACGGTGTTCAGTATTATTATGTTGGGCAAATATAGTACCAATGTTGGGCCTTGCCAGACAAGTTTTATCCTAAAACAAAAATCAAGGGGGTCCCCATAACAACCCCGAGCATGTTAGGAGCGCTCAATTATGGAACATAACACCGGTTCACAAGTAACTAGGGCGGCAAGAGTGGAACAAAACACCGAGCAAAAGGCCAAGCCTTCCACCCGTTACCAAGTATATATGTGCATTAAATGAAATAGCAATAATATTGTGATAGCTGGAAACAATTGCACCTGCAACTAGCAATGCTATAAGAAGGGTTGAGCAAGCGGTAACATAACCAAATAATGTTTGCTGGGATGTGGAGGGGTTAGAGGTTTTCATGGCAATTTGGGAGGCTTGACATACAAGTGGTAGGTAGCGAGACAGTGATAGAAACAAGATATTATAAAACTACATGAAATTCTAAGCAAGTTTCATATAGGACTTGTTCAAAACGGAGCTACGGTTCAACCACAACAACCAACACAAGTTTTAGTTCAAATATGTCCAAAAACAACAACATGGCATATTGCACGCATGAAAGCAACAAGTTACCATATTCTAAAATGCACAAACTAGGCATGGGGCAGTAGCATATAACACACACTTCATTTCATCTTCACACATCATTCTCAAAAGAGTCAAGGATCACATGGTAGGAAGCTCACAACATGGCAATAAAATATAGCAGATTAGGACTTAGTGAAAATAACAGTTTTTAGCATAGCAGTTTTTCACGAAGGCATATTGGCAGCAGCAAAACTATATGCTACCGGGCATATTATGGCATGAAAATTAACAGCATGGTAGTAGACATGATGCACTACAAATCACTCCATGGTGGCAAGGTCTAATTATGCATAGAATCATGGCTAGCATCATCACAACATGGCATTATGAAGAAAACAGATTCTCAGACTTAGTGAAAATAAGAGTAGACATGTGCAGCAGTTTTAACAGAGTGACCTATTGGACAACAGAAATAACTATGATGCTAAACCTCTACATGAGAACAAATGGCACAACATGGCAGAGCATAACATGCTTAACAAAAGACTCCATGGAGGGAACACCAAAAGAGCTATAGATCAATAGCAAACCACATGGCAAGTCAGCAACATAATAACTCAGTTTCAGACTTAGAAATTTTTTAGACCCCTCAAGCAGCAACATTTTAGGACATGTTGGCAACAAGAAAATAACACCTAAACATATATTTCTATAACAACCAAAATGACCAGGGCTAGCACACATGTCCAAGGGCATATTTCATGTTCAAAATTATTTCATATCATGCATGGATTAATTCACGCAAAATAAACAAAAGGGCATCATAGCAAAAATGACATGCACACAAAAATGCTCAAATGACAAAACTAAATGCACAGTTAAATTCTATGGATTTTTCTACCCCGAAAACATATATCATATGCATGGGTTCATGTAGGAAAATATGTCACAATTAATTATACAAGTTAATGGAATAACCCCTTTTGGCAATTATACATGCAAATTGAATGCAAATAAAACATCACACATATTTGCCATGCATGAAAATACGATACAAATAATGTGAACATTTAACATATATGGTTGGATTAATTCGAATGCATGATTAAATAAATGTGTGCAATGCAAAATAATGGTATTTATGCAAAATGATGTAAACAACAAGTTTAAGCATTTTTATCATGGATGAAAACGGCATATTATTAATCTACTAATTTTCTGAGCATTTTTCATATATAAAACATTTTTATACGGTGCACGGTTAATTATTTATCAACATTTTAAAATCGTGCTTTTTACTGCAATAATAAAAAAAACCGCAATGGACCACACTAGACTGAGCATCATATAGCAAAACTGCGCACTAGGAAACAGATAGATGGGGCTGGGCGAGGCAGACCTGGGCCGCGGCGATGGGCTGAAGGAGGCCGGCTGGGCCGCGGCGAGGCAGACCTGGCCCATGCGAGGAGCGAGGCCGGTCAACGGGGTGCTGGGCGTCGTGCTCCCCAGCCTCGAGCCTAGCGAGGCCAGCGGCGGGCTGGCCAACGGCGCTGGCGGGCAGGGGCTCCGGCGCGAAGGAGGCAAGCCGCCGGCGGATCCGGGGGCGGCAGCGCTGGATCTGGTCGTCTCCGGCCTGGATCTGGTCGGACAAGGGCTGCGGCGGCCAGGTCCGGTTGCGGCGCGGCGGCAACGGGCTTGAGGCCATGGCGGACGGCGAGCATCGGGCGGCGGCGGCTCAGCGCGGCAGCGGGGTCCGGCGGGGGCGCAAGGTTGCCGGCGACAGAGCACAGCGCGGATGCGCGGCGGAGGAGCTGCAGAGCTCGGGCGCTCGTGCGGCGCGGTGCCAGGGCGGCGGCGGTGGGCGCTCGGGACGGCTCGGGCCCGGTTCGGCCCGGAGCGGGCCGGACGCGGGTTTGGGCGGGCCGTGGTGGCTGGAGAGAGGAGGTGGGCGCTCGGAGCAGACAAGTGGCGGCGGGGCAGAGTTGGCTGGCGGCGCGGATCCCGAGGAAGGGGATGGGGTTTCCAAAATAGGCACAAGAGGACTTCCTTTTATAGCAGGATTTAGGGTTAGGGTGAGTTTAGCCCGATTTCCGACCCTTCGATCGAAATCGGACGGCTCCGGCGATGGCTAGGCACTAGGGGTCTAGATGGGCTTGGCTGAGAAGAGAGAAAGAATTGTGGCCCGTGACAAGTTGTTTCAAAACCGAAAACGTCCGATAATTAACAGATGGCGGCGACGCTACAGTCGACCGTTCGGGTATCAAACGACCTCTGATTGCGACGAAACTTGGCAGGCGGTCTACCTACATTATAACAAGACCGCATGCCAATTTTCGACACAATCCGAGAATACTATTCACGCACTTTTAAAAGCCTTTTTTTAAACGATGTCGCGGGCGCGTGCGTGTGTGGTTGGACTCGAAACTGTCGTCGACGAAAACGGAGAGAACCGGCAACTACGAACGGATGCAAGTTTTCGAAAACGAATGACGATGTTATGCAGATGAAGCGAATGATGTGATGATGAATGCGACAACCAAATGAATCACATGACGAGAAAGGAAATAAAACGGGAATCTTCTGGCACGTCGGTTCCGGGCTGTTACAACTCTCCTCCACTTACAAGAGATCTCGACCCGAGATCTTAGAATGAGAAGGGGAAGAGGAATAAGAAAGGAAGAGGTAAAAGTTAGTTGCTTCTTTGACAAATGAGTGAAACCAATGAAACATGAAGGTTGCACGGAGATGAAGAATGACATGAGGAACAAGCAAGAATTCACAAGAAATTTCGGCAGCACTTCGGTAGGATAGAGGGGCAAAATTTGATAAGATGGGAGAACTTGAAAGAGAACACCACACTCTGGTTAAATGGATAGGCAAGAAAGCACATGATCTTGATAAAACGAGATAATGGATGAAAGAGAGCAACATCACAAAGCCTCTGGAACAAAAGAATAGAAACTAGATCATTGGAAAGAAAAGAACGGAGAAGAAATGACAACTCCTACCACCATTGAATTTTAAAGCATAGGTTGAACGGAGTTGTTGAAGGCCAACAACGAAAAGAATAAGCTTGTTGTGGGCTTATGGAAAACATCTCAAAATTATGAGGTGACAACCGGCCACAAACGGAAACAATATATTGCTTGAGAGCCACAAGAGATGAAAACTTCTTACGCCAAGAGGATAGAGGAACACTTGGAACATTGATAAGCACCATGATAGCAACAATCCTTAGGAAGTGCTTTAGGTGAAATCTAATCCAAGATGACTCCGAGAAGAAAAGATGGGTTTACATATCTCATTCTTGACAATTTCCCTTTGAGACTCCTCATGAATCAAGAATGCTATAGTACCCTCTCAAAAGATAAGGAATAGAGAGTTGCACTTTGAAATGCAAGAGGAATGATACTTGAGCTCCTCCAACAAGAATCTTGAAGAACACTTGAGAATGAAAGAAATCTTGATGAACCACCATGAAGAACCTCCGGAAAGAACTCCGAAACGAAAGGGTGATAGAAAGAATTGAAGGTTGCACAAGAACAAGATAGAAGCCTTGCAAAGATTTAGATGGAACTTCGCGAAGAGATACTTGAGAAACCCTTTGAACTCCGGAAAAGAAAAGATGAGAACACTTGACTTCCAGAATTTGATATCATGCACAACTCTGAAAGAAGGTTTGAACTCACTTGAAGAAACAAGAATAAGAATTATGTTATGCTTATCCTTCATCAAGTTAAATTGATGACAAGCAATGAATTTGGCATACGACTTATTCTTCTTGAGAATGAATTGAAAGAGATTGGGCACAAACTTAAAGAAATCTTCAACGAAGCGCCGGTAAGAATAGAGATACGAATGAGGATACTTCGAACGAATGGATATGCATGAGAAGGAAGAGATCACGATCCACTAAAAGAAAACTTCAGCAAGGCACATGAATAATGAGATACGAACGAAGGGACAACAATTGAGAAGAATTGGAGAACGAAAGATGAAAGCTGAGAATGAAGAAATCTTCTGAAATGATGGCTTTCGGAGGATCGAGAAATGAAAACAACTCTGAAACGCTCCGGATATATAAGGAAGGAATTTCTCATGATCAATTTTTTTTGAGAGGATAACACGAAGCTGAAATCATGAATGTACGAAAAAACGGATAAAGATTTAAGAGAAACTCTCCTTCGGTCTTCAAGGCTGAGAATGATAACAGGAAGAACATCATGAATTACTGAGACACTCCGGAACAACAAGTAAGGAAAGGTTGAGCCAATGATGAAAATGATTTAGTAGCGATCTTCGAGAAGGAATATGACTGATGAAAATCATTCTTACATCATATTTGAAAAGAACTTGAGGACATCTCCGAAAAAGATTAGAAGAGCCAGGTAAGATCCTGGGGAAAACCTGTGGGTTATGGGTCCACTGAAGGAAACACCGTTGAAATGACTGCTTAGAAAGATAAATGAAAAATTGATGAGGTGAGAACCTCGAAATAATTTAAGAGGATCTGAATGGAAATGAAAGTCTTCTGAGATATCTTGCTACTCCGGGTATAACAAAGAGAGATGACTAAACAAGAGAGGCTTGGATAAGAATTTCCAACACGGAAAGCATTTAAAAGATGAAAGGATATGATGAAGACCGTCATCTAGAATTGAACACATCGGAAAAGAAAGGAAGACGAAGACGAAGAAATGATGAACTTGAGCACTTGAGCATCTTCACAATGGATCACCGGATATAAAATGGAAGAAAAGATAGCGGAAGCATCAATGCAAAGAAAGGCACTTGGATGACGATTTAATCATTGAAGAAAAAGGGCGGGAGGGTGGGGAAAAACAAAGACAACTTGATACCGATGATGAAGTCCGGAAAGAAATACGAGGATTGATTTTGCAAATATTGGAGAGGGTTGAATTAACTCGATGAGAAACACACCGGTTAGGAAAGATATGAAATCACCACTTGACATCGAAGCAACTCGAATTACCATACTACAAAGCAAAACAAAGGATGTGGCGTACGAATTAAGCCGGAAACAAATACTTAACCATTTGCATTTGTTGGAAGGATAATCGTAGGTAACTACTTGAATTCCCACCTAAGAATTTCCGAAGTTTTTCTTGTTTATGCGATTCGGGTTGTGGACCCAGGAACGTACCCAAGGTAATCAGCTACAACTGCACCCACAACCTTCCACACCATAATCCAAGAAACTCCGCAAACTCGTTTACCTCAGACACTCGTAATCACAACGATACTAAACATGGCAGTACCCCAGACGCCTCCCCAGTACTGGGTGACTCCAGCCTTATCTCGCCACGAAAAGTATTGAAGCAATTTCGAACACCCTCCGTCCTGAGATACTAAGGAAACTGAACGATAACGATGTGTCAAGAATCCCCTGGAGCTCAACTCCCCGGAAGAAATCATGTCAGACAGGAGGCACCAAGACAGAACTCCGTCACATCGGCATCATATAGTTTCCAAAATACCCGCGTGATCCTAAAAAAAAAATTGAGCGAGAAGAGGAGTAGAATCAAAATTCCTAAGTCGTAATTCCTCACCAGAGCATAGAAGAGGAGTAAAAAGAATCCTACTCTCCGATATAACTAGACTCAAAACAGTTTTTCACTAGACTCGACTCGGCCAAGTTCGATCAATCAAGGGGGCTCCTAGGTCGGTACAGGCTCTGTTACCAACTTGTAACGCCCAAGATGCGATCCTATCCTTATTTTGGCATGAGGGCCTCAACAGGGATAGAAGCGCATCTCGTCGTTTCGCAAGAATGGATATCATTACAAGTACATGTAAAGAAGAGATGAGTATATGGAATTGGCTTACACTCGCCACAAGCTACATCAATATCACATCAATACAACAACATATCCAAAACATCATACAGAAGAGCAGGATCCGACTACGGACAAAAAACAAACGATAAAATGACATCCATCCTTGCTATCCCAGGCTGCCGCCTGGAACCCACCCTAGATCGATGAAGAAGAAGAAGAAGAAGAACTCCAAATCAAACAAGCATCACGCTCACGTCAAATCATCACATTACCTGTACCTGCAACTGTTGTTGTAGTAATCTGTGAGCCACAGGGACTCAGCAATCTCATTTCCAAGGGTATCAAGATAATTAAAGATTAATGGGTGAGGTATGGTTAAGTGGTGAGGCTGCAGTAAGCACAAAGCATTTATTTGAGTGGCTAACTTACGAGTACAAGAGTAAGGGGGGAACATTGTCGAATAAACGGACGTGAATTAGTAATGATCTCTAAGAGATCCTGAACACCTACATACGTCAAACATAACCCCACCGTGTTCTCTCTTGGATAAGGACTCACGAGAAGAGACAGTCATGGTTACGCACACGGTTGGTGTATTTTATTTGAGTTTACTTCAAGTTTGCTATGACCGGGTGTTAAACAAAGTTTTCCAAGTTGCCACTTCACCGCGGGCACGACTTTCCAAAAGATTTAACCCTGCATGGGTGCTCCAACTCATCCATCACAAACTAACCACACGCCGAGGGAATAACCTCGACCACGAATCTCGTGATCTTCCTAGGCAATTCCATTGGAAAACCTCAACCTCGAGATAGCCCAAAGTTTCGGAATTCCTCGCGCAAGATGTTCGAGAAAGGTAAAACAAGTCCAGCAAGGCCTCCCGCCGTGTCAACGATCCCGATAGGAGCCGCGTATCTCGTTCTCAGGACACGGCGGATAAGCGACGCGTACAGTGGCCTGATAGAAATCACCCGAGTTGCCCCGGGTGGCCCCGCACAGTGCTCTAGTTTGGACCAGCACCAGCAGCACTGGCCCCCTGTATTATGTTGAATTAGATCCTCGGGTTCATGACGCCCTATGCTTTAGTAATGGTATTATTATGTTGGGCAAATATAGTACCAATGTTGGGCCTTGCCAGACAAGTTTTATCCTAAAACGAAAATCAAGGGGGTCCCCATAACAACCCCGAGCATGTTAGGAGCGCTCAATTAGGGAACATAACATCGGTTCACAAGTAACTAGGGCGGCAAGAGCGGAACAAAACACCGAGCAAAAGGCCAAGCCTTCCACCCTTTACAAAGTATATATGTGCATTAAATTAAATAGCAATAATATTGTGATAGCTGGAAACAATTGCACCTGCAACTAGCAATGCTATAAGAAGGGCTGAGCAAGCGGTAACATAGCCAAACAATGTTTGCTGGGATGTGGAGGGGTTAGAGGTTTTCATGGCAATTTGGGAGGCTTGACATACAAGTGGTAGGTAGCGAGACAGCGATAGAAACGAGACATCTAGCATGGCAATGATAGTAATGGTATCCAGGGAAATGATCATCTTGCCTAAGATCCCGCTTGGAAGAAGAACGAGTCCATGAAGAAGACGATCCGAGAAGTAGACGAACGGGACGTAGTCGAACGTATCCTCACACTCCGAACGCTTTCGAAACTCTATCGAGAAGAAGCAATCCGAAACAAACAATCAACACACGATACACCACGACATATGCATGACATGATGCACTTCAAATATGATGCATGGTATGCATGACATGGCAAGCACAAGAATCAACTTCTACACATTAAGTGAAGCTCAATATGCAACGAGTTGCATATTGACGAAACTCCACATTCGAATATTTAGTTCACTCTCGTTTAGGTACACGACAATATTAAATGTTGTTAAACACGGCAAGAGGTGGAGCATAAGTAAACTACACATCTAGGCAAGTTCAAATGAGGCCGGAAACAACATATAGCATTTCCGAAACGACCCCATATGTTAATTTCGAAATTGGTCCAGATCTGAACTAATCATGTTTTATATTTATTAAACAGGAAAAATAAAGTATACCATACAATTCTACACGTCATTTTAGTCGATTTACATATATGGAACATGTCAAACGGAGCTACGGTCTAAAAGATATGGCCATCACAAGATAATATGCCATGAATGCAAAATGCATGTAAATGACAACCACAAACATACCAAATCATGTATTCAGCAAGATATTATGAAACTACATGAAATTCTAAGCAAGTTTCATATAGGACTTGTTCAAAACGGAGCTACGGTTCAACCACAACAACCAACACAAGTTTTAGTTCAAATCTGTCCAAAAACAGCAACATGGCATATTGCACGCATGAAAACAACAAGTTACCATATTCTAAAATGCACAAACTAGGCATGGGGCAGTAGCATATAACACACACTTCATTTCATCTTCACACATCATGCTCAAAAGAGTCAAGGATCACATGGTAGGAAGCTCACAACATGGCAATAAAATATAGCAGATTAGGACTTAGTGAAAATAACAGTTTTTAGCATAGCAGTTTTTCACGAAGGCATATTGGCATCAGCAAAACTATATGCTACCGGGCATATTATGGCATGAAAATTAACAGCATGGTAGTAGACATGATGCACTACAAATCACTCCATGGTGGCAAGGTCTAATTATGCATAGAATCATGGCTAGCATCATCACAACATGGCATTATGAAGAAAACAGATTCTCAGACTTAGTGAAAATAAGAGTAGACATGTGCAGCAGTTTTAACAGATTGACCTATTGGACAACAGAAATAACTATGATGCTAAACCTCTACATGAGAACAAATGGCACAACATGGCAGAGCATAACATGCTTAACAAAAGACTCCATGTAGGGAACACCAAAAGAGCTATAGATCAATAGCAAACCAGATGGCAAGTCAGCAACATAATAACTCAGTTTCAGACTTAGAATTATTTAGACCCCTCAAGCAGCAACATTTTAAGACATGTTGGCAACAAGAAAATAACACCTAAACATGGATTTCTATAACAACCAAAATTACCAGGACCTAGCACACATGTCCAAGGGCATATTTCATGTTCAAAATTATTTCATATCTTGCATGGATTAATTCACGCAAAATAAACAAAAGGGCATCATAGCAAAAATGACATGCACACAAAAATGCTCAAATGAAAAAACTAAATCCACAGTTAAATTCTATGGATTTTTCTACCCCGAAAACATATATCATATGCATGGGTTCATGTAGGAAAATATGTCACAATTAATTATACAAGTTAATGGAATAACCCCTTTTGGCAATTATACATGCAAATTGAATGCAAATAAAACATCACACATATTTGCCATGCATTAAAATACGATACAAATAATGTGAACATTTAACATATATGGTTGGATTAATTCGAATGCATGATTAAATAAATGTGTGCAATGCAAAATAATGGTATTTATTCAAAATGATGTAAACAGCAATTTTAAGCATTTTTATCATGGATGAAAACGGCATATTATTAATGTACTCATTTTTCTGAGCATTTTTCATATATAAAACATTTTTATACGGTGCACGGTTAATTATTTATCAACATTTTAAAATCGTGCTTTTTACTGCAATAATAAAAAAAACTCAATGGGCAACACTAGACTGAGCATCATATAGCAAAACTGCGCACTAGGCAACGGATAGATGGGGCTGGGCGCTCACCCTGGGCGTTGGCCCATTTCGGTGATGGGCTGAAGGAGGCCGGCTGGGCCGCGGCGAGGCAGACCTGGCCCACGCGAGAAGCGAGGCCGGTCAACGGGCGCTGGGCGTCGTGCTCCCCAGCCCCGAGCCTAGCGAGGCCAGCGGCGGGCTGGCCAACGGCGCTGGCGGGCAGGGGCTCCGGCACGAAGGAGGCAAGCCGCCGACGGATCCGGGGGCGGCGGCGCTGGATCTGGTCGTCTCCGGCCCGGATCTGGTCGGGCAAGGGCTGCGGCGGCCAGGTCCGGTTGCGGCGCGGCGGCAACGGGCTTGAGGCCATGGCGGACGGCGAGCATCGGGCGGCGGCGGCTCAGCGCGGCAGCGGGGTCCGGCGGGGGCGCAAGGTTGCCGGTGACAGAGCACAGCGCGGATGCGCCGGCGGAGGAGCTGCAGAGCTCAGGCGCTCGGGCGGCGTGGTGCCAGGGCGGCGGCGGCGGGCGCTCGGGACGGCTCGGGCCCGGTTCGGCCCGGAGCGGTCCGGACGTGGGTTCAGGCGGGCCGCGGTGGCTGGAGAGAGGAGGTGGGCGCTCGGAGCAGACAAGTGGCGGCGGGGCAGAGTTGGCTGGCGGTGCGGATCCCGAGGAAGGGGATGGGGTTTCCAAAATAGGCACAGGAGGACTTCCTTTTATAGCAGGATTTAGGGTTAGGGTGAGTTTAGCCCGATTTCCGACCCTTCGATCGAAATCGGACGGCTCCGGCGATGGCTAGGCACTAGGGGTCTAGATGGGTTGTGTAGATGGGCTTGGCTGAGAAGAGAGAAATAATTGTGGCCCGTGATAAGTTGTTTCAAAACCGAAAACGTCCGATAATTAACAGATGGCGGCGACGCTACAGTCGACCGTTCGGGTATCAAACGACCTCTGATTGCGATGAAACTTGGCAGGCGGTCTACCTACATTATAACAAGACCGCATGCCAATTTTCGACCCAATCCGAGAATATTATTCGCGCACTTTTAAAAGCCTTTTTGTAAACGATGCCGCGGGCGCGTGCGTGTGTGGTTGGACTCGAAACTGTCGTCGACGAAAACGGAGAGAACCGGCAACTACGAACGGATGCAAGTTTTTGAAAACGAATGATGATGTTATGCAGATGAAGCGAATGATGCGATGATGAATGCGATAACCAAACGAATCACATGACGAGAAAGGAAATAAAACGGGAATCTTCTGGCACGTCGGTTCCGGGCTGTTACAAAGTAGCTTGGGAAACCCTGACAGAGGTCTGGTTCCTATGGAGGGCCATGTAGATAGACAGGCTTCCTCAGCCTTCTTCTTTTCTAGATGTCTGTACCCAGACATGTTAAGCTTCCGCTTGTTGCTTTTATGACTTGTGTGTTGGGTCATGTGCCCCTACTTGTAATATCACACTATGTTGGCTCTTATGAGCCTTTAATAAACACTTGTGTCATAGAGTTATGTTGTGATGCCATGTTGTATCTACACATATCGTGCATATTGCGTGTATGATTGAAATGCATTGGTATGTGTGGGAACCTAGCTGTGTGCCTTTAGTAGCCATCTTTACGGGGAAATGCCTCTTTGTTCTTCCACTGAGCCTTGGTAGCTTGCTCCTGCTCCGGACACATTGATTGACCGGCGTGTATCCTTCTTTGCTGCTGTGTCTGTCCCTACGTGGAAATGTCACGCGGTGTAATGGAGTCCTGGTAGCTCGCTACGACTCGTCTACACACGCTGCTGACTGACACCTGCATTGCTGGGTTACGTATGCCTGTCCCCGTACGGTTGTGCCACTTGTGTCTATAGGTAGTCATGTCGACCCGGGTTCTCTGACATATGATTGCTAGCGACATACTCATATACGTGAGCCAAAAGACGCAAACGGTCCCGGCCAAGGTAAGGTGGCAGCCGTGGGGATTACTGTGCGTGAGGCCGCAAAGTGATATGATATGTTACATGCTAGATTCGTATGGCTTAGGCTCGGGGTCCAGACACCATGCCCGAGGAGGAACACCGGAAGCTCGGGCCCGAGGCCCCCAAGGACGGATTGGGCCACACAGGCACCTCCCCACGCGAGGTTGTGCGGCTTTCGGAATGCGGGGCCGCCACAGGCCCAGCATCCACGGGAGGCGGTGATGGAGCTACGCCCTTTCCTTCGTCAAGAGGAGACCTGAGGAGCAAAGGCTCAGAAGTGCGCGTCATGCGGAAATCGAGGGAAGTTGGGCGCTTACTCATCCAGAGCGATCCACTTCCTCTTCCTCAAGGTGCCCGGGGGCGGGACGTTGCGGCCCCTGGACTTCCTCTTCCCCCGGCGTGCGCAGGAGTCAGGATACGGCTCGCTGATGTCCGGCGCATGGCACTCCACGGCAGGAGCGGCGATTGTACCTCCGGGCGGGGCATCCCCTGTGCCGCTTGGAGGGGCAGATGCGGACGCTTGAGGGGGCGGGGCGAGCAGCTCCGAGCGCCCCTCCGTCGCGCGAGGGGCGCTGACCTTAGGGCCTCCGGAGCCTGGTCGTCATGGGGAGGGCGTCGCGAGGGTCCGCCTGTACCTCGGGAAGTAGCCCCCACTTGTCAAAGCATGGCATCCTCTAGACGAAGGCCCTCCAGTTCGGGTGGTTGTACAAGGGGATCCCTCCGGGAGGAAGATTGGCGGGTTCCACGCCGGTCAGGAGGCGAAACACCTCGCGCAGCGAGCTAGAAGGAAGGGAAGGCACCTGAAGCCTCATGGCGTCGTCGGGACCGGCAAAGGCCCACATGGGGCGGGAGTGGCGTTGGAGGGGAGCGATTCGCCGATGGATGAACTCCCCCACCACCATCGCCATCGTCACACCCGCCTCCTTCAAGACGGCCAACCTGGCCGTAACCCGCGCGAGCCGCGGGTCAACAAGCTTCGCGTGCTCCCAACCGGGGCTCGGCACCGCAGGGGCTTCCAGAGCTTGGAGCAGGGGGCTGTACGCGGCGGCGGCGACGTACACCCATCGCCTCCGAAAGCCCTTCGCATCTGGACGAAGCTCGGCGTCAAGGGCCTCCCCCGCCGACGCGTCCGCCGCTCGGAACGACGCGCACCCCGAGCACTGCCCATCGTCAACCATTTGGAGGGAGAAGAAGTGGCGAAGCAGAGCCATAGATGGGGAGATGCCCACGAAGGCGTCGCACAAGAACGCGAAGGTGGAAAGGAGGACGATGGAACCAAGGTCGAGGTGTAATGCGTGGACCTGGTAGTGTGTAAACACGGCATTGAAGAAGTCCGAGAACGGCGGCAGCAAGCCAAAGAAGATGGCATGGAGATGAAGGGGAATATCGGTGGCTTCTAGATCCACCGGCAGCCGGGAGGCAAGCCAGATCTTCGTCGCCCCCCACTCATTGTTATTGGCGGCGGTTGCTCGCCGGACTTTGTCCAGCCCCTCGAGGTTAACCACGGAGGACCGGCCCAACGCGGGCTTTGGTCCTAGCTGGGGCTCCGGCGTCATCAAGGTCCTCCCCCTCTTCTTCTTGGGGGCCATGGCGGAGGGACATGTTGGAGCAAGCGCGAGATCTGGCAAGAAAGGCACGAGCTTACCGAGGAAGAGGGAGCGGAAGGCGGGCGCAAGGGAGAGAGCAATGATGGCCCCGCTGCGGGCGCTAGGTTTTTGTCAGCACGGGCGGTTGCCGAGGCGACGTGGGGAAGTGCAGGCGTCCGCGTACTATCGTGCGCCACGCGTCGAGCCTGGCCCGCAGGCGATTGGGGCCCACGGCACTTCGGCCTTTCTTCCTTGGCTTCGCCCCGAAGCCAACCCGAGCACGCCTTGGGCTCGGGGGCTACTATTGGCGTTCTGGGAACGGGGGTACCCAGACCTGTCTGCCTGCAGACCAACGTGGGGCCCACCTCGATGACCCAGTACGAACTGGCGACAAACCCCCCAGGACAAGGCCCTCGTGAGGGCCCCGGCCTCGTGAGGATAATGATGCCAAGACCTCCAGAGGAGCGGTCTCCCCAGGCCGTCTCCCAAGGAGCGGAGATTCCTATGTAGTGCCCAGCCTCAGGAGGCTGCGATGATGTGAGCCATGACGATCAGGGCAGGCGGGCGCCATCGAGCGCAGCAGAGACAATTTCCTTGTTTGTGCAAAAGGGCAAGGACGAACGCGGGTTCCCAAGGAATCCCCCAAAGGTTTCCACTTCGGTGCAACAAGACCAAGACCATGAGCTCGGCAGGACGGATGTCATCGTAGAGCCCATTTCTGCGTCATGACCAGTTTGTTTGCAGGCGAAGACCACCTTTAGTCAGGATAAGTTGTACCTCCTGTCCTCTTTCAAATTTGGCCGTTGTGGGATCCCATCCCGCCAGTGCGATGAAGGAAGTGGACCTGTGCCACTATAAATAGGGACTAGCCTCCACCGTAGAGGAGGGCTGAATCCACCCTCACCCAAGAGCCCTCACGAGGTTGCTCTCCACTGTACCGGTTCATCACCAAACCTCCTCATGAGGCCAATCCACCCAAAGCAGGAGTTGGGTTTTACACCGCAAGGTGGCCTGAACCTGGGTAAATCTCCGTGTTCATCTTCTCGCTTGTTCGTGCGCATTCGTCAAGGCTAGGCTGTGGGGTGACGGGCTTGGGGCTTGAGCTGGTTGGGATCTTTGCACATGCCCCAGAGTTCGAACCTTTCTTGGGTCTGCGGAGCCCTGAATCCGACAGACGTTGGTCGGGAGGCTAGAGTAGGAGGGCGCGAATGAGCAATGCTTCCTCACAACTCGCCCTCTTTATAGAGCGGAGAAGAGGAGGGGGCTGGCTCTTCGTGACCCAGGGCAAGCACGCATTGGCACACACCCGATGCTGGCAACCGCCTTTCTCTGCCAATGCCGGCCCTCGCACGTGACACGCGTCGCGCAGGATGCAATTAAGAGGGGGAGACAGAGCGGAAGGGGCAGGACACCCAAACGACACGGGACAACTCGGAGGCTGACCACCTGATGCCTGGCGCGCTGCTTAGGCAGCCGCCCCTCTCCCCCAATAACAATCCCCGTATGAAAATACGCAGTGCAGGATGCGCCCCTCAAGCCGACGCGACGCGATTTTTCAGGTGTATCCTTTCAACGCCTTCTCGCCCTGCTTCCCCAGCAGTTCGCACTCAATGCATATTGCGGGAAGAGGCGAGAGGAAAAATTAAGTATAACCGCAGGTAATATAGGGCGCATGTATTTGTGCACTGTTTTTGGGCCTATCCCAACAAACGTCACGGACACAAGTGTGGCCCAGGCCCGGGGGCTCCTGTTGGTGTACTAAAAAACGGGGTCCTTAGTACCCTGACTTGTGCACCGGGCGACTATGGCCTCCGGACCGGCAGGACCCTGCCGGGCTGGATCTGGACACCAAGCTCTTCATAGAAGGGCTCAAGCGAGCTGGCAAGCTCTCCTTGCCGGGGGCTCGGCCAATAGCGCACCCGCCAAGGCCTCCGCCCGCCAAGCTATCGCTCCATGTAGCTGGGCTGACTGTCTGCATCGGCCAGGTGTCAAGCGGGCAGGCGGGTAGGTGAGACTGGTCGGGGAGCATGGTTGCCTCCCTGAATTACAGCAGAGCTTTAATGACACCCGTCCAATGGCCTGGCGAAAGAATAAGAGGTTGCTGGGCGAACGACACAGAAGGAGAGGTAATCCTTGCCTGGAGACGTCACGAGCGTGCCACCTCACGGCGCATTTAATGCATTTGTCCTAATCCGTCAGAGTTAGGTATTTCCAACTACCGCAATTGCCAGCTGTTTTTGGGAGGTAGATATACACTGTTTTATATGTGTAAAGACCATTTTAGCCACTGTGGTAACCCCTTGAATATGAAAGGAGGTCCCTGGCTACCTTTAGAAAGGTCAACTCTCTGTTCATTTTACACGCGTAGTGGTGCTCCCGAAGCATCCTTGTCGGGCTGCGACACTCCTGTACTATGAACCTGAATAAACCACATAACACAGGACGTAGAGTATTCTGCTCTGGTGGCCCGAACCTGTCTAAACCCTCGAGCGTGCAGCGTCCGGTGATGCTCTTTGCGCCAGAGGATTCCCTCACCCGAACCATGAAAGGGTCCTTGCTGGCCCCATAGATCGTCGTACCCCGACAAAGCCGGAGCTCCCTCCTCGCTACGACGGCAGGACCAACCCCGCGGAGTTCCTCCTGCTATACACCCTCAGCGTCCACGCCGCGAGAGGAGACGACCGGGTCATGGCGAACTGGTTCCCCCTGGCCTTCAAGGACGCCGCGCGCTCGTGGCTCGTGAACCTCCCGGAGGAGTCCATCTTCTCGTGGGACGACCTGCAAAAGCAGTTCATCGCCAACTTTCTGGGCACGAGTGACCGCCCCCTCACGCTCAATGACCTGCGCACCGTGCACCAGCGCCCAGATGAGTCCCTTCACAAGTTCATCAAACGTTTCTGCTAGGTGCGCAACATGACCCCGAAGGCCTCCGATGCCGCCATCGTCTCCGCCTTCACCAACGGCGTCACGGACGTGAAGATGTGCGAGAAGCTCTCCGTCAGGGATGAGCTCCACTCCATGGCAGAGTTGTTCCTCCTCGCCGACTGCTGCGGCAAGGGTGAGGAAGGGCGCCTCTCCCTCCTTGGCGACCCTGACGCAGATCCTGGCGCCGCAAAGTCCAAGGGCAAGGATATCAAGCGCAAGGGCCCCACCCTGCTTGCGGTAGAACTAGACCACAAGCGCGGTGGTGGCAGCAAAGATGCCAAGGAGGATGGCCACCCTTCTTGCACCTACCACAACGTGAACACCCACAGCATAGAGAACTGCAACGAGCTCAGGCTGCTTCGCGACGGACGGGTTGACCACCCATGCAGCCGCAAGACGCGCGGAGGCGGCCGCTGGGGTAACGACAACAACAACTACGGCGCCGGCGACAGCGGTCACCGGGGCTGGCAGGGCCAACCGAGGCAGGCGGACCAACGAGCCAATGCTGCACCGGCCTGCACTAACGACCCCCCTCCTGTCGAGAAAGATGGGGGCTACCAGGAGTCCCGCAGGGTGGCCTGTATCTTAGGCGGGGCCAAGGCCCCTCCATCCAACCGCCGCTTCAAGCGGTTCTCTCGCGAGGTGAATGCGGCCCTCCCGGCGGCTGAGTCCTCCAGCGGCCTCAGGTGGTCGGAGTTCCCCATCGCCTTCGACGCCACCGACCACCCCGAGTCCACCAGGGCCGTGGGTGCCATCCCTCTGTTGTGCACTCCCACCATCAGCAACGTGGTTGTCACCAAGACCCTCATCAACGGAGGGGGAGGCCTCAACATGCTCTCCGTGGAAACCTTCAAGACGCTTCAAGTGCCCTACGAGCGTTTGATGCCCACTAGGCCCTTCTCGGGTGTCACCAACAGCTCTACCCACCCCCTCGGTCAGGTGCGCCTTCCCATCACCTTCGGCACCCTTAGGAACTACCGAACGGAGTCCATTGTCTTTGATGTGGCCCATTCCGGCCTACCCTACAACGCCATCTTGGGCTACCCCACGCTCTCCCAATTCATGGATGTGACCCACCACGCCTACGGCTCGTCAAGATGCCCGGGTGCAGCGACATCCTCACCATCTGCTGTGACGAGAAGGATGCAATCCACACCATCGAGCAGGCCTAAAAGGTTGCCTCTGCCAAGCACCCTGCCAATGAGGACAGCTCCAGGCTTGCTGAGGAGGCACCCGCAAGGAAGAAGCCCCTGCTCTCCGAGGAGCAGGCCAAGTCCAAGAAGGCGTCGCCGGACGGGTGCGGTGCCAGCACCTCCCTCGCCACTAGTGGTGCCCCCTCTTCCAAATAGGAAGGAGCACACGGCGCCTCCCTCTAGGCTAGCTCTGGTTCATCAGCTTGGACGATATCAGGCGAGCCTGTCCTGTAGGGGGGGGGGGGTGATTGAGTATCACTCAGACGCGTGCCAGCACGCGCGGCTCGTCAAACGCTAGGAAGGGCCTCAACTGCCTCGGGAGCAGGAGGACAACATGGTCCTGGATGCGGGAGGCGCCTGCGAGGCTCACAACCTCAAGCTGACCGATGATCCCACCCCCGTCTCCGAGTGGCGCATGTGCTTCGACTACATCTCCATCAACCAGGCTCACCTTGTGTCGGGGATATAACTTTATGGTGTAACCCACCATACTGGGCCGGGTTAAATGTACCAACGATTCTGCAACCACGATTGAGTGGGCCGCGTCTTGGGTACAAGATGAGTAAGGTGGCGGCTCACTAAGACGCCGGGCGGCCCAAAACCAGAAGACAGCGGCTCGCAGCCCATGAAGCTAAGAACGCCGATTAAAGTTTCCTTAAGGAGCAACATAAGTTAGAGATGTAGTAGATCACGGGTCATGATGTGACCCGGGCTCTGTTGTAAACCCTAGGGCTTGACCTGTATATAAAGGCAGGCCCCTAGGGCCGAAACTCTCAGGTCACAACCTCTCGATAGCTAGGTGAGCGATTCCGCACCCTTGTAATCGAGATCCATCCATCCAATGCACAAAAAGCAGGACGTAGGCTATTACCTCCATAGGAGGGGCTGAACCTGGGTAAACTCGACTCTTCCTCTCGCTTAACCCCTTCGAGTCGCCACCAAGCGGCGATGGCCTCACACCTCAGTCCTGTTACGAGGACATATGCCGGGTTGACAAAACCACGACAGTTGGCGCCCACCGTGGGGCCCTCGCCCAGTGGAGTTGAGTTTTCGAAGGGGATCCAGTCAGGATTCAGGAAGTTTGCGGTGAACCGGATGATCAAAAGCTGCCGTGACAGGATCTGCGAACCGGTTTGGGGCGTCAATGACGACCTGATCGGACGTAGGTCACGAGATCCCACGGGAGAGATTGGGTCAGAAACCTCCAAGCCGGACATCTACATCAACATCGACGAGCTGGCTCGGAGTGCTCGATCCAATCAACGTCAGGACGGTCTTCGCCGCGTATTCGTTGGCTTCACACAAGGGGTGAGCCTTTCGGATGAGCCGGCCTCCAGCGGCGATATCCTCGTTAATACAAACGGCACGTCATCTACGGGAGATACAGAGTCAATCTGCCCCCTTTATGACAGTGGACTTGGGGGCTCTTTGGAGATCGAAACCCCTGAGGAAGATAATGAGTCGCCGCGCCAAGTTGTTGTCTACATGGCCGGGGCTACAGTGGTTCCAGATCCGGGCGCGGCTGGAGGTTCTGGCGGGTCAACCAAAACGCCGGCTCAGGCTATGGCTGAACTTATGGCCGAGATGGCAAAACTCGTGGATACCCTGGTCACTACGGAAAACCAGGAAGAGCGCAATGTGGAGCTAACCAAATTGCGTAATCAAATGATTGAGGTAGAGAAGGAGATAGACGCTGAAAACGCACGGATGGTAGATCTACAGGCTCGCATACATCAGGAGACGGAATGCCTTAAGGCTAAGGCCTGGCGGTTAGGGGTTTAGAGAGAAGCATCGGAGGCAGTTTACAAGAGAAGACGCCACCATGGACTCCCCCCAAACCTTGAGCCTCAACAGCTTTTCAACACACCACAACAGACACCTGGGACTGTTCAGCAACCCGGGAATCGGCCAGACGAACCGGCTCAGCCACCGTCGGCTCAATCTCCGCCTCGGCGATTTCAGACGCCGCGGGGCCACTTTTCTAATCCTGTTGACAACATGTTGGCTGCAACCCGTAATTTGGAAGCATTGCCCATTAATGGAAACTCTCCGCTTGAGGTTGAAGCCAGGAATGCCATGATGCTGAAGACTGATGTGGTACAACAGGCACAATATTCATATAGCCAGGACCTGATGCATTCCACTCCCTGTGCTAGCAAGGGCTGCCATGTGGAGTCTCCGGCCGTCTCTAGCAGTGGGCGAAGACAGCAGCATCAAGTCTCTCCGACTCGTCCCTTGCCATCAAACGCTCAAGCGGTTGTTGACGCTGCGAGAGGCGCGCGACAGGCAGAAGCAGAGGCAGGAGCACGGGCGATCCAGCAGCTTCACCCTCAAATGACAAGTTTGGGGGCTGGGTCCAATAGTAGGACGATTGGTATCCCATGTTTATCTCCGGTGCTCCGTGCACAGCGCATGCCCAAATATTTCAAGGGGCCGCGCAAGGTGCCATACTACACGGCAGATCTTGATCCAGTGTCTTGGATCGAGAGCTACGAGTTGGCGATGGACATGCTGGATGTCAGCGACGCGGTGTGTGCTAAATACTTAACCATGATGTTGGAAGGACCGGCTCGGACATGGTTGAAAAACTTGCCGCCTAACTCCATCAACTCATGGACTGAGCTGAAAGAGCGATTCATCAAGAATTTCCAAGGAACCTGCAAGAAGCCTATGACGATAGTAGATCTACAGCATTGCGGTCAACGAGTAGACGAGTCAGCTCACCACTGGACTCGCCGGGTCGCGGAAATCATCCACTCGTCGGACAGCATCACGGTGGCTCAGGCAGTCCTAATATTGGAAAAGAACTGTCATTTCCAACCTTTGGTTCTGAAGCTCGGGCGGCTCAAGCGGAAGGTGCAAGACATGGGCGACATGATCGACGTCCTCACCAGTTATGCTGAGTCAGATAGCACGAAGGATCCCGGCTTGGACGAGGACAAGACCTCCAAAGGCAAAAAAGCAGAAGGAGGGAAAGGTCAGCACGGTCCAGGAAGCAACCAGGGGGCTCAAAATAAACGGAAGCAGCCGGATGGCAGGTCAGGCTTTGTGGCCAACACCAATACAGGTTTCAAGAACCAGCGCCGGAACGGTTGACCCGGAGGAACTTACAATGGGAATAAACCTCGCAATTATGAGGAGGCGCTTAAAGGACCTTGTCCTAAACATAGCACCCAAGATAAGCCGGCTAGCCACTCTTGGGAGAATTGTTATATCATGCAAGAATTCCATACCCAGACTTTCCAGAATAACACAGGAGGCAATGGTGGAGGACATCCGGGTCAACATGGATCTGGCGGGTCACAAGCTGGCCCAGGAGCTGGGTTTCAACATCAAGGAAATCATGGCAATGGGCAACATCCTAGTCAGGGAAATCAGCATAATAACCAAGTGGGATTTCAAAGTAATCCCAAGCAGCTGAATAACGGTCAGTATAACTAGCCCTCGAAACCCTGGCTGAAATTTATAATTCTGGAGAGTAACAGAGAAGAAATCTTATGCCTCCAAGAAGGGAAATATGTCGGCCCTGGGACACCAGTGGCCTTATCAAAATCTAGCTCTGCCGGCTCTTTTTATGTAATTTCTTCCCCCCTTGCAGACTTCTGTATATACTTCTTTATGTTTCAAGTATGAATAAAGCTGGCGTATTTTGTCGTTTCAACTTACAAGATGAGTTTGAGTCTTTATTTTCTGACACAAAGGGTGCTTGGGGGCTTCTGACTCATCGAGTCTAGATTTCTCACCCTTGTGACCCGGCATATCAATGCCACCTTATCAAGGGCATTTGGGGGCTTCCAGCCCATCGGGATTAGCTTTCTCACCCTCTTGACCCAGCAAAATAAATGCCATATATGGTTAAACCTGCCTGTGTGCTCGATGCGACTCCGATCAGATGACCCCGTGAACTCTTGACGATTCAATCCTCTTTTGGACCCTGAACTTGTTAAGGTTAAAACACCGGCTAGAGTCATGTGAGAGCCGGCACACGGAAAGCTAGGATAAACCATGGGTTATCATACCCACTTAATTGAAGCAAGACCCGAGCCTCGAAAGCCGGTCTTTTTCTGTCGAGCCTCGAAAGTCGGCATTATAGTCATACGTCCTTTGCATTGAAGCTAGGACCACTAAAGGTGCCTTCAAAAGGGGCTACCTTGTATTTCTAACCTTCGGTAAACAATTCCCAACATAAATAATATGTGATGGAACCCATCACACAAAAATATTCTGGGTACGACCCTATTTTTACCATTTTTTGTATGACATGACCGGGTCATCGGCTGCATGACAATAACAAATTATGTTATTGCCTAAAGAGGCTAACAAAAGACCTCAAGCTTGGGCATCAATTTTGGCCAAAACTCATTGAGTCGGCTTATCCATATTTTTAATTTGGCTTGTTTATTACATCAAGTTTTCAGCTTCAAAGACCGGGTTAAACGATTGAATATGCGTGAGCAGCCAATCGACAAGCTATCCTGCAAATTCAACATTGTTGAAAGAGGAATAAGTTATTGAAATTAAGGGCCGGGTCATTCTACCCCATTATATGTTATCAAAAGACCCGTCAATGGAAGGATTGCATGGACGGGATGAGGAAACATCAAATAAAGCATCTAGCATCAAAGGAGCAAATCGTGCACGATGGCACGACAATAGTGTTCAAACTATCCCTATTACAGGCTTAAGGAAGCCACAAACTATTTTTTTCTGCCCATACACGGGGGCTTAAATTTACAAGGTAACAGTTCAGGAAGTTCAGATCACCAACCACATGATCCGGGTCAGTGGCAGCTAGTCTTGCGCATGAGGCTCCTCCGGGTTATCCACCGACTGGTCTTCTGGCTCCTCAATCTGAAGGTTATTTGTATCCTAGTTGCAATGAGTCAAAGCCTGGAATACAGCCTCGTCTTCAAGAATTGAAGACGTGACAACTTCAGGGGCAAAAACATGCTCGCGCCGTTGAGGAGGCAGATTCTTTGTTATCAGATCGGGTCGCGGAATCCGAGTATGGTTCGCACCATAAGCCGCCTGGTAGCTCCTTAGCTTCATCTCGGAGACGAGCTGAGTAGACAGAATCTGAGCGTCCTTGACACAAGACACGTAATCTTCCTGGGAGAATTCTAACCCGTCATTTTTGAATTCTGGAAAGCCCTTTGCCAGCTCAGCCCGGTCAAGCTCTTCTCCGTAAGCCAGAGCCCGGCTTAAAGCATATATTGCGCCCGATCGGGCGGCGGATCTCTTTAGCTCTGGAATATGCTGAGGGATGATGGAGAGATTTTCCAACACATTCTTGATGTACTTTAAGGGTTGTTTATCCCCCAACGTCACCTTAATTGCGAGATGACTCCCGGTGTAGAGCTGCTCCGTCAGAGAATAAACAGCCTTGAGCATGAGCAGATTGTTATCATAAAAGCTGCTAGTCCGGGGACCTGCAAAACATAATCAATTTATAAGTCGGCAGGCGCATTCTATTTATATTCCAAGAAGACAGGAGTATATGCATATACTTACCAAGAACAGCTTGCGCCATCTGGGCAATATGTCGTTTTAACCCGGACAACTCCTCGGTGATGGGCTTGAGCCGGCCTTCAGCATCCTCCATGCGCTTAACTAGAGCCGTCTTTTCAACTTCAAAGGTGTTCTTCTCCTTTAAAAAGCCCGCCTTGATGTTTTCTAGCTCAATCAGAGAAAGGCGAAGCTTTTCTTCAATTTCTACCTGGGAAGTCTGCTTTCTTTCCAAGTCTTTTTTCAAATTGGTCGCGTTGGATTCGGCTGTCTTTAGAGCTTCCTGCATCATGAATGAAATTTACATCAAAGTCCCAAACAAATTGCAAAGCAATGTATTTTGCACTTGGGGGCTAATGTATCTCAACTCTTTTTTAAAACATTGAAGATAAGAAGACCCGACTCATCTCAAGGAGATGAGCTGGCCCTTGGGGGCTACAGGTCCAAAGTTCTTCACTGTTATTACAAGAAGACCCGACTCATCTCAAGGAGATGAGCCGGCCCTTAGGGGCTATAGGTCCAAAGTTCTTCACTATTATTACAAGAAGACCCGACTCATCTCAAGGAGATGCGCCGGCCCTTGGGGGCTATAGGTCCAAAGTTCTTCACTGTTATTACAAGAAGACACGACTCATCTCAAGGAGATGAGCCAGCCCTTGGGGGCTACAGGACGACGTTTCTTCCTAGAAGACCCGACTCATCACAAGGAGATGAGCCGGCCCTTGGGGTCTACAGGTTGAGCCAGAAACATTTGCAAGACCCAACTTATCTTAGAAAGATGAAGATGGGCCTTGGGGGCTACAAAGGGATATATGATGACAGGAAAAGGAGAACATACCTCATATTTATTTTTCATCATGCTAACAAGGCCGATTTCCATCTCACGGCTTGTTGCCAGGCGGTCTAAGAAGGCAGCATGAAGATGTTCAACGCTAAAGCTCTCATAATGTGGAAGTTCCAGCTTGGCCTTCCCTTTTTCTTGCAGTACCGCTTCATCCTTAGCAACAACTTTTGTTAATACACTGGAAGTCTCAGGAGCAGTATAACCCGTCCCAGTAATAACAACTTTAGGATTGTTTGTGTTTGTCACTGAAGGATTGGGCGGGTCAAGGTTAACTGCTGAGGTAGCTTCAATAGTTACGACATCAATATTGATTGGTTCAGTTGGAGGGGGTAAATCGTTTTGGATATCCTGAGGGTCTTCAGGATGATCATCATGGATTTCATGAGCCGCTGGCTCAGGAAGCTCCGACTCAGGGACCTCCAGGTTAACAAAAGACCCGTCAGTCTTCCTCTTCTTGGCTTTGGCCCTGCCAAGTTACAAAAAGTATGATATGAAAAAAATGGAAAAAGCAATAGCCTACTCAAATGGATGAATTGATGGGGAAAGTTACCCTTGATTGATTACAAAGGGTGCTAGCTTGGATGCAGTCGAGTCATCCGACGAAGGTGGCGTCTCCCGATTAACCAAGGCATAGGAGTCAAAACATTGACACATCAAGCCGGAATTTTCTTTGGAAAGTTTGTAATATTAAGTACCTTAGCTGATTGTTTCCTCGCGACTGATTTGTCGGCTAAACCATCAACAAGATCGCCACTCCCACTTCGGGTTTGACGCCTAGACTGGTACTGGGGTTTCTTCAAAATAAAGCAAGGATCCAGATGAGCGTCCGGGTGAGAAAAGCCTACCTTCCGAACAACCCGCCTTGTTTTCAACGGAGGCGAAGGATCTGAGTCAGAATATATGGAAATTACCTCGACATCGCCTGCATGGCTTGTTTCAACATCACCCTAAGAAGGAAAAGGTGTCAGATAAATTCAACGGAATATAAGCGAAAGATTAATTTTACCTCTGATCGGGTATCAGTGGCGGCTGTTTCGTCCATATGAGACAGTCTTTCTGCAGCCGCCTTACTTTTATTCTTGCTCGGGGCGGCTTTGGACTTGTTGGCCGTGGCCTTGAGGCGTCTTCGATTCTAGAAAGAAGAGGTGGCCTGCGAAATTAGACACTCAGACTAGGTGTTAAAAAACCGGCTCAATATCTTAAAAGGTTTTATACCGGAGGAGCCGGGTTGAGGGCGTAGAAGGGTTTTAACCCGTCTTTGCTGCAAGTCTCCTAGTTTTCACCCAGCAACTTCTTCACCATCCGGCTTATCTCATCGGCCTCCAAGGAAAAGTTGCTATACCGTAGAGGGTCATTCAAGTCGCTAGAATAGGTGCACATTAAACCACTGTGCAGTCTTAATGGAAGAATCCTCCAGGATACCCAGCACCGGGTCAAATCAACCCCCGTCAACCCGTTGGCTAACAGATCCCTCAATTTTGGATAAATATGGGCATGTTGGGAGAGCTCTTCTGGAGGAGCCCAACCCGGAAGCTCAAGATCCATGGGAAGGAGGTTAGGCCTATAACCCGGCAAAGGATTTTCCTCGGCAGGAGCAGTGTTTCGACAGTAAAACCAAGTCTTGTTCCACCCTTTGGGGTGGCTTGGTAAAGTGGCAACAGGGAAGAGAACATCCTTTCGCCTTAGAATTGAAACCCCGCCATGTTCTAAGCCAGGACCATCTGCACACTCAGTTTGCCGGTTCAAATAGAAGAACTCCCTAAAAAGGGAGACGGTAGGCTCTGGTTGGAGATACAACTCATATAACACTTGGAGCTGGCAGAGGTTCGATATGGAGTTAGGGGAAAGATCTTGAGGATGAAGATCAAAGAAATGCAAGACGTCCCGAAAGAATTTTGACCCGGGAGGTGAAACCCCCCTCTGAAGGTGATCCAAAAAGACCACCACTTCTCCCTCTTGAGGATGTGGGATTTCCTCCCCAAGAATGACTCGCCAGCCAACCACACTCTGAGGCGGCAGAAACCCATGTTCCTCATAATCCTTCAAGTGAACATCAGAAACTTGAGTCGCCACCCAATTGCAGGCTTTTGACTCCGACATAGTAAGTCGCCTGGATAAAGTACAAGAGGGCAACTTAAGTAAACGTTTCAAGTAAAATGATCTAAAAGTCTTTACAGTGGTCTAAATGCATGGCAAGTTACAAATACTAAGCCGACAGAAGTGAGGGCGACTCGTGATAAGACAATAGGCTCTTGAGAAATTTTACTAAGTATGAGACAAACAAGTTTCTCCCAAGACGGCAACAATTTTGGATCTAAAAATAGTGCAAAAAAAAGCGAGGATATTTGCTAGCCCTAGAAGAGGGGCATGGAAGCAATGATAGTGTTGATTCATGTAATACAAGGAAATATTAAAGCACGTTATACACAAAACGAAGTTGGTGACCCTACCGCCTTGCTTTGGTGGACATGTTCATGGGATCTACTTACAAACTCTAGCAATGGTGATGAACCGGAGACAAATCACCGAAGAACTTGAAAGAACCTCGATGTGCTATAATGGATCTAGCCGGGAGGAATGTAACTTACTCGAAGCGGTCGACCGATGACGGAGAAAGCATGTGAAGGATCGACTGGCGAAGGAGCGCCACAACGACCTCGAGAAAACTCGACGAGATGAGGAAGTTGCGGCGGTGGCGCGAGGAGCTCCCGGACTCAAGGAAAAAGAAGAGCTAGGAAAGGGAAGTGGAAAGTAAATCAAGAGCCCTTCGGTGAATATTTAAAGGGAAGGAGCCCGAAGAGGCAACTGACAGGCGCGGCAATCGAGGGAATGCAGTAAATTTCAGGAAACAAAAATGCCTTGATTTTCGGGATAAGACGGATACGACCAGATTCACCATGATGTCATTTTTTCAGACTAATGACAGGTGACTTCACGACAAATAAACAGTGGGAAAATGACAAGTGTGGAAGCAGAACAAGCCGGTGTTGTGAAATCTGCTGATGATATCAGTTCAAAGATGAGTCGCCGTAGGGAAAGATGAGCCGCCACAGGAAGGAAAAAATCTATTGACATGAATGAATTCAAGTCAATCTGGGGCCTAATGTCGGGGATATAACTTCACGGTGTAACTCGCCATACTGGGCCGGTTTAAATGTACCAACGATTCTACAACCAAGATTGAGTGGGCCGCGTCCTGAGTACAAGATGAGTAAGGTGGTGGCTCACTAAGATGTCGGGCGGCCCAAAACCAGAAGACGGTGGCTCGCAGCCCATGAAGCTAAGAACGCCGATTAAAGTTTCCTTAAGGAGCAAGATAAGTTAGAGATGTAGTAGATCACGGGTCATGATGTGACCCAGGCTCTGTTGTAAACCCTAGGGCTTGACTTGTATATAAAGGCAGGCCCCTAGGGCCGAACCTCTCAGGTCACAAGCTCTCGATAGCTAGGTTAGCGATTCCGCACCCTTGTAATTGAGATCCATCCATCCAATACACAAAAAGCAGGACGTAGGCTATTACCTCCATAGGAGGGGCTGAACCTGGGTAAACCCGACTCTTCCTCTTGCTTAACCCCTTTGAGTCACCACCAAGCGGCGATGGCCTCATACCTAAGTCCTGTTACGAGGACATCTGCCGGGTTGACAAAACCACAACACCTCGCGAGGCCCTCCTCTCCATCTCCACTCATGTGCATGCCCTTCGGCTTGGAGGGTGCTGCAGCCACCTTCGAGACGCTAATGTGCATGAGTCTGGAGTCCCGCGCCGCAAGGCATGCGGAAGTGGTCCACGACCAATCTACAGCCCCGTGTGGCACCTCTGATGACGGCGGTGGGTGTTTTGGTGCCAAACACATGGAACGCCCACCATCACCATAAGTTCTGTCCGTTTTCACGGATTCGAGCGAAACAGAGCTGTACACTCTATGGGGCTCTATCTACCAATGATGCCCTCCGCACGTGAGAGTCCCTTCCCACTCTTGTGGAAGCCCCATGCTCTGCGCTAGCGGATACCCGATGTTCAGTCATAACGGGTTTTTGACAATGAGGTCGCTTTTCAGCGGGACCAACCTCAGGCTGTCTCGTGTCCGTCACGGCAACATTTTCTATCATCCTTGAGGGGCGCCTAAGGGCCATAGCCTCAAGCTAGTCCATTTCAAAAACGGAGTATGTATCTTTCTGTTGTGCAATGAACTCGCTTCATGCATCAGTAAAGCTGGTTTTCACCAACACTCCTGGGTTTTCGCTGCTGAGCACACCTCAGGAGGGGCGCGCCCTCGTGGTCTCCCCCATGTCCATCATGGGATCGGGGGCTGGGCACGGTGTCTGTGCTCGGGTCAGTCCCTGTAGCACTGCAAAACCCAAGCGACCGAGCTCTGTCTCGCGGGCCTGCTCCCGTACACGTCACCTCACTAGGTCCTTGATGCCTTTCGTCTCCTCGCGTGAGACCCACACGCAACTCCATGAGCATGCCCCACGGTGCTATTTGCCTATTTTCATGACGCAAGATATAGGAGGCCTCAGAACCCTCCCCATGGGGGGCCTCGCGAGCGGCGCCTCACAGCAAGTGGGCTTCGTGAGGGACTGGGCCTCGCGAGCCGCATCCTGCAGAGAATTCACCCCAGGTCTCCTCTTTCTCGCTCCCTCTCGAGAAGGTCTGATTCCCTTGGCATGATCCACCTGCGCGTCAAGGGGGGACCTTGAGCATCGCGCCTCAGGGGCTCCTACTAGCCATAAGAGCCCTACACCCTCTAGAGTTGCTGAGCGCGCGCTCCTGGCATACCAGCGACGGTGTAGCCCGCCTTGGGGTTGGGTCCCTGCGACACAAGGCACTAAGGCAGCATAAAAGGGGAAGAAGAGCCTCAGGAGAAAAGGAAAAGCACATAAAACATCAAGTACTTAATACAAAAGTACCCCACAAATGACTTTACGCCCCCGCAGGGCCACGTGGTTCATCGTACAACAGGAAAGAAAGGATAAAATCTCAAGCGGTGGAGGCGCCGTCTTCGCTATTGCCGCTGAGGAGATCCGCGCCAAGGCTGGCGCTCTCCTCGAAGGATGCAACCTGAGTGAACCGCTCGACCATGGACTACACATGCTCGCGCACTTCATCCCTGAGGGGGCTCTTGAGCTCCGCGGGCACCGGCTCCACCACGCAAGAGAAGTCGAAAGTAGTGTCGAGACGGTGAAGGTTGAAGAAGATGCACGTCACCGCGTAGTCCAGGAGGTCGCGTGCGCCCGACTTGATGTCCTCTTCCACCTTGGAGATGCCCGACTCCAGCCGCCTCCACCACGTTGGTGAGGAAGTCGAGGTAGCCTCGTCGTGGTGTGCGTGGGGCAACTCCGGGACGTCCTCGACGAAGCGGCGGAGCGCGCCGCTAACACGTGAGGCAAGGTCCAAGAACAGCTTGGCGCAATGCACTTCCACCATCCGCGCCAGCGCCTCATCACCCTTGGCCTTCTAGCCAGCGTTAACGGCTTCTCCGACCTGAGCCTACAGCGATGCCAGCTCTGCGTCGACATCCCCCTTGCCCTCAAGAGCAGAATGGAGGTCGGCCTCGGCATCCTGCAACTTGGCCTTGAGCTCGTCCACCTCCTTCTCGAGCTCGTCGTGCCGGAGCTGGAAGCGGGTCTCCTGCTGCGCCAGCTTGCCGCGGTACTCTTCCATAGCGGCCTCCCGCTCCCGGGCAACCCTCGCGTCGGCATCAGCGTTGCCCGCGACCTCCCTCCTCTCGATCTGTGCGATGGATGCAACGCGCGTCGCCTCAAAGGAGGCCCTGTCGGCAAGGACTTGGCCCTCCAGGGTCATGAGGTGCTTGCGCTCTGACTCCTGGTCGAAGGCAGTCCGGTCGGCCTCCCGTTCGCGGAGGGCCACGTCGGCCTCCCGCCCGGCGATGGCCTCCTCCCTCTGAGCCAGCTCCTCCTCGCGGGAGGTGTCTTGATGAACACGCGCAGCAGATGCAACCTCATGCACCCGGAGCTCCGCAGCTGTCTCGGGCTGGCGGGTGGTCCCTCCGAGCTCTGCTGAGCTAGGCGGAGGGGCGGAGGCCTCCCATGCAAGCAGCACGCGAGAGGGCCCCACGGGCGAGACACCCCTCTGCCTCTTGCGCAGGGCGCCCTGAAGGGATGGATGATCAGGTTCACTAACCCCGACTGCGGTAGGCAGAAGTAAACGGAGAGGCTGGTGCACTTACTCATCGGCGGTCATCTAGCGTCACCGCGTCGGAGTTGGCCTCTGACGTCGGCTTCCGCCGCTTCCAGGGGAGGAGAATGGCACTGCAGGCCCCGCCTGCGCTCCGGCGCCTGTGGTGCTCTTCTTCGGTGCCATCGCAAACAAAGGGAGCAGGAATAGAGGGGAAGACAGAGAGGAGAGAAAAGCAGCATGTGCATAAGGAAGGAGGAGTGGCGTAGAACAGAAGTGTGTGGGAGAAGGCGAGTAATGATGGTTTCGCTCGGCGTGCACAATGGTTTTCTAGGCAGGAGCGCAGTCCCCGAGGTGTCGTGGGGGAGTGGCAACATCACGTCCCATCGTGGCTGACCCACGTCACCTCCCAGCCTGGCCGTTCGTCAGGACCTGTGGCGTTTCGATCGGCATCATTTCGTCTCAATGGAACATGCACACTGCGGGCCCGAGGGCTACTGTCGGCCAAGTGGGACCAGGGGTACCATGGCCCGTCTGCCGGCCGAACCAGGAGGCGACACTAGGCCGGCCCAAGAAGGATGATCCCCACCTTCCCTATCCTGAGGGGGTTGCTTTGTGAGGGGCAGGGCCCCTTGGCGCGAGGCCTAGCCCTGCCAAGGCTGCCTCGCGCACGAGAGCGCCTCGTGGAGCCCCCTCGCGGGGTAACCTCGCGAGGCGGGTTGTACTGGGCTAGCCGCGGCATGCGGCTCTTGTTACAAAGGCGATTCCCCCGATGGCATGGTGAGGACAGTGGAGCCTGCCTCCCTCAAAGCAAGTCCCAAAGCGTTTCCTCTTTGGTGTAAGGGGATCAGGACGGATCGGCGCCACAGGATGGAGGTCATCGCCGAGCCCACCCGCGCGTCATGAAGACTACAAAGGGGGCAGGGATGCCTCCATGTAAGGGGATCGAGTCATTTTCTCTCCCCCAGACTCGTGTACCTCGAGCACAGCTCTTCTTCACAGAGCAATCCAACACTAAGCAGGAGTAGGGCATTACACTACACGGTGACCCGAACCTGTGTAGCTCACATGTACCTGCCGTGTCCGGCGAGAAGCAGCGAGCTCGTCGTCGATTCTGTTGCATTAACCGTTGAGTTGTAGGTAGCCAAGCCAAGCCCCCTAGTGTTCGAATATCATTCACGAAGAAGTTCTTGGATGCAGATCCGGGACTCCGACATATGCCGACTCGCACCACCGAGAAGTGAGCTTCTGTGTCAGAGATCATGTTTATCCTCGAGTAACACCTCTGAAGGGAACCAAGCATTTCCATGTCAAAGGTAAACATGCGCCAAGAAATATCGGCCCCATTAAGATAACTGCCAAACGAGCATAAGTTGCCTACCAACTAGAGATACCTCCCGAGTTATCCGATGTGCACAACATTTTACATGTGTCACAACTCCGGAAGTGTCTCCAAGTCCCCAAAAACCCCAACCTATACAAGGATATTGATCATCAGGCCATCGACCTTCAGCTAGACCTAACTTATCGTGAGAGCCTGGTTTGCATCTTGGATGAAACTAAATGTTGCACTTGAAGCCGCACCATCAAGTACTTCAAGGTCCAGTGGAGAAACCACACCGAAGCCGAAGCAACCTAGGAGCATGAAGACGACATCAGATTCGAGTTTCCATATCTCTTTAGCACCTAGTTTAGGAATCTCGGGGACAAGATTCCTGTAAGGGGGGTAGGTCTGTCACACTGTAACAGCCTGGGACTAACGCCCAGTTGCCTTCCAGTTATTTCGAGTTCCACTATGTGATTTATTTGTTTGTCGCATTCATCATTGCATCACTTGCATTGCATCGACACTCTGTTGCCTTCATTTTTCAAAATATGGATCCGTTCATAGTTGACGCCTCTTTCCATTGTCTTCATCGAGCGTTTCAAGACCAACCACACACTTGCACGCGCCCGCGGCATCATTAAAATATTGTTTTATAAGCGGGAATAAAACTTTCTTGGAATGGGTTGAAAGTGGGCGTGCATTCTTAATTTATTATAGTTAGACCACCTGCCAAATTTTGTTGCATTTGGAGTCCGTTTGATATCTCAACGGATAACTATAGCGTCACTATTGTCGGTTAAAATCATAGACATTTTCGGTTTAAAATATCATGCCGGGCCACTCAAACTTCCCTCTCATCCCCCACCTAGCCCATCTGCACATCCCACCTAGCCCTCCTAATCCCTAGCCATCGCTGGAGCCGTCCGATGGCAATCGGAGGGCTCAAAAACACCCCAAAAACACCTAACCCTAAAAACTTGTCTATTTAAGTACCTCCCCCATGCCATTTTTGGACATCCCTAGCCTCCCCTAACCTCCAACCGCCTCCACCTCGAAAACCGCGCCCGACTAGCTACCCACCGCCACTTGGCGGCACCCCAGCGGCCGCGCCTCCACTTGAGCCGCCGCCTCCTCCACTCGCGCGCCACCACATCGGCCAGCGCCGTCACCCGCGACCCACGGCCCTCTCGAGCCTGAGGCAGGCCCTCCTGGGCCCTTGGAGCCTGCAGCACCCGAGGTGCCCATACGCAGCGCCCGAACCAGGGCTTCGCCCTAGCGCCGTCGGCTCCTCCTCGCTGCTACCCGGGCCCGCCGGCCGTCGGAGCAGGCCGACCGCCACCGCCATGATCTGACGTTGCCTCGCCTCCTCGTCAACGTCGCGCAGCTGCGTCCCCGCAATGCCTCATCATCGCTCGAGTCGCCAGACCCGAGCCCGCAGCTGCCCGGCCTCGCCGCCTAGCCGCCGTTAAGATCCGCCGCTGTGCCGGACCCAACCTTAGCTCCGCCCGCTGCCACGCCTAGCCTCCAGATCCGGGCCGGCGCCGCCCGGATTGAACAGCACGCATTGCCTGACCATTGTCGAGCCCGTCGCCTGCGCCATGCCCGCCACCGACCTCGGTTGGCCCCATCGTGAACTGGCGCGCGGGACGGCCTAGTCCCTGGATCTGCGGATCCTGCCAACCAAACGCCCGGCAGCGCGCGTCCCTGCACCGTGAGATCCAATTTTCCCCGCGCGGTTGAATTTTATCTAAGTCCACGATTTTAAACATCATTTTGACATGTTTGGGTGGCTACAACTTTGTGCATGTTTGTCCGATTGAGGTGAACTCTATATGTAAAATGATATACTCTTCGTGCTCTACTTGATGGTCATTTGCATTCATATTGGGATCCATCTACATGATCTAATCTCTATTAAAAAAGTGCACCATGAATTAATCTATGATAACTGTTATAAGTTTCAAACTTGTGAGGATGATTGCATCTAATCTATAGGTCATGTGCACATCATTTCTTCATGTAATTTGGTCTCTATGATGTTCTCTTCAATGCCATGCCTTTGGTTGCCATGTAAACATATATATCATGTCATTTTCTTGCTCTTAAGTGGCCTTTGTGATAAAATTGTTTTTCTGTTAACAGTAAGTTCCATTTTGTAAAAATCATAGTAAGTGATACATGTGTCCTATGAATTTGTGCCAATGGAGTAATTTGAACATTGCCATGTCTACTTTATATACATATAAATTTCATAAATATTAAAATTGCTATAGCTATAGTTTTTGCATCCCAAAACAACATCATGAAGTATCTATTTTGCATCACCGATTTGCACTAAGTCTGAAACTGATGTTTTAAAACTTGTCAACTTGTCTTGATGAATGCCATTGATCTAGAGGTCATATGTAGATGTTGAGTAAACAGGTTTTGATCTTAATCATATATGATATCACCCCATGCATTTTCTTGCCATGAAAAAATTCATGTAGCATATTTAAAAGTAGTCTTCAATATGTCATTCCAATGTTTCTGCTTGCATGGAAACTGTAATTTTCTCTGAGTCCTTAATCTGGACAGAAACTTTGCATCTTGTGAAAATCATATCAATTCAACCATGGTGCCTATGTAAATGATCTTTATATGAATTGTGAAACATTTTAAGTGTACTACATCATCATGTCATTTATTTTCATGTTAACTTCCTATAGCATCATGTTTTACTGCTCTAAAGTAGGCATCATGTTGTTGTTTACAGATTGTAACTAAAACTTGTGTTGTATGCATCTTGTGAACCGTGGCTCTGTTTTGATCATGCCATTCATTAAACTTGTTTAGAATTGCATTTAATTTCATAATATCCATTTGCATCCATGATGAAATGTTTGTGCTTCTTGATTGCATGCATTTTCACTCATGCCATGCTAAACTTGTGTGGGTCATATCTTTTAGACCATAGCTCCCTTTTAAATGATATATATATATATATATATATATGTAAATCGCCTAGAATGATGTGTAGAATCACATGGGTCATTTTGTTTTCCTGTTTAATAAATATAAAATTTGTTTAGGACAGATCTGGACCAAATCCAAAATTTGCAAATGGGGTCGTTTCTGAAATACTATATGTTGTTTCCGGCTTCATTTAAAATGCCTAGATAGATAGTTTAATTATGCTTCACCTGTTGCCATGCTAAACAACATTTAAACTTGTTGGGTACCTAAACAAGAGTGAACTAAATAATTGAATTTGAAGTTACGTCAGTATGCAACTCATTGCATATTGAACTTCACTTAGTGTCTAAAAGTGATTGTTGTGCTTTGCCATGCCATGCATCTTTAGTGGACATGCATTACACTTGATTGTGTATCGTGTCGTGATTATGCTTGTGTGTTTACCATGTGTTGTTTGCTTCTTTCCGGTTTCACTTCTTCTCGCTAGAGTTATGATAATGATTCAGAGTGTGAGGCTTCGTTCGTCTACGCCTGTTCGTCTACTTCATGGTTTCGATCTTCTTCTAAGCGGGATTACAGGCAAGATGATCATTACTCTGGATACCACAACTAGCATTGCTATGCTAGTTGTCTTAATTATATTGCTTTGTCTCGCTACCTACCACTTGTTTGTCAATCCTCCCAAAATGCCATGATCAACCTCCAACCATCTACTGTCCTAGCAAACTATTGTTTGGCTAAGTTACCGCCTTCACAGCTCCTCTTATAGCGTTGCTAGTTGCAGGTGTAGGTGGTTCCATGTGAAAACATAGATATCTTTGGATATCACATTATTCTTGCTATTTAATTAATGCACCTATATACCTGGTAAAGGGTGGAAGGCTCGGCCTTTTGCTTGGTGTTTTGTTCCACGCTTGCTGTCTTAATTTCGGACTACTGGTGTTATGTTCCATATTAAGCGCTTCTAACATGATTGGGGTTGTTATGGGGACCCCTTGCTAATTTGTTTTAGGATAAAATTCTTATTAATGCATAGAGGGTCGCCGCCTTGTTGATTAATCTACATAATACAGGGATGGCCAGTGCTGATGGTGCTAGTCCGAAATAGAGTCATGTGCGGGGCCACCCCAGATCATCTTGGGTGGTTAATTTGGCGATTGTATGTTTTGCTTATCCGGTTGTGCCCTAAGAACGAGATACGTGCGGCTTCTATCGGGATCTGGCCTGCCGGGCGGTCTCGCGATTTCGAGGGCACTTCAGGGTATTCCTTGGTTGAGGTTTACCACCACTGCTTGTGGTTAGTTTGTGATGGATGAGTTGGAGCACCCCTGAAGGGTTAAATCTTTCAGAAAGAGGTGCCCGCGGTTATGGAAACTTGGAAACTTTATAATACTCGGTTATAGAAAACTTGAAGTAAACCCAATTAAAATACACCAACTCTGTGCATAATCGTGATCGTCTCTTTTCGAGGGAGTTCGGGAAGAGAACACGATGGGGTTATGATTGACTCGTAAGTAGGTGTTAAGGATCACTTCTTGATCATTAATAGTTCACGTCCACTTATGCGTAGATCACTCTTCTATTTCTTGTACTCGTAAGTCAGCTAGATAAAAATCCATAGTGCTGCTACAACCTCACCACTTAACCATACCTCGCCCATTAAGCTTTGCTAGTATTGATACCCTTGGTAATGTGATTGTTGAGTCCCCTTGGCTCACAGATTCCTACAACAATAGGTGCAGGTACATGTAATGCGATGCTTTGACGTGAGAGTGGTGATTGTTCTATTTGGAGTTCTTCATATTCTTCATCGATCGTAGGATGGGTTCCAGGTCAGCAGCCTGGGATTAGCAGGGTGGACGTCATCTTCTTTTTAGTTTGATTTCATCTGTAGTCAGATCCTGCTCTTCTGTATGATTATTGTTATGCATTGATGTATTGAGATATTTATGTTGTAGGTTATGGCGAGTGTAAGACAAATCTTGTATACTCTTATCTTCAGTACATGTATTGTGACAATATCCACCTTGTTTAATCGTCTCCGAAATGCGCTTTTATCCTTGTTGAGACTTTGTGGCACCCGGCTCAGAGGAACCGGAACACCTTGTATTCCAGCCCAATGATAAAGTCTTCTGGAATACGACACAACTTAGCATAGAACAAATCAACTCTTTATTACAAATAGTCGAGGTACAAGGGTTCTGGTATTACAAAGGATTACATCAGCACAACGGCACTATGCTTGCTAAGGTAGCTCTATGCTAGCAGCGGAACAACTCATAACAACGGAATAACTTCTAGCAGCGGAATAACGACGACGGTGATGGACTCCAATCCACAAGGACTCTGGCTGGGACACGTCCTAGAGCGCAAACTCGGGATCCCCGGCAAGCAATCAAGCAGAACATCACCTGCAATCTGGCATGACATGCGAGGTGAGTACTTTGAATGTACTCGCAAGCTCATGACAACCAAAGCAATCAAGACAAACAATAGCACGGCATTTGCAGTTTAATTAATGATGAGCATGATACTACTAGAACAACATGAGAGAGAGTATGGCATGTACATGTTACTCATGGTATGAATATGATGATACTAGCACTAGCATGAGAGGGAGGGTCGATGTTTAAGGTCTCATGGACCAACTTATCTTCTTGGAGGTTATCTCGTAACCCCCATATGTATCAAGCTTACCCTCGTTAACATCACATGATCACCTCAGGATCAAGCAAGCTCGGTATCAACAATACCATCGTGATCATCATGTGACAACAAGGAGCTTGATCTTTACCTGTGATCACCGCATGACCACATAGGGATCAACCAACTTCTTTCCTCGTGGAATCAGGGTTGTTTATTATCTAGATTATTATTACTGTTGACCCATAGTGTGACCTACTACAATCTGTGTCCATGACCGAGGACGCGTCTATCGATAGATTTTACATTCTGTAGAGGTTAGTACACTGTACCCACACCACGGAAATGATGGCCTCGTGCTCCCATTCGGGTGGACCAACGACATTCCAACAAAACTGATCTATTGCATGACACTCTCCCGACCACTCCGACAAACTCCCCTTTTGGGCTATGACATGGATGGCTTCGATGTCAACTCTTGACAAGCATCACCTTTGTGGCCGCCACCGTCGTGGCAAAATAAACTCGTCCCAAACGGGGACTTCGGTACTATACAAGTACGTGCACACAAGGCTTATGGCCGCCTACTTGATCAGAGCAGCTTACGCACATAACCTTCCCTAGTTGGAGGCACCGGCGAGGGGCATGAAAATACACCACATTCAGGCCTCCCATCCAGGCACGTGTGGTTGCACTGGTGAGCTTGATTCGGTGGCACCATGACCCAGCCAACAGATTTGTTCAAGTTCGATTACTATCAAGTTTAACTTGAACGGTGATGAGTTGAGCCATAATCAAGTAACATGATGAAATAACAATTCATATGAAGATGATATCAATATGAACATGGATGGCAACATGACCATTTAGCATATGAAGCATAACATCAACAACCATACATCATTTATTCTACGAGATGCAAATGAGCATGGCATAGTGATGATCATGCATATGGCAAGTAATTTCATAACAACCGATAATAATGCATATGAGCATACTAGTACTACTAGTACAAAATGATTACACAAATGAAACATGAGAAATAACATGAGCAAGTAATCAAGTAACTAACTAGATGCACATGAACATGACAAAAAGATAAGCATAAATTTACAAGCATTTTAATAGCATTCACAAAATAATTACATGAGCACACAATAATTAAATGTTCAAGTGAAAACCATGGCTATTTCTATGCCATCATGCAAGTGGCTATCATGGCTTGCCTGGAGATGAAGAACTCATTGGGAGGAAGTGCGATAAACTCGCGAAAAGATTTTCTAGAAGCGTTTCTATCTCGGCGGAGCTGATTAGAGGGAAAGGGAAAAATGGTCATTTTTAGAGTGTGACCACATCATGAAAATGGTCTCAATGGAACGGTATTGACAAATAGAGAATGTGGGCTTTTGAATCACCTGAATCGAAGTTACGATTGCAAAGTTACGGCCGTTCGTTCATTAGACAGAAAAACAAACAGAAAAGTGTCCGTTTCTGCTCTTAACGGGCGAACGCCCACAACTTAAGGGTTTTGGCCGGCGGGGTTAAACAGAAAGCGTCTTTTGAAGAATACGCTTTCGATGAACTAAAAGCGTAAAAGGATCTGAAGTTGTCGAAGAATACGCTTTCGCTGAACTGAAAGCGTATCTACTGGAATACGGCTCCACTTATCAGCGCGGGCCCGACGGCTGGGTCGCTGATGAGAGGGTCCTGTGCCATCTCTTTCTCTCCTCCTTGCCTCCTCTCCTAACTCCTGACCACGCACAGGGGCGGGCCAGCAACCGGAGGAGCCGTCGCCTCATTGCTCGAGGGAGACGGCCGTCGGGCGCGGGAGCTCCGCCGCTCCGCGCCGCGCCAGAGGGTGGCCGCGGGGCTGCCCGGGGAGGCCTGTGGAGCAAAACAGCTGGGGGGTCACGCTGACAGGGCGTCCCCATGATACGTCTCCAACGTATTTATAATTTTTGATTGTTCCATGCTGATACATTATCATTCTAGGATACTTTTTGGGTCTTTATTTACCAATTTATAATATTTTTGAGCACTAACCTATTGACCCAGTGCCCAGTGCCAATTGTTGTTTTTTGCGTGTTTTTTCTTTTCAGGTTTATAGTACCAAAAGAAGTCCAATTGCCACGAAACTTTTTGATGATTTTTTCTCGACCAAAAGAATACCTTGAATCTTTGGAAGGAGGTCGGGGGCAACACGAGGGCCGCACAAGCCAACAGGGCGTGCCCCAGGGGGGCCGCGCCCTGATGGCTTGTGCCTCCCTCGGTTGCCTCCCGATGCCCCTCTCTGGCCTATAAATTCTCTTTCACCCTAAAAATAACAGAGGCAGTCCCGAAACCTTTTTTCCGCCGCCGCAAGTCTCTGTTCCGTCGCGAGGCCATCTGGGGCTCCGTTCCGGCACCCTGTCGGAGGGGGTATCGATCACGGAGGGCCTCTTCATCAACCTTGCTGCCCTCATGATGATGTGTGAGTAGTTCAACACAAACCTACGGGTCCATAGCTAGTACCTAGATGGTAATCTCTCTCTCTCTCTCTCTCTCTCTCTCTCTCTCTCTTATGATCTTCAATACAATGGTCATCGCATCTTTGCTTTAATCTATCCGATGTAATCCTATTGTGCGGTGTGTTTGTTGGGATCCGATGAATTGTGGGTCTATGTTCAGATTATTCATGAAAATTATTTGAGATGCCTCTAACATTATCTCTTATGTGCATGATCATTATAGCTTCGTAATGCACTCCGATCTATTGATGTGCTTTGGCCAAGTAGATTGATATTTCATCGGTGGGAGTGGTGCGTTGTGGTAGGTTCAACCTGGCAAGTTTATATATCCCAGTGACAAAGTAGGGGACAAGATGCGTCTTTGTGTTGTTGCAACTAAGGATAAAACGATGGGGTTCATTCATATTGTTTGAGTTTACTTTGTCTACATCATGTCATGTTCTCCAAGCATTACTCTGTTTTACTTAATACTCTAGATGCATGCTGGAGAGCGGTCGATCAGTGGAGTAATAGTAATAGGTGTAGACATGAGTCGGCCTATTTGCTTATGGACGTGATGCCTATATATACATGATCATTTCCGTGAACATCGCATAACTATCCACTTTTCTATCAATTGCCCAACAGTAATTGGTTTACCCACCGTATGCTGCCTACACGAGAGATGTCGCTAGGGAAAATTATGGCCCCCGGGTCTATTGACTTATATATTTGCAAACGCTAGATTCACGTTGCTGCCTTTATTTACTTTTTATTTATTTTGCAATGTATATTTATCAACAATTATCTACACAACTCATTTGCTTGCAAATAACGAGATCAAGGGGATTGACAACCCTCTTGCCCGCGTTGGGTGCAAGTTGTTTGTTCATTTGTGCGCAGCCGCTGAAGACGGTTGAGGATTGATATTCCTATTGGTTCGATAAACCTTGGTTTCATAACTGAGAGAAATACTTATCTGCTTTGTGCTGCAATTACCCATTCCTCTTCACGGAAAACCCAACGCAGATCACAAGTATCAGGAAGGATTTTTGGCGCCGTTGCCAGGGAATATCATCATCAACTACCAAGTAACTTCACACAAATTTTCATTCACTTGTTATTCTTTTTATTTTTTGTTATATTTAGCTTGTCACATAAAAATCATAAATACAAAAATATTTAGCTTTGCTTGTTACTAGTTAACTTCTTCGCTTGCTAGTTTACTTGTTTTGCTTGCTCGGTCGCCATGTCTCAAGATACTACTAAGTTGTGCGACTTCTCAAATAATAATAATAATGATTTTATTAGTACACCTATACCACCCGCCACTAGTGCAGAGGCTTTTGATATTAATGCTGCATTGCTAAATCTTGTCATGAAAGATCTATTTTTGGGAAGTCCTAATGATGATCCCGCGTCACATCTTAATACCTTTGTTGAATTCTGTGACATGCAAAAGAAAAAGGATATGGATAATGATATTGTGGAATTAAAATTATTTCCTTTTTCAATAAGAGATAAATCTAAAGCTTTGTTTTCATCTTTACCGCGTAATAGTATTGGAACATGGGATAAGTGTAAATATGCTTTTATTGCCAAGTACTTTCCTCCTGCTAAGATCATCTCCCTTAGAAATCAAATAATGAATTTTAAACAAAAAGATCAAGAGCATGTTGCACAAGCTTGGGTGAGAATGAAATTAATGATAAGGAATTGTCCAACTCACGGTTTAAATATGTGGATGATTATCCAAAATTCTATCCTGGACTAAACTTTGTGTCTAGAAATCTTCTAGATTCTGCTGTAGGTGGTACCTTTATGCATATGACCTTAAGAGAGGCCACAAAACTTCTGGACAACATCATGACAAATTGTTCTCAATGGCATACCGAAAGGGCTCCAACTGGTAAGAAGGTAAATTATGTTGAAGAAATCGCTACTTTGAGTGAAAAAGTGGATGCTCTTATGAATATGGTTGCTAGTAAAAATGCTCATGTTGATCCCAATGATGTTCCCTTGTCTACTTTTATTCAGAAAAATAATGATGCTATTGATGTGAACTTCTTCTCGCAAAAAATTTCAATAACAATGCTTATAGAGGAAATTTCAACTCTAAACCGTATCCCGGTAATTCCTCTAACAACGATGGAAACTCTTATGATAATTCTTATGGAAATTCTTCTACAAATGCTAATAGGATACCCTCTGATATTTAGAACACAATTAAAGAATTTATTAATCCTCAAAAGGTTTTCAACACTATGGAAGAACAAAAATTTCATGTAGTTGACACTTTGGCTAAAAACATGGATAGAATTGCTCTTGATGTGGAAAATCTTAAAAATAAAGCTTTTCCACCCAAGCATGATTTTAATGATGCTATTAAATCTATCCAAATATCTATAAATTAAAGTAAGGAGAGGACCGCTAAGTTGATAACTAAGCGGGAATTCTTAGAAAAGGCTCTTCCACCCGGTTTTTACCGGAATCATGATGAAGATCTTAAAATGATTGGTTTTTCTCCTATTGAATCTTTGTTTACTTCTCTGAATATAAATGATATAGGGACTGGAGATGAGTCAAATTTAATAGAGGAGCATCCCGTTTGCTTGGAGGGTGATGATTTTTATGCTAAAATTGAAAAATGTGGGTTTGGAGAGGTCAAAACTTTAACTAGTGATGCACCCACTATCATGGATTACAAGGACTTTAATTATGATAATTGCTCTCTATTAGAATGTATTTCCTCGTCGCAATCCGTTATTAGCTCACCCAATGCTTACGAACACAACAAAGCTTTTACCGAACACATAGTAGAAGCTATGATAAGAGCTTATGATGAGAAACTTGAGCTTGAAGTTTCTATTCCTAGAAAATTGCATGATGAGTGGGAACATACTATCAAAATAAAGATCAATAAATATGAATGCAATGCTTTGTGTGACCTTGGTGCTAGCATTTCAACTATTCCTAAAACTCTTTGTGATGTACTCGGTCTCACTATGTCGCCGTTCTGGGAACGGGGGTACACAGACCTGCCTGCCTGCGGCCCAGGGCATGGCCCACCTCATCAGCCAAGCACGGCCTGGCGCGACCTCACTCAAGACAAGGCCCTCGCGAGGACCCGAGCTCATGAGGGAGGAAGCACCAAGACCAACAGGGAGCGGCCTTCCTCAGGCCCCCTCCGGAGCGGCAGAGATCTCTATGCAGAACCCGGCCTCAGGAGTCAAGGATGACGCAAGGAAGGACAGGCGGGCGCCAGCGTGCCAGGTGGTACAATTTCCGCTTTGGTGTAAAGGGAGCAAGGACGTACGCGGGTTCCAAAGGCGCCACCCAAAGGTTTCCATTCCGGTGCAACAAGACCACGACCACGAGCCCCGCAGGACGGATGTCATCGCCGAGCCCACCTCTGCATCATCGACAACCACTTTGCAGGCGAATACCACCTTTGGACCGGGCGGGGATGTACTCCTGTCCCCCTTCAAATTTGGCCGTTGTGGGATCCCTTCCTGCCATTGTGATAAGGGAAGAGGACCCAGGCCGCTGCTATATATAGAGGCTAGGTTGCCTTGTAGAGGAGGACGGACACTCCACACCAAGACTAGCAGAGAGCCAAGAATACCACTCGAGCGCCCTCACGAGGCTCCTCACCACTGTATTAGTTCATCCACCACACGTCCTCGAGAGGCAATCCACCAAAGCAGGAGTAGGGTATTACGCTTCGCAGCGGCCCGAACCTGGGTAAACCACTGTGTCCATCTTCTTCCTCGTCATCGTGCGAGTTCATCGTCCTAACCATCGAGTAGCGAGCTAGGGAGGGCGAGGCTGCAGGGGATCTTCGCACATGCCCCTGTGTTCGAACCTTGAGGGTTTTGCCGAGCCTGAAATCTGACATTTGGCGTGCCAGGTAGGGGGCGTGTCGAAGCTTCCCCACTCGCGGCGACAGTCGAGCCCTGGATCGGCAACCCCATGGCGGACGAGATCCCCGACGCCGGGCGGCCCTTGGCGCGCGGTGGCGCCGTGATGCGTAGGGCTAGCCCCGTGGTCGCCTGCATCCTTGGCGGATCACAGGTACCCTCCTCCGACCGCCAGGTCAAGCAGTTCCTCCGCCGCGTAGGAGCGGTTCGGCCGCGGCCCGAGCCCGCACCGCCTCGGACGTGGCCGGAGCCCGACATCACCTTCGGCCCCGACGACCACACCAAGACAACGACAGCCGCCGGAACGCTCCCCATGTTGTGCACTCCAACCATAAGGGGCGTGGCTGTCTCTAGGACCCTCATAGACGGTGGCGCCGGCCTCAACGTCATCTCCGTGGAGGCCTTCGACATGCTGCAGCTACCCCGTGACCAACTAGCGCCATCAAGGCCCTTCTCTGGCGTGGTCGGGGGATCCATCGTCCCCGTGGGGCGGGTGCGCCTCCCCGTCACCTTCGGCACCCGCTCCAACTTCTGCACCGAGCAGATCGACTTTGACGTCGCCCACATCCACCTCCCGTGCAACGCAATACTTGGCTACCCCGCCCTCGCCCAGTTCATGGCAGCAACGCACCCGGGCTACAACGTCGTCAAGGTGCCCGGGAGCGGCGGCATCCTCACCACCGTGGGGAATGTCAAGGACGCGTCCCACGTACTCAAGCTCGCCTACAAAGCGGCGGCCGTGGCACGCCCCAGTGCCGGGCACGCCGCGCAAGCCACGGAGGACTCCGGGGGTGTCCTCGACGCCGCGCCGGTAAAGAAGAGGCAGCTGTTCTCTCAGAGCTGGGCGGAGACAAAGCATGTGCCTGTGGACGAAGGAAACCCTGGCCCTACCTTCGCCATCGGCGCCGACTTGCCCCAGGAGCAAGAGGAGGCGTTGGTGGGCTTCCTCCGTGCAAACAAGGATGCGTTCACGTGGAGCGCCTCCGACCTGGTGGGGGTCCCGAGGGACGTGATCGAGCACCACCTCATGGTGTGCCCGAACGCACGTCCAGTGAAGCAAAAGGCAAGGAGGCAAGCTCAGGAGAAGCAGGCGTTCATCACCCAGGAGGTCGGCAAGCTAAAGGAGGCCGGGATCATCCGGGAGGTGCGTTACCCGGAGTGGCTTGCCAACCCGGTGGTCGTCCCGAAGAAGTGAGGGAAGGAACGTATGTGCGTCGACTTCACGAGCCTCAACAAAGCCTGCCCCCAAGACCCATTCCTGCTGCAGCGCATCGATCGGATCGTGGACTCCACTGCGGAGTGCGACCTCCTATGCTTCCTGGACGCTTTCTCAGGCTACCATCAGATCAAAATGGCGGCGGAGGACGTCGAGAAGATGGCTTTTCTCACCTCGTGCGGAGTGTTCTGCTACACGTGCATGCCTTTCGGGCTACGGAACGCCGGGGCGACCTTACAGCGGCTGATGCACATCGCCCTAGGGCCGCAGCTCAGGAGGAATGCAGAAGCTTACGTCGACGACATCGTGGTCAAGTCCAGGGAGGCCAAGACCCCGATCGAGGACTTGGAGGAGACATTCGCCAGCCTGAGGGAGGTGAACCTGAAGCTCAACCCCGAGAAGTGCGTCTTCGGGGTCCCATCGGGCAAGCTGCTCAGTTTCCTGGTGTCACACCGGGGAATCGAGGCGAACCCGGAGAAGGTCAATGCCATAAACAAGATGAGCGTGCCCCAGACCCTCAAGGAAATGTAGAAATTGGCAGGTTGCGTGACCTCCTTGGGGCACTTCATCTTCAAACTCGGCGAACGGGCCCTGCCGTTCTTCAAGATCATGAAAAGGAAGGGGGCCTTCGAATGGACCCCGGAGACAGACGCAGCCTTTGAGGAACTCAAGCAGTACCTCACGAGCCCGCCAGTGATGGTGGCGCCTCGTCCTCGGGAGCCCCTGCTGCTATACCTGGTTGACACCCCCCACTCCGCCAGCGCTGCGTTGGTGGCGGTCAGGGAAGAGCGTGCCGACACACGCGCCACATCGACGGGCGCCGGCGGGCCCCCAAGTATGGAGCAAGGGGGCTCGCGGGTTGCCAAGGAGCCCGCTTCTCCCCAAGACGGTGCTCCTGAGACCCCAGCCGTTCCGACGGCCCCTGAAGCGCTCAACCCTCATGAGGCCCCGGCCGCTCCGACGGCCCCCGAGGCGCTCAAGCCTCTTGGGCCCACCACGGAGCAGGACACCGGAGGGGGCTTCACCCTCGTTGAACACCCGGTGTACTACGTCAGTACAGTGCTGAGGGACGCGCGTTCACACTACCCCATGCAACAGAAGCTCCTCCTAGCGCTTCTTGTCGCTTCGAGGAAACTGCGCCACTACTTCCAGGGACATCCCATCAAGGTCGTCTCTGCGTACCCCTTGGAGAAGGTCCTGCGCAACCCCAACGCGCCGGGAAGAGTCGCCGAATGGAACATCGAGCTGTAGGCCTTCAACATTGAGTTCAGCACGACCAGGGTCATCAAGGGGGCAGCCCTAGCAGACTTCGTGGCGGAGTGGACAGACGCCCCCGACCGGGGGCTGGACGACAGCCAGTTCCTCACCCCTGGCTTTGAGACACCTGAGGGTTGGATCATGCATTTCGACGGAGCCTTCACGCGCATGGGAGTAGGGGCTGGGGTCGTGCTCACCTCCCCGATAGGGGACCAGCTCTGTTACGCTGTGCAGCTCTATTTCCAGCATGGAGAGAAGGTCTCCAACAACATCGCAGGGTACGAGGGCCTCATCGCCGGCCTCAAGGCGGCGGCGGCCTTGGGGATTCGGTGCCTCACCGTCAAGGGCGACTCCCAGCTCCTCGTCAACTTCTCCAACAAAGAGTATACACCCAAGGACGAGCACATGGAGGCGTATTTGGAAGAGGTACATAAGATTGAAAAACGTTTTCAGGGCTTGGAATTGCAGCACATCCCGCGCAGCGCGAACAAGGAGGCCGATGACATCGCCAAGAGGGCGTCACGCCGCGAGCCCCAGGATCCGAGCGTCTTCGAGGAGCGGCTCTTCAAACCCTCCGCAGCGCCACCCACCGAGGACCCGGCGCCACGAAGTGGGGAGCTCCCCCCAGCGCCGCCCTCGTGGGCTCCGGACTGTGGCCAGGCCTCGGGAGCCCGACTGCTCCTGGCACTGGAGCCGTAGGATGACGACTAGATGCAGGAGTTCAGGGCGTACCTACTTCACGGCACGCTACCGGAAAAGGAGGAAGACGCGGAGCGCGTAGCACGGCAAGCCACGGCTTACTGCATGCAGGACGGCGACTTGTACCGCAGGCGCCCGAATGACGTCGCGCTGTGGTGCATCTCCAAGGAGCAGGGGTGCGAGCTGCTGGCCGACATCCACAGAGGAGACTGCGGGCACCACTTCTCGTCACGCACCCTTGCAGGAAAGGCGTTCCGATCAGGCTTCTACTGGCCCTCGGCGCTTAACGACGCCATCGAGCTGGTCCGGTCTTGCGAGGCCTGCCAGTTCCACGCCAAACAGATTCACCAGCCCGCGCAGGGCCTCCAGACCATCCCGCTCTCCTGGCCCATTGCGGTCTGGGGGCTGGACATACTGGGGGCCTTCCCATGGGCAGCGGGCGGATACCGCTACCTCTACGTCGCCATCGACAAGTTCACCAAGTGGGCGAAGGTGGAGCCCGTGCGCACCATCCCAGTCGGATCAGCCGTCAAGTTCGTCAAGGGCCTCGTAAGCCGATTCGGCGTCCCCAACCGCATCATCACCGAGAACGGTTCGCAGTTCACAAGTAACCTCTTCAGGACCTATTGCACTAACCTTGGAACGCAGATATGCTACGCCTCGGTAGCCCACCCACGGAGCAACGGCCAGGTGGAGCGCGCCAACGCCGAGGTCCTGCGAGGCCTCAAGGCAAGGAGCTTCAAGAAGAAGCTTGAAGCTTGCGGCAGGGTTGGGCCGATGAGCTTCAGTCCGTACTATGGTCCATCCGCACCACCGTGACTAAGCCCACCGGCGAGACCCCGTTCTTCCTCGTCTAAGGAGCCGAAGCCGTCCTCCCACATGAGGTCAAGCACCGGTCCCCGTGAGTCTTGGCATTCGACGAGGAGCGTCAGGATGCCGCGTGAGGAACGGACCTCGTGCTCGGGGAGGAGGCACGTCGCCGAGCCTCGCTCTGAGCTGCGAGGTACCAGCAGGCGCTACGGCACTACCACCGCCGTAACATCCGCTCCAGGACCCTCGAAGTCGGAGACCTCGTCCTGAGGCAGGTCCTCTCCAGGGAGGCTTGCACAAGCTCTCGCCCATGTGGGAGGGCCCGTTCAAGGTCGCTCACGTCTCCAGGCCTGGCGCCGTGCGCCTGGAGACTCAGGACGGGGTCCGCATCCAAAATGCCTGGAACATCCAGCACCTTCGGAAGTTCTACCCGTGACACTCTCATGTAATAATGAGTGGGCTGTATACGCCCGGAGCCCCCCGAGGACGCGGAGGGGTTCCTTCCCACGCAATGTGGAAGCCACAGCTCCGTGCAGGCGGACAACACTGCCCTCCAATGACTATGCCCATGCAACTTGGATGCCCTACGCTCAGCGCTGGGGGAAGACGAAGATGAAGACTAGTCTAGGTGCCGGACGCGGCTCTTATTTGCTCTTCTGATGTTTGGATTTGCCAACTTTTCTGGAACAAAACTCGGGGTTTTTTCCAATCATGTTTTAAAGAAAAGGGGCAGGGATTTGTTTTCATCGCCATTTCCTATCTTGGGTTCTCTCTCCTCGAGTCGAGCACTCGCCTGCTTCCCTCCCCCTCGCACCCCACGAGGGGGGCTGGGGGGCACGGTGCTCGCACCTCGCCAAGGCCTTGGCGCCCGGATCCCCGCGTGGTACTCCCGGATGAGTCAGCAGGCGCGTGTCGCTTCGTACTCGCTCGGGGGCTCCACTCATGGCCCGACGCGCCATCTCGGAGCCTCGGGAGGCCCGCGCCTCCCGGGGAAGGAAACACAATTTTTTGGGGGAGTCGCTTGAGCGTCAAGGGGGGCTCCTGAGCAACGCGCCTCAGGAGTCTTACCGGTCATATAGCCACTCGCCCCTTGATGTCGTCCTGGTGATCCGGTCGGCGTCAAGGGTGTTGAGGCCTCACCTCGTAGTTGCGTCCTGGTGATCCGGTCGTACATTACGGTGGTCGAGGAATGCGCGGGACTGGGACCTGCCGACGTAGGCTGCTTGAGCGTCAAAGGGGGCTCTTGAGCAACGCGCCTCAGGAGCCTTACCAGTCATATAGGCACTCGCCCCTTGATGTCGTCCTGGTGATCCGGTCGGCATCAAGGGTGTCGAGGCCTCACCTCGTAGTTGCGTCCTGGTGATCCGGTCGTACATTACGGTGGTCGGGAAATGTGCGGGACTGGGGCGTGCAGACACAGAGTGCCGAAAGGGCTCCCAACCTGCCTCGCACATAAGAAGAAGAAGTCCCCAGGACGTCTGGACTCCCCAAGCGCCATAGCCAGACCTCCCCGACGAAAAGCCTACCATGGGCATGTCAAGCTAAGTACCCTAACCACGGTCAGCAGGAAGTTTCAAATTGACAACGACACAAGAACCAGGACAAACGATAAGGGTACTAACAAGGGCGCAAGCGCCGAAACTCATTACATGCCCATAGGGGCCCCCTTGGTTCTTTGATTACAGGAACGGAAGGAGAGAAGGAGAAAGAAAGTGAAGAAGCCCCCTCGGGGGCTGCCGCTCCGGGAGCCCTGGCGTCGGCACACCGGCACTCAGTCGGAGTCCTCCTCTTCCTTGACGGCCCCATGGAGGTGCGCCGGCATGGCCACTCCTGGAGCAGAGGAGCGGCGCCGCGGCGGCTGGCTACCCCCCGAGGTCCGGGCGCGCCGGCGCGTTGGCGCCCAGTAGCTGCTGTCCCTGCGGTCGCTCGGGCTCTCCTCGTAGGGGGCGTCGCTGCCGCTGGAGACGCGGCACCCATCGCGAAGGGCAAGCTCATCTCAAAGATCGTCGCGGCCGTCGTCTTCCGGGCAGCACCCCAGGCGCTCGCCCTCTCCCCCGAAGATCTTGATGAAGAGCGTCCCCACCCCGTCGAACTTGAAGTGAAGGGTGCGCCTCCCCTCCAGGCCGCGAGCGCGGGCAAACGTCTGCCACCCACGGTTCAGGTACACGTGACCCCCGGGGGTGACCTCGACCTCCACCCACGAGGCCGGGCAGCAGCAGCAGTCGGCCTGCAGCCATAGGCCAGCAGGCCCCCTGGCCGGCAGCGCCTCCGCAAAGAAGCACGGGAGTTGAAACGAAGCAGTCTCCGACCTCTACGCCCACACCAAAAACTCCTGGGCCGGGTCAGCTGAACGGAGCCGCGGGCGCGGCGGCCGGGCGGCCACCGTCAGCCTCCCGCCGCGGGCGACACCACCACGACTATTGCGGCCGCCCGCGCTGGACGGAGCCCCCCCGCGGCCGCCGATGGAAACCCCGGGCTGCGCTAATGCGCGCCCGTGCCCACGGGGAACCACCACCGGCGTCGTGGCGCACTTTCGGGGACGACCGCGGCCCCTCCTGGGCGGCGGTGAGGCAGGGCTCTCCTCGGAGGCCTTCCCTTTCTTGGCGGCAGAGAACTTCCTCACAGATGCCATGGGTGGGAGAGCGGCGGCTTGAAGATTGGGAGGCAAAGCGGATGAAGATGTGTTGAGGGTTCTCTCGCCCTCGCCCGCTTATATACAACCAAGGGCCAACCGGCGCCCCCTCGCGTCCCGGGTGGCGTGCGGCCCGGCCCCGCGTCGGTTCGTCAGCCTCTGAAGCGTCACATCCGCGTGGCCCGAAGGGAGAAGGCCGAGGGAATAGCCGCATTCAAAGAAAGGTAATGATGACCGGTGCGGCGCGCAGGCGTCAACTCAGTTTGACCGGGGGTCCTCGACGTCCTCGGGAGTGGAGGCGTCGTCCCCTGGGCGCGCGACATGTGTTGAGCCTGGCCCGCAGGCGTTTGGGGCCCACGGCGCTTCGGGCCGTCCTCAAGGGCTTCGCCCGGAAGCCAGCTCGAGCGCGCCTTGGGCCCGGGGGCTACTGTCGGCGTTCTGGGAACGGGGGTACCCAGACCTGCCTGCCTGGGGCCCATGGCATGGCCCACCTCATCAGCCAAGCACGGCCTGGCGCGATCTCACTCAAGACAAGGCCCTCGCGAGGACCCGAGCTCGCGAGGGAGGCAGCACCAAGACCAACAGGGAGCAGGCTTCCTCAGGCCCCCTCCGGAGTGGCGGAGATCTCTATGCAGAACCCGGCCTCAAGAGTCAAGGATGACGCAAGGAAGGACAGGCGGGCGCCAGCGCGCCAGGCAGTACAGTTTCCACTTTGGTGTAAAGGGAGCAAGGACGTACGCGGGTTACCAAGGCGCCACCCAAAGGTTTCCAGTCCGGTGCAACAAGACCACGACCACGAGCCCCGCAGGACGGATGTCATCGCCGAGCCCACCTCTGCATCATCAACAGCCACTTTGCAGGCGAAGACCACCCTTGGACAGGGCGGGGATGTACTCCTGTCCCCCTTCAAATTTGTCCGTTGTGGGATTGCTACTTCTTGAGCATGCGTTGGTTTTCCCTTGAAGAGGAAAGGGTGATGCAGCAAAGTAGATAAGTATTTCCCTCAGTTGTTGAGAACCAAGGTATCAATCCAGTAGGAGATACAAGCAAGTCCCCAATAGATGTACCTACACAAATAATCAAACACTTGCACCCAACGCTATAAAGTGGTTCTCAATCCCTTCACGGTTACTTGCAAGGATGAGATCTGATAGAGATAGGTATAAAAGATTGCTAGAACGTAAAGTAAAACAAAAGTAAAAATAATGCAGCGAGATATTTTTGGTATTTTGGTTTTAGATCTGAAAATATAAGATGGAAAATAGACCCGGGGGCCATAGGTTTCACTAGAGGCTTCTCTGATGAAGGAAAATAATACAGTGGGTGAACAAATTACTGTCGAGCAATTGATAGAAAAGCGAATAATTATGAAGATATCCAAAGCAATGATTATGCATATAGGCATCATGTCCGTGTCAAGTAGACCGAAACGATTCTGCATCTACTACTATTACTCCACACATCGATCGACTCCTGCATGCATCTAGAGTATTAAGTTCATGAAGAACAGAGTAACGCATTAGGTAAGATGACATGATGTAGAGGGATAAACTCAAGCAATATGAAGAAAACCCCATCTTTTTATCCTCGATGGCAACAATACAAATACGTGCCTCGCTACCCCTACTTTGTCACTAGGTGAGGACACCGCAAGATTGAACCCAAAACTAAGCACTTCTCCCATTACAAGAATTACCAATCTAGTTGGCCAAACCAAACCAATAAATAGAAGAGACTTGCAAAGATATGAAATCATGCATATAAGAATTCAGAGAAGATTCAAATAATATTCATAGATAATCTGAACATAAACCCACAATTCATTGGATCTCGACAAACACACCGCAAAAGAGTATTACATCGGATGGATCTCCATGAAGATCAGGATGAACATGGTATTGAAGAACAAAGAGAGAGAAGAAGCCATCTAGCTACTAGCTATGGACCCGAAGGTCTGTGGTAAACTACTCACGCATCATCGGAGGGGCAATGGAGTTGATGTAGATGCCCTCCGTGATCGAATCCCCCTCCGGCAGATTATGGGAAAAGGCTCCAAGATTGGATCTCACGGGAAAAGAGTCTTCCGGCGGCGGAAAAGTATTTTTGTGGCCAGGGAATATTTGGGAATTTATAGGCCGAAGAATAGGGTTAGGAGGGCTGCCGTGGGGCCACAAGCCAGGGGGCGCCCCCCCCTAGGGCGCGCCCTGGTGGCTTGTGACGCCACGGCAGGTCTCCTGCCTTCATCTCCAAGTCTGCTGGGTTTCTTCTGGTCCAAGAAAAATCATTCCGAAGATGTTATTCCGTTTGGACTCCGTTTAATATTCCTTATCTGCAATACTCAAAACAAGGAAAAAACAGAAACTGGCACTAGGCTCTAGATTAATAGGTTAGTCCCAAAAATAATATAAAATAGCATATTAATGCATATAAAACATCCAAAACAGATAATATAATAGCATGGAACAATCAAAAATTATAGATACGTTGGAGACGTATCAAGCATCCCCAAGCTTAATTCCTGCTCGTCCTTGAGTAGTTAAATGATAAAAATAGAATTTTTGATGTGGAATGCTACCTAACATATTTATCCATGTAATATTCTTTATTGTGGCATGAATATTCAGATCCATAAGATTCAAAACAAAAGTCTAATATTGACATAAAAACAGTAATACTTCAAGCATACTAACAAGGCAATTGCGTCCTTTCGAAATAACATGACCTTAGAAAGTTATCCCTACAAAATCATATGGTCTGGCTATGCTCCATCTTCCCCACACAAAGTATCTAAATCATGCACAACCCCGATGACAAGTCAAGCAATTGTTTCATACTTTTTATGTTCTGAAACCTTTTCAACTCTCACGCAATACATGAGCGTGAGCCATGGATATAGCACTATAGGTGGAATAGAATATGGTGGAGGTTGCAAGGAAAAAGGAGAAAGTCTCACATCAACTAGGCATATCAACGGGCTATGGAGATGCCCATCAATAGATATCAATGTGAGTGAGTAGGGATTGCCATGCAACGAATGCACTAGAGCTATAAGTGTATGAAAGCTCAAAAAGAAAACTAAGTGGTTGTGCATAAGATGAAAAATTCCACTAGTTATATGAAAGTGACAAAATAGGAGACTCTCTATCATGAAGATCATGGTGCTACTTTGAAGCACAAGTGTGGAAAAAGATAGTAACATTGTCCCTTTTCTCTTTCTCTCATTTTTTTTCTTTTTTTTTAATTTTATTTTGGTGGGCATCTTTGGCCTTTTTTTTTATTTGGGCTTCGCTGGCCTCGTTTATTATTTGTAAAGTCCGGAGACTCATCCCAACTTGTGAGGGAGTCATAGCTTCCATCATCCTTTTCTCTCACGGGACAATGCTCTAATAATGAAGATCATCACACTTTTATTTACTTACAACTCAAAAATTACAACTCGATACCTAGAAGAAAATATGACTCTATATGCAATATGAAAGTGATGGTGCGTGTCATGAAAAACGGAAAGGTGGAAGTTGCATGGCAATATATCTCGGAATGGCTATGGAAATGCCATAATAGGTAGGTATGGTGGCTGTTTTGAGGAAAATATATGGTGGCTGTTTTGAGGAAGGTGGGTTTGATGCACCGGCGAAAGTTGCGCGGTACTAGAGAGGCTAGCAAAGGTGGAAGGGTGAGAGTGTGTATAATCCATCGACTCAACATTAGTCATAAAGAACTCACATACTTATTGCAAAAGTCTATTAGTTGTCGAAACAAAGCATTAGACGCATGCTCCTAGGGGAGAGGTTGGTAGGAGTTAACCATCGCGCACTCCCGACCCTCACACAAAGGTTGACAATCATTAAACAAATCATGCTCCGACTTCGTTACATAACAGTTCACCATCGTGCATGCTACAGGAATCACAAACTTTAACACAAGTATTTCTTCCAATTCACAATTAATCACTAGCATGACTCTCATATTACCATCTTCATATCTCAAAACTATATACAAGAAATCAAACTTCTCATAGTATTCAATGCACTTAATATGAAAGTTTTATTATATCCCTCTTGGATGCCCATTATATTAGGACTAAATTCATAACCTAAACCAATTACCATGCTGTTTTAAAGACTCTCAAAATAATATAAGTGAAGTATGAGAGTTCAATAATTTCTATAAAATAAGACAGCACCGTGCTCTAAAAAGATATAAGTGAAGCACTAGAGCAACATTGCCTAGCTCAAAAGATATAAGTGAAGCACATAGAGTATTCTAATAAATTCACGATTCAGCGTGTCTCTCTCCAAAAAAAATGTGTGCAGCAAGGATGATTGTGGCAAACTAAAAATCAAAGACTCATATCATACAAGACGCTCCAAGCAAAACACATATCATGTGGTGAATAAAAATATAGCCTCAAGTAAATTTACCGATGGATTGAAGACGAAAGAGGGGATGCCTTCCGGGGCATCCCCAAGCTTAGGCTTTTTGGTATCCTTGAATATGGCTTGGGGTGCCTTGGGCATCCCCAAGCTTAGGCTCTTGCCACTCCTTATTCCATAGTCCATCAAATCTTTACCCAAAACTTGAAAACTTCACAACACAAAACTCAACAGAAAACTCATGAGATCCGTTAGTATAAGAAAAATAAATCACCACTTTAGGTACTGTTGTGAACTCATTCTTTATTTATATTGGTGTAATATCTACTGTATTCCAACTTCTCCATGGTTCATACCCCCCGATACAAGCCATAGATACATCAAAATAAGCAAACAACACAAAGAAAACAGAATCTGTCTAAAACAGAACAGTCTGTAGCAATCTATAGACTTCGAATAATTTTGTAACTCCAAAAATTCTGAAAAATTAGGAAAATAAGCGAAATTTATATATCAATCTTGTGTAAAAATTTCAAATCAAAAGCACGTTCCAGTGAATTTACAAAATTCCTGGACTGAGATCAAAAGTTTCTGTTTTTCAGCAAAATCAAATCACAAACACCGTAGACCATCCCAAAGGTCTTACTTGGCTCAAACACTAATTTAAACAAGAAAACACAATTACTACAGAGGTAATAATGTGTAAAACACTCAAAAACAGAAGCAAAAAAAAAGCATAAAAATAAAATTGGGTTGCCTCCCAACAAGCGCTATTGTTTAACGCCCCTAGCTAGGCATAACGCAATAGATCTAGGTATTGTCATCTTTGGTATTGGCAACTTTTGTGAGGGTCTTCTCAAATCCGGGGGGCTCTTTCCTCTTCCCCGAGTTTGTCGGAGAAGAAACCATCTTAATATCCAAAATATCCAAACGCTTATTGCAAATAGTAATCAAAGTATTCAAGCAATTGAGGTTCCCACTAATATGTTTAAGGGGTTCGTGATATTGTTGTAACTCGACCAAGTGCTTATGTAAGTCACTCAATTTGTCGAGAATTTGAACTCCCTCTTCTAAGAAAACAAACCCCTTTTTTGATGGAGGAACCCCCAAAATCCCCTCCAAAACTTCATAAGCAGCGTTCGTATCTAGTTCAATAAAATTCCCTTTCGAGGCGAAATCTAAGAGCTCCCTATGAGGCAAAGCCAATCCAATGTAAAAATTTCTAAGCAAGACCTTTGCATCTCCTTTTAGGTTGGAGATACGATAAGATTCCATTAGCCTATACCAGGCATCTTTCAAATTTTCCCCTTGTTTTTGTTTGAAGTATAGAACTTCAAAATCTGGTGACAAAGTGGAAGTAGTAACGCTAGACATAGCAACAAGTAAGAGATCCGGTAGGAAAAAAGCAAACGAAAAAGAGGGCGAATAAAAAGGCAAATCTTTTTGGTTTTTTCTGAAAATCGTTTTAGAAGTGGGGGAGAGGAAAACGAGAGGCAAATGGAAAATAAAGTAAATGCAAGAGATGAGTTTGTGATGGGTACTTGGTAGGCTTGATGTAGATCTCCCCGGCAACGGCGCCAGAAATCCTTCTTGCTACATATTGAGCATGCGTTGGTTTTCCCTTGAAGAAGAAAGGGTGATGCAACAAAGTAGATAAGTATTTCCCTCAGTTGTTGAGAACCAAGGTATCAATCCAGTAGGAGATACAAACAAGTCCCCAATAGATGTACCTACGCAAATAATCAAACACTTGCACCCAACGCTATAAAGGGGTTGTCAATCCCTTCACGGTTACTTGCAAGGATGAGATCTGATAGAGATAGGTATAAAAGATTGCTAGAACATAAAGTAAAACAAAAGTAAAAATAATACAGCGAGATATTTTTGGTATTTTTGGTTTTAGATATGAAAATATAAGATGGAAAATAGACCCGGGGGCCAAAGGTTTCACTAGAGGCTTCTCTCATGAAGGAAAATAATACGGTGGGTGAACAAATTACTGTCGAGCAATTGATAGAAAAGTGAATAATTATGAAGATATCCAAGGCAATGATTATGCATATAGGCATCACGTCCGTGTCAAGTAGACCGAAACGATTCTGCATCTACTACTATTACTCCACACATCGACCGACTCCTGCCTGCATCTAGAGTATTAAGTTCATGAAGAACAGAGTAACGCATTAGGTAAGATGACATGATGTAGAGGGATAAACTCATGCAATATGATGAAAACCCCATCTTTTTATCCTCGATGGCAACAATACAAATACGTGCCTCGCTACCCCTACTTTGGCACTGGGTGAGGACACCGCAAGATTGAACCCAAAATTAAGCACTTCTCCCATTGCAAGAATTACCAATCTAGCTGGCCAAACCAAACCAATAACTCGAAGAGACTTGCAAAGATGTGAAATCATGCATATAAGAATTCAGAGAAGATTCAAATAATATTCATAGATAATCTGAACATAAACCCACAATTCATCGGATCTCGACAAACACACCGCAAAAGAGTATTACATCGGATGGATCTCCATGAAGATCATGAAGAACATGGTATTGAAGAACAAAGAGAGAGAAGAAGCCATCTAGCTACTAGCTATGGACCCGAAGGTCTGTGGTAAACTACTCACGCATCATCGGAGGGGCAATGGAGTTGATGTAGATGCCCTCCGTGATCGAATCCCCCTCCGGCAGATTACTGAAAAAGGCTCCAAGATTGGATCTCATGGGAACAGAGGCTTCCGGCGGCGGAAAAGTATTTTTGTGGCTCTTTTTAGTATCCAGGGAATATTTGGGAATTTATAGGCCGAAGAATAGGGTTAGGAGGGCTGTCGTGGGGCCACAAGCCAGGGGGGCGCGCCCTGGTGGCTTGTGACGCCACGACAGGTCTCCTGGCTTCATCTCCAAGTCTGCTAGGTTTCTTCTGGTCCAAGAAAAATCATTCCGAAGATTTTATTCCGTTTGGACTCCGTTTAATATTCCTTATCTGCAATACTCAAAAACAAGGAAAAAACAGAAACTGGCACTGGCTCTAGATTAATAGGTTAGTCCCAAAAATAATATAAAATAGCATATTAATGCGTATAAAACATCCAAAATAGATAATATAATAGTATGGAACAATCAAAAATTATAGATACGTTGGAGACGTATCAGGGATCCCTTCCCGCCATTGTGATAAGGAAGAGGACCCGGGCCGCTGCTATATATAGAGGCTAGGTTGCACCGTAGAGGAGGACGGACGCTCCACACCAAGACTAGCAGAGAGCCAAGAACACCACTCGAGCGCCCTCACGAGGCTCCTCACCACTGTATTAGTTCATCCACCACACCTCCTCGAGAGGCAATCCACCAAAGCAGGAGTAGGGTATTACGCTTCGTAGCGGCCTGAACCTGGTAAACCACCGTGTCCATCTTCTTCCTCGTCATCGTGCGAGTTCATCGTCCTAACCATCGAGTAGTGAGCTAGGGAGGGCGAGGCTGCAGGGGATCTTCGCACACGCCCCTGTGTTCAAACCTTGAGGGTTTTGCGGAGCCCGAAATCCGACACACTAATATTGAAGATTGTTCCCTCAACTTGCATCTTGCGGATTCTACCATCAAGAAACCTTTAGGTGAAATTAATTATGTGATTATTATTGCAAATAAAAATTATGTGCCTGTAGATTTCATTGTGCTTGATATTGATTGCAATCCTTCTTGTCCCATAATACTTGGAAGACCCTTCTTACGAACTATAGGTGCAATCATTGACATGAAAGAGGGAAACATAACATTCCAATTCCCATTAAAGAAAGGGATGGAACACATCCCTAGGAATATAATTAAACCACCTTATGAATCAATTATGAGAGCTACTTATGGGCAGAGTGTCAAAGATGACAAAACTTGAAACTATGCATTATGCCTAGCTAGGGGCATAAAACAATAGCGCTTGTTGGGAGGCAACCCAATAGTATCTTTAAATTTTTTCTGTGAACTTTCTGTTTATTTTTAATAATGTGATTATTGACTCTGTAATGATTGTGTTTTTGTGTTTAAATTAGTGTTTGTGCCAAGTAAAGCCTTTGGGGTGACTCACAAGATGAGTAGAATCGATGTTGAAACAAAACAGAAACTTTTGACACAAGTACAGGAATTTTCATCTTTTGCTGGAGCGTGATAATGATCTGCAAATTTTTAAAAAGTGTTGCTATAAATTTTTTGGAGATTTGCCTAATTTTTCAGAATTTTTACAGTTACATAAGTATAGGTTCTCTACAGATTGCTACAGACTGTTCAGTTTTAGACAGATTCTGTTTTTGCTTGCATAGTTGCTTATTTTGATTAAACTATGGATTGTATCGGGGGGATAAGCCATGGAGAAGTTAGAAAACAGTACCTATTCTGCATTTATGAAATTTGAATCAATTTACAACAGTACTTAGATTGTGCAATATGTTTCTTATACTAACGGATCTCATGAGGTTTTGTTGAGTTTTGTGTGATTGAAGTTTTCAAGTTTTGGGTGTTATCTTGATGGCCAACGGAATAAGGAGTAGAAAGAGCCTAAGCTTGGGGATGCCCAAGGCACCCCAAGGTAATATTTTAAAGGAGACTCAAGTGTCTAAGCTTGGGGATGTCCCAGAAGGCATCCCCTCTATCGTCTCAAATCCATCGGTATGTCACTTGAAGCTATATTTTTATTCGTCACACGATATTAGTTTTGCTTGGAGCGTTGTTTGATTTTGTTTGATTTTGTTTGATTTTACTTTTAGTTTGCCACAATCATTGTTTTCTGGACACACCTATTTAAGAGAGACACACATTCATCATAATTTGTTAGAATACTCTATGTGCTTCACTTATATCTTTTGAGCTTAGAAGTTGCTCTAGTACTTCATTTATATCTTTTTGAGCACGGTGGCGTGTAGATTTTAAAGAAATGATTTCACTCTCATTCTTCTTTTATATTTGTTTGAGAGTTAATAAATAGTGACAGTAATTTTCATGGGTCATACAGACTAGTCCAAAAATATTAGGTATTCAAAGAGTGATAATCAAAACCATCATGTAGCACATATAAAGAATTTGTGGGTTAATGATATTGATGTAGTAATGTGAAATAGGTGTGAGTTCATAATTGTTAAACCGTAGAAGTGTTGATATTAAGAGGGGTTGACATTTTTGTTCATCTAAAAATTAAAGAGGCATGGTGATGGTGTGTGAGCATTTCTATTCCTCGTTGAAATCCTAGTGTTGTTTCGGGTCAGAAGCATGCGATGGTTAACTCCTACCAACCTCTTCCCTCGGGGCATGCGATCAGTACTTTGATTTATGATAAACTAATAAAACTTTGCAATAAGTATATGAGTTCTTTATGACTAATGTGCAACCATGGACATACGCAATCTCACCTCTTCATAATTTGCTAGCCTCTTCGGTACCGTGCATAGCTCGTTCTCACCTCGAGGATCGGTGCAACTTTCGCCGGTGCATCCAAACCCCGTGACATGATACGCTCTGTTGCACATAAGCCTTATTATATCTTCCTCAAAACAGCCACCATACTTACGTATCATGGCATTTACATAGCCATTCCGAGATATATTGCCATTCAAATTCCATCGTCACTTCACATGACTAGTTCGTTCATCGTCATATTGCTTTGCATGATCATATAGAGATGGCATAGTATTTGTGGCAAAGCCACCTTCATAATGTTTTTGATACATGTCACGCTAGATCATTGCACACCCTGGTACACTGCCAGAGGCATTCATACAGAGTCATATCTTCATATTAGTTCTCCATGTTGAGTTGTAAGTAAATAAAAGTGTGATGATCATCATTGTTAGAGCATTGTCCCAGTGAGGAAAGAATGATGGAGATGATGATTCTCCCATAAGTCGAGATGAGACTCCTGACGAAAATAAAGATGGGGGAGGCCAAATGAGCCCACCATCCATTCAAAAAAATGAGAGAAATGAGAGAAGGGACTTTGCTACTATCCTTTACCACACTTGTGCCTCAAAGTGGCACCATGTTCCCCATGTAGAGAGTCTGATGATATATCACTTTCTTATGTAGTGGGAATTACCTATTGATTATTTCAAACTTGGCTTGTATATTCCTACGACAGGCTTCCTCAAATGCCCGAGGTCTTCATGAGCAAGCAAGTTGGATGCACACCCCACTTAGCTTCATTTGAGCTTTCATACACTTATAGCTCTAGTGCATCATTTGGATGGCAATCCCTACTCCTTGCATTGACATCTATAGATGGGCATCTCCATAGCCCATTGGTACTCCTAGTTGATGTGAGACTATCTTCTCCACTTCCTACCCCTTTGATATCTACCAACATTCTCTATTCCATTTAAATGCTATGTCCAATGGCTCACGCTCATGTATTGCGTGAAGAATAAAAAGTTAATGCATATTGAAAAAGTACGAACCAATTGCTTGACTTGGACACCGTGGTGCTTAACATTTGTATTATTGTGGTGAAGATGGAGCCATTCCTTGCTAATACAATAAGATGAATGGGGGGTAAACATTTCTTAAGAATCGTATACTTTTAGGAATTAACAATTATGTTTCTTACACTTTGAATATTGCTATGTTAATATTTGTTGATTCATCTTTTCTCAATGAGCATACCTGAATAAGATTACATAGTGGATAGCATTTCACATCAAAAATTCTATTTTTATCATTTACCTACTCGAGGAAGAGCAGAAATTAAGCTTGGGGATGCTTGATACGTCTCCAACGTATCTATAATTTTTTATTGTTCCATGCTGATATATTATCATTTTAGGATGCTTTTTGGGTCTTTATTTACCAATTTTATAATATTTTGAGCACTAACCTATTGACCCAGTGCCCAGTGCCAGTTGATGTTTTCTGCGTGTTTTTTGCTTTTCAGGTTTACAATACCAAACGAAGTCCAATTGCCATGAAACATTTTGATGATTTTTTCTGGACCAAAAGAAGACCTGGAAGCTTCGGAAGGAGGCCGGGGGCCGCACGAGGGCCGCACAAGCCAACAGGGCGTGCCCTAGGGGGGCGCGCCTTGATGGCTTGTGCCTCTCTCGGTTGCCTCCCGACGCCCCTCTCTGGCCTATACATTCTCTTTCACCCTAAAAATAATAGAGGCAGTCCCGAAACCCTTTTCCCGCCGCCGTAAGTCTCTGTTCCGTCACGAGGACATCTGGAGCTCCGTTCTGACACCCTGCCAGAGGGGGGATCGATCACAAAGGGCCTCTTCATCAACCTTGTTGCCCTCATGATGATGTGTGAGTAGTTCACCAGAGACCTACGGGTCCATATCTAGTACCAAGATGGCAATCTCTCTCCCTTAGGATCTTCAATACAATGGTCATCGCATCTTCGCTTCGATCTATCTGATGTAATCCTATTGTCCGGTGTGTTTGTTGGGATCCGATGAATTGTGGGTTTATGTTCAGATTATTCATGAAAAGTATTTGAGATGCCTCTGAATTATATTATCTCTTATGTGCATGGTCATTATAGCTTCGTAATGCTCTCCGATCTATTGATGTGCTTTGGCCAAGTAGATTGACATTTCATCGGTGGGAGTGGTGCGTTGTGGTAGGTTCTACCTGGCGAGTTTCTATATCCCAGTGACAAAGTAGGGGACAAGATGCGTCTTTGTGTTGTTGCTACTAACGATAAAACGATGGGGTTCATTCATATTGTTTGAGTTTACTTTGTCTACATCATGTCATCGTTCTCCAAGCAGTACTCTATTTTACTTAATACTCTAGATGCATGCTGGATAGCGGTCGGTGAGTGGAGTAGTAGTAATAGGTGTAGGCAGGAGTCGGCCTATTTGCTTATGGATGTGATGCCTATATATACATGATCATTGTCGTGAACATCGCATAACTATCCGCTTTTCTATCAATTGCCCAATAGTAATTTTTTTACCCACCGTATGGTGCCTACATGAGAGATGTCGCTAGGGAACACTATGGCCCCCGGGTCTATTCACTTATATATTCGCAAACGCTAGATTCACCTTGATGCCTTTATTTACTTTTTATTTATTTTGCAATTTATATTTATCAACAATCATCTACACAACTCATTTGCTTGCAAATAACGAGATCAAGGGGATTGACAACCCTCTTGCCTGCGTTGGGTGCAAGTTGTTTGTTCATTTGTGTGCAGCCGCTGAAGACGATTATGGATTGATATTCCTATTGGTTCGATAAACCTTGGTTTCATAACTGAGGGAAATACTTATCCGCTTTGTGCTGCAATTACCCGTTCCTCTTCATGGAAAACCCAACGCAGATCACAAGTATCACCCCGGAGGAGAGAAGGACGGCGGTGGCTCGCGGGCGTACAGAGGGGCTCTAGTGTTGGCTAGGTGGGGAGGGAGAGGTCTAGGTGCTCGAAGTCAAGCGGAGGCTCGAGGCAGCCATGGCGGCAATGGCGAACGGGGAGGGGCTCCGGGGCTCAGGGAGGAGGCTGTGGGTTGCGGAAGAGCTCGAGGACGAGACATATATAGCTGGGGCGAGCTCTAAGTTAACATGCTCACACGTCCATGGAGGTGGGGACGATGGGCAGAGCGCGGACGCGACTGCTGTGGAGCGTCGGGCAAGAAAGAGGGGGGAGAGGGTTCCGGAGCGAGTGCATGTCCTTGGCCAAGCTGCTGGTGAAGGTACCGTGGGGAGAGCTCGATGAATGCATGAGGTAGAAGGCCCCAACTGCCAGAGCGCGTTTGGTGGCTTGCCAGCCACGTGGTCACCACGTGGCCATGGCATAGACACATGTTCTGGCCGGCCCAAGTGTGTGTGGCGTGTTAAGCACTCCCCAGGTAGATGCTAGGAGGAAGGAGACAACAACAGTGGCTCAAGAGATGAGTGGACAAGGCTCATACACCATTCAACAGCAAGGTGTTTGATGAGAACTATCGGAGGCACACTTGGGGATATCTACTGCTCTTTTGTTGAGTATGATCACACACTAAGTTGACCATCTATGCAAAGTTTTATCTCAAATTGATGAAGATAACTAGCACTTGCTTCACAAAGTGCCAATCTGGACAGAAATGAAAAAGTTGAAGCTCTGCTCACATAGAGTGCTGGGATGAGCTGAAATTTAGTGGAGGATGATTATTTGGGCATATGAAGACACTGCAAAAATTTCATACCATTTAGAAAACAAAATGGTACTTCCTTCACAATGGTCCTCTCTGGACAGAAACTTAGGAAAATTATAGAGAAATATTGGCTAAATGAAATGATCCAGAATGTTGTGAAGGGTGGTTATATTGGTGGTAAAAGGTTCTGGTAAAACTTCAGAAATTATGGAGCCATATAAATATAGTTGCTTCACAAACTGAAATTATGACCAGAAACAAAGATTGGATGGTGTGCTCACCATGAGCATGGAATCTTGAATATTTTTTCATATCCAAGGTCCATATAAATCAAATGAATTTTTAGAATTTTGTGGGAATTTGTGGCAAGACAGAAATATAGGTTGCTTCACAACCTAGAAAAAAGGAATATTCCCAAGAAATAAATATTGGGGTTGGGCTAGGATGGAAATGACATGACCTTGGGGAGGATTTGAGAGTGGCAAGCCACTAGAGAGGGGACGAAGAGATGATCTTCCCAGGTTTCCAGACCACGGAGCCACAGAAAAAGAAATACAAAGCAAAATTCAAAGAAATCCAAAAGAAAAAGAAAGGGCCAAAAATTGGGGTCTCACGGACTTCAAGTTTCTGCGAGGATAGGACCGCATAGTGGGCATTACACACACCCTGTGTTTTGTATCACATCACTATGTTTAAGAAAGCTCAAAATTAGGACCAACAAATAATTTTTGTGCGCATGTGATGCTTGAATTGATTGTTGTTTGCTTGCTTGTTTGAGTGTGCTTCTAATTCATATAAACTCTCCTACTCTCACAACTTCTCTCCTTGATCTAAAATCTTGCCCAATGATCATGCCATGTGTATAGGTCATAAAACTATTTTTATACAAAAATATTTTGGCCAAAAAGCATTTATTAAATTTAGGTTTCCAAAAACCCCTGAGTTGAGGCTTGAACTACAAGTACTTAAATTAGGATATTTTAAATCTTTCAAAAATTATATTTGGAACCTATTAGCTATAAGACTCCCCAAAACCGCAAAAATAATATTTTAAAATGTATTTCTATATTTTATTTTAAAGCTTTTTACTGAGGCCCAAAATGGTCTTTTATTGGGAAACATTATTTTAATGTTTCAAAATAATTTGAGAAAATTTAGGGAAACTAAAATGGACATATATGTTCCATATATAAGAGTTTCAACACATGGTCATGTTGAAAATATTGGACAAAACCCTTGAAAACTATTTCTGGAAATTTCAAGTATTTTAGATATGTCTACCAAGAAATATTGTCAAATAAATCCAGGAAAATTCCAGCAAGTCACATATTCCTAAAATATTGATCATATCAAGTGTCATCTCAATCCAACTTGATTTGGTTCGTCAAAGTATCTGAAACCCCTCCCTGTCCATTTCCTAGTTTGAACAACTTTACGCTATCAAGTATCACCAATTGTGGTCAAAATTGGTGGGCATGCTCAAAATGCATATTATTCCATCTACCCCAAGTGGTTGATCAAGGAGAATAGTGCAACTTGCCCAAATCTATTCAAAACCATTTCTCCTGATTTCTAGGGTTTGAAAATTTGCATTAGAAAGTTTCTCCTATTGAGCTTAGATTTTTACCACAAGTCACTTTGGTCCTAAGATTCACTCCTACCAACTCCTGATCAAGGAGAACAAGTTACCTAGCCCAAACCAGCATCAAACACTTTCAGGTGAAATCTAAAAATCATTGTTTTCACCTCTTAAACTATTCTCCTTGACCTAAATTTTTTACCACATCATCTCCTAGTCATCTTCTACCTCTAGTAAGAACCACTTAGCCTTAGCTTAGTTATTTGGGGGGTAAAATCCTCACTCTCTCTCTCTGGAAAACAATGGCAGTACCTCTATCTCCTACATTTTCTTTTCCCTGCCTCTCCCTTAGCCCCTAAGAGTGCTTGAGCATCTCCAGAACCCCCAAGCAATAGCATACACGAGTGGCCACACCTAGGACGCAAGAGGCATGCCATGACATGCCAAAAGCGTGCTCTGGAGCGCGCTATAGTGCCCACCCGCACTATAGCTCGAGCATCCCGAGGATCATGATAACCTAGGTTGGTGCAAACATGTCCCCCGAGGACACCTCAGCGTCCGCAAGACGCCACTGTGTCAGCCCCCTCCTCCCTCTCTCTCCAGCAACCCTGCCCGCGCGTGCCTGAGCACCGCCCACGCCTGACAGTCCCTGTATATGCCCCTGGCCCGCCTCGAGCTCGCCCTACTTCTTCCCTTTCTTCCCAGCACGCTGCAGTAGCCCCACGAACACTACAGGACGCCAGATCTCTCCTCCCGTTGCCACCAGAGTCGTTTTTGTGTCCGCCGGTGAGCTCTGCCCACGATGGACTGTCTCACTGCTATTTACGGCCTCCCCTCGCCCCTCACTCCGGTCTCCTCGCTCCCTCTCCCTAATCGACCCCCTGCACCACCCTCTCCTCCCAGAGTCGCCCGACCTCGAGATCAAGATCGAGCTCCACCGACTCGGGTCACCGGAGATCTCTCGGTATAGTCCCTCTCCGACCCTCAATTTTCTTCCTCTGGATCTCCCTCAACGCGCTGACCCATTCACCTCTCTTCCCCGTGTCTGTTGCGTCTCAGAGCGAGCGGATCAACCACCTCCCGAAGCTCCTCCGTCGTGGTTCCTCATCGCCGGCGAAACCCTCACCTCCGGCGACTGCCACCACCACCCACCGACACATGCTCCCCTCCTGAACACGCCGGTCCCATCCTCTCCTCGAACGGCCACCGAAGACACTTCTAGTGAGCTCGCCACCATCCCTGGCCGGAGGTTGACGACGACCCTGTGGCGCCCGTCCGTCAGCCTCCCACACCCTCTCTCTCTCTCTACCAGTTGGAGCCTGCACGTCGGGTTTGAACCTGGCGGGCGCGCGTGCCCCGGCTCGCCCGGTCCTCTTTCGCCTCTGGGCCGGCTCGGCTCACCCGTCTCGCCCCACTGGTGCAGTGGTTTTTTCCTTTTTTTTTCTATTTTTCCAACTTTTGCAAAAATTCCTCTGGTACAAATATTTGTCCAAATGGAACAATTCCAACTCCTATATTCCTCTAAAAATCTAACCTATTTAATGGTATAACTTCATATTGGTCTCTCACACTTTTCTACACTGTTCAGATTTAAATTAAAATTTTAGAAATTATATCCACTTGTTAAATCAAAATCTTGGTTTGTATTAGTCCAACTCTAAAACTATGAATTATGCTATTTTTAGTTTTCACCCTAGTATTTAATAAAAATGTGTTGACATTTTTCTGAGTGATTTTATTTTTCTGTTTTTGCTATTGTCTTGTTTTTGCCCTGTTACTTTGTGGCGATAGATCACGTTTATGATGAAGGAGTTGAAGGAGGAGTGTTTGAAGACCTTGAAGACCAAGCCAACCAAGGCAAGCAAGCCCTTGACCGTGTTGATGAAACTATTTTATTGCATAACATGATAGCGTTTTCTTTATGCATTAAAGGCATAATATTTGTCATGGAAAACTTACTAGGTTTCCTCTGTTGCTTAATTCGTTGATACCTGTGTTATTCATGACTCTACTTTCGCTGAGTTATGTGGTGGGAAATAGATAGGTGCTATAGTAGTTGGCTACGCAAAGTGGGATGGGTTATGCATGGTGAGTAACAAATGTTATTTTTGCAAACAGAAAGATTTAAGATTTGCTGACCATGCCAACGAAACATGTACAACCACACTACCCCTTATGGGACATGGCTTTATTGATTACGTTGCTCGATACTAGCAAAGATCCCGCACTACTAGTGGCGGTTGTGACTCCGTCACTCTCGATACGGGGTCGTGCCGGAATGGACGACTATGGTTGTTTTCATAGACACCGGGTAAACCATTGAGTTGCCTAGTGGAAATGAAGTGTTGAACTTGTTTAGTGTGATGATATGACACGAGGGCTAGGTACCGACAAGTGGACTCTATGTTAGTGTCTTCTGGGGAAAGGTATTGTCCAGGTGCTTACCTTAGGTACTTAGTGTATCGCGAGTCATGGATGACACGGAAGTTCCCCGAGTCTTGTGGGTAAAGTGTAAAACCTATGCAGAGTGTCAAACTATTCGAATAGCCATGTCCACAGTCAAGGATAGTTGGGTGATCCTATTTAAACTACGTCCACTGTTTTATGAACAATGGGTGTGAGGAGTGAACCTTTAGTCTATGACTGATGGACCTTCGAGGTAGTTAAACTAGAGTTGCGATACCCTGTTTATATTGATATATGTAACCTGCTGATATTTACATCTGTAACCTGTTAATGCATGATTTCTAAAATGTTAGGACATGTCATTACACTCAAAAATTAGCTTTCCGCATAAACTACCAACTTAGTGATGAACCGTGCATGTCATTCTTTTATCAATCGTGGGTTGCTTGCGAGTACATTCAAACTGCTAATTGGCTTGTCCCTGGCTATTTAATTGGCCAGGCATGGAAGAAAAGGAATATGAGGAAGAGTTCTTTGGTGATGAACATGCGAACTAGGACGTTTTCCAAGTCAGAATGCCTGTAGGGGCTAAGGCAGATGGCATGGGTCCATGTTAGCGTTCAAGATTTCCAATGCATGTGTTTTATTTGATGTTTAGCCTCCATGGCCCTATCTATGTAAGACTCGACCATAGTGATCCTATTTTTGTAAGACATTATTTAATGGATATAAAACTCTAGATATTCAGTTCATTGTGTTTAGTGAGCATTGATCTTGGGATCACTGTGCACACACAATCGGAGGCTTCGAGTTACAAGTCGGAGTCCCCAGAACAGACCAACCTCGGCTCTCTCCATTAAAGGAGATGCTACCGCTGGGGTACACTGCCGAAGTGGCTCGGTGGCCGCAGGGGCCAAAGATGCTGGCTGCCCCAGCTTCTCTCCCTTCATTAAGGAAGGAGGTTTCTCCAACGGGTCCTCGGTGACCGAGGCCTCCACCTCGACCGTAGGAATGCTGCAGCTGTCTCCGTGGTGAGCACAGGAGGAGTGTAAGTGTCACCTCCCCCAACACTTCAAGGGCAGGAGGGGAAGAATGACGCTCCTCGGACGCACTGGGCGGAGGAAACCCGCTTGACGACCCCTTGTCCCTAGGGATGGACCGTTGGGGTCTGCAAAAGGCAAAATATTGATCAAAACTCGTGGAGAAAAAAGGAAGTAGAGCATAAAACGCAATGGAGGTGAATGACATTCTTGTTCAACTGGGTTGGTTCGAAATTGTCGGGGCGGCAGCACATCATCGTCATCTTCATCATCATGTCCAACGGCATCATCATTGTCTGTTCGAACATGTTGTCCAAATGTAGTGAACTCGTGCTTGTACTCTGGCTTGAGAACTGCTATTGGTTCATCATCATCGTCATCATCATCACCATCCTGCTGGCGTTGGTGAGTGCCCTCCCACATGAAGGTGACATCGTCGCCATCTTCCACTGCCTCTTCTTCCTGGAGAAAATCATCTGCCAAAGAGTATAACAACCTGCTTGTTGTGGTGAAGAATCCGGATCACAGAAGTTACCCATCCAGTGTTTGCAGAAGTTTGGCTCATCATGGAGTTCAGGGGCTTTGGGTTGTGAATTATTTGCGTCATTTTATGTCTGCTGAACATCATTTCTTGCACAAAACGTCCGAGCTGCATTGTCAGCAAAAATGAACTAAATCATACGAACTGCATTACATGTAAAAAGGGTAATGCGCACTAATGCACACAGACTGCATCATCGCTCTTTGCAAACTGATGTAACCTCACTTCATCCATAAGAAAGGGTGAACATCTACAACCGTACTGCATACTCGACTAAGTGCACTACAAATTCATTTATGGCGAACTGAATTGGGTGAACATCTACAACCGTACTTCATACTCGACTAAGTGCATGATGCTTGTGATCTGCGTTGGGTTTTCTGTGAAGAGGAACGGGTGATGCAACTCAATGCGGGTAAGTATTTCCCTTAGTTAAGAAACAAGGTTTATCAAACCAATAGGAATATCAGTCATCAATTGTCTTCAGCGGCTGCACACAAAAGAGCACACACTTGCACCCAACGCGGCAAGAGGGTTGTCAATCCCCTTGATCTCGTTATTTGCAAGCAAGTGATATGTGTAGATGATAGTAGATCATTGTAAATTGGAAAATAAAATCAAACAAAATAAAAGGCAGCAAGGTATTGAATGCATTTGTAAACTTAAAAGAGGATAGACCTGGGGGCTGTAGTATTCTCTAGTGGCATCTCTCGTGTAGTAGGCATACGGTGGGTAAACAAATTACTGTTGGGCAATTGATAGAAAAGCGGATAGTTATGCAATCTTTATTCATGGCAATGATCATGTATATATAGGCATCACGTCCATAAGCAAATAGACCGACTCCTGCCTACACCTATTACTATTACTCCACCCATCGACCGCTATCCAACATGCATCCAGAGTATTAAGTAAAATAGAGTAATGCTTGGAGAACGATGACATGATGTATACAAAGAGAATTCAATTAATATGAACTAACCCCATCGTTTTATCATTAGTGGCAGCAATACAAAGACGTGTCTTGTCCCTTTCTGTCACTGGGATATAAAGCACCGCCAGATTGAGCCCACTACAATGCACCCGTCTCACTGAAGAAATATCAATCTAGTTGGCCAAACTATTTCAATAGATCGGAGAGATTTACGAAGATATAATGATCATGAAAATAAGAATAATAATAATCGGAGGTGACTCAAATACTTTTCATGAATAATATGAACATAAACCAACAATTCATCGGATCCCAACAAACACACCACACAAAAGGATTACATCGAATAGATCAAAGCGAAGATGCGATGATCATTGTATTGAAGATAAAGAGAGAGAGAGAGAGAGAGAGAGAGAGAGAGAGAGAGATATGCATCTAGATACTAACTACAGACCCGTAGGTCTGTAGTGAACTACTGCAACCCATCATGGAGGCAACAAGGATGATGTAGAGCCCCACCGTGCTCGATTCCCCCTCCAGCAGATCGCCGGAAAAGGTCGCCAGATGGGTATGCGGCGGAACAGAGACTTGCGGTGGCGGAAAAAGTTTTTCGGGAGCTGTCCTATGGTTTTTGGAATATTTGAGGATTTATAGGCCAGAGAAAGGCACGAGAGGGCGGCCGTGGGAGCCACGACCCACCAGGGCGCGACCTGGCCCCCTGGCGCGCCCTATTGTTTCGTGGTGCCCTCGTGCTGCCTCTCGTCTCCTCCCGAAGCTTCCAGGTCTTCTTTTGGTCCAGAAAAAATCATATTAAAGTTTCCTGGCATTTGGACTTCGTTTGGTATGGTAGACCTGAAAAGCAAAAAAACATGCAGAAAACAGCAACTGGCACTGGGCACTAGGTCAATAGGTTTGTACTCAAAAATAATATTATTTGGTAAATAAACACCAAAAAAGTATCCTAGAATGATAATATAATAGCATGGAACAATCAAAAATTATAGATACGTTGGAGACGTATCAGCATCCCCAAGCTTAATTCCTACTCGTCCTCGAGTAGGTGAATGATAAAAACAAGAATTTTTTATCTGACATGCTACCCAACATGTAATCTATTGCAGATTTGTTCATTGAGAAACAATGAATCAATAAACATGAACATAGTAATATTATAAACATAAGAAACATTATCATCAAGTTTCAAAGTATATGATCCGAAAAGAATGTTAACCCCCTATTCATTTTATCATATAAGAATAGCATGGCTCCGTCTTCACCACATAAATACAAATGTCAAGAACCATGGTGTCAAGTCAGGCAATTGGATCGTACTTTTTAACGCACTTCAGTTTTTTATTACTTGCGCAATATATAAGCGTGAATCATGGATATATCATAAAGGTGGAATAGAATATGGTTGTAGGTTTCAAAGGGGTGAAAGTGGAGAAGAAAGTCTCGTATCCACTAGGAGTACCAACGGGCTATCGAGATGCCCATTAATAGATATCAATGCGAGGAGTAGGGATTGCCATTAAACGGATACCCTAGAGCTATAAGTGTATGAAAGCTCAATGGAAGCTAAGTGTTGTGCATCCAACTTGCTTGCTCATGAAGACCTCGGGCATTTGAGGAAGCCCATCATTGGAATATACAAGCCAAGTTGTATAATGAAAATTTCCCACTAGCATATGAAAGTGATAAACATGAGACTCTCTATATGAAGAACAAGGTGCCACTTTGAAGCACAAGTGTGGAATAAGAGGTAGTAGCACTGTCCCTTCTCTCTTTTCTCTCATTTTTTCCTTTTTCTTTTTTTTCTCCTTTTCTTTTTCTTCCCTTTCCTTTTTTTTCTTTTCTCTTTCTCTTTTTTTCGTCCAGAGTCTCATCCCGACTTGTGGGGGAATCATTGTCTCCATCATCCTTTCCTCACTGAGATAGTGCCCTTATAATAATGATCATCACACTTTTATTTACTTACAACTCATCATGAGAAACTGTATGACTCTATATGAATGCCTCTGATAGTGTACCAGGATGTGCAATGATCAAGCGTATCATGTATGAAATTAATGATGAACGATGGCTTCGCTACAAATACTATGTCAGCTTATATGATCATGCAAAGCAATATGACAATGGAAGTACATGTCATATGATGTGACGGTGGAAGTTGCATGGCAATATATCTCGGAATGGCTATGGAAATGCCATGATAGGTAGGTATGGTGGATGTTTTGAGGAATATATAATGAGGCTTATGTGCAACAGAGCATATCATGTCATGGGGTTTGGATGCACCTGCGAAAGATGCACCGATCCTCAAGGTGAGAATGGGCAATGCACGGTACCGAAGAGGCTAGCAAATATGTGGATAAGAGTGTGCGTATATCCATGGATTCACATTAGTCATGAAGAACTCACATACCTATTGCAAGATTTATTAGCTCTCTCGAAGCAAATCACTACTCGCATGCCCCTAGGGAGGAGGTTGGTAGGATTTAACCATCGCGCGCCCCTGACCTAAACAACACTAAGATTTCAACGAGGAATAAGTATGCTCGCACCTCATCACCATGCTATAAAAATATTTGGATGAACAGCAAGTTAACAACCTCTAATTCACGATACCTTTATTAACCAATGATATGCACTCATGCTTTTTCACATTACCACATTAATATCATTAACCATGATTTCTCTTTTATGTGCTACATGTGGTTTTGCTTATGCACTCATTGAATACCTATTATTTTTGGACTAGTCTTATGACCCATGCAAATTACTGTTGTTGTTTATTAACTCTCAAACAAATATAAGTGAAGAATGAGAGTGCAATTATTTCTATAAAATATGTACGCCACTGTGCTCTAAAAGATATAAGTGAAGTACTAGAGCAACTGCCAAGCTCAAAAGATATAAGTGAAGCACATAGAGTATTCTAATAAATTATGATTATATTGTGTCTCTCTAAAGTGGGTGTGTGCAGCAAACAATAATTGTGGGAAACTGAAACAAAAATAAAACTAAAGCAAATGACGCTCCAAGCAAAACTCATATCATGTGATGAATAAAAATATAGCTCCAAGTGACATACTGATGGATTGAGACGAAAGAGGGGATGGCTTACGGGGCATCCCCAAGCTTAGACGCTTGAGTCTTCCTAGAATATTACCTTGGCGTGCCTTGGTCATACCCAAGCTTAGGCTCTTGCCACTCCATATTCCTTCGTCCATCATGATAACACCCAAAACTTGAAAACTTCAGCACACAAAACTCAACAGAAAACTCGTGACATCCGTTAGTATAATAAACATATCAAATACTTTAGGTATTGTTGTAAATTGATTCATATTTTATTATTGCATAAGGTACTATATTCTAAATCCTCCATGATTTGTTTCCCAATATAATCCATGCCATCATCAAAACAAGCAAAACATGCAAGCAAAAACAGAATCTGTCTAAAACAGAACACTCTGTAAAGATCTGTACATAAACTATACTTCTGTATCTTTAAAAGTTCTTAAAAAATAGGAAAACCTCAAGAATTTCTATATACTTTGTAAAAAATTCAGATCATTATCACGCTCGAATAAAAAAATGAAAATTCCTGTACTGGACGCTAAAGTTTCTGTTTTTGCACCGTATCAATTCTACTCATCTTGTGAGTCATCCCAAAGGCTTTACTTGGCACAAACACTAATTAAAACATAAAAACACAATCATTACAGAGGAAACAATCATGTTATGACTCACAAACAGAAAGTAGAACAAGAAAAATAAGATAACTATTGGGTTGCCTCCCAACTAGCGCTATTGTTTTACGCTCCTAGCTAGGCATAATGCATAGTTTCAAGTGTTGTCATCTTTGATATCAAGCTCCTCAATAACAGAACCATGATTCTTATACACAATAGGAATCTTGAAAATAGGGTCCTTTATCAGGTTTATAAAGTTGGGATGCACACTAATCATTTGGAGATCTACGTTTCTTTTGGTAGGAGGGGTACTAATGCTTTTGGGAACATTTATGAACTTGGGACTTTTCCTTCGAGAAGTACTAGCATTAGCTTTTGAGGGTGTGAAAGCGGAACCTACTTTATCAATGACTTCCTCCATTTTATCAATCCTATTCAAGCTTTGTTCTACTCTCTCATCAATAATTGTATCCTTCTCCTTTTAAAGTTTTCAAAGTCATTCCTACTCGTGACCCAAATTGAGTGATGTGATTATGAAGCTTTTTATCTAACTCCTCAATTTGTTCATTAGTAGTCATTTTGTTTTCAATAGCATCATGCCTTTTCATAACATGTTCCATGGTCAAAATAGTTTCATTAATAATAGGAGGAGGTGACCCTACCAAATTTTCCATGGCTTTTAAAGCATCCGAACTGTGACTCATTGAGAAATTACCATCGGTGATTGACAAATCTATACCAAGTAGTAACACCAACATAGAAATTACGAAGCAAGATGCTAGGAGATTTCTTATGAAATTATTTATTTTGAGCATTGCAAATCCTATACCATGCACCTTTCAATCTTTCTCCTCCCCTTTGTTTAAAATTGAGTACCTCATTATCGGGAGTGAAGGGAACAAAAGAAGAACTAGCCATAACGACAAGCGACAAGTAGACTAGTGAGAAGCAAAGATAAATATTTTTTGTATTTTTGATTTTAATAATGCAAACTAAATATAACAACAAATAAAAAGAAGAACAAGTGAGTGATAATTTGTGTGAAGTGACTTGAGAGTTGATGATGATATTCCCCGGCAACGGCGACAGAAATCCTTTCTGATGCTTGTGGTCTGGGTTTTCCGTGAAGAGGAACGGGTGATGCAGCACAATGCGGGCAAGTATTTACCTCAATTAAGAAACAAGGTTTATCGAACCAATACGAATATCGTTCATCAACCGTCTTCAGCGGCTGCACACAAAAGTGTTGGGGAACGTTGCATGGGAAACAAAAAATTTCCTACGCACACACAAGATCTATCCATGGTGATGAGCATCTACGAGAGGGAGAGTGAATCTACATACCCTTGTAGATCGCTAAGCGGAAGCGTTAAGAAACGCGGTTGATGTAGTCGAACGTCTCCGCGATCCAAATCGCAAGTCGTCCCTCAACCCGATCACGAACTAGTGCCGAACGGACGACACCTCCGCGTTCAACACACGTACGGCTTGATGACGCCTTCACCTCCTCGATCCAGCGAGCGATGGTGAAGTAGTAGATGAGTTCCGGCAGCACGACAGCGTGGTGATGGTGGTGAGGAACAATCTCTGCAGGGCTTCGCCAAGCACTACGGAGATTATGACGGGAGAACTAGAGGGTTAGGGTTGCCGACACACGGCTTGGGAAATCTTGATGTCTCTCGTGTGCTAGCCCTGGCCCTCTATTTATATGTTGAGCCCTGGGGTCTAAACTTGGAGAGAAAACCTCCACAAGGTCGGTTTTGCCCGCACAAGGTCGGTTTGGCCCGCACGGAAAGAGTCTAACTCGGATTCCAGCAGTATCGCGTACCAGCGGTAGTACCGCTCACGAGCGGTAGTACCGCTTGAGCGGTAGTACCGCTTCACACAAAGCGGTAGTACCGCTTAAGGCAGCAGCAAAACTTCCTTTTGCACTTTCCAATACCTCGTGGGCTTTATCCCTTTGGCTCATATAAAGTGTTGCTGCACCCGAACACTTCGGTAAACATCCGGAACCCCTTCCGGTGAATTCCGGAACCCTTCCGGAGATCAAAACACTATTATCACATATATCAATCTTTACCTCCGGACTATTCCGGAGATCCTCGTCATGTCCGGGATCTTATCCGGGATTCCAAACAACCTTAGGTCACCAACAAAATAACTCAACTATACTAATCGTCACCAAACGTTAAGTGTGTAGACCCTGCGGGTTCGAGAACTATGTAGACATGACCGAGACACCTCTACGATCAATAACCAATAGCGGGACCTGGATGCCCATATTGGCTCCTACATATTCTACGAAGATCTTTATCGGTCGAACCTCTATGTCAAGGATTCAGTTAATCCCGTATGATGTTCCCTTTGTTCTTCGGTATGTTACTTGCCCGAGATTCGATCGTCGGTATCTCTATACCTAGTTCAATCTCGTTACTGGCAAGTCTCTTTACTCGTTCCGTAATACAAGATCTCGTGGCTAACACTTTAGTCACATTGCTTGCAAGGCTCATTGTGATGTTGTATTACCGAGTGGGCCCTGAGATACCTCTCCGTCACACGGAGTAACAAATCCCAGTCTTGATCCATGCCAACCCAACAGACATCCTCGGAGATACCTGTAGAGCACCTTTATAGTCACCCAGTTACGTTGCGACGTTTGATACACACAAGGTACTCCTCCGATGTCAGGGAGTTGCATGATCTCATGGTCATAGGAACAGATACTTGACATGCAGAAAAACAATAGCAATAAACTGACACGATCACATGCTACGTTTATAGTTTGGGTCTTGTCCATCACATCTTTCTCCTAATGATGTGATCCCGTTATCAAATGACATCTCATGTCCATGGCTAGGAAACCTTAACCATCTTTGATCAACGAGCTAGTTAACTAGAGGCTTACTAGGGACACAGTGTTGTCTATGTACCCACACATGTATTTGAGTTTCCAATCAATACAATTATAGCATGGATAATAAACGATTATCATGAACAAGGAAATATAATAATAACTAATTTATTATTGCCTCTAGGGCATATTTCCAACAGTCTCCCACTTGCACTAGAGTCAATAATCTAGTTCACAGCACTATGTGATTTACATTGTAATGAATCGAACACCCATGCAGTTCTGGTGTTGTTCATGTTTAGCCCTTGGAAGAGGTTTAGTCATCGGATCTGCAACATTCAGATCCGTGTGTACTTTGCAAATATTTATGTCGTCCTCCTTGATGTAATCGCGGATGGAATTGAAACGTCGCTTTATGTGTCTGGTCCTCTTGTGAAATCTTGGTTCCTTGGCTAGAGCAATGGCACCAGTATTATCACAAAACAGAGTCATTGGGTTAAGTGCACTAGGCACTACTCCAAGATCTGTCATGAACTCCTTCATCCAGACACCTTCCTTCGCCGCCTCCGAGGCAGCGATGTACTCCGCTTCGCATGTAGAATCAGCTACCACGCTTTGCTTGGAACTGCACCAGCTAACCGCTCCCCCATTAAGAATAAACACGTATCCGGTTTGTGATTTAGAGTCATCCGGATCAGTGTCAAAGCTTGCATCGACGTAACCCATTACGACGAGCTCTTGATCACCTCCATAAACGAGAAACATGTCCTTGGTCCTTTTCAGGTACTTCAGGATATTCTTGACCGCCGTCCAGTGTTCCATTCCTGGATCACTTTGAAACCTTCCGACCATACTTATGGCAAGGCTGACATCGGGTCTTGTGCACAGCATTGCATACATGATAGAGCCTACGGCTGAAGCATAGGGGATGACACTCATCTTTTCTTTATCTTCTGCAGTCACTGGGCATTGAGTCTTACTCAACTTCACACCTTGCAATACAGGCAAGAACCCCTTCTTGGACTGATCCATTTTGAACTTCTTCAAAACTTTGTCAAGGTATGTGCTTTGTGAAAGTCCTATTAAGCGTCTCGATCTATCTCTATAGATCTTGATGCCTAATATGAAAGCAGCTTCTCCTAGGTCCTTCATTGAAAAACTCTTGTTCAAATATTCCTTCACGCCTTCCAACATTTCTATATTGTTTCCAATCAGCAATATGTCATCCACATATAATATTAGAAACGCTATAGAGCTTCCACTCACTTTCTTGTAAATACAAGCTTCTCCGTAAACTTGTATAAACTCGAACGCTTTGATCACCTCATCAAAGCGAAGATTCCAACTCCGAGATGCTTGCACCAGTCCATAAATGGATTGCTGGAGTTTGCAAACTTTGTCAGCATTCTCTGGATCGACAAAACCTTCTGGTTGCATCATATACAACTCTTCCTTAAGGAAACCGTTAAGGAACGCTGTTTTGACATCCATCTGCCAAATTTCATAATCGAAAAAGGCAGCTATTGCTAACATGATTCTGACGGACTTAAGCATCGCTACGGGTGAGAAGGTCTCATCGTAGTCAACTCCTTGAACTTGTGAAAAACCCTTTGCCACAAGTCGAGCTTTATAGACGGTGACATTACCGTCCGCGTCCGTCTTCCTCTTAAAGATCCATTTGTTCTGAATGGCCTTACGCCCTTCAGGTAATACTTCCAAAGTCCATACTTTGTTTTCATACATGGATCCCATCTCGGATTTCATGGCCTCTAACCACTTCTCGGAATCCGGGCCCATCATCGCTTCTCCATAGCTCGTAGGTTCATCGTTGTCCAAAAACATGACTTCTAAGGCAGGGTTGCCGTACCACTCAGGAGCAGTACGCGTCCTTGTCGACCTACGAGGTTCGATAGCAACTTGATCCAAAGCTTCATGATCATCATCATTAACTTCCTCTTCAGCTGATGTAGGCTCTACAGAAACATCTTTCTGTGCTGCGCTACTTTCAGGTTGAAGTAAAGGTTCAACAACCTCATCAAGTTCTATCTTCCTCCCACTCAATTCTTTCGAGAGAAACTCTTTCTCAAGAAATGTTCCGTTTTTAGCGACAAACACTTTGCCTTCGGATCTGAGGTAGAAGGTATACCCAACTGTCACTTTTGGGTATCCTATGAAGACGCATTTCTCCGCTTTGGGTTCCAGCTTTTCAGGCTGAAGCTTTTTGACATAAGCATCACATCCCCAAACTTTAAGAAACGACAGCTTTGGCTTCTTGCCAAACCAAAGTTCATAAGGCGTCGTCTCAACGGATTTCGATGGTGCCCTATTTAAAGTGAATGCAGCTGTCTCTAATGCATAACCCCAAAACGATAGTGGCAAATCGGCAAGAGACATCATAGATCGCACCATATCCAATAAGGTTCGATTACGACGTTCGGACACACCATTACGCTGTGGTGTTCCAGGCGGTGTCAGTTGTGAAACAATTCCACATTGTCTTAAGTGACTGCCAAACTCATAACTCAGATATTCTCCTCCTCGATCAGACCGTAGGAATTTAATCTTCTTGTTACGATGATTCTCAACTTCACTCTGAAATTGTTTGAACTTTTCAAATGTTTCAGACTTGTGTTTCATTAAGTAAATATACCCATATCTACTTAAGTCATCAGTGAAGGTGAGAAAGTAACGATAACCACCGCGCGCCTCAATACTCATCGGACCGCACACATCAGTATGTATGATTTCCAATAAGTCACTTGCCCGTTCCATTGTTCCAGAGAACGGCGTTTTAGTCATCTTGCCCATGAGGCATGGCTCACATGTGTCAAGTGATTCAAAATCTAGTGACTCCAAAAGTCCATCAGCATGGAGCTTCCTCATGCGTTTTACGCCAATATGACCTAAACGGCAGTGCCACAAGAAAGTGGTATTATCATTATCAATTCTACATCTTTTGGCATCAATGTTATGAACATGTGTATCATTACTATCGAGATTCAATAAGAATAAACCCCTCACATCGGGTGCATGACCATAAAAGATATTACTCATATAAATAGAACAACCATTATTCTCTGATTTAAATGAGTAACCGTCTCGCAATAAACAAGATCCAGATATAATGTTCATGCTTAACGCAGGCACTAAATAACAATTATTCAGGTTCATCACTAATCCCGATGGTAATCGAAGAGCGAGCGTGCCGACGGCGATCACATCAACCTCGGAACCATTTCCCACGCGCATCCTCACTTCGTCCTTTGCCAGCCTTCGTCTATTCCGCAGTTCCTGTTTTGAGTTGCAAATATGAGCAACCGCACCGGCATCAAATACCCAGGCACTACAACGAGAGTTGGTAAGGTACACATCAATAACATGTATATCATATATACCTTGTTTGTTGTTGGCCGCCTTCTTGTCAGCCAAATACTTGGGGCAGTTCCGCTTCCAGTGTCCAGTTCCCTTGCAATGAAAACACACAGTTTCTGGTTTGGGTCCAGCCTTGGGTTTCTTCACGAGAGAAGCAACTGCTTTGCCACTCTTCTTGGAGTCACCCTTCTTACCCTTGCCATTTTTCTTGAAACTAGTGGTTTTATTGACCATCAACACTTGATGCTCCTTCTGAATTTCAGACTCAGTGGCTTTCAGCATCGCAAACAGCTCGGCGACTGACTTGTTCATCCCGTGCATGTTATAGTTCAACACGAAGCTCTTGTAGCTAGGTGGCATTGATTGAAGAACTCTGTCAGTGATAGTCTTTGGCGGAAGGGGCATCCCCAATTCAGCCAGACGGGTGGAGTACCCAGACATTCTGAGTACGTGACACTGATAGACCCGTTCTCCTCCATCTTGCAAGCATAGAACTTATCGGAGATCTCATATCTCTCGATCCGGGCATTCTTCTGAAAGATAAACTTCAACTCCTGGAACATCTCATATGCTCCATAACGTTCAAAACGTCTTTGAAGTCCTGGTTCTAAGCCATACAATATTGCACATTGAACTATTGAGTAATCTTCAGAACGAGCCTGCCAGGCGTTCACAACGTCTAGAGACTCAACTGGAGCGGGTGGATCACCAAGCGGTGCATCAAGGACATAAGCCTTCTGGGAAGCCGTAAGGATAATCCTTAGATTATGGGCCCAGTCCACAAAGTTACTTCCATCATCTTTCAACTTAGCTTTCTATAGGAACGCATTAAAATTCAGGGGTGCTACTGCGCGAGCCATGATCTACAACATAAATATTGCAAAGACAACTTAGACTATTGTTCTAGATAATGAGTTTAGTTAATCATATTACTTAAAAACTCCCACTCAAATTGACATCCCTCCGGTCATTCGAGTGTAACATGATCCAAATCCACCAACTCAAGTCCGATCATCACGTGAGTTGAGGTGGTTTCAATGGTGAACATCTTCATGTTGATCATATCTACTATATGACTCATGTTCGACCTTTCGGTCTCTTGCGTTCCGAGGCCATGTCAGTACATGCTAGGCTCGTCAAGTTTAACCCGAGTGTTCCGCATGTGCAACACTGGCTTGCACCCATTGTATGTGAACGTAGAGTCTATCACACCCGATCATCACGTGATGTCTCGAAACGACAAACTTTCGCAACGGTGCACACTCGGGGAGAACACAATTTTATCTTGAAATTTAAGTGAGGGATCACCTTATAATGCTACCGTCGTCCTAAGCAAAATAAGATGCATAAAAGGATTAACATCACATGCAAATCATAAGTGACATGATATGGCCATGAACTTGTGCTTTTGATCTCCATCTCCAAAGCACCGGCATGATCTCCATCGTCACCGGCATGACACCATGATCTCCATCATCTTGATCTCCATCAACGTGTCACCATGAGGTTGTCGCGCCGACTGTTGCTTCCATGACTATAGCTAACTCATAGCGATAAAGTAAAGCAAAACGGCGAAAATAATTAAAGACAACTCTATGGCTCCTGCCAGTTGCCATACTCATCGACATGCAAGTCGTGATATTCTATACAACACATGATCATCTCATACATCACATATATCTCATCATGTAATTGGCCATATCACATCACAACATACCCTGCAAAAACAAGTTAGACGTCCTCTAATTGTTGTTGCAAATTTTACGTGGCTGCTACGGGTTTGCAAGAACCGTTCTTACCTACGCAAAACCACAACGTGGTGTAGTGATTGCTTTTTGATCTTCTAAAAGAACCCTCTTCATTGAAATTGATTCAACTAAAGTGAGAGAGACAGACACCCGCTAGCCATCTTTATGCAACGAAGTTACATGTCAGTTGAAGGAACCTGTCTCGCGTAAGCGTACGCGTAATGTCGGTCCGGGCCGCTTCATCTCACAATACCGCCGAATCAAGTATCAACTAATAACGGCAAGCAATATGTATACACCCATGCCCACAACTCGTTTGTGTTCTACTCGAGATCTCATCTACGCATAGACCTAGCTCTGATGCCACTGTTGGGGAACGTTGCATGGGAAACAAAAATTTTCCTACGCACACACAAGATCTATCCATGGTGATGAGCATCTACGAGAGGGAGAGTGAATCTACATACCCTTGTAGATCGCTAAGCGGAAGCGTTAAGAAACGCGGTTGATGTAGTCGAACGTCTCCGCGATCCAAATCGCAAGTCGTCCCTCGACCCGATCACGAACTAGTGCCGAACGGACGACACCTCCGCGTTCAACACACGTACGGCTTGATGACGCCTTCACCTCCTCGATCCAGCGAGCGATGGTGAAGTAGTAGCTGAGTTCCGGCAACACGACGGCGTGGTGATGGTGGTGAGGAACAATCTCTGCAGGGCTTCGCCAAGCACTATGGAGATTATGACGGGAGAACTAGAGGGTTAGGGTTGCCGACACACGGCTTGGGAAATCTTGATGTCTCTCGTGTGCTAGCCCTGCCCCTCTATTTATATGTTGAGCCCTGGGGTCTAAACTTGGAGAGAAAACCTCCACAAGGTCGGTTTTGCCCGCACAAGGTCGGTTTGGCCCGCACGGAAAGAGTCTAACTCGGATTCCAGCAGTATCGTGTACAAGCGGTAGTACCGCTCACGAGCGGTAGTACCGCTTGAGCTGTAGTACCGCTTCACACAAAGCGGTAGTACCGCTTAAGGCAGCAGCAAAACTTCCTTTTGCACTTTCCAATACCTCGTGGGCTTTATCCCTTTGGCTCATATAAAGTGTTGCTGCACCCGAACACTTCGGTAAACATCCGGAACCCCTTTCGGTGAATTCCGGAACCCTTCCGGAGATCAAAACACTATTATCACATATATCAATCTTTACCTCCGGACTATTCCGGAGATCCTCGTCATGTCCGGGATCTTATCCGGGATTCCGAACAACCTTCGGTCACCAACAAAATAACTCAACTATACTAATCGTCACCAAACGTTAAGTGTGTAGACCCTGCGGGTTCGAGAACTATGTAGACATGACCGAGACACCTCTACGATCAATAACCAATAGCGGGACCTGGATGCCCATATTGGCTCCTACATATTCTACGAAGATCTTTATCGGTCGAACCTCTATGTCAAGGATTCAGTTAATCCCGTATGCTGTTCCCTTTGTTCTTCGGTATGTTACTTGCCCGAGATTCGATCGTCGGTATCTCTATACCTAGTTCAATCTCGTTACTGGCAAGTCTCTTTACTCGTTCCGTAATACAAGATCTCGTGGCTAACACTTTAGTCACATTGCTTGCAAGGCTCATTGTGATGTTGTATTACCGAGTGGGCCCTGAGATACCTCTCCGTCACACGGAGTAACAAATCCCAGTCTTGATCCATGCCAACCCAACAGACATCCTCGGAGATACCTGTAGAGCACCTTTATAGTCATCCAGTTACGTTGCGACGTTTGATACACACAAGGTACTCCTCCGATGTCAGGGAGTTGCATGATCTCATGGTCATAGGAACAGATACTTGACATGCAGAAAAACAATAGCAATAAACTGACACGATCACATGCTACATTTATAGTTTGGGTCTTGTCCATCACATCATTCTCCTAATGATGTGATCCCATTATCAAATGACATCTCATGTCCATGGCTAGGAAACCTTAACCATCTTTGATCAACGAGCTAGTTAACTAGAGGCTTACTAGGGACACAGTGTTGTCTATGTACCCACACATGTATTTGAGTTTCCAATCAATACAATTATAGCATGGATAATAAACGATTATCATGAACAAGGAAATATAATAATAACTAATTTATTACTTCCTCTAGGGCATATTTCCAACAAAAAGAGCACACACTTGCACCCAACGCGGCAAGAGGGTTGTCAATCCCCTTGATATCGTTATTTGCAAGCAAGTGAGATGTGTAGATGACAGTAGATAATTGTAAATTGGAAAATAAACAAAACAAAATAAAAGGAAGCAAGGTATTGAATGCGTTTGTAAACTTAAAAGAGGATAGACCCGGGGGCTGTAGTGTTCTCTAGTGGCATCTCTCGTGTACTAGGCATACGGTGGGTAAACAAATTACTGTTGGGCAATTGATAGAAAAGCGGATAGTTATGCAATCTTTATTCACGGCAATGATCATGTATATATAGGCATCACGTCCATAAGCAAATAGGCCGACTCCTGCCTACACCTATTACTATTACTCCACCCATCGACCGCTATCCAACATGCATCCAGAGTATTAAGTAAAATAGAGTAATGCTTGGAGAACGATGACATGATGTACACAAAGAGAATTCAATTAATATGAACTAACCCCATCATTTTATCCTTAGTGGCAGCAATACAAAGACTCGTCTTGTCCCTTTCTGTCACTGGGATATAGAGCACCGCCAGATTGAACCCACTACAACGCACCCCTCTCATTGAAGATATATCAATCTAGTTGGCCAAACTATTTCAATAGATCGGAGAGATTTACAAAGCTATAATGTTCATGCAAATAAGAATCATAATAATCAGAGGTGACTCATATACTTTTCATGAATAATTTGAAAATAAACCCACAATTCATCGGATCCCAACAAACACACTACACAAAAGGATTACATCGAATAGATCAAAGCGAAGATGTGATGATCATTGTATTGAAGATCAAGAGGGAGAGAGAAAGCCATCTAGATACTAACTATGGAACCGTAGGTCTATAGTGAACTACTCACAACTCATCATGGAGGTAGCAAGGATGATGTAGAGCCCCTCTGTGATCGATTCCCCCTCCGGCAGATCGCCGAAAAAGCTCGTCAGATGGGTACGCGGCGGAACAGAGACTTTCGGCGGCGGAAAAAGTGTTTCGGGAGCTCTCCTAGGGTTTTTGGAATATTTGAGGTTTTATAGGCTAGAGAGGGGCACGAGAGGACAGCCGAGGGAGCCATGACCCATCAGGGTGCAGCCTGGTGCCCTGGCGCGCCCTGTTGGGTCGTGGTGCCCTCGTGGTGCCACTCGTCTCCTCCCAAAGCTTCCAGGTCTTCTTTTGGTCCAGAAAAAATCATATTAAAGTTTCGTGGCATTTAGACTTCGTTTGGTATGGTAAACCTGAAAAGCAAAAAACATGCAGAAAACAGCAACTTGCACTGGGCACTAGGTCAATAGGTTAGTGATCAAACATAATATTAATTGGTAAATAAACACCCAAAAAGTATCCTAGAATGATAATATAATAGCATGGAACAATCAAAAATTATAGATACATTGGAGACGTATCAGTGCACTGCAAATTCACTCACGGCGAACTGAATTCAACATACCACATTGGATTCGAAGACGTACTGAACTTCGCGCACTGCATTTAATGGAGTAACTAAACTGAGCGTGAAGAATGAATGAACTGCTTACCTCATGTTGTAGTTCGTTCTTGCGCTTGTAGGAAGTTCCATTTGCTCCCATCTGTAGCTCTCTTGCATCCACCAGTGCAGTCCACTTTCTCTTGACCTTCTTCAGTAGATCATGGGCGATTTGAACTTGGATAAAGGTTAGAGGAGATGGAGGTCTTGAGCCGAACCTCGTCGAAGCTTGAATCCAAGTAGTGGCGTCGGAGGAAGGAGCCTTGCGGGCATTTATTCTCTGTCGAACTGGTGCCCTATCAAGGCAACACCAGATCGTATCTGGTGGCGGATGGAACGCAGTGGATCTGCCCCCGCTGGATGCACCACCGATCTTCGAGGCCGATGCCACGGAAGAAGACCCAGCAGAGTGGGCCGTCGGCGCTCCGAGGCCGCTGCCGCGGTAGAAGGCCGGGAGGAGTAAGGCGGTGGTGATCCCAGGCCGCTGCTGACGCCGCTGCCGCGGTAGAAGGCCGGGAGGAGTTGGGCGGCGATGCTCCGAGGCCGCTGCCATGGAAGAAAGTGCGGAGGGAAGGGGCGGCATTGCAACTTTTTCATGTAGATTACACTCTCTAATTCCATACGGTTTGAGAGTAATTTCAAATTTATTCAAAAACGTAATTCTGTTTTTCAAATTTTATGAATTTTTGGTACGGTTTTCGCTGTAGTTTTCTAACCGTTTTTCAGAATGAGGCATTTGATATTCCATTGGAAAGCCTTGTAATAGGCGCAACTTTCATATGTTGGTCATTTGTTGAGATTCCTCATGGTTTTACATAAATTTTGAAAATGGTGCCGCTGTCTACGAGTGGCAGCAAGCGTATTTTCGTAAATTTTTCCAAACCGCTCGTCGGAACGATGCAAATGATACGGTGTTGGAAAGATATTGCGAGGCGTAACTTTTTTATGTAGAACACTCACTCTAATTCCTTACGGTTTAAGAGCAGTTTTGATTTTGCTGAAATGCGGACACTCTGTTTTTCGCGACACCAAAATCGACAAGGGAACTGCATCGGACAGAAAAACATATTGCTTCAGAGGGAAAACCGCACTGCATCCTATGGCCAAGCAGAATGCATGATTTCTTTTGTCCTTTTTCCATAAATTTTTTATAAGCGATAACCGTAGAGACGAGAGCAAGTGAACCACATCAGTCTATGTTTTTTCACGTGTGTTCTGCATGGCGGCGGACGAGTAGTGAACTACATATGTTCTCCCAAATATTTATTTTTCTTGCATTGTGCACTGCACGGTAGGTCAAGAATAGCAAGGTCAAGAGTAGCAAACTGCATCAGACAAAAAATCGCACTGTTTTGGACTGAAAACAACACTGCATCAAACGGGCATACATACTACATTTGTTGAGACTAGTGATCTACATTTTTTCACTTTTTTGCTAACGTTTTTTATTGGCGACATCGCACTGCATGAACGGACCGAGTGAACTACAATTTGTTTAATACAACTTTTTCTATTTTAAATATTTAACCGCACATAATTATTACAAATGAACTGCATGAAAAAGAATCCAAAGAATGAAGTGGATTGTAGTTCTCCACACGGGAGATACTGCACAGTGGGACAAACCGAAGGGAACTGAAGAATCTCTGCTTTTTGTTGAGCTAAATGTAAATGAAAAAAAATGAACTACAAAAATTGTTGCGTTCGTTTGAGTCGGTGCTACTGACGTTTCCCGAGGCCGCCCGCCTCACATTACAGAAGTGTACTGCACCGGAAGTTGATGATGGCTGCGCGAGCCTGCTGCTGTGGACTGCTCCAGCAATGCTCTTGGGCTGCTCATGCAGGAGACGACGACCTAGTCGACCAACGACAGGGAGCAATGTACATTGCTCGCCCTTGATGGAGAACGGCGGGGAGAGGAGCAGAGGAGAGATGATCCGGACGGTGACGGGTGAATCTCTCGCGCGGGAGGGGAGTCCGCGGTCCTGCTCTTTGCCGAACTACAACACAACGAGACCCATATTGCCGGCATGCTTGGAGCAGGAGGACTGCATGCACGGCCCTGGATCCAAAGGACATCGGCCAGGGGTGCGCGAGGAGAACCGCCTCTGCATCATGGCTATGAAGGCAGAGCAGAGGAGGGAACGGTCCTTTCACAGCGCAACCTCGCATCCCCGGTTGTGATGTGGCCGCTGAACACACACCACAGTGAGTGCGGCACTCCATGCGCTGTCCCACCGCAATGCATACGCCGCCCCGCCGCACTGCATGTGTCGTCCCGTCGCACGATGTTATGGGGATGATGGTTGGCAATGTCAGCTGCAACTTTGATGGTACCTGACAGCCGCAGCCTGTCCTAGCATCGGGGCTGGGGCTCGTCGCGGGGGCTCCGGCAAGGTCGATCTTGACGAGCAGGCCATGGAGAAGACGCGATGGCACGGGGAGTTGTTTTTGAAAGCGTTGGAAGGCAGTCTGCGTCACATCCGTCCATCGCCCGGGTCCAGGTGTAGCGTGGTGGGCTTCAGGGAGGTGCCGGTAGTGCATCACGGCGGGGGCGCATGGGTGGCAGAGTGGGGCACCACGACAACGCCGGTTGCGGCCCGGCATGGTTACACCCACCCTACCATGGATACGATGAGATCCACCGTCACATGGGGCGGAGTGGCCGAGGCCTCCCGAATCTAACGCCGGGGAGGCGAGGATGCTCCGATCCAGTCACCAGCGTGGTGGGACGTTGGTGTGACGCGGGAAGGGAGGGGCCCATGCTGGCTAGTGCCGAGGGCGGGGTAGTGGCAGCGGGGGAGGGTGGACTGTGGGGCGGCGCTGTGGGAGCTGATGGTCGCGTCGTGGTCGGGTGAGGTAGTGCGCTGCAGGCCGGGCATTCGCTGGGGGGCCGGCACGGCTGCTAGCTGGGGATGGGCGGGCGGTGTGGGGGCTGGAGATGGGCGGCGCGGTGGCGGCTTGGGGATGCATGGCGTGGCGCCGTCCTGGGTGGGAGGCGTGGGGGAAGAAGGTGGAGGTGGGAGATTTGGTTATGCGGTAGGTGGGAGGGGTGGGGGAAGTAGTGGATAAGGCAACTGTTTTTAAATTTTTTGTGTGCGGCTCGGTTCGGGGCAGAGAGGCAGCTCAATACTGTTGTCAGAATAAGGAGACTGGTGTTAGAACAAGGCTTAAGGGAGGTGTTAGAATAGACCCACCCTATCGTGCCCTTCCACAGTTCCTACAAAAGATGGTCAAAAATATTCCAGCATATTACTACACACATGCATTTGCTAAAAACTTGAAATCAAAAATATATTGGGCATTACATACCTAGAGGATTATATACACAAAAACAAGTCGATAGTCGTCAAGATAGAGCCTAACACTCAATCGGTCGAAGGAAGAGGCCGCCGGTATGTCTGTATACACACATATACGACATTAGCATCAAGAGATCGCCTATAATTAACCAGGGGCTAGCTATATATATAGAGATGCAAATACTTATGGCGTTCTACCTTTAGGAACACAACCACAATATCTACGGACCCCACAAAATATACCTATGGCATGCGACACAAGCTGAATCACACAAGTACAGTCCATATAACTCGCATAGGAACTTTGGCCACGCCAAAAATAATTTTCGCAAGGGGAGAGCTATGGAGTCCTCATACAAGTGAAGTTCGACCGAAGTTGAACGCCACCACTATGTGATTAGCAATAACATGCAAATTTAGCCAACGCCAACAATATTTGAAAATATTAGTGCTGGCATTGGAGGAAGGTTGCACGCCACCAAAAATAGTTGTGGCTAGTCATTTCTCCGCTAGTGGTAATTGTTTGACGATTGAAAAACATAGTTTGTTGGTTTTCAAGAAAGTTTATGGTCTATACTTTAACATGTGAATTGCTCGCTACTTGATCATGGGAAGTTTTATGAGAAAAGAGTTGTTGTTTATGATCTAGAAAAAGTTATTAGCATTATCCGTGATCAAACTTATATACTATGCTAGTATTCACACTTCATAAATTATTTCTTTTATCATTTACCTACTCAAGGACGAGTAGGAATTAAGCTTAGGGATGCTGATACGTCTCTAACATATCGATAATTTATGAAGTGTTCATGCCATATTCACCTATGCTTACAATACTTTTACATGTTTTTATGCACGTTATATGATTTAATAGGAACTAACCCGGACTAGTGCTATTTTCAATAGAATTACCGTGGTGTTGTCTTTTTGTGCAGAATATGAAAGTTCTCGGAAATACCCGAAACTCTTTGACGATTTTTTTTGGAATATATGAGCAATACAGGAGTGAAGAACCACCGGAGGGGGCCACCAGGTGCTTCCAAGCCATCAGGGCGCGCCTGGGAGGGTATGGCACCCTAATGGCTTGGGACCACCCCGTGGGTCTGTTTTGCATGATTCCGACGCTAAAAAAATCCTATAAATAGAAAAACCATCAAAAATTAACCTAGACCCTCTGCTCCGCCGCCTCAACTCTCTGTATCGAAGAAAAATTCATCTGGAGAGAAAACAGAGAGAGATCCAATATCTGAGGGGCTCTCACCCCTACGGGAGCCATGGAGGCCAAGGACCAGAGGGAAGAACATATCCCCATCTAGGGAGAGGCCATGGAGGAGGAAGCCTAAGGGGGATACTCTCTCCCCATCTCTCCGGGTGGTGCTGGAGTGCCGCTGGGGGAACCATCGCCACGGTGATCGTCTTCATCAACATCACCGTCTTCATCACCTTCCTCATCTCTTTTCGGCAGTCCACTCTCCCGCACCCCACTATAATCCCCTACTTGAACATGGTCCTTCATGCCACACATTATTATCCAATGATGTGTTGCCATCCTATGATGTTTGAGTAGATTTCTTTTGTCCTTTGGGCTGATTGATAATCTAGATTGGTTTGAGTTGTATGTTTTATGTTGGTGCTGCCCGAAGGTGCCCTCCGTGCCACGCACACATGAGAGATTTCCGCTGCAGGGTGTTGCAATATGTTCATGATTCCCTTATAGTGGGCGGCTAGAGTGACAGAATCTTACACCCGATTAAGGGGCTTGTTGTGTATGGGAGTAAAGGGGACATGATGTGGTAATGCTATGGTTGGGTTTACCTTAATGATTTCTAGATGTTGCGGATGCTTGCTAGAGGTCCAATCATAAGTTCATATGATCCAAGTACGGAAAGTATGTTAGCTCATGCTTCTCCCTCATATAAAATTGCAATAATGACTACCGATCTTGTTATCAATTGCCTAGGACAATTCCGCACACAATACCATCATTATTCCACACTCGCTATTTCTGATATATTGTAATATATTCTAAGTTTATTTAGGCAAAAACTATTTTTTCTATTTTAGTTCTCCAATGTCATGCAAAGCTATCCTCTATATAGCCACAACGCAGTTTTATTTCTCGTTTCTAGATAGAAGCAAACGCTCGGTGTATGTAGACTCATATCAGTGGAAGATAGGACTTGAGAGAATATTGTTCTTACCTCTAGCTCCTTGTGGGTTTGACACTCCAAACTTATCAGTTCCATGTTTGGAAAGTGCTACGATGGTTCCTTGCACATGGGGATTATCAGCCATCCATTGCACTCACACTTATCATGCGCATTTTACAGTATCCATTTGTAGGACCGAAAGTATGTCTAGAGGGGGGGTGATTAGACTACTTGACCAAATAAAAATCTAGCCTTTTCCAAATTTTTAGTGTTGGCAGATTTTAGCATTCATAGCAAGTCAAGTACACCCTACACATGCATGTCTAAGAGTATAGCAGCGGAAAGTAACAACAAGCATGAGTAGAAAAGGAAGGGTAGGAGGATCAAACGCAATTTGTAGACACGATGATTTTTTCCCGTGGTTCCGATAGGTGGTGCTATCGTACATCCACGTTTATGGAGTCTTCAAACCACGGAGGGTAACGGTCGCGAGAGTCCACGGAGGGCTCCACCCACGAAGGGTCAACGAAGTAGAAACCTTGACTATTCCATAACGGCTTCCGTCCACGAAGGACTAGCCTCACTATGGGTAGATCTTCATGAAGTAGGCGATCTCCTTGCCCTTACAAACTTCTTGGTTCAACTCCACAACACGAAGTAGGAGGCTCCCAAGCGACACCTAACCAATCTAGGAGGCACCACCCTCCAAAAGGTAATAGGCTCGGTAATGACGATGAACTCCTTACTCTTGTGCTTCAGGATGATAGACTCCTCAACACACAATCACTCTCTCACAGATTTGGCTTGGTGGAAAGCAACTTGGGGAGGCTAGAGATCAAGATTCATATGGTTGGAATGGAATGGCATGATCTCAACACATGAGTAGGTGTCTCTCTCTCAGAAAACTGGATGGGGCAAGTATGGAATAGTTCTGAGTGCTTCTCTTTCGAGTAGGTGGTGGTGAAGGGGTATATATAGGCATCCCCAAAAATCCAACCGTTACACCTAAAGTGACCAACTCGGCGACACCGATGTGTGAATCTCGGTGGTACCGAAGTGACCAAAAGGTGACAACTTTTGAATCTCGGTGAGACCAATATATAACTCTCGGTGGTACCGATCAGGTGACCAACGGTCAGATTGCGCAAACTCGGTGACGCCGATCTTTACATCTCGGTGGTACCGATTCTTGACCAAGGCTTACCAGAGAGTTGGTCCAGAAACTCGGTGGCGCCGATCCACATTTCTCGGTGGTACCGATCAGGTGAATGGCTATCCAGAGAGTTGGTCCAGAAACTCGGTGAGACCGATAGGCAAATCTTGGTGGTACCGAAGACTGAAGATGGCTAAACAGAGAGTTGGCAACCTAAACTCGGTGGCACCGATGCAGAATCGGTTGCACCGACTGGCTAGGGTTTGGCATGGGTCTGTCTGAGTATGGGAATTGGTGGCACCGAGTGGGAAGTGTTGGTTGCACCGATTTTGGATATTTGAGTTTGGACAGACTTTTGTGGAAGAGCTTGTGTGTGTTTTTGGTGACTATCACTTGTGCACGTATGAGCTTTTTGTTCACCAACAATACCTTACCCCCTTTTAATAGTATTGGATTTCCTATGGACTCAAAGTGATTTCTCACAAAGTAAAATGTAGAGTCCTCTTGCTTGAAGCTTTGCCAATCCATTTCCTTGCATCTTGGGGTATCTCCACAATCTCCACAATCCTTTTGCCAATCCTATCATTGAACTTTTCCTGAAATATGCTTAGTGGAAACATTAGTTCAATGACATATATGTTGTTATTAATTACCAAAACCACCAAGGGAGCAAATGTGCTTTCAATCTCCCCCTTTTTGGTAATTGATGACAACATATAGATCAAAGCTTCGACAATGATATGATCAATGAATATAATTGTCGCTTTGAGAAGTATGTGATAAGCAAGAGCTCCCCCTAAATTTGTGCATTATTTTAGATTTGCGTTTGAATGCAAATGCACAATCGATTAGGTACATGGGGCACTTCTTCCATGTCACATACAACTTGGTGGTGCGCGAGAATAATAAGAGCTAATATCATAGCACAACACAATCAAGCAAAGGTGAAAGATCATCTCATAAGCAGCATAATGATAGGAAATAGTAGTAACACACATAAAGCGTATGATCAAACACCACAAAGTTCAACACAAACAAATCAAAAGATCAAATGTTTTTGAAAAAGCGATAAAAACCAAACGCTCTCTCACTCGAAGCCTAAAGATCTATATACACTTCTCCCCCTTTGGCAACAAGTTACCAAAAAGTTCAAAGAGATATAGCTAAACGTTCTTGGGCTGATCTCCTCCGGTTGTTGATGAAGGAGTCGAGAGAACTGCGTCGGCGAAGATCTCTGCTGACGTCGTGGATGTAGTTGGTGTAGCAACTGGAGGTACTGGAGCTGATGGAGCTGAGGTGACAGTAGTAGGTGCTGATGAAGAGGGCCTCAAATCTGGAACTGCACTGTGGCTGATCTGGCCCGAGTAGTGAAGTGTGTGCCTGTCCTGAGAGGAGAGTCATCCTCATCATCATCATCATCAGTAGACTAAGGAAGAGGCACAGAGTCAACTTCCTTCTTAAGCTCATTGACTGTCTTGGTCAGCCCATCTACCTTGTCATTGTCTTGATCCTGTTCTCAAAGATCCTGACAAGACTGTTTTGATTGTCCAGTATGTCCTTGATGTCCTTCTGCATGCCTTGAATGGATGAGATCAAGAGATCCATTTGCTCGTTCCTGGATCTAGGGACCTGAGCACTAGTGGCTCTAGCTGCCTCTGCCTCTGCCTGTGCTTGAGCTGCAGCTGATGTGGGATGTTCTGGGTCCATCACCACAATGTTGTCCTCTAAATCTGGCTGTAGGGGCAAATAGGGTCTGTCCAGAGCAAAGATGTGCTTCTCCAGCTTGGAGTTGATGAGCATCTGAATATAGGGTGCATAGCAGCATGAGCGCTTCTGATCAGCAGCAACCCTCTTCACTGTCTCTACTATCAAGTCCATCACACGTATCCTGGTGTGTCTATCAAGGTGGATCAGCATGTTGATTGAATGGCCTCGAATCATCTTCTCATCTCCTGACTTGGGCATCAATATGCCTCAATATGGTGTTCATGGTGCGCAGGCCAGCCTGGAGGAAGTAGATAGATCCTAACTTGTGAGATTTCAAGTTAGCAGCAGGGATAGCATTGTACATGTCCTTCATAGCATCATGTCTCTCCTTGGATTCAGAGTAGACATCCAAGTCACCATCCTGCACCTCTGGGGCATCTAAGATAGCAGCCCATTCATCAACAGTAGACTCGTATCTTGCTCCTTCTGTCATCCATACAATTCTACCATCTCCATAGAAGTGAGCAGTGGAGTAGAATTGCATGATCATCTCGTCCTTCCATGCAGTGAATTCTTTGCCAACAAACTCATCTAGGCCAATGCAATGAAAATTGTCTTGGACATTTGGAAAATAATCTTCATTAGCCTTGATGTATTTCTAGTCCACAAATCTCATGTCACTCATAGCTGGACTCTTGTCAAGAAGCACAGTCTCATAGAAATCCTATTGCTCCTTGGTGTAGAATTTGTAGTCCACAGCTTTCTTTCTCCTCTGGGCATATGGATCAATAGCTCTCCATGCCCTCAAACCAGAATCCTTCCTCTTCTTCATGTCCTCAGCAAGTGGATGGCTGGCATTGTGTTCACGAAGGTGTGGTCTAAGCTTCATCAATGCAGACATGGCATCCTCATCCTCATCTCTGGAGGTAGTTCCTTTATTCTTCTCAGAAGCTGGAATCTGTCTAGATGACCTCTTGGACTTTTCAGCAGCAGCCTTCTTGGGGGCAGACTTGGTGCTCTTGGAAGTACCTTGCTTTGGCATAGCATCTGCCATAAGCTTCTTCTTCTTCTAGGGAGGTGCCTTTGCAACTTGCTCTTCCTCCTCATCTTCTTCCTCATCTAGATACTCAGGAGTAGATGGGAGAACTTTAGCCTTGACAAATTTTGTCCTCTCTCTCTTCTTCCTCTCCCCTGCCTTCTTAGGCATAGACTTCCTTGGGGGCTCAATAGTCATGGTAGCCCTAGCACTCTCAGGTGCTCTCATAGCCTCAGAGCTAGCATAAACCTTGCTGACAGTTCTTCTGGAAGAGGTGGCTTCATTAGCAAACTTCTTAGCAGCTTTGTCTTGCTTCTTGGCAAGAACTTCCTCTGGAATAAAATCTGAATCCTCCTCATCTAAATTCAGCTTCTTCCTGGCCCTAGTAGCAGCCTTGGGCAACCCATGAGAACTGGGGGTGTCTGGATCTAAAGAGGAACTAGACTCAGGACTAGTGCCTGAATCCAAATCAACACTCTGCTCTCTGAAGTTGTTCTCAATGTCCTCAGCATCTGACATACTGACCCTGTGAATAGAGTATAGACGAGTAGAAGAAGATAAGTCATCACAAAATGCAGCTTTTTGAAAGTTTGAACAGAAAAATCTAAGATGTAGTTCACTCCAAAAAAGGATTTCGGTGTCACCGAGTCAATATTTTTGGTGCAGCCGAGACTCACAATACTCTTAACAGAAACTTGGCAGCAGTTTCGGTGGGACCGAAAACTACCACTCGGTTTCACCGAGTACTGTCCTCAGTAGCACAAAAATAAATCGGTGGAACCGATTTTTCTGACTTGGTATCACCGAGATGCGATTTTGCGGGCAACTAAACCTAAATTTTTTCGATTCGCTAATCTACTGGAACTTTTAGTGGATAGGGAGGATTGCACATGGTGGATTATCGATGGAATAAGCTTCAACGCGCAAGATTCGGACGGGGAGCGCAATGAAGGGTCGGATCCATACCCTAACTCGGTGACGGATCCGCTACGGCGGCGACGGCAGTGAAGATGCCCGTCGACGGCGAAGATCCCAGCGGCGGAGACGCACGGGGAGGCAAGGCGATGACCAGGGGGTCACGAATCGGCAGCGTAGGGTTTTGGGGCGTGACGGTTTGAAGATTGATTTTCAAAGCGTCGGGTCCACAACATATATACCCCTTGCTGTCGGTGACACCGATTCTAAATTTTCGGTGTCACCGAGTTCCTCAACTCTCAGCTGACAGGGAAACTCGGTGTAACCGAGAATATGGAATCGGTATTACTGAGATTGAAAACCAGATCAACCCTAGGCATTCGGTGTGACTGAGAATGTTGTGTTGGTTCCACCGAGATGCACTTGGGAGGTTTTAATGGTCAGTCCTTAGACGATACGGAACTCCGAGTGCTCTGTCGGTGTTCTGGGAACGGGGGTACCCAGACCTGCCTGCCTGCGGCCCAGGGCATGGCCCACTTCATCAGCCAACCACAGCCAAGCGTGGCCCCACTCAAGACAAGGCCCTCGCGAGGGCCCTAGACTCGCGAGGAGGAGCGGCGTCAAGACCGGCAAGGGATGGGCCTCCCCAGGCCCCCTCCGGAGCGGCGGAGATCTCTATGCAGAGCCCGGCCTCAGGAGTCAAAAATGACGCAAGGAAGAACAGGCGGGCGACAGCGCGCCAGGCGGCGCAATTTCCCCTTTGGTGCAAAAGGAGCAAGGACGTACGCGGGTTCCCAAAGCACCCCCCAAAGGTTTCCATTCCAGTGCAACAAGACCACGACCACGAGCCCCACAGGACGGACGTCATTGCCGAGCCCACCTCTGCACCATCGACAGCAACTTTGCAGGCGAAGACCGCCTTTGGGCAGGGCGGGCATGTACTCCTGTCCCCCATCAAAATTGGCCGTTGTGGGATCGCTTACCGCCATTGCGATAAGGGAAGAGGACCCGAGCCACCGCTATATATAGAGGGTAGGCTGCACCGTAGAGGGGGTCGGGATCCAGTCGATCCACCCATCCATCACCAAGCCATCAGAGGGCCAAGAACACCTCAGGAGCGCCCTCGCGAGGCTCCGAAACACTGTACTAGTTCATCCACCAAACCTCCTCGAGAGGCAATCCACCAAAGCAGGAGTAGGGTATTACGCTTCGCAGCGGCCCGAACCTGGGTAAACTACCGTGTTCATCTTATTCCTCGTCATCGTGTGAGTTTATCGTCGTTTGGTCCATCGAGTAGCGAGCTTGGTTGGGCGAGGCTGCAGGGGATCTTCGCACACGCCCCTGTGTTCGAATCTTACGGGTTTTGCGGAGCCCGAAATCCTACATTTGGCGCGCCAGGTAGGGGCGTGTCGAAATCTCCCTCAGGTCTCGCCTCGCCTCCGCTCGCCGCACTCATGGCAAAAGCACGTCGATCCCGTGCTGAGCGGCGAGCTGCCCGCGTGGCGCGGCCGGCGCCGGTGGGCCGTGGTGCCCCGCGTCGTTCTGCCACCCCATCAACGGGCACCGTCACCGGTTGGACTCTCAACGGGCGCTGGGGGCTGCCGCCTTCACCAACCACACGGCACGCCCCCGTCGCCCCGGCCCTTCCCCGCGTTCGGGCCGCGCCGCCATTCTTCCGAGTCTGCCAAGACCCGACGCACAGACATGTCGCGCTCCTCGTGGCGCACGAGCTACGACGCCAACACGCTGCCCACGACCGCCGCATCGACGAGGCCAGGCGCGCCCCTGGGCGCGACACCGCCGCCGACGAGACCCAGGTGTATCTCAGCGAGGCTCGTGCCCGTGAACTCGCACGATTGGCGGGCACGGCGCCTGGGCCACGCGGGCGCGCTCGGGACGTCCGCGGCGTCCCGCGCTCACCGGGGACCTGGTTCGAGCCGCCGGGGGCGCAGGAGCCGGCCGCAGACGCCGGCAGAGACTGGTGGGAGGTGCTGGCCACACGAGAGGGTCGTCACCTCGCACCTCTCGGCACGCTCACTGGGACCAGGGAGGAGGACCGGAGGCTCGACTACGCCGGCGCCCGTTGGCTCGTGCAACTCTACAACGACCGTGTTGACGCGCGCCCGGGCCACGAAGGGAGCAGCACCGGCTGCCACGGCGACAGGAGGCGCACACGCGACTTTGCGGGTAGCCCTTGCGCGGACTGGTATGTGTAACCTCGCGGGGGCGGCTTGCGGGGCTGGCCTCGCGAGGGTGCCCGGCGCGGGGACCCTCACGAGGCACGCCCGCTGGTAGGGAGCTGCCTTGAGCAGGCGTCTGGGTATGGGGATCGGGGGTCACTTGCCTGGGAACGGAGGGTAGAACATGCGCCCTCGTCCCCGGGCCGGGAGGCCCCAGCTTGGGGACGGAGGGTGGAACACACGCCCATGTCCCCAGGCCAGACGATCCCAACCTGGAGACGAAGGGTGGAGCATGCACCCGTGTCCCCGGGGCGCGCGACGCTCGCTTGGAGACAGAGGGTGGAACATACGCCCATGTCTCCGGGTCGGGTTTCGTTCGATCACCAGTGGGCGATCATGTACTCGCCCATGTCCCCAGGCCCGGCTCGCCCGACCTGGGGGCAGGGCCCCGAGTACCAGCATGGGAACCCCGGGGACCCCAGCGAGGCGCGCTGGGGCACCACCCGGGGAGCCCAGGGCCTTCTTCTGGGGCGGGCCTTCCAGTCGGAGAGCGCAAGGGGCTCCCCCTACGCTCGAGGGCCCGCCCAGAGCAGACCCTACTTCGCCGCGATAAGCCCGGGGGCTGGGTGTGGGCTTCGTGCCCGCGAGGCATGGAGCTCCCTATACACCCCCAGGACCAACACCGACCCGTGACACTCTCACGTAAAAACGAGTGGGCTGTATACGCCCGGAGCCCCCCGAGGACGCGGAGGGGTTCCTCCCACGCAACATGGCAGCCACAGCTCCGCGCTGGCGGAGAAGTCAACACTGCCCATCAATGGCTATGCCCATGCAACGTGGATGCCCTACGCTTAGCGCTGGGGGAAGACGAAGACTAGCCTAGGTGCCGGACGCGGCCGTTATTTGCTTTTCTCATGTTTGGATTTGCCAGCTTTTCTGAAACTAAACTCGGGGTTTTTCCAAATCGTGTTTTAAAGGAAAGGGTCAAAGATTTGTTTTCATCGCCATTTCTTATGTTGGTTTCTCTCTCTTCGAGTCAAGCACTCTCCTGCTCCCCTCCCCCTCATACCCCGCGAGCGGGGGCTGGGGGGCATGGTGCTTACACCTCGCCAAGGCCTTGGCGCCCGGATCCTCGCGTGGTACTCACGGATGAGTCAGCAGGCGCATGTCATCTCATACTCGCTCGGGGGCTCCATTCACGGCCCGACGCGCCATCTTGGAACCTCGGGAGGCCCACCCCTCCCGGGGCAGGAAACAAAAAATTTTCTTGGGACAGCTTGAGCGTCAAAGGGGGCTCCTGAGCATCGTGCCTCAGGAGCCTTACCAGTCATAAGGTCACTCGCCCCCCTTGATGTCGTCCTTGGTTATCCGGTCAGCATCAAGGGTGTCGAGGCTTCGCCCCGTGAAGTGCGTCCAGGTGATCCGGTCGTACCTAACGGTGGTGGGAAAATGTGCGGGACTGGGACCTGCCGACGTAGGGCTACTTGAACGTCAACTCGGAGCCTCGGGAAGCCCGCCCCTCCCGGGGCAGGAAGCCAAATTTTCGGGAGCCGCTTGAGCGTCTAAGGGGGCTCCTGAGCATCGCGCCTCAGGAACCTTACCGGTCATAAGGCCACTCGCCCCCCTTGATGTCGTCCTTGGTTATCCAGTCGGCATCAAGGGTGTCGACGCTTCGCCCCGTGAAGTGCGTCCAGGTGATCCGGTCGTACCTAATGGTGGTGGGGAAATGTGCGGGACTGGGACCAGCCGACGTAGAGCTGCTTGAGTGTCCAAGGGGGCTCCTGAGCATCGCGCCTCAGGAGCCTTACCGGTCGAAAAGCCACTCATCCCTTGATGTCGTCCTTGGTTATCTGGTCGGCATCAAGGGTATCGGGGCCTCGCCTCGTGAGGTGCATCCAGGTGAACTGGTCGTACCTTGCGACGGTAGGGAAATGTGCGGGACTGGGACCTGCAGACACAGAGCGGCGACAGGGCTCCCAACCTACCTCGCTCGCAAGAAGAAGAAGCCCAACGGACGTACAGACGCTCCGAGCGCCGCAGCCGCGCCTCCACAACCCAGAAGCCTACCACGAGCGTGTCAAGCTAAGTATCCTAACCACGACCGGAAGGCAATTTCAAACAACAAAATGCAAAGGCCAGGACACATGACAAAGGTGCTGATAAAGAGAGGCAAGCGCCCAAATCCATTACACGCCTGCAGGGCCTCCCTTGGTTCTTTGATTGCAGGAACAGGAGAAGAGGAGGAGAAAGAAAGTGAAAAAGCCCCACGGGGGCTGCCGCCTCAGGAGCCACGGCGTCGGCGCACCAGCACTCAGCCGCTGTCCTCCTCTTCCTTCACGGTCCCGTGGAGGCGCGTCGGCATGGATGCCCCTGGAGCGGAAGAGCGGCGCCGCGGCGGCTGGCAACCCCCCGAGGTCCGGGCGCGCCGGCGTGGCGGTGCGTCATAGCTGCCGTCGCTGCTGTCGCTCGGGCTCCCTTCGGAGGGGGTGTCGCTGCTGCTGGAGGCGCGGCGCCCGTCATGAAGGGCAAGCTCATCTCGAAGATCGCCGCGGCCGACATCCTCTGGGCAGCACCCCAGGCGCTCGCCCTCTTCCCCGAAGAGCGTTGCCTCCCCGTCATACTTGAAGTGAAGGGTGCGCCTCCCCTTCAGGCCGCGAGCGCGGGTGAACGCTTGCCACCCACGGTTCAGATACACATAGCCTCCGGGGGTGACCTCAACCTCCACCCACGACGCCGCGCTGCAGCAGCCGTCGGCCTGCAGCCATAGGCTGGCAGGCCCTCCGGCCGGCAGCGCCCCCGCGAAGAAGTTCGGGAGTTGGAACCAAGCGGCCTCCGGCCTCTCCGCCCTCATCATGAACTCCTGGGCCGTGTCGGCCGAATGGAGCCGCGGGCGCGGCGGCCGGGTGGCCACCGCCGACCTCCCACCGCGGGCGCCACCGCCTCGACCACTGTGGCCGCCCGCGCTGGATGACGCCCCACCGCGGCCGCCGATGGTGACCCCGGGGCGCGCAGAAGCACGGCCGCACGCACCGGGAACTGCTGTCGGCGTCGCAGCATGCTTCCGGGGACGACCACGGCCCCTCCTGGGCGGCGGAGCGACAGGGCCCTCCCCGGAGGCCTTTCCCTTCTTGGCAGCAGAGAACTTCCTCACCGACGCCATGACTGGGAGAGCGACGGATTGGAGATGGGGAGGCAAAGAAGACGAAGATGAGTGAGGGCTTTCTCGCCCTCGCCCACTTATATACAGCCAAGGACCGCCCGGCGCCCCCTCGCGTTCCGGGAGATGTGCGGCCTCTGAAGGGTCACATCCGCATGGCCCGAAGCAGCGGCAGCATTCAAGGAAGGGTAATGATGGCCAGCGCTACGCGCAGGCGTCGCGTCTATCTGACTTGAAACAGTTTCTGACGCCCTCGGGAAGCGGGGGCGTCGCCGCCCAGACGCTCGGCGCGTGTGAAGCCTGGCCCGCAGGCGTTTGGGGCCCGCGGCGCCTCGGGCCGCCCTCGAGGCTTCGCCCTGAAGCCAACTCGAGCACGCCTTGGGCCCGGGGGCTACTGTCGGTGTTCTAGGAACGGGGGTACCCAGACCTACCTGCCTGCGGCCCAGGGCATGGCCCACTTCATCAGCCAACCACAGCCAAGCGCGGCCCCACTCAAGTAAAGGCCCTCGCGAGGGCCCTAGGCTCGCGAGGAGGAGCGGTGTCAAGACCGGCAAGGGATGGGCCTCCCCAGGCCCCCTCTGGAGTGGCGGAGATCTCTATGCACAGCCCGGCCTCAGGAGTCAAAGATGACGCAAGGAAGGACAGGCGGGCGCCAGCGCGACAGGCGGCGCAGTTTCCCCTTTGGTGCAAAGGGAGCAAGGACGTACGCGGGTTCCCAAAGCACCCCCAAAGATTTCCATTCCGGTGCAACAAGACCACGACCACGAGCCCCGCAGGACGGACGTCATCGCCGAGCCCACCTCTGCACCATCGACAACAACTTTACAGGCGAAGACCGCCTTTGGGCAGGGCAGGCATGTACTCCTGTCCCCCTTCAAAATTGGCCGTTGTGGGATCCCTTCCCGCCATTGCGATAAGGGAAGAGGACCCGAGCCACTGCTATATATAGAGGGTAGGCTGCACCGTAGAGGGGGCCGGGATCCAGTCGATCCACCCATCCATCACCAAGCCATCAGAGGGCCAAGAACACCTCAGGAGCGCCCTCGCGAGGCTCCGAAACACTATACTAGTTCGTCCACCACACCTCCTCGAGAGGCAATCCACCAAAGCAGGAGTAGGGTATTACGCTTCGCAGCGGCCCGAACCTGGGTAAACTACTGTGTTCATCTTCTTCCTCGTCATCGTGCGAGTTTATCGTCGTTTTGTCCATCGAGTAGCGAGCTAGGTTGGGCGAGGCTGCAGGGGATCTTCGCACACGCCCCTGTGTTCGAATCTTAAGGGTTTTGCGGAACCCGAAATCCGACATGCTCCACACACAAAGGGATCGAAAAGTACTTGTTCAAATTTTGTGATGCAGCGTGAATAGAGTATGAGGTAAAGAGTGGTCCTAGGCATTCTTGTCCATCCAATTGGCAAAAGATAAATCAAAAGCCAAATAGCAACAATTGGATGTCCTCGAATGGATAAATAAATGCAGACCAACATGCTCACACAATAAGATGTCAAATGAAATCATGGCAAACATGCACATACATACTAGCATCTAACAAGCACTTGGCGATGACGGAGTCATCTATATATGAGTATATTGACTTAGGAGCCAAGTAAGAATACTTGATCATAGGTCATACTCATCGTTTAAGCACAAGTGGGGTTACCACTTTTACATAAAGCATTTAATATTGTCACATACTAAGAGATGCTTTAACTCAAGTCTTAGAGTAAAGCTCCCCCTTGATGTGACATCCCCCCACTGGAGGGATAAACTAACCTTGGGTTTTGTCGATGAAGACTTCGTGTTGGTGAGGTAGCGGTGGATGCTCAAGGTTGATGAAGATCACCAAGAGTTGGGAGCATCCTTGTTGTTTCCTTACTCTTCTCACCTACATGGGTTAGTCCCAACACACAAGAGACAAATACAAGGATATCTATGGACATGGAGTGCAAAGCATGTGTGATGATGTCCATTGATTTGTTGATTACCTTGTCCCTTGCTTACCTTTGAGGGAATGTGTGACCCCTTGAACTATTGCATAGAGTTGATGTTGCTTGCAAATAGTCATTGCCAATAATGAATATGAGTGAATTTAATTGGCGGAGTCACCCCTCAAGAACTCTCTAGTTCTTCTTCTTGGGGACCCACATCAACTTGATGGGGATCCTTGGTGTTGAAGTAGCCTTTGTAGAAGTTGAGCTTGAAGTAGTGTTGGGAACCCACTCCACCAAAGCTAGGTATTTATCTTCATATGAGTCAATGTCCTCTTGAAGCTTGTTCTTGCCCTTGACCTTGTGGTCTTGTGGTGGAAGGTCATCTTGAGTGTTTGTTCCCTTGGGAAGAGTATTTTCATACTTCTCCTTTTGAGGAACAAACTTGGGCTTGGGGTATTGACCTTCTTCCCATTCAACTCCATTAACATTGAAGTAGCCAATGCCATGGTTCTTCCGGTATCCTCCATGCTTGCATACAATTTCCTCAAATTGCTTACACCCGGCAAGACTCTTGTAGATACCTTTCTCTATAATTCCTTTCAATAAAGCATTTTCTTTCTCAAGTGTAACTTGGCTAAGAGAATCATCATTAGTGGAATCAATAGAACTACTAGGAGCAACATCATTAGATTTAACATTTTTAGAGTTGCTACTAGATGAAGAACCTTTCTTGCCTTTGTTACTAGTTTGTTTAGATTTAACTTGTGGCATGAATGTAGACAAGAGTAGTCGTTTGGCTAGATAAGATGAAGTCTTCTTTCGGAGATCGTCATTGATAGCTTTAAGAATCTCATGCTCTTGCTCCAAGTTGAGCTTCTCGAAGCATAGCTTCTCATGAGTTCTTACAAGCTCTCTATGATCTTCGAGAGTAGATTCATGAGCTAACTTAAGAGTGTTTAGTTCTTTAGTTAGTTGTTCTATTTTCATCTTATCATCATCAAATGACTTATCTTGACTAGCATGAGAATTATCAAGTTCATTTTGACTAACATCACTAGTTTCATCAAAGTGCAAGTCATCATCACAAAGCAAATCATCTTCATCACTATTGAAATCAAGATACTCGGGGTGTGATACCTTGGGGCCTTTAGCCATGAAGCAACTTCCACTCCCTTCATTTGGTGAATCAAATAGATCATAGGAGTCGGTAGTCACTAGTGCAAGTCTGGCAACACCTTCATCTTGACTATAGTCGGATTTGGAGTGATAGCTTCTCTTGGAGTTGTTGTCGGAGTCAGAGCCGGAAACCCATGCACCAACATGAGCTTGATGTCTTCTTCTTGTGTACTCTTGGTGTACTTGTCCTTCTTCTCCGAATCCCTACTTCTCCTTGAGGGTCTTCGTTCATAACGATCATCTCTACTCCTTCTCTCTCTTTGAGGTGATTCATTCCTTGAGCTTCGTCTTCTAGGTGACTCTTCTCTTCGTTTGTAGGGAGCCGTGCACTCATTGGAGTAGTGTCCGGGCTTCCCACAATTGTAGCAATTGCGGTCATGACTTGACGAACGCTTCTCTTCATATCTTGAGTTGGAGCTTCGTTCTTTGCCTCTATTCTTGTAGAACTTGTTGAATTTCTTGACCATGAGGCTTATCTCTTCATTGGTGACAAGGTTGTCGCTTGAAGTTGCGGGAGCATCACTTGTGGTATTGTAAGCACCTCTAGACTTGTTATGAAGCTCTTCTTTGTCTTTGAGTGTCATCTCATGAGCAACAATCCTTCCAATGACTTCCGTAGGCTTGAGATCTTCGTAGTTGGGCATCATTTGGATCAATGTGCACACGGTGTCGTATCTCTCATCCAAAGCTCTAAGTGTCGGTCATTTCTTCGCTTCCTAAGCCGGCAATCTCATTGGTGATGAGAGCTAGCCTAGAGTACATCTCCGCGACTCCTTCTCCATCCTTCATCTTGAACTTGTCAAGCTGACTTTGAAGAACATCCAAGTTGGATTCTCTCACGGACTCGGTTCCTTCATGCATATCAACCCAAGTATCCCAAATCTCTTTTGCATTCTCAAGACGGCTGATTTTGTTGAATTCTTCGGGGCATAGGCAGTTGAAGAGAATGTCGCGTGCTTGAGCGTTGTATTGCAACATCTTCAATTCATCTGCGGTCGCTTCACGATCCGGTTCCTTTCCATCACCAAAGAATTCACCTTGCAAGCCAACACGAACAACAGCCCATATGGCGGGGTTATGACCAAGAATATGCATTTTAATTTTGTGCTTCCAACTAGCAAAATTTGTGTCATCAAATTACGGACCTCTACGATAATAATTTCCCTCACTAGATGCCATACTCTCCTAGGTTGTGAGACCAATGCAATGGAGACCAAAGCTCTGATACCACTTGTAAGACCGAAAGTATGTCTAGAGGGGGGGGGGGTGATTAGACTACTTAACCAAATAAAAATCTAGCCTTTTCCCAATTTTTAGTGTTGGCAGATTTTAGCATTCATAGCAAGTCAAGTACACCCTACACATGCATGTCTAAGAGTATAGCAGCGGAAAGTAACAACAAGCATGAGTAGAAAAGGAAGGGTAGGAGGATCAAACGCAATTTGTAGACACGATGATTTTTTCCCGTGGTTCCGATAGGTGGTGCTATCGTACATCCACGTTTATGGAGTCTTCAACCCACGGAGGGTAACGGTCGCGAGAGTCCACGGAGGGCTCCACCCATGAAGGGTCCACGAAGTAGCAACCTTGACTATTCCATAACGGCTTCCGTCCATGAAGGACTAGCCTCACTATGGGTAGATCTTCACGAAGTAGGCGATCTCCTTGGCCTTACAAACTTCTTGGTTCAACTCCACAACTCGAAGTAGGAGGCTCCCAAGCGACACCTAACCAATCTAGGAGGCACCACCCTCCAAAAGGTAATAGGCTCGGTAATGATGATGAACTCCTCGCTCTTGTGCTTCAAGATGATAGACTCCTCAACACACAATCACTCTCTCACAGGTTTGGCTTGGTGGAAGAGATGGGATTGGTGGAAAGCAACTTGGGGAGGCTAGAGATCAAGATTCATATGGTTGGAATGGAATGGCATGATCTCAACACATGAGTAGGTGGCTCTCTCTCAGAAAACTGGATGGGGCAAGTATGGAATAGTTCTGAGTGCTTCTCTTTCGAGTAGGTGATGGTGAAGGGGTATATATAGGCATCCCCAAAAATCCAACCGTTACACCTAAAGTGACCAACTCGGTGACACCGATGTGTGAATCTCGATGGTACCGAAGTGACCAAAAGGTGACAACTTTCGAATCTCGGTGAGACCGATATATAAATCTCGGTGGTACCGATCATGTGACCAACGGTCAGATTGCGCAAACTCGGTGACACCGATCTTTACATCTCGGTGGTACCGATTCTTGACCAAGGCTTAACAGAGAGTTGGTCCAGAAACTCGGTGGCGCCGATCCACATTTCTTGGTGGTACCGATCAGGTGAATGGCTATCCAGAGAGTTGGTCCAGAAACTCGGTGAGACCGATAGGCAAATCTCGGTGGTACCGAAGACTGAAGATTGCTAAACAGAGAGTTGGCAACCTAAACTCGGTGGCACCGATGCAGAATCGGTTGCACCGACTGGCTAGGGTTTGGCATGGGTCTGTCTAAGTATGGGAATCGGTGGCACTGAGTGGGAAGTGTTGGTTGCACCGATTTTGGATATTTGACTTTGGACAGACTTTTGTGAAAGAGCTTGTGGGTGTTTTTGGTGACTATCACTTGTGCACGTATGAGCTTTTTGTTCACCAACAATACCTTACCCCCTTTTAATAGTATTGGCTTTCCTATGGACTCAAAGTGATTTCTCACAAAGTAAAATGTAGAGTCCTCTTGCTTGAATCTTTGCCAATCAATTTCCTTGCATCTTGGGGTATCTCCACAATCTCCACAATCCTTTTGCCAATCCTATCATTGAACTTTTCCTGAAATATGCTTAGTGGAAACATTAGTTCAATGACATATATGTTGTTATTAATTACCAAAACCACCAAGGGAGCAAATGTGCTTTCACCATTTCACTTGTCTATGAACCATATAAGCTTCCAAGTAGTCCATATCCGCAGACGCGACTATTCGAATAGATTTATAACCCTGTAGGGGTGTAATTCTTCACACACGCTTTCACCACTTACCACCTATAAACTTCATGTATCTCGACAACCTTCAAGCAAAAGCACTGGCGAGGGTGTCTGCCACAACCGATAACCACACAAGACTCTATCCATGTTTATTGCCTATTTGAGACTTATCCCGCAATGGAAGTCCGGCTGAAGTTTCCATCACGGCCCCAAATGATGTGTGTAGGGTTCCCAAGGCCACCTCGACGGATGGAACTATGCTTGCTGCATCGAGCCATGGTGCCTATCTGTCCCAAGTCCACCTTTACCGGGTGCGACCTGGTGGACTACTAGCATGACCTAGAAACACCAAAAACTGGTTGCAACTCCTCGACAGAGATCAGGGTGATTAATAAGCCGAGAGGGCGGAGTTACCAGAGCCCAATGTGTGGTGGTAGCTACTCTTGGATAACATACAAAGAACTCGGTACTTAAGGATGGTCCCAATGAGACAACTCGCCATGTACTCCTACATGGCCTCTAATCGCTACCTTTACCAAATTGGGTTCACACCCCTAGCTCTCACACAGTAGGACATGAACACAAGCATTCAATTCATCGCCCAGATGGATCAGACCCGACACAACTCTAAGCATACCAAGTAGAGCAAGCAAGCATGGATGAGTAGTCATATCATGGCTCAAGTAATTCCTACTCATGCTAAGAGGTTTCACTATTTATTGTGACAAAGAAAGGTCATGCGGAGGAATGAGATAAATTACCGCAATAGGTGACAGTTGAATCGTTGTTGTCCCAATGCAGTAAAAGAGAGCAAGATTGAGATAGTGGGTTTGGATCGGAATGCTCGATGAGTTTTTCTTGTCTGGCACTTCTGAAGATAGTATTTCTCTTCATTAGTGTCATGGATCTCAGTGTCCAAACAACGTCTACCGAGAGGGAAGAACACCGGCAAACAGAAAAGAGGCAACATTCAATGCAATGCACATCCAACTATATGTCACGTCATATTAAGGTGCTGAATTGAACTAGTCCAACAAGTGACCAAATTAATTGAAGTGGAATTCAAATACATATCAAATTCCAATCCAAAAATATATTTTTTCAAATATTCCATAATCATTAATTCTCCTAGTTGGTGATGTTAACTTGCTCAAATATGCATGACCATGGCATAAACCGATTCTTCATAACTTTTCTGATCATTTTTATACATAAATTATTTTCATCCGAGTTATATATTATTTTATATGAATTTTAGAAAATTTATACATTTTCTGAAAATAATAAATAATTTCTGATTTATTTCAATTCTAGAAAACATTTACTGTGTCAGAATTACGTCTGGCTGACGTTAGCTGGTCAACTAACCCGGGCCAAGTCAAACCTGACCAGTGGGTCGCACTTGCCAGTGACACATCTAACTAATAGTGTTAAGTAGAACTAAATTAAAACGCTGATTAGTCAGGGGGCCGGTGCCACATGTAAGTGATTTAGAGGGGAGTCAAACTCGGTCAACCGGGGTCAAACACATCGGAGTTGACCCGCGGCACGTTGCCGGCAAAGCTAGAGACGGCCGAGGGCATCCAGATCGCTCCTTCAGCGACTAGAACAGCGGCGGAGCGGCTCTGCGTGGAGCGGGGACTCACGCTGCATCCATCTGAGCTAGCTGGAGGGGCTGCAATGGCTTGTGGTGATGGCGGCGAGCATCTGGGTGGCTGCCGGAGCCACATGCTCGGGATAGCTGATACATCTCCAACGTATCGATAATTTATGAAATATTCATGCCAATATTCCACAACTTTCATATACTTTTGGCAACATTTTATATTATTTTTGGGACTAACTTACTTTCCTAGTGCCTAGTGCCAGTTCCTGTTTTTTGTGTGTTTTTGTTTTGGAGAAATTCCATATCAAACGAAGTCCAAACGCGATAAAAATTGACAGTGATTGTTTTGTCATATATATGAATTTTGGGAAGAAGAATTAACGCAACAGGTGCCCGAGGGAGGCACAAGCCAACAGGGCGCGACCAGGGGGGTGGCGGCGCCCTGATAGCTTGTGCCTCCCCCATAAGTCAGTTGGCGCCCTTCTTTCGCCCCAAGAAAGATATTTTCCGATAAAAATCCCCTCAAAATTACAGCCCAATCGGAGTTACGGATCTCCGGATATTTAAGAGACGGTGAAGGGCCAGAAAATAGCAGCAAAAAAGGAGAGAAACAGAGAGAGATCAAATCTCGGAGGGGATCTTGCCCTTCCAGGAGCCATGGAGGCCAAGGACCAGAGGGGAGAACCTCTCCCCATCTTGGTAGAGGCCATGGAGGAGGAAGCCTAAGGGGGGAGACTCTCTCCCCCTCTCTTCCGGTGGTGCCGGAGTGCCACCAGGGGAACCATTGCCACGGTGATCATCTTCATCACCTTCCTCATCTCTTTTCAGCGGTCCACTCTCCCGCACTCCGCTGTAATCCCCTACTTCAACATGGTGTTTCATGCCGCATATTATTAATCAATGATGTGTTTCCATCCTATGATGCTTGAGTAGATTTATGGTGTCCTTTGGGTCGATTGATGATCTTGATTGGTTTGAGTGTATGTTTTATTTTGGTGCTATCCTATGGTGCCCTCCGTACCTTGCACACATGAGGGAATTCTCGCTGTAGGCTGTTGCAATATGTTCATGATTCGTTTACAGTGGGGGGCTAGAGTGACAGAAGCTTCCACCGAGTAAGGGGATTGTTGCATATGGGAGTAAAGGGGACATGATGTTTAATGCTATGGTTGGGTTTACCTTAATGATTTCTAGTACTTGTGGATGCTTGCTAGAGGTCTAATCATAAGTTCATATAATCCAAGTACGGAAAGTATGTTAGCTCATGCCTCTCCCTCATATAAAAGTGCAAGAATGATCAATTGCCTTGGACAATTCCGCACACCATACAATCATTATTCCACACTCGCTATTTGTAATATATTGTAATATATTCTAACTCTATTTAGGGAAGCAACTATTTTCATATTTTGTTCTCCAATATCATGCAAAGCTATCCTCTTTATACCCACAACGTAGTTTTATTTCTCGTTACTAGATAGAAGCAAACGTTCGGTGTATGTAGAGTCGTATCAGTGGCAGATAGGACTTGAGAGAATATTGATATTACCTTTAGCTCCTTGTGGGTTCGACACTCCATACTATCACTTCCATCTTTGGAAAGTGCTACGATGATTCCTTGCACTTGGGGATTATCAAGCTCTTTTCTGGCGCCGTTGCCTGGGAGCAATAGCGCGGGGTTGCTATTTTCGTGTATGCTTGTTTGCTTCTATCACTAAGTAGATTTTGTTTTCCTTTTGTTTCTGTTTTCTTGATTTCTTTATTTAGTTGTGGGTGAAACAAACAAAAAAATTGAAAAATTTAAAACACAAAAAATTTACTTGCCTTTTATAAGAGAAGCGATTGGAAAGTTATGCATTGGAGAAGTGAGGGTCGACCTTGAACACTTGTGCTCATGCTCACGGAAACAATGTAGAATTTTTCATGGAAGTTTCTCATAAAAATAATTATTCCCTTACATATACCACTGTACCATAAAAATAATGTGCTTTTCATAATATTCATGTTACTCTTTTGCATGTTTCATCTACTATTCGTATGCGAGCATCATTGAAATCATCATGCCTAGCTAAAAGGCTTTAAAGAAAAGCACTTGTTGGGAGACAACCCAACACTTATCCTTTCTGTTTTTGTGTGTTCACATGATTAAGCTACTGTAGTAATCATGTTTTGTGTCTTTTATTTCAATAAAGTGCCAAGTAAAGACTTTAGGATGATTTGGATGAGTTGATTTGATCCTATGCAAAAAAACAGAAACTTTTGCGTCCAGTGCAGAATTTCTATGATTTTATGGGAACGCCTTTTTGATCTGAATTTTTTACTCGGTATTTTTATACAAATCCCTCAGGTTGTCCTAATTTTTTAGAAGTTTTGGAGTTACAGAAGTATAGTTTCTCTACAGATCATTACAGACTGTTCTGTTTTAGACAAAAAAAAATGCTTGCATAGTTTGCTTGTTTTGATGATGCTATGGATTGTATCGGGGGGTATATGCCATGGAGAAGTTATAATACAGTACCTTATGCAATAAAAAAATAAGAATTAATTTATAACAGTACCTAAATTATTTAATATGTTTACTATACTAACGGATCTCACAAAGGTTTTGTTGAGTTTTGTGTGATTGAAGTTTTCAAGTTTTGGGTGAGATACCGATATGAGGAGAATAAGGAGCATCAAGACCCTAATATTGGGGATGACCAAGGCACCCCCAAGGTAATATACAAGGAGCACTCAAGCATCCATGCTTGTGGATGTTCCGAATGGCATCCCCTCTTTCGTCTTCAACACTATCGATATACCTTACTTGGAGCTATATTGTATTCTTCACATAATATGTGTTTTGCTTGGATCGTCATTTTATTTTGTTGTTCTCTATTATATGTTAAAAATAATCATGTTTTTCAATAAAAGGTTTCAATAATTGCCTTAAGATGTTTCAGTTCCATGTTTGATGTGTGACTGTGTAAAAACATAAACTTTTCCTGTAGTGTTTGAAATTTCATATTTTAATGGAACGTGAAAAGTTTCTGAACTTTTTACACAGTACTATAATATAAATTCTTTACCTTGTCCTAAATTTTCAGAATTTCTTGACATAACTACACTTTATAAATGAATTTCTACAGACTGTTCTGTCTAGACAGATTGCTGTCATAGTTTTGTTATCTACTTATCCTAGAGTTTTCATGGGTTATATTGGTAGATATAAATTGTGGAAATGATAGTATACAGTACCTAATGTTTGAAAATTATTATGCAACTTGTCTTGGCAGTAAATTAAGTGTTGATTTATTTTTATATGTACTAACCTATCTCACGAGTTCTTTTCAAGTTTTATGTGGATGATGTTTTTGAGACTTAGGTGAAACTGGGATATGAGAGGATTGAACAAGATACAAAAGCTCAAGTTGGGGATGCCCAAGGCTCCCCAAGTCAATATTTCAAGAAGTCTCAAGCATCTAAGCTTGGGGATGCTACGCATCCCACCCCTCTTCGTCAACAATTACCGGTTAGCCTATGATGATCATATGTTTTTATTCATTCACTTGTGCTATTCTTGGAGCATCCTTTGTGTTTATTATTCCCTTTTATTTTATGCACCATTCTGGTATGCGATAATCCTTGGCTTATTTATAGAATGCTTCATGTGCCGCACTTAAATTTTTTGATTGTGGCTTTATAGAATGCTGCATGTGCTTCACGTATATACTTAGAGCTTGGATATTGGTCTCTCCATATTCATTTTAGAATGCTCTATGAACTTCACTTATATCTTTTTGAGAGTAGTTTTACGATCACTCTTGCGCTTCACTTATATCCTAAGAGAAAATGTTGATTGAATTGAATGTCATAAAACATTAAATTATATATGCTTCATATGCTAGTCCCATGGGGACTAGTGACTTCACATACTAAGAGTATAAGCAATAAAAATTATTGAAGGTTAGCAAACATAGCATTTTTCACTTGAGAAATTCATGAAAGAATATTGAAGGAAGAGAGATTTCACATATAAATATACTATCTTGGACATCTTCTATGATTGTGAGCCCCCATTAAATATTTTCAAACTTGATCAAGTAGTTGACATTGGACAAGGAAGGCAACGTAATGGTTATGTTTTCTTATATTCACATAGAATTTATATTGCCATGGATCCTCTAACATGTATTGCTTGCTTAGGATCTTTTGCTACCCAAAAATTCATACTAAGTAGGGATACTACTTGTGCATCCAAAAACCCCTAAACCCAGTTTCTTGCCATGAGAGTCCACCATATCTACCTATGGATTGAATAAGATCGTTCAAGTAAGTTGTCATCGGTGCATAAAGCAATAAAAATTCCTCCTAAACATGTATGATCTTTTATTGTAAGGGAAAATAAGCTTTGTACGATCTTGTGATGGCAAAGAAATAAAAGCGATAGACTGCATAATAAAGTTTGATATCACAAGGGGCAATATAAAGTGATGTTCCTTTTCATTAAGAGATTGCACATCCAAAAATAAAAAGCGCATGAAAACCTCTGCTTCCCTCTGCGAAGGGCCTATCTTTTACTTTTATGTATTTCTACATTTACTTTTATGCAAGAGTCAATAATGTTCATCCCTATTCCAATCTATTAATTGCTTAGTTGGCAAGCATCATGTGGTGGGGAAATATCCAAGCACATATATCCAGTTGGATATAGGTGATCATGATTCATTATTGTTGAAATTATCCCTGCGATAAATAAGTTGGGAAGCGGAACATTAAGCCCCTTCTTCCTATGTGTTTGATTGAAACTGCTTGTTCTAAAAATATGCCTTGAGTGTCAGCAATCCTAGAAGACTAAATGATAGTTGAATATGTGGAATTTGCTTAATAAAAGCTCTTACATAGACCCTTCCTGAAAATAAGACGAATTGTAATTGTTTGATGACTGAAAACATAGTTTTCTAGTTTTTAAAAAAGTTTATGGTCTATACTTTAACATGTGAATATCTTGTTACTTGTTCATGAGAAGTTCTATGGGAAAAGAGTTCTTTTTATGATTCTAGAAAAATTGATTGGAAGTAACATTGATCAAACATATATACTATGCTAGCATTCACACTTCATAAATTATTTCTTTTATCATTTACGTACTCGAGGACGAGCAGGAATTAAGCTTGGGGATTTGTATACGTCTCCAACGTATCGATAATTTATGAAGTATGCATGCCAATATTTTACAACTTTCATATACTTTTGGTAACATTTTATATTATTTTTCGGGACTAACTTACTTACCCACTGCCTAGTGCAAGTTCTTGTTTTTTGTGTGTTTTTTGTTTCGCAGAAAATCCATATCAAACAAAGTCCAAACGTGATAAAAATTTACGGAGATTATTTTTGGAATATATGTCAATTTTGGGAAGAAGAATCAACGCAACACGGTGCCCGAGGGAGGCACAAGCCAACAGGGGACGACGAGGGGGGTGGTCGTGCCCTGATAGCTTGTGCCTCCCCCTTAAGTAGGTTGGGGCCCTGCTTTCACCGCAAGAAAGATATTTTTCCGATAAAAATCCCCTCAAAATTTCAGCCCGATCGAAGTTACGGATCTCCGGATATTTAAAAACACTGAAGGGCTAGAAAACAGCAGCGAAAACACAAGAGAAACAGAGAGAGAGAGAGAGAGAGATCAAATCTCGGAGGGGCTCTCGCCCCTCCGGGATCCATGGAGGACAAGGACCAGAGGGGAGAACCTCTCCCCATCTTGGGAGAGGCCATGGAGGATAAAGCCTAAGGGGGGAGACTCTCTCCCCCTCTCTTCTGGTGGCAGCCAAGTGTCGCCGGGGGAATCATCACCGCGGTGCTTGTCGGGGCACAGATGATCACGATCACCTATGGGACCAGAGGTCCCTTGTGGTTCGGCAAGGGGGGTCACGTTGCACGAAGAGCGGAGAGCATGAGAGAACGCAACGATCAAGGCTCGGGCATTTTACCCAGGTTTGGGCCGCTGCTAAGCGTAAAACCCTACTCCTGCTTTTTGGTGGATTGATTGGAGGAACACGAAGAACGCAGGGCGCCTAATCCCGGCAAGGGATGTTGCCAGGGGAAGAGCGACTATGCGAGTACAAGCGTTCGGGGGTTCGGGTTGCCAACCTTGAGCTAGGTTGCCATGGGCCTCCTTTTATAGTGCAAGGGGTTACCACAATGGCAAAACAGACATTATCTATCGATTAGATAGCTAAACAGAGCTATCGTACCTAACTCTGGCATTTAGGACAAAATGCCATGATTACCTGCCTAGGTGGCGCTTGGGGGTGCATCCCCGGCAAGCCCTTGCCACCGCTTGGCCGGTTGCTGCTTAAGATCTTGACACGCTGCAGGGCGGGTGTCAACCGAGCGTAACTTGCCTTTCAATGCATCGCCACGTGCTTAGCGAGAGCTGATTAATCGCGTGAGGGCTCGACATCGCATCGATAAGTGACAGGCGTAGCGATGCGGTGGAGCGGTGGCTGGATGGCTCACGCTTGCCGGGAAATGGCCTGCCGGGTCTTCTGAAAGGCGCGTTCACTGCGCGTCATGGCCCAGGCTTGGGTTGCCGCGTTGAGCTTGCTGGAGTCTTGGTCTTGATTGCTGTCGGGGTTTGCTGCTTCTACCGCCTGTGCATAAGTCAGGGGAACTGGGTACCCCTGTACTAGTGCACCGACAGGAGCCCCCGGGACTGGCCCACACGTGCTCGCCAAGTGCCGTTGGGTCAGGCTCAAGTTTCATGCATAGGCGCACAATGTGAGGGAGTAACTGTCAATTTATCGGTCAGCACTGACCCACCACCTCAGGCAGTTTCCGCCACGCGCGCCGCATGCATAGCGGGGAGTTAGCGACGGGCGCGCGTGACTTAAAGTCCTGATCGTGGCAGAAACTACATCGCCATGGATTGGAGCAATGGGGCGGTTACCCGTTCGCCCGTGATCGTGGGCGATGGAATTTGTGGAGATGGGCGGCGACCCTTGGAATGGAGGAGAGCCAGCTCCCGCGCTCCCCCCTGTAAATTGGGGGGCGCGAGGGGCGATGCTCATCCATCCTTTCTTCCTCGTTGAGTGCAAACCTACAGAGCTCGCCCTTCTGCTTCTTTGTCTTGAGTTGCGCTCGCCGCTAGCATGCCTAGGAGACGAGGGCGGCCTCCGGCCTCTGCCTCAATGGCGAGGGGTTCCCGTCGGGATCATGCCATCGCTTCAGCTGTGAAGGCAGAGGGTGGTTCGAGTGCACGCAGCGGAGGAGCTGGGAGGGCCCGCTGTCGACGCGGAGCCCGTGGTCAGGGGAGGCGGAGCGCCGCTTGAGTTCCTCCTCCAACGCCAGACCCTCCCCTTGAGGAGACCCACATCGAGGGAACGGCGCTGGAGTTCGTCATCAAGCTGCGTGGTCCCCTCCGAGGCCACCTGATCCTCCCTCACCCTTTCGCTAGGGTGATGGGGGTTGACAAGCCGCACGCCCTGTGGCTGCGGGCGCATGGTTGCTTTAATGGTGCCGCGCGAGTGGACGTCGAGTACACGGAGCATCGCGTCATGGTTCTCAGGCGTGGGTGGAAAACCTTCGCCCGCACCCACAACCTCATGGATGGGTACCTCCTCCGCTTCAAGATGATGGAGGCCGACCTGCTCTCCGTCAAGATTTACGGGCGTTCGGGCGCCCGTCTTAGCTGCTGCGAGGAGAGCTCGAGTGATGCCGAAAGCTCCTCCTCGAGCAATAGCGACGAGGAGGACAGTGTCAGTGAAGACGACGACGATGAGTCCCAGGCCGTCAAGTCGGAGTACGACGACCTGGGCTCCAGCTGATCGTCGGCCGCACCATCACCGTCATCGCGCTCCTCCTCTTCCTCCCGGTAGAGCGATTTGCCGGGGGTTCTTGACTTGGGCGCCGCCTCTTCTTCTCAGCTGGACCCCGGTAGACTCGTGGACTTCGGCTTAGCCTTCCCTTCCGGTGGGGTTGACGTTCGCGCAATGCTGGTCCTGACGGGGTCAGGCTGGGCTTCTGTTGGGGGTCTCCCTCTGCTCTTTTTCTTTTTGTAACCTGCCCCTAGGGGAGAAAGCCAAATAAAGAGTTATTAGAAAGAGGTGCCTCCTCGTGTAATCTTCATCCCATTTGTATCAAAAATGAATGAGAATAGAATGCCATTTTCTTTCCGCAAGTACTATCCTTTTCCTTTCCTTATTTGTACTGCATCAGTATATTCTGTCTCCGCCGCGCAGAGCTGCTTGCCGGGTCGTCATTCAAACCACGAGTGCCAAAGTGGGGGGGGGGGGGGCGAGCCCCCCGGCAATAGGTTGGCGTTGTTCCCCGGCAAAGCTCCTTGCCGGTATCGGCGCTGCCACCCCCATGAATAAGGACAGGGGGACGGCTCGTCCCGACAAGGGTTTTCTCCACGTGGGTGACTCTACATCCTGCAGTAAGGAAGATACTAAGGGTTTCCATGAGAAAATGAGAAGTACTGAACTGGAAATACGTGATACACTTATCTTTTCCAGGTAGTATCTTCTTTTCATGCGTGATGGGCCGCCATCTTTGTTCTGTTGTTTCCCTCCCCTGTTTTCTCGATGATAAAACATGTTGGGTGAGGACAGTAACAAAGATTATGGTTTCATCAAGCATTCTAGCAAATCTTAATAACTTAAAGGCACTAACATTGCAGTCATAAAAATGCATAATGAGCATGTAAGGATGATGATATGATGCAATGCCTAGCTTTATTATTGTTGCACAGGGTCTTCGCCTGGCTTTGTACAAAGGGTTACATGCAACATCGGCAAGGCTTGTACAAAAGGTGGCTGACGGGGACTGAGCCCGGCAGCCGCGCCTTACCGGTAGAACTTACGAAGATGCTCAATGTTCCATGAGTTCTGCACCTTGGTGCCATCTTCGGTCTCCAGACGGACTGCGCCAGGTCTGGTGACTCGTACTACTCGGTAAGGGCCTTCCCACTTCGGCGTCAACTTGTTTGTACCCTTGGCGGACTGAACACGCCGAAGGACAAGGTCGCCTTCCTCAAGGCTCCGGGCCTGAACTCTGCGGCTATGGTAGCGGCGTAGAGCTTGCTGGTAGCATGCGGCACGCACAGCAGCCTGGAGATGGTCTTCCTCGAGGAGTGTGGCATCGTCATGCCGCAGCTGCTGTTGGTCTACTTCATCGTAGGCAAGCACTCGAGGTGACCCATATATGAGTTCCTTGGGGAGCACTGCTTCCGCCCCGTACACTAGGGAGAAGGGCGACTGGCCGGTAGCTCGATTTGGTGTCGTTCCGAGGGACCAAAGAAACACCGGCAACTCATCTATCCAGCGCCTGCCGCTCTTCCGCGGCTTATCGAAAGTCCTTGTCTTGAGTCCTCGCAGCACTTCAGCATTCATCATCTCGACTTGCCCGTTGCTCCTTGGGTGAGCAACAGAGGTGAAGGAGACCTTGCTTCCAAGGTTTTGGATATATTGCATGAAGGCGCGACTCGTGAACTGGGTGCCGTTGTCGGTGATCACTCTGTTAGGCACTCCAAAATGGCACACCAGTCCTTTCATGAACTTGATAGCTGCTTGTGCGGTCACCTTTCTCACTGGTTCCACCTCAGGCCACTTTGTGAACTTGTCGGTTGCCACGAACAAGAACTCAAACCCCCGACAACACGGGGGAAGGGGCCCAGGATGTCTAGCCCCCAGACCGAGAATGGCCAGGATAGAGGGATTGTTTGTAGGGCTTGCGCTGGTTGATGGATGTTCTTGGAGTGGAACTGGCAAGCCTCACACTTGGTGACCAATTCAGTAGCATCCTGGAAGGCAGTGGGGCAATAAAAACCCTGCCGGCAAGCTTTCCCGGCAAGGGCCCTTGATCCAATGTGGGAACCACATACTCCTCCGTGAATCTCTGCCAACAGCTTCAGTCCATCCTCCCGGCAGATACACCTCAATTTCACACCGTTGGGCCGCCTTCTGTATAGGGTGTCATCGACAAACTAGTACATACTTGACCGATGGGCTACTCTTTCGGCTTCCTCTTGCTCTTCGGGGAGTTCTCATGTTTGAAGGAAATGGACAATATGTTGCGCCCAGGTTGGAGCCTGTGGCTCGACAAGAAGGACTAAAGGCATCTCCACGTCTTCGGGAGCGCTTGTCTCAACTGCTAGACCCTGAGGTCCTGCGGGAGGGAGCTACTCGTCAACCGGAACGGGATTTTCCCCGGCAGCCTCTCTACCAGCGGCTTCGGGAAGCTCTGCCGGGAAATGCTTGCCGGAGTTCAGTTTTCTTCTCTTCTTGGTCATCGTAGATGGGGACACTGATGGTTGGGTGAGACGGAGAAGAAAGGTTCCTGGTTCCATAGGAAGCTTCTGCGCAGCGCACTTCGATAGGTGGTCAGCAATGCTATTTTCTGCTCATGGCACATGCTCTGTTTGCAGCCCATCGAAGTGCTCCTCCAACTTCCTCACTTCTTCCATGTAGGCCTCCATCAGCGGGCTTTGATAATCATTGTTGAATTGCTTTATCACTAGTTGAGAGTCTCCTCGGACGATCAGCCTCTTTATTCCCAATTCTACCGTGATTCTGAGTCCGGCAAGGAGCACCTTGTATTCAACGTTATTGTTGGTGGCTTCTGTTGGGGAACGTTGCATGGGAAACAAAAATTTTCCTACGCACACACAAGATCTATCCATGGTGATGAGCATCTACGAGAGGGAGAGTGAATCTACATACCCTTGTAGATCGCTAAGCGGAAGCGTTAATAAACGCGGTTGATGTAGTCGAACGTCTTCGCGATCCAAATCGCCGAGCGTCCCGCGATCCAATCACGATCCTTCCGATCTAGTGCCGAACGGACGGCACCTCCGCGTTCAACACACGTACGGCTTGATGACGCCTTCACCTCCTCGATCCAGCGAGCGATGGTGAAGTAGTGGTTGAGTTCCAGCAGCACGACGGCGTGGTGATGGTGGTGAGGAACAATCTCTGCAGGGCTTCGCCAAGCGCTACGGAGATTATGACGGAGGAACTAGAGGGTTAGGGTTGCCGCACACGGCTTGGGGAAATCTTGATGTGTCCCGTGTGCTAGCCCTGCCCCTCTATTTATATGTTGAGCCTTGGGGTCTAAACTTGGAGTAAAAGCCTCCTCTAGGTCGGTTTTGCCCGCACAAGGTCGGTTTGGCCCGCAGGGAAAGAGTCCAACTCGGATCCCTGCCGAACCGTGCACAGCCGCACACAAGCGGTAGTACCGCTTCACACAAGCGGTAGTACCGCTCTGGCGGTAGTACCGCTTCACACAAGCGGTAGTACCGCTTACGCGGCAGCAAAACTACTTTTGCGCTTTCCAATACCTCGTGGGCTTTATCCCTTTGGCCCATATAAAGTGTTGCTGCACCCGAACACTTCGGTAAACATCCGGAACCCATTCCGGTGAACTCTGGAACTCTTCCGGAGATCGAAACACTATTATCACATATATCAATCTTTACCTCCGGACTCTTCCGGAGATCCTCGTCATGTCCGGGATCTTATCCGGGACTCCGAACAACTTTCGGTCACCAACATAATAACTCAATTATACTAATCGTCACCAAACGTTAAGTGTGTAGACCCTGCGGGTTCGAGAACTATGTAGACATGACCGAGACACCTCTACGGCCAATAACCAATAGCGGGACCTGGATGCCCATATTGGCTCCTACATATTCTACGAAGATCTTTATCGGTCGAACCTCTATGTCAAGGATTCAGTTAATCCCGTATGCTGTTCCCTTTGTTCTTCGGTATGTTACTTGCCCGAGATTCGATCGTCGGTATCACTATACCTAGTTCAATCTCGTTACCGGCAAGTCTCTTTACTCGTTCCGTAATACAAGATCTCGTGGCTAACACTTTAGTCACATTGCTTGCAAGGCTCAATGTGATGTTGTATTACCGAGTGGGCCCTGAGATACCTCTCCGTCACACGGAGTAACAAATCCCAGTCTTGATCCATGCCAACCCAACAGACACCCTCGGAGATACCTGTAGAGCACCTTTATAGTCACCCAGTTACGTTGCGACGTTTGATACACACAAGGTATTCCTCCGGTGTCAGTGAGTTGCATGATCTCATGGTCAAAGGAACAGATACTTGACATGCAGAAAACAATAGCAATAAACTGACACGATCAAATGCTACGTTTACAGTTTGGGTCTTGTCCATCACATCATTCTCCTAATGATGTGATCCCGTTATCAAATGACATCTCATGTCCATGGCTAGGAAACCTTAACCATCTTTGATCAACAAGCTAGTCAACTAGAGGCTTACTAGGGACACAGTGTTGTCTATGTACCCACACATGTATTTGAGTTTCCAATCAATACAATTATAGCATGGATAATAAACAATTATCATTAACAAGGAAATATAATAATAACCAATTTATTATTGCCTCTAGGGCATATTTCCAACAGTCTCCCACTTGCACTAGAGTCAATAATCTAGTTCACATCACTATGTGATTTACATTGTAATGAATCGAACACCCATGCAGTTCTGGTGTTGTTCATGTTTAGCCTTTGGAAGAGGTTTAGTCATCGGATCTGCAACATTTAGATCCGTGTGTACTTTGCAAATATTTATGTCGTCCTCCTTGATGTAATCGCGGATGGAATTGAAACGTCGCTTTATGTGTCTGGTCCTCTTGTGAAATCTTGGTTCCTTGGCTAGAGCAATGGCACCAGTATTATCACAAAACAGAGTCATTGGGTTAAGTGCACTAGGCACTACTCCAAGATCTGTCATGAACTCCTTCATCCAGACACCTTCCTTCGCCGCCTCCGAGGCAGCGATGTACTCCGCTTCGCATGTAGAATCTGCTACCACGCTTTGCTTGGAACTGCACCAGCTAACCGCACCCCCATTAAGAATAAATACGTATCCGGTTTGCGACTTAGAGTCATCCGGATCAGTGTCAAAGCTTGCATCGACGTAACCCTTTACGACGAGCTCTTGATCACCTCCATAAACGAGAAACATGTCCTTAGTCCTTTTCAGGTACTTCAGGATATTCTTGACCGCCGTCCAGTGTTCCATTCCTGGATCACTTTGAAACCTTCCGACCATACTTATGGCAAGGCTGACATCGGGTCTTGTGCACAGCATTGCATACATGATAGAGCCTATGGCTGAAGCATAGGGGATGACACTCATCTTTTCTCTATCTTCTGCAGTCACTGGGCATTGAGTCTTACTCAACTTCACACCTTGCAATACAGGCAAGAACCCCTTCTTGGACTGATCCATTTTGAACTTCTTCAAAACTTTGTCAAGGTATGTGCTTTGTGAAAGTCCTATTAAGCGTCTCGATCTATCTCTATAGATCTTGATGCCTAATATGAAAGCAGCTTCTCCTAGGTCCTTCATTGAAAAACTCTTGTTCAAATATTCCTTTACGCTTTCCAGCATTTCTATATTGTTTCCAATCAGCAATATGTCATCCACATATAATATTAGAAACGCTATAGAGCTCCCACTCACTTTCTTGTAAATACAAGCTTCTCCGTAAACTTGTATAAACTCGAACGCTTTGATCACTTCATCAAAGCGAAGATTCCAACTCCGAGATGCTTGCACCAGTCCATAAATGGATCGCTGGAGTTTGCAAACTTTGTCAGCATTCTCTGGATCGACAAAACCTTCTGGCTGCATCATATACAACTCTTCCTTAAGGTAACCGTTAAGGAACGCTGTTTTGACATCCATCTGCCAAATTTCATAATCGAAAAAGGCAGCTATTGCTAACATGATTCTGATGGACTTAAGCATCGCTACGGGTGAGAAGGTCTCATCGTAGTCAACTCCTTGAACTTGTGAAAAACCCTTTGCCACAAGTCGAGCTTTATAGACGGTGACATTACCGTCCGCGTCCGTCTTCCTCTTAAAGATCCATTTGTTCTGAATGGCCTTACGCCCTTCAGGTAATACTTCCAAAGTCCATACTTTGTTTTCATACATGGATCCCATCTCGGATTTCATGGCCTCTAACCACTTCTCGGAATCCGGGCCCATCATCGCTTCTCCATAGCTCGTAGGTTCATCGTTGTTTAACAACATGACCTCTAAGACAGGGTTGCCGTACCACTCAGGAGTAGTACGCGTCCTTGTCGACCTACGAGGTTCGATAGCAACTTGATCCAAAGCTTCATGATCATCATCATTAACTTCCTCTTCAGCTAATGTAGGCTCCACAGAAACAACTTTCTGCGCTGCGCTACTCTCAGGTTGAAGTATAGGTTCAATAACCTCATCAAGTTCTATCTTCCTCCCACTCAATTCTTTCGAGAGAAACTCTTTCTCAAGAAATGTTCCGTTTTTTAGCGACAAACATTTTGCCTTCGGATCTGAGATAGAAGGTATACCCAACTGTCTCTTTTGGGTATCCTATGAAGACGCATTTCTCCGCTTTGGGTTCCAGCTTTTCAGGCTGAAGCTTTTTGACATAAGCATCACATCCCCAAACTTTAAGAAACGACAGCTTTGGCTTCTTGCCAAACCAAAGTTCATATGGCGTCGTCTCAACGGATTTCGATGGTGCCCTATTTAAAGTGAATGCAGCTGTCTCTAATGCATAACCCCAAAACGATAGTGGCAAATCGGCAAGAGACATCATAGATCGCACCATATCTAATAAGGTTCGATTACGACGTTCGGACACACCATTACGCTGTGGTGTTCCAGGCGGTGTCAATTGTGAAACAATTCCACACTGTCTTAAGTGACTGCCAAACTCATAACTCAGATATTCTCCTCCTCGATCAGATCGTAGGAATTTAATCTTCTTGTTACGATGATTCTCAACTTCACTCTGAAATTGTTTGAACTTTTCAAATGTTTCAGACTTGTGTTTCATTAAGTAAATATACCCATATCTACTTAAGTCATCAGTGAAGGTGAGAAAGTAACGATAACCACCGCGCGCCTCAATACTCATTGGACCGCACACATCAGTATGTATGATTTCCAATAAGTCACTTGCCCGTTCCATTATTCCAGAGAACGGCGTTTTAGTCATCTTGCCCATGAGGCATGGCTCACATGTGTCAAGTGATTCAAAATCAAGTGACTCCAAAAGTCCATCAGCATGGAGCTTCCTCATGCGTTTTACGCCAATATGACCTAAACGGCAGTGCCACAAGAAAGTGGTATTATCATTATCAATTCTACATCTTTTGGCATCAATGTTATGAACATGTGTATTATTACTATCGAGATTCAATAAGAATAAACCCCTCACATTGGGTGCATGACCATAAAAGATATTACTCATATAAATAGAACAACCATTATTCTCTGATTTAAATGAGTAACCGTCTCGCAATAAACAAGATCCAGATATAATGTTCATGCTTAACGCAGGCACCAAATAACACTTATTTAGGTTCATCACTAATCCCGACGGTAATCGAAGAGCGAGCGTGCCGACGGCGATCACATCAACCTTGGAACCATTTCCCACGCGCATCGTCACTTCGTCCTTTGCCAGCCTCCGTCTATTCCGCAGTTCCTGTTTTGAGTTGCAAATATGAGCAACCGCACCGGTATCAAATACCCAGGCACTACAACGAGAGTTGGTAAGGTACACATCAATAACATGTATATCATATATACCTTGTTTGTTGTTGGCCGCCTTCTTGTCAGCCAAATACTTGGGGCAGTTCCGCTTCCAGTGTCCAGTTCCCTTGCAATGAAAACACTCAGTTTCTGGTTTGGGTCCAGCCTTGGGTTTCTTCACGAGAGGAGCAACTGCTTTGCCACTCTTCTTAGAGTTACCCTTCTTACCCTTGCCATTTTTCTTGAAACTAGTGGTTTTATTGACCATCAACACTTGATGCTCCTTCTGAATTTCAGACTCAGCGACTTTCAGCATCGCAAACAGCTCGGCAACTGACTTGTTCATCCCGTGCATGTTATAGTTCAACACGAAGCTCTTGTAGCTAGGCGGCAATGATTGAAGAACTCTGTCAGTGATAGCCTCTGGCGGAAGGGGCATCCCTAACTCAGCCAGACGGGTGGAGTACCCAGACATTCTGAGCACGTGATCACTGATAGACCCGTTCTCCTCCATCTTGCAAGCATAGAACTTATCGGAGATCTCATATCTCTCGATCCGGGCATTCTTCTGAAAGATAAACTTCAACTCCTGGAACATCTCATATGCTCCATGACGTTCAAAACGTCTTTGAAGTCCCGGTTCTAAGCCATACAACATTGCACATTGAACTATTGAGTAATCATCAGAACATGCCTGCCAGGCGTTCACAACGTCTAGAGACTCAACTGGAGCGGGTGGATCACCAAGCGGTGCATCAAGGACATAAGCCTTCTGGGAAGCCGTAAGGATAATCCTTAGATTACGGGCCCAGTCCACAAAGTTACTTCCATCATCTTTCAACTTAGCTTTCTCTAGGAACGCATTAAAATTCAGGGGTGCTACTGCGCGAGCCATGATCTACAACATAAATATAGCAAAGACAACTTAGACTATTGTTCTTAGATAATGAGTTTAGTTAATCATATTTTAAAAAACTCCCACTCAAATTGACATCCCTCCGATCATTCGAGTGTAACATGATCCAAATCCACCAACTCAAGTCCGATCATCACGTGAGTTGAGGTGGTTTCAATGGTGAACATCTTCATGTTGATCATATCTACTATATGACTCATGTTCGACCTTTCGGTCTCTTGTGTTCCGAGGCCATGTCTGTACATGCTAGGCTCGTCAAGTTTAACCCGAGTGTTCCGCACGTGCAACATGGCTTGCACCCGTTGTATGCGAACGTAGAGTCTATCACACCCGATCATCACGGCGTGTCTCGAAACGACGAACTTTCGCAACGGTGCACACTTGGGGAGAACACAATTTATCTTGAAATTTAAGTGAGGGATCACCTTATAATGCTACCGTCGTCCTAAGCAAAATAAGATGCATAAAAGGATTAACATCACATGCAAATCATAAGTGACATGATATGGCCATGAACTTGTGCTTTTGATCTCCATCTCCAAAGCACCGGCATGATCTCCATCGTCACCGGCATGACACCATGATCTCCATCATCTTGATCTCCATCAACGTGTCGCCATAAGGTTGTCGCGCCGACTGTTGCTTCCACGACTATAGCTAACGTTTAGCGATAAAGTAAAGCATTACATAGCGCTTAATGATTGACACGCAGGTCATACAATAATTAAAGACAACTCTATGGCTCCTGCCAGTTGCCGTACTCATCGACATGCAAGTCGTGATATTCTATACAAAACATGATCATCTCATACATCACATATATCTCATCATGTAATTGGCCATATCACATCACAACATACCCTGCAAAAACAAGTTAGACGTCCTCTAATTGTTGTTGCAAATTTTACGTGGTTGCTACGGGTTTGCAAGAACCGTTCTTACCTACGCAAAACCACAACGTGGTGTAGTGATTGCTTTTTGATCTTCTAAAAGAACCCTCTTCATTGAAATCGATTCAACTAAAGTGAGAGAGACAGACACCCGCTAGCCATCTTTATGCAACGAAGTTACATGTCAGTTGAAGGAACCTGTCTCGCGTAAGTGTACGCGTAATGTCGGTCCGGGCCGCTTCATCTCACAGTACCGCCGAATCAAATATCAACTAGTAACGGCAAGCAATATGTATACACCCACGCCCACAACTCGTTTGTGTTCTACTCGAGATCTCATCTACGCATAGACCTGGCTCATGATGCCACTGTTGGGGAACGTTGCATGGGAAACAAAAATTTTCCTACGCACACACAAGATCTATCCATGGTGATGAGCATCTACGAGAGGGAGAGTGAATCTACATACCCTTGTAGATCGCTAAGCGGAAGCGTTAATAAACGCGGTTGATGTAGTCGAACGTCTTCGCGATCCAAATCGCCGAGCGTCCCGCGATCCAATCACGATCCTTCCGATCTAGTGCCGAACGGACGGCACCTCCGCGTTCAACACACGTACGGCTTGATGACGCCTTCACCTCCTCGATCCAGCGAGCGATGGTGAAGTAGTGGTTGAGTTCCAGCAGCACGACGGCGTGGTGATGGTGGTGAGGAACAATCTCTGCAGGGCTTCGCCAAGCGCTACGGAGATTATGACGGAGGAACTAGACGGTTAGGGTTGCCGCACACGGCTTGGGGAAATCTTGATGTGTCCCGTGTGCTAGCCCTGCCCCTCTATTTATATGTTGAGCCTTGGGGTCTAAACTTGGAGTAAAAGCCTCCTCTAGGTCGGTTTTGCCCGCACAAGGTCGGTTTGGCCCGCAGGGAAAGAGTCCAACTCGGATCCCTGCCGAACCGTGCACAGCCGCACACAAGCGGTAGTACCGCTTCACACAAGCGGTAGTACCGCTCTGGCGGTAGTACCGCTTCACACAAGCGGTAGTACCGCTTACGCGGCAGCAAAACTACTTTTGCGCTTTCCAATACCTCGTGGGCTTTATCCCTTTGGCCCATATAAAGTGTTGCTGCACCCGAACACTTCGGTAAACATCCGGAACCCATTCCGGTGAACTCTGGAACTCTTCCGGAGATCGAAACACTATTATCACATATATCAATCTTTACCTCCGGACTCTTCCGGAGATCCTCGTCATGTCCGGGATCTTATCCGGGACTCCGAACAACTTTCGGTCACCAACATAATAACTCAATTATACTAATCGTCACCAAACGTTAAGTGTGTAGACCCTGCGGGTTCGAGAACTATGTAGACATGACCGAGACACCTCTACGGCCAATAACCAATAGCGGGACCTGGATGCCCATATTGGCTCCTACATATTCTACGAAGATCTTTATCGGTCGAACCTCTATGTCAAGGATTCAGTTAATCCCGTATGCTGTTCCCTTTGTTCTTCGGTATGTTACTTGCCCGAGATTCGATCGTCGGTATCACTATACCTAGTTCAATCTCGTTACCGGCAAGTCTCTTTACTCGTTCCGTAATACAAGATCTCGTGGCTAACACTTTAGTCACATTGCTTGCAAGGCTCAATGTGATGTTGTATTACCGAGTGGGCCCTGAGATACCTCTCCGTCACACGGAGTAACAAATCCCAGTCTTGATCCATGCCAACCCAACAGACACCCTCGGAGATACCTGTAGAGCACCTTTATAGTCACCCAGTTACGTTGCGACGTTTGATACACACAAGGTATTCCTCCGGTGTCAGTGAGTTGCATGATCTCATGGTCAAAGGAACAGATACTTGACATGCAGAAAACAATAGCAATAAACTGACACGATCAAATGCTACGTTTACAGTTTGGGTCTTGTCCATCACATCATTCTCCTAATGATGTGATCCCGTTATCAAATGACATCTCATGTCCATGGCTAGGAAACCTTAACCATCTTTGATCAACAAGCTAGTCAACTAGAGGCTTACTAGGGACACAGTGTTGTCTATGTACCCACACATGTATTTGAGTTTCCAATCAATACAATTATAGCATGGATAATAAACAATTATCATTAACAAGGAAATATAATAATAACCAATTTATTATTGCCTCTAGGGCATATTTCCAACAGCTTCCTCCCAGGGAAAGTGCATCTGGACGACGTACTTGAGGTTCTCTCCGGTCGGGGCGATGAGGAGCATGCCTGCTCCAGCGCCCTGGAGTGAGAAGGCACCGTCAAAGTACATGATCCAATCCTCTGGTGCCTCTTTGCCGGGGAGGACTGCCTCCGGAGCTTCATCATCTGGCGTGGGTGTCCATTCTGCAATAAACGCCGCCAAGCCTCTGCTTTGAATGGTGGAAGTGCTCTCATACATTAATCCGAAGCTTGACAACTCCAGTGCCCACTCAACTGTCCTGCCAGTGGCTTCGGGGTTTCTCAGTATGCGTTGCAACGGGAAACGGGTGACAACTATTATCTCATGGGCTTGGAAGTAGTGGCACAGCTTCCTCGAGGCCATGACGAGGCCGAAGATCAGCTTTTGTACTCCGGAGTACCTTGACCTAGCCCCCTGTAGTAGGGAACTAACAAAGTACACGGGCTGCTACAACATTTTCTTCTTTGCCACTTCCTTAGACTCACTGAAAACCATTTGCTGAGATTCCCCTTGACCTGTGTCGAGCCCTACCGCGGATGTTTCTTTCTCGCTCCCGGCAGCATCAGCAGTGGCTGCCGAATCTTCATCCACCCCCCGCTGCGCCACCAACGCTGCACTAACCACTTGATTTGCTGCCGCTAAATATCGTAGCAACTGCTCTTGCGGTTTAGGAGCGACCAAGGTGGGAGCAGAGGATAGGTATTTCTTTAGGTCTTGCAGCGCTGCATCTGCCTCCGGGGTCCACTTTATTGGGCCAGCCTTCTTCAGGATTTTGAAGAACGGCAAGGCGCGCTCAGCGGACTTGCAGATGAATCTACTCAACGCGGCAACACATCCGGTCAGGCGTCTGATATCTTTGATGGTTTTGGGTGCCTGTATCTGCTCGATCGCCTTGATCTTGTCGGGATTGGCTTCTATTCCTCACTGAGATATGAAGAACCCAAGCAGCTTGCCAGATGGGACACCGAACACACACTTTTCAGGATTGAGCTTCAGGTTGAGCTTGCGCAAGTTTGCGAAAGTTTTTTCCAGATCTTGTATGAGAGTGGCTTCATCCTTGGTCTTGACCACGATGTCATCCATGTAGGCTTCCACATTTCTATGCAGTTGAGGTCCAAAACCAATTTGAACAGCCCTGGCGAAGGTCAAACCAGCAATCTTTAACCCGAAGGGCATTCGTACAAAGCAGTACGTGCCGCAGGGAGGTATAAATGCGGTCTTCTCCTCATCTTCCTTGTTCATAAATATCTGGTGGTAGCTGGAGTAGGCATCCAAAAAGGAGAGCAAGTCACATCCGGAGGTGGAATCAACAATTTGATCTATGCGCGGCAAGGGGAAAGGGTCCTTCGGGCAAGCCTTGTTCAAGTCAGTGAAGTCTATGCAAAGCCTCCATTTCCCATTCGCCTTTCGTACCACCACCGGGTTTGCCAACCAAGTTGGATGCAGTACCCCCATGACCAAACCAGCTGCTTCAAGCTTCTTGATTTCCTCAGCAATGAACTGTTGCCGCTCCAAGGTCTGTTTCTTAACCTTTTGCTTGACGGGTCGGGCATGAGGGAAGACAACAAGGTGGTGCTCAATTACCTCCATGGGAACACCGGGGATATCAGATGGTTTCTAGGCAAACACATCGACATTCTCTCGTAGGAAGGTAACGAGCGCGCTTTCCTATTTGTCAGTAAGGGTAGCACTGATGGTGACGGTACCACCAATACCATCCTCCCTCGCCGAGACTTTCTTTGTCTCAGGATAGGTGACCCTGGTCTTCTTGCTGGCAGAACTCTCTGGCAAGCCATCGTCAGGTGCGGCGCACTCCGAAGAGGCGCGCTTCCCGGAGTCCTTGCCGGTGTTCTTTATTTTCTTTGAGTCCTTGGCGGGAGCTGGGATTCCTGTGGCTTCAGCTGCTACCGCGTCGCGATACATCTAGTCCACGCAAATAACCACGTTCTTCTTGTCGGATGGGATGGAAATGACCCCAATTGGCCCTGGCATCTTCAAAGTATTGTAGGCATAGTGGTATGCCGCCATGAACTTTGCCAGTGCTCGACGACCAAGGATTCCGTTGTAAGGCAGTGGGATCTCGGCGACGTCGAACACTATCCTCTCTGTTCGGAAGTTCAACTCTCCGCCGAATGTCACAGGCAAAGTGATCTTAACCTTGGGTCGGCTCCTGCCGGGGTTGATTCCTTGGAATGTAACCGTCACTTCGAGCTCTTCATCAAGGACCTGCAGTTTCTCAGCCACTCTAGGAGAGATCAAGTTCAATCCGGCCCCACCGTCAACTAACATCTTAGACACCTTGAGGTTGCGGATTGTTGGGGAAACCAACAACGGCAACATCCAACTGTAGTGGTACGGTCAGGATGATCCTCTTCGTCAAAGATGATAGGCGTGCGGGACCACCTGAGTGGTTTCCTAGATTCTGCAGTCGGTTCCACAACATTGACCTCGCGTGCCCACTGCTTGAGCTGGCGGCGAGAGGAGTGCAAGGACGCACCCCCGTCAACGCACATGGCTTCGGTTGCTTTCTGGAACTCCCTGTCACTGGAATCCTCATCATCACTCTCATCATCACTCATATCATCTGTTTCCTTCTTCTCTCGGCCTCTGGCGGGTTTTTCCTTTCGCTGCGAGGTTTTGCCGCGGCGACCAGCTCTGCCGCCACGGCCCTTCCCAGCAGCGCCGTCCTGGCCTTTTTCCTTGTCGCGTTTCTCATACTCGGCCCTCTGTTTCTCAACAAGTTGCTCGACCTGTCGGCATTCTTGGAGATCATGGCCCTTGGTGCGGTGAATTTTGCAGTACGGCCCGTCGGACTTCCCAGCCTTCTCAGCGGCAGCAGCCTCCCGGCAATCAGCGCACCCGGCAGCTCCCTTGCCGGGGGTTTCGGCTTTCGCCTTCTTGCCGGCACTGAGGTCTCCGGAGCTCTCGACGGCCAGCACTGCTTTTCCCTTACGCTTCTTGTTGCGCTTCATGTTCCTTCCCTTCGGGTCGGGGGCATCGTCGTCATCATCAGAGTCCACTTCGACGCCCGCCTCTTCTCCGGGAAGTCGCCTCCCTTCTTCAGCCCGAGCACACTTATCCGCCAAGGTGTAAAGCTCATTGTCAGTCTTGGGGAGCTTGACATTCATCTTGGCTTGCATCCTCCTGTTGTGCACGTTCGAGTGGAACGCGGCAATCACTGCTGCGGGATGGATCTCAGGGATGTTGCGGTGTACTCGGCTGAATCTCTGGATATACTTTCTCAAGGTTTCTCACTCCTTTTGCGGGAGGACTTGGAGATCGCTGGGCTGGCCTGGTTCTTGATGACCACCGGTGAAGGCGCCAACGAACTCATTGCACAGATCAGCCCAAGAGGAAACGGAATTCTCCGGCAGGTGCATCAGCGATGATCTCACATTTGGCATGAGCGCCAAAGGGAAATAGTTGGTGAGCACCTTTCATCTCTTCCTCCTGCAGCTTGAACAGCTATTGTGTAGATGCCCAAGAACTCCGCGGGGTTTAGCTTCCCATCGTATTTCTCTGGTAGCTCAGGCTTGAAGGCTCGGATCGACGACCAGCGGACCCGTCGCAGCTCGCTAGTGAAGGCAGGGCAACCAACCTCGTAAGGAAGGTACCCGCCGACACTGGGCGCGGGGTCGCTGACGTCTGGACCGTTGCGCTTGTCGGATTGACGGTGTGCTTCCCGACGTCGCTCGATGGTGATGCACGCGTCTTCCTTCCACCGGTCTTCAAGGACACGTCGCTGATCCCGGCGGTCGTGTGGGCCAGACGAGACTATGGACGCCTCGTCGCGGTCGTCAGCATGTGAAGCTTGCTGCGGCTGCCTCTAGGCCTGTTGTCGCAGAGGAGATTGCACCGTTGGGGTGGCCCCTTCAACGCGCTCACCGCCCTGGGCCACCACTGCTATTCACGTACGTCGCGACGGCTCTGCATGCTGGCTCTTGTTGGCTTCAATGAAGGAAATCAAACTTTGAATGGTGTCTCTCCATTCGTCCATCTTATCAGCTGCTGGCATGAAGTTGAGCAGCATCTGGACTCTCGCCATGGCCTCCTCTATGGTGCCAGGCATGGCTAAAGAGGCGGACCTCGACGTGGCTCGACTCTTGGTAGGACCAAGAGAAGCGTCGCCGCGTCCTTGATGCCACGCGCCACTTGCTGGAGCTTTCTGGTGGCTCGTGGGCCGATCCTGAGGACCTGCGGCTCCGCTGGGCGCCCCGTCTCGCTACGCATGAGGTGCATGCCCAACAATCTCACTAGCGACGGGAGCGGCCGGAAGGTCACGGCTCGCACCGGACTGGGCGCCGCTGAGGTGGCCGCGGCCATCCACTTGGCGGGGAGGTGATGAACGGATGTTCCCTCCGCCCGTGGTGTCGAGGCCGAGCTCGCCATGTTGTTGCTCTAGTTGCTCCCCTCCGGCGCCTCCCGCTCCATTCCCGGCCGCGAAAGGCTGGACGGGGGCGCCGCCTACGCCGACCGCGTCGTCCACGACGCCCGCCTCGCCTGCAGCCGCCGCGGAGCCTACGGCGCCGGTGGCCGCGTGTGAGGGAGCCTTCGAGGAGGAGGGATGCGCATCCGTGCTGGATTTCTTCTTCGGAGCCATTGTTGAACAAGATGGTGATGAAGACCGATTCGCCGCTCATGAACTCGGATTCACGCAAATGATGCACGCACCCCTACCTAGCGCGCCAAAGATGTCGGGGCATGGATGCTCACGATCACCTATGGGACCAGAGGTCCCTGGTGGTTCGGCAAGGGGGGTCATGTTGCACAAAGAGCGGAGAGCATGAGACGAAGCAATGATCAAGGCTCAGGCATTTTACCCAGATTCGGGCCGCTGCTAAGCGTAAAACCCTACTCCTGCTTTTTGGTGGATTGATTGGAGGAACACGAAGAACGCAGGGCGCCTAATCGCGGCATGGGCTGTTGCCGGGGGAAGAGCGGCTATGCGAGTACAAGTGTTTGGGGGTTCGGGTTGCCAACCTTGAGCTAGGTTGCCTTGGGCCTCCTTTTATAGTGCAAGGGGTTACCACAATGGCAAAACAGACATTATGTATCAATTAGATAGATAAACAAAGCTATCGTACCTAACTTTGGCATTTAGGACAAAATACCATGATTACCTGCCTAGGTGGCGCTTGGGGTGCATCCCCGGCAAGCCCTTGCCACCGCTTGGCCGGTTGCTGCTTAAGATCTTGACACGCTGCAGGGCGGGTGTCAACCGAGCGTAACTTGCCTTCCAATGCGTCGCCACGTGCTTAGCGAGAGCTGATTAATCGCCTAAGGGCTCGACACCGCATCGATAAGTGACAGGCGTAGCGATGCGGTGGAGCGGTGGCTGGATGGCTCACGCCTGCCGGGAAATGGCCTACCGGGTCTTCTGAAAGGCGCGTTCGCCTTGGTCCCCGGCAAGTGTCGGGGGCGTGCTTGGCGCGTCGTGGCCCAGGCTTGGGCTGCTGCGTTGAGCTTGCTGGAGTCTTGGTCTTGATTGCTGTCGGGGTTTTCTGCTTCTACCGCCTGTGCATAAGTCAGGGGCACTGGGTACCCCTGTACTAGTGCACCGACAATGATCGTCTTCATCAACATCACCATCTTCATCAACATCACCATCTTCATCACCTTCCTCATCTCTTTTCAGATGTCCACTCTCCCGCACCCCGCTATACTCCCCTACTGGAACATTGTGTTTCATGCCACATATTATTAATCAGTGATGTGTTGCCATCCTATGATGTTTGAGTAGATTTATGTTGTCCTTTGGGTTGATTGATGATCTTGATTGGTTTGAGTGTATAATTTATTTTGGTGATGTCCTATCGTGCCCTCCGCGCCGCGCACACGTGAGAGAATTCTCGCTATAGGGTGTTGCAATATGTTCATGATTCGCTTACAGTGGGGGGCTAGGGTGACAGAAGCTTACAACCGAGTAAGGGGGTTCTTGCATATGGGAGTAAAGGGGACTTGATGTTTAATGCTATGGTTGGGTTTACCTTAATGATTTCTAGTAGTTGCAGATGCTTGCTAGAGGTCCAATCATAAGTTCATATAATACAAGTTCGGAAAGTATGTTAGCTCATGCCTCTCCCTCATATAAAATTGCAAGAATGATTACCGATCTTGTGATCAATTGCCTAGGACAATTCCGCACACCATACCATCATTACTCCACACTCGCTATTTGTAATATATTTTAATATATTCTAACTCTATTTAGGGTAGCAACTATTTTCATATTTTTGTTATCCAATATCATGCAATGCTATCCTCTTTAAACCCACAACACAGTTTTATTTCTCGTTACTAGATAGAAGCAAACGTTCGGTGTATGTAGAGTCGTATCGGTGGCAGATAGGACTTGAGAGAATATTGATCTTACCTTTAGCTCCTTGTGGGTTCGACACTCCATGCTTATCACATCCATCTTTGGAAAGTGATATGATGATTTCTTGCACTTGGGGATTATCAATAATAGAGGTTGCGGTGCACAAGAGGGCAAACGGCTGGGCGTTTTGGCCTCCTGGGAGCCCACTGAGCACGAGGGCGTCCTCGAATGCAATCGGCACTTGCTCTAGTCATGATGGTGACATGAACGGTGGCAACAAGCTACGGTCAAAAAGGGGGCAACTGCTACAGCTCGATTCAAAGCGGAAAAAGGAGGGGATCCACGCAGCTGGTCACAATGAGTCGTTTGGTGGTCTCAGCGAGCTCGGTCAAGGCTTGGGGCAGACGAAATGGCGGTGGCGATCTCGGTGGCTGAGGAGGAAGAAGATGATGCATCCGGCGATGTAGGGCTTCTCCGGTTGCTTGGCTCGGACAATAGGGAGACGACGTCACTATGGAGCTCGAGGGCATGACGACGGAGCACGGGGGTGGTTGTGGCTATGCATGCGGCAACGGCGTGCTCATGGCAGGCTCGGCCGAGGAGGAAGGCGAGCGAGGATATGGTGAGGAGGTTAGAGTGGAGGTGACGACTCGATCGAAACGCCTCTCGCGGGGTCATCCGCAACGCCGCACTGGCTGGGGAGGGGCAGGCAGGCAGGTGGCATGGCGCTCCCGCACGCGCGCCGTGCTCTCCTTCGCCTCTGCCTTTTGGCAGAGGTAGGGGATGACTGGTTAGTGGGCCAGTCAAGTTGGGCCGGCTCGAGGCGCTAGGTAACTCTTTCTCTATTTTTTCATTGATGTTTTTCTATTTTGTTTCTTCTGTTTTGATTTAATAAAAATATTAAATCATTTTTAAAACTCCTAAAATAAATTGTGGGCAATATCTGAATTATTCCATAGACCCTCAATTGTTATCAGAATTATTGGAGCATTTAAAATATTTGTAGCAATTAAATGCCCCAATTCAAATACAATATGAGTTAATTCAAAAATCTGAAAATGTCCTAGAACTGTGTGCATCATTTTTGGCAGAGTTTTTCACCTTTTTTCCAAATCATTGCTATACTGCCATTGAGATCAGCTCCCATACCCCCATTTGTTCAACCCATTGATTTTAGATGGAAGAGGTGAATGAGATCAATCTTACAATTCTCGGATGAGTTGCTCAAAGTTGTCTGCAACTGGGGACATGGCTAATCATGATTAGTTTTATACACTCTACATAGGTTTGTGAACTTTACCCATGATTCCCGATCACACCCTTCACCACTAAACTTCATATGTGAAGTATCTGAGAAACGACAGACCCAATCCAACCTACATGCAAGACTACATCTGCTGGTCTGCGACATGAGGGTTCCCACAACTTACTAGATCCTAACAGAGACCATATTGTCTCATGGTCACACATGGAAGCTACGAAACTTTTGAACTCGTACAATCTCTGGTGACTGGGTGGCATTCCCCACCAATGACTACACTCAGATGACCCAATGAAAGCCAGTCCACCCAAATCGTTTCGTTAATTAGTTGGTAATATATAAGTAGTCAACCATGCAGTTGTATGGTGGAATAATAATGGTGTTTCCCAATGCACGTTATAGCAACTAACCAACTACTTGTGGGTTACAAGGTTAGGGTATAATGGACATATTCATACTACTTGGCTTTCTCAAGCATAAAGCAAAATCCTATAGGAATTCCTTATTGAAAATCAACTACAATGCATGAAAAACATAAGTTACGATCAAAGGTTCCACTTGCCTGTATGGACGATTCTTGAGTCTCACAATCCTCGATCAACATACTTCCCTCTCCGTAACAGTCTATCGTAAGTAAAGAGCTTTCATGAACAACCATACAAACATTCAAACAATGGTCAGTGATCTGCATGGTGTCAGTGTCATTGTGTTGTGTGATCAAGTGCCAAGGCTTAACTCATAACAGTTTGGATAACAACATACACTAGTGCAGGCGCCTGCTATACAAATGGTTTTTAACCCCTTTCTGGGACGTACTTTGAAACTGTCGCCTTGCATGTGTGGGCGATAGGGGGGGGGTCAATCCACATGACACAAAAAAATCGTCGGCGATGCCTGCGCCCGGTCACACACGATGGCCAAAAATATATTGTGTGTGATTGGAAGGGCCATCACAAATAGATATATTGGGGAAGTCGCGTGAGATGTGCTTAGCATCCCACATAGTGAATCCCAAACATACATTTCCGTTCATATTGTACATCACACATAATATTCTGCATAACATCGTCTATGTTAGGGGTGGCCATCACGCACGGTGCCTAGAAGAAACTGTTTGGCATGGGGTTGTCCATCACACACGGGTTTTATGTGAAAACGTTTGTGAATGGGTGTTCTAACGCACACAGTTTTTGGCTGGAAGTCATGTGTGATTTTTCACTGATCCAACACGCCAATTTTCCAGAAACCGTGTGGGTTTGTTGAGGTCATGGCTCACAGTGTTCTATGACAAACCATCTGCAATATGAAACCCCGATAATCAGGCTAATTGCTCTATTATTTATAATCCAGCTAGTAAACAAATTGACACTTCATATCAAGCACACAATATATTTCATTTCGTATTACGGCAACCAGGATTTCATAATTGAAATACATCAGAGTACAACATCCTATAGGCATATACTACCTAGCTACCCAATTACACGACAGGACTGAGTTTCACATGCAACATCTAAAACCTTTGGAAAATAGCATCATATACGGTAAATAGACAGATGAATCTCGTCTAGAAAACTGTTGAAGTGGCAGGCAAATATCGAGCCTTCATTGATGTTGAAGGTCCTTGCAACTTTATGCCAGTGACTATGGATGGTTGCCCTCCCATCCTTCATCCTCTTGAGGAAAACTTCAAGATTATACCGTGGGTGCTGTATGAATACCTTCCTCGCCTCTTGACCATACAGGTGGTTTGAGACGTACTCATCGATGAACTGCTTTGGAAAGGACTGGAAACAAAAATATGCATAAATTTCTTTTTGAAAAATTGAAATGTCACAAAGGGAAAAAAGACAAGGTAAAAGAGATAGTACCATCCTATAGTTCACTGATGTCTTCTTCATTGTGCAGACAAACATCTTATTGTTTTTCGTCGCAAGTTTCTTTATCTTAACAATCTTTCTGAGTTTCTTGATTTGACTGATATTCATGAACACATCATTTCCCCACATGCAAAATGGGTCAAATAGTGGGTCTAAACCTCTTACAGCAGGACCTACATGTGCAAGACCAAATTATTATTAGAAACCTAAATATCAGAATGGTTCCTTCAATTGCACAATAATGTGCTATTAGCCAAAGGATCATGAAAGTGCAAACCTCGATGGTAAACTTCAGTGTCTCCCATTGTTCCCCCTGTAACGTGTTTAAGATAGATATTGATCAGGTTTTAAGTGAGATTTGGCGTGCTATCTGTAAAATATGTTAATGAAAAATAAACGCATTGCAGATCCAACATATGATTTCAAGCCACATGGAAAAGCCAAGTGTGCTAAGAACTATGAAATATAGCAATTGTATGTTTCACATGCATAGCAAAACAAAATTGTACCAACAATAATCGAACATCACATTGCAGATGATCACCAAAACAAATGAACCAAACAGTTAACTGAGCATCACATTGCACAATAGAACATACTAGAAGGTCAGATTGCATAGTAGCATTACATTGCATATTTCACTATAATTTCTTAAGGAAATGCAGGAGCAGCACGTGCAACAGGTAAAGCAAACATGCTTAACATGCGTAGCTAGCTGAACACAGGTCATTGGTAATTAAGCTTAAAAACAAGATATTCCTTGTCATTGGAGATATCGATAACGATGGGCTTGGACGAGGGCGAGGCTTCCACATCGTGGGTGCCCTCCTCGTAGTGGTTAGTGGCCTCCGCCTGTCCGGGCACCAACCGGCCGGCTCTGGAGTTGAGGAAAGCATGGGCACACTGAGAAAACAACTCGTAGTCGTTGTCGAAGGCAACAGCGGAGCCATCGAGAAAACACAACGAGCTGTTGTTCAAAGCAGCCAACCGCGTGGCAACGTCCGCATGTGAGGCATCGACGATGGCCTCGACGGTGAGGTGCTGTTCCAAGATCTAGGGGTCGTCACACATGGCAGCCATCACGGCCTCATGCGCGCGTGCGGTCGCAATTTGCTGCTCCGCTGCCAGGTGCTCCTTCTGATCCTCGCTATACTGTGCGCACCATGTCTTTCGGCGGCGATTATGTGGGGGGGGGGGTTGGTTGCTGCTGCCGCCCTGTCGGAGGTAGTGACCGCGTTCAAGCATGTTGAGAGCGCGCTCATGGCTGATGCGGCCGCGCTCGGGCCAGAGTGGGTTGCCGAAGTTCCCCTCACGACGGGGATCCACATCCCCATCTTTCACCGGCGACGATTGAAAAGTAAAATGGTCTGAGGAGTCAGTGCGGTAAACTGGCTGGCAGTGTGCTGCAGCCGACGAATCTTCCGTCCTAAGCCATGCATTACGAGGATTAGCCCAAGATATTTTGTACTGCATCACACACGATTCATGAACATGAACTGTTTGTGAAAGACTTGATTTTCAAAATATTTTTACAACAAAAAATGAGGTTACTTCGACAAGGACGGTGTTTGGATTGCAATAAGATTTATCTGCAGTGAACACTGACCAATAGCTGTGTCGTGCTAAAATATGGAATTATTCAGGGTACGTTTGGCATTTTTATACATTAATTGAGTTTTCTAGACATTTAATGTGTATAATACAAATTTGAACTATCGTCCCAATGTCTGATGCATCAAAATGGGATGAAAAATCATATTAGTGTCCATGGCTTCATCTTTAGGTCACGGGCAAGAAATGGGAATGAATTTCAAACATCTCGGCATCTTGGCTCGGCCACAAACGTTGAGAAACTTGGTTTTTTAAATTAGTGTAAATCCAAAACGCGTCAGATATTCTAAAAACTTGGCATGTTGTCATGACATGGCACATATGTGCCATGGTAAAAAAAACTGTCCAACTTGGGACAATTTTAGGAAAAAGTCCCTTACAAACTGGGGCTTCTCACTGCAAGCTTTGTGGTTCCGATAAGGAACACGTCACCTTACGTGGGCAAAACGACATCCGCTCATCTTCTCGCCTTGAACTTTTGTTAGAGGCAACACAGACCAGTAAGAGTGTCTTGCTAAAATATGGAATTATTCAGGGTTCTTTTTGCATTTTCATACGTTAATTGAGTTCTCTAGGCATTTAATGTGGATAATTAAAATTTGAACTAAAATCACAAGGTCTGGTGCATCAAAATGGGTTGAAAAACATATAAGGGTCTGATACGTCTCCAACGTATCTATAATTTTTGCTTGTTCCATGTTGTTATATTATCATTCTTGGATGTTATACAATCATTTTATAACAACTTTATATCATTTTTAGGGACTAACCTATTGACATAGTGGCAAAGTGCCAGTTGCTGTTTTTGCTTGTTTTTTACTTCGCAGAATATCAGTACCAAATGGAGTCCAATCGCGACGAAACTTTTTGGAGATTTTTTTTGGACCAGAAGACACCCAGTGGGCCAAAGAAGTACCAGAGAGGTGGGTTGTGGAGGCCACAACCCACATGGGCGCGCCAGGGGGCCCCCGGCGTGCCCTGGTGGGTTGTGCCCTCCACGGGGCCCCCTCCACCGCCTCTGATGCCTATAATATCCCACGAGTCGACGAAACACAATTCCAGCCGCCGCAAGTTTCAGAATCGTGAGATCCGATCTAAACACCATCACGGAGGGGTTCATCTTCTTCATAGGTGCCTCTCCGATGATGCGTGAGTAGTCCACCATAGACCTACGGGTCCGTAGGAAGTAGCTAGATGGCTTCCTCTCTCTCTCTTTTGATTCTCAATACAATGGTCTCTTCGAGATCTATTTGATGTAAACTTTTGAGGTGTGTTTGTTGGGATCCGATGAATTTTGAGTTCATGATCAGTTTCTATCCATGAATATTATTTGAGTCTTCTTTGATCTCTTATATGCATGATTACTTATAGCCTCGTATTTCTTCTTCGAATCTTTGGTTTAGTTAGGCCAACTAGATCGATTTTTCTTGCCATGGGAAGAGGTGCTTTGTGATGGGTTCGATCTTGCGGTGTCCTTTCCTAGTGATAGAAGGGGCAGCAAGGCACGCATGTATCGTTGCCATTAAGGATAACAAGATTGGGTCTATTCCTACATCAATAGATCTTGTCTACATCATGTCATCGTTCTTATTGCATTACTCCATTTTTCCACGAACTTAATACACTAGATGCATGATGGATAGCGGTCGATGTGTGGAGTAATAGTGGTAGATGTAGGCAGGAGTCCATCTACTTATCTTGGACGTGATGCCTATATAATGATCATTGCCTTGGATATCGTCATGATTATTTGATCTTCTATCAATTGCCCAACAGTAATTTGTTCACCCACCGTGTGCTATACTCATGAGAGAAGCCACTAGTGAATCCTACGGTCCCCGGGTCTACTTTACCAACATATTGCTTTCCGATCTATCTTTTTGCATCTTTGTTTTCAGATCTACTATACCGAAAATCCAAAAATATATTGCTGCACATTTTATTTGCTCTTCTTATTTTTTGTTCTTGAGAGATCTATCTATCCTATCTATCACTACCTAATCTATCTTTTACCATAGAGAAATTGACAACCTCTCTTTCGCGTCGGGTTGCAAGTATTTGTTATTTTTGTGCAGGTGCTGCTTATTGGATGGTGGTGATCCTCCTACTAGTTCGATAACCTTGGTTTCATAACTGAGGGAAATACTTACAATCGCTGTGCTGCATCATCCCTTCCTCTTTGGGGAAATACCGACGCAGTCTCAAGCCACGTCAAAGGAATTTCTGGCACCGTTGCCAGGGAGGAAGCAGTCTCTTCTACGTGCCAATCTCAGGTGCCGAGGAGACTCCATCATCATCTACCAGGTTCCTAATCACAAATCTCATCTCCTTGCAATTACATTATTTGCCATTTGTCTCTCGTTTTCTTCTCCCCCACTTCACCAATTTGCCGTTTTACTCGCCCTCCTTTTCGTTTGCCTTTTTCTCGCCAGATCTCTTCCTTGCTTGCAATCTTGTTTGCGTAGTCACGACGACTCAAGAAAACACCAAGTTGTGTGATTTTTCCAATACTAATAATAATGATTTTATTAGTACTCCTATTGCTCCTCCCGCCACTAGTGCGGAGTCTTGTGATATTAATGCTGCTTTGTTGAATCTTGTCATGAAAGATCAATTTGCCGATACTCCTAATGAGGATGCCGCGTCCCATCTAAACACGTTCGTAGAATTGTGTGATATGCAAAATAAAAAATATGTGGACCATGATATTGTGAATTTGAAATTATTTCCTTTTTCCTTGCGGGATCGTGCAAAAATTTGGTTTTCCTATCTACCTCGCAATAGTATCGATTCTTGGAAGCAAGGATACTTTTATCACTAAGTATTTTCCGCCCACGAAAATTATTTCCCTTAGGACACAAATCATGAATTTTAAGCAACTTGAGCATGAACATGTTGCACAATCTTGGGAAATAATGAATTTGATGCTAAGAAATTGTCCTACTCATGGATTGAATCTTTGGATGATCATACAAAATTTTTATGCGGGATTGAATTTTGTCTCTAGAAATCTTTTAGATTCCGCCGCGGGTGGTACTTTTATGGAAATTACTTTGGGTGAAGCAACTAAATTGCTAGATAATATCATGGCAAATTATTCACAATGGCATACCGAAAGAGCAGCTACTAGTAAAAAAGATAATTCGGTTAAAGAAATTAGTACTTTGAGTGATAAGTTTGCTGCTTTGATGAAATTGGTTGCTAGTAAAAATTCTCCTATTTATCTTAATGATGTGCCTTTGTCTACCTTGATATAGCAAAATAGTGATTCCATAGATGTGAACTTTGTCTCGCGAAACAATTTCAATAACAATGCTTATAGAGGTAATTTTAATCCTAGGCCTTTTCCTGGAAATTCTTCTAATAATTATGGTAATTCCTCTTACAAAAATAATAGGAACACGTCTGATCTTGAGAGTAATATTAAAGAATTTATCAATGCGCAAAAGGCTTTCAATACTACGATAGAAGAAAAGTTGAATAAGATTGATGATATGTCTAGAAGCATTGATAGAATTTCTCATGATGTTGAAAATCTCAAATTGAAAGCTTTTGTGCCTAAGATTTATGAATCAACTAAAGCTTTATATGTCTCTATGGATGAAAGTAAGAAAAGAACCACTATGCTTAGAGCTAAAAGAGAAATCTTAGAAAAATCGTTTTCTAGTGATTGCCTTCATAAAAATGATGAAGATCTTAAAGTGATTGGTGTTTCTACTATTGATTCCTTGTTTAGTAATATTAAAATTGATGATAAATCGACTGAAGTAGAGTCAACTTTATCTAGAAGGCGTCCCAATAATTTGGAGGGTGAAAATCTTGATGAAAAATTTGATAAAAGTGGGTTTGAAGAGGTCAAAACTTTAACTAGTGATGTGTCCACTATTTTGGATTGCAAAGACTTTAATTATGATAGTTTCTCTTTGATTGAATGTATTTCTTTGCTGCAATCCATGTTGAATTCACCCCAGGCCAATGAGCAAAATAAATCTTTTACTAAACATATCGTTGATGCCATGATGAAATCTTTTGAAGAAAAGATGGAGTTGGAGATTTCTATTCCTAGAAAATTACATGATGAGTGGGAACCTACCATTAAATTCAAGAATAAAAATTCTGAGTGCTTTGCTTTATGTGATTTGGGTGCTAGTGTTTCCACGATTCCGAAATCTCTATGTGATGTGCTTGGTCTTACCAATATTGAAGAATGCTCTCTTAATTTGCACTTGGTGGATTCTACTATTAAAAAGCCTTTGGGAAGAATTAATGATGTTCTTATTCTTGCAAATAGGAACTATGTGCCCATAGATTTTATTGTGCTTGATATTGATTGCAATCCGTCTTGTCCCATTATACTTGGTAGACCGTTTTTACACACTATAGGTGCCATTATTGATATGAAAGAAGGCAATATTCATTTTCAATTTCCACTAAGAAAGGGTATGGAACACTTCCCTAGAATAATAATTGAGCCACCATATGAATCAATCATGAGGGCATCCTATGGATCCAAAACCAAAGATGACAATACTTGAAACTACGTGTTATGCCTAGCTAGGGGCGTAAAACGATAGCGCTTGTTGGGAGGCAACCCAATGAATAAAATTATTTTTGCTTTTTCCTTTCTGTTTTAGAGTGTTGACAAAATTATGCCTCTGTTATTATTGTGTTTTTATGGTTTATTTAGTGTTTGTGCTAAGTAGAGCATTTAGGATGATTCGTAAGATGAGTAGAAGCGATGTTGAATCTGAAACAGAAACTTTGCGTCCAGTATTTGAATTTTCATTTTTTGCTGGAATGTGATCTTGAGCTGAAATGTTAACACAGTGTTTCTCTACAAATTCTTTACGTTGTCCTAATTTTTCAGAATTTTTGGAATTACAGAAGTATGGTTAGCGTACAGATTACTACAAACTGTTTTGTTTAAGACAGATTCTGTTTTCGTTGCATTGTGTGCTTGTTTTGATGAATCTATGGGTTATATTGAGGGTATGAGCCATGGTAAAGTTAAAATACAGTAGGTATAATGCAATAACAAAATATGAATGGGTTTGCAACAGCAACTAAAGTAGTGATTTGCTTTATTATACTAACGGATCTCACGAAGATTTTGTTGAGTTTTGTGTGATTGATGTTTTCAAGTTTTGGGTGAGATCACGATGGATGAAGGAATAAGGAGTGAAAAGAGCCTAAGCTTGGGGATGCTACATCACCCCCAAGATATATCCAAAAAGTAACAAGCAACTAAGCTTGGGGATTCCCCCGAGTGGCATCCCCTCTTTCTTCTAACGACCATCGGTATTTTACTTGGAGCTATATTTTTATTCGTCACATATCATGAGTTTTGCTTGGAGCGTCTTGTATCTTTGCTTGCTTTGCTTGTTAGTTTTTCATTTGTATCCTTTCTGGACACACCTATTTGGGAGAGCCAAAACTATGCTATGATTTGTTATAATTGCTCTGTATGCTTCACTTAAACTTTTTGAGCTATAGAATTGCTCTAGTGCTTCACTTATATATTTTTGAGCATGGTGTGCTTGGAAATTTTTGTAGAAATACTCTCATGCTACACTTAGATTAATTTGAGAGTTAGTAAATTTTGAATAAATCCTCTTATGCTTCACTTAAACCTTTTTGAGAGATGAAATCTTTATGCTCATGTGCTTCACTTAGATTTGTTTGAGCTTGTCAAAAAGGCAATGGTAATATATGAAAGTAGTCCCAAAGTGATAGATATCCAAGGAAGATATAATAAAAACTTTCATGAAGATCATTGGACAAATTAAACTTGATTCCTTGTAATAGTTTTGAAACATGATGATAGTAATATGTGAGTCGTGTTAGTGAGTAACTATGCTTTAGTAGGAATATTGATGTTAAGGTTTGTGATTCCCTATGCAAGTACGAAAGTCAATAGTTATGCAATGAAATTACATCCTACTTATGGTGCATTATTCGATGTTAGTTATGCTCAATGCTCGCTTATGTGAATTTTCGTTTCTTGGTTTGGTTGTTTCTCAATCTATTTGCTAGCCTCCATTTGTACTAAGTAGAAATACTACTTGTGCATCCAAAATCCTTAAACCAAGTTTTGCCTTATGAGTCCACCATACCTACCTATATGCGGTATTTCCATGCCGTTCCAAGCAAATTTGTATGTGCCATCTCTAAATTTTCAAAATAAATTTTCTCTTTTGTGTGCTCGTACCGCTCATGAAACGGTGGGGAGTGTCCAATATTTTTCCATACTAGATGTGTTATTCTCAAGATGAGTGTTTATTCACTTGTCATTGCATGAGAGTGCGGCGGTAATAGGGATGCCCATTCCCGAAATGAAAAAGAAAAAATATTTACTTTACGTTATCAAATAATAAATTCCTTGGAAAGTGTTGGTATGGAAGGCAATCGTGGATACAGCCCGCCATGGAAAGTGAAAGTTTGGTGGAAAAAGGAATAAACTTTATTTTCTGTTTGGGAACCGCCTATGATATATCTAGCATGGAAAGTATTGTGAGCTACTTTGTCGTTGTTGTTGACATGAAAGGCATGCCACCCAAAATATTTTTCTCTCTCAATTTAAAACTTTGAGCTCTGGCACCTCTACAAATCCCTACTTCCCTCTGCGAAGGGCCTATCTATTTACTTTATGCAATTTTTATTTTTACTTGAGTCTCCATCTTCTCTTATAAAGCACCAACTAGGGGGCACTATGATCGTACTTGAGCATTGGGTATAGCTAATATTTGAGTGTGTTTCATGAATGGATCAATGATTGAGCATGATGGGCTAGGGATAACTTTCTTTAGTGGTGATATTTTGAAAGACATGGTTGCTTGTTGGCATGCTTGAGTATTGAAGTCATTATGTTAAAACTAGACTATTGCTTTGAATCATCTACAAGTCCAAATGTCCATGCTATACAAAAGAAAAGAATATGAGATGAACATGTTAGGCAGCATTCCACATCAAAAATTCTATTTTTATCATTTACCTACTCAAGGACAAGTAGGAATTAAGCTTGGGGATGCTGATACGTCTCCAACGTATCTATATTTTTGCTTGTTCCATGCTGTTATATTATCATTCTTCGATGTTTTACAATCATTTTATAACAACTTTATATCAGTTTTTGGACTAACCTATTGACATAGTGCCAAAGTGCGAGTTACTGTTTTTGCTTGTTTTTTACTTCGCAGAATATCTGTACCAAACAGAGTCCAATCGCGACGAAACTTTTTGGAGATTTTTTCTGGACCAGAAGACACCCAGTGGGCCAAAGAAGTACCAGAGAGGTGGGCTGTGGAGGCCACAACCCACATGGGCGCGCCAGGGGCCCCCCAGCGCGCCCTGGTGGGTTGTGCCCTCCACGGGGCCCACCTCCACCGCCTCTGATGCCTATAAATTCCCAAATATTCAAAAAACCCTAGGGGAGTTGACGAAACACAATTCCAGCCAACGCAAGTTCCATAACCACGAGATCCAATCTAAACACCATAACAGATGTTTCATCTTCTTCATAGGTGCCTCTCTGATGATGCGTGAGTAGTCCCCCATAGACCTACGGGTCCGTAGGCAGTAGCTAGATGGCTTCCTCTCTCTCTTTTAATTCTCAATACAATGGTCTCTTGGAGATCTATTTGATGTAAACTTTTGCGATGTGTTTGTTGGGATCCGATGAATTTTGAGTTCATGATCAGTTTCTATCCATGAATATTATTTGAGCCTTCTTTGATCTCTTATATGCATGGTTACTTATAGCCTCATATTTCTTCTTCGAATCTTTGGTTTAGTTAGGCTAACTAGATCGATTTTTCTTGCCATGGGAACATGTGCTTTGTGATGGGTTCGATCTTGCGGTGTCCTTTCCCAGTGACAGAAGGGGCAGCAAGGCACACATGTATCGTTGCCATTAAGGATAACAAGATGGGGTATATTCCTACATGAATAGATCTTGTCTACATCATGTCATCGTTCTTATTGCATTACTCCGTTTTTCCATGAACCTAATACAATAGATGCATGCTGGATAGCGGTCGATGTGTGGAGTAATAGTGGTAGATGCAGGCAGGAGTCAGTCTACTTATCTTGGACGTGATGCCTATATAATGATCATCGCCTTGGATATCATCATGATTATTTGATCTTTTATCAATTGCCCAACAGTAATTTTTTCACCCACCGGGTGCTATACTCATGAGAGAAGCCACTAGTGAATCCTACGGCCCCCGGGTCTACTTTTCCAACATATTGCTTTCCGATCTATCTTTTTGCATCTTTGTTTTCAGATCTACTATACCAAAAATCCAAAAATATATTGCTGCACTTTTTATTTGCTCTTCTTATTCTGTGTTCTTGAGAGATCTATCTCTCCTATCTATCACTACCTAATCTATCTTTTTACCGTAGAGAGATTGACAACCTCTCTTTCGCGTCGGGTTGCAAGCATTTGTTATTTGTGTGCAGATGCTGCTTATTGGGTGGTGGTGATACTCCTACTGGTTCGATAACCTTGGTTTCATAACTGAGGGAAATACTTAGCGTCGCTGTGCTGTATCATCCCGTCCTCTTTGGGGAAATACCGACGTAGTCTCAAGCCACGTCAGTGTCCATGGCTAGTTTGGGCCCCATGCAAGATATGGTAATGGATTTCAAACATCTCGGGGTCTTGGCTCGGCCACATACATTGAGAAACTTGGTTTACATTCACGTATAAATCAAAAACTAGCCAGAAAGTCATGAAACTCGGCATGGTGTCATGACATGGCTCATATGTGCCCTGTTGAAAAAACGTTCGATTTGGGACAAGTTTTGGCACAAGCCCCTTACAAACCTGAGCTTCTCACGGGAAGCTTTTGTGGTTTTGATATGGAATGTGTCACCTTATGTGGGCGAATCGACATCCGTTGCCTCTTCTCGTCTTGAACTATATATTTCTAGAGGCAACATATACCAAAATGAGTGTGGTTCCGAAATATGAAATTATACATGGTTTGTTTGGCCCCTTTTTATACATTAATTGACTTTTATATGCATTATTTAATGTGCATAATTCAAATTGAACTACAATCACAAGGTCTGGTGCATCAAAATGGGTTGAAAATCATATAAGTGTACATGCATCTTTAGGATCCCATGCAATATATGGGAATGAATTTCAAACATCTTGCGGTCTTGGCTCGGTCACACAAACATTGAGAAACTCGGGTTTTAAATCATGTATAAATCAAAAAGTCATCAGAAAATTCATGAAACTTGGCATGGTGTCATGACATGCATGGCTCATATTTGTCCTGGTAAAATAATGTCCAATTTGGGACAAGTTTTGGCACAAGCCCCTCACAAACCAGAGCTTCTCACGGGAAGCTTTGTTGTTTCGATATGGAATGTGTCACCTTACGTGGGCGAATTGACATCCGCTGCCTCTTCTCGTCTTCAACTATTTCTATAGGCAACATATACCAAAATGAGAGTGTCGTGCCAAAATATGAAATTATACATGGTTTGTTTGGCCTTTTTATACATTAATTGACTTTTATATGCATTATTTAATATGCATAATTCAAATTTGAACTACAATCACAAGGTCCGGTGCATCAAAATGGCTTGAAAACCATATTAGTGTGCATGCATCTTTAGCTCCCATGCAAGATATGGGAATGAATTTCAAACATCTCGGGGTCTTGGCTCGGCTACAGAAACATTGAGAAACTCGGGTTTTAAATCATGTAAATCAAAAACTCGTCAGAAGATTCATGAAACTTGGCATGGTGTCATGAACATGGCACATAAAGGCATCATAGCATTTTTTTCCTATTTGAGACTCGTTTTTAATATATTTTTTCTTTTAGAGCCAACATTGATAATATTACGTTAAATTATAGTAAATCTAGAACTCACACAAAATTCAGGAAATTTGGCATGGCATCATGATATAGCACAAATATATTGTGGTATTTTTTGTGACCACTTTGGGGAAAGGAGCACACATTAATAGTGAACAAAAGCTTTTTGGAACAAAGAACTGTCACGTTTCCAGGCATACAGTTGCATTATTTTCAAACCGTGGGCATTCAACTGCCCTTACGTGCTGCCAAGCGTCGCACTCTTTTATTGGCTAGGGCTTAGGAGGTGCCGTGCGAGCAGCTGCTTGAGTTGACAGGAGGCGTCTGATGTCTACTACGCAACCTTCTTCTTGTAGACTCGTGTTGGGCCTCCAAGCGCAGAGTTTTGTTGGACAGTAGCAAATTTCCCTCAAGTGGATGACCTAAGGTTTATCAATCCGTGGGAGGCGTAGGATGAAGATGATCTCTCTCTCAAACAACCCTAAAACCAAATAACAAAGAGTCTCTTGTGTCCCCAACACACCCAATACAATGGCAAATTGTATAGGTGCACTAGTTCGGCGAAGAGATGGTGATACAAGTGTAACATGGATAGTAGATATAGGTTTTTGTAATCTGAAAATATAAAAACAGCAAGGTAGCAAGTAACAAAAGTGAGCAAAAACGGTATTGCAATGCTTGAAAACAAGGCCTAGGGTTCATACTTTCACTAGTGCAAGTTCTCTCAACAATACTGACATAGTTGAATCATATGTAAATCCCTCACGTGCGACAAAGAGTTCACTCCAAAGTCACAAATAGCGGAGAACAAACGAAGAAATTATTGTAGGGTACGAAACCACCTCAAAGTTATCTTTTCCGATCAATCTTATGAGCTATCCCTATAAGTGTCACGAACAGCCCTAGAGTTCGTACTAAAATAACACCTTAAGATACACATCAACCAAAACCCTAATGTCACCTAGATACTCCAATGTCACCACAAGTACCCATGGGCTTGATTATACGATATGCATCACACAATTTCAGATTCATCATGTTCAATCCAACACAAAGAACTTCAAAGAGTGCCCCAAAGTTTCTACCGGAGAGTCAAGACGAAAACGTGTGCCAACCCCTATGCATAGATTCCCAAGGTCACGGAACCCGCAAGTTGATCACCAAAACATACATCAAGTGGATCAATAGAACATCCCATTGTCACCACGGATATCCCATCGCAAGACATACATCAAGTGTTCTCAAATCCTTTAAGACTTAATCCGATAAGAAAACTTCAAAGGGAAAACTCAATTCATCACAAGAAGATAGAGAGGGGAAAACTCCATATGATTCATCTATATTAATAAAGCTCGCGGTACATCAAGATCGTGTCATCTCAAGAACACGAGAGAGAGAGAGAGATCAAACACATAGCTACTGGTACATACCCTCAGCCGCGAGAGTGAACTACTCCCTCCTCATCATGGAGACTGCCGGGATGATGAAGATGGCCTCCGGTGATGGTTCCCCCTCCGGCAGGGTGCCGGAAAGGACTCCCGATTGGTTTTTCGTGGCTACAGAGGCTTGCGGCGGCGGAACTCCCGATCTAGGTTGGTTTCTTGTGGTTTCTATATTTATAGGATTTTTTGGCGGCGGAAACAAGTCCAAGGGGGCCATGAGGTGACGACAAGCCAGGGGGGCGCGCCCTAGGGGGGGGGGCAGGCTTGTGGTGGCCTCGTGGCTCTTCTGGCCCAACTCCAACGCTCCCTGGGCTTCTTCTGGTCCATAAAAAATCACCGTAGATTTTTATTCCGTTTGGGCTCCGTTTGATATTCTTTTTCTGTAAAACTCAAAAACACGGGAAAAACAGAAACTGGCACTGGGCTCTAGGTTAATAGGTTAGTCCCAAAAATAATATAAAGTTGTAGTAAAATGATTGTAAAACATCCAAGAATGATAATATAGCAGCATGGAACAAGCAAAAATTATAGATACGTTGGAGACGTATCAGCGTGCGAGCTGGCCTCCGCTGCGCAGGCTCACCGGGAGGCGTGCGGGCAGTACGCCACAGGCTCGCCGGGAAGCGAGCCCTTTGATCTCCGTATCCACCCTCCTCGCTTCCAACCTGTCCATTAATGGCGCCTGAGCCGCTGTTTAGTAGGCGGCTTTACTGCCCACTCACTCACAATCCTCTATATATCTTCACCTCCCATTCCCCTCCATCATTCAGACCCCCACGACGACCTACGCCATGGTGCACAAGGATCATATGCCCCTAGTCTTCCGGTTTGGTGAAGTTGACACCGAGCCGGAAGAGATAGAACATAAAGACGAATGGGACACCACGGACATGGCCCTGGAAGACCTGCATGCCGCAGAGGATGCTGCCCTGACGCACTCGCCGGCAACCATCCCCGCGCCCGTGCCAGCAACCATCCCCGTGGCATTGACGGTCTGGTCGCCAAGTATCATCGCAGCGCTGGAAACTACGGGCCTCAGGGAGGTCCCCGCGGACCCGCGCGAGCTCGTGTACATGCAAGCGACAGCACCTCCTCCTGCGCTTGTGCTCGTGCGCACCCCTACACATGCCACGCCGGTCCCAGTGTGCGTGCCCGCACCCCTACACACCCCAACCGGCTCTTTATTGTGAAGTCCATAACATTCTGGTCTCATTTGAAGAACTGTACAACTGCGCCTCGGAGCACGAGAACGCCGCCGCTGGACGCCGCCGCCGCCGCCGCCGTAACTAGTTTTCATTATATTGTATCTCGATTGTATGAATGTAAAGCCAAAGCTTGACTGAATGAAATCTATGGTTTGATGAACTAAGTATTTATCTCTGAATTCACATAGCAAACACAAAACCATCATTGTTTTCTCTGAATAAATACTCATCACAAACGGTTCAAGTTGAATACCCATTTGCAGATCAACAGCTATCTTTCCTTCACCCGTAAGACAAGTGAAAATATTGGCACGAAGGATTGGTGCATTGTGTCATCGCAAACCTTTCTCTAATATGAGCCGTGTGCCTAGTATAGACAATCCGGGAAAATTTGCATCTATCATATAGGGTAAATTGCCATGTGTCAAATCAGAAACATTGGCATTTGTCGATCTAGTAACATTGGCATTTTTCAACATTGTAGCACTGGCATTTGTCAAATTTTGCAGGAAAAAAATCACAATTAGGGTGTAATTTTGCAACTGAAATTCACTAAACATGGATTTCATTCATGCATTAAGCACTGGTCTTTGTACAATACAGTTCAACTCGACAGCTGAACCGAACAAACTTTTCCCCAAATGTTGCCAACCACGTACTGAAATAGCTAGTTCAACTATATATACTAGCTAATTTAAAGTACGTGTTACAGTTCAACCATATCTATAGTTAGATGGACTGAACAAAATAGCCCCTAAGTACTAGTACTACGGAGGGGCTTTGTACTACTTCCAGCAGAATCGAGCGCGTTGAGTAAGAGCAAGTGTAGGAGCCTGCCGATGAGTTGGTAGAGTCGTGTCCGTTGCCTACCAGTGCTGACCTCCGATGCTCAAGACGCCTCTCCTCGAAGCAACGGGACTCGGCATAGATATCTGCATTCCACGCGCGCCGCTGTGGCTTCTCCTAAGACCACGACATCGATGAACTTCTTCGCTTGTGCGACCTGGCGGTCCACCTCCTTCTCTAGGAAGTAGATGTAGCACGCAAGGGTTGCGACGCAGAAGCCCGGCGGTGGGCCTTTGGCAGCCTCCACCTCCCTCAGTCGGGCTGTGGTGGCAGAGCGGGTGATGACCCCGCCGTCTGAAGGTGGGGTCGTGGCAAAGACGGACGACGGGGAGGGGGGTGGTGGCCTCGGCGGCTGCCGTCGTGGTGGCGGCCATGGCGGCCACCGGCTGCAGCTGCCTTCGGGAAGCTGTGGTGGAGCGTGTAGTTGGTGTAGTGCGCACATCCACCAGGGACGCCACGTGCACTACACGCTTCAGAGGACTGCCGCGCCGACACGGTGAAGCCTCCCAGCTGGAGCTGTCCTCTGGCGGAGTGGATGTGCGATGACGAACGGCCGGTGCCACCACGATTTGGGGGATAAGCAAACTAGACAAGCTACGAGGATGGAGGGGATGAAGGCAATGTGGAGTCGCCGGCCGTGAGGGTTTATATAGCAGGCCGACAAGCATTGGGGATTTGGAGATTTCCCTGAGCCTGGCGGGAAGCTAGAGCCGTAGCACGGTTTTGTGCGCGGGAACCTGCGCGGTTGTGCGTGGGAACAGGGTCATCGAGCGGAAGCGTGGACAAAAGCGGTGCCGAAGCGTGAACTAGAATCCTCGGGCGGCAACGCGGTGACAAGACGCGAGAGGTAGGACGGGGTGATGCGCAGGCACACGGGTCATAATAATAAAACATCTGCGATATTAATACATGCAAACGGAACTTCCCAGCATAGTGTCCGTAATGATTTCATCCATCGCTGACAATTGTTTGGCAGCAACCATCTGCCCACAACACACACAGCTTGTCATTATGAATCTTTTGGGTTATTATTGGTCTTTCCACACAATTCTCATGAATGAACTATTTTCCTGGTATCACACACACCTTGTTATGGTAACTCGTTTGTGTTCTAGCTCGATCAGTGCAAACAGTTTGTCCGAATGAACTGTATGCCGTACTTCGCACACATATGTATTTTGAGAACTGTTTGTGATATCTTGTCTAATCGCAGACAGTTCATAAGCATCAACTGTATGCCCTGAATCACACACGCAACTATTTTTTGAATCATATTTGATGGATCCACCATCGCACAGAGTTCGTGTCATTAGCGACGGAGCTTGAACTATACCGTTTCCGATTCATGCATCACACACAGTTTCGTCAAAGGGTCTCTGATTGATGTGTCGTCTTTGGACCATCCTGCAGTAGTGATAGTGGTTGTCACTTGGAATACATTTGACATACGGGTTCACATAAGTTTCAATTAAGGTTCTTCCATAAGGGGTGTGTGATGTCAATGGTGGTTGTCTGGTCGAGGCAACGGATCATGGCAATAGAGTCATGGTCTATAAATCTTGGGTAGCCAAGTTCACGTTCAAGTTTGAATGACAATTCAAACATGTTGACCTTTAATGAGCTTGAATACACTAAGGTCTGGAAATGATAACCTAGTATGGCTTCTATTCCTAATTGGATTTGAACTTTGTTTCAACCTGCTTGGTTTTATTTGAATCAGGCTTATAATTCATCTTGGTTTCCCTTAGTTCAATTTGAATTGTGGACTTTCATAAAATATTTAAGTTGGTTTCACCTAGTCAAGATCACCTGCAATTTAACTAAGTTAGTTGCAACTATTATATTTGGTTCATTTGGTTAAGTTTAGTATAAATCTAATAATAATTACTAAGATTCAAATAGTTTTCAAACTAGTTTTAGTTTGACCCTAGTTTAATTTGAGTTCATACTTCCATAATGTCAAATATTAAACCCAACACAACCTACTAAGTTTAATTTGATTAAAACACTCCCTTTGAATTGGTTTTGTTCACATTAAACTTTGGTTTCAATTTAAATTTCAATCAAGGTTTGTAATGAAATTCAAATGATATTTGAATTACCTAAAGTCAAAAAATAATCCAAAAATAATTTACTAAAGTTTCATTTAAGTTTTCGGTAACATTTGTTTAATAACTGTTTTATTAAACAATTTATTTTTTAAATTAAACATGATTAATTTTAATTCCTATTGATTTCTGTCCTATATTGGATTCTATTTAAAACACAAATTACATTAAAATTTGAACTAAAGTGTTCTAAGATGCAGGTGTATTTAATTTGATTCAAATTGCAAAAGAATCAATTAATTTTTATATTAAAAATACAAGTTATGTCCTATTCAAATTCGAACTATTTCTGTACAGGGTGAAAGTAGATTTCAAAAGGTTCATTTTTCAAAAGAATCACCTAATTTGTACTTGTAGATATTTATTAGCATTCTAAGTTCAGGGTTTTTCGGCAAATTTCCAATTTAATTGATTTCTCTGATTTCTACCAAACGGACAGGGGCTACGTGGCGGCTTCCTATTGACTGAGGGGGGTGTGCTAGAGGACAATGCGGCGGGCGACCAATCCTTAAAGGATACCGCTTTGGGTGTTTAGTTGGAAATGCGGGGGTCCTCACCGGAGTTGACCGCCGGAGGCTCGTCGAAAAACGCGACGGCGGTGGTGCTTCTACTCGGGATTGACGGAACCGATGCTATAGGGGATCCTGGGAGGGCACGGACGGGTGTGGGGCATTGAGCTGGACCACCTGGTAGCGGTGACTGGCCTCGGGGACGATGGAGGCGATGGGCGCGAGCTTGCCAGAGATACATCAGTGGTGGGTCTTCTCAGGCTACATTGGACTGCACAAAAAACGGGCAAGGTTGAACGTGTGCGTTGGTAAGGAGGTTTGTGCGGGCGAGGGACACACGCTGGACACTATGAGGGGGCCATTTACCTCCTGTGGTAGCCGGGGATGAGCTGGCCATGGTGGTGAGGCTCGGTCGATGACAGGGTCAGGCGTCTAGGGGGTCTTGGGCTCGATGAGGTTGTCCAGGCGGTGCGTGAGTGAGCAGCGGATTGGTTGGTGGTAGCGGCAGGGATCAAGGGTGGCTTGGCTTGCCGGTATCGGGCTCAGCGATGCTAGGTCAGAGGCGGACGTGGGGGCTTGTCGACGAGCAGCCTTGCAGCGAAAGCGAGGGGAGAGAGGCCTTTGTAGAGGTTGTTGAGGGCTACTTATAGGTGTGTCCAGGTGGCATGGGGTGGCTGGAGCGCACATGGATGTGCAATCGTGGCCAGCGTGGGGTTCGGGTGTGTGCATGTGCGCGCGGGAGGTTAGGGACGACATGGGTGGGTCTCATGCGTTAGCGGGAGATGAGAGAGAGCACAGGCTAGGGCTGGCTCAGCTAGGCCGACTGGCTGGGCTTCGGCTCCGTTGGTTGGCCTTTTCCTTTTTATTTTATTTTTCTGTTTCAGGCTCTTTTTCTTTTCTGTTTTCCTTCAAATTTCAAAACTGTTTTGAATTTGAATTTTCCCCAAACGCAGTATAATTCCTAACCAATTGGAAAATTTATAAATGTTTGAACATTTCTTTTGGGCAAAGTGGGCCTATATTTTCCACACCTATACTTTGAATTAAAATTTGAAGTTGGTTTTCAAACAAAAGTTGTTTCAAATCCCACTTAAAAATAGGCAGGGGGTCTTGGTCATTATTTGGCCTTGTGGAATTTCATTTCCTCCCAAATAGTTTAAAAAGCCATATTTGATAATTCCCCATTGATTTAAATTTGATTTTCAAATAATTCAGATCAATTTCTTGTAGGGAATTTCTTTGTTTGGCTTGAATGCTCTTGGGACTTATTTGATTGATCTTGCCCAACAATATTTCAATGTTGTGGGTTATACCTATTTTCTAGCTAGATCTCCACCAGTTCCATTGGCTTTTCAACCTAATGATCCATCAATCCAGCAAAACCAACTAGCAAGCAATCAAATAGATGTTTTGTTCAAAAGAATATTTAATTCCTTGTGAATTTTTCAACATACCAGATTTGAGAAAAATATGGAATTTGACAGCTAGTTCCCTGGGAATACCCGACATGTCAGAACGCTTCCATGCAAAAATGTCCCAGTTCTCACGGAGGAACTGGATGAGCTTGCCTTCCTATTTGTAGTCGAGTGTCGTGGAGATGTTGGTCGGAGCTGCATTCGGAACTGTCAGATGGACATGAATCAGTTTTGTCACTCCGAACGATTGTAAAGAGGATTCCACAGTTAGTTTCTTCGATCTTAGCAGCTCGCCTGAATCAACTGCTTTCTTGTACTCTTCTAGCTTTGCCATCGTACCTCCTCGTCAGCGATCTAAGAGCCTTTCTGCAAGCACACTTCAGCTATCTTTCGGTTTCCTATGTCGGTGATTACACCATTCGGCCTTGGCATAATAATATTAAGATACGCGTAGCATGGTCTGGCCATGAAACGTTCCTAGGCGGATCTACCCAGGATGGAGTGATTGGCACTATGGAAATCCACCACCTCCAAGGTCAGTTGCTCCTTTCAGTAATTCTTCTCACTGCCGAATACGGTGTTCAAGGCTATCTGGCCGAGTGAACCCGCTTTGTTCCTAGGGATGACCCCATGGAATTGCATATTGCTCTTGCTTAGTTGGGTCGTCGGGATGTTGATCGTATTCTTATACATCTCCAACGTATCGATAATTTATGAAGTATTCATGCCATATTTACCTATGTTTACAATATTTTTATATGGTTTTGATGCAGTTTATATGATTTAATTGGATGAACTCGTACTGACACTGTTTTTAGCAGAATTGCCGTGGTGTTGTTTTTGTGCTAAAAATAAAGGTTCTCGGAATCGCCCAAAACTTTTTTGATGATTTTTCTGGAACAAATAAGAAGTACTGGAGCGAAGAAACAACGGAGCGGGCGACGAGGTGCCCCCAAGTCATCAGGGCGCGGCCACACCCTTGGGCGCGCCCTGATATCTTGGAACCACACCGTAGCTCCGTTTTGCTTGATTCCAATGTTGAAAATCCTATAAATCCCAAAAAAGAGAAGTTAACCTAGAACTTCCGCTACGTCGCCGCAAGCCTCTGTACTGAAGAAAACTCATCCGGAGCCCTGTTCCGGCACCCTGCTGGAGAGGGCAATCATCACCGGAGGCGATCTTCATCATTCCGGCGATCTCCATGACAAGGACGGACTAGTTCACCCTTGGGCTGAGGGTATGTACCATTAGCTATGTGATTGATCTCTCTCTCTCTTGTTCTTGAGATGTCACAATCTTGATGTATGATAAGCTTTGTTAATTTAGTTGAATCATATGGTGTTCTTCCCTTGCTATCTTGATGTGATGAATTGAATCTTTCCCTTTCAGGTTTTGTTATGTCGGATTGGATATTAGATTTGAGATCACTTGATGTATGTCATTGATATCTACTACGCAACTTTATTCTTGTAGACTCGTGTTGGGCCTCCAAGCGAAGAGTTTTGTAGGACAGTAGCAATTTTCCCTCAAGTGGATGACCTCAGGTTTATCAATCTATGGAAGGTGTAGGATGAAGATGGTCTCTCTCAAGCAACCCTGCAATCAAATACAAGAAATCTCTTGTGTCCCCAACACACCCAATACAATGGAAAATTGTATAGGTGCACTAGTTCGGCGAAGAGATGGTGATACACATGCAATATTGATGGTAGATATAGGTTTTTGTAATCTGAAAATATAAAAACAGCAAGGTAGCAAGTAACAGAAGTGAGCACAAATGGTATTGCAATGCTTGAAAACAAGTCCTAGGGTCCGTACTTTCGCTAGTACAATCTCTCAACAATTCTAATATAATTGGATCCCATAACCATCCCTCAACGTGCAACAAAGAATCACTCCAAAGTTCTTATCTAGCGGAGAACATAAGAAGAAATTGTTTGTAGGGTACGAAACCACCTTAAAGTTATCCTTTCCGATCGATCAATTCAAGAGTTTGTACTAAGATAACATCAAGTTATCCTTTCCGTTCGATCTATCTAAGAGTTCGTACTAGAATAACACCATATGATACGCATGAACCAACTCTAATGTCACCTAGATACTGCAATGTCACCACAAGTATCCATCAGTTAATTATACGATACGCATCAAACAATTTCAGATTCATAATACTCAAACCAACACAAAGAACCTCAAAGAGTGCCCCAAGATTTCTATCGGAGAACAAGGCATGAAAACGTGCAATCAACCCATATGCGTCTATCCCCAAGGTCACCGGAATCCGCAAGTTGACGCCATAAAATATATCAAGTGAATCACTTGAATACCCCAATGTCACTACGGGTATCCGCATGCAAGACATACATCAAGTTCTCTCAAATCCATAAAAGTATTCAATCCGATAATAACAAAATCTCAAAGGGAAAACTCAATTCTTCACAACAAGATAAAGAGGGGAAAACACCATATGATCCAACTATATTAACAAAGCCCATGATACATCAAGATCATGCCATCTCAAAAACATGAGAGAGAGAGAGAGATTAAACACATAGCTATCGGTACAAACCCTCAACCCCAAGGTGGATTAGTCACGCATTATCATGGTGAGAAAGAGAGAGTTGTTGATGGAGAGGTGCCGCCCCAGAGAGATGGAGGCGATGGTGGCCACAGCACCGGCGACGGGCGGCGGCGGTGGCGACGGGCGGCGGCCCCTTGCCCCCTTTCTTCCTTGGTATTGGTGCTGCAATGGAGGAGCCTCCCCCCTTCTTGGCGGCTGCCAAGGGAGTGGCAAATTCGTGGCTCTTGGTGGCTCTCCCGAAATTAGGGTTTTTCTCTCCTTATATGTGCCTCTGTGGTGCTCTATGGCCCTCAGATGGATGGTCTCTTGATCCAATGGCTCTTGGGCACCTCTACAACCTTCCTAGGGAATCCTCACAGCCCTCATGAGTCCTCAAAGTCGTGTCTTGGCCGAATACATCAGATATGGTAAGAGTTGGACAAAATCACGTCATCAATTCTCGTAATCCCGTAATCAGATATTTTCCTCCAGTAAAACGGGTCTACAGATCGCATACGGACTCCGTTTTGGACGAATTTGGAGTCCAGAGTCAATGCCATAAAATTCCCCACACTTTTTTAGTTTTAGTTTGTTCCATTTGACGCCGTTTTCGGGGGTCAAACTGACGATCTCTAAAAACTGTTTGTGGACAGATTTCAGGAAAGTCAGAGTCCTCCTCCAACAAGGCTCCTTTTGCGTTTTTTCGCCAATTTCCAATTAATTCCTACACATCAAAGTGTGAAACAAGAACTTGTTCAATTTTGCAACTATTAATAGTTTAGTCCCAATAAATCATAAAACCATAGTAAAAACATAGGCAAATATGACATGAATACTTGATAAATTATCGATACATTGGAGACGTATAAGCATCCCCAAGCTTAATTCCTACTCGTCCTCGAGTAGGTAAATGATAAAAGAACTAATTTATGAAGTGTGAATGCCAGCATAATATATAAGTTTGATCGTTGATAATTTCAGTCAATTTTCTAGCATCATAACTAGCAACTTTTTCTCATAAAACTCATCATGATAGAGTAGCAACCAATTCACATGTTACGGTTCAAACAATGAATTCTATTGAAACTTAACAACCTATGTTCTTAGTCATCAAACAATTGCAATTCAACTTATTCTCAACAAAGTCTAAGTAAGAGCTCCACATACTCAATCATCATATAGTCTTCTATGATTGCTAGTACTCAAAGCATATTTTTAGAACATATGGCATCCATCGAACACAGAGAAAGATAGGGGCTTAATATTTCGCCTACCAACATACTTATCATAAAGATAATTGTCAACAATAATGAATCATGATCAAATATATTTGAGTGGATATATATGTTTGGATCTTTTCCCACCACATGATGCTTGCCAACTAATAGATGTAGGTTGGAATAAGAAGTTGACTCAACATGAATAGTAAATAACATGAAAGTAAATAGATTGTCCCTTCGCAGAGGGAAGCGGGGATTTGCAAAGGTGCCAGAGTTCATTGTTTAAAAATAGAGATAAATATAATTTTGGGAGGTGCACCCTTCCTGTCAACGTTACGACCAAGAGTTATCAATATCTTCCATGTTAAACACATTAGAGGCGGTTCCCAAGCGGTAAAAGTAAAGGTTTACTCCCCCTCCACCAACAAAAACACTCCACGGCTAGCCGAATCCACGGGTACCGTCCATACCAACAACATTCCTGGGGGAGTTTTGTTTAATTATTTGCATTTTTTATTTCGGGACTGGGAGTCCCTATTACCGCCCCTCTCGTGCAAGGACGAGTGAATAAACACTCATCATGAGAATAACCCGCTTAACATGGAAGGTACTAACCACCCCCTGTCGCTTCATGAGCGGTCCAGACACACAAAACAGATGCTCATTTGAAATTTTAGAGGTGGCACATGGAAATTTACTTGGAACGACAGGGTAATACCATATATAGGTAGGTGTGGTGGACTCTTATGGAAGAAACTTGGCTCAAGGATTTGGATGCACAAGTAGTATCTCTACTTAGTACGAAGTGTTGGCTAGCAAAAGGTTCTAAACAAGCACCACATGTTGGAGGATCCATAATAATATAACCTCTATACAAATATACACAACCATAACTCATTACGTTGTCTTCCTTGTCCAACTTCAACTAATTTGCTCATGTTTGAAAATAATTAATGGGTATTAACAATCATAGAAGATGTCCAAGATAATATATTTGTATGTGAAAGTTCTCTTCCTTATACTAATCATTCACGAATTGCTTGTATGACCAATATTGTGATTGTCAAACTTCAATAGATTTTACTTTCTAAACCAGATGTGAAGCTACTACTAAGCATAAAGCACATTGATAATTTCATATTTATGATATTTCATTGATTCACAATTTACTCATAGGATATAAGTGAAGCTCAAGAGTAAACATCAAACTACTCTTCAAAAGATATAAGTGAAGATCAATGAGTAGTCAAACAATAAAGTAGCTATGTGAGGACTCTCTCTCTCAATAAAGATTTTAAGATCTGAGTATTTTATTCAAACAGCAAACTAAACAAAAATAGAACTCCAAGAATAGCACGCATCATGTGAACGAATAAAAGTTTAGGCTCAACATAGGCTAATCGATAGTTGACGAAGAGAGGTGGGATGCGTAGCATCCCCAAGCTTAGATGCTTGAGACTTCTTGCAATATTTACTTTTGGTGCCTTGGGCATCCCCAATCTTGATCTTTTGTATCTCGTTCAATCCTCTCATATCCCGGTTTCACCTATTCTCAAAAACTTCATCCACACAAAACTTGAAAAGAACTCGTGAGATAGGTTAGTGCACATAATAATAGATCAACTCTTTATGTACTGCCAAGACAAGTTGCATAATAATTTCCAAACATTATCTACTGTATACTATCATTTCCACAATTTATATCTATCAATATAGACTATGGAAACTATAGGATAAGTAGATAACAAAACTATGACAGCAATCTGTCCAAACAGAACAGTCTGTAGCAATTTATGAAAACAATGTACTTCTATAACTCAAAACTTTATGAAAATTTAGGACGTGATAAATAATTTATATGACAATACTATGTAAATATTTTAGAAACTTTCCACGTTCCAGTAAAATATGAAAATTCAAATACTACAGAGAAAGTTTCTGTTTCTACACAGCACACATCAAACATGCAATGCAAGCATCCTAAAGAAAATTCTTGAATTTTTTTATTGAAAAACAAGATTATAAATAACACCTAACAGAAAATAACAAAATATAATGACGATCCAAGCAAAGCACATATTATGTGACGAATAAAAATATAGCTCCAAGTAAGATATACCGATAATGTTGAAGACGAAAGAGTGGATGCCTTCCCGGGCATCCCCAAGCTTAGACGCTTGATTATTCCTTGGATATTACCTTGGGGGTGCCTTGTGCGTCCCCAAGCTTAGTTTCTTGTCACTCCTTATTCTTCTCATATCGGTGTCTCACCCAAAACTTGAAAACATCAATCACACAAAACTTAACGGAACTTCGTGAGAAGGGTTAGTGTAATAAAGATAAATCATTCACTTAGGTACTATCAATACAATATTCATAATTGTTCTCACATAATACCTACTGTATTCTACCATTCACATAATTTATATCACTGAATATAAGTTATGGGAACACTATAACAAGCAAACTATGCATGCCAAACAGAATCTGTCAAAAACAGAACAGTCTGTAAAGATCTGTAGTACAACTATACTTCCCTGTCTCCAAAAATTCTGAAAAATTAGGACAACCTGAAGAATTTGTATATCAGAACTTTGTAAAAATTTCAGATCATTATCACTCTACAGTAAATAATTAAAATTCCTGTACTGGAGTCAAAAGTTTCTGTTTTGGTTCAGCATCAATTCTACTCATATTGTGAGTCATCCCAAAGGCTTTACTTGGCACTTTATTGAAATAAAAGACACAAAACATGATTAATACAGTATCTTAATCATGTGAACACTCAAAACAGAAAGTAAAAGTGTTGGGTTGTCTCCCACCAAGCGCTTTTCTTTAATGCCTTTTAGCTAGGCATGATGATTTCAATGATGCTCACATAGGACTAGTATTTGAAACATGCAAAAGAGCATCATGGATCACATGGCTAGCACATTTAAGTCTAACCCACTTCCTATGCATAGGTATTTTGTGAGCAAACAATTTATGGGAACAATAATCAACTAGCATCGGAAGGCAAAACAAGCATAACTTCGAAACTTTGAACACATAGAGAGGAAACTTGATATTATTGCAATTCCTACAAGCATATGTACCTCCCTCATAATAAATTTCAGTAGCATCATGAAGGAATTTCACAATATAACTATCACATAAAGCATTCTTTTCATGATCTACAAGCATAGAAAATTTATTACTCTCCACATAAGCAAATTCCTTTTCATCCATGGTAGTGGGAGCAAACTCAACAAAATAACTATCATGAAATACATGATTGACATAACCACATTAAATATTAAAATCATTATGACAAGTTTCATGGTTACTATTACTCTTTATAGCATACATGTCATCATCATAATCATCATAGATAGGAGGAATGCCATCATCATAATAAATTTTCTCATCAAAACTTGTTGGACTAAAAATATCATCTTCATCAAACATAGCATCCCCAAGCTTGTGGCTTTGCATATCATTAGCATCATGTATATTCACAGAATTCATACTAGAAACATTGCAATCATGCTCATCATTCAAGGAATTCTCATTAAGTATTTTCATAATTTCTTCCTCTACCAATTGAGCACAATTTTCCGAATCCTTATTTTCACGAAAGACATTATAAAGACGATACAAATGATGCAACCTAAACTCCATTTTTGTGTAGTTTTCTTTTATAAACCCAACTACTGAAAAACAAGAAACTAAAAGATTTAATTGCAAGATCTAAAGATATACCTTCAAGCACTCACCTCCCCGACAACGGCACCAGAAAAGAGCTTGATGTCTACTACGCAACTTTATTCTTGTAGACTCGTGTTGGGCCTCCAAGCGCAGAGTTTTGTAGGACAGTAGCAATTTTCCCTCAAGTGGATGACCTCACGTTTATCAATCCGTGGGAGGTGTAGGATGAAGATGGTCTCTCTCAAGCAACCCTACAATCAAATACAAGAAAGCTCTTGTGTCCCCAACACACCCAATACAATGGTAAATTGTATAGGTGCACTAGTTCGGCGAAGAGATGGTGATACACGTGCAATATGGATGGTAGATATAGGTTTTTGCAATCTGAAAATATAAAAACAGCAAGGTAGCAAGTAACAAAAGTGAGCACAAATGGTATTGCAATGCTTGAAAACAAGGCCTAGGGTCCGTACTTTTGCTAGTGCAATCTCTCAACAATGCTAATATAATTGGATCACATAACCATCCCTCAACGTGCAACGAAGAATCACTCCAAAGTTCTTATCTAGCGGAGAACATAAGAAGAAATTGTTTGTAGGGTACGAAACCACCTTAAAGTTATCCTTTCCGATCGATCTATTCAAGAGTTCGTACTAAGATAACATCAAGTTATCCTTTCCGTTCGATCTATCTAAGAGTTCGTACTAGAATAACACCATATGATACGCATCAACCAACTCTAATGTCACCTAGATACTCCAAAGTCACCACAAGTATCCTTTAGTTAATTATACGATACACATCAAACAATTTCAGATTCATAATACTCAATCCAACACAAAGAACCTCAAAGAGTTCCCCAAGATTTCTATCGGAGAACAAGGCATGAAAACGTGCAATCAACCCCTATGCGTAGATCCACAAGGTCACCGGAATCCGCAAGTGGATGCCATAACATATATCAAGTGAATCACTTGAATACCCTAATGTCACTACGGGTATCCGCATGCAAGACATACATCAAGTGCTCTCAAATCCATAAAAGTATTCAATCCGATAATAACAATATCTCAAAGGGAAAACTCAATTCATCACAACAAGATAAAGAGGGGAAAACACCATATGATCCAACTATATTAACAAAGCCCGTGATACATAAAGATCATGCCATCTCAAGAACACGAGAGAGAGAGAGAGATTAAACAAATACTATCGGTACAAACCCTCAACCCCAATGTGGATTACTCACGCATTATCATGGTGAGAAAGAGAGAGTTGTTGATGGAGAGGTGCAGCCCCAAAGAGATGGAGGCGATGGTGGCCACGGCGCCGGCGACGGGCGGCGGCCCCTTCCCCCCTTTCTTCCTTGGTCTTGGTGATGCAATGGAGGAGCCTCTCCCCTTCTTGGAGGCTGCCAAGGGAGTGGGTAATTCGTGGCTCTTGGTGGCTCTCCCGAAATTAGGGTTTTTCTCTCCTTATATGTGCCTTGTGGTGCTCTATGACCCTCAGATGGATGGACCCTTGATCCAATGGCTCTTGGACACCTCTAGAACCTTCATAGGGACTCCCCACAGCCCTCATGAGTCCTCAAAGTTGTGGCTTGGCAGAATATATCAGATATGATAAGAGTTGGACTCAATCACGTCATCAATTCTTGTAATCCCGTAATCAGATATTTTCCTCCAGTAAAACGGGTCTACAGATCACATCCGAACTCTGTTTTGGACGAATTTGGAGTCCAGAATCAATGCCATACAATTCCCCACACTTTCCTAGTTTTATATTTTTCCATTTGACGCTGTATTCGTGGGTCAAACTGACGATCTCTAAAAACTGTTTGTGGACAGATGTCAGGAAAGTCAGAGTCCTCCTCCAACAAGGCTCCTTTTGCGTTTTTTCGCCAATTTCCAATTAATTCCTACACATCAAAGTGTGAAACAAGAACTTGTGCAATTTTGAAACTATTAATAGGTTAGTCCCAATAAATCATAAAACCATAGTAAAAACATAGGCAAATATAACATGAATACTTCATAAATTATCGATATGTTGGAGACGTATCAGTCATGCATGTGGATATCCGTGGTGACAATGGGGTGTTGTATTGATTGACTTGATATATGTTTTGGTACTCAATTTGCGGATTCCCGTCATGACAATGGGGTAATCTATGCAGATGGGTTGATACACGTTCTTGTCCTACTTTCTCCGATAGAAATCTTGGGGTATTCTTTGAAGTTCTTTTGCGCGGATTGAATATGATGAATCTGAAATTGTTTGATGCATGTCAAAAATAATCAACTCACGGATACTCATGGTGACATTGGAGTATCTAGGTATTAGGGTTGGTTGATGCCTATCATAGGTGTTATTCTAGTACAAACTCTAGGGTTGTTTTAGACACTTAAAGGAATAGCTCAATAGATTGATCGGAAAGGATAAATTTGAGGTGGTTCTACTACCTACAATAATTTCATCTTATGTTCTCCGCTAGATATGAACTTTGGAGTGATTCTTTCTCACACGTTGAGGGAGGATCATATGATTCTATTATGTTAGCATTGTTGAGAGATTGCACTAGTGAAAGTATGAACCATAGGCCTTATTTCCAAGCATTAATATACTCTTTTGCTCATTATTTACAACTTTTTACCTTGCTGTTTTTATTTATTCAGATTATAAAAATCTATTTCTACTATCCATACTACACTTGTATGACCATCTCTTCGCCGAACTAGTGCACCTATAAAAAGTTGCCATTGTATTGGGTGTGATGGGCACACAAGAGATTTCTTCTATTTGATTGCAGGGTTGTTTGAGACATACCATAATCATCCTACACATCCCAAGGATTGATAAACCTTAGGTCATCCACTTGAGGGAAAATAGCCACTGTCCTACAAAACTCTGCGCTTGGAAGCCCAACACGAGCTACACGAATAAAGTTGTGATAGATATCAAGCTATTTTCTGGCGCCGTTGTCGGGGAGGTGAGTGCTTGAAGGTATATCTTTACATCTTGCAATTGAATCTTTTAGTTTCTTTTTTTTCACTAGTTTGGTTTTATAAAAGAAAACTACAAAAATGGAATTGATGTTGCATCAAGTTCTTTACCTTTATGATGTTTTTCTTGAAAGTGATGGATTGGAAAATTGTGCCAAAGTGTTAGAAGAAGAATTTAATAAAATGTTTGGCATTAAATCCTTGAATGATGAGAATGATTATAATGTTAGTGTGTCTTCTCTGAATTTCCATGATGCTAATGATATGCAAAGCCACAAGCTTGGGAATGCTATGTTTGATGAAGATGATATTTTTGTCCCCCAAGTTTCGATGAGAAAATTTATTATGATGATTCCATGCCTCCTATTTATGATTATTATGGTGATGAAATGAATGCTATAATGAGTAATGATAAACATGAAACTTGTCATCATGATTTTAATTTTCAATTTGGTTATGGCAATCAAGTGTCACATGATAGTTATTTTGTTGAGTTTGCTCCCACTACCATGTATGAAAAGGAATTTGCTTATGTGGAGAGTAATAATTTTTCTATGCTTGAGAATCATGAAAAGAATCCTTTATGTGATAATTATATTGTTGAATTTGTTCATGATGATACTGAAAATTATTATGAGGGAGGAACATATGCCTGTTGGTATTGAAATAATATCAAGTTTCCTCTCTGTGTTGAAAATCTTCAAGTTATGCTTGTTTTGCCTTCCTATGCAAGTTGATTCTTTCTATAATAAATTTTTTGCTTGCAAAATACCTATGCATAGGAAGTTGGTTAGGCTTGAATGTGCTTGTCATATTTTTCATGCCATTGTGTTTCAGTTCTTTACTTTTATGTGTGCATCATTGAAATCATCATGCCTAGGTAAAAGGATTTAAAGAAAAGCGCTTGTTGGGAGACAACCCAATATTTACCCTTACAGATTTTTGTGTGTTCACATGATTAAGCTACTATAGTAATCATGTTTTGTGCCTTTTATTTAAACAATGTGCCAAGTAAAGCCTGTAGGATAGTGTGGATACTTGTTGATTTCATCCTATGCAAAAACATAAACTTTTCCCTCTAGTACAGAATTTAGCTGATTTTACCGTCAAAATATTACAAATTTTTTACAAAGTATTTATCTGAAAAATTTCTGCGTTTTCCAATTTTCTTAGAATTTGTAAAGTCGGGGAACTATGGTGTTCATTCAGATCTTTACAGACTGTTCTGTTCTAGACGGAATCTGTTTTGCATGCGTATTTTGCTTGTTTTAGTGTTCCCATAGCTTGTATTGAGTGATATAAATTATGTGAATGGTAGAATACATTATGTATTTTTTGAGAACATTTATTAATCTTGATTTGAGAGTAGCTAAGTGAATGATCTATATTTATTATACTAAGCCATCTAACAAAGTTCCGTTGAGTTTTGTGTAATTGAAGTTTTCAAGTTATGGGTGAGATGCCGATATGAGGAGAATAAGGAATGGCAAGACCCTAAGCTTGGGGAATACCAAGGCACCCCAAGGTAATATTCAAGGAATACTCAAGCGTCTATGCTTGGGGATGACCCGGAAGGCTTCCCCTCTTTCGTCTTCAACACTATCGGTATACCTCACTTGAAGCTATATTTTTATTCGTCACATAATATGAGTTTTGCTTGGAGCGTTATTTTATTTTAGTGTTCTTTGTTAGATATTATTTTATAAACATGTTTTTCCATAAAATTACCAAGAATTGCCTTTTAGGATGCTTGAATTGCATGTTTGATTTGTGTTGTGTGAAAACATAAACTCTTGCTATAGTGTTTGAATTTTTTTATTTTACTGGAACATTGAAAGTTTCTGAATTTTTTACACAATAGTTTCATATAATATTTTTATCATGTCCTAAATTTTCAGAATTAATAAAGTTACATAAGTACACTTTTTGAGTTAATTGCTATAGAATGTCATGTTTAGACAGATTGCTGTCATAGTTTTGTTATCTACTTGTCCTAGTGTTTTCTTGGCTTATATTGGTAGATATAAATTGTGTAAATGATAGTATACAGTAGCTAATGTTTGAAAATTATTATGCAACTTGTCTTGGAAGTACATAAAGTGTCAATTTATTCTTATGTGCACTAACCTATCTCACGAGTTCTTGTCAAGTTTTGTGTGGATGAAGTTTTGAGACTTATGAGAAACCGAGATATGAGAGGAATACACAAGACACAAGAGCTCAACCTTGGGGTTGTCCAAGGCTCCCAAAGTCAATGTTATAAGAAGTCTCAAGCATCTAAGCTTGGGCATGCTATGCATCCCACCTCTCTTCATCAACAACTATAGGTTAGCCTATGTTGAGCCCACGTTTTTATTCGTTCGCATGATATGTTTTATTCTTGGAGTGTATTTTTGTTTTCTTTGCTGCTTGAAATAAATCTCATATCTGAAAGTCTTAATTGAGAGATATTCCTCACATAGCTACTTGATTGTTTAACTACTCATAGATCTTCACTTATATCTTTTTGAGAGTAGTTTGATGTTCACTCTTGTGCTTCACTTTTATCAGAAAATGTTGAATGAACTGAATGTCATAAATATGAAATTATGTATGCTTCATATGCTTGTCCCATGGGGAGTAGTGACTTCACATACAAGAAGTATAAGAGGTAAAATTTATTTGAAGTTAATAAACATAGCATTGGCCACTTGAACAATTCATGAAACAATATTGAAGGAAGAGAGATTTCACATATAAATATACTATCTTGGAAATATTCTATGATTGTGATCCCCCATTAATATTTTCAAGCTTGATCAAGTAGTTAATGTTGGACAAGGAATATAACGTAATGGTTATGTTTGTTTATATTCACATGGAAGGTATATTGTCATGGATCCTCTAACAAGTGGTGATTTCTTAGGATCTTTTTCTAGCCAAAAATTCGTACTAAGTAGAGATACTACCTGTGCATCCCAAAACCCTTAAACCCAGTTTCTTGCCATGAGAGTCTACCATATCTACCTATGGATTGAATACGATCCTTCAAGTAAGCTGTCATCGGTGCAAAAAGAAATAAAAATTGCTCCTAAATATGTATGATCTTTTATTGGAAGGGAAAATAAGCTTTTGTACGAACTTGTGATGGTGAAGAAATAAAAGCGACGGACTGCATAATAAAGCTTGCAATCACAAGGGGCAATATAAAGTGACGTTCCTTTTGGTTAAGAGTTTACACATCCAAAATTAAAAAGCGCAAGACAACCTCTGCTTCCCTCTGTGAAGGGCCTATCTTTTACTTTTCTGAATTTTCTTTCCTATATTTACTTTTATGAAAGAGTCATTAATGTTCATCCCTATTCCAATCTATTAATTCTTTAGTTACCAAGCATCATGTGGCGGGGAAATATCCAGACACATATATCTAGTTGAATATGGGTGATCATGATTTATCATTTTTGACATTATCCTTGAGATAAATAACTTGGGAGGCAAAACATTAAGTCCCTATCTTCCTATGTGTTTGACTGGAACTGTTTGTTCGAAAAATATGCTTTGAGTGTCAGCAATCATGGAAGACTAAATGATAGTTGAGTATGTGGAATTTGATAAATCAAAGCTCTTACATAGACCCTTCCTAAAAATAAGATGAATTGTAATTGTTTGATGACTGAAAACATAGTTTGATGGTTTCCAAGAAAGTTTATGGTCTATACGTTAACATGTGAATAGCTAGCTTTATCATGGGAAGTTTTATCAGAAAAGAGTTGATGTTTATGATGCTAGAAAAAGTGACTAGAATTATCTTTGATCAAACTTATATAGTATGCAAGCATTCACACTTCATAAATTACTTCTTTTATCATTTACCTACTCGAGGACGAGTAGGTATTAAGTTTGGCGATGCTGATATGTCTCCAACGTATCGATAATGTATGAAGTATTCATGCCATATTTACCTATGTTTACAATATTTTTATATGGTTTTGATGAGCTTTATATAATTTAATTGGAACTAACCCAGAGTGACGTTGTTTTCAGTAGAATTACCGTGGTGTTGTTTTTGTGGAGAATATAAAAGTTCTCCGAATCGCCCAAAACTTTTTTGATGTTTTTTTTGGAACAAATAAGAAATACTGAAGGGAAGAACCACCGGAGGGGGGCCACCAGGTGCCTCCAAGCCCTCAGGGCACGTCCCCCCCCCCGGGAACGCCCTGATAGCTTGGGACCATCCCGTGGCTCCGTTTGGCGTGATTCGAATGCTAAAAAATCCTATAAATACCAAAACTACTAGAAGTTAACCTAGAACTTCCACTCAACCGCAGCAAGCCTCTGTACCGAAGAAAACTCATCCAAAGCCCTATTTTTGCACCATGTCGGAGGGGGCAATCATCACCGGAGGCCATCTTCATCGTCCCAGCGGTCTCCATGACGACGAGGGAGTAGTTCACCCTCGGTGCTGAGGGTATGGACCGGTAGCTATGTGATCTCTCTCTCTCTCTCTCTCTCTCGTGTTCTTGAGATGTCACAATCTTGATGTATCGTGAGCTTTGTTAATATAGTTGAATCATATGGTGTTCTTCCCTTGCTATCTTGATGTGATGAATTGAATCTTTTGCCTTGAGGTTTTGTTATGTCAGATTGAATATTGGATTTGAGATCACTTGATGTATGTCTTGCATGTGGATACCCGTGGTGACAATGGGGTGTTCTATTGATTCACTTTATATATGCTTTGGTACTCAACTTGCGGATTCTCGTGGTGATAATGGGGTAATCTATGCATATGGGTTGATACACGTTCTTGTCCTACTTTCTCATATAGAAATCCTGGGGTACTCTATGAATTTCTTTTGCGTCGATTGAATATGATGAATCTGAAATTGTTTGATGCATGTCGAATAATAAACTCATGGATACTTGTGGTGACATTGGAGTATCTAGGTGACATTACAGTTGGTTGATGTGGATCATAGGTGTTGTCCTATTACGAACTCTAGGGTTGTTTGTGACACTTATAGGAATAGCTCAATAGATTGATCGGAAAGGATAACTTTGAGGTGGTTCTACAACCTACAAAAATTTCATCTTATGTTCTCCGTTAGATATGAACTTTGGAGTGATTCTTTGTCACACGTTGAGGGATGATCATATGATTCTATTATATTAGCATTGTTGAGAGATTGCACTAGTGATAGTATGAACCCTAGGTTTTATTTCCAAGCATTAATATACCATTTTGCTCGCTATTTACTACTTGTTACCTTACTGTTTTTATTTATTCAAATTATAAAAATCTATTTCTACTATCCATACTACATCTGTATCACCATCTCTTCGCCGAACTAGTGCACCTATACAATTTGCCATTGTATTGGGTGTGTTGGTGTGGGGACCTAGACTCATAAGTCGTGATCACCGAATGCACATGTACAGTGATCCCAGAGATAAATGCTCACTGAACACACATAAACTGAACAACAAGAGTCTTACATCTGAGACATACCGTTTTTTTTCAAATATGACCTTTGTGGCCAAGTCTCCATACACTCGCAGCGGAAATCTTCAATGATAGCGTGAACCCATGCCATCTACCTTAACCCTACAGGCATTCTGACTGGGAAGCGTCCTAGCTCGCATGTTCGTCACCAAGGTACTCTTCATTATAACCTGTTCTTACAAGCGTGGACAATAAAATAACCAATGGCAAGCCAATAAGTACTTTCAATGTACTCGCAAGCAACCCATGATTGGAACAAGATAAACAATGCATGGTGTAACCCTATGTGGGTATTTTTGCAGAAAGCTGATTTTGGGTGCAATATCATGTCCTACCATTTTTGTAAAGCATGCATCAACAAGAACAGAAATTCATATGAACAAGTTACATATATCAATGTAAGGAGGGTTTGAACATCACATGTTCAATCATTTCATCAAGTCTTCCGACTTAGCTCAAGTATCCCTTTGTCACACACGCACCATTTTTTGTTAAAACAATGGATGTAGCCCAAGAGCGGTCATCCAACTGTCCTTGACCGTGGACACGGCTATTCAAATAGTTTTACACTCTGCAGAGGTTGCACACGTTACCCACAAGACTCGAGGAACTTCCGTGTCAAGCCATGACTCGCGGTATTATTCATACCCTAGGTAAGCACCCGAACAATGCCTTTCCCTTGACGACACTAAACAAAGAGTCCACTCGTTGGTCCACGTATTCATGATGTACAAACACCAGCCTTGCTCAACATAGTACCATCCATGAAGGGACGCAACGGTGTGCCCGGTGTCTGTAAAAACAGCCCATGGTTGCCCTACCTAGCACGATCCCGTATCGAGAGAGTAACTCTGGCTCTCTCGCCACTACTGTCGGGTTATACAAACAGGGGTGTTCTCTCCCCCTGACTTGTGCACGGACAGTAAACTTCCGGCCTTCACGACCTGAGCCCGTCGGGAAAAGCTACCACACCACCAAGCAGCATTCAAAAACCAGACCCCGGCAGCAACAACCTGCAGAGGGCCAAACAAACACCGGCAGCACCAGCACAACGACCCACAAGGGGCCCAAAGTGCGCCAGCCGCGTCCCCGGAGCCTGCCGGGGACCGAGGCGCACACATCCCAGGAAGACCCGGCAGGCCATCCCCCGGCAGGCGCGAGCTAACCAGCCATCGCTCCACCGCATCGCGACACCAGTCACTTGTCGATGCGGTGTCGAAGCCTCAAGCGGCTAAGTAGCTCTCGCTAAAGCACATGGCGAGGCACCGGAAGGCAGATTGTACCCAGTTGACACCCGTCCAGCAACGTGTCAAGACCCTAAGCAATAGCCAGATAAGCGGTGCCAGGAGCTTGCCGGGAATGCACCCGCGAGTGCCACCTAGTGTAGTAATCATGGTATTTTGTCTTAAATGCTAGAGTTAGGTATGATAGCTCTGCTAAGCTATCTAATCGATAGATAATGACTGTTTTGCCATTATGGTTGCCTCTTGCTATATAAAAGGAGGCCCAAGGCAACCTAGCTCAGGATTCGGACTTCTGGACACTTGTACTCACGTAGCAGCTCGCCCCGACAGCAACTCTTGCCGGGGTTAAGCACTGCGCGTTCTTCGTGTTACTTCGATCAATCCACCGAAAACAGGAGTATGGTTTTACGCTTAGCAGCGGCCCGAACCTGGGTAAAAATGCCAGCGTCCCAATCGTCACGCCGCCTCATGTTCTCCGCTCTTCGTGCAACGTGACCCCCCTTGCCGAACCACTAAGGGGCCTCTGGTCCCATAGGTGATCGTGTGCATCCATGCGCCTGACATCTTTGGCGTGCCAGGTAAGGGGGCGTGCGTCGTTTGCGTGAACCCGAGTTCGTGAACGGCGAATCGATCTTCATCGTCATCTTCTTCATCCATGGCTCTAAAAAAAAGAAGCCCAGTGCGGCCATGCATCCCTCCGCTTCAAAGGCTCCCTCGTGTGCAGCCACAGGCGCGGCGGGTGTTGCGTTGGCCTCGAGCGAGGAAAGCGTCCTGGGCGACGCGGCTGGCACAGACGGCGCCGCCGTTGCGTTCCCCACGGCCAAAGCCGGAGCAGGGAACGCCGGAAGGAGATGGGTTCGCCCGACCCTTGGGAAGTGTGGCATAATTCAGTGGGCCAAGGAAAGAAAGCGGTACCTGGCTATGCCCCTCTCCTTCCTCCTTCCCCGCCTGTGGTCAGCTCTGCGCGGCGGCGGTATCGTCAGTGTCGATGAGCTCGCATGAGGTTCGGTCTTGCATTTATCCCTCTAGGGATAAGTCCCAAACCAAATGCTAGAGCGCATCTACTGGTCGACGCTCCCGGCGGGCGAACCACGGCAAGGTCCCGTCCGCCTATGCATAAGTTGCCGTGGGACCGTTGGGTGCGAAGGAAAGGAGGGAAGATTCGGCCATGCATGCTTTCTCTTCCATTCCTGACTGGTTATGAATGTTACATTAACCCGACAGATCCCTATCGCGGGCTATATTCATGTCTAACGGGTCTTCGAGTAACTCCACTCCGCTCCTCTCCACGCCTCCTTCCTTCCAGGGCAGCGGTGGGCACACGCTTGCGCGCACACCGCAAGGAGCGAGAAGTGGAAAGGTCCCGGCAGATAAAGGGAAAAGCCATGAACATAAATAAGCACGCGCCGGGGCAGAATGAAAAGCCATGACGAAAGCTAAGTTGACATGATTATCAACTCCCATTAGAATTTACATTTGTATGCCCCTTCGTCGAACCAAGGGTTTTGTATGATGAATCTTGCATGTGATGGGACCTTACCGTGTTTGTTCGCGCCCGCGTTTTGTTTCGAGCCTGCTCAACAAAATGTGTGGCAGCATCAACACTAACAAGGACAATCTCCCCGGCAGCATGCCCTCGCCAGCAGAATGCTAAGGACCCGTTCCTCAAAGCAATCGCGGCAACACGCCGCTGGCGGGTAACTAGAACGCGCAAAGAGAACTATCGTACGAACACCGGAAGGGAAACGAAGGGGATAGCATACGTTTGCATAAAAACATCAGTTCAGCAAACATTAAAATAAAGAAAGTGCATGCCCTAATATGAGATACCTATTGTGTCTTAAGTACAGGGCGACATGGCGACAAAGAAGGTTTAAAATTAACTCCGGTGGCTCCCCTGGGTCCTTGAAACTTTGAGGATCCTATCAGCGAGGGGACCGGCCTTCTCCGTGGCAGCCGAGGTGTCGGCGCCCGATGGCAGCTTCTTGAAGCCGTCGGAGAGGTCAAGCTCCGGGTGGAAGAAGGCGAGATTGCTCAAGACCAGGAAGAGGGCGTCGCGTGCCAGCTTTCGGGATTCGTTGCCAAAGCAGGCAGCCCTGTCTTCCTCATACGTCTTCAACCCCTCGATCAAGCCATCGAAGAAGAGTGTCAGCTTAACGCTTGGAGCTTCGTGTTTGCCGACGGAGAAGGCCCAGCTCTTCATGTTCATCTTGGCGATCTGGGCAGTGAGGCGCTCGACGATATCAACCATGCTCTTGATCCAGAGGTCGTGCTGAACAAACCAGTTCTCCAGCTTTTCTTCAGCATCCTTCTGGAGGGTTGCTGCGCGGTTCGCATCTGTCAGCAACAATTTCTCGCGAGCCCCAACAGATTCGAGGTCGCTCTCCAAGGAGGCAAGCCTGGATTTCATGTCGGAAATGGTTCCATTGGCATCATCAAGACCTTGGCTCTTGGAGGAAAGTTGTGATTGCACCTCTCCCAGAGTTGTTGCTACCTTTCGCGCTTCTTCCTTGAGGGCCTCGATCTCCTTGGTGCTGCCGGCAAGATCCTCTCTCAGCTTAGTTAGTTGAGCTTCAAGTTTGGTCTTGGTGGCGGATGCAGCAGCTAGCTCGTCGGCTACCTTCTTCAGTTGAGCAGCGGACTCCAAGGAAACTACGTCAAGAGCGGTCTTGTGGCCGTCCTCCAGCTCCCTGGTATGCTGCCGGACGCGGTCCTCCAGCTCCTCATCCTTGGCACGGAGGGTAGCCTCGAGGGCCCCTCCCCGGAAGGAGATGCCCTCCTCTCTAGCGTCCAGAAGCGCCTCGCGCTCCGCCAGACGAGCCTTCCAGGCGGCAACGTCCTCATTGGCCATGGATAGCGTCTCATGCTGCCTTTTAAGAGAATGGACCTGCCGGTTGTACCTGTCCCACAGCTCGCTCCCTTTGCACCTCAGCTGCTGATCCACGAGCTCGACTGAGTCATGCTGCTCCTTGACCGCCTGCCACTTGAGGCTGTACCTACTCTACACATCCTTAAGCCCTGCTGCTATAGATTCCAGGAAAGCCAAATCCTTGGCGCCGTCAGCAGTGCTATCAGCTCCTTCGATCTTCTGTGACAGCGGCGCCAGGATCTTGTTGATTTCTTCATCGAGGTCTGCGCCCACTGAGAAGGGCGAGCCGAGAGTTGTGTGACCTAGCGGAGCAGTAAACAACGCTAGGTGACTCTGCGGGGACTGAAGAGCCGATGCCAGGGGATAACTGGACGAGGGAGGCCTCATGGATTGAAGGGGAGTCTTCTCTTCAACCACTGGGCCCAGGCCAGGCGTGCTGCCGGGATTTTGTCCCGTTCCTTCTGAGGACCCCTGAATATCCCAGGCAGCCGGGCCATGTTCCTCCGCGGCAGCAATCTTCATCGCCTCCGTGGCAGCATCCTTCCCAATGTTAGCTACCTCTTCCAGCAGTTCAGGCTCTTCCAGAAGCGGAGCTGCGTATTAGAGCAATAAAACAGAAGTATGGAAATAAAGAATCAATAAGGCACGTTAAGGGAGGATACAGGAAGGACAAAACACCGGCAAGAGGGATACCCGATGGAGGTTGCTGTGGAAGGACCTCTCCTTCCTGGCAACATCAGTTGCCGGTGTGTGGTCTGTCGTCGTCCCTTCGGCTATAACCTTTGCACGAGCAAGCTCTTCGGCGGAGGCCCTTGCCGGTGAAGCCTTCTCGTGGGCGATGGTTGACGAGGCATCTTGGAGGAGAGGTTCCTCTTGGCGAACCTCCCTCCGATCTTCCTCTCCTGTCTCCCTGTTGGGTGAAGGGAGGCGTCCTTCCTCATCCCTGTCGGTGGACGAGGCTTGCACTTGGATTTCACGGAGAGGACTGGACTGGGGGCTAGACATGGGGTTCTCCTCCGCGTCTCCTGCAGAGCCCATACGTGCTGCGGAATCCGGTCCTGCCACGGATTTGGCCCGCTTGACCCTGTGTGCAAGAGTCTCCTCGTCCTCGTCCCTGTCAGGATCAACCATGCAAGACCAGTCAGGAAAATCAAGATTAAAAACCTTGGCAGAAGCTGAGATCAACAAAACTCACTCCGAGGCAAGGAGCGTTGAGCCCAGCTCGTACGACGCGGGCGGTGGAGTCGACCGACCCCTCTTTAGAGTTGGAGGGACAGGGCTTGACAGAGAAGCCGGGACTTCCGGCAAGGGCGAGCCTGGCCGAGAAGTCGGGCTTGACGGGGGGCTGGGGTCCACCCCTAAAACCCTCCGTCGCTTGACAGGAGACGCCTTGGCTTGGGAAAGGCGGGAGGATTGGCGGCATGCTACTTCACGCCCGCCGCGCTTAGAAGTCGTCTTCTTCACCTTCGGGGGACCTCGCGAAGACGCGGGGGGGGGGGGCATTGGTTCTTGGTTGGCACGTTGTCGGAGGCGACGCCCTAGCTCCGGAGCCTGGGGGGCCACTTCGAGCCCCTCCTGTTCCACCTTTGGATCCTTTGCCTCCTTCGCCTTGACCCCTCCCTGGGTTCCTGTTGCCGCTGCTTGGGAGCCACTAGCCCCGGCAGGCTCCATCCCGACAGCCTCCTCCAGAGCAACATTCCCGCTCTCCTCCCCAGAAGAACCGTCGTCCTCGGACTCCTCCTCTCCCTCTCCGGAGACTGCTCCCTTGGCGGTTCTGGCAGTCTTGTCTTCCGCGATCCGAGCGGTGATGAAGGCTCTCTCTGCCGCCCTGGTTGGCGCGGTCAAGTTGTCCTCCGGTTTGGAAGCTCTCTCATCCAGGCTGGAAACCCACTCCATCTCGCTCTCCAGGGTGGGCAACTCCTAGTCGGGCTTAACACCGTAAGCGTCACAATCGATCATCCATTGCAAGATCTGGCACCGGGCAGAATTGCGGTGCCAGGGGACGACTCCCGCCGGCAAGTGGAACGGCCTGAGGCGGCCGAACAACTGATCACACAGCCAACCATGACCATAAGCTATCAAGTTGTTGGCAGGACCTGGATACAGTCGCATCCAGTCGGCGGGACCATGGAACTCCCATGCAAACCTGTCCCTTTTCTACAATGGCGTGATGCGACGACGGAGTTAGTCTGCTCCCACATGCTCAATGGTCAGCCCGACAGCCTTGAGGTGAATGATCTTGTTCAACGCCAGGCGGAGTTTGTTGTCGGTAGGGCCCACCTTGCCCCAATCGATGCCGCGCGTAGCACATTCGGTTCGCGCCCGGCAGAACGCGGGGGCCTTGTCGTCCTTGATCTAGCACCAGTCGCACCTCCATTCTTCCCACTTCACACGCTGCTGTCCGGAAAGGTAATCCGAATCATCATTTCTGCCCCGGGGGATCCAACTTATATTCCCCGAGCGATGGTATTTGTCCTCAATCCGAGGAACGAAGAAGTGCCTGAACAAGTCCACATTGGGGGTGATTCCAACGAAGTTCTCACATAGATGGGCAAAGATCACCGTGCACGCCGTTGCATTGGGCGTAAAGTCTAGAAGGTGGAACCCGTATGCCTCCATCATGGCGCAGAAGAAATCAGAGAAAGGGGGAACAAGGCCGCAGTAAAAGTACGCACAGAAGAAGCGGTACGAATCTGATGGCTTCTTCTCCTTGGGGCTGTCTGGCAGGACCTCGGGTGGTCCGTGCCCCTTCGTCGCCCTCCCCCACATATAGGCATACCTTTTGATCAGGGTGTTGCCATCCAGGCTCGACGGAGAGATAACCACATCTCCATGTCGCCGCCTCTCCAGCTCTTCCACTTTCTTCTTCCTCTCCTCGGCCACAAGGTCCGCGGATGCGGCCGTCTGCTTCCCCTTGTTAGCAGCCGTCTTCCGCCCCATCCTTGGAGCTTTCAAGGGCGGCGGATGGTCTGGCGGCGCTCGGTGGGCCGGAAATGGCGGCGAAGAGCAGTTCTTTGTCTTGAGGAGGAAGATGAAGGACGGAGAAAAGGATGCCAATGAGCAGCGCCCCTACAAGTTTCCCTTTTTATTTGGGGGGGGGACCCACACGAGGGCTGGCTCTTTGCAGTCTTTTCGGAAAACTTCCGTTTTATTACTGGCAGTTCTTTTTTTACTCTCCAACGGCTACTGTTCCACGACCCCATGACCCGCGATAATTACGCGGAGTGGACGTGGGAAGGGAGGACAACATCCATCCGATGCGTGTCCGTGCACTGTTTGGTACCAAACCCAACGTGCCAAGCGACACGTATGGCTCTGGCCCGGCGGCTTCTATCGGGGTATACAAACAGGGGTGTTCTCTCCCCCTGACTTGTGCACGGATAGTAAACTTCTGGCCTTCACGACCTGAGCCCGTCGGGAAAAGATACCACACCACCAAACAGCATTCAAGAACCAGACTCGGCAGCAACAACCTGCAGAGGGCCAAACAAACACCGACAACACCAGCACAATGACCCAGGAGGGGCCCAAAGCGCGCCAGCCGCGTCCCCGGAGCCAGCCGGGGACCGAGGCGCACACATCCCAGGAAGACCCGGCAAGCCATCCCCCAGCAGGCGCGAGCTAACCAGCCACCGCTCCACCACATCGCAACGCTAGTCACTTGTCGATGCGGTGTCGAAGCCTCAAGTGGCTAAGTAGCTCTCGCTAAAGCACGTGGCGAGGCACCAGAAGGCAGATTATACCCAGTTGACACCCGTCCAGCAGCGTGTCAAGACCCTAAGCAATAGCCAGATAAGCGGTGGTAGGAGCTTGTCCGGAATGCACCCCCGAGTGCCACCTAGTCTAGTAATCATGGTATTTTGTCTTAAATGCTAGAGTTAGGTATGATAGCTCTGCTAAGCTATCTAATCGATAGATAATGACTGTTTTGCCATTATGGTTGCCTCTTGCTATATAAAAGGAGGCCCAAGGCAACCTAGCTCAGGATTCGGACTTCTGGACACTTGTACTCACATAGCAGCTCGCCCCGACAGCAACTCTTGCCGGGGTTAAGCACTATGCGTTCTTTGTGTTCCTTCAATCAATCCACCAAAAGCAGGAGTAGGGTTTTACGCTTAGCAGCGGCCTGAACCTGGGTAAAAATGCCAGCATCTTGATCGTCACCCTGCCTCATGCTCTCCGCTCTACGTGCAACGCGAACCCCCTTGCCGAACCACAAAGGGGCCACTGGTCCCATAGGTGATCGTGTGCATCCGTGTGCCCGACAACTAGTAATGCGGGCTCTCTGCTAGTATCGACCAAAGTAATGAACAAAGCCCCTTCCCATATAGGGGTAGAGTGGTTGTACATGTAAGGTTGGAGTAACGGTAGCTACTTAAACCAATCCCGTTTTGAAAACAACACACACTTGCCTCGGTATACCACTTCTTTATCAAGTGGTTACCTAGCTCAATATCATCTCCCTCGGGCATTAGTGGCACCCGACGGGGTTTTTGAAAGGTCTTTGAAAACACTTTTGTTACCATCACCATGCATATTCCCGTCCCACTTGCGTAGCATCTACTAGCAACCTATCTACTTCCCACCCACATAACCCTCATAGGAAGGTAGGGTCATGCACAATTCAAGTATCAACGAGTAATGCATCTGTGGCCAACCCAGCAAGGTTATCACCACACCATCGACATGCTCTTTCATGCAACAAGTTAGGTACTACAGTGCCATGCATAAAAATAGTTTCACAACATGGTCAAAGGGCTGCTTGCTTGGCTCAGCAAAGTCTTCGATGTCCTCACATGCTTCTAGTCCACTTCCGAGCACTCCGTCTACTTTGTCAACTATCACTGGAAACAACCATAATAAGCAACACAACAAGAAGGAAAAATAGAAGTGTTCCAAAATAGGGACTTTATTTTTATTAGACACCTCTGGCTATAAGAAAAATAACCAAAGAGGTTCTAGTGGATCTGGATCAATGAGGACTTTTGGAAAGTTAAAAATGGAGGGATTGATGATCCTATAAGAAGTCTACAAAAAATATTTTTTAAAAAAATGAGTGGAGGCACGCATTAAATAGGGCATGATTTTTGAAGCACTTAGGAAGTGGTTTCACTAGATTTGAAGTTGGGATGAATTTCCTATGAGTTTTCAAAGATAGAATAAATGGAAAATGGGACCATTTAGTAGATCCAACAGAAACAAGGCATTGGAAAAATGTCCACTAAATAGGGCATCATATAAATAGCACATGAAAATTGGAATCATCTCATTTGGAGCTAGAATGAATACATTAGAGATTTTACAATGTGGCTATGAATAGTTCAAATTTGAATTTAAATTTGAACAGTACAGAAGAGTGAGGAGGAAAAATAGGAAAGTTGTGCCAAATAATAGGTGGGATTTTTATATGATTTTAAGAGGTGGAATCACTTTATTTGGATAAGTATATATTTAGTTATGATTTTCTAAAGTTTCTAAAAATAGAAAAAGATAAAAGGTTATAGCTAACTGGGCCTAAACTGTGCACTGAGCGTAATTTAGCTCGGCAGCGCACTGGGCCTGGCCCAGTTCCTCCCGCACGTCAGCCGAAGGGCCACGTCAAAGGCGTATTTCTTGAAATACGTTTTCCTTCCAGGAAGACGTTTTCTTCTGGAAGCCGTTTCCACTTAATATGATAGTGGGCCCGGACGGACAGCTCAGATGTTGACGAGTGGGGTCGCCGGCTCCACTCGCAGGCTCGTCTCCCTCCTTGCGTTAACGCCGGCTGGAGAGCAGAGGACGCAAGGTCGAGCGCGTCGGCGCTCGTCCCGGTGAAACCAGCCGCCTCTGCCGACGTTCTGCATGCCGGCGAGCTCCAGAGTACATGCTGCATCCATACAAGGGATGCGCGCCTGCTGGGGAGGACTGTGGTGGCGACATCATAGGCGGACGTGGAGGAGGCCATCGGGCGTCGCTGGCCTCGGGCGCTTGGCGTCCTGGGAGATAAATGGCGGATACGGGGGGCTTCAGGGTGGCTAGGGAAGGGTCCGAGGCTGGTCAGGGGAAGAGGAGGAGCTCGAGGCTGGTCGAATTCGATCGGAGGCCGTCAGGGAGGCTTCGGCCTTTGACGGGGATGGAGAGCTCGAGAGGGGAAGTGCTCTAGTCCGGGAGGATACTAGGAGGTAGAGGGAGCGAGAGAGGGCAAGAGGGGGGCTACGGGCTAGCTTATATGGCCGGGGCGCGAGTCCATCGTGGACGGCGTCCATGGCCATGGCGTGATCATCGCTAGGGGTCACGGGGAGCTCCGGGGCGTGTCTGCGAGCTTCGTGGACGTGGTCTACGTCCAGGGAATGATAGGGAGAGGAGCCAGGGGACAGAGGCACGCGCATGTGATCCTATCCATTGGGGCTCTCTGGGCGGTCCGGCACGCGTGTGAGGGAGGCAAGAGGAGGGAGAGAGAGGAGGGGGGCAAGAGCTAGCCATGTCACGCATGCCGAGGGGCTCCGGCAGGCGTGCTGGGGAGACCCGATGCTGTCGGGGGAAGGGATTGGGCGACGACTACAGTGCGCCAGAGCACTGTAGCATGGCTTTTGCATGCCATGGCGTGCTCCCTGTGCCCTGGTCGTGGCCACTCTTGTCCACAAGTGCCAGGGTGTTTCCGGAGATGCTCTGGCACACTTAGGGGCTAAGGGAGAGGGAGAGGTAAAGGAATTGGAGGGGAGGAAGCTGCTGGCTTGGTAAAACAGTGAAGGAAATGGGGTTTTTCACCCACCAATAATTGAGCTACTGCCATGAGGTTTTTACTGGAGGTGGAAGGTGACTAGCAAGAGGCCTGGTAAAATTTTGAGCTCAAGGAGAAGAGTGGAAGTGGTCAAAACAGTGAATCCTAGAATACATCAGAAGGTGTTTGATGCAGGTTTGGGCAAGGTAAAATGATCTTCTTGACATAAGAGTTAACAATAATGAAAATTAGGATAAAATGGACACCAACACAAATTTGTGGCACATGTGAAGAAAATGCCCAATGCAAAAGTTCCAAAGCCTGGCATTCAACAGAAACAGGTTTGCTTAGATCTTGCTAAGCTAAACTTTTCTCCTAGATGCACAACTTTGCGTGGTGGGTATTAGAGAATGCCCACAAAGTTTGAGACCAATTGGAGAAACTTGATAATGTAAAGTTTCCAGAATTTGGATCTGGGCAGAGAAGGTTTTGAGTGGTTTTCGTGAACTAAAACTATTGTGATTGGAATGAAACTTGGCAACATCATCACATTAGGCATATGTGACTTGCTAGAATTTTCCTGGATTTATTTGAGAATATTTCTTATAGAAATATTTCAAACACTTGGAATATGTAGAAAGGGTTTTGGAGGGGTTTGTCCAATATTTTGAACATGACCATGTTTTGAAACTCATATATATGGAGAATATATGACCACTGAGTTTCCCTAAATTTTCTAAAATAGTTTGGAAGCATAAAAATAATTTTTCCCAATAAAAGACCATTTCTGGCCTTTAGAAAAAGCCTTTAAATAAAATATGAAAATAATATTTAAAAATAATATTTGGTGGTTTTGGGAAGTCATATATATGGTAGGTTCCAAATAAAGTCTTTGGGGCAAAACATTCACCCTAATTTGAGTACTTGTAGTACAAACCTCAATTCAGGGGGGTTTTAAAACCTAAATTAAATAAATGCTTTTTGCCAAAATAATATTTTATAAAAATAGTTTTATGTCCTATACACATGGCATGATCATTGGGCAAAGATTTGGATCAAGGAGATGAGTTTTGAAGAGAGGAAGGATTAAAATGGTTGGTGGCACAATCAAACAAGCAAGCAAATAGCAAACAAGTCAAGCACACAAAAAGTTTTAATTGGTCCTCATTTTGAGCTTATTAACATAGTGATGTGAGGCAAAACACAGGGTGTGACAGACCTACCCCCCTTACAAGAATCTCGTCCCCGAGATTCCTAAGCTAGGCGTTGAAGAGATACATAATTCTGGGTCTGGGGTAGTCTTTCACGTTCCCATGTGGCTTCTCCTTCAATGTGATTGCTCCATTGGATCTTGAAGTACTTGATGTTAGAGTTTCGAGTGCATGGCTTGGCTCCGTCTAAGAGGTGGACGGGGTCCTTGCTAAGCTTGACTAAAGGTCAAGGGCTTGATGAACGATGTCCACGTAAGGGTTTGCCCTGCCTGTGTCCTCCAAAGTCGGAATACGTGGCAAAGTTGTGTGTCTGCGTGCTGGTCCTTGGTTGTCCACGTCGGTTAGTGACATCTAGATGTCTCGTGCTAGACTAGAAGGGTCAAGGTTTTGGTGTAGCTTGCCGTTGACGTGGATGTCCTTATCTTCCTTAAAGCAGGAGGTCTTCAGTCGTAGGTGGTCTTCATCCTTGAGAGTGTTGAAGCATCGTAGGCTTATCGTCGGGATCTTCTGCTTAAGTAAGTTGCCCAGGTATGTTCTTCATTCATATTTGGCCATTTGTATTCCTCGTCACGGACGCTCGTTTCTGGTTGGTCTTCGAGTGTTTGGTCTACTTGTCTTCTCGTTGCCATTTGTGGGTAGGTTTGAGGTTGAGTCTCGTCCCTAAGACTAATCTTAGAGACTTCGTGTCAAAATGTTTTTTTCCATCAGAGAGGGTCTCTGGGGGGGTTCTAAATAAGCTGACAATCCAAAAGTATAGATTAGACATCCGATCCCCAAGGTGTGAGGCTTGGCTTGCGGGGTGAACCACCTTTTATAGGTGTTTCACCATGACCCAGTCAAGATCATGTCCTTGATTGGACCAAAAAGGGGCTGGTAACGAAGGCATGACAGTTGTTCCACTCTGTTCCAGGCATCTAAAGAGAGTAGGGACGTCATGTTCATCGTATACCGTCGAGGTGGTGGAGTGAGGGGTGCTATCAACTTCTCGGTTCCTTCCTAGTCAGGAACTGATAGGTGACTACTTAAAACAAGGGAATCTTTATTTTCTCTTGATGTCCAAAGGCTTCATCCTGCTTGAACGTCGGTGCTTCTTGACATAGCCTAGCTGATGTAGCCGGTAGAGGAGTGGTGGTTGACTTCTCTTACTTCTTCCTCATCGTCATGGTTTTCCAACCATAGTAGTTCTTCATCTTGCTTGGGTAGGTATGTCTTCTCCTGCAGGGAGAGTGCTTCGAGGACTCCAACTTCTTCAAGGTGAAACCTTATACTTGAGAGACTTGGCAAATGGGCTTCTGGGCCTATCCAGTTAGGACTAAGGCATTCTTTCTCTCATTGGGTAAATAAGGATGTCATCCATGAGGACAACAACATATTTCTCCAAGTATCACACAAACACATTGCTCATGGGATATGTGAGAGAAGTGGGCATAGGCCAACCTAAAAATGGTTTGATGGTATATCCATTAATCGTAAGGTGCAGACGGTGTGGGCTTGGGTAAGACTCGGGAATGGCTTTTAGACTGATGGCATTTTGATTCAGCTTGCTCTCGAGAGAAAGCTTGGGAACCAATCTTTGGCCAGTTAGTCTTAATCTTCTAGGAGCTGCATTTGTTTTGGCTGGTTACTTGTATAGGGGTTTGTGGTGCCTCATACTCTAGCTCTTTGCCTCCACCTTCCTTATGGAAAGGGTGGGTAGTGGTCAAGGTGGAGTACTGGCCATAGTTTTTTGACTTAGAGGCAAGGACTATGGTCGTGATCTGACCATGTTATGGCTCGGTAAAGCTTAGGGGTTTCAAGGATCTTAGGATGTGAGTGAATGTCTATCATCTTTTCCTTGAGCACAGTTCTTGGATGCCAATAGTCCTATCTATTACTCTAAACCGAAAGTCATCTTATTCCACCAAAACATTACCTTACGTAAGTCAACTCCAACATCACTCATGCTATTCAACTCCAAGTTTTTGAGAGAAGGACTGAACCAAAATCTCATATGTATACTATAGCTAACTTATATATATTCCTATGTAAAAATCCTCATAAAAACATACAAGCTGCTAAGCTTGATTGCGACACTACATCCAACTGATCTACTAACCTATTTGTTGTGGTTTTGTCATGGCAGATGTCCTCATGAAAGGACTTAGGTGTGAGGCCATCACCGCAAGGTGGCGGCTCAAAGGGGTTAAACAGGAACGTGAGGCAAGTTTACCCAGGTTCGGCCCCTCCGATGGAGGTCATAGCCTATGTCCTGCTTTGTGTGTGTCAGGGCATGGATGCTCATGATCACCTATGGGACCAGAGGTCCCTTGTGGTTCGGCAAGGGGGGTCACGTTGCACGAAGAGCGGAGAGCATGAGACGGTGCAACGATCAAGGGTCAGGCATTTTACCCAGGTTCGGGCCACTGCTAAGCGTAAAACCCAACTCCTGCTTTTTGGTGGATTGATTGGAGGAACACAAAGAACGCAGGGCGCCTAACCCCGGCAAGGACTGCTGCCGGGGAGAGCAGCTATGCGAATACAAGCGTTCGGGGGTTCGAGTTGCCAACCTTGAGCTAGGTTGCCTTGGGCCTCCTTTTATAGTGCAAGGGGCTACCAAAGTGGCAAAACAGACATTATCTATCGATTAGATAGCTAAGCAGAGCTATCATACCTAACTCTGGCATTTAGGACAAAATGCCATGATTACCTGCCTAGGTGGCGCTTGGGGGTGCATCCCCGGCAAGCCCTTGCCACCGCTTGGCCGGTCGCTGCTTAAGATCTTGACACGCTGTAGGGCGGGTGTCAACCGAGCGTAACTTGCCTTCCAATGTGATGCCACTTGCTTAGCGAGAGCTGATTAATCGCCTGAGGGCTCGACACCGCATCGATAAGTGACAGGCGTAGCGATGCGGTGGAGCGGTGGCTGGATGGTTTTACTCCTGCCGGGAAATGGCTTGCCGGGTCTTCTGAGAGGTGCATTCGTCTTGGTCCCCGACAAGTGTTGGGGATGTGCTTGGCGCATTGCAGCCCAGGCTTGGGCTGCCGCGTTGAGCTTGCTGGAATCTTGATCTTGATTGCTGGCGGGGTTTTCTGTTTCTACCGCCTGTGCATAAGTCAGGGGCACTAGGTACCCATGTACTAGTGCACCGACAGGAGCCCCCGGGACTAGCCCACACGTACTCGCCAAGTGCCGTTGGGTCAGGCCCAAGTTTCATGCACATGCGCGCAATGTGAGGGAGTAACTACCAATTTATTGGTCAGCACGGACCCACCACCTCAGGCCGTTTCCACCATGCGCGCTGCATGCATAGTGGGGAGTTAGCGATGGGCGCGCGTGACTTAAAGTCCTGATCGTGGCAGAAACCGCAACGCCATGGATTGGAGCAATGGGGCGGTTACCTGTTCAACCGTGATCGTGGGCGATGGAATTGGTGGAGATGGGCGGCGACCCTTGGAATGGAGGAGAGCCAGCCCCCGTGCTCCCCCCTATAAATTGGGGGGTCGCGAGGGTCGATGCTCATCCATCCTTTCTTCCTCCTGGAGTGCAATCCTACAGAGCTCGCCCTTCTACTTCTTTGTCTTGAGTTGCGCTCGCCCTCCCAATGCTCAGGGGGAGAAGGCGAGCGAGCGTGCTTGTAGAACCTTCCCTCCGAAACTCTGTTCGGCTCCCGCCATGGGTGCACGGCTCTAAACAGAAGGTCAGTCGGAGAAGTCTCAGATGGGGGAGCGGGCAGCGTGGTGGCTGCATCGGGGACGGCTGTAGCGGTACACCTCTCGCCACGCTGCCCGCTTCTTTGATCTTGACGGAGCTCCACGCGGTTGACGTTGTGTCGGGATCTGCACTGGAGGCGCAGCCTTGCAACGGTCCATGGTCTCCGCATTCCTTCTTCAAGGTGATGGAGAAAAAACGCCCACATGGTCTCCATGGGCGTGCACGCGGTTGCCGCTGCGCGTCGTCATTTACCGCGGTGAAGCTTTCCTTCTGCGGCATTCTGGATGGAGCGTACGGAAGAGAGCTCTTCATGTTCGCGTGTTCTTCTAAGGCGGGGGACGGAACTCCCCGCCTTTGGCGACCGGGGACGACCATCCTCTCTGTGGGTTCCCCGGGTCGCCACGCCTAGAGCTTGGGCAATGGCGGCGGTGTCTCCTAGGGCGGTGGCGATGAGGAAGACGATGGCGGTTGGGGACCTACGATGCATCAGGAGCACAGATGAGGTCTCCGACGCGTCGCGTTCCCTGGCAGCACCATCATCACCAGCTGGGCCCCGGCAGTGCCACCATCTACACCTACCCTCCGCCTTCTTTCCCCTTGTCGGTCTTGTCCGCTCCGTCGACTTCGTCCGCTCTGCCTGGGGGTAGGGGCCTTCCGCCGGTCGCGTCCCTCTGGTCCTGGCTGGGAAGAGTCGAATCCCGGCCAGGCGCTCCTTTTGCCCTCTGCTCCCTTCCTACTTAGTCCCTGAGAGGAGAGGGACAAGAAAGGGATTACGGGGCACTTATCTTTTTTTATGTCAAAAGATGTAGGCGCTTGCCAAGTTTTAACGAATCACAAATACAATCCCTATCCACTTTGTATCGAAAATGAATGAGAATAGAATGCTATTTTCTTTCCGCAAGTACTGTCCTTTTCCTTTCCTTATTTGCACTGCATCAGTATGTTTTGTCTCTACCGCGTGGAGCTGCTTGCCGGGTCGTCATTCAAACCACGAGTGCCAAAGTGGGGGGGGGGGGGGAGCCCCTGACAACAAGTTGGCGTTGTTCCCCGGCAGAGCTCCTTGTCGGTATCGGCATCGTCACCCCCATGAGTAAAGACAGGGGGACGGCTCGTCCCGACATGGGTTTTCCCCACGTGGGTGACTCTACATCCCGCAGTAAGGAAGATACTAAGGGTTTCCTTGAGAAAATGAGAAGTACTGAACTAGAAATACGTGATACACTTATCTTTTCCAGGTAGTATCTCCTTTTCAAGCGTGATGGGCCGTCATCTTTGTTCCCTTGTTTCCCTCCCCTGTTTTCTTGATGGTAAAACATGTAGGGTGAGGACAGTAACAAAGATTATGGTTTCATCAAGCATTATAGCAAATCTTAGTAATTTAAAGGTGCTAGTATTGCAGTCATAAAAATGCGTAATGAGCACGTAAGGATGATGATATGATGCAATGCCTAGCTTTATTATTGTCGCACAGGGTCTTCGCCTAGCTTTGTACAAAGGGTTACATGCAACATCGGCAAGGCTTGTACAAAAGGTGGCTGCCGGGGACTGAGCCCGGCAGCCACGCCTTATGGGTAGAACTTACGAAGATGCTCAATGTTCCATGAGTTATGCACGTTGGTGCCATCTTCGGTATCCAGACGGACTGCGCCAGGTCTGGTGACTCGTACTACCCGATAAGGGCCTTCCCACTCCGGCGTGAACTTTTTGTACCCTTGGAGGACTGAACGTGCCAAAGGACAAGGTCACCTTCCTCAAGGATCCGGGCCTGAACTCTGCGGCTATGATAGCGGCGCAGAGCTTGTTGGTAGCGTGCGGCACGCACAGCAGCCCGGAGACGGTCTTCCTCGAGGAGCGTGGCATCGTCATGCCGCAGCTGCTGTGTTGCTCTACTTCAACGTAGGCAAGCACTCGAGGTGACCCGTATATGAGTTCCGTGGGGAGTACTGCTTCTGCCCCGTACACTAGGGAGAAGGGCGTTTGGCCGGTAGCTCGATTTGGTGTCGTTCTGAGGGACCAAAGAACCACTGACAGCTCATCTATCCAGCGCCTGCCGCTCTTCCGCAGCCTATCGAAAGTTCTTGTCTTAAGTCCTCGCAGCACTTCAGCATTCATCCTCTCGACTTGCCCGTTGCTCCTCGGGTGAGCAACAGAGGCGAAGGAGACCTTGCTTCCAAGGTTTTGGATATATTGGATGAAGGCGTGACTCGTGAACTGGGTGCCATTGTCGGTGATCACTCTGTTAGGCACTCCAAAACAGAACACCAGTCCTTTCATGAACTTGATAGCTGCTTGTGCAGTCACCTTTCTCACTGGTTCCACCTCAGGCAACTTTGTGAACTTGTCGGTTGCCATGAACAAGAACTCAAAGCCCCCGACAGCACGGGGGAAGGGTCCCAGGATATCGAGCCCCCAGACCGAGAATGGCCAGGATGGAGGGATTGTTTGCAGGGCTTGCGCTGGTTGATGGATGTTCTTGGAGTGGAACTTGCAAGCCTCACACTTGGTGACCAATTCAGTAGCGTCCTGGAGGGCAGTGGGCCAATAAAAACCTGTCGGAAAGCTTTCCCGGCAAGGGCCCTTGATCCAATGTGGGAACCACATACTCCTCCGTGAATCTCTGCCAACAGCTTTAGTCCATCCTCCCGGCAGATACACCTTAATTTCACACCATTCGGCCGCCTTATGTACAGGGTTTCATCGACAAAGTGGTACATACTTGACCGACGGGCTACTCTTTTGGCTTCCTATTGCTCTTCGGGGAGTCCTCCAGTTTGAAGGAAATGGACTATATGTTGTGCCCAGGTTGGATCCTGTGGCTCGACAACAAGGACTAAAGGCATCTCCATGCCTCCGGGAGCGCTTGTCTCAACCGCTAGACCCTGAGGTCCTGCTGGAGGGAGCTGCTCGCCAACCGGAACGGGATTTTCCCCGGAAGCCTCTCTACCAGCGGCTTCGGGACATCACAAACAGGGACACCGATGGTTGGGTGAGGTGGAGAACAAAGGTCCCTGGTTCCACAGGAAGCTTCTGCGCAGCGCACTTCGATAGATGGTCAGCAATGCTGTTTTCTGCTCGTGGCACATGTTCTGTTTGCAGCCCATCGAAGCTCTCCTCAAACTTCCTCACTTCTTCCATGTAGGCGTCCATCAGCGGGCTTTGATAATCCTTGTTGACTTGCTTTATCACTAGTTGAGAGTCTCCTCGGACGATCAGCCTCTTTATTCCGAACTCCACTTCGATTCTAAGTCCGGCAAGGAGCCCCTCGTACTCAACATTGTTGTTGGTGGCTTCCTCCCGGGGAAAGTGCATCTGGACGACGTACTTGAGGTGCTCTCCGGTTGGGGCGACGAGGAGCACGCCTGCTCCAGCGCCCTAGAGTGAGAAAGCACCGTCAAAGTACATGGTCCAATCCTTTGGCGCCTCTTTGCCAGGGAGGATTGTCTCCGGAGTTTCATCATCTGGTGTAGGTGTCCATTCTGCAATAAACTCCGCCAAGGGTCCGCTTTGAATGGTGTAAGTTATGTCATACTTTAATCCGAAGCTTGACAACTCCAGTGCGCATTCAACTATCCTGCCAGTGGCTTCGGGGTTTCTTAGTATACGTTGCAACGGGAAACGGGTGACAACTGTTATCTCATGGGCTTGGAAGTAGTGGCACTGCTTCCTCGAGGCCATGATGAGGCCGAAGATCAGCTTTTGTACTCCGGAGTACCTTGACCTAGCCCCCTATAGTAGGGAACTGACAAAGTACATGGGCCGATGCACCATTTTCTTCTTTGCCACTTCCTTGGACGCACCATCAACCATTTGCTGAGATCCCCCTTGACCTATATCGAGCTTTGCCGCGGATGTTTCCTTCTCGCTCCCGGCAGCATCAGCAGCGGCTGCTGAATCTTCATCCACCCCCCGCTGCGCCACCAGCGCTGCACTAACCAATTGATTAATTGCCGCTAAATATAGCAGCAATGGTTCTTGGGGTTTAGGAGCGACCAAGGTGGGAGCAAATGATAGGTATTTCTTTAGGTCTTGCAGCGCTGCATCTGCCTCCGGGGTCCGCTTCATAGGGCCAGCCTTCTTCAGGATTTTGAAGAATGACAAGGCGCGCTCAGCGGACTTGGAGATGAACCTACTCAATGCGACAACACATCCGGTCAGGCGTCTGATATCTTTGATGGTCTTGGGTGCCTGTATCTGCTCGATCGCCTTGATCTTGTTGGGATTGGCTTCTATTCCTCGCTGAGATATGATGAACCCAAGTAGTTTGCCAGATGGGACACCGAACACACATTTTTCAGGATTGAGCTTCAGGTTGATCTTGCGCAAGTTTGCGTAAGTTTCTTCCAGATCTTGTATGAGAGTGGCTTCATCCTTGGTCTTGACCATGATGTCATCCATGTAGGCTTCCACATTTCTGTGCAGCTGAGGTCCAAAACCAATTTGAACGGCCTGGCGAAGGTCGAACCAGCACTCTTTAACCGGAAGGGCATTCGTACAAAGCAGTACGTGCCGCAGGGGGTTATAAATGTGGTCTTTTCCTCATCTTCCTTGTTCATAAATATCTTCTGGTAGCCGGAGTAGGCATCCAAAAAGGAGAGCAAGTCACATCCGGAGGTGGAATCAACAATTTGATCTATGCGCGGCAAGGGGAAAGGGTCCTTCGGGCAAGCCTTGTTCAAGTCAGTGAAGTCTATGCAAAGCCTCCATTTCCTATTTGCCTTTCGTACCACCACCGGGTTTGCCAACCAGGTTGGATGCAATACTCCTCTGACCAAACCGGATGCTTCAAGTTTCTTGATTTCCTCGGCAATGATCTGTTGCCGCTCCAAGGCCTATTTCCTAACCTTCTGCTTGACGGGCCGGGCATGAGGGAAGACAGCAAGGTGGTGCTCAATTACCTCCCTGGGAACACCGGGGATGTCAGATGGTTGCCAGGCAAACACATCAACATTCTCCTGCAGGAAGGCAACGGGTGCGCTTTCCTATTTGTCAGTAAGGGTAGCACTGATGGTGAAGGTACCACCAGTGCCATGCTCCCTTGCCGGGACTTTCTTCGTCTCAAGGTAGGTGACCTTAGTCTTCTTGCCGGCGGAACTCTCCGGCAGGTCATGATCAGGCGCAGCGCACTCCGAAGAGGCGCGCTTCTCGGAGTCCTTGCCGGTGTTCTTGCCAGGCTTCTTTATTTTCCAAGCATCCTTGGTGGGAGCTCGAATTTCTGTGGCTTCAGCTGCTACCGCGTCACGATACATCTGGTCCACGCAGATAACCGCGTTCTTCTTGTCGAATGGGATGGAAATGACCCCAATCGGCCCTGGCATCTTCAAAGTATTGTAGGCATAGTGGGATGCCGCCATGAATTTTGCCAGAGTTGGGCGACCGAGAATTCCGTTGTAAGGCAGTGGGATTTTGGCGACGTCGAATACTATCCTCTCTGTTCAGAAGTTCAACTCTCCGCCGAATGTCACAGGCAGAGTGATCTTTCCCTTGGGTCTGCTCCTGCCGGGGTTGATTCCTTGGAACGTACCCGTGGCCTCGAGCTCTTCATCCAGGATCTGCAGTTTCTCAGCCACTCTAGGAGAGATCAAGTTCAATACGGCCCCACCGTCAACTAACATCTTAGACACCTTGAGGTTGCGGATTGTCGGGGAAACCAACAACAGCAAACATTCAACCGTAGTGGTACGGTTAGGATGATCCTCTTCGTCAAAGATGATAGGCATGCGGGACGACCTGAGTGGTTTCCTTGATTCTGCAGTTGGTTCCACAGCATTGACCTCGCGTGCCCACTGCTTGAGCTGGTGGCGAGAGGAGTGCAAGGATGCACCCCCGTCGATGCACATGGCTTCCGTTGCTTCCTGGAACTCCCTGTCACTGGAATCCTCATCATCATCCTCATCTTCGCTCATATCATCTGTTTCCTTCTTGTGTCGGCCTCTGGCGGGTTTTTCCTTTTGCTGCGGGGTCTTGCCACGACGACCACTTCTGCCGCCACGGCCCTTCCCGGTAGCGCCGTCCTGGCCTCTTTCCTTGTCGTGTTTCTCGTACTCGGCCCTCTGTTTCTCAACAAGTTGCTCGACCTGTCGACATTCTTGGAGATCATGGCCCTTGGTGCGGTGGATTTTGCAGTACGGCCCGTCGGACTTCCCAGCCTTCTTAGCGGCAGAAGCCTCCCGGCAATCAGCGTACGTGACAGCTCCCTTGCCGGGGGTTTCGGCTTTCGCCTTCTTGCCGGTACAGAGGTCTCCGGAGCTCTCGACAGCCAGCACTGCTTTTCCCTTATGCTTCTTGTTGCGCTTCCTGTTCCTTCCCTTTGTGTCGGGGGCATCGTCGTCATCATCAGAGTCCACTTCGACGCCCGCCTCTTCTCCGGGAAGTCGCCTCCCTTCTTCAGCTTGAGCACACTTATCCGCCAAGGTGTAAAGCTCATTGACAGTCTTGGGGAGCTTGACATTCATCTTGGCTCGCATCCTCCTGTTGCGCATGTTCGAGTGGAACGCGGCAATCACCACCGCGGGATGGATCTCAGGGATGTTGCGGTGTACTCGGCTGAATCTTTGGATATACTTTCTCAAGGTTTCTCCCTCCTTCTGTGGGAGGACTTGGAGATCGCTTTGCTGGCCAGGCTCTTGATGACCACCGGTGAAGGCGCCAACAAACTCATTGCACAGGTCAGCCCAAGAAGAAATGGAATTCTTCGGCAGGTGCATCAGCCATGATCTCACATTTGGCTTGAGTGCCAAAGGGAAATAGTTGGCGAGCACCTTTTCATCTCTTCCTCCCACGGCTTGAACAGCTATTGTGTAGATGCCCAAGAACTCCGCGGGGTTTAGCTTCCCGTCATATTTCTCTGGTAGCTCAGGCTTGAAGGGTCGGGTCGACGGCTAGCGGACCCGTCGCAGCTCGCTAGTGAAGGCAGGGCAACCAACCTCGTAAGGAACGTACCCGCCGACACTGGGCGAGGGGTCGCCGACGTTGGACCATTGCGCTTGTTGGATTGACGGTGTGTGATACGTCTCCAACGTATCTATAATTTTTGCTTGCTCCATGTTGTTATATTATCATTCTTGGATGTTTTACAATCATTTTACTACAACTTTATATTATTTTTGGGACTAACCTATTAACCTAGAGCCCGGTGCCAGTTCCTGTTTTTTCCGTGTTTTTGGGTTTTACAGAAAAGGAATATTAAACAGAGCCCAAATGGAATAAAAATCTACAGTGAATTTTTATGGACCAGAAGAAGCCCAGGGAGAGTTGGAGTTGGGCCAGGGGAGCCACGAGGCCACCACAAGCCAGGGGGGCGCGCCCCCCCTAGGGCGCGCCCCCCTGGCTTGTCGTCACCTCATGGTCCATCCATCGAGAAACCTCCGAAAATAAACCTAGATCGGGAGTTCCGCCGCCGCAAGCCTCCAGAGCCACGAAAAACCAATCGGGAGCCTTTTCCGGCACCCTGCCGGAGGGGGAAACCATCACCGGAGGCCATCTTCCTCATCCCGGCGCCCTCCATGATGAGGAGGGAGTAGTTCACCCTCGGGGCTGAGGGTATGTACCAGTAGCTATGTGTTTGATCTCTCTCTCTCGTGTTCTAGAGATGACACTATCTTGATGTACCGCGAGCTTTATTAATATAGATGAATCATATGGAGTTTTCTCCTCTCTATCTTCTTGTGATGAATTGAGTTTTCCCTTTGAAGTTTTCTTATTGGATTGAGTCTTTAAGGATTTGAGAACACTTGATGTATGTCTTGCGATGGGATATCCATGGTGACAATGGGATGTTCTATTGATCCACTTGATGTATGTTTTGGTGATCAACTTGCGAGTTTCGTGACCTTGGGAATCTATGCATAGGGGTTGGCACACGTTTTTGTCTTGACTCTCCGATAGAAACTTTGGGGCACTCTTTGAAGTTCTTTGTGTTGGATTGAACATGATGAATCTGAAATTGTGTGATGCATATCGTATAATCAAGCCCATGGGTACTCGTGGTGACATTGGAGTATCTAGGTGACATTAGGGTTTTGGTTGATGTGTATCTTAAGGTGTTATTTTAGTACGAACTCTAGGGCTGTTCGTGACACTTATAGGGATAGCTCATAAGATTGACCGGAAAAGATAACTTTGAGGTGGTTTCGTACCCTACAATAATTTCTTCGTTTGTTCTCCGCTATTTGTGACTTTGGAGTGAACTCTTTGTCGCACGTGAGGGATTTACATATGATTCAACTATGTCAGTATTGTTGAGAGAACTTGCACTAGTGAAAGTATGAACCCTAGGCCTTGTTTCTAAACATTGCAATACCGTTTGTGCTCACTTTTGTTACTTGCTACCTTGCTGTTTTTATATTTTCAGATTACAAAAACCTTTATCTACCATCCATATTGCACTTGTATCACCATCTCTTCGCCGAACTAGTGCACCTATACAATTTACCATTGTATTGGGTGTGTTGGGGACACAAGAGACTCTTTGTTATTTGGTTGCAGGGTTGTTTGAGAGAGACCATCTTCATCCTACGCCTCCCACGGATTGATAAACCTTAGGTCATCCACTTGAGGGAAATTTGCTACTGTCCTACAAAACTCTACGCTTGGAGGCCCAACACGAGTCTACAAGAAGAAGGTTGCGTAGTAGACATCAGTGTGCTTCACGACGTCGCTCGATGGTGATGCGCGCGTCTTCCTTCCGCATGTCTTCAAGGACACACCGCTGATCCCTGCGGTCGTGCGGACCAGACGAGACTATGGACGCCTCGTCGCGGTCGTCAGCATGTGAAGCTTGCTGCGGCTGCCTCTGGGCCTGTTGTCACGGAGGGGACTGCACCGTTTGGGTGGCCCCTTCTACGCATTCGCCGCCCTGGGCTGCCGCTGCTGTTCACGTACGTCGCGACGGCTCTACATACTAGGTCTTGTTGGCTTCAACGAAGGAAATCAAACTTTGAATGGTAGCTCTCCATTCACCCATTTTATCAGCTGCTGGGATGAAGTTGAGAAGCATCTGGACTCTCACCATGGCCTCCTCTGTGGTGCCAGGCATGGCGAAATAGGTGGACCTCGATGTGGCTCGACTCTTGGTAGGACCAAGAGAAGCGTCGCCACGTCCTTGATGCCGCGCGCCACTCACGGGAGCTTTCTGGTGGGTTCTGGGCCGATCTTGAGGAGCTGCGGCTCCGCTGGGCGCCCCGTCTCGCTCCGCACGAGGCGCATGCCCAACAATCCCGCTGGCGATGGGTGCGGCCGGAAGGTCACGGCTCGAACCGGACTGAGCGCCGTTGAGCCGGCCTCGGCCATCCACGCGGCGGGGAGGTGATGAACAGACGTTCCCTCCGCTCGTGGCGTCGAGGCCGAGCTCGTCATGTTGTTGTTGTAGTTGCTCCCCTACGGCGCCTCCTGCTCCAATTCCGGCCACGGAAGGTTGGATGGGGGCGCCGCCCGCGTCGTCCACGATGCCCGCCTCGGCCACAGCCGCCGCGGTGCCTACGGTGCCGGCGTTCGTGTGTGAGGGAGCCTTCGAGGACGAGGGATGCGCAGCCGCGCTAGATTTCTTCTTCGGAGCCATTGTTGAAGAAAATGATGATGAAGAGCGATTCGCCGTTCACGAACTCAGGTTCGCGCAAATGATGCACGCCCCTACCTGGTGCGCCAAAGATGTCGGGGCACAGATGGTCACGATCACCTATGGGACCAGAGGTCCCCTGTGGTTCGGCAAGGGGGGTCACGTTGCACGAAGAGCGGAGAGCATGAGACGGCGCAACGATCAAGGGTCAGGCATTTTTCCCAGGTTCAGGCCGCTGCTAAGCGTAAAACCCTACCCCTGCTTTGTGGTGGATTGATTGGAGGAACACGAAGAACACAGGGCGCCTAACCCCAGCAAGGACTGCTGCTGGGGAGAGAGGCTATGCGAATACAAGCGTTCGGGGGTTCAGGTTGCCAACCTTGAGCTAGGTTGCCTTGGACCTCCTTTTATAGTGCAAGGGGCTACCATAGTGGCAAAATAGACATTATCTTTTGATTAGATAGCTAAGTAGAGCTATCATACCTAACTCAGGCATTTAGGACAAAATCCCATGATTACCTGCCTAGGTGGCGCTTGGGGGTGCATCCCCGGCAAGCCCTTGCCACCGCTTGGCCGGTCGCTGCTTAAGATCTTGACAGCTGTAGGGCGGGTGTCAACCGAGCGTAACTTGCCTTCCAATGTGTCGCCACGTGCTTAGCGAGATATGATTAATCGCCTGAGGGCTCGACACCGCATCGATAAGTGACATGCGTAGCAATGCGGTGGGGCGGTGGCTGGATGGTTTTACTCCTGCCAGGAAATGGCTTGCCGGGTCTTCCGAGAGGTGCATTCGTCTTGGTCCCCGGCAGGTGTCGGGGATGTGCTTGGCGCGTTGCAGCCCAGGCTTGGGCTGCCGCGTTGAGCTTGCTGGAGTCCTAATCTTGATTGCTGGCGGGGTTTTCTGCTTCTACCGCCTGTGCATAAGTCAGGGGCACTGGGTACCCCTGTACTAGTGCACCGACAGTGTGTATTGATGATGATGATGTCGATACAAGGGTGCGGAATCGCTAACCTAGCTCTGAAGGGTGCAGAATCTCTAACCAAGTCTTTCGGTCCTAGGGTCTTGCCTTTACATACAGGTCAAGACCCTAGGTTTTACAAGAGGCCGAGTCGTGTTACAACTCGTGATCTATCATGTTTCTAACTCTCCTTGCCTCTCAAGCAAGGAAACTTCTGGCGTCTTCTGTCTCTTGGGCATTGAGTCGCCGTCTTCACATGCTGGGCCACCATGCAGCTTACCTGGTAAACAGCCTTGGTTGTCCTGTCTTCAACGGTGCGGCCCATCTTGAGTATAATACACAAGCCACCAATTAGGTTGACCCGACCCAATAGGGCGGGTTAAACCGCGGGGTTGTATCCCCGACATTAGGCCCCATATTGATTTGAATTTATTCAAGTCAATCTTCCTTCCTTTCACTTGGCGGTTTATCATCTGCTTTTGCCTGTATCTTCCTTGACTCATGGAACGCCGGCTTACGACACTCCCAAACTTGTAATTTTTCTCGTGCCATCCTCTTGTGACGTCACCCGCCGGAAATCCAGGAGACCAATGATGACAGCACAATGGATCTTTCCTGTATCTGCTAATCCCGAAAACCGAGGCATCTTCTGCTCCAAAATTCACTGTGCCTCCTCGATTCCCACGCCTACTAGTTGCCTATTTGGGTTTGTTCCTTGTAAATACTCGCCAGGGGACCCCTTAGTCACTTTTACATCGCCCCCTCACTTCGTCTTCCTCCTGGAGCCCAAAACTTCCTCATGCCACTGCTGCTGCTCGTCCATCGCCGGCGACCGTTCCTGGGCCGTAGCAGTACTCCGTCTTCATCAAGATCCAGCCGAACGTCGCTGCCGCCCTCAGCATTCGTTAAGGTAAGCCATTCTTCTTTTCCTAGATCTATCTTAGTTCATAGGAGTTCGTCAAAGGTACCGAAGCATTTATCCATTCATCACCATGGCTAGTTCCCGTGGCTTCGATGACTTTCATCACAGAAATAATGCGATAGAAACAACGACTCCATTTACACATAGCATACTCAGATCTCCCTTAAGAATCTGTGAACTGGATTGCCACTGCTTCCTTGTTTCAGTGCTAGGTTTAGCAAATATTTTATTTTCTGAACCATTGGTAGATCCATAATTTTAGCCACCTCGGTAGAAACCTGTTTGTCCCACACTTGGTAAACATTATGAATCTCCTTTTGCATAAGATGCCCATCTGTTTGCCGGCTCATCTGATGTCCGTAACCCGCCATATGTAGATGATGTTCCTTTTAGGCTCCAGCTCATGATCATGTCTTACAACCCACCATGTTTAGAAGTTGTCTCGTCTAAATGCCGTCTTATCATAAGGCGACTCATCTGTTGTATTTTGCTTTATGTCGGCTTTGTCTTTGATCATTACCTTTCATACTTATGCAACTTCTTTACTTTAGGCGTCTCACCATGTCAAAAACCAACACCTGTAACTTGGTGCCTTCACAAGTTATTGAGCCTGTGCTTAAAGATTATGAAGCTCAAGGCCTCTTGCAGCTTAAAGCTGCAATTGGATGGCGAGCTCTTGAAGGAGAGGAACGCCCGGAACCCGGCGAAGGGGAAGTAGTGGTATTCATTGATCACCTTCTTTGAGGTTTTTCTCCCCCGGGTCAAAATTCTTCCAGGATGTTCTAAACATTTTCCACCTTCATCCACAAGACTTGCCCCCCAACTCTATATCCAACCTTTGTCAGTTCCAAGTGCTTTGTGAGGTGTATCTGCAAATGGAACCAACCGTCCCCCTCTTCATGGAGTTCTTCTATCTCAACCGTCAGACCGAATGTGCAGATGGCCTCAGCCTGGCATTAGGCAGGGTATCTATTCAAAGGCGCAGGGATGGTGCCTTTCCTGCTGCTATTCTGCCAAGCCACCCCAAAGGATGGGCAAAAAATTGGTTCTATTGCCGGAACACGGCCCCTGCTAATGAAAACCCCTTGCCGGGTTATAGGCCAGACTGTCTTCCCATGAATTTTGAGCTTCCTGGCCGTGCTTCACAGAAAGAACGTGATCAACTCGCCCCCATATATCCAAAACTGGCAGCTTTGCAGGCTCATGGCTTGACTGGGGTTGATCTAACCCGGTGTTGGGTATCCTAGAAAATCCTGCCGCTGAGTCGCTACAACAATTTAATGTATAACTATTATGGCGGTTTAGACGATGCGCAAAGATACAACAACCTGGGCTTGACAACCGATGATATCAAAAAGATTGTGAAGAAAATGCTGGGAGAAACTCTAGAAGATTGAAGTAAAGTTGGGATGAATCCCTTTTGTACTCCCAACCCGGCGCCGCCAGTAAGAATTGTTGATAACTCATTCAAATGGCTCATAATACTCTGTTAACCCCAGACTTACTTGTCATTTTCATCACTTACCTTATAGGCAGATTCTCGATTCTAGAAGAAAAAGAGAGGGAAGGTTGCAGCACAAAAAACGAAACCCGCTCACAAGAATAAGGCGGTTGCAGCCGAGCCGTCAAAAAGGGCGAGTCAACAGTGGTTGACATTAAATCGGAGGTAAACAACTTCTCTCCTGGCCATGCTTTTATTGAACTTGCTAACACTCCTTACTCTCAGGGAGATGCTGCAAAAAGCCGGACTGATGATGTTGAGGTAATCTCCCTCTCTTCCGGCTGAGAATCCTCATCTCTAAGGAAAACAAGGCGGGTCATCCCGAAAGTACGATTTTCTCATCCAGATGGTCGTTTGGATCCTAACTTTATTTTGAAGAAAACTCAGCATGAAGCAAGGCGTCACACTCGGAGTAATTCTGGAGGCCTTGTGGGCGGCTTACCTGATAAATCAGTCGCTCGTAAACGACAACATAAGGTGCCTCATAGCCCAACTCTCCCCCCCTCTCTTCCGAAAGCTGGCCTCTTACGGAAACCTCTTAATTCCTCTGATTCCAATTATCATGAGTCATCTCCTTCATCGGGCGACTCAACCGCCTCTAAGCTACCACCCCTTGTCATTAACACAGGGTAAGTTTTTTCTTTACACCATGCACTGCTTATTCGTGCTTAACTTGCATATGTTTGACTTTGCTGCCTTGTTTGCAGAGCCCAAGCCAACGCCAAGAAGAGAAAAGGTGACGAGTCATCCACCGGTCCTGAAATTCTTGAACCGGCAGATCCAAAGCCGGCGACTCCTGGAGTTCTTGAGCCGGGAAATCCAAAGCCGGCGACTCCTGAAGCTTATACCGAAAATCCTCAAAGTCAACAAGAGTTCCAAAACATGCCGCCCCAGCCTTTTGAACCAGTAATTATGGAAACTGAAGATGTTGCAACCTCTTTGATAGGTGATGTTAACCCGCCTGATTTTCAAAAGGGAACTGAAGACGCTCCTGCTGAGAAGGGCAAGGACGTACTTATCACCGGGACGAGTTTGACTGATCGAGGAACCCCCAATGTTTTAGCCAAGTTTATCACCAAGGATGAGGCGGCTACACTTGATAAAAGGGAAACCAAACTCGAGCTTCCTAGCTATGAGGGCCTTAGTGCTGACGAGCTACATGTCGGATATTTAAACCGTCTTTCGACAAGTCGGGATATGGAGATCAGCCTTGTTGGAATGATGAAAAGGAAATATGAGGTATGATCCATTCTCTTGTATCTTTATATATATCCTTGTATAGCCCCCAAGGGCCGGCTCATCTATATGAGATGAGTCGGGTCTTGTTATAATCTGATGAAGTCAACGTGTAGCCCCCAAGGGCTGGCTCATCTGTATGAGATGAGTCGGGTCTTCTTAATAATTTGAAGAAAATCGACCTGTAGCCCCAAAGGGCCGGCTCATCTGTATGAGATGAGTCGGGTCTTCTTAGTAATTTGCAAAAAATCAACATGTAGCCCCCAAGGGTCAGCTCATTTGTATGAGATGAGTCGGGTCTTCTTCATATCTTTGCTTTGGAAGAACTGACATGCATTAGCCCCCCAAGTGTCAAGTATATTGCTTGCAATCTGCTTGAGACTTGTTATAATTTTTCTTTGTCATATGATACTGCATCTTGCTACCGGCTTATGATCATTGAATATGATGACTCCTATTGTGCAGGAAGCTTTAAAAGCAGCTGAGTTAAATGTGATCGGCTTGAAGAAAGATCTTGAAGTAGGGCAAAACGCCTGAGCAGCGGTTGAGGAGAAGCTTAGCCTTGCCTTGGAGGAATTGGAGAAAGCCAAGGCACACTTTGAAAAACAAAATAAATCCTTTGAAGCTGAGAAAGCCGCCTTGTTGGAGCACACTGAAAATGTTGAGGGCCAATTGAAGCCCATCATAGAAGAGCTATCCGGGTTAAAGCGGCACATTGCCCATATGACCCAGGCTATCTTTGGTAAGTATCTTGTAGGAATTCTTGCTAACCCGCGATAATACTTTTGTATGCAGATAAATCGCCTGGCGACTTATGTGCTTAGATTGTTTTGTAGGCCCACAAACATGCAACCTCCAAGATAATAGCTTGCTTATGTTGAAGGTTGTATATACACTGACTGAGCATCTCCATGTTGGAAGCCATCTCGCAATCAAGGCGGTTATGGGGAACAAAGAGCCGGTGAAGCTCATCAAGGATGTGCTAAGGTTTCTCTCAACGATCCCAAAACAAGTTGAAGGGTTGAAAAGATCAGCCGCCCGAGCCAGTGCAACATCGTCTTTGAGCCGGGCTCTAGCTTACTCAGAGGAACTTGATCCGGCAGAAATGGCAAAAGGATTTCCTGAGTTCAAGGATGACGGCTCAGCATTTAGTGATGTTAACTATGTTAAGTGCGTCAAAACATCTCGAGTGTTAGCCACACAACTTGTCGCTGAAATGGAGCTAAAGAGTTACCAGGCTGCTTACGATGCTAACAATTCACGAGTTTGGCCGCCCTCCTTTGTGCCAGTGAACCTGACTCCTCAACGTCGTAAGCACATTTTTCCCCCTGACGTTGACCCGTCCTCCATCCTGAATGGAGAAGCTGTATTTCGTGCTTTAACCCATTGCAACTGGGATGTGGACAACCTTCAAATCGAAGAACCAGAAGATCCAGTGGAGAATGACCCAGAGGCGGCTCAGGCTAGAGGTCAGCCTGAGGTTAACCCTGACGACACAGAACGCGGATCACAGAAGTGATATGTAAACAATTTAAGTCGCCTGGTGGTAGTAGCCCCCACTATGTTGGGCAGAACATGAATATTTTGTGGCTCCTAAGATGAGTCTGTAACGGGAGTAGTTTGAAAACTTCTTGAAGAGCTCTGTCATGCCTTCGTGCATGTTTGCATTTGTGAAGGTACTTAAGAAACTTTGATCCTTTTGATCTGTTTCGATAATTTCTGATTGTGCCGCTCTTTTGCTTGTCTTCGAATATCTCTACTGTGCTCAATGAGTCCTTTGATTGAAACAGAGAGGACAAATCAAAGAATGAGCCGGCAAAGAAACATGGCTTTCGAAGCTCAAGTCTTGTTTGAATAACATTGAAGAAGATAATGATTGAATCGGTCATAATATGACGACGGTTGATAACCCGGATGCTCATTTATGAGCCGGTAATAAAACAATGTTGTACCTACAAAATTTATGAGGTAGTAATAATAGTTTATAACAATATAAAGTATTGTTAATAAGCCGGCCTAGTGAGACTCAGCAAGAAGAGACTGGCTTTCAAGGCACAGCAAGATAGACCAGCTCTTCTGAGCTGGTTTGGAAACTCCAATCATTTAATCCTGGTTATAATAAACCATGATGAGGATCGAGCCAAAAGATTTATTTCTCTGCAGAAGTTTACGATGTAACCCGGTATTGAAGACCAGCCTTCCGCAACATAAGCAAATATATATGTATGTATGATGCATGATGCAATGATGCCATGTAAGATGATGTATGCATGTCATAACGGAGTATAAAAATGTCGGCTTTCGAGGCTCGACATAAAGACCGGCTTTCGAGGCTCGAGTCTTGCTTCCATGAAGCGGGTATGATAACCCATGGTTTATCCTAGCTCTCTGTATGCCGGCTCTCACGTGACTCAAGCCGATGTTTTAACCTTGGCGAGTTCAGTGTCCAAAAATGGATTGACTCATCAAGAGTACACGCGGTCACCTAATCAGAGTCGCATCAAGCGTACAGGCAGGTTTAACCATATGTGGCGTTTTTTGCCGGGTCAAGAGGGTGAGAAAGCTGAACTCAGTGAGTTGGAAGCCCCCAAATACCCAATGTATTGTGGCATTTTGGCCGGGTCACAAGGGTGAGAAATCTGAACTCGGTGAGTTGGAAGCCCCCAAGTGCCCATTGTTTCAGAGAATAAAGACTCATGCTCAATTTGCACGCTGAAACGACAGAAACCCCGAGTTTCGGGTATGACGGCTTTATTATATTTGAAACATAAAGAAGTATGTACAGAATTTGTAGGGGGGGTTACGAAAAGCAAAAGGAGCCGATGGCTCTAAGTATAATATGGTCGTAGCTGAGCAATGCTCCAAGGCCAGGTTGTTTTCTCCTTGGAGGTATATGATCCTTCTCGTAAATTCTCGAGACAATATGAATTATTATTTGAGAATTCAAGTACTAGTGGTACTGACCGCTATTCAATTGCTTGGGATTACATTGGAAACCACCTTGGTTATTATGTTGATTACCCTGGCCAGAATGTTGTCCATTGCCATTATTTGCCTGATGTTGGAAACCAGCTCCTGAGCCGCCCTGTGACCCGATAGGGCCGTGCTGACCTGGGTGTCCTCCACCGTTACCTCCTTGATGATTCTGGAGGGCTTGGTTACAGAATTCCTGCATGATGTAACAGTTTTCCCATGAGTGGGTAGCCAGCTTATCCTGGGTACTATGTTAGGGACACGGTGCCTGGAGCGCCTCCTCGTAATTACGAGGCTTATTCCCAATGTAAGTATCTCCAGGGCGACCATTACGGCATTGGTTTTTGAAACCAATATTGGTGTTGGCAACAAAGTCCGACCCGCCATCTGGCTACTTACGTTTGCCATTGTTATTATGGCCCCCCTGGTTACCACCGTGATTATGCTGGCCTTTACCACCTTCGCCTTTCTTGCCTTTGCTAGTCTTGTCCTCATCTGAGCCGGGATCCTTCGTGATGTCTGACTCGGCGTATCTGGTAAGGACATCCATTAAGTCGCCCATATCCTGCACCTTTCGCTTGAGCCGCCCGAGCTTCTGGACCAGCGGCTGAAAGTGGCAGTTCTTTTCTAGGATTAGGACGGCTTGAGCCGCCGTGATGCCGTCTCATGAGTGTATGATTTCTGCGACCCGGCGAGTCCAATGATGGGCCGACTCGTCCACATGCTGGACGCAATGCTGAAGATCCACTATCATCATTGGCTTCTTGCATGTTCCCTAAAAATTCATGACGAAGCGCTCCTTAAGCTTTGACCAGGTGTTGATGGAATTGGGCGGCAAATTCTTTAGCCATGTTCGAACCGGTCCCTCCAGCATCATGGTCAAGTACTTGGCGCATACAGCGTCACTGACATCCAACATATCCATTGCCAACTCGTAGCTTTCGATCCAAGCTACTGGCTCAAGATCCGCTGTTTTATTTGGCACCTTACGAGGCCCCTTGAAGTCTTTGGACATACGCTCGGCACAGAGGGCTGGGGATAAGCAAGGTATCCCAATCGTCCTACTGTTTGTCCCAACCCCCATAGCCGCCGATTGAGGATGAAGTTGTTGAATCGTCCGTACAACTGCTTCCTCCTCTGCCTGTCGCGCGCCCCTGGCTGCATCGACAATCGCCTCGGCACCTGGAAGCACAGGCCGGGTCGGGGAAACCTAGGGCTGTTGCGTGCGTCCACTGCTAGAAACAGCCGGAGACTCCACATGGTGACTTTTGCTGCGGCTGGCATATGGGGTGGAGTGCATCCGATCGCGGCTATAAGAGTATTGTGCCTGCTGCACTACCGTTAGTTTTAGCATCTCTATGGCATTCCTAGCCTCAACCTAAACAGGGGTATTTCCATGAATAGGTAATGCTTCCAGGTTCTGGGTTGCCGCTAGCACATTGTCAACATGGTTGGAAAAGTGGCCCCGTGGCGTCTGGAAACATCGGGGCGGCGAGTGAGTTGGTTGTGGCTGAGCCGGCTCGTTCTGCTGATTTCCGAGCAGCTGCTCAGCCCTCGGAGTCTGCTGAGGGGTATTAAAAATTTGTTGTGGCTCGAGGTTCGTTGCCATCCGGCTCCGGTGTCTCCTCTGGTAAACTGCCTCAGATGCATCTCTCTGAAGCCCGAACTGCCAAGGCTTGGCCTTAAGGCGCTATGACTCATTATATATACGAGCCTGTAACTCCACCATCCGGGCGTTCTCAGCATCAATTTCCTTCTATACCTCGGTCATCTGGTCACATAGCTTAGTTAACTCCATGTTGCACTCTTCCTGATTTTACATGGTAACAGGAGTCTCCACGAGCTTCACCATCTCAGCCATTAAATCAGTCATGGTCTGAGCCGGCGTCATGCCAGACCGGCTAGAGCCACCCGCCGCTCCAGCCGCGGACGGATTTTGAGCCACCCCGGTTCCTTCCATGTAGCCAACCACTTGGCGAGGCGACTCATGGAATTCCTCTGGGGCTTCAGTCTCCAATGAACCCCCGAGTCTGCCATCATAGAGAGGACAGATCGAGTCAGTTTCTCCCATGGAAGACTCAACATCTGAATTGACGAGGGTGTCCCTGTTGCCCGCCGGCTCATCAGGGAGGCAAACTCCCTGGGTGAAGCCGACAAAAACGTGACACCGGCCGGCTTGATCCCGTCCGGGTCAGGCGCGCCGAGCCGGCTCGTCGATGTTGATGCAGATGTCTGACTCAAGAACCGTAGCGCCGGTCTTGCCAAAGGGGATCCGGGACCGGTGCTCAATTGATTTGGCCTCGCCGCCCCATACTGGATCGTCGATGTAGATCTTGTCGCGGCGGCTCTTGGTCATCTGACCAACTGCGAATTTCCTGAACCCTGGACAGGTTCCCTTCGAGAACTCAACTCCACCGGGCGAGAGCCCCACGGTGGGCGCCAACTGTTGTGGTTTTGTCACGGCAGATGTCCTCATGAAAGGACTTAGGTGTGAGGCCATCGCTGCTAGGTGGCAGCTCAAAGGGGTTAAATGGGAACGGGAGGCAAGTTTAGCTAGGTTCGGCCTCTCCGATGGAGGTAATAGCCTACGTCCTGCTTTGTGTGTATTGATGATGATGATCTCGATACAAGGGTGCGGAATCGCTAACCTAGCTCTCGAGGGTTTGTAACTTAAGTCTTTCGGTCCTTGGGGCTTGCCTTTATATACAGGTCAAGACCCTAGGTTTTACAAGAGGCCGAGTCGTGTTACAACTCGTGACATATCATGTTTCTAACTCTCCTTGCCTCTCAAGCAAGGAAACTTCCGGCGTCTTCTGTCTCTTGGGCCTTGAGTCGCCGTCTTCACGTGCTGGGCTGCCATGCGGCTTACCTTGTAAGCCGCCTTGCTTGTCATGTCTTCAATGGTGCAGCCCATCTTGAGTATAATACACAAGCCGCCAATTAGGTTGACCCGACCCAATAGGGCAGGTTAAACCGCGGGGTTATATCCCTGACACTATCCAAGGTCTAAGGTACTGCATTTCTATGCCAAGGAAATGCGTAATATACCAATCCAAGTTCTTGTTTCCTTCCTACGAATCCAACCCAGCGGTTCGTCAATCCCATCAATCAATACTTGACCCATCACTCCTACAAATCCAATATTGATGGGGTTCTACATAGTCTCCTTAAGTTCCTATAATCTACAAACCATTGAAATGGCTATTATCATATTATATCAATGAACTTCCAATCTCATGACCAACTAAACTCCAGGGTCAAGCTTAAATAGATCCATAAATCAACTCTGATGACTCAAAATTTTCCTATCTTATCATCCACCGAGAAACATGGTATCATGATCAAGATCATCGAACTAAATCCAAATTACTCTGAACCATGTAGTCTTGCTTACGACCAACACTTTATTAGGATTACCTATTTAAATCCATATCTCATGTCCAACGAGAACTCCTACTTGCTACTCCAAGTCATTATTGTAACACCATCAATTCCCGACTATAACTTGACAAGTCAAATTATTACACCACCAAGACTTTCAGCTTGTGATCACAATTGTCCTACTAAATCCAACTGACTCAAGGGAGATAAGTTATACCAACTTGATCCACCAAGTTCACCTATCATCATGAAAGTTTCGCAATCCACCAAAGGGGCTTAGCTATATCCTCAAGACATCTATTATAGTCACATCAAATCATCAGTCTATTAATCATGTATCCTCAAATTGATCTTCCCTATGGCATCGTTAGTTCAAGTAATGGCTTAGGGATGTAGTGTGTCTGTTCACTACGATAACTAGTCCCATGACTATACCCAGTGCTAAACCAAGGTTATCGAAGCCTATCCGGTGTTCTCTCGCAAACCCGTATGTTAAGTACATGGTCAAAGGTTTGAGCTGGGGTAACTTGTGAGGTCTAGGCTGGTCTAGGGAAGGATTTAAATCCTAAGGGAAAAGCATAACTCTATGGGGTAGCACTTGGTTCAATAGGTCGTCGTCAAAAGTCTTCATTGCTAGTTGCTGGTCGAGGTGGATCCTTGGTGCATCTTGCCTTGCTGGTCTTCAGTTGACGAGAAGGGTGAGGGGGAAAAGTAGCATAGAGCGGAGTGCCTAAGGGGGTGGTATGGTGCTGGTGTAATCAACCAAGTGCCAAAAAAGCCAAACACAAACATCAAGGTAAGGTCGGTAATATAGTCGCGTACTTGTTGCCTAGGGCAAAAGTGCGACTTATATCAAAACACAAATAGATAAAAACAAGCAACACACAACATGTTTCCATTCGAACCATCGCACGGACTCGACTTTGCATGGGGAATACATGACTCATCCTACCCCAGGGGTTCTCGGACTTAGTTGTCATGCTTTGCTTCGCCTCTCGGAGAGAAGGACGCTCGGTCTTCTGGGTCTTCTTCATGTGTCTCTATGTCTCTTGTAGTTGTCCGTTTAAGCGATCCCGGTTGGGTCTGAAGAATCTTCAGTAACTTCTCATCTGGTAAGTTGACGGGGCAAAGGTGATTCCTCGTGGCTGCCACTGTCTCGGTCTTCTGTTGTCTTCTTAATCATGACAATCCCTCTTGTCTTCTGAGACTCGATGGTTCTAGACGGGCAATCCTCTATGCAATGTCATTAACAAGGCATGGTAGAGGTCCAACATGTCGGTTACGTCGATGACAACTTCGACACAAAGATAGGGGGATGAAGAGAACCGTTTTCCTGCTCAGTATAGTGAGGCGGACCAAATGGCGAGGTTCTCATCCACCGGTGGTTGCCGATACAACAATGGTAAGGACATGGTTGCTCTATTAGCGATGTATATCATGATCTTGCATGTCTTACACCCTGATCATCGTAGGCCAATGTTGCATCATCCTGGGGCAGTGTCGAGGGTGTCACCATCTTTCGAGTCTTGTGGGTAAAGTGTGCAACCCCTGTAGAGTGTAAAACTATTTGAATAGCCGTGTCCACGGTTAAGGACAGTTGGATGACTGCTCTTGGGCTATGTCCATTGTTTTCACAAAACATGGTGCATGTGTGACAAAGAGATACTTGAGCTAAGTCGGAAGACTTGATGAAATGATTGAACATGTGATGTTCAAACCATGCTTACATTGATATCTGTAACTCGTTCATATGGATATATGTTCTTGTTGATGCATGCTTTACAAAAATGGTAGGACATGATATTGCACACAGAATTAGCTTTCCGCAAAAATACATGCTTAGGGTTACGCCATGTTTTGTTTATCTTGTTCCAATCATGGGTTGCTTGCAAGTACATTAGAAGTACTCATTGGCTTGCCACTAGTTATTTTATTGGCCAGGCATGAAAGAACATGATATAATGAAGAGTACCTTGGTGACGAACATGCGAGGTAGGACGCTTCCCAGTCAGAATGCCTGTAGGGTTAAGGCACATGGCATGGGTTCGCACTATCGTTGAAGGTTTCCGCTGCGAGTGTATGGAGACTTGGCCATAAACGTCATATTTGACTAAAACGATGTGTATCGGATGTAAGACTCTTGTTATTCAGTTTATGTGTGTTCAGTGAGCATTGATCTTTGGGATCACTGTACACGTGCATTCGGTGATCATGACTTATGAGTCGAGGTCCCCAAAGTTGGGGACACAAGAGATTTCTTGTATTTGATTGCAGGGTTGTTTGAGAGAGACCATCTTCAACCTACATCTCCCACGGATTGATAAACCTTAGGTCATCCACTTGAGGGAAAATTGCTATTGTCCTATAAACTCTCCGCTTGGAGGCCCAACACGAGTCTACAAGAATAAAGTTGGGTAGTACATATCACATTGATAGTGTCAGTGTAAATTATATTCACTCCACTACCACCATCCATGAGTTGGCGCAATCGGACTCGATTGACAGCCGGATCGACTACCAACGCCTGCCGCCCAGGGGTCGGTATGTGGGCTAGATGATCTGACTGATCGAATGTGACGGGCGTCTTGGCCCAGTCCAGATACTTGGTGACAGTCGGAACGACCATGTTAATGTCTCGGTTAATCACCTTCAGTCTGCTTTTACTCTCGACTTCTCCTAAGATCATCAAGACTTTCTCCACGTTGGGGTAGCTAGATGCGTGTTTGCCCCCTTCTTGTCATTGTCCTCATTTTTGTCCCCAGAGGGCTCTTCTCGCATTTCCCTCTTGAGTAGTCAGGATTCCCGAGTGGTATGCTTTGGCAAAATCAGGTTGCCATCCTTACCTTTCTTCCTGTGAATTTGGAGGGTTGATCCAAAATGTCTCCCTTTGGGTTTCTCTTCTTCTTGCTAGACCACTCCTTCTTCTGCTTCGGCTGACCCTTTCCTTTGATTTGCTCGTCCAGAGCCGTAGCTTCAGCCTTATCTGCCTAGTTGGCATTTTGCTTTTGCTTCTCATTGGAGTTGCTACTCGACCGATGGGTTCTTCGGCTCGCCCTTTGGCCCTTCTCAGTTGGTCTTCTTCTTCGCCGTTGCCGTACCGAATGGCTACCTCCATCACTCAACTCAAGGTTGGTGTGTCTATTCGACCAAGTTTCAGAATGAGCTCGCGATACTTGACAGCAGCTCTAAAGGCGCAGACGGCTTTGTGTTTGGTGACGTTCTCCGTAGTTTTGTGCAGAGTGGTCCAACGTTGTATGTACTCTCGCGGAGTCTCGTTGTTCATCTCCACGCGGTGTTGCAGTTCTGTCAATCCACCCGGCCGCTTGTAAGTGCCTTCAAACGTCTTCACAAAGACTCGGACCAGATCTTCCCAGAAGTAAACACTGCCTGCCGGGAGCTGACTGAGGCAAGCCCTCACCAACCCTTCCAGCATCAGTGGCAAATGCTTCATGGCAACACTGTCGTTGCCGCCGCCAATCGGAAAAGCCACTCGATAATCCTCTAACCAAGTCTATGGATTAGACTCATCATTGAATTCCTGATTCCAGTCGCCAATCTGTAATTAGCCGGAATGTCAGTCGCCCGAATGTATCTACTACAACACTCGAGGCCCGAAGGAGCGTATCCATTTGGTCTGTCCCTGTCGTACTCGCCCCGTTGGGATCGACCCCTGTCAACCAAACCTTGGGCTATAATGGATCTTGCGTTGAACTATGGATCTCGGAGATCCCCAGGACAATTCCGAGGACTGGACCTCCGATCATCTGCGTACGGGCACCTGTCATCATATGGCTAGTGCCCGTATGCGACGTCCCGCAGAGGGGGACTGCGAGTACGACGACAATCATCGCATCACCAAGGGGGGTGATCTGGTCAGGCCTTTGGTCCCCATAACGATCTCTCGGAGGGGGCGATTGTCTATGCCTCCCCGACCCAAGCGGGTTATGAGCCGACTGAAATGTCTCGGCGTGGACGGACGTGCTATGGATAGAATCTCGAGACTTTGCAACAAGCGCGTTCTATGACAGGGCCTCCTTCAGGAGGGCTCGGATTTGACGGATCCCTTCTCTGGCTCTAGTGCCAGAGGGTTGGATGGAGTCCGCGATTCGGGTCGCCGCCGCCAAGTTCTGCAAAGGCATATTAAGCAATTGGTAGTTCCGAGACTGATCGCTCGGGAACAACTGCAAACGGTTCCAATTGAACTCGGCTGTTGATGGGCACGATCATCCAATTCTTTTTGTAGTCGCCCGAGATGGTCACGCTCGGCCAGCGTGGCCAAACGCATCGACTCCATGGCCAGGGCCTCTAGTGTTGTCCCCGTGACGGGGTATGCAGTGTCTACTCATTTATCTGTCCAAGCTCCTCCATTGCTCCCGAGTGAGAGCTTGGGGAACGTACGGCTCATGGTCGTTGAAGTGTTTGTCTTCGCGGTTGTCGTTGGTGTGTCTGCATAAAGTTCCTGCGTGACCCTGATAGGCACTTGCATACCCAGGAGGACCGTGCTGCTCCGTGCCAGCTATGAGAACTTCAGCCGTGGACTTAACGCTCTTACACTAGGATCCATCCGTGGAATTCTCGTGGAGATCGACGAAGAGGTCGAGGACAGGCTTGTCGGGCTCGAGGGTCGCCACCTAGCCAGCCGCGGCCTGGAGGGCCACAACATGCTTGAGCAAATGTGTCGTGACCCCGATCCTAAGCCATATGAATCTAGCATGTAACACATCATATCACTTTTTGGCCTCACGCACGATAAGCTCCACGACTGCCACCTTACCTTGGCTGGGACCATTTGCGCCTTTTGGCTCACGAATATGAATATGTCGCTAACAATCATATGTCAGAGAACCCGGGTCGACATGACTAGTTATAGACCCAAGTGGCACAAATGTACAAGAATATGCATACATAACCCAACAATGCACGTGTCGGTCATCAACGTGTGTGGACGAGTCATAGCAAGCTACACAGACTCCATTACACCGCTTGACATTTCCTCGTAGGGACAGACACAACAACAAAGAAGGATACCTGCCGGTCAATCAATGTGTCCAGAGCAGTAGCAAGCTACCAGGGCTCAATGGAAGCACAAAGAGGCATTTCCCTATAAAGAATCGAATCCCACATATACTAATGCATTTCAAACATACATGCAATATGCACGATATGCGTAGATACAACATGGCATCACAACATAACTCTATGACTCAAGTATTTATTAAAGACTCATAAGAGCCAACATAGTGTGATATTACAAACAGGGGTCACATGACCCAACACTCACAGTCATACAAGCAACAAGAGGAAGCATAACATGTCTGGGTACATACATCTACTAAAAGTGGCTGGAGGAGCCTGAAAATCTACAACGACCCTCCCAAAGGGACCGGACCTCTGTCTGGGATTCCCTAGCTAATTGGTTAACATCGAACTTCACGTAGAAACCAATAGTGATACCGAGGTCTCCTTTGCAAAAACATAAATTAAGCAACTGTGAGTACAAAGGTACTCATCAAGACTTGCATCAGAACTATCTACATATTCATCAGTATCAACAAGGGGGTGGTGGAGTTTAATTGCAGAAAGCCAGCTTTAACTCTTTGATAACTTCTATTACGATTAAGAGTACTTTCTTTGAGGTGAGGAAGCGCACACGAGTCCACATATTCACCACATTAATACACCACTATGGATCCTCTCACGTCTTCCTACGAGAAGGCCATCCATAGCACTCACACTTATCTTGTGCATGTTAGAGTATCCATTTCAATTGTCTATGAACCATATAAGCTTTCCAAGTAGTCCATATCCGAGGACGCGGCTATTCGAATAGATTAGTTAACCCTGCAGGGGTATACTTCTTCACACACGCTATCACCACTTATCACCATATGCACGTCATGCATCTCGGCAACCTTCAAGCGGAAGCACTGGCGTGGGCGTCGGCCACGACCGTTAACAACACAAGACTCTAGTCCAGGTTTATCTCCTATTTGAGACTGAACCCACAAGGAAGTCCGGCCGAAGTTTCCTCTATGGCCAATCGATGTGCGCAGGGTTCCACAAGCCCACCATTCTGGTGCCACTTGGTACACTGTGCCACTGTGCATCTATCACGTCAAAGCCCAGAGCAACGCTAAGCACGACCGCCAGCACTTCTGCTACAAACACCAGAAACTAGTTGCAACTCCTGGACAGAGATCAAGGCTATTAATAGGCCGAGAGGGGTCGCGTTACCGAAACCCAATGTGTGGTAGTATCTTGTCTTGGATAACATACATAGAACTCAGTTCTTAAGGATGGTCCCAATGAGACAACCCGCCATGTACTCCTAGATGGTCTCTCATCGCTACCTTTACCAAATCGTGTTCACAAACATATATAGCTCTCACACAGTAGGACATGAACACATCCATTTCGATTCACCGCCCAGATGGATCAGACCCGACATAACTCTACGCATAACATGCATAGTAAGCAAGCATGGATGAGTAGGCAGAATAAGGCTCAAGCAGTTGCTACTCATGCTACGTGGTTTCAACTATTTACTGTGACAAAGACAGGTCATGTAGAGGAATGGGTTCAACTACCGAAACATATAATAGTTGAATCATTGTTGTCCTAATGTCGTAAAAGAGAGAAGGAGTGAGAGAGTGGGTTTATATCAGTATGCTATAGGGGGGTTGCTTGCTTGGTGTCGTGGGAATGATTCCGACAGTACGAAGGGGCTAGGGTAAAGGAGCATGATCTACCGAGATGCATATGGGTGACACGGTATTTTAGCGAGTTCAGGCCTCTCACGGTGGAGATAACAACCCTACGTCTCGTGCTCCGGAGAGGCTTTGTTTTATCTGAGTATATATCCGGAGATTACAATGCGTGTGGGAGAGAGCGGAGAACGGATCTCCATGCCTGAGCCATGTCTAAGCCTAATGATGAGAGGGATGAGAGAGAGGAGAAGAATGAGGGCCTTTTTTAGTCTAGTGGTGGGGGTGGCTTATATAGAGTGCGCCACCCCTTCACCTCCTATGTTACAAAGTGGGGCATTGATGCCGTAACGCCAGATGGTGGTTCGACTGCCTTGTCGACTGTCGGTCTTCGCATATCCGAGTGAGCCACACGACCGAGTGGATTGTCTGTCGAGTGACACATGCGTCTTGGTGATTTCAGTCGGAGCCTTCCTTGTAATCTTGTAATCTTTAAGTTCTCCAATGTGGTGTCCTTAGGTAGGGTATGTAGGTCAGGCTTAAGACCCTACCCTAGGTACATATCCCCAACATTAGCCCCCGAATGGATCGGGGTTCGAGTGAAAAAGGGATCGATGCAGGTTCTGATAAGACACAAAAATTCTGAATGCATTTTAGGGCTTCACAGAAGTCTGCGTCGATTGGAATCTTTGTCATTCACCCTGATCGATTCTGTCTTGATATGCGTTTTCTTCTGGTGCATACTTGCTTGTTTTCTCCTCGAGTAGAGCAGGTCTTAGTCAAGTGGTTTCTGGTCCAGTGGGGGCACGCTCAGTGCACCCACTGGGTGTAGTCCCCGAGACCGCTGTCGAATGGCGGTGACATCGGCAGGGGTCTTAGATTTGTTTTGATAGTCGCTTGTCACTCGACAGGCCGGACCTGGTGAGTGATAGTAGGTCCAGTGGGGGCACGCTGAGTGCACCCACTGGGTGTAGTCCCCGAGACCGCCGTCGAGTGCTTGCATCGGCGGGGGTCTGGTAGAGACAATGTTTGCATGTTTGCTTTCCAATCCTTTGCTTGGCTAAGTTTGTTTGGTTTCTGAGTGAGATGGATGCTCATTACTCGGAAGAATTTTGAACTTAGGCAAAAACTGGTTCGTAACTAAGTTTCCGAGTGAAAGTGTTGCCTGTCACTCGGAATGGCCTTTAACTTAAGCGAGGTCTGACTCGCGGCTAAGTCCCCGAGTGAGAGGAGTGCTCGTCACTTGGGGGAGTTTTTAACTTAGACGAAGACTGGTTCGCAGCTAAGTTTCCGAGTGAATGGGATACTATTCACTCGACATGGTTTTTAACTTAGGCGAAAACTTGTTCACGGCTAAGCCCCCGAGTGAGAGAAGCGCTCGTCACTCGGAAGAGTTTTCAACTTAGGCGATACGGAATCGCAGCTAAGCCCTCGAGTGTGGATGATGTCCTCACTCGAAATGGTTTTTAACTTAGGTGATACGGAATCACAGCTAAGTCCCCGAGTGTGGATGATGTCCTCACTCGGAGTGGTTTTTAACTTAGGTGATATGGAATCACAGCTAAGCCCCCGAGTGTGGATGATGTCCTCACTCGGAGTGGTTTTTAACTTAGGCGATACGGAATCGCAGCTAAGCCCCAGAGTGTGGATGATGTCCTCACTCGGAGTGGTTTTTTAACTTAGGCGATACAGAATCGCAGCTAAGCCCCCGAGTGTGGAGGATGTCCGCACTCGGAGTAGTTTTTGACTTAGGCGAAGTCAGGTTCGCAGCTAAGCCCCTGAATGCGGAGGATGTCCGCACTCGGAGTAGTTTTTGACTTAGGCGATACGGAGTCGCAGCTAAGCTGAGCGATGGCGCGCGGGGCGGCCGAGTGATGAAGACGTGCCACACGGAGTGGCGATGCGCGGGGCATCCGAGTGAGGTAGACGAGTCCGGCTGAGTGGCAACGCGCGAGGCGGCCAAGTCATGTATGTCGAGGAGGCGTCCGACCCAGTGACGGCACGCAGGGCGGCCGTGTCCAGTACGTCATCGAGAGGGCGTCTGAACACGTGATGATGCGCGGGGCGAACGAGTCGAGCATGTCGTCGCGGAGGCATCCGAACAAGTGGAAACACACGAATGATCGTTGCGGCGACTGATCCTGAGTAGCGACGAAGATGGCGCACAGATGCGTCGAGTGATCGCGTAACCTGTGTATGAAAAATAGCACAAGCCAACATAAAAATTTATCAAAGTAATTTGATCTTTGCTGAAATAATTTGTGAAAATAATACCCATAGACACCCACTGGGTCTGCCAGGTTCTTGTTGGTTCAGAACTAGCAAGGGTCTAAAAGAGTGAAGGATCCGACTGTACTTGCACAAGTGAAGGATCCGACTGAACTCGTTTGAGTACTGGACCCAAAAGAAGCGGAAGTGAAGTGTTCCGACATAAAAATAAACAACCGAGCGCAGAGGTACACTCGGTGGCGTGGCCTCCGAGTGAATGTCATGTACGACTTCCTCGACACTCGGTAATGCGGAAATAACTATTTAATTGAATGCAGCGTGTGAAGAATGACTTAGCTGTCCGACGGCGCGCGGAGCGGCCGAGTGTCGAAGGAGCGTCCAACTGAGTGACGGCGCGCAGAGCGACCGAGTGACGTAGAAGCATCCAGTTGAGTGACGGCGCGAGGAACGGCCGAGTGTCGAAGGAGCGTCCAGCTGAGTGACGGCGCGCGGAGCGACCGAGTAACGAAGGAGTGTCCAGTTGAGTGACGGCGCGCGGAGCGACCGGGTGATGAAGACGGGCCGCACGGAGTGGTGTTACGCGGGGCATCCGAGTGAAGTAGACGCGTCTGGCTGAGTGGCGACGCGCGGGGCGGCCAAGTGATGTAGACGCGTCCAGCACAGTGGCGATGCACTGGGCATCCGAATGAGGTAGATACATCTCACCGAGTGGCGACGCATAGGGCGGTCAAGTAACGGCGCGCGGGGCGGCCTAGTCGAGAATGTTGTCGCGGAGACATCCGACCAAGTGACGGCGTGCAGGGCGACCGAGCCCAGCGTGTCGTAGAGAATGGCGCATAGAGGCGTCCAGGTAACCTGTGTATGAAAAATAACACAAGCTAACACAAAAAATTCTCGAAAAAATTTGATGTTTGTTGAAATGATTCGTGTAAATTCCACCCATAGACACCCGCTGGGTGTGCCAGGTGCTTGCTGGTCCGGAACCAGCAAGAGTCTAAAGAGTGAAGGATCCGAGTGAACTTGTGAAAGTGAAGGATCCGACGTGAAGATAAAGAACCGAGCGCAGGGGCACACCCTGTGGCGTGGCCTCCGAGTGAACATCATGTGCGACTTACTTGACACTCGGTAATGCATAAATAATTAACTAATTGAATGCAGTCTGTGAAGAATGACTTAGCTGTCTGACGACGCGCGGGGCGGTCGAGCGAAGTAGACACGTCCGGCTGAGTGGCGATGCACGGGGTGGCCAAGTGACGAAGACGTGTCTCGCCGAGTGGCGATGAACGGAGCTGCCGAGTGATGACGACGCGTCTCACCGAGTGGCGATGCGTGGAGCTGCCGAGTGATGACGGAGCGTGCAGCAGAGTGACGGTCGTGCGGGGCGGACGAGTGACGATGGAGCGTCTCGCCGAGTGGCGATGCGCGGAGTTGCCGAGTGATGACGGAACGTCCAGTAGAGTAACGGCGTGCGGGGCGGTCGAGTGACGATGGAGCGTCTCGCCGAGTGGCGATGCGCGGAGCTGCCGAGTGATGACGACGCGTCCAGTAGAGTGACGGCGCGCGGGGCGGTCTAGTGACGATGGAGCGTCTCGCCGAGTGGCGATGCGCGGAGCTGCCGAGTGACGACGGAGCGTCCAGTAGAGTGACGGCGTGCGGGGCGGTCGAGGGACGACGGAGCGTCTCCCCGAGTGGCGATGCGCGGAACTGCCGAGTAACGACAACGCGTCCAGTAGAGTGACGGCGCGCGGGAGGTCGAACGACGATGGAGCGTCTCGCCGAGTGGCGATGCGCGGAGCTGCCGAGTGACGACAGAGCGTTCAGTAGAGTGACGGCGTGCGGGCTGGTCGAGTGACGATGGAGCGTCTCGCCGAGTGGCGATGCGCGGAACTGCCGAGTGATGACGACGCGTCCAGTAGAGTGACGGCGCGCGGGGCGGTCGAGTGACGATGGAGCGTCTCGCCGAGTGGCGATGCGCGGAACTGCCGAGTGATGACGATGCGTCTCGCCGAGTGGCGATGCGCGGAGCTGCCGAGTGACGAAGACGTGCCTTGCCGAGTGGCGATGCGCGGAGCTGCCTAGTGACGAAGACGTGCCTCGCCGAGTGGCGATGCGCGGAGCTGCCGAGTGACGAAGACGTGCCTCGCCGAGTGGCTATGCGCGGAGCTGCCGAGTGACGAAGACGTGCCTCGCCGAGTGGCGATGCGCGGAGCTGCCGAGTGATGACGACGCGTCCAGTAGAGTGACGGCGCATGGGGCGGCCGAGTGACGATGGAGCGTCCGGCTGAATGGTGACGCACTGGGCGGACAAATCGCCGCATGTTAGACGTCTGGATGCAAATTTCATCTACGTGTCATCGTGTTAGTTGCTCGTACAAAACGTCCGTCCCAGTATACTGTTGTCCGGAGACTATGACGGCGGGACGAGTGACCTACATGTTAGTAGCAAGTATAGCTACGTATATATTTTTTGTTTGATAAAAAATGTCCCTGAACGCATGTTATTTTGCAAGGATTAAAGACCATGGATGACCCGGTTATGCATGACCATGATGTTGTCCCATGATGATGGACGGTTATGCATCCATGCAGGCAAAATTAATTGACCACAAGAATTGCTCACCTGATGAGGCACTTGATGACGGGCGATTATGGTTGCACGCATGCACAATTAATTGAGCGCAGGAATGCTCACCTGATGAGACGTTTAATGGGGTAATTATACCCTGATGAAGCGGAGCCGTTCGTCCAGTTCCTTTTTTCTTGCATGTAGTTAAGAATTGGGGAGAGCGCCCATGTCCAAAACCTAAATGCGCATGCAAGAGGCGTTAATTGACGGTAATTTAAGAAATAGTTAATACCGGTCCGGCGTGTGATGGAAATTGTAGAGGCAGCCTCGAGTCCGGAGAGCTCCGCTGCGGAGGAAATGGCCGGTCTAGCCGACAAGGCAGATGAGCGGCTGGCCGCAGCCCATGCACCGGAGACGCGTGTGTTTCGCTGCCAGGGGAGCCGGAGCTGTCCGCCGATCAGAGTAGCATTTCAACGCCTGCGGAGCCGTGCCGAGCGCAGACAGTCGGGCCTCGCCACCCGGCGAACCGGGTCGAGCGTTGATTGTCGTGCTGTACCGCCCTAGGAACCTGGACGAGCTTTAGCAGCCGTGCGTGTGTGGGCATTCGCCAACGGCATCGCAGACGAAGCTGAAGGTGACGACGATGAAGCGGACGACGCCGGTGGTTACGCGTGACGACGATGAGGTGGACGATGCCGGTGGTCGCGCGTGACCACGATGAGGCGGATGACGCCGGTAGTTGAAGTAACCAGGTGCATCATGGCTTGATAGACGCCATGCCCCACGGTGGGCGCCAACTGTTGTGGGAACGATTCCGACAGTACGAAGGGGGTAGGGTAAAGGAGCATGATCTACCGAGATGCATATGGGTGACACGGTATTTTAGCGAGTTCGGGTCTCTCACGGTGGAGATAACAACCCTACGTCTCGTGTTCCGGAGAGGCTTTGTTTTATCTGAGTATATATCCGGAGATTACAATGCGTGTGGGAGAGAGCGGAGAACGGATCTCCATGCCTGAGCCATGTCTAAGCCTAATGGTGAGAGAGATGAGAGAGAGGAGAAGAATGAGGGCCTTTTTTAGTCTAGTGGTGGGGGTGGCTTATATAGAGTGCGCCACCCCTTCACCTCCTATGTTACAAAGTGGGGCATTGATGCCGTAACGCCAGATGGTGGTTCGACTGCCTTGTCGACTGTCGGTCTTCGCATATCCGAGTGAGCCACACGACCGAGTGGATTGTTTGTCGAGTGACTCATGCGTCATGGTGATTTCAGTCGGAGCCTTCCTTGTAATCTTGTAATCTTTAAGTTCTCCAATGTGGTGTCCTTAGGTAGGGTATGTAGGTCAGGCTTAAGACCCTACCCTAGGTACATATCCCCAACACTTGGCACTTCTGAAGGTAACGGTGAGTCTTCATCGGTGACATCGATCTCAACACGGGATAACATCTACTGAGAAGGAACAACACTAACAAACAAGAAAGGAATACATTCAATTCATGCAATGCACAAATATGATGTATGACATGACAAATTAAGTTACTGAATTGACCTAGAGGGATATTTAACAAAGTTAATTGAAGTGGTATTCAAACAAGTTTGAATTCCGACTCCAAATACTATTTCATAATTTGCCCTAATCATGAAATGTCAATCATGAAATGTCCTATTTGGTGATGTCAACTTGTTCAAACATGCATGAACATGGCATAAACAGATTCATTGGATTTTTTTGATCATTTTTCATATACAAATTATTCTCATCCAGTTATAGATTATTTTCTATGAATTTTAGATGTTTTAACATTTTCTGAAATAGATAAATCATTTAAGATTTATCTTAATTCCAGAAAGCGTTTACCGCGTCAGCCTTGCGTCAGCGAGTCAAAGGGGCCGGTCCAAGTAAAACCTGACCAGTGGGACCCACTAGTCAGTGACTCATACTGTTAACTGTGTCAATTAACACTAAAGTTAATCCTAACTAAAATTAATTAGGGGCATGGGCCCACATGCTAGTGACCCAGGGCGGTCATTAGGTTAGTCCTAATGGTTGATTAGGCTAGCGTTAAGCCACCGGCAACGCCAGACGTGGCGAAGGTCGCCAGAAATCATCGTCAGGCGACCAAAAGGGCGGCAGAGAGCATCTACAGAACCTGCACACTACAGATGGTCTAATGGAGCAAGCAGTGGGTCACGGGGGTGCCGGAATCGATGGCGGCGGCGCAAACAGCGGCGGCCGGAGCACGGCCTCGAGCGGGCGGAGGCGGCGGGGCACAAGGAGGTCAGCTGAGGAGCTCAAAAGCTTCCTGGAAGCTCGAGCAGCTCGATGGCATGCTCAGAAGTGATCTTCTCGAGCTCAGGCCATGGTAGCGACATGTCCGGCGGCGAGGAGGTCTCGGGTTCGACGGCTAGCACGGCTAGAGGAAGCGGACGAGCGCGGGAGTAGAGGGAGAAAGTGTCGGGGCTCACAACGATCATGTTGGAGGTGACAGCGGGGCCGGGGACATCCACACGACGGCGAAACGAGCGACGGCAACCGGCGGGTCCGGAGGTTGAAGATGACCAGATGGCGGCGATGGAAGGCTCTTGAGCTCTTGAGCATCCCTGGGGAGATAAAGTGGATCGCGTGAGAGCTTCTGGATAGCACGGGGGAGGGAGAGATGCACTGTGGCTATAGTGCTGATGGACGACGGCGGCGTTGGCGCTCGGCCATGGCGGGGAGAGGGCGAGCGAGGCAAGGAGAGGGCCATAGAAGGGTAGGAATGGAGAGAGGGCTCCACACAGCGTCTCCAGGCGGGTCGGATAGGCCTGGGGCGCCTCGGCGGCATGCAGGAGGTGGCACGCGCCCTCGTCCTTGTGGCTGAGGAGGACGACGAGTGGTGAGCTGGGCCTAGTGGGCTAGCTGTTTACTGGGCCGCCAGGTAAGTTTTCCTCATTTTTCCATTCTTGTTTCTGTTTTCTATTTTCTTTAATTTGTTCTGGTTTGTTTAAAATACCAAACCATTTAATAAAATTCTGAAAATTGGCATGTGGATATAATGGAGAAAACCCAAGTCACACATGGAGTTTCAGAATTATTGGGTCCATATTCTATTTAATAAAAATATAAACCCAATCCAAATAAATGTTGATTTAACTCAGAGACCCAAATTAAATATTTTAAGCTTCCAAAAATGTTGGCTTCAGTTTAATGTCTTGCCACATTTTTCAAAGCTTGAGAGGAACATTTTCTTGGGCACAATTGAAGAAATTTTTAGTTGATTATTTCTGAAATATTTGTGAGGCTTCTGGAAATTTCTCAATTGAATTTCTCTTTGAAAATAAGATGATGCATGAATGCCTCTGGTGCAACTAATTACAAGCATTTTTTCTAGGGTTGTGATAACTCTCCCCCCACTAAACAAGAATCTCATCCCAAGATTCTGGGGTAGGGTAAGAGGAAGAGGGGAAACTAAACTATCACAATCTTCATGATCCAATTGCCCTTCTTGAAGATGTTGATTCATTGCATCATGTTGATTTTGACATCTTTGCTTTTGAGATCTTCATCCAAACATGACAATAAAAGGAACAGGAAAACTCTACCAGATTCGATTTTCTCGAAGATCAAGCAACTCATGATCAACTCGTAGAATGAAACGTAAGAACGTCTCTTGAGTTGAGACACGAAACACACATCATAGGCAAGGGGAGGAAGTAGATTACGGAGGTTCAATTTGGTAGGCAATAATTCCATTCTTGGGTAAGAAGGTGCGTGGGTTTCAAAGTATTGAGGAGTTATTTGGCATGAATCCATAACGAGCCATCTTAGGAGAGGTGACTCGTAGAGTTATTCCTTTAAGTGGCAAAAAGAATTACTTTTGATACAGAGATCATTGAAACTCTTCATACCAGGCTAAGGCAAATTACCAATGAAAGTTTGAAGGAATTCGAACGAATGGCATACTCACTTTGGAAAGGAAACTAGAGTTTTAGGACAACTCAGCAATGAAACGCACATTCCAATTGATACCGAGGATATAATCTAGTGTCTGACCGTGCTCTCAAGAACTTGAGCATTTCCATATTCATCAAGGTTTTACCAACATCCATGCCAAGAATCCTAGCAACACATCATACTACCATGATGAATAATGATGGAGGATGCAGGTGCAAAGGAAGACAATACTTTCTCAGATTTCACCTTAGCTATGCTAAGGGAACGAAATCTGGATGATCAACCGAGAGACATTTAGCACTCCACTTCTAATGTTCTCCTTGATGTAATAGTGTAATCCAATTATAGATAATGTTTGGTATCTAGAACATCAAGTAGAGATCGGACTTCGGGAGCATGAAAGGGTCCATGAGAAAAAACTTCTAGAATAAGTCATACGAAATCCTCATGGGGAAGTGGCTAATGTTGCTGATACAGGATGTTATAATAACTTCCGGATAGGTGTGTTAGACACAACATCACCTTACCGGGGAGGGAGACCAATATTATACTTCTTGGGAAACATTACAATCATCATATTTGCCTGAGATTCAGATCTAGTTTGTGTCAGAATATTCCAGACTCAGCGTGTCTAAAAAGGAAAGGTTGCAACACAACTTGACGAGATGACGTTACGAGATTCTCGGGAAATGAACTACAGGAGCCAACTCCAAAACATGAGCTGGATTGCAAGATACATGTGAAGACACTGTCCAAGACAAATGTGACCACATAGAAATCTTACAACAAAACACAAAAGAGTTCTGGGTGGGAACCATCATTGTGGAGAACGAAGCCCGATGGAAGTCCGTCTGGTACCTTCAGGAATAACACTTAACTTTTGTTCCTTAAACAAGTCAATCAGTGGCTTGGTGTGCTAGGAGATACATATGGGATGGTGGTGGCCAACCTATCAAACCATAGCATACTTCGCACATGCATGACTGCCGTGGGATGATTCCAGAGGAAGCAAAACAAACTTTTCTCGAATTCATGGAGGCAACTTGCATCAAATGCATGTGAACTTAGAGGAAGTTACTTATTTTCACCAATCATATACTTCATGAACGGAACACGAAGATATTGCCTACAAAGTTTCCAATACTTGCTTAATGTCCAACATAAATCATGGAACAAATGAAAATGTTGTCGATGGGCTCAACAACAATTCATTGAGATATCCATATAAATGGAATTCCACAACTATGTGAGCAAGATTATAGCATTGGTTAGACCAAAAGATATAATGGTGTATGCTCGGGAAAATCCACGAGTAAGACAACGATAGGAAAGTCTTTGGTTCTGACTTTGATTTGATGATAGCCCACACTCAATCATAGATTGGACAAGACAATAGGTGCAACAATTGATCACAAGGATCGATAGATTAAGATATCATCTTTCTTCAACACACACACACACACACACACAAGATATCCCTTCGGAATAAACTAACTTAGGCAAAGCTTTTATCTTCCAACTCTCCAAGTTGTTGTTATTGTTGTTTAGCTTAACCAACTATTTCAAGGGGTATCCAACATAGATTCTTGGGGAAAGGGATGGTTTATAAAGAAACCAACTTGATCAAGAACTCAACATAATAGTCAAGAGACAACCTAGTAATACTTCCGAGAAGATATTTGGAAATTCACGAACCACCGATATGTTATTGAGATCGCGAACAATCTTGCCTTTTAGGGCAAGACAATATGAATTTATTGTCCATTAACTACCAAGCAACGGGGTTGCTACGAGAATTGATTTCACACATCACGATTCACTTGTTGGTATTCCGGTTATAACCAACACAGAGACCGAGGAGTGAATAATGATGGCAAGAAGTATCACTACATCAAGATTTCATAAGGGATTGTGCAACTCTTGCAACTTCTTGACATAAAGAGGGTAATACTCCAAGGTAGAATAGAGCAAAAGCTGGATTGGCATTTTGATCTACGGAATACAACTACTTCGACCCAATCCAAGAAATGGATGAGGTACTGGAGTTTGTTTCTCCTAGGCATTCTGAAATAGAATTGCTTGACAGACCACGAGAATAATAGGCATCGATGAATACGAATGCACAACTACTCTTGACTATCAACGGAGAGATGAAGGTCAGAATACAATTGAAGAGGGCAACTCAAGAGCACATGATTTTTGTGAGTTGTAGATGCATAGGTTGGCACGTCAAACAAGTTCGACATAATTCTTCTGGATAACCCATGCAGAGAGGAAGGATTTGCAGGGTCACAATATAGAATGGAGAACTCATCAAGAGCACTCTTGTTGTGATCTTTAGTTCACAAAGAACTTCTGCCGTAATGGTTCATGGTATTGGAAGAATGATGAACACGAACCTTGAAGACTGTAACAAGGTTACTAATCATCCTAAAGGAACGAGCAAACACTATCAACAGGAGTGAGCAGAATGATCCTTGGGTTCAAGAACCCAAAAAGAGAATACCTACTGACTAAATAACATCAAAGGATGCCTTCAATAACAATGACCAGAATTATCACACCGGAAACATAAAACACAACTAGACTATTGGGTAGTTCTCTGAGATAACATGGTTTCATAACACCTTCAGCAGATATGTCGAGGTAATAGAGTACCTCAACTCAAAAATTTGTGTGCTTTGTCTGGCCAAAAAAACATCGAGTCAGGATGAAAGGATTTGCAATTGCATCAGATTATTTATAAACCATGGATAACTCGGACATCATAACGGCTATAGGGGCGTGAAATATGAGGCAACCTTCAAGAGAACCGACAACATAACAACTGAATTCTTATGGGGACACTGATCCAAGAAGACATCAACTTTCCTATAAGTCTCCAGCATTGTAACTCATCATCCTGATAGATAGATGGGAAAGCCTAGTTCTTAAACCCCGTAGAAAAGAAGAGAGTGATTCAGAATAAGAAGGACACGAGGAAAGGAGTAAAAAGCATCTTAAGTTCCCTTCCACAATCAATTGCCTTATATAACTAGAGCAATTCTAAACTCAACATCGACCAGTTTGGCTTGGTAATCCTGCAGGCAATCAAGCTCTGATACCAACGATGTCGGGACCCCGTTCCTAAGCCATACAAATCCAGCAAGTACACATCATATCACTGTGCGGCCTCGCGCACGTTAAGCTCCATGGCTGCCAACTTACCTTGGTCGGGACCGTTTGCGCCTTTTGGCTGACGAATATGAATATGTCGCTAGCAAGCATATGTCAGAGAACCCGGGTCGACATGACTAGTTATAGACCCAAGTGGCACAACCGTACAGGAACAGGCATACATAACCCAGCAATGCAGGTGTCGGTCATCAACGTGTGTAAACGAGTCGTAGCAAGTTACACGGACTCCATTACACCGCATGACATTTCCTCGTAGGGACAAAGACAACAACAAAGAAGGATACATGCCGTTCAATCAATGTGTCCAGAGCAGTAGCAAGCTACAAGGGCTCAATGGAAGCACAAAGAGGCATTTCCCTGTAAAGAAGGCTACCATCGGCATACGACTAGGTGTCGAATCCCACACATACCAATGCATTTCAAACATACACGCAATATGCAAGATATGCATAGATACAACATGGCATCACAACATAACTCTATGACTCAAGTATTCATTAAAGACTCATAAGAGCCAACATAGTGTGATATTACAAACAGGGGTCACATGACCCAACACTCAAAGTCATACAAGCAACAAGCGAAAGCATAACATGTCTCGGTAAAGACATCTACTAAAAGTGGCTGGAGGAGCTTGAAAATCTACAATGACCCTCCCAAAGGGGCCAGACCTCTGTCTGGGAGTCCCAAGCAAATCGGTCAACATCGAACTTCGTGCAGAAACCAATAGTGAGACTAAGGTCTCATCTACAAAAACATAAATTAAGCAACTATGAGTATAAAGGTACTTAGCAAGACTTACATCAGTATCAACAAGGGGGTGGTCGAGTTTAATTACAAAAGCCAGCTTTTACTCTTGGCTAACCTGTACTACGACTACATGTACATTCTATGAGGTGAGGAAGCGCACACGAGTCCACATATTCACCACATCAATACACCACTATGGATCCTGTCCCATCTTCCCACAAGAAGGCCATCCATAGCACTCACACTTATCTTGCACATTTTAGAGTATCCATTTCAATTGTCTATGAACCATATAAGCTTTTCAAGTAGTCCATATCCAAGGACACGGCTATTCGAACAGATTAGTTTACCCTCTAGGGGTATACTTCTTCACACACGCTCTCACACATGCTCTGACCACGTATAACCATATGCACGTCATGCATCTTAGCAACCTTCAAGCGGAAGCACTGGCGTGGGCGATGGCCATGACCGTTAACCACACAAGACTCATTTGAAACTGAATCTGCAAGGAAGTCTGGCCAAAGTTTCCTCTACAGGCCCAAACGATGTGCGCAGGGTTCCACAAGCCCACCATTCGGGTGCCACTTGGTACATTGTGCCACTGTGCATCTACTGCATCAAAGCCCACCCCGTCGGGCAGCGCTAAGGACGGCCGCCAACACTTTTCCTACAAACACCAGAAACTAGTTGCAACTCCTGGACAGAGATCAAGGCGATTAATAGGGCGAGAGGGGTCGGGTTACCGAAAGCCAATGTGTGGTAGTATCTTGTCTTCGATAACATACAGAGAACTCAGTTCTTAAGGATGGTCCCAATGAGACAACCCGCCTTGTACTCCTACATGGCCTCTCATTGCTACCCTTACTAAATTGTGTTCACACACTTAGCTCTCACACAGTAGGAGATGAACACATCAATTCTGACTCATCGCCCAGATGGATCAGACCCGACACGACTCTAAGCATAGCAGGCATAGTAAGCAAGCATGGATGAGTAGGCCTAAGGCTCGAGCATTTGCTACTCATGCTAAGTGGTTTCAACTATTTACTGTGACAAATACAGGTCATGCAGCAGAATGGGTTCAACTACCGAAACATATAACAGTTGAATCGTTGTTGTCATAATGCACTAAAAGAGAGCAGGAGCGAGAGAGTGGGTTTATATTAGTATGCTCAAGGGGGGTTGATTGCTTGGCACTTCTGAAGATAACAATGAGTCTTCATTAGTGACATCGATCTCCACGCGGGATAACATCTACCGAGAAGGAACAACACCGACAAACAAGAAAGGAACACATTCAAATCATGCAATGCACAAACATGACGTATGGCATGACAAATTAAGGTACTGAATAGACATAGAGGGATATTTAATCAAGTTAACTGAAGTTGTATTCAAACAAGTTTGAATTCCAACTCCAAATAATATTTCATAATTTTCCCTAATCATGAAATGTCCTAGTTGGTGATGTTAACTTGTTCAAACATGCATCAACATGGTGTAAACAGATTCATTTGATTTTTCTGATCATTTTTCATAAATAATTATTTTCATCCAAGTTATATATTATTTTCTATGAATTTTTGAAGTTTTAAAACTTTTCTGAAATAAATAAATCATTTAAGATTCATATTAATTCCAGAAAACGTTTACTGCGTCAGCCTTGCGTGAGCGGGTCAAAGGGGCCGTTCCAAGTCAAACTTGACTAGTGGGACCCGCTAGTCAGTGACTTATACTGTTAACAGTGTTAATTAACACTAAAGTTAATCCTACCTAAAATTAATTAGGGGCCTGGGCCCACATGCCTGTGACCCAGGGTGGTCATTAGGTTAGTCCTAATGGTGTATTAGGCCGGCATTAAGCCACCGGCTACGCCAGACACAGCAGAGGTTGTCGGAAATCCTCCTCCAACAACCAAAAGGGCGGCGCAGAGCATCTACGGAACATGCGCACTGCGGCGCGTCTAATGGAGCAAGCAGCAGGTCTCGGGGGTGCCGGAATCGATTGTGGCGACGCAAACAGCAGCGGCCGGAGCACGACCTCAAGTGGGAAGAGTCAGCGGGGCACGAGGAGGCCAACTAAGGAGCTCAAAAGCTCCTAGAAGCTCCAAGAGGTCGTTGGTGTGCTCGGAAGCGAGCTTCTCGAGCTGAGGCCACGACAGCGACATGGCCGGTAGCGAGGAGGTCTCGGGTTCGACGGCTAGCGCGGTTAGAGGAAGCGAACGAGAACAGGAGTAGGGGGAGAAAGCGTCGGAACTCACATCGATCACGTTGGAGGTGACAGCGGGACAAGGGACATCACCACGACATCGAATTGAGCGACGGCAACCGGCGGGTCTGGAGGTTGAAGACGACCAAATGGCGGCAACGCAGGGCTCCTGAGCTCTTGAGCATCCCTGGGAAGATGAAGTGGTGCCCGACGGAGCTTCTGGATAGTACGGGGAGGGAGAGACATGGTGGCTACGGTGACGACAAACGATGGCGACGATGGCGCTCGGCCATGGCAGGGAGAGGGCGAGCGAGGCGAGGAGAGGGCCAGAGACGGGGAATGAAGAGAGGGCTCCGCACGGCGTCTCCAGGATGGTCGGAAAGGCCTAGGGCGCCTCGACGGCAATTAGGAGGTGGCCGGGGCGAATGCAAGCTCGCCGTGGGCACACGCCCTCATCCTTCTGGCCAACGAGAACGACAACTAGCAAGCTGGGCCTGGTGGGCTTGTCGGAATCGGGGCTCCGGGGACCCAAGGAAGTTCGAACTCTGGGGTGCGCGAGTTTTCTAGCCCCACTCTCCCTTGCAACCTCGCGACAACACTCCGGCGAGTTCGAGCTAAGGAAGAAGAATAGTAGACACGGCCGTTTACCTAGGTTCAAGCCACCCTGCGGTGTAAAACCCTACTCCTGCTTGAATGGATTGCTCGAGGATTGGAGCGAGTACAAAGGTGTGTTCTTGCTAACTAAGGTCGACCCCCCTCTACGCTTGCGGCCTGTCCCCCCTTATACCGGCCCGGTCCACTTCCCTCGGAAACACACGGCAGGAAGGGTTGCCACAATGGCCAGTTCGAAGGGGGACAGGGCTGCAGCTTATCCTGACAAAAGCGGTCTTCGCCTACAAAAGTGTCCCGCCGTGACGCACTGGTGGGTTCGGGGATGACCTCCGCCTGCCGAGCCCCTATCCTAGGTCTTCTTTGACCAAACAGGAAACCTTGGGAGTTGCTTTGGGAGTAGGGCCAGCTGGCCCCGCTCCCCTAGCACCGAAGAGGAAATCCTCCCCGTCCGGGCCTTCTGCCATGGCTCCTGCACCGCTTGGTATAGCGTGCGTCGTCCACACGCGTGCTCAGACCGCATGACCCTGCCAAGCCATCCTAGGTCAGTCTCCCTCTCGAGGGCCCCGTACCCAGCCACGCGAAGCGAGCCTCAAGAGGGGGCTTCGCGAGGCTCTCGATAGCGCCGGCTAGCGCGCCCCTCGCGAGGTGGAGGCCCTTCGCGAGGGTCCTGCTTGTGTAGTTTAGTGACGGGCCACGCTGGGTCCATGTCGTGCGCCGCATCTTGGGCCGTAGGTAGACGGGCCTCGGTACCCCCAGTCCCATGGACCCGACAGTAGACCCCGGTGGGAGGAGCGAAGCGGTGGGGGCCCCTACCGCCTGTGAGCCAGGCACGACGCGTGGTGCACGACGGTGCATGGCACGCGTCCACGTTGGCACGACGCCTTGGCAACCGTTCAGAATGACGTAAAGCCTGCGCGCGACGCGGGGCCATCATTGCTCCCCGCTGTGCTGTGCCCACTAACGGAGGCGAGGGGGCGCAGGCCAGCCTTCCGCTGGGTACTATATAAGGGCAAGAGGAAATGTCCCCCGACACATCCTCCTCACTCTCGCACTTTGGCTCTGTCCATCGCTGCACTAGCGATGGCGCCCGTGAGGAGGTTCTCCACCGCTGAGAAGGGGAAGGCAAAGTTGAACGAGGCGGAAGCCCCGACACCGGTTAGGGGGCGAGGCCGCCTTCGTTCCTCCACCGCCGTACTTGGGGTGCCTTCAAGGGGGTGCGGGCGCCCTGCGCGGGCGACTAATGTCGGCACGAGCAGCCATGGAAGGAGCTCAGCCCGCGGACGCGGACGCGGGGGGCGAGGTAGCCGTGGGCTAGGTAGGAGGAATGGTACATCCGCCCGGCCATGTAGCCACTCCGCCGACGCGGCCCGAGAGTTCATCATGGGGATGGACGGCCAGCCCCAAACCTGGCTTCGGCTCCCGGACTCCTTTGCGGGGGAGATGGCGGAGCGCGCGCCCCTGGGCCTGTGGCTACAGCCCGACGGCTGCTGCAATGGGTCTTGTTGGGTGGAGACAGAATTGAATCCCCTTGGCTTCATGTTCTTGAAACGAGGGTGGAAGTCGTTCGCCCTCACCCACGGCGTGAAGGAGGGGCATATTCATTTCAATTTTGACGGAGCCACCACGCTCATCGTGAAGACCTTCGGGGAGGTCGGCGACTGCCTGGACCGCTATATGGAGAGCGACAGCAGCGACGGCTGTGGTTCTTCCGGCGACGACGGCAGCTGCAGTTCTTCCTCTGGGGGAGCAGGAGTGACGACGGCTCCGATGACTCCCCAGACGTCCACTTCAAGGAGGAGGACTCAGACTAGGCGCAGGCGGCTCTGTAGTCGGAATCTTGGAGGCGGCGCTGCTCGAGCTTGGCCCCTCTTCTTTTGTGTTGTCTTTTCTTTCCTGTGGTGAACCATGCTGACCCCACGGGGGTGCGTAAGAACGATTATGGCCCTCACGCCTCAAGCTTAACGCTGTCATTGGTATTCCTCGTCAGGGTTGTCCCCTTCCTTATGATCGCCTTAATGCTTTGCGTTGCTAGGACCCAGCCCCCGAGCGTGATTTGGACGTCGCTAGGATATTAGACCTTGATGCCTGGGACAGGCCAAGATGCAAGGGGGCCGAAGAATGGTAGGAGCTCCCAAGGCGCGATGCTCAGGAGGTCTTCCTTGACGCGCAAGTAGCTCGCGCGAGAGAAATGGCCTCCACCTTCCGCTTCGCAATGGGCCCATGTAAGCCCCACGAGGGGCGCGTGAAATATCATTGTCCCTTGCAAACAACACCTTTGCGGCTTGAACCATGCGTCCGCTCCTAAGGTTCCCTCTCGGAGTTTTCCCCTTTTCCCTTGCTTGCTTGAGCGCACCGCATCGTCGGGGCCCAGCCGCCGAGTGAGCCACAGCCGTATGGTATGCCAGGTCGAGATGTCCGTACAAGACCAGGAGGTGAGGAGTTCCGGGGGCCAGTGGAGGCTCCCGAGGCGCAATGCTCAAGGATCCCCCTTCGGCATGCAAGTCGCTCGTACGAAGGAAAAGGCTAGCGATGGCGAGCGTGGGAACCCTTTATTTTGAACGACGTGCACTCGTTGGCTTGCACTTGGGTGTCACGTGAGGGAACCAGGCACAAAGGGCCTCAGTGGGGTGACGTGCACGGGGGCAGACCCGTGAGCCAAAGCCCAGTCCCTTAGGTTTTTCGGTGCTGCTGGGACTGACCCAAGCACATGCACCGTGCCCAGCCCCCACTTGCATGAGGCTCAAGAGGTAGACATCGAGCGCACGCGACCCGTGATAAAAAACCCAACGAAATGCCACAAGGCTCAAAAACCAAAGCTTTCATTAAAAGAGATCACAAATTTGTTTACAAGCAAAAACAGGCGTGACCGCCGCGTCTGGCGCGGGCCGGCTTGAGGTTGGTGCGGCCCGTGGGCGCCCTCATTGATTTATTCCGCCAACGCGGAGCATGGGGCTTCCACTTGGGCGTGGGCATGATCGTCGATCGATTGTTCCGCCAGCACGGAGCATGGGGCTTCCACTTTGGCATGGGCATGATCACGGTTCGATCGTTCCGCCAGCACGGAGCATGGGGCTTCCACTTGGGCATGGGCATGATCGCGGTTCGATCGTTCTGCCAGCGCGGTGCATGGGGCATCCTCTTGGGCGTGAGCATGATCGCGGTTCGATCGTTCTGCCAGCACGTAGCATGGGGCTTCCACTTGGGCGTGGGCATGATCGTGGTTCAATCTTCCGCCAACGCGAAGCATGGGGCTTCCACTTGGGCGTGGGCAGGAGTTCTTCCGGGGTCGAGGGGCGGCGCACCAGGAGGCTCCGGGGCATGTACAGCCGCACCTCATTCTTACGTGGGAGGATCACGGGGTAGAACTTGCAGAGGTGCTTGATGTTCCATGCGTTTTGCACGGGTATCCCATCCTCCATCTCCAGGCGGGCGGCGCCTGGCCTAGAGTCATGGACGACCCTGAAAGGGCCTTCCCACATGGGCGAGAGATTGTGGAGGCCCTCTCTGTAAAGGATACACCGTAGGACGAGATCCCCGACTTCGAGGGTACGAGGGCGGACGTTGTTGTGATAACACCGAGAGGCCTGGTGGTACCTCGCTACGCGAAGGGCGGCCAGGTGGAGGGCCTCCTCGAGGAGCAAAAGATCGGTCCCCTGCGAGTCATCCTGACGCACCTCAACAAACAACAAGACCTACGGGGAGCCATGCTTAAGCTCCGCGGGAAGGACCGCCTCAGTCCCGTAGACGAGGAAGAACGGGGTTTCGCCGGTTTGCTTGGTCGCGGTGGTGCAGATGGACCACATCACGGACTACAGCTCATATAGCCAACCCTTCCCACAGGCTTCAAGCTTCTTCTTGAAGCTCCGAGTCTTGAGGCCCTTGAGGACCTCGGCGTTGGCGTGCTCGGCCTGGCCATTACTTCGTGGGTGCACCATGGAAGCCTAGCATATTTGCGTACCAAGGTTAGCAGAATATGACCTGAAGAGGCCGCTTGTAAATTGGGAGCCGTTTTCGATGATGATCCGATTGGGGACGCCGAATCGGCACACGAGGCCCTTGATGAACTTTACGGTCGAGCTTGCTGAGATGGTGCGCACGGGCTCGACCTCCGTCCACTTGGTAAACTTGTCGATGGCGACGTAGAGGTAGCTGTATCCACCTGCCGCGCGCGGGAAGGGGCCCAGTATGTCTAGCCCCGATACCGCAAAGGGCCAGAAGAGCGGAATCGTCTGAAGTCCCTGCGCGGGCTGGTGGATCTGCTTGGAATGGAACTGGCAGGCTTCACAGGATTGGACCAGCTTTGGGGTGTCACGGAGCGCAGTAGGCCAATAGAAGCCGCTGCGGAACACCTTACCGGCAATGGTTTGTGACGATGAGTGGTGCCCGCAATCCCCTACATGGATATTGGCGAGCAGTTCCTACCCTTGCCCCTCTCAGATGCAGTGCGGCAAGACGTCATTGGGCCGCCTGCGGTATAGCTCACCGTCCTGCAGGTAGTAAGCGGTGGCCTGCCGGACGACGCGCTCCGCTTCCACATCTTCCGTGGGGAGGTCACCGCGAAGCAGGTAGGCTTTGAACTTGAAAGCACATTTGCTCCCTTGGTGGTTTTGGTAATTAATAACAACATATAAGTCATTGAACTAATGTTTCCACTATGTATATTTCAGGAAAAGTTCAATGATAGGGATGGCAAAAGGATTGTGAAGATTGTGGAAATACCACAAGATGCAAGGAAATGGATTGGCAAAGCTTCAAGCAAGAGGACTCTACATTTTACTTTGTGAGAAATCACTTTGAGTCCATAGGAAAGCCAATACTATTAAAAGGGGGTAAGGTTTTGTTGGTGAACAAAATGCTCATACGTTCACAAGTGTTAGTCACCAAAAACACCCACAAGCTCTTCCACAAAAGTCTGTCCAAACTCAAATATCCAAAATCGGTGCAACCAACACATCCACTCGGTGCCACCGATTACCAAACTCAGACAGACACTAGCCAAACCCTAGCCACTTCGGTGCAACCGATTCTGCTTCGGTGCCACCAAGTTTAGGTTGCCAACTTTCTGTTATGCAAATTCACAATATCGGTACCACCGAGATTGTTGGATCGGCGTCACCGAGAATGGGCAATCTGACCGTTGGTCACCTTATCGGTGCAACCGAGTTTCCTATATTGGTCTCACCAAGATTCAAAAGTTGCCACCTTTTGGTCACTTCGGTACCACCGAGATTAACACATCGGTGTCACCGAGTTGGTCATTTTGTGTGTAATGGTTGGATTTTTGGGGATGCCTATATATACCCCTTCACCACCACCCACTCAAAAGAGAAGCACTCAGAACTATTCCATACTTGCCCCATCCAGTTTTCTGAGAGAGAGCCACCTACTCATGTGTTGAGGTCAAGATCTTCCACTCCAACCATATGGATCTTGATTTCTAGCCTCCCCAAGTTGCTTTCCACCAATCCCATCTCTTCCACCAAGCCAAATCTATGAGAGAGTGATTGTGTATTGAGGAGTCTATCATCTAGAAGCACAAGAGCAAGAAGTTCATCATCATTACCGGGCCTATTACCTTTTGGAGGGTGGTGCCTCCTAGATTGGTTAGGTGTTGCTTGGGAGCCTCCTACTTCGTGTTGTGGAGTTGAACCAAGAAGTTTGTAAGGGCAAGGAGATCGCCTACTTCGTGAACATCTACCCATAGTGAGGCTAGTCCTTCGTGGACTGAAGCCGTTATGGAATAGTCAAGGTTGCTACTTCGTGGACCCTTATGGGTGGAGCCCTCCGTGGACTCTCGCGACCGTTACCCTCCGTGGGTTGAGGACTCCATAAACGTGGATGTACGATAGCACCACCTATCGGAACCACGGGAAAAATCATCGTGTCTACAATTGCGTTTGATCTTCCTACCCTATCCTTTCTACTCATGCTTGTTGTTACTTTCCGCTGCTATACTCTTAGACATGCATGTGTAGGGTGTACTTGACTTGCCATGAAATGCTAAAACTGCCAACTCTAAAATTTGGGAAAAGGTAGAATTTTTATTTGGTCAAGTAGTCTAATCACCCCCCCCCTCTAGACATAATTTTGGTCCTACAAGTGGTATCAGAGCTTTGGTCTCCATTGCATTGGTCTCACAACCTAGGAGTGTATGGCGTCTAGTGAGGTAAATTATCACCGTAGAGGTCCGTACTTTGATGGCACTAATTTTGCTAGTTGGAAGCACAAAATGAAAATGCATATTCTTGGTCATAACCCCGCCATTTGGGCTGTTGTTCGTGTTGGCTTGCAAGGTGAATTCTTTGGTGATGGAAAGGAACCGGATCGTGAAGCGATCGCGGAAGAATTGAAGATGTTGCAATACAATTCTCAAGCATGTGACATTCTCTTCAACTGCCTATGCCCCGAAGAATTCAACAAAATCAGCCATCTTGAGAATGCAAAAGAGATTTGGGATACTTTGGTTGATATGCACGAAGGAACCGAGTCCGTGAGAGAATCCATGTTAGATGTTTTTCAAAGTCAGCTTGACAAGTTCAAGATGAAGGATGGTGAAGGAGTCGCAGAGATGTACTCTAGGCTAGCTCTCATCACCAATGAGATTGCCGGCTTAGGAAGCGAAGAAATGACCGACAAATTCATCATCAAGAAGATACTTAGAGCTTTGGATGAGAGATACGACACCGTGTGCACATTGATCCAAATGATGCCCAACTACAAAGATCTCAAGCCTACGGAAGTCATTGGAAGGATTGTTGCTCATGAGATGACACTCAAAGACAAAGAAGAGCTTCACCACAAGTCTAGCGGTGCTTACAAAGCCACAAGTGATGCTCCCGCAACTTCAAGCAACAACCTTGTCACCAATCAAGAGATAAGCCTCATGGTTAAGAAATTCAACAAGTTCTACAAGAATATAGGCAAAGAACGAAGCTCCAACTCAAGATATGATGAGAAGCGTTCGTCTAGTCGTGACCGCAATTGCTACAATTGTGGGAAGCCCGGACACTACTCCAATGAGTGCACCGCTCCCTACAAACGAAGAGAAGAGTCACCTCGAAGACGACGCTCAAGGAATGAATCACCTCAAAGAGAGAGAAGGAGTAGAGATGATTGTTATGAACGAAGACCCTCAAGGAGAAGTAGAGATTCGGAGAAGAAGGACAAGGACACCAAGAGCTCCACAAGAAGAAAACATCAAGCTCATTTTGGTGAATGGGTTTCCGGCTCCGACTCCGACAACAACTCCGAGAGAAGCTATCACTCCGACTCCGACTATAGTCAAGATGATGGTGTTGCCGGAATTGCTCTAGTGACTACCAACTCCTATGATCTATTTGATTCACCAAACGAAGGGAGTGGAAGTTGCTTCATGGCTAAAGGCCCCAAGGCATCACACTCCGAGTATCTTGATTTCAATAGTGATGAAGATGACTTGCTTTGTGATGATGACTTGCTCTTTGATAAGACTAGTGATGTTAGTCAAAATGAACTTGATAATTCTCATGCTATTCAAGATAAGTCAATTGATGATGATAAGATGAAAATAGAAGAACTAACTAAAGAACTAAACACTCTTAAGTTAGCTCATGAATCTACTCTTGAAGATCATAGACAGCTTGTAAGAACTAATGAGAAGCTACGCTTCGAGAAGCTCAACTTGGAGCAAGAGCATGAGTTTCTTAAAGCTATCAATGACGATCTCCGAAAGAAGACTTCATCTTATCTAGACAAACAACTACTCTTGTCTACATTCATGCCTCAAGTTAAAACCAAACAAACTAGTAACAAAGGCAAGAAAGGTTCTTCATCTGTAGCAACAATAAAAATGCTAAACCTAATGATGTTGCTTCTAGTAGTTCTATTGATTCCACTAATGATGATTCTATTAGCCAAGTTACACTTGAGCAAGAAAATGCTTTATTGAAAGGAATTATAGAGAAAGGTATCTACAAGAGTCTTGCCGGTTGTAAGCAATTTGAGGAAATTGTACGCAAGCACGGAGGATACCGAAAGAACCATGGTGTTGGCTACTTCAACGCTAATGGAGTTGAATGGGAAGAAGGTCAATACCCCAAGCCCAAGTTTGTTCCTCAAAAGGAGAAGTATGAAAATACTCTTCCCAAGGGGACAAACACTCAAGATGACCTTCCACTACAAGACCACAAGCTCAACGGCATGAACAAGCTTCAAGAGGACATTGTCTCATATGAAGATGAATCCCAAGCCTTGGTGGAGTGGGCTCCCAAGGCTACTTCAAGCTCAACTTCTACAAAGGCTACTACAACACCAAGTATCCCCATCAACTTGATGTGGGTCCCCAAGAATAAGAACTAGATAGTTCTTGAGGGGTGACTCCGCTAATGAAATTCACTCACATTCATTATTGGCAAGAATTATGTGCAATCAACATCAACTCTATGCAATAGTTCAAGGAGTCACACATTCCCTCAAAGGTAAGCAAGGGACAAGGTAATCAACAAATCAATGGACATCATTACATATGCTTTGCACTCCATGTCCATATATATCCTTGTATTTGTCTCTTGTGTGTTGGGACTAACCCATGTAGGTGAGAAGAGTAAGGAAACAACAAGGATGCTCCCAACTCTTGGTGATCTTTATCAACCTTGAGTATCCACCACTACCTCACCAACATGAAGTCTTCATCAACAAAATCCAAGGTTAGTTCATCCCTCCTATGGGGGGATGTCACATCAAGGGGGAGCTTTACTCTAAGACTTGAGTCAAAGCATCTCTTAGCATGTGACAACATTAAATGCTTTATGTAAAAGTGGTAACCCCACTTGTGCTTAAACGATGAGTTTGACCTATGATCAAGCATTCTTACTTGGCTCCTAAGTCAAAATACTCATATATAGATGACTTCGTCATCGCCAAAGTGCTTGTTAGATGCTAGTATTTATGTGCATGTTTGTCATGATTTCATTTGACATCTTATTGTGTGAGCATGTTGGTCTGCATTTATTTTCCCATTCGAGGACATCCAATTGTTGTTATTAGGCTTTTGATTTATCTTTTGCCAATTGGATGGACAAGAATGCCTAGGACCACTCTTTAGCTATCTATGCTTTCTCACCTCATATTCCATTCATGTTGCATCACAAAACTTGAACAAGTACTTTTCGATCCCTCTGTGTGTGGAGCACTCGGAGTTCCGTGTCGACAAGGACTGACCATTAAAACCTCCCAAGTGCATCTCGGTGAAATCAACCCACAATTATCGGTCTCACCGAATGCCTAGGGTTGATCTAGTTTTCAATCTCGGTACTACCGATTCCATATTCTCGGTTACACCGAGTTTCCCTGTCAGCTGATAGTTGAGGAACTCGGTGACACCGAAAATTTAGAATCGGCGTCACCGACAGTGAAGGGTATATAAACTGTGGTCCCGGCGGTTCGAAAATTCAATCTTCAATCGTCGCGCCCCAAACCCTAAGCTGCCGCAGAAGGACCCCCTGGTCGTCACCCTTGTCTCCCCGCGCTCCTCCGCCGCTGGGATCCTCGCCGTCGACGGGCATCTTCGCCGTCGTCGCCGCCGTAGCGGATCCGTCGCCGAGTTACGGTATGGATTCGATTTTCCTTGCGCTCCCCGTCTGATTCTCGCGCATTGGATTTGATTTTATCTATAAGCCACCATTTGCAATCCCTACTATCCTCTAAAAACTTCCTGTAGTTAGCGAATGATTGATTTTCTAGGGTTTACCGTTCGCCCGATGGAACTCGGTGGAACCGAAGCAAACAAATCGGTGTCACCGATTTGCCCCTCTGTGCTGCTGAGAACTTTCTCGGTGAAACCGAGTACTCCCTTTCGGTCTCACCGAAAGGAGTGCCAAGTTTCTGTTAAAGAGAAAGTCAGTCTCGGTAGCACCGAAACCTTTGCTTCGGCTGTACCGATTTTCATGTGACAGAATGTAAACCTTGAGAATCTTTTGTTCAAACTTTCAAAAACCAGCTGAAAATTTTGTGATGACTCATCTTCTTCTGCTCCTCTATACTCTATTCACAGGGTTAGTATGTCAAGTGCTAAGGACAGTGAGAACAACTTCCAAGAGGAGAACATTGTCATGAGTTCAGGCACTAGTCCTGAGTCCAGTTCCTCTTCAGATCCAGGCACTCCCAGTTCTCATGGGTTGCCCAAGGCTGCTACAAGGGCTAGGAAGAAGCTGAATTCAGATGAGGAGGATTCAGATTTTGTGCCAGAGGAGATTCTTGCCAAGAAGCAAGAGAAGGCTGCCAAGAAGTCTGCTAATGAAGCTACCTCTTCAAGGAGAGCTGTCAGAAAAGAGTATGCTAGCTCTGAAGCTATGAGAGCACCTGAAAGTGCTAGAGCTACCATGACTGTTGAGCCCCCAAAGAAGTCATTGCCTAAGAAGGCAGGTGAGAAGAAGGGAGCTAGGAAGAGGATTGTCTATGTCACTGGTAGGCAGACCTCCATGTTTGAGGACCCTGAGGAGGCTGCTGATGCTGCTGCTGAGGAGGAGGAAGAACATGTTGAGAAGGCCCCTCCCAAGAAGAAACAAAAGAAGCTTATGTCTGATGCTATGCCAAAGACTGGCACAACTAAGAACACCAAGTATGCCCCCAAGAAGGCTGCTGCTGAAAAGCCTAAGAGGTTATCCAGGCAAATTCCAGCTTCTGAAAAGAACAAAGGAACCACCTCCAGAGTTGAGGATGAAGATGTTATGTCTGCTTTGATGAAGCTAAGACCACACCTTCCAGTACATAATGCCAACTATCCACTTGCTGAAGATATGAAGAAGAGGAAGGATTCTGGTTTGAGGGCATGGAGAGCTGCTGATCCATATGCCCAAAGGAGGAAGACAGCTGTGGACTACAGGTTCTACACCAAAGAGCAACATGATTTCTATGAAACTGTGCTATTTGACAAGAGTCCAGCTGTGAGTGACATGAGGTATGTGGACTGGAAATTCATTAAGGAGAATGAAGACTACTTTCCAAGTTTCCAAGACAATTTCCACTGCATTGGTTTGGATGAGTTTGTTGGCAGAGAGTTTACTGCTTGGAATGATGAGATGATCATGCAATTCTACTCCACTGCACATTTCTATGGAGATGGTAGGATTGTATGGATGACTGAAGGTGCAAGATATGAGTCCACTGTTGAGGAATGGGCTGCAATCTTAGGAGTCCCAGAGGTATAGGATGGTGACTTGGATGTCTACTCAGAATCCAAGGAGAGCCACAATGCTATGGCCAACATGTACAATGAGATCCCTGCTGCTCATGTGAAGTCTCACAAGCTAGGATCCATCTACTTTCTTTAGGCTGGCCTCCGTACCATGAACACCATTCTGAGGCATACCTTGATGCCCAAGTTAGGAGATGACAAGATGATTCGAGGCTACTCCATCAACATGTTGATCCATCTTGACAGACACACCAGGATTAGAGTCATGGACTTGATTGTTGAGACAGTTAAGAGGGTTGCTGCTGATCAGAAGCGCTCTTGCTGCTATGCACCCTATATCCAGATGCTCATCAACTCTAAGCTGTAGAAGCACATATTTGCTCTGGACAGACCCCACTTGCCCCTACAGCTAGATCTCGAGGACAACATTGTGGTGATGGACCCAGAACATCCCACATCAGCTGCAGCTCAGGTAGAGGCAGAGGCAGCTAGAGCCACTAGTGCTCCAGTTCCTCCAGTTGCCACTCCAACTCCATCCATGACATCTGCAGAGATCTTCGCCGACGCTGTTCTCTCGACTCCTTCATCAACAACCGGAGGAGATCAGCCCAAGAACGCTTAGATATATGCCTTTGAACTTTTTGGTAACTTGTTGCCAAAGGGGGAGAAGTTTATATAGATCTTTAGGATTCGAGTGAGAGAGCGTTTGGTTTTTATTGCTTTTTCAAAAACACACATAGTTCACTCACCTTTGGCTATGCTTTGTGTTTTGATCATACACTTAATGTGTGTTGTGCTACTATTTCCTATCATCTTAATGCTTATGAGATGATCATTATCTTGTTTGGTTGTGTTGTGCTATGATGTTCACTCTTATAATTCTCGCACACCACCAAGTTGTATGTGACATGGAAGAAGTGCCCCATGTACCTAATCGATTGTGCATTTGCATTCAAACGCAAATTTAAAATAATGCACAAATTTAGGGGGAGCTCTTGCTTATCACATACTTCTCAAAGCGATGATTATATTCATTGATTATATCTTTGTCGAAGCTTTGATCTATATGTTGTCATCAATTACCAAAAAGGGGGAGATTGAAAGCACATTTGCTCCCTTGGTGGTTTTGGTAATTAATAACAACATATAAGTCATTGAACTAATGTTTCCACTAAGTATATTTCAGGAAAAGTTCAATGATAGGGATGGCAAAAGGATTGTGAAGATTGTGGAAATACCCCAAGATGCAAGGAAATGGATTGGCAAAGCTTCAAGCAAGAGGACTCTACATTTTACTTTCTGAGAAATCACTTTGAGTCCATAGGAAAGCCAATACTATTAAAAGGGGGTAAGGTTTTGTTGGTGAACAAAATGCTCATACGTGCACAAGTTTTAGTCACCAAAAACACCCACAAGCTCTTCAACAAAAGTCTGTCCAAAGTCAAATATCCAAAATCAGTGCAACCAACACATCCACTCGGTGCCACCGATTACCAAACTCAGACAGACACTAGCCAAACCCTAGCCACTTCGGTGCAACCGATTCTACTTCGGTGCCACCGAGTTTAGGTTGCCAACTTTCTGTTACGCAAATTCACAATATCGGTACCACCGAGATTGTTGGATCGGCGTCACCGAGAATGGGCAATCTGACCGTTGGTCACCTTATCGGTGCAACCGAGTTTCCTATATCGGTCTCACCGAGATTCAAAAGTTGCCACCTTTTGGTCACTTCGGTACCACCGAGATTAACACATCGGTGTCACCGAGTTGGTCATTTTGTGTGTAACGGTTGGATTTTTGGGGATGCCTATATATACCCCTTCACCACCACCCACTCAAAAGAGAAGCACTCGGAACTATTCCATACTTGCCCCATCCAGTTTTCTGAGAGAGAGCCACCTACTCATGTGTTGAGGTCAAGATCTTCCACTCCAACCATATGGATCTTGATTTCTAGCCTCCCCAAGTTGCTTTCCACCAATCCCATCTCTTCCACCAAGCCAAATCTGTGAGAGAGTGATTGTGTATTGAGGAGTCTATCATCTAGAAGCACAAGAGCAAGGAGTTCATCGTCATTACCGGGCCTATTACCTTTTGGAGGGTGGTGCCTCCTAGATTGGTTAGGTGTCGCTTGGGAGCCTCCTACTTCGTGTTGTGGAGTTGAACCAAGAAGTTTGTAAGGGCAAGGAGATCGCCTACTTCATGAAGATCTACCCATAGTGAGGCTAGTCCTTCGTGGACGGAAGCCGTTATGGAATAGTCAAGGTTGCTACTTCGTGGACCCTTATGGGTGGAGCCCTCCGTGGACTCTCGCGACCATTACCCTCCGTGGGTTGAAGACTCCATAAACGTGGATGTACGATAGCACCACCTATCGGAACCACGGGAAAAATCATCGTGTCTACAATTGCGTTTGATCTTCCTACCCTATCCTTTCTATTCATGCTTGTTGTTACTTTCCGCTGCTATACTCTTAGACATGCATGTGTAGGGTGTACTTGACTTGCCATGAAATGCAAAAACTGCCAACTCTAAAATTTGGGAAAAGATAGAATTTTTATTTGGTCAAGTAGTCTAATCACCCCCCCCTCTAGATATACTTTCGGTCCTACAGAACTCCGCGACCCAGCCATTCTCTTGAGGCTCCAGCGCCAGCAGTAGGCGATCTCCTGAGGGCGGGCCATAGTCCAGCGTGCCTGTTCCTAGTGCGGGTGGTAGCTCCTCGCGCAACAGCGTGGTGCCGACGGCGAGCGGCACGGCCAACGGCTTGAGGAACCTTTCTTCAAAGACGTCGGGGCTTTGGGCCTCGCGGCGTGACGCTCGCTTGGCAATGTCATCGGCTTCTTTGTTGGCGCCACGTGGGATGTGCTGCAGCTCCAAGCCAAGGAAACGTTTCTCAAGTTTGTGTACCTCCTCCAGGTAGGCTGCCATGTGCTCGTCCTTGGGCTTGTAGTTTTTGTTGGAGAAAGTGACGAGGAGCTAACAGTCGCCGCCGGCGGCGACGAGCTTGGTGATGCGACCCAACCAAGCATCTCGGTCTATGTCCGCCGGGGGTAGCGAAGCAGCTCGCGCGCCATGAACAGCGCGGCCCTTGCGTCCACGTGCCCAAGGTGGGCGCAGGGGGAGGAAGCCGCGGTGGTGCAGCCACCCTGCTGTTCGCAGGCACCCAGGTCGGTGGTGGCGGGAGCTTTAGTGCCGACGGGGCGGTGACGACCATCACGGCTCGCAAGCGCGTCCTGAGCGGCGTGGGCCGCCCGGCGCTCGGTAGAGCCACGATGAGCGTCGGCCATAGGGTTGGCGAAGCTAGAGCCGGAGCTTTGAGAACAGTGGTGCACCCCTACCTGGCGTGCCAAATGTCGGAATCGGGGCTCCGGGGAGCCAAGGAAGTTCAAACTCTAGGGTGCGCGAGTTCTCTAGCCCTACTCTCCCTCGGAACCTCACGACGACACTCCGGCAAGCTCGAGCTAAGGAAAAAGAGCAGTAGACACGGCCGTTTACCCAGGTTCAGGCCACCTTGCGGTGTAAAACCCTACTCCTGTTTGAATGGATTGCTCGAGGATCGGAGCGAGTACAAAGGTGTGTTGTTGCTAACTGAGGTCGACCCCCCTCTATGCTTGCGGCGTCTCCCCCTTATACCGGCCCCGGTCTTCTTCCCTCGGAAACACACGTCGGGAAGGGTTGCCACAATGGCCAGTTTGAAGGGGGACAGGGCTGCAGCTTATCCGAACAAAAAGCGGTCTTTGCGTGCAAAAGCCTCCCATCGTGATGCACTGGTGGGCTCGGGGATGACATCCGTCCTGCCGAGCCCCTGTCCTTGGTCTTCTTTCACCAAACATGAAACCTTTGGGAGTTGCTTTGGGAGCGGGGTCAGCTGGCCCCGCTCCCCTAGCACCAAAGAGGAAGTCCTCCCCGTCCAGGCCTTCTGCCATGGCTCCTGGCACCGCTTGGTATGGAGCGCGTCGTCCATGCACGTGCTCAGACCGCACGACCCTGCCAAGCCATCCTAGGCCATTCTCCCCCTCGAGGGACCCATACCCAGCCACGGGAAGCGAGCCTCGCGAGGCTCTCGACAACGCCGGCTAGCGGGCCCCTCGCGAGGCGGAGGCCCTTCGTGAGGGTCCTTCTTGTGTAGTTTAGTGACATGCCATGTCGGGTCCATGTCGTGCGCCGGGTCTTGGGCCGCAGGCAGACGGGCTTGGGTAACCTGAGTCCCATGGGCCCGACAGGGCTGGGTTATTTACTGGGCCGCCAGGTAACTTTTCCTCTTTTTTCCATTCCTTTTTTGTCGGCGTACGACGATCTATGGGGCCGGCAAGGCCCCTTTCGTGCTTCAGCAAGGGAAATCCTATAACGCAAAGAGCATCACCGGACCGTGCACGTGCGAGCGTTTAGACATGTTCGGGCTACCAGAGCGTAATACCCTATGTCCTGTGTGGTTATGGATTATTCAGGTTCACAGTACAGGAGCATCGCTACCCGACAAGGATGCTCGGAGAGCGTCGCTACGAGTGTACATGACCGGAGTGTCGACCCTTCTAAAGGTAGCCATGGACCTCCTTTTATAATTCAAGTGGCTACTACAGTGGCTATAAAGGTCTTTACGCAGAGTAAAGAATGTATATCCCTCTGCTAAAACTGCTGGCAACAGCGATAGTGGGAAATACCTAACTCTGACACACTAGGACAGGCACATTAAATGCGCCATGAGGTGGCGCGCTGGCGACGTCTTCCGGCAAGGGTTGCCTCTCCTTCTGTGCCGTTCGCCCAGCTACCTCTTATTCTTTTGACACGTCGTAGGACGGGTGTCATTAAAGCTACTGTAAATCCTGGAAAACTGCCACGCGCCCTGACTAGCTTCACCTACCCGCCTGCCCGCTCGACACCTAGCTGATGTAGACAATCAGCCCAGCGATGTGGAGCGACGGCTTGGCGGGTGCACTAGTGTCCGAGCCCCCCCCCCCCCCCCCCCCGCAAGGGAGGCTTGCCGGTTCGCTCGAGCCCTAGTGCTTAGTGGCTTGGAGTTCAGTTCCAGCCCAGCAGGGTCTTGCCGGTCTGGAGGCTGCGGTCGTAAGGTGCACTAGTCAGGGTACTAAGGGCCCCGTTCTTTAATACACCGACAGGAGCCCTCGGGCCTGGGCCACACTTGCGTCCGTGACGTTTGTTGGGCTAGGCCCAAAAACTTTGCACATGCATACGCGGAAGCAATTACCTACGGTTATGTTGATTCTCAGCTTCGCCCACGACGCGCATTGACTGCGGGTCGTGGGAATGGCGGAGCGAGATGGTTGCTTCGAGGGGTCTGATATGTCTCCAATGTATCTATAATTTTTGATTGTTCCATTCTATTATATTATCATTCTAGGATACATTTTGAGTAATTATTTACCAATTTATATTATTTTTGAGCACTAACCTATTAACCCAGTACCCAGTGTCAGTTCCTGTTTTTTGTGTGTTTTTTGTTTCGCAGAAATTCCATATCAAACGTAGTCCAACTGCGATAAAAATTTAGGGAGATTTTTTTGGAATATATGTGAATTTTGGGAGTCGGAATTAACGCAAGACAGTGCCCGAGGGAGGCACAAGCCAACAGGGCGTAGCCTAGGGGGGCGCTCCCTAATGGCTTGTGCCTCCCCCCTTAAGTCGTTTGGGGCTCTCCTTTCGCCGCAAGAAAGATATTTTTGCGATAAAAATCCCCTCAAAATTTCAGCCCAAACAGAGCTACGGATCTCCGGATATTTAAGAAACGGTGAAGGGGTCAGAAACCAGTCACGAAAAGAGAAGAGAAACCGAGAGAGAGATCCAGTCTCGGAGGGGCTCCTGCCCTCCGGGAGCCATGGCGGCCATGGACCAGAGGGGAAACCCTCCTCCTACCTAGGGAAGAGTCCAAGTAAGAAGAAGAATAAGGAGGGGGCTCTCTCCCCCTCTCTCCCGGTGGCGCTGGAGCGCCGCCGGGGCATCCATCATGACAACGATCTACACAAACAACTTCGTTGCCGTCACCATCAACTCTCTCCCCCTCTATGCAGCGGTGTAAAACCTCTCTTCCCCACTGTAATCTCTACTTAAACATGGTGCTTAATGCTATATATTATTATCCAATGATGTGTGGCCATCATATGATGTTTGAGTAGATTCCTTTTGTCCTATGGGTTGATTGATGATCGTGATTGGTTTGAGATGTATGTTCTATTTTGATGCTATCCTATGGTGCCCGCCGTGTCATGCAAGCATGTGGGATCCCCTCTGTAGGGTGTTGCAATATGTTTATGATTCGTTTATAGTGGGTGGCTAGAGTGACAGAAGCTTACACTCAAGTAAGGGGATTGTTTACGTATGGGATAAAGGGGACTTGATGTTTAATTCTATGGTTGGGTTAACCTTAATGAATTTCTAGTAGTTGCGGATACTTGCTAGAATTTCAATCATAAGTGCATATGATCCATGTATGGAAAGTATGTTAGCGTATGCTTCTCCCTCATATAAAACTGCAACAATGATACCGATCTAGTTATCGACTGCCTAGGGACAAATCTTTCTCTTGTGCTACAAAAAGCTTTCTACTAAACAATTAACTTATTTAATATTTATCTAAATAGCCCCTAACTTTTATTTACTTGCTCTTTATTACCTTGCAAAACTATCTTTACACCTACTAAGTACTTCTAGTTTCTTTCCCGCAAAGTAGTGTCATACTTGTTCTAGTTAAAGTAAGCGTTAGCGTGCGTAGAGTTGTATCAGTGGACGATAGAACTTGAGAGAATATTAATTCTACCTTTAGCTCCTCATTGTGTTCGACACTCTTACTTATCAAAAAAGGCTACAAACGATCCCCTACACTTGTGGGTTATCAAGACCTTTTTCTGGCGCCGTTGTCGGGGAGCAATAGCGTAGTGGTTCATATTCTCGTGTGTGCTTGTTTGCTTTATCACTAAGTAATTTTTACTTTATGTTATTAGTTGTTTTCTATCTTTAGATATAGGTAGGAAATGCAAAATAACAAAAAAATTAGATGTACTTGCTGCTCCAAAAGTTGAGGAACCACTAGTGTTCCGTACTACCGAAAAATATTACTTGGATCATCTTCGATCCCTTTCGTGCTCGTGGTGAAACCCCAACTAGCTTAGTTGATGGAAAATCTTTAGATGAGAATGCTTATTTTGTGCGTCATCGGTTGTCTCAAAAAGGGAGAATTTTAAGCCATCAAATAAAATATTTGATGTGTTATGCTTGGAATCTATGTGAAATTTATGATTTTACTTGTTGTTCTGAAGAAACTAAAAAACACCTTCCCTACCAATGTGTGTTTCATGATAATGAAATACTATCTTCTTATGCCAAGGAGGCCTATTGTTATTTTGATGTTGAGCAAATTGAAGAATTTGTTGCTTTTAAGGGTGCACATGAAATTTCTTATTTGATTGAAAAGTATGATGATGTTCCTTACAAATCTGAAAATTTTTCCATACTTAAATATTGCTATGAGAATTATGAATACAATGCTGATATTATTAAAAAATTTGAGAGAATGTCTGCTGCATTGGAAGAGACTAATATTTTGCAGGAATCTATGGAAGAAGAAATTGCTGAAACTGTGAGCTCATTAGATGAACAAGATGAGGAGGAGAGCGAAAACCAAAAGGAGGAAGAGCGGATTAGCTACCCATGCCCACCTTCTAATGAGTGTATCAATTCCACTCATACATTGTTTAATTTCCCATCGCAAATATCGAAGGATGAATGCTATGATGGTTGCTATGATCCCTTGGATTCGTTTGAAATATTCCTTTTTTCATGAACTTGATGCTTGCTATGCTTCTGGCCATGATGCCAATACGAATGATGATTATGGATATGAAATTTCTATAGTTCCTTATGTTAATAATGAAATTGTTGCTATTGCACCAACACATTATAGTCCTATTATCCTTTTGAATTCTCCCAACTACACTATATTCGAGAAGTTTGCACTTATTAAGGATTATATTGATGGGTTGTGTTTTACTACTACACATGATGATTTTGATGGATATAATATGCATGTGCTTGCTGCTCCTACTTCCAATTATTATGAGAGAGGAACCAAATCTTCACCCCTCTATGTTTCCAATACGATAAAATTGCAAGAAACTACTTATGCTATGTATTGGCCTTTACTTTGTGTGAATGAATTGTTCTTGTATGACATGCAAATGCATAGGAAGAGAGTTATACCTCGTTGTCACATGATCTGTATCACCATGTGCTCATTACTTAATTACAAATCATTGTTAATTAAAATTGGCTTTGATATACCTTGGGATTCGGGTGGATCGATTACTTGAGCACTATATGCCTAGCTTAATGGCTTTAAAGAAAGCGCTGCCAGGGAGACAACCCGGAAGTTTTAGAGAGTCGTTTATTTCTGTTGTGTGCTTTTAAAATAATTAAAATCAAAAAAATAAAGTGGGAAACTTAAAACCTTTTCAAAAATAGAAGTGAAAGTGAGAAAGATGAGCACCGTTGAAGTGGGGGGACGTCCTTGAACTTTTGTTCATGCTCATGGAAACTTTGTGAATCTTGATTACAACAACTTTTCCACAAAAATAATTATCCCCTTGTACAAATCCATTGTATCATAAAAATAATGTGCCAAGAATTACCTTTGAGATGTTTGAATTGCTTGTTTGATATGTGTTGTGTAAAAACAAAAACTTTGCTGTAGTGTTTGAATTTTCATATTTTACTGGTGCATGCAAAAATTCTGATTTTTTTACACAATACTGCTATATAAATTATTTATTACATACTAATTGTTCAGAATTTTTTGAGTTACATTAGTATACGTTCCATCTGCATCTTTATAGACTGCCCTATTTTTCACAGATTGCTGTTATAGTTGCTTTGCGTGCTTATGTTTGAATTCTTGTTGAGCCCCAATGACTTGGGAGCCATAGAATTGTGATATCATATAGTGGGTAATGTTAGATTATAATTATGCAATAATGTTATGGCAGCACATGATGAGATTTGATGATTATGTACTAATGTTTCTAATGAAAGTTCTGTCAAGTTTTGTGTGGATGAAGTGTTCGAAGATCGAGGAGGTATCGATATGAGAAGAATAAGGAGAGACAAGAGTTAAAGATGGGGGATGCCCAAGGCACCCCAAGTAAATATTCAAGGAGACTCAAGCATCTAAGCTTGGGGATGCCCTGGAAGGCATCCCATCTTTCTCCTTCAACAACTATCGGTATGTTTCGGTTTTTGTTTTGTTCACATGATATGCGTAAATTCTTGGAGCATCGTGTGCCTTTTATTTTCCTTTTAGAAATGAACAATGATGGTATGGGAAAGTCCATGGTTGATTTATAGAATGCTCTTTGCACTTCACTTATATATTTTGAGTATGGCTTTATAGAATGCTTCATGTGCTTCACTTATATCATTTGAAGTTGGATGTCTGTTTGTCTACATATAGAAAACCGTTATTTATAGAATGCTCTTTTGCTTCACTTATATTTATTAGATCATGTCCAGGTATTTTGTAGAAAGAATTAAAATATCGTTCTTCACTTATATTTGTTTGAGAGTTGATAAATAGTGACGGTAATTTGCATGGGTTATTAGACTAGTCCAAAAATAATAGGTATTCAAAGAATGATAATCAAAACCTTCATGTAGAACATTAAAGAGAAATTATGGGTTAATAATATTGATGTGGTAATGTGAAAGGGTGTGAGTGCATCATTGTTGATTCATAGAAGTGTCGGTATTAAGAGGTGTTAACTTCTTGTTTGTCTAAAAATTAAAAAGGCATGGTGAGGATGTGTGAGCATTTCTATTCCTCGTTAAAATCCTAGTGTTGTTTCGGGTCGGTAGCACTCGATGGTTAACTCCTCCCAAGCTCCTCCCTTGGGGCATGCGAGTAGTACTTTGATTTGTGATAAAGTTTGCAATAAGTATATGAGTTCTTTATGACTAATGTGAAACCATCGACATACGCAATCTCACCTATTCATATTTGGCTAGCCTCTTCGGTACTGTGTTTTGCCCATTCTCACCTCGAGGATCGGTGCAAATCTTGCTGGTACATCCAAACCCCGTGACATGATATTCTCTGTTGCACATAAGCCTCATTATATCTACATCAAAACAGCCACCATACCTACCTATCATGGCATTTCCATAGCCATTCCGAGATATATTGTCATGCAACTTCCACCGTCACTTCATATGACTTGTATTTCCATTGTCATATTGCTTTGCATGATCGTAAGATAGCTAGCATGATATTTACATGGCTTGTCCGTTTTTTGATATCTTTTGCTATGCTAGATCATTGCACATCCTGGTACATTGCTAGAGGCATTCATATAGAGTCATATGATCCTATCAGTTTTTCATATCGAGTTGTAAGTAAATAAAGGTGTGATGATCATCATTATTAGAGCATCGTCCCAGTGAGGAAATAAAAATGGGGGATGCCAAATGAGCCCACAAAAAAATTGGGGGAGGTGAAAAAAGAAAAGGCCCACCAGAAAAACAAATAAATGAGAGAAAAAGAGAGAAGGGGCTTTGCTACTATCCTTTACCACACTTGTGCCTCAAAGTGGCACCCTGTTCCTCACATAGAGAGTCTCATGTTATGTCGTTTTCATATGATCGTGAGAATTTTTTTCATTATAGAACTTGGCTTGTATATTCCGATGACGGGCGTCCTCAAATGCCTGAGGTCTTCATGAGCAAGCAAGTTGGATGCACACCCACTTAGCTTCGTTCGATCTTTCATACACTTATAGCTCTAGTGCATCCGTTGCATGGCAATCCCTACTCCTCACATTTTTATCTATTGATGGGCATCTCCATAGCCCATTGATACGCCGAGTTGATGCGAGACTTTCTTCTCCACTTTTACCCCTGTGAAACCTACCACCACATTCTATTCCACCTATATGCTATGTCCATGGTTCACGCTCATGTATTGCGTGAAGAATAAAAATTTGATGCATATTGAAAAAGTATGATCTAATTGCCTGACTTGGGCACCGTGGTGCTTGACATTTGTATTAATGTGGTGAAGATGGAGCCAGGACTTGCTAATATAATAAGATGAATCGGGGTAAACATTCTTTGAGGATCGTGTACTTTGAAAGATTGATGATTTTGTTGCTTGTGCTTATAAGTATTACTATGTTAATGTTTGTTAATTCATCGTTTCTCAATGAGCATACATGCAAAAGATTACATATTGGGTAGCATGTCACATCAACAATTCTGTTTTTATCATTTACCTACTCGAGGACGAGAATGAATTAACCTTGGGGATGCTTGATAAGTCTCCAACGTATCTATAATTTTTGATTGTTCGATGCTATTATATTATCATTCTAGGATACTTTTTGAGTAATTATTTACCAATTTATATTATTTTTGAGCACTAACCTATTGACCCGGTGCCCAGTGCAAGTTCCTGTTTTTTGTGTGTTTTTTGTTTCGCAGAAATTCCATATCAAACGAAGTCCAAAGGCGATAAAAATTTACGGAGATTTTTTCTGGAATACATGTGAATTTTGGGAGTCGGAATCAACGCAAGATGGTGCCCGAGGGAGGCACAAGCCAACAGGGCACGACCCAGGGGGGCGCCCTGATGGCTTGTGCCTCCCCCTTAAGTCGGTTGGGGCTCTCCTTCAGCCTGATCGGAGTTACCACTACTGCAGGAAGGTCCAAAGACGACACAGCAATAAGAGAACCTTCGACGAAACTGTGTGCGAGGACCCAATCGCAAATGGTATAGTTATAGCTCCGTCGCTAATGACGTGAACTGTGTGCGATGTGATGTCTACTACACAACCTTCTTCTTGTAGACTCATGTTGGGCCTCCAAGCGCAGAGTTTTGTAGGACAGTAGAAAATTTCCCTCAAGTGGATGACCTAAGGTTTATCAATCCGTGGCAGGCGTAGGATGAAGATGGTCTCTCTCAAACAACCCTGCAACCAAATAACAAAGAGTCTCTTGTGTCCCCAACACACCCAATACAATGTTAAATTGTATAGGTGCACTAGTTCGGCGAAGAGATGGTGATACAAGTGTAATATGGATGGTAGATATAGGTTTTTGTAATCTGAAAATATAAAAACAGCAAGGTAGCAAGTAATAAAAGTGAGCACAAACGGTATTGCAATGCTTGGAAACAAGGCCTAGGGTTCATACTTTCACTAGTGCAAGTTCTCTCAACAATACTCACATAGTTGAATCATATGTAAATCCCTCACGTGCGACAAAGAGTTCACTCCAAAGTCACAAATAGCGGAGAACAAACGAAGAAATGATTGTAGGTACAAAACCACCACAAAGTTATCTTTTCCGATCAATCTTATGAGCAATCCCTATAAGTGTCACGAACAGCCCTAGAGTTCGTACTAAAATAACACCTTAGGATACACATCAACCAAAACCCTAATGTCACCTAGATACTCCAATGTCACCACGAGTACCCATGGGCTTGATTATACGATATGCATCACATAATTTCAGATTCATCATGTTCAATCCAACACAAGAACTTCAAAGAGTGCCCCAAAGTTTCTACTGGAGAGTCAAGACGAAAACGTGTGCCAACCCCTATGCATAGATTCCCACGGTCACGGAACCCGCAAGTTGATCACCAAAACATACATCAAGTGGATCAATAGAACATCCCATTGTCACCACGGATATCCCATCGCAAGACATACATCAAGTGTTCTCAAATCCTTAAAGATTCAATCCGATAAGAAAACTTCAAAGGGAAAACTCAATTCATCACAAGAAGATAGAGAGGCGAAAACTCCATATGATTCATCTATATCAATAAAGCTCGCGGTACATCAAGATCGTGTCATCTCAAGAACACGAGGGAGAGAGATCAAACACATAGCTACTGATACATACCCTCAGCCCCGAGGGTGAACTACTCCCTCCTTGTCATGGAGACCGTCGGGATGATGAAGATGGCCTCCGGTGATGGTTTCCCCCTCCGGTAGGGTGCCGGAACGGGCTCCCGATTGGTTTTTCGTGGCTCTGGAGGCTTGCGGCGGCGGAACTCCCGATCTAGGTTTCTTTTTGGAGGTTTCTATATTTATAAGAGTTTTTGGCGTTGGTCCCACGTCCAGAAGGTTCCCGAGGAAGTCACAAGCCAGGGGGGCGCGCCCTAGGGGGGGGGGCGCCCCCTAGGCTTGTGGCCTCCTCGGCCTTCCTCTCCGGTGACTTTTCGCTCCAGTATTTTTTATATTTTCCAAAAATATTCTCCGTAAATTTTCATCCCATTCCGAGAACTTTTATTTCTGCACAAAAACAACACCACGGTAGGTCTGCCGAAAACAGCGTCAGTCCGGGTTAGTTCTAATCAAATCATACCAAAATCATATAGAATTATTGTAAACATGGCATGAATACTTCATAAATTATAGATACGCTGGAGACGTATCAGCATCCCCAAGCTTAATTCCTGCTCATCCTCGAGTAGGTAAATGATAAAAGAAATAATTTATGAAGTGTGAATGCTAGCTACATGTTCATCATATTCTTTTCTTTTTTGCATAGCATGGACATTTGGACTAGTAAATGATTCAAAGCAATAGTCTAGTTTTAACATAATGACTTCAATACTCAAGCATGTCAATAAGCAACCATGTCTTTCAAAATATCAACACTAAAGAAAGTTATCCCTAGCCCATCATGCTCAATCATTGATACATTCATGAAACACACTCAAATATTAGCTATGCCCAATGCTCAAGTACGATCATAGTGCCCCCTAGTTGCTGCTTATAAGAGAAGATGGAGACTCCAAGCAAAAATAAAAATTGCATAAAGTAAATAGATAGGCCCTTCGCAGAGGGAAGTAGGGATTTGTAGAGGTGCCAGAGCTCAAGGTTTAAATTGAGAGAGAAAAATATTTTGAGTGTCATGCTTTTCCTGTCAACGAAAACGACAAAGTAGCTCACAATACTTTCCATGCTAGATACATTATAGGCGGTTCCCAAACAGAATGGTAAAGTTTTTACTCCCCCTCCACCATTCAATCACACTCCACGGCGAGCCGAATCAACGGGTACCGTCCATACAAACAACAATCCTGGGGGAGTTTTGTTTCATTATATTCTGATTTGAATTTTGAGCATGGAACTAGGCATCCCGAATACCACCAATTTCTCGTGAATGATAGTGAATCAACACATATCGTGAGAATAACACACCTAGCATGGAAAAATATTGGATACTCCCCACCGTTTCATGAGCGGTACGGGCACACAAAAGAGAAAATTTATTTTGAAAATTTAGAGATGGCACATACAAATTTCCTTGGAACGGCATGGAAATACCGCATATAGGTAGGTATGGTGGACTCATAAGGCAAAACTTGGTTTAAGGATTTTGGATGCACAAGTAGTATTTCTACTTCGTACAAATGGAGGCTAGCAAATAGATTGGGAAGCAACCAAACCAAGGAACGAAAAATCACATAAGTGAGCATTGAGTCATAACTAACGCCGAATAATGCACCACAAGTAGGATGTAACTTCATTGCATAACTATTGACTTTCGTACTTGCATAGGGAATCACAAACCTTAACACCAATATTCCTACTAAAGCATAATTACTCACTAACATGACTCACATATTACTATCATCATGTTTCAAAACTATTACAAAGAATCAAGTTTAATTTGTCCCATGATCTTCATGAAAGTTTTTATTATATCCTCCTTGGATATCTATCACTTTGGTTCTAGTTTCATATATTTCCATTGCCTTTTTGACAAGCTCAAACAATTTTAAATGAAGCACAAGAGCATAAAGATTTCATCCCTCAAAAAGGTATAAGTGAAGCATGAGAGGAAATGACAAGCTACTCTCAAAAGATATAAGTGAAGATCCATGAGTAGTCAAACAATTAAGGAGCTATGTGAGGACTCTCTCTCCCTCAATAAATATTCAACATCAAGCAAAATAAAAATAGCACTCCAAGAATAGCACGCATCATGTGAACGAGTAAAAATTTAGGCTCAACATAGGCTAACCGGTAATTGTTGATGAAGAGAGGTGGGATGCGTAGCATCCCCAAGCTTAGATGCTTGAGACTTCTTGAAATATTTACTTGGGGTGCCTTGGGCATCCCCAAGCTTGAGCTTTTGTATCTCTTTCAATCCTCTCATATCATGGTTTCACCTATTCTCAAAAACTTCATCCACACAAAACTCGAAAAGAACTCGTGAGATAGGTTAGTACACATAATAATAAATCAACTCTTTATGTACTGCCAAGACAAGTTGCATAATAATTTTCAGACATTAGGTACTGTATACTATCATTTCCACAATTTATATCTACCAATATAGGCTATGGAAACTATAGGATAAGTAGATAACAAAACTATGACAGCAATCTGTCCAAACAGAACAGTCTGTAGCAATTTATGAAAACAGTGTACTTCTGTAACTCAAAATATTATGAACATTTAGGACAAGCTAAATAATTTATATGACAACACCGTGTAAAAATTTCAGAAACTTTCCACGTTCCAGTAAAATATGAAAATTAGAACACTACAGCAAAAGTTTCTATTTTTTACACAGCACACATCAAACATGCAATGCAAGCATCCTAAGGCAATTCTTGGAACTTTTTATTGGAAAACAAGATTATAAATAACTCCTAACAGAAAACAAGAAAATAAAATGATGCTCCAAGCAAAACTCATGTTATGTGACGAATAAAAATATAGCTCCAAGTAAGATATACCGATAGTGTTGAAGATGAAAGAGGGGATGCCTTCCGGGGCATCCCCAAGCTTAGACACTTGAGTCTTCCTTGGATATTACCTTGGGGGTGCCTTGGGCATCCCCAAGCTTAGGTTCTTGTCACTCCTTATTCTCCTCATATCGGTGTCTCACCCAAAACTTGAAAACTTCAATCACACAAAACTTAACGGAACTTCGTGAGATGGGTTAGCATAATAAACAAAGATCATTCACTTAGGTACTGTCAAGACAAGATTCATAATTGTTCCCACATGATACCTACTGTATTCTATCATTCCCATAATTTATATCACTCAATATAACCTATGGGAACACTAAAACAAGCAAACTATGCATGCAAAACAGAATCTGTCAAAAACAGAACAGTCTGTGAAGATCTGTAATGTAACCATACTTTCCTGTCTCTAAAAATTCTGAAAACTTAGGAAAACCAGAAGAATTTGTATATCAATCATGTGTAAAAAATTCAGATCAAAAGCACGTTCCAGTGAATTTACAGAATTCCTGGACTGAGAGCAAAAGTTTCTGTTTTTGCACAGAATCAAGTCAACTATCATCCACACTATCCCAATGGCTTTACTTGGCACTTTATTGAAAAAAAAGCTATAAAACATGATTATACAGTAGCTTAATCATGTGAACACACAAAAACATAAAGTATAAATATTGGGTTGTCTCCCAACAAGTGCTTTTCTTTAATGCCTTTTAGCTAGGCATGATGGTTTCACTGATGCTCCCATAGGAATAATAAATGAAACATGCAAAAGAGCATCATGAATCTCATGACAAGCATATTTAAGTCTAACCCACTTCCTATGCATAGGGATTTTGTGAGCCAACAATTTATGGAAGCTAGAATCAACTAGCATAGGAAGGTAAAACAAGCAAAACTTCAAGATTTTCAACACATAGAGAGGAAACTTGATATTATTGCAATTCCTAAAAGCATATACTCCTCCCTCATAATAATTTTCAGTAGCATCATGAATGAATTCAACAATATAACCAGCACATAAAGCATTCTTTTCATGATCAACAAGCATAGAAATTTTATCACTCTCCACATAAGCAAATTTATTCTCATCAATAGTAGTGGGAGCAAACTCAACAAAATAACTATCATGTGAAGCATAATCCAATTGAAAATTAAAATCATGATGACAAGTTTCATGGTTATCATTATTATTTATAGCATACACGTCATCACAATAATCATCATAAATAGGAGGCATGCTTTCATCATAATAAATTTGCTCATCAAAACTTGGGGGACTAAACATATCATCTTCATCAAACATAGCATCCCCAAGCTTGTAGCTTTGCATATCATTAGCATCATGAATATTCAAGGAATTCATACTAACAACATTGCAATCATGCTCATCATACAAAGATTTAGTGCCAAACATTTTAATAACTTCTTCTTCTAACCCTTGAGCACAATTTTCCTTTCCATCATTTTCAAGAAAGACATTAAAAATATGAAGCATATGAGGCAACCTCAATTCCATATTTTTTTTGTAATTTTCTTTTATAAAACCAAACTAGTGAAAAACAAGAAACTAAAAGATTCAATTGCAAGATCTAAAGATATACCTTCAAGCACTCACCTCCCCGGCAACGGCGCCAGAAAAGAGCTTGATGTCTACTACACAACCTTCTTCTTGTAGACTCGTGTTGGGCCTCCAAGCGCAGAGTTTTGTAGGACAGTAGCAAATTTCCCTCAAGTGGATGACCTAAGGTTTATCAATCCGTGGGAGGCGTAGGATTAAGATGGTCTCTCTCAAACAACCCTGCAACCAAATAACAAAGAGTCTCTTGTGTCCCCAACACACCCAATACAATGTTAAATTGTATAGGTGCACTAGTTCGGCTAAGAGATGGTGATACAAGTGTAATATGGATGGTAGATATAGGTTTTTGTAATTTGAAAATATAAAAACAGCACAGTAGCAAGTAATAAAAGTGATCACAAATGGTATTGCAATGCTTGGAAACAAGGCCTAGGGTTCATACTTTCACTAGTGCAAGTTCTCTCAACAATACTGACATAGTTGAATCATATGTAAATCCCTCACGTGCGACAAAGAGTTCACTCCAAAGTCACAAATAGCGGAGAACAAACGAATAAATTATTGTAGGGTACGAAACCACCTCAAAGTTATCTTTTCCGATCAATCTTATGAGCTATCCCTATAAGTGTCACGAACAGCCCTAGAGTTCGTACTAAAATAACACCTTAAGATACACATCAACCAAAACCCTAATGTCACCTGGATACTCCAATGTCACCACAAGTACCCATGGGCTTGATTATACGATATGCATCACATAATTTCAGATTCATCATGTTCAATCCAACACAAAGAACTTCAAAGAGTGCCCCAAAGTTTCTATCGGAGAGTCAAGACGAAAACGTGTGCCAACCCCTATGCATAGATTCCCACGGTCATGGAACCCGCAAGTTGATCACCAAAACATACATCAAGTGGATCAATAGAACATCCCATTGTCACCACGGATATCCCATCGCAAGACATACATCAAGTGTTCTCAAATCCTTAAAGATTCAATCCGATAAGAAAACTTCAAAGGGAAAACTCAATTCATCACAAGAAGATAGAGAGGGGAAAACTCCATATGATTCATCTATATCAATAAAGCTCGCCGTACATCAATATCGTGTCATCTCAAGAACACGAGAGAGAGAGATCAAACACATAGCTACTGGTACATACCCTGAACCCCGAGGGTGAACTACTCCCTCCTTGTCATGGAGACCGCCGGGATGATGAAGATGGCCTCCGGTGATGGTTTCCCCCTCCGGCAGGGTGCCGGAACGGGCTCCCGATTGGTTTTTTGTGGCTTTGGAGGCTTACGGTGGCGGAACTCCCGATCTAGGTTTCTTTTCGGAGGTTTCTATATTTATAAGAGTTTTTGGCGTTGGTCCCACGTCCAGAAGGTTCCCAAGGAAGTCACAAGCCAGGGGGGCGCGCCCCCTAGGCTTGTGGCCTCCTCGGCCTTCCTCTCCGGTGACTTTTCGCTGCAGTATTTTTTATATTTTCCTAAAATATTCTCAGTAAATTTTCAGCCCATTCCGAGAAATTTTATTTCTGCACAAAAACAACACCACGGTAGCTCTGCTGAAAACAGCGTCAGTCCGGGTTAGTTCTAATGAAATCATACCAAAATCATATAGAATTATTGTAAACATGGCATGAATACTTCATAAATTATAGATACGTTGGAGACATATCACGATGGCAGATCCATCAAATACGATCCCAAAAATGTTGCGTGTGCTATCTGTGGCAAACAGTTGGCCCAAATAAACAGTTTGCGATTGGACAATATAACGCAAACGGTTACAAAAATGCAAGTGTCTGCGATGTATGACATACAGTTCAGCCTAATAAACTGTTTGCGCTAAACCAGCAGAACACAAACGATTGTCCAGATGATTATGTGTGCGATAGATGGCATACAGGTCACTCGGATGAACTGTTTGTGATGAGATAAGATAACATAAATGGTTACATAGATCAATATGTGTGTGATAGACAGCATATAGGCCACTAGGATGAACAATGTGCGATAAGCAAAAATAACACAAACGGTTGCTCAGATCAAGATGTGTGTGATGTACATCATACACAGGCCATTCGGATGTGTTGTGGGCAAACGGTTCCTGATAAAGAACTGTCAGGGACTGATGAAATCATCACCGACGGATTTGGTTGTTTATTCCGCATGCCATGTGATTTGCTCAATCTGCCCACAAACATCTATGCTTCTATTTAGAAGAACATGATTGCATAACCAAATTAAACATCCAAATACATAAGTGACTACACACATAACATTGGCACACCTCAATAAACAATTACACACATAACAACATGATTTCCATAACCTAATTAAGCATCCAAATACATAAGTGGCTACACACATAACATTGGCGCACACCTCAATAAACTATTAAAATAAACTTATCCCCCTAAAACTACAAATATTTCGGCATAGAGGGAGTATGAGAAACGATCATCAAATCATCTACTTCCTGTGACGCTTGCCGCCACCGCTCTGCTTGTGGCTCAATCCCGCGTCGTCTTCAGGTAGGAGGCACTTCCTCATGTCAACGATCCGCCTGAACATCTCGTAGCAAGTGTACGCTTCCTTGGCCGCGGTTTGGAGGTGATATTCATCCAGTTTCTTCACCCAGGCCCTGTGCCAGACAGGCTTGTTCTTGTCGCACTCAGCTTTCATGTCTCTATAGTAGGGGTCGATGATGGCCTCGGCCAGGTCAACATGGTAGTCCATGTTCTTCTTACTGCCCAGAACTTGTAGTGGCCGCGGATGTCGACAAGCTTCTGGCAGGCCAAGCTTGAAGTCTTGAGCATCTTTGGACCGTTGGTGGTGTCCACGGTAGCGAACCTGTAGTCGGGGCTGTTGACAAACCTGGTGAAACGCTCGCAAGGCACTGTGGCCAGGCATTAGTGGTAGAGAAGGACGTGATGGCCGATGCACAACTGGGCGATGCCAACCTTCTGATCATGCCCGGCATGACCACCGGTGTAAGCGAGGTCGAAGCCGACCACTTTGTACTTGTCATCCGCATCAAGCAACCGCTCCATAGTGCCGATGGAGTCCTCCACCATGCCCGGGTCATTGGTGTACACCACTGTGAGGTCCGTCTTCCTCATTTGGGTCTCCACATGATGCACGTCGTACACCATTGGAGCACCTCTGGACATCCTCTCTGTATGCGTCATCGAGGGTGTGCTTACTGTGTTGTTGGGCGCGATCGAAAGCATGAAGAGACTATGGTTAATGGTCGTGGGTATAAATGGGGGCCGGACGTCCTGGAAAACCGGCACGTCTGGATGGCAGTTTTTGCAGCGCGTGATTCAGTCGTGGAAGCATGTAACTGCATGGGGCAACGCGCGTGGCACAACCACATGCATATGGAGTCCCGAACGTGATCGTGGGCCTGCCCCAACCGTTGGCAGAGCCCGCGCGGAGGGGCGCGAGAGCAGAGCACGCGGAGGAACGCAAGAGCAGAGCACGCGGTGGGACGCGAGGTCGAACCAGACCACTTTTACTTGTCCTCGTCAAGTAAGAGGTCCATAACATTGGAGTTCTCCACCCAGATCGGATGTTTGGTGTACACCACCGAGAGCCCCGCGAACCTTCTGTGTGTGTCCACTACGACATGCATGGTGAACTGGCGCTCGTCGTCGGCAGGCGCTGGGAGCGCCATTGGAGCCGCGCAGGATACCCTCGGTCGTGGTTCTGCTTCTTAAGGTACGGATATTAATCGTCAATTGCATATTAATGTCTAGATACTAATCGTCCATTGCATACTAAGGAAAAGATGGTACTACCAAAATACGAGTCTCCCTCATAAGATGCCATTTGCATGGTTGTATCACAAATGACAGAAATAGTACAAAGGTTCAAATTCAAAGATTACAAGGTTCAAACCGATAATAGAAATGAAATTCAGCTTATGCAGAAACTTTGTCATGCAGCTCTAGACGCCCGCGCTGATCATCTGAACATGAACATATATGATTGGTTCATACTGATATTGCTACTAGTTTAGCAACTGCAATATTTCTGCAAAGGGATCCACCACTGACATGTCATTTATGGGCTTAACATAAGGACTTCCGAATAGTCTGTCAACTGAAGTTACAAAATGAAATTGAGCTTCTGCAGAGCCTTTTCCATTATGTCCTAGTCGCCGGAGCTGATCAGCAAACCATTCTTTTTTGCACAATAAATGTAGGGAAAATCTCATTATCTTTAGCACACTTGCTCTCACAACAAAGAACCTGGCGAATATAATCTCCGGTAAGGTGCCTCGGTAGGAGTTCAAAGAAATTTCTAAGAGATGGAGATCAAGGCATTTGGTGGGATTTTTATATTGCATCACATTATCCACTACCGGGCCTAACTGTATCTGCAAAAGAAGAGAATGTATTAGTGCTTGGACACACAAGGGACCTCTTATGATTTGTAGGGTTTCAAAAATTGAACTCCCTTGTGGTTAAAATTTAACATGAAATAGCATCACTTCTCCAGGCACAGAAAGCATCTCAGCAATCTTACAACTTGGTCCAGGTCGGGGCCGATAGATTCTACTGCAAAGACCTTCACTGTGCGCAAATACGGGGTCGACCTTGTCGATATAATTTTCTGTATGATAGACGAACATACATCTTGAATAGAGAAAAAAATGTTAATTCAAGAATGAGAACAGGGCGACTGTTGTACCTGGACGGTTATGGATCCAAAAACAAGTTTAGATAAGTTGGCGGGCGAGTAGCCAAACACTGTCAATTTCGGCGCATGAATGACCCTGATTCTTGTTGGACCTTGTTGACAAGTAATATCTCAAGTAAAGGCACGTCCTCAATGACCATTTGGTGATTCACCTTGTGCGATCTCCTGTTGCAGCACCAGCAATACACACAAATTGTCCGGAGACTCATGGAGGTGATGTGGAGGCTACTCAACCCATTGATTGCCTGAAGATGAAGTTACTCGAGTGTAGTATAGCCGCGGAGCAGGCGCTCCATGTCATCGTTGGGGATGCAGACGGCCATGAGCTCAAGGTGCTTCAGTCGAGGTAGCAAAAGAGCGGGATTGGCGTTAATCTGGGGAAATGGCAGTTCATGAACCTGGCGATGCGCAACGTTGGCACGAGGCGCAGTGCGGAGGGTGGCAGTGGGCGCATATGTCCATCATTAAAAGTGAGATCCTCAAGATGATCTAGGGCGGTCGATAAAAACCACTCGTCAAGCTTGGCTCGGTCCTTGCCATTGGAACAGAACTTGCCCATAGTAAGGCCTTTGATTGGGCCACAGTACATGCCGAGGATCTGGGACAATGCATCCAAGCATTTGCGATAGCCAGTGCAGAGCATGTGCTCGCTGATGAGGCCGAGAGGGCGCATCGCCAAAGGGGGCGCCATCGCCGAGAGAGGACGGTTGTGCGCACGCCATCTTCGATAGGGAGGAGGAAGATGATGACTCTCAACATATCATCGGGGAGGCTGCTAATGAAGTCTAGGCTATCGGAGGCGCTTGTGTTTCTGGCTCAGCCCGCCTCCGCTTGTTGACAACCTCGACATCCACATCCGGAGAATGGCCGCCGGTGGCTCTTTCTGTCAAGAGTAGAGCAGTGGGAGGATAATGATTATGGAGCTAGATCAGGGTAGAAGAATAGTGCATTGATAATTAAAAGTTACTAGGTAGGAACAATTTTAACAGATTAAGAAAATGAAATCCCAATTGGTTGCTGAAATAGTACACAGTTACTTTGATATTGCTATGCAAGTCAACATGCAGATATTAGAAAGAACACTTATTTCCAACAAAGTGTGGACAAAGGATGTCATCGGGGAAGTTAGCATTTATTGTATGGTCAGGCTCTTTTAGGTGCACCGTAATTTTAGTGCCAACTTTCAGTACATAAAACTTAGAAATTTCTTCCCAAAGACCTTCTTCAAAATAGGAGTGACAATCTTCATCAAGTTTTACAGAAACAACGATTGTAAATCCATGTTTTGTGCTGAATATGACATCCCTGGAGTCTTCAGTTATGTAAAGGCCAAGATTTACCGCTACAGTTGTCGTTGCAAAGCAAGGGATGTACTGCAGGAATTGAGAAGATTGGTAGAGAACAGGGTAACATGATAGTATGGGAGTTGTAATCAAAGGAGCAGCACATCAGTTGGTATGAAAGGACAAAAAATTACAAGTAAATAGATATAGTAACCATGATGTCGTGCAAATATATATGAGAGTAAACGAAAGAACAATACAACATTAATTTGCCTAATATAGAAGGAGAAGAATAATAAGAAGAAGAAATCACATTTGACGTAAATGCTGCATGTGGCACCTTTTATCCAAATGTAGCAATATATATTATAGGTTTAGAAAAAGTATAGGCCATGCAAGTCAACCCAGGTAATGTGAGATTGAACATACCGTGCGCTTCATGAAGTCGTCTGGTACGGTGATATGGAACTCCTAGGTTTTTTGGCCGAGGCCGCATAGCCCTGATATGTCCTTGCACTATACACTCTATGAATGGAAACCCTCAAATCAGCTAGACGAAACATGAATCCACGGCGAATTCGGACGGGTGATTAAAAGGGGCCGACGAACTGGGATAAGAGATGAGCGGAAATATTTTAGTAGATTATTTACCTAGTTCTTCATGGGGAAAAACCAGTACTTAAGATTCCCCAATCGGGCGAGCTTGGTCGACAGCGAGCAGTGTCGAGAAAGTCAGTGTTGATGGCGTTTGGCGGCAGCCGGCGGTGGCGACAGGTGTCGAGCTAAGTCGTTGCCGCAGGGATAGGTGATGACATGCATGAAGAATCCCGGAGTAGTGTTAGTGTAGGTGCTACTAGGGAGGGGGAGGGGGAGGGGGAGGTGGGAGGGGAGCGAGCGAGGGTTTTATGACGTGTGGGTGCTGAGTTTTTTTTGAAGTGGTGTTGAGGGTTTTCTGTCCCAGAATAATGTTCTTCGGAGGAAACAGTTTATTAGATCCAACCGTGTGTGATAAATCCTACATAAATATTACTCTCAAGTAAACTAGCACTCTAGTGTGATGGCCAATCAGAACACAAATGACGCGGCACAATGAATGTCGTCGCACAGTACACAACACAGATCACAAGTATGAGGAAACTTACCTGTATTGTGATGTAATTACCCGTTCCTCTTCACGGAAAACCCAACACAGATCACAAGTATGAGGAAGGATTTCTGGCGCCGTTGCCGGGGAATATCATCACCAACTATCAAGTAACTTCACACAAATTATCATTCACTTGTTCATCTTTTTATTTGCTGTTATATTAAGTTTGCTTCATAAAAATCAAAAATACAAAAAATGGAGTTTAGGTTGCCTCATATGCTTCGTCTTTATAGTGTCTTTTGTGAAAATAAGGATTCAGAAAATTGTGCTCAATTGTTAGAGGAAGAATTTATAAAAATGCTTAATGTGAGTTCCTTTAATGATGAGTATGATATAAATGCTGTTTGTATGAATTCTCTGAATATTCATGATGTTAATGATATGCAAAACCACAAGCTTGGGGATGCTATGTTTGATGAAGATGATATTTTTTGTCCCCCAATTTTTGATGAGCAAATTTATTATGATGATTGTGGTAATGACACATATGCTATAATTAGTAATGATAACCATGAAACTTGTCATCATTATTTTAATATTCATTTTGGTTATGACAATCAAGTGTCACATGATAGTTATTTTGTTGAGTTTGCTCCCACTACCATGAATGAAAAGGAATTTACTTATGTGAAGAGTAATAAATTTTCTATGCTTGTGGATCATGAAAAGAATGCTTTATGTGATAACTATATTGTGGAATTCCTTCATGATGCTACTGAAAATTATTATGAGGGGGAACATATGCGTATAGGAATTGCAATAATATCAAGTTTCCTCCCCATGTGTTCAAAGTTTTGAAGTTATGCTTGTTTTGCCTTCCTATGCTAGTTGATTCTTGCTCCCATAAATTGTCTGCTCACAAAATTTCTATGCATAGGAAGTGGGTTAGGATTAAATGTGATTATCGTATGCTTCATGATGCTCCCATTGTGTTTCAATTCTTTACTTTGATGTGATCATCATTGAAATCATTATGCCTAGCTAGGGGCATAAAACAATAGCTTGGGAGGCAACCCAATAGTTATCTTTATTTTTGCTTTTTAATTTATGTTAGTGTGTGATAACATGATTACTCGCTCTGTAATGATTGTGTTTTTATGTTTTAATTAGTGTTTGTGCCAAATAAAGCCTTTGGGATGACCCACAAGATGAGTAGAATTGATATGGTGCAAAAACAGAAACTTTAACGTCCAGTGCAGAATTTCTCTGATTTTACTGGAACTTATTTTTGGTCTGAATTTTTTACACAGTATTTCTACAACTTCTTGAGCTTTTCCTATTTTTTTAAAAAATAGTGTTACAGAAGTATAGGTTCTTTACAGATCTTTACACACTATTCTGTTTTAGACAGATTCTGTTTTTGCTTGCATAGTTTGCTTGTTTTGATGATGCTATGAATTATATCGGGTGCTATAAGCCATGGAGAAATTAGAATACAGTACCTATTGTGCAATAATGAAATATGAATCAATTTATAATAGTACCTAATGTATTTGATATGTTGCTTATACTAACGGATCTCACGAAGCTTTGTTGAGTTTTGTGTGATTGAAGTTTTCATGTTCTGGGTGTTATCACGATGGACAAAGGTATAAGGAGAGGCAACAGCCTATGCTTGGGGATGCCCAAGGCACCCCAAGGCAATATTCTAGGAAGAGTCAAGCGTCTAATCTTGGGGATGCCCCGGAAGGCATCCCCTCTTTCATCTCAATCCATCGGTATGTCACTTGGAGCTATATTTTTATTCGTCACATGATATGAGTTTTGCTTGGAGCATCGTTTTCTTTTGTTTGCTTTTATTTTTAGTTTTCCACAATCATTATTTTGCTGGACACACCTATTTTAGAGAGACACACCTTCATCATAATTTATTAGAATACTCTATGTGCTGCACTTATATCTTTTGAGCTTAGCAGTTGTTGTAGTACTTCACTTATATCGTTTTGAGCACGGTGGCGTATAGATTTTATAGAAATAATTGCACTCTTATTCTTCACTTATATTTGTTTGAGAGTTAATAAATAGCGATGACAATTTGCATGGATCATAAGACTAGTCCAAAAATAATAGGTATTTAATGGGTGATAATCAAAACCATCATGTAGCACATATAAGAGAAATAGTGGGTTAATGATATTAATGTGGTACTATGAAAAAGGTGTGAATGCATCATTGTTGATTCGTAGAAGTCTCGGTATTAAGAGGTGTTAATTTCCCATTTGTCTAAATATTAAAAAGGCATGGTGGGGATGTGTGATCATTTCTATTTCTCGTTGAAATCCTAGTGTTGCTTCGAGTCAGAGGCGCGCGATTGTTAACTCCTCCCAACCTCCTCCCTCTGGGCATGCGAGTAGTACTTTGATTTGTGATAAACTAATAAAACTTTGCAATAAGTATATGAGTTCTTCATGAATAATGTGAAACCATGGACATACGCAATCTCACCACCTCATATTTTGCTAGCCTCTTCGGTACCGTGCATTGCCCGTTCTCACCTAGAGGACCGGTGCAAACTTCGCCGGTGCATCCAAACCCCGTGACATGATACGCCCTGTCACACATAAGCATCATTATATCTTCCTCAAAACAGCCACCATACCTACTTATTATGGCATTTGCATAGCCATTCCGAGATATATTGCCATGCAAATTCCACCGTCACATCATATGACTAGTTCGTTCATCATCATATTGCTATGCATGATCATATAGAGCTAACATAGTATTTGTGGCAAAGCCACCATTCATCATATTTTTGTACATGTCGCGCCAGATCATTGCACATCCTAGTACACTGCCAGAGGCATTCATATCTAGTCATATTGTTTCATAGTTTTTCATATCAAGTTTTCATATTGAGTTGTAAGTAAATAAAAGTGTGATGATCATCATTATTAGAGCATTGTCCCAGTGAGAAAATAAAAATGGGGGAGGACAAATGAGCCCACTATAAATAAAAAAATGAGAGAAAAAGAGAGAAGGGACTTTGCTACTATCTTTTACCACACGTGTGCCTCAAAGTGGCACCTTGTTCTTCATATAGAGAGTCTCATGTTATGTCATTTTCATATGATAGTGGGAATCACCTTTTCATCATTATAAACTTGGCTTGCATATTCCAATGATGGGCTTCCTCAAATGTCCGAGGTCTTCATGAGCAAGCAAGTTGGATGCACACCCCACTTAGCTTCATTTGAGCTTTCATACACTTATAGCTCTAGTGCATCATTTGCATGGCAATCCCTACTCCTTGCATTGATATGTATCGATGGGCATCTCCATAGACCGTTAATACGCCTAGTTGATGTGAAATTATCTTCTCCACTTTTACCCCTTTGATATCTACCACCATACTCTATTCCACCCTTATGCTATGTCCAATGGTTCACGCTCATGTATTGCGTGAAGAATAAAAAGTTGATGCACTTTGAAAAAGTATGATCCAATTGCCTGACTTGGACACCGTGGTGCTTCACATTTTTATTAATGTGGTGAAGACGGATCCATTCCTTGCTAATACTATAAGATGAATGGGGGTAAACATTCTTTTAGGATCGTATACTTTGAAAGATTGATGATTTTGTTGCTTGTGCCTATAAATATTACTATTTTGATGTTTGTTAATTCATCATTTCTCAATGAGCATACATGCAAAAGATTGCATATTGGGTAGCATGTCACATAAAAAATTATATTTTTATCATTTACCTACTCGAGGACGAGCAGGAATTAAGCTTGGGGATGCTGATACGTCTCCAACGTATCTATAATTTTTGATTGTTCCATGCTGACATATTATCATTCTAGGACACTTTTTGAGTAATAATTTAACAATTTATATTATTTTTGAGCACTAACCTATTGACCCAGTGCCCAGTGCCAGTTCATGTTTTTTGCGTGTTTTTTACTTTTCAGGTTTACAGTACCAAACGAAGTCCAATTACCCCGAAACTTTTTTATTATTTTTTCTGGACCAAAAGAAGACCTGGGAGATTCGGGAGAGGACCGGAGGCCGCACGAGGGAGGCACAAGCCAACAGGGCGCGACCAGGGGGGTGGTCGTGCGCTGATGGCTTGTCCCTCCTTGGTGGACCTCCTGACCCCGTTCTCTGGCCTATAAATTCACATATATTAAAAAAATCCTAAAGGGCATCCCAAAACTCTTTTTCTGCTGCCGCAAGTCTCTGTTCCGACGGGATCCCATCTGGAGCTCCGTTCCAGCACCCTGCCGAAGGGTGGATCGATCACGGAGGGCTTCTTCATAAACATTGCTGCCCTCGTGATGATGTGTGAGTAGTTCACCACACACCTACGGGTCCGTAGTTAGTACCTAGATGGCTCTCTCTCTCCTTTGATCTTCAATACAATGATCATCGCATCTTCGCTTTGATCTATCCGATGTAATTCTTTTGTATGGTGCGTTTGTTGGGATCCCATGAATTGTGGGTTTATGTTCAAATTATTCATGAAAAGTATTTGAGTCACCTCTGATATATATTATGATTCTTAAGTGCATGATCATTATAGCTTCGTAATTCTCTCCGATCTATTGAAATAGTTTGGCCAACTAGATTGATATTTTTTTAGTGAGAGGGGTGCGTTGTACTGGGTTCAATCTGGCTGTGCTCTGTATCGCAGTGACAGAAGGGGACAAGACACGTCTTTGTATTGTTGCCACTAAGGATAAAATGATGGGGTTAGTTCATATTAATTGAATTCTCTTTGTCTATATCATGTCAATGTTCTCCAAGCATTACTCTGTTTTACTTAATACTCTAGATGCATGCTGGTTAGCGGTCGACCGGTGGAGTAATTGTAATAGGTGCAGGCAGGAGTCGACCTATTTGCTTATGGACATGAAGCCTATATACACATGATCATTGCCGTGAATATCGCATAACTATGTGCTTTTCTATCAATTGCCCAACAGTAATTTTTTTACCCACCGTATGCTTACTTTCATGAGAGATGCTACTAGGGAAAACTATGGCCCCCGGGTCTATTCACCTATATATTTATAAACGCTACTTTACCTTGCTGCCATTATTTACTTTTTATTTTACTTTTCAATTTACAATTATCTACTATTATCTACACACGTCACTTGCTTGCAAATAACGAGGCCAAGGGGATTGACAACCCTCTTGCCACGTTGGTTGCAAGTTGTTTGCTCTTTAGTGTGCAGCTGTTGAAGACGGTTGTGGATTGATATTCCTATTGGTTCGATAAACCTTGGTTTCATAACTGAGGGAAATACTTACCCGTATTATGCTGCAATTACCCGTTCCTCTTCACAGAAAACCCAACGCAGATCAGAAGTATCAGTGTCGTCCCTGTTGAATCTTGCCACGGCTGATTGTTTTGCAGGGAAGAGGTGACTCTGGCACAACGACGAGCTAGGGAGGGTGAACCTTGCTTTTGCCATAAGGGGCGCAGCGGGCGCCCAGTCGGAGCAGGGGTGATCATTGACCTCAGCCCCTCGGCGAGCCCTGGCGGGATGTCCCGCCCTTGTATGCGACGGCGGGCTTGATGGTAGACGCTGGCGCCACCAACTCTGTTCCCTCGCAAGTGGGGACCAAGCGCCCGGGGACAGATCACGTATGCTCAACTCCGGAGAGAAGACAGAAGGAGGGGGTGCTTCTGGGGAGTTTGCCGGTGCTGAGGACGCGCCGGTAGGGGGTGCCGCTGACGGCCGCGCCACGACAACATACGTTGCCGGGGAAGGGGCATCCCTCAATAGCAGGAACCCATGGGTGAGTCTTCATTACCAAAGACTTCCTCTCTTGTTTTCTTCTTTCTACCCTTTTTTCTCTTCTTGAACTTCTTCTAAATTTGGTTTTTCTTTTTCTCTGGTGTTGTAGGCCCACCTCTGTCAGGGGAGCCTGACGCTGATGTCAACATCGAGGGTATCGCCAAGGAGGCTACCGAGGAGGTGACCCGGATCGCGGCCGAGGAGAAGGCCACCCATCTCGCCCTCAGAGATACCGGCAAGCAGGTTCTTGAGGAACCATCCTTGGAGGGGGAAACAGACGCCAAGGAGGCTTTTGCCCCGGGAACGTCGGGGGTGGGCCCGTCCTTCCCATTGGGGGCCGCCAGCAGATTCACCGCCGGTCTATCATCGTCGACGGAGCCGCCTCCGAGCCGGTACCTAAGGATCAGCAATCTGCAGTTTGCCAACTGTCCTGGGGACGTGATCCTAAGTGCCTTCATCGAAGGGGCGACTATCGACGGGGACATCGTCACTCCCGGAGGAGGGGCAGCAATTGACCCCCTTGGCGGGGGCGATTAAGCCATGGAGCACGGCATCCTGTCCTCCATGGGCAGGGACTTCCGGCAGTGGCAAGCGCTTTATGCCGGCCGCTCGGAGAGGCTGCACCGTCGGGAAGCCTTTTTGGCCGCGACGGAGGACTGGTTTTGTGTGCTTCTTGCCGAGACGCATGCCTGATTCGCTGAGAGCTTGTAAGTGCATCTAGTGCCCCTTAGTGATTTTGGTGTATTGAAGACTTATAGGTTAAGGGACTAATATGTGTGTGAGTGTACACAGGCTCTATAAGTCACTCAGGAGTTTGATATATTCAAAGAATGTCGACCCCTAAAAATGAATGTCTTCAACTGAAGACTTTGATGCTTTCTTGAAGACTTTGAAATTTAAGAATCTGGTGTGACCTTGAACATATTGATACGAGGACTATGAAGCATGAAGACCTTGTTTTCGTAGTTTTATTTCCTTTTCTTGAGTCATAGGAAAGACCGTACTGTTATAGGGGGTCGAGGTAATACTAAGGAAAAATTTCCAAGTGGTGCTCATCTCAAAGCCTACACATACCCAAAACCTTCGAGTGAAGCCTTTGGAAATCTCTTGCAGTTCAGTCCATTTCTTCACTGACAGAGATGAAATTCTTCTAGTCTCTGAGGAATTTGTTCTGACTGAGGAGTTAGGATTTCGCCAGTGCGAACTGCCTACCGTGAGGAATATGATAGCCCTGAGGAATTTGAGAGTTCAAATCTCCGACCGTTGTTGTGCCTTGCGCCAGCTGTCCAGGTATCTTATCCACATAACGGTCATATCATTAGGGGCATTTATGTCATATAATGTCGGATTGCACCCTGGCTATAAATAGCCGCCCCCTTCAACCATTAGCTAGTTGGCGGTTCAGAGAGAGATTGACAAGTGTCATTTGAGAGCAACCCATCCTCTGTGGACTTTGAGAGAAAATCATCAGTGAGGAAAAACCCAAAACCCAAACCACCAAAACCCAAAGTGATTGAGCATTACTGAAGAGATTGTTCCTGTGTGGAACCGACGCTTTTTACCTTTGAAGACTGTGCATCTTCCAGACGGTTAGGCGTCATGGTCTAGAGCATCCAAGAGGAAATTGTGGATTGTCGGGTGACGGAGTTTGTGAGGGGTTGGAAGTCTACCCTGAAGACTTACCATGAGTGTTCGGCGAGGTCTGTGTGACCTTAGCTCAAGGAGAATACAGTAAGGACTGTGTGTCCTGTGACTGTATGTCCTTTGGTTTAAATACCAAGACGCTCCGAACCAGACGTACGACTGTCACAATAGTTGGAACTGGGTCATCAAATCATTGTCTTCATCGAGCTCCTGGTTCTATTTCCTCATCCCTTCTATTTCCTCAAAGTACTTGTTGATGAAACCGATCATTACTGTTTGAAGAATTTGACTGAAGACTTTATCAATATCCTCGTCTCAAATTCTTCACTCACTTTGTCTATTGCCTGCCTATCCTGTTCATGCTACTTATGCTCTGTGTATGCTTCATTTCATCATGATGACTATGCTACTGCTATGTTTCGCATGCAGTTGAGTACTTATTCCACTGCTCGTAGTTCGTCACTTAGCAAATTCCTCAACTAGTAATTCCTAAGTGATGAATTTGTAAAAATCGCTATTCACCCCCCTCTAGTCGATATAACGCACTTTCAATTGATATCAGAGCGAGGTACTCCCTTGTTCTGTGTGATTTTGGTTTAACCACCTGGAGTTTTAGTTATGTCGACTGCATGCATGATCAAGGTCTTAGCTGGGTGTCCTACCTTCGATGGGATGGACTACCCCTACTGGAAGAACAAGATGTGCATGCATCTTGAGGCAATTGATAATGATCTCTGGTATGTTGTTGACAAAGGTGTTCCCTCCGTGACTCCCACTATCACTTCTGCTGATGTGAAGAGATTCAAGCAACTCGACTCTCAAGCGAAGAATATCATTTGTGGCCATCTGAGCAACGGTCAGTATGGCAGAGTAAGTGCTTTGGAGACTGCTAAGCTTATCTGGGATAGACTGTCCAAAGTCAACGAAGGTGTTTCAACTCAACGTGACTCTCGAGTTGATGTTCTTCGCAATCTCTTCAACCGCTTCAAAAGACTCGACAATGAAAATGTTCAGCAAACTTTCGATCGTCTCACTGATATCTCCAATGAGCTCCAAGCTCTTGGTGCCACTAACATCACCGACCATGAGGTTGTGAAGAAACTGCTGAGATCTCTTGATTCCTCATTTGATACAGTTGCTTTGATGATTCAAGAACGTGGAGAATACAAGTCACTAGATCCCGCTGATATTCTTGAGAGACTCAAAACTCATGAATTCCAACAAGCTGAAAAGAGAGATCTCTACGGACCAAGCTATGGAAGAACTTGTGCACTGAAGGCAAAAGCAATTTCCTCATCTAAAGGCGAAGAATCTGATAGCAGCCACGGTGATCCTGAAGAACTGAGTCAGGAGCTAGCGATGCTTGTGAGGAAATTCCAAAAGTTCTCAAGGAGAGGTCGCTTTGGAAAATCTTCAAGAAGTGGCCTGAAGAAATCAGAATCCTCATCAAGCGACTACAAGAAAAGAACTTATGACAAATGCAAGAAGTCTGGCCAATACATCGCTGATTGTCCTCTCTGGGAAAAAGAATCAAGGAAGAAGAAATACAAAGATGATAGTTCTGATGACTCGAAGGGAAAGAAAAAATCTTCAAAGTCCTCATCTTCAAAGTCTTCATCGCACAAGAAGAACAGCTCCAGAAAGGCTCGGGCACTTATTGGAAAGGAAATGGATTCTGAAGAAGAATATGAGGAAGAGGAGGAATCTGAGGAGGAGTCTGACTCTGGTGTGGCTAGCGTGGCCCTCGCTACTGCCTTCGTTAGCAAGTCAATCTTCCACACTGAGGAAAGTGATGATGACTCCAACCTTGCAATGATGACTATGCTCCCACCTATTGCATCATGGTAAAAAGTGCCAAGGCATCCACAGAGTGCCCCCTCTTTGACGGCACAGATTATCCTAAGTGGAAAGTTCTGATGTGGAAGCACCTCCTATTGAAGAACAACGAGTTGTGGACTGTTACGGAATTAGTATTGACGGATCTCTGCAAGATGGAAAATGCTGATGACATTCATAAGTACACACATCTAGATGCTCAGGCGAGGAATATCATCTGCTCTAGCTTATGAAAGGTCATGTTCAAGAGCATCTGTCATCTCCAAAATGCAAAGCTCATCTGGGATAGAATCTCCGATGTCCATGAATACCGCACTCGTCAAGATCCCATGTTCATCGAATACAAGAATTTCCTCAAATCTCAGGAGACAGATCCAATTTCATCTTCCTCGTCTATGTGCCTCATGGCAAAAGGCTCAAAGGTACTCAAACGTCATTCCTCATCTGAATCAAGTGAATGTGAATCTGATGAAAACCTCAAACATAGCTATTCTAAACTTGCTAATATTGCCACCAAACAACAAACTGCTTTGGAAAGGGTTCAGAAACTACTAGACAAAAGCGATGACTTGTTGAATGAGGAAATGGATCATACTCAAACTCTGACTAAGGGACTTCAAAGTCTTCAGTCTAAGTTTGATAACCTTCGAAGTCCACTACTGGAATCAGGATCTTTGCCGTGTGCCATGGCTGACGGCAAAGGCATGCATTGCGGACGGCAAAGGTCTTTGCCGTCAGCCAGCAGACGGCACCACATCCGGCTGAACAAGCCACGGTAAAGGGCACTTTGCCGTCTACTGGCAGACGGCAAAGATGCAAAGGTCTTTGCCGTCTGCCAGCAGACGGCAAAGGGCATGGACGGCACACGCGGCAGCTTAGGTCCGTTAAGGGGTTAACAGCGTGCTTTGCCGTCTGCTAGCAGACGGCAAAGTGGCCAAATAGGCCAGCCCAGGTTCCCCCCAGATAGCTGCCACGTGGCTCGCTATGCCATCTGCTGGCAGACGGCAAAGATGCAAAGTTCTTTGCCGTCTGCCAGCAGACGGCAAAGCAACCACATAGGCCAGCCCAGTGCCCCCCAGGTTGCACAGGTAGCTGCCACGTGGCAGCTTTGCCATCTGCTGGCTCATGGCAAAGCTCTTTGCCGTCTGCCAGCAGACGGCAAAGAGCCTATATAGCCCCTGTTTTTTCTTAAATTCATTCAATTTCACAGAATTTCATAGATATATATATATATACACATTTGAAAATACTTTCAACAAGCATACCAACACATATCCAACAACAAGTTTCCAACAACATATCCAACAACAAGTTTCCAACAACATATCCAACAACAAGTTTCCAACAACAAAGTTCATCGTACAAAATCAAAACAAAAAGGAAGCACAAGGAGAAGAGTAGACTCCATCAACGCAAGCTTCCTCATCTAAAGCAAATCTGCAAATTGGGAAATAAGAAAGTTAGAAGAAGAAGAAGAAGAAGAAGAAGAAGAAGACTAGCTAGAAGAAGAAGAAGAAGAAGAAGAAGAAGAAAAAGAAGAAGAATAAGAAGAAGAAGAATTTTTCTTCTCTTTCTTTTTCTCCTCTCCTCTTCTTTATCTTCTTCTTCTTCTAACTAAGGTAGGTAAAAATGCCATTTTTTAGCTAAGCTAGGTAAAAATGCTAAGTGTAGGTCATTTTAGAGCTAAGCTAGGTAGTTATGCCATTTTTGAGCTAACCTAGGTAGTTATGCCATTTTTGAGCTAACTAAGCATATTTATAGCTATCCTAGGTAAAGTATGTCAGTTTGGAGCTAAGTAAGGTTATTATTTCATTTTCGAGGAAAATAAGCTAAGTATAGGTCATTTTGGAGCTAAACCAAGGTTATTATGCCATTTTTTACCTAAGTGAGCTAATTATGTCATAAATGAACTAGCTAAGCTAAGTATAGATCATTATTGAGCTATCCTAGGTAGTTATGCCATTTTTTAGCTAACTAAGCATATCAAGTCATTTTGGAGGAAAAAATGCTAAGTATAGGTCATTTTATAGCTATCCTAGGTAAAATATGTCATTTTTGAGCTAAGTAAGGTTATTATGTCATTTTCGAGGAAAATAAGCTAAGTATAGGTCATTTTGGAGCTAAGTACGTCATTTCTTAAGCTAAGTATGCATTTTTTAAGCAAAACACTTGGGAAAACTTACCATCATCACGGAGGTGAAGGACCGGTCGGGCTTGCGCCAGTGTGAGACGGAGAAGGACCGGTCGGGGTTGCGGCAGACGCAGAAGGATCGGTCGATGCTTGTCGGGAGGCATGCTGCACCAAAGATCATTTGCAATGTCTCGTTAGCATGATGCAACTCAAATGTGAATACTAGTAACTAATGACCATTGAAATGAAACTCACCGTGGGCGCTATACCAATCTGGGGCATCGGCGGAGGGGTCTAACCGTTGTTCTGGCACACGGTCTGCACATTTTGTTTTCACGAGTCAGTCATATTAGTTAGTGATGAAACGAACATTACGTGCATGATTTGGCTAATATGCAGGAGAAACTTACCACGAGGAGCTCGTATAGGGCCCGGTGAGACGCGTCGTTCCGGTTCCTCTCCTACTCCACCAGCCTAGCCGTCCTCTCCTCCATGTCCCTCTCCCTCTCCGCCGCCTGCCTGTTTAATAATATATATGTACATAATAATAATTGAATACCTGACATTACTAATATTAATCTTCATCGTCTATATATGCTCCGGGATCAATAAATGCATAATCATCATCACTATCATTAATGACGTGCTCATCAGCATCATCAATAAATGCATCAACATGTGGAAGGCCTCCTTTATGTAATCAGTCAAGCATTGACAGGTCATCCGCAGCAGTAACCTCTTCTTCTTCCGTTTCTTCTTGTTCCGGCTCAGGGGTGAAGTCGGATTCACTGCCGCTATCTACCTCAATGTTCTGGGGTGAAGTAGAGCGGTTCTTGAAACGTTTTTTGGAAACACGTGTTTCTTGGAAGAATTCTCCTTCATATGTGTCTGGGTTAATGTGAGGTTCATAATCATCTTCATTGAGGGGAGGTGGTCTAAAATGTGGCGGCACATCATAAACGACATCCCAACCATTCAGATTTGGATCAGTTTGGCAGGCCCACGGTAGATAGAAAACTTGGGTCGCCTGTTGAGCCGTAATATAGATATCGGGAACATCTAAATGGGTGCTTTGTTTGATTTCGACTAGCCCTATATGTTCATGAGTCCTTCTAGTCTCCTTCGGCTGGAACCAATAACATTTGAAGACTACGACGTCCATGCAACCTACACGCTAATAGGTAGAGATAGGTCCTAATCCCACCCGAGTATGTGTAGATTGGGTTCATTTTCCCATGCTCTGCTCCGGATCCGACGCAGAATTTCGGCAGCACCCCCCCCGGTTGTTCTCCTGATCCACGTCTCGGCAATAAGCAGAGAGGATGTGTACCCGGAGAACAACAGGGAGGCACTGACGAAATTCCGCATCGGATCCGGAGCAGAGCATAAGGGAAAACGAACCCAATCTACACATACTCGGGCTGTCCATGGATAACGTTGGACAATTCGAAAGGATGGTGGTTATAAATATGCAAAGACATGCATATTTATAGATGCCGCCCTTTCGAACGGGAGACGCATACTGGTCACGCATACTGATGATTGAAGACACCTATAGCTAGCAAGTTTCATCGGCACGAAGACAGGAACAGAGCAAATTAAGGGGGGAGGAGGAGATGTCATTTGTGCTCACCCACGAACACAGGGGCGGAGCTCGTCGAACGCACGGGGAGGTCGTCGAACGCACGGGGAGGTCGTCGAACACCAGACCCTCTCATCGACGAAACAACTGCACATTTAAATCCACCCGATCAACACAAATATATATGATGTTTTTCATAACAAAATCGGAAAATATATGACCTAACTCATAATTCACAAATATATGACCCCGTCGGCCTCTGGAAGGCCGAAGAGCACCTTTTCGGTCAACAGGAGGCCGAAGAGGTGTCGGGGGTAGGGGGTGTCGGGGGTGTCGTGTCTGGGTGTCGTGGTGTCGGGGTGTCGTGGTGTCGGGGTGTCGGGGTGTCGTGTCGGGGTCGGGTGTCGTGCCGGGGTCGGGGTGTCAGGGGTGTCGTGTCTGGGTGTCGTGGTGTCGTGGTGTCGGGGTGTGGTGTCGGGCAGTCGGGGTGTCGGGGTGTCGGGGTGTCGTGGTGTCGGGGTGTCGTGTTGGGGTCGGGGTGTCGTGTCGGGGTCGGGGTGTCGGGGTGTCAGGGGTGTCGTGTCTGGGTGTCGTGGTGTCGTGGTGTCGGGGTGTGGTGTCGGGCTGTCGGGGTGTCGTGGTGTCGGGGTGTTGGGGTGTCGGGTCGGGGTCGGGGTGTCGTGTCGGGGTCGGGGTGTCGGGGTGTCGTGTCTGGGTGTCGTGGTGTCGTGGTGTCGGGGTGTGGTGTCGGGCTGTCGGGGTGTCGGGGTGTCGGGTCGGGGTCGGGGTGACGGGTCGGGGTTGGGGTGTCGGGTCGGGGTGTCGTTTTCTTGTTCTTCCTCTTCTTCTTTTTTTCCTCTTTTTTTCCTTTTCTTCTTCTTCCTCTTCTTCCTCTTCTTCCTCTTCTTCCTCTTCTTCTTCTTCTTCTTCTTCTTCTTCTTCTTCTCCTCTCCTCTTTCTTCTTCTTCTTCTTCTTTTTTCTTCTCCTCCTCTTCTTTTCCTTTTTCTTCTTCTTCTTCTTTTCTTCTCCTCTTCTTCTTCTTCTTCTTCCTTCTTTTCCTTTTTCCTCTTCTTCTTCTTCTCCTTCTCCTTCTTCTTCTTCTTCTTCTTTTCCTTTCTCCCTCTTCTTCTACTTTTTTTGTTTTTTTTTTCATCTTTCTTCTTCCTCTTCTATTTATCTAAACCTAAACCTAAACCTAGCATTAAATCTAAAACTAAACCTAAACCTAGCACTAAACCTAGAACTAAACAGGAAATAACAGAAAAAATGGAGCTCACCTTGCTCCGGCGAGGTCGGCCGGTGGAGGCTGGCCGCGGGGAGGGGGCCGCTGGAGGAAGGCCGAGGGCTCCGGCGGCGGGGCGGGGCAGCGCAGGGGCCGCGGGGAGGGTTCCGGCGGCGGGGCGGGGCGGCGCAGTGACCTCCGGCAATGGGGCGCGGCAGGGTGGCCGCCGCGGCCTGGGTCCGGTGGGCCGGACGAGCGGGCTGGCCGGTGGCGGGGCTGGCTCCGGTGGCGGGACGGGCGGGTTGGCCGGCGGCGGGGCTGGCTCCGGGGGCGGGGCTGGCCAGCGGCGGCGACTGGCGGCGGCGACAAAAGGAGGAGAGGGCGCGGGAGGGAGAAAGAGAGAGAGGGGGGGGAGACGGCCGCCCGTTAAGTGGCCCCTCTTTGCCGTCTGCTAGCAGACGGCAAAGAGGGTGACCGTTAGGGCTCGCCCACGTCACTTCTTTGCCGTCTGCTAGCAGACGGCAAAGGAGGGACATTGCCATCTGTCCCCTCTTTGTCGTCTGCCAGCAGACGGCAAAGAAGTTGACCTAGCCACGCCGTGCCCCGTGGGGCCCACCTGGCTCTTTGCCGTCTGCCTTTGACCTTTTTGCCGTCAGCTGGCAGACGGCAAAGAACCAACTGATGGCAAAGAGCCTCTTTTCCATGAGCTGGTTCTTTGCCGTCTGCTTTCCCCAAGCAGACGGCAAAGAGCCTCTTTGCCATGAGCTGGCAGACGGTAAAGAGCTGGCAGACGGCAAAATGCCAGATTCCAGTAGTGGTCGTCATGATGCTCTCTTAGTCGATCATGAGAAGCTTTCTTATGAATTTCTTCAAAGAAAGCAAGATCTTGAGAAACTAAGGGTGTCTCATGAAGATCTTCAAAGGGATAATGATTCTTTGCTTGCTCAACAGATCAGACAGCTCAGGAAGATTTCGTTCCACCTTGTTTGAAATGCATCGAACGTGAAACTGCTCATTCTTCACCTAAAAGTTCGAATGCTTCTATTGCTGCAAATTCTTCAACTATTTCAATGGTCACAAATTCTTCATCTGAGGATACCACACGTGTCACTAATGAAAATACAGGGTTGAAGGAATTGTATGTGACAGGCATAAACAAAAGCCTCAAAGGGCATCAAACCCTTTGTGATGTGCTTAAAAAGTAGATTCTGAACAGGAACCCCAGGAAAGAGGGTATTGCCATTGAGAGGAAACTCAATGTTGATGGATCCTACTGGAAACCTGAGCCGTACCCCAAAACTTCGTGGCTTGGTGCAAAAGGACCTCCTATAGATCCATCCACTTTATCTGGCTTTACTTGTGAATCTTCATATTCCTCTGATGAGTCATTTGAATCCAACTATAAACTGTTCAAAAATCAGAATGGTGAAGTATTTGCCAGATATGTTGGTACTAACTACAGGAACGGTGAAGAAAATCTGGGTCCCCAAAAGGTACCTTGAAAATCTTCAATTGAATGTCATCATGACACCACTAGTGAAGAACAGGAACCCCAGATCAAATTCTTCATTTGGACCAAAGTCCTCACATGGACCAAATTCCTCATATGGTCAAAAGACATATCATTCTCATGCTAATGCTTCTGTTTCGCAGGGAAAATCTAAGGGTCATGAATATGTTTATTATTCTTCAAATCATTATGTTCACAAGTCCTCGAAGAATTTCTATGCTTATTCATATGATTACTCTAACCCACGCTCTTGTGAAACAAAGTGCAATTGCTTCAATGCCACCTTTCTTATATGGAGCACGCAGAATGATGAACTCTTTACCACCCCTCCAAATGTGGGTGGTGAAGAAATTGAACTAATCTCTTATGCAGGTTCAGGTCTCCAGACGAACTTAAGCGTCTCATGAATTTGCTGGAGACCTGAAGAAATCCTCGAAAGGACGCAAGCTAATCACGAAGAAATGAATCATTCATTCCTCACGTCCTCAGATTACTTTTCTTACTATACTATGTGATGAAATTCAATCTGATGAATTTGATGTCATATTCTTCACTCTGAAGTATATGTGTTCGTAAGTGGTACTAATTCATCTGCAGGATGAGCCACCTAAAGCAATTGAGGGGGTCCTCAATAGTGGTTGCACCAACCAAATGACTGGTGACAAGAATCTATTGATTGACATTCCACTTGCTCCATCACATCTGAAGCATATCACCTACGCTGACAAAGGAAAAAAGCAAGGTATTGGGTCTCGGTAAGGCAGCAATCTCGAAAGATCGACATATGGATAAGGTGATGCTTGTCGAATCCCTTGGATTCAACCTCATGTCTGTCTCAATGCTTTGTGATCTTGATATGGTTGTCATCTTCGGCAAATATCATTGTGTTGTCGTCATGGAATCTGACAAATCCAAAGTCTTCGAAGGCTTTAGGAGAGGAGACTTGTATATTGTTGATTCCTCTACAGGTCCACAACCGGCCACATGCCTACTAGCGAAAGCTTCAGAAGGTTGGCTATGGCATCGACGACTTGGACACGCTGGCATGAGGAACATGCACATGCTCGCGAAGAAAAAACACATCATTGGCATTGAGGGTGTCAAATTCCTCAAGGATCATCTGTGTGGGGCTTGTGAGTTTGGAAAGATGACTAGATCCAAGAATCCCTCCAAGACTATCATGACTACCACTCGTCCTTTTGAATTGCTTCATATGGATCCCTTTGGTCCCACTCACTATGCCACACTATCAAAAACTCCATGCTTATATGGCTTTGTCATTGTTGATGACTTCTCTCACTATACTTGGGTGCACATTATCATGTACAAATATGAAGTGCAGAATGTCTTCACACGATTTTCCTCAAGGGCCTCGAGGAATTTCGGCATTAAGATCAAGCATATCAGGAGTGATAATGGGACTGAGTTCAAGAACACTGGTCTTGATGGTTATCTTGATGAACTTGGTATTACTCATGAGCTGTCTACCCCTTATACTCCTCAGCAGAATGGTGTCGTGGAGCACAAGAATAGGACTCTTGTTGAGATGGCTCGCACCATGCTTGAAGAATACAAGACCCCTCGCCACTTCTGGCCTGAGGCAATTAATACTGCTTGCCACATCATCAATAGGGTATATCTTCACAAATTCCTCAAGAAGACTTCGTATGAGCTCCTCACTGACAAGAAACCCAATGTGAGTTATTTCAAAGTCTTGGGTGCAAAATGCTGGATTAGAGATCCTCATGACAGTTCTAAATTTGCACCGAAAGCACATGAAGGTTTTATGCTTGGTTACGGAAAGGACTCGCACACCTACAGAGTCTCAACACCTATCACAACAAGGTAGTTGAAACAGTGGATGTGCGGTTCGATGAAACTAACGGCTCGCAAAGAGAGGACTTGCCTCCTGTGCTAGATGAAATGTCTCCTGAGGAAACCATTAGGTTCAAGGCCACTGAAGATGTGATCCCTACTGAAGAACCTCTACCCTCTAAAGAAGTTGTACCTAACAGTGAAGATATTCATGCGGATGCACCTGAAGAAAATGTTGCTGAAGAAATGCTCAGCCTCAACAAAGTCTTCAACCTGCTCATCCAAGAGTTGCAAATGAAGTGCAGATTGAGAAAATCCTCGACGACATCAATGCACCAGGTCCTCTCACTCGCTCAAGAGCTTCTCATTTGTCTAATTTTTGTGGGCACTTTGCTTTTGTCTCTATCACAGAGCCCACCAAAGCTGATGAAGCCTTGTTGGAGCCTGAGTGGATTCAAGCCATGCAAGAGGAATTGCATCAATTCAAGCTCAACAACATGTGGGAACTTGTCAAGCGCCCAGATCCTTGCAAGCACAATGTCATAGGTACCAAGTGGATCTACCGCAACAAACAAGATGAACTTGGTCAGGTAGTGAGGAATAAGGCCCGTCTTGTAGCATAGGGCTACACACAAGTTGAGGGAATTGACTTTGATGAAACTTTTGCGCCTGTTGCTAGACTTGAAGCTATTCGCATATTGCTTGCTTATGCTAACCATCACAATATCATCTTATATCAAATGGATGTGAAAAGTGCATTACCCAATGGTAAGCTTGAGGAAGAAGTATATGTTGCTCAACCCCCAGGTTTTGAAGATCCTAAGCATCCTGACAAAGTCTTCAGACTCAACAAGGCTCTCTATGGCCTCAAGCAAGCCCCTCGGTCATGGTATGGCACTCTGAAGGAATTCCTCATGAAGAAAGGCTTCAAACCCGGTTCACTTGACCCAACTCTTTTCACAAAATCATAAGATGATGAATTATTTGTGTGCCAAATATATGTGGACGATATTATCTTTGGCTGTACTGACAAACGTTACAGTGATGAATTTGCCTATCTGATGAGTGAAGAATATCAAATGTCTGTGATGGGAGAGCTCAAATTCTTCCTAGGGCTTCAAATTCTTCAACAACGCAATGGCATCTTCATCTCTCAAGAGAAATACCTCAAGGATGTCGTGAAGAAATTCGGCATGCAGGATTGCAAAGGCGTCAAGATTCCTATGCCCACAACTGGTCAACTCTGCACTGACAAAAATGGTAAAGATTCGATCAAAAGGTATATTGCTCCATGATTGGCTCCTTATTGTATCTATGTGCATCTAGGCCAGATATTATGCTTAGTGATTGCATGTGTGCATGTTTTCAAGCAACACCGAAGGAATCACACCATAAGGCTGTGAAGCATATTCTTCGATATCTAGCTCACACACCAACACTAATATTATGGTACACCAAGGGCTCAGATCTTGACCTCATTGGATATTCTGATTCTGATTATGCTCGTGATCATGTGGACCGCAAGTCAACATGAGGCACATGTCATTTCCTCGAACGATCCTTAGGCTGTTGGTCCTCAAAGAAGCTGAGTACATTGCTGTTTGTTCCTGTTGTGCTCAATTAATATGGATGAAGCAACCCCTCAAGGACTACGGCATCAACGTGAAGAATGTCCCTCTCTAATGCGACAATGAAGAGTGACATCAAGATTGCTCACAACCCAGTTCAGCACTCAAAGACCAAGCACATCCAGATTCATCATCATTTTCTTCATGACTATGTGTTGAAGGGCGATATCTTCATCGACCACTTAAAGACTGAAGAACAACTGGCTGATATCTTCACAAAGCCCTTGGATGAGAAGAGATTTTGCAAGTTGCGGTGTGAGCTAAATATCTTAGAATCTTCGAATGTTCTTTGAAAGGACACACATCCTAACACTTATGCAAAATTGATGACTTTGATGTACAACACACGAAGTAATGTTTTTCTTCAATCCATGAAGACTAACTCTCTAAGTGTGAAGAAATTAATGAAGAATTTGATTCTCAGAACCCTAAGACAATTGTACGCGGTGTCTGAAATCATCATTCTTATACGGTGGGTCATGCCACCACCATAGTTGAAATTCTTCAACATTGAGTTTTTCATCATTATGCAAATTCTTAAAAAAGTTCAACTTCCTCTAGTTTGCAAATTCCTCAAGATTTCAAATTCTTCAAACTTTGCAACTAATGTTCTTCATATGAGTTTTTCTTCATTGACTATATATATATATATATATATATATATATATATATATATATATATATATATATATATATATATATATATATGAGTTTTCAATGTCCTCAACAGCATTCACTTATTGCTAATTCTTCAAGTTGATTTTCTTCTAAGTGAATGTGATCGGACCCGCTCCCCCTCTATGCTAAACTCAACCCAGTCTATTCACAAATTCTTCATATGCGTTCTATTTGAAACCCGTTCAAAATCTTCACTGTGTTCTTGTCAGCTCAATAATTCGCGAACGAAACTTCTGATTCCCACGACTGGAGAACCCACGATCCTCCACTATCTCCACCTCTCAATACGTGGGTCACACATGTCGCCAGGATAGCAAGGGTCAAGGGTAAGAATGTCCAAAATCTTCGGACATTCAGCTTTTCACCTCCGCTATAAATACTCCTTCCCCTTCACTGCTCAAAGTTACTCCTCTTGCTCTCACCCGTCGCTCTCGAGCTCAGACCTAGCGCCGCCGCTAAACCTCATCGTCGTCGGAGAGGAAGAGCTTTACTGCCTCAACCTCCTCGCCGTCGTACTCGCATCAGCCGCGGAAATCTTCACTCCGTCGTCGTTGTAGCTGTCTTCCACTGCCAAGTTAGGGCGTGGGAGATCTGAACTAACAAACTTCTCAGTTCCTACTCCCAGTTCGTCGTGTTCTTCACCAGGGTAATTAAAATCTAATTTTACTGCCCTATTTTGATCCTTATGATTTCCACAAAATCCTCAAATGGTGTTTATTCTTCAACAATCCATTTCTTAAGCACCAAACGAACTCCCTCTCTTGATTTATTTCTCTAAGTTATGATTTTCTTCAAGATTCCTCAATTGTCTGGATCTTCAAATCTGCACAACTTTGGAACCTAAGTAAATAACACTTAGTGAAATTCTTCAAAGACATCTATGGTTAAATTCCTCAAACTTGATAATATTTGCAAAATTTCTGAGAACGCATATGACCTCTTCAAATTCTTCGCACCTATACTCTGTTCACAGGTACAAAATGTCCGCTGATGAATCTCTAGGTTCTCATCAACTTAACTCATTTGTAGTGTTCCTCGAAGAAAAATTGCATACTTCCTCAAAATCATCAAAAGTTCAAATTCCTCAGCCAAAGAAAATGGCAGATGGGAAAAGACCTCAGAAAGGACGAAAGAAGCCAGAATCCAACACTGCTTTTGAGATTCTGGAAGAAATATACCTTGAGTACTGTACACCTGATGAAGCAACGTATGGCAAGGAAACCAAAGAAAAGCGAAAAATGCGCATTCAGAAGATTGAGCGGAAATGGGCAAGGGAGTGGAGAGAATATCGCTATGTTACACCTAAGTACATGAAGAAATTCGTTCTGAACCCTCCCTGCCAAAGACCACCATTGTCTGAAGGCCAGGTAGCTGAGCCCACTAGCATCATGAGTGGTGAAGACTTTCCGCAGGAGTGGGCAAAGCGTCAAGCCAAATTGGTGAAAACTGCCAAAGAGGCTATGAGGAAATTCAATGAGGACTCTGCTGCTGCTGCATCTGGTGCGGCTTCTGCTAGTGAAACCGCTCCGAAGAAAATCTTGAAGAAGAAATCAGCAATAAAACCAAATTCCTCAAGCCAAATGCCCTCACGGCCAAGTTCTTCACAGCAAATTACTCAGGCAACTTCATCAAGGGCTCCTGCAATGCCCTCAGTGACTGCACAATCTTCTGCTACAGCTGCCAAGTCCTCAACACCGGTGCACCTTGCATCGTGCCAGAGGACTGCTGGTTTTTCTATTGCTTCAGGGGCATCTGCAACTTCCTCAGCCCAAGCACATTCTTCAAGCAATCCCACTTTGCTGAAAGTGAAAGCAACTGTTGGACGAGGTAGGAGGCCAAGTCCTCATCAGAAGAAAGTGATCTCCCAAGTTCCCTCAGAATCTGAGGATGATGAAGCTGATGATGATGAACTTGCTGAAATCGTCAAAAACGTACAAGAGAGAGTGTCTCAGGCAAAGGGCACTCAAATTCCTCTTCTGCTCGATCCAAGAACTGTGCTAGACTTCATTGGTGAAGAAAAATGGAAGTATGAAAAGGCCAGAAAGGCGAAGAAGTCTCAGTACAAGAAAGAGCGCATCATGAAGAACAATGTTCTCAATCTGACGCCTGAACAGCTTATCTCTGTCCAAAAGGACATGAAAGGCCTTAGTGACGAATTTGACCGATACTATGCTGATTGGAAAGGAGCCAAGGTCCGATTTGTAAATATGGCTGATAAAGTCATCAAAGACCACAACACTAGGGTTGCTGCTCGCTCACAACGACAAAATCCTCAGGCTAGCTCTTCTGCTCAGCCTGCTAAATAAACCACAAGTGCAGCTGAAGAAATTCAGGCTGCTGAAGAAATTCCCAGGGCAACTCCCAATCTTGCGCTTGAAGAAATTGCCAGGCCAACTGAAGAAGCTGCTGCACCTGATGAATCTGCCAGGGCAACTACATCAGAAGTGAAGAAAACAAAAGCTGTGGAGAAGGAAGCACTGAAAAGAAAACCATCAACATCTGCAGAATCCTCAGCTGCAAAAAGATTGAAGACTTTGCCAAGTTCTTCAACTGAACCTATTGATGCAACTCCTATCTCTATTGTCACAGCTTATGAAATAGTGCCATTTGGTGAAGACTATCAAATTCCAAATGATGAAGGTGAAGAAGATCACTATGCTGCTTCCACAGAGCAGATTGATGAAGAAATTGTTGTTGAAGACTTCACTTCAACTCCACTAGTATCATCGCCCCCGCCTCAGTTCACAGCTGAAGAGGCGGGTGTTGAAGAAATTGAAGAGGATGTGGACATTGGTAGTACCACTCCGGTTATAAATGATGAATATTGGGATGCTGCACACCCCAATTCCCCAATTACCACCCCTCTTACACAAGTTCCTCTATCACCTACTCGGACTGAAGAAATTGCCACATGGTCAGAGGGATGTCCCACTCCTCTCAAGTCTGTTCCTGAAGAAATTCATGCTGCATCAGTTGAACAAGTTAAGACCCACACTGCTGCTGAAGAAACTGCAAAACAAGTTCCTCAGTCTGGAGAAGCTCCTGTCATGCCAAGGGCAATTGGGGGACGCTACAAACCAAATCTTCAGCCCAAGCCCTCATTGCCCTCCAAAAGCTCAAAGCGTCCCAAATTCCTCAAGGAGAACTTTTATGATGAACATCATTTCTTCACGGGTATAAATCCATATGACACTCCAAGAATTAGACGCAAGCGATTCTAGACTGCCACTCAGGCTAACTTCTTCGGTGTCGTTCTATTTGATAAGGACAAAATCTTCGAGCACCGTCAAATTCCTCATGTAGATATGGAGAACATTCCATGCTTCTCCCCAGTACTGAATGTTCTGCATGAAGCCGGACTGCTGCCCTTCTGTTTTGACATTTGTGACTGGAATGAAGAACTCATTCTTCAATTCTATGCTACACCACACATCTCAGGTGATGCACAAGATGTCCACACATGGGTGCTTGACTAGATGACTGATGACACACATTATACTGCACCAGCAACTGAATTACTTCGTGTGGTCCCAGTCAGTATTCCATCAGAAGGAGCAAGATGCATCTATGAAGAACCTGAGCTACCAAATCATCTCATGCAAGTATTGATGAAGCCTTTAGCGCCTGGCCAGGCTCCCAGAACCACTTTTCTGGTGAAGGATTTGCTCTATGTGCCACGAACGGTGTATCGCATCTTGACCAAAACCCTCAGCCCCATCAAAGGTCATAATTCTAAAGAAGAAGATGTGGTTGGCATCATGAAGAATCTGCTCTTCAATATCATTCATGGGATTCCAATCAATCTGGATGATATCTTCATGAGGACTTTGGCCAACATTTCCTTATCGCCGTTTGAGCTAAAGCCATATGCTCCGTGGATAATGAAATTCATCAGGGCAAGATCCTCAATTCCGTATCAAGCTAATTTTCAAAATCATTTCAGCTTCCTGCCCCCGATTGAAGTCCTCAAGAATACATTTTCCTCAGTTGAAGGAAAGGGAAAAACTATTATTGATGAAGGATCTCGCGCTCTGAACGGTCAATTTCGTCAAGCTGCTTCATACTCTACAAATGATGACACGGCATCTCAAGACTCTGCAGCAAGAGCCACAATGCAAAATCCTCAAGAAACTGCCCCCCAGAGTGATGACCGATCGGGAACTTCTTCTCAGTCTTCATCAGAAGGTCGATCGGAAGAACAAATGGGTAAAATGACAATTTGCTTCAATGCTTCGTGACATGACTGTCACGCATAACTCAGTGAGGAAAAATCACTACTATCTGCATGAAGTTTTCGACCGCACTTGAGCCATTCTATCTCATCTCAAGATTCCTAAAGAACTTGTAGATATGGAATTTCAGTAGGACTTTGACTGGTCGTATCCGCCCAAGAAGAAATTCAAGAAGGTTCAAGTTCCTCAACTGGTGACCAGTTCATTTTCCTCATCGCACAAGACGGATGAAGCTGAGTATCTTGACGACACTGCTGCAGGCCCTTCAACGACAAACGACACCGGCAACAACGCTAGCGCTCCTCCACCACCTTCAAGATGAAATTCTTCAGGGTGTTAGTCCTCAATTTTGTCCCTTTTGGTCACTTGATGACAAAGGGGGAGAAATTTGAGTTAGTCTCAAGGCGGGTCTCTATATTGGACTTTTTTTGTTTAAGTTACAACTCTCGCTCTTCTGAAGTGTTTGTTGAATGGGTTATAAACTTAAGTCCGATGGTGGTCTGACTTTTGAACTGCTTTCCGCATGCTTATTTCCTCAAGTACCTTAATGCACGCACGCTGAATTTCGTCACACACCATTTTCCATAAAGCATTTCAATTTCCTCATGATATATGTTAAATGCGTGTATGGATTACAAGATATAGGGGGAGCTCTCCAAGATTTTATCCTGCCATGTGCATTTGCAGTCCAAAGCAAATTCCTCAAATATGCACTTCTTCAGGGGGGGGGGGGGTTCCTCTATATCTTGCAATCAAATTCCTCAAGCTCAGCACTTACACTTCATATGTTTATCCCCGTTGAAAACTTAACCTATTTTTCATCAATCACCAAAAAGGGGGAGATTGTAAGTGCATCTAGTGCCCCTTAGTGATTTTCGTGTATTGAAGACTTATAGGTTAAGGGACTAATATGTGTGTGAGTGTACACAGGCTCAATAAGTCGCTGACGAGTTTGATATATTCAAAGAATGTCGACCCCTAAAATGGATGTCTTCAACTGAAGACTTTGATGCTTTCTTGAAGACATTGAAATTGAAGAATCTGGTGTGACCTTGAAGATATTGATACGAGGACTATGAAGCATGAAGACCTTGTTTTTGTAGTTTTATTTCCTTTTCTTGAGTCATAGGAAACACCGTACTGTTAAAGGGGGTCGAGGTAATACTAAGGACAAATTTCCAAATGGTGCTCATCTTAAAGCCTAGAGATACCCAAAACCTTCGAGTGAAGCCTTTGGAAATCTCTTGCAGTTTGTGAGGGTTTGGAAGTCTACCCTGAAGACTTACCACGAGTGTTCGGCGAGGTCTGTGTGACCTTAGCTCAAGGAGAATACGGTAAGGACTGTGTGTCCTATGACTGTGTGTCCTTTGGTTTAAATACCAAGCCGCTCCGAACCAGACGTACGACTGTCACAACAGTTGGAACTGGGTCATCAAATCATTGTCTTCATCGAGCTCCTGGTTCTATTTCCTCGAAGTACTTGTTGATGAAACCGATCATTACTGTTTGAAGAATTTGACTGAAGACTTTATCAATATCCTCGTCTCAAATTCTTCACTCACTTTGTCTATTGCCTGCCTATCCTATTCATGCTACTTATGCTCTGTGTATGCTTCATTTCATCATGATGACTATGCTACTGCTATGTTTCGCATGCACTTGAGTACTTATTCCGCTGCTCGTAGTTCGTCACTTAGAAAATTCCTCAACTAGTAATTCCTTAGTGACGAATTTTTAAAAATCGCCTATTCGCCCCCCTCTAGTTGATATAATGCACTTTCAGAGCTGCAAGGACCTTAACAACCAGAGGGCCAACCTTGCCAAAGCCGAAGCTGACTTCATCTACCAGAAGGCTGAGGCGGAGTAGATCTGGAGGGAGGCCGACGAAAGCATCGCCCACCAAGACGCAGAGGTGAACTCGTGCAAGATCTTGCTCGATTCTCATGAGGAAGATCTTGCTGCTCGAGAAAGAGCTCTTGTTGATAAGCTCGGGGCCGGACTGGAGAAGAAAATCCAGTAGCCGGAGGCAAGGCATAAGGAAGCCATCGAGCGGCAAGCTTCTAAGCATGCTGGCATGCTCCAAGAGGCTGTCAACGCCGGCGAAGCCGCTCAATCCATCAAGGTTGAGCTGGAGAGCAAGGTGCAGCGGCTGGAAACAGACCTCGCATCTTCTGGCCAGGAGATCTTGGAGCTGAAGGACGACATCCAGAACGGGACTCGGACCCTGGCGGATCTGCGGGCGGGGCTCACTAGCAAGACCAAGGAGCTAGAGGTTGCCGCGGCAACCAATGTTGATCTGCACGTGAGGGTGAGTTCCCAGGAGGACCATCTCGAGGCTGCCCAGCGCAAGGAGCGCAGTTTGCTCGAGGAACTCTAGAAGTACAAAGACTTGCTTGCCTCCGCCGCGCACACGTCCAACCAACTCAAGGAAAGCGTTGGGCTGTGGACGGAGCAGCTCGTCGACATCGCTAGCATGCTCTCTGCCCAGCTCGCAAAGATGGGCTTGGAGGAGTGCGCCTTCTCCAACGACATCAGAGAGGTGGCAAGCGTGTGGTAGTCCATCTTCTTCGGCAAGCTCGTCAATGTCCTAGCGAAGTATCAGGCGGAGCGGGCCGACGAATTCCTCCAAGGTTGCCGTGAGCTATGTCGCCAGCCTTGGCGGGGGTTGCCATTGCGGCTGTCCCACCTGCCGCTGCCGTGGCCGCCTCTGCGGTCGGCACTGCGGTCGTTGCGGTCCGGACGCCCTCCGGCACGCTCGTCACGGAGGGACTTGAGCTCCTGACAGCCTTCAGTGTTGTGGGTGTGCATGTCATGGTAGATGCAGAACGGGCGACGGTCCTTCTCGGGCACATCGCGGTCGCAGCCACGCTTCCGCTCGGGCTCTGCCGCGAGGACGGCTCTGTAACAGCCAAGTGCATTCCCTCCACCCTTGTAATATTTCCATGTGTGAATCTTCAATGAAAGCTATCATCTGGTTGAGTAACATTATTTTGCTTCATGACATTTTCCATCATGGCATCATAAGCATCATTTCATAAGTTACATCATGCCTTGCTTGTCATGTTTGTGAAGTGGGTTGTGAGTGTGTGTATTTGTGGTATTGGTGTGCAAGGGGACAAGTGTTGTTTTGGTGTCAAAACCCCTCCACAATTTCTCTAAACCATACCCACCTCTCTTATTTCCAAACAAATGCAATATGTGGTGTTTTGACTTCCTTAATCACCTGAAATAAAATGTTGCTCTACTTCCAAATAATCTGATAAGATTTGTTGAGTAGCTCTCAATCATGTTTGAAAATATTTGTCTTTTGGATCTTTGCAAACCAGAGTCCAATAATAAATATATGTGATTTATTTTCTTTCTCTAAAAATGTCCAAACCCATCCTGTTATTTGGTGCATGTTTTTATGAGATAAAAACCTATTTTACTTAAATTTTAAATCCTCTCCTTCCTCTGGTATTAATTATGTTGCTAAGCGTTTTGTTTTAAATCCAGAGAGAGTTCTGAGAGAGAGAGAGGGAGTAACCCACCGACCAGCGCACTTGGGCCTCCCTCCAAGCCGGACCACTATCCCCATGACGATCACCTGCTCCGTTGCGTCGTCGTCTTCTTCTTTCAGTGCAACAGCAACTTTAGCGCCGTGAGGAGAGCACGGGCGTCGAGCCAACGCCGTTCGGCCTCCTCCTATAAAGCCGCAGCCTCCCCTAGGGTTTCCCTCTCCTCCCCTCGCGCCACCGCCACCTCTCTTCCCTTCCCTCCTTCTTCCTGGTAAGTTTTAGAGAGAGAGAGTCAGGGTTAGTTCAGAGAGATTCAGGGAGCTACAACACCGCGCCGCTCTGTCGTCGTCTTCGTCTTCGCCTCCGATCGACTTTCTTCGCACATCCATCATGTCGTCCAGCACCCTAGCTCTGTCCTCGACCGATTCCTGGCGTTAGGAGGACCGGAGAGTCTCCACGGCGCCCGCTCCGTCGTCGTCTTCCTCGCGCACCGGGAGCACCTTCGCCCCACACGATCAGGTCCTCGCCACGCCTCGGATCGGCCTCCTCGCACCCGTCCGAGCTTGCCTTCCGCACCCCCTCCTAGGTGAGCCGCGTAAAATCCCCTCTCTTCCCGCTCTGTTGCATGCATGTAGTCGTCGATCCGGACGTTTTGAGCCACGACCATCATGGCCGTGAGCAAGCCAGGCTCCTGTCTTGGAACTCCCCCGTGAGCTCCTATGCTCACGCAGGCACGTGCATCCACACAACACCGCCCCCGCCAGGGCCTCGCCTTGCCCCGTTCGCGTTCGTCGTCCTAATCCCCATGGCCAAAAGCTTCGAGATTGCGCACCCCCACCTTGAGAAGCTTGCTGCCACGCAATCGAGTCCCGTGAAGCCCGAGAATGGACTGCCGGGCTCATTCCACACCCCCGCCGCCACTTGTCCGCTCCGGCGGTCGCCGGAGATCTCGTCGCCACCGCCGGCGTTTTGCTCTGTCGCCAGGTACAAGACCCAGCCTCAGGCTGGGTAGAGGTCAAGAGGTCCCGCGCCCCTGCTCTGTCAAGAGTCCCCCGCCTAGCCCAGTGGTCGAGGGCCAGCTCCTCCACGGGGGATACCCGGGTTCGAACCCTCCCGACCACCCCTTTTTCATTCAATTTAATTGGCCTCAGATAGTGGGCCCGGCCCCACTTGTCCTTTTTCATTCAATTTAATTGGCCTCAGATAGTGGGCCCGGCCCCACTTGTCAACCCCCAGGTGGCCCTGTGTTTTTATTATTTTTGTTCCAAGTGTTTTCTTATGTTTATGTTTTTTGAATTTTAGGAAAACATGCCAATTCTGTCAGTTCTAGTTTAGGCCATGCCAATGTTGGCATATGACATGTTTTAAGTGAAATGTCAAATTTTCGAGTGCATTTGTGGGAGTTTTGTCTCGAGGAACATAGGCACGTGATAGATGAATTTGGGCTAGAAAAATCTAGTGAATCCAATGGTGGCATTGGATTTACCATTTGGGCAAGTTTGTGAAAATGTTACTTTGTGATATCACCACCCCTTTTTCATTCAATTTAATTGGCCTCAGATAGTGGGCCCGGCCCCACTTGTCAACCCCCAGGTGGCCCTGTGTTTTTATTATTTTTGTTCTAAGTGTTTTCTTATGTTTATGTTTTTTTAATTTTAGGAAAACATGCCAATTCTGTCAGTTCTAGTTTAGGCCATGCCAATGTTGGCATATGACATGTTTTAAGTGAAACGTCAAATTTTCGAGTGCATTTGCGGGAGTTTTGTCTTGAGGAACATAGGCACGTGATAGATGAATTTGGGGTAGAAAAATCCAGTGAATCCAATGGTGGCATTGGATTTACCATTTGGGCAAGTTTGTGAAAATGTTACTTTGTGATATCATGTCATTTTGTCATTTTCACATGAATTAATTCTTGCATCATAGGATAAACTTGTCAACATGAAAGATGTTGACTAGTGTGCCCCTGGTATTTCTGCTTGCCATGATAGATCATGTTATGAGTGGAATTCTTGCTTTCAACATGTCACCAAAATAATGTTTCCAAATTCCCAAATATTACTAAGTGTTGAAATCTATTATTTTGTTGCCATGTTGTCTTGATGATTCCCATGTATATGTTGCTCTTTTGGAGTTGGCACAATGGAATGCATTGTTGTGCTTGTCATCCTCTGTTATTTTGTGCCAAGTTCTTGTAGGTAGAGCTATTGCATCTTGTTTAAAACTTGCTGTCAATATGCCATTCTGTTAATAAGTGCCTTGTTTGCCCTTGTTGAATTTCACTAAGTCTGGGAATCTGCTATTCTCAATGTGTCATATTGTGAGGATGGTAGCCATTGATATATGCATATTTGGATGTTGTCATAACGTAGTTAATTGAAGTACATGTTGCCCTCTATCAACCTGTTAATTTTCATGCCATGGAAGTCCCTGTAGCATATGTAAATGTTGCTGTCAAGATGCTATCATTTTATCTCAGGATCTGTAAATATGGAATTTTCACCAAGTCCCTAAAAACTGTTTCAACATGCCATCTTGTGAGCTCATTTGCCATTGAACCCTGCTTCCTTTTGTGTTACTGTAGATAGATGAATTGTTGAACATGCTGTATTCTTCATGTCCATGCCTTGGTTGTAATTTGATACTTGCTGTAGCTTTGGTTATGTGTGTTGCAAGATGACAGGTTGCTGTTTGTGGACAGATTGTGTGTAGAATGGTTTTGTAATTTGTGGGAGCTATAGTCCATTGTTTTGCATGATCTTTAGGTCTATTCTTGCTAGAATTTCATTTCCAATCCAGTGGCATCCTTGGAATATCAAGGAATAGCCCATGGCCTCCCTTATCTTTGTTTTTGTCTCCGTTAACATCTGTAGCTTGTCGTGAGTGTACCGTGAGCTTCGTTACTCTGTTTGCAACGTTCTACATATGTATTTGAATCGTTTTTACATGGAGCATTCATATTTGCCATGATCATGCATGTTCAAATAACTAATCTTGAGGTTCTATCCAGAATACTAAAGAACTTAATAATTGCATGAGAAACATGACTAACATAGGGTTGCCATGTTAATACTTCAAATTGGTCATGCCTCATCTTGTTTGCGCATTGCACTTTGTTTGTATGTTTATTTGGTGTTGTTTCTCTTTGGGTAGACCCGAGTGTCGAGCCTGAGTACGAGGATCCCGGAGAGTACAACTACGAGGACCCAACTCTTTGTCCCTCTGAAGACCCAATAGGCAAGATGATCGTACCCGGATCCCGACACTATTTTTGCTATGCTAGATGTCTCATTTTTACCATTATGTCTCGTTGCCTACCACTTAAATTGTCAGCCTCCCAAATTGCTATGAAAGCCTCTAACCCCTCCACTTCCTAGCAAACATTGATTGGCTACGTTACCGCTGCTCAGCCCTTATCTTATAGCGTTGCTAGTTGCAGGTGCAAGCTGTTTCCATGTGCCAACATGGATATCTGGAGATATCACCTTATTTACTGTTATTGAAATTAATGCACATATATATCTGGCAACAGTGGAAGGCTTGGCCTTTTTCCTGGTGTTTTGTTCCACTTTTGCCGCACTTGTTCCGAGTACCGGTGTTATGTTCCATATTTTGCGCTCCTAACATGCTCGGGGTTGTTATGCGGACCCCCTTGACCATTCGTTTTAGATTAAAACTTGTCTGGCAAGATCCAACTTTGGTACTACATTTGCTAAACAACCTAATTAAAAATGCATAGGGCTTAGCTACCCCGTGGATAATTAATCAACAACCCGGGCCAGTGCTCCTCATGAGTGTTGGTCCAAACCGGGCGATGTCCGGCACCCCCTGGTCATCCGGGGTTTCAGCCAACCCGATGTCTTGCCCATCTGGTAGTGCCCGGATAAAGAGATACGCACGGCTCCTATTGGGATCTGGCCTGCCGGGCAGTCTTGCTGGACTTGTTTTTCCCTTTCTTGAATGTCTTGCGCGAGGAATTCTGAGGATACTTTGGGCTATCTCGAGGTTGAGATTTTCGAACGGAATTTCCTAGGAGATCACGGGATTCGTGGTCGAGGTTATTCCCACGGCGTGTGGTTAGTTCGTGATGGATGAGTTGGAGCACCCCTGCAGGGATAAATCTTTTTGAGAAGTCGTGCCCGCGGTTATGTGGCAACTTGGAAATTTGTTTAACACCCGGTTATAGTAACTTGAAGTAAACTCGAATAAAATACACCAACTGTGTGCGTAACCGTAACTGTCTCTGCTCGTGAACATGAACCGAGAGAGAACACGGTGGGGTTATGTTTGACGTAAGTAGGTGTTCAGGATCATTTAGTGATCATTCTTGTTCACGACCGTCTTGCATAGGCCACATATTTAATTCTTGCTCTGGTAAGTTAGCCACCAAATATATGCTTAGTGCTTGCTGCAGCCTCACCACTTAACCATTCCTCACCTATTGGCTTACATAGTCTCGGTACCCGGATTATGAGATTGCTGAGTCCCTGTGGCTCACAGATTACAACAATACAGGTACAGGTGTTGACGAGTACGTGCCAGATGATGTGTCTCAGCTCCAGTGGGAGTACGATGAAGAACGTAGGCGTATGTACGTTACATATCCGGATGAGTAGGGGAGCTTCGTGGTGGTGTTCATGGGATAGCAAGACAGTTTCATTGCTTTCTTTTATCGTTTGATTTCATCTATAGTCGGACCCTGTCTTCTGGATGAATGTATGAATAATTGTGTGAATTTGTAAGATAGCTTGTGGCGAGTGTAAGCCAACTCATATACTCATCTCTTCATTACATGTATGCAATGATTTTTGTACTTGCAAAATGACTAGATGCGCTTCTATCCCCGTCGAGGCCCTCGCGTCTTAATAGGGATAGGACTGCATCTTGGGCGTTACAAGTTGGTATCAGAGCCATACCGACCATAGGAGCCCCTTGCTTGATCGAACTTAGCCGGGTCGAGTCTAGTGAAAAACTATTTTGAGTCTAGTTATATCGGAGAGTAGGTTTCTTTTACTCCTCTTCTATACTCTGGTGAGGAATTATGACTTAGGAATTTTAATTCTACCCTCTTCTCGCTCAAAAAAAAATTAGGATCACGCGAGTATTTTGGAGCCTCTATGATACCGATGTGACGGGAATTCTGTTCTTGGTGCCTCCCGTACGTATGGATTGGACCCGGGGAGTAGAGCTCCAGGGGATTCTTGACACATCGTTATCGTTCAGTTTCCTTAGTACTTAAGAATGCGGATGTTCGAAATTGCTTCAATACTATTCGTGGTGCGAAGAGTGTGGCGGCACCCAGTACTGGGGAGCGGGATCACATGTACTGCCATCTTTAGTATCGTTGTGATTACGAGGGTCTGAAGTAGATGAGTTTCTGAGGCCTTTGGTTGTGTGTTGACGGATGTGATACACTGGAGAGTAGTATTACTGCTAGGAGTTGAGTGATGGATAAAAATTCCGTGTATCCGTGGACCCGATTGCATAACCAAGATTTCGGAAGTTCCTAGGTGGGATTTCCAGTAATTACCTAGGTTAATCTTCCGACGGATGTATGATGGTTTATACATTTGTTCCGAGCAACCTTATCTCAATACTTGTTGTGTTATTTCAAGTGGCTTCATGATCTAATGTTGTTATCATGATCATGCAGAAGGCGTTCTTACTATTTGCAGTTTGAATGCAATTGATGATATTCCATTGCAAATTTCTTTCAAGTCATTTGACTCAGCTTATTTCAATCATCTTTGTAAATGGTGTGCTGATATTCTTGTGCATCTTCAGGATGGATCCAGCAACTCGTGGGAATCGGGGTCGTGATGGGGAGCAGTCTAACCCTCCACCACTCCCACCACCTCCTCCTCTAGAATCTTGGCAAGTTGTGATGGCCCCAACCAATGCCAACACTCAGATGTTGCTCAAGTTGTTGGAGGAAAGGGATCAGGGATAGCAAGTTCATCAAGGGAATTTTCATAATCAGCCTCACTTCGCCACTCTCAACTAGTTCCTCACAAATCAACCAAAGTCCTTCACTTGCTGTGATCAACCTCTTGATGCAGATGATTGGCTCTGTGACATGAACAAGCATTTTGAGTGCAGCAATGTCAGGCCTGAGGACTATTTCAAGTTTGCGACTTTCCAGCTTAAGGGTCAGGCAGCAGATTGGTGGCAACACTACAAGGATTCCAGAGGTGGCCGTGCACTCTCGTGGGATGATTTCTGTCGTGACTTCAGAGCTCATCATATCCCGACGAGTTTTGTTGAGGGTATGCCTGAGAAGTTTTGGAACCTGAAGCAGGGGAGTATGTCTGTCTATCAGTACAACTCGGAGTTTTAGAATCTGGCCCGCTATGCTAAGCAAGATGTTCCTGATGAGAAGTCCAAGATTTATCAGTTTCAGAGGTGGCCTCAGAGAAGATCTTCAGCTTGCTCTCATCCTTCATGAGCCTCTTGTGTTTGATCAGTTCTATAACTTGGCTCTAAAGTTCGAGTCAGTTCAGCTCAAGCTTGAGAATTCCAAGAAGCGGTTCGGAGATTCCAACTCTTCTTTGTCCATCTCTCAAATTGTTCCTAAGCAGCAGAAGTATTGGGTTCCTCCTCCACCTCCGTTTCGTCCTCCTCAGCAGCAGAAGCAGCACGGTGGTCGTGGACCTTCCCACCCACCCAACCCAGGTTTTCGGCAGAGGCCTCAGGCACCCAAGTTAGCAAATGCTCCTCCTCCAAGCAACTTTCGTCCGCTCTCAGAGGTTACGTGTCACAAGTGTGGTTAGAAGGGCAACTACTCCAACAAGTGCACCAACCAGTGGCGTCCTCCGCCTCCTCCTCCTATCAGACCCCCAGGCAGTGCTATGGTGAAGCACAATCCCAAGTCAGCAAGAGTGAACATGGTCAATGCACCTGAAGCGGAGGATTCTTCTCAAGTGATAATGGGTGACCTCTTGGTGAATTCTATTCCTGCAAAAGTTTTGTTTGACACTGGTGCATTGCATTCATTCATTTCAAGACCTTTTGCAACCAAGCATCATTTGCATCATGAGCATTTACCTAGGCCGTTGTGAGTCATTTCCCTGGGTGCTTTCATGCACGCGAGGATGGTGGTTCTGGATGTTTCCATCAAGATGGGCAGCTATTCCTTTCTAGCCTCTCCAATTATTCTCGGCAACTCCGATATTGATCTAATTCTTGGCATGGATTTTTTGGCAATGAACATGGCTTATGTTGATTGTAAATCCAAAGAAGTCAAATTGACTCATCCTTCTGAAGATGTCATCATTTTCGCTGCTCGCGATGACACGATTTGTCTCTTTTCTCTCAATGAGAAGGGTGAAATTTCTGCCATTTCTCAAATCCCCGTCGTTTCTGAGTATGAAGATGTCTTTCCAGATGAATTGCCAGGAATGCCTCCTCACTGGCCAGTGGAGTTTGTGATTGAACTCGAGCCCGGAACTGAACCGGTATGCAAGCGTCCTTAGAAGCTTGGCCCTGAAGAGATGAAAGAATTGAAGAAGTAGCTAGATGAACAAGAGCGTCTGGGTTTGATTAGACCAAGTTCTTCACCTTGGGGTTGTGGTGTTCTGTTTGTCAAGAAGAAGGATGGCACAGACCGACTATGCGTCGATTACCGTCCATTGAATAAGAAGACAATCAGGAACAAGTACCCACTTCCCAACATCAATGAGTTGTTTGAGCAATTGAAAGGTGCCAATGTTTTCTCGAAGTTAGATCTCTGTATGGGCTATCATCAAATCCGTATTCGCGTAGAAGATATTCCAAAGACTGCTTTCAGGACGAGTTTTGGATCTTATGAGTACACCGTCATGTCCTTTGGTCTAGCAAATGCGCCTCCGACTTTCTCCAGAATGATGAACTTCATATTCTCTCCTTTCAAGAATGAGTTCATCTTGGTGTATTTGGATGACATTCTTGTTTTCTCGGAGACCGAAGAAGAGCATGCAGAGCATCTCCGGTTTGTGCTTGAAAGGTTTAAGAGAGCATCGGTTCTATGCTAAGTTCTCCAAGTGTGAGTTTTGGCTCAATGAAGTGGTGTACCTTGGGCACGTCATCTCTGCCGAGGGCATCAAGGTGCATCCTGAGAAAGTTGAGGCCATCTTGAAGTGGGAGCCTCCTTAGAATATCAAGCAGCTTCGGAGATTCCTCGGGCTAGCAAGTTACTATAGAAGATTCGTGGAGAACTTCTCTCAAATTGCTAAGACTCTGTCTAACCTCCTTCAGAAGAGTGTCAAATATGTGTGGAGTCCTGAGTGTGATGTGGCGTTCAGTACACTCAAGGAAGAGCTGACTTCAGCTCCAGTTCTCACTCCTCCAGATGAATCGAAGCCTTTCCAAGTGTTCTGTGATGCTTCCCTCCAAGGTCTTGGTGGTGTTCTCATGCAAGATAAGAAGGTTGTAGCTTATACCTAGCGTCAGCTGAAGCCTAGCGAGAAGAACTACTCCACTCACGATCTTGAGTTGGCGGCAGTTGTGCATGCTCTGATGACCTGGAGACATCTATTGTTGGGAAGACCAGTTGAGGTGTTCAATGACCACAAGAGCTTGAAGTACATTTTCACTCAACCCAATCTCAATCTTCGGCAGACACGTTGGGTGGAAATGATCGAGGTTTACAATCCAAGTATTGAGTATACTCCTGGAAAAGCAAATGTCATTGCAGACGCGCTGAGCAGAAAGGCGTACTGCAACACTCTCATTCTCAAGCCTCTCCAACCCGAGCTTTGTGAAGCATTCCTCAAGCTCAATCTCCAAGTTGTTCCTCAAGGATTTCTTACCAATCTTCAAGTCTCTCCAACTTTGGAAGATCAGATTCACCAAGCTCAGATTCTTGATGCTATGGTGAAGAAAGTGAAGAAAGGTGTGGCCAAGAGCATTCCAAAGTATAAGTGCTTCCCTGTTGATGACAAAGATACCTTGTTCTTTGAGGACCGTCTGGTGGTTCCAAAAGGTGAACTATGGAAAATTATCATGGATGAAGCACATAATTCTCTCCTCTCAATTCATCCAGGAAGTTCCAAAATGTATCAGGATCTCAAGCAAACCTTCTGGTGGACTCGTATGAAATGTGAGATTGCTCAGTTTGTTAACGAGTGTGATGTTTGTCGCTGAGTGAAGGCAGAACATCAACGTCCAGCAGGTCTCCTTTAGCCTTTGCCTATCCTAGAGTGGAAATTCGATCATGTTGAGATGGATTTTGTCACTAGGTTTCCTAAGTCCAAGAGAGGGAATGATGCCATCTTCGTGGTCATCGACAAGCTCACCAAAGTTGCCCACTTCCTTCCGGTCAAAGAATCTATCTCGGCAGCTCAGCTGGCAGAGTTGTACACGTCAAGGATAGTTTCTTTGCACGGTATTCCTCAGCTCATATCTTCAAATCATGGAAGCATCTTCACTTCCAAGTTCTGGGATTCCTTCCAGACTGCAATGGGTACCAAGATCCGTTTCAGTACAGCTTTCCATCCTGAGACTAGTGGCCAAGTTTAGAGAGTCAATCAAATCCTTGAATATATGCTCAGAGCTTGCGTGATTTCTTTTGGCATGAAGTGGGAAGATTGTCTCCCATTTGCTGAGTTCTCATACAATAATAGCTTCCAAGCAAGTTCCGACAAGGCTCCTTTTGAGATTCTCTATGGCAGAAAGTGCCGCACCCTGCTCAATTGGTCTGAAACTGGTGAGCGTCAAATCCTTGGTAATGACATGACCACCGAAGCAGAAGAAATGTGCCATGTCATTCATGAAAACCTCAAAGCAGCTCAATCCCGTCAGAAGAGCTATTATGATAGCAAGCATCGTGACATGACCTTTCAGATCGATGATTTTGTCTATCTCAGAGTGTCTCCCATGAAGGGCACTCAGCGCTTTGGCATCAAAGTAAAGCTTGCTCCACGCTTTGCGGGTCCTTTCAAGATTGTGGGCAAGAAGGGTGACCTTGCCTACCAACTCGAGCTTCCTCCCAATTTCTCAAATGTGCATGATGTGTTTCCCGTCTCTCAGCTCCGGAAGTGTTTCAAGACTCCTGAGCGCACCGTTGATCTCTAAGACATTGATCCCCAAGCAGACCTATCCTATCATAAGCATCCAGTTGCTATCCTTGAAGAGACTAAGCGTAAGACTCGCAACAAGTCAATCAAGTTTCTCAAGGTGAAGTGGTCACATCACTCCGACAAACAAGCCACTTGGGAATGAGAGGACCTTCTCCGTTCCGAATTTCCCGAATTCTTCGGTTCCTAGATCTCGGGACAAGATCCTCATGTAGTGGGGGAGAGTTGTAACAGCCCAAGTGCATTCCCTTCCCCCTTGTAATATTTCCATGTGTGAACCTTCAATGAATTCCGTCATGTGGTTGAGTAACATTATTTTGCTTCATGACATTTTGCATCATGGCGTCATAAGCATCATTTCATAAGTTACATCATGCCTTGTTTGTCATGTTTGTGAAGTCGGATGTGAGTGTGTGTATTTGTGGTGTTTGTGTGCAAGGGGACATGTGTTGTTTCGGTGTGAAAACCCCTCCACAATTTCTCTATACCATACCCACCTCTCTTATTTCCAAATAAATGCAATATGTGGTGTTTTGACTTCCTTAATCACCTGAAATAAAATGTTGCTCTACTTCCAAATAATCTAATAAGATTTGTTGAGTAGCTCTCAATCATGTTCAAAAATATATGTCTTTTGGATCTTTGCAAACCAGAGTCCAATAATAAATATATGGGATTTATTTTCTTTCTCTAAAAATGTCCAAACCCATCCTGTTATTTGGTGCATGTTTTTATGAGCTAAAAACCTATTTTACTTTAATTTTAAATCATCTCCTTCCTCTGGTATTAATTATGTTGCTAAGTGTTTTGTTTTAAATTCAAAGAGAGTTCTGTGAGAGAGAGGGAGTAGCCCACCGACCAGCCCACTTAGGCCTCCCTCCAAGCCGGCCCACTATCCCCATGACGGTCACCTGCTCTGTTGCGTCGTCGTCTTCTTCTTTCAGTGCAGCAGCAACTTCAGCGCCGTGAGGAGAGCACGGACGTCGAGCCAACACCGTCCGCCCCCCTCCTATAAAGCCGCAGCCTCCCCTAGGGTTTCACTCTCCTCCCCTCGCTCCGCCGCCACCTCTCTTCCCTTCCCTCCTTCTTCCTAGTAAGTTTCACAAAGAGAGAGTCAGGGTTAGTTCAGAGAGATTCAGGGAGCTGCAGCGCCGCGCCGCTCTATCGTCGTCTTCGTCCTCACCTCCGGCCGGCTTTCTTCGCCCATCCATCATGTCTTCCGGCGCCCCGACTCTGTCCTCGACCGATTCCCAGCGTTAGGAGGACCAGAGAGTCTTCACGGCGCCCGCTCCATCGTCGACTTCCTCCCGCACCGGGAGCACAATCGCCCCCCACGATCAGCTCCTTGCCATGCCTCAAATCGGCCTCCTCGCACCCGTCCGAGCTCACCTTCCGCACCCCCTAGGTGAGCCGCGTAAAATCCCCTCTGTTCCCGCTCCGTTGCATGCATGTAGTCGTCGATCCGGACGTTTTGAGCCATGACCATCATGACCGTGAGCAAGCCACGATCCTGTCTTGGAACTCCCCCTTGAGCTCCTCTGCTCGCGCAGGCACGCGCATGCACGCAACACCGCCCCAGCCAGGGCCTCGCCTTGCCCCGTTCGCGTTCGTCGTCCTGATCCCCATGGCCGAAAGCTTCAAGCTTGCGCACCCCCACCTTGAGACACTTGCTGCCTTGCAGTCGAGTCCCACGAAGCCCGGGAATGGACTCCCGGGCTCATTGCGCAACCCCGCCGCCGCTTGTCTGCTCTGGCGGTCGCCAGAGATCTCGCCGCCACCGCCGGCGTTTTGCTCTGCCGCTTGGTAGAAGACCCAGCCTCCGGCTGGGTAGAGGTCAAGGGGTCCCGCGCCCCTGCTCTATCAAGAGTCCCCCGCCTAGCCCAGTGGTCGAGGGCCAGCTCCTCCACGGGGGATACCCGGGTTCGAACCCTCCCGGCCACCCCTTTTTCATTTAATTTAATTGGCCTCTGACAGTGGGCCCATCCCCACTTGTCAACCCCCAGGGGCCCTGGTGTGTATGCCAGGTGGCCCTGTGTTTTTATTATTTTTGTTTTAAGTGTTTTCTTTTGTTTATGTTTTTTTTTCATTTTAGGAAAACATGCCAATTCTGTCACTTCTAGTTTAGGCCATGCCAATTTTGGCAGATGACATGTTTTAAGTGAAATGTCAAATTTAATTTAATTGGCCTCTGACAGTGGGCCCAGCCCCACTTGTCAACCCCCAAGGGGCCTGGTGTGTATGCCAGGTGGCCCTGTGTTTTTATTATTTTTGTTTTAAGTGTTTTCTTTTGTTTATGTTTTTTTTTCATTTTAGGAAAACATGCCAATTCTGTCACTTCTAGTTTAGGCCATGCCAATTTTGGCAGATGACATGTTTTAAGTGAAATGTCAAATTTAATTTAATTGGCCTCTGACAGTGGGCCCAGCCCCACTTGTCAACCCCCAGGGGCCCTGGTGTGTATGCCAGGTGGCCCTGTGTTTTTATTATTTTTGTTTTAAGTGTTTTCTTTTGTTTATGTTTTTTTTTCATTTTAGGAAAACATGCCAATTCTGTCACTTCTAGTTTAGGCCATGCCAATTTTGGCAGATGACATGTTTTAAGTGAAATGTCAAATTTTCGAGTGCATTTGTGGGAGTTTTGTCTTGAGGAACATGGGCATGTGATAGATGAATTTGGGGTAGAAAAATCCAGTGAATCCAATGGTGGCATTGGATTTACCATTTGGGCAAGTTTGTGAAAATGTTACTTTGTGATATCATGTCATTTAGTCATTTTCACATGAATTAATTCTTGCATCATAGGATAAACTTGTCAACATGAAAGATGTTCACTAGTTTGTGCTCTAGCCCCTGGTATTTTTGCTTGCCATGATAGATCATGTTATGAGTGGCATTCTTGCTGTCAACATGTCACTAAAATAATGTTTCCAAATGCCCAAATATTACTAAGTGTTGAAATCTGTTATTTTGTTGCCATGTTATCTTGATGATTCCCATGTATATGTTGCTTTTTTGGAGTTGGCACAATGGAATGCATTGTTCTGCTTGGCATCCTCTGTTATTTTGTGCCAAGTTCTTGTGGGTCTGGCTATTGCATCTTGTTTAAAACTTGCTGTCAACATGCCATTCTGTTAATAAGTGCCCTGTTTGTCCTTGTTGAATTTCACCAAGTTTGAGAATCTGCTATTCTCAATGTGTCATATTGTGAGGATGGTATCCATTGATATATGCATATTTGGATGTTGTCATAATGTAGTTAATTTTAAGTACATGTTGCCCTCTATAAACCTGTTAATTTTCATGCCATGAAAGTCCCTGTAGCATATGTAATTGTTGATGTCAAGATGCTATCATTTTATCTCAGGATCTGTAAATCTGGAATTTTCACTAAGTCCCTATAAACTGTTTCAACATGCCATCTTGTGAGCTGATTTGCCATTGAACCATGCTTCCTTTCATGTTCCTGTAGATAGATGAATTGTTGACCATGTTGTATTCTTCATGTCCATGCCTTTGTTGTGATTTGATACTTGCTGTAGCTCTGGTTATGTGTGTTGCAAGATGACATGTTGCTGTTTGTGGAGAGATTGTGTGTAGAATTGGTTTGTGACTTGTGGGAGCTATACTCCATTGTTTTGCATGATCTTTGGGTCAATTCTTGCTAGAATTTCATTTCCAATCCAGTGGCATCCTTCGAATACCAAGGAATAGGCCATGGCCTCCCTTATCTTTGTTTTTGTCTCCGTTAACGTTCGTACCTTGCCGTGAGTGTACCGTGAGCTTCGTTACTCTGTTTGCAACGTTCTACATATGCATTTGCATCGTTTTTACATGGAGCATTCATATTTGCCATGATCATGCATGTTCAAATAACTAATCTTGAGGTTCTGTCCAGAATACTTAATAACTTAATAATTGCATCAGAAACATGACTAGCATAGGGTTGCCATGTTAATACTTCAAATTGGTCACGCATCATCTTGTTTGCCCATTGCACATTGTTTGTATGTTTATTTGGTGTTGTTTCTCTTTGGGTAGACCCGAGTGTCGAGCCTGAGTATGAGGATCCCGGAGAGTACAACTACGAGGACGCAGCTCTTTGTCCCTCTGAAGACCCAACAGGCAAGATGATCGTACCCGGATCCCGACACTATTTTTGCTATGCTAGATGTCTCGTTTTTACCGTTATGTCTCGTTGCCTACCACTTAAATTGTCAGCCGCCCAAATTTCCATGAAAGCCTCTAACCTCTCCACTTCCTAGCAAACATTGCTTGGCTACGTTACTGCTGCTCACCCCTTATCTTATAGCATTGCTAGTTGCAAGTGCAAGCTGTTTCCATGTGCCAAAATGGATATCTGGAGATATCACCTTATTTACTATTATTTAAATTAATGCACATATATATCTCGCAATGGTGGAAGGCTTGGCCTTTTGCCCGGTGTTTTGTTCCACTTTTGCCGCACTAGTTCTGAGTACCGGTGTTATGTTCCATATTTTGCGCTCCTAACATGCTCGGGGTTCTTATGGGGACCCCCTTGACCATTCATTTTAGATTAAAACTTGTCTGGCAAGATCCAACTTTGGTACTACATTTGCTAAACAACCTAATTAAAAATGCATAGGGCTTAGCTACCCCGTGGATAATTAATCAACAACTCGAGCCAGTGCTCCTCATGAGTGTTGGTCCAAACCGGGCGATGTCCGGCGCCCCCGGGTCATCCGGGGTTTCAGCCAACCCGACGTCTTGCCCAGCTAGTAGTGCCCTGAGAAAGAGATACGCGCGGCTCCTATTGGGATCTGGCCAGCGGGGCGGTCTTGCTGGACTTGTTTTACCTTTCTCGAATGTCTTGCGCGAGGAATTCCAAGGATACTTTGGGCTATCTCGAGGTTGAGGTTTTCCAATGGAATTTCCTAGGAGATCACGGGATTCGTGGTCGAGGTTATTCCCGCGGCGTGTGGTTAGTTTGTGATGGATGAGTTGGAGCACCCCTGCTGGGATAAATCTTTTCGAGAAGCCGTGCCCGCGGTTATGTGGCAACTTGGAAAAAATTTCAACACGCGGTTATAGTTAACTTGAAGTAAACTAAAATAAAATACACCAACTGTGTGCGTAACCGTGACTATCTCTGCTCGTGAACATGAACCGAGAGAGAACACGGTGGGGTTATGTTTGACGTAAGTAGGTGTTCAGGATCATTTAGTGATCATTCTAGTTCACGACCGTCTTGCCTAGGCCACATATTTAATTCTTGCTCTTGTAAGTTAGCCACCAAATATATGCTTAGTGCTTGCTACAGCCTCACCACTTAACCATTCCTCACCTATTGGCTTACATAGTCTCGGTACCCGGGTTATTGGATTGTTGAGTCCCTGTGGCTCACAGATTACAACAATACAGGTACAGGTGTTGACAAGTACGTGCCAGATGATGTGTCTCAGTTCCAGTGGGAGTACGATGAAGAACGTAGGCATATGTACGTTACATATCCGGATGAGTAGGGGAGCTTCGTGGTGGTGGTGTTCCTGGGATAGCAAGACAGTTTCATTGTTTTCTTTTATCGTTTGATTTCGTCCGTAGTCGGACCCTGTCTTCTGGATGAATGTATGAATAATTGTGTGAACTTGTAAGATAGCTTGTGGCGACTGTAAGCCAACTCATATACTCATCTCTTCATTACATGTATGCAATGATTTCTGTACATGCAAAACGACTAGATGTGCTTCTATCCCCGTCGAGGCCCTCGCGCCTTAATAGGGATAGGACCGCATCTTGGGCGTTACAGTCTCGACCCTTGCGTTTGACCTCCTTGGCCTTCGCCTTGCTATCGTCCGGCGCGGCGTCGGGGTCGTTGTGGATGAACAGGCGACCTTCCTCGGCCTTGGCGCATTTGTTAGCAATGTTGAAGAGCTCCAAAGCCGAGTTGAGTCTATCGTTGATGGCGAGCTTTTCGCACATCCGGACGTCCTTGACGCCATTGGAGAACGCCATGATGATGGCTTCGTCTGAGGAGCGCATGATCTTGTTGCGCACCTGGTTGAAGCGTTGGATGTACTTGCGCAGGGTCTCTCCAGGGCACTACTTCACGCACCGAAGGTCGTTGACGGAGAGGGGGCGGTCATGCCTGCCCTTGAAGTTGGTGATGAACAGCTCGCAAAGCTCGCTCCAAGAAAAGATCGACTCCTCGGGTAGGTTCATGAGCCAGGAGGACGCGCCATCCTTGAGGGCCATGGGAATCCAGTTTGCCGTGACCTTGTCATCGCCGTTCGCTGGCTCGATGCTCAGCGCGTAGAGTTTTGTAGGACAGTATCAATTTTCCCTCAAGTGGATGACCTAAGATTTATCAATCCATGGGAGGTGTAGGATGAAGATGGTCTAGCTCAAACAACCCTGCAATCAAATACAAGAAATCTCTTGTGTCGCCAACACACCCAATACAATGGCAAATTGTATAGGTGCACTAGTTCGGCGAAGAGATGGTGATACAAGTGCAATATGGATGGTAGATATAGGTTTTTGTAATCTGAAAATATAAAAACAGCAATGTAGCAAGTAACAAAAGTGAGCACAAACGGTATTGCAATGCTTGAAAACAAGGCCTAGGGTCCATACTTTTGCTAGTGCAATCTCTCAACAATGCTAATATAATTGGATCACATAACCGTCCCTCATCATGCAACGAAGAATCACTCCAAAGTTCTTATCTAGCGAAGAACATAAGAAGAAATTGTTTGTAGGGTACGAAACCACCTTAAAGTTATTCTTTCCGGTCGATCTATCCAAGAGTTCGTACTAAGATAACACCAAGTTATCCGTTCTGATCGATCTATCTAAGAGTTCATACTAGAATAACACCATATGATATGCATCAACCAACTCTAATGTCACCTACATACTCCAATGTCACCACAAGTATCCGGGAGTTAATTATACGATACACATCAAACAATTTCAGATTCATAATACTCAATCCAATACAAAGAACCTCAAAGAGTACCCCAAGATTTCTATCGGAGAAAGTAGGACAAGAACGTGTATCAACCCCTATGCATAGATTACCCCAATGTCACCGAGGGAATCCACAAGTTGAGCACCAAAACATATATCAAGTGAATCAATAGAACACCCCATTGTCACCACGGGTATCCACATGCCAGACATATATCAAGTGTTCTCAAATCCAATATTCAATCCAACATAACGATATCTCAAAGGGAAAGATTCAATTCATCACAACATGATAGCAAGGGAATAACATCATATGATCCGACTATATTAACAAAGCCCATGATACATCAAGATCGTGACATCTCAAGAACACGAGAGAGAGAGAGATTGAACACACAACTACTGGTACATACCCTCATCCCCGAGGGTGGACTACTCCCTCCTCATCATGGCCTCTGCCAAGATGATGAAGATGGCCACCGGAGATGATCTACCCTCTCCGGCAGGGTACTGGAACGCCTCCAGATTGTTTTTTCGTCGATACAGAGAGTTGCGGCGGCGGAGCGGAGAGTTTAGGGTTATTTCTGATGGTTTCTATATTTATAGGATTTTTGAGCGTCGGTTTCACGCGGCGATGGGCCATGAGTGGGGCACAAGACACCAGGGCACGCCAGAGGGGCCTGGCACGCCCTGGTGGGTTGTGCCCACCTCGTGGCTCTTCTGTCCCTCCAACGAAGCTTCTAGTGCCTCTTTTGTTCCAAAAGATAGTCAAAAGTTTCGTTGCATTTGGAGAACTTTGATTTCTGCACAAAAAACAACACCACGGTAGTTCTGCTGAAAACAGCGCCAGTCCGGGTTAGTTCTAAATAAATCATGCAAAGTGCATCAAAACCATATAGAAGTATTATAAACATAGGTGAATATGGCATGAATACTTCATAAATTATCGATACGTTGGAGACATATCAGCATCCCCAAGCTTAATTCCTACTCGTCCTCGAGTAGATAAATGATAAAAGAACTAATTTATGAAGTGTGAATGCTAGCATAGTGCATAAGTTTGATCAATGATAATTTCATCCACTTTTCCTAGCATCATAACAGTAACTCTTTCACATAAAACTCATCATGATAAAGTAGCAACCAATTCACATGTTATGGTTCAAATAATGAATTCTCTTGAAACTTAACAACCTATGTACTTAGTCACCAAACAGTTGCAATTCAACTTATTCTCAACAAAGTCTAAGTAAGAGCTCCACATACTCTATCATCATATAGTCTTCTATGATTGCTAGTACTCAAAGCATATTTTTAGAACAAAAGGCATCCATTGAACACAGAGAAATATAGGGGCTTAATGTTTTGCCTCCCAACTCATTTATCATAGAGATAATTGTTAACAATAATGAATCATGATCAAATATATTTGACTGGATATATGTGTTTGGATCTTTCCTCACCACATGATGCTTGACAACTAATAGATTGAGGTTGGAATAAGAAGTTGACTCAACATGAATAGTAAATAACATGAAAGTAAATAGATTGTCCCTTCGCAGAGGGAAGCAGGGATTTGCAAAGGTGCCAGAGCTCATTGCTTAAAACAGAGATGAATATATTTTGGGTGTTGTGCCTTTCCTGTCAACGTCACGACCAAGAGTTATCAATATCTACCATGCTAAACACATTAGCAGCGGTTCCCAAGCGGCAAAAGTAAAGCTTTACTCCCCCTCCACCAACAAACACACTCCACGGCTAGCCGAATCCACGGGTACCGTCCATACCAACAACATTCCTGGGGGAGTTTTGTTTAATTATTTGCATTTTTTTATTTCGGGACTGGGAATCCCTATTACCGCCCCTCTCATGCAAGGACGAGTGAATAAACACTCATCATGAGAATAACCCGCTTAACATGGAAGATACTGACCGCCACGTGTCGCTCCATGAGTGGTCCAGGCAGACAAAACAAATGCTCATTTGAAATTTTAGAGGTGGCACATGCAAATTTACTTGGAATGGCAGGTTAATACCGCATATAGGTAGATATAGTGGACGCCCATGGCAAGAAACTGGGTTTAAGGGATTTTGGATGCACAAGTAGTATCTCTACTTAGTACGAATTTTTGGCTAGCAAAAGATCCTAAGCAAACACCACATGTTGGAGGATCCATAACAATATAACTTCTATGCAAATATACACAACCATAACTCATTACGTTGTCTTCCTTGTCTAATTTAAACTAATTTGCTCAAGTTTGAAAATAATTAATGGGTATTCACAATCATAGAAGATGTCCAAGATAATATATTTGTACGTGATTGTTCTCTTCCTTATACTAATCATTCATGAATTGCTTGTATGACCAATTTGATGATTGTCAAACTTCAATAGATTTTACTTTATAAACCAGATGTAAAACTACTACTAAGCATAAAGCACATTAATAATTTCAGATTTATGATATTAAATTCATTCAATAATTTACTCGTAGGATATAAGTGAAGCACAAGAGTAAATGACAAGCTACTCTCAAAAGATATAAGTGAAGATCAATGAGTAGTCAAACAATTAAGTAGCTATGCAAGGACTCTCTCTCTCAATAAAGATATTCAGATCTGACTATTTTATTCAAACAGAAAATTAAATAAAAATTCATTCCAAGAATAGTACATATCATGTGGACAAATAAAAAATTAGGCTCAACATAGGCTAACCGATATTTGTTTGATGAAGAGAGGTGGGATGCGTAGCATCCCCTAGCTTACATGCTTGAGACTTCTTGAAATATTTACTTGGGGTGCCTTGGCCAATCCAAGCTTGAGTTTTTGTATCTCGTTCCATCCTCTCATATCGCGGTTTCACCTATTCTCAAAAACTTCATACACACAAAACTTGAAAAGAACTCGTGAGATAGGTTAGTGCACATAATAATAAATCAACTCTTTATGTACTGCCAAAAATTTCATCTACTATTTACTATCATTCCCACAATTTATATCTACCAATCTCGGCTATGGAAACTATAGGATAAGTAGATAACAAAACTATGACAGCAATCTGTCCAAACAGAACAGTCTGTAGGAATCTGTTAAACCAGTGTACTTATTTAACTCAAAAAATTATTAAAATTTATTACAAGCTAAATAATTTATATTAAGACACTGTGTAAAAATTTCAGAAACTTTCCACGTTCCAGTAAAATATTAAAATTCAAACACTACAGAGAAAGTTTCTGTTTTTACACAGCACACATGAAACATGCAATGCAAGCATCCTAAGGAAATTCTTGGAATTTTTTATTGAAAATAAGATTATAAATAACACCTAACAAAATGTAAAAAAATATAATGACGATCCAAGCAAAGCACATATTATGTGACGAAAAAAAATATAGCTCTAAGTAACATATACCGATAATGTTGAAGACGAAAGAGGGGATGCCTTCCGGGGCATCCCCAAGCTTAGGCGCTTGAGTCTTACTTGGATATTACCTTAGGGGTGCCTTGGGCATCCCCAAGCTTAGGTTCTTGTCACTCCTTATTCTCGTCATATCGGTGTCTCACCCAAAACTTGAAAACTTCAATCACACAAAACTTAACGGAACTTCGTGAGATGAGTTAGTATAATAAATAAAGATCATTCACTTAGGTACTGTCAAGACAAGATTCATAATTGTTCCCACATAATACCTACTGTATTCTAACATTCACATAATTTATATCACTGAATATAAGCTATGGGAACACCAAAACAAGCAAACTATGCATTCAAAACAGAATCTGTCAAAAACAGAACAGTCTGTAAAGATCTGTAGTATAACCATACTTCCCTGTCTTTAAACATTCTGAAATATTAGGACTACCTAAAAAATTTGTATATAAAGACTGTGTAAAAAATTCAGATCATTATCACGCTCCAGTAAAAAGTTTCTGTTTTGGTTCAGCATCAATTCTACTCATCTTGTGAGTCTTCCCAAAGGCTTTACTTGGCACTTTATTGAAATAAAAGGCACAAAACATTATTACTACAGTATCTTAATCATGTGAACACACAAAAACAGAAAGGAAAAGTGTTGGGTTGTCTCCCAACAAGCGCTTTTCTTTAAAGCCTTTTAGCTAGGCATGATGATTTCAATGATGCTCATGTAAGAATAATATTTCAAACATGGAAGGGAGCATCATGAAACACATGACAAGCAGATTTAAGTCTAATCCACTTCCTATGAATAGGGATTTTGTGAGCAAACAATTTATGGGAGCAATAATTAACTAGCATAGGAAGGCAAAACAAGCATAACTTCAAAACTTTGAACACATAGGGAGGAAACTTGATATTATTGCAATTCCTACAAGCATATGTTCCTCCCTCATAATAATTTGAAGTAGCATCATGAAGCAATTTCACAATATAACTATCACATAAAGCATTCTTTTCATGATGCACAAGCATAGAATTTTTATTATTACCCACACAAGCAAAATTCTTATCATTCAAAGTAGTGGGAGCAAACTCAACGAAATAACTATCATGAGATATTTGAGTGGCATAATCCAATTGAAAACTAAAATCATGATGACAAGCTTCATGGTTATCATTATTCTTTATAGAATACATGTCATCACAATAATCATCATAGATAGGAGGCATTCCATCATAATAAATTTTCTCATCAAAACTTGGGGGACTAGAAATATCATCTTCATCAAACATAGCATCCCCAAGCTTGTGGCTTTGCATATCATTAGCATCATGGACATTCAGAGAATTCATACTAGCAACATTGCAATCATGCTCTTCATGATGGAGATATGTACCTAGGGTAGGGTCATAGGCCTGACCTACATACCCTACCTAAGGACACTGCCCTAGAAAGCTTAAGGACTACAAGGAAGTCTCTGACTGAAATCACCAAGACGTACGAGTCACTCGACAATATCCACTTAGAGATTTCCTCCTTCACTCGATGGCTACCTTTCACTCGGAAGAATCAGAATACAGTCGACCGCAGAAGACCAGAAGCCACCCCAGGGTGGCCAACGGGCATGCGTTCGACTAGACCATAAGTAGCATTTATTACATACGTTACCAGTAACGTCAATCTTTATAACCACGATCGGACCCTTAGATGCCGGACATTTATGAGGGGCAGCGCACTCTATATAAGCAGCCCCTCCCCTCTGGCACAAGGGTTCGCACCCTCTGTAACACTCATATTCCACACGACAAGAAGCTCCTGAGCACCGAGACGTAGGGCTGTTACCTCCACGAGAGGGGCCTGAACTCGTACATTCGTGTGTACACCCTCGCCGTAGCTAGGAATCTGCCCTCTCCTTTTGTACCCCTAACCTCTACTGTCAGGATCGTTCCCACGACAGTTGGCGCCCACCGTGGGGCAGGCGTCTAAGCGACTTCCGGCGAGGTTGCATTTTTTTCTCCTTCGTCATGTCTTCCGGTGGTGATTTGTTCCTGGGCCACGAGATCCGTCTCGGAGCGCTCACCTTCATCGCCGATGATTCGGCATGGCTCCAGGAAGCGCCTCTGGATGTTCAGGCGCTCCCGATCCGCAGGGCGACGCACTTTTGCGCAAGCTCCTGCGGCGTTCTTCTACTTCAGCCGTCGACTCCGTACTTGTCGGCTTTCCCCGCTGTTCGTCGACGCAAGCGATCTGGTCGTTCGCGGCTCCAGCGCGGGGTGAGGCATGCAGCGGCTCGCCAAATTTCGTCTCCGCAGATTGCGGCTATCGAGCCCGCCGAGTCACTTCACGGCTTGTTCGACTCGGCGTCGGATCAGTCTGACGTTCCCTCCGAGTGCGAGAGCTGCGATCCTGCGGCTGAGGTTCTTATGGCTGGCTCTCATCAGAGTCCGCCGCCTGGCTTCAATCGCGTCAGGCGCGAAGCTGGAGGACCTTCGAATGAGTAGCACCGCCGGGATGAGGATATTCTCCATACTCCTATCATCGGTGCGACTGCTGAAGCTCAGGCCATGGAGGCCGCGCGCCTTCGTCTCAAAGAGATGCAGGAGGCACTCGACGAGCGTGCCCGCCAGCGTGCCCCCGTTTCCAGTCGAGGTCAGCGACAACTGTTTCCGAGTGGATCTCATAACAATGTCAAGGTATTCCGTACTCCAATTCTGAATGTTGCGGCAGCTGCAAAGATAGCAGATTCCAATCAGCCGTCCCGTTCGGAAGCTGGTAGAGGTTTGCAGCAGATCCGAGCGTTGCTTGATGCAGCGCCGCAGCAGAATTTGGCTGTTTCTCAGTCGCACAACAGATTTCATAGTAACTCCCCCAGGGCAGACTCAGTTCAGTCGGCGCACAACCCGGGGTCACCTCTGCGTCGCAGGGGCGGAGGTTACCATGAAGATCAGTACCAAGATTAGGGGCGAGACAATTTTGCTCCTCGTTTTCACCGTGATGACCGCCGTCGAGTGCCTACTCCTCCGCGGAGTGGATCGTATGTGCCCCGGCACTATGACGATAGGCGCCCACTTGGCGATGAGCGGAATCCTGGATTCGATGCGAGAAATGTCCTCGCACAAAGGCGCATCGATAGAGGCAGAGCCCACAGAGATGGTAATGACAGAGATTATCCGAGTGGAAGTGGTACCGTGGTTTCTGGCCCCGAGTGTTTCAGCAGAGCCATTCGTTCTGCAGAGATTCCCCCCAACTTCAGGTTGGCGGCTGGAATAAGCAAGTTCTCCGGCGAGTCGAAGCCGGAAACATGGTTGGATGATTACCGAGTGGCTGTGCAGATTGGTGGAGGGAATGATAACGTAGCTATGAAGCACTTATCCTTGATGTTGGATGGTTCGGCCCGAGCATGGCTGAATCGTTTGGCTCCTTCTAGCATCTATTGCTGGGAGGATCTTGCCCGAGTGTTCATCAGTACCTTCGAGGGTACTTGCAAGCGTCCTGCGGGTTTGATAGATTTGAAGCATTGTGTTCATAAGCCCAATGAGTCCTTGAGAGATTACATTCAGCGTTGGTCCACCTTGCATCACACGGTGGAGAATGTTTCTGAGCATCAAGCTGTTTGTGCCTTCAAGGCCGGGGTGAAATACAGAGAGCTTTACCAGAAGTTTGGGCGGACAGGTGACATTTCCTTGAGCAAGATGATGGAGATTGCCACTCGGTACGCAAACGGTGAAGAAGAAAACCGCCTCCGTAGCGGCAAGAGAAAAGCAGTCAACAATGATGCCGGCGGCAATTCCAGTCGGAAACAGAAGCGCAAAGCTGATGGCCCTATTCAGGCAGAGGCGGTCGCTCTGGCGGCGCAAGGGAAAAATAAGGGGAAGTCCAAAGGACAGTTCACCCCCAAGAAAGGAAAGAATCAGTCAGGAACTGACGTTCTGGATTTACCGTGTGCAATCCACACGAAGACAGATGAAGAGGGTAATGTGATATTGCCCAAACATACCACTCGGTAGTGCCGTCTATTGATCCAGCAGTTCAAGGAAGGTCAGTCGAGTGAGAAGGCTCCTGAAAAGAAGGATGATGAAGACAAAGAAGAGTTTCCTGAAGTCAATGCCACTCTGTTGATTTTTGCTGATGTAGAAAGCAAGAGTCGACTGAAGGTTATCAACAGAGAAGCCAACATGGCAGTTCCTGCTACCCCCACATACCTCAAGTGGTCTCAGACTACTATTACATTCGACCAGTCAAATCACCCAGCTCATATTGCTACCCCTGGTCGGCAGGCGCTGGTGGTGGACCCGGTTGTGGGAGGCACTCGACTCCGCAAACTCTTGATGGATGGTGGGAGCGGTTTGAACATTTTGTATGCAGATACCCTAAAGGGAATGGGCATTCCGATGTCCCGACTTAGCGAAAGCAACATGCAGTTCCATGGAGTCATTCCTGGGAAGAAGGCCAAGTCACTCGGCCAGATAGCATTGGATGTGGTATTCGGCATGGACAAGAATTTTCGCAAAGAGAAATTGACGTTTGAAGTGGTGGACTTCCAGAGCGCATACCACGCCATCCTTGGCCGTCCGGCTTATGCACGTTTCATGGCCCGTCCATGCTACGTGTATCTCAAGCTGGAGATGCCCGGGCCCAAGGGTGTGATCACAGTCACCGGCAATCGACAGAGGGCTGAGGAGTGCCTTCAGTAGGGCTCCAAAATCGCCGATCATCAGATGGCTGTGGTCGAGTTGGAAGAGTACAAGAAGAGTGCCGATCCTGCCAACCTGCTGCGTGCCAAGAAGCCCGCCTCTGAGTCAGCTTTTCGGTCGGCAGGCGAAGTGAAGCAGGTGCACATTCACCCGACAGATCCTAACGCTGACCCGACCAACATCTCAACGACACTCGACAATAAATAGGAAGCCGAGCTCATCCAGTTCCTCCGTGAGAACTGGGACATCTTCGCATGGAAGCCTGCTGACATGCCTGGTGTACCCAGGGAACTGGCTGAGCACCGACTGAGAGTCGACCCGAAGGCCAAGCCTGTGAAGGAGCACTTGCGTCGGTCGGCAGCAGAAAAGCGGAAGGCAATCGACGAGGAGGTGGCTCGTCTCTTGGCGGCTAAGTTCATACGTGAGATTTACCACTCCGAGTGGCTCTCGAACGTCGTTATGGTCCCCTAGAAAGACAAGTCACTCCGCATGTGTATTGACTTCAAACATATCAATTGGGTCTGCCCGAAAGATCATTTTCCGCTCCCCCACATCGATCAGATTGTCGATTCGACTGCGGGGTGTGAGCGTTTATCTTTTCTTGATGCTTACTCCGGTTACCATCAGATCCGTTTGTTTGGTCCGGATGAAATAAAGACAGCCTTCATCACCCCATTCGGGTGTTTCTGTTATATCACCATGCCTTTTGGTTTGAAAAATGCTGGCGCTACTTTCATGCGCATGATTCAAAAATGCCTGCTTGATCAGATCCCTCGGAATGTTGAAGCATACATGGATGATATTGTCGTCAAGGCTCGCAAAGGTTCCGACCTGCTGACTAACTTGGCTGAGACATTCGCCAACTTGAGGAGGTATGATATCAAGTTAAACCCGACTAAGTGCACTTTCGGTGTTCCTGGTGGCAAGTTACTCGGTTTTCTCGTTTCCGAACGAGGAATCGACGTGAATCCTGAAAAGATCAGTGCCATTACCCGAATGAAAAGTCTTGTGCGTCTGCACGATGTCTAGAAGCTCACAGGTTGCTTGGCAGCGTTGAGTCGATTCATTTCTCGTCTCGGTGAGAAAGCATTACCTTTATACCGACTGATGAAGAAGTCTGATACATTCGAGTGGACTCCAGAAGCTGAAGCAGCGTTTGTTGAGCTCAAAGCCCTGCTTTCCACCAAGCCGGTGCTTGCTGCTCCACGCAGCAAAGAGCCCTTGCTCCTGTACATCGCGGCCACTAATCAGGTCGTCAGTACAGTTCTTACTGTCGAGCGGGAAGAGGAAGGCAAAGCTTACAAAGTCCAACGTCCTGTTTATTATATTTCTGAAGTGTTGACTCCTTCAAAGCAAAGGTATCCACATTACCAGAAGCTCGTATATGGTATATATCTATCAGCGAAGAAGGTGGCACACTATTTTCAAGATCACTCAATTTCAGTCGTCAGCGATGCTCCGTTGTCTGAGATCCTCAACAATCGAGATGCGACTGGTCGAGTGGCCAAATGGGCTATTGAGCTCCTTTACTTTGATATCAAGTTCGAAGCGAAAAAGGCAATCAAGTCTCAAGCTCTTGCTGATTTCCTGGCCGAGTGGATTGAACAGCAGCAGCCAATCCAAATTCACTCGGCACACTGGACCATGTTCTTTGACGGCTCAAAGATGCTGAATGGGTCTGGTGCTGGTGTAGTGTTAGTGTCCCCAAAAGGCGACAAACTCAATTATGTCCTGCAGATTCACTTTGATTCCTCCAATAATGAAGCTGAATATGAAGCACTCCTGTACGGGTTGCGTATGGCCATCTCACTCGGCGTCCGTCGCCTGATGGTTTACGGTGACTCTGATTTGGTGGTCAATCAGGTGATGAATGAGTGGGATGTCAGGAACCCTGCTATGACTGGATACTACAATGCAGTAAGAAAGCTTGAGAAGAAGTTTGAAGGTTTGGAACTCCATCATGTTCCCCGAGTGAAGAACCAGGCAGCTGATGAGCTAGCAAAGATTGGATCGACTCGGAAGCCTGTCCCCAGCAATGTGTTTCTAGAACACCTACATACTCCTTCGGTGCAAGAAGATCCCTTCACTGAAGAGCCCCCGCAAGCAAAGAGCGCCTCTGATCCGACTGAAGTCGATGTCCCAGCGGTCATAGATCTGGTCATGGAGATTCTGGTGATCACGCCCGATTGGACAGTACCTTATATTGCATACATTCTGAGGCAAGAACTCCCAGATGACGAAGATGAAGCTCGGCAGATAGTTCGCAGATCAAAGGCCTATACTGTTATGGATGGATAACTTTACAAAGAAAGCGTAACTGGCGTGACTCAGTGGTGTATTTCTCCTGAAGAAGGTCGACTGATTTTGGAGGAGATTCACTCGGGAACTTGTGGTCATCATGCGTCCTCTAGGACGATTGTTGCCAAAGCATACCGAGCTGGTTTCTTCTGGCCGCGCGCGAACGAGATGGCTAAGGACATTGTTGATCACTGTGAAGGATGCCAGTTCTATTCAAACCTGTCGCACAAGCCTGCGTCTGCCTTGAAGACCATTCCACTCGTCTGGCCATTTGCTGTATGGGGTTTGGATATGGACGGTCCCCTTTGAACAGGCCAGAGTGGATTCACCCACTTGCTTGTAGCAGTCGACAAGTTCACTAAGTGGATTGAAGCCAAACCCATCAAGAAGCTGAACGCCCGCACTGCTATCAAATTTATGAAAGAGATAACATTCCGGTATGGAGTCCCCCATAGTATCATTACAGACAATGGCTCAAACTTTGACTCGGAAGAGTTCAGACACTTTTGCTCCTCTCAAGGCACTCGGGTGGATTACGCATCCGTTGCGCACCCCCAGACCAACGGTCAAGCTGAGCGAGCGAATGGCCTTATCCTTCAAGGGCTAAAGCCTCGACTCATGCGAGATCTCGATCATGCAGCTGGAGCTTGGGTCACTGAATTGCCGTCTGTTCTGTGGGGCTTGAGGACGACTCCTAACCGGTCGACTGGGCGCACTCCTTTCTTCTTGGTGTATGGAGCTGAAGCCGTTTTGCCAAGTGATGTCCTTCACAATTCCCCCCGAGTAGACCTTTACTCCGAGGCTGAGGCTGAGCAGGCACGTCAAGACGGTGTGGATCTCTTGGAAGAAGAACGCGAGATGGCTTTGATTCGGTCGACTGTATATCAGCAAGATCTGCGCCACTTCCATGCGAGACACGTCAAGAGTCGGTCGTTCCATGAAGGTGATCTTGTGCTCTGAGTGGATCAGCAGCGACCTCACAAGCTGGCCCCAGCGTGGGAAGGCCCTTTCATCGTCACCAAAGTACTGAACAATGGAGCCTACCACCTCATCAACCTCAAGAAGAATATTGACGAGCAGCGCGCCTGGAACGCGGATTTACTTCGACGTTTTTATACCTGACGACTGAGTTGTTTTGATGTAATAAGAGTACTCCAGACAGTTCTGTTTGTTAAAGTTATGACTCCTGCAGTCTATTGTCGATTCCGATCGCACAGTTTCGCATTCAAAAACTACTCCGAGTGACGAGCGATCCTCTCACTCGGGGGCTTAGCTGCGAACCAGTTTTCGCCTAAGTTAACAACTCTTCCGAGTGGATAGTATTTCATTCACTCGGAAACTTAGCTGCGAACCCGTCTTCGTCTAAGTTCAAAACTTCTCCGAGTGACGAGCGATCCTCTCACTCGGGGGCTTAGCTGCGAACCAGTTTTCGCCTAAGTTAAAAACTCTTCCGAGTGGATAGTATTTCATTCACTCGGAAACTTAGCTGCGAACCCGTCTTCGTCTAAGTTCAAAACTACTCCGAGTGACGAGCGATCCTCTCACTCGGGGGCTTAGCTACGAACCAGTTTTCGCCTAAGTTAAAAACTTTTCCGAGTGGATAGTATTCCATTCACTCGGAAACTTAGCTGCGAACCCGTCTTCGTCTAAGTTCAAAACTACTCCGAGTGACGAGCGATCCTCTCACTCGGGGGCTTAGCTGCGAACCAGTTTTCGCCTAAGTTAAAAACCATTCCGAGTGGATAGTATTCCATTCACTCGGAAACTTAGCTGCGAACCCGTCTTCGTCTAAGTTCAAAACTACTCCGAGTGATGAGCGATCCTCTCACTCGGGGGCTTAGCTGCGAACCAGTTTTCGCCTAAGTTAAAAACCGTTCCGAGTGGATAGTATTTCATTCACTCGGAAACTTAGTTGCGAACCAGTCTTCGTCTAAGTTCAAAACTTCTCCGAGTGACGAGCGATCCTCGCACTCGGAGGCTTAGCTGCGAACCAGTTTTCGCCTAAGTTAAAAGACCTTCCGAAACTACTCCGAGTGACGAGCGATCATCTCACTCGGGGGCTTAGCTACGAACCAGTTTTCGCCTAAGTTAAAAACCGTTCCGAGTGGATAGTATTTCATTCACTCGGAAACTTAGTTGCGAACCAGTCTTCGTCTAAGTTCAAAACTTCTTCGAGTGACGAGTGATCCTCGCACTCGGAGGCTTAGCTGCGAACCAGTTTTTGCCTAAGTTAAAAACCCTTCCGAGTGGATAGTATTCCATTCACTCGGAAACTTAGCTGCGAACCAGTTTTCGCCTATGTTAAAAACTTCTCTGAGTGTCAAGCAACCTTCTCACTTGGGGACTTAGCCATGAACCAGCTTTCGCCTAAGCTCAAAACTTCTACGAGTATCGAGCAACCCTGTCACTCAGGGACTTAGCCGCGAACCATCTTTCGCCTAAGCTCAAAACTTTTCCGAGTGTCGAGCAACCCTCTCACTCGGGGACTTAGCCGTGAACCAGTTTTCGTCTAAGTTCAAAATCCTTCCGAGTAACGTGCAAATTTAACCAAGCAAGAGATCAGAAAGCAAAGTGCAGATAAATCTAGAGTCTCTAGCGCGGTTAAAAGTTATTCGTGCAAAGGAAAGTACTCAGGCCCAAGGCCCGAATGAAGTTTTAATCGGTTACACCATCACTCGGCATACCGAGGCAAATAAAGTTTTAGCTGCAAGCAAAGTATTCTTCAAGCACCAGTGGGGCTAGAGGGCTCGACGAAGGTGTCCAGGTCAATGCCATCGGCTATCTGAGTGGCTGCTTCGATGAAGGTCTCCATGAAGTCTTCGAATCGAAGTTTCTTCGTGTTGATCACTCGTAGAGCCTTCAGTTTGTCCTCCCTCGCCTCCTTGCAATGGACCCGGACGAGTGAAAACGCCACGTCAGCTCCACAACGGGCAGCAGACTTTTTCCATGCTTGCACTCGACTAGGGATCTCATTGAGGCGGGTCATCATCGACTCGAGGTCAGTCTGGAGGGAGTCTTCGGGCCACAGTTCCTTGTCGACCTTCTCCAACGCAGCCCTCAGTCGAGTGACATATCCTTGGACACTCCTGAGACGAGCTTCAAGTCAAAACATGTCCAGGGCCATGGCGTCCCCAACAGGTGACTTGGTGGGATCCAGATTTGGCTCGATTTCTTCAGTTTCCTTCTCAAAATCTTGACAGAATTCTGCGCGAAGAGAAAGCGAAAAGATGATCACATTGCCGTTCTGAAGAAATCAAAGAAATTCACTCGACAGAATAAAGTTACCATCAAGCATGCCGAACATCTTCTTCTCAAAGTCTCCTAGGTATTGCTCCAGAGCGCTCCTTCTCTTGGTCTGCAGTTCGAGCTTTTTGATCCAATCGGCCCGTTCCTGCTTGAGTTTGGTATTTTCTTCTTCCAATTTGCTGGCTGCGGCAAGCTTCTTCTCAGCGGCTTCAGTTTTCTCCCTCGCTACCTTCTGAGCGTCGGCGAGTGCCTTGTCCTTGTCTTCAAGCGCCTTCTTCATGGTATCTAAAGAAATAGTATTGTTGAGTCGCGCTTGGAGTCGGCGGTTCTCATCACGTACGTCTGTTCGAGTGGATTCACTCGGTTCAAAGGATGGAAGATGAAAGTAATGATGCAATTGATCGACAAGGATTACCTCCCAAGGTCTTCAGTTCAATCTGTGCATGGTCCAGGTTGTTATTCGTCAGCTCCAGATCCAGCAGAAGTTGATTCTTTTCCTTCTCCAGCTCGACATACTTGGTCCCGAGCCCACATGCTTTCTGAAATCAGGAAAGGTACAAGTTCAGTCGACTGGAAGGCGGCCCGCCGCCCCACCCCACACCCCTATACAGCGTCATATCATGGTTGATAGAAATGATGTCCATGAAACCTGCAGGATAGTTCTTAAGACTACTGCCCATCATAAACGATCGACAGTAGTCTCGGGGACTACACCCAGTGGGTGCACTCAGCGTGCCCCCACTGGACCAGAGACCACTCGACCAGGTCCGACCTGTCCGAGTATAAAAAAAAACACTCAGACCCCCGCCGAGGCAAGCACTCGACGGCGGTCTCGAGGACTACACCCAGTGGGTGCACTCAGCGTGCCCCCACTGGACCTACTACCACTCGACCAGGTCTATCCTGTCGAGTGACAATCAACTACCAACAAAAATTTAAGACCCCTGCCGACGTCTTCGCCATTCGACAGCGGTCTCGGGGACTACACCCAGTGGGTGCACTCAGCGTGCCCCCACTGGACCAAAAACCACTCGACTAAGACCTGATCTACTCGAGGAAAAATCAAGCAAGTATACATCTGAAGACAACACCCAGTGGGTGTAAAATCAAGATGGACAGGAATTCAATCGGAAATGGACTTACAATCGCATTTACTCGGACATTGGCTTGAAGCGCTGAACTGGCATCATAGGCTAATTTGCTGGCCTCGTACGCCTCCTTCGTTCGCAGCATCATTTGTCCTGCCTGGATCATGGCTTCTTTGGCAGCTCCAGTCTGGTCTTCTGGGACATGGTACAGAGGGTATGCAGGTGCCAGATGAGTTGGTGCCACAGTTGAAGTCACAAGAGCTGCTTGAGGTTGCCCAATCGGCGCTGAAACCACAAGAGTTGAAGTCGCTGGTGGGGCCCTCGATAGCGGAACCACAAGATCAGTTCTGGCTCGGGAAGAAACACCAAGCTCTTGAGAGGACGCAGCAGTCGACCCACGTGGTGCCTGTGCTGATGATGTTCCCCGAGTGCGTACGCGTGGAGTGTCTGAGGCCACAACTTCACCCTCAGCACCCTGCTGCGGCGTCAACTGTCATTCGACAACGTTAATTTCTTCATTCGATGAATTGTCTTCAAAAAACAGTCTACAGTGAAGATTTATTATACCTCGTTGGGAGGTGGCCGCGTCAGGAGTGTCCACTTCCATGTGATCCCCCTCATCCCGCAGAGGCGAAGTCACCGAGGTAGCAGCTCTGGTGAATAAATTTCACTCGGTCAGCAAAGACATGAAGTTCCACAACAGCAAGAAAAGGAAAATAAACACTCACGTTGAGGCGACAAGCACAGTGATCTTTATGCGGGGCAGAGCCTTCCGAGGTTTTGGTGCGTCCGACCTGGGCTGTTTCGCAGCTTTTTCAGTCGACCCAGATGTCGCGACACGGTCGCGCTTTGGGTTCCTGGTGCTTGATGCCAAAGTTTTGCTTGGGGCGGCCTCCGAGTCTTCATGCAGCTTGGAACGACGCTCGATGCGCGGAGGAGCCTGGGCCTCTACCTCGCCTTCCTCAATTTCTTCCAGGTCATCGTTGCTGCCCTCACTGTCATCGGCGTAGTTGACGTCTGCGCTGTCGCCTGCGCTCTCTTCTCCGTCCTCAGGCTGCTCTCCATTCGGCACGGGCGAGTACATGTTCGTAAACTCTTGCAAGACGCAAACTGTGAAGTCAGTCGACTGAAGACGCAATCACTCGACGAAACATGAAAGCACTCGACAAAGATGCAACTCACCAGGTTCGTCGGTGGGTTCAAAGCAGAGAAGGGCAAAATTCGCTTGGCTCCCAAAGGATTATCACAGGCTCCGGTGATGCTCCTGAGCCACTGGGCAACGGTCTCGTCGGAAACTTCCTCTGGATGTGTCCGAGTGGTATCCTCAGGGCCCGAATAATGCCACATAGTGTGATCCCTGGCTTGAAGAGGCTGGATTCGTCGACTGAGAAACGCCTCTAAGAGATCCATACCAGTCACTCCGCCGCGGATCAGATCAACTACTGCGTTCACTAAAATCCCTACTTGGACTTGCTCTCCCTTTGCTACGTTCAGTGTTCTGGGAGTGGTAGGCCTATCCAATGTGAAGGGCGGAAGGCCAGTCGACATATTGGGCGATGCTACATCCTTGCAGTAAAACCATGTCGACTGCCAGCCCCGAACAGATTCAGGAAAAGTCATGGATGGAAACGCACTCCTACCTCTCTTTTGGATTCCCAGGCCACCACATAGTTGGATGACATGGGTCTTGCTATCACTAGGATTGGCTTTCTTGACGCATTGGGATCGGATGGTGAATATATGTTTGAACAAACCCCTATGTGGAGAGCAACCCAAGAAACACTCGCACAAGGTGATGAAAGCAGAAAGGTACGAGATGGTATTCGGAGTAAAATGGTGGAGTTGCGCCCCGAAAAAGTTCAGAAACCCGCGGATGAATGGATGAGGGGGCATGGAAAAATCTCGTTCCACGTGGGTGAGGAGGAGAACTCGCTCCCTGTCGCGCGGCTCCGGCTCGATCTCCCCCTCCGACAGCCTCCACGAGCCTTCGGCTATGAGCCCGTCGGCGACGAGGTTCTCAACGTCCCCCGCCGTGACCGTCGACGCGAGGAAATCTCCCTGGATCCACCCCGGTGGCGCCGTGAATCGGGCACCCGACGGCTTCTTCGCCTTGGCTACTCCCTTCTTAGCGCGCTCGAGCTTCCCCGTCTTGCCTTTCATCATCGTGACGGCGGTCGTCGAGGCGGAGTGGAGCGGCGCGCGTGGAGCAGGGGAGGCGGAGGAAAAGAGAAGATTTGGGGGAGAAGTACTGTACCGGCCCGGTGCCGTCGCATCTTATATCCGCCTGAGTGAGTCGCTGACCTGTGGGCCCGGCAGATCTCTGAATATCCCGATTTCAGAGGAGGAGCGGTACGTGGCGGAAATGGGGGCATGAAAATCGAGGCGTCATGCCCCCACTTGCCCAGTCGTTGCGTCATCGTCGCACGGCGCGCGCTTACCCAATTTTCGAATCCCGTGAAATCTGGGCCTGACGAAGCGACCCGTCGCATCAGAAGACCCTATTGACCACTCGGACCTGATTCCTTGCCGAAATTCACTCGGATACATTCCAAGAAAGAATCGATCAGGGTGAATGACAAAGATTCCAATCGACGCGGATTTCTGTGAAGCCCTAAAATACACTCGGAATTTTGGTGTCTTATCAGAACCCACGTCGATCCCTTTTTCACTCGAACCCCGATCCATTCGGGGGCTAATGATGGGGATATGTACCTAGGGTAGGGTCATAGGCCTGACCTACATACCCTACCTAAGGACACTGCCCTAGAAAGCTTAAGGACTACAAGGAAGTCTCCGACTGAAATCACCAAGACTTACGAGTCACTCGACAATATCCACTCGGAGATTTCCTCCTTCACTCGACGGCTACCTTTCACTCGGAAGAATCAGAATACAGTCGACCGCAGAAGACCATAAGCCACCCCAGGGAGGCTAATGGGCAGGCGTTCGACTATACCATAAGTAGCATTTATTACATACATTACCAGTAACGTCCATCTTTATAACCACGATCGGACCCTTAGATGCCAGACATTTATGAGGGGCAGCGCACTCTATATAAGCGGCCCCTCCCCTCTGGCACAAGGGTTCGCACCCTCTGTAACACTCATATTCCACACGACAAGAAGCTCCTGAGCACCAAGACGTAGGGCTGTTACCTCCACGAGAGGGGCCTGAACTCGTACATTCGTGTGTACACCCTCGCCGTAGCTAGGACTCTGCCCTCTCCTTTCGTACCCCTAACCTCTACTGTCAGGCTCGTTCCCACAACAGTTGGCGCCCACCGTGGGGCAGGCGTCTAAGCGACTTCCGGCGAGGTTGCATTTTTTCTCCTTCGTCATGTCTTCCGGTGGTGATTTGTTCCTGGGCTACGAGATCCATCTCGGAGCGCTCACCTTCATCGCCGATGATTCGGCATGGCTCCAGGAAGCGCCTCTGGATGTTCAGGCGCTCCCGATCCGCAGGGCGACGCACTTCTGCGCAAGCTCCTACGGCGTTCTTCTACTTCAGCCGTCGACTCCGTACTTGTTGGCTTTCCCCGCTGTTCGTCGACGCAAGCGATCTGGTCGTTCGGGGCTCCAGCGCTGGGTGAGGCATGCGGCGGCTCGCCAAATTACGTCTCCGCAGATTGCTTCCTCTACCAATTGAGCACAATTTTCTGAATCCTTATTTTCACGAAAGACATTATAAAGACGATACAAATGATGCAACCTAAACTCCATTTTTTGTAGTTTTCTTTTATAAAAACCAAACTAGTGAAAAACAAGAAACTAAAAGATTTAGTTGCAAGATCTAAAGATATACCTTCAAGCACTCTGCCCAGCAACGGCGCCAGAAAAGAGCTTGATGTCTACTATGCAACTTTATTATTGTAGACTTTGTTGGGCCTCCAAGCGCAGAGTTTTGAAGGACAGTACCAATTTTCCCTCAAGTGGATGACCTAAGGTTTTTCAATCCATGGGAGGTGTAGGATGAAGATGGTCTCTCTCAAACAACCCTGCAATCAAATACAAGAAATCTCTTGTGTCCCCAACACACCCAATACAATGTCAAATTGTATAGGTGCACTAGTTCGTCGAAGAGATGATGATACAAGTGCAATATGGATGGTAGATATAGGTTTTTGTAATCTGAAAATATAAAAACAGAAAGGTAGCAAGTAAGAAAAGTGAGCACAAACGGTATTGCAATGCTTGAAAACAAGGCCTAGGGTCCGTACTTTTGCTAGTACAATCTCTCAACAATGCTAATATAATTGGATCACATAACCGTCCCTCAACGTGCAACGAAGAATCACTCCAAAGTTTTTATCTAGCGGAGAACATAAGAAGAAATTGTTTGTAGGGTACGAAACCACCTTAAAGTTATTCTTTCCGACCGATCTATCCAAGAGTTCGTACTAAGATAACACCAAGTTATCCTTTCCGATCGATCTATCTAAGAGTTTGTACTAGAATAACACCATATGATACACATCAACCAACTCTAATGTCACCTAGATACTCCAATGTCACCACAAGTATCCATGAGTTAATTATATGATACGCATCAAACAATTTTAGATTCATAATACTCAATCCAACACAAAGAACCTCAAAGAGTACCCCAAGATTTCTATCGGAGAAAGTAGGACAAGAACGTGTATCAACCACTATGCATAGATTACCCCAATGTCACCGCGGGAATCCGCAAGTTGAGCACCAAAACATATATCACGTGAATCAATAGAACACCCCATTGTCTCCACGGGTATCCACATGCAAGACATATATCAAGTGTTTTCAAATCCAATATCCAATACAACATAACGATATCTCAAAGGGAAAGATTCAATTCATCACAACATGATACCAAGGGAATAAGATCATATGATCCGACTATATTAACAAAGCCCGTGATACATCAAGATCGTGACATCTCAAGAACACGAGAGAGAGATTGAACACATAGCTACTGGTGCATACCCTCAGCCCCGAGGGTGGACTACTCCCTCCTCATCATGGCCTCTGTCGGGATGATGAAGATGGCCACCGGAGATGATCTACCCTCTCCGGCAGGGTACTGGAATGCCTCCAGATTGGTTTTTCGTCGATATAGAGAGTTGCGGCGGCGGAGCGGAGAGTCTAGGGTTATTTCTGATGGTTTCTATATTTATAGGATTTTTGAGCATCGGTTTCACGCGGAGATGGGCCACGAGTGGGGCACAAGACACCAGGGCGCGCCAGAGGGGCCTGGCGCGCCCTGGTGGGTTGTGCCCACCTCGTGGCTCTTCTGGCCCTCCAATAAAGCTTCTAGTGCCTCCATTACTAACCTACGACGATGGTCCGGCGTGCTTGACCTTGGAGGAAGGGCAAAGAACATGAAGGTTTACCCAGGTTCGGGCCACCTCGCGGTGTAAAACCCTACTCCTTCCTATTTGGATTTCTTTGGGATGAGAGTGAATGCAAAGGGGGTCCGTACTTCTCTACAGTGGCTGCCCTGTTTCCTTTATACCAGCTCTAGTCCTCTTCCCCGAAAATATAAGGCGGGAAGGGTTGCCACAAGCGCCAGTTTGAAGGGGGGCATGGTTGCAGCTTATCCTGACAAAAGTGGTCTTCGCTTGCAAAAGCCTCCCTTCGTGACGCGCTGGTGGGCTTGGGGATGACCTTCGTCCTGGTGAGCCCCCAGCCTTGGCTTCCTTCACCAAACAGGAATGCTTTGGGAGTTTCTTTCGGAGCGGGCGAGCTGGCCCCGCTCCCCTAGCAGAGAATAGGAAATCCTCCTCATCCGTGTCTGCTGTCACGACTCCTGGCGCCGCTTGGCGTGGCGCGCGTCGCCCACGTGAAGGTGCAGGACAGCGCGGCCCCGCCGAGCCATCCTAGATTAGTCCACTCCACGGAGGCCCCGGGGGCAGCCTCGAGAAGCGACCTCCCGAGGGGGCTTTGCGAGGCTCTTGACGATGCTTGCTGACGTATGCTTCATGCGGCGGGGGCCCATACGAGGGTCTTGCTCGTGAAGTCCAGTGGTGGGTCGTGCTTGGCCCAGACGACCGCCGTGTCTCAGGCCGCAGGCAGATGGGCCTGGGTAGCCCCAGTCCCACGGGCCCGACAATAACTACAACTATTACTGGTAACGGTAGTTATAACTATATTTTTTGTCTTCTATTTAGTCTCTCGAACATTGCATTTCCCACATCGCCCCTACGTCTCCTTTGTCCGGGTGTTGATGGCGGGCCGAATGGAGGGAAGATGTCTTAGTGACTTGGTTCATCCCAGTGGATTCCTTGATATACGCATCTGAATACGCCTGGGGTCCTGGGACCCTTTAATGATGGTGTGGGCTCCAACTGGTCCTTAGATGTCAGGCCCATAACCCTACCATTAGTAGGTGACCCCATGAGGCGGGGCTGACCCCGACAGGCGACCTTGATCGAATCGGCGGTGGTGGCCAACTCCAAGGCTGACCTGCCAATCTCACCGATGAAGACATGGATCTTGCCAAACGGGACCCGGTATCCTGACTCTATTGAGCCGGCCTCGGGACTCCATCCGGCATCGTTGTAGAGCTTTCCCCGCCGGCTCTTTGTCATCTGGTCGTTCACGTACCTCCCCATCCCTGGAAGGGCTCCCTCCAAGAACTCAACACCAACATGCGCTGGCCACATGATGGGCGTGAACTTTCGTGGTTTTATCATGACAAATGTCCTCGTGAGAGATCCAAGTTGTGAGGCCATCGCTGCGAGGTGATTACTTGAACGAGGTTGACTGGAAACGTGAGTTTACCTAGGTTCGGCCCCTCACGATGCAGGTAAAGGCCTACTTCTGCTTGATTGCTATTTATGATGATCTCGATTACAAGGTATTGCTTTCGCTACCTAAGTCTCAAGGATTTCTAACTTAACCTCTACGTTCCAGGAACTCCCCTTTATATAATAGGTTGAGTCCCTAGATTACAGATGAATCTGGGTCATACTCCTGACCCTATCCTACTCAAGCTTATAATGATCTTGTTCTTCAAGTTAGGAAAATCTCCTTTGGGCATCTTCGTGAGCTGGCCCATAGGACCATCTGAGAGCCGGACCAAGCTTTGTCATATCTCATTCCTGGCTTTCTGGTCTTTGCAATGAAGTAATTCTGTGACCTAGGAATAACATTGCCCTCCGAGCCTATTCGCTCAAAGCCCGGGTCATGCTAATGCTGAGTCTCATCCGTGGGGAACATACCCAACAATTGTGGTTCGCGTGTTACCAAGAGTGGTTGTGGTCACCGAAGACTAAGTTTGTCGAAGGTTTGGAGATTCCCAAAAAGTATCTACCACGAGTGAAATAAACTGGAGTCTAATATGCTTCGAGTTGAGTGAGAATAGGATGGAGAGAGTTTTGATCGTGTGTTAAATCACAATTGCCTCTAACCAGACGTAGCTCTTTTGCAGAAGAGTAAACTGGTCTACCAACTCACCTGTCACCTTACAGTACCACTAGTTCACTCCCTCCTCTAATATTTTACCTTCTTGATTATTACTTATGATGCTCTGAACTGTTTCTCTCTTAACATGACTATTTGTATATCTGCTCTGCCGAATTCTTTCGATACTATTTCTCTCGTAGAAGCTTGCATGTATGATAGCCAAATGTCGGTGCACTAGGACAGGGGTGTCCAGTACCCCTGACTTATGCACAGGCAGTGGCAGCAGCAACCTACTCAATACAAGTGCGAACCAAGCAAGCATCAAGACCCAAACTCCGGCAGCAGCAACCTACGAAAGTCCAAGCAATGCCGGTAAGACCAACACAACACCCTAAGAGGGGCCCAGGGCACGCCAGCCGCGTCCCCTGTGCCTGTCGGGGACCAAGGCGCGCGTATCTTCAATAAGACCCGGCAAGCCATCCCCCGGCAAGCGCGGGCCGATCGGCCACCGCTCCACCGCATCACAACACCAGTCGCTTTTCAATAAGGTGTCGAGCCCTCAGGTGGCTAAGTGGCTCTCGCTAAGAACGTGGCGACGTACCGAAAGACAAATTATGCCTAGTTGACACCTGTCCAGAGGCGTTTCAAGACACTAAGCAACAGCCAGCCAAGCGGTAGGAAGAGCCTGCCGGGGATGCATCCCCGCGCGCCACCTAGACTAGCAATCATGTTATTTTGTCCTAAATGCCAGAGTTAGGTATGATAGCTCTGTTTATCTATCTAATCGTTAGATAATGACTGTTTTGCCATTGTGGTTGCCCCTTGCCCTATAAAAGGAGGCCCAAGGCAACCTAGCTCAAAATTCGGACCTTTGGACACTTGTACTCACGTAGCAGCTCTCCCCGACGGCAACCCTTGCCGGGATTGAGCGCTGCATGTCCTTCGTGTTCCTCTGATCAATCCACCAAAAGCAGGAGTAGGGTTTTACGCTTCGCAGCGGCCCGAACCTGGGTAAAAACACCCGCATCCCGATCGCCGTGCTTCCTCATGGGCACCGCTCTTCGTGCAACGTGACCCCCCTTGCCGAACCACAAAGGGGCCTCTGGTCCCATAGGTGATCGTGTGCATCCGTGCCCCGACACCAAAATATTCTATTTTTGTGCCACCATTGTATATGTGAATGTTATCTCACTATGCTAAAGGAGTAGTCAAGTATTTGTTCCACAAATACGCTCAACATCCGATCTAAGTTACTTCTCGCATATCTATAACTTTTAATTTAAGCAATCCACTCACTCGTACCTTTCCACTGCGGTGTCTAGGATCATTCAAAGTTTCGAAAGAAATTTTCGATGTCCCATTCACCCCCACCCCTCTGGTCGATATACTCTCGATCCCTATAGAATCACAAATTGTTGTTAATTCTAAAGTCAAATTGTGATTAGTTAGACAGAATGGGTGGAGTACAAAGTAAAAGAGGCAACATGCAAGAATCTGATACAAAACTAGCATGGATGAACCACTAGAACGACATCGGGGTGGTAGTTCATAGGGATGATAAGGGCAGGTTCTGTTATTTCCATGAACATTGGTGTGCCAACTTGAAGTCCCTAACACTTGAGAAATTTTATCCAAGTTTGGCCGTAAAAAAGGAGCGATCTTGTTGGTTAATGAACCCAACTATGAACTTAAATACATGGCATGTCTCTAATGTGACCATTATAGTGGTGTATTTAGTTATGGCAAGGCCGAACTTATTGAGTATATGTGCTTTGGCAGAGCAAGTGATGCACTGCGGGGAAAATAATATGATAACACAATTTATTTGTTATCCAAATATAGACATTTTCCACTTTCACGTCAGTGTTGAGCACTGTATCAGTACCTTATATCCAAATGTAGAAATCCAAATTTCCAAATTAGTCGACAGCATGTTCAAAAAGTCCAACCCTCCCGGATTAAACAGAGGATTCTAGGAACATACCATGCACTTTTTGAATCCTATGTTAGGATGAGAAGGAATAAGTCTCGCATCTTGCCAAGGGTGCAGAAACTAGTAGGGTCCTTGCACTTTGGGCACTGGATATGAAACACGCTAGATTCAGTATGAACAAAATTGCATCAACAACGGTAGTTGCCATCCAAGGATTACCGGCGACAAGGGGGCGAGAGAGGGTTTTCACTGAACAAGCAGACGAGGGAGAAGGGAGCTTAAGTCGATTTAATTATGCTTGCTTTGTCCATCGAGCTTATTGCTACTAGTGCTGAGGTGGGGTTTTGTGATTTGACGCCTCATTGTGCATTAATGTGGCACTATGACCGGGGTGAGTCTATCGTGGAGTTGTGCAATCTAATGTGGTGCATGGCACGTGGACCCGGTTGCTTGATATCCCGCATGTCAACGAAACGAAGTAGAAAGTTGGGAGTAACTAGTTACACATAAATATATTTTTGATAGAGAGATGCTTCCTCTTAAAGAAATATAAAACATTTTATATCAATACCTTATACGTAAGAAAATTTGAGAAGAATATATACATAAAATGGGGCTCAATTTTTTGTTTTGTTTTGAGAACAATATATGGGCCTCAGATTGTCTGACGACTCTTGACTTTCGGTCACATGGCGGTGGGCCTACAAGTTTGAGAGCCCATGTGTCACTGGTCTAAGTCAAAACATTTCATCACATAAATATTGTATGTCATCGGGACGGCGTTGGTTTCAGGTGCTGACGCAAGCAGAAGAAAGTGTCGGCGTCCTAGGAACGGGCGTACCCAGACTTGCCTGCGTGCGGCCTAGGGCGTGGCCCACCTCGACGACCAAGTGCGGCCCAGCGCGGCCTCACTCAGCACAAGGCCCTCGCAAGACCCCAAGCTCGCAAGGGAAATAGCGCCAAGACCAGCAGGGGAGTAGGCCTCCCCAGGCCTCCTCCCGAGCGGCGGAGATCCCTATGCAGTGCTCGGCCTCAGGAGGTCAAGGGTGACGCCAGCCAGGCCAGACGGGCGCCAGCGCGCCAGAGGGGACAGTTTCCCCTTTGGTGCAAAGGGGGCAAGGACGAGCGCAGGTTCCCGAAGCGCCCCCCAAAGGTTTCCCTTCCGGTGTAACAAGACCAAGACCCTGAGCCCCGCAGGACGGACGTCATCGCCGAGCCCACCTCTGCATCACCACCGGCTACTTTGCAGGCGAACACCACCTTTCGTCAGGATAGGGTGTACCTCCTGTCCCCCTTCAAATTTGGCCGTTGTGGGATTCCTTCCCGCCATTGCGATAAGGGAAGAGGACCCAGGCCGCTATAAATATGGACTAGCCTGCTCGTTAGAGGGAGAGAGGAACAACCACCTGCAAAAACACTCGCGAGGCAACTCACCACTATACCAGTTCATCCACAAACCTCCTCGTGAGGCAATCCACCAAAGGCAGGAGTAGGGTTTTATGCTTCGCAGCGGCCCGAACCTGGGTAAACTCTCGTGTGTTATCTTCTCCCTTGCCATCGAGCGGGGTTATCGTGTTGTGAGCTTGGAGGGGGTGAAGTTGTTGGAGATCTTCGCACACGCCCCTGGGTTCGAACTTCCTAGGGTTTTGCGGAGCCCGAAATCCGACATTTCACGCGCCAGGTAGAGGCGTGTCGAAGCTTCCCCATCTGAGGCTGCAGTCGGGCCCCGATTTACCGGCTCCATGACCGACGCGACCCCCGAGGCTGGGAGGCCCTTGGTGCATGGTGGCGCCTCATCTCGCAGCGTCGACCCTGCGGTCGCTAGCATCCTTAGCGGATCGCAGGCGCCCGCCTCCAACCGCCAAGTCAAGCAGTTCCTCCGCCAGGCAAGCGCGATTCGGCCACGGCCTGAGACTCCGTAGCATCGAACGTGGCCGGAAATCGACATCACCTTTGGCCCCGACGACCACCCTAGAACAACGGCTGCTGCCGTTACGCTCCCCATGCTGTGCACACCAACCATAAACAGCGTGGCCGTCACCAGGACCCTAATAGACAGCGGGGCCGGACTCAACGTCCTCTCCGTGGAGACCTTCAACGCGCTACAGGTGCCCTAAGGCCAGCTCGCCCCTTCAAGGCCTTTCTCTGGGGTAGCCGGGGGCTCCATCGCCACCTTGGGGCGGGTGCGCCTCCCCGTCACCTTCGGCACCCGCTCCAATTACCGCACCGAGCAGATCGACTTCGACGTTGCCCACATCCACCTCCCTTACAACGCAATACTTGGCTACCCCGCCCTCGCCCAGTTCATGGCGGCAACGCACCCGGGCTACAACGTCATCAAGTTGCCGGGGAGCGGCGGCATCCTTTCCATCACCGGAGACGCCAAGGACGCAGCCCACGTGCTCAAGCTCGCCTACAAGGCGGCGGCCGCAGCGCGCCCCAATGCTGGGGACGCTGCGCAATCCGCGGAGGGCACCGGGGGCGTCGTCGACATCGCACCGGTGAAGAAGAAGCAGCTGTTCTCTCAGAACCGGGCTGAGACGCAGCACGTGCCCGTAGGCGACGAGAACCCTGGCCTTACCTTCACCATCGACGCCGGCTTGTCCCTGGAGCAGAAGGAGGCGTTGGTAGCTTTCCTCCGTGCGAACAAGGATGCGTTCGCGTGGAACGCTTCTGACCTGGTGGGGGTCCCGAGGGATGTGATCGAGCACCACCTCATGGTGTGCCCCAATGCACGCCCAGTGAAGCGAAAGGCGAGGAGGCAGGCTCAAGAGAAGCAGGCGTTCATCGCCCAAGAGGTTGGCAACCTGAAGGAGGCCGGAGTCATCCGAGGGGTGCAGTACCCGGAGTGGCTCGCCAACCCGGTAGTCGTCCCGAAGAAGTGTGTGAAGGAGCGCATGTGTGTCGACTTCATGAACCTCAACAAGGCCTACCCCCAGGACCCGTTCCCGCTGCCGCGCATCGACCTGATCGTGGACTCCACTGCCGAGTGCAACCTTTTATGCTTCCTGGACGCTTTCTCGGGCTACCATCAGATCAAGATGGCGGTAGAAGACGTGGAGAAGACAGCCTTCCTCACCACGTGCGGTGTGTTCTGCTACACGTGCATGCCCTTCGGGCTACGGGACGCTGGCGCAACTTTCCAGCGGCTGATGCACATCGCCCTGGGGCAGCAGCTCGGGAGAAATGCGGAAGCCTACGTCGACGACGTCGTGGTCAAGTCGCGAGAAGCCATGACCTTGATCGAGGACCTAGAGGAGACGTTTGCCAGCTTGAGGCGGGTGAACCTGAGGCTCAACCCCGAGAAGTGTGTCTTCGGAGTACCGTCAGGCAAGCTACTCAGTTTCTTGGTGTCGCACCGAGGGATCGAGGCAAACCCGGAGAAGGTCAATGCTATAAGCAAGATGAGTCCGCCTCAGACCCTCAAGGAAATGCAGAAGCTGGCGGGCTGCGTGACCTCCTTGGGGCGCTTCATCTTGAAGCTTGGCGAGCGGGCCCTGCCGTTCTTCAAGCTCATGAAGAGGAAGGGCCCCTTCGAATGGACTCCGGAGGCGGATGCGGCGTTGGAGGACCTCAAGCAGTACCTCACGAGTCCGCCAGTAATGGTGGCGCCTCGCCCCCGGGAGCCCCTATTGCTATACCTGGTTGCCACCCCGCACTCCGCTAGTGCTGCGCTTGTGGCGGTCAGGGAAGAGCATGCCGGCACACGCGCTATGCCTTCAGGCGCAGGCGGGCCACCGGGCAAGAAGCGAGGTGACTCACACGACGCCAAGGAGCCTTCACCTCCCGAAGATAACGCACATGAGGACTCGGTCGCTCCGGCAGCCCCCGGGGAGCCCGGGCCTCACGAGCCCGCGGCGGAGAGAGGAGGCGCACAAGGCCTCTCCCTCGTCGAGCATCCGGTGTACTACGTCAGCACCATGTTGCGGGACGCGCGCTCGCGCTACCCTATGCAGCAGAAGCTCTTGCTCGCACTCCTTGTCGCCTCAAGAAAACTGTGCCATTACTTCCAGGGGCACCCCATCAAGGTCGTCTCTGCGTACCCCTTGGAGAAAGTGCTGCACAACCCCAACGCAGCAGGGAGGGTGGCAGAATGGAACATCGAGCTGCAGGCCTTCAACATAGAGTTCAGCACAACCAGGGTCATCAAGGGGGCAGCCCTGGCGGACTTTGTAGCCGAATGGACGGACGCTCCCGACCGGGGGCTGGACGAGGGCCAGTCCCTTGCCCCCGGCGACGAGGCACCTGAGGGTTGGATCATGCACTTCTATGGGGCCTTCGCGCGCAGGGGAGCAGGGGCCGGAGTTGTACTCGTCTCTCCAGCCGGGGACAAGCTCTACTATGCCATGCAACTCTATTTCCAGCGTGGTGAGAAGGTCTCCAACAACATCGCAGAATACGAGGGCTTAATCGCCGGCCTCAAGGCCATAGCCGCCATGGGGGTTCAACGTCTCACCATCAAGGGCGACTCCCAGCTCCTCGTCAATTTCTCCAACAAGGAGTATACGCCTAAGGACGAGCACATGGAGGCATCACTACTAGAAAAAGGCCTATTAGTGGCGCACCTATTTTTGCCATTAATGGCGCACTATAGGTGCGCCACTATTACCATGCCACTAGTAACAAATACTAATGGCGCACCTCTGGTGCGCCATTAGTAATCCAGATAGTAGTGGCGCACCACCTGGTGCGCCATTACTAACCATACATGTGCGCCACTGGTAAGATGAACAGGTGCGCCACTGGTAAGATGAACAGGTGCGCCACTACTAAAATTTTGAAATCTGGATCTGGATTTGGTACGATTTTTTTTTGCAATTTTTTTCGAATTTTGTTCTGGATCTGGTATGTTCTTTGTGCCGGGGAGCTCCACATGTGGCTGGAAGTAGAGGAGGGAGGAGAGGAGGGAGGCGGAGGGAGGAGAGAGGAGAGGAGGAGAGGAGGGAGGAGAGAGGAGAGAGGGAGGAGGAGGAGAGACCGTGAGGAGGAGGGAGGAGGAGGTCGCCGGAGAGGAGGAGGAGGTCGCCGGAGAGGAGGAGGAGGTCACCGGAGAGGAGGAGGAGGAGGTCGCCGGAGAGCCGTGAGGAGAAGGAGGAGGTCACCGGAGAGGAGGAGGAGGAGGAGGTCGCCGGAGAGCCGTGAGGAGGAGGGAGGAGGAGGTCGTCGGAGAGCCGTGAGGAGGAGGGAGGGGCATGGAGGAGGGGAGGAGGAAGAAGAGGTAGGTAGAAAAGGGAAGAAGTGATGGAGGGGAGGAGGAAGAGGAAGAAGAGGTAATATATATAGTGGTTGTGGCGTTACAGACTTAGTAGTGGCGCACCATGGGTGTGGTGCGCCATTACTAGTTTTGAAATTTCAAAACTAGTAATGGAGCACCACACCCATGGTGCGCCACTACTAACTTTTTTTATTTTTTTGAATTTGGAAGGCGGGAAAATTACTAATGGCACACCACACCCACGGTGCGCCACTACTAATTTTTTTTTATTTTTTTTGAATTTTTTTGCCTTCAGATCTTACAAGCCCCGTAACTTTTTTTCTGTTAGGTTTTTGAGGATTCTAAAAATCTTCAACGGGGTTCCCCCGGTTGAATTCGGCTATAACTTTTCGAGTAGATGATTTTTCATATAAAAAACTTTTTCATCGGAGTTCGTATGCAAAAGTTATGCCCATTTTACAAATTCTCGAGAGATTTTGCAAAAAAATCGAAAATTCATGTTTGTAAATTTTGCTAACAACTAGACCACATATCACATGGGAATCTTATTTTCTTTTATTTTTTTGACATTTCTATCATTTTCTTTTATTTTTTTTGAAACTGAAAAGACGGTCCACGGGGGGGGGGGGGGGGGCATTTGCTGAATTTTGCTAACAACTAGACCACATATCACATGGGAATCTTATTTTATTTTATTTTTTTGACATTTCTATCATTTTCCTTTATTTTTTTTGAAACTGCAAAGGCGGTGGATAGGTGAGAGGGCAAAAGAAAAGAAAAAGGCGGGCCGGTCGGTGCAGCACATAGCAATGGCGCACCACCCCCTGGTGCGCCATTGCTATGTGCTGCCAAAAATGCCCACCTCCCCTGGCTTACCAATGGCGCACCTTTGCCAGGTGCGCCATTGCTACCTAAAATAGCAATGGTGCACCTGCCGAAGGTGCGCCATTGGTAAGCCTGGGGAAGGGGGTGGACCCGGGGGGAAAATAGCAATGGCGCATTGGACTAAAGGTGCGCACTCCTAAAAAAATAGCAATGGCGCACCTGCTTCTGGTGCGCCACTGCTATATAGCAGTGGCGCACCACCACCATGGTGCGCCACTAATAGGGATATTGGCTATAGCCATTTTTCTAGTAGTGCATACTTGGAAGAGGTACGTAAGATTGAAAATCGTTTCCAGGGCTTGGAACTGCAGCACATCCCGCGCGGCGCGAACAAGGAGGCCGACGACATCGCCAAGAGGGCGTCGCGTCACGAGCCTCAGGAGCCGGGCGTCTTCGAGGAGCGGCTCTTCAACCCATCCGCGGCACCATCAACAGGGGACCAGGCGCCGCGGAGTGGAGAGCTACCCCCAACACCACCCTCGGGGGCTCCACCTTGCGGCCCGGCCGCAGGAGCCCGACTGCTCCTGGCGCTGGAGCCCCAGGTCGATGACTGGACACAGGAATTCAGGGCTTACCGGCGTCACGGCACGCTACCGGAAAAGGAGGAAGACACGGAGCGTGTGGTATGACAGGCCATGGCTTATTGTCTGCGGGACGGTGAGCTGTACCGCAGGCGCCCGAACGACGTCGCATTGCGGTGCGTATCCAGAGAATAGGGTAGCGAGCTGCTGGCCGAAATCCATGGAGGAGACTGCGGACACCAGTCCTCGTCACGCACCCTTGTAGGGAAGGTGTTCCGGACCGGCTTCTACTGGCCCACGGCACTCAACGACGCCACCGAGCTGATTCGGTCCTGTGAGGCCTGCCAGTTCCATCCCAAGCAGATTCATCAGCCCGCGCATGGCCTCCAGACCATCCCGCTCTCCTGGCCCTTCGCGGTCTGGGGCCTGGATAAACTGGGGCCCTTTCCACGAGCAGTAGGCGGGTACCGCTACCTCTACGTCGCCATCGACAAGTTCACCAAGTGTGCGGAGGTGGAGCCCGTCCGCACCATTCCTGGCGGATCGGCCATCAAGTTCATCAAGGGCATCGTGAGCCGCTTCGGCGTCCCCAACCGCATCATCACCGATAACGGTTCGCAGTTCACAAGTAACCTCTTCAGGACCTATTGCGCTAACCTTGGAACGCAGATATGCTACGCCTCAGTGGCACACCCGTGAAGCAATGGTCAGGCAGAGCGCGCCAACGCGGAGGTCCTACGGGGCCTCAAGGAGAGGAGCTTCAAGAAGAAGCTTGAGGCCTGCGGCAGGGGTTGGGTCGATGAGCTTTGGTCCGTGTTGTGGTCTATCCGCACCACCGCGACTAAGCCCACCGGCGAGACCCCGTTCTTCCTCGTCTACGGAGCCGAAGCCGTCCTCCCACATGAAGTCAAGCACCGATCCCCGCGGGTTTTGGCATTTGACGAGGAGCATCAGGATGCCTCGCGGGGGACGGACCTCGTGCTCGGGGAGGATGCTCATCGCCAGGCCTCGCTCCGAGCTGCGAGGTACCAGCAGGCACTGCGGCGTTACCATTGCCGTAACATCCGCTCCAGGACCCTCGAAGTCGGAGACCTCGTCCTGAGGCGGGTCCTCTCCAGGGAAGGCTTGCACAAGCTCTCGCCCATGTGGAAGGCCCGTTCAAGGTCGCCCGCGTCTCCAGACCTGGCGCCATGCGTCTGGAGACTCAGGACGGAGTCCCCATCCAGAATGCCTGGAACATCCAGCACCTCCGCAAGTTCTATCCGTGACACTCTCACGTAATAATGAGTGGGTTGTATACGCCAGGAGCCCCCCGAGGACACGAAGGGGTCCCACCCACGCCCAAGTGGAAGCCCCATGCTCCGCGCTGGTGGACAACACTGTCCTCCAATGACTATGCCCACGCAACGTGGATGCCCTATGTTTCGCGCTGGGGGAAGACGAAGACTAGCCTAGGTGTCGGACGCGGCTGTTCTTTGCTTTTCTTGTGTTCGAATTTGCCGTTTTCCTGGAACAAAATCCGAGGTTTTTATCGACTTTATTGAAAGGAAAAGGGATGGGAATTTTTTCTTCTTGCAGTCCTCTCTCTTGAAATTTCTTCCTCTGAGATAACGCCTACCAGCCTCTCCCTCCCACGCCCCGCAAGCGGGGGCTACTCGCACGGTGCACACACCTCGCTAAGGCCTTAGCGTCCTGGTCCCCGCGTGGCCTTGGCGTCCTGGTCCTTGCGTGGTGCTCTCGAGCGAGCTAGCAGGCGCGCGCCGCCTCACCCTCGCTCGGGGGCTCCGCCGCGGCCCAGTGCGCTGTCTTAAAAACGCCTGGAGGCTCACACCCCCTGGGACAAGGCAGAAAGGATTGGTTGCCGCTTGAACGTCAAGGGAGGCTCCTGAGCATCGCACCCTAGGAACCTCACTGATCGCGTGGATCCTCGCTCGCTCTTTGGTCTCGTCCTGGTGATCCGGACGCCCCAATGGCGGTCAAGGCCTCGCCCCTTTGGTCTCGTCCTGGTGATCCGGACGCCCCAACGGTGAATGAGGCATGCACGGGATCAGGCCCCGCCGACATAGAGCGCCGCTTGAGCATCAAAGGGGGCTCCTGAGCATCGCGCCTCAGGAGCCACATTGGTCGCGTGGCTGCATGTTCGCCCCTTGGTCTCGTCCTGGTGATCCGGACGCCCTAAGGGCGGTCGAGGCCCCGCCCCTTTGGTCTCGTCCTAGTGATCCGGACGCCCCAACGGTGGCGGGGCATGCACGGGATCGGGCCCTGTAGACGCAGAGTGCTGAAAGGGGCCCTCCCAAACTGCCAAACCTCACGACGAAGGAGGAACCTCCCCAAGCTCTCCAAGTGCCACTAGCTCACCAGGCGCCGCTGCCAGGCCTCACGACGCGGAAGCCCGCCGCGAACGCATCAAGCTAAGTACTCTAGCCACGGTCAAGGGGAAGTCTCGGTTAACAGTAACGCAGTGACCGTAATACGTAATGAGAGTGCTAATAAAAGGGCGCAAGCGCCAAAGTTCGTTACACACCCGGAAGGGCCCCCCATGGTTTTTGGTTACAGGCAAAAGAAGAGAAGGTGAAGGAGCCCCCCCAGGGGCTACCGCTCTTGAGGCCCCGGCCTCGGCGCGCCGGCGCTCAATTGGAGTCCACCTCCTCCTTGATGGTGCCGTGTTGGCACGATAGCGTGGCCGCTCCCCGGGCGGGGGAGCGGCGCTGTCACGGCTGGCTTCCTCCCGAAGTCCGGGCACGCCGGTGTGGCGGGGCGTCATAGCTATCATCGCTCGGGCTCTCCTCGGAGGAGGTATCACTGCTACTGGAAGCATGGCGGCCGTCGCCAAGGGCAAGCTCACCTCCAAGATCGCCACTGCCGCCACCCTCCGGGTAGCACCCCAAGCGCCTGCCGTCCTCCCCGAAGATCTTGACAAAAAGCATCGCGGCGCCGCCGTACTTGAAGTCGAGCGTGGGCCTCCCCTCCAGGCCGTGGGCACAGGCGAAAGTCTGCCACCCACGGCTCAAAAAGGAGTTGCCCGCGGGGGTAACCTCAACCTCCACCCATAATGCGCCGCTGCAACAACCGTCGGCCTGCAGCCACAGACCCGTAGGCACGTCGACCGGCAAAACCTCCGTTAAGGAGTGCGGGAGCTACAGCCAAGTGCTCGCCGGCCTCTCAATCGGCACCAGGAACTCCAGGCCCGCGTCGGCCATGCGGGCTTGCGGACGCGGTGGCCAAGCACCGATTGCAGGTCTCCCTCCCCGGCAACGGCCACCGCGCCCGCCGCCTCCGACTGCGCCAACGGAGGCGCCGGACCGCATAGAGGGGCGCCCATGCCCACAAGGCACCGCCAGGGGCGTCTCAGTATACTTGCGAGGGCGACCCTTGCTCCTCTTGGGAGGATGTTGGTCCGGCGCCCCCTGGCAGGCCTTTGCCTTCTCGGTGGCGGAGAATCTCCTCACAGGCGTCATGGTGGGGAGGATGAAGGGAGAAGGCGAGGGAGCAGGTGTAGGAATGGGCTGGGGGCTCACCTCCCCCCGCCCATTTATAGCTGGATGGAGACCAACCGGCGTCTTCCCGATCCCGGGTAATGATGACCCCGCAACGTGCGCTGGTTGAAGGTCGGACGGAGCGGTTGCCGAGACGTCGTGGGAAGTGGAGGCGCCGTGCACTTCTCAGGCGACGCATGCCAAACTCGGTCGGTGTGTCACACCGCTTCACGCACCACCTGCTTCCCTCGGGTCACATCCGCGTGGCCTGAAAAATGGGGAGGGAATGAAGAGACGGCCGCATTCAAGGAAGAGCAATGATGGCCAAGGAGGCGCGCAGGCTTCGCATCGGCTCGACTCAGGGCAGTTCCCGACGTCTTCGGGGAGCCGAGACGCCCGCGTCTCATTGTGCACCACGCATCAAGTTGGGCCCGCAACGCTTTGGGTTATCCTCCATGGCTTCGCCAGAAGCTACCCCGAGCGCGCCTTGGGCCCGGGGGCTACTGCCGACATCCTGAGAACGGGGGTACCCAGACTTGCCTGCCTGCGGCCTAGGGCGTGGCCCACCTCGACGACCAAGTGCGGCCCAGCGCGGCCTCACTCAGCACAAGGCCCTCGCAAGACCCCAAGCTCGCGAGGGAAACAGCGCCAAGACCCGCAGGGGAGTAGGTCTCCCCAGGCCTCCTCCCGAGTGGGGAAGATCTCTATGCAGTGCTCGGCCTCAGGAGGTCAAGGGTGACGCCAGCCAGGCCAGGCGGGCGCCAGCGCGCCAGAGGGGACAGTTTCCCCTTTGGTGCAAAGGGGGCAAGGACGAGCGCAGGTTCCCGAAGCGCCCCCCAAAGGTTTCGCTTCCGGTGTAATAGGACCAAGACCCCGAGCCCCGCAGGACGGACGTCATCGCCGAGCCCACCTCTGCATCACCACCGGCTACTCTGCAAGCGAAGACCACCTTTCATCAGGGTAGGGTGTACCTCCTGTCCCCCTTCGAATTTGGCCGTTATGGGATTCCTTCCCGTCATTGCGATAAGGGAAGAGGACCCGGGCCGCTATAAATAGGGACTAGGCTGCTCGTTAGAGGGAGAGAGGAACAACCACCCGCAAACACACTCGCGAGGCAACTCACCACTATACCAGTTCATCCACAAACCTCCTCGTGAGGCTATCCACCAAAGGCAGGAGTAGGGTTTTACGCTTCGCAGCGGCCCGAACCTGGGTAAACTCTCCTATGTTATCTTCTCCCTCGCCATCGAGCGGGGTTATCGTGTTGTGAGCTTGGAGGGGGTGAAGCTATTGGAGATCTTCGCACATGCCCCTGGGTTCGAACTTCCTAGGGTTTTGCGGAGCCCGAAATCCAACGGACAGGAGATTGACTAAAGCAGGGCAGCCGTTATATTAAAATCGAACAACTAGTTCCTAACCAACAATTAGAGTTGCAATTCTTTCAGGATGTCCTATGTTATATAATACTACTAGCAGATATAGTACACTTTTTTCAGCATGTGGCAAACATTACATCAAAAGTTCTCGGAGGATATATCAATTCTTCAGTTGCATGCTGCTACTAAAGAATTTCGAAGTTGATTAGGACCAGCTCTCCTTTCACGGATACTTTGATTCTGAAATCAACCCCGACTGCGAGATTTGATTGAGCTATGAACCTCGACCATCCTTTAGCAACAATTATCATGCGACCATCCTTTCTACTTACGATATATTATAGAGGTTCATTCACACCACGGTTGTGCATGCTGAGAGAAACATGGCCATGATCGCCGGGATTATTGTACAACGCCCTTGTTGCTCTCAAAATTTTCTGTTTGCAAACAAGAAAAATACACAAACAGTTAGATCAACACAGTGAATCATGTGAAACAACATCGACATCCAAAATAAAGAAGCACCTGGGCCCTCCAATGTTTACAAAAACGCAGGGATGTCAGTTTTTGTAAGGACTTTCGTATATGAAGTGTGAAGTACAACCCAGCCTGTTGCCCGTGCAAGTGTTGATTCAGTTGACGTTGCACGGGCCGGAGCAGATGCGGTTGAAGTTCAAGTGTTGGTGCAGGTGCCAGCGAAGTCGCCCGTGCCCATGCCGCTGCTGCTACCGGAGACGAAGCGAGTTATGGATTTATGGCGGTGTCGGAGCAGGTGCTGGTGTCGGTGCCCGATCCTTTGGTAGATCACCCTGGCCTGCTTTGATGTGGTCGGTACCCAATCCTTTTCTGTACCATGCTGAGCTGCTACCACTGTCAATGCAAGTGTCGAAGCAGGTGCCGGTGCACGATCAACTGTGGCTGCCGAAGCTGGAGTTGGTGTCGATGTGCGAGACAGTAGCGCTCGTCTCTGGTTTATTGCTATTTCAGACTTTAGTTTTGTAACCGTGCTACGCATCACTTTTAAGCGAGTGTAAACTCGAGCAATTTGAACATCCTCCTGGTCTGCGAGCCGGATACAGCCTTGTTCTTTCCTTCTTTTAAAGGAGACAAGGACTAATTCTAGCTTGTTTGTTAAAGTAAACTGCAGTTGATCAGATGGCTTCAAATTGTAGTCAAACAACAGATGTATCCAATTGTTTCCACTAATATAAGTGATGGACAGTGCCTTCGTTATTGATACTTCATGAGATGAGATACCTGCTACAATAACCATCATAGAGCAAACCAAACGGTTTATTTTGTAACGAATATGACAAGGCAAAACCTGCATCATAAAATTGCAGCAAAAGTAAGAAAACATGATGTTGAATCAATGAGATTTACTTTATGTGACACGATTGAATCCCTACGAGGAAATCACTATGTTCAAGTTCTACATTGAAGGTTGTTCGTCCAATTACAGGTGGCATGTAGGGCAAATTCTTACTCCCACAAGCAGGACAGACCAAAGCTCCTAACAACTTGTATGGAGCGAACATCCACGGGAATGGAAATCCTAGTGTGTGCGATAAATCCTGCAATGCATACATATATTGGGGTGTAAGCATAGCTGATTCACAACTAAATAAAAGAAGCAATACTAACCCATATAGGGTTCACAGACACAAATTGAGTACTAAACAATTTTACTGACTACACACAAGCAAGGTTGCACTAGCTAAACTTTGCAGACTATTTCTTTCCACTGACCTACGGGATCTGACCCACAAGTCTGACCAGGACATGGACATCGTGAGAGAGGTCTACCTGCATCTTCACCATCTTGTCAATGTTGGAAAAACTAACATTGTGATCTTTCCACTCATAAATATCACGATGAAGAAAGTCCACATCACATTTGTTGGGGAAGCTTTACAAGAACCAAACCCTTCGTAATACAGGGCTACAAAATTGTTGTGATGAAGTACACCCTCGAGAACACGCCTGACAACAATGCTATAGGAAAACACTTGTTCATGACATGCGGCTACGAGGACACCGTAGCTGCATAGTTCGGTACTCCCCGTGCACACCCTCAAGTCTTCCAGTTCACATCGCATGTTTTGTAAACTTCATCTCCCCAGCGGTCCTTGTTCTAATTAAATGAGAAATCAATATTTTATTACTACCTCCATTCACAAATATAAGATGATATTTGATATTTTAATATAAGACTACATATACGCACAGAAATGAGTGAACAAAGACACTAAAACATGTATACATCAGATTCACAAAAAAGTTACAACGTCTTATATTTGTGAACAAAGGGATTATTTACAATATACATAACAAGTTAGTGAGGCTACTACACTCTATTACAAGGCATGGGAGCAAAAATCTTGTATTTCCTACAACTAGCATTTATGTTCATAAATTAGTTGAAAGTAATCTATAAGAAATAAGTGTTACGTGCACAAATCATATGCATGTCTGCCTTTTGCATGTTTTGGTCAAAAGAGCCATTTAGAACCGTCATTTGGCACACAAAAATCACATGCAAGATCGCCCAAAAAGTTATACTACTAAAACTGCGTATACATTACATAAACCACGCATATTATCAAGCACTTTGCAAGTTAAATAAAAAAACAAGCTCAAGATCGCCAAATAGATCGTCAACAAGAGATACTACCTTCAGCAGCTTAACGAGGGATCCCAGAGAGGGGCCTTTCCCTGCGGTACGGTGGCCAGGGCGATGGACTTGAGCTTGTGTGTGGTCTTCTCGGCAGGGTGTTTGCGCTTCTTTGGACTCTGAGCATCGACGGTTTAGGCCACAACCATAGACCTCACTTTGCCCGGTGCTCGATGATCCATCAAAAACTGTTAAACATAAATAAAAAGGAAAGAAAACCATAATCACAAACCCAAAAAAAGAACAGAGAGGGTGTTAGGATCGGTCGAAGGGTTTCAAAAGATGATTGGAACGGAAGGACATCAACACAATTGCTGCGGTAACCTCTCCTTCTTTGGGCGAGAAGAACAATGGCAGAAGCGAGTTGGGGTTTTCTTGAAAAAATGAGGAACAAGATGAGGGAGAAGTGAGTTGTGTTTTCTTGAAGAGAGGAAGATGAGGGAGAAGAGTGAAATGATAGTTGCTGCGTCCGTCCTACTTACTGCTGGAAAGCTGGAGTTCTTTGATTTGACGGCTCATTGGGTATTACTGCGGCGCTACGACCGGGGTGAGTCTACCATACAGTTTTGCACTCTACTAATTAGGTGCATGGCAAGTGGACCCGGATGCTAAATGTCCCACACGTCCGCAAAAGTAAGTATACCAAGGTCCCTGACGACTGTGAGGAGGATCCGCGCGGTACATCGTCTCCACTATTTCTAAAAAAAGTAATTTTTATTACAACGTGTTTCCACTCTTACGACGGAGGAGTCCGAAACACGGCATCCAGTCTTATCTTGTTGCGAGTGTAGTAAGATATGACAATAAAAAATTATGCGTACTAAACTAATTATACCCACCAAAAGAAAATTATCTCACATGGTCTGGACCGTCTGATTTTGATCCAACGGTCATGTTACGCAGTGACATGGACGCTTAAACAAAACCGAAGTCCCTTTGCTTCTCCACAAGCACGAAGGTGCGGATGCAGGGTGCCACCGCCTGTAGAGCCCGCTCCTGGTCGACGGGAGCAAGCTCCTCAAAGACGACCTTGAATGTCACAAATGGATTCCGATGACGAAGCCGGAGAGGATTCGCCCGGCAACGGCGACGGCCACCCGCACCCCCTCCTTGTACAACTCCGCCTCGACCACCATGTAGAGACGGTTCAGATCCTCGGAGAGAAAGGTGTAGAAGGAGACCAGGTTAGGAAGCTGCAACCCGTTGAAGTCTATGGGGTGTTCGAACGGGTTTAACCCAACGACCGGCATGGTCACGCTGCTATGACGGTAGGCATCGCCCAGCCGCAACACATGCGTGACAACATTGTCTAGCAAGCGGTTGAGGCAATCATGGACCTCGTCATGATCGGCACGCTTGCGCTCCAGCCGGCTCGCCATCACGCCAACCTCATCGCTCGTATCTACCGCTTTCTGCAAAACGCCGCTGATGCCTCAAGCGTATTTGTGGTGGACTCCTGTCACATTAGAAGCTCTGTGAGATCTCGTTCGTAACGGAGGAGCATACAAATATTCTCCTCCCTGAGCTCACGGAGCTCCGCATCCTTAGCCTAGAGCTCCTCTGTCAGGTGACGCACCTCAGACTAGGTGATCTGGTACGTTGCCATGGAACCCGGTAGAAGAAATGGGGGAAAGGAAGCAAAGGGGGCGAAATGGCTGAAAGGCAATGCAATCTACGGGAAGGCGGAGGAGCAGCAAGAAATTCGTAAACCTTTGGTTTTCACCATGGGAAAGCCCAGTCGATGCCTTTTCGAATCAGGAAGCATAGGTTTTTAATGGCAGAGTCATCATCACTAATTCCTAGTGTGCCCAAAGACCAACGCAATGCAGCGGTTGATATTTTAATTTGCCTAGTAGTAGCATCTAGGAGGGGAAAACAAAAATAGGTGAAAAAAATGTGACAGCGGCGATATGAACAAGAGACCCTAGCCCCTAGTTGATCGGTTGCACTAGGCACTAGCCCAACTAGCTACCCACCGTGCTTCACAAATGTACTCGACAGGAAAGGTGGGGTTTTCTTATTTGACTACTTGTTACTTACTTCAGTGCTACCACCTAAAAGGACCAAGAAACAACGCGGTTGGGCGTCCCACGTGGCAAAAAAGAAAATATGTGTGCTAGTATCACCGAGGAGGAGCCATAAACCACACGGAAGGGTGTCCCACGTCTCAACACAGATGAAACTGTGCGTGTAAAAGTATATCAGATGTAGCTATGGTTCGAACTTGGGATCGAGCTAGTTGGTCGAAAACACCCCACTAGCCACAGTTTCATGCTAAGTGGGCACGAAGGATAGGTGTGGTTTGTTCCATCTCCACCAGCCACAAGATCCCTTGTTCCTAGTCGATTCATCTATTTTCCAAGCATATTTTTTGTTATAAATACACCTTGGCCAACTCACGTCGCTCTTCGTGTTTGCCCGTGTATCTAAATGAAGAAGGAGAGGAGAGATAGATCACATACAAGGGACTTTCCAGTAAGTTAGTCGACGTTGAGGCGCGTGCTGACGAACTAGTCCCTCGACTCTACTCATGGTAATATAAAGCCGAGTTATGCAAATAAGAAAACAACTGTTGCTAGTTCAGTTGGCAATCGACCTACGCGTGTCTACTCGAGGTTGCCTGTTCGAATCTTAAACTTATGATTTTTTTTATTTTTGGGCTTATATTTCTTCCATCACAAGTGGGACCCCCATGTGTTGTTTTGAGATTTCTGTGTACGAGGGAATTTTTTGCAGAAACACTTTGTGCGGTTAGACAAGTTATGTCACAAGTTTCGCGTACTATACTAGCTTAGGGACAAAAGTGACAGCGGCAGAGAATATCAAGTGCTCCCCTTAGCTTAGATGCTACTGTGATACGAGCTTCTACATCATTAGATCGCAGATCCAATGTCATGTGAGTAGTCTATCTACTTATGCACAATTCCCAAAATCTTTGAGGGCCTTTTGCAAAAAAAACATTCAGACCTCCCAGGAGCCTTGATAACCCACAAGTATAGGGGATCGCAATAGTCTTCGCGGGTAGTATTTCACCCTAATTTATTGATTTGACACAAGGGGAGCCAAAGAATATTTATCGACCTTGACAGTTGAGTTGTCAATTCAACCGCACCTGGGATATCTCTCTGCAGCAAAGATTTAGTAGCACGGTATATGATAGTAGTAGCGATAATAGTGATAGCAGCAATTTTGGTAACAGTAGTAACAATAGCAATTGAGTAGCAAGTGTGACAGTAACAGCAACAATAGTAACTTAGCAAGATTCAGTATATGTAAAGCGTAGGCCATGGTGCAGTGATGGGAATGTATGGATGGCATCAATCATGTAACAGTTACACACTAGGGCGACACAGAACTAGCTCCAATTCATCAATATAATGTAGGCATGTATTTCGTATATAGTAATACGTGCTTGCGATAAGAAATTGCATGACATCTTTTGTCCTACCCTCCTGTGGCAGCGGGGTCCTATTGGTAACTAAGGGATATTAAGGCCTCCTTTTAATAGAGAATCGGAACAAAGCATTAACACATGATGAATAAATGAACTCCTCAAACTACGGCAATCATCGGAAAGAATCCCAATTATTGTCACCTTGGGGTATGCGGATCAAGACACGTAATGGGTGCATACAACTTGCAAGATAGGATCTAAATCACTCTTATATTCATGAAAACATAATAGGTTCAGATCTGAAATCATGGCACTCGGGCCCTAGTGACAAGCATTAAGCATACCAAAGTCATAGCAACATCAATCTCAGAACATAGTGGATACTAGGGATCAAGCCCTATCAAACTTAACTCGATTACATGATCAATTCCATCCACACCCATCAACGACCAGCAAGCCTACAAAGGAATTACTCACTCCCGGTGGTGAGCATCATGGAATGTTGATGGAGATGGGTTGGTGATGACGACGGCGACGAATCCCCCTCTCAGGAGCCCCAAACGGACTCCAGATCAGCCCTCTCGAGGAAGAACAAGAGGTGGGGCGGCTCCGTATCATGAAACGCGATGAAATCTTCTCTTTGATTTTTTTCTCCAAAGATGTGAGTTTATAGGACTGGAATTAGGGTTGGAGGAGCCACGTGGGCACCACAAGCCAAGAGGGCGCACCCAGGGGGTGTGCGCGCCCTGTTAGCTTGGGGCCTACAGGCAGCCCCCTCTGGTGGATCTTCGCTCCATAATTCATTATTTATTCCAAAAATAATTCACAAAAAGTTTCGTTCGATTCCAGGAACTTTTATTTCTGCACAAAAATAACACCAAGGTAGTTCTGCTCAAAACAACGTCAGTCCGGGTTAGTTCCATGCAAATCATGCAAATTAGAGTCCAAAACTCGAGAAAAAGTGGTTGGAAAAGTAGATATGTTGGAGGCGTATCAACTTCGCCAAGCTGAACTCATTGCTTGTCCTCAAGCAATTCAGTTGATAAACTGAAAGTGATAAAGAAAACTTTTAAAAACTCTTTTGTTCTCGTCATTATACACATGCTTAGCTAGTGTTCAAGTTTTCAGCATAAATCAAAAATAACCACATCTATGAGAAAAATTAAATATCACATTCACTCATGGGAATACATAACCAACTAGCAAACAATAATAAGATATCTGACATGCCGACAGTTTGTCAAAACAATCATGATATAATATGGTGACATGGTATTTCCCTAGCCCTTTCTGAGACCGCAAAACATAAATGCAGAGCACCTCTGAGGTTCAAGCAGCGACTTAACATTATAATTCAGGGTAGAAAAGATCCAGTCATGCTAACATCCAACATTAGCTAGACTCAATGCACAAAGATGACAATAGTGCTCTCTGGTCTGGTGCTTTTAGTAAGAGGATGATGACTCAACATAAAAGTAAATAGATAGGCCCTTCGCAGAGGGAAGCATATTGATTTGCAGAGGTGCCAGAGCTCAAGGTTTAAAACATGGTTGAAATTATAGTTTTTGGGTGGTGCACATTTCTTGTCAACGTTACGATAAATGTTTTCAATATATTCCATGCTAAACTCATTATTGGCAGTTCCCAAACAAAATTGTAAAGTTTACTCCTATCTACCATCCATACACAAGCCATGGCTGACCGAATCGACGGGTGCCTACCAACATATCAACTATCCCAAGGAGTTTTGTTCAATTAATTTTGATTTCTGCAGGACTGGGCATCCTTTCTACCAGTTTCTCTCGTGCAATGACGACGAATAAATGACTGTCCTGAGAATAACTCACTTAGCATGGAAGATACTGACCGCCTCGTCGCTCCATGAGCGGGACGAGTGCACAAAACAAATGTTTATTTGAATATTAGAGGCGGCACATGCAAATTTACTTGGAACGACAGGGTAATACCGTATATAGGTAGGTATGGTGGACTCGTGTGGAATAACTTGGTTTAAGGATTTTTTATGCACAAGCAGTATTCCCGCTTAGTACATGTGAAGGCTATCAATAGATTATGAAGCGACCCGCTAGAGAGCGAAAACGGTCATAAGTATGCATTGTGAATAATTAACATTGGACATAGCATGAGTAGGATATGAACACTCTGAATTTAAACATCATGAAGGCTGCATTGGTTTTGAATCAACTACATGTTTGCACATGGGCCAAGTCAAGCCGCTCGAATTACTCAGAGGGAAATACCATACTACCATACCTCATCATAACCATTTTAATGCATGTTGACAAAAAAGATAAATCATTATCCACTCCTAGCTATTGTAAGCATGGCATGAGAAACTATAATCTCTAATTGTCATCATAAACATGTTCACTCATGATATAATGAATCGAGATCAAACGAGCTAAACATATTTACAAAAACAAAAAACAAGAAGAGTTCATACCAGCTTCCTTTCCCACGATCACTTCATCAAATATCATCATTATTGCCTTTCACTTGCACGACTGAATGATGTGATAATAATAATAGTGCAAGAATGTCGTGGACTAAGTTGGAATCTGTAGGGCAGTTTTATACAAAGGAGAAGACAAGGTGATGTTGGCTCTTTGTTAGATCAATAATAATAAAGCATATAGGAGCCACTCAACATTTTCATCATGGTCTTCTCCTCTTGGTGACTCAATAAAAAGGAATGAAGTTCAGAGAAACACACTGAAATATTTGTGTAGTTTTTGTTTTACTCTAGAAAGCAGAAAAACAAGAACGAGAAAATTTATTTACACGGGAAAGCTCCCAACATGCAAGGGAAATCTTTTTGGGTTTTATTTTAATACTATAATTAATTAAATGGGAAAGAAAAACCAAAAAGAAGCGATAAATATTTTTGGATTTTCAAAGTTTTTTCAAACACACAAGAAGAAGGCGGAAAAATAAAGCTAACCTGGATATACAATGAAAGAGGATGAACACCGACAATTTTATATGAAGTGTGTGAACATGAATGTAATGTCGATGAGAAATACATACTCCCCCAAGCTTAGGCATTTGCCTAGCTTGGTGATCACCATCCGTAGAATCCATCTGGTCTAGGAGGAAAGTGGTTGGGCTGAGGCACTTGAGCACCCACGCCTGGGCTGCAGCCTCCGCCTCGGCTAACTCGTTCTGGTAAGCAATTATGTCTAATGGCATGATGGTGTATCCGTTCCTGGCATGATAATTAAACAAAGAAGGTGCAGACAACACAATAATATCGCGAGTATTCTTGTTGTATACTAAGTTGTAACGAATGTGCTGTGGTGGCTGAGGTTCCTGATTCAACTGGTGCTAGCTCTAACATAGACTGATGATCAAGATAAACCTTAGGCAACAAGAAGTCAGTGGGGTGTATGGCGACATTAAAATGCTTTGCTAAGCGTGTGGCATTAATAGCACCATGAACCTTGCCCTTGGTTTGGTTAAGATGCAAGCGGCGCGCGACAATAGCTCGTAAGTTGTAAGTGTTATCACCATAAAGTGTGTGATACAAAATAGCCAGAGTGGGGGCATTGAGACCACCACCCTGCTCCATAGCAGTTATGCATTTTCCTATAAACAGAGAAAAATAATGCACGAAAGGAAAATTCAGACTAGTGGTCCTGGCGTTCAATACGCCCCTAGTTTCTGCCACAGTTAGAGTGAGGAGGAAATACTCGAATTCCTCAGGCTTAGGTTCACGCATTCGCCCGTCAGAGGGAAGCAAGCATATTTCGCAAAACTCATCTAGAGGCATTTGATAGTTTGTTGCGTATAAATCAAAGCGTACCGTGGGAGCACAGGACCTAGTCGAGAAGTAAAAATTTTGCACGAAGGAATTAGTGAGGAGATAGTATTGGTCACACTCATCTGCAAGGAAGTTGGTCAGCCTGGCATTTGCAATAAATTGCATAAATTCTTCATGGAAACCCGCTTCGTTCATGAAGGGTGCATGCGGCCATTCACAGGGCCCAACCTCCGTGGCGCGGAAAATGTTGATGTCAAGGTCATGAGTCCTCCCAATAGATCCCTTGGGGCTCCGACTCGAAGAACCCTTCCTTAGGAAATTCATTTTCCTAGGCACAAATTTCTGAAATTTTTGAGCCACAAATTTAAGTCAATAAAACTTTGCAAGATTGATAGCAACTACTCATACAAGTACCAAGAGGCCATATCAGGCATTCATACTACTTAGAACTCAAAGAATTCAACATGCAAGCTCATTTTCTGTAGTACCAAGTGCAGCAAAATATAAACCACTAAAGCAAAATCTAATTGGAGGAATGGGAGAGTCACACACCAAGGAGCAATTCCTCAAAACAGTTTCGGAAACGGAGTTTCGAGCAAAGAGATCGAAAATTTCAGTTTCTAGAGGAAGAACATGGGAGAGAGACCTAGAGAATTTTTTTCTAGAGGTAGGTGATGAAGTGAGCTGAAGGGATAAGGTAGGGGGCTATGGGCCCCACAAGCCATCTGGGAGCGCCCAGAGGTGGTGGGCGTGCCCTGTTGGCTTGTGGCCCACAGGTGCACCTCCCTGTTATTATCTGAAAATAACAGAGGATAAGCTTGTGATACTGAGAGTTGTGCATTCTAAATTCATCCATCACATGTCTTTCAAAAAGGATTAATTAATAAGGTTGATCAAGTCTTATTAACAACCATTTCCGATTGACATGAAACCAAAGAATTTCAGTATAGCACTAAGTTACCACAATGGGGATTTGCATCTCCCCAACAACAATATTATAATATCTTTTCTTGACAGTGGGTAGAGGGATTTTAAAATCTCCAATGATAACCGTGGCATTTGGCTCAGTGACATTAATATTATTAACCAAAGTTTGCTTCTTCGGAAAATGCACGGTATGTTGCTTGCCATTGACATGAAAAGTAACCTTGCTTTTGTTGCAATCAATAACAACCCCTACATTATTTAAAAAGGGTCTACCAAGGATGATCGACATATTGTCCTCCTCGGGCATATCAAGAATAACAAAGTATGTGAAGATAGTAACATTTGCAACCACAACATGAACATCCTCGCAAATTACAATAGGTAAAGAAGTGGATATATCAGCCATTTGCAAAGATATCTCAGTAGGTGTAAGCTTATTCAAATCAAGTCTTTTATATAGAGATAAAGGCATAACACTAACACCGGCTCCTAAATCACATAAAGCAGTTTTAACATAACTTCTTTTAATAGAGCAAGGTATCGTGGGTATACTCGGGTCTCCCAACTTCTTAGGTACTCCACCATCAAAAGAATAATTAGCAAGCATGGTACCAATATCAGTTTATGGTTTTTTTTCTTTTGTTGGTAATAATATCCTTCATATACTTAGCATACGGAGGCATTTTCAATATATCAGTCAAGCGAGTGCACAAAAGGACGGGTCTAATCATTTCAGCAAAGCGTTCAAAATCTTCATCGTCCTTACTTTTAGAAGCCTTACAAGGGAATGGCATGGGTTTTTGAACCCATGGCTCTCTTTCCCTATCGTGTTTCCTAGCAACAAAGTCTTTCTTCTCGTATTGTTTATTTTTAGGATGTGGGTTATCAAGATCTTCAGCAGGTTCTATTTCCACATCATTATCATGTTCTTTATTATCTTCAGGTTGAGCATCTACGTGAAGATCATCATTATTATCATTTTCATTATCACTAGGTGTATGTTCACTACCAGATTGTGTCTCAGCATCAGAAATGGAAACATCATTATGTTTCTCAGCAGGTTTTTCTATAACAGCTTCACTAGAAGCATGCAAATTCCGATCATCTTTCTTTTTCTTCTTAGATGAACTAGGTGCATCTTCATTAATTCTCTGAGAATCTTGTTCCATTCTTTTGGGGTGACCTTCAGGATAAAGAAGTTCCTGAGTCATTCTACCTCCTCTAGTCATTACTCTAACAGCATGATCATTCATATTATTATTTATTTCAGCAAGCAAATCATTTTGTGACTTAGCAACTTGGTATAGTTGGGTGTGAACCATAGAAGCATGTTTACCTAGACCCTTTACATCATTAGCGATTCTAAACATCAAGTCACTCAAGCGATCTACCATCATTGCATAACGTCTTAATTGATCCTTAACATAATTATTGAAGTGTTCTTGCTTAACAACATAATTATCAAATCCATCCATGCATTGACTAGGAGTCTTAATATAAGGTATATCACTTTCATTAAAGGCACGTCGAGATTTTACCTCTACTACCTGTGTCGGGGTGTCAAGTCCATGTATTTCCTCGACAAGTGGTAATTTCTTGACATCTTGAGTTTTAATACCTTTCTCTTTCATAGATCTTTTCGCTTCCTGCATATCTTCAGGATTGAGGAATAGAATACCTCTCTTCTTTTGAATAGGTTCCGGAGGTGGTTCACGAAGTGTCAAATCATCGGCATTTTGCAATATGTTATTCAATTAGTTCTTTGGCTTGTCCAACAGTTCTTTGCCTGAAAACACAACCAGCACAACTATCTTGGAAGTCCCTAGAAGCATCGGTTAGTCCATTATAGAAAATATCAAGTATTTCATTTTTCTTAAGAGGATGATCAATTAAATCTCTAAGTAACTGGAGAAGCCTCCCCAAGCTTGTGGGAGATTCTCTTCTTCAATTTGGACAAAGTTAAATATTTCCTGTAAGGCAGCTTGTTTCTTATGAGAAGGAAAATGTTTTTTAGAGAAGTAATAAATCATATCTTGGGGGATACGCACACAACGAGGATCAAGAGAAAGAAACCATTCTTTAGCCTCACCTTTTAGCGGGAAAGGAAAAAGCTTAAGGATAAATTAGTAGTGCATCTTTTCCTCATTAGTAAACAAAGCAACAATATCAGTCCGCTTCATGAGATGTTCAAGAACAATTTCATTTTCATAACCATGGAAAGGATCAGACTCTACTATAGGAATCAATTCAGGGTCTATAGAGAACTCATAATCCTTATCAGTGACAAATATAGGAGAGGTAGCAAAATGAGGATCATGTTTCATTTTCTCCATCATAGATTTTTCTTTAAGTTTGCATAGTAGTTTCTTCAAATCATCTCTATTCTCACAAGCAAGAGAGTCCCTAGATACCTCACCACCCATAACATATCCTTCAGGTACATAAGGCAATTCATCTCTATTAGGAAAGTGAGGTGTACGAGGCGATTCAAAGTCTTCATCAGGTTCAGCATTTTCAAGTTCCCTAGTCTTAGTAATATGAGCATCAAGTAATTCACTCAGTGGCACAGTTTCAGTTTCATCATGTGTAGCAATTTTATCATCATTAATTTCAGAAGTAGCATCATCAAGTTGATGTGACAAAGCAGGACGATCAACAAGTGGTGGCGTAACAAGCTGATTCAAAACCATAGGTAAATAAAAAGCAGAGCTAGATGGCAGTTCCTTACCTGCTCTCGTACAAGAGGGGATGATCTTAGTTTGATTATCTTTCAGATTCTTCATAGTGGCAATTAGATATCTTCAAGTTAACACAATAAATAAAGCTATACTCCCTCACAACGGCGCCAGAAAAATGTCTTGATAACCCACAAGTATAGGGGATCGCAATAGTCTTCGCGGGTAGTATTTCATCCTAATTTATTGATTCGACACAAGGGGAGCCAAAGAATATTTATCGGCCTTGACTGTTGAGTTGTCAATATAACCACACCTGGGATATCTCTCTGCAGCAAAGATTTAGTAGCACGGAAAATGGTAGTAGTAGCGATAATAGTGATAGCAGCAATTTTGGTAACAGTAGTAACAATAGCAATTGAGTAGCAAGTGTGACAGTAACATCAACAATAGTAACTTAGCAAGATTCAGTATATGTAAAGCGTAGGCCATGGTGCAGTGATGGGAATATATGGATGGCATCAATCATGTAACAGTTACACACTAGGGCGACATGGAACTAGCTCCAATTCATCAATATAATGTAGGCGTGTATTCCGTATATAGTAATACGTGCTTGCGATAAGAAATTGCATGACATCTTTTGTCCTACCCTCCCGTGGCAGCGGGGTCCTATTGGTAACTAAGGGATATTAAGGCCTCCTTTTAATAGAGAATCGGAACAAAGCATTAACACATGATGAATAAATGAACTCCTCAAACTACGACAATCGTTGGAAAGAATCCCAATTATTGTCACCTTGGGGCACTACTAGAAAAATGGCTATAGCCAATATCCCTATTAGTGGCGCACCATGGTGGTGGTGCGCCACTGCTATATAGCAATGGCGCACCAGAAGCAGGTGCGCCATTGTTATTTTTTAAGTAGTGGCGCACCACCTGAGCAGTGCGCCATTGCTATTTTTTTTGTCCATCCCCCCACCCCACCAGACATAGCAATGGCGCACCACACCAAGGTGCGCCATTACTATGCTACATAGTAATGGCGCACCTTGGTGTGGTGCGCCATTACAGGCGATCCACAGGGGGGGGGGGGTGTGTGGTGGGGTGTGTGTTTGTGTGTGTGAGACGTTAGTAATGGCGCACCCTCCCTGGTGCGCCATTGCTAAGGTTAGCAATGGCGCACCAGGGAGGGTGCGCCATTACTAACGTCTCACACACACAAACACACACCCCACCACACACCCCCCCCCCCCTGTGGATCGCCTTTTCAGTTTAAAAAAAATAAAAGAAAATGATAAAAGATTAAAATTTAAAAATCCTTCGAGATGCCCATGTGTTATGTGTTCTAGTTGTTAGGAAAATTAACAAACATGAATTTCGAAAAATTTCGCAAAAGGCCGCCGTGTTTCGGTAAAATGGCCATAACTTTTGCATACGACCTCCGATGAAAAAGTTTTTATATGAAAAAGCATCTACTCGAAAAGTTACATCCGAATTCAACGGGCTATGCCCGTTATCGATTTTTTAGAATCCTCAAAAACCTAACAGAAAAAAAGTTACGATGCTTTTAAGATCTGGAGGCAAAAAAAAAATTAAAAAAAGTTAGCAATGGCGCACCAGTGCATAGTGCGCCACTACTATTTTCCCGCCTTCAAAATTCAAAAAAATTTAAAAATAGTAATGGCGCACCACACCAAGGTGCGCCATTACTATGCTACATAGTAATGGCGCACCACACCTAGGTGCGCCATTACTATCTTCCCGCCTTCAAAATTCAAAATAAATCAAAAAAATAAAAAAAAAGTTGAAAAAAGTTAGCAATGGCGCACCAGTGCATAGTGAGCCACTACTATTTTCCCGCCTTCAAAATTCAAAAAAATTTAAAAATAGTAATGGCGCACCACACCAAGGTGCGCCATTACTATGCTACATAGTAATGGCGCCCCACACCTAGGTGCGCCATTACTATCTTCCCGCCTTCAAAATTCAAAATAAATCAAAAAAATAAAAAAAAGTTAGTAATGGCGCACCTGCCCACGGTGCGCCATTACTATGCCGTATATATGGCTGGGCGGGGTCCTCTCCTCCTTACCTCTTCATTTTTCTCCTCCACTCCATCTCCTCCACTCCCTCTCCGGCGACCTCCTCCTCCTCCTCTCCGGTGACCTCCTCCCACTCCTCTCCGGCGACCTCCTCCTCCTCTCCGGCGACCTCCTCCTCCCTCCTCTCCTCCCCTCCCCTCACGGTTTCTCCTCCCTCCTCTCCGGTGAGCTCCTCCTCCCTCCTCTCCGGTGATCTCCTCCTCCCTCCTCTCCGGTGAGCTCCTCCTCCCTCCTCTCCTCCCCTCCCCTCACGGTTTCTCCTCCCTCCTCTCCTGTGAACTCCTCTCCGGCGACCTCCTCCTCCTCTCCGGCGATGTAGGCGAGCTCCTCTCCGGTGACCTCCTCCTCCTCCTCTCCGACGATGTAGGCGAGCTCCTCTCCGGTGACCTCCTCCTCCTCCCTCCTCTCCTCCTCACGGTCTCTTCTCAGCCCTCCTCTCCGGCGAACTCCTCTCCGGCAAAAGAACGTACAAGATCCAAAAATGAGAACAAAATTTGAAAAAATATCGTGCAAAAAAACGAGCAAAAAAAATGAGCAAAAAAAACGGCAAAAAAATCGCGATCCAGATCCAGATTCAAAATTCAAAATAGTAATGGCACACCGTGGGGGTTAGAATGTGCGCCATTACTATTTTCCCGCTTCCAAATTCAAAAAAAAATCGACAAAAAATAATAATAAAAGTTACACGTGGCGCACCTGAAAAGGTAGTAATGGCGCACATGTGGTGCGCCATTACTACCTGAGATAGTAATGGCGCACTATGTGGTGCGCCACTATTATCTGGGATACTAATGGCGCACCAGAGGTGCGCCATTACTATTTGTTACTAGTGGCGTGTTAATAGTGGCGCACCTATAGTGCGCCATTAATAGCAAAAACTGGTGCGCCACTAACAGCCTTTTTTCTAGTAGTGGGGTATGTGGATCAAGACACGTAATGGGTGCATACAACTTGCAAGATAGGATCTAAATCACTCTTATATTCATGAAAACATAATAGGTTCAGATCTGAAATCATGGCACTCGGGCCCTAGTGACAAGCATTAAGCATAGCAAAGTCATAGCAACATCAATCTCAGAACATAGTGGACACTAGGGATCAAGCCCTATCAAACTTAACTCGATTACATGATCAATTCCATCCACACCCATCAACGACCAGCAAGCCTACAAAGGAATTACTCACTCCCGGTGGTGAGCATCATGGAATAGTTGATGGAGATGGGTTGGTGATGACGACAGCGACGAATCCCCCTCTCCGGAGCCCCAAACGGACTCCAGTTCAGCCCCCCCCCCCCCCGAGGAAGAACAAGAGGTGGCGGCGGCTCCGTCTCGTGAAACAAGATGAAATCTTCTCTCTGATATTTTTTCTCCAAAGATGTGAATTTATAGGACAGGAATTAGGGTTGGAGGAGCCACGTGGGCCCCACAAGCCATCAGGGCGCGCCTAGGGGGTGGGCGCGCCCTGTTGGCTTGTGGCCCACAGGCAGCCCCCTTCGGTGGATCTTAGCTCCATAATTCATTATTTATTCCGAAAATAATTCAAAAAAAGTTTCGTTTGCTTCCAGGAACTTTTATTTCTGCACAAAAATAACACCAAGGTAGTTTTGCTGAAAACAGCGTCAGTCCGGGTTAGTTCCATTCAAATCATGCAAATTAGAGTCCAAAACCAGAGCAAAAGTCTTTGGAAAAGTAGATACGTTGGAGACGTATCATGGCTCTTGATCTCGTATCCAATGGATTTGAGGAGCTCATATCAGCATAGCATCTAAGGTGTGGGAGCACCCGATAGTCACGTGCTCCCCTCGCGTCGAGGCTACGGAGAGACGAGCTTCTAGTGAGGGTGTCCTGGACTAGGAGGTACCGGACCGAAGTGATCAATCCATGTGGGCCAAACTATGGGCCTGTCAAGCCGCCATCTGAAGAACTTCAGAAGTATCAAGTCTTGCCCGTGGTTTGGAAGGAAACCTCCGACGACTTGGCATGCCCCCCAAGCATGGCTCTATGTTTGTCATCTCCTCTACTGACTTAAAGCATGTGACCTAGCTTCTCCTGGGTACCTATATAAGCCCAAGGGTTTAGTCTGTAGAGGGAAAACTATTCACCTTAGGGTTTAGAGCTTACACAACGATCTCGAGGTAGATCATCAACTTGTAGTCGATACCCCATCATCAATACAATGAAAGCAAGACGCAGGGTTTTACCTCTTTGAGAGGGCCTGAACCTGGGTAAACATCATGTCCTTACTCTCTATGTTACCATTGTTCCTAGATCCATAGGTCGGGACCCCCCACCCGAGATCTGCCGGTTTTAGTACCGACATTGGTCCCCCATATAGGTCCCACTCTGTGGTCAATCCGGATCAATGGCTCCTCTTCAGATCAACGACGACATCAACTGTTGTGACTTCTTCATCCCCGTCTAGCTTTTTGCATTTGGAAGCGTAGTTCTCTAGGCTAACTCCACCGGTTGCCTGGCCAGATTCAGAGCTTCCCCCCTGACCAAGTGGTCATTTTCGGTAGCCTGGAGTACATCGCCGACACCCGCGGCGACCTGATACTTGTGATTTGCGTTGGGTTTTCCGTGAAGAGGAACGGGTTATTGCAGCACAAAGTGGGTAAGTATTTCCCTCAGTTATGAAACCAAGGTTTATCTAACGAATAGGAATATCAATCCTCAACCGTCTTCAGCGGCTGCACACAAAAGAACAGACAACTTGCACCCAATGCGGGCAATAAGGTTGTCAATCCCCTTGATCTCGCTATTTGCAAGCAAATGAGTTGTGTAGATAATTCTAAATTGCAAAAATAAAATAAAATAAAATAAAGGAAGCAAGGTAATAGTAGCGTTTCTAAATTTATAAGTGAATAGACCTGGGGGCCATAGTTTTCCCTAGCGGTATCTCTCATGTAGGCACCATACGGTGGGTGACACATTATTGTTGGGCAATTGATAGAAAAGCGGATAGTTATGTGATTTTCACGGCAATGATCATGTGTATATAGGCATCACGTCCATAAACAAATAGGCCGGCTCCTTCCTGCACCTATTACTATTACTCCACTTCAAGACCGCTTCTATGCTTGCCTCTCTACGTATTAAGTTCATGACAAACAGAGTAATCCATGGAGAACGATGACATGATGTCGACAAAGTAAACTCAAGCAATATGAATGAACCCCATCGTGTTATCCTTAGTACCAACAACACAAAGACGCATCTTGTCCCCTACTTTGTCACTGGGATATAGAAACTCGTCAGGTTGAACCTACCACAACGCACCACTCCCACTGAAGATAGATCAATCTACTTGGCCAAAGCACATCAATAAAACGGAGAGCATTACGAAGCTATAATGATCATGCAAATAAGAATCTTAATATTCAAAGGTGACTCAAATACTTTTCATGAATAATCAGAACTTAAACTAACAATTCATCAGATCCCAACAAACACACCGCACAATAGGCTTGCATCGGATAGATCAAAGTGAAGATGTGATGATCATTGTATTGAAGATCAAGAGATAGAGAGATTGACATCTAGGTACTAGCTATGGACCTGTAGGTCTATGGTGAACTACTCACACATCATCAAGAGGGCAGGAAGGTTGATGAAGAGGCCCTCCATGATCGATCCCCCCTCCGGCAGGGTGCCGGAACGGAGCTCCAGATGGCCTCGCGAGGGAATAGAGACTTGTAGCAGCGTAAAAATAGTTTGGAGATTGCCTCTAGAGTTTTTGAAATATTAGAGAATTGGTAAGCCAGAGAGGGGCGTCGGGAGGCACCCGAGGGGGCCAACACACATCAGTGCGCGACCCCCCCCCAGGGCGCGCCCTGTTGCGTGCTGGTGCCCTTTAGCGGCCTCCTGACTCCTCCCGAAGCTTCCAGGTATTCTTTTGGTCCATCAAAAATCATCAAAAAGTTTCGTGGCAATTGGACTTCGTTTGGTACTATAACCTGAAAAGCAAAAAACATGCAGAAAACAGCAACTTGCACTAGGCACTGGGTCAATAGGTTAGTGCTAAAAAATATTATAAATTGGTAAATAAAGACCCACAAAGTATCCTAGAATGATAATATATCAGCATGGAACAATCAAAAATTATATATACATTGGAGACGTATCAAGCATCCCCAAGCTTAATTCCTGCTCGTCCTCGAGTAGGTAAATGATAAAAATAGAATTTTGGATGTGACATGCTATCCATTATGTAATCTTAGTCATGTATGCTCATTGAGAAACGATGAATCAACAAATATTAACATAGCAATATTTATAAGTATAAGAAACAAAATCATCAATTTTTCAAAGTATACGATCCTTAAAGAATGTTTAACCCCCATTCATCTTATTAAATTAGCAAGGCATGGCTCCGTCATCACCACTTTAATACAAATGTCAAGCACCATGGTGTCCAAGTCAGGCAATTGGATAGTACTTTTCTATATGCATCAACCTTTTAATCTTCATGCAATACATGAGCGTGAGCCATTAAACATAGCATTTAGGTGGAATATAATACGGTTGTAGATATCGAAGGGGCAAAAAGTGGAGAAGATTGTCTCACATCAACTAGGCGTACCAATGAGCTATGGAGATGCCTATCGATAGATGTCAATGCAAGGAGTAGGGATTGCCATGCAAATGATGCACTAGAGCTATAAGTGTATGAAAGCTCAAATGAAGCTAAGTGGGGTGTGCATCCATCTTGCTTGCTCATGAAGACCTCATGCATTTTAGGAAGCCCTTCATAGGAATATACAAGCCAAGTTTGTAATAATGAAAAGTAATTCCCACTAGCCTATGGAAATGACATATCATGAGAGTCTCTACATGAGGAACATGGTGCCACTTTGAGGCACAAGTGTGGTAAAGGATAGTAGCAAAGTCCCTTCTCTCATTTTCTCTCAATTTTTTTCAGAATGGTGGGCTCATTTGGCCTCCCCCATCTTTATTTCCTCACTGGGACAATGCTCTAACAATGATGATCATCACAATTTTATTTAATTACAACTTGATATGGAGAACTGATATGAAGATATGACTCTATATGAATGCCTCTGGCAGTATACCAGGATGTGCAATGATCTAGCGTGACACGTATCAAAAATATGATGAACGGTGGCTTTGCCACAAATACTATGAATAAAAAGTTAACATCTCTTAATATCGACGCTTCTACGAATCAACAATTATGAACTCATACCATTTTCATATTACCACATCAATATTATTAGCCCAAAATTTATCTATATGTGCTACATGATGGATTTGATTATCACTCATTGAATACCTAATATTTTTGGACTAAACTTATGACCCATGCAAATTACCGTAACTATTTATTAACTCTCAAATGAATATAAGTGAAGAGCGAGAGTTAAATTATTTCTATAAAATCTACACGCCACCGTGCTCAAAAAGATATAAGTTAAGTACTAGAGCAACTAGCAAGCTCAAAAGATATAAGTGAAGCACATAGAGTATTCTAAAAAATTATGATGAAGGTGTGTCTCTCTTAAATAGGTGTGTCCAACAAATAATGATTGTGGCAAACAGAAAGTAAAAGCAAACAAAAACAAACGACGCTCCAAGCAAAACTCATATAATGTGACGAATAAAAATATAGCTTCAAGTGACATACCGATGGATTGAGACGAAAGAGGGGATGCCTTCCAGGGCATCCCCAAGCTTAGATGCTTGAGTCTTTCTTAAACTATTACCTTGGGGTGCCTTGGGCATCCCCAAGATTAGGCTCTTGCCCCTCCTTATTCCTTTGTCCATCGTGATGACACCAAAAACTTGAAAACTTCAATCACACAAAACTCAACAAAACTTCTTGAGATCTGTTAGTATAAGCAACATATTGAATACTTTAGGTACATCCCCAAGCTTAGACTCTTGAGTCTTCCTTAAACTATTACCTTGGGGTGCCTTGGGCATCCCCAAGATTAGGCTCTTGCCCCTCCTTATTCTTTGTCCATTGTGATAACACGAAAAACTTGAAAACTTCAATCACACAAAACTCAACAAAACTTCTTGAGATCTGTTAGTATAAGCAACATATTGAATACTTTAGGTACTGTTATAGATTGATTCTTATTTCATAAATGCATAATCGGTACTGTATTATAACTTCTCCATGGCCTATACCCCCCCCCCCCCCGATACAATCCATAGCATAATCAAAACAAACAACTATGCAAGCAAAAACAGAATCTGTCTAAAACAGAATAGTCTGTAGCAATCTGTAGAGAACATGTACTTCTTTAACTAAAAATTCTGAAAAATTAGGACAACCTCAAAAATTTGTACAGCAATACTGTGTAAAAATTCAGATCATTATCATGCTCTGGTAAAAAATGAAAATTCCTGTACTGGAGTCAAAAGTTTCTGTTTTGTTTCAGCATCGATTCTACTCATCCTGTGAGTCATCCCAGAGGCTTTACTTGGCACAAACACTAATTTAAACACAAAAACATAATCATTACAAAGTCAATAATCATGTTATCAAAAACAAACAGGAAGTTAAAAGCAGAAATAAAGATAACTATTGGGTTGCCTCCCAACAAGCGCTATTGATTTATGCCCCTAGCCAGGCATAATGATTTCAATGATGCTCACATGAAAGTAAAGAATTGGAACACAATGGGAGCATCATGAAGCAGATGACAAGCACATTTAATCCTAACCCACTTCCTATGCATACAAATTTTGTAAGGAAACAATTTATGGGAGCAAGAATCAACAAGCATAGGAAGGCAAAACAAGCATAACTTTGAAACTTTGAACACATAGGGAGGAAACTTGATGTTATTGCAATTCCTACACGCATATGTCCCCCCTCATAATAATTTTCAGTATCATCATGAAGGAATTCCACAATATAACTATCACATAAAGCATTCTTTTTATGATCCACAAGCATCGAAAATTTATTACTCTTCACATAAGCAAATTCCTTTTCATTCATGGTAATGGGAGCAAACTCAACAAAATAACTATCATGTGACACTTGATTGTCATAAACAAATTGAAAATTAAAATAGTGATGACAAGTTTTATGATTATCATCACTAATCATAGCATACGTATCAACACCACAATCATCATAAATAGGGGGCATGCAATCATCATAATAAATTTGCTCATCAAAACTTGGGGGACAAAGAATATCATCTTCATCAAACATAGCATCCCCAAGCTTGTGGTTTTGCATATCATTAGCATCATGGATATTCATAGAATTCATACTAACAACATTTCTATCATGCTCATCATTAAAGGAACTCACTTTAAGCATTTTTATAAATTCTTCCTCTAACAATTGAGCACAATTTTCACGAAAGACATTATAAAGATGAAGCATATGAGGCAACCTAAGCTCCATTGTTTTTGTAGTTTTGTTTTTTATGAAAGAAACTAAATATAAAAGCAAATAAAAAGATAAACAAGTGGATGAAAATTTGTGTGATGTTACCTGATAGTTGATGATGATATTACAGCGCCAGAAATCCTTCCTGATACTTGTGATCTGCTTTGGGTTTCTGTGAAGCGGAACGGGTTATTGCAGCAGAAAGTCGATAAGTATTTCCCTCAGTTATGAAACCAAGGTTTATCGAACCAATAGGAATATCAATCCTCAAACGTCTTCAACGACTGCACACAGAAGAACAAACAGCTTGCACCTAACACGGGCAAGAGGGTTATCACACCCCTTGATCTCATTATTTGCAATCGAATGAGTTGTGTAGATGATTGTAGATAATTGTAAATTGCAAAAAAATAAAAAGTAAATAAAGGCAGCAAGGTAATAGTAGCGTTTGTAAACTTATAAGTGAATAGACCCTGGGGCCTTAATTTTCCCTAGCGGCATCTCTCATGTAGGCAGCATACGTTGGGTAACAAATTACTGTTGGGAATTGATAAAAAAGCGGATAGTTATGCGATTTTCACGGCAATTAACATGTGTATATAGGCATCACGTCCATAAAAAAATAGGCCGACTCCTGCCTGCACCGATTACTATTACTCCACTTCAAGAGCACTTCTATGCTTGCCTCTCTACGTATTAAGTTCATGACAAACAGAGTAATGCATGGAGAACGATGACATGATGTAGACAAAGTAAACTCAAGCAATATGAATGAACCCCATATTGTTATCCTTAGTAGCAACAACACAAAGATGCATCTTGTCGCCTACTTTGTCACTGGGATATAGAAACTCGTCAGGTTGAACATAGCACAACGCACCACTCCCACTGATGATAGATCAATCTACTTGGCCAAAGCACATCGATAAATCGAAGAGCATTACGAAGCTATAATGATCATGCAAATAAGAATCTTAATATTCAGAGGTGACTCAAATACTTTTCATGAATAATCTGAACATAAACCCAAAATTTATCGGATCGGAACAAGCACACCGCACAATAGGATTACATCGGATAGATGAAAGCAAAGATGCGATGATCATTGTATTGAAGACCAAGAGATAGTGAGATTGCCTCTAGGTACTAGCTATGGACCCGTAGGTCTGTGGTGAACTACTCTCACATCATGAAGAGGGCATCAAGGTTGATGAAGAGGCCCTTCGTGATCGATCCCCCCTCTGGCAGGGTGCCGGAATGGAGCTCCAGATGGCCTCGCGACGGAACAAAAACTTGCGGTGGTGTAAAAAGAGTTTTGAAACTGCCTCTAGGGTTTTTGGAAAATTAGAGAATTTATAGGCTAGAGAGGGGCGTCGGGAGGCACCCAAGGGGGCCAGTACACATCAGGGCGCCCCCCAGGGCGCGCCCTGTTTGGTGTTGGTGCCCTCGTGCGGCTTCCTGACTCCTCCCAAAGCATCCACGTATTCTTCTGGTCCATAAAAAATCATCAAAAAAATTCATGGCAATTGCATTTCGTTTGGTACTAGAAACCTGAAAAGCAATTTTTTTTGCATGAAACAGCAACTGGCACTGGGAACTGGGTCAATAGGTTAGTGCAAATCGTATATTATAAATTGGTAAATAAAGGCCCAAAAAGTATCCTAGAATGATAATATATCAGCATGGAACAATCAAAAATTATAGATACGTTGGAGACGTATCACGACCTCGCTCTCTCTGGATGGGCCCTAGATCAGTTGGGGAACACTTTGGGCGGCGCAATCTCGGAGCCGCCCCCTGACATTGATCCCCTACCGAAAGCGACGGAGGGTCTGGCCTCTAGCTCGGACCCATCTCTTTCAGCCGCGGATCACACCCATGAATCCGACACCACTACAGAACCTGTCCTAGCTTAGAATCGAGTGCATGCTTCATCTTCGTGTTCCGATCCGCTCATGCCCTCTGGCCCTGAACAGGGACTTAATCCCATGTCGTACCCAACTTTGAGCTCTGGTCCGATGGCCCCCATAGGAGGCGAACCCGAGGCTACCCCAATGGCTCAGGCCAACGTACTTTTAAACAAGATGTATGATAGGATCCAGAGCCTCGGGATCTCGGATGAAAAGACTTAGGTCTACAATCAAATCGGATGTAAGACCGATACACGGGAAATATACGTCCCACCCACCACCCACCTAGTTACTATGGTCGACGAACTCACTAACGTTCTCGACTAAGCATCCGAGGATGTGGACATGGAGGAAGAGTCCGAGGATAGACGAGACGCGAAGCCATGCAAGACAGGTAGGAACTTCCACCTGCGGCGTTTACCAGAGATATGAGCTTCTAGGTCGTTGGATCTAAGATCCAATGGCATGTGCGTAGTCTTCGTACTTATGCACGATTCCCAGACTCTTTGAGGGATAGATTGAAAAAAAAGTTTAGACCTCATGCTGGGAGTGTTGGATCTCCCGGGAGCTCGTATCACCATAGTATCTAATTTGTGGAAAAACCTAATATTCTCCCGAACGAGAGAACATCAGATGCTCCCGCACCTTGCTATGTTGATATGAGCTTCGAGGCCATTCGATCCGAGATCCAATGGCATTTGGGTAGTTTTGTACTTGTGAACAAATCCAAACTATTTGAGGGCTTTTTTGCAAACAACAATTAAAACCTCCTAGGAGCCGTTGCATCTTAGAAACAACGACTCTCATGAGCTCGTATCACCATAGCATCTAAGGTGTGGGATCCGGTGATACGAGGTTCGAGGCGGTTGGATCTGAGATCCAATGGTATCTGAGTAGTTTTTGTACTAATTGTGCATAGTTCCCAAACTCAATAAAAAAAATTGCAAAAACATTCAGAACTCCTCGGAGCCCCTAGATTTCATATCTAACGGCTCCGAGGAGCTCATATCACCAGATATCATCTAAGGTGTGGGAGCACCTGATATTTTCCCAGGGGAGGGCACAACCCATCAGTGTTTGGGGAATGGGGGCCAAGTTCTAAAAAATATATAATCTAACCCCTCCTAGAAAGACCTTTACAATTTAATCTAAGGTTTGGGGGTTACCCTCCGACAATCTACATAGCTCCGCCTATCTGAGAGACATAGAGGAAGCTTCTATGTGTGGGAAAGATGACGAGAGAAAGCGAGGTCAATCGAGACACACATAAAGTGAGAGCTCGCGTGAGTGTGGGCTAGCGTACACTCGGATGTGAAAGATGATCTAAAGAGATGTCATGCGACAAAGCTTTAGTGAGGGATGGAGGAGAGAGATACGAAGAGAGTTGCCTAGATAGACCATGTGTGTGCGCATGCATGGTTGGAGTTTTTTTAGAGAGGCAATGTATGTGTCTAGGGGGGAGAGGGGGAGGGAGAGAGGGAGAGAGAGCTTTTCATGGAGGGCATGCATGGTGTGTGTGAGAAATACATTTGTTGAAAGCGTGAGTGCGGGTGTGGGACAAAGGGAGATCGAAGCAAGGAGAGAAACATTGATCGTTAGTCGGATACCGGTAGCTCTATAAATCGGTTAACAGGAAGATGAAGATTGATCGATCAATAGAGGAAGTATGTGTGGTGAGAGGCGGAGGGGGGGGGTCGATGGAGAGACCTAAACACAACATTTGAGTGAACTATTAGACTTAATATTCACTTCCATTTTAGTGTACATTGTAAAATTTGAATTAAGGACCATGAATGTCTTACATTTTTTTTAATTTATGCCATGCATGCATGGTTTGGAAAAGTTGATGCACCATATTGACTCGATTGTTCTTGTACTTGTGTGTGTGTGGTCATATGCTTGAATATATCCTAAGTTTTCTCACCACCATACCGTACATGTTTTACATTTGAATTTCCATCGAAAAACTTAATGTGGATACCATGAAAGGGAAATCCATGCTCAGATCACTTTATCAAAAACTCACTCTAATTCAAGAACTCGTCATAAATCAATTACCGTCCCTTTTGGAAGGACCAATTATTTGCAAAGAAAATACGGGCATTGTAATACATATAGATTCATCTGCCAATTTTTAAAAAGATTCCTTTTGCATTCTCAAATGGTAGCACCCGATGGCCTACAAGCCAAACCCAGCTCGTTCATGGTGGTGTCGTGCGTGGTACACAAATTAGCCAACCCCAACCAAAAGTACCGGGATAAAATCTCCACGCCTCCACTCGAGCCTCCACGGTTCAAATCGAATTATCTGGCAGCCAGAATTCCAGCCCCGTGAAATTCCTTTATGTCCCCGGTCCATAATAACTAGTAATCATGAACAATGGAGGGATGCTTTAGTAATATCCGACCCACCTACTGTGTGGAGCACATTCAAGTCCGTTTGTCGCCTTTACCCAAGTTCACCCGTCAACTCCATTGCCTAGTACAATACACCACTAGGATGAGTATAGAAGGGAGCTTCTTCTTGGTTCGTGCCTACTAGAGTACTCTTTTGGACGATTCCATTTTTCATGGAAAGAAACAAAAACGAGGTATGAGTTAATGTATCACGCCTGTAAGTGTTTTTGAATTATTTGATTTTTGGAACGTGCCTAATGCACTGGTACGGAGGTAGTATCATTTTACTGCGCATATATACTTTGTTTGAAGTCTAACTAAGGTATATTTGATGAAAATTTATGTTAAAAACTATGAACATCTACAAAACTAAAAATGTATCTCTTGAAAATTAATTTCATGATGCATGTAATGATATTTTTTTGAATCCTGGTTATTACATTTCGGAAAATCCAAACTCACGTGAAATTCATGAAAGCGGGCATGGTATCGTGATATGGCACAAAAAGGATGTGATGTTTTTTTGTACAATTAGAGACAAGCTGATTTTGAAAAGATGAACACATGAACGTTAACAACCAAGGTATTTTGGAACAAAGAGCTGTCACATAAACACAAATGGTTTCACTATCAAAACCGTGGGCGTTAGACCAATGTGCCGCCACGCGTCCCACTTCTCATAGGGAGGTGCCGCCTGACCTAACATGTGAGTTGATGGGAGGCATGCGAACAGGTCGCTACTATCGGTCTAGTGGATACCAGCTTACCGCGGCCCATCTACTGGCGGCCCAGTCAGTGATGCTCGGAGGGCCCAACTCAGGAGCAGCTCACATGAAGGTTCTACAAGCCGAAAGCATCTCGCTAGGCGCTGGCCCCGTGAGGTTTCCCTCTCTCCAAGTGGGAGTGGTTCAAGACACTTCTCCCCAAGCCGCAGGTGGCCTCGCTAAGCCCCCCTCCACGAGGATGGTTCTCGTGAAGCCCTTCGCTTGGAGGGTCCGTGCGGCGCTGGTCGTGCGGTCACGTGATCGCCACGTGGATGACGTCCTGCATTGGCAGAGGTGGCAAGGGCCATGCCAGCGGGCACAGACACAGAGTCTTTCCTCTTTTGTGATAAAAGGGTGGGAGCTATTGTCCTCCTACAAGGTGAATCCCAAGGATTGCCATTTTGGTGCAAGGAGACCAATGTGACGCTGCCCACCAGGATGGACGTCTTCGGCGAGCCCACAAACGCTTCTTGGATGGCTTGTAGAGTGAAGACCACCTTTTGTTAGGGTGGATTAGGAGCTTGTCCCCCTTTCAAATGCCGCCATGTGGCTGCCCTTTTCCCGCCGATATTTTTGGGGAAAGATGACCAAGGCAAGATAAGAGGGACACAGACGCCGTGTAGACAGAGAGAGGCCATTCAACCCATTGAGGACTTACTCATTTTGAGCTCATGCTCTCGTTGCAAGCCTTCTTCCACCTTGAGCCTTGTAATACTTGTGCAACTTGAGATCAAATCCACAAAGTAGGAGTAGAGTTTTACACCTCACGGTGGCCCGAACCTAGGTAAACTTGCATGGTTCCCTGTGCTCTGCGTGTGTAGTCTCGCCATGGCCGTGGTCAGGTTGTAGATTGCGAGGAGCTCCCCAGTGTTCGAACTTGGGTTCTTGAGAGGTTTTCCTTAGGCCCAAAACCAATCTCCCACATTTGGCTCGCCGAATAGGGGTGCTGCCTTAGCATCTTCATCCTCGACTCCACTTGACATCGACATGGCCGAGGCGCGACTCGAGAGGTACGCGCGCAGGGCCCAGATGGTCCGCACGAGATCCATCATCAATACCGACCGCCGCAGCATCCTCATGACGCCACCGAGTCCGCGGCCGGCGAGGCGCATGTCTCCTCCGCCCATCCTTCCATGCAGGCAAACCATCCACCCGCTCGCACAGCCACGACGTCTTTGCACGGTCGCCACAGCATGCCAGCTCCACAGGCCGCGCTCTAATAACCCACAAGTGTAGGGGATCGTTTGTAGCCTTTTTCGATAAATAAGAGTGTCAAACCCAACGAGGAGCTAAAGGTAGAACAAATATTCCCTCAAGTTCTATCGACCACCGATACAACTCTACGCACACTTTAACGTTTGCTTTACCTAGGACAAGTATGAAACTATTTTGCGGGAATAAAACTAGAAGTACTTTTCAAGATAATAAAGAACATGGAAATAAAAGTTAGGTGTTGTTTTAATACAAGAACAATAAAAGTAAATAACTTAGTAGAAAGCTTTTTGTGTAATGCAAGAGAAAGATTGTCCCTAGGCAATTGAATATAATATGATGGATACCTGTCAGATGCAATGAGGGAAAGGCATACGCTAACACACTTTCCATACTTGGATCATATGCACTTATGATTGGAACTCTAGCAAGCATCTCCAACTACCAAAGATCATTAAGGTAAAACCCAAACATAGCATAAGTATCAAGTCCTCTTTACTCCCATACGCAACAACCCACCTACTCGGGTTTACGCTTCTGTCACTGGCGCAACCCACCATAGGCAAATCATGAACATATTGCAAGACCCTACAGCGGGAATCCCTCGTGTTTGCGTGACACGGAGGGCACTATAGGATAGCACCATATCAACATACAACTCACATCCATAACATCATACCACAATTAACGCATAGGACAAAAGAGATCTACTCAAACATCAAAGGATAGCCAAATATCATTGGGAAATAATATATGGAGTTGAGCACCATGTTTAAGTAGAGATTACAGCGGGCAAGAGAGGTGTTACACCGCTGCATAGAGGGGGAGAGAGTTGTTGTTGATGGCGGCGAAGTTGTTGGTGCAGATCGCTGTCACGATGATTGCCCCGGCGACGTTTCGTTGCCACCGGGAGAGAGGGGGAGAGAGCCCCCTCCTTGTTGTTCTTCCTTGCCCCCCCCCCCTAGATGGGAGGAGAGTTCCCCCTCTGGTCCATGGCCTCCATGGCGGAAGAGGGGAAGGAGCCCCTCCTACCCCTCCTAGATTGGATCTCCCTCTCTGTTTTCTTCTGTTTTCTAGTCGAAAACCATTTCTTATATTCCCGAAGATCCGTAACTCTGATTGGGCTGAAATTTTGAGGGGATTTTTATCTAAAAATTAGATTCCTTGCGCCCGAAGGAGAGCTCCAACCGACTTACGAGGAGGCACAACCCATCACCACGCGTTTGGGCCCAAGGGCCCACCCTGGTGTCTTGTGGTAGCTGTGGGCCCCCGTTTGCGTTGATTCCACTTCTCAAATTTCACAAATATTCCAAAAAAAATCCATAAATTTTTATCGCGTTTGGACTTTGTTTGATATGGAATTTCTGCGAAACAAAAAACACACAAAAAACAGGAACTAGCACTGGGCACTGGATCAATATGTTAGTCCAATAAATCATATAAAATGTTGCCAAAAATATGTGAAAGTTGTAAGATATTGGCATGAAACAATCAAAAATTATAGATACGATGGAGATGTATCAGCATCCCAAAGCTTAATTCCTGCTCGTCCTCGAGTAGGTAAATGATAAAAAAGATAATTTTTGATGTGGAATGCTACCTAGCATAATCTTGATCATATATCTAATCATGGCATGAATATTAAGACACAAGTGATTCAAAGCAATAGTCTAGTTTTGACATAAAGACATTAATACTCAGGCATCCCAACAAACAATGATGTCTTTCAAAATATCAAGGCTAAAGAACGCTATCCCTACAAAATCATATAGCCTTGTCATGCTCTGTCTTCTTAACACAAAGTATAAATCATGTACTACCCCGGTGTCAGCCAAGCAATTGGTTCATACTTTTTAACACCCTTCAGCATTTTGAACTCCCATGGAATACATGAGCGCAAGCCATGGATATAGCACTATGGGTGGAATAGAATGCGGTGGTAGACACTAATATAGAGAAGACAAAAAGGAAGATAGTCTTACATCGAAGCGGCTAATCAACGGGCTATGGAGATGCCCATCAATTGATATCAATGCGAGGAGTAGGGATTGCCATGCAACGGATGCACTAAGAGCTATAAGTGTATGAAAGCTCAAACTGAAACTAAGTGGGTGTGCATCTAACTCTATAATGAGAAATTCCCACTAGTATATGAAAGTGACAACATAGGAGACTCTCTATATGAAAAACATGGTGCTACTTTGAAGCACAAGTGTGGAATGCATGCCCCTTTTCTCTTTGTCTCTCTTTTTTCTTCTTCTTCTTCTTATTCTTCTTCTTCTTCTTCTTCTTCTTTTTTCTTTTTTTCTTTCTATATTTGTCCGGAGCCTCATCCCGACTTGTGGGGGAATCATAGTTTCCATCATCCATTCCTCATTTGGACATGCTCTAATAATGCACCGGCGAAGTTTACACCGACTCTCGAGGTGAGAAAGGGCAATGCACGGTACCATAGAGGCTAGCAAATTGCGGAAAGGTAAGAGTGCGTATAATCCATGGACTCACATTAGTCCTAAAGAACTCACATACTTATTGCTGAAGTTTATTAGCCCTGGAAGAAAAGTATTACTACGCATGCTCCTAGGGGGAGGTTGGTATGAGTTAACCATCGCGCACCCCCGACCTTCACACAAAGATAGACAATCAAGAATAAATTGTGCTCCAACTTCCTAGCATAACGGGAGACTATACTTGCATGCTTCGGGAATCACAAACCTTAGCACCAATATCTTACTAAACACGATCATCCACTAGTACCTCCCACATATTATCATCTCTATATCGCAAAACTATTGCAAGGAATCAAACATATCATATTCAGTGATCCATGAGTTTTATGTAGGATTTTATGACTAACCAGCAAATGACCAATTCATGTTGACTCTCTAAATAGGTATAAGTGAAGCATGAGAGTTTAATTCTTTCTACAAAAGACCATGCTCTAATAAATATAAGTCAAGCAAAAGAGCATTCTACAAATAACGGTTTTTTATGTGAACAGAAACAGGCAATCCAAACTTCAAATGATATAAGTGAAGCACATGAAGCATTCTATAAAGCCATACGCAAAAGGTATAAGTGCAGTGCAATGAGCATTCTATAAATCAACGATGAACTATCTCATACCAGCATGGTGCATAAAAGAAAAGTGAAAACTAAACACAAAAGACGCTCCAAGATTTACACATATCACATGAACGAAACGAAAACGAAAACATACCGATACTTGTTGAAGAAAGATGGGATGCCTTCCGGGGCATCCCCAAGCTTAGACGGTTGAGTCACCTTGGATATTTACTTGGGGTGTGATACGTCTCCATCGTATCTACTTTTCCTCACACTTTTGCCCTTGTTTTGGACTCTAATTTGCATGCTTTGAATGAAACTAACTCGGACTGACGCTGTTTTCAGCAGAACTACCATGGTGTTGTTTTTGTGCAGAAATAAAAGTTCTCGGAACTGGACGAAACTTTTTGGAGAATTATTTTACAATAAATAAAAAATACTGGAGCCAAGAACCACCGGAGGGGGGGGCTAACTGGGCACAAGACACCAGGGCGCGCCAGCCCCCCGGCGCGCCCTGCTGGGTTGTGCCCACCTCGTGGCCCCACTAACCCTAATTCCAACGCTATAAAATCCTATTTTTGGAGAAAAAAAATTAGAGAGAAATTTTCATCGCGTTTTACGATACGGAGCCGCCGCCACCTCCTGTTCTTCCTCGGGAGGCCAGATCTGGAGCCCGTTTGGGGCTCCGGAGAGGGGAATCTTCGGTCTTCGTCATCATCAACCCTTCTCCATCGCCAATTCCATGATGCTCCCCACCGGGAGTGAGTAATTCCTTCGTAGGCTTGTTGGTCGGTGAGGAGTTGGATGAGATTCATCATGTAATCGAGCTAGTTTTGTTAGGGCTTGATCCCTAGTATCCACTATGTTCTGAGTTTGATGTTGATATGACTTTGCCATGCTTAATGCTTATCACTAGGGCCTGAGTGCCATGATTTCAGATCTGAACTGTTTATGTTATCACCATTATATCTATGTTCTTGATCTGATCTTGCTAGTCATACGCACCTATTACGTGTTCTGATCCACAAACCCCGGAGTGACAATAGTCGGGATACTTTCCGGTGATGACCGTAGTTTGAGGAGTTCATGTATTCACCATGTGTTAATGCTTTGTTCCGGTTCTCTATTAAAAGGAGGCCTTAATATCCCTTAGTTTCCTTATGGATCCCGCTGCCACGAGAGGGTAGGACAAAAGATGTCATGCAAGTTCTTTTCCATAAGCACGTATGACTATTTACGGAATACATGCCTACATTACATTTATGAACTGGAGCTAGTTTTGTGTCTCCCTAGGTTATGACTGTTATATGATGAATATCATCCAACGAGTTCACTGATCCAGTGCCTACGAGTTTTCCATATATTGTTCTTGCTAAGTTACTATTGCTACTGCTATTGTTACACTTGCTACAAAACTATTGCTATCACTGTTACAGTTACTGTTACTGCTACTACTGTTATCAAAACTATCATACTACCATGCTACTGATCACTCTGCTGTAGATGTTTAATCTCCAGGTGTGGTTGAATTGACAACTCAGCTGCTAATACTCTCAAATATTCTTCGGCTCCCCTTGTATCGAATCTATAAATTTGGGTTGAATGCTCTACCCTCGAAAACTGTTGCGATCCCATATACTTGTGGGTTATCAAGACCCTTTTCTAGCGCCGTTGCCGGGGAGCATAGCTATATTTGTTGAGTTACTTGGGATTTATATCAATTGATCACTTCGAATCTGAAGGATCCAAAGACCAATATTTTTTCCTCTACGACGAGGGGAGGTAAGGAACTGCCATCTAGCTCTGCACTTGATTCACCTTCTGTTATGAGTAAGTTTGCAACACCACCACATGCTAGTAATCTTGATATGTCGCAAGTTATTGATGATGCTACTTCTGCTATGAATGATACTTATGATGATGCTAGTACCATGCTTGATGATAATGTGCCACTAGGTGAATTTCTTGATGAACAAATTGCTAGAGCTAAAGAGAATGAAATTACTGAAACTGATGAGATAGCTGAAACCGATGAAGCCTTTGAAACTGATGACTATGAAACGCCTATTAGTCCTAGCTCTCCTAGATTTGAAATGCCTAAGATACCTGAAGGTTATGTTTTGGATGGAGAGATAGCTAGAGAAATCCTTTCTTGTAAGAATAGAGATGATCTTAAGAAATTTCTACGCAAGTATAAGGAAAAGACTTTCAATGCTAGAACGAAATGTGATCCTAAGTTTGCTACTTCACCTATCTTTGTTACCGATAAGGATTATGAATTCTCTGTCGACCCAGAGTTGATTACTATGGTTGAATCTGATCCTTTCCATGGCTATGAAACTGAAACTGTAGTGGTACATCTTACTAAGTTGAATGATATAGCCACCCACTTTGCTCATGATAAGAAGATTCGCTACTACTATATTCTCAAATTATTTCCGTTCTCATTAAAGGGTGATGCTAAGACATGGTACAATACTCTTGCTCCTGGTTGTGTGCGTAGTCCCCAGGATATGATTTACTACTTCTCTGAAAAATATTTTCCTGCTCATAAGAAACAAGCTGCCTTACAGGAAATATTTAACTTTGTGCAAATTGAAGAAGAGAGTCTCCGACAAGCATGTGGGAGGCTTCTCCGATTGCTTAATCCTTTGCCTAATCACCCTCTCAAGAAAAATGAAATACTTGATATCTTCTATAATGGACTAACTGATACTTCTAGGGACTTCCTAGATAGTTGTGCTGGTTGTGTTTTCAGGGAACGAACTTTTGATCAAGCTGATGAATTATTGAATAACATATTGAAGAATTATGATGATTGGACCCTTCCTGAACCATCGCCTAAACCCACTCCGAAGAAGAGGGGTATCTTATTTCTCAGTCCTAAAGATATGCAAGAGGCAAAGAAATCTATGAAGGAAAAAGGTATTAAAGCTGAGGATGTTAAGAATTTACCACCTATTGAAGAAATACATGGCCTTGACACACCACCACCTCCACAGGTGCTGGAGGTAAATTCTTTATTAAAGTTTGATGAAAGTGATATCCCTTACAATAAACATCCTAGTCAATGCTTATATGAGTTTGGCAACTATATTATGAAGCAAGATCATTTCAATGCACATGTTCTGAAACAACTGAAATATAATTCTGTTATGATTGCTCGCTTGAGTGTTTTGTTATTTAGAATCAGTAATGATGTTAGAGGTGTAGGAAAGCATGCCTCTATTGTTCAAACTCAGTTAGAACAAGTTGCTAAGTCTCAAAAAGAATTGCTTGATGAAATGAATAATAATATGAATGATTTTGTTGCTAGAGTAGTAACTAGAGGAGGTAGAATGACCCAAGAACCTCTTTATCCTGAAGGTCATCCTAAAAGAATTGAACAAGACTCTCAAAGAATTAATACTGATGCACCTAGTCCTTCTAAGAAGAAAAATAAAAAGCAAAATGATAGGACTTTGCATACATCTAGTGAACCTGAGATACAAAAACCTCCTAATAATAATGACGTCTCTATTTCTGATGCTGAAACTCAATCTGGTAATGAACATTCACCTAGTGATAATGAAAATGATAATGATAATGTTCATGAAGATACTCAACCGAACAATGATAAAGAACTAGATAATGATGTTGAAATAGGCATGTTGTTGATCTTGATAACCCACAACCTAAAAATAATTGTTATGATAAAAGAGACTTTGTGGCTAGAAAACATGGTAAAGAAAGGGAGCCATGGGTTCAAAAACCCATGCCCTTTCCACCCAAGCCATCTAAGAAAAAGGATGATGAAGAATTTGAACGCTTTTCCAAAATGATTAGGCCAGTCTTTCTGCGCACCCGCTTAACTGATATCTTAAAGATGCCCCCTTAAGCAAAGTACATGAAAGACATCATCACTAATAAAAGAAAGATACCTGAAGCTGAAATCTCTACCATGCTTGCTAATTATTCTTTTAAGGATGGAGTGCCCAAAAAACTTGGAGATCCGGGGATACCAACTATACCTTGCTCCATCAAAAGAAACTATGTCAAAACTGCTTTGTGTGATTTGGGAGCTGGTGTTAGTGTTATGCCTTTCTCCTTATATAAAAGACTTGATTTGAATAAACTCACACCTACTGAAATATCATTGCAAATGGCTGGCAAATCAACTGCCATACCTATCGGTATTTGTGAGGATGTCCCCATTGTTGTTGCAAATGTTACTATCTTAACGGACTTTGTTGTTCTTGAGATGCCCGAGGACGACAACATGTCGATTATCCTTGGTAGACCCTTTTTGAATACTGCAGGGGCTGTTATTGATTGCAATAAAAGCAAAGTCACTTTTCATATCAATGGTAATGAGCATACTGTGCACTTTCCGAAGAAACAATTCCAAGTGAATGGTATAAATGTTATTGAAGAATCTCCGACAATCACTATTGGAAGTTTTCAATTACCTCTATCTATTGCCAAAAAGAAATATGATATACATATTGTTTGGGATATGCAAATCCCCATTGAGGTAACTTAGTGTTTTACGAAAGTTCTTCGGTTTCATGCTAATCAGAAGTGGTTGTTAATAAGACTTGATCAACCTTATTAATGGATCATTTTTGAGAGGTATGAAGTTGATGAATCTAGTAGGCACAACTTTCTGGTCCCACCTTTTATTTTCTGTTTTAGTTAGTCAAATAAAATAAAATGCCATGTTTGTCCTGTTTTCTGTTTTCTCCTTGCAATAAAAAATGACCCAAAAATAAAAGTTCTCAGAATGTCATGAAAATTTGATACGATTTTTTTCTGAATATTTCTGAATTTCTGGTGCAAATAACATCAGAGGGGCGTGCACCTGGTGCCCACAAGACACCAGGGTGCGCCAGCAACCCCACGCACGCCCTGGTGGGTTGTGGCCCCCACGTGGGCCCCCTCACTTATTCCTTTAGCCCATGTCATCCCCTACCTCCAGAAAAAAATCACCATAGCTTCCATTCCCGTGTTCTTGCTCTCAAACCCGCTGATTTCAATCTCTTTGCTCGAAGCTCCATTTCCGAAACTGTTTGGAGGGATTGCTACTTGGTATGTGACTCCTCCATTGCTCCAATTAGTTTTTGATTTAGTGGGTTATTTTTAGAGTATTTAGCTACTCTTGGTGCTGCTGTAGATGGGCTTGCATGTTGAATTCTTAGAGTTCTAAGTAGTTTGAATGCTCAATATGGCCTCTATGCAACCATAGGAGTAGTTGCTATCAATCTTACGGAGTTTTGTTGAAAAAAAATTGTAGACTAAAATTTTCAGAATTTTTATTATAGGAATAAGATGGATTTATTTAGGAAGTTTTCCTCCAGGAAAAATGCCAAAGGAGTCATTAGGGAATCATCGGACAATGACCTCCACACTCCGAGAACGGTGGAGGTGCGGTCGTGCAAATGGCCGCATGATGCCTTCATGGAGTACGCCGGGTTCCATCAAGAGTTTGCTCAATTTGTTGCAAATGCTGGGCTGACCGAGTTCCTCGCAACTAAGTGTGACCAACAACACATCCTTACGAATTCCTTTGTGCAAAGTTTTCATTTTTTGAGAAAGAATAATCCTCCTGAAGTGCAGTTTAAGCTTTACGTTGAAACTCACAAGATACCGCTAACTGACTTTTGCGACATATGCTTGATCCCCTCTGATGGGGAATTATGAGAACCTAGACCAGTGGAATTTGAGGATTTTCTCCTCACTTTAACAGTGGGTGAAGGTAGTGTCAGATTCGGGGCTCCGCAGACCCAAGAAAGGTTCGAACACAGGGGTGCGCTCGCCCTCCGATCCCACTCGACTAGCGGCTACGCAACCTTGCCTTGCCTAAGATGCACCGGAGCACAAGAAGATGGACACAGAGATTTACCCAGGTTCGGGCCACCTTGCGGTGTAAAACCCTACTCCTGCTTTGGTGGATTGGCCTCACGGGGATGTTTGGTGATGAACTTGTACAGTGGTGAGCAACCTCGAGAGGGCTCTTGGGTGAGGGTGGATCGGTCCCTCTCCACGGTGGAGGCTCGTCCCTATTTATAGTGGCCTGGGTCCTCTTCCCTTATCACACTGGCGGGAAGGAATCCCACAACGACCAAATTTGAAAGGGGATAGGAGGAACAACTTATCCTTACTAAAGGTGGTCTTCGCCTGCAAAGGTCCTATCGTGATGCAAAGGTGGGCTCGTCGATGACATCCTCCCGGCCGAGCCCGTGGTCTGTTGCACCGGAGTGGAAACCTTTGGGGGATGATTTGGGAACCCGCTTTCGTCCTTTCCCCCTTAGCACGAAAGAGGAAACTATCTCTGCTGCGCCCGCTGGCGCCCGCCTGCCCTGATCGTCATGGCTCACATCATCACGGCCTCCTAAGGCTGGGCACTGCATAGGAATCTCCGCTCCTTGGGAGGCAGTCTGGGGAGACCGCTCCTCTGGAGGTCTTGCGGTTGTTCTCCTGGGGCCCCTCGCGAGGGTCTTGTCTTGTGGGCTTCGTAGCCGGGCCGCCGTGGTGGGCCACGCGCTGGGCCGCAGGCAGGGAGGTCTGGGTACCCCCGTTCCCAGAACATCGACAATAGCCCCCGGGCCCAAGGCGCGCTCGGGCTGGCTTCGAGGCGAAGCTAAGCAAGGGCGGCCGAATCGCCGTAGGCCCCAACCGCCTGTGGGCCAGTCTTGACGCGTGGCGCTCGGTGGGTCACGGGGTTCTTCCTCTTCCGCAGGGCCTCGGGAACCACCCCAAGTCAAGTCGATGTTGGGAAGGTATGCTGCGTCGGTCATCATTGCCCTTCCATGATTGACGTCGCCCTCTTGTGTTATCCTTCCTCTCTGGCCCGTGCTGAAGTGACCCATCGAGGGGAATGAAGCGACGCGAGACAGAACCGCCCGCGGATCGAGCATGTCACGTGGCGCCCGAGGAGCACGCGTCGCCTCCACTCCCCACGACGCATCGGGAACCATGGTTGTGTCTATAAACCCGCCTCACCCGGGGGCAGTTCCGCCCTCGCACAACTTCCCATTCGCTACCTTCGCAAGAAATCTGCCTTCTTCTCCCTTTCTCCTTCTCATGGCGTCCAAGGGGAGTGCTGCCGGTGCCGGAGCGTGAGCGGGATCCCCGGCGCCGCCACCATCTCCTGGGGGCGGCGGGAATCAGTCTTCGAGGCCGGTCCAGGGGCGCCGGCGCTGGACTGCCACTGATGAGTAAGTGTGTCATTGCCTCCACCTTTTTCTTGCGAATCATGCCTTACTTGCCGAGTCTGACCGCCGGCTCCTCTAAGGGCGCCCACGCCCAAGAGGCGTAGGCTCGGTAAGCTTCAGGGCGAGGTGGACATGCTCAGGACATAGTTGCGGGACACAGAGGCCGCCCTCCAAGGTGCGCTTTGAGGTGAGGAGGACGCCAAGGTGGAGCTGGCGTCCCTCCAGGCCCAGGTTGAGGGGGCCACCGACGCCGTGCAGGCAACCAGGGACGAAGCGGCGCACGCGGAGATGATGGAGGCGCAACGCACCAAGCAGTACCTAGACATCGCCGGCCGCGCGGGCAGCGCAGTCCCCTCGGTTCATCGGGGAAGCCCCGCGCTGCCGTGCGCACACGGCGACGGGGGCTACCTCAACTTCTTCCAGAAGGTGGTGGAGGCGCTGGAGTCTGGCATGTCCCGGGTGGACGAGGACGCCGAGTCCAGCGCGCGCGACCTTCTGGATAGCACGCTGACGCACGTCTTCTCCAACTTGCGCCGCCACGCCCCCGCGCTCGACCTCTCCTGCGCGACGGAGCCGATGCCCGAGGAGCTCCGGAGGCCCCTCAGGGACGAGGTGCGCGAGCACGTGGAGTCCATGGTCGAGCGGTTTGCCCAAGCGGCATCCTCCGAGGAAGGCGACAGCTCCGAAGCTGAGACCTTCAAGAGCCGAGACAGCGCCTCCTCCGCCTGAGCTCTATTTTCTTCATTCCTGTTGCATCAAGAACTATCTGGCCCCTGGGGGCGTTAAACATTTGTATTATACCTTTGCTTTTAAGTAGTAGTCGCCTGCTGTGCCCGGAGCGTCCTTGCTCCTTCCGCGAGATTTTTCGTTTTCCTTCTCCTTGTACTTGTACTTGCCTCGCCAAGCCGTCGGTTCGTCCGGGCTCCCCTCAGGGGGCCTCGCGGGAGCACCGATCAGCCCCCGGCGATGGTTTCCCGCTCGGACCTCGCGAGGCTGACGTCCTGACGAGGCACGGGCCGCGCCTGCGCCGGGCTCTCAGGGGCGGTGCCTCAAGAGCCTGACTCTCCCTCTTCTGCGTCGTGCCGGCCCCGCGAGCGCACACGGGAGGGGTCATCTCCTTCGGGTTCGGTCGTCGGAGCCAAGTCTTAGGAGTGGCGATCCTCGGGAGGCCGTCTTTTGCTTTTGCTTCTCGTGGCGGGTTCCTGTGTCACGGGGTGTAGCTGGGGCGCCAGGGCAGCTTGGAGGTCTTGCCGAGGGGGCCTCTTCCCTGCGGACCAGGCAGCTTTGCAGCTTCGAGAGGCGCCCGCCGCTCGCGAGGCTCCTGGGGTGGCGAGGAACCAGGGCCTACGGAGGAGCTTTCTCATAGCTCTGCTTTCCGCAAAAGTGCTGAAAAGTGCTTTACGTGGAGTTAGAATTTCTTGGTAAGGAGCCGAATCATGACTTCCCTTCCCCTCGTCATCTTCCTTCCAGCGACCATTTTGGCTGGAGCCCCCGAGCGAGGGTCGATCGCCGCTGGCACGTTGGGTCGCAATGCCTGGACAGGCCAGGGGATGAGCGCTCCTGAAGCCGGGGGCCTGAGGCAACATGCGCCCGCCGGCCTGTGCTTGCAATAACTTGTTTGGATCCTGTGATTCCCTTTTAAGCCCTGTTTCCTTCTTCCTTGCTTTCGTGCTCTGTGTCGGCAGGGCCCAATCCCGCGCATACCTCGACCACCGTTGGGGTGTCCGGATCACCAGGATGAGACCAAGGGGCTAGGGGCCACGTGATTAGTGAGGCCCCTGGGTCGCGATGCCCAGGGGTCCCTCTTGACATGCAAGCAACGGCAACCTCTGCGTTGGTAGGGCCCAATCTCGCGCAGACCTCAACCGCCGTTGGGGCGTCCGGATCACCAGGACGAGACCAAGGGTGGGAGCCTGAAGCAACTTGCGCCTGCCGGCTCGCTCGAGAGCGCCGCGTGAGGATTAGAGCGCCAAAGCGTCAGCCTTTGGCGAGGTGCACATCGTGCATAGCCCCCACTCGTGGGGCGCGAGAGAGAGAAAACTGGTAGGTGCTAAACTTTTAAAGCCAAGACTACAAAAATGAGGAACACTACAAAGGAGAAAAAATCCCCACCCCTTTTTCAAACAAAGACGCGAAAGCTTCAAGTTTCATTGCAAAGGACGGCAAATTCGGTTTACAAAAGAGAGCAAAGAACGGCCGCGTCCGGCACCTAATGGGTAGTCTTCGTCTTCCCCCAGCGTGGAGCATAGGGCTTCCACTAGGCGTGGGCATAGTCATTGGGGGACCGTGTCGTCCATCAGCGCGGAGCATGGGGCTTCCACTTGGGCGTGGGTGGGAACCCCTCCGCGTCCTCGGGGGGCTTCGGGCGTATACAACCCACTCATTACTACGTGAGAGTGTCACGGTTGTAGATAGCTGGGCGAACACCCAAGCACAAGGCTCGGGAGTTCCCAACTCAGTTTTTGAGTTACCCCGTGCCTTTGGGCGCGGTTGCGCGCCCCTACGGCCCAAACATGAGTGCATTGCTCCCCGCGTGACCGCGGGATTGCGCTCCTGCGGCCCAAACATGAGCGCAACGCACCCCACGCAACCGTAGGAGTATTGTGTCGATGTAGCCGCCTCGGGAGGCACCAGGGCCCCCGCCAAGCCGCCGCCCGGAGGACTCGCAGGGCCCTGCCTCCTGAGGATTGTGCCGGTGCCCCCGAGCCGGGGGGCGCGTGGGGCCCTCTGAAGCGCGACACGATTGGCGCCGAGCCCCCACGGCCCTTGCCGCACGTGGCCCGCGCCTCTCGCGTCCTGCCGATTTCCTAGGCGACGATTCCTGCGACCTGGGCGTCCGGCACCGCGTTCCCTGCTCGTGAGGCCGCCGTCTCGCGACGGTCCCCCACATGCCCCCGGGCACCCTCTTCGTTTCGTCGACCGAGCCAGGTGCTTCCTCAGTGGAAGCCCCCGGGCTCGACCTGAAGAGGGGGCCTGGGAGTGGCCCTCCTACGCCGAGGGGGTGGCGGTGCCTACGGCGAGTGCAAGACTCGCAGCGCCGACGCCTGCCACGGCGCCGCTTGGAACGTATGCTTCCACGTGAGGGTCTTGGTCTCCCTCTGGCCCCTCACTGCGCGTGTCGGCGTTCTGGATACCAGGGTACCCAGACTTGCCTGTCTGCGGCCCCAGGCGTGGCCCACGTCAACGACCAAGTACGGCCCGGCGCGGCCTTACTCGACACAAGGCCCTCGTGAGACCCCGAGCTCGCGAGGGAAGCACTACCAAGACCCGCGGGGAGACAGGCCTCCCCAGGCCCCCTCCTGAGCAGCGGAGACTTCTATGCAACACACGACCTTAGGAGGCCAAGGGTGACGCCAGCCTGGTCAGGCGGGCGCAGTACGCCAAAGGGGACAGTTTCCCCTTTGGTGCAAAGGAGGCAGGGACGCATGCGAGTTCCCAAAGCACCCCCCAAAGGTTTCCACTTCGGTGCAACAAGACCAAGACCCCAAGCCCCGCAGGACGGATGTCATCACCGAGCCCACCACTACATCACCGTCGACCACTTTGTAGGCGAAGACAACCTTTCGTCAGGATAGGGTGTACCTCCTGTCCCCCTTCAAATTTGGCCGTTGTGGGATCCCTTCCCACCATTGCGATAAGGGAAGAGGACCCGGGCCGCTATAAATAGAGGTTGGGTAGCTCGGTAGAAAAGGACGAAGCAACCACCCCGCAAACACACCACTTTACTAGTTCATCCACAAACCTCCTCGCCAGGCAATCCATAAAAGGCAGGAGTAGGGTTTTACGCTTCACAGCGGCCCGAACATGGGTAAACTCTCGTGTGCCATCGTCTTCCTCGCCATCAAGCGGGGTTATCGTGTTTGGGGCATTGTGGGGCTGAAGCTGTTGGAGATCTTCGCACACGCCCCTGGGTTCGAATTCCTTAGGGTTTTGCGGAGCCCGAAATCCGACATTTGGCGCGCCAGGTAGGGGGCGTGTCAGAGTCTTCAGCAAGCTTCGCTTCTTCTTTGCCCCATCGTGCCGATGGTCGACGCAACCTCAGAGGCCGGGCAGCCCTCCATGCGCGGTGGCGCCCCGGCTCGCAGGGTCGGCCCGACGGTCGCTTGCATCCTCAGCGGATCGCAGGCGCCCGCCTCCAACCGCCAGGTCAAGCGATTCCTCCACCAGCCAGGTGTTATCCGGCCACGGTTCGAAACCCCACGGCACCGAGCGTGGCTAGAGATCGACATCTCCTTCGGCCCCGACGATCACCCCAGAACAACGACCACTGCCGGTGCGCTCCCCATGCTGTGCACGCCAACAATAAACAGAGTGGCGGTCACTAGGACCCTCATAGACGGCGGGGCCGGCCTCAACGTCCTCTCCCTAGAGACCTTCAATGCGCTGCAGGTGCCCCAAGGTCAGCTCGCACCTTCAAGGCCCTTCTCCGGGGTGGCTGGGCGCTCCGTTGCCCCATTGGGGCGGGTGCACCTCCCCGTCACCTTCGGCACCCGCTCGAACTACCGCACCGAGCAGATCGACTTCGACGTTGCTCACATCCACCTCCCTTACAATGCGATACTTGGCTACCCCGCCCTCGCCCAGTTCATGGCGGCAATGCACCCGGGCTACAACGTCATCAAGATGCCTGGGAGCGGCGGCATCCTCTCCGTCGCCGGAAACACCAAGGACGTGGCCCACACACTCAAGCTCGCCTACAAAGCAGCAGCCGCGGCGCGCCCTAACATAGGCGACGCCGCGCAGGCCTCGGAGGGCGTTGAGGACGTCGCTAACTTCACGCAGATGAAGAAGAAGCAACTGTTCTCTCAAAACCGGGCTGAGACGAAGCAGGTGCCTGTGGGCGACGAGAATCCTGGCCTCACCTTCACTATCAGCACCGGCCTGCCTCAGGAGCAAGAGGAGGCATTGGTAGTCTTCCTCCGCGCGAACAAAGATGCGTTCGCGTGGAACGCCTCTGACCTGGTTTGAGTCCCGAGGGATGTGATCGAGCACCATCTAATGGTGTGTCCCAACGCGCGACCGGTGAAGCAACAGGCGAGAAGGCAGGCTCAAGAGAAGCAGGCGTTCATTGCCCAAGAGGTTGGCAAACTGAAAGAGGCGGGGGTCATCCGAGAGGTGCAGTACCCGGAATGGCTCGCCAACCCGTTGGTCGTCCCGAAGAAGTGCATGAAGGAGCGCCTGTGTGTCGACTTCACGAGCGTCAACAAGGCCTGCCCTCAGGACCCATTTCCGCTGCCGCGCATGGACCAGATCGTGGACTCCACCGCCGAATGCGACCTCCTGTGCTTCCTGGACGCCTTCTCGGGCTACCATCAGATCAAGATGGCGATGGAGGATGTTGAGAAGACAGCCTTCCTCACCACGTGCGGTGTGTTCTGCTACACGTGCATGCCCTTCGGGCTGCGGAACGCGGGCGCAACCTTCCAGCGGCTGATGCACATCGCCCTGGGGCCACAGCTCGGGAGGAACGCGGAAGCCTACGTCGATGACATCGTGGTCAAGTCGCGAGAAGCCAAGACCTTAATCGAGGATCTGGAGGAAACGTTCGCCAGCTTGAGGCGGGTGAACCTGAGGCTCAACCCCGAGAAGTGTGTCTTCGGGGTCCCGTCGGGCAAACTGCTCGGTTTCTTGGTGTAGCACCGGGGGATCGAGGCGAACCCGGAGAAGGTCAAGGCTATAAGCAAGATGAGCCCACCTCAGACACTCAAGGAGATGCAGAAGCTGGCGGGCTGTGTGACCTCCTTGGGGCGCTTCATCTCGAAGCTTGGCGAGCGGGCACTGCCGTTCTTCAAGCTCATGAAGAGGAAGGGTCCCTTCGAGTGGACTCCGGAGGCAGACACGGCATTCGAGGACCCCAAGCAATACCTCACGAGCCCACCAGTAATGGTGGCACCTCACCCTCGGGAGCCCCTGGTGCTGTACCTGGCCGCCACCCCGCACTCCGCAAGTGCTGCGCTTGTGGCGGTCAGGGAGGAGCGTGCTAACAAGCGCGTTGCGCCTTCAGGCACGGGCGGGCCCCCAGGCGGGGGGCAGAGCGACTTGCCGGACACCAAGAAACCTCCATCCCCTCGAGACAACGCTCCCGAGGTCCTAGCTGCCCCGGGGACCCCCGAGGCACCCGGGCCTCAAGAGCCCACAGAGGAGAAAGGCGGTGCGGAAGGCCTCTCTCTCGTCGAATGACCAGTGTACTACGTCAGTACCGTATTGGAGGACGCACGCTCACACTACCCTATGCAGCAAAAGCTCTTGCTTGCACTCCTTGTCGCCTCAAGAAAATTGCGCCATTACTTCCAGGGGCATCCCATCAGGGTCGTCTCCGCGTACCCCTTGGAGAAGGTGCTGTGCAACCCCAACGCAGCAGGGAGAGTGGCAGAATGGAACATCGAGCTGCAGGCCTTCAACATAGAGTTCAGCACGACCAGGGTCATCAAGGGAGCGGCCCTGGCGGACTTTGTAGCCGAATGGACAGACGCTCCCGACCGGGGCTGGGCGAGGGCCACTCCCTCACCGCCGGCGACGAGGCGCCTGAAGGCTGGATCATGCACTTCGATGGGGCCTTCGCGCGCAGGGGAGCAGGGGCCGGATTCGTGCTCATCTCCCCGACCGGGGACAAGCTCTACTATGCCGTGCAACTCTGTTTCATGCATGGTGAAAAGGTCTCCAACAACATCGCAGAGTATGAAGGCTTAATCGCTGGCCTCCGGGCCGCAGCCGCCTTGGGGATTCAACGCCTCACCATCAAGGGCGACTCCCAGCTCCTCGTCAACTTCTCCAACAAGGAGTACACGCCTAAGGATGAGCACATGGAGGCATACTTGGAGGAGGTACGTAAGACTGAAAAACGTTTCCAGGGCTTGGAGTTGCAGCACATCCCGCGCGGCGCGAACAAGGAGGCCGATGACATCGCCAAGAGGGCATCGCGTCGTGCGCCTCAAGAGCCGGGCGTCTTCGAGGAGCGGCTCTTCAAGCCGTCCTCAACGCCACCAACTGGGGATCAGGCGTCGCGGAATGAAGAGCTGCTCCCAGCACCGCCCTCGGGAGCCGCAACTTGTGGTCCAGCCTCAGGAGCCCGGTTGCTCCTGGCGCTGGAGCCCCAAGTCGACGACTGGACACACGAGTTCAAGGCATACCTGCTTCACGGCATGTTACCCGAAAAGGAGGAAGACGTGGAGCGTGTGGAACGACAGGCCACAGCTTATTGTCTTCGAGACGGCGAGCTATACCGCAGGCGCCCGAACGACGTTGCGTTGCGGTGCGTATCCAGGGAGCAGGGGTGCGAGCTGCTGGCTGACATCCATGGGGGAGACTGCGGGCATCACTCCTCGTCACGAACCCTTGTAGGGAAGGCGTTTCGCACTGGCTTCTACTGGCCTTCGGCGCTCAACGACGCCACCGAGCTGGTCCGGTCTTGCAAGGCCTGTCAGTTCACGCCAAGCAAATTCATCAGCCTGCGCAGGGCCTCCAGACCATCCCGCTTTCCTGGCCCTTTGCGGTCTGGGGGCTGGATATACTGGGGCCCTTTCCGCGGGCAGCAGGCGGGTACCGCTACCTCTACGTCGCCATCGACAAGTTCACCAAGTGTGCGGAGGTGGAGCCCGTCCGCACCATCCCCGCCGTATCAGCCGTCAAGTTCATCAAGGGCATCGTGAGCCGCTTCGGCATCCCCAACCGCATCATCACAGACAACGGTTCGCAGTTCACAATTAACCTCTTCAGGAGCTATTGCGCTAACCTTGGAACGCAGATATGCTACGCCTCGGTGGCGCACCCCCAAAGCAATGGTCAGGCAGAGCGCGCCAACGCTGAGGTCCTACGGGGCCTCAAGGCAAGGAGCGTCAAGAAGAAGCTTGAGGCCTACGGCAAGGGTTGGGTCGACGAGCTTCAGTCCGTGTTGTGGTCTATCCGCACCACTGCGACTAAGCCCACCGGCGAGACCCCGTTCTTCCTCGTCTACGGAGCCGAGGCCGTCCTCCCGCACGAAGTCAAGCACCGTTCCCCGCGGATTTTGGCATTTTACGAGGAGCGTCAGGATGCCTCGCGGGGGACGGACCTCGTGCTCGGGGAAGAGGCCCGGCGTCGAGCCTCGCTCCGAGCTGCTAGGTACCAGCTGGCGCTGTGGCGCTACCATTGCCGTAACATCCGCTTCAGGACCCTCGAAGTTGGAGACCTCGTCCTGAGGCGGGTCCTCTCCAGGGAGGGCTTGCACAAGCTCTCGCCCATGTGGGAGGGCCCGTTCAAGGTCGCCCGCATCTCCAGACCTGGCGCCGTGCGTCTGGAGACTCAAGACGGCATCCCCATCCAGAATGCCTGGAACATCCAGCACCTCCTCAAGTTCTACCCGTGACACTCTCACGTAATAATGAGTGGGCTGTATACGCCCGGAGCCCCCCGAGGACGCGGAGGGGTTCCCTCCCACGCCCAAGTGGAAGCCCCATGCTCCGCGCTGGCAGACAACACTGCCCTCCAATTCCTATGCCCACGCAACGTGGATGCCCTATGTTCCGCGCTAGGGGAAAACGAAGACTAGCCTAGGTGCCGGACGCGGCTTTTCTCTGCCTTGTGTTCGAATTTGCCTTTTTCCCTGGAAAGAAGTCTGAGGCTTTTGTTGACTCTGTTTAAAGGAAAAGGGGCAGGAATTTTTCTTCTTGCAGTTCTCTCTCTTGAAATTTCTTTCTTCGGGATAACGCCTGCCAGCCTCTCCCTCTCGCGCCCCGCGAGCAGGGGCTACTACTGGCACGGTGCGCACACCTCGCCAAGGCCTCGGCGTCCTGGTCCCCACGTGGCCTTGGCGTCCTGGTCCTCGCGTGGCACACTCGAGCAGGCTAGCAGGGGCGCGCCATCTCACCCACGCTCGGGGGCTCCGCCACGGCTCGGTGCGCTGTCTTAAAAACCCCTGGAGTCTCACGCTCCCTGGGGACAAGAACCGGCAGAAAGGATTGGTCGCCACTTGAACGTCAAGGGAGGCTCCTGAGCACTGCGCCTCAGGAGTCCCACCGATCACGTGGCTACTCGCTCGCCATTGGTCTCGTCCTGGTGATCCGGACGGCCCCAGTGGCGATAGAGGCCCCGCCTTCTTTGGTCTCGTCCTGGTGATCCGGACGCCCCAACGGAGGTGGGGCATGCACGGGATCGGGCCCCGCCGACGTAGAGTGACTGCTTCTTCTTCGCGGGTGCGGCCTTCGGAGCCTGCGCGACGCTCTTGGCATCGGGGCGCGAGGCCGTTGCGGCCTTGTAGACGAGCTTGAGGGCTCAGACCACGTCCTTGGTGTCTCCGGCCACGGTGATGATGCCGCTGCTGCCAGGCATCTTGATGATGTTGTAGCCTGGGTTTGTCGCCACCATAAACTTGGCGAGGGCTGGATATCCTAGGATGGCATTGTACGGGAGGCCGATGTGGGCCACATCGAAGTCGATCAGCTCAGTGCGGTAGTTGCCGAAGGTGACGGGGAAGCGCACCTTACCCAAAGGGGTGCAGAGGCTCTGACCACCCCTGAGAAGGGCCTGGAGGGTGCGAGCTGATCGTAGGGCACCTAGAGCATGTCAAAGGCCTCTACGGAAAGGATGTTGAGGCCGGCGCCGCCATCGATGAGGGTCTTGGTGACCGCAACGTTACTAATGGTGGGCGTGCACAGCATGGGGAGCGCGCCGGTAGCGACCGTCGTCCTGGGATGGTCCCTGGAGTCGAAGGTGCTGTCGGTTTCCGGGCTCGCCCTGCTCCGCGGGGCCTCGGGCCGCGGCTGAGTTGCGCCCGCCTGGCGGAGAAACTGCTTGACATGGCGGCCGGACGCGGGCGCCCGTGACCCGCCGAGGATACAAGCGACCGCGGGCATGGCCAGGCAACCCACAGCGTCCCCATAGGCCATGGGCTGCCGAGCCTGGGGAGTTGCCCCTGCCATGGAGATGACGAGGTGAGGGCGGAGCGCGGCTGATGAAGGAGGAGCTTCGACACGCCCCTACCTGCCGTGCCAAATGTCGGAATCGGGGCTCTGCAGACCTAAGAAGGTTCGAACTCTGGGGCGTGTGCGAAGATCTCCACCAGCCCAAGCCTCAAGCTCGCCACTTCGCAGCCAAGCCTCGCCGAATACGTACGAGCGAACAAGAGGAGGGACGCAGAGATTTACCCAAGTTCGGGCCACCTTGCAGTGTAAAACCCTACTCCTGCTTTTGGTGGATTGGCCTCATGAGGAGGTTTGGGGATGAACTAGTACAGTGGTGAGCGACCTCGCGAGGGCTCTTGAGTGAGGGTCGATCGATCTCCCTTCTACGATGGAGGCTAGTCCCTATTTATAATGGCCTTGGTCCTCTTCCCTCATCGCACAGGCGGGAAGGGATCCCACAACGGCCAATTTTGAAGGGGGACAAGAGGTACATCTTATCCTGACTAAAGGTGGTCTTCGCCTGCAAAGCAACTGGGCGTGACGGAGTGGTGGGCTCGGCGATGACATCCGTCCTCCCGAGCTCGTGGTCTTGGTCTTGTTGCACCGGAATGGAAACCTTTGGGGGATCCCTTGGGAATCCCGTACGTCCTTACCTCCTTAGCACGAAAGAGGAAACTGTCCCTTCTGCGCCCACTTGCCTTGGTCGTCATGGCTCACGTCATCGCAGCCTCCTGAGGCTGTTTACCTGCATAGGAATCTCCGCTCCTCGGGAGGCAACCTGGGGAGGCCGCTCCCCTGGAGGTATTGGCGTCGTTCTCCTCGCGTGGCCGGGGCCCTCACGAGGGTCTTGTGTTGGGGGGTTTGTTTCCAGGCCGTACCGGGCCGTCAAGGTGGACCACGCGCTGGGCCGCAAGTAGGCAAGTCTGGGTACCCCCGATCCCAGAACGCCGACAGATACGTTGGAGACGTATTAGCATCCCCAAGCTTAATTCCTGCTCGTCCTCGAGTAGGTTAATGACAAAAACAGAATTTTTGATGCGACATGCTACCCAACATGTAATCTCTTTTAGGAATGATCTTTAAGAAATGATGAACTAATGAACATCAACATAGTAATATCCATAAACATTAGGAACATAATCATTAACTTTCAAAATAGACGATCCTTAAAGAATGTTACTCCCAGTCATTTTATCATATTAGCATGGCATGACTCCGTCTTCACCACATAAAGACAAATAATGAGCACCACAGTGTCAAGTCAGGCAATTGGATCGTACTTCTAATGCGCTTCAGCATTTTCAACCTCACTCAATACATGAGCGTAAATCATGGATATAGCATATGGGTGGAATAGAATATGGTGGTAGATATCAAAATGAGTCAAAGTGGAAAGAAAGTCTCGCATCAACTAGGTTTATCAATGGGCTATGGAGATGCACATCAATAGATATCAATGCGAGGAGTAGGGATTGCCATGCAACGGATGCACTAGAGCTATAAGTGTATGAAAGATCAAGAAGCTAAGTGGGTGTGCATCGAACATGCTTGCTCATGAAGACCTTGACATTTTAGGAAGCCCGTCATCGGAATATACAAGCCAAGTTCTATAATGAAAAATTTCCACTAGCATATGAAAATGACAACTCAGGAGACTCTCTATATGAAGAACATGGTGCCACTTTGAGGCACAAGTGTGGTAAAGGATAGTAGCAAAGTCCCTTCTCTCTTTTTCTCTAATTTATTTATTTTTTCTTTTACCTCCTTTTCTTTTTTTATTTTTTTATTTTACTTTCCATTTTCCTTTTCTTGGCGGGCTCACTTGGCCTCCCCCATATTTTTCATTTTTCGTCCGGAGCTCATCCCAACTTGTGGGGGAATCTGATACGTCTCCAACGTATCTATAATTTTTGCTTGTTCCATGTTGTTATATTATCAATCTTGGATGTTTTACAATCATTTTATAGCAACTTTATATCATTTTTTGGGACTAACCTATTGACATAGTGCCAAAGTGCCAGTTGCTATTTTTGCTTCTTTTTTACTTCGCAGAATATCAGTACCAAACGAAGCCCAAACACCGCGAAACTTTTTGGAGATTTTTTTTGGGCCAGAAGACATCCAGTGGGCCAAAGAAGTACCAGAGGGGATGGTCGAGGAGACCACAACCCACCAGGGCGCGCCAGAGGCAGCTGGCGCGGCCTGGTGGGTTGTGCCCTCCTCGGGATGCTTCTCCACCGCCTCTGATGCCTATAAATTACCCACTATTCCAGAAACCCTAGGGGAGTCGACCAAAGACACATCCAGCCACTGCAAGTTCCAGAACCACGAGATCCAATCTAACACCATCACAGATGGGTTCATCATACTCATTGGTGCCTCTCCGATGATGTGTGAGTAGTACACCATAGACCTACGGGTCCATAGGCAGTAGCTAGATGGCTTTCTCTCTCTCTCTCTCTCTTTTGATTCTCAATACAATGGTCTCTTGGAGATCAATTTGATGTAAACTTTTGCGGTGTGTTTGTTGGGATCCGATGAATTTTGAGTTTATGATCAGTTTCTATCCATGAATATTATTAGAGTCTTCTTTGATCTCTTATATGCATGATTACTTATAGCCTCGTATTTCTTCTTCGAATCTTTGGTTTAGTTAGGCCAACTAGATCGATTTTTCTTGCCATGGGAAGAGGTGCTTTGTGATGGGTTCGATCTTGCGGCGTCCTCTCCCAGTGACAGAAGGGGCAGCAAGGCACACATGTATCGTTGCTATTAATGATAACAAGATGGGGTCTATTCCTACATGAATAGATCTTGTCTACATCATGTCACCGTTCTTATTGCATTACTCCATTTTTCCATGAACTTAATACACTAGATGCATGCTGGATAGCTGTCGATGTGTGGAGTAATAGTAGTAGATGCAGAATCATTTCGGTCTACTGGACATGATGCCTATATAATGATCATCGCCTTGGGTATCATCATGATTATTTGATCTTCTATCAAATTCCCAATAGTAATTTGTTCACCCACCGTGTGCTATACTCATGAGAGAAGCCACTAGTGAAACCTATGGCCCCCGGGTCTACTTTTCCAACATATTGCTTTCCGATCTATCTTTTTGCCGCTTTGGTTTTCAGATCTATTACTCCAAAAACCGAAAAATACCTTGCTGCATTTTTTATTTGCCTCTTTAATTTTGCGTTCTTGAGAGATCTATCTATCCAATCTATCTTATCCTAATCTATCTTTTTTACTGTAGACAGATTGACAACCTCTCTTTCGCGTCGGGTTGCAAGTATTTGTTCTTTGTGTGCACGTGCTGTTTACGAGGTGTTGGTGATCCTCCTACTGGTTCGATACCTTGGTTTCATAACTAAGGGAAATAATTACCGTCGCTGTGCTGCATCATCCCTTCCTCTTTGGGGAAATACCGACGCGGTCTCAAGCCACGTGAAAGGAATTTCATGCGCCGTTGCCGGGGAGGAAGCGGTCTCTTCTACGTGCCAATCTCTGGCTCCGAGGAGACACCATCGACGTCTACCAGATTCGTAATCACAAATCTCATCTCCTTGCAATTACATTATTTGCCATTTGCCTCTCATTTTCCTCGCCCCCACTTCACCAAATTTTCTGTTTTATTCGCCCTCTTTTTCGTTTGCCCTTTTCTTGTCAGATCTCTTGTTTGCCTACCTTGTTGCTATGACTGGCGTTACTACTCCCTCTTTGTCACCGGATTTTGATGTTCTATACTTCAAACAAAAACAAGGGGAAAATTTGAAAGATGCCTGGTACTGGCTAATGGAATCGTATCGCATTTGCAATATAAACGGAGATGCAAAGATTTTGCTTCGAATTTTTTACATAGGATTAGCTTTGCATCACAGACAACTCTTGGATTTTGCCGCTAAAGGGAACTTTATTGAGTTTGATGCAAATACCGCTTATGAAATTTTGGAAGGGATATTGGGGGTTCCTCTATCTAAAAAGGGGATTTCTTTTACACAAGAGGGGGTTCAAATTTTAGAAAAATTGGGTGATTTACATAAACACTTGGTCGAGTTACAAAAAATATAATGAACCTCTTAAACATATTAGTGGGAACCTCAATCGCATGAATACTTTGATTACTCTTTGCAATACGCGTTTGGAAATTTTGGATCTCAAGATGGTCTCTTCTCCTGAAAACTTGGGGAAGCGCAAAGAGCTCCCCGGGTTTGAGAAAGCCCTCACAAAAGTAGCAAAAACCAAAAATGACAATACTTGAATCTTTGCTTTATGCCTAGCTAGGGGCGTAAAACGATAGCGCTTGTTGGGAGGCAACCCAATGAATAAATTTATTTGCTTCTTTTTCTTTCTGTTTTTGAGTGTTGACAATTATGCCTCTATTATGATTGTGTTTTTATGTTTTATTTAGTATTTGTGCCAAGTAAAGCCTTTAGGATGGTTCATAAGATGAGTAGAAACAACGCTGAATCTGAAACAGAAACTTTACCTCTAGTGTGCGAATTTTAATTTTTTACTGTAACGTCATAATGAGCTGAAACTTTAACACAGTGTTGCTATACAAATTATTTATGTTTTCCTAATTTTTCAGAATTTTTAGAGTTACAGAAGTATGGTTAGAGTACAGATTACTACAGACTATTCTGTTTAAGACAGATTCTGTTTTCGTTGCATTGTGTGCTTGTTTTGATGAATCTATGGTTTGTATTGAAGGGTATGAGCCATGGTAAAGTTAAAATACAGTAGGTATAATGCAATAATAAAATATGAATGGGTTTGCAACAATACTTAAAGTAGTGATTTGCTTTATTATACTAACGGATCTCATGAAGGTTTTGTTGAGTTTTGTGTGATTGAAGTTTTCAAGTTTTGGGTGAGATCTCGATGGATGAAGGAATAAGGAGTGAAAAGAGCCTAAGCTTGGGGATGCTACAGCACCCCCAAGTTATATCCAAAGAGAAACAAGCAACTAAGCTTGGGGATGCTGAAAGGATCGAGATGGACCTAGAGGGGGGGGGGGGGTGAATAGGTACAATTACAAATTTTAATTGTTATTTAGCAATTTTAGGCAATAATGCGGAATATGAAAGTGAGCCTAACAATTGCAAAGATGATAGTCGTGCTGTGTGTACTAAGCAAGACAACAACTAAGTAGATAGGTAAGCACAAGTAATACAAGTAATACCACAAAGACAAATAATCACAAGTAGGGAGTTAGGGTTAGGGATAACCGCAACTCCGAGAGACGAGGATGTATGCCGATGTTCACTTCCTTGGAGGGAAGCTACATCACCGTTTAGAGAGGTGGGTGTTACCACGAAGGCACACCAATGCCACGAAGGCTCACCCTATTCTCTCCTTGAGACAACACCACGAAGGCGTTTCTCAACCACTAGTGGTAGACCTTGGGGTGGTCTCCAAACCCTCACAAACCTTCCGGGGGTAATCACAATGAACGATTCCTCGCCAGAGTACTCCTACCGCCCAGGAGTCTCCAACCTCCAAGAGTAACAAGATGCACCACGAAAACAAGGGGGAGTCAACTTTTGCTTTGGTGAAAGTGTAGATCGGGCACTCCTCCTTCACTCTTTAAAAGATCAAGAGATTTGGTTGGAAGAGGAGGGAGAACTCCAAGAAATCGAGGTCTGAAAATGGTGGAGAGAGAAATGGAGTCATCACCTTCTTCGTGGGGAAGAAGAAGACTATTTATAGGTGGAGATGGAATCCAGCCGTTGGGGCCAGATTCCTGCAAAGACCGGAAGTTCCGGCCAAGCCGGAGGTTCCGGACACCGGAAGTTCCGGCGAAGTTCCGGGCAGGTTCTGGGCTACACAGAGAGTTTGCATCCTCTCTGGAGTACCCCGGAAGCTGACAGAACAGGGACAGAAGTTCCGACGCCCGGAAGGTCCAGCCAGCCCGGAAGTTCCGGGGAACGGAAGTTCCGGCCAAGGTCCGGCAAGGTTCCGGGCTACACAGAGAGATTGCACAAAGGAGTAGTTTCTCTGGATGGCCCGGAAGCTTCCCGGACCTTCTGGTGCCCGGAAGTTCAAGCGGCCCCGGAAGTTCCGGCCTAGGCAGAGACTTTGCGCCGTGTAAAATGGACCAATATAGGAATTGATTGTGCCAGATCATATGTGTATGTGGAGTTGATTCCCAGATGTTTACATGATGCACCCCCTCTTAATAGTGCGGCTGCCCTAGGGACTCAAGAAAGAAAAGAACACAATATGGCAATCCGCTTTTTCCTTTTTCCAAGTAGAGGGAGAATAACCATCCATGCTTCACTTCAATTGTGATGGTGCTATTTACACTAGAGCATGTGGTTAGAAACACAAATGCAATTGTCATAGATGTCAAAAACAATTAAGGGCAATAATGCACTTTCAATCTCCCCCTTTTTGACATAGATGACGATAATGCTTGAGAGGGTAGCCACACAATCTATGTATGATATAAAGCAGTTTTTAATGAAAAGGAAACAACTCCCCCACAACCTTTGCCTTATTTTAGATTTGTATTTGAATATTAAAGACACGTTAGGAAGAAGCTCCCCCTCACACTGTGCTACCCACACAAGGATAACATAGCGACAAAGAATGATTTACTAACCTTGATTTTCATATGGATATGTCAATCATGATAGATGTCACTCTCAGAATGAAATGAAAATATGAAATATGCCACCATGCAACACAGTGTAACCCCATAAAGTGCTCACACGAGGATAGATAGTTAACGAACACACAACGGTAAGGTACAAGACCGAGCTAAGGTTCAAATAGGAGCAAATAAGAGCAAAGGTTCAACGAAGGTTCAAATAAAATAGGCAAACGATAAAATGATGAGACAACGCCCCTATCAAGCAATACAACATCTCCCCCTTTGTCATCAAAATGGCAAAAAGGAAAAATGAGGAATGCACGACACCATCCCCTAAGCAGATGAGTCGTCGAACGACTCTCCAGAAGACACTAGGCCGTGAGGGCAATGAGAAGAGGCTTCATCTCTAGCTTTGACATCAAACCGAGCAAACTTGGATTGGTATTGATCAAATGGAGTCACATGAGACTCAGAACCGTGAGCAATGGTCATACCAGATGCACGCATGCCATCCTTAAGGGCCTTCATGCCCTCCTTCCTAGACTTGTGCTCCTCCCACTGCTTCTGGTGCATATCTTGCTGCAGACAGAACATGTTCTTCAGAAGATGCCAAAGTTTGTTGCTCTTCCGAGACCCGGAATCACTAGGTTCCCCACGACGATAAGCTTGAGAGCGAGAGCGAAGTTCAAAGTGCGGTGAACCTCCAGCATGAAGATCCTCTTCCTCATCATCATCACCCTCATGAATAGTAGCCTTGCCTTTCTTAACCAACAAGTTAACACTGGAGTGAACAGTTAGACGCCGGCCAGCAGATGCATCAGGAGCAATCTCAGCAATCAAGGCAGTGATATAGGGAGCATAAATTTGTACCTTGCGGTTCATCACAACACTGTACATTTCATGCCATATGAAATCCATCACATCAAGAGGGCCCTTATCAGAGTCGTGACAAGTGTAGTGAAGGAGGTTGATGAGATGACCACGAATCTTGTTTTTGTCACCCACCTTGACAGCAAGCACTTCGCGAAAGATCCGGTGCATGATATCATAGAAAGGCAGAACGTCACCAACAGAGCCAACCTGTCCACCAGCTGGGTACAAATCAGCCAAGTGATGAACCTAAAAGATTCCTTTGTCATGGATCTTGTACCCACGATCAGCAGTAGTGTGAGTGTACGCATAGCCCAAAATACGAGCCAGCATAGAGAATGGGGCAGAGAACTTCTCATCAATAGACATCCATGTAAGATTCCGCTGAATATCAGTCCCAAAATGCACCGTGGCATAGAACTGAGCCACAAGTGGTGGGGATACATCATGATGAAAATTCATGAGAGGAAGAAGGTTGAGCTTGACACACATACTCTGGACCCCCGCAAAATATGCAGTGTTGGTGGGAGTCTTGTCAAAGTGAGCGATGTTGATACTCTTCTGAATGCCACACTTGTTGACTAACTGAGTGAAAATCTCATCATAAGTGCGTTGCTGAAATAGAGTCCAGAACTTGGAGTTAGCCACATGTTCACGCTCTTCATGATAATGATTGATCCTGCGCTGAGCCACCCACTCCGGTGCCGGCAACTCTTTCATAGAGATGGGCACAGGAGGAGGAGGATGAGCGTGAACTGGCTTGCCATTTTTGGAAACCGTCTTCTGCTTCTTTGAGTGATTGGGAGCAGGAGAAGGGGAGCCATGGTCTTCGGACTCAGGATCGGGCTCAGGATGGCAGTCAAACATATTCTCAGGACCTAACACAACAGCTTTTGTCTTCTTGACCCTCTCTTTGGTTTTCCGTTCATACACCTGAGACGGGCGAGCATGCGAACCAGAACAACCTGTTGAGGGAGATGAGAGAAATAGCAGGAGGATAGAATAAGTTCACCAGCTTCAAAAATAAAAAATATCAAGGTATCTCATTATGCGAAAATATGCCAGGACTCTGCTTAGGCCGGAAGTTCCGGGCTAGGACCGGAAGATCCGGTGGACGGAAGTTCCAGGCAACCGGAAGTTCCGGCCAGCGGAAGTACCGGCCCCCGCCCGGACGGAGAAACCCTAGCGTGGCCGGATGTTCCATCCTGCCCGGAAGTTCCGGGCACCAGCGTGGTCGCATGATTCCATCCAGATCCAAGGAGAGAACAGGCATAAATCATGCAATGGATTTGAAGGGAAGAAGGACTGCAGATCTATGGTGGATGCAGTACATAAGTTTGATGTGGTTGTGTTTATCCTAATACCATAAGCTACTACAATCCCTAGGAGAGAATCCAGAGAGAAGGTAGAGAGAATGCTTAGGTTACCTTTCTCCATGGAGATGAGGAAGAGCACACGAGATGCCCTCCGAACACGATGGAAGGGAGGAAGGCCGGAGGTTCCGGGGGCCGGCAGCTTGCCCGGAAGTCGTCAATGGGAGAGGGGGCATCGAAGGAAGAGGAGATGAGGGGAGGAGCCGGGGAACAAATGGGGGAAAGCCCCTTTGGCAACCCCTGTCCTACTGTTAAGTGCCCCAATCCCGCGACGCCCGGAAGTTCCGGTCAAGCCTGGAAGTTCCGGTGGTCGGAAGTTCCGGGCCCTACCCCGGAAGTTCCGGGTTATCTAGAGAGAACACTGTCTCTCTGAAATCCCGAGAACTTGAGGGAGAGAGTTTGAAAGCTTCCAAGACCACCACTAGCCCAATCAACATTTATGTAGATGGAAGAAGCTTTGTGAACAAAGAGAAAAATCAGAGGGTTTTAAGATGAGATAGGCTTAGGTAGAACCTGAACTATGGTCATATAGATCAACTACACTCACTTTGCAAAAAAAAATTGAATCAGAGAGAAAAAGAAAGCCCCAAATATGAGTGTAGAGATCAGGGAGAAACATATTTATAGATCAAAGTAAAAACCATGTGAAATGAAGATAGTTCAACCTCTCAGAGAGAGAGGGCGATGGACGGATCCACCATGTTTGAGTATATATATGACTTGGCACTGCGAAGATATTAACCTTGAGCCCAACATCACAACTCCATCATTTAAAGTACTAAGTCACACAGGTGAGACATAGTAACTTTGAGAGTGTTTGGTTTGTTTATGCATCATATAGGGTGAGAGAACTCATGAATGGAATGTCTCCCCCTAAATACATGCCTACACCTAGACAAGACATGAAGTAAATGTATGCAGGTGTACACGATTTCAAATAATGTTATCAAACTCCAAGATACCAAGTTCACGCCTAAGTTGACAAAACCTTGCTTCAGCCAATGGTTTGGTGAAAATGTCTGCAAGTTGCATATATGTACCAACATGAGCAATATCAATGTCACCCTTTTGCACATGATCTCTCAAGTGATACCTAATATCAATGTGTTTTGTCCGAGGGTGATCAATAGGGTTCTCAGCAATCTTGATGGCACTTTCATTATCGCATAAAAGAGGCACATGTCTATAGGTGATACCATAATCCTTCAAAGTTTGCCTCATCCATAGCAATTGAGTTGCACAACTTGCGGTTGCAATGTATTCAGCTTCGGCGGTGGAGAGGGAGACACAATTATGCTTCTTCGAGGACCAACTTACCAAGGAGCGTCCAAGAAACTATCATGCACCGGAGGTAGACTTCCATCCCACTTTGTCACCGGCCCAATCCGCATCTGTGTACCCAATGAGGTCAAACTTTGCATCCTTGGGGTACCATAGACCCAACTTTGGGGTGTGAACAAGGTATCTAAGAATATGCTTAACCGCCTTATGATGACTTTCCCTAGGGGAAGCTTGAAATCTTGCACATACGCCTACACTTAACATGATGTCTGGTCTAGATGCACAAAGATAAAGCAACGAACCAATCATAGAGCGGTAAATAGATGGGTCAAAAGGAATACCGTTGGTGTCTTCAGTGAGAACAAGTTTTGTAGGCATGGGTGTCTTACATGGGTTAGCATTTGTCATGTCAAACTTCTCTAGAATATCCTTGAGGTATTTTGTTTGAGACAAGAAAATTCCTTCTTGAAATTGTTGTATTTGAAATCCGAGAAAGAACTTCAAGTCCGCATTGAGTGACATCTCAAAGGTCTTGGTCATGGAGGCCGCAAACTTCTTGCACAAATGAATGTTAGGAGAACCAAAAATGATGTCATCCACATAGATTTGGCATAAGATCAAATCACCTTTTCCCCTCTTAGTAAAAAGAGTGGGATCGATCACCCCTCTCACAAAACCATCATCGAGTAGAAACTTCTTAAGATGATCATACCAAGCACGAGGTGCTTGTTTGAGGCCATAGAAAGCCTTGTGAAGTTTATACACATAGTCTTTGTGATCGGGATCAACCAACCCAGGTGGTTGTGATACATATACTTCTTATTGTAGAGGGACGTTAAGGAAAGCACTCTTCACATCCATTTGATGTAATGTAAAACCATTGAAAGCAGCATACACAAGTAAGATGCGAATAGATTCAAGACGGGCAACAGGAGCAAAGGTGTCATCAAAGTCCAAACCTTCAACTTGTGAGTACCCTTGTGCCACTAACCTTGCCTTGTTGCGGATGATTACGCCATTCTCATCTTTCTTGTTCTTGAAAATCCATTTTGTTCCAATGACATTGTGTTCCTTAGTTGGTCTCTTGACTAATGACCACACTTTGTTGCGTTCAAAACTGTTCAACTCTTCTTGCATAGCAACGAGCCAATCATTGTCCATCAATGCATCTTGTACCTTGAGTGGCTCAACACTAGAGATAAACGAAAAGTGAGCACAAAAGTTTGTCAATTGTTTACGAGTGACTCTACCTACCGATATGTCTTTAAGAATTTGATCAACATCAACACGACCGGCCACTCGTGGCATGATGGAGGTTAGGGTTTCACGAGGTTCAACTTCATTTCCATCATCCACATCCTCAACATATGGATCATTAATGTGTGTTGGAAGATCTTCTTCTTCATGTTGCATTTTTTGAGGTTCATCATCATTGATTGCACTTTCTTGTTCTTGCTCTTGGTGATGATCTTGTTCTTGAATGTGATCATGGTGAGGAACTAGTTCTCCTTCTTGATCTTGAACCATGGGGATAACTTGAGCAATAGGATCTTTTGGAGGTATGGGTGTTGAAGTGGCTTGAGCATGAGAGAAACTTCCATCTTCTTCATCATCATCATGAGGTTCTTGTTCCATTGGAAGAAGAGCACCAACACCCATGGTCAAAATATCTTGAGAGGAATCTTCTTCACCTACATCACTTAGATCAACTTGCTCCCCATGGGAGCCATTAAATTCATCAAACACCACGTCACAAGTTTCTACAACACATCCATTGGATTTGTTGTAGACTCTATAGGCGTGAGAGTTTGATCCATAACCAACAAATATCTCTTCAATTGTTTTGGATTGAAATTTTCCTAACCGTTCTCTCTTGTTGAGGATGAAACACTTGCATCCAAATACACGAAAGTACTTGACATTTGTCTTGTTCCCGGTTAGGAGCTCATATGGAGTCTTCTCCAATATCGTGCGGCGGAAGAGCCGGTTTGATGCATGGCATGCGGTGTTGATAGCCTCGACCCTAAAACTATGTGGTGATTTGTATTCATCCAACATGGACCTTGCCATTTCCACAAGTGTACGGTTCTTCCTCTCGACTACACCATTTTGTTGAGGAGTGTAGGGTGCGGAATATTGATGCTCAATCCCCTCATCACTAAGAAATTCTTCCAAGGTGTAGTTTTTGAACTCAGAGCCATTATCACTTCTTATTGCCAAGCTTTCTTTGTCAAACTTGCGTTGGGCTTGCTTGGCAAAATCAATGAAGGCGATCTTCGTCTTGTCCTTGGACTTGAGGAAAAACACCCATGTATATCTTGAGTAATCATCAACAATGACAAGTCCATGCTTTTTCCCACCAAGACTATCCCATGACGGAGGCCCAAAAAGATCCACATGAAGGAGCTCCAAAGGCCTTGAAGTAGATACAATATTCTTGAGTGGGTGCTTTGATTGATGTTGCTTCCCGGCTATGCATGCACTACACACACAATCTTTCTCAAAAGAGACATTGGTTAGTCCAAGGATGTGATTACCCTTTAAGAGATCTTGAAGATTTCTCATGCCGACATGGGCTAGCCGGCGATGCCATAGCCACACCTTGTCGGCCTTGGCCATTAGACAAGTTGCATGGAATGTGCTCTCTTTCGAGAAATCAACCGTGTAAAGGTTGCGATCCAACTCTCCAACAAAAGCCACTTCGAGAGTATCTCTCTTAAAGACTTTCACATCCGTTAGTCCAAATAGTGTATCATAACCAACAAAAGCCAATTGGCGAACAGAAAGCAAATGGTATTTAAGGGATTGGACAAGCATGACATTTGCAAGAGACATGTCATTTGTGATAGCCACCTTGCCCAACCCGAGTACCTGTCCTTTTGATCCTCCACCAAACACAATGCTCATAAATGGTTGAATAGCTTCGATGAAATCAAAAAGCAATTTGCTATCTCCGGTCATATGGTTGGTGCATCCACTATCGATCACCCATTTGACTCCACCAGAGAAAGCAACCTACACACAATTTATGACTTGGTTAGAGGCACCAATTTTGCAATGGGACCTCTCAAGTTAGTCACAAGGGTCTTAGGGACCCAAATAGCATAAAACCGGAATGCATTACGAGGACCAACAAATTTAGCATAAACCTCTCCATCCTTTGTTTTACGAAGTACATAGGATGGAGGCATGAACTCTTTTGGTTTGTTGAGAGTGGGCATGCCCCTAGTGGCCTTCCCACTCACAACCTTACCTTTCTCCTTGTGCCCTTCTCGAACAAATGTTTCTTTGAGAGGGGTGGTGCACTTTTGAGAAGATGTCTTCTTCTTGCTTGTGCTTGGGTCAAACCCGAGCCCTTCCTTGGCAAACACCTCATTGTGTTGGCTCAGTACCTCATTAAGGTTCTTTTGTCCTTGAGCACATGTCATGAGTCCTCTCTCGAGTTGTGCCTTTAGAAAGCGGTTTTCCTCACGAATAGATGTTAGGTCACCACTAGAGTTAGTAGTACAAGCATCAACGTTGATAATAGGTGAGGAGTAAACCTTGGCTAGAGTTTCAAGATAAGTAAGTTTGAGCGTCTCAAAACTCTTTGTAAGAAGAGTGAGCTCCTCTTCCTTAGTCTTGAGGGACACGGATAGAAGCTCACAATCCTTAGAGAGAGAAGCATGATATTCCACAAGCTTACTATTATCATTCATCAAATCCTTGCAAGAGTTATTGGCCTTTTTCAAGGAGGCAAGTTTTTTAGCATGATCATCAATATTTGCACCAATTTTTAAGCATAGTTCATCATTTCGTGCTTCCTCATATTGGACTTTCCGCTCAAGGATTTCATACTTTTCCTTTTCCTCGGTGACGAGGGTTTTGAGTTCCTTAATGGTAATGGTGTGTTTACTCACCATCTTCATAAGCATACGAAACATAGTGAGCTTCTTTCCTTTAAGGGAGCACATGAACTTATTTAGTTTAGCAAGCATAGGATCATCTATATCGTCATCATCATAATTATCCTCCGCATCAAGATACTCATCACAAGGAGTAGACGGAGTGAAAAGAGGAGGATTTGAGCGTGGGGTTACCTTGACCTTGTCACGGGAGTTTTGGTCCTCTCCATCTTCTATCACGGCCTTTGCCATTAAGCACTTGTGAGCGTTGCCCTTGTAGTCTTTCATATAGTTGTAGGTGACAACATCACCACTCTTGTTGACTAGCCTCAAGGTGTTTTGAGAATCTTTAGCTACTCCGGCAACACCACCAACATCATCTGGATCAGATTCTTCATGAGCAACCATTGCTTTCCCATCTCTCTTCTTGAGCTTGGAGTTCATAGGATTTGGCAACTTCTTCTTTGGAAAGGTCTTGGGAAACCTTGGTTTATCTTCTCTCTTCTCATAAGGGCAATCATTGGAGAAGTGGTTGGTTTCTTCACAGTTGTAGCATTTTCTCACTTTCTTCTTCTGGAATCTTCCCTTGAATTTTCCCGCGCTAAATTTCTTGACAAAGAGGGCAATGTCTTCATATGAAGGGCTCTCATCAGAGTCAATCTCATCACCATCTTCATCATCATCATCATCTTCTTCTTCTTCACTTTGCTCTTCCTCACATACATGATTGGCCTTCAAAGCAAGATTGATCTTTGATGTTGAGGTACCATGCATGGCAAGATGTTTTGTAGCATTTGCCTTTGACTCTTCGAATAGTTGGAAAGTGGATATGATGTCATCCGGACTCATTTCCTTGAATCCATGATGTTGTCTTATGTCCCACACCATTTGGTGATGATATGGAGCAAGAGCATGAAGTAGCTTGTCCACGAGAAACCTCTTAGTCAAGTTGAATCCATCTTGTGTCTTGTCTCAGTCACAGGACTCATTGTCGGCGGTGAGAGTCATGAGATGCTTAAGGAGCTGCTTGGGGGATTCACCTTTCTCCATACAAAAGTTTTGCAATTGACCCTTGGCAATTTCATACTGAGCAAGCCGGAGAGTGCAGGCACCGGTCTTGGTCCTTACAATGTTGTCCCATAATTCCTTGGCACTTCTGATGTGTATGTAAGGTCTCCTTTGCTTATCATTTATTCCTTTTATTATGCACATGATTACGGTGTCGTTGAGATGCTTGTCATAAGTTTCTCTTGGAGTGAGATTCTTTGGGTCGACTGGGTGGTAGCCATGCTCCAGAATGTCCAACATTTCATCATTGGCGTACCTAAGATGGTCCTGCATACCAACTCTCCACAAAGCAAAGTCAGAACTGTCATCAAGCAAAGGAGTTTTTCCTCCAGGATTATACTTAGGTTTCTCAACTTGAGGTCTAGCATAAAGCCATGGAACACTAGATTGATCATTGCTAGGAGATTGTTGGCCAAGTGAAGGAGTAGGCACAGTTGGCCTCGAGGCCGCACCACCCGAAGGTGATGCAAGCATCGTGGTTAATGTGGTTAATCTCATTTGGACCAAGGCCTCAAGAGAAGCATAATGCTCCTCCTTTTGCTTAGCAAGAGCCCGTTCCAGATCCTCAGAAGTGAAGGACTTGGCTTCCGTGGAAGCCGCACCCTTATCCTTCGGATCCGCAACAAGGGGAGTCACATCGGGGTTCATCTCGCTCTAGGGCGGTTAAGCCACAAGAATAGAGCTCGAGGCTCTGATACCAATTGAAAGGATCGAGATGGACCTAGAGGGGGGGGTGAATAGGTACAATTACAAATTTTAATTGTTATTTAGCAATTTTAGGCAATAATGCGGAATATGAAAGTGAGCCTAACAATTGCAAAGATGATAGTCGTGCTGTGTGTACTAAGCAAGACAACAACTAAGTAGATAGGTAAGCACAAGTAATACAAGTAATACCACAAAGACAAATAACCACAAGTAGGGAGTTAGGGTTAGGGATAACCGCAACTCCGAGAGATGAGGATGTATGCCGATGTTCACTTCCTTGGAGGGAAGCTGTGTCACCGTTTAGAGAGGTGGGTGTTACCACAAAGGCACACCAACGCCACGATGGCTCACCCTGTTCTCTCCTTGAGACAACACCACGAAGGCGTTTCTCAACCACTAGTGGTAGACCTTGGGGTGGTCTCCAAACCCTCACAAACTTTCCGGGGGTAATCACAATGAACGATTCCTCGCCGGAGTAATCCTACTGCCTAGGAGTCTCCAACCTCCAAGAGTAACAAGATGCACCACGAAAACAAGGGGGAATCTACATTTGCTTTGGTGAAAGTGTAGATCGGGCACTCCTCCTTCACTCTTTAAAAGATCAAGAGCTTTGGTTGGAAGAGGAGGGAGAACTCCAAGAAATCGAGGTCTGAAAATGGTGGAGAGACAAATGGAGTCGTCACCTTCTTTGTGGGGGGGAAGAAGAAGACTATTTATAAGTGGGGATGGAATCCAGCCGTTGGGGCCAGATTCCTGCGAAGACCGGAAGTTCCGGCCAAGCCGGAGGTTTCGGACACCGGAAGTTCCGGCGAAGTTCCGGGCAGGTTTCGGGCTACACAGAGAGTTTGCGTCTTCTCTGGAGTACCCCGGAAGCAGCCAGAACAGGGACGGAAGTTCCGACGCCCGGAAGGTCCGGCCAGCCCGGAAGTTCCGAGGAACGGAAGTTCCTGCCAAGGTCCATCAAGGTTCCGGGCTACACAAAGAGATTGCACAAAGGATCAGTTTCTCTGGATGGCCCGGAAGCTTCCCGGACCTTCTGGTGCCCGGAAGTTCTGGTGGCCCCGGAAGTTCCGGCCTAGGTAGAGACTTTGCGCCGTGTAAAATGGACCAATATAGGAATTGATTGTGCCAGATCATATGTGTATGTGGAGTTGATTCCCAGATGTTTACATGATGCACCCCTTCTTAATAGTGCGGCTGCCCTAGGGACTCAAGAAAGAAAAGAACACAATATGGCAATCTGTTTTTCCTTTTTCCAAGTAGAGGGAGAATAACCATCCATGCTTCACTTCAATTGTGACGGTGCTATATACACTAGATCATGTGGTTAGAAACACAAATGCAATTGTCATAGATGTCAAAAACAATTAAGGGCAATAATGCACTTTCAGATGCCCCGAGAGGCATCCCCTCTTTCTTCTAACGACCATCGGTACTTTACTTGGAACTATATTTTTATTCGTCACATATCTTGAGTTTTTCTTGGAGCATCTTGTATTATTTGAGTCTTTGCTTGCTTTGCTTTTTAGTTTTTCATTAGTATCCTTGCTGGACACACCTATTTGAGAGAGCCAAAATTATGCTATGATTTCTTAGAATTGCTCTATATGCTTCACTTAAATTTTTTGAGCTATGGAATTGCTCTAATGCTTCACTTATATCTTTTTGAGCACAGTGTGCTTGGAAATTTTTGTAGAAATACTCTCATGCTTCACTTAGATTAATTTGAGAGTTAGTAAATTTTGAAGAAATCCTCTCATGCTTCACTTATACTATTTTGAGAGATGAAACTTTTATGCTCATGTGCTTCACTTAAATTTGTTTGAGCTTGTCAAAAGCAATGGTAATATATGAAACTAGTCCCAAGGTGATAGATACTCAAGAGGGATATAATAAAAACTTTCATGAAGATCATTGGACAAATTAAACTTTATTCCTTGTAATAGTTTTGAGACAAGATGATAGTAATATGTGAGTCATGTTAGTGAGTAATTATGCTTTAGTAAGAATATTGGTGTTAATGTTTATGATTCCCTATACAAGTACGAAATTCAATAGTTATGCAATGAAATCACATCCTACTTGTGGTGAATTATTCGTTGTTAGTTATGTTCAATGCTCGTTTATGTGAATCTTCATTTCTTGGTTGGTTGCTTCTCAATCTATTTGCTAGCCTCCACCTGTACTAAGTAGAAATACTACTTGTGCATCCAAAATCCTTAAACCCAGTTTTGCCTTATGAGTCCACCATACCTACCTATATGCGGTATTTCCTTGCCGTTCTAAGCAAATTTGTATGTGCCATCTCTAACTTTTCAAAATGAATTTCCTTTTTGTGTGCTCGTACCGCTCATGAAACGGTAGGGGGTGTCCAATATTTTTCCATGCTAGATGTGTTATTCTCAAGATGAGTGTTTATTCACTTGTCATTGCATGAGAGTATGGCGGTAATAGGGATGCCCAGTCCTGAAATGAAAAAGGAAATTTACTTTTTGTTGTCAAATAATAAATTCCTTGGAAAGTGTTGGTATGGAAGGCAACCGTGGATACGGCCAGCCATGGATTGTGAAAGAATGGTGGAAAAAGGAATAAACTTTACTTTATGTTTGGGAACCGCCTATGATATATCTAGAATGGAAAATATTGTGAACTACTTTGTCGTTTTCGTTGACAGGAAAGGCATGCCACTCAAAATATTTTTCTCTCTCAATTTAAACTTTGAGCTCTGGCACCTCTACATATCCCTACTCCCCTCTGCGATGGTCCTATCTATTTACTTTATGCACTTTTTATTCGAGTCACCATCTTCTCTTATAAAGCAGCAACTAGGGGCACTATGATCATACTTGAGCATTGGATGTAGTTAATATTTGAGTGTGTTTCATGAATGGATCAATGATTGAGCATGACGGGCTAGGGATAACTTTCTTTAGTATTGATATTTTGAAAGACATGGTTGCTTGTTGGCATGCTTGAGTATTGAAGTCTTTATGTCAAAACTAGACTATTGCTTTGAACCATCTAAAAGTCCAAATGTCCATGCTACAAAAGAAAAGATTATGTGATGAATATGTTAGGCACAATTCCACATCAAAAAATCTGTTTTTATCATTTACCTACTCGAGGACGAGTAGGAATTAAGCTTGGGGATGCTGATACGTCTCCAACGTATCTATAATTTTTGCTTGTTCCATGCTGTTATATTATCAATCTTGGATGTTTTACAATTATTTTATAGCAACTTTATATCATTTTTTGGGACTAACCTATTGACATAGTGCCAAAGTGCCAGTTGTTGTTTTTGCTTGTTTTTACTTCACAGAATATCAGTACCAAACGAAGCCCAAACACCGCGAAACTTTTTGGAGATTTTTTTCGGCCAGAAGACATCAAGTGGGCCAAAGAAGTACCAGAGGGGATGGTCGAGGAGACCACAACCCACCAGGGCACGCCAGAGGCCCCTGGCGCGGCCTGGTGGGTTGTGCCCTCCTCGGGACACCTCTCCACCGCCTCTGATGCCTATAAATTCTCCAATATTCCAGAAACCCTAGGGGAGTCGACGAAAGACACATCCAGCCGCCGCAAGTTCCAGAACCGCGAGATCCAATCTAACAACTTCATGGAGGGGTTCATCATCCTCGTTGGTGCCTCTCGGATGATGCGTGAGTAGTCCACCATAGACCTACGGGTCCGTAGGCAGTAGCTAGATGGCTTCCTCTCTCTCTTTTGATTCTCAATACAATGGTCTCCTGGAGATCTATTTGATGTAAACTTTTGTGGTGTGTTTGTTGGGATCCGATGAATTTTGAGTTCATGATCAGTTTCCATCCATGAAAATTATTTGAGTCTTCTTTGATTTCTTATATGCATGATTACTTATAGCCTCGTATTTCTTCTTTGAATCTTTGGTTTAGTTAGGCCAACTAGATCGATTTTTCTTGCCATGGGAAGAGGTGCTATGTGATGGGTTCGATCTTGCGGTGTCCTCTCCCAGTGACAATATGGGCAGCGAGGCACACATGTATCATTGCTATTAAGGATAACAAGATGGGGTCTATCCTACATGAATAGATCTTGTCTACATCATGTCACCATTCGTATTGCATTACTCTGTTTTTCCATGAACTTAATACAGTAGATGCATGCTGGATAGCGGTCGATGTGTGGAGTAATAGTAGTAGATGCAGAATCGCTTCGGTCTACTAATCTTGGACGTGATGCCTATATAATGATCATCGCCTTGGATATCGTCATGATTATTTGATCTTCTATCAATAGCCCAACAGTAATTTGTTCACCCACCGTGTGCTATACTCATGAGAGAGGCCACTAGTGAAACCTACAGCCCCCGGGTCTACTTTTCCATCATATTGCTTTCCGATCTATCTTTTTGCCACTTTTGTTTTCAGATCTATTATTCAAAAAACCCAAAAATACCTTGTTGCATTTATTATTTGCCTCTTTTATTTTGCGTTCTTGAGAGATCTATCTATCCAATCTATTTTATCCTAATCTATCTTTTTACCGTAGAGAGATTGACAACCTCTCTTTCGAGTCGGGTTGGAAGTATGTGTTCTTTGTGTGTAGGTGCTGTTTACGAGGTGTTGGTGATCCTCCTACTGGTTCGATACCTTGGTTTCATAACTGAGGGAAATATTTACCGTCGATGTGTTGCATTATCCCTTCCTCTTTGGGGAAATACCGACGCAGTCTCAGGCCGCGTCAGAATCATTACTCCATCATCCTTTCCTCACTGGGACAATGCTCTAATAATGATGACCATCACTATTTTATTTACTTACAACTCGATATTACAACTCAATGATGAAAAAGAAATGACTCTATACGAATGCCTCTGGCAGTGTACCAGGATGTGCAATGATCTAGCATAACATGTAAACAACGATGAACAATGGTTGTGCCACAAATACTATGTCAGCTACATGATCATGCGAAGCAATATAATGATGAACACACAATTCATGTGATGTGCAACGCCTAATATGTGGTCATATCCTCGCTGAAACTTGAAAGTCTCAACAAGGATAGAAGTGCATATCGGAGATGCTTTGCAAGGTGGATATCGTCACAAGTACATGTACTGAAGAGAAGAGTATACAAGATTTGGCTTACACTCACCACAAGCTGCAACATGAATACATCAACACAACAATACATTCAATCGTCGTACAGAAGAGCGGGATCCGACTATGGACGAAACACAAACGAAAAAGAGACGACGTCCACCCTGCTATCCCAGGCTGCCGAACTAGAACCCATCCTATGATCGATGAACAAGAAGAAGACTCTCCAAATAGAACAATCATCGCGGTCACGTCAAAGTATCGCTTTACCAATACATGCACCTGTTGTTGTAGTAATCTGTGTGCCACGGGGACTCATCAATCTCATTTCCAAGGGTATCAAGACTAGCAAAGCTTAATGGGTGAGGTATGGTTAAGTGGTGAGGTTGCAGCGGCACTAAGCATTTGATATCTGGCTAACTTACGAGAACAAGAATAAAAAGAGTGATCTACGCTTAAACGGATGTGAAATAGTAATGATCAAGAAGTGATCCTCAACACCTACTTACGAGTCAATCATAACCCCACTGTGTCCTCCTTCCGAACTCCCTCGAAAAGAGACGGTCATGGTTACACACACGGTTGGTGTATTTTAATTGGATTTACTTCAAGTTTTCTATAACCAGGTGTTAAACAATTTCCAAGTTGCCACATAACCACGGGCACGACTCTAAGAAAGATTTAACCCTGCAGGGGTGCTCCAACTCATCCATCACAAACTAGCCACAAGCTGCGGTGGAAAACCTCAACCTCGAGATAGCCCAAAGTATACTAGAAATCCCGGTGCACAAGACATTCGAGAAGGGTAAAACAAATCCAGCAAGACCGCCCGACGTGTCGACAAACCCTATAGGAGCCGCGTATCTCATTCTCAGGACACAACTGAATGGGTCAAACTATGAGTAAAACCAAACCATGAGTTCCCCCGAGGTGTCCCCGCTGTCTACCCGTTTGGGACCAACACCATCAACACCGCCCCCTGTATTATGTTGAATTAAATGCACGAGTTCATGACACCCTATGCATTAATAAAGGTTTTCAGTATTATTATGTTGGCAAATTTTAGTACCAATGTTGGGCCTTGCCGGAAGAGTTTGATCCCAAAACAAAAATCAAGGGGGTCCCATAACAACCCCAAGCATGTTACGAGTGCTCAATATGGAACATAACACCGGTACTCGGAACTAGGGCGGCAAGAGTGGAACAAAACACCGGGAAAAAGGCCGAGCCTTCCACCCTTTACAAAGTGTATAGATGCATTAATTAAATAGGAAGAATAATGTTATATCCCAAGATATCCATGTTTTCACATGGAACAACCTGCACCTACAACTAGCAACGCTATAAGAGGGGTTGAGCAAGCAGTAACTTAGCCAAACAACGGTTTGCTAGGCCAGTGGATGGTTAGAGGTTGATCATGACATTTTGGAAGGATTGACAAACAAGTGATAGGTAGGGAGACATAGTGATAGCAACGAGACAACTAGCATAGCAATGCTAGTAGTGGTATCCAGGTAAATGATCATCTTGCCTGAGATCCCGCTTGGAAGATGAACGAATCCGTGAAGTAGACGAACGGGTGTAGTCGAATGAATCCTCACACTCCGAAACACTTTTGAAACTCTATCGAGAAGAAGCAATCCGGAATCAAACAAAATGGCATGATAAACACCACAACATAAACATGGCATGATGCACAATCAAGTATGATGCATGTCCGGTTTAATTATGCATGGCACAGCAAGCACAACAATCACATACTACACATTAAGTGAAGTTCAATATGCAACAAGTTGTATATTGACGAAACTCCACATTCACTCATTTAGTTCACTCCCGTTTATTTACACGGCAAGTTTAAATGTTGTTAAACAAGGCAAGAGGTGAAGCATAATCAACTACATCATCCAGGCATTTTAAATGATGCCGGAAGCAACATATAGCATTTCCGAAACGACTCCATATGCAAATTATGAATTTGGTCCAGATCTGCCTAAAACATATTTTATATTTATTAAACAGGAAAATAAAGTGCATTGTGTTAATGTACATGGTTTTCTAATCAATTTACATATGTTGATCATTTAATTTGGAGCTACGGTTATTTAGATATGAGACAAACCGTTTTAACATGGCATTTATGCAAATTTAATCAAACAACAAGTTTAAACATTTTTATCATGCATGAAAGTGGGATATTGTGAATCTACACAAAATTCTAAGCATTTTTCACATCTAAAGTTTTTACATGCGATGCTCGGTTTGAGAGTTATTTAATGCATGATCAATAGGGGTTTTTCTGTAAAATTGTAATTCCCTGATAAATTGACAAATTCCCAGAACAAAAAAATAGAGTTGGGTCGAATCTGTTAGGCACTGGATCACTAAATTGCTCCTAGGCTGATGGACAGTAATAGGGAGGGTTCGGGCCGAGGCTCACCACTGGGTCAGATTTGGCTGGCTCGGTCGGTGAAGAGGCCCACACGACGTGGGCAAGTGGGCTGGGACGACCTGGGCGCTGACTGGACCTGGTGCTGGGAACAAGGTTGGGCCATGGCAGCTGGGCGTGAGTGGACCTCGCTAGCACTGGTACGGCCCACCCGAGCAAGCGAGCGGGTCTGGCAATGGGGCGTCGTCCTCCCATGACGAGGACGAGGCGGTGGTGCTGGTTACAGGGGCGAGGGGGCGGGGCCGGCGGGTGGCTTCGGGGGCGGCCAGATCTGGCCGGGATCCACTCGATCTGGGCGGTGGCACGCTTGGAGGTCGCCGACAGGAGCAGACCGGCGGCAGTGCCCATGGCTGCAGCTCCTGTTGCAAGAGATGGAGGGAGAGATGAGAGAAACGAGAGGAAGCAGGCGTGGGAGGACGGGGCGCGGTGAAGCTCCTGCCTGGGGGAGGTCGGCGTTGGCGGCGACTGCTGCTCTGGCAGCTCGGCTTGCCTGCCGGCATGGGAAGCGGGGCCTGATGCACGAGGCAAGGTGTGGGGAGGCCATGGGAGGAGTTGCTCGAGCCCGAGTTCTCCACGGGAGCTCCAGGTGGTGCGGACGGATCCGGCCCGGATGGGCTTCCAGGGCCTCGATCTGGGCTTCCGAGGCCCGCGGGAGGAGAGAGAGATGGAGGGCGAGGTGGCGGCTGCGGTTTGGGTGGCGCGGAAAACAAGGGCGACAGCTAGGGTTTCAAATTAGGAAGGGGTGGGTCGTCTATATATATAGCAAGGGGGTAGGATTAGGGGTTTTTGATCGTTTTCGGACCGTTAGATCTTTATCGGATGGTCCGAAACGGTTGGGTAGGCTAGGTGGGCTGGTTGGGTGTGATAAAGGTGTTGGACTGAGAAGAGAGGGAGGTTTGCGGCTCGTGACAGGTTTTAGAAATACCGAAAACATCTGCGGTTTTACCGGCTATAGTGCCTTGATATGTTTATCGGTTCGGGTATCAAACAACCTCCAAAAGCGACAAAATTTGGAAGACGGTCTACCTATAATATATTAAGACCGCATACCATCTTTCAACCCATTCCAAGAATGTTTTATACGCACTTTAAAAGCAATATTTTAACGATGCCGCAGGCGCGTGCGAGTGTGTTTGGTCTCAAAACGGTCAACGATGAGAACGGGAATAACCGACAACTACGAACGGATGCGAGTTTGAAAACAATGATGGCGACGAAGTGCCAATGCAATGCGAATGATGCGGAGGATGCAACGATGAAAGCGACAAACAAATGGAACACACGTCAAAACTCAAAATAAATGAAAGGCATCTGGAGCGTCGGTGTTGGGCTGTTACAACTCTCCTCCAGTTACAAGAGATCTTGACCCAAGATCTTAGAATGAGAAGAGGAAGAGGAAGAGGATGTTGGAAATATGCCCTAGAGGCAATAATAAAGTGATTATTATTGTATTTCCTTGTTCATGATAATCGTTTATTATCCATGCTATAATTGTATTGATTGGAAACACAAATACATGTGTGGATACATAGACAACAGTGTGTCCCTAGTATGCCTCTAGTAGACTAGCTCCTTGATCAAAGATGGTCAAGGTTTCCTAGCCATAGACATGAGATGTCCTTTGATAACGGGATCACATCATTAGGAGAATGATGTGATGGACAAGACCCAAACTATGAACGTAGCATATGATCGTGTCAGTTTATTGCTATAGTTTTCTGCATGTGAAGTATCTGATCCTATGACCATGAGATCATGCAACTCACTGACACCGAAGGAATACCTTGTGTGTATCAAACGTCGTAATGTAACCGGGTGACTACAAAGATGCTCTACAGGTATCTCCGAGGGTGTCTGTTGAGCTGGCATGGATCGAGACTGGGATTGGTTACTCCGTGTGACGGAGAGGTATCTCAGGGCCCACTCGGTAATACAACATTACAATAAGCCTTGCAAGCAAAGTGACTAAAGAGTTAGCCACGGGATCTTGTATTACGGAACGAGTAAAGAGACTTGCCCGTAACGAGATTGAACTAGGTATAGAGATACCGACGATCGAATCTCGGGCAAGTAACATACCGAAGAACAAAGGGAACAACATACGGGATTATCTGAATCCTTGACATAGAGGTTCAACCGATAAAGATCTTCATAGAATATGTAGGAACAAATATGGGCATCCAGGCCCCGCTATTGGTTATTGACTGTAGATGTGTCTCGGTCATGTCTACATAGTTCTCGAACCCGCAGGGTCTGCACACTTAACGTTCGGTGACGTTTCGGTAGTATTGAGTTATGTATGGTGGTGACCGAAGGTTGTTCGGAGTCCCGGATGAGATCCCGGACGTCACGAGGAGCTTCGGAATGGTCCGGAGGTAAAGATTGATATATAGGAAGTCCCGTTTTGGTCTTCGGAAAAGTTTCGGGCATTTCAGGCAGTGTACCGGGAGTGACGAATGGGTTCCGGGGGGTCCACCAAGTGGGGCCCACCCACCCCAAGGGTCACATGGGCCTAGGAGGTGGCGCACCAGCCCCTGGTGGGCTGGCCGGCCAGCCCCTAGGAGGCCCTTGCGCAAGGGGTGGGAGAGGGGCCAAGTGGGAGGAGTCCTACTAGGAATCCACCTCCCTTGTGGGCGGTGGACTCCTCCCTTGGTTCGGCCGACCCTAGGGGAAACCCTAGGGTGCCAGCCCCTCCCCTCCCTCCTATATATATTGGAGGGGAGAGAGGGCAGCCGCGCCCCAAGCCACGGTGCAGCCCTCTCTCCCCCTACTAGATCGTCTCCTCCTCTAGATAGATTCGACGGTGCTTGGCGAACCCTGCCGGATCAACTCCACCACCACCGTCACCACGCCGTCGTGCTGCCGGGGTACTCATCCACCTCTCCGCTCCCTCTTGCTGGATCAAGAAGGCGGAGATCGTCATCGAGCTTTACGTGTGCTGAACCCGGAGGTGCCGTCAGTTCGGCGCTAGATCGGGACGGATCGTGATTGGATCGCGGGACGGCTTGCGATTTGGATCGCAAAGACGTTCGACTACATCAACCGCGTTTCTTAACGCTTCCCGCTTAGCGATCTACAAGGGTACATAGATCCACTCTCCCTCTCGTAGATGCTCATCACCATGGATAGATCTTGCGTGTGCGTAGGAAATTTTTTGTTTCCCATGCAACGTTCCCCAACAGTGGTATCAGAGCCAGGTTTCTGCGTAGATGAGATCTCGAGTAGAACACAAAGGAGTTTGTTGGCGTTGATATTCAGATTGCTTCCCTCCTTAGTCTTTTCTTGATTCAGCGGTATTGTGGGATGAAGCGGCTCGGACCAACCTTACTCGTCCACGTACGAGAGACCGGTTCCATCGACTGACATGTAACTTTGTTGCATAAGATGGCTGGCGGGTGTTTGTCTCTTCCACTTTAGTTGAATCGGATTCCACAAAGGTGGTCCTTGTAGAAGGTGAAATAGCAACTTGTATATCACCGTTGTGGTTTTGCGTAGGTAAGAATCGTTCTTGCTAGATACCCATAGCAGCCACGTAAAACATGCAACAACAAATTAGAGGACGTCTAACTTGTTTTCGCAGGGTATGATGTGATATGATATGGCCAGAAACATGATGAGATATATGTGATGTATGATATGATCATGTTTTGTATAGATTATCACGACTTGCATGTCGATGAGTACGGCAACCGGCAGGAGCCATAGGGTTTTCTTTAATTTATTTTTGCCGTTTTTGCATTACTTTATCGCTATGAGTTAGCAATAGTTGTAGAAGCAATAGTTGGCGCGACAACCTCATGGCGACATGTTGATGGAGATCAAGATGATGGAGATCATGGTGTCATGCCGGTGACGATGGAGATCATGCCGGTGCTTTGGAGATGGAGATCAAAAGCACAAGATCATGGCCATATCATGTCACTTATGATTTGCATGTGATGTTAATCCTTTTATGCATCTTATTATGCCTAGGACGACGCTAGCATTATAAGGTGATCCCTCACTAAAATTTCAAGATAAAATTGTGTTCTCCCAGAGTGTGCACCGTTGCGAAAGTTCGTCATTTCGAGACACCACGTGATGATCAGGTGTGATAGACTCTACGTTCGCATACAACGGGTGCAAGCCAGTGTTGCACATGCAGAACACTCGGGTTAAACTTGACGAGCCTAGCATGGACAGACATGGCCTCGGAACACAAGAGACCGAAAGGTCGAGCATGAGTCATATAGTAGATATGATCAACATGGAGATGTTCACCATTGAAACCACCTCATCTCACGTGATGATCGGACTTGGGTTGGTGAATTTGGATCATGCAACACTCGAATGACCTGAGGGGTGTCAATTTGAGTGGCAGTTTTTAAGTAATATGATTAACTAAACTCTTTATCCTGAACAATAGTCTAAGTTGTCTTTGCAAAATTTATGTTGTAGATCAATGGCTCGCGCAGTAGCACCCCTGAATTTCAATGCGTTCCTAGAGAAAGCTAAGTTGAAAGATGATGGAAGTAACTTTGTAGACTGGGCCCGTAATCTGAGGATTATCCTCACGGCTTCCCAAAAGTCTTATGTCCTTGATGCACCGCTCGGTGAACCACCCGCTCTAGTAGAGTTTGCAGACGTTGCGAACGCCTGGCAGGCACGTTCTGATAATTACTCAATAGTTCAATGTGCAATGTTGTATGGCTTAGAACCAGGACTTCAAAGACATTTTGAACGTCATGGAGCATATGAGATGTTCCAGGAGTTGAAGTTTATCTTTGAGAAGAATGCCCAGATCAAGAGGTATGAGACCTCCGATAAGTTCTATGCTTGCAAGATGGAGGAGAACGGGTCTGTCAGTGAACATGTACTCAGAATGTCTGGGTATTCCAATCGTCTGGCGGAGTTGGGAATTGTTCTCCCACCAGAAGCGATCACCGACAGAGTTCGTCAATCACTGCCACCTAGCTACAAAAGCTTCGTGTTGAACTATAACATGCAAGGGATAAACAAGTCAGTCGCCGAGCTGTTTGCGATGTTAAAAGTCGCTGAGTCTGAGATTCAGAAGGAGCATCAAGTGTTGATGGTCAATAAAACCACTAGTTTCAAGAAGAATGGAAAGGGCAAGAAGGGTAACTCCAAGAAGAGTGGCAAAGCAGTTGCCCCTCCAGTGAAGAAACCCAAGGCTGGACCCAAGCCAGAAACTGAGTGTTTTCATTTCAAGGGAACTGGTCACTGGAAGCGGAACTGCCCCAAGTATCTGGCTGACAAGAAGGCGGCCAACACCAAACAAGGTATATATGATATACATGTTATTGATGTGTACCTTACCAACTCTTGTTGTACTGCCTGGGTATTTGATACCGGTTCAGTTGCTCACATTTGCAACTCAAAGCAGGCACTACAGAATAGACGAAGGCTGGCAAAGGACGAAGTGACGATGCACGTGGGAAATGGTTCCAAGGTTGATGTGATCGCCGTCGGCACGCTCGCTCTTCGATTACCATCGGGATTAGTGATGAACCTGAATAATTGTTATTTAGTGCCTGTGTTAAGCATGAACATTATATCTGGATCTTGTTTATTGCGAGACGGTTACTCATTTAAATCAGAGAATAATGGTTGTTCTATTTATATGAGTAATATCTTTTATGGTCATGCACCCATTGTGAGGGGTTTATTCTTATTGAATCTCGATAGTGATGATACACATGTTCATAACATTGATGCCACAAGATGTAGAGTTGATAATGATAGCCCCACTTTCTTGTGGCACTACCGCTTAGGTCATATTGGTGTAAAACGCATGAAGAAGCTCCATGCTGATGGACTTTTGGAGTCACTTGATTTTGAATCACTTGACACATGTGAACCATGCCTCATGGGCAAGATGACTAAGACCCCGTTCTCTGGTACTCCCTCCGTTCATAAATATAAGACCTTTTAGAGATTCCACTATGGACTACATACGGATGTATATAGACATATTTTAAAGTGTATATTCACTCATTTTGCTCCGTATGTAGTCTATAGTGGAATCTCTAAAAGGTCTTATATTTAGGAACGGAGGGAGTACAATGGAACGGGCAAGTGACTTGTTGGAAATCATACATACTGATGTGTGCGGTCCGATGAGCATTGAGGCGTGCGGTGGATATCGTTATTTTCTCACCTTCACCGATGATTTAAGTAGATATGGGTATATTTACTTAATGAAACATAAGTCTGAAATGTTTGAAAAGTTCAAGCAATTTCAGAGTGAAGTTGAGAATCATCGTAACAAGAGGATTAAATTCCTACGATCTTGTCGAGGAGGAGAATATCTGAGTTATGAGTTTGGCAGTCACTTAAGACAATGTGGAATTGTTTCACAATTGACACCGCCTGGAACACCACAGCGTAATGGTGTGTCCGAATGTCGTAATCGAACCTTATTAGATATGGTGCGGTCATAATCCTCGCGTGAGGGAATGCTATACGCTTGGTGGGTTCTCCTCCAAGCAAAATGAAGGACGCCATGGAGGCGGTCCCGGGCAACCCATATAGAAAAGACCCATCAAAGTTTTTAACTTTGACTCACTTCATTTACAAATACAAAATCAGAACCAATATTTCTCTGTTATATTCTGTTTTTTCTTTGTCAGCTAGCACAATTTGGATTTCGAGAAGAACGGGTCATTTCTCTCGAAAGAGTTTCTCTCGAAAGAATTGAGTGGGAGGAAAATAGAACTTGATGAGGTTGTTGAACCTTTACTTCAACCAGAGAGTAGCGTAGCACAGAAAGATGTTTCTATGGAGCCTACATCAGTTGAAGAGGAAGCTAATGATGGTGATCATGAAGCTTCGGATCAAGTTGCTATCGAACCTCGCAGGTCGACAAGGACGCGTACTGCTCCTAAGTGGTACAACAACCCTGTCTTAGAGGTCATGTTGTTGGACAACGATGAACCTACGAGCTATGGAGAAGCGATGATGGGCCTGGATTCCGAGAAATGGTTAGAGGCCATGAAATCCGAGATGGGATCCATGTATGAAAACAAAGTATGGACTTTGGAAGTATTACCTGAAGGGCGAAAGGCCATTCAGAATAAATGGATCTTTAAGAAGAAGACGGACGCGGACGGTAATGTCACCGTCTATAAAGCTCGACTTGTGGCAAAGGGTTTTTCACAAGTTCAGGGAGTTGACTACGATGAGACCTTCTCACCCGTTTTCGATTATGAAATTTAGCAGATGGATGTCAAAACAGTGTTCCTTAACAGTTTCCTTATGGAAGAGTTGTATATGATGCAACCGGAAGGTTTTGTCGATCCAGAGAATGCTGACAAAGTTAGCAAACTCCAGCGATCCATTTATGGTATGGTGCAAGCATCTCGGAGTTGGAATCTTCGCTTTGATGAGGTGATCAAAGCGTTCGGGTTTATACAAGTTTACGGAGAAGCTTGTATTTACAAGAAAGTGAGTGAGAGCTCTATAGCATTTCTAATATGATATGTGGATGACATATTGCTGATTGGAAACAATATAGAAATGTTGGAAAGCGTGAAGGAATATTTGAACAAGAGTTTTTCAATGAAGGACCTAGGAGAAGCTGCTTTCATATTAGGCATCAAGATCTATAGAGATAGATCGAGACGCTTAATAGGACTTTCACAGAGCACATACCTTGACAAAGTTTTGAAGAAGTTCAAAATGGATCAGTCCAAGAAGGGGTTCTTGCCTATATTGCAAGGTGTGAAGTTGAGTAAGACTCAATGCCCAGTGACTGCAGAAGATAGAGAAAAGATGAGTGTCATCCCCTATGCTTCAGCCATAGGCTCTATCATGTATGCAATGTTGTGCACAAGACCCGATGTCAGCCTTGCCATAAGTATGGCCGGAAGGTTTCAAAGTGATCCAGGAGTGGAACACTGGACGGCGGTCAAGAATATCCTAACTACCTGAAAAGGACTAAGGACATGTTTCTCGTTTATGGAGGTGATCAAGAGCTCGTCGTAAAGGGTTACGTCGATGCAAGCTTTGACACTGATCCGGATGACTCTAAGTCTCAAACTGGATACGTATTTATTCTCAATGGGGGAGCGGTAAGCTGGTGCAGTTCCAAGCAGAGCGTGGTACCTGATTCTACATGCGAAGCGGAGTACATCGCTGCCTCGGAGGCGGCGAAGGAAGGTGTCCGGATGAAGGAGTTCATGACAGATCTTGGAGTAGTGCCTAGTGCACTGGACCCAATGACTCTGTTCTATGACAATACTGGTGCCATTGCTCTGGCCAAGGAAACAAGGTTTCACAAGAGGACTAGACACATAAAGAGACGCTTCAATTCCATCCGCGATTACATTAAGGAGGAGGACATAAATATTTGCAAAGTGCACACGGATCTGAATGTCGCAGAACCGTTGACTAAACCTCTTCTAAGGGCTAAACATGATCAACACCAGAACTGTATGGGTGTTAGATTCATTACAATGTAAATCACATAGTAATGTGAGCTAGATTATTGACTCTAGTGCAAGTGGGAGACTATTGGAAATATGCCCAAGAGGCAATAATAAAGTGATTATTATTGTATTTCCATGTTCATGATAATCGTTTATTATCCATGCTATAATTGTATTGATTGGAAACACAAATACATGTGTGGATACATAGACAACACTGTGTCCCTAGTATGCCTCTAGTAGACTAGCTCATTAATCAAATATGGTCAAGGTTTCCTAGCCATAGACATGAGATGTCATTTGATAACGAGATCAAATCATTAGGAGAATGATGTGATGGACAAGACCCAAACTATGAACGTAGCATATGATCGTGTCAGTTTATTGCTATAGTTTTCTGCATGTCAAGTATCTGTTCCTATGACCATGAGATCATGTAACTCACTGACACCGGAGGAATACCTTGTGTGTATCAAACGTCGCAACGTAACTGGGTGACTATAAAGATGCTCTACAGGTATCTCCGAGGGTGTCTGTTGAGCTGGCATGGATCGAGACTGGGATTTGTTACTCCGTGTGACGGAGAGGTATCTCAGGGCCCACTCGGTAATACAACATCACAATAAGCCTTGCAAGCAAAGTGACTAAAGAGTTAGCCATGGGATCTTGTATTACGGAACGAGTAAAGAGACTTTCCGGTAACGAGATTGAACTAGGTATAGAAATACCGACGATCGAATCTCGGGCAAGTAACATACCGAAGAACAAAGGGAACATCATACGGGATTAACTGAATCCTTGACATAGAGGTTCAACCGATAGAGATCTTCGTAGAATATGTAGTAACCAATATGGGCATCTAGGTCCCGCTATTGGTTATTGACCGTAGAGGTGTCTCGGTCATGTCTACATAGTTCTCGAACCCGCAGGGTCTGCACACTTAACGTTTGGCGATGTTTCGGTAGTATTGAGTTATGTATGGTGGTGACCGAAGGTTGTTCGGAGTCCCGGATGAGATCCCGGACGTCACGAGGAGCTTCGGAATGGTCCGGAGGTAAAGATTGATATATAGGAAGTCCCGTTTTGGTCTCCGGAAAAGTTTCGGGCATTTCCGGTAGTGTACCGGGAGTGACGAATGGGTTCCGGGGGGTCCACCAAGTGGGGCCCACCCACCCCAAGGGTCACATGGGACTAGGAGGTGGCGCACCAGCCCCTGGTGGGCTGGCCGGCCAGCCCCTAGGAGGCCCTTGCGCAAGGGGTGGGAGAGGGGCCAAGTGGGAGGAGTCCTACTAGGAGTCCACCTCCCTTGTGGGAGGTGGACTCCTCCCTTGGTTCGGCCGACCCTAGGGGAAACCCTAGGGCGCCAGCCCCTCCCCTGCCTCCTATATATATTGGAGGGGAGAGAGGGAAGCCGCACCCCAAGCCACGGTGCAGCCCTCTCTCCCCCTACTAGATCGTGTCCTCCTCTAGATAGATTCGACGGTGCTTGGCGATGCCCTGCCGGATCAACTCCACCACCACCGTCACCACGCTGTCGTGCTGCCGGGGTACTCATCTACCTCTCCGCTCCCTCTTGCTGGATCAAGAAGGCGGAGATCGTCATCGAGCTGTACGTGTGCTGAACGCGGAGGCGCCGTCCGTTCGGCGCTAGATCGGGACGGATCGTGATTGGATCGCGGGACGGCTTGCGATTTGGATCGCGAAGACGTTCGACTACATCAACCGCTTTTCTTAACGCTTCCCGCTTAGCGATCTACAAGTGTACGTAGATCCACTCTCCCTCTCGTAGATGCTCATCACCATGGATAGATCTTGCGTGTGCGTACGAAATTTTTTGTTTCCCATGCAACATTCCCCAACAGAGGAAATTTAGAGGTAAATCGTAGTTGCTTCTTTGGCTAACGAGTGAAACAAACGAATCTTGAAGGTTGCAAAGATATGAAGAATGGCATGAGGAACAAGCCTCAAAACCACTCCAATTGAAACGAGATAGACAAGGAACGAGAGATAAAGAATTTGGGAAGCACTCCGGTAGAAAAGAGAAGCAAAACTTTATAAGATGGAAAGAACTCGAAAGATTTCACAACACTCCGGTTGAATGGATAAGCAGAGAAATGAACATGATCTTGATGGAACGAGATGTTGGTTCGAAGAGAGCAACATCACAACACCTCCAAAACAAAAGAATAGAAGCTATATCGCTGGAAAGAGAAGAACAGAGAAGAAAAATGAAAACTTCTACCACTACTGAATTTGGAAAGCATCCTTACAAAGAAGGATTGAACGAAGTTGTTGGAAAATCAACAATGAAAAGAATAAGTTTGTTGTGGGCTTATGGAAAACATCTCAAAATTATGAGGTGACAACTGGCCACAAATGGAAAACAAATAATTGTTTTAAATCAACGGAGAGATGAAACTCCTTTCGCCGAGAGGATAAGAGAATACTTGGATCATTGATAAGCACCATAATAGCAACAATCCTTAAGAAATGCTTTAGGTGAAATCCAATCCAAGATAGCTCCAAGAAAGACAGATGTGTTTAAATATCTCATTCTTGACAAATATCTCATTCTTTCCCGGCGTGAGCACGCCAACCGATGCAGGGACCGGGCAGCACAACCCGCTAAACCTGGAGGACATCAAGGCAGAGGCGCGGAGGATACCCACGACAACAGCCTTCGCCGAGATGGACGCGACCAACCTCGCAGCGGAGGCGGAGCCGGCCAACTTCAGGCAGAGGCTCGACGCAGGAGGGTTCGCGGGCCACGCGCCCAGGACGGCATCGCCCTGCCTCCCGGTGGAGGCTTCAACTACGAGGCGCGCTGTCGGATTTCGGGCTCTGCCAAACCCTAAGGAGTTTGAACCCAGGGGCATGTGCGAAGATCTCCAACAGCTTCACCCCCACAACGCCCCAAACACGATAACCCCGCTCGATGGCGAGGAAGATGATGGCACACGAGAGTTTACCCAGGTTCGGGCCGCTGCGAAGCATAAAACCCTACTCCTGCCTTTTGTGGATTGCCTCGTGAGGAGGTTTGTGGATGAACTAGTACAGTGGTGTGTTTGTGGGGTGGATGCTTTGTCCTTTTCTACCGAGCTACCCAGCCTCAATTTATAGCGGCCCGGGTCCTCTTCCCTTATCGCAATGGCGGGAAGGGATCCCACAACGACCAAATTTGAAGGGGGACAGGAGGTACACCCTATCCTGACGAAAGGTGGTCTTTGCCTGCAAAGTGGTCGACGGTGATGCAGTGGTGGGCTCGGTGATGACGTCCGTCCTGCGGGGCTTGGGGTCTTGGTCTTGTTGCAACGAAGTGGAAACCATTGGGGGGCGCTTTGGGAACTCGCGTGCGTCCCTGCCTCCTTTGCACCAAAGGGGAAACTGTCCCCTCTGGCGTACTGCGCCCGCCTGACCTGGCTGGCGTCACCCTTGGCCTCCTGAGGTTGTGTGTTGCATAGAAGTCTCCGCCGCTCAGGAGGGGTCCTGGGGAGGCCTATCTCCCCGTGGGTCTTGGCATTGCTTCCCTCGCGAGCTCGGGGGTCTCGCAAGGGCCTTGTGTCGAGTAAGGCCGCGCCGGTCTGTACTTGGTCGTTGAGGTGGGCCACGCCTGGGGCCGCAGGCAGGCAAATCTGGGTACCCTGGTATCCAGAATACCGACAGTAGCCCCCGGGCCCGAGGCACGCTCGAGCAAGCATCGGGGCGAAGCCACGGAGGATGGGCTGAAGCGCCGTGGGCCCCAATCGCCTGCGGGTCTGACTCGACATGTGGCGCACCATGAGACGTGGGCGTCTTGGCTCCCCGAAGACGTCGGGAACCGCCTTGAGTCGTGCTAACGCCTGGCCTGCTCGCCTCCTTGGCCATCATTGCCCCTCTTTGAATGCGGCTGACCCCTTGAGTCCTCTCTCACCTCGGGACAAACGGATGTGACCCAACGGGGGCAGATGAAGCGACGTGAGGCAGGATAGCACGCCGAATGAGCCTGGCACACGCCGCTCGAGGTGCGTGGCGACTCCACTTCCCACGATGCCTCGGCAACTACTTCAGCTGGCCTTCAACCGTCGCACGTTGCGAGGCCATCAATACTCGGGGCTGGGAAGACACCGGTTGGCCTCCATCCAGCTATAAATGGGCGGGGGGGACTGAGCCCCCAGCCCTTTCCTTATTCTTGCTCCCCCGCCTTTGTCTTCCATCTACCCATCATGACGCCGGTGAGGAGGTTCTCCGCCGCCGAGAAGGGAAAAGCCAGCCAGGGGACGCCGGGCCAGCAACCTCCCAAGAGGGGTAGGGGTCGCCCTCGCAAGTATGCTGGGACGCCCCCGGAGGAACCCCGTGGGCGCGGGCACCTCTTTGTGGGGCCCGACGCTTCCGTTGGCGCAGCTCGAGGCGGCGGGCACGGCGGCCGTGGCAGGGGGGAGAGACTTGCAGTCGGTGCCCGGCCACCACGTCCGCAAGCCCGCACGGCCGACGCGGGCCCGGAGTTCCTGGTGCCGGTGGCAGCGAGCTCCTGGTTGCAGCTCCCACGCTCCTTCGCAGAGGCGCTGCCGGCTGGCGCGCTCACGGGCCTATGGCTTCAGGCCGACGGGTGTTGCAGCGGCACGTTGTGGGTGGAGGTCGAGGTCACCCCCGCAGGCAACGCCTTCTTGGGCCGCGGGTGGCAGACCTTCGCCCATGCCCACGGCCTGAAGGGGAGGCCCACGTTCCACTTCAAGCACGACGGCGCCGCGGCGCTATTCGTCAAGATCTTCGGTGAGGATGGGAGGCGTTTGGAGTGCTGCCCGGTGGGCGGCGGCAGCGGCGATCTTGGAGATGAGCTTGCCCTTGGCGACGGCCGCCATGTCTCCAGCAGCAGCGATACATCCTCCGAGGGGAGCCCGAGCGACGACAGCTATGACGCCCCGCCTCGCCGTCGCGCCCGGACTTCGGGGGGAAGCCAGCTGCGGCGACGCCGCTCCCCTGCCCGGGAAGCGCCCACGCCGACGCGCCACCGCGGCGCCATCAAGGAGGAGGAGGACTCCGACTGAGTGCTGGCGCGCCAAGGCCGGGGCCTCAGGAGTGGCGGCCCCCCAGGGCGGGGGCCCCTTCACCTTCTTTTCTTTTCTTCTGCCTGTAATCAAAATCATGGGGGACCCTTCGGGGTGTATGACGAACCTTGGCGCTTGCACCCTCTTATTAGCACTCTCGTTACGCGTTATGGTCGTTGTGTTACTGTTAACAGAGGCCTCCCTTCGATTGTAGTTAGAGTGCTTAGCTTGATGCGTCCGCGGCGGGCCTCCTCGTCGCGAGGTTTAGCAGTGGCGTCCTGCGAGCTGATAGCGCTTGGAGAGCTTGGGGAGGTTCTTCTTTCCTGCGAATGAGGCAACTTGGGGGGAGCCCCTTTCGGCGCTCTACGTCTGCAGGGCCCGATCCCGTGCATGCCCCACCACCGTTGGGGCATCCGGATCACCAGGACGAGACCAAAGGGGGCGGGGCCTCAATCGCCATTGGGGCCGTCCGGATCACCAGGACGAGACCAATAGCAAACAAGTAGCCACACGACCAGTGAGGCTCCTGAGGCGCAGTGCTCAGGAGCCTCCTTTGACGCTCAAGTGTTCTCTCAGGACCGGGCTGAGACGAAGCAGGTGCCTGTTCACGACGGGAGCCCGGGCCACACCTTCACCATTGGCGCCGGCCTTCCCCCAAAGCTGGAGAAGGCGCTGGTTGACTTCCTCCACACGAACAAGGACGTGTTTGCGTGGGAGGCGTGCGACCTAGTAGGCGTCCCGAGAGAGGTGATCGAACACCACCTAAGGGTGCGCCCCAATGCGCGCCCGGTGAAGCAAAAAGCAAGACGACAAGCACAAGAGAAGCAAGCGTTCATCGTCCAAGAGGTCAGCAAGCTACGGGAAGCTGGTGTTGTTCGGGAGGTACGGCACCCGGATTGGCTGGCCAACCCAGTGATTGTCCCCAAGAAGGGTGGGAAGGAACGCATGTGCATCGACTTCACGAGTCTCAACAAGGCTTGTCCTCAGGACCCCTTCCCGCTCTCGCGCATCGACCAGATCGTGGACTCCACCGCCGAGTGCGATCTGCTATGCTTCCTGGATGCTTTCTTTGGTTACCACCAAATCAAGATGGCGGTGGACGACGTCGAGAAGACGGCTTTCCTTTCCCTGTGCGGCATGTACTGCTACATTTGCATGCCCTTCGGGCTGCGAAACGCTGGTGCGACCTTCCAGCGGTTGATGCGTATTGCCCTGGGGCAGCAGCTCGAAAGAAATGTGGAGGCGTACGTCAATGACATCATAGTCAAGTCGCGAGAGGCGAGGACCCTGATCGAGGACCTGGAGGAGACGTTCGCCAGCCTGCATCGAGTGAACCTGAAGCTCAACCCGGAAAAGTGTGTTTTTGGGGTCCCGTTCGGCAAGCTACTCGGTTTCTTGGTATCGCACCGAGGGATCGAGGCCAACCCAGAGAAGGTCAAAGCAATCGGGAAAATGCGCCCACCTTTGACCCTCAAGGAAATCCAGAAGCTCGTGGGCTGCATGACCTCTTTGGGATGTTTCATCTCCAATCTGGGCGAGCGCGCCCTCCCCTTCTTCAAGATCATGAAGAGGAAGGGCCCCTTCGAGTGGACCCCTGAGGCGGAGGCAGCCTTCGAGGACCTCAAGCGGTATCTAACGAGACCACCTGTCATCATGGTGCCTCGTCCTCGCGAGCCCCTGGTGCTCTACTTGGCGGCCACCCCCCACTCGGCCAGCGCAGCGCTCGTGGCAGTCCGAGAGGAGCGCGCTGGCGCAGGCGCAAAGCAGGGTTGCCCGTGCGGGGCTGCGCAACGCTCGCCGCCTCAGGACGGCGCTCCTGAGGCCCACGACGCTTCATCAACCCGCAGGGTGCCCGAGTCCCTCGCGCCTCATGAGGAGTGGGGCGACGCCAACACCCCGTCCCTCGTCGAGCACCCGGTGTACTACATCAGCACCGTGCTGCGGGACGCGCGTGCGTGCTACCCTATGCAGCAGAAGCTCCTGCTCGCACTCCTCGTCGCCTCAAGGAAGCTGTGCCATTACTTCCAGGGCCACCCCATCAAGGTCGTCTCCGCATATCCCCTGGAGAAAGTGTTGCACGGCCCCAACGCCGCCGGAAGAGTTGCAGAGTGGAACATCGAGCTGCAGGCCTTCCACTTGGAGTTCAGCACCACCAGGGTCATCAGGGGCGCAGCCCTCGCTGACTTCGTGGCGGAGTGGACAGACGCTCCTGACCAGGCGCTAGATGAGGGCCAGTCCCTCGCGCCTGGTGATGAGGCGCCCGATGGCTGGGTCATGCACTTCGACGGAGCCTTCGCACGGCGAGGCGCGGGGGCTGGAGTAGTGCTCATCTCCCCGACCCAGGACAAGCTTTACTACGCCGTGCAGCTTTTCTTCTAATATGGCGAGAAGGTCTCCAACAACATCGTGGAATACGAGGGCTTGATCACTGGCCTCAGGGCCACTGCCGCTCTGGGGAACAAGCGCCTCACCATCAAGGGCGACTCCCAGCTCCTCGTCAACTTTTCCAACAAGGAGTAGAAGCCTAAGGACAAGCACATGGAGGCATACTTGGAAGAGGTACGTAAAATTGAAAAGCGCTTCCAGGGCTTGGAATTGCAGCACGTCTCGCGCGGCGCAAACAAGCAAGTAGACGACATCGCCAAGAGGGCGTCGCGTCGCGAGCCTCAGGAGCCTGGAGTCTTCGAGGAGAGGCTCTTCAAGCCATCAGCGGTACCCCCGGCTACAAGCCCGGCGTCGCTTCAGGAGGAGCTGCCGCCGGCCCCACCCTCAGGCGCCCCAACTTGTGGTCTGGCCTCAGGAGCCCGACTGCTCCTGGCGCTGGAACCTCAGGCCGGCGACTGGACCGAGGAGTTCAAGACATACCTGCTCCGCGGCGCCTTGCCGGAGAAGGAGGAGGACGCGGAGCGCATGGTCCGCCAGGCCACTACTTATTGTTTGCAGGATGGCGAGCTGTACCGCAGGCGCCCCAACGATTTCTCGCTGCGGTGCATATCCGAGGAGCAGGGGCGTGAGCTGTTGGCCGACATCCACGGCGGCGACTGCGGGCACCACTCCTCGTCTCGCACCCTCGTGGGGAAGGTGTTCTGCAGCGGCTTCTAGTGGCCGACGGCGCTCCACGACGCCACCGAGCTGGTCTGATCCTACGAGGCCTGCCAATTTCACGCCAAGCAAATTCACCAGCCCGTGCAGGGTCTCCAGACTATCCCTCTCTCTTGGCCTTTCGCGGTCTGGGGGCTGGACATACTGGGGCCTTTCCCTCGGGCAGCTGGCGGTTACCGCTACCTCTACGTCGCCATCGACAAGTTCACCAAGTGGGCGAAGGTGGAGCCTGTGCACACCATCCCCGCTGGCTCGGCCGTCAAGTTCATCAGGGGTCTCATGAGCCGCTTCAGTGTCCCCAACCATATTATTACCGACAATGGCTCATAGTTCACAAGCAACCTCTTTAGAACATATTGTGCTAACCTTGGAACGCATATATGCTATGCTTCAGTGGCGCACCCACGAAGCAACGACCAGGCTGAGCATGCCAACGCGGAGGTCCTGAGGGGCCTCAATACAAGGAGATTCAAGAAGAAGCTTGAGGCCTGCAGTAGGGGTTGGCTCGGTGAGCTTCAGTCCGTGTTGCGGTCCATCCGCACCACCGCGACTTAGCCCACCGGCGAGACCCCATTCGTCCTCGTCTACGGGGCATAGGCGGTCCTCCCGCAAGAGGTCAAGCATCACTCCCCGCGGGTCTTGGCATTCGACGAGGAGCGTCAGGATGCCTCGCGGGGGACAGATCTTGTGCTCGAGGAGGAGGCCCGTCGCCAAGCCTCGCTCCATGCAGCGAGGTACCAGCAGGCGCTGCGGCGCTACCACTGCCGCATCATCCGCTCCAGGACCCTCGAGGTGGGTGACCTCGTCCTGAGGCGGGTCCTCTACAGGGAGGGCTTTCATGAGCTCTCGCCCATGTGGGAGGGCCCGTGCAGGGTCACCCGTGTCTCCAGGCCTGGTGCCATACGCCTGGAGACACAGGACGGGGTCCCCATCCAGAATGCCTGGAACATCCAGCACCCCCGGAAGTTCTACCCGTGACACTCTCACGTAATAATGAGTGGGCTGTATACGCCCGGGGTCCCCCGAGGACGCGGAGGGGCCCCCACCCACGCCCAAGTGGAAGCCCCATGCTCCGCGCTGGCGGACGACACGGTCCTACAATGACTATGCCCACGCCTAGTGGAAGCCCCATGATTCGCGCTGGTGGGAAGACTAGCTTAGGTGCCGGACGCGGTTGTTCATTGCTCTCTTTTGTAACCAAATTTGCCATTTTTTGGAATGAAACTTGAAGTTTTCGCGTCTTTTCCTGAAAAAAGGGGTGGGAATTTTTCTCCTTGCAGCGTTTCCCGTTTTAATGTCTCGTTTTTATAAGGTTTGGCACCTGCCAGTTTTCTCTCTCGCGCGCGCCCCGCGAGCGGGGGCCGGACACGGTGTGCACCTCGCCAAAGCCTTGGCATCCTAATCCTCGCATGATGCTCTCGAGCGAGCCAGCAGGCGCATATTGCCTCAGGCCCCCGGCCTCAAGAGCGCTCATCTCCTAGCCTTGCCGGGCATCGCGACCCGACATGCCAGCGACGATCGACCCTCGCTCGGGGGCTCCAACCAAAAATGGTCGCTGAGAGGAGGATGACCAAGGAAAGGGAAATCATGATTTGGCCCGTTTTCAAGGAACCCTAACCCTATGTAAAGCACGTTTCAGCGCCTTCGTGGGATGCGGTGCCTTGAGGAGGCACCTCCGGAGGCCCCGACTCCTCGCCAACCCACCCCCCAGGAGCCTCGCGAGCGGCGGGCACCTCTCGAGGCTACAAAGCTGCCTAGTCTACAAGGAAGAAGCCCCCGGCAAGATCTCCGAGCTGCCACGGTGCTCCAGCTGCACCTCACGACGCAGGAACCCGCCACGAGTACGCCAAGCTAAGTTATCCTAATCGCGACAAGCAGGAACTTTCAATTGGTAGCAATATAAACACCAAAGTATGAGATGAAAAAACGCTAACATAAAGGCGCAAGCGCCATAATTCATTACACTCCCCCACGGGGCCCTCCGTGATTCTTGATGCAGGAAGTAAAAACAACAAAAGATGGCCTAACGAGGACCGCCACTCCTGAGGCTTGGCTCTGGCGCCGCCCGCGCTCAGTCAGAGTCCTCCTCCTCCTTGACGGTGGCACAGCGACAGGGCGGCTCGATGGCCTCCGGGGCAGGGGCACGGCGCCGCGACGGCTTGCCGCCCTCCTTGGTCCGAGCGCGCTGACGAGGCGACTCGTTGTAGTCGTTGTTGCTCGAGCTTCCCCTGGAAGAGGTGTCGCTGCTGCTGGAGGTGATGCGGCCATCACCAAGGGCAAGTTCACCGCCGAGGAAGCCGCCACCGCGATGGTTGTCGCCGGCGGAGAGGTGGTTGTTGTCGCCGCCGTCGCCCTCCGGGCAGCACTCCAAGCGCCTGCCGTCTTCCCCAAAGATCTTGACGAAGAGCGTTGCCACCCCGTCATGCCTGAAGTGGAGGGTACACCTCCCTTGCAAGCCGCGAGCGCGGGCGAACGTCTAACACCCGCGGTTGAGGAACACGTAACCCGCAGGAGTGACTTCGACCTCCACCCATGAGGCCTCGCTACAGCGGCCGTCGGCCTGCAGCCATAGGCCAGCAGGCCCTCCGACCAGCAGTGCCCCTGCGAGAAGCGCGGGAGCTGGAGCCAGATGATTGCCGGCCTGTCCTCCCACACGACGAACTCCTGGGCCGCGTCGGCCGTGCGGGATCGCGGGCGGGGTGGCCGGGCGCCCGCCACAGGTCTCCCTCCTTGGCCACGGCTACCGCGGCCACTCGCGCGGGAGGGAGCCTTCCCAGGGCTGCCAGAGGCAACACCTGCCCTCACGGGGGTGCGCCCACGCCCTCGGGGGCCACCGCCGGTGTTGCGGCATACTTACGGGGACGGCCACGACCCCTCTTGGGCGGCGGCGAGTCCGGTCCCTCCAGGAGGGCCTTCCCCTTCTCGGCGGCAGAGAACCTCCTCACTGGTTCCATGACCGTGGAAGCGACGGATTGGAGTGAAGAGGCGAGAATAAGACGGGCTAGGGGGCTCTGTCCCCCTCACCCACTTATAGTTGATTGGAGGCCAACCGGCGTCCCTCCGCATTCTGGGCAATGATGGCCCCGCAGCATGCGTCAGCCCTTGTCAGTTGGGGCGGTTGCCGAGGTGACGTGGGGAAGTGGAGGCATCTGCACCCCGTCGTGCGCCACGCGTCGAGCCTGGCTCGCAGGTGATTGGGGCCCGCGGCGCTTCGGCCTTCCTTCCTTGGCTTCGCCCCGAAGCCAGCCCGAGCGCGCCATGGGCCCGAGGGCTACTGTCGGCGTTCTGGGATCGGGGGTACCCAGACCTGCCTGCCTGCGGCCCAGCGCGTGGCCCACCTTGACGTCCCGGTATGGCCTGGCAACAAACCCCCCAAGACAAGACCCTCGTGAGGGCCCCAGCCTCGCGAGGAGAATGACGCCAAGACCTCTAGGGGAGCGGCCTCCCCAGGTTGCCTCCCGAGGAGCGGAGATTCCTATGCAGGTACCCAGCCTCAGGAGGCTGCGATGACGTGAGCCATGACGACCATGGCCAGTGGGCGCAGAAGGGACAGTTTCCTCTTTCGTGCTAAGGAGGCAAGGACGTACGCGGGTTCCCAAGGGATCCCCCAAAGGTTTCCATTCCGGTGCAACAAGACCAAGACCACGAGCTCAGCAGGACAGATGTCATTGCCGAGCCCACCACTGCGTCATGCTCAGTTGCTTTGCAGGCGAAGTCCACCTTTAGTCAGGATAAGATGTACATCTTGCCCCCCTTCAAAATTGGCCATTGTGGGGTCCCTTCCTGCCTGTGCGATGAGGGAAGAGGACCAAGGCCGTTATAAATAGGGACTAGCCTCCACCGTAGAAGGGAGATCGATCGACCCTCACTCAAGAGCCCTCGCGAGGTCACTCACCATTGTACTAGTTCATCCCCAAACCTCCTCGTGAGGCCAATCCACCAAAAGCAGGAGTAGGGTTTTACACCGCGTGGTGGCCTGAACCTGGGTAAATGTCTGCGTCCCTCCTCTTGTTCGCTCGTACGTATTCGGCAAGGCTTGGCTGCGAAGTGGCGAGCTTGAGGCCAGGGCTGGTGGAGATCTTCGCACACGCCCCCGAGTTTGAACCTTCTTGGGTCTGCGGAGCCCCGATTCCGACAGTAATTATAATTTTTATTGTTCCATACTACTATATTATCATTCTTGGATACTTTATTTGCATTTATATGATGTTTTATATCATTTTTGTGAACTAACCTATTAACCTAGTGCCAGTGTCAGTTGTTGTTTTCTACTTCTTTTTGGCCTTTCAGGAATGCTGTACCAAATGAAGTCCAAATGCCCCGAAACTTTTTGATGATTTTTTCTTGACAAAAATAGGACCTATAAGCTTCGTAGGGAGACCAGAGGCCACATGAGGTGGCGCTAATCCAACAGGGCACGCCCAGGGGGGTGGCTGCGCCCTGATGGCTTGGAACCACCTCCCACGACCTCCTGACGTAATTTCGCCTCTATATATTCTCTAAAATCGGAAAAACACCCGAGATCCAGCCAAAATACTTTTTCCGCACCCGCAAGTCTCTGTTCCAATGGGAGGTGATCGAGGCGAAGTTGTCCCTGTCTTTCGATGGGATGTGACTATCGTTTATGGTGGAGTAGACTTTGACGATCCGACTACAAACGTGTGAAGAAGTCGCGCCTTAGAAATCGCTAAACCAACTCCAGGAGGTTATTGACCATGCCGGAGCACGGTCAACCTGACCACGAGGGTCTGTTTCCTGCACGCGAAAAAAAAACAAGCAAGAAACTGTAATTGCAATCTGGATATTGCGAATATAAGAGGAAAGATTTATTGATGAAAGAGGGGTTCTTTGACGTCTTGGTCTGGTTGTAGAACACAAATGAAGGACGCAAAGTTGCAGCTATGGCAAACTTTTAATCTAAACAAAACCCAAGTCTAAACGGCACCCTAAGGGTTGTATATATGGGGAAATAGAGGTGAATTTCATGACCCCTTGGAGGACAGGTGCAAAACCAATCCTAACTCTGTTTCCCCACACATACGGACTCTAAACACAGCCTATAATGCGGTATTTTGAAATTACATGGGCCTAGTCAAAAAATAAGGTGATGCAACACCTATAATAGCCCATGGATGAAATTTATGAAGTGGCATCTTGTATATTTCGTCCGAGCCTTCATGCTCACCTTATGGTGGCTTCAAAATGCGAAAATCACCACTGGAAACTCCATTGTTCTTTCCTGCGGGGGCACCTTCTTCTCCATGCTTGATGCCGCTTCAATGGCCATGCTTCTTGTCCATGTTAGGTCCTTCAGTCATAAGTAAAACAAAAGTATCTAATTTAGGCAGCATCATATGTTCATGAACATTAGAAGGATTTCCAAGAAATGAAAGTACCTGGTAATTCAATTGGCGTGCGTGAGCTCTACTAATTGGTCCCGTATGTACAGCAGCAGGGGTTGTGGGGGTAACAATGGTATTGATGTCCTCATCATCCTCCCCTTCTTGAAATGAAGTCGTCCTCGACGGAAGCTCATCTTCCTCACCCAAATAAGGCTTCAAATCTGCAATGTTAAAAGTAGGAATAACCTCAAACTCTGGAGGCAGCTCTAGTTTATATGCATTATCATTTATTTTCTCTAACACCTTAAAAGGACCATCAACACGTGGCATTAGCTTTGACTTGTGCAAATCAGGAAATCTATCCTTAGGCAAATGTAACCAAACAAGATCTCCAGGTGCAAAGACAACATGTTTTCTACCCTTATCTCCAGTAAATTTGTATTTGGCATTCATACACTCAATGTTTTCCTTAGTTACCTCATGCATTTTTAAGATCAATTCAGCATGTTGTTTAGCATCAAAATTAACCTTCTCTTAAGATGGAAGAGGCAACAAATCAATAGGTGCACGAGGTATGAATCCATACACAATTTGAAAAGGGCACATCTTAGTAGTACAATGCAATGAATGATTATAAGAAAATTCAATATGAGGCTAGCATTCTTCCCACATTTTCAAGTTATTCTTCAAAACAACCCTAAGCATAGTATACAATGATCTATTGACTACTTCAGTTTGTCCATCGGTTTGGGGGTGACATGTAGTACTAAAAAGTAGTTTAGTCCCCAACTTAGCCCATAAACATCTCCAAAAGTGGCTAAGAATTTTAGCATCATGATCTAAAATGATTGTATTTGGCACACCATGCAAGCGAATAATTTCACGAAAGAACAAATCAGCAACATTAGCAGCAGCATCACTTTTATGACATGGTATAAAGTGTGCCATTTTTGAAAATCTATCCATGACAACAAATATGCTATCCCTCCCCTTCTTTGTTCGAGGTAAACCTAAAACAAAGTCCACAGATATATCCTCCCAAGGAACACTAGGTACAGGCAAAGGCATATATAAACCATGAGGATTGAGTCGTGACTTAGCTTTTTGACATGTAGTGCAGCGACCAACAAAACGCTCAACATCCCGTCGCATCTTTGGCCAAAAGAAATGTGTAGCAACTACATCCTTCGTCTTCTTCACAACAAAGTGTCCCATTAATGCTCCTCCATGCGTCTCTTGCAACAACAAAAGACGAACAGAGCTAGTTGGAATGCATAGCTTGTTAGCACGGAACACAAATCCATCATTAATGAAGAACTTGTTCCATGTTCTCCCTTCTTTACAATTATGCAACACATCTTTAAATTCAACATCATGCACATATTGATCTTTGATTGTCTCGAAACCAAATATTTAAAGTCAAGTTGTGAAAGCATAGTATAACGACGAGATAATGCATCAGCAATAACATTTTCTTTTCCCTTCTTGTGTATAATGACATAAGGGAAAGTTTCAATGAATTCAACCCATTTAACATGTCTACGGTTCAGTTTTGCTTAACTTTTAATATGTTTCAAAGATTCATGATCAGACAGTATAACAAATTCTTTGGGTCATAAATAATGTTGCCATGTTTCCAAAGTCCGAACAAGAGAAAACAATTCCTTATCATAAGTAGAATAATTCAGACTAGGCCCACTCAATTTTTTTCAGAAAAGTATGCAACAGGTTTACCATCTTGTAATAACACACCTCCTAATCCAATTCCACTAGCATCACATTCAAGCTCGAAAGTCTTATTCAAATCAAGAAGTTGGGGTATCTTAGAGATATGCCCTAGAGGCAATCATGTATGATGATATTTCCTATATGTTTATGAATAAAGGTAGTCCTTGGACATTATCAAGATGTGTGTTAACAAGTACGTGACTTGTTTGTGAGACTATGCATTGTATGATGACTATCCTAAATGGTCCCTAGTCGTAAAGGTTGTGTGGACGCTCAGCCACTTAGACTAGCATATGACATGGTGGATGGTCCGGTCTCATTGGCCATGTAGCATTGGATGCTAGCCGGATAATATGGACTCAGAAAGATCTGGTCGGATTTGACGTAGTCGGATCCGAATTGAGATAAGGTCTGAGTTGGACAGAACCAACTATGAGACGCAGCGATATGTCATCTGTGAGTCTCTAGTACAACATAAGTTTGATGTCCTAAGACCTGAGCTAACGCATGTACTCGGGATGGTGATAGACCTGCTTTGGGCCGACCAAACGCTACTCCGTAATTGGGTAGTTATAAAGGTGGGTTTCGGGCTTATCCTGACCCATGCTGTGAGACATGGTTGAGCAAGATGGGATTTGCCCCTCCGATCAGGAGAGATATACTCTGGGCCCCTCGTGTGATCCGACCTGGATAAGCATGGCCATGCGATGAGGATTATGAGATAATCCGAAGTGTTGGTCGGATTCACCGGAACGAGAAAGAGGTCGGGCTAACACAAGGATGACATACTAGCCTTGAGCCCGACAACATATATCGTGCGGCAAAGGGAACAGAAGTATGAAGTACAGGTTCGCCTAACCGGCTTCATCGTACACTTGGAGTCGGCACGCTTTGCTAGAGGTCGCTACCGACTAGTCGAGCCGGATGTGATCTGACTCGCGACCAAGTGAACGAGAACCTAAGAGGTCACGCGCTTAAGGGAAGGAACATGTGGGCTTTAGGATCCGTGCGAGGACCAAGAGTTGAGCCCGCGCCGGATGCCAATATATATTGGAGGTGCGGCACACCCATTTGGTTGATCGCTTGGGCGCCGTCATTAGGGCTTTGCATGTGTTGCAACTAGCCACCTCACTCGCCGCCGAACTGTGTGATCGGACCTAGCAGTCCACCGCATGGTGTTCCTCCTCCACGCGCGGATACCGTTAGAGGCGGTGCACTTGTGCCGCTCCGGCAAACCTGTACGTGTTATCCGGCGACCGGCAGTTCGAGGGAGATCGGACCGGCTGTTCGTGAGAGATCGGACGAGAAGGAGACGGACCTCGTGGACGCGCTGCCCCAACTCTACTTCTGCAGCACGGCACTACGCGTCTAGTGGTAACGATTTGTGATCCATCTCTGTAGCATGTTCTTGGATGTTCTGCGCATAGGAAAATTTTAATTTGCATGCGATGCACCTACGGTAGAACCCAACAAGGTAAGGGAGCATGTGTTAACTTATCGTTCAATACTGTGAAGACTTCTTCCTGTGCGGCACCCCAACCAAAAGGCACATCCTTCTTTCTAAGCTCATTGAGAGGTGCAGTAATGGTGTTGATATCTCTCACAAAACGTGATGCGGAGCATCCTACGGACTTCACCATGGCAAGAGTCCCTTTTCCAAGTGACGCGTGCAACAAATACTTCATACGTACAAAGGTGAATCTTCTCCTTTACATGTGTCAACTTGTGCCCTTCGAGGATGGTATACTACGTGACCCCTCTCTCGTGTGCATGCATAGGTGTGAGCGGAGCTACACATTCATCGAGAAGGAGTCCAAGCTCAAGAGTACGACTACACCATCCGTGAGGGAAGCTTGGAAGCGGAGACGGAAGAAGACGGAGTTGCGGAAGTCTACAGCGGCCAGACGACAGGAAACCATCGGACGTCCGGCACTCTACAGCGGCTGGACGACCGACGCCCTCCGGACATCCGACAACTTTCAGCGTTCGGACGTCCGAACCCATCCAGAAATCCAGCGCCAAGACACCCGCACAGAAATGACGGAAATCCGAAGACCTCCGGACGATCGAGCCACACACGTCCGACACCCTCCGGATGTCCGGTCCTTCGTGAGCCGTCGAACGTCCGACATCATCCGGACGTCCGGACCCATCTGTGCGTAGCCGCGGCCCATGTCCTTAAATCTCTCTCCCACTTACCCCTTCGTGGCTAAGACTATATATACTCTTCCCCCACCTCCATTCTAGGGTTAGCAATGCTTTAGCTCATTTAGTTGAGCCTAGCTCCTTCCACTACCTCTCCCATGGAGTAGATGCCTCTATGAGAGAAGACCCCCTAGTGGATGTCAAGACCCCTTGCGAGGGAAGATCCCTAGTGGATTCAAGGCCCCATCTCCCCATGGGATTTGGGATGAACTCTACCATGTATCCTCTTTCCCTTTGCTGTTCTTGTATCTTTGTGGATCTTATGTGTATGTGAGTCTAGTGGATGTGTGATTGGACTTGTTCTTGAGTGTTTCTCTTCTGATTTCTCCTCGTTCTTCCCCGTGTTCTTCGTGTTTTCGTGGAATCCCCCTCAAAATCGTGAAAGATCGAAACACACGGGTCTGCCCCATATCATCTTGGTATCAAGAGCCACATTTCTCACGAATTTGTTGTCCTCGCCTTCGTTTTCTAGCCTAATTTTGTGTGTTTTTGTCCAAATTCGAAAATCCCCACAAAAATAGCCATAACAAAATTTCATGGATTTGTTGGTTCTTGTGAGATTTTGTTGATTTTGATCCATGAAATTCGTGTTTGACAAGTAGATCTAGCTTTCCCACCGCGAAATCCACCCAATTTTTCTTTTTTTCCGATCAATTTTGACCCCGAAAATCAAATTTTCCGCCCCAAAATGCATCCCGGATCTGAGATCTCGAGTTGACCCAGACCCACCGGACGTCCAACCTTTTCCGGACGTCCGGACCCTTCCGAACCGTCAAACGTCCGACACTTTCAGGGCGTCTAGAACCCCTAAACAGAGCCGAAATCTCAGTTTTCCGGACCTTCCGGACGTTCGACCTCTGGACATCCGTCACTTCTCGGACGTCTGACACCTGTAGAAACTGACTTCGGTTGATTCTTGTTTCGGCCATAACTAATTCATCTGAGGTCCGATTTTGACGTTCTATAGCTTGTTGGATAGCTATTGACACCACCCATCCCACAAAAATACTTCCAACACCATTTGACTCCATCAAAATTTTGCATATTTGGCATGTTTGCCTAGGCGACCAGCATAACTTCCGCATAGCCATCCCACCATACATTTCCTCCAACCTAACCCAATTTTTTTTGAGATTTTGAGTTGCGGTGTCCATTTCCTAAGGTGTTTAGGCTAATTAGGGACAGCTCTACATCGAGAACACTGCCGCTCATCATCGCCTCGGCCTCGACATCGACATCGACCACTTTGCCTTTTGGCACCCCAACCGTAAGGAAGGACGGTAATCTCGACGACATCATTGTCCATTTCCTTGCCATTGCATTGATCGCTTCGAGCCTATTGCGTACCTTACCCATTGAGACTAGCGAGTTGAGAATTGTCGGGCCACATTACTTGTGCACCGTAGTGATACTCTTATGCCGCATAGCTAGCTTTAGCGTGCAAACATCTTGTTATCTACATTGTGCCATAAGTCTCTCCCGTGCATATCCAACATACTTGTCTCATATCTTGGTTCAACCATCAAGCATACAGAAAAAAAAGAGAAAAAGCTTTTAAGCAAAAGAGGAGATACAAAGAGCTTATAAGCAATAGCAATAGCATTGAGCCATTTTGCATAGTAGATACTCTTGGATCATACATACATAGCATACTTGGGATTGAAGACGGCATGTTTACTCTCATAGGTTGGTGCACAAGCGCGTTTAGCCCATTTGAGCAATCGAGCTATTGTGTCTTCTAGTATCCGTGCAACACGAGCTTTTCGCGAGTCTCTCACATTTTGTGCTCATTCCTTGGTTATGCGGATCCCATTTATCTATCCGTGTGTGTGTTCCTAGTGCCACCATCGCTATTGATCTATTTGCTTTGCATTGCAATTTTGTGAATCTTCCTCGACATTTTTTATATCTTGGATTAACATTTTCTTGAATTTTGTGCCACTTGTCCTAACCAAGCCACTCGATAAGCTTTACTTTGTAGGTGTGAGTGAACAAGTCATGTACCAATTCCCCTATTCTTTCATTCCACATTGATAGAAATGGGATACATCCTCAACTTTGGGAATGGTATATTGGTATTGTTTATCTCATTTCCTACTCACCCTTGCTCGAGTCTTGTGATGGATAGGCAAGGCACATCATCTCCTTCGGTCTACAACAACAACGACAAGTTCGATGCCATGAAGAACTTCATCGACGCCAAGATAGATGCTCAAATGGAAGAGCTCAAGGTCATCATCAACACCGACAAGAGGTCTTCCTCATCTTCTAGAAGACGCTCAAGTGCACATGCTTTCGAGCTATCATCTCCGGCAAGATCACTTCGGCATCGACACCATCACCGGCTTGAAGAAATAATGACGCCAACATCAAGGCGTCCAACAAAGAACAAGTGTGAAGGTCACGAGCTCGACACCAACCACCGCTTGATGATTTCACCACCTTGTAACGCCCACGATGCAATCCTATCCTTATTTTGGCACGAGGGCCTCGACAGGGATAGAAGTGCATCTCGTCATTTCGCAAGAATGGATATCATTACAAGTACATGTAAAGAAGAGATGAGTATATGGAATTGGTTTACACTCGCCACAAGCTAAATCAAGATCACATCAATATAACAACATATACAATCATCATACATAAGAGCAGGGTCCGACTACGGATGAAATCAAATGATATACTGACATCCATCCTTGCTATCCTAGGCTGCCGGCCTGGACCCATCTTAGATCGATGAAGAGGAAGAAGAAGAACTCCAGATCAAAACAAGCATCGCTCTCACATCAAAGCATCGCGTTACCTATACCTGCATCTGTTGTTGTAGTAATCTGTGAGCCACGGGGACTCAGCAATCTCATTTCCAAGGGTATCAAGACTATTAAAGCTTAATGGGTGAGGTATGGTTAAGTAGTGAGGCTGCAGCAAGCACTAAGCATTTATTTGAGTGGCTAACTTACGAGTACAAGAATAAGGAGGGATGATTGTCGAATAAACGGACGTGAACTAGTAATAATCACTAAGTGATCATGAACACCTACTTACGATCAAACATAACCCCACCGTGTTCTCTCTCGGATCAGAAATTCCCGAGAAGAGACAGTCACAGTTACGCACATGGTTGGTGTATTTTATTTGAGTTTACTTCAAGTTTACTATGACCGGGTGTTAAACAAAGTTTCCAGGTTGCCACGTAACCGCGGGCATGGCTTTTCGAAAGATTTAACCCTGCAGGGGTGCTCCAACTCATCCATCACAAACTAACCACACGCCACGGGAATAACCTCGACCAAGAATCCCGTGATTTCCTAGGCAATTCCGTTGGAAAACCGCAACCTCGAGATGGCCCAAAGTATTATCGTAATTCCTCGCACAAGATGTTCGAGAAAGGTAAAACAAATCTAGCAAGGCCGCCCGACGTGTCGACGAACCCGATAGGAGCCGCGTATCTCGTTCTCAGGACACAACGGATGAGCTATGGTTACCACGCCAATCACCAAGTTGCCCCGGGTAGCGTTAATAAGCTGCTCTGGATTGGACCAACACTCATGAGGAGCACTGGCCCGGGTTGTTGATTAATTATCCACGGGGTCCGGAAAGTCCCTATGCAATTTTATTAGTTATTAGGCAAATGTAGTACCAATGTTGGACCTTGCCAGACAAGCTTTATCCTAAAACGAAAGTCAAGGGGGTCCCATAACAACCCCGAGCATGTTAGGAGCGCAAAATATGGAACATAACACCGGTACACAAGTAACTAGGGCAGCAAAAGTGGAGCAAAACACCGAGCAAAAGGCCAAGCCTTCCACCTTTTACCAAGTATATATGTGCATTAAATTAAATAGCAATAATATTATGATATATCAAAAATATCCATGTTGGCACATGGAACCAATTGCACCTGCAACTAGCAACGCTATAAGAAGGGCTGAGCAAGCGGTAACATAGCCAAACAATGTTTTGCTAGGATGTGGAGGGGTTAGAGTCTTTTCATGGCAATTTGGGAGGCTAGACAACAAGTGGTAGGTAGCGAGACAACGATAGAAACGAGATAACTAGCATGGCAATGATAGTAATGGTATCCAGGGAAATGGTCATCTTGCCTGAGATCCCGCTTGGAAGAAGAACGAATCCCTGAAGTAGACGAACCACGTAACCGAACGGATCCTCACACTCCAAAGCGGTTTCGGAACTCTAACGAGAAGAAGCAAATCGGAAACAACAATCAACACATGATAAACACCACAACATATGCACAACATAATGCACAAGCAATGATGATGCATGTCAAGTTTAAATATGCAAGGCATGGCATGGCAAGAAGCAACAGTCAAACCCTACACATTAAGTGAAGCTCAATATGCAACGGATTGCATATTGACGAAACTCCACATTCGAATTACTTAGTTCACTCTCGTTAGGTACTCATCAATATTAAATGTTGTTAACATGGGTGGTCATGGCATAAGGTGAAGATGGAATTACGCAATCTTAAATGGAGAAGGAGAACATACATATAACCAAATAGTAACTCTCCATATTAATAGAAATACGGTTAATGTTGTTTAACTAACAATCTTTTTAAATGTTGTTAATCATGGAAAGAGGTGAAGCATGAACAACTACATCATCTAGGCATTTTAAATGAGGCCGGAAGCAATATATAGCATTTTCGAAACAACCTCATAAGCATATTATGAATTTGGTTCGGATCTGGCTAACACATATTTTAGAGTTGGTAAACAGCAAAAGTAATTTCACCATGTGATTCTACACATTTTTCTAGTCAAGTTTCATATATAGAACTTTTAATTAGGCAATTAATGATACAAACCATTTTAGCATGCTATTAGGCAATTTTAATGCAACAACATTTTAGATGTTTTAACATGGATGCGGATGACAATTTAAGTTAGATGCAATCTTATGAAAACGTTAACATATAACATGATATGGAGCATTTGTCGCCACGACAAAAAGAAAGGGGTGTCATGGCGGCGAAAACGGAAATGATGCCGCGGCAACATTTCGGTCATCCGGCAACTCTTCGAGATGCCGGTGCAAAAGAAAGTGTGGTCGTGTGTGTGTCATGCAAAGAGGGTGGGGTGATCCCGGTTACTGGGTTCCCACGCGTCGGTGACAAGCAACGAAGAGCGTGCGAGTACCGAATCGGACAAGGTGCAAACATAGGGTGCATCTCAACAAACACATGCATTTGATAATGGGTGGTCGCCTCGACGGTTATACCTTCAAGGCACAATTTTGGAGCAGGTCAAGTCAAAGCGGAGAAGATGTTCAAGGGTCGTCGCGGACGTCATGGAAGTAGTTGTACTCATGTCGTAGAGGAAGTAGTCGTTCACTCGATGGTCTTGTCGGATCCAAGACGACAACAGTTGTACACGTGTCGTAGTGGTACTCTCGTCGGTAGTTGTACACTGGTCTTTGGTGAAGGTAGTCGTACATGCGCGTAGACGAACTTGACGGGTCGTCGACACCCTGGTACTTGGCGTCCTCTCGACCTTGACAGAGATGAAACGGAACTGCGACGGTCAAACGCAGTTAGGCCCCAGGTCTTGCGAGACTTGCATGAACCAAAACGAAGCAAAGCAAGCACCTGGTTGCGACAGTGGTTGGCTACAGGACTCTGGTGGTGGCGGATGGGCGCGGTGGTGAACGTGCCCGAAGGCAGCAGGCAGGGAGCATGCATCGAGCAGAGTAGGGGGGGCGCCCATGGAAGGAGGTGGATCGACGGGCGGGGAGGAGCAGAGGAGCACCGGAGGTCGCGACGGAGGCTCCTGGGCGAAGCACGGCAGCGGGGCTTGGGTCAGAGGAGCTTCTTGAGGCGCTGGAGTTGACCGAAAGTAGGAGCAGAGGAGGCAAGGTCGGGCACAGGGTCTGCTGGCAGAGGTCGCCGGCGTGGGAAGAAGGAGGAGGACAGCAGGGCCGACGATCGGCGAGCATGCACACGGGGAGCAGCAATGCAAGCACGACGCCATGGGGATGGAGGTGCTCATGAGCAGGGAGGAGCAGAGGAGGGACCGGGGAGAGGCGACTCGCCGGACGGGCAACAGGCTCGTCGGGCGACGCGAGGACGAGCACACGCGCGGGGAAGAGGAAGGAGGGGGGGCGATAGCTCCGATGGAGCTCCGGCGAGGCGCGGGGAGAGCTTGAACCCAGACTACGGAACGAGGGCGCGGCGGCTCAGAGGCGATGGGGCCGAGCGGGGCTCGAGCGGCGGCTCGAGCGGGCGCTCGCGGCGGCGGGGTTTGGAGGCGCGGAAGAGGTGGGCTCCATGGGAGGCGAGCTCGAGGGAGAGCGGGTCGGTCGTCTCCCCTGGTCGCGATGTGTGTGCGTGTGTTGGGTGGTGGCGAGGGAACGAGAGGGTGAGGGAGAGATCGAGAGAACAAAGGGGATCGGGCTGCCTGCTAGGGTTAGGAGGGGGGCGGCTGGGCCAAATGGGCCGGCCTTGTTGGGCTGGCAAAATATCCAGGAGGTCTAGTTGACTATGCTGCCCTCTCCTTTTTTTCATTTACAAAAAATATAAAGAAAGAAAAGGAGAGAAGAAAAAGGTTAGAGAAAGAATTTATGCATGGAGTTAATTTCCTGGACTCACAAAAAAATGTGCTTGGTCCACAAAAGATAGAAGTTGGCATGAATGCAAGGATAAATTCAAACTCATTTGAATCAATTCAAAAGGTTTGAACTAAGACAAGGTTTTAGAAGTGTCCAAAAAAATGTTGAGAATTTAGGAGGAGCCTCGATAAATGGAAAAAGAATTATTGACAAGGTTCGAAGGCGAAACTTGAAGAAGAAAAAGGCATGGGGCTATTTTGCAAGTGTGTTATGGTTAATTCCTAGTTAATGGAATACTCTTTATAGCTCCCTAAAATAATGGGAGGATATGTTATAAAGAGAAATCACCATGTGAATTCCCTCAATTTAAATAGATCAAGAGATCTGTATAATTTTTTTATTGGAGTTATGAAATTTGGTTGCAAATTTTAATGGCATGATGGCATGATGCAATGCAAAATAAATTAGAGGAACTAATATAATAATAATAATGCAAAGAATCGGTTTCGGGCTGTTACAACTCTCCTCCACTAACAAGAGATCTCGCCCCAAGATCTTAGAATGAGAAAGGGAAGAGAAAGAGGAAAGGCGGAGGTAAAACTTAGTTGCTTCTTTGACAAACGAGTGAACCCTACGATCCTTGAAGGTTGGAAAGAGATGAAGAATGACATGAGGAACAAGCAAGAATTCACAAGAAATTTGGGCAACACTTCGGTAGGAAAGAGAAGCTAAACTTGACCAAATGGAAAGAACTGAAGAGAGGAAACAACACTCCGGTTAAATGAATAAGCAAAGCAAGAACATGATCTTGACAAAACAAGATGATAGATTGAAGAAAGCAACATCACAATGCCTCCGGACCAAAAGAATAGAATCTAGATCATTGGAGAGAAAAGCATGGAGAAGAAAAAGACAACTTCAACTACAATTTGATTTGGAAACTATCATTACCAAAAGAGATTGAACGGAGTTGTTGGAACATCAACAACGAAAAGGATAGACTTGTTATGGGCTTAGGGAAAACATGTCAACACTATGAGGTGACAACCGGCCACTAACGGAAACAAAGATTACTTGGGAGCAGTAAGATATGCAAAACTTCTTACACCAATAGGATACATAGAGAACTTGGATCATTGATAACACCATGATAGCAACAATACTTAGGAGATGGCTTTAGGTGAAATCCAATCCAAGATAGATCCAAGGAAGACAAATGTGTTTAAATATCTTATTCTTGATAACTTCTCTTCGAGACTCCTCATGAATCAAGAATGATAAAACACCATCGCAAAAGATAAGGGAGAAAGCATTGCACTTTGAAATGCAAGAGAGCGAATACTTGAGAAACTACCACAAGAATCTCGAAGAACACTTTGAGAAAGAATTACATCCTTAATGAACCACCAGGAAGAGCCTCCATATATAAAAAGAATGATGAAAAGAAATGAAGGTTGAAAAGAATGAGATTATGACCTTGCAAAGATTTATATGGAGGCCCATCCTCATTCTCAAATTGGATTTTGAAAAGGCTTTTGATTCCATTGAACATGAAGTCATTCTGCAAATATTGAAATGCAAAGGCTTCAACTCTAAATGGATTAACTGGATACAACAGTTCCTTACATCTGGTTCATCCTCTGTTCTACTTAATGGAGTGCCAGGAAAGCAGTTCCAGTGCAAAACTGGTGTGAGACAAGGGAACTCAATTTCACCACTTTTGTTTGTATTGGCTGTTGACCTCCTTCAGTCAGTGGTAAATGATATGTTGCACAAGGGCCACATTCAGTTGCCAATTCCATGCCATGACAAGGACTTTCCTATTGTTCAGTATGCTGATGATACTTTGATTATCTTCCCAGCAGTTGAGGAACAACTCATAGCCTTGAAAGAGATGTTGAAGGTGTTTTCACAATCAACTGGTTTGCACATTAATTATCACAAGTCATCAATGGTCCCAATCAATGTATCTCCAGAAGAAACTATGAGACTGGCAAAGGTTTTTGATTGTAAGGTTGGAACCATGCCTTTCACTTATCTTGGTTTGCCAGTTGGTACCACCAAGCCCAGGATGGAACATCTTATGCCCTTGGTTACCTGTATGGAAAGAAGGATGTCTTCTAGTTCTTCTTTTTGGCTCAGGGTGGTAGACTGCAATATTTAAATTCTGCCCTATCTTCCCTGCCAATCTTTTTCCTATGCAGTTTATCAATCCCTCCAGGTATACTCAAGCAACTGGAAAGGATTCAGAGGCAATGTTTCTGGAGAAGGAACGGGAAGGAGCATTCTCCATCTCTTGCTGCTTGGGAGCTGATTTGTAGACCCAAAAATAAAGGAGGCCTTGGTATTCTCAATCTGGGATTACAGAATGCAGCCCTGTTAATGAAACATGCTCATAAGTTTCTGAATAGGAGGGATTTGCCATGGATTAATCTAATATGGAACACATATTATCATGAGAGGGTACCTCAGGGTACAGAGCCATGTGGGTCATATTGGTGGAAGAATGTGCTAAAGTTGATGGATAATTTCAGAGAAGTGACCTGGGTGCAAGTTAACCAAGGGGACACAGTGCTGTTCTGGGAGGACAAATGGCGCATTGGGAATTCAGTCGTCCCCCTAAGAGAGAGATTCTCGAGGTTATTCTCCTATGTTAAGGATCCTTGGACATTGGTGAAGGATGGATTGAACTGCAATGATCTATCCGACTGGTTTAATCTCCCATTATCTGAGCAGGCTTATGGTGAACTCTCATCACTTTAAACCCTACTGGGAGAATTGGATCATAGTCCAGGCCAGTGTGATGTATGGTCCTGGGTTGGAACAAATAAACCATATACCCCAAAATCCTTTTATTCATATGCCCATAGAGACATCTCTTTCAATCCATTGCTTAATTGGATATGGGCTAGCTGCTGCACCTTGAAGATCAAGGTGTTCGCTTGGATGCTTATCATGGATAGGTTAAACACCAAGGATATGGTTGAGAGAAGACAATGGCATCTGGATGATGGAGTCAATTGCAGGACATGCCAAGCCCAGGTAAGAGAATATAGAGATCATCTATTCTTCTCCTGCCTCTTCAGTCAAAGAGTTTGGAACTACTTGCAAATTGATTGGGGTGACAGTAATGACATGTCGCTCGCTGCTGCACATGCTAAAAGTTCCTTCCGGAAGCCTTTTTTCTCTGAGGTGGTTTTCACTGCGTGCTGGAATGTTTGGTTGGTGAGAAATGCTAAGGTTTTTCAGAACGTGCAGCCTAGATTTGCTAATTGGAAATCAGGTTTCGTGACGGATATGAGGTTGTTGGCATATAGGATCAAGCCTAAGTTTAAGGAGGAGTTACTGAAGTGGATTTCTTTCCTACCCCCTTAATGTAACTCTATCTCCTCCCCCCTCCCCCTAGTTTAGATGCATTAGTTTCTTTTTCCTCTTTCTAGTTACCGAGGTAACCATGTACATATTGTTTATTTGATCAATAAAGTAAAAAAAGGCTGTGGGGGGATTCCCTTACAGTATTCAGTCAAAAAAAGATTTATATGGAACCTCGCGAAGAGATACTTGACAAAACTTGGAACTCCGGAAAAGAAACAATGAGCACTTCGGATAAGGAATTGATATCATGACCAACCTCCGGAAGAAGGATTGGAATTAACTGATGAAACAAGAATAAGAATTATGTTATGCTTATCCTTTATCAAGTTAAATTGATGATAAGCAACGGATTTGGCATACCACTTATTCTTCATGAAAAGATTAGAGAGAGATAAGAGCACAAACTTGAAGAAGTCTTGAGCGAAACACCGGTGAGAATTGAAAGAAATGGGAATACAAGAGAATGAAGAGATCAAGATTCAAGGCACCGGGATAATGGAGATACGAGCGAAGAGACAACAATTGAGAAGAATTGGAGAACGAAAGCTGAAAGCTGAGAACGAAGAAATCTTCTGAAATGATGGCCTTCGAAGGATCGAGAATGAAAACAACTATGAAAATCTCCGGATAGATATGGAGGGAATTACTCATGATCTAAAACAATTTACGAGGATAGCATGAAACTTGAACCATGAATCTTCAAGAGAATGAGCAAAGATTTAGAGAAACACTCCTTCGGTCTTCACGCTAAGAATGATGACGAGAAACAACATTAAGAGTTACTGAGATACTTCGGAAGAATGAATAATGAAAAGGTTGAGCCAACGATGAAAATGATTTAGCAGCGATCTTCGAGAAGGAATATGACCGATGAATTCATTCTTACGTCATATTGACAAGCACTTGAGGACATCTCCGGAAAAGATTAGAAGAGCCAGGTAAGATCCTGGGGGGAAAACCTGTGGGATATGGGCCCACTCAAAGGAAAACACCGTTGAAATGATTGGAAAAGAGATGGCACCGGTACAAAATTGAAAACTTGATGAGGTGAGAACCTTGAAATAATTTGAAAGGATTTGAATAGAAACATGAATCTTCAGAGATATCTTCAGCACTCCAGATAAAATACAGAGATGAATAAATAAGAGAGGCTTGGAGAAAAAACTTCCAACATGGGAGAGCATTTAGAGAATGAAAATGGATATGATGAGCACCGAAAGCTTGAATTGAATCCACCAGAAAAGAAAACAAAGATGAAGACTAAGAAATGATGAACTTGAGCACTTGGGATCTTCACAATGAATCACCGGATACGATACGGAAGAAAGATAGCAGAAGCATTACATGAAAAGAAAGACACTTGAATGATAATCTAATCATTGAATAAAAAGGGCGGGAGGGTGGGGAAAAACAAAGAAAACTTAGGACGGATGAAACGAACTCCGAAAAGAAATATGAGGATTGATCTTGCAAAATATTAGAGAGGATTGAATTATTATGAAGAGAAGCACACCGGTTAGGAATAATATTTGACATGACAATTGATTGAGCAAAAGGATTAGCACTCCCATAGATATATGAGAACACCGCTTAGGAAAGATATGAAATCAACACTTGACATCGAAGCAACTCGAATTACCATACTCCAACAAAACAATGCATAAGGCTTACGAAACAAACCGGAAACAAACTCATGACAGAGATTTCGTCCGATATTTTCGTGGTAAGGCTCGCACGGGCTCGATCATACATCGGATTGTCATATTGAAATGACGCTCAAATATGCTCCCTGGGTGTAGCGAACTAGAAGGCTTGACGAAGCATACCGAGACTGTCCTCTGTAAAAAAGACCGTGAACAAACGAACCACTAGATGTCGAACCCCAACCTCACATCATGCATCTGTTGGAAGATAGCCTAGGTACCTACTTGAATTCCCACCTAAGAACTTCCGAAATATTTGGTTATGCAATCGGGTCCGCGGATACATGGAGTTTTTATCCATCACTCAACTCCTTGCAGTAATACTACTCTCCAGTGTATCACATCCGTCAAAACACAACCAGAGGTCTCGGAAAATCATCTACCTCAGACCCTCGTAATCACAACGATACTAAAGATGGCAGTACATGTGATCCCGCTCCCCAGTACTGGGTGCCGCCACACTCTTCGCACCACGAATAGTATTGAAGCAATTTCGAACATCCGCATCCTGAGATACTAAGGAAACTGAACGATAGTGATGTGTCAAGAATCCCCTGGAGCTCAACTCCCCGGGTCCAATCCATATGTACGGGAGGCACCAAGAACAGAATTCCGGTCACATCGACATCATAGAGCTTCCAAAATACTCGCGTGAACCTAAAAAAATTGAGTGGGAAGAGGGTAGAATTCAAATTCCTAAGTCGTGATTCCTCACCAGAGCATAGAAGAGGAGTAAAAAGAATCCTACTCTCCGATATAACTAGACTCAAAATAGTTTTTTACTAGACTCGACTCGGCCAAAGTTCGATCAATCAAGGGGGTTCCTAGGTCGGTACAGGCTCTGATACCAACTTGTAACGCCCAAGATGCGATCATATCCTTATTTTGGCACGAGGGCCTTGATACGTCTCCAACGTATCTATAATTTATGAAGTATTCAAGCCATGTTTACAATAATTCTATATGATTTTGGTATGATTTTCTTAGAACTAACCCGGACTGACGCTGTTTTCAGCAGAACTACCGTGGTGTTGTTTTTGTGCAGAAATAAAAGTTCTCGGAATGGGCTGAAAATTTATGGAGAATATTTTTGGAAAATATAAAAAATACTGGAGCAAAAAGCTGGGCCAGGAAGTGACTGAGGAGGCCACAAGCCAGGGGGGCGCCCCCCCCCCTAGGGCGCGCCCCCTAGCTTATGGACTCCTCGGGCACCACCTTGACGTGAAACCGACGCCAAAAACTCCTATAAATACAGAAACCTCCGAAAAGAAACCTAGATCGGGAGTTCCGCCTCCGCAAGCCTCTATAGCCAGGAAAAACCAATCGGGAGCCAGTTCCGGCACCCTGCTGGAGGGGGAAACCATCACCGGAGGCCATCTTCATCATCCCGGCGGTCTCCATGACGAGGAGGGAGTAGTTCACCCTCGGGGCTGAGGGTATGTACCAGTAGCTATGTGTTTGATCTCTCTCTCTCGTGTTCTTGAGATGACACGATCTTGATGTACCGCGAGCTTTATTAATATAGATGAATCATATGGAGTTTTCCCCTCTCTATCTTCTTGTGATGAATTGAGTTTTCCCTTTGAAGTTTTCTTATCGGATTGAGTTTTTAAAGGATTTGAGAACACTTTATGTATGTCTTGCGATGGGATATCCGTGGTGACAATGGGATGTTCTATTGATCCAGTTGATGTATGTTTTGGTGATCAACTTGCGGGTTCCGTGACCTTGGGAATCTATGCATAGGGGTTGGCACACATTTTCATCTTGACTCTCCGGTAGAAAGTTTGGGGCACTCTTTGAAGTCCTTTGTGTTGGATTGAACATGATGAATCTGAAATTATGTGCTGCATATCGTATAATCAAGCCCATGGGTACTCGTGGTGACATTGGAGTATCTAGGTGACATTAGGGTTTTGGTTGATGTGTATCTTAAGGTGTTATTTTAGTACGAACTCTAGGGTTGTTCGTGACACTTATAGGGATAGCTCATAAGATTGATCGGAAAAGATAGCTTTGAGGTGGTTTCGTACCCTACAATAATTTCTTCGTTTGTTCTCCGCTATTTGTGACTTTGGAGTGAACTCTTTGTCGCATGTGAGGGATTTACATATGATTCAACTATGTTAGTATTGTTGAGAGAACTTGCACTAGTGAAAGTATGAACCCTAGGCCTTGTTTCCAAGCATTGCAATACCGTTTTTGCTCACTTTTGTTACTTTCTACCTTGCCGTTTTTATATTTTCAGATTACAAAAACCTATATCTACCATCCATATTGCACTTGGATCACCATCTCTTCGCTGAACTAGTGCACCTATACAATTTACCATTGTATTGGGTGTGTTGGGGACACAAGAGACTCTTTGTTATTTGATTGTAGGGTTGCTTGAGAGAGACCATGTTCATCCTATGCCTCCCACGGATTGATAAACCTTAGGTCATCCACTTGAGGGAAATTTGCTACTGTCCTACAAAACTCTGCGCTTGGAGGCCCAACACGAGTCTACAAGAAGAAGGTTGTGTAGTAGACATCAAGCTCTTTTCTTGCGCCGTTGCCGGGGAGGTGAGTGCTTGAAGGTATATCTTTAGATCTTGCAATTGAATCTTTTAGTTTCTTGTTTTATCACTAGTTTGGTTTTATAAAAGAAAACTACAAAAAATGGAATTGAGGTTGCCTCATATGCTTCATCTTTTCAATGTCTTTCATGAAAATGATGGAAAGGAAAATTGTGCTCAAGTGTTAGAAGAAGAAGTTATTAAAATGTTTGGCACTAGATCTTTGAGTGATGAGCATGATTGCAATGTTGTTAGTATGAATTCTTTGAATATCCATGATGCTAATCATATGCAAAGCTACAAGCTTGGGGATGCTATGTTTGATGAAGATGATATGTTTAGTCCCCCAAGTTTTAATGAGCAGATTTATTATGATGAAAGCATGCCTCCTATTTATGATGATTGTTGTGATGACATGTATGCTATAAAGAATAATGATAACCATGAAACTTGTCATCATGATTTTAATTTTCAATTGTATTATGCTTCACATGATAGTTATTTTGTTGAGTTTGCTCCCACTACTATGAATGAGAAGAAATATGCTTATGTGGAGAGTGACAAATTTTCTATGCTTGTAGATCATGAAAAGAATGCTTTATGTGCTGGTTATATTGTGAAATTCCTTCATGATACTACTGAAAATTATTATGAGAGAGGATCTTATGCTTCTACATATTGCAATAATATCAAGTTTCCTCTCTATGTGTTGAAAATCTTGAAGTTTTGCTTGTTTTACCTTCCTATGCTAGTTGATTCTTGTTCCCATAAGTTGTTTGCTCACAAAATCCCTATGCATAGGAAGTGGGTTAGGCTTAAATGTGCTAGTAATATGCTTCATGATGCTCTCTTGCATGCTTCAATTCTTATCTTTTATACGAGCATCATTGAAATCATCATGCCTAGCTAAAAGGCATTAAAGAAAAGCGCTTGTTGGGAGACAACCCAACATTTTTACTTTCTGTTGTTGTATGTCCACATGATTAAGATACTGTATAATCATGTTTTATAGCTTTTGTTTCAATAAAGTGCCAAGTAAAGCCTTTGGGATAGTGTGGATGATGGTTGACTTGATTCTGTGCAAAAACAGAAACTTTTGCTCTCAGTCCAGGAATTTTGTAAATTCACTGGAACGTGATTTTGATCTGAATTTTTTGACACAGTCTTGATATACAAATTCTTCTGGCTTTCCTAATTTTTCAGAATTTTTAGAGACAGGGAAGTATGGTTACACTACAGATCTTCACAGACTGTTCTGTTTTTGACAGATTCTGTTTTGCATGCATAGTTTGCTTGTTTTAGTGTTCCCATAGCTTATATTCAGTGATATAAATTATGGGAATGATATAATACAGTAGGTATCATGTGGTAACAATTATGAGTCTTGTCTTGACAGTACCTAAGTGAATGATTTATCTTTACTACACTAACCCTTCTCACGAAGTTCCGTTAAGTTTTGTGTTATTGAAGTTTTCAAGTTTTGGGTGAGACACCGATATGAGAAGAATAAGGAGTGACAAGAACCTAAGCTTGGGGGTGCACAAGGCACCCCCAAGGTAATATCCAAGGAAGACTCAAGCGCCTAAGCTTGGGGATGCCCCGGAAGGCATCCCCTCTTTCGTCTTCAACACTATCGGTATATCTTACTTGGAGCTATATTTTTATTCGTCACATAATATGAGTTTTGCTTGGAGCATCATTTTATTTTGTTATTTTCTGTTAGGTGTTATTTATAATCTTGTTTTTCAATAAAAAGTTCCAAGAATTGTCTTAGGATGCTTGCATTGCATGTTTTGATGTGTGCTGTGTAAAAACAGAAACTTTTGCTGTAGTGTTTGAATTTTCATATTTTACTGGAACGTGGAAAGTTTCTGAAATTTTTACACAGTATTTTCATATAAATGTTATAGCATGTACTAAATTTTCATAATGTTTTGAGTTACAGAAGTACACTGTTTTCATGAATTGCTACAGACTGTTCTGTTTAGACAGATTGCTGTCATAGTTTTGTTATCTACTTATCCTATAGTTTCCATAGCCTATATTGGTAGATATAAATTGTGGAAATGATAGTATACAGTACCTAATGTTTGAAAATTATTGTGCAACTTGTCTTGGCAGTACATGAAGTGTTGATTTATTATTATGTGTACTAACCTATCTCACGAGTTCTTTTCGAGTTTTGTGTGGATGAAGTTTTTGAGAATAGGTGAAACCATGATATGAGAGGATTGAACGAGATACAAAAGCCCAAGATTGGGGATGCCCAAGGCACCCCAAGTAAATATTTCAAGAAGTCTCAAGCATCTAAGCTTGGTGATGCTACGCATCCCACCTCTCTTCATCAACAATTATCGGTTAGCCTATGTTGAGCCTAAATTTTTATTCGTTCACATGATGTGTGTTATTCTTGGAGTGCAATTTTTCTTTTGTTTGCTGTTTGAATAAAATACTCAGATCTGAAAATATTTATTGAGAGAGAGAGAGTCCTCACATAGCTACTTAATTGTTTAACTACTCATTGATCTTCACTTATATCTTTTGAGAGTAGCTTGTTATTTGCTCTTGTGCTTCACTTAAATTTGTTTGAGCTTGCCAAAAAGCAATAACAATATATGAAACTAGTCCCAAAGTGATAGATATCCAAGGAGGATATAATAAAAACTTTCATGTAGATCATTGGACAAATTAAACTTGATTCCTTGTAATAGTTTTGAAACATGATGATAGTAATATGAGAGTCATGTTAGTGAGTAATTATGCTTTAGTAGGAATATTGGTGTTAAGGTTTGTGATTCCCTATGCAAGTACGAAAGTCAATAGTTATGCAATGAAGTTACATCCTACTTGTGATGCATTATTCGGTGTTAGTTATGACTCAATGCTCACTTATGTGAATTTTCGTTTCTTGGTTTGGTTGCTTCCCAATCTATTCGCTAGCCTCCATTTGTACTAAGTAGAAATACTACTTGTGCATCCAAAATCCTTAAACCAAGTTTTGCCTTATGAGTCCACCATACCTACCTATATGCGGTATTTTCATGCCGTTCCAAGCAAATTTGTATGTGCCATCTCTAAATCTTCAAAATAAACTTTCTCTTTTGTATGCCCGTACCGCTCATGAAACGGTGGGGAGTATCCAATATTTTTCCATGCTAGGTGGGTTATTCTCACGATATGTGTTGATTCACTATCATTCACGAGAAAGTGGCTGGTATTCGGGATGCCCAGTTCCATGCTCAAAAATCAAATCAAAATATAATGAAACAAAACTCCCCCAGGATTGTTGTTTGTATGGACGGTACCCGTGGATTCAGCTCGCCGTGGAGTGTGATTGATTGGTGGAGGGGGAGTAAAAACTTTACTATTCTGTTTGGGAACCGCCTATAATGTATCTAGCATGGAAAGTATTGTGAGCTACTTTGTCGTTTTCGTTGACAGGAAAAGCATGCCACTCAAAATATTTTTCTCTCTTAATTTAAACCTTGAGCTCTGGCACCTCTACAAATCCCTACTTCCCTCTGCGAAGGGCCTATCTATTTACTTTATGCAATTTTTATTTTTGCTTTGAGTCTCCATCTTCCCTTATAAGCACCAACTAGGGGGCACTATGATCGTACTTGAGCATTGGCCATAGCTAATATTTGAGTGTGTTTCATGAATGGATCAATGATTAAGTATGATGGGCTAGGGATAACTTTCTTTAGTGTTGATATTTTGAAAGACATGGTTGCTTGTTGACATGCTTGAGTATTGAAGTCATTATGTTAAAACTAGACTATTACTTTGAATCATTTACAAGTCCAAATGTCCATGCTATACAAAGGAGAAAAGAATATGATGAACATGTTAGGTAGCATTCACACTTCATAAATTATTTCTTTTATCATTTACCTACTCGAGGACGAGCAGGAATTAAGCTTGGGGATGCTGATACGTCTCCAACGTATCTATAATTTATGAAGTATTCATGCCATGTTTACAATAATTCTATATGATTTTGGTATGATTTTATTAGAACTAACCCGGACTGACGCTGTTTTCAGCAGAACTACCGTGGTGTTGTTTTTGTGCAAAATAAAAGTTCTCGGAATGGGCTGAAAATTTACGGAGAATATTTTTGGAAAATATAAAAAATACTGGAGCACAAAACTGGGCCAGGAAGTGACCGAGGAGGCCACAAGCCTGGGGGGCGCGCCCCCCCTAGGGCGCGCCCCCTAGCTTGTGGACTCCTCGGGCACCGCCTTGACGTGAAACCGACTCCAAAAACTCCTATAAATACAGAAACCTCCGAAAAGAAACCTAGATCGGGAGTTCCGCCGCCGCAAGCCTCTATAGCCACGAAAAACCAATCGGGAGCCCGTTCCGGCACCCTGCCGGAGGGGGAAACCATCACCGGAGGCCATCTTCATCATCCCGGCGGTCTCCATGACGAGGAGGGAGTAGTTCACCCTCGGGACTGAGGGTATTTACCAGTAGCTATGTGTTTGATCTCTCTCTCTCTCTCGTGTTCTTGAGATGACACGATCTTGATGTACCGCGAGCTTTATTAATATAGATGAATCATATGGAGTTTTCCCCTCTCTATCTTCTTGTGATGAATTGAGTTTTCCCTTTGAAGTTTTCTTATCGGATTGAGTCTTTAAAGGATTTGAGAACACTTGATGTATGTCTTGCGATGGGATATCCGTGGTGACAATGGGATGTTCTATTGATCCACTTGATGTATGTTTTGGTGATCAACTTGCGGGTTCCGTGACCTTGGGAATCTATGCATAGGGGTTGGCACACCTTTTCGTCTTGACTCTCCGGTAGAAACTTTGGGGCACTCTTTGAAGTTCTTTGTGTTGGATTGAACATGATGAATATGAAATTATGTGATGCATATCGTATAATCAAGCCCATGGGTACTCGTGGTGACATTGGAGTATCTAGGTGACATTAGGGTTTTGGTTGATGTGTATCTTAAGGTGTTATTTTAGTACGAACTCTAGGGCTGTTCGTGACACTTATAGGGATAGCTCATAAGATTGATCGGAAAAGATAGCTTTGAGGTGGTTTCGTACCCTACAATAATTTCTTCGTTTGTTCTTCGCTATTTGTGACTTTGGAGTGAACTCTTTGTCTCACGTGAGGGATTTACATATGATTCAACTATGTTAGTATTGTTGAGAGAACTTGCACTAGTGAAAGTATGAACCCTAGGCCTTGTTTCCAAGCATTGCAATACCGTTTTTGCTCACTTTTGTTACTTGCTTCCTTGCTGTTTTTATATTTTCAGATTACAAAAACCTATATCTACCATCCATATTGCACTTGTATCACCATCTCTTCGTTGAACTAGTGCACCTATACAATTTACCATTGTATTGGGTGTGTTGGGGACACAAGAGACTCTTTGTTATTTGATTGCAGGGTTGCTTGAGAGAGACCATCTTCATCCTACGCCTCCCACGGATTGATAAACCTTAGGTCATCCACTTGAGGGAAATTTGCTACTGTCCTACAAAACTCTGCGCTTGGAGGCCCAACACGAGTCTACAAGAAGAAGGTTGTGTAGTAGACATCAGGCCTCGACAGGGATAGAAGCGCATCTCATCGTTTCGCAAGAATGGATAGCATTACAAGTACATGTAAAGAAGAGATGAGTATATGGAATTGGCTTACACTCGCCACAAGCTAAATCAAGATCACATGAATATAACAACATATACAATCATCATACAGAAGAGCAGGGTCCCACTACGGACGAAATCAAACGATAAAATGACACCCATCCTTGCTATCCCAGGCTGCCGGCCTGGAACCCATCCTAGATCGATGAAGAGGAAGAAGAAGAACTCCAGATCAAAACAAGCATCGCTCTCATGTCAAAGCATCGCATTACCTATACCTGCATCTGTTGTTGTAGTAATCTGTGAGCCACGAGGACTCAGCAATCTCATTTCCAAGGGTATCAAGACTATTAAAGCTGGGTGAGGTATGGTTAAGTGGTGAGGCTGCAGCAAGCACTAAGCATTTATTTGAGTGGCTAAATTACGAGTACAAGAATAAGGAGGGATTATTGTCGAATAAACGGACGTGAACTAGTAATGACCACTAAGTGACCCTGAACACCTACTTACGATCAAACATAACCCCACTGTGTTCTCTCTCAGATCAGAAATTCCCGAGAAGAGACAGTCGTGGTTACACACATGGTTGGTGTATTTTATTTGAGTTTACTTCAAGTTTGCTATGATCGGGTGTTAAACAAAGTTTCCAAGTTGCCACGTAACCGCGGGCACGGCTTTCCGAAAGATTTAACCCTGCAGGGGTGCTCCAACTCATCCATCACAAACTAACCACACGCCGCGGGAATAACCTCGACCACGAATCCCGTGATTTCCTAGGCAATTCCGCTGGAAAACCGCAACCTCGAGATAGCCCGAAGTATTATCGGAATTCCTCACACAAGACGTTCGAGAAAGGTAAAACAAATCCAGCAAGGCCGCCCGACGAGTCGACGAACATAATAGGAGCCGCGTATCTCATTCTCAGGACACGACGGATGAGCTATGGTTACCACGCCAATCACCGAGTTGCCCCGGGTAGCGTTAATAAGCTGCTCTGGGTTGGACCAACACTCATGAGGAGCACTGGCCCGGGTTGTTGATTAATTATCCACGGGGTCCGGAAAGTCCCTATGCAATTTTATTAGTTATTAGGCAAATGTAGTACCAATGTTGGGCCTTGCCAGACAAGCCTTATCCTAAAATGAAAGTCAAGGGGGTCCCCATAACAACCCCGAGCATGTTAGGAGCACAAAATATGGAACATAACACCGGTACACAAGTAACTAGGGCGGCAAAAGTGGAACAAAACACCGAGCAAAAGGCCAAGCCTTCCACCTTTTACCAAGTATATATGTGCATTAAATTAAATAGCAATAATATTGTGATATATCAAAAATATCCATGTTGGCACATGGAACCAATTGCACCTGCAACTGGCAACGCTATAAGAAGGGCTGAGCAAGCGGTAACATAGCCAAACAATGTTTTGCTGGGATGTGGAGGGGTTAGAGGTTTTTCATGGCAATTTGGGAGGCTAGACAACAAGTGGTGGGTAGCGAGACAGCGATAGAAATGAGACAACTAGCATGGCAATGATAGTAATGGTATCCAGGGAAATGGTCATCTTGCCTGAGATCCCGCTTGGAAGAAGAACGAATCCGTGAAGTAGACGAACCACATAGCCGAACGGATCCTCACACTCCGAAGCGGTTTCCGAACTCTAACGAGAAGAAGCAAATCGAAAACAACAATCAACACATGATAAATACCACAACATATGCACGACATGGTGCACAAGCAATGATGATGCATGTCAAGTTTAAATATGCAAGGCATGGCTTGGCAAGATGCAACAGTCAAACCCTACACATTAAGTGAAGCTCAATATGCAATGGGTTGCATATTGACGAAACTCCACATTCGAATTACTTAGTTCACTCTCGTTAGGTACTCATCAATATTAAATGTTGTTAACATGGGTGGTCATGGCATAAGGTGAAGATGGAATTACGCATTTTTAAATGGAGAAGGAGAACATACATATAACCAAATAGTAACTCTCCGTATTAATAGAAATACAGTTAATGTTGTTTAACTAACAATCTTTTTAAATGTTGTTAATCATGGAAAGAGGTGAAGCATGAACAACTACATCATCTAGGCATTTTAAATGAGGCCGGAAGCAATATATAGCATTTCTGAAACAACCTCATAAGCATATTATGAATTTGGTTCAGATCTGGCTAACACATATTTTAAAGTTGGTAAACAGCAAAAGTAATTTCACCATGTGATTCTACACATTTTTCTAGTCAAGTTTCATATATAGAACTTTTAATTCCAAGCTACGATTATTTAGTTATGATACAAACCATTTTAGCATGCTATTAGGCAATTTTAATGCAACAACATTTTAGATGTTTTAACATGGATGCGGATGACAATTTAAGTTAGATGCAATCTTATGAAAACGTTAACGTATAACATGATATGGAGCATTTGTCGCCACGACAGAAAGAAAGGGGTGTCATGGCAACATTTCGGTGATCCGGCAACTCTTCGAGATGCCGGTGCAAAAGAAAGTGTGGCCGTGTGTGTGTCATGCAAAGATGGTGGGGTGATCCCGGTTACCGTGTTCCCATGCGTCGGTGACAAGCAACGAAGAGCGTGCGAGTACCGAATCGGACACGGTGCAAACATAGGGTGCATCTCAACAAACACATGCATTTGATAACGGGCGGTCGCCTCGACGGTTATACCTTCAAGGCATAATTTTGGAGCGGGTCAAGTCAAAGCGGAGAAGATGTTCAAGGGTCATCGCGGACATCGTGGAAGTAGTTGTACTCATGTCGTAGAGGAAGTAGTCTTTCACTCGATGGTCTTGTCGGATCCAAGACGACGACAGTTGTACACGTGTCGTAGTGGTACTCTCGTCGGTAGTTTTTTTTAACACAGTACAGACGCAAGCGCTCATATACACGCGCATACACTCACCCCTATGAACGCACACACGCACACCCTACCCCTATGAGCACCTCCGAGAGACTGAGCCGGCATATCATCTTGAAATTTACGAAGTCACCACAGGCACCTCGTCGTCAACGGGAACATCTCCTCCCACTGAATGCGCATCACCGGAAATCCCGAAATAATTCCAGGAATAAATGCGAGCACCAAGATTTGAACCCTGGTGGGCTGGGGATACCACAGTCCCACTAACCATCCAACCACAGGTTGGTTTGCTCTCGTCGGTAGTTGTACACTGGTCTTTGGCGAAGGTGGTCGTACATGCACGTAGACGAACTTTACGGGTCGTCGACACCCTGGTACTTGGCGTCCTCTCGACCTTGACAGAGATGAAACGGAACAGCAATGGTCATACGTGGTGAGGCCCCAGGTCTTGCGAGACTTGCATGAACCAAAACGAAGCAAAGCAAGGACCTGGTTGCGATGGTGGTTGGCTACAGGACTCTGGTGGTGGCGGATGGGCGCGGTGGCGAACGTGCCCGAAGGCAGCAGGCAGGGAGCATGCATCGAGCAGAGTAGGGGGCGCGCCCATGGAAGGAGGTGGCTCGACGGGCAGGGAGGAGCAGAGGAACACTGGAGGTCGCGACGGAGGCTCCTGGGCGAAGCACGGTAGCGGGACTCGGGTCAGAGGAGCTTCTCGAGGCGCTAGAGTTGACCGAAAGTTGGAGCAGAGGAGGCGAGGTCGGGCGCAGGGCCTGCTGGCAGAGGTCGCTGGCGCGGGAAGAAGGAGGAGGACAGCAGGGCCGATGGTCGGCAAGCATGCACACGGGGAGCAGCAATGCGGGCACGGCGCCATGGGGATGGAGGTGCTCGTGAGCAGGGAGAAGCAGAGGAGGGGCCGGGGAGAGGCGACTCGCCGGACGGGCAACAGGCTCGTCGGGCGGCGCGAGGACGAGCACACGCGCGGGGAAGAGGAAGGAGGGGGCGCGATAGCTCCAATGGAGCTCCGGCGAGGCGCGGGGAGAGCTCGAACCCGGACTGCGGAATGAGGGTGCGGCGGCTCAGAGGCGATGGGGCCAAGCGGGGCTCGAGCGGCGTCTCGAGCGGGCGCTCGCGACGGCGGGGTCTGGAGGCGTGGAAGAGGTGGGTGCCATGGGAGGCGAGCACAAGGGAGAGCGGGTCATTCGTCTCCCCTAGTCACGATGTGTGTGTGTGTGTGTTGGGTGGCAGCGAGGGAACGAGAGGGTGAGGGAGAGATCGAGAGAACATAGGGGATTGGGCTCCCTGCTAGGGTTAGGAGGGGGCGGCTGGGCCAAATGGGCCGGCCTTGTTGGGCTGGCAAAATGTCCAGGAGGTCCAGTTGACTATGCTCCCCTCTTTTTTTCATTTATAGAAAATATAAAGAAAGAAAAGGAGAGAAGAAAAAGGTTAGAGAAAGAATATATGCATGGAGTTAATTTCCTGGACTCACAAAAAAATGTGCTTGGTCCACAAAAGATAGAAGTTGGCATGAATGCAAGGATAAATTCATACTCATTTGAATCAATTCAAATGGTTTGAACTAAGACAAGGTTTTAGGAGTGTCCAAAAAAATGTTGAGAATTTAGGAGGAGCCTCGATAAATGGAGAAAGAATTATTGACAAGGTTCGAAGGCGAAACTTGAAGAAGAAAAAGGCATGGGGCTATTTTGCAAGTGTGTTATGGTTAATTCCCAGTTAATGGAATATTCTTTATAGCTCCCTAAAATAATGGGAGGATATGTTATAAAGAGAAATCACCATGTGAATTCCCTCAATTTAAATAGATCAAGAGATCTATATAAATTTTTTATTGGAGTTAAGAAATTTGGTTGCAAATTTTAATGGCATGAAGGCATGATGCAATGCAAAATAAATTAGATGAACTAATATAATAATAATAATGCAAAGAATCGGTTTCGGGCTGTTACACACCTACCTAGGCATCTTCGCCAAGCAACTTCAAGGCATCTTCGCGCTTGGGTATGTGGCATCTTCGCCGACACGCACCTCAAGAGAAGCTCCCCAAGCTCAAGACCGCGACTTCCACGAGCTACTACGACTTCGACATTCCATTCTATGGGATTCATGACCCCGAAGAGTACCTCAAGTGGGAGCGCAAGATGGACACCTACCTCAAGCTACTTCAAGTCCCTTCCGAATATCAAGTGAAGTGCGCCACAAGAAACTTCGATGACTACGCGTCAACATGGTGGCTTCGCACACCTTCGAAGAGCTTAGACATGAGTTGGTCCAAGACGAAGAAAGTTATGAGGCGAGAATTTGTGCCTTCCAAGTACACGGAACATCTTCAACGCCAATTGGAGAACACCATACAAGGATCCAAGTCCCTCGACGAGTACTTCATGGAGATGACGAAAGCCTTGCGATGAGCCGGAGTGGACGACCCCGTTTGGATGAAGTTCCACTTCACGACGGGATTGAACAACGACATCGCCAAGACTATCTCCAACAACACCTACAAGTCTCTCGATGACCTCTACATTGGTGCTCTCAAGGCGGTTCAATAACTAAAGAAGGCCAAGGCTTCTCCACCCCAAGCACACTTCGCGACAACCAAGCTCCACGACTACAAGCATGAGGATGGTACCACCAAGATGTCCAAGCCCGATGAGCTCCAAGACGACGCTCCCAAGTTCGACTTCACCGCCATCCCTCTTTGTGGCATTGACGATGCCGAGTCTACCACGACTCTTTTTGAACACGGTGCGGCGACGACCACAACTATGGAGCCACTCAAGGAACATGCTTTGGAGGCGAGCGACAAGGTGGCGAGCAAGGATGATGCTTCCATCTTCGGAGGCGAGAGTGATGATGTGCCATCTTCGGCCTTCATCCACGGCGAATGTGGCGTGATGGTTGAGCATGGGATTTTCCCTTCGACCACGGTGGCGTTTGGAGATGAGTTGAGAGACTTATGCCACCATATTGAGAGTGAGAGTGACTTCACTACTAGCCCCATATATGATGAGTTGCCCCAATTCCCATGTGAGGAGAGCCACAACCCACACCACTTGAGTGAGATGAGTGACTCCACCATATGTGCGTATGAGTGCAACAACCTAGAGGGAGTGAGTGAGCCACCACCACATAGAGCGAGTGAGGTAGTTGATAGGACATGTGAGGCCATTTCAATTTCTAACAACTTAACCTCTACCTCTATTGTGTCTTCTCCTTTATTGCTAGGTCCCATATACGATGATGCGCCGATCCTTGACGACTTTGTCCTCCCTTTGTACAAGACGATGGCCATGGTGGAATATGATGCACCCCCCACATGGTTCCATCATGATGTTGACCACGAGTTGGTACTTCCCACCTCACCTACATCACATGAGCGGAGCTCTAAAGGTAACATAGGTGAAGGTTCTTTCCTTGTCCCACTAGTGGACTATCTTGCCATTGATTGCTTACATGATGTTGATCATCTTATGGACACACGGCATGCTATGTCTTCTTCTTGCTTAGATATGCCACCAATTTTCTATGAATATGATGATGAGCATGTTGACTTAGCTAGTTGTGATGCTATACTCCAAAGGATATCGTGTAAAAAAATCTATTGGTCACATCATGTTTGACAACCCGCTAAACTTGTCATATGCTATGCGTGAAATTTCCCATATTGTATCTTTGCAATCTCACCGTAGCGACTATGCCTATCTCATAAAACTTACTCCCATTTTCTCATATGGCAAAGATGACAAACCCATGGTTATTGGCATTTGCTTTTCTTGTGATGATATTGCCATGCTTCCTTTGCATCATTTGCGCAATTGTTCACTATTGCCATGCCATGACCACCATGCTTTGGATGTGCATTGTTTCGGATGTTGCCCATATTCTCCATATTATGCTTCCGCTGTTGCACATGAGGAGACCCCAATAGTTTCCTCATACAAGTTACGAGATTTTGTTCCATTCCATCCCATCCATTGCATGATTGCATCCATTGTGTGCACCATCCGCATATCATGAATAACAATGCTCCCGATAATTCACATGATGCACTACATATTTCTAGTCTCCATTATGCTATACATAAAAACAAACCTTTCATGACGGATGACATGTTCTTATATCATGCATCTCATTTATTTGAGCATTGGATATTTTGTGCTAACGAACACAAGCACATGCACATCCTAACGGATGATGTATACATATACTACGCGCACACAATTTTCCCTTTGCCTTTGTTGTGTGTAGGTACTCATGATTACTCGTCAACCTCAAAATCCCATGAGTTGACGAAAAGAGCTCTTGAGAGTACCGATGCTTTGGGATTCACCGGAATGTGTCTCCAACCATTCACCTCGCGCAAAGGACTATGCACATTTCTTCTACATGGCTCTCACATGGCTATGGCTTCTTACTCATTACACTTATTATGCCCATAGTGCCATGTTCACTTTGCATGATATGCTCATTTCTATGCCCTTGCCATGCATTCGTGACCCATGCTTTGCATCTCACATGATACTTGATTATATGACTTGTATGTGTATTTGCACGCTTGGTGGAGATATTACTTGCAATTGTCATGTTTGCTTTGTGCTCCATGCCTATGATGACACATTGATCATGTTGTGTGTTCGTGCTCTCGATATGTCATGCGCATTACTTATGCCTACTATTTGCTCACATCACATGATTGCCATGATTTCCTCTAGTATGTTGCATCTTCGCACTAATAGTTTGCATGACATGATCAATATGTTTGCCTATGTTGCATCTTCAATGATCCATACTTGCTCGTTTCATGCGGTTGATGACAACCATTGCCATGCTTCACACATGATTGCTATTGAATGTTTTCATATGTCTCCATGTGTTGCCTCTCTCATGCTAGATTTGCCATGTATTGAGTGCAACAATGCTATTAATTTTGATAATGAGATTGGCCCCATAGCTTTCTCTCATATTCTTGGAGCTTTTGACATCTTTCATATGAAGCATGCTTTCTTTCCTTCTTTGCACCATATGCCTAGTGCCATGAATATAGCCATTGTTGCATCATATTGTTCATGCACTTTTTATCCTAATGGTTATGTGGAAGAGAAGAGAACCATCATGATGGATGATGTGTTTGTCTACCATGCATATACATTCTTCGCTTTGTTGTGTGTATGTGTAGGATACTTCGACTACATGTCAACTCCCACTTCACGTGAGTTGACGATTCGAGCTCTTGAGAACGAGCCATGCTACACCGACACAATTCTACATCGCACTTGCTTGCGCATCGACATTGTGAAGGAAGCACAAGGACAAGTTTTCAAGGTGACATCCTTCTTGAGCATGGATATTGTTGATCATCCTATTTGTGTTGCTTGTACCATGTCACATATTGGTCATCTTGGACCACATATTTGCACACATGATAGAGATGTTGCTTCCATTCTTGATTGCCATCTTTCCATGCCTAATGACATATATACCTTGTGTGTTACATCCAACTTGTGGATTACTTGCTCTTATCATATGCTTGGTTGCAACAATGTCATTTCTTCACATATGCTATGCCAGATTGCTTGCTACATGCTTGACTTGATTGCCTCACACATGATGATCAATTGCTCTTTATATTGTGTTGAGTGCCACACTATCTTCACTACACCATATGCACATTATGCTTGGATTGCCTTGCACTTTGGCTTGCCCCATGTGTTTAGACACTTCATATTACTTGGTGTTGTGAATGATTCCTATGCATACCATAGACCTTTTGTTGATTGCTTTGTGCATGCGTGCTATGACCTTGAGGTACCTGCTTGTTATGTTGTCACACATATTGGCATCCCTACCTCACCTAGGCATACTTGTTTCCATGATAGCATTGCTTGTGCTCAATTTGTATGCTTACATGCCATGACACAATCCCTTGTCACACCATATGTTATGCATGATGACAACACTTGTGCGGTGATTCACCACTTGAATACTTGGTTTTGCACTAACGCTAACCACATTTGTTTTTCCAAGTGTTCATCATATTTGCTCCCTTTGAAGGAATTCCTAGGCGGTGAGACATTGGAGAGTGCCCCTTTCGAGCTTGATGATGGTGAGTGCTTGGTGATCGTCCACTTCTACTCGGCGACGCCATCTCCTTTCCATGGTGATTTGGATTTTGATCCGAGGACGGATCTTTCCCAAGGGGGAGGGGATGATGCGGAGCATCCTACGGACTTCACCATGGCAAGAGTCCCTTTGCCAAGTGACACGTGCGACATCTACTCCATACGTACAAAGCTGAATCTTCTCCTTTACACGTGTCAACTTGTGCCCTTTGAGGATGGTATACTACGTGACCCCTCTCTCGTGTGCATGCATGGGTGTGAGCGGATCTACACATTCATCGAGAAGGAGTCCAAGCTCAAGAGTACGACTACACCATCCACGAGGGAAGCTTAGAAGCAGATACGGAAGAAGATGGAGCTGCGGAAGTCTACAGCGGCCGGACGACAGGAAACCATCGGACGTCCTACACTCTATAGCGGCCGGACGACCAACGCCCTCCGGACATCCGACAGCTTCCAATGTCCGGACGTCCGAGCCCATCCAGAAATCCGGCGCCAAGACACCTGCACCGAAATGATGGAAATCCAAAGACCTCCGAACGACCAAGCCACGGACATCTGACGCCCTCCGGATGTCCGGTCCTTCGCGAGCCGTCGGACGTCCGACAGCATCCGGACGTCCGGACCCATCTGTGCCCAGCCGCGGCCCATGGCCTCGTATCTCTCTCCCACTTACCCCTTCGTGGCTAAGACTATATATACTCTTCCCCCACCTCCATTCTAGGGTTAGCAATGCTTTAGCTCATAGTTAGTTGAGCCTAGCTCCTTCCACTACCTCTCCCATGGAGTAGATGCCTCTATGAGAGAATACCCCCTAGTGGATGTCAAGAACCCTTGCGAGGGAAGATCCCTAGTGGATTCAAGGCCCCATCTCCCCATGGGATTTGGGATGAACTCTACAATGTATCCTCTTTCCCTCTGTGGTTCTTGTATCTTTGTGGATCTTATGTGTATGTGAGTCTAGTGGATATGTGATTGGACTTGTTCTTGAGTGTTTCTCTTGTGATTTCTCCTCGTTGTTCCCCATGTTCTTCGTGTTCTTCGTGGAATCCCGCTCCAAATCGTGAAAGGTTGACACACACGGGTGTGCCTCGTATCAAAACGCCTATAGAAACCAGCGAGGCCAAGAAAACTCCTCACTCGTGTGACCGTTTTGGGTTGCGGCCAACTCTCAATAGCTTCAATCATGGATTTATCAACTTTAATTCCCTATGGAGTAACAACATAGCCAAGAAAAGATACTTGGTCGATGCAAAAGGTGCACTTCCCAAGGTTACCAAACAAACGTGCATCACGTAGAGCAATAAAAACAGCACGTAAATGTTCCAAGTGTTCCTCCAAACATCTACTATAAAGCAATGTATCATCAAAATAGACTACCACAAATCATCCAATGAAAGCACGTAAAACCTCGTTCATTAATCTCATGAAAGTACTAGGTGCATAAGTTAACCCAAAAGGCATGACTAACCACTCATATTATCCAAACTTAGTTTTAAATGTTTTTTCCATTCATCTCCCAATCTCATACGAATTTGATGGTATCCACTACGCAAATTAACTTTGGAGAAAATTGTAGAGCACTTAATTCATCAAACATATCATCTAGCCTAGGAATAGGATGACGATAATGAATAGTAATATTATTAATGCATCTACAATCAACGCACATACGTGATGTACCATCCTTTTTCGTCACTAGAATAATAGGAACAACACAAGGACTAAGGGATTTGCGTATATAACCTTCGTCGAGAAGCTATTGTACTTGATGCATAATCTCCTTTGTCTCCTCTGGATTGGTACGATATGGCGCACTGTTGGGTAGTGATGCACTAGGAATTAAGTCAATCTGATGCTCAATCCCTCTAATAGGTGGTAATCCCGGTGGGAAGTCTTGTGGAAAGACGTCAGCAAACTCCTGCAAGATGTTAGTGACAGCAGGAGGCAAAGAGGGAGGCACGTCATCGAATGAAAATAATACCTCTTTGCACACAAAAGCATAGCAAAAAGATGTAGTAACATCCAAATCAGTAATATCTGAATTAGTGGCAAGTAAACATCCACTCTTCAATTTTATTTCAGGTGCAACAGTAGATGATGGTTTATTAGGCCTATTATGTTTCTCAAATTCTTGTGCCACAATATGATTTTCACTCTTACCGTGCTCCTGTTTTGCTTTACTAGCTCTAGCAATGTCATCTTTCATAATATGTTCAGGAGACAAAGGAAGCAAAGTTACATTTTTATCCTTATGAAGAAGAGTATACTGATTTGTCCTGCCATAGTGTACAAATTTTTTATCAAATTTCCGTGGTCTACCAAGTAAAAGGGAGCATGCGTGCATGGGTACCACATCACAATCAACATAATCAGAATATGTAGCAATGCTAAAATGCACATGAACAGTATGTGTTACCTTAACCTTGCCACTGGTGTTGAACCATTGGATGTAATATGGATGAGGATGTGGTCCGGTGGTGAGAGACAGCTTCTCCACCATCTCCATGCTAGCCAAGTTGTTGCAACTCCCTCCATCGATGATGACGCGAATAGAACGTTCCTTCGTCCCTTTCTATGGAACAAGTTGTGCCTTTGATTTTGCTCAGCCTTTGTAACCTGCACACTAAAAACACGTTGAGCAACTAAACTTTCATACCTGTCAGCATAGTCAATAGCCATGTAGTGTGTCTCTTGTTTAGTATCCTCTACACCCTGTTCTTCACTTGCAATAACAGCCAACGTCTCCTTTGTCGTAATCACTAGCGGAGTCATATCCTCCATCCTTAGTAATAATCATCACACGCTTAGCATAGTGACCTCTGAAATGTCTCCAACGTATCTATAATTTTTGATTGTCGCATGCTATAATATTATCACTCTAGGATACTTTTTGGACATTTATTTACAAATTCATAATATTTTTGAGCACTAACCTATTAACCCAGTGCCCAGTGCCAGTTGCTATTTTCTGCATGTTTTTGGCTTTTCAGGTTTACAGTACCAAACGAAGTCCAATTGCCACGAAACTTTTTTATGATTTTTCTGGACCAAAAGAAGACCTGGAAGCTTCGAGAGGAGACTGGGAGCTGCACGAGAGAGGCAACACACATCAGGGCGCGCCCAGGGGGGGTGGTCGCGCCCTGTTGTGTGCCGGCTCCCCCTGGCGCCTCCCGACGCCCCTCTCTGGCCTATAAATTCTAATATATTCCAAAAACCCTAGAGAGCCTCCCGAAACACTTTTTCAGTCACCGCAAGTCTCTATTACGCCGTCTGCCCATCTGGAGCCCTGTTCCGGTGCCCTGCCAGAGGTGGGATCGATCACGGAGGGCATGTACATCAACCTTGCTACTCCCATGGTGATGTGTGAGTAGTTCACCATAGACCTACGGGTCCATAGTTAGTACCTAGATGGCTATCTCTCTCTCTCTCTCTTGATCTTCAATACAAAGTTCACCGCATATTCGCGGTGGTCTATTCGATGTAATCACTTTGTGCGGTGCATTTGTTGGGATCCGATGAATTATGGGTTTATGTTCAGATTATTCATGAAAAAGATTTCAGCCTTCTCTGAATTCCATTATGATTCTTATTTGCATTATTATTATAGCTTCATAAATCTCTCCGATCTATTGATTTGGTTTGGCCAACTAGATTGATCTATCTTCGGCGAGAGGGGTGCGTTGTAGTGGGTTCAATCTGGTGGTGCTCAATATCCCAGTGACAGAAGGGGACAAGACATGTCTTTGTATTGTTGCCACTAAGGATAAAATGATGGGGTTAATTCATATTGATTGGATTCTCTTTTGTCTACATCATGTCATCATTCTCCAATCATTACTCTGTTTGTTATGAACTTAATACTTAGAGAGGCAAACATAGAAGCGCTTTCGACGTGGAGTAATAGTAGTAGGTGCAGGCAGGAGTCGGCCTATTTGCTTATGGACGTGATGCTATATATACATGATCATTGCCATGAATAAGTATTGCATAACAATGCGCTTTTCTATCAATTGTCCTACAGTAATTTGTTTACCCACCGTATGCCTACTGCATGAGAGATGCCACTAGGGAAAACTATGGCCCCCGGGTCTATCCACTTATATATTTACAAAATATTTCAATACCTTGGTGCCGTTATTTATCTTTTATTTTATTTTACAATTTAAAATTATTAACTATCATCTACACACTTCATTTGCTTGCAAATAACGAGTCCAAGGGGATTGACAACCCTCTTGCCCGCGTTGGGTGCAAGTGTTTGCTTCTTTGTGTGCAGTAGCTGAAGACGGGGCTTGCATGCTACTCCTATTGGTTCGATAACCTTGATTCTCACTGAGGGAAATACTTATCCATATTGTGTTGCATCACCCGCTCCTCTTTGCGGAAAACCCAACGCAGATCACAGTATCAGAAAGGATTCCTCGCGCCGTTCCCGGGGAGTATCACCAACCTACTATCAAGTACCTTTGCACAAATTATCATTCACTTGTTCTACTTTTTATTTGTTGTTATATTTTCCTTGCTTCATAAAAATTGAAAATACTAAAATATTTATCTTTGCTAGTTGCTAATTTACTTCTTTGCTTGCTAGTTTACTTGTTATGCTTGTTACTTTGCTTGCTCGGTGAGGGAGTCCTGGTTTAAGGGGTCCTCGGGAGGCCGGCCTATGTCTTATGGGCCGGACTGTATGGGACACTTGCCGAATACTGGAAGAATTGAAGACCTCATCTCTAAGAAGGAAGCTTCGAGAATCGTGGCTTGTCCTCCACGTTTGGAGTAGTGAATAGGCATGTTTATCCCTTCGACGTGTAACCGACCATGTGTAAAACCTAGGGACCCCTGGCGTCTATATAAGCCGGAGGGTTTTAGGTTGTAGGAACAGGACTCATCTAGGGTTTTAGTCATACGATCTCGTGGTAGATCAACTCTGTAATCCCCATACAATCAATATAATCAAGCAGGACGTAGGGTATTACCTCCATAGGAGGGCCCGAACCTGGGTAAAACCTTGTCCCCTTCGTCTCTTGTTACCATCGATCCTAGTCTCACAGCTCGGGACCCCCTACCCAAGATCCGCCGGTTTTGACACCGACATTGGTGCTTTCATTGAGAGTTCCGCTGTGATCGCCAGAAGAAATCGATGGCTCGCCTAGTCATCAACGACGAGGTCCGCAATCCGGGCAATTTTGTCCCTGGACAGATCTTCGCTTTTGGCAGCATTGTGCTGCATGCCGACCCGACCGGCCATCTAGGCCGCGTCGGAAGTTTTGCCCCTGATCAAGTGGTCAGATTCGGGAACTTAGAGTTCTCCGTAGACTCTCGAGGCGACCTGTCATTAACCGGGCTTGCAGTCTCGCCTGCCATGCCCGAAGACTCTGAGGCTTTAACCCCATACCCATCTTTCGGCTCCGCCCATGGGATCTAACCCGGCGAGGGCCCGACTTTCAGTCCGGATCAGGTCATAGTGCCCGACGTCGGGATATCAGTTCTTGCTGAACACTCTCCCTGCACGGATGCATCGGAGGTTCACTCCGGAAGCTCTGGGCAGACCGGTCCGATCGAACTCTCAATACTCGATGAGGCTCTAGATCGGATCTCGTCGATTAAGATCAACGACGACCCAAACCCGATCTGTTCTTAGATCGGGCGCCAGACTGGTCAGGGCGGATTTTTTGTCCCACCCACCACCCACTTGATAGCCACTGTCGAGGATTTAACCGACATGCTAGACTACGCTTCCGAGGAAGCAGAGTACATGGATGAGGAAGATCACTCCCTCACCCCCGCTAAGACCGGGCAGTGGACTGCCTCCTCTACATACGACGTCTACATGGTGGACACTCGAAAATAACGGTGATAAATCAGATGAAGCGCCGTCAAGACGCCGAAAGCCGCATAAATGGTCAAAAGGGGAAAAGGGGCGAAAGTCTACCGATGACACCGGGGGCGGAGATACCCCGGAAGACATCGGCGGCCCCGAAATCCCCGAACACCCGTTAGAGGGTCAGGAGCGGCCCGAAGACCGTCGCAACCCCGATGATCCAGATGATCCTGATGACGACGACTACCTCCGCTCTATTGAGGGGGAGGACAATGCGGAAGCCGATGACTTCGCCATTCCCGACAATCCTGCAGATCAGGAACTATTGAGGCAACAATTGTTATATACGGCTCGCAGCCTGAAAGCAAAAGAACGGCAGCTCAAAGCCGAACAAGACGACCTCAATGACCGATGGACGAGGGTCCTCTCCGCTGAGGAAGAATACGGCACCGGTCTATCGGACCAACCTAAGAGCTACCCACGCAGAAGGCTGCTGCCACAATTCGACGACGAGCTCACTGATACGCCGTCTCCCAAGCATACCCCATATGATAGGCCAGACCGCCCTCCAGGAGGACGAGACAGGCCGGCTGACGATGCCGGCTATAGGCCGACGATACCCCGTAGACGGGGAAAGGAGCCACTAGAGCCCGATGACAGGTTCGACCTGCGACACGACCTGGATTACAGAGCAGGTCGTACGCGATCCATCTACGGATCCCGGGGATACTCACCCGATCGACGGGAATGGTACCGTCCTCGGTTCGTCCACGACAATGAAGATCGGGAACAGCACCGAGCTAGGACAGACGCCGATCACCGGCGCAACATAGCTCGGGTTAGAGGCGCTGCACACCCATTGTGCTTCACAGATGAGGTAATGCGGCATCAGTTCCCGGAAGGGTTTAAGCCCGTAAACATAGAGCAATACGATGGGATAACTGACCCAACCGTATGGATTGAGGATTTCCTCCTCCACATCCACATGGCACGAGGAGATGATCTCCACGCCATCAAATACTTACCCCTGAAGCTCAAGGGGCCAGCTCGGCACTGGTTGAATAGCCTCCCCGAAAACTCTATTGGGTGTTGGGAGGACCTAGAAGAGGCATTCCGATCTAACTTCCAGGGCACTTATGTTCGGCCGCCGGACTCCTCCGATCTAAGAAATGTCGTTCAGAAGCCAGGAGAGTCCGCGCGGCTATTCTGGATCGTTTCCTGACCAAGAAGAATCAGATCATAGACTGCCCGGACGCCGAAGCTATAGCCTCCTTCAGGCATAATATTCGGGATGAATGGCTGGCTCGACAGCTCGGCCAGGACAAACCAAGGACAATGTACGCCCTCACGTCACTCATGACCCGCTTTTGCACGGGCGAGGATAATTGGCTAGCTAGACGCAGCCATAACCCCGAAGACCCCGGAACCTCTGAAGTTCGGGATGGAAACGGGAAACCGAAGCGCAACAAGAACAAGCGCCGGCACAATAATAGTGATGCCGATGACACGGCTGTGAATGCCGGCTTTCGCAATTCCCGTCCTGGGCAGCGGAAGAAGCCTCCTAAAGGTAAACACGGCGGACCCACCCCGCTGGACAAGATCCTAGAGAGGCCTTGCCAGATCCACGGCACTCAAGAGAAGCCCGCCAATCACACCAACCATAACTGTTGGGTCTTCAAACAAGCCGGCAAGCTCGCATCAGAGGACCAAGGCAAGAGCCCACGCAGCGAGGACGAGGATGAGCCTCGTGGTCCGATCGGTGGTGGTCAAAAGAAATTCCCTCCAGAGGTAAAGACAGTAAACATGATCTACGCCACTCATATACCCAAAAAGCAGAGGAAGCGCGCCCTTCGAGATGTCTACGCCATAGAGCCTGTAGCCCCGAAGTATAACCCATGGTCGGCATATCCGATCACTTTCGATCGACACGACCACCTGACCAGTATCCGTCACGGGGGTTCGGCCGCACTCGTCCTAGACCCGATAATAGATGGGTACCACCTCACTAAAGTCCTAATGGACGGTGGAAGTAGCCTCAATCTGATTTACTCAGATACGGTGAAAAAGATGGGCATAGATCCGTCAAGGATCAAGCCCAGCAACACTACCTTCAAAGGAGTGATCCCAGGCGTTGAAGCCCGGTGCACAGGCTCCGTAAGCCTGGAGGTTGTGTTCGGCTCGCCCGATAACTTTCGAAGCGAGGACTTGATCTTCGACATCGTACCTTTCCACAGCGGCTATCACGCCCTGCTCGGCCGTACAGCGTTCGCTCGCTTTAACGCCGTCCCTCACTACGCATACCTCAAGATCAAGATGCCCGGCCCTAGGGGGGTCATTACAGTTAATGGCAATACAGAGCGCTCCCTCCGAACTGAGGAACATGTGTTGGCCCTGGCGGCCGAATTCCATTACACCGATGATTGGCAATCGCTGACATCCGCCGTCAAGGCACCCAAGGCTGGGAAGCGAGCTCGGTCTCAACCCGAAGCACCAGAACCTTCCACTCCCCGTAAATAGGGACTCGCCCCCATCGCACGGCCCTATTACCGGCAAAGTACGTGCCGAAGAGGCACAACTTCGCGCTCAAAATTCCATGGGCAGCGGTGGGGAAAAACTATTAGAGGGTAGGTGTTCGGTTGGACCGAACTATTACCGTCAACACGTCTTCGGACACACTACAGGTACCATAAAGTGCCTGCTGAAAGGCGTCAAGCTCATCCATACCTCGGCGACTTCTCAAGACCCCTTCTTCAAGGTCCGTTCCGCCGAACGAACAAAGCCCATAAAGGCATACACCTCCTTAGGAGATGCAGGAGCAGACAAGCGACAGGGCACATCAAGGACGTCAGGTCATCTATCGAAGGCCCTTGGTACAAACCTCTCCTGTAAAATTTATATTTCATTTATCCAATACCTGTAAACAGTTGCATTGGCAATTTGAATAATAAGAGTTGTTGAGTAAAATACAAATATATCATTTTCTCTTTACTGTCCCTCTTCGGAACACTTTCTGTTTTCTCCCTCTTCTTGCGAACCTGTTTGGTATACTGTACGATGCAACCGGCTAATAGACCGGGGGCTCGACCTTACAAATCGCCCTAATCACAATTTCTTTAAGTGTTCGGCGTCTTGGAAATCCGCTTTATATGCATTGGTTCCGAACTATGCCTTGGGTCAATAGTTGGGTTGCCCGGCTCCTATGCTTGCCCCTTTATGTTCCGCTAGTTCGGCTAAAAGGGCAAAGGGAGCACCGCTGCGATTGCACTTCCGGCTAGTCTGGTTAAGCGCCTCAGCGGAGAAAGCCGAAAACTGACTGTCATGGTATGCGAGAACCGGTCTGCGAATCCGAGCTTAGCTAAATCTCGTCAGAGGTTATTCCGTGTCATACGAAGGGTTTGGTGTTAGTACAAACCAGGTGATATAGGCTTTGGCCGCGGTTCATCCGAACATCACAAACACCTGGGGGCTAGTTATCAGCTCCCGCACTCCTTTCTCGTGCCCCTACGGCTAAGTGAAAGCAATAAAGCATTATGGTCCGATTGCCTTGTCCGCTCCACACTACCGCCTTTGGGTGCCGATAGTTCGGCTAAGGGTTATAGTGCGGTTGGAAGAGACACCTTGTGTAGTATCTACACGGGGGCTGAAGCCGACGACTCGCAGCTTTCAGGGTTAACGGCCACAAAGGAGTTATAAAGGATGCAAAACATACAAGACATGATAAAACCATGCATTTTAAATTTATACACGCTGGCAAGTCTTCGGACATATTACATCAATCTATTCATACTCATTCTCTCTCGTACACTGTGATTCTATTGCCCGAGCACCCTCCATAACTCCGGAGAAGTACAGCTCGGGGCGCCTATGACCCTTTCCAGGAGGCGGAGGAGCTGTGGCTACCTTCATCGGATCCAGCCCCGGCCAGTGCACCTTGGCCTTCGCGAAGGTCATCCTAGCTCCCTCGATGCAGGAGGACCGCCTCAATGCGTCGATCCGAGGAGTGGCGTCGCTCAGCTTCTGCACCAGGCCGAAGTAGCTGCCCAGCAGTGGCTCATTGGGACATAGCCGGATACAGAGATCCTTCATGGCCGGTTCCGCCATCCGGTGTAGCTCCATCATCTGCTTCAGCTGCTCCACAAGGAGAGGAGAACGCTTGGGGGCTTCGAATTGCGCCCAGAATATCCGAGCTTCATCTCCTTCTCCCTGCGAAGCATAGAACTGCTTCACGTCTGCTAAGCTCTTCTGGAGGTCCGAGCAGGCGCCTGAGGAACGCCATACTTGGGTAAGCAACTCGAACTTGCTGTCCCCGAAGATACACTGCAATAAATACGGCTTACCATCCATGATGGCTTTGGCTTGGCGAAGCTCCTCTTCAAATGACCGCCTATCCACCCGCTCCTTTTGGAGATTGGTTTTCAGGGTGGATAGTTCGGCGGCCTGCTCCTTGCCCTTCTGCTCCAGGTCCTCGCACTTCCGCCCAGCGTCTTTGAGCTCCTGCTGGATTTCCTCCACCCGAGCCTCGTGCTTGTCACTGGTGGCTCTTAGGGCGGATAGCGCGGTAGCTGCTTCTTTGGCAGCCGCCTTCTCCACCGCAGCCTCCTACTTGGCCTTCTCAAGCTCGGTCTTGAGCTTCTCAATCTCCTCCGCCGAGGCTGCACAAGTGTTAAGCATATCAAACAACACTGCATTGACAGTACGATAACAAAGAGTTTTTTTACTCTAATTCGACTTACCTTGCGCCTCGTCGAATCTCTTGTTTAGAGCGTCAAGCTCGTCTTCGGAGCTCTTGAGCTTCCGATTTAGCTCTTCTAGCTCGGCAGCGTTATTGGCCGCTGCCGTCGACGAAGCCTGTAACAAACAACATCATATAACGTTACAAGGGTTTACAACCTCCGAACTGTCACTAAAATAATCCTGTGAACGGTCCTCTTAAGGGCTGACAGAACGATCCGAACATATAATGTCTTATGCATAGTTCGGCTAAGGATCTATGATTTGACCCCCAGGTAAGTTTTTTCCAAACTCACCTAGGGCTCGGGGGCTGCCATGTGTATAATCATAACTTACAGAAAATAATACTTCATAAAATAGAGCATTACATGGCTTACCAGGAAGCCCGTCAGGAGACCATTGAAGGCCTCCTTCAGTCCGTGGTCTACGGACTAAATGCTCTGCAATACCGCACCCATAGGGTGCGGTGCTCCCCGGAGATGGAGGCGCTTGATAGAGCCTCCCCCATGGCCTGCCACCCATTTGTCGGTGGCGCCGGTGGGGATCGGTTGACCCGATCTCCAACCGGAGATTGAATCGGTACCTCCGGAGGCATGGTACGCTCCGGAGACCGCCTTGGAGGTGACTGGACGTCTTCTGGTCCGGTCTCCTCAGTATCCAGGAGGGGCCTCTCCCCCGGGTCTTCGGCGGCCGAGGTGTTTGCCTCGGCCATGACTTCATCGCCCTGCCTCCAGAGTCCGGCTCCAAAGGAGCCTGTTGGGAGGATGCCTCCGCGGCAACCTTCGCGGCGCCCGGAGGAGAGGGGTGCGACGTGGTCCCGCTCTCCGCTAGCTCGGCGGGTGGGGTCTCCCCGTCCGAAACTTGATCGGTGGGGAGGACTTGTGGTGGGCTGCAAGTCAGTAAGCGCTCATGTGTTAGTAACATTCGAAGCTTTGCATCAATAACGCGGAAGGGTCTAAGGATCTGTACCTTTGAGGTGGGGGCTTGACCCTGAGGTTCCTCCGCGGAACCCTCTCGAAGTCCTCGGACTCGGTGTTCGAGTCCGAACTATCGTCGGACGGGACTACCTATGTCCGGCGCGGTTTTTTCTGGGCGGGAGGAGCTACCTCCTCCGAGGCGTCCGATGACGCCGCCCTCTTTCCTGTAAGGGGGGAATCGCCTCCCCCCTCAGCCTCGTGCTCCTCCTCTTGATTCGAGGAGGCATGAGTCTCTTCGGACACAGCCCCTGGCTGGTCCCTGTTGCGCAGGCCTGTTCGGCCTGGCTTCTTCTTCTCCTTCTTCTCTGGCGCCTTGTAAGGCGCCACGACGAGCATCTCCAACAGCAGCGGGGACTTGGGGTCTTCGGGCTGAGGAGCCGTACATTTGATGCCCGTGGCTTTGCTCAACCATTCCTGTAAAAATGCGATGCTTAGGCTATCTTCGGGAAGGCAGAGCCGATGAAATGAAACTATACTATACCTCGGGTGGGGGCTTGATGGCGCTCAAACCCTTGTCCTCCTTCTTGCCCGGCCAGTTCTCCTGCGCCTTGAACAGCGCCTTCCATAGCTTCTCCCGCGTGGTACAGAAGAGTTGACGAAATGTAGGATCATCGTCAGTCCGATAATTCCACATAGGAGAGCTCCGGCGCTGGCAGGGGAGGATGCGCCGCCGAAGCATAACCTGGACCACGTTGGTCAGGCCGACTCCCTCCCTGATCAAGGAGGCGATGCCCCTCTGCAGGTCCTCCACCTCTGTGTCCGACCCCCATTCGAGGCCCTTTCGGACCCATGAGGTCAATCTGGTCGGGGGGCCGGATCTGAATTCGGCAGGAACAGTTCCGCCCTCCTCCTTTGGCTCGGTGATGTAAAACCACTCTTTTTGCCAAGTCTTGATAGTGTCGATGAAGGTGCCGGATGGCCACACTGCACGCGGAAGCTTGCCGATGAATGCCCCGCCGCAATCCGCGTGTGCGCCGGCGACACACTTCGGCTTGATGTTGAAGATCTTAAGCCACAGCCCGAAGTGTGGCTCGACTCGCAGGAAAGCTTCACAGACTATGATGAAGGCCGATATATGCATGAAAGAGTTCGGCGGGAGGTCGTGGAAGTCGAGGCCGTAGAAGAACATGAGGCCCCTCACGAAGGGGTGGAGTGGGAAGCTCAGTCCCCGGATGAAGTGAGGGACAAAGACCAGCCTCTTGCCTGGTTTGGGGGTGGGGATCACCTGGCCCTCCTCTGCGGCGCGGTGGAAGACATTGGCGGGGAGGTAGCCGGCGTCCTTGAGATCCCAGATGTCCTGGTCTGTGACCGTGGACGCCTCCCACTTGCCGTTGGAGCCGGAGCTGGCCATGGCTAAGCTCGGAGGGGGAAGAATGGAAGACCTAGATCTGGGCTCGGTAAGCTCGGAAGATTGGGGAAGCTGGGATGCGAATGGGGGGTGCGGATAAGCCTTGGGGTTTTCTTCCCCTTTTAATGTAGCTTGCTGCCGGTTAGCCTCCCTTCACGGAGCCGTGAATCTCTCCGCTTCCCAAGGCATGCGTGCCGTTATATGCGCATGATTTAACATATCCCGTGTAAAACGGGGCACGATCTGCGCATTGATGGATCGTGCTGGTGGAAACGGCCTCGAACCACGAATCGAGTCCTCACAACTGGTTTAGAGGTCGTGGTGGGCCGTGGCCTTTCATCTGAAAAGTTGTCAGAAAACACTATTGGTTCTCTGACGTTTGGCCTTCAAGGCCGAGATTCTCATGGTATACGGATGATCTATGATCGGAAACATTACACGTCGACGGAGGCCGAACTGTAGCCCGGCCGATCACTGTTTGGAGAAAGGAACTCGCCTCGCAAGCCGAAGACTCTGATCACTCGAAGCAGCTGGAGCTTGGACCCTTGGCGTTGGAGGCTAGTTCGGGGGCTACTGAGGGAGTCCTGGTTTAAGGGGTCCTCGGGAGGCCGGCCTATGTCTTATGGGCCGGACTGTATGGGCCACTTGCCGAATACTGGAAGAATTGAAGACCTCATCTCTAAGAAGGAAGCTTCGAGAATCGTGGCTTGTCCTCCACGTTTGGAGTAGTGAATAGGCATGTTTATCCCTTCGACGTGTAACCGACCATGTGTAAAACCTAGGGACCCTTGGCGTCTATATAAGCCGGAGGGTTTTAGGTTGTAGGAACAGGACTCATCTAGGGTTTTAGTCATACGATCTCGTGGTAGATCAACTCTGTAATCCCCATACAATCAATATAATCAAGCAGGACGTAGGGTATTACCTCCATAGGAGGGCCCGAACCTGGGTAAAACCTTGTCCCCTTCGTCTCTTGTTACCATCGATCCTAGTCTCACAGCTCGGGACCCCCTACCCGAGATCCGCCGGTTTTGACACCGACACTCGGTCACCATGTCTCAAGATAATACTAAGTTGTGTGACGTCTCAAATACTAATAGCAATAATTTTATTAGTACTCCTATAACACCCGCCACTAGTGCGGAGTTTTATGATATAAATGTTGCATTGCTGAATCTTGTGATGAAAGAACAATTCTCGGGAAGTCCTAATGAGGATCCCGCTGCTCATCTGAAAACCTTTGTCAAATTATGTGATATGCAAAAGAAAAATGATATGGATAATGATGTGGTAAAATTAAAATTATTTCTTTTGTCACTACGAGATAAAGCTAAGGCTTGGTTTTCATCTTTACCATGTAATAGTATTGGAACATGGGATAAGTGTAAAGATGCTTTTATTGCCAAGTATTTTCCTCCTACTAAGATCATCTCCCTTAGAAATCAAATTATGAATGTTAAACAACATGATCAAGAACATGTTGCACAATCTTGTTAGAGGACGAAATTGATGATTAGAAATTGCCCTACTCATGGTTTAAACTTGTGGGTGATTATCTAAAATTTCTATGCAGGACTAAACTTTGTGTCTAGAAATCTTCTAGATTATGTTGCAAGTGGTACCTTCATGGAGGTGGCATTAGGAGAAGCACCAAACTTCTTGACAACATCATGACAAACTACTCTCAATGCATACCGAAAGAGCTCCAACTGGTAAGAATGTAAATTCTATTGAAGAAATTGCTACTTTGAGTGAAAAAGTGGATGCTCATATGAATATGGTTGCTAGTAAAAAATGCCCATGTTGATCCCAATGATATGCCTTTGTCTACCTTGATTGATAAAAATGATGATGCTATTGATGTGAACTTTATCTCGCGAACCAATTTCAACAACAATGCATATAGAAGAAATTTCAATGCTAGACCGTATCCCGGTAATTCCTCTAATGCTAGACCGTATCCTTCTACAAATAATAATAGCTTATCCTATGATATTTAGAACACCATTAACATATTAGTTCTCAAAAGATTTTTAATACTATGGTAGAAGAAAAGCTACATAAAGTTGATCATTTGGCTAAGAACATGGATAGGATTGCTCTTGATGTGGAAACTCTTAAAAATAAAAATTTGTCACCAAAGCATGATTTTAATGAGACTATTAAATCCATCCAAATATATATTCATGAAAGTAAGGAGAGGACCGCTAAGTTGAAAGCTAAACGAGAATTCTTAGAAAAAGCTCTTCCACCCAGTTTTTACCGGAATCATGATGAAGATCTTAAAATGATTGGTACTTGTCCTATTGAATATTTGTTTACTAATCTGAAAATAGATGATAAAGGGACTAGAGATGAGTCAACTTTAGCTAGAAGGCATCCCGTTATTTCGGAGGGTGGTGATTCTAATGATAAACTTGAAACAAGTGGGTTTGGAGAGGTTAAAACTTTAACTAGTGATGTGCCCACTATCTTGGATTAAAAGAACTTTAATTATGAGATCTACTCTTTAGTAGAATGCATTTCCTTGTTGCAATCCATTATTAGCTCACCCAATGCCTATGAACAAAATAAAGCTTTTACTCAACATATAATAGAAGCGATGATAAAAGCTTATGACGAGAAACTTGAACTAGAAGTTTCTATTCCTAGAAAGTTGCATGATGAATGGGAACCTACTATCAAAATAAAGATTAAAGAATATGAATGCAATGCTTTGTGTGACCTTGATGCTAGTGTTTCAACAATACCTAAATATCTTTGTGATGTCCTTGGTGTCACCGATATTCAATATTGTTCCCTCAACTTGCATCTTGCGAATTCTACCATCAAGAAACCTTCGGGTAGAATAAACGATGGGATTATTATTGCGACTAGAATTGTGTGCCTGTAGATTACATTGTACTTGATATTGAATGCAATCCAACTTGTCCAATAATACTTGGAAGACCTTTCTTACGAACTATAGGTGCAATTATTGATATGAAAGAGGGAAACATAAGGTTCCAATTTCCATTAATGAAATGGATGGAACACTTCCCTAGGAACATAATTAAACCACCTTATGAATCTATCATGAGATCTACTTATGGGTGGAGTGTCAAAGATGACAACACTTGATACTATGCATTATGCTTAGCTAGGGGCGTAAAACAATAGCGCTAGTTGGGAGGCAACCCAATAGTTATCTTTAAATTTTTGTTTTTACTTTCTGTTTGTTTTTGATAACATGATTATTGTCTATATAATTGTATTTTTTATGTTTAAATTTGTGTTTGTGGCAAGTAAAGCCTTTGGGATGACTTGCATGTTAAGTAGAATTGATACGGTGCAAAAACAGCAACTTTAGCGTCCACTGCAGAAATTTTCTGATTTTACTGGAACGACTTTTTGATCTGAAATTTTTACACGGTATTTCTATAAATATTCTCAGGTGTTCCTAATGTTTTAGAATTTTTGGTGTTACAGAAGTATAGGTTCTCTACAATCATTAGATACTGTTCTTTTTTAGACAGATTCTATTTTTGCTTGCATAGTTTGCTTGTTTTGATGATGCTATGGATTGTATCGGGGGGGGGGGGGGGACGGGGTATACGCCATGGAGAAGTTAGAATACAATACCTTATGCAATAATAAAATAATAATGAATTTATAACAGTACGTAAAGTATTTGATATGTTTACTATACTAACGGATCTCACGAAGGTTTCTGTTCAGTTTTGTGTGCTGAAGTTTTGAAGTTTTGGGTTCTATCAGGATGGATAAAGGAATAAGTAGCGGCAAGAGCCTAAGCTTGGGGATGACCAAGGCACCCCAAGGTAATAGTATAGAAGACTCAAATGTCTAAGCTTGGGGATGCCCCGGAAGGCATCCCCTCTTTCGTCTCAATCCATCGGTATGTCACTTGGAGCTATATTTTTATTCATCACATGATATGAGTTTTGCTTGGAGTGTCGTTTGCTTTAGTTTGATTTTTCTTTAGTTTTCCACATTCATTGTTTCCTGCACACACCCACTTGAGAGAGACACAAGATCACCATGATTTATTAGAATACGCTTTGTGCTTCACTTATATCTTTTGAGCTAAGCAGTTGCTCTAGTACTTCACTTATATCTTTTAGACCACAGTGGCGTATAGATTTTAAAGAAACAATTTCACTCTCGTTCTTCACTTATATTTGTTTGAGATTTAATAAATAGTAATGGTAATTTGCATGGGTTATAAGACTTCCAAAAAATAATAGGTATTCAAGGAGTGCATAATCAAAACCTTCATGTAGCACATAAAAGAGAAATTTTGAGTTAATGATATTAATGTTGTAATGTGAAAGGGCATGAGGATCATTGGTTAATAAGAATATTGTAAATTAGAGGGTGTTAGATTGCTATTCATCAAAATATTTTTTATGGCATGGTGATGATGTGTGAGCATTCTTATTCCTTATTGAAATCATAGTGTTATTTGAGTCGGAGACGCGCGATGGTTAACTCCTCCCAACCTCCTCCCTAGGGGCATTCGAGTACAACTTTGCTTCGAGAGAGCTAATAAAACCTTGAAATAAGTATGTGAGTTCTTTATGACTAATGTGAATCCATGGATGTACGCACACTCATCACCTCATATTTGCTAGCCTCTTTGGTATCGTGCATTGCCCATTCTCGCCTTCAGGATTGGTGCAACCTTCGTCGGTGCATCCAAACCCCGTGATATGATAAGCTCTGTTGCACATAAGCCTCATTATATCTTCCCCAAAATAGCCGCCATACCTACCTATTATGGCATTTCCATAGCCATTCCGAGATATATTGCCATGCAACTTCCACCGTTACATCATATGACTAGTACTTTCATTGTCATATTGCTTTGCATGATCATATAAGTTGACATAGTATTTGTGGCAAAGCCACTGTTCATCATTTTTTATACATGTTACGCTTGATCATTGCACATCCTGGTACACTGCCAGAGGCATTCATATAGAGTCATACTATGATTTTTCATGTTGAGTTGTAAGTAAATAAAAGTGTGATGATTATCATTATTAGGACACTGTCTTAGTGTGGAAAGGATGATGGAGACAATGATTCCCCCACAAGTCTGGATGAGTCTCCGGACGAAAAATAAAATGAAAGAAAAAAAAGGAAAAAAAAGCAAGAAAGAAAGAAAAAGAAAAAAAGGAGAAAACGAAAAAGAAAAAGAAATAATGAGAGAAAAGGGAGAAGGCACAGTGCTACTACCTCTTTTTCCACACTTGTACCTCAAAGTGGCACCATGTTCTTCATTAGAGAGTCTCTTGTTTTGTCACTTTCTTATGCTAGTAGGAATTTTTTCATTATAGAACTTGTCTTGTATATTCCGATGACGGGCTTCCTCAAATGCTCGAGGTCTTCATGAGCAAGCAAGTTGGATGCACACCCACTTAGCTTCAGTTGAGCTTTCATACACTTATAGCTCTAATGCATCCGTTGCATATTGATGGGCATCTCCATAACCCATTGATATGCCTAGTTGATGCTAGACTTTCTTCTCCACTTTTACCCCTTTGAAACCTACCACCACATTCTATTCCACCTTTATGCTATATCCATGGTTCACGCTCATATATTGCGTGAGTAATAAAAAAGCTAAAGCGCATTAAAAAGTATGATCCAATTGCCTGACTTAACACTGTGGTGCTTGACATTTGTATTTATGTGGAGAAGACAGAGCCATGCCATGCTAATATGACAAAATGAATAGGGGGTGAACATTCTTTAAGGATCGTATATTTCTGTCGAGGTACACAAACAGGGGTGTTCATTTCCCCTGACTTGTGCATAGACAATAAGCCTATGGCCTTCATGGCCTTAGCCCGCCAGGAAAAGCTACCACACCACCAAGCAAGCATTCAAGACCCAGACTCCGGCAGCAGCAACCTACAAAAGGCCAAGCAACGCCGGCAAGACCAACGCAATAGCCCAGGACGTGCCCGAAGCGCGCCAAGCCCATCCCCGGTGCATGCCGGGGACCGAGGCGCATACACCTTCAGGAAGACCTGGCAAGCCATCCCCCAGCAAGCGCGAGCCGATCGGCCACCGCTCCATCGCATCGCAACGCCAGTCACTTGTCGATGTGGTGTCGAGCTCCCAGGTGGCTAAGTGGCTCTCGCTAAGCATGTGGCAGCACGCTGGAAGACAGGTTATGCCCCCTTGACACCCGTCCATAGGCGTGTCAAGCTGTGGTGCGATAGTTAGCTAGAGCGGTGGTAGAAGCTTGCTGGGGATGCACCCCCGCACGCCACCTAGACTGCATTTATGGCATTTTGTCCTAAGTGCCAGAGTTAGGTATGATAGCTCTGTTAGCTGTCTAATCATCAGACAATGTCTGTTTTGCCATTGTGGTTGCCCCTTGAGCTATAAAAGGAGGCTCAAGGCAACCGAGCTCAAGATTCGGACCTTTGGACACTTGTACTCACGTAGTATCTCTCCCCGATGGCAACCCTTGCCGGGATTGAGGCACTGCGTGTTCTTTGTGTTCCTCTGATCTATCAACCAAAAGCAGGAGTAGGGTTTTATGCTTCACAGTGGCCCGAACCTGGGTAAAAATACCAGCGTCCCGATCATCGTGCTGCCTCATGGTCTCCGCTCTTTGTGCAATGTGACCTCCCCCTGCCCGAACAACAAATGGGCCTCTGGTCCCATAGGTGATCATGTGCATCCGTGCCCCTACATCTTTGGCGCGCCAGGTAGGGGCGCATCGTTTGTGCGAACCCGAGTTCATGAGCAGCGAGTCGATCTTCATCGCCATCTTCTTCATCCATGGCTCCCAAGAAGAAGACCAACGCGACCGCGCATCGATCCGCTTCGAAGGCCCACTCGCACGCAGTCGCGAACACCGTGCGTGCTGATGCAGCGGCGAACGAGGGGGGCATCAAGGGCGACGCGACGGACACAGACGGCGCCGCTGATACGTCTCCAACATATCTATAATTTTTGCTTGTTCCATGTTGTTATATTATCATTCTTGGATGTTTTACAATCATTTTATTACAACTTTATATCATTTTTTTGGGACAAACCTATTGACATAGTGCCAAAGTGCCAATTGTTGTTTTTGCTTGTTTTTTACTTCGCAGAAAATCAGTACCAAACGGAGACAAAACGCTGCGGGGATTTTTGTGGATTTTTTACGGACCAGAAGAAACCAGATGGGCCAAAGAACACCAGAAAATGGGGCCCAGGGTGGCCAGCACCCACCAGGGCGCTAGAGGCCCCCTGGCGCGGCCTGATGGGTGCTGGGCACCTCGGGCACCCCCTCAACCGACTATCGTGCCTATAAATTTCCAGAAAACCCAAAAACCTTAGAGGAGTCGACGAAACACAATTCCAGCCACCGCAAGTTCCAGAACCGTTAGATCCAATCTAAACACCATCACGGAGGGGTTCATCTTCTTCATAGGTGCCTCTCTGATGATGCGTGAGTAGTCCACCATAGACCTACGGGTCCATAGGCAGTAGCTAGATGGCTTATTCTCTATCTCTTTTGATTCTCAATACAATGGTCTCTTGGAGATCTATTTGATGTAAACTTTTGCACTGTGTTTGTTGGGATCCGATAAATTTTGAGTTCATGATCAGTTTCTATCCATGAATATTATTTGAGTCTTCTTTGATCTCTGATATGCATGATTACTTATAGCCTCGTATTTCTTCTTCGAATCTTTGGTTTAGTTAGGCCAACTAGATCAATTTTTCTTGCCATGGGAAGAGGTGCTTTGTGATGGGTTCGATCTTGCGGTGTTCTTTCCCAGTGACAGAAAGGGCAGCAAGACACGCATGTATCGTTGCTATTAAGGATAACAAGATGGGGTCTATTCCTACATGAATAGATCTTGTCAACATCATGTCATCATTCTTATTGCATTACTCTGTTTTTCCATGAACTTAATACACTAGATGCATGCTGGATAGCGGTCGATGTGTGGAGTAATAGAGGTAGATGCAGGCAGGAGTCGGTCTATCTATCTTGGACATGATACCTATATAATGATCATCGCTTTGGATATCGTCATGACTATTCGATTTTCTATCAATTGCCCAACAGTAATTTGTTCACCCACCGTGCGCTATACTCATGAGAGAAGCCACTAGTGAACCCTACGGCCCCCGGGTCTACTTTTCGTATCATATTGCTTTCCGATCTACGTTTTTTACACTCTTTGTTTTCAGATCTACAAAACAAAAAACCCAAAAATATATTACTGCATATTTACTCTTTTTATTTGTGTTCTTGAGAGATCTATCTCTCCTATCTATCACTACCTAATCTATCTTATTACCGTAGAGAGATTCACAACCTCTCTTTCGCGTCGGGTTGCAAGTATTTGTTGTTTGTGTGCAGGTGCTGCTTATTGGATGGTGGTGATCCTCCTACTCGTTCGATAACCTTGGTTTCATAACTGAGGGAAATACTTACCGTCGTTGTGCTGCATCATCCCTTCCTCTTTGGGGAAATACCGACGCAGTCCAAGCCACGTCAAAGGAATTTCTGGCTGAAGGATCACTAGAAGTGTGTCTAGAGGGGGGCTGAATAGACTACTAGCAGGAATTTAAAACCTAACCTTTTCCCAAGTTAATTGGTTGGCAGATTTTAACAATTATAGCAAGTCAAGCACACCCTACACATGCATGTCAACAAGTATGGCAGCGGAAAGTAAAGACATTGCACATGGAAGTAAAGCGTTGAGATAGGAAGATCAAACGCATGAGGGACACGAAGATTTTTTCCCGTGGTTCCGATAGGTGGTGCTATCGTACGTCCACGCTTATGGAGTATTCAACCCACGGAGGGTAACGGTCGCGAGAGTCCATGGAGGGCTCCACCCATAAGGGTCCACGAAGTAGCAACCTTGACTATTCCATAACGGCTTCCGTCAATGAAGGACTAGCCTCACTATGGGTAGATCTTCACGAAGTAGGCTATCTCCTTGCCCGTACAAACTTCTTGGTTCAACTCCACAACACGAAGTAGGAGGGGCTCCCAAGCGACACCTAACCAATCTAGGAGGCACCACCCTCCAAAAGGTAATAGGCTCGGCAATGTCGATGAACTCCTTGCTCTTGTGCTTCAAGATGATAGACTCCTCAACACACAATCACTCTCTCATAGATTTGGCTATGGTGGAAGAGATTGATTTGGTGGAAAGCAACTTGGGGAGGCTAGAGATCAAGATTCATATGGTAGGAATGGAATAGCTTGATCTCAACACATGAGTAGGTGGCTCTCTCTCAGAAAATTGGATGGGGCAAGTATGGAATAGTTTTGAGTGCTTCACTTTCTAGTGGGTGGTGGTGAAGGGGTATATATAGGTGTCCCCAAAAATCCAGCCGTTACACCTAAAGTGAGCAACTCGATGACACCGAAGTGTGAAACTCGGTGGTACCGAAGTGACCAAAAGAAGGTAACTTTTGAATCTCGGTGAGACCGATACATAACTCTCAGTGGTACCGATTAGGTGACCAACGGTCAGATTGCACAACTCGGTGATGCCGATTCTCAAATCTTGGTGGTACCAATTCTTGACAATGGCTAACCAGAGAGTTGGTCCAAAACTCGGTGAGACCGATTCACAAAACTCGGTGGCACCGATTCTTGTGAATGGCTAACCAGGAAGTTGGTCCAAATCTCGGTGAGACCGACTGGCAAAACTCGGTGGTACCGATGCTTGAAAATAGCTAAACAGAAAGTTGGCAACTGAACTCGGTGGCACCGATGCAGAATCGGTTGCACCGAATGGCTAGGGTTTGGCATGGGTCTGTCTGAGTTTGGGAATCGGTGGGACCGAGTGGGAATTGTTGGTTGCACCGATTTTCATGAATGGCTTGGACAGACTTTTGTGGAAGAGTTTGTGGGTGTTTTTTGGTGACTATCACTTGTGCACGTGGAGCATCTTGTTCACCAACAGTACCTTACCCCCTTTTAATAGTATTGGCTTTCCTATGGACTCCAGGTGATTTCTCACAAAGTAAAATGTAGAGTCCTGTTGCTTGAAGCTTTGCCAATCCATTTCCTTGCATCTAGGGGTTTCTCCACAATCCTTTTTGCCAACCCATCTTCGTCTATGGACTTTTATCTGAAATACACTAGGTAGAAGTATTAGTCCAAGAGACAATGTATGTTGTCATGAATTATCAAAACCACCAAGGGAGCATATTGTGCTTTCAATCTCCCCCTTTTTGGTAATTGATGACAACATACAATCAAAGCTTCAAATAAATATATGCATAGATATAATGAAGACTTTGAGACACACATGACTTAGATTTGCTCCCCCTAAATGTGTGCAATCCCTTTAAAGGATAGTTGCCTTGGAATGCATGGACACACATAGTAGAAGGGATAAAATGAGTCATGTGTATCTTGGCTATATGCATCAAATGTATATGAATGAGATGTATCCTTGTTCAAGACTTCTCTCTTGCAAACAATATGTGCAAGAAGCAAGAGATCATCTTGATCAAAGATACGATGCATATACTTAACTTGAGTTCTTGAGCATTCTTGTAGTAGAAATACACTTGAGAAAACAATGTTAGGAAACACAAGAGTATTCTACCAATCAAAAAGCAATAGAACTCAATAGTACCAAGATGTGGAGAACATATAGAAGATAGTATTCCTTAAGGTTGAGATGTCTCCAAGAACATTTAGAACTTTCTCCCCTAGATATGAAATAGTAGGTCATCCTCTCACTCTGAATCTTAGCATGTAGATATTGGGATTGGATAGGGTGAGAAAAGTCTAACATGAGTAGTTAAATGAAATAAACATAATTTTTCTCCCAATCATATTTTTCTCCCCCTACTTTGGTATTCTCCCCTTGTCTATATAAGCATAAGATTTGATATTCTCCTCTCCCCCTTGATTATATCTCCCCCTTTGCATAAGCATGTATCTCCCCCTTTAGCTTTTGAAGCTTTGGTATTTCTCCCCCTTTGGCATTAATTTCCAAAAAGGTCCATACATAGGGTGAGACACAGGGATCATGGAGTTAGAAGGGATCCTTGAGAACAAGGGTCATGGAATGTGGGGATCAAGGAAATGATAATTATAGAGAGCATTAAAAACTGAGGGAATCATGGAAAATAATTTCTCCTCCTTTGGCTGATCTGAGAGCTTGTAAGACTTCTCCTCCTTTGAGTTAGGGATCCTAGAAAAGTTTCTCCCTTTTTTTAATAAGGGATCATCGAATAAATGAAAATATCACTTGTAGGATCACTAAGGAAACAAAATATTTACTAACATGAACACAGTCTAGAGAAGATATAAAATCGGTAACTCTGAGACAAACGAGTCGGTGGAACCGAGCTGTTGTAATGCGGCTCATCTGCTAAATCGGTAGAACCGAGATATTTGCATCGGAAGCTCCGAGGGATAAACAGAAACTTGGCAATGTTTGAGAAACTTGCAAATTAATTTGGAAAACTTGTAACAAAGTGTCAAAAGGATTTTCAAAGAAAATGCAAAATACTTTACAAAGAGATATCAACTAGAGAAGATTTGAGTGGTTCCAAGAAATCTTGCAAATAGAGAATGAACCAAACACGATACTTAACTAGGTGATGGGCGGTGACTAGGTCACCTATATTAGAGTATATTGACTTAGGAGCCAAGCAAGAATACTTGATCATAGGTCATACTCATCGTTAAGCTCAAAATGGGGTTACCATTTTTTGATTAAGCATTTTAATGTTTTCATATCACTTGAGTTGCTTTATCTCATGACTTGGAGTAAAGCTTTTTTTCAAGGATATGAGTGCATACCTTTGAGTGGTGTTGATGACGTAGCTCGTAGGTGAACTTGTTGAGGATGCTCGATGTTGATGAAGATCATCTTGAGTTGGGAGCAATCCTTGTTTGTTTTGGTTCACTTGTCACCTACATAGGTTAGTCATGCAAGGAAGAACAATGTATATCCATTTGACATGATATCAATTGTGAAATTCAAATATGTGTCAAGGATATGGTTGAGTTGTCTTCTTCCTTCCATCATCAAGAGGGGTTGTGGATACTTGGTCATGACAAGATTGCTTATGATTGGAGTTGTTTGCAATCTTGTAGAATGAAGTTCTTCCAAGTACCTACAAAAGGTTAGTTGCAATGCAAGGGAGCATAGAATTCCAAGATATATGAAGTTCATGGTAATGGTGGCATGGAATGGTCAAGTAAGCTCATCCCCTTGCATGCATCCGAGTGAGTCTAGCTCAAGTTTGAAGCATCAATGATGTTCAACTCACTCCTCAAGTAACAAAACACTTTCTCATCGAGTGGCTTAGTAAAGATATCGGCCAATTGCTTGTTAGTTCGAACATGCTTAAGATTAATATCTCCTTTGGCAACGTGATCACGAATGAAATTGTCGGATTTCGGGCTCCGCAAAACCCTTAAGATTCGAACACAGGGCCGTGTGCGAAGATCCTCTGCAGCTTCGCCCTACCTAGCTCGCTACTCGATGGACACAACGATGAACTCGCATGATGACGAGGAAGAGAATGAACACGATAGTTTACCCAGGTTCGGGCCACTTCGTAGCGTAATACCCTACTCCTGCTTTGGTGGATTGCCTCTCGAGGAGGTGTGGTGGATGAACTAGTACAGAGTTTCGGAGCCTCGTGAGGGCGCTCCCAAGGTGTTCTTGGCCCTCTGTCGGCTTGGGGATGGATGAGTGGATTGGCCGATTTCGGATCCTCCTCTACGATGCAGCCTACCCTCTATATATAGCGGTGGCTCGGGTCCTCTTCCCTTATCGCAATGGCGGGAAGGGATCCCACAACGGCCAATTTTGAAGGGGGACAGGAGTACATGCCCGCCCTGCCCAAAGGTGGTCTTCGCCTGCAAAGTTGCTGTCGATGATGCAGAGGTGGGCTCGGCGATGACATCCGTCCTGCGGGGCTTGTGGTCGTGGTCTCGTTGCACCGGAACGGAAACCTTTGGGGGTGCTTTGGGAACCCGCGTACGTCCTTGCTCCCTTTGCACCAAAGGGGAAACTGCACCGCCTGGCGCGCTGGCGCCCGCCTATCCTTCCTTGTGTCATCCTTGACTCCTGAGACCGGGCTCTGCAAAGAGATCTCTGCCACTCCGGAGGGGGCCTGGGGAGGCCCATCCAATGCCGGCCTTGACGCCGCTCCTCCTCGCGAGCCTAGGGCCCTCGCGAGGGCCTTGTCTTGAGTGGGGCCATGCCTGGCTGTCCTTGGCTGACGAAGTGGGCCATGCCCTGGGCCGCAGGAAGGCAGGTCTGGGTACCACCGTTCCCAGAACGCCGACAGTAGCCCCCGGGCCCAAGGCGCGCTCGAGCCGGCTTCCGGGCGAAGCCCCGAGGGCGGCCCGAAGTGCCGCGGACCCCAAACGCCTGCGGGCCAGGCTTTACACGCGTCGAATGCCTGGGCGGCGACGCCCCCACTCCCCGTGGGCGTCAGGAACCGCTCCAAGTCAAACTGACACAACGCCCGTGTGCAGCGCCGGCCATCATTGCCCTTCCTTGAATGCTGCTGCTGCTTCGGGCCTCTACTCCTCGGGCCACGCGGATGTGACCCTTCAGTTGGAAGGAGAGGCGACGCGGACAGTACTGCATCGATCGAACCGCCTCGCGGCGCCCAAGAGGCGCACGACGCCTGCTCTCCCACGACGCCTCACGGCTGCAGTTACGCCTATAAATCCGCCCCGCCCCTGGCAGGGGAGGGGCATTGTAGTCTTGAGGCATCTTCCTACTTCCTTCGCTCCATCGAGAAAACCCTCTCCTCTTCCCATCTTCTCGTCCTTCATGGCGTCTGGAGGAAGTGGCGCGGGCGCGGGGAAGCGCGCGGCACCGCCGGCTCCCTCGCCCTCCTCCGGAGGCAGCGGTGGGGGGCCCTCAGGGCCGGCGCAGGGCCATGGTCGACGAGTGAGTATTCCGCCGCCTCCCTCTTCTTTAGTTGTTTTGCCCAGCGTTCCGAGCATGATCCTCTCCTTCTCCCAGGGCGCCTGCGGCTAAGAAGTGCAAGCTTGGCGAGCTTCAGGAGGAGGCGGAGGTGCTGTGGGCCCGGCTGGTGACCGCCGAGGCCGCCTTCCAAGCCGCCCTCCGGGGCGAAGCAGAGGCCAGGGCGGAGCTGGCGTCCATCCAGGCCTAGGTCCAGGAGGCGGCCGACGCCATGCAGGCCGCCCAGGACGAGGCGGCGCACGCTAGGCTGCTGGAATCCCAACGCGCCAAGCAGTTCCTGGGCATCGCCAGCCGCGCGGCCGGCGCGGTGAGCCGGTTCGTTGGGGACGCCCCCGCGCTGCCGAACGTGCGCGGCAACGGGGGCTAACTTGAATTCTTCCAGAAGGTGGTGGAGGCGCTGGAGACCGGCGTCTCCCGCGTGAACGCGGACAGCGAGTCTGACACGGGCGACCTTCTGGACCTCCCCTTGACGCTCGTCTTCTCCAACCTGCACCGCCTCACCTCGCAGCTCGACCTCCGGCGCGTCGGGGAGCCGGTGCCTGACGAGCTCTAGCGCCCCCTTCGGGACGAGGTGCGCCCGCACGTGGAGTCCATGGTGGAGCGGTTCGTCCAGGTGCCCGCCTCCAGCGGGGAGGACGACTCCGACGCCGAGGCGGCCGGCGGCGCGGGCGGTGACGGCGGCTTCTCCCCCTAAGCACCCCCTGTCTTCTTTTCTTGGTGCGTGTAATATTTGAAGAAGAACTCTGCCCCCGTGGGCATTAGTCTTTTGCGTACTACCTTGGTTTTCGTCCTTCCTCGTCTTAAATTGCTGGTTGCCAGCTCGCCGTTATCGTGGCTTAGTTTCCTTGCGCGGGGCTTGATGCCAGTGCCGCCGCGGCCAGGCGATAGTGGCCGTCAGTGCCCCCACGAGGTGTCTCCTCACGAGGCGTTGCTTGGGGCCACCATTCACCTGGTCGGCGGCCTTGCTGCTCGCCGCGGCTGGGTTCCTTCCCTCGTGCCGTTTTTCCTGGCGCCTCTGGCCTCAGGGACCGCGCGTGACGGCCCGCAGTACCTGCATCCCCACATTTATGCGCACAACTCTTATCCCGTCCTCGGGTCATCATTAGATCAGGGGGTCCTAGCTTGGTTCAGTAGTGCACTTAGCTCGTGGGGTGGCGACGGTCTTGTTCGCGACTCCTTCAGGGATGCTCCCTCCTTGTTCGTGGGACGGTTTGGGAGCCCTTTCGGCACTCTATGTCTGCAGGACCCAGTCCCGCACATTTCCCGACCACCGTAATGTACGACCGGATCACCTGGACGCAACCACGGGGTCAGCCCTCGACACCCTTGACGCCGACCGGATCACCAAGGACGACATCAAGGGGGACGAGTGGCTATATGACCGGTAAGGCTCCTGAGGCATGATGCTCAGGAGCCCCCTTTGATGCTCAAGCCGCCCTACGTCGGCAGGTCCCAGTCCCGCACATTTCCCGACCACCGTAATGTACGACCGGATCACCAGGACGCAACCATGGGGTCAGGCCCCGACACCCTCAATGCCAACCGGATCACCAAGGACGACATCAAGGGGGACGAGTGGCTATATGACCGGTAAGGCTCCTGAGGCGTGATGCTCAGGAGCCCCCTTTGACGCTCGGGCGATCCCCCATTCCGTCCTGCCGGCTGCTGCCTCAGGAAGCCCTGGGGCCTTCCTAGACTCCATGCTGAGGTCGGAGCCCCCGAGCGGGGGTCGATAGCTAAAAGATGCGCGCCCCTGAGGCGACAAGGCCTCGCTATCCAGCCCCGAGGTGCCTCGGGGTGGTGCGGGGCGTTTGGCTCCTTGCGAAACACCATCCAGAAAGAGAGAATTCAAGTCTGGCAAAACGAGAGAACACAGAGAGAAAAGTTCCCGCCCCTTTTTCTTTTAAACATAGAGTTTCGAAATCCTAAGACTTCATTCCAAAAAACGGCAACTCGAACACCAAAAAGAAGCAAGCAAATGCCGCGTCTGGCCCCTAGGCTAGTCTTCGTCTTCCCCCAGCGCTGAGCGTAGGGCATCCACGTTGCTTGGGCATAGCCATTGGAGGGCAGTGTTGTCTTCTCCGCCAGCGCGGAGCTGTGGCTGCCACATTGCGTGGGAGGGAACCCCTCCGCGTCCTCGGGGGGCTCCGGGCGTATACAGCCCGCTCATTATTACGTGAGAGTGTCACGGCCGTAGTAAGCTGGGCAAGCCCCCAGGCGCACGGCCTGGTGGCTCCCAACTTCGTCAAGAACCATCCCGTGCATTTCTGCCCAGTTGCGCGCCCTTATGACCCTAACCCGAATGCATCGTTCCCCACGCGACCGCAGGATTGCGCTCCCGAGGCCCAAATATGAGCACGATGCATCGGCGCAGCCATAAGGGTGTTTTGTCGATGAAGCTGCCTCGTGAAGCATCCGTGCGCCGGCCGGGCAACGTCTTGAGGGCCTCGTGAGGCCCAGCCTCCCAAGGCCGTGCCGGCGCTGTAGTTGCCGTGGGTGGCCCGCGCTGTTTGTGTCTTGCTGCTCCCCCCAGGCCATTACTCCTGAGGCCTCGGGGCTTGGTCCGGCGTCGCTTGCCCGCGGGGGCGCCGGCCTGCGCCGCGCCCCGTGGGCCCAGGGGCGTCCTCCCGCTCGCGCCGTCCAGGCCCGGTGCTCTGTCGCCGGAAGTCCCCAGGCCCGGCTCGGGGAGGACGCCCAGGGTGCTCCTTACTCTTGGGGGGTGCTGGCGCTTGCGGCGGGCGCCTGACCCATCCCACCGCCAGGCGGTACGACATAGCACGGTACATAGGGCTCCACATAAGGGCTCGGTCCTCCTCCTGAGCCGTCCGGCGGAGCGCCGGGGACGGCCCCTCCTGGCGGCGGCGGGAGGCCGCCCCGCGCGCGTCGCTCGCAGACCCTCCTGCGACGGGCCTTAGAGCGGAGTTGCTTACCTCTGCCACCGCCGTTGGGTGGGCCGCGCGTCTCCTGGTGTGGATTGCTTCCTTGGCGACCTGATGCGCCTTCGCCGTTGTTGCTTGTTTGTCCGGACGCCAGCGCCGCTAGCTCACTGCGCCGGATGGCGCGCTCCCGTCTGATCAACCCAGGCTATTGAAGGCCCACCGGGTCATGGAGGCGCGTGTTGGTGTGCGCGCGGGGCGCCCCGTCGTTTCCTCCGTGTGCTTGGTCGTCGCGGCTGAGCTGCGCCCCGAAACCGGTCATCGGGATTCGGAGGAGAAGGAGCACAGCGTGTGGCGTGCCTCGCTCGGGCCCGTCCGGTGCTGGAAGGGTCACTCCGCCGGCGGGCTGGGGAGCTGGCGCGGCATGCGAGCCCCCGGCGCCTGCGGCCTTGAAGAAGAGTGAGGGGCCACGGCCCTTTGCGCGACGGTGACCAGCTCCGCGATGTGGTCGGCCCATGCGTCGAAGCCCCCGTGCGTTGGGCCGTGGCGGAGCATCTCGCTTGCCAGCAGCAGCGTATCGTGCGCGTCGAGGTCCCCCACGTAGGTGCGGCGCATCGTCGGTGCCGAGGGCGCCGCCTGCCCGCCGTGTGCTTGGGCGGTGTGAGAGGCGGTGACGGTGGAGGCGATGCTGGTGGCTTGATTATGACCGCCCAGTACCATGCTGCCGGGGCGTGGGCCTCCGATGGCAGCGGCGGGGTCGACGGAAGCTGACCCACCGTGGCCAGGGGAAGCTTGTTGAGCGCCGGCCATCGGGGCAGTGAAGTGTGGGAAGAACGAAGCTTGGAGAAGATCCCGACACGTCCCCTACCTGGCGCGCCAAATTTTGGATTTCGGACTCCGCAAAACCCTTAAGATTCGAACACAGGGGCATGTGCGAAGATCCTCTGCAGCTTCGCCCTACCTAGCTTGCTACTCGATGGACACAACGATGAACTCGCACGATGACGAGGAAGAGAATGAACACGATAGTTTACCCAGGTTCGGGCCGCTGCGAAGCGTAATACCCTACTCCTGCTTTGGTGGATTGCCTCTCGAGGAGGTGTGGTGGATGAACTAGTACAGAGTTTCGGAGCCTCGTGAGGGCGCTCCCAAGGTGTTCTTGGCCCTCTGTCGGCTTGGGGAGGGATGAGTGGATTGGCCGATTTCAGATCCTCCTCTACGGTGCAGCCTACCCTCTATATATAGCGGTGGCTCGGGTCCTCTTCCCTTATCGCAATGGCGGGAAGGGATCCCACAACGGCCAATTTTGAAGGGGGGCAGGAGTACATGCCCGCCCTACCCAAAGGCGGTCTTCGCCTGCAAAGTTGCTGTGGATGATGCAGAGGTGGGCTCGGCGATGACATCCGTCCTGCGGGGCTCGTGGTTGTGGTCTCGTTGCACCGGAATGGAAAGCTTTGGGGGGTGCTTTGGGAACCCGCGTACGTCCTTGCTCCCTTTGCACCAAAGGGGAAACTGCACCGCCTGGCGCGCTGGCGCCTGCCTGTCCTTCCTTGCGTCATCCTTGACTTCTGAGACCGGGCTCTGCATAGAGATCTCCACCGCTCCGGAGGGGACCTGGGGAGGCCCATCCATTGCCGGTCTTGACGCCGCTCCTCCTCGCGAGCCTACGGCCCTCGCGAGGGCCTTGTCTTGAGTGGGGCCGCGCCTGGCTGTGCTTGGCTGACGAAGTGGGTCATGCCCTGGGCCGCAGGCAGGCAGGTCTGGGTACCCCCGTTCCCAGAACGCCGACAGAAATGATGTCGAACTTGAATATGCCTGGTTCGAGAATGTTGCACGGGATTATGACCAATCTTAATAGCACTTTCATTGTCACATAGTAATGGAACATTTTTCACATGGATTCCATAATCCTTAAGCATTTGTGTCATCCATAGTAATTGTGCACAACATGATCCGGCAGCAATATACTCAGCTTCGGCAGTAGATAGAGATACCGAGTTTTGTTTCTTGGAGGACCAAGACACAAGAAATCTACCAAGAAATTGGCAAGTACCCGAGGTGGATTTTCTATCAACCTTATCACCGGCATAGTCCGAATGTGAATAGCGAACAAGGTTAAAGGAAGATCCCTTGGGATACCAAATGCCAAAGTTTGGTGTTTGTATCAAATATCTCACAATACGTTTCACGGCCAAAAGATGACACTCTTTAGGTGCAGCTTGATATCTAGCACACATGCAAACACTAAGCATAATATCAGGACGGGAGGCACATAGATATAGCAATGAACCAATCATAGATTGATAAACTTTTTGATCAACCGGTTCGTCCTCCTTGGTAAGATCAACATGTCCACTAGTAGGCATAGGAGTTTTCATACCTTTACACTCTTGCATGTTGAACTTATTTATGAAGTCCTTGGTATACTTGGTTTGAGAAAGGAAAGTTCCTTCTCTTGTTTGCTTGATTTGCAAACTTAGAAAGAATTTTAGCTCACACATCTTGGACATTTCATACTTCTCGGACATCAACCTTCCAAATCTTTCACTAAATTGTGGGTTAGTAGATCCAAATATAATATCATCCACATAGATTTGGCACACAAATAATTCACCATTAACTCTTTTAGTGAATAAGGTTGCGTCAATTTACCAATTTCAAAACCCTTTTCAATGAGAAACTTTGTTAAGCATTTATACCAAGCACATGGAGCTTGCTTAAGACCATAAAGTGCTTTACGAAGCTTGTAGACATGATTAGGTTTCTTAGGATTCACAAAACAAGGGGGTTGTTTAACATAGACCTCTTCTTCAATCTCACCATTTAAAAATGCACTTTTAATGTCCATTTGATAAAGCGTGATATCATGGTGATTAGCATAAGCAAGAAGAATGTGAATAGCTTCAAGTCTAGCAACGGGGGCATAGGTCTCACCGTAGTCCATACCTTCGACTTGCGTATATCCTTGGGCTACGAGACGTGCCTTGTTGCGTACAACTTGACCATCTTCATCTTGCTTGTTCCGAAACACCCATTTGGTTCCGATGATGTTGTGCTCATCCTTGGGCTTCTCCACGAGTGTCCACACTTCATTCCTCTCGAAGTTGTGAAGCTCTTCATGCATTGCGTTCACCCAATCCGGGTCTTCAAGATCTTGTTCTACCTTCAAGGGTTCAATGCTAGAGATGAAAGAATAATGCTCACAGAAATTAGCTAAGCGAGTTTTAGAGCGAGTGATTCTCCCGGTTTGTATGTCACCAAAGATTTGGTTTAGAGGATGGTTCTTGGTCACTCTTGCTCGAACTCGGGGTAGCTTTTGCTTGTTGGATGGTGGAGCTTCTTCATCATCATCATCTCCTTCATCTTCGTTGTGGTTGAAGGTGTCGTTTCCTTGAGGTGGTGGTGAAGGAGGTTGTGGTGGATCTTCATGATGTACTTCCTCCTCTTCATCATCTTGTCGTGTACCGCTTGTGGATGCCTCCATGTCATGTTGAGGATCACCTTGACGTGAAGTAGGGGCTTCCACTTGAGTTGACGAAGTACTTTCCTTCACCTCCATGGGACGAATCTTGCCGATGGACAAGTCTTGGATAGCTTCCGAAGGGTCCTTATCTCCTACATCATTTGGCAATTGTTCGACTTGCGAACCATTAGATTCATCAAACTTCACATGTACCGTCTCTTCAACTTTTCGAGTGAAGTTGTTGTAGACACGGTAAGTGTGAGAGTTTGATCCGTAACCGAGTAGGAAACCTTCATGAGATTTAGGAGCAAATTTAGTATGACGATGCTTACCAAGAATGTATCACTTTGAGCCGAATACCTGAAAGTATCCAACTTGGGGTTTGTTACCGGTGAGTAGCTCGTATGCTGTTTTACCGAGAAGCTTGTGCAAGTAGAGTCGGTTTGTGGCATGACATGCTGTTTCCACAGCTTTTGCCCAAAAGTGTATTGGCGTCTTGTATTCGTCAAGCATCGTTCTTGCCATCTCAATAAGTGTCCGATTCTTCCTCTCAACAACTCCATTTTGTTGAGGTGTGTATGTAGCCGAAGACTCATGTGAAACACCTTCTTCGTCAAGAAAGGTATCTACATGGGTGTTCTTGAACTCCGATCCGTTATCGCTCCGAACCTTCTTGATCTTCACTTCAAACTGATTTTGTGCTTTGCGAACGAAGTTCTTGAAGATCTTTTGTACCTGTGACTTATCATCAAGAAAGAATACCCACGTAAATCTGGAAAAATCATCAACTATAACTAGACCATAGGAATTTCCACCGAGGCTCTTGTAAGCATTGGGACCAAAAAGATCCATGTGAAGTAACTCGAGTGGTCTCCTAGTAGTCATGATATTTTTTACGGGATGACTTCCACCTACTTGCTTTCCGGCTTGACAAGCACTACAAAGTCTATCTTGGTCAAAGATAACATCTTTAACACCAAGTATATGATCACCTTTGATAAGCTTGTCTAGATTACGCATGCCAACATGTCCTAGTCTTCTATGCCAAAGCCAACCTTTAGAAGATTTTGGAATAAGACAAGTACGAGGTTTGGATCTCTTAGTGAAATCTACAATGTATAGATCACCTCTACGGAAACCGGTAAAGACCATGTTATGATTATCTTGACGAAACACTTGGCAATCTACTTTCGTGAATAGCACATTAAAACCAAAGTCGGCAAGTCTAGATACGGAAAGAAGATTGTAGCCAAGGGATTCAACAAGCATGACATTTTGAATAGAGCTATCATGGGATATGGCCACCTTTCCAAGACCAAGTACCTTACCCTTGGAGTTGTCTCCAAAAGTTACATACCTTTGCGGTCCATGGTTTGTTGTGATCTCTTCAAACATCTCTCTATCTCCGGTCATATGATCGGTGCATCCACTATCGAGAATCCACTCTTTTCCTCCAGACATGTAATCCTTGAAGTTTGCCATAAGACTTAGGTTCTACATAATCTTCTCATCCTCGATGTCGAACAACTCATCTTCATTATAGTAGCCATGTTCCACATTGTCATCATCAAGCGGGAAATCCTCGTCACAAGGAACAAAAGATTCGTTAGGGTTGTGATCATGACAATGTTCAAATTTATGAATTCGAATGGCTTCTACAATGATGTTGTTGATAGTTATGACATCTCCTTTAGCACGCATAAGATCTCTAAGCTCAAATAGATAGTCATCAAACTTGGGATCATTAGGCATCATTTTGTGAAAGACAATAGTTTTATGAAGAATTTCATCAAGATTACTCAATGAATAACTTGGATATCGTTTCTCCAAGTCATTCCACAAAGTATAAGCACATTCAAAATTCTTCATTTGATTAAGCACAATCCTAGGTAATCCTCTAACGATAAGATTAACGGTTCTAAGATTGCATAGCATATCAATTTCCTCTTCGTGTGTGGGATGTAAAGGATCAATGGGAGGTACATAGGGGTTCTTAACATACTTGCTCTAATGAAATTCATTGAATAGCTCAAGCATCTTATATTTCCATTGACTATAGTACTCCCCATCAAGAATAGGCACTCTACAACTCAAACTCCCTATACTAGACACATCCATCTTCCTCCACGGTGATGAAACCTAAGCAATGGAGACCAATGCTCTGATACCAATTAAAGGATCACTAGAAGTGTGTCTAGAGGGGGGTCAATAGACTACTAGCAGGAATTTAAAACCTAACCTTTTCCCAAGTTAATTGGTTGGCTGATTTTAACAATTATAAGAAGTCAAGCACACCCTACACATGCATGTCAACAAGTATGGCAGCGGAAAGTAAAGACATTGCACATGGAAGTCAAGAGTTGAGATAGGAAGATCAAACGCATGAGGGACACGAAGATTTTTTTCTGTGGTTCCGATAGGTGGTGTTATCGTACGTCCACGTTTATGGAGTCTTCAACCCACAAAGGGTAACGGTCGCGAGAGTCCACAGAGGGCTCCACCCAGAAGGGTCTACGAAGTAGCAACCTTGACTATTCCATAACGGCTTCCGTCCACGAAGGACTAGCCTCACTTTGGGTAGATCTTCACGAAGTAGGCGATCTCCTTGCCCGTACAAACTTCTTGGTTCAACTCCACAACACGAAGTAGGAGGATCCCAAGCGACACCTAACCAATCTAGGAGGCACCACCCTCCAAAAGGTAATAGGATCGGCAATGTCGATGAACTCATTGCTCTTGTGCTTCAAGATGATAGACTCCTCAACACACAATCACTCTCTCATAGATTTGGCTATGGTGGAAGAGATTGATTTGGTGGAAAGCAACTTGGGGAGGCTAGAGATCAAGATTCATATGGTAGGAATGGAATAGCTTGATCTCAACACATGAGTAAGTAGCTCTCTCTCAGAAAATTGGATGGGGCAAGTATGGAATAGTTCTGAGTGCTTCACTTTCGAGTGGGTGGTGGTGAAGGGCTATATATAGGTATCCCCAAAAATCCAACCGTTACACCTAAAGTGACCAACTCGGTGACACCGAAGTGCAAAACTCGGTGGAACCGAAGTGACCAAAAGGCAGTAACTTTTGAATCTCGGTGAGACCGATACATAACTCTCGGTGGTACCGATTAGGTGACCAATGGTCAGATTGCACAACTCGGTGACGCCGATTCTCAAATCTCGGTGGTACCAATTCTTGAATATGGCTAACCAGAGAGTTGGTCCAAAACTTGGTGAGACCGATTCACAAAACTCGGTGGTACCGATTCTTCTGAATGGCTAACCAGGAAGTTGGTCCAAATCTCGGTGAGACCGACTGGCAAAACTCGGTGGTACCGATGCTTGAAAATAGCTAAAAAGAAAGTTGGCAACTGAACTCGGTGGCACCGATGCAGAATCGGTTGCACCGAATGGCTAGGGTTTGGCATGGGTCTGTCTGAGTTTGGGAATCGGTGGGACCGAGTGGGAATTGTTGGTTGCACCGATTTTCATGAATGGCTTGGACGGACTTTTGTGGAAGAGTTTGTGGGTGTTTTTTGGTGACTATCACTTGTGCACGTGGAGCATCTTGTTCACCAACAGTACCTTACCCCCTTTTAATAGTATTGTCTTTCCTATGGACTCAAGATGATTTCTCACAAAGTAAAATGTAGTGTCATCTTGCTTGAAGCTTTGCCAATCCATTTCCTTGCATCTAGGGGTTTCTCCACAATCCTTTTTGCCAACCCATCTTCGTCTATGGACTTTTATCTGAAATACACTAGGTAGAAGTATTAGTCCAAGAGACAATGTATGTTGTCATGAATTATCAAAACCACTAAGGGAGCATATTGTGCTTTCACTGGCGCCGTTGCTGGGAGGAAGCAGTCTCTTCTACATGCCTATCGTAGGTGCCGAGGGGACTCCATCATCATCTACTAGGTTCCTAATCACAAATCTCATCTCCTTGCAATTACATTATTTGCCATTTGCCTCTCGTTTTCCTCACCCCCACTTCACCAATTTGCCGTTTTATTCGCCCTCCTTTTCGTTTGCCTTTTTTCTTGCCGGATCTCTTCCATGCTTGCAATCTTGTTTGCGTAGTCACGATGACTCAAGAGAACACTAAGTTGTGTGATTTTTCCAATACTAATAACAATGATTTTATTAGTACGCCTATTGCTCCTCCCGCCACTAGTGCGGAGTCTTGTGATATTAATGCCACTTTGTTGAATCTCGTCATGAAAGATCAATTTGCCGGTAATCCTAATGAGGATGCCGCGTCCCATCTAAACACTTTCGTTGAATTGTGTTATATGCAAAAGAAAAAAGATGTGGACAATGATATTGTCAAGTTGAAACTATTTCCTTTTTCCTTGCGGGATCGTGCAAAAATTTGGTTTTCATCTTTGCCTCGCAATAATATCGATTCTTGGAATAAGTGCAAGGATGCTTTTATCACTAACTATTTTCCTCCCGCAAAAATTATTTCCCTTAGGATGCAAATCATGAATTCTAAGCAACTTGAGCATGAACATGTTACCCAATCTTGGGAAAGAATGAAATGATGATAAGAAATTTTCCTACACATGGTTTGAATCTTTGGATGATTATACAAAAAAAATTGCGGGATTGAATTTTGTCTCTAGAAATATTTTAGATTCCGCCGCGGGTGGTACTTTTATGGAGATTACTTTGGGTGAAGCTACTAAATTGCTAGATAATATCATGGCTAATTATTCTCAATGGCATACCGAAAGAGCACCTACTAGTAAAAAAGTTAATTCGGTAGAGGAAATTACTACTTTGAGTGATAAAGTTGATGCTTTGATAAAATTGGTTGCTAGTAAAAATGCTCCTATTGATCTTAATGATGTGCCTTTGTCTACTTTGATTGAGCAAAATAGTGAATCCATAGATGTGAATTTTGTCTCGCTCAACAATTTCAATAACAAGGCTTATAGAGGTAATTTTAATCATAGGCCTTTTCCTGGAAATTCCTCTAATAATTATGGTAATTCTTCCTACAATAATAATAAGAACACCTCTGATCTTGAGGGTAATATTAAATAATTTATCAATGCGCAAAAGGCTTTCAATACTATGATAGAAGAAAAGTTGAATAAGATTGATGATATGTCTAGAAGCATTGATAGAATTTCTCATGATGTTGAATATCTCAAGTTGAAAGCTTTTGTGCCTAAGATTGATGAATCTATTAAAGCTTTATATGTCTCTATGGATGAAAGTAAGAAAAGAACCGCTATGCTTAGAGCTAAAAGAGAAATCTTAGAAAAATCGTCTTCTAGTGATTGTCGTTATAAAAGTGATGAAGATCTTAAAGTGATTGGTGTTTCTTATATTGATTCCTTGTTTAGTAAAGTTAAAATTGATAATGAAGGGACTGAAGTAGAGTCAACTTTATCTAGAAGGCGTCCCAATAATTTGGAGGTTGAAAATCTTGATGAAATTTTTGATGAAAGTGGGTTTGAAGAGGTCAAAACTTTAACTAGTGATGTGCCCACTATCTTGGATTGCAAAGATATTAACTATGATAGTTGCTCCTTGATTGAATGTATTTCTTTGTTGCAATCTATGTTGAATTCACCTCATGCTTATGAGCAAAATAAAGCTTTTACTAAACATATCGTTGATGCCATGATGAAATCTTTTGAAGAAAAGTTGGAGTTGGAGATTTCTATTCCTAGAAAATTATATGATGAGTGAGAACCCACCATTCTCAAGATTAAAAATTATGAATGCTTTGCTTTGAGTGATTTGGGTGCTAGTGTTTCCACAATTCCAAAATCTCTATGTGATGTGCTTGCTCTTACCAACATTGAAGAATGTTCTCTTAATTTGCACTTGGCGGATTCTACTATTAAAAAGCCTTTGGGAAGAATTAATGATGTTCTTATTCTTGCGAATAGGAATTATATGCCCATTGATTTTATTGTGCTTGATATTGATTGCAATCCGTCTTGTCCCATTATACTTGGTAGACCGTTTTTACGCACTATAGGTGCCGTGATTGATATGAAAGAAGGCAATATTCGTTTCCAATTTCCCTTGAGAAAGGGGATGGAACACTTCCCTAGAACAAGAATTAAGCCACCATATGAATCAATCATGAGGGCATCCTATGGGTCCAAAACCAAAGATGAAAATACTTGAATCTATCCAATATGCCTAGCTAGGGGCATAAAACGATAGCGCTTGTTGGGAGGCAACCCAATGAATAAATAATTTTTTGCGTTTTGCTTTCTGTTACAATTATGCCTATGTTATTATTGTGTTTTTATGGTTTATTTAGTGTTTGTGCCAAGTAGAACCGTTAGGATGATTCATAGGATAAGTAGAAGTGATGCTGAATCTGAAACAGAAACTTTGCGTCCAGTATATGAATTGTCAATTTTTTCTGGAACGTGATCTTGAGCTGAAATTTTAACACAGTGTTGCTATACAAATTCCTTACGTTATCCTAATTTTTCAGAATTCTTCGAGTTACAGAAGTATGGGTATGGTACAGATTACTACAGACTGTTCTGTTTAAGACAAATTCTGTTTTTGTTGCATTGTGTGCTTGTTTTGATGAATCTATGGTTTGTATTGAGGGGTATAAGCCATGGTAAAGTTAAAATATAGTAGGTATAATGCAATTATGAAATTTGAATGGGTTTACAATAGTACCTAAAGTAGTGATTTGCTTTCTTATACTAACGGATCTCACGGAGATTTTGTTGAGTTTTGTGTGATTGAAGTTTTCAAGTTTTGGGTGAGATCACGATGGATGAAAGAATAAAGAGTAGCAAAAGACTACTTGGGGATGCTACCGCACCCCCAAGATATATCGAAAGAGAAACAAGCAACTAAGCTTGGGGATGCCCCCGAGTGGCATCCGCTCTTTCTTCTAACGACCATCGGTATTTTACTTGGAGCTATATTTTTATTCGTCACATATCATGTGTTTTGCTTGGAGCGTCTTGTATCTCTGCTTGCTTTGTTTGTTAGTTTTTCCTTTGTATCCTTTCTGTACACACCTATTTGAGAAAGCCAAAATCATGCTATGATTTGTTAGAATTGCTCTATGTGCTTCACTTAAACTTTTTGAGCTATAGGAATTGCTCTAGTGCTTCACTTATATCTTTTTGAGCACGGTGTGCTTGGAAACTTTTGTAGAAATACTCTCATCCTTCACTTAGATTAATTTGAGAGTTAGTAAATTTTTGAAGAAATCCTCTCATGCTTCACTTATACCTTTTTGAGAAATGAAATCTTTATGCTCATGTGCTTCACTTAAATTTGTTTGAGCTTGCCAAAAAGCAATGGCAATATATGAAACTAGTCCCAAAGTGATAGATATCCAAGGAGGATATAATAAACACTTTCATGAAGATCATTGGATAAATTAAACTTGATTCCTTGTAATAGTTTTGAAACATGATGATAGTAATATGTGCGTCATGTTAATGAGTAATTATGCTTAGTAGGAATATTGGTGTTAAGGTTTGTGATTCCCTATGCATGCACGAAAGTCAATAGTTATGCAATGAAGTTACATCCTACTTGTGGTGCATGATTCAGTGTTAGTTATGTTCAATGCTCACTTATGTGATTTTTCGTTTCTTGGTTTGGTTGCTTCCCAATCTATTTGCTAGCCTTCATTTGTACTAAGTAGAAATACCACTTGTGCATCCAAAATCCTTAAACCAAGTTTTGCCTTATGAGTCCACCATACCTACCTATATGTGGTATTTCCATGCCGTTCCAAGCAAATTTGTATGTGCCATCTATAAATTTTGAAAATAAATTTTCTCTTTTGTGTGCCCGTACCGCTCATGAAACGGTGGGGAGTATCCAATATTTTTCCACGCTAGATGTGTTATTCTCAAGATGAGTGTTTATTCACTTGTCATCGCACGAGAGTGCGGCGGTAATAGGGATGCCCATTCCCGAAATGAAAAATAAAAAAAATTTACTTTATGTTGTCAAATAATAAATTCCTCGGAAAGTGTTGGTATGGAAGGCAACCGTGGATATGGCCCGCCATGGAAAGTGATAGTTTGGTGGAAAAAGGAATAACTTTTTTTTTGTTTGGGAACCGCCTATGATATATCTAGCATGGAAAGTATTGTGAGCTACTTTGTCGTTTTTGTTGACAGGAAAAGCATGCAACCTAAAATATTTTTCTCTCTCAATTTAAAACTTTGAGCTCTGGCACCTCTACAAATCCCTACTTCCCTCTGTGAAGGGCCTATCTATTTAATTTATGTAATTTTTATTTTTGCTTTGAGTCTCCATCTTCTCTTATAAGCACCAACTAGGGGGCAATATGATCGTACTTGACGATTGGGCATAGCTAATATTTGAGTGTGTCTCATGAATGGATCAATGATTGAGCATGGGATAACTTTCTTTAGTGTTGATATTTTGAAAGACATGGTTACTTGTTGACATGCTTGAGTATTGAAGTCATTATGTTAAAACTAGACTATTGCTTTGAATCATTTACAAGTCCAAATGTCCATGCTATACAAAGAAGAAAAGAATATGATGAACATGTTAGGCAGCATTCCACATGAAAAATTCTTTTTTTATCATTTACCTACTCGAGGACGAGTAGGAATTAAGCTTGGGGATGCTGATACGTCTCCAACGTATCTATAATTTTTGCTTGTTCCATGCTGTTATATTATCATTCTTGGATGTTTTACAATCATTTTATTACAACTTTATATCATTTTTTGGGACTAATCTATTGACATAGTGCCAAAGTGCCAGTTGCTGTTTTTGCTTGTTTTTTACCTCGCAGAAAATCAGTACCAAACGGAGACAAAACGCTGCGGAGATTTTTGTGGATTTTTTACGGACCAGAAGAAACCAGATAGGCCAAAGAACAACAGAAGAGGGGGGCCAGGGTGGCCAGCACACACCAGGGCACGCCAGAGGCCCCCTGGCGTGACCTGATGGGTGCTGGGCACCTCGAGCACCCCCTCAACTGACTATCGTGCCTATAAATTCCCAGAAAATCCAAAAACCCTAGAGGAGTCAACAAAACACAATTCCAGCCACCGCAAGTTCCAGAACCGCGAGATCCAATCTAAACACCATCACGGAGGGGTTCATCTTCTTCATAGGTGCCTCTCTGATGATGCGTGAGTAGTCCACCATAGACCTACGGGTCCGTAGGCAGTAGCTAGATGGCTTCTTCTCTCTCTCTTATGATTCTCAATACAATGGTCTCTTGGAGATCTATTTGCTGTAAACTTTTGCGGTGTGTTTGTTGGGATCCGATGAATTTTGAGTTCATGATCAGTTTCTATCCATGAATATTATTTGAGTCTTCTTTGATCTCTTATATGCATGATTACTTATAGCCTCGTATTTCTTCTTCGAATCTTTGGTTTAGTTAGGCCAACTGATCGATTTTTCTTGCCATGGGAAGAGGTGCTTTGTGATGGGTTCGATCTTGCGGTGTTCTTTCCCAGTGACAGAAGGGGCAGCAAGACACGCATGTATCATTGCTATTAAGGATAACAAGATGGGGTCTATTCCTACATGAATAGATCTTGTCTACATCATGTCATCATTCTTATTGCATTACTCCATTTTTCCATGAACTTAATACACTAGATGCATGTTGGATAGCGGTCGATGTGTGGAGTAATAGAGGTAGATGCAGGCAGGAGTCGGTCTATCTATCTTGGACGTGATGCCTATATAATGATCATCGCCTTGGATATCGTCATGACTATTCGATTTTCTATCAATTGCCCAACAGTAATTTGTCCAGCCACCGTGCGCTATACTCATGAGAGAAGCCACTAGTGAACCCTACGGCCCCCGGGTCTACGTTTCTTATCATATTGCTTTCCGATCTACATTTTTGCACTCTTTGTTTTCAGATCTACAAAACCAAAAACCCAAAAATATATTGCTGCATATTTACTCTTTTTATTTGTGTTCTTGACAGATCTATCTCTCCTATCTATCACTACCTAGTCTATCTTATTACCGTAGAGAGATTGACAACCTCTCTTTCGTGTCGTGTTGCAAGTATTTGTTGTTTGTGTGCAGGTGCTGCTTATTGGGTGGTGGTGATCCTCCTACTGGTTCGATAACCTTGGTTTCATAACTGAGGGAAATACTTTCCATCGCTGTGCTGCATCATCGCTTCCTCTTTGGGGAAATACCAACGCAGTCCAAGCCACGTCACCGCCGTCCCGTCCCCCACGGCCAAAACTAGGGCAAGGAACGCCGGCAGGAAATGAGCCCGCCTGACCCCAGGGAGGTGTGGCATGATCTGGTAGGCCAAGGAAAGAAAGAGGTACTTGGCTATACCCTTCTCCCCTCTCCTTCCCCACTTGTGATCGGTTCTGCACGACGGCGGTACCATCGGTGTCGATAAGCTCGCATGAGGTTTGGTCTTGCATTTGTTCCGCCAGGGATAAATCCCGAGCCGAATGCTAGAGCGAATCCACCGGTTGACGCCCCCGGCAAGTGAATCATGGCAAGGTCCCGCCCGCCTATGCGCCCATCGCATAGGTCGCCGCGGGGCCGTTGGGCGCGAAGGAAAGGAGGGAGGGCTCGGCCATTCATGTTTTCTCCTCCGTTCCCGTTAGTTATGAACGTTTACATTAACCCGGCAGACTCGTGGCGCGGATTGTACTCATGACTATCGGATCTCCAAGTTTCTCCATTTCGCCTCTCTTCGCGTTCCCTTCCCCTCAGGGCAGTAGTGGGTACACGCTCATGCGCGCACCAGGGAGCACGAAGAGGAGAGGCGCCAGTGGATGAAGGGAGGGGCTATGAACGTGGATAAGCACGCGCCAGGACAAAAGAAAAGCCATGACAAAAGCTAAGTTTACATGGTTATCAACTTCCATTAGAATTCACATTTACATACCCCTTCGTCAAAACCAAAGGTTTCGTATGAGAAATCTTGCATGGGATGGGACCTTAACATGTTTGTGTGCGCCCGTGTTTTGTTTTGAGCTTGCTCAACGAAACACGCGGCAGCATCAAACACCGCCAAGGGAGATCTCGACGGCAGCGTGCCCTTGCCAGCAGAATGCTGAGGATCCGTTCCTCAGGGCAATCGCGGCAACACATTGTTGGCGGGTAACCGGAACACGCAAGGAAAACGATCATACGAACGCCAGTAGGGAAGCGAAGGGGATAGCATGCGTTTGCATAAAAACATCAGTTTAGCAAACATTAAAACAAAAGAAGTGCATGCCCTAATATGAGATACCTACTATGTTTTAAGTACAGGACGGCATGACAACAAGGAAAGCTCAAAGTTAACCCCGATGGCTCCCCTGGGTCCTTGGCACTACGAGGACCCTGTCAGCAAGGGGACCGGCCTTCTTCACTGCGGCAGACGTGTCGGTGCCCGACGGAAGCTTCTTGAAACCGTCAGAGAGGTCGACCTCCGGATGGAAGAAGGCAAGGTTGCTCAGGACCAGGAAGAGGGCATCGCATGCCAGCTTCCGAGATTCGTTGGCAAAGCAGATGACCCTGTCTTCCTCGTACGTCTTCAACCCCTCGATCAGGTCGTCAAAGAAGAGTGTCAGCTTGACGCTTGGAACCTCGTGCTTGCCGACGGAGAAGGCCTAGCTCTTCATGTCCATCTTTGCAATCTGGGCAGTGAGGCGTTCGGCGATGTCAGTCATACTCCTGATCTAGAGGTCGCGCTGCTCGATTTGGTTCTCCAGCTTGTCTTCAGCATCCTTCTGAAGGGTCTTTGCGCTGTTCAAATCTGTCAGCAGCAGTTTCTCGCGGACCCCGGTAGACTCAAGGTCTTTCTCCAAGGAAGCAAGCCTGGATTTCATATCAGAGATGGTGTCGTTGGCAGCATCGAGATCTTGGCTCTTGGAGGAAAGCTGCAACTGCGCCTCTCCCAGGGTAGCTTCCAACTTTCGTGCTTCCTCCTTGAGGGCCTCGATCTCCTTGGTGATCCCTGCAAGGTCCTCCGTCAACTTGTCCAGTTGAGCCTCGAGTTCAGCCTTGGTGGCAGATGCGGCAGCTGGCTCGTTAGCCACTTTCTTCAGCTGAGCTGTGGACTCCAGGGAAAACGCGTCAAGAGTGGTCTTATGGCTGTCCTCCAGCTCCTTGGTACGCTGCCGGACGCGGGCCTCCAGCTCCTCATCCTTGTCACGGAGGGTAGCCTCGAGAGCCCCTTCCCGGGAGGAAATGCTCTTCTCTCTGGCGTCCAGAAGCGCTTCGCGCTCCGTCAGTCGAGCCTTCCGGGCACCAACGTCCTCTTTGGCCATGGATAGCATCTTGTGCTGCCTCTTAAGAGAATGGACCTGCTGGTTATACCACTCCCGCAACTTGCTCCCCTTGTTCCTCAGCTGCTGGTCCACGAGCTCGGCCGAGTCACGCTGCTCCTTGACCGCCTGCCACTTGAGGCTATACCTGCTCTGCACGTCCTTGAGCCCTACTGCTATGGATTCCAAAAAGGACAAATCCTTGGCACCATCAGTTGTACCATCAGCTCCTTCGATCCTCTGAGACAGCGGCGCCAGGATCCTATTGATTTCCTCGTCAAGGTTTGTGCCCACTGAGAAGGGTGAGCCAGGAGTTGTGGGACCAGCTGAGCAGTGACCAACGCCAGGTGGCTCTGGGGAGATCGCAGAGCTGATGCCAGGGGATAGCTTGGCGAAGAGGGCCTCATGGACTGAAGGGGAGTCTTCTCCTCAACCACTGTATCCGGGCCAGGCACGTAGTCGGGGTTTTGTTCCGTCCTTTCTAAGGACCCCTGAACGTCCCCGGCAACCTGCCCGAGGCCCTCCGCGGCAGCAATCTTTATCGCCTCTGCGGAAGCATCCTTCCCAATATCAGCCACTTCTTCCAGCAATTCAGGCTCTTCAAGTAGAGGAGCTGCGGATTAGAGCAATAAACAGAAGTATGGAAGTCAGAAATCAATAAGGCACGTAAGAAGAGAGAACAGGGGAAGTAAAAATGCAGGCAAGTGGGATACCCAATGGAGGTTGCTGCGGAAGGACATTCCCTTCCCCAGTGACATTAGTTGCCAGCGTGCGGTCTGTCACCATCCTTCCAGTGATGACCTCAACATGGGCAAGCTCTTCGGTGGAGGCCCTTGCCAGCGAATCTTTCTCACGGGCGACGGTTGACGAGAAATCTTGAAGGGAAGGTTCCTCCTGGCGAGCCTCTCCCTGATAATTTTCTCCCGTCTCCCTGCGGGTGTAGGGAGATGCCCTTCCTCATCCCTGCCGATGGACGAGGTCTGCGCTTGGATTTCACGAAGAGGGCTGGACCGGGGGCTAGACGCGGGGTTCTCCTTCGCGTCTCCTGCGGGGCTCATGCCTGTCGTGGAATCCGGCCCTGCTGCGGATTTGGCCCGCTTGGCCCTATGCGCAAGGGTCTCCTCGTCCTCATCCCTGTCAGAATCAACCATACAAGATCAATGAAGAAAATCAAGGATAAAGACTTTGACAAAGACTAAGATCGAATGACTCACTCCGAGGCGATGAGCATGGAGACCAGCTGGTACGACGTAGGCGGCGGAGTTGATCTGCACCTTTTTAGAGTTGGAGGGGCGGGGCTTGGCGGAGGTACCGGGACTTCCGGCAAAGGCGAGCCTGGCAGAGAAGTTGGGCTTGACGGGGGGCTGGGGTCCGCCCCTATAACCCTCCGTCGCTTGACGGGAGAAGCTTTGGCTTGAGAAAGGTGGGAGGATTGGGGGCGTGCTACTTCGCGCCCACCTCCCTTGGAGGTCGTCTTCTTCACCTTCGAGGGACCCCAGGAAGACGCAGGGGCCGTTGGTTCTCCGGTGATGTGTTGACGGAGGCGGCGCCCCGGTTCTGGAGCTTGGGTGGCCCATTTCGAGCCTCTCTTCCTCCACCTCCGGCTCTTTCGCCTCCTCCGCCTCGATCCCCTCTTGGTTTCCTGTCGCCGTGGCCTGGGAGCCCCCGGCCCCGACAAGCTCCAACCCGGCAACCTCCCCTAGAGCAAGATTTCCGCTCTCCTCCTCGGAAGAGTCATCGTCCTCGGATTCCTCCTCCTCCTCTTCTCTGGAGGCTTTTCCCTTGGCGTTTCTGACATTCTTGTCTTCCGCAATCCGAGCGGCGATGAATGCCCTCTCCGCCGTCCTGGTTGGCGCGGTCAAGTTATCCTCCATCCTGGAAGCCCTTTCCTCCAGGCTAGAGACCCACTCCATCTCGTTGTCCAGGGCGGATAGCTCCTAATCAGGATTAACCCCGAAGGCGTCGCAATCAGGCATCCATTGCAAGATCTGGTTCCGGGCAGAGTTGCAGTGCAAGGGGACGACTCCTGCCGGCAAATGGAACGGCCCAAGGCGGCCGAACAGCTGATCGCACAACCAACCATGGCCATAAATCGTCAGGTTGTTGGCAGGGCCTGGGTACAATCGCATCCATGCGACAGGACCGTTGAACTCCCATGCAAACCTATCCCACTTCTGCAATGGCGCGATGTGGCGACGGAGGAAGTCAGCCCCCACATGCTCAATGGTCAGCCCGGCAGCTTTGAGACGGATGATCCTGTTCAGCTCCAGGCGGAGTTTGCCTTCGGTGAGGCCCGGCTTGCCCCAGTCGCTACCACACACGACGCATCCGGCCTGCGCCGAGCAGAACTCGGGGGCTTTGTCATCCCTGATCCAGCACCAGTCGCCCCTTCACTCTTCCCACTTCCCATGTTGCTGGCCAGGAAGGTAATCCCAGTCGTCCTTCTTGCCCCGGGCGATCCAGCTTATATTCCCCGAGCGGTTGAATTTGTCCTCAATCCGAGGAACGAAGAAGTGCCTGAACAAATCCACATTGGGGGCGACTCCGACGAAGTTCTCGCACAGATGGACAAAAATCGCCATGCACGCCATTGCATTGGGCGTGAAGTCCAGAAGGTGGAACACGTACACCGCCATCATGGCGCAGAAGAAATCAGAGAAGGGGGGAGAGAGGCCACAGTTGAAGTACGCGCAAAAGAAGCAGTACGAATCTGATGGCGTCGTCTCTTTGGGGCTGTCCGGCAGAACCACGGGTGCTTTATGCCCCTTTGTTTCTCTCCCCCACATATAGGCGTACCTTTTGATCAAGGTATTGTCGTCCAGGCTCGACGGGGAGATGACCACATCTCTCTGCTGCCGCTTCTCTAGCTCTTCCACTTTTCTATTCCTCTCCTCGGCCACTGGGTCCGCAGACGCGGCCGTCTGCTTCCCCTTGATGGTGGCCGTCTTCCGCCCCATCTCTAGAGCTCTCAAGGGCGGCGGATGATCTAGCGGAGCTCAGGTGGGCCGGAGATGGCGGCGGAAGCGGTGTCTCTTGGCTTGAGGAAGAAGATGAAGGGCGGAGAAACGGATGCGAATGAGCAGCACCCCTATACATTTGCCCCTTTTATTTGGGGGACCCGCACAGGGGCTGGCTCTTCGCTATCTTTTCAGAAAACTGCCATTTTTTTACTGGCAGTTTTTACTCTCCAACGGCTACTGTTCCACGACCCCACGACCTGCGGTAATTACGCGGAGTGGACGGGGGACGGGAGGACAACATTTCTTCGACGCGTGTCCATGCACTGTTTGGGGCCTAACCCAACGTGCCAAGCGACACGTATGGCTCAGGCCCGAGGGCTTCTGTCGGAGTACACAAACAGGGGTGTTCATTTCCCCTGACTTGTGCACGGACAATAAGCCTCCGGCATTCATGGCCTAAGCCCGCCAGGAAAAGCTACCACACCACCAAGCAAGCATTCAAGACCCAAACTCCGGTAGCAGCAACCTACAAAAGGCCAAGCAACACCGGCAAGACCAACGCAACAACCCAGGACGGGCCCGAAGCGTGCCAAGCCCATCCCCGGTGCCTGCCGGGGACCGAGGCGCGTACACCTTCAGGAAGACCCGGCAAGTGCGAGCCGATCGGCCACCGCTCCACCACATCGCAACGCCAGTCACTTGTCGATGCGGTGTCGAGCCCCCAGGTGGCTAAGTGGCTCTCACTCAGCACATGGCGGCGCGCTGGAAGACAGGTTATGTCCCCTTGACACCCGTCCATAGGCGTGTCAAGCTGTGGTGCGATAGTTAGCTAGAGCGGTGGTAGAAGCTTGCCGGGGATGCACCCCCGCACGCCACCTAGACTGCATTTATGGCATTTTGTCCTAAGTGCCAGAGTTAGGTATGATAGCTCTGTTAGCTGTCTAATCATCAGACAATGTTTGTTTTGCCATTGTGGTTGCCCCTTGAGCTATAAAAGGAGGCCCAAGGAAACCGAGCTCAAGATTCGGACCTTTGGACACTTGTACTCACGTAGCAGCTCTCCCCGATGGCAACCCTTGCCGGGATTGAGCATTGCGTATTCTTCGTGTTCCTCTAACCAATCCACCAAAAGCAGGAGTAGGGTTTTACGCTTCACAGCGGCCCGAACCTAGGTAAAAACACCAGCGTCCCGATCATCGTGCTGCCTCATGGTCTCCGCTCTTTGTGCAATGTGACCTCCCCCTGCCGAACCACAAAGGGGCTCTGGTCCCATAGGTGATCGTGTGCATCCGTGCCCTGACAATTTCGAAACTTGATGAGTATGTTACTTATGTTTATGAATATTACTATGTTGATGTTTATTAATTCATCGTTTCTCAATGATCATACCTGCAATAGATTACATGTTGGGTAGCATGTCACATCAAAAATTCTGTTTTTTATCATTTACCTACTCGAGAACGAGCAGGAATTAAGTTTGGGGATGCCGATACGTCTCCAACGTATCTATAATTTTTTATTGTCCCATGCTATAATATTATCACTCTAGGATACTTTTTGGGCATTTATTTACCAATTCATATTATTTTTGAGCACTAACCTATTAACCCAGTGCCCAGTGCAAGTTGCTGTTTTCTGCTTGTTTTTGGCTTTTCAGGTTTATAGTACCAAACGAAGTCCAATTGCCACAAAACTTTTTTATGATTTTTTCTAGACCAAAAGAAGACCTGGAAGTTTCGGGAGAAGGCCGGAGGCTGCTCGAGAGAGGCAGCACACATCAGGGCGCGCCCAGGGGGTGGTCACCCCTGGTTGTGTGCTGGCTCCCCCTGGCGCCTCCTGACACCCCTCTCTGGCCTATAAATTCTAATAGATCCCAAAAACCCTAGAGAGCCTCCCGAAACACTTTTTCCACAGCCGCAAGTCTCTGTTCTGCCGTGTGCCCATCTGGAGCCCTGTTCCGGTGCCCTGCCGGATGGGGGATCGATCACGGAGGGCCTCTACATCAATCTTGTTGCTCCCATGGTGATGTGTGAGTAGTTCACCATAGACATACGGGTCCTTAGTTAGTTCCTAGATGGCTATCTCTCTCTCTTGATCTTCAATACAAAGTTCACCGCATCTTTGCGGTGATCTATTTGACGTAATCACTTTGTGCGGTGCGTTTGTTGGGATCCAATGAATTGTGGGTTTATGTTTAGATTATTCATGAAAAAGATTTGAGTCTTATCTGAATTCTATTATGATTCGTATTTGCATGATTATTTCTCTGATCTATTGATTTGGTTTGTCCAACTAGATTCATCTATCTTCAGTGAGAAGGGTGCGTTGTAGTGGGATCAATCTGGTGGTGCTCTATATCCTAGTGACAGAAGGGGACAAGACATGTCTTTTTATTGTTGCCACTAAGGATAAAACGATGGGGTTAATTCATATTGATTGGATTCTCTTTGTCCACATCATGTCATCGTTCTCCAAGCATTACCCTGTTTGTTATGAACTTAATACTTAGAGAGGCAAGCATAGAAGCGCTCTCGATGTGGAGTAATAGTAGTAGGTGCAGGCAGGAGTTCGCCTTTTTTCTTATGGACGTGATGCCTATATATACATGATCAATGCCGTGAATAAATATTGCATAACTATGCGCTTTTCTATCAATTGTCCAACAGTAATTTTTTAATCCACTGTATGCCTACTACATGAGAGATGCCACTAGGGAAAACTATGGCCCCGGGTCTATCCGCTTATATATTTACAAAAGCTTCCATTATCTTGCTGCCATTATTTCTCTTTTATTTTATTTTGCAATTTAGATTTATCAACTATCATCTACACACTTCATTGCAAATAAGGAGTCCAAGGGGATTGACAACCCTCTTGCCCGTGTTGGGTGCAAGTGTTTGCTTCTTTGTGTGCAGTCGCTGAAGATGGGGGTTGCATGCTACTCCTATTGGTTCGATAACCATGGTTCTCATAGAGGGAAATACTTATCTATACTATGCATCACCTGCTCCTCTTCGTGGAAAACCCAACGTAGATCACAAGTATCAACCTCCACCCTTGCAACGACGACATATAACCTCATGTGTTTGCCTTGTTGATGCAATGGATGAAGAAGAGCTCTGTGCAGGTACCGAAGGTGTAACGCCCCAGACACACCCGCCGGTGGTCGTTACTCCTGGCGGGATCTAGACTGGCCCCACAGATCAATACTAGTCTTTTCTGCGCACTTTGTCCTCACTCGTGCGCACCCGGGACCAACTTCCCGGTCGGTCACCCATCCTAGAACTACTCCAAGCCAAGCACGCTTAACCTAGGAGTTCTGTTTGAATGGGCTCCCGGAAAAGAAGGAATTCCTTATTGATATGAGTAGTCTATCATCCCTAATATGCTAGGCTATCACATACACCCACACTCAGAGGAACCGACGTCCTCGTCAGGCCACAGGAACGTTCCCTCTTGGCACAAACGTCTGTGCATCCAGTCCAGTACATGTGCCATGTCGTGTGCCACGACGGGTCACAAACGTCATGAACAACATGACCGCGCACCTGTCCGCAAACATCCGTGTAACCGCGAGGGTCGGATCTGATACCAACTTGTAACGCCCTGGACACACCCGCCAGTGGTCGTTACTCCTGGCGGGATCTAGACTGGCCCCATAGATCAATACTAGTCTTTTCTGCGCACTTTGTCCTCACTCGTGCGCACCCGGGACCAACTTCCCGGTCGGTCACCCATGCTAGAACTACTCCAAGCCAAGCACGCTTAACCTGGGAGTTCTGTTCGAATGGGCTCCCGAAAAAGAAGGAATTCCTTATTGATATGAGTAGTCTATCATCCCTAATATGCCAGGCTATCACAGAAGGTGTGCTCTTGGCGGAGGGTGGTGGAGGTGCATGTTTCCTGGTATCGCGGTTGGAGTTGGTGGCTGAAGTAGGCGGTGCTGCTAACAGGACGTGTGGATGTAGATGAGGTATGTGGCGTCCATGATGAAGTTCGACCTATAGAAAAATTAGTTCTTGCCAATGCATGTCGATCCTGCACTTCACGTTCAGCTTTGCAAGCAAGATCGAATAAACGAGTGATAGTGTTATACTCCTTATACTCTAAAATAGTCTGAATCTCCCTATTTAATCCACCCATAAAACGTGCAAGCATAGCTTCATTTTCCTCAACAATACCATATCTAATCATGCCAGTTTGTAATTCCTGATAATATTCCTCTATAGAATTTTTTTTCCTGTCTTAAACGCTGCAATTTTTGAAGTAATTCACGTTGATAATATGGTGGAACCCAATGAGTACGCATAGCAGTTTTCAAAGCAGCCCAAGTAGCAAGTATATTATCATGATTATTCTACAATGTTCAGACCACCAAACACAAGCAAAACTAGTGAATGCACAAACAGCAGCAGCAACACGTCTATCCTCAAGAAATTGTAAGCATGTAAAACGTTGTTCTGTTTCTAACTCCCAAGTAAGATATATACCAGGAATGTATCTACCCTCAAATGTCAGAATATTCAATTTAAGTTTAAGGAGATGGTCATGATCTCGTACCTGAGGGGGTGGTGCAGCCCTACCATTGCGATTGTATCCATGTGGACGACCTGGTGCTTGTGGTGGTGATTGCCCCTGGTGCTGATTTGGAGCAACCTCTCCCTCATCATTGTAATCACCATCATAATCCTCATTCTGCTCAACAACAGCCACAGAAGCCATGGCTATAGCAACAGTAGCAACGACACCAGAATTTTGGCCTTGGTCGATAGGCACACGTTGCGCTCGTCCCGCGAAATTCGGACGATGTTGTTGTTTTTGTTGTTTTTGCAGAGGTATGATAAGTGTACCTGGTGGTGGTAGACGTGCAAGCACCTCATTGAACTTAGCGTCCATCTTGGTGTTGAATGTCTTCTCCAAATGATCTAACTTCTCTATGGCCTCTCCCAAGCTGGTCACCAAGTTATCCACTTGTTCACCCATCATTTGGTGAAATTTATCATGGAGCTCCTTGTTGGTCATGCCCTCCCAGTCGATCTCGTCAGCTTGTGATCCTGGCATGGTTAGCAGCAATAGGAACACACAAGAATATGAACCTGCAAACTACTAGGAAGTGGTGCTGGTGGTGGTGGTGGTGGTGTGTCACAAATCCGTCAAGCAACTCTCAACTTCTCCAGTTCTTACCCAACAGCAGGCGGTGATCAACAACCGTTGTAGTCAAAACTATCAAAGCTTGGAGAAAGCGATTGCCAGGTGGTGTCAAACACACGAAGTAGTAATATGTGTAGCTGGGATGGCTTATAATATGGTAGCAAAAATGTCAACAATAATCAGTTCAGAGATGCAAAGCTGAAGAAACGCTCAACGACGGTACCGTGTTGGTCCTAGGCTAGACTATAATAGAGACACGAGCCTCGAACACCAACAAAATCACGACGCCACACGTAATCAAGGGAAGAGCACACTCTGAATTTTTCTTTCTCTTTTTTTGCGCATCTTTTTTTGCGCTCTTCTTTTTCAGAAAATCGCTATAATGGCGAGTGTCTCAAAACTCTTCCGAAGGTCTAAAAACAGGATAGGCACGAAATTTTTTTGACTATTTTTTTTGGACGCCCGGAGCAAAAACTGGAAACTGCTCAAAAAAAATCTACAAAACCGACTGTCTCAAAATGCTCTACTAGACCTAAAAATAGGATAGCCAGATTTTTTTTTGACCAGTGCGTTTTTTGAAAAATTTGGGCCTAAACGGTGGGTGGTTTACAGACTCCTTTTTTTTATATCACCCTCGTCTACGAACAGAGAACAAAAGATGAAATCCGAAATCTATTCAGACAAGAAAACATGAATCTGAAAACAAATGGATCTCGAGAGCAAACCGAATATATGATGGACTCAGATTGGTGGCGAATATGTGGTGGTGATATATGGCAACGGTGATGATGATGGTGGGTATGGCAGCGGTGATGATGATGGTGGGTATGGCAGCGGTGATGATGATGGTGGGTATGGCGGCATGACAACTTGTGAACAGAACTCGAAACTCTAAAGGACTAGACGCTAAGACCAGCAACTTGACACGACGATGCAACTGCAAATTCAACAAAGCAAACACCGAACAGAAAATTGCAAAGGCTCATATTGGTTCAGATATGATGATCTAACTCTTAATTTTTTGTCATGGATTTTTTCGTGGACTATAGGTAGGAAGAACAGATGCGATCTAAATTACGAAAAGCTAGAAATTCTCAATGAGCAACCTAGAAATCTGATACCACTTGATAGAGGCGAAGTTGTCCCTGTCTTTTGATGAGATGTGACTATCATTTATGGTGGAGTAGACTTTGATGATCCGACTACAAACGTGTGAAGATGTCGCGCCTTAGAAATCGCTAAACCATCTCCGAGAGGTTATTGACCACGCCAGAGCATGACCAACCTGACCACGAGGGTCTGTTTCCTGCACGCAAACGAAGAACAAGCAAGAAACTGAAACTGCAATCTGGATATTACAAATATAAGAGGAAAGCTTTATTGATGAAAGTGGGGTTCTCTGACATCTTGGCCTGGTTGTAGAATACAAACGAAGGACGGAAAGTTGCAGCTATGGCGAACTTTAATCTAAACAAAACTTAAGTCTAAACGGCACCCTAAGGGCTGTATATATGGGGGAATAGAGGGGAATTTCGTGACCCCTTGGAGGAGGGGTCCGAAACCAACCTTAACTCAGTTTCCCCACACATACGGACTCTAAAAACAGCCTATAATGTGGTATTTTGAAATTACATGAGCCTAGCCCAAAAATAAGGTGACGTAGCACCTATAATAGCCCATGGACAAAATTTATGAAGTGGCATCTTGTATATTTCGTCCAAGCCTTCATGCTCGCCTTATGGTGGCTTCAAAATGCGAAAATTACCACTGGAAGCTCCATTGGTCTTTCCCGCGTGCACACCTTCTTCTCCATGCTTGATCCCGCTCCAATGGCCATCATTCTTGTCCATGCTAGGTCCTTCATTCATAAGTAAAACAAAAGTATCTAATTTAGGCAGCATCATATGTTCATGAACATTAGAAGGATTTCCAAGAAACGAAAGTACCTGGTAATTCAATTGACGTGCGCGAGATCTAGTAATTGGTCTAGTATGTATAGCAGCATGGATTGTGGGTGTAACAATGGTAATGATGTCCTCATCAGGAGGCCATCTGGAGCCCTGTTCCAGTGCCCTGCCGGAGGGGGATCGATCACGGAGGGCCTCTACATTAACCTTGTTGCCTACATGATGATGTGTGAGTAGTTTACCATAGACCTATGGGTCCATAGCTAGTACCTAGATGGCTCTCTCTCTCTCTATGATCTTCAATACAAAGTTCATCGCGATTCCCGCGGTGATCTATTTGATGTAATCTTCTTTGCGGTGTGTTTGTTGGGATCCGATGAATTGTGGGTTTACATTCAGATTATTGATGAAAATATATTGAGTCTATACTGAATTCTTATATGCATGATTGTTATAGCTTTGTATTTCTCTCCGATCTATCAGTTTGGTTTGGCCAACTAGATTGATTTATCTTTAGCGGGAGTGGCGCGTTGTGATAGGTTTAATCTTGCGGTGCTCTATCCTCGTCACAGAAGGGGTCAATACAAGTATTGTATTACTGAAATTAAGGGGAAAAAGATGGGGTTTATTCATATTGATTGGATTTACTTTGTCTACATCATGTCGTCTTGCTCCAAGCATTACTCTATTTGTACTTAATACTCTAGATGCATGTTGGATAGCGGTCGATGGGTGGAGTAATAGTAGTAGATGCAAGCAGGAGTCGGTCTACTTGTTTATGGACGTGATGCCTATATACATGATCATTGCCATGAATAAATATTGCATAACTATGCGCTTTTTATCAATTGCCCAACAGTAATTTGTTTACCCACCGTATGCTTTCTTCGAGAGAGAAGCCTCTAGGGAAATTATGGCCCCCGAGTCATCACAAAATATATATTACAAAAACTACAAAAATATTGCAGCCATTTATTTACTATTATTTCATTTTATAGTTATATTATATATCTATCACTACTTATCGCTTGCAAGTAACGAGTTCAAGGGGCTTGACAACCCTCTTGCCCGCGTTGGGTGCAAGTGTGTGTTCTTTTGTGTGTCGGTGCTGAATACAGGAATTTGTGTTGTCCTCGTATTTGTTCGATAACCTTGGTTCTTACTGAGGGAAATACTTATCTCTACTGTGCTGCATCTCCTCTCCTCTTAGGGGAAAATCCCAATGCAATTCACAAGTAGCACATGGAAGAGTGACCCACAATCCTAATCTATTGTACATTTGCATTCAAACGCAAATTTAAAATAATGCACAAATTTAGGGGAACTCTTGCTTATCACATACTTCTCAAAGCGACGATACTATGTATTTATTATATCTTTTGTCGAAGCTTTGATCTATATGTTGTCATCAATTACCAAAAAGGGGGAGATTGAAAGCACAACTCTCCCTAGGTGGTTTTGGTAATTAACAACAACATATAGTCCATTCAACTAATGAGCCTATCAAATATATTTCAGGAAAGTTCAATGAATGGTTTGGCTAAGATTGTGAGATGGATCACCTAGATGGAATGAACACAAGTTGGCAAGGTCGTCACGACTCTACATTTTCTTTTATGTGATAAATCGCAATTGAGTCCATAGGAAAAGCCAATACTATTAAAAGGGGGTGAGGTACTGAAAATGATCTGGTTGCTCAAGTGCTTAGAGATTTGCCACCAAAAGCCTCAACCAAAGTCTCACAAAATATTCTGTCCAAAACCCAATCTGCCAAAATCAGTGCCACCAACTTTCCCATATTGGCCCCACCGAGTTTGCCAAGAGAGAACCTAGATCCAAAACCCTAGCATCTCGGTACCACCGAGACTTGGTTCGATACAGCCGAAAAGTGGTTGCCAACTCTCCATGAAGTGTTTAACTTTAGAATTCCTGAGTTTTTCATTTTGGTGCCATCGAGTTTTGAATCTGCCCTAGGTCAACCGAATCGGTCTCACCGAGTTGTTTCTATTGGTCTCACCGAAAAGCTAAAAGTTGCAGCCTTTTGCACTAGTTGGTGTAACCGAGTTTTTACTTCGGTTCCACTGAGTTGGGCAATAATGTTGTAACGGTTGGATTTTTGGAGAAGGCTATTTATACCCCTCCACCCCCTCTCATTCGTAGAGAGAGCACTCAGAACAAGCCAACACTTCCACCATTCATTTTTTGAGAGAGAACCACCTACTCATGTGTTGAGATCAAGATCTTCCACTCCAACCATATGAATCTTAATTTCTAGCCTCCCCAAGTTGCTTTCCACCCAATCACCTTCTTCCACCAAGCCAAATACTGTGAGAGAGTGATTGAGTGTCGAGGAGACTATCTTTTGAAGCACAAGAGCAAGGAGTTCATCATCTATACACCGTCTATTACCTTTGGAGAGTGGCGTCTCCTAGATTGGTTAGGTGTCGCTTCGGTGCCTCCGGGTCGTGTGGAGTTGAACCAAGAAGTTTGTAAGGGCAAGGAGATCGCCTACTTCATGAAGATCTACCCCGAGTGAGGCTAGTCCTTCGTGGACGTAAGCCATGGTGGAATAGGCAAGGTTGCTTCTTCGTGGACCCTTCGTGGGTGGAGCCCTCCGTGGGCTCACGCAATCTTACCCTCTGTGGGTTGAAGCCTCCATCAACGTGGACGTACGCTAGCACCACCTATCGGAACCATGGGAAAAATCTTCGTGTCCCCATTGTGTTTGATATTCCTATCCCTACCTTTACTTACACTTGCATCACTAGTGCAGCCGAGTCCTACACAAATGGTTTTTACCCCCTTTCCGCGACATAGTTTTAAACCTCGCTTTGCATGTGTGTGTGATCGGGGGTGCCTATCCCACACGATACAGATAAATCATCGGTGATGCCTCCTCAGGTCACACACACACGCTGGGCAAATAGAGCATGTGTGCAATTGGGAGGCCCATCACAAATAGGTATACTGGAGGAGTCGTGTGAGATGCACTAGGCATCCCACACAATGAATCCCAAAGGTACCTTTCCGTTCGTATGGTACATCACACTCAATTTTTTGCAGAGCATCGTTTGTGATAGTGGTCGCCATCACACATGCTAGATATATTTCTGTCGTTTGCGTTATTCAATACATCCCAGATGATGCCTAGAAGAAACTTTTTGGCATAGGGCTGCCATCCCACACATTTTTTTATGTGGAATCATCCGTGCAAGGTGACCTAATGCACACAGTTGTGGGCCGGAAGTCGTGTGTGATTGTTCACTCATTCAACTGGCCAACTTTCTATAAACCGTGTGGGTTTATTAAGGTCGCCGTCCACGGTGGTGCCTGACAAACCGTCTGCAATATGAAAACCCAACAAGCAGCCTAATTGCCCTATTATTTATAATCCATTAGTAATCAAATTGACATTTCATATCGAGCACACAATATATTTCATATTCGTATTCATAATTGAAATCACATCAGAGTACAACATTATATAGGCATATACTACCTAGCTACCTGATACGTCCATTTTGCATCATGATTTTATTGATATTTATATTATTCTTGGACACTATTCCATTTTATGATACTATTCTAATGCCTTTTCTCTATTAATTTACAAGGTACATCACGAAGAGGGAAATTGCCCGAAACAGGAATTCTGGACCTGAAAACCAAGAAAAAGGCTAAAAATTCTCTGGACTCCAAATGGCCTGAAACTCCACGAGGATTTTTTGTGGAATATATCTGAATTTATGGAACAAAGAACTACCAGAGGGGGGCCACCTATTGGTGCCAAGCCAACAGGGTGCGCCCACCCCCTAGGCGCGCCCTGATGGCTTGGCAGGCCCACAGGCGGCCTCTGGCCCCCTCTTCTGCTATATGATGTGTTTTGACCTAGAAAAATTAAGAGGATACTTTCGGGACAAAGCGTCGCCGTATCGAGGCGGAAACCTGGGTGGAGGCCCTTTGCTCTCCGGCAGAGAGATTGTGCCGGGAAAACTTCCCTTCGGGAGGGGGAAATCGAAGCCATCGTCATCACCAACGCTTCCTCCTTCGTGGGAGGATCAATCTTCATCAACATTTTCACCAACACCATCTCATCTCAAACCCTAGTTCATCTCTTGTATTCAATCTTTGTCTCAAAACCTCAGATTGGTATCTGGGGGGTTGCTAGTAGTATTGATTACATCTTGTAGTTGATGCTTCTTGGTTTACTTGGTGGAATATAATATGTTTAGATCCTTTATGATATTTATTACACCTCTGATATTGAACATGGTGATGTTTTGTGATCAGTTATTTTTGTTCTTGAGGACATGGGAGAAGTCTTGTTATAAGTAATCATGTGAAGTTGGTATTCGTTCGATATTTTGATGATATGTATGTTGTTGCTTCCTTTAGTGGTGTCATGTGAACATCGACTACATGACACTTCATCATATTTTGGTCCTAAGGGAAGTCATTATTGAGTAATAAGTAGATGATGGGTTGCTAGAGTGACAGAAGCTTAAGCCCTAGTTTATGCGTTATTTCATAAGGGGCTGATTTGGATCTACATGTTTCATGCTATGGTTAACTTTATCTTAATTCTTCTTTCGTAGTTGCGGATGCTTGCGAGAGGGGGTAATCATAAGTAGGTTGTTTGTTAAAGTAAGAACAACACCTAAGCACCGGTCCACCCGAATATCAAATTATCAAAGTAACGAACGCGAAGCAACTAAACATAATGAACAAGACTGGACAGAAATTCCCATGTGTCCTCGAGAGCGCTTTGCTTCATATAAGAGAATTGTCTGGCATGTCCTATGCTATAAAAAGGATTGGGCTACCTTGCTGCACACTTATTAGTTTTTCTACTTGTCACTTGTTACGAATTATCTTGCTACAAAACTATCTATCACTGTTACTTACAGCACTTGCAGAGAATACATTGCTGAAAACTGCTTATCATTTCCTTCTGCTACTCATTGGGTTCGACACTCTTACTTATCGAAAGGACTACAATTGATCCCCTATACATGTGGGTCATCAAGACTCTTTTCTGGCGCCGTTGCCGAGGAGTGAAGTGCCTTTGGGGAGTGGAATTTGGTAAGGAAACATTTTTGGTACGTGCCGAAATTTACCGTTGCTCGTCACTATCATAATAATCCTTTGAAGGGGCTGTCTGGGGTATCTTCACCAGAAGTGGAAAACGTTGCCCCTCAACCTACTGAACCTACTGAAAATATTTATTATGAGATTCCTTCGGGTATGTTGGAGAAACTGCTAGCTAATACTTATGCAGGAGATGGAACAACTCATCCTGATTTGCACTTGACATATATAGATGAGATTTGTGGATTATTTAAGCTTGCAGGTTTATCCGAGGACAAAGTCAAGAAGAACGTTTTCCCTTTATCTTTGGAGGTAAAAGCATTGATTTGGTATGCTATTGGATGATGCTGGAACATGGGACTGGAACCGGTTTTATCCTATGCATCTAGTTCATCGTGATCGCAAATATATATAATTTTTGGCCACGTTGATACGACTCCAACGTATCTATAATTTTTTATTGTTCCATGCTGATATATTATCATTCTAGGACACTTTTTGGGTCTTTATTTACCAATTTATAATATTTTTGAGCACTAACCTATTGACCCATTGACCCAGTGCCCAGTGCAAGTTGTTGTTTTCTGCGTGTTTTTTTGCATTTCAGGTTTACAGTACCAAACGAAGTCCAATTGCCATGAAACTTTTTGATGATTTTTTCTGGACCAAAACAAGACCTGGAAGCTTCGGAAGGAGGCCGGGGGCCGCACGAGGGCCGCACAAGGCAACAGGGCACGCCCCAGGGGGGTCGCGCCATGGTGGCTTGTGCCTCCCTCGGTTGCCTCCCGACGCCCCTCTCTAGCCTTTAAATTCTCTTTCACCCTAAAAATAACAGAGGCAGTCCCGAAACCCTTTTTCCGCCGCCGCAAGTCTCTGTTCCGTCGCGAGGTCATCTGGAACTCCGTTCGGGCACCCTGCGGGAGGGGGGTCGATCACGGAGGGCCTCTTCATCAACCTTGTTGCCCTCATTATGATGTGTGAGTAGTTCACCACAGACCTACGGGTCCATAGCTAGTACCTAGATGGCAGTCTCTCTCTCTCTTATGATCTTCAATACAATGGTCATCACATCTTCGCTTTGATCTATCCGATGTAATCCTATTGTGCGGTGTGTTTGTTGGGATCCGATGAATTGTGGGTTTATGTTCAGATTATTCATGAAATGTATTTGAGATGCCTCTGAATTATATTATCTCTTATGTGCATGATCATTATAGCTTCGTAATGCCCTCTGATCTATTGATATGCTTTGGCCAAGTAGATTGATATTTCATCGGTGGGAGTGGTGCGTTGTGGTAGGTTCAACCTGGCGAGTTTCTATATCCCAGTGACAAAGTAGGGGACAAGATGCGTCTTTGTGTTGTTGCTACTAAGGATAAAACGATGGGGTTCATTCATATTGTTTGAGTTTACTTTGTCTACATCATGTCATCGTTCTCCAAGCATTACTGTGTTTTACTTAATACTCTAGATGCATGTTGGATAGCGGTCGATAAGTGGAGTAATAGTAATAGGTGTAGGCAGGAGTCGGCCTATTTTCTTATGAACGTGATGCCTATATATACATGATCATTGCCGTGAACATCGCATAACTATCCGCTTTTCTATCAATTGCCCAACAGTAATTTGTTTACCCATTGTATGCTGCCTACATGAGAGATGCCACTAGGGTACACTATGGCCCCCGGGTCTATTCACTTATATATTCGCAAACGCTATATTTACCTTGCTGACTTTATTTACTTTTTATTTATTTTTCAATTTATATTTATCAACAATTATCTACACAACTCATTTGTTTGCAAATAACGAGATCAAGGGGATTGACAACCCTCTTGCCCGCGTTGGGTGCAAGTTGTTTGTTCATTTGTGTGCAGCCGCTAAAGACTGTTGAGGATTGATATTCCTGTTGGTTCAATAAACTTGGTTTCATAACTGAGGGAAATACTTATCCTCTTTGTGCTGCAATTACCCGTTCCTCTTCAAAGAAAACCCAACGCAGATCACAAGTAGCAGGAAGGATTTCTGGCGCCGTTGCCGGGGAATATCATTATCAACTACCAAGTAACTTCACACAAATTTTCATTCACTTATTCTTATTTTTATTTGCTGTTGTATTTAGCTTGTCACATAAAAATCAAAAATACAAAAATATTTACATTTGCTTGTTACCAGTTTACTTCTTCGCTTGCTAGTTTACTTGTTTTGCTTGTTACTTTGCCTGCTGGGTCACCATGTATCAAGATACTACTAAGTTGTCTGACTTCTCCAATACTAATAATAATGATTTTATTAGTACACCTATGCCACCCGCCACTAGTGCAGAGGCTTTTGATATTAATGCTGCATTGCTAAATCTTGTCATGAAAGATCAATTTTCGGGAAGTCCTAATGAGGATCCCGCGTCACATCTTAAAACCTTTGTTGAATTATGTGACATGCAAAAGAAAAAGGATATGGATAATGATATTGTGAAATTAAAATTATTTCCTTTTTCACGAAGAGATAAAGCTAAAGCTTCGTGTCGTGGGAATGTCCTTGACAATAGAACTAGGGGTACGAATGGAGGGGCGAAGTCTAGCTACGGCTCAGGTGTTTCACTCGGATGTGTACGAGTTCAGGTCCCACTCGGAAGTGGTAAAAGCCCTACGTCTCGAGCCCGGGGGCTGGTGTTGTTTTGCTTATGGGTGTGTATGAGAATACAGGTGTCGGAACCTTGCTATGGCGTCCGGTGGTGGCTTATATAGAGTGCGCCACCACCAGCCGAGCGCCGCATTGAATGCCAATTAAAGCCACGTTACAGGAACTGCCGCTTTAACTAGTACGTTACAGGTAACGCTTGACTGATCAATCCCGGAGGACGTCCCTTCATATAACTCGACACTATGTCTCCTGACCGTTGAGTTCTCGCTGTCCGAGTGCGGATGTAGTCATCCGACTACGTCTTCATGTATGTCCGAGTGAACCTTCAGATCTTACCGAGTGCACTTCTACTTCTGAGCTTTGATGCTGATATGGAACCATTGGTGGGCCCCAGATGTTAGGTCCATGACCCTACCCAGGGTAGGCATCCTCATCAGTAGCCCCCGAATCCATGAGGTTTTATTAGTCGAGTGATCGACACTCGGAAGCATCGACGATCTTTCAGAAAAGATCAAGAGACAATCATGTCGTCCTTCACTCGGCCTCAAACCAAGATGGATTCAGGATCAATGTTTTCGATGAAAACTATAATGTTGTTTAATCCGAGTGGTCAGCTGGCATAAGCCGTTCACTTGGTTCGCAGGAAGGTGTCACCAGGGTCACTCGCGGCGTGGAGCTCGCCTCCTTTGAACACGGAGAAATTTCCGCGCGTTCGAAATCGCCGAAAATTGCGCGTGGGCGCGTGGCGGAACGGTCGTGTCCCAAAGATTTTGGGGAAATGGGCATGACACCTCAAAAACCGCGCCGAAAATCACGCCACCCGTCCCCGTGGCCCTGAACAGTGGATTCTCAGATCTCGCTTCGTTCGCGGATTGATGGCCTGAGATTGCGTCGGATCTTCGATATAAATAGTGGAAAGTACTGTTGGGGCGAGAACGGATCTCATTTTCCCCTTGCCCCTCGTCTTCTCCGACGCTCTCCTGCTCATCTTCCTCTTTTCCTTCGTCGAAGGCGATTCCGAGCTCACTGGCGAAGATGCGCACGGCGTCTGCGACTGCGAAGGCCGAGCGGGCGAAGAAGAGCGCGCGTGCGTCCTCTTCCAGTGCTGGAGCGCCGGCCGGGTGGACGCAAGGCGAGTGGCTCCCGTCGCGGGTGACCAAGGCCCGGATGCTCGATCTGGAGGATCAAGGACTCATGCGGGAGGGGAGCTGGCGGCTGCCGGGGTCGGACAAAGAGGAGCCATCCCCGAAGGGGGACGAGCGTGTGCTCTTGGTGACTCACCTCGAGCGAGGTTTGTCTCTGCCGCCTCACCCTTTCTTTCAAAGATTTTTGAGTTTCTTCGGCGCACAGCTTCATCACCTTGCTCCCAATGTTGTCGTATACCTAGCTGCGTTTATCTCTTTGTGCGAAAACTTCTTGGGTTGCCATCCCCATTGGGGTTTATTTAAACATCTCTTCACTTGCCGAGTGATGACCGTGAAAAAACCCACTCGGTCGGAGGATAAGACCAATGTGGCCCAATTGTGCGGGGGACTCGGAATCCAACTGCGAGGCAAGGGATGTTTTCCTAAGATGACATTCCCTGACTCGGTAAAGGGGTGGCAGGAGAACTGGTTCTACTGCCACGACATTCCAGTCGGTGAGGGTCAGCCGGGCCTCCCATCATATACTTCGGATCGCATTCGGCCAGTTCCCCGACTGACAGTGACCAAGGAGGAGAAGACCGAAGTAGACATCTTAATGATAGCGTTAGTAGCTCTGGTGCAGAAAGGAGTCAACGGCCTCGACCTGCTAGAGGTTTTTTTCCAAAGGAGGATCCAGCCACTGCAAGCCAGAGGTCACCCCATGTGGGAATACTCCGGGCCAGATGACTCCACTCGAACTCACCCGGAGGAGCTCAAGGAAGAAGAGGTGGAGGCCAAGATCAAGGCGATCACACCAGCGCGTGACAACCCCAGGGGGAGCAGGCTGGTGGCTCCACTCTCATTGGAGAACCCGGCGAACGAGGTAAATTCCAAGTGTTTATCTTCGAGTGAAATTCGTGTGTTTGTTGTATTTGATCTGATTCTGCTCTCCATTCGGCAGGCCTTCACACAAATGAGCAGCTTAGTGCCACTCGTGGATAGGGGTCCGGTCGACGTTGCCAGCGACACTGACCATCCGGATGACTCGGCCGAAGCTGGAGAGTATGAAGAGCCTGGCGAAGGCGAGGATGATGAGGAAGATGACGAGGAGGGCTCAGAAGACGGCGACAAAGTGGAGTCATCGCGTTCGGAAGACCGAGTGCCCGAATCCCGTTCCAAGGCGCACCATGACTCGGGAGTCCGCGGTGGCGGACCCAAAGGATCGAGAACTGCCAAGCCGAGTGGATCCGCCCTTCCAACACGTGCTTCAAAGCGGGGCATGGAGAGCTTGCCTCTTCCCCTGAGAAGACGGCGAAACAGCCCAAAATTGCTGCAACCAAACCTCAGAAGGCGGTCTTCATCCCGAAGATCAAGATGGCCATCCCGGTGGCTTCAGCGTAAGTGTTTCCATTCTTAACAATTATTGTCTATACTTGTCCGAGTGACAAATGATCCGAGTGTTCTCTTTGCAGAGCTGATACCTCGACTGCATCACCTGACCCTCAGACCTTGGAGAAAGAGCGGGCCGACGCTGATGTTGCGTCCTCGAAGGGTAAGTTCTAAACTCACTCGGTAATCATGTATATTTCCGAGTGTTTATTCATCTTCGAGTGGCTTGATTACTTGCAGCTCCGCGTGAAGTGATCGACCTTGATGCAAATGACAAGATTGACCCGATGAACCCTCCGGCCAACGCAGACGTCATGATGCAGGAGCCGTCGCTTGCCGATACTCTGGTGCCCACACAAGAGGCCGGCTCGGGAGCCGGAGCAGCACTCGGTACCGGGTCTTCATCTCACTCGTTGACTCCCTCTACGCCCAACATTTTTGCGCTACACCATGTCCCGGAGGACCAAGTGGGAGCGAGCAAAGAGGCACTAATGCAGCTGGAGATAATGAGTGACCGACTGAAGACGGCGTATGATGCGAGTGAAGCCCTGAAGAAGAATGTCCGAGTAAGTACCCTTGTAAGTACCCTTTTAGTCGAAATTTCAATTTCCCGTCTTGTGAGGGTCTGAACTCGAGTTCAAGTACACCCGCTGAGTGTGTTTGAGTTCCAGTAGGGGCACGCTGAGCGCACCCACTGGGTGTAGTCCCCGAGACTGCCGTCGACTGAAGCAGTCGGCGGGAGTCTTAGAGTCCGAATGAATATCAAGCTCAATCCATCCGAATGAATACTGCGTTCAATCCGTCCGAATGAATGTTTTGTTTTTGATTTTCCAGTGGGGGCACGCTGAGCGCACCCACTGGGTGTAGTCCCCGAGACTGTCGTCGACTGAAGCAGTCGGCGGGAGTCTTAGAGTCCGAGTCAAAGTTCTGACCAATATCCTTTGCTTTAAATCTATTTTGCAGTCTGTTTGTGAGCTCGGAAGCCACTACAAAACTCTGGAGAAGGAGGTGCTGGACCTGCGTGTTAACCTCGAAGCCGAGAAGACCAAGAATGCCCGACTGGAAGAGGAGAAAAAGGCCATTGAAGGTATTATCTTCCTGCTCGACTGTAATAGTAGCTACTCCTCTTCCTCATCCGACTGAATACGCTTCATCAAATTTTCGTAGAGAAAATCGTGAACTTGTCCAGAGGCTGAGGAATTCTATTTCTTTAGAAACCATGAAGGCTGATCTTTAAAAGAAGGACACCGAACTGGTGGCCGCCCAAAAAGAAGCCAGCCGAAAGGCCAAGGAGGCCGAGGAAAAACTGAAGTCAATCGGTAAACTGGAGGAGGAGAAAAAAGCATTGGAAGCTGTCGTCCAGAAGTCCAACAAAGAACTTGTTGAATTGAAGAAGCTGCAAACCAAGTGGCAGACCAGGATCAACCACATTGCTTCTAAGAAAGCTGAGCTGGAGGAATTCAGTGGCGAGGCCAATGAAAAACTCAAAGGTAATTTTTCCGAGTGACTCTCATAGAACTTGGTTGAGCCGAATGGAATTTTTCTGTCTCTGACTTCCTTCTTCATTTGGCTGAATCTAGCATTCTGTGACGATGTGGCAGAGGAGACGGACAAAATCGAGAAGGAGCTGGACCCATCTCAAGGTCTGCTTAAGGACAATGCCGCTATGAGTGTGCTCCGATTGGAGGAGCGTGTTGAGCAAGTGGCCATGTATATCAGCGAGCTTGGCACTGCCATATCTGCGATTGATCGCAATGTGTTTCCCGACGACGAGCCTTCGAAGGATCTAGAAACTGTGTTAGCTCGAGTGAAGGCAGTGCCAAGTCGAGTGAAAGACTGGAAGAAATCTGCGGCCCGGGCCGGCGCTAACATAGCTCTCTCGTTGGTCCGTATCCACTGCAAGGGGGTGGATGAGAAGAAACTGAAGTCTCTCGAGGTGACCAATAGAAAGAACGCCAAGATTGATGACTTCATGGAGATGTTCATGGAAGCTGCCACTCGGATAGCGGACAGCATCGACCTGGACACCTTCGTGGAAGCAGTGCCTCCGCCCGAGTGATCGTCCAGTTTAAACTCTTTTAAGTATTCGCTTCGGAATGCCGAGAGGTTGATGTAACCGTGAAACTCTAAGTGAGCCTGAGGCTCCCACTGTTTGAACCTTTATCCGTACCTTTCGATCCGAATGATGTAGTTCTCGTTTGTTTTGGCTTTATTCGATCTTTGGTTCTGGATGGTTCTAACTTAGGCGATGCGGAGTCGCGGCTAAGCCCCCGAGTGTGGGCGAGACCTACACTCGGAGTAATTTGTCCTTGGATGAACAATGATGGTCCTGTTCATCTCGAGAACCGAGTGTGGAGGGTGTCCCACTCGTAAGGTTTCTAATTTAGGCGATGCGGAGTCGCGGCTAAGTCCCCGAGTGTGGGCTGGACCCTCACTCGGAGTAGTTTGTCCTTAGGTGAACAATTATGGTCCTGTTCATCTTGACAACCGAGTGTGGAGGATGTCCCACTCGAAAGGTTTCTAACTTAGGCGACGCGGAGCTGCGGCTAAGCCCCCGAGTGCGGGTGAGACCCTCACTCGGAGTAGTTTGTCCTTAGATGCACAATGATGGTCCTGTTCATCTTGACAACCGAGTGTGGATGATGTCCCACTCGTAAGGTTTCTAACTTAGGCGATGCGGAGTCGCGGCTAAGTCCCCGAGTGCGGGTGAGACCCTCACTCGGAGTAGTTTGTCCTTAGATGAACAATGATGGTCCTCTTCATCTTGACAACCGAGTGTGGATGATGTCCCACTCGTAAGGTTTCTAACTTAGGCAATGCGGAGTCGCGGCTAAGTCCCCGAATGTGGGGTGGACCCTCACTCGGAGTAGTTTGTCCTTAGATGAACAATTATGGTCCTGTTCATCTTGACAACCGAGTGTGGAGGATGTCCCACTCGAAAGGTTTCTAACTTAGGCGACGCGGAGCCGCGGCTAAGCCCCTGAGTGCGGGTGAGACCCTCACTCGGAGTAGTTTGTCCTTAGATGAACAATGATGGTCCTGTTCATCTTGACAACCGAGTGTGGATGATGTCCACACTCAGAGTAGTTTTTAACTTAGGCGACACGGAGCCGGGGCTAAGCCCCCGAGTGTGGGCGAGACCCTCACTCGAAGTAGTTTGTCCTTAGACGAACAATGATGGTCCTGTTCATCTTGACAACCGAGGGTGGAGGATGTCCACACTCAGAGTGATTTTTAACTTAGGCGACGCGGAGCCGCGGCTAAGCCCCCGAGTGTGGGCGAGACCCTCACCCGGAGTAGTTTGTACTTAGGCAAAATCGGGTTTGCGGCTAAGTGTTTTTCATACCCACTGGGGGTAGCACTCAAATTTCAACAAGATATAATGAAATAAAACTTTATTCATCGAGATCACTCGGATTCATTACTGGAATGACAGGCTAAAAATAGTTAAGTTCTAGGTGTAGAACTTGCGAAGCAGGTCCGCATTCCAAGTTCGGGGCTCTTCTACTCCATCTTTGATGTTGTAAAGCCGATAAGCTCCGTTATGCAAGACTTTGGAAATTGCATATGGCCCCTGCCACGGAGGCGCAAGTTTGTGGGGTCTCTGCTGATCCAGTCGGAGAACAAGATCCCCTTCTTGAAAGGCTTGGACCTGGACGTGTCTGTCATGGTAGCGCCTCAAATCTTGCTGATAGAGCGTCGATCTGATGAGGGCCAGCTCTCTCTCTTCCTCCAGAAGGTCGAGGCCGTCTTGCCGAGCGATTTTAGCTTCAGCTTCGTCATATAGTTCCACTCAGGGGGAATTGTGCTGAAGATCACTCGGTAGCACTACCTCTGACCCGTACACCATGAAGAAGGGTGTGCGCTTCGTAGAGCGGTTTGGAGTTGTCCGAATGCCCCATAAGACGGAAGGAAATTCTTCAACCCAAGCTCCAGCAGCGTACTTTAAGTCTCTCATCAATCGGGGCTTCAGGCCTTGCAGAATCATTCCGTTGGCGCGCTCGACCTGGCCATTTGACTGCAGGTGAGCCACTGAGGCGTAATTAACCCGAATGCCTTGAGAGAAACAAAATTCCCGGAACTCGTCCGCGTCGAAGTTCTTCCCATTATCTGTGATGATATCATGAGGCACGCCGAACCTGAAGATGATTTGCCGAATGAAGCTGACGGCTGTGCCTGCATCTAAGCTCTTGATGGGCTTTGCTTCAACCCACTTGGTGAACTTGTCAACCGCGACGAGCAGATGTGTGAATCCACTAGACCCAGTCCGTAAGGGACCGACCATATCTAGGCCCCATACTGCAAATGGCCAAGTGATCGGAATTGTCTTGAGTGCGGACGCTGGCTTGTGAGACTTGTTCTTGTAAAACTGACATCCAACGCACAGGTCTACCAGGTCCTTTGCTGCTTCATTAGCTCGGGGCCAATAAAAACCCGCTCGGAAAGCTTTGGCGACCAAAGTCCGAGAGGACGCATGATGGCCGCAGGTTCCCGAGTGGACTTCATGTAAGATTTGCAACCCCTCCTCTGGAGAAACGCATTTCTGGATGACTCCGGTGGTGCTTTTCTTGTACAACTGGTCTCCCATAACTTCAAATGACTTGGATCGACGGACGATCTGACGGGCTTCTTCTTCATCTTCTGGGAGTTCTTGTCTGAGCAAATATGCCAAATAGGGTTGAGTCCACTCGGGAGTGATTACCAGCATTTCGTGGACCAGATCCACTATAGCTGGAACTTCAACCTCAGTCGGATCAGCAGGACCGACTAATTGCGGGGGCTCCTCTGTGAAAGGGTCTTCTGCAATAGTCGGAGCACGCAGATGTTCGAGGAATACATCACTCGGGACTGCTCGCCGAGTGGATCCGATCTTGGCCAGATCGTCTGCCGCTTGATTCTTTGCACGAGGGATGTGATGCAGTTCTAGGCCTTCGAAATTCTTCTCCAGCTTCCTGACCGCGTTGCAGTATCCGATCATTGCTGGACTCCGAATGTCCCACTCCTTCATCACTTGATTGACAACGAGGTCCGAATCGCCGTAGACCATTAGCCGACGAATGCCGAGTGAGATGGCCATACGGAGCCCGTACAAGAGGGCTTCATATTCGGCCTCATTGTTTGATGAGTCAAAATGGATTTGGAGAACATAGTTCAGTCGATCTCCTTTGGGAGAGACAAGAACCACGCCAGCCCCCGAGCCATTGAGCATCTTGGATCCATCGAAGAACATGGTCCAGTGTTCGGGAACACTCGGAATTGGTTGCTCCTGCTCAATCCACTCGGCCATAAAATCAACTAACGCTTGGGACTTGATTGCTTTCTTGGCTTCGAACTTGATTTCCAGTGGAAGGAGCTCGATTGCCCACTTCGCCACTCGGCCAACGGCGTCCCTGTTGTGCAAAATCTCCCACAAGGGGGCACTTTGCTTGGAAGGAGTTAGCACTTCTAAGATGTAATATACGGGCCTTTGGACTTTGAATGCTTTTCCTGGCTCTTCGCGCTCCACCGCAAGGACTGTGCTCACCACCTGGCTGGTCGCCGCGATGTACAGGAGTAAGGGTTCCTAGCTGCCCGGAGCAGCCAACACCGGCTGGGTGGAAAGCAATGCCTTGAGTTCTACCAATGCGGCTTGCGCTTCATTGGTCCACTCGAATTTTTCTGATTTCTTCATCAATCGGTAGAGAGGAAGTGCCTTCTCTCCGAGTCTTGAAATGAATCGGCTCAGGGCCGCAAGGCATCCTGTCAACCTCTGCACATCATGCAAGCGCTCTGGCTGCTTCATTCGTACTATGGTGCCGATTTTATCTGGGTTAGCATCGATCCCCCGTTCGGAAACGAGAAAACCGAGTAACTTTCCGGCAGGCACTCTGAATGTGCACTTAGCTGGATTCAGCTTGATCCCGAAGCGCCGTAGGTTTGTGAAGGTTTCGGCAAGGTCAGTCAGGAGGTCGGAACCTTTCCTAGACTTGACCACGATATCGTCCATATAGGCCTCCACGTTCCGACTGATTTGCTTCTGCAAACACTTCTGGATCAAGCGCTGAAAAGTGGCTCCAGCATTCTTCAAGCCGAATGGCATCGTGATATAGCAAAAACACCCGAATGGGGTGATGAAGGCTGTTTTTATTTCATTAGGGCCGAACATTCGGATCAGGTGGTACCCGGAGTACGCATCCAGGAATGACAGACGTTCACATCCGGCTGTTGAGTCCACTATCTGATCTATCCTAGGTAAAGGAAAATGATCTTTAGGGCAGGCCCGATTGAGGTGTTTGAAGTCAATGCACATACGGAGTGACTTATCCTTCTTCGCCACCAGGACCACATTCGCGAACCACTCGGAGTGGTAGATCTCGCGAATGAACTCAGCAGTGAGAAGCCGAGCTATCTCTTGACCAATCACCTTGCGCTTCTCGACGGAGGATCGATGAAAGTACTCTTTGACTGGCTTGGCCTTGGGGTCGGTTCGGAGTCAGTGCTCAGCCAATTCCCTGGGAACACCTGGCATGTCAGATGGCTTCCATGCGAAGATGTCCCAGTTCTCACGGAGGAACTGGATGAGCTCGGCATCCTATTTGTCTCCGAGTGAAGTGGAGATGTTCGTCGGGGCGGCACTCGGGTCACTCAGATGGACATGAACTTGCTTAGTCTCACCAGATGATTGGAAAGCTGATTCTGAAGCTGGCCTCTTTGACCTGAGCAAATCAGCCGTGTCCACCTCCTTCTTGTATCCTTCAAGTTTGACTGCCAGCACTTGTTCATTGGCTATCTTCGTGCCCTGCTGAACGCACTCTTCGGCGACTTTCCGATCACCAGTGACTGTAATCACACCCTTAGGCCCTGGCATCTTGAGCTTGAGATACACGTAGCATGGTCTGGCCATGAAACGTGCGTAGGCGGGCCTACCCAGGATGGCGTGGTAAGCACTGCAGAAGTCGACCACCTCAAAAGTCAGTTTTTCCTTTCGGAAATTCTTCTCGCCGCTAAATACTACTCCAGCGCAATCTGACCGAGTGATTTGTCCTTCTTTCGAGGGACGATCCCATGGAAATGCATGTTGCTCTTGCTCAATCGGGGCATCGGGATGCCCATAGCACTGAGTGTGTCGGCATATATGATATTAAGCTCGCTGCCTCCATCCATTAGGACTTTGCGCAGTCGGACACCACCCACTGCTGGGTCGACGACCAGCGCTTGCCTCCCAGGGGTGGCGATATAGGGCGGATGATCCTACTGGTCGAAGGTGACGAGCGTCTTCGTCCAGTTGAGGTATTTGGTAGCAGTTGGAACTGCCATATTAACCTCCCGATTGATTACTTTGAGCTGTCTTCTGCTTTCAACGTCAGCGAAAATCACGTTGATGACCTTGTCGATTTTCGGATACTCGGAAGTATCCTCCTCATCCTCGACATCGACCTTCTCACCCGAGGGCTTGGCTCCCATCTCATGCTTGAGCAGGCGACACTCCCGGGTGGAGTGCTTCGGAAGCACAACGTTGCCTTCTTCATCCGTCTTGGTATGAATCTGGCACGGTTGGTCAAGGATGTCGGACTTGTACTCGGACTTCTTCTTGGGAGTCCATTCTTTCTTCTTCTTCTTGGGCTTTGGCTTGCCTTGCCCCTGCCCTTGGACAGCTGCGACTTTAGCCTTGCCGGAGGCGTCAGCTTTCTGCTTCTGATTCTTTCCAGTGTTGCCCCCCGATTGAAGGGCATTGCCGGCTCTCGCTTTGCCGCTTCGGAGGCGGTCTTCTTATTCACCATTGGCGTATTTGTTTGCAATCTCCATGGCCCGACTGAGGGACAGATCCCTAGACCGACCGAACTTCAAAACTAATTCCCGATACCGAGTGCCAGCCTTGAAGGCGCACACGGCTTGGTGCTCGGTGACATTCTCCACAGTGTTATGCAACGTGGTCCAGCGCTGAATGTACTCTTGGAGAGTTTCATTGTTCTTCTGAACACAGTGCTAGAGTTCCGTCAGTCCACCCGGACGCTTGTAGGTGCCTTCGAATGTTTTGACGAACACTCGGGCCAAGTCATCCCAGTAGTAAATGCAGTTGGCGGGCAACTAATTTAGCCACGCCCGAGCGGATCCTTCCAACATGAGCGGAAGGTGCTTCATGGCGAAGAAATCATCGCCGCCGCCGATCTGGACGGCGACTCGATAATCTTCGAGCCAAGTCTCAGGCTTGGACTCGCCATTAAAATTTCCAATCCCGGTTGCCAGTCGGTAATTAGGGGGTATTTCCGTCTCTCGGATGTATCTGCTGAAGCACCCGAGACCGGTAACTCCCCAACCGCTCGCTCGGTCTCTGTCATATCCGTTCCGATCGACCACTCGCTGAGTGATGTCCGATCAGGCATCATAGCCTCTGTGCCTGACAGGGCTCCGCTCACGGTTTCTCCCGAGTGGATAGCCCCCATCATACGGACGTTGACCATGCGGACCACCCCTCGGAGGGGGAGTCCGACTGAGATCACTATCGTCGCGCCTGCGTCCTCCGTACTGGCCTCTCGGATGAGGAGGAGTCCGCGGATCCCTCCTCGGCGCAAGAGGATTGTGAGCAGACCGCACAGTATCCGCCCGAGTGGATTCATTATGAATGCGCTGATGGGATTGCGATACCTTTGAATTTTGCTGCAGAGCGGTCTTCAGCAGAGCCTGAATCTGTCGAATGCCCTCGCCTGTCGCTGAGTTGGACGGCTGGATCGAATCCGCGATCCGAGTGGCCGCGGCTAGGTTCATCAAAGGGGTACGCATCGTTGGGATGGTGTACGTGCGTTCCTTTGTGAATGTCAACTAGCGGCAGCTACGGCTGGAACTGGGAAGATCCCTTGCCGCGTGCTCGTCGAGGGACTGTTGTAGCCGCTCGAGACGCTCGCGCTCGGCCAGAGTGGCTTGGCGAGCGGCCTCAAGGGCTATCTGCTCGGGAGTGTTCCCCGCAATGGGCGTCTGAAGGACTTCGTCGTTCCTGCGCCTGATTTCCTCTCGCTGCTCCCGAGTGAGCGGTCAGGGGATGTATCCGTCGGTACTGGCGTCACGACGATCGTCGTCCCGATCGCGGGCGCCTCTGGCCGAATACCCTAGAGGGGCAGTGTCTCGGGATGGGCCGGCCATAAAGACCTCCGCCACTTCTCCGCTGCTCTCGAAATCAGCGGCATCGGAGGAGTCATCATCCGAATAAGAGAATAAATAGTGGACCGCCTCATCAGCTCCGAGTGCGGTCGCTTGCTGCCCCGCGGCCTGCGCCACCACAGCATGTTTGATCCAGCGCTACAGCCTGGAGCATCCGGAGCGCCGGCGAAAAGCCGCGAGACGTGTAGGTGAAACCGGGCGATAAGGCGTGGACGGTTGCCGGAGAAGAACTCCGAACGTAGCCGCACTAAAGTGCATGGCGCCGCGAGCGGGCAGTGCCTCGGCATCCAGCGGCGCTTCCTGCAGCCACGCCAAATCATCGACGGCGAAGCTGAGTGACCCGAAGAAGATCGCGCCGCCGAAAGAGTTCATGATGAACGAGAAGATGGAAATTCCACCTGCGCCGGAATTTGCTAGATGCGCGGCCCCACGGTTGGCGCCAACTGTCGTGGGAATGTCCCTGACAATAGAACTAGGGGTACGAATGGAGGGGCGCAGTCTAGCTACGGCTCAGGTGTTTCACTCGGATGTGTACGAGTTCAGGCCCCACTCGGAACTGGTAAAAGCCCTACGTCTCGAGCCCGAGGGCTGGTGTTGTTTTGCTTATGGGTGTGTATGAGAATACAGGTGTCGGAACCTTGCTATGGCGTCCGGTGGTGGCTTATATAGAGTGCGCCACCACCAGCCGAGCGCCGCATTGAATGCCAATTAAAGCCACGTTACAGGAACTGCCCCTTTAACTAGTACGTTACCGGTAACGCCTAACTGATCAATCCTGGAGGACGTCCCTTCATATAACTCGATGCTATGTCTCCTGACCGTTGAGTTCTCGCTGTCCGAGTGCGGATGTAGTCATCCGAGTGCGTCTTCATGTATGTCCGAGTGAACCTTCAGATCTTACCGAGTGCACTTCTACTTCTGAGCTTTGATGCTGATATGGGACCATTGGTAGGCCCCAGATGTCGGGTCCATGACCCTACCCAGGGTAGGCATCCTCATCACTTCGTTTTCATCTTTACCGCGTAATAGTATTGGAACATGGGATAAGTGTAAAGATGCTTTTATTGCCAAGTATTTTCCTCCTGCTAAGATCATCTCCCTTAGAAATAAAATAATGAATTTTAAACAGCAATATCAAGAGCATGTTGCACAAGCTTTGGAGAGAATGAAATTAATGATAAGGAATTGTCCAACTCACAGTTTAAATATCTGGACGATTATCCAAAACTTATATGCTAGACTAAATTTTGTGTCTAGAAATCTTCTAGATTCTGCTGCAGGTGGTACCTTTATGGATGTGACCTTAGGAGAGGCCACAAAACTTCTAGACAACATCGTGACAAATTATTCTCAATGGCATACCGAAAGGGCTCCAACTGGTAAGAAGGTAAATTTTGTTGAAGAAATCGCTACTTTGAGTGAAAAAGTGGATGCTCTTATGAATATGGTTGCTAGTAAAAATGCTCATGTTGATCCCAATGATGTTCCGTTGTCTACTTTGATTGAGAAAAATAATGATGCTATTGATGTGAACTTTGTCTCGCGAAATAATTTCAATAACAATGCTTATAGAGGAAATTTCAACTCCAGACCGTATCCCGGTAATTCCTCTAACAACTATGGAAACTCTGATGGTAATTCTTATGGAAATTCTTCTACAAATTCTAATAGGATACCCTCTGATCTAGAGAACACAATTAAAGAATTTATTAATTCTCAAAAGGTTTTCAACACTATGGTAGAAGAAAATTTTCATGTAGTTGACACTTTGGCTAAAAACATGGATAGAATCGCTCTTGATGTGGAAACTCTTAAAAAAAACTTTGCCACCCAAGCATGATTTCAATGATGCTATTAAATCTATCCAAAATCTATAAATGAAAGTAAGGAGAGGACCGCTAAGTTGAGAGCTAAGCGGGAATTCTTAGAAAAGGCTCTTCCACCCGGTTTTTACCGGAATCATGATGAAGATCTTAAAATGATTGGTGTTTCTCCTATTGAATCTATGTTTAATTCTCTGAATATAAATGATAAAGGGACTGGATATGAGTCAACTTTAATAGAGGAGCACCCAGTTTGCTTGGAGGGTGATGATTTTAATGCTAAAACTGAAAATTGTGGGTTTGGAGAGGACGGAACTTTAACTAGTGATGCACCCACTATCTTGGATTACAAGGACTTTAATTATGAAAATTTCTATTTAGTAGAATGTATTTCCCTGTTGCAATTTGTTATTATCTCACCCAATGCTTAAGAACAAAACAAAGCTTTCACCGAACACATAGTAGAAGCTATGATAAGAGCTTATGATGAGAAACTTGAGCTTGAAGTTTCTATTCCTAGAAAATTGCATGATGAGTGGGAACCTACTATAAAAATAAATATCAATAAATATGAATGCAATGCTTTGTGTGACCTTGGTGCTAGTGTTTCAACTATTCCTAAAACTCTTTGTGATGTACTCGGTCTCACTAATATTGAAGATTGTTCCCTCAACTTGCATCTTGCGGATTCTACCATCAGGAAACCTTTAGGTAGAATTAATGATGTGCTTATTATTGCAAATAAAAATTATGTGCCTGTAGATTTCATTGTGCTTGATATTGATTGCAATCCTTCTTGTCTCATAATACTTGAAAGACTCTTTTTACGAACTATAGGTGCAATCATTGACATGAAAGAGGGAAACATAAGATTCCAATTCCCATTAAAGAAAGGGATGGAACACTTACCTAGTAAGAGAATTAAACAACCTTATGAATCAATTATGAGAGCTACTCATGGGTGGAGTGTCAAAGATGACAAAACTTGAAACTATGCATTATGCCTAGCTAGGGGCATAAAACAATAGCGCTTGTTGGGAAGCAATCCAATAGTTATCTTTAAATTTTTGCTTTGAACTTACTGTTTATTTTTAATAACATAATTATTGCCTCAGTAATGATTATGTTTTTGTGTTTAAATTAGTGTTTGTGCCAAGTAAAGCCTTGGGGATGACTCACAAGATGAGTAGAATCGATGCTGAAACAAAACAGAAACTTTTGACTCCAGTACAGGAATTTTCATTTTTTGCTGGAGCGTGATAATGATCTGAAATTTTTACACAGTGTTTATATACAAATTTTCGAGGCTTTCCTAATTTTTCTGAATGTTTAGAGTTACAGAAATACAGGTTCTCTACAGATTGCTACGGCCTGTTCTGTTTTAGACAGATTCTGTTTTTGCTTGCACAGTTGCTTATTTTGATTAAACTATGGATTGTATCGGGGGGTTATAAGCCATGGAGAAGGTATAATACAGTAGCTATTATTCATTTATGAAATTTAAATCAATTTACAACAGTTCTTATACTAACGGATCTCACGAGGTTTTGTTGAGTTTTGTGTGATTGAAGTTTTCAAGTTTTGGGTGTTATCTTGATGGACAAAGGAATAAGTAGTAGCAAGAGCCTAAGCTTGGTGATGCCCAAGGCATCCCAAGGTAATATTGTAAAGGATACTCAAGCGTCTAAGCTTGGGGATGCCCCAGAAGGCATCCCCTCTTTCGTCTCAAATCCATCGGTATGTCACTTGAAGCTATATTTTTATTCGTCACATGATATGAGTTTTGCTTGGAGCGTCGTTTTCTTTTGTTTCCTTTTACTTTCAGTTTGCCACAATCATTGTTTGCTGGACACACCTATTTAAGAGAGACACACCTTCATCATAATTTGTTAGAATACTCTATGTGCTTCACTTATATCTTTTGAACTTAGCAGTTCTCTAGTACTTCACTTATATCTAATTGAGCACGGTGGCGTGTAGATTTTAAAGAAATGATTTCACTCTCGCTATTCACTTATATTTGTTTGAGAGTTAATAAATAGTGACGGTAATTTGCATGGGTCATACAGACTAGTCCAAAAACATTAGGTATTCAAAGAGTGATAATCAAAACCATCATGTAGCACATATAAAGAAATTGTGGGTTAATGATTTGATGTAGTAATGTGAAATAGGTGTGAGTTAATAATTGTTAAACCGTAGAAGTGTCGATATTAAGAGGGGTTGACCTTTTTGTTCATCTAAAAATTAAAGAGGCATGGTGATGATGTGTGAGCATTTCTATTCCTCGTTGAAATCCTAGTGTTGTTTCGGGTCGGAAGCGCGCGATGGTTAACACCTACCAACCTCTTCCCTCGGGGCATGCAATTAGTACTTTGATTTATGATAAACTAATAAAACTTTGCAATAAGTATATGAGTTCTTTATGACTAATGTGAAACCATGGACATACTCAATCTCACCTTTTCATAATTTGCTAGCCTCTTCGGTACCGTGCATAGCCCGTTCTCACCTCGAGGATCGGTGCAACTTCCGCTGGTGTATCCAAACCCCGTGACATGATACGCTCTGTTGCACATAAGCCTTATTATATCTTCCTCAAAACAGCCACCATACCTACCTATCATGGCATTTCCATAGCCATCCCGAGATATATTGCCATGCAAATTCCATCATCACTTCACATGACTAGTTCGTTCATCGTCATATTGCTTTGCATGATCATATAGAGCTGACATAATATTTGTGGCAAAGCCACCTTCATAATGTTTTTGATACATGTCATGCTAGATCATTGCACATCCTGGTACACTGCCAGAGGCATTCATACAGAGTCATATCTTTATATCAGTTATCCATGTTGAGTTGTAAGTAAATAAAAGTGTGATGATCATCATTGTTAGAGCATTGTCCCGGTGAGGAAAGAATGATGGAGACGATGATTCTCCCGTAAGTCAAGATGAGACTCCTGACGAAAATAAAGATGGGGGAGGCCAAATGAGCCCACCATCCATTCAAAAAATGAGAGAAAATGAGAGAAGGGACTTTGCTACTATCCTTTACCACACTTGTGCCTCAAAGTGGCACCATGTTCCTCATGTAGAGAGTCTCATGATATATCACTTTCATATGCTAGTGGGAATTACCTATTCATTATTTCAAACTTGCCTTGTATATTCCTATGACGGGCTTCCTCAAATCCCCGAGGTCTTCATGAGCAAGCAAGTTGGATGCACACCCCATTTAGCTTCATTTGAGATTTCATACACTTATAGATCTAGTGCATCATTTTCATGGCAATCCCTACTCCTTGCATTGACATCTATTGATGGGCATCTCCATAGCCCGTTGGTATGCCTAGTTGATGTGAGATTATCTTCTCCACTTCCTACCCCTTTGATACCTACCACCATACTCTATTCCACTTAAACACTATGTCCAATGGCTCACGCTCATGTATTGCGTGAAGAATAAAAAGTTGATGCATATTGAAAAAGTACGAACCAATTGCCTGACTTGGACACTGTGGTGCTTAACATTTGTATTAATGTGGTGAAGATGGAGCCATGCCTTGCTAATACAATAAGATGAATGGGGGGGTAAACATTTCTTAAGAATCGTATACTTTTAGGAATTAACAATTTTGTTTCTTACACTTTGAATATTGCTATGTTAATATTTTTTGATTCATCTTTTCTCAATGAGCATACCTGAATAAGATTACATAGTGGATAGCATGTCACATCAAAAATTCTGCTTTTATCATTTACCTACTCGAGGACGAGAAGGAATTAAGCTTGGGGATGCTTGATATGTGTCCAACGTATCTATAATTTTTTATTGTTCCATGATGATATATTATCATTCTAGGATACTTCTTGGGTCTTTATTTACCAATTTATAATATTTTTGAGCACTAACCTATTGACCCAGTGCCCAGTGCCAGTTGCTGTTTTTTGCGTGTGTTTTTTTTCTTTTTAGGTTTACAGTACCAAACGAAGTCCAATTGCCACGAAACTTTTTGATGATTTTTTCTGGACCAAAAGATGACCTGGAAGCTTTGGAAGGAGGCCGGGGGCCGCACGAGGGCCGCACAAGCCAACAGGGCGCGCCCCAGGGGGCGCGCCCTGATGGCTTGTGCCTCCCTCGGTTGCCTCCTGACGCCCCTCTCTGGCCTAAAATTCTCTTTCGCCCTAAAAATAACAGAGGCAGTCCCGAAACCCTTTTTCCGCCGCCACAAGTCTCTGTTCCGTCGCGAGGCCATCTGGAGCTCCGTTTCGGCACCTTGCCGGAGGGGGGATCCATCACGGAGGGCCTACTCATTAACCTTGTTGCCCTCATGATGATGTGTGAGTAGTTCACCACAGACCTACGGGTCCATAGCTAGTACCTAGATGGCAATATCTCTCTCTTATGATCTTCAATACAATGGTCATCGCATCTTCGCTTTGATCTATCCGATGTAATCCTATTGTGCGGTGTGTTTGTTGGGATCCGAAGAATTGTGGGTCTATGTTCAGATTATTCATGAAAGGTACTTGAGATGCCTTAGAATTAAATTATCTCTTATGTGCATGATCATTATAGCTTCGTAATGCTCTCCGATCTATTGATATGCTTTGGCCAAGTAGATTGATATTTCATCGGTGGGAGTGGTGCGTTGTGGTAGGTTCAACCAAGCGAGTTTCTATATCCCAGTGACAAAGTAGGGGACAAGATGCGTCTCTGTATTGTTGCTGCTAAGGATAAAACGATGGGGTTCATTCATATTGTTTGAGTTTACTTTGTCTACATCATGTCATCGTTCTCCAAGCATTACTCTGTTTTACTTAATACTCTAGATGCATGCTGGATAGCGGTCGATGAGTGGAGTAATAGTAATAGGTGCAGGCAGGAGTCGGCCTATTTGCTTATGGACATGATGCCTATATATACATGATCATTGCAGTGAACATCGCATAACTATCTGCTTTTCTATCAATTGCCCAACAGCAATTTGTTTACCCACCGTATGCTGCCTACATGAGAGATGCCACTAGGGAACACTATGGCCCCGGGTCTATTCACTTATATATTCGCAAACGCTATATTTACCTTGCTGACTTTATTTACTTTTTATTTATTTTGCAATTTATATTTATCAACGATTATCTACACAAGTCATTTGCTTGCAAATAACAAGATCAAGGGGATTGACAACCCTCTTGCCCACGTTGGGTGCAAGTTGTTTGTTCATTTGTGTGCAGCCACTGAAGACGGTTGAGGATTGATACTCCTATTGGTTCAATAAACCTTGGTTTCATAACTGAGGGAAATACTTATCCGCTTTGTGCTGCAATTACCCGTTCCTCTTCACGGAAAACCCAACGTAGATCACAAGTATCACACGTGAAGGAGAAAGCATCGCTCAAGCTTGGGGAGGCTTAAATCTATGATGCACACTTGCCCCAGCCATGACCTCTCAAGAGAAATAATTATACAAAACTTTTATGCTCGAATTTCTTATGATGATCAATTAATACTCGTTTCTTCTTCCACTGGTTCCTAAATGAAGAGAACTAATGAATTCAAATGGGATCTTCTGGACAGAATTAAACGCAACTCTGAAGATTGGGATCTCTCTGAAGGTAAAGAGTCGGGTATAAATCTTGAGTTTGATTGTGTTAAATATTTTATGGAAACCAATACTTTTCATAAGTTTAGCGTTAAATATGGACTTGACTCTGAGATACTAGCTTCCTTTTGTGAAACTTTTGTTGCACATGTTGATATCCCCAAGGAGAAATGGTTTAAATATCATCCACCCATTGAAGAATTTTTAGAAGAACCTACTATTGCTAAAGAAGAAACTACTATTATAATGTTGATCCAGTTGTGCCTACTACTTATATTGAAAAACCACCTTTTCCTGTTAGGATTAAAGAGCATGTTAAGGCTACAGTTGTGGTTAATAAAAGCAATATTATAACACCCAAACCTTCAGAACAAATAAATGTAGAACCTAATATTGCTATGGTTAAATATCTCTTGGTTAATAATATTGATGGTTAGGTTATTTACTTCTGTGATGAAGCTGCTAGAATTGCAAAACATGTTGGAAACAAACATGACGAGTTAGATAAAAATAAACCAGTTGTTGGCATGCCTGTTGTTTCTATTATGATTGGAGATCATTGCTATCATGGCTTGTGTGATGTGGGTGACAGTGTGAGTGTTATTCCTTTTACCTCATATCAAGAAATTATGAATGAAATAGCACCCGCTGAGATGGAAAACATTGATGTTACTATTAAACTTGCAAACAGAGACACTATTTCACCACTTGGGATTATTAGAGATGTTGAAGTCTTGTGTAGAAAAATTAAGTACCCTACTGATTTCTTAGTACTTGGTACACAACAAGATAATTTTTGTCCCATTATATTCGGTAGACCTTTCTTGAATATTGTTAATGCTGAAATTAATTGTGTTGCAGAAAAGTTTAAATAAGTTTTGGTGATGCGTCTCATGAATTTAATTTCTCTAAGTTTGGTAGACAACCACATGAGAAAGATTTATCTAGTAAGAATGAAATTATTTGTCTTGCTTCTATTGTCGTTCCTCCTACTGATCCGTTGGAACAATATTTTCTAGACCATGAAAATGATATGCATATGAATGAAAGGAAGGAAATAGATGAAATATTCTTTAGACAACCACCTATTCTTAAACACAATTTGCCTATTGACATTTTAGGGGATCCTCCCCCACCCAAGGGAGATCCCGTGTTTGAGCTAAAGAAATTATCTGATACACTGAAATATGCTTATCTTGATGAAAAGAAGATATATCATGTTATCATTAGTGTTAACCTTCTAGAGCATGAAGAAAAGAGATTACTCAAAACTCTGAAGAAGCACCGAGCTGCTATTGGATATACTCTTGATGATGTTAAGGGCATTAGTCCCACTCGATGTCAGCACAAGATTAATATGGAACCAGATGCTAAACGTGTCGTGGATCATCAATGATGCTTGAATCCAAAAATGAAGGAAGTGGTAAGAACTGAAATATTAAAGTTTCTGGAGGCAGGTAAAATCTATCCCATAGCTGATAGTAGATGGGTAAGTCCCGTTCATTGTGTTCCTAAGAAAGGAGGTATAACTCTTGTTCCTAATGATAAAAATGAACTATTCCACAAAGGATAGTAACTGGTTATAGGATGGTAATTGATTTCAGGAAATTAAACAAAGCTACTAGAAAAGATAATTACCCCTTGCCTTTTATTGATGAAATGTTAGAAAGATTATCTAAGAACACACACTTTTTTTCCGTGATGGATATTCTGGTTTTTCTCAAATACCTGTATCAAAAGAAGATCAAGAGAAACTACTTTCACTTGTCCCTTTGGAACTTATGCTTATAGACATATGCCTTTTGGTTTATGCAATGCACCTACTAACTTTCAAAGATGTATGTCTGATATATTCTCTGACTTTTGTGAAAATATTGTTGAGGTATTCATGGATGATTTTTTCCGTTTACGGGACTTCTTTTTATGATTGCTTGAGCAACCTTGATCGAGTTTTGCAGATATGTGAAGAAACTAATCTTGTCTTGAATTGGGAGAAGTGTCACTTTATGGTGAATGAAGGCATAGTGCTTGGGCATAAAAAATTTGAATGAGGTATTGAGGTAGACAAAGCTAAAGTTGATGCAATAGAGAAAATGCCATGTCCTAAAGATGTTAAAGGTATAAGAAGTTTCCTTTGTCATGTTGGTTTCTATAGGCGTTTCATTAAAGATTTCTCAAAGATTTCTAGGCCATTAACTAATCTTCTTCAAAAAGATATTCCTTTTGTTTTTTATGATGATTGTGTAGAAGCCTTTGAAATACTTAAGAAAGCACTGATTACTGCACCTATTGTTCAACCACCTGATTGGAATTTACCTTTTGAAATTATGTGTGATGCTAGTGATTATGCTGTTGGTATTGTTCTAGGGAAAAGAGTAGACATGAAATTGAATGTTATTCATTATGCTAGTAAGACTCCAGGCAGTGCTCAAAGAAATTATGCTACTACTGAGAAAGAATTTTTAGCAGTCGTGTTTGCATGTGCTAAGTTTAGACCATATATTATTGATTCCAAAGTTAATGTTCACACTGTCATGCTGCTATTAAATATCTAATGGAAAAGAAAGATGCTAAGCCTAGACAAATTAGGTGGGTGCTTTTACTTCAAGAGTTTGATTTGCATATTGTTGATAGAAAGGGAACTGAGAATTCTGTAGCAGATAACTTGTCTAGGATAGAAAATGTTCTTGATGACTCCCTGCCTATTGATAAAAAATTTCCTGATGAGCAATTACTTGTTATAAATGCTTCCCGCAGCACCCCTTGGTATGCATATTATGCTAATTACCTTGTTACTAAATATATACCACCTAGTTTCACATACCAACAAAAGAAAAGAAAAATTCGTTGATTTAAGACATTACTTTTGGGATGAACCACATTTATATAAAGAAGGAGTAGATCGTGTTATTAGACAATGTGTACCTGAGCATGAACAAGAACAGATCCTATGGAAGTGTCATTCCGAGGCCTACGGAGGGCACCACGCGGGTGACATAACTGCACATAAGGTATTACAACCTGGGTTTTATTGACCTACTATTTTCAAGGACGCTCATAAGTATGTCCTTTCTTGTGATGAATGTCAAAGAATTTGTAACATTGGTAGATGTGAGGAAATGCCTATGAATTATTCACTTTCAATTGAACCATTTGATGTTTTGGGTTTTGATTATATGGGACCTTCTCCTTCCTCGAATGGGTACACTCATATTTTAGTCGTTCTTGATTATGTTACTAAGTGAGTAGAAGCTATTCCAACTACTAGTGTTGATCACAACACTTCTATTAAAATGCTTAAAGAGGTTATTTTCTTGAGGTTTGGAGTCCTTAGATATTTAATGACTGGTGGTGGTTCACACTTTATTCATGGTGCTTTCCGTAAACTTTTAGCTAAATATGATGTTAACCATATAATTGCATCACCTTATCACCCTTAGTCTAGCGGTCAAGTTGAGTTGAGTAACCGATAAATAAAGTTGATCTTGCAAAAGAATGTTAATAGCTCTAGAAAGAATTGGTCTAAGAAACTCAACGATGCATTATGGTCTTATAGAACTGCTTATAAAAATCCTATGGGAATGTCCCCATATGAAATGGTCTATGGAAAAGCATGTCATTTACCTCTTGAGTTAGAACACAAAGCTTATTGGGCAATTAAAGAACTTAACTATGATTTCAAGCTTGCCGGTGAGAAGAGGTTATTTGATATTAGCTCCTTAGATGAATGGAGGACACAAGCCTATGAAAATGCCAAGTTGTTTAAAGAAAAAGTTAAAAGATGGCATGACAAAAGAATCCAAAAAACAAGAATTTAAAATTGGTGATCTAGTTATTTTGTACAATTCTTGTTTCAGATTTTCTCTAGGAAAACTTCTCTCCAAATGGTAAGGACACTATATCGTCGAAGAAGTTTATCGCTCCGGAGCCATTAAGATCAATAATGTCGACGACATAAATCCGAGAGTGGTTAATGAGCAAAGAAATAAACATTATATTTCAGGTACACCCATTAATATTGAAACTAATGTTATTCAAGTAATGACACCGGAAGAACACATAAGAGAGACCTTCCGGAACACTCCAGAAACCTTAAAAAGTGTAGGTATGTGATATGGTAAGTAAATCGACTCCAAAAATTTCATGAAAATATTTTCTGTCAGTTTTGGAATATTAGAAAATTTACATAAATAAAAACCAGCCATGGGGACCCATGAGGGAGTCCCTAGACAACAGGACGCGCCCTGATGGCTTGGGAGCACATCGTGTGCCTCCCGGACTCTGTTTTCTTCGTGGACACGTATTCTAACCTAGAAAATTTCATTATATATATTCCCGTATGTTTTGACTACCGCATCGCAAGTTTCTCCTCTGTTCTTGTTTCGGACTATTTTTCTAACCGGTCTAGATCGCCATGACGCTATCAAGCTCCTCCAAGGACAAGTTCTACGAGAGAGTTATCAACCCCTACCTTCCGGAGGTGATGAAACACCCTCATCCATTGAGATGCGTGAGGGGGTGCTTCATATCCGGTATGTTAAAGGGCCAAAGAAGGAGGGAAGCGAGAAAGCCAGGCTTGCAGCAGTGGAGCAGGACATATTCAAGTGCCAAGGGATGGTGGAGTGTGGACTCAACGCCAATCGCTCCATGATCGCAGATTTTATTCATGAATATAAGATGGACAACAAGGAAATTATGGAGATGATCTTCAAGCTCCATGACAAGCTTCAAGATCTTCAGGCTCAAATCTATGATCTACAAAGCCAAAACTGTGAGTATGAATCTCGTTTCAAGAGGATGAGTATAGCTGCAAATTTCAGTATTCCACAGACAAGCTCTTCCTTTTTCAACGGGGATCCTATGCCATGGAAGACGGAGGACAAGCCTATCACTTCATCACCACCATCACCCAAGAAGGACACTTGAGTACATGGGTATGGGCACCACCCTTAGCTTGTTCCAAGCTTGGGGAGGTGCCCCGGTATCGTATCTCCATCACTTTTACTGTTATCATCTATCTTAGTTTGATCCTTAGTTACTTCATGATCTAGAAAAATAAAAATTTAGTATTGCTTTGCTTAGAGTGCTTGCTTCCTGATCTATCTATCCTTGTATCGAGTGCGAGAGTTATATAATAAAGATTAGTTGTGCTTGTTTGCTTTCCTCTCATGCATCGATCATAGCAATGAAATAAAGGAAATAGAAAGATCATATGCTAATCCCATGGGGAGTAATGACTTCACATAGAAAAAGTGTATTTGATAAAAGTTGTTGGGAGTTAACAAACATAGTATTAGTCATTGATTCAATCCATGCAAAATTATGAAAGAGGAGAGGAGATTCACATACAAATACACTATCTTGGACATCTTTTATGATTGTGAGCCCCCATCAAATATTATATAATGATTGAATAGTTGATGTTGGACAAGGAAGACAGCATGATGAGTTATGTTTGTTTACATACACATAGAACTTATATTGTCATGGATCCTCTAACATGTGGTGCTTGCTTAGGATCTTTTGCTAGCCCAAAAATTCGCACTAAGTAGAGATACTACTTCTGCATCCATAACCCTTAAACCCAGTCTCTTTCCACGAGAGTCCACCATATCTACCTATGGATTGAATAAAATCCCTTAAGTAAGTTGTCATCGGTGCATAAAAGCAATAAAAATTGCTCCTAGATATGTATGATCTTTCATTGTAAGGGAAAATAAGCTTTGTACGATCTTGTGATGGCAAAGATATAAAAGCGACATACTGCATAATAAAGGTTGCTATCACAAGGGGCAATATAAAGTGACGTTCCTTTACACTAAGAGCTTGCATATCCAAAAATAAAAAGTGCATGACAACCTCTGCTTCCCGCTGCGAAGGGCCTATCCTTTACTTCCATGTATTTACTTTTATGCAAGAGTCAATAATGTTTATTCCTATCCCAATCTATTAATTCTTTAGTGGCAAGTATCATGTGTTGGGGAAAGATCCGGGTATATATTCCAGTTGGATGTAGATGATCATGAGTCATTATTGTTGACATTATCTTTGAGGTAAATAAGTTGGGTGTCAGAAACAATAAAGCCCATTTCTTCCTATGTGTCCGATGGAAACATTTTCTCCAAAAATATGCATTGAGTGTAAGCAATCATAGAAGACTAAATGATAGTTGAGTATGTGAAGTTGCTAAAATGAAAAACTCTTACATAGACTCTTCTCTGAAATATGATGAATTGTGATTGTCTCAGTGACTAAGAACATAGTTTGTTGGTTGTCAATAAAGTTTATGCTTCATACTTCAAGGTTGTAGATAGATTGTTACTTGTTTATGAGAAGCTATATGATGAAAACTTGCTGCTATGATAATATTCATGATGCTCTCATGTCCGTATTTTGTTTTTATCGAGACCTGTCTCTGTCTCTCTAATTATGTGGTCATTATTATCGAGTTCGTCTTTCGCTTGAGGACAAGCGAGGTCTAAGCTTGGGGGAGTTGATACGTCCATTTTGCATCATGATTTCTTATTGATATTTATATTATTACTGGCCACTATTCCATTTTATGATGCTATTCTAATGCATTTTCTCTCTTAATTTACAAGGTACATCACAAAGAGGGAAATTGCCGGAAACTGGAATTCTGGACGTGAAAACCAAGAAAAAGGCTGAAAATTTGGGACTCCAAATGACCTGAAACTTCACGAGGATTTTTTGTGGAATATATCTGAATTTATGGAGAAAAGAAGTGCCAGAGGGGGGCACCTATTGGTGCCAAGCCAACAGGGCGTGCCCATCCCCTAGGCGCGCGCCGTGATGGCTTGGCAGGCCCACAGGCGGCCTCCGGCCCCCCTCCTCTGCTATATGATGTGTTTTGACCGAGAAAAAAATTAAGAGGATACTTTCGGGACGAAGCGCCGCCGTCTCGAGGCGGAAACCTAGGCAGAGGCCCTTTTGCTCCCCGACAAAGAGATTCTGCCGAGGAAACTTCCCTCCGGGAGAGGAAAATTGAAGCCATCGTCATCAACAATGCTTCCTCCTTCGTGGGAGGATCAATCTTCATCAACATCTTCACCAGAACCATCTCATCTCAAACCCTAGTTCATCTCATGTATTCAATATTTGTCTCAAAACCTCAGATTGGTACCTGGGGTTGCTAGTAGTGTTGATTACATCTTATAGTTGATGATTGTTGGTTTACTTGGTGGAAGATAATATGTTCAGATCCTTTATCATATTTATTACACCTCTGATATTTATATGGTGATGATTTGTGAGTAGTTATTTTTGTTCTCGAGGACATGGCAGAAGTCTTGTTATAAGTAATCATGTGAAGTTGGTATTCGTTCGATATTTTGATGATATGTATGTTGTTGCTTCCTTTAGTGGTGTCATGTGAACGGCGACTACATGACACTTCACCATGTTTTGGGCGTAAGGGAAGGCATTGTGGACTAATGAGTTGATGATGGGTTGCTAGAGTGATAGAAGCTTAAACCCTACTTTATGTGTTATATCATAAGGGGCTGATTTGGATCCACATGTTTCATGCTATGGTTAGATTTATCTTAATCTTCTTTCATAGTTGTAGATGCTTGCGAGAGGGAGTAATCATAAGTAGGTTGTTTGTTAAAGTAAGAACAACACCTAAGCACCGGTCCACCCACATATCAAATTATCAAAGTAACGAACACGAATCAACTAAACATGATGAACATGACTAGACAGAAAATCCCATGTGTCCTCGAGAGCGATTTGCTTCATATAAGAGAATTGTCTGGGCTGTCCTTTGCTATAAAAAGGATTGGGCTACCTTGCTACACAATTATTACTTTTGCTACTTATCACTTATTACGAATTATCTTGCCACAAAACTATCTATCACTGTTACTTACAGGACTTGTAGAGAATACCTTCCTGAAAACCGCTTATCATTTCCTTCAGCTCCTCGTTGGGTTCGACACTCTTACTTCTTGAAAGGACTATGATTGATCCCCTATACTTGTGGGTCATACTACACAATTACACAACAGGACCAAGTTTCACATGCAACATCTAAAACCTTTGGAAAGTAGCATCGTAGACGGTTAATAGATAGATGAGTCTCGTCTAGAAAACTGTTGAAGCGGAAGGCGAATATTGAGCCTTCAATGATATTGAAGGTCCTGGCAACTTTAGGCCAGTGCATGTGGATGATTGCCCGCCCATCCTTCGTCCTCTTGAGGAAGACTTCAAGATTATACTATGGGTGTTGTATGAATACCTTCCTCGCCTCTTGACCATACAGGTGGTTTGAGACGTAATCATCGATGAACTGCCTTGAAAAGAACTGAAAACAAATATATGCATAAATATCTTTTCTAAAATTTGAAATTGCGCAAAGGGAAAAAGACAAGACAAAAGAGATAGTACCATCCTTAGTTGACTGATTTGTACTTCATTGTGCAAACAAATATCTTGTTGTTTTTCGACGCTAGTTTCTTTATCTTAAAAATCTTTCTGAGTTTCTTGATTTGACTGATAATCACGGGCACCTCATTTCCCCCACATGCAAAACGGGTCGAACTGTGGGTCTAAACCTCTTACAACAGGACCTACATGTGCAAGAAAAAATTGTTAAAAATCGTATATATTAGAATGGTTACTGCAATTGCACAATAATGTGCTATTAGCCAAAGGATCATGCATGTGCAAACCTCGATGGTAAACTTCAGTGTCTCCCATTGTTTCCCCCTGCAACATATATAAGATAGATATTGATCAGGTTATAAGTGAGATTTGGCATATATCGGTAAAATATGTTGATGAAAAATAAACACACTGCAGATCCAACAGATTTATTCGAGCCACATGGAAAAGCTAGTTATCTAAACCAAGCGTGATAAGAACTAGGAAATATAGCAATTGTATACATCCAAATTCGGTTTATCTCTCACATGCATAACAATACAAAATTGTACCAACAACAATCGAACATCACATTGCACAATTGAACCAAACATTTAAATGATCACCACAACAAATGAACCAAACATTTAACTGAGCAACACAACAAATGAACCAAACGGTTAACTGAGCACCACAACAAATGAACCAAACAGTTAACTGAGCACCACATTGCATAATAAACATACTAGAAGAACAGATTGCATAGTAGCATTACATTGGACATATCATTATAAAGGAAAGGCAGGAGCAACACATGCAATAGGTAAACCAAACATGCTTAACCGGCGTAGCTAGATGTACATAGGTCCTTAGTAATTAAGCTTAAAAAACAAGCTATTCCTCATCGTCGGAGATATCGATGACGATGGGCACCTTATACTTGGAAGAGGGCGAGGCCTCCACATCGTGGGTTCCCTCCTCGTAGTGGTGAGCGACCTCGGCCTGTCCGGGCACCAACTTGTCGGCTTTGGAGCGGAGGTAAGCATGGGCACACTGAGAAAAGACCTCGTACTCTTCGTCGAAGGCACAGACGGTGCCCTCAAGAAAACACCATGAGCTGTCGTTTAAAGTAGCCAACCGCGTGGCGGCATCCGCGCGCGAGGCATCGACGGTGGCCTCGATGGCGAGGTGTTGCTCCAAGATCTGGGGGTCGGCACGCATGGCAGCCAACATGGCCTCATCCGTGCGTGCGGCTACGATTTTCTTCTCCGCTGACAAATGCTCCCTGAGATCCTGCTATACTACGTGCACCATGGCTTTCGGCAGTGATTATTTGGGGGTGGCGCGGCGATTTGGGTGGAAGGTGTCGCGCCGGTGGTCAGGGCATGTTGAATGGAGGAGGAAGGGGTGAGGGAGGGGCTATCTGGGAGGCGTGGATTACCTGTCTAGATGGAGGAGGCCGAGCAGCAGGAAGGAGCGTCACCAGCGAGGAGGCGGCGCTGCAAGCTTGCAGTGAAGGTTTGAACTTAGGAAAGGAAGGGGAGCAAGGGGAAATGTGTATTTTGGTTGGTACGAGGGACGGGGGAGGTAGATATTTTCGCCGTAGCCCAAAGTTGTCATTCCATGCAACGAAAAACTGGCACGCAATGTCTCATCGGACAACGTCCCTTACCCAGAACTGTGTGCGATCTGTAAATATCACAAACGAATCATATAGTTTACTTCGTGTGTGATGAGTTTGAACATGAAAGTTTGGTCTCCAAGTTTCCGGTGTAAGATATTGGATACTACATTGCACACGGCTCGTGCTAACAAATTGTGTGTGATGTAGTTGCATTTCATCTTCATTTGGAGGATAAAATGGGGATACGGTGGCAAATTTTGGTCTGAATTTCCCTCGTTATAGTGGTCATCCATGTCATTGCATAATTTAACATCACTTGCTAATTTGAGTAGTACACAAAAGAGCCTACAACATAGCATGAGCCCGCACATACTTAATCAAGAAATTAAACAGAGCTGGGTTACCTAAACATTACTCTAACAAAAGACCAGCGCTCTAAACAAAGACAAATATTGCGCCTGGCGCTCATCGATCTTCGGAGGCACCGCCTCCTCCATGACCAGCTAGCGCTCGATGACCTCCGGGGGAAGAGGCTCCATGGCATCCATCGCCACATACTCCGCATACTCCGCAAGCATCTCGCATACCGTGCCCGCCATCTCTTTGGAAAAGGCCGCTTGGGCGGCCGGGGTCTGGGGGTTGACGTCCTCCATCTCGTCTAGGGAGGCCGCCGACGAACGGACTGCTGCTCGAGCACTCTCGGCAATTGCCAACTCTTCAGACGTGGGTTGCCGACCGGTGTCGGAGTGGGCCGCTGCTATTTGTCCGGTGATAGACACGAGCTGGGCATGGGCGGCCTCAGCATAGGTGTGGGCAGCCGCTATCAGGGCTACGGCGGCTACCGAGGAACGGACAACTATTGTGCCGTTTTCGCCATTTGCTATCCCCATCGCGGATGTTGCTGGTGCCATCTCAACTTCAGCAGCCGCCCATTCAGAGATTGTGGCCGCGCTCAGGGAGGTTGTTAGCGCGCTCATGGCTCATGCGGCCGCGCTTGGGCTGGAGTGGGTCACCGAAGTAGCCCTCACGACGCGGATCCAAGTCCCCATCTTTCACCGACGATGTTTGAACAATATAGTGGGCTTGGGAGCTAAGTGTGGTTCACGCGCCGGCGGTGGACTATATCCGACTAATCTTTCGGCGTAAGATATATATGAGGATTGGCCCAAGATATTTTATACTGCATCACACACGATTCATGATCTTGAACAGTTTGTGATGTACTTGATATTCGTACTGTTTTAAAATGAAAAATGATATTACATCGACAAAGAAAGGTGTTTGGATTGCAATAACATTTATCTGCAGTGAACATGCAACTACAGAAGTGTGGTGCTAAAATACGGAGTTATTCAGGGTTCGTATGGCCTTTTTTATACATTAACTGAGTTTTCCAAGCATTTAATGAGCATAATTCTAATTCAAATTTGAACTACAACCACAATGTCCGGTGCACCAAAATGGATCGAAAAATCATATACGTGTCCCTGGCTGCACATTTATGTCCCATGCAAAATGGGAATGAATTTCAAACATCTCGGCTTCGTGGCTCGGCCATAGACATCGATAATCTAGGTTTTTAAATTCCAGTAAATCTAAATCTCGTCACAAATTCATGAAACATGGCATGGTGCCATGGCATGGCACAAATGTGTCGTGGTAAATGTTTTTACCCAATTTGGGACAAGTTTTGACACAAGCCTATTACAAACCCGAGCTTCTCACAAGAAGCTGCGTGGTTCCGATAGGGAACGTGTGTCACCTTTTGTGGGCGAAACGACATCCGCTTCCTCTTCTCCCCTTGGCCTTTTTTCTAGAGGGGACATAGACCAATATGAGTGTCGTGCTAAAATACGGAGTTATTCATGGTTCGGTTGGCCTTTTTATACATTAATTGAGTTTCCAGGCATTTAATGAGCATAATTCAAATTTGAACTACAATCACAAGGTCCGGTGCACCAAAATGGATTGAAAAATCATATACGTGTCCCTGGCTGCATGTTTCGGTCCCATGCAAGAAATGAGAATGCATTTCAAACATCTCGACTTCGTGGCTCGGCCATAAACATTGATAATCTAGGTTTTTAAATTCCAGTAAATCCAAATCTCGTCGGAAATTCATGAAACTTGGCATGGTGTCATGGCATGGCACAAATGTGTCGTGGTAAAAAATTAACCAATATGAGACAAGTTTTGGCACAAGCCTCTTACAAACCGGAGCTTCTCACAAGAAGCTATGTGGTTCCGATAGGGAACCCGTGTCACCTTTTGTGGGAGAAACGACATCCGCTTCCTCTTCTCCCCTTGGCCTTTGTTCTAGAGGCGAATAGACCAATAGGAGTGTTGTGCTAAAATATAGAGTTATTCAGGGCTCGTTTGGCCTTTTTTCTACATTAACTGAGTTTTCCAGGCATTTAATGAGCATAATTCAAATTTGAACTACAATCACAAGGTCCGGTGCACCAAAACGGATTGAAAAATCATATATGTCTCCCTAGTTGCATGTTTTCGTCCCATGCAAGAAATGAGAATGAATTTCAAACATCTCGGCTTCGTGGTTCAGCCATAGACATCGATAATCTAGATTTTTAAATTCTAGTAAATCCAAATCTCGTAAGAAATTCATGAAACTTGTCATGGTGTCATGGCATGCATGGCACAAATGTGTCATGTTAAAAAATTATCCAATTTGGGACAAGTTTTGGCACAAGCCTCTTATAAACCGGAGCTTCTCACAAGAAGCTACATGGTTCCGATAGGGAACGTGTGTCACCTTTTGTGGGCGAAACGACATCCGCTTCCTCTATTCCCCTTGGCCTTTTTTCTAGAGGCGACATAGACCAATAGGACAGTTGTGCTAAAATATGGAGTTATTTAGGGTTCGTTTGGCCTATTTATACATTAATTGAGTTTTCCAGGCATTTAATGAGCATAATTCAAATTTGAACTACAATCACAAGGTCCCATGCACCAAAATGGTTCAAAAAATCATATATGTATCCCTGGCTGCATGTTTAGGTCCCATGCAAGAAATGAGAATGAACTTCAAACATCTCGGCTTCGTGGCTCGGCCATAGACATCGATAATCTAGGTTTTTAAATTCCAGTAATCCAAATCTCATCAGGAATTCATGAAACTTGGCATGGTGTCATGGCATGGCACATAAAGGCATTGCAATGTTTTATTTTCCAATTCGAGACCCGTTTTCGATTGTTTATCGTACAAACAACATTAAGAATATTGGTTAAAATTATTGTAAATCCAAAACACAGAGAAAATTCATGAAATCAGACAGGATGACGCGATATAGCACAGATATGTTGTGGTATTTGCATGACCATTTTGAGACAAGACGCAAATATGTTGTGGTATATTTCGTGTCCATTTTCATGGTATTTTTTGTATTATTAATAAACCGTGGGCGTTCTACTGACCATTTAGGTGCTTCCTGATACTTGTGATCTGCATTGGGTTTTTCGTGAAGAGGAACGGGTAATTGCAGCACAATACGGATAAGTATTTCCCTCAGTTAAGAACCAAGGTTTATTGAAACAATAGGAATATCAATCAACAACCGTCTTCAGCGGCTACACACAGAAGAACAAACACTTGCACCCAACGCGGGCAAGAGGGTTGTCAATCCCCTTAGACTCGTTATTTGCAAGCAAGTGAAGTGTGTAGATAATACTAGATAATTGTAAATTGCAAAATAAATAAGCGTAAATAATGGCAGCAAGGTAATGATAGGATTTGTAAATATATAAGTGAATAGACCCGGGGGCCATAGTTTTCCCTTGTGGCATCTCTCATGAAAGCAACATACGGCGGGTAAAAAAAATATTGTTGGGCAATTGATAGAAAAGTGCATAGTTATGTGATATTCACGGCAATGATCATGTATATAGGCATCACGTCCATAAGCAAATAGGTCGACTCCTGCCTGCACCTATTACTATTACTCCACCCATCGACCGCTATCCAGCATGCATCTAGAGTATTAAGTAAAACAGAGTAATGCTTGGAGAACGATGACATAATGTAGACAAAGAGAATTCAATTAATATGAACTAACCCCATTGTTTTATCCTTAGTGGCAACAATAGAAAGACGTGGCTTGTCCCTTTCTGTCACTTGGATATAGAGAATCGCCAGATTGAACCCACTACAACGTACCCCTCTCACCGAACAAGTATCAATCTAGTTGGCCAAACTATTTCAATAAATCAGAGAGGATTACGAAGCTATAACAATCATACAAATAAAATACCAGAAAGTATTCAATATCTTTTCATGAATAATCTGAACATAAACCCACAATTCATTGGATCCCAACAAACGCACCGTATGAAAGAATTACATTGGATAGATCAAAGCAAATATGCGATGATCATTGTATTGAAGATCAAAAGAGAGAGAGAGAGAGATCCGTATAGGCACTAACTACAAACCCATAGGTCTGTGGTGAACTACTCACACATCATCATGAGGGCAGCAAGGTTGATGAAGAAGCCCCGTGATCGATCCCCCCTCCGCCAGGGTGCCGGAACGGAGCTCCAGATGGGATCACGGTGAAACAGAGACTTGCGGCGGTGGAAAAAGTATTTCGGGATGCCCTCTAGGGTTTTTGGAATATATGTGAAATCATAGGCCAGAGAACGGGGTCGGGAGGTCCACCAGGGAGGGACAAGCCATCAGGGCACGCCGACCCTCCCTAGGTGCGCCCTGTTGGCTTGTGCCTCCCTTGTGCGGCCTCTGGTCTTCTCTCGAAGCTTCCATGTCTTCTTTTGGTCCAGAAAAAATCATAAAAAAGATTCGGGGCAATTGGACTTCATTTGGTACTGTAAACCTGAAAAGGCAAAAACATGCAGAAAACAGCAACTGGCACTGGGCATTGGGTCAATAGGTTAGTGCTCAAAAATAATGTAAATTGGTAAATAAATACTCAAAAATTATCCTAGAATTATAATATGTCAGCATGGAACAATCAAAAATTATAGATATGTTGGAGACGTATCAGCATCCCCAAGCTTAATTCCTGCTCGTCCTCGAGTAAGTAAATGATAAAAACAGAAATTTTGATGTGCCATGCTACCCAACATGTAATATTTTGCATGTATGCTCATTGAGAAACGATGAATTAACAAACATCAACATAGTAATATTTATAGGCACAAGCAACATAATCATCAATCTTTCAAAGTATACGATCCTAAAAGAATGTTTACCCCCATTCATTTTATCATGTTAGTAAGGCATGGCTCCGTCTTCACCACATTAATACAAATGTCAAGCACCACGGTGTCCAGGTTAGGCAATTGGATCGTACTTTTTTAATGCGCATCAACTTTTTATTCTTCAAGAAATACATGAGCGTGAACCATGGACATAGCATAAAGGTGGAATAGAATATGGTGGTAGATATCAAAGGGGTAAAACTGGAGAAAAAGTCTCGCATCAACTAGGCGTATCAACGGGCTATGGAGATGCCCATCAATAGATATCAATGCGAGGAGTAGGGATTGCCATGCAAATAATGCACTAGAGCTATAAGTGTATGAAAGCTCAACTGAATCTAAGTGGGGTGTGCATCCAACTTGCTTGCTCACGAAGACCTCGGGCATTTGAGGAAGCCCGTCATCCATATATACAAGCCAAGTTTTTAATAATGAAAATAATTCCCACTAGCATATGAAAATGATATAACATGAGACTCTCTATACGAAGAACAAGATGCCACTTTGAGGCACAAGTGTGGTAAAGGATATTAGCAAAGTCCCTTCTCTCTTTTTCTCTCATTTTTATGGTGGGCTCACTTGGCCTCTCCCATTTTTATTTCCTCACTGGGACAATGCTCTAATGATGATCATCACACTTTTATTTACTTACAACTCAATGTGAAAACTCAATATGAAGAACTATGAAACAATATGACTCAATATGAATGCCTCTAGTAGTGTACCAGGATGTGCGATGATCTAGCGTGACATGTATCAAAAATATGATGAACGGTGGCTTTGCCACAAATACTATGTCAGCTCTATATGATCACACAAAGCAATATGATGATGAATGAACTAGTCATATGATGTGACGGTGGAATTTGCATGGCAATATATCTCTGGATGGCTATGGAAATGCCATAATAGGTAGGTATGGTGGCTGTTTTGAGGAAGATTTAAGAAGGCTTATGTGTGATAGAGCGTATCATGTCATGGGGTTTGGATGCACAGGCGAAGTTCGCACCGATCCTCCAGGTGAGAATGTGCGATGCACGGTACCGAAGAGGCTAGCAAAATATGAGGTGGTGAGATTGCGTATGTCCACGGGTTCACATTAGTCATCAAGAACTCATATACTTATTGCAAAGTTTTATTAGTTTTATCACAAATCAAAGCACTACTCTCATGCCCCAAGGGAGGAGGTTGGGAGGAGTTAACCATCATGCGCCTCCGACCCGAAACAACACTAGGATTTTAACGAGGAATAGAAATGCTCACACATCCCCACCATGCCTTTTTAATATTTAGACAAACAGGAAATTAACGCCTCTTAATACCGATACTTCTACTAACCAACAATCATGAACTCACACCCTTTCACATTACCACATCAATATCATTAACCCAAGATTTCTCTTAAATGTGCTACATGATGGTTTTGATTATCACTCACTGAATACCTATTATTTTTGGACTAGTCTTATGACCCATGCAAATTACCATCACTATTTATTAACTCTCAAACAAATATAAGTTAAGAATGAGAGTGCAATTATTTCTACAAATCTATACGCCACCGTGCTCAAAAAGATATAAGTGAAATACTAGAGCAACTGCTAAGCTCAAAAGATATAAGTGAAGCACATTGATAACCCACAAGTATAGGGGATCGCAACAGTTTTCGAGGGGAGAGTATTCAACCCAAATTTATAGATTCGACACAAGGGGAGCCAAAGAATATTTGAGAGTATTAGCAGCTGAGTTGTCAATTCAACCACACCTGGAGATTAAATATCTGCAGCAGAGTGATCAGTAGCACAGTAGTATGATAGTTTAATAGCAGCGGTAACAGTAACAATAGCAGTCGCAGTGATAGCAACAGTTTTGTAGCAGTTGGAACAGTAGCTGTAGCAATAGTAACTTAGCAAGACCAATAAGTGGAAAACTCGTAGGCACTGGATCAGTGAACTCGTTGGATGATATTCATCATATAACAGTCATAACTTAGGGCGACACAGAACTAGCTCCAGTTCATAAATGTAATGTAGGCATGTATTCCGTAAATAGTCATATGTGCTTATGGAAAAGAACTTGCATGACATCTTTTGTCCTACCCTCCCGTGGCAGCGGGGTCCATAAGGAAACTAAGGGATATTAAGGCCTCCTTTTAATAGAGAACGGAACAAAGCATTAACACACGGTGAATACATGAACTCCTCAAACTACGGTCATCACCGGAAAGTATCCCGACTATTGTCACTCCAGGGTTTGCGGATCAGAACACGTAATAGGTGCATATGACTAGCAATATCGGATCAAGAACATAGATATAATGGTGATAACATAAACGGTTCAGATCAGAAATCATGGCACTCGGGCCCTAGTGACAAGCATTAAGCATGGCAAAGTCATAGAAACATCAATCTCAGAACATAGTGGATACTAGGGATCAAGCCCTAACAAAACTAACTCGATCACATGATGAATCTTATCCAACTCCTCACCGACCAACAAGCCTACGAAGGAATTACTCACTCCCGGTGGGGAGCATCATGGAATTGGCGATGGAGAAGGGTTGATGATGACGAAGACCGAAGATTCCCCTCTTCGGAGCCCCAAACGGGCTCCAGATCTGGCCTCCCGAGGAAGAACAGGAGGTGGCGGCGGCTCCGTATCGTAAAACGCAATGAAACTTTCTCCCTCAATTTTTTCTCCAAAAATAGGATTTTATAGCGTCGGAATTAGGGTCAGTGGGGCCATGAGGTGGGCACAACCAACCAGGGCGCGCCAGGGGGGGCTGGCGCGCCCTGGTGTCTTGTGCCCAGCCAGGGGGCCCCTCCGGTGGTTCTTGTCTCCGGTATTTTTTATTTATTGTAAAATAAATCTCCAAAAAGATTTGTCCAGTTTCGAGAACTTTTATTTCTGCACAAAAACAACACCATGGTAGTTCTGCTGAAAACATCGTCAGTCCGTGTTAGTTTCATTCAAATCATGCAAACTAGAGTCCAAAACAACGGCAAAAGTGTGAGGAAAAGTAGATACAACGGAGACGTATCAACTCCCCCAAGCTTAACCCATTGCTTGTCCTCAAGAAATTCAGTTGGCAAACTGAAAGTGATAAAGAAAAACTTTTACGAACTCTTTTGTTCTTGTTTACATATATATGCTTAAGTAGCACCCAAGTTTTCAGCAAAAAATATGACTAACCATGACAACAATAACTCTTAGGAATTATATTAACTCATATCAATGACATAAGCAACTAGCGAGCAATAATAAAATATCTCAAGCGCCAACACTTTATCAAAACAATCGTGATATAACATGACAATAGTGGTATCTCTCTAGCCTTTCTGAGACCACAAAACATAAATGCAGAGCGCCTCCAAAGTTCAAGCAGCGACTAAACATTGTAATTCATGGTAGAAAAGATCTAGTCATGCTGCACCCAACATCAACTATACATAATCCATGAGGATGACAATAGTGCTCTTAGGTCTGGCACTTATTTGAGAAGGTGATGACTCAACATAAAAGTAGATAGATAGTCTCTTCGCAGAGGGAAGCATGGATTTGCAGAGGTGCCAGAGCTCAAGTTTTAAAACAGAGGTAGATATAATTTTGGGAGGTACACCCTTCCTGTCAATGTTACGACCAAGAGTTATCAATATCTTCCATGCTAAACACATTAGCGGCGGTTCCCAAGCGGTAAAAGTAAAGGTTTACTCCCCCTCCACCAACAATCACACTCCACGGCTAGCCGAATCCACGGGTACCGTCCATACCAACAACATTCCTGGGGGAGTTTTGTTTAATTATTTGTAATTTTTGATTTTGGGACTGGGAATCCCTATTACCGCCCCTCTCGTGTAAGGACGAGTGAATAAACACTCATCATGAGAATAACCCGTTTAACATGGAAGATACTGACCGCCCCCTGTCGCTCCATGAGTGGTCCAGGCACACAAAACAGATGTTCATTTGAATTTTTAGAGGTGGCACATACAAATTTACTTGGAACGGCAGGGTAATACCGCATATAGGTAGATATAGTGGACTCATCTGGAATAACTTTGGTTTAAGGATTTTGATGGACAAGCAGTGTTCCCACTTAGTACAGGCGAAGGCTAGCAAATAGATTGAGAAGCGGCCAGCTAGAGAGTAAAAACGGTCATAAACATGCATTACATATAATAAACATTTACTACTAGCATGAGTAGGATATGGACACCATGAACATAAATATCATGAAGGCTATGTTGGCTTTGATTCAACTACGTACATGCGTGAACATGTGCCAAGTCAAGCCACTTGAAACATTTAGAGGAGGATACCATATCATCATACCACATCACAACTGTTTTAATGCATGTTGACATCCAAGATAATTAATTATCCACTCCTAGCTACTTAAGCACGGCATGAACAACTATAATCTCTAATGGTCATTGCAAACATGTTTAATCATAATATGCTGAATCAAGGACACTAGGTTAAACATATTTACAAAAACAAAAACAAGTTGAGTTCATACCCGCTTTTCTCTGCCACAGTCACTTCATCAAATATCGTCATTATTGCCTTTCACTTGCACAACCGAATGATAAGAGAATAATAATAGTGCAAGAGTGTCGTGGACTAAGCTGGAATCTGCAAACATTTTATTCAAGAGGAGAAGACAAGGTAACATGGACTCTTTGTTAGATAACAATAGTGCATATGAGAGCCACTCAACATTTTCATCGTGGTCTTCTCCTTGGTACGACTCAAACAAAAAGGAAAAAGAATTTCAGAGAAACACACTGAAATATATTTTTTGGAGTTTTTGATTTTTCTTGAAGAAGGCAAATTAAAAAGGAAAAACAAAAACGAGAAAAATTATTTACACGGGAAAGCTCCCAACAAATAAAAGAAGAAACGAGAAATCTTTTTGGGTTTTCTTTCGATACTACAATTAAACTTAGCTAGAAAGAAAAACTGAAAAGAAGTAGGAAATATTTTTGGATTTTCTCAAAGTTTTACAAACACACAAGAAGAAAGCGAGAAAATAAATCTAACATGGATATTACAATGAAAAAGTATGAACACCGACAACTGGAATGAAATGTGTGAACATGAATGTAATGTCGGTGGAAATACGTACTCCCCCAAGCTTAGGCTTTTGGCCTAGCTTTGGTAATCACCATCCGTAGTAGCCATCCGGTCCCAAGTCGAAGTGAGTTGGAGGCGGCACCTGAGCGTCCCACCCCTGGGGCTCCTCCTCAGCAGCTGCTAGGTTGTTCCGGTAGGCTGTAATGTCATCTGGCATGATCTTGTATCCGTTCCTGGCAATAGAATCAAACAGAGCAAGTGTAGGCAACGGGATAACATCACGGGTTTCGATGCTGAATACTAAGTTGTAACGAATGTCATGGAAAGAATCAGTTGCCTCAATAAATTGGTGATCCTGCAACGCCTTGTGATCTAGATAAACTTGGGACAAGAGATAATCATGTGGGTGAATCTGAACATTAAAGTGTCTCGCTAAGCGAGTAGCATAAATACCACCATGTATCTTTCCCTTAGTCCCGTTAAGGTGTAAGTGACGTGGCTTGAAACTGCGTCGGTATTTCCCCAAAGAGGAAGGGATGATGCAGCACAGCGACGGTAAGTATTTCCCTCAGTTATGAAACCAAGGTTATCGAATCAGTAGGAGGATCACCACCACCCAATAAGCAACACTTGCACATAAATAACAAATACTTGCAACCCGACGCGAAAGAGAGGTTGTCAATCTCTCTACGGTAAAAAGATAGATTAGGTAGTGATAGATAGGAGAGATAGATCTCTCAATAACACAAAATAAGAAGAGCAAATAAAAGGTGCAACAATATGTTTTTGGATTTTTGGTATAGTAGATCTGAAAACAAAGAGGCAAAAAGATAGATCGGATAGCAATATGTTGGAAAAGTAGACGCGGGGGGCGTAGGATTCACTAGTGGCTTCTCTCATGAGTATAGCACACGGTGGGTGAACAAATTATTGTTGGGCAATTGATAGAAGATCAAATAATCATGACGATATCCAAGGCGATGATCATTATATAGGCATCACATCCAAGATAAGTAGACCGACTCCTGCCTGCATCTACCACTATTACTCCACACATCGACCGCTATCCAGCATGCATCTAGTGTATTAAGTTCATGGAAAAATAGAGTAATGCAATAAGAACGATGACAGGATGTAGACAAGATCTATTCATGTAGGAATAGACCCCATCTTGTTATCCTTAATGGCAATGATACATGCGTGCCTTGCTGCCCCTTCTGTCACTGGGAAAGGACACCGCAAGATCGAACCCATCACAAAGCACCTCTTCCCATGGCAAGAAAAATCGATCTAGTTGGCCTAACTAAACCAAAGATTCGAAGAACAAATACGAGGCTATGGTGATTTTTTCTGGAGGTAGGGGATTGATGTCAACTACGCAACTTTATTCTTGTAGACTCTTGTTGGGCCTCCAAGCGCAGAGTTTTGTAGGACAGTAGCAATTTTCCCTCAAGTGGATGACCTAAGGTTTATCAATCCGTGGGAGGTGTAGGATGAAGATGGTCTCTCTCAAACAACCCTGCAATCAAATACAAGAAATCTCTTGTGTTCCCAACACACCCAATACAATGGCAAATTGTATAGGTGCACTAGTTCGGCGAAGAGATGGTGATACAAGTGCAATATGGATGGTAGATATAGGTTTTTGTAATCTGAAAATATAAAAACAGCAAGGTAGCAAGTAACAAAAGTGAGCACAAACGGTATTGCAATGCTTGAAAACAAGGCCTAGGGTCCATACTTTCGCTAGTGCAATCTCTCAACAATGCTAATATAATTGGATCACATAACCATCCCTCAACGTGCAATGAAGAATCACTCCAAAGTTCTTATCTAGCGGAGAACATAAGAAGAAATTGTTTGTAGGGTACGAAACCACCTTAAAGTTATTCTTTCCAATCGATCTATCCAAGAGTTCATACTAAAATAACACCAAGTTATCCTTTCCGATCAATTTATCTAGAGTTCGTACTAAAATAACACCATATGATACGCATCAACCAACTCTAATGTCACCTAGATACTCCATTGTCACCACAAGTATCCATGAGTTAATTATACGATACGCATCAAACAATTTCACCTTCGTAATACTCAATCCATCACAAAGAACCTCAAAGAGTACCCCAAGATTTCTATCGGAGAAAGTAGGACAAGAACATGTATCAACCCCTATGCATAGATTACCCCAATGTCACCGCGGGAATCCGCAAGTTGAGTACCAAAACATATATCAAGTGAATCAATAGAACACCCCATTGTCACCACGGGTATCCACATGCAAGACATATATCAAGTGTTCTCAAATCCAATATTCAATCCAACATAAAGATATCTCAAAGGGAAAGATTCAATTCATCACAACATGACAACAAGGGAATAACATCATATGATCCGACTATATTAACAAAGCCCGTGATACATCAAGATCGTGACATCTCAACAACATGAGAGAGAGAGAGATTGAACACATAGCTACTGGTACATACCCTCAGCCCCGAGGGTGTACTACTCCCTCCTCGTCATGGCCTCCGCCGGGATGATGAAGATGGCCACCGGAGATAATCTACCCTCTCCGGCAGGGTACTGGAACGCCTCTAGATTGGTTTTTCGTCGATACAGAGAGTTGCGGCGGTGGAGCGAAGAGTCTAGGGTTATTTCTGATGGTTTCTATATTTATAGGATTTTTGGGCGTCGGTTTCACGCCAAGATGGGCCACGAGGAGGGCACGATACACCAGGGCGCGTCGGGGGGGCCTGGCGCGCCCTGGTGGGTTGTGCCCACCTCGTGGCTCTTCTGTCCCTCCCACGAAGCGTCTAGTGCCTATTTTGTTCCAAAAAAATCGTCAAAAAGTTTCGGCCGATTTCGAGAACTTTCATTTTCTGCACAAAAACAACACCACGGTAGTTTTGCTGAAAACAGCGTCAGTCCGGGTTAGTTCTAAATAAATCATATAAAGTGCATCAAAACCATATAAAAGTATTGTAAACATAGGTGAATATGGCATGAATACTTCATAAATTATCGATACGTTGGAGACGTATCAGCATCCCCAAGCTTAATTCCTACTCGTCCTCGAGTAGGTAAATGATAAAAAAATAATTTATGAAGTGTGAATGCTAGCATAATATATAAGTTTGATCATTGATAATTTCAGTCAATTTTCTAGCAACATAACCAGCAACCTTTTCTCATAAAGTAGCAACCAATTCAGATGTTATGGTTCAAACAATGAATCCTCTTGAAACTTAACAACCTATGTTCTTAGTCACCAAACAATTGCAATTCAACTTATTCTCAACAAAGTCTAAGTAAGAGCTCCACATACTCAATCATCATATAGTCTTCTATGATTGCTAGTACTCAAAGCATATTTTTAGAACAAATGGCACCCATCGAACACAGAGAAATATAGGGGCTTAATGTTTCGCCTCCCAACTCATTTATCATAGAGATAATTGTCAACAATAATAAATCATGATCAAATATATTTGATTGGATATATATGTTTGGATCTTTCCCCACCACATGATGCTTGCCAACTAATAGACTGAGGTTGGAATAAGAAGTTGACTCAACATGAAAAGTAAATAACATGAAAGTAAATAGATTGTCCCTTCGCAGAGGGAAGCAGGGATTTGCATATGTGCCAGAGCTCATTGTTTAAAACAGAGATGAATATAGTTTTGGGGGTGCACCCTTCCTGTCAACGTTACGACCAAGAGTTATCAATATCTTCCATGTTAAACACATTAGCGGCGGTTCCCAAGCGGTAAAAGTAAAGGTTTTACTACCCCTCCACCAACAAACACACTCCACGGCTAGCCGAATCCACGGGTACCGTCCATACCAACAACATTCCTGGGGTTTTTTTGTTTAATTATGTGCATTTTTTTTATTTCGGGACTAGGAATCCCTATTACCGCCCCTCTCGTGCAAGGACGAGTGAATAAACACTCATCATGATAATAACCCGCTTAACATGGAAGATACTGACCGCCCCCCGTCGCTCCATGAGCGGTCCAGGCACAAAAAACAGATGTTTATTTGAATGTTTAGAGGTGGCACATGCAAATTTACTTGGAATGGCAATGAAATACCATATATAGGTAGGTATGGTGGACTCTTATGGAAGAAACTTGGCTCAAGGATTTGGATGCACAAGTAGTATCTCTAATTAGTACGAAGTGTTGGCTAGCAAAAGGTTCTAAACAAGCACCACATGTTGGAGGATCCACAATAATATAACTTCTATGCAAATATACACAACCATAACTCATTACGTTGTCTTCCTTGTCCAACTTCAACTAATTTGCTCTAGTTTGAAAATAATTAATGGGTATTCACAATCATACAAGATGTCCAAGATAATATATTTGTATGTGAAAGTTCTCTTCCTTATACTAATCATTCACGATTTGCTTGTATGACCAATATTGTGATTGTCAAACTTCAATAGATTTTACTTTCTAAACCAGATGTGAAGCTACTACTAAGCATAAATCACATTGATAATTTCATATTTATGATATTTCATTGATTCACAATTTACTCATAGGATATAAGTGAAGCACAAGAGTAAACATCAAACTACTCTCAAAAGATATAAGTGAAGATCAATGAGTAGTCAAACAATTAAGTAGCTATGTGAGGATTCTCTCTCTTAATGAAGATTTTCAGATCTGAGTATTTTATTCAAACAACAAACTAAAAAAAAAGAACTCCAAGAATAGCACGCATCATGTGAACGAATAAAAATTTAGGCTCAACATAGGCTAACCGATAGTTGACGAAGAGAGGTGGGATGCGTAGCATCCCCAAGCTTAGATGCTTGAGACTTCTTGAAATATTTACTTGGGGTGCGTTGGGCATCCCCAAGCTTGAGCTTTTGTATCTCGTTCAATCCGCTCATATCATGGTTTCACCTATTCTCAAAAACTTCATCCACACAAAACTCGAAAAGAACTCGTGAGATAAGTTAGTACACATAAGAATAAATCAACACTTCATGTACTGCCAAGACAAGTTGCACAATAATTTTCAAACATCATCTACTGTTTACTATCATTTCCACAATTTATATCTACCAATATAGGCTATGGAACTATAGGATAAGTAGATAACAAAACTATGACAGCAATCTATCCAAACAGAACAGTCTGTAGCAATTTATTAAACCAGTGTACTTCTGTAACTCAAACAATTATGAAAATTTAGGACATGCTAAAAAATTTGTATGAAAATACTGTGTAAAAATTTCAGAAACTTTCCACGTTCCAGTAAAATATGAAAATTCAAACACTAGAGCAAAAGTTTCTGTTTTTACACAGCACACATCAAACATGCAATGCAAGCATCCTAAGGAAATTCTTGGAACTTTTTATTGAAAACAACATTATAAATAACACCTATCAGAAAATAACAAAATATAATGACGATCCAAGCAAAGCACATATTATGTGACGAATAAAAATATAGCTCTAAGTAAGATATACCGATAATGTTGAAGATGAAAGAGGGGATGCCTTCCGGGGCATCCCCAAGCTTAGGCGCTTGAGTATTCCTTGGATATTACCTTGGGGGTGCCTTGGGCATCCCCAAGCATAGGTTCTTGTCACTCCTTATTCTCCTCATATCGGTGTCTCACCCAAAACTTGAAAACTTCAATCACACAAGACTTAACAGAACTTCGTCAGAGGGGTTAGTATAATAAATAAAGATCATTCACTTAGGTGTTGTCAAGACAAGATTCATAATTGTTCTCACATAATACCTACTGTATTCTACCATTCACATAATTTATATCACTGAATATAAGTTATGGGAACACTAAAACAAGCAAACTATGCATGCAAAACAGAACAGTCTTTGAAGATCTGTAGTATAGACATACTTCCCTATCTCTAAAAATTCTAAACAATTAGGACAACCTGAATAATTTGTATGTAAAGACTGTGTAAAAATTTCAGATCATTATCACGCTCCAGTAAAAAATGAAAATTCCTGTACTGGAGTCAAAAGTTTCTGTTTTGGTTCAGCATCAATTCTACTCATCTTGTGAGTCATCCCAAAGGCTTTGCTTGACACTTTATTGAAATAAAGGACACAAAACATGATTACTACAGTATCTTGATCATGTGAACACTCAAAAACAGAAAGTAAAAGTGTTGGGTTGCCTCCCAACAAGCGCTTTTCTTTAATGCCTTTTAGCTAGGCATGATGATTTCAATGATGCTCACATAGGAATAGTATTTGAAACATAAAGAGAGCATCATGAATCTCATGACAAGCACATTTAAGTCTAACCCACTTCCTATGCATAGGGATTTTGTGAGCAAACAATTTATGGGAGCAAGAATCAACTAGCATAGGAAGGCAAAACAAGCATAACTTCAAAACTTTCAACACATAGGGAGGAAGCTTGATATTATTGCAATTCCTACAAGCATATGTTCCTCCCTCATAATAATTTTCAGTAGCATCATGAAGGAATTGAACAATATAACCATCATTCTTTTCATGATGCACAAGCATAGAATTTTCATTACTCTCCACATAAGCAAGTTCTTTTCATCCATGGTAGTGGGAGCAAACTCAACAAAAATAACTAACATGAGACACTTGATTGACATAACCACATTCAATATTAAAATCATGATGACAAGTTTCATGGTTACTATCACTCTTTATAGCATACATGTCATCATCATAATCATCATAGATAGGAGGCATGTTATCATCATTATAAATTTGCTCATCAAAACTTGGGGGACTAAAAATATCATCTTCATCAAACATAGCATCCCCAAGCTTGTGGCTTTGCATATCTTTAGCATCATGGATATTCAGAGAATTCATACTAGCAACATTAGAATCATGCTCATCATTCAAGGAATTCTCATTAAGTATTTTCATAATTTCTTCCTCTACCAATTGAGCACAATTTTCTGAATCCTTATTTTCACGAAAGACATTATAAAGACGAAACAAATGATGCAACCTAAACTCCACTTTTTGTAGTTTTCTTTTATAAAACCAAACTAGTGATAAAACAAGAAACTAAAAGGTTCAATTGCAAGATCTAAAGATATACCTTCAAGCACTCACCACCCCGGCAACGGTGCCAGAAAAGAGCTTGATGTCTACTACGCAACTTTATTCTTGTAGACTCTTGTTGGGCCTCCAAGCACGGAGTTTTGTAGGACAGTAGCAATTTTCCCACAAGTGGATGACCTAAGGTTTATCAATCCGTGGGAGGTGTAGGATGAAGATGGTCTCTCTCAAACAACCCTGCAATCAAATACAAGAAATCTCTTGTGTCCCCAACACACCCAATACACTGGCAAATTGCATAGGTGCACTAGTTCGGCGAAGAGATGGTGATACAAGTGGAATATGGATGGTAGATATTGGTTTTTGTAATCTGAAAATATAAAAATAGCAAGGTAGCAAGTAGCAAAAGTGAGCACAAACGGTATTGCAATGCTTGAAAACAAGGCCTAGGGTCCGTACTTTCGCTAGTGCAATCTCTCAACAATGCTAATATAATTGGATCACATAACCATCCCTCAACGTGCAATGAAGAATCACTCCAAAGTTCTTATCTAGCGGAGAACATAAGAAGGAATTGTTTGTAGGGTACGAAACCACCTTAAGGTTATTCTTTCCGATCGATCTATCTAAGAGTTCGTACTAAAATAACACCAAGTTATCCTTTCCGATCAATCTATCTAGAGTTCGTACTAAAATAACACCATATGATACGCATCAACCAACTCTAATGTCACCTAGATACTCCAATGTCACCACAAGTATCCATGAGTTAATTATACGATACGCATCAAACAATTTTAGATTCACAATACTCAATCCAACACAAAGAACCTCAAAGAGTGTCGGAATCGGGGCTCCACAAAACCCAACAAGGTTCGAACACTGGGGCGTGGGCATAGATCTCAACCGGCTCAAGGTCTCAAACTCCCCACCCTACGGCCTAGCTGCGTCGAGTAAGTGTGAGCGGGGAAGAAGATGGACCCAGAGGTTTACCCAGGTTTGGGCCACCTTGCGGTGTAAAACCCTACTCCTGCTTTGTGGTGGATTGGCCTCACGAGGAGGCTAAGGATGAACTAGTATAGTGGCTGGGTGGCCTCACGAGGGCTCTTGGCAGTGATGAACTGGTGTGTCCAACCTGCCTTCTACGATGGGAACTAGTCTCTCTTTATAGTGGCCATGGTCCTCTTCCCTTATCGCACAGGCGGGAAGGGATCCCACAATGGCCAAATTTGAAAGGGGACAAGAAGTACATCCTATCCTGACTAAAGGTGGTCTTCGCGTGCAAAGCTTCTGGTCGTGATGTGGTGGTGGGCTCGGCGATGACATGTGCCCCGCTGAGCTCATGGTCTTGGTCTCGTTGCACCGGGAAGGAAACCTTTGGCGGATTCCCTTGAAACCCGCGTACGTCCTTGCCTCCTTATCAGGAAAGAGGAAATTGTCCTCCTTCTGCGCCCGCTGGCGCCCGCCTGGCTCTGCCGTCAGAACCCATGTCACCCCGGCCTCACGAGGCCGGATACTTGCATAGGAATCTCCGCTCCTCGGAAGGCAGCCCGGGGGGATGCCACTTCTCCGGAGGTCTTGATGTTGCTCTCCTCACGAGGCGGGGGCTCTCGAGAGGGCCTTGACTTGGGGGGCTTGTCGTTGGGCCGTACTGGGCCTTTGAGGTGGGCCACGCGTTGGGCCGCAGGCAGGCAAGTCTGGGTACCCCCGGTCCCAGAACACCGACAGTAGCCCCCGGGCCCAAGGCGTGCCAGCCCTGGCTTCGAAGCGAAGGCAAGGAGCGATGAGCGAAGCGCCGCGGGCCCCAAATCGCCTGTGGGCCCGGTGCGAGGCGCCCAGCAGGTCGTTGGACTCCTCCTCCTCCGCAGAGCCTCGGGAACCGCCCCGAGTCAAGTAGATTCATAGCCTGTGTGCCGTGTTGATCATCATTGCTCTTCCTCGATTGACGTCGCCTTCCTGCTCTCCTGCCACCTCGGCCCCACGCCGAAGTGACCCGTCAGGGGAACCGAAGCGACGCGAGGCAGAGCCGCCCACGAACCGAGTACGGCACGTGGCGCCCGAGGAGCTCACAGCGCCTCCGCTCCCTACGACGCCTCGGGGATTGTGGTTGCGCCTATAAACCCGCCTCACCCGAGGGGCAGTTCCATCCTTGCTTGCCTTCCTGTTCGCCTCTTTCCATTACTGCCCATTTTCCTTCGTCGGAAAACCGCCTTCTTCGTCCTTCCTTCTTCCGATGGCGTCCAAGGGGAGTGCTACCGGCGCCGGAGTACGAGCGGGGTCCTCAGCGCCGCCACCGTCTCAGGGGGGCGGCGGGGGCCAACCTTCGAGGCAGATCCAGGCGCGTCGGCGCTGGACCGCCACCGATGAGTAAGTGTGCCGTCACCTATACTTTTCTTGTTCATCATGTCTGTCTTACCGAGTCTGATCACCGACCTTCCTCAGGGCGCCCACGCCCAAGAGGCGCATGCTCGATGCGCTCCAGGGCGAGGCGGACGCCCTCAGGGCCCAGCTGCTGAATGCCGAGGCTGCTCTTCAAGTCGCGCTGCGGGGCGAGGAGGATGCCAAGGTGGAGCTGGCATCCCTCCAGGCCCAAGTTGAGGAGACCGCCAACGCCGTCCAGGCAGCCAAGGACGGCGCGGCGCACATAAAGATGATGGAGGCGCAGCGCGCCAAGCAGTACCTGGACATCGCCCACCGTGCAGACAGCGCGGTCCGCCGATTCGTCAGGGAAGCCCCCATGTTGCCGTGTGCGCACGGAGACGGGGGCTACCTCACCTTCTTCCTGAAGGTGGTGGAGGCGCTTGAGTCCGGCGTCTCCCAGGTGGATGAGGATGTCGAATCCAGCGCGCGCGACCTCCTGGACAACGCGCTGACGCGCGTCTTCTCCAACCTGCGGCGCCACACCCCCGGGTTCGACCTCTCCCGCGCGATGGAACCAGTGCCCGCGGAGCTCCGGAGGCCCCTCAGGGACAAGGTGCGCGAGCACGTGGAGTCCCTGATCGAGCGGTTCGCCCCGGAGGCGTCGTCCGAGGGGGGTGGCAGCTCCGGCGATGAGTCCCGCAGGAGCCACGACGGGGGCAGCGCCTCCTCTGCCTGAGCTTCTTCTCTTTTATTCCTGTTGCATCATGAACCATTTGGCCCCTGTGGGCGTTAAACGTTGTATCATACATTTGCTTTTGGGTAGTTGTTGCTTGTCGTGCTTTGAACATCCTTATTTCCTTCGAATGGTTTTCGGTTTTCCTCGCGCGCCTCCTGCGCCCCGGCTGGCGGGGGTCTGTGATGAACGGCTCCAGAGATCCTCGCCCCTGGCACGCGGTGGAGGCTGCGGGGCGGCAGCTGATACGTCTCCAACGTATCTACTTTTCCAAACTCTTTTGCCCTTGTTTTGGACTCTAATTTGCATGATTTGTATGGAACTAACCCGGACTGACGCTGTTTTCAGCAGAATTGCCTTGGTGTTATTTTTGTGCAGAAATAAAAGTTCTCGGATTGACCTGAAAATTTACGGAGAATATTTTTGGAATTAATAAAAAATACTGGCGAAAGAATCAACCGGAGAGGGGCCACCACCTGGCCACAAGCCAGGGGGGCGCCCCCCCTAGGGCGCGCCCCCCTGTCTTGTGGGCCCCCTGTGGCTCCTCCGACCTCAACTCCAACTCTATATATTCCTATTCGGGGAGAAAAAAATCAGAGAGAAGAGTTCATTGCGTTTTACGATATGGAGCCGCCGCCACCTCCTGTTCTTCCTCGGGAGGGCAGATCTGGAGTCTGATTTGGGCTCCAGAGAGGGGAAATCGACGCCGTCGTCATCACCAACCATCCTTCATCACCAATTTCATGATGCTCTCCGCCGTTCGTGAGTAATTCCATCGTAGGCTTGCTGGATGGTGATGGGTTGGATGAGATTTACCATGTAATTGAGTTAGATTTGTTAGGGTTTGATCCCTAGTATCCACTATGTTCTGAGATTGATGTTGCTATGACTTTGCTATGCTTAATGCTTATCACTAGGGCCCGAGTGCCATGATTTCAGATCTGAACCTATTATGTTTTCATGAATATATATGTGTTCTTGATCCTATCTTGCAAGTTGTAGACATCTATTACGAGTTATGATCCGCATCCCCCAGGGTGACAATAACTGGGATTCTTTCCGGTGATTACCGTAGTTTGAGGAGTTCATGTATTCACTAAGTGCTAATGCTTTGGTCCGGTTCTCTATTAAAAGGAGGCCTTAATATCCCTTAGTTTCCATTAGGACTCCGCTGCCACAGGAGGGTAGGACAAAAGATGTCATGCAAGTTCTTTTCCATAAGCACGTATGACTATATATGGAATACATGCCTACATTACATTGATGAATTGGAGCTAGTTCTGTGTCACCCTATGTTATAACCGTTGCATGATGAATGCCATCCGACATAATTATCCATCACTGATCCATTGCCTACGAGCTTTTCATATATTGATCTTTGCTAAGTTACTTTTCCATTGCTACTGTTACAATCACTACAACACTGCTACTGTCACTTTGCCATTGTTACCATTACTTCCATACCGCTTTGCTACTGAATACTTTGTTGCAGATACTAAGTCTTTCAGGTGTGGTTGAATTGACAACTCAGTTGCTAATACTCGAGATTATTCTTTGGCTCCCCTTGTGTCGAATCAATAAATTTGGGTTGAATACTCTACCCTTGAAAACTGTTGCGATCCCATATACTTGTGGGTTATCAAGACCTTTTTCTGGCGCCATTGCCGGGGAGCATAGCTCTATTCTCTGAGTCACTTGGAATTTATATCTGTTGATCACTATGAAGAATTTGAAAGACGCTAAAACTAAGATCTACCCCTCAACTACGAGGACAGGTAAGGAACTGCCATCTAGCTCTGCACTTGATTCACCTTCTGTTATGAGTAAATTTGCGAAACCACCACCTGCTATTGAATCTGATATGTCGCAAGTAATTGATGATGCTACTTCTGCTATGCATGATGCTTATGATGATACTTTACTTGATACTACTGTGCCACTGGGTGAATTTCTTGATGAACAAATTGCTAGAGTCAATGCTGCAACTGATGATATCTCTGAAACTGATGAAATTATTGAAACTGAACACTATGAGACACCTGCTAGACCTAGCTCTCCTAGATATGAATTGCCTGATATACCTAAGGGTTATGTTATGGAAGTAGAGGTAGCTAGGGACTTTCTTGCTTGTAAGGATAGAGATGATCTTAAGAAATTACTATGCAGGTGGAAAGAAAAATCTTTGAATGCTTGAATGCAATATGATCCCAAGTTTGCTTTGTTACTGATAAGGATTATGAATTCTCTGTCGATCCTGAGTTAATTACTTTGGTTGAATCTGATCCTTTCCATGGTTATGAATCTGAAACTGTTGTGGCACATCTTACTAAATTGAATGATATAGCCACCCTATTCACTCATGAGGAAAAAATTCGTTATTACTATATTCTTAAGTTGTTTCCTTTCTCATTAAAGGGTGATGCTAAGATATGGTTTAATTCTCTTGCTCCTGGTAGTGTGCGTAGTCCCCAGGATATGATATATTACTTCTCTGAAAAATATTTTCCTGCCCATAAGAAACAAGCTGCCTTGCGGGAAATATTTAACTTTGTGCAAATTGAAGAAGAGAGTCTCCCACAAGCTTGGGGGAGGCTTCTCCAGTTACTTAATGCTTTGCCTGATCACCCTCTCAAGAAAAATGAAATACTTGATATCTTTTATAATGGACTAACCGATGCTTCTAGGGACCACCTAGATAGTTGTGCGGGTTGTGTTTTCAGGGAATGAACTGTTGAACAAGCTGAACTACTATTGAATAATATATTGAGCAATGATAATGATTGAACTATTCCCGAACCACCTCCAAAGCCAACTCCGAAGAAAAGAGGTATTCTATTTCTCAGTCCTGAAGATATGCAAGAGGCAAAGAAATCTATGAAAGAGAAAGGTATTAAAGCTGAAGATGTTAAGAATCGACCACCTATTGAAGAAATACATGGTCTTGATAACCTGACACAGGTAGTAGAGGTAAATTCCCTCCGTAGATTTGATGAAGGTGATATTCCATATAATAAGTCTGCTAGCCAATGCTTGGATGAGTTTGATAACTTTATTGTTAAGCAAGAGAATTTCAATGCTTATGTTAGTAGACAACTGAAACATAATGCTTACATGCTTGATCGCTTAGGTGATTATATGAGTAGAACTGTTAATGATCTTAAGCTTATTAGTAAACATGCTTCCATGGTAACTACTCAAGTAGAACAAGTACTTAAGGCACAGAATGATTTGCTTAATGAGATGATTAGTAAGAATAATGATCATTCTGTTAGAGTTGTGACTAGAGGTGGTAGAATGACTCAGGAACCTTTGTATCCTGAGGGCCATCCTAAGAGAATTGAGCAATATTCTCAGAGAGTTAATATTGATGCACCTGGTCATTCTAATAAAAGTAAAAAGAATGACGATAGGACTTTGCATGCTGCTAGTGAACCTGTTATAGATTCACATGAAAACCCAAATGATATTTCTATTTCTGATGCTGAGACACAATCTGGTAATGAACATGAGCCTAGTGGTAATATTAATGATGATGTTCATGTTGATGCTCAACCTAGTAATGATAATGATGTGGAGATTGAACCTGCTGTTGACCTTGATAACTCACAACCTAAGAACAAAAGATATGATAAAAGAGACTTTGTTGCTAGGAAGCATGGTAGAGAAAGAGAACCATGGGTTCAGAAACCCATGCCCTTTCCTCCTAAACCATCCAAGAAAAAGGATGATGAGGATTTTGAGCGCTTTGTTGAGATGATTAGACCTGTCTTTTTGCGTATGCACTTGACTGATATTCTGAAAATGTCTCCTTATGCTAAGTATATGAAAGATATTGTGACAAATAAAAGAAAGATACCGGAAGCTGAGATTTCCACCATGCTTGCTAATTATACTTTTAAGGGTGGAGTACCAAAGAAACTAGGAGATCCCGGAGTACCTACTATACCATGCTCTATTAAAGGAAATTATGTTAAAACCGCTTTATGTGACCTTGGAGCTGGTGTTAGTGTTATGCCTTTCTCTTTGTATCGTAGACTTGATTTGAATAAGTTGACACCTACTGAAATCTCTCTGCAAATGGCTGATAAATCAACTGCTTTACCCATCGGTATTTGTGAGGATGTGCCTGTCATAGTTGCAAATGTTACTATCCTAACGGACTTTGTTATTCTTGATATTCCCGAGGACGACAGTATGTCGATCATCCTTGGTAGACCCTTTTTAAATACCGCAGGGGCTGTTATTGATTGCAACAAGGGCAATGTCACTTTTCATGTTAATGGTAATGAGCATACGGTACACTTTCCGAAGAAACAACCTCAAGTTCATAGTATCAACTCCATTGAAAAAATTTCAACGATTATTATTGGAGACTTTGAATTCCCTCTTCTTACTGCCAAAAAGAAATATGATATACTTATTGTTGGGGACATGCATATCCCCAATGAGGTAACCTAGTGTTATTCGAAAATTCTCCGGTTCCGTGTCATTCGAAAAAAGTTTGTCAATAAGACTTGATCAACCTTATTGATGGATTCTTTTTGATGAGCATGAGATGGATGAATTTAGAAAGCACAACCTTCTGTACCCAACTTTTATTTTATGTTCTCTAGTTTCAAATTAGTAAAAATGCTAGTATTTCTCTGTTTTCTGATTTATCCGTGCAATAGAAAAATGACCTGAAAATAAAAGTTCTCGGAATTCCCTGAAAATTTAGTATGATTTTTTCTGGAATATTTAAGAATTTTTGGCACTGAGAACACATCAGGGGGCTGCACCAGTGGGCCACAAGCCTGCAGGGCGCGCCCACCCCCCTGGGCGCGCCCCCTAGCTTGTGGGTCCCACGTGGGGCCCCCTCACTTATTCCAGCACCCATCCACTTCGTCTTCCTCCAGAAAAAATCCCACCATTGTTCAAACCCGTGTTCTAGCTCATCTTGCTGCCATTTTCGATCTCCTTGCTCAAAGCTCCATTTGCAAAACTGTTTTAGGGGATTGTTCATCGGTATGTGACTCCTCCAATGGTCCAATTAGTTTTTGTTCTAGTGCTTTATATATTGCAAATTTTTGCTGCTGTGGTGACCTTGTTCTTGAGCTTGCATGTCAAATTTGTATGGTCCCAAGTAGTTTTGATGCATGATATAGCCTCTAGGCACTTGTGGGAGTAGTTGCTATAAGTTTTGTTGAGTTTTGTTCATTTTTATTTGGAGTCACTAAAAATTTCAGAATTATTTTTCAGAGAAAGAAATGATGAGGAGATTGTTAAGAGGCTCTTCAAGCCGGAGTTTTAAAGAAAATGAAAATGAGAAGCCTAGATACAATATTCCTCGCACCGCGGAGGTTCGACCATGTGAATGGCCAAGTGAGGCATTCTTGAGGGTGGACGGAATTTATGAAGATTTCTATTATCTAGCAGAAAATGCACGCATCACCGACTTCCTCAACGATAAGTGTGACCAGTACCTCCTACTTACTAATACTTTCGTGCAAAATTTTCACTTTTATCCTAGGAAGAATCCTCCTATGGTAGAATTTTACTTATATGATGTGCCCAAGGAAATGTCACTTTACGATTTTTGCAATGTTTGCAAAATACCTTATGAGGGCAGTGTCAGTGAACCACGTCCTAGAGACATGGAGGACTTTATTGCCGCAATCACTGTAGGGCAAGAGAGAGGAGTGTCAAAGGCAAGAGCGGCTAGTGTACATTTTCCTGTTTTACGCTATTATTCATTATTTGTGGGGAGATGTTTAGTTGGTCGCGGCGAGAGTGGAAGCCTTAGTGCTCCCGACCTCGCCATTCTGCGCCACGCTTTACTTGCTGATACAACTTTTAGTCTGGGCGCAATAGTGGCCCAACGGTTGAACTTAAACCGTTCGAAGGGCCCTATATTCGGAGGTATCTATGCATCTCGTTTAGCTAAACACTTTGAGATACCTATTAGGCTTGACGAGGAAGAGGAAATGCTGCTTCCTACAAGATATTTAGATTATGATAGTATGGTAGCACATGATTTTATTAAGAAAGATAATGATAAGAGGCTACTTTACAACTTAGTATTTAGTCAGGGTACTTGTGAGATTATTGCTTTGCCTGCTTCTTCTTTGTTCGATATCCATTCAGGCAGGTACACTATTATGCCCGAGGACATTTACAGATATTGGGGCATGTCGCAACCCCCAGCACCTGAGCCTGCACCAGCCCTTGATCCGTATCAGGCTCCAGTTTTTCAGTGGGAGCCACAGGAGCTCGCCAACCAGTGGGACCCTCACTATCCTCCGGAGTATCCAGGAGAGGGTTATTTCCAGCCATGGCCCTAGACCAACTTAGGCCAAAAGCCTAATCTTGGGGGAGTACGTATTTCTCACCGACATTACATTCATGTTCACACATTCATTCCAGTTGTCGGTGTTCATACTTTTTCATTGTACCATCCATGGTAGTTTATTTCTTCTTTTTGCTTTCTTCTTGTGTGTTTAATTAACCTTGAGAAAATCCAAAAAAATTAGTTCTAGCTTTACCTTCTAGTTTGTTTAGTTGTAGTATTAAAAGAAAACCCAAAAAGATTTCTCGTTCTTCTTTTTCTTGTTGGGAGCTTTCCCGTGTAAATAGTTTTCTTTTCTTTTCTTTGGGTCGTAAGGAGAAGGCCACGATGAAAATGTTGAGTGGCTCTCATATGCATTATTGTTTATCTTACAGAGAGCCCATATTACCTTGCCTTCTCCTTTGAGTTATTGCATGCAGATTCCAGCTTAGTCCAATGTACGTGCACTCTTATTATTATTCACACCGTTCGGTCGTGCAAGTGAAAGGCAATAATGACGATATATGATGAAGTGACTGATATGGAGAAAAGCTGGTATGAACTCGACCTATTTTGTTTTTGTGAATATGATTAGCTCATCGTTCTGGATTCAGCTCGTTATGGATTGAACATGTTTGCAATGACAATTAGAGATTATAGTTACACATGCCATGCTTAATTAGCTAAGAGCGTATAATGGTTTGTCTTGTGTGCCAACATGCATTTTAAAATGGTTGTGATGTAGTATGATAGGATGGTATCCTCCTCTGAATGATTCAAGTTGCTTGACTTGGCACATGTTCACGCATGTAGTTGAAACAAAACCAACATAGCCTTCATGATGTTTATGTTCATGGTGATTTATATCCTACTCATGCTTGCATTCAATGTTGGTAATATCAAAGCATGTTTATGACTGTTGTCGCTCTCTAGTTGGTCGCTTCCCAGTCTTTTGCTAGCCTTCACTTGTACTAAGTGGGAATACTGCTTGTGCATCCATTTCCATAAACCCAAAGTTGTTCCATATGAGTCCACCATACCTACCTATATGCGGTATTTACCTGCCGTTCTAAGTAAATTTGCATGTGCCAAACTCTAAACCTTCAAACAATATCATGTTTTGTATGCCCAAATCGCTCATGTAGTGACTATGGGCTGTCAGTATCTTCCATGCTAGGTGGGTTCTTCTCACGATATGTGTTGATTCACTATCATTCACGAGAAAGTGGCTGGTATTCGGGATGCCCAGGTCCATGCTCAAAGTTTAAATCAAAATATAATAAAACAAAACTCCCCTAGGATTGTTGTTTGTATGGACGGTACCCGTGGATTCGGCCCACCGTGGAGTGTGATTGATTGGTGGAGGGGGAGTAAAAACTTTACTATTCTGTTTGGGAACCGCCTATAATATATCTAGCATGGAAGATATCGAGATCTCTTAGTTGTTATGTTGACAATGAAAGCATACCTCCCAAAATTATGATTCATCCCTGTTTAAAAAAAAGCTCGAGCTCTGGCACCTCTGTAAATCAATGCTTCCCTCTGCGAAGGGCCTATCTATTTTATTTACTGTTGAGTCATCCTCCTCTTATAAAGAGCACCAGTTAGAGAGCACCACCGTCATTTGTATGCTTTGTTATTAATGGATATTGAGTATGAGTATGACTGGATCTCTTTTACCATGAATTACAATGTCTAGTCAGTCCTTGTTCTTCAGAGGTGCTCTGCATTTATGTTTTGCGGTCTCAGAAAGGGCTAGCGAGATACCATTATGTCATATTGTATCATGATTGTTTTGATAAAATTGTTGTCATCCGAGACTTATTATTATTGCTCGCTAGTTGATTATGCCATTGATATGAGTAAATGTGAGACCTAAATGTTATTGTGAATGTGGTTAGTTTATAATCTTTGCTGAAAATCTGAACATCAGTTAGACATATTTACAACAGCAAGATCAAACAGAGTTTGTAAAAGTTTTTCTTTATCACTTTCAGTTTATCAACTGAATTGCTTGAGGACAAGCAAAGGTTTAAGCTTGGGGGAGTTGATACGTCTCCAACGTATCTACTTTTCCAAACTCTTTTGCCCTTGTTTTGGACTCTAATTTGCATGATTTGAATGGAACTAACCTGGACTGACGCTGTTTTCAGCAGAATTGCCTTGGTGTTATTTTTGTGCAGAAATAAAAGTTCTCGGATTGACTTGAAAATTTACGGAGAATATTTTTGGAATTAATAAAAAATACTGGCGAAAGAATCAACCGGAGAGGGGCCACCACCTGGCCACAAGCCAGGGGGGCGCCCCCCCCTAGGGCGCGCCCCCCTGTCTTGTGGGCCCCCTGTGGCTCCTCCGACCTCAACTCCAACTCTATATATTCCTATTCGGGGAGAAAAAAATTAGAGAGAAGAGTTCATCGCGTTTTATGATACGGAGCCGCCGCCACCTCCTGTTCTTCCTCGGGAGGGCAGATCTGGAGTCTGATTTGGGCTCCGAAGAGGGGAAATCGACGCCGTCGTCATCACCAACCATCCTTCATCACCAATTTCATGATGCTCTCCGCCGTTCGTGAGTAATTCCATCGTAGGCTTGCTGGACGGTGATGGGTTGGATGAGATTTACCATGTAATCGAGTTAGATTTGTTAGGGTTTGATCCCTAGTATCCACTATGTTCTAAGATTGATGTTGCTATGACTTTGCTATGCTTAATGCTTGTCACTAGGGCCCGAGTGCCATGATTTCAGATCTGAACCTATTATGTTTTCATGAATATATATGTGTTCTTGATCCTATCTTGCAAGTTGTAGACACCTATTACGAGTTATGATCCGCATCCCCCAGGGTGACAATAACTGGGATTCTTTCCGGTGATTACCATAGTTTGAGGAGTTCATGTATTCACTAAGTGCTAATGCTTTGGTCCGGTTCTCTATTAAAAGGAGGCCTTAATATCCCTTAGTTTCCATTAGGACCCGGCTGCCACGGGAGGGTAGGACAAAAGATGTCATGCAAGTTCTTTTCCATAAGCACGTATGACTATATATGGAATACATGCCTACATTACATTGATGAATTGGAGCTAGTTCTGTGTCACCCTATGTTATAACCGTTGCATGATGAATGCCATCCGACATAATTATCCATCACTGATCCATTGCCTACGAGCTTTTCATATATTCATCTTTGCTAAGTTACTTTTCCGTTGCTACTGTTACAATCACTACAACACTGCTACTGTCACTTTGCCATTGTTACCGTTACTTCCATACTGCTTTGCTACTGAATACTTTGCTGCAGATACTAAGTCTTTCAGGTGTGGTTGAATTGACAACTCAGCTGCTAATACTCGAGAATATTCTTTGGCTCCCCTTGTGTCGAATCAATAAATTTGGGTTGAATACTCTACCCTCGAAAACTGTTGCGATCCCCTATACTTGTGGGTTATCAGCAGCCCCCGTGCTCCTCCTTGCACCTGTACTCACCTTGCAGGGTTGTTGCTTTACCTCGGACCTTCTTCAAGGTGGGGGGCTCCGGGAGCGCCGCGCAACCCTCAAGGACGGTCGCTTGCTCGATCTTCGCGAGGCTGACGCCCTCGCGATGGTCTTGTCCGTGAAGCCTGGGTGGTGCCAGCGTCGGGCTCTCTGGGGCGGCTCCACGAGAGCCCGATTCTCCTCCTTCTACGTTGTCCTTCCTTTTCCCGTAGTGTCTGTGCTGGTCCTACGAGTGAGGGGTTGTGTCTTTCACGCCCGAGCGTCGATGTCGCGAGGGCTCCTGAGGCGCGACACTTGGGGGTCCGTCTTGGGAACTCGGGGAGAGCGTTGCCAGCAAGGCCTGCTCCATGAGGCCTCCAAATGAAGGTCCTGCAAGGAAATTATCCTGTTCAAAATGTTAAGCGCACGCCCACCTGCATTTGGGCGTCCCCGCCTGCATTTGGGTGTTACGCGAGAAGGGTGGGCCTCAGGACCCTGGCGGGGTAATATGCGAGCGATATGCCCACGAGCCGGAACTCGGTCTCTGAGCTTCCAGCGTCGCCGGGACGGACCCAAGCACTGACACCATATCTAGACCGGGGGAGTGACCCCCGTATGCATTTTTTCTTCTCCCCAGCGCGGAGCGTGGGGTCCTCCACTTGGGCGTGGGCGGGAGCCCTTCCCTCTGCGGCCACGACGCGGCTCGTCGTGGGCTTCCACTTTGGGGGGTCCGGAGCATGTACATCCCCTAACTCATTATTACGTGAGAAGGTCACGGCGGCGATAATTGGGTGGATACCCCAGGCACAAGGCTCAGGAGCTCCTAACCCGGTCTTCGGATGCTCTCGCGCATTTCGGTGCGGGAGCGCGCAAGTAGGCGTTGTGCCCCTGCGGCCCGTGTACGAGCGCCATCGTACACCGCGTGGCCACAGGAATGCGGTTGCGTGCTCCTACGGTCCAAACATGAGCGACGTGGCGCACCCCGCACGTCCGTAAGGGCACATCTACAGGAAAGCCGTCGGTCACCAATTGCGTGCCCCTACGGCCCAAACATGAGCGCCGTGGCGCACCCCGCGTGTCCGTAAGGGCACGTCTGCAGGAGAGCCGTTGTTTACCGATTTGTAGGATCACTAGAAGAGTGTCTAGAGGGGGGTGAATAGACTACTTGCAGGAATTAAAAACCTAACCTATTCCCAAGTTAATTGGTTGGCAGATTTTAGCAATTATAGCAAGTCTAGCACACCCTACACATGCAAGTCAACAAGTATGGCAGCGGAAAATAAAGACATTGCACATGGAAGTAAGGAGTTGAGATAGGGAGATCAAATGCATGAGGGACACAAAGATTTTTCCCGTGGTTCCGATAGGTGGAGCTATCGTACGTCCACGTTTATGGAGTCTTCAACCCACAGAGGGTAACGGTTGGGAGAGTCCACGGAGGGCTCCACCCATAAGGGTCCACGAAGTAGCAACCTTGACTATTCCATAACGGCTTCCGTCCACGAAGGACTAGCCTCACTATGGGTAGATCTTCACGAAGTAGGCGATCTCCTTGCCCGTACAAACTTCTTGGTTCAACTCCACAACACGAAGTAGGAGGCTCCCAAGCGACACCTAACCAATCTAGGAGGCACCACCCTCCAAAAGGTAATAGGCTCGGTAGTGTCGATGAACTCCTTGCTCTTGTGCTTCAAGATGATAGACTCATCAACACACAATCAATCTCTCACAGATTTGGCTATGGTGGAAGAGATTGATTTGGTGGAAAGCAACTTGGGGAGGCTAGAGATAAAGATTCATATGGATAGAGTGGAATGGCTTGATCTCAACACATGAGTACATGGCTCTCTCTCAGAAAATTGGATGGGCAAGTATGGAATAGTTCTGAGTGCTTCTCTTTCGAGTGGGTGGTGGTGAAGGGGTATATATAGGCATCCCCAAAAATCCAACCGTTACACCTAAAGTGACCAACTCGGTGACACCGAAGTGTAAAACTCGGTGGTACCGAAGTGACCGAAAGGCAGTAACTTTTGAATCTCGGTGAGACCAATACATAACTCCCGGCGGTACGATCAGGTGTCCAACGGTCAGAATGCACAACTCGGTGACGCCGATCCCAAAAACTCGGTGGTACCGATTTTAGGAAACGAGGTAACAAAAAGTTGGCAAGCTGAACTCGGTGGCACCGATGCAGAATCAGTTGCACCGAAGGGCTAGGGTTTGGCATGGGTCTGTCTGAGTTTGGGAATCGGTGGGACTGAGTGGAAATTGTTGGTAGCACCGATTTGCATGAAAGGCTTGGACAGACTTTTGTGGAAGAGTTTGTGGGTGTTTTTGGTGACTATCACTTGTGCACGTGGATCATCTTGTTCACCAACAGTACCTTACCCCCTTTTAATAGTATTGGCTTTCCTATGGACTCAAAGTGATTTCTCACAAAGTAAAATGTAGAGTCATCTTGCTTGAAGCTTTGCCAATCCATTTCCTTGCATCTAGGGGTTTCTCCTCACAATCCTTTTTGCCAACCCATCTCTCTCTATGGACTTTCACCTGAAATACACTAGGTAGAAGTATTAGTCCAAGAGACAATGTATGTTGTCATGAATTATCAAAACCACCAAGGGAGCATGTTGTGCTTTCAATCTCCCCCTTTTTGGTAACTAATGACAACTTACAATCAAAGCTTCAAATAAAGATATGCGTAGATATTATGAAAACTTTGAGAGACACATGACTTAAACTTGCTCCCCCTAAATGTGTGCAATCCCTTTAAAGGATAGTTGCTTTGAAATGCATGGACACACATATAGTAGAAGGGATATAATGAGTCATGTGTATCTTGGCTATATGCATCAAATATATATGAGTGAGGTGTATCCTTGTTCAAGACTTCACTCTTGCAAACAATATGTGCAAGAAGCAAGAGATCATCTTGATCAAAGATATGATGCATATACTTACCTTGAGTTCTTGAGCATTCTTGTAGTAGAAATACACTTAAGAAAACAATGTTAGGAAACACAAGAGTATTCTACCAATCAAAAGCAATAGAGCTCAATAGTACCAAGATGTGGAGATCATATAGAAGATAGTATTCCTTAAGATTGATATGTCTCCAAGATCATTTAGAACTTTCTCCCCTAGATACGAAATCGAAGGTCATCCTCTCCCTCCGAATCTTAGCATGTAGATATTGGGATTGGATAGGGTGAGAAAAGTCTAACATGAGTAGTCGAATGAAATAAACATATTTTTCTCCCCCTACTTTGGTATTCTCCCCTTGTCTATATAAGTATAAACTCTGATATTCTCCCCCTTGATTGTTTCTCCCCCTTTGCATTGAAGCATGTATCTCCCCCTTTAGCTTTTGAAGCTTTGGTATTTCTCCCCCTTTGGCATTAATTTCCAAAAAGGTCCATACTCAGGGTCAGACACAGGGATCATGGAGTAAGAAGGGGTCCTTGAGAACAAGGGTCATAGAATGTAGGAATCATGGAAGGTGTAGAATCATAGAGAGCATTAAAAACTGATGGAACATAGAGAATAATTTCTCCCTCTTTGACTGATCTGAGAGCTTGTAAGACTTCTCCTCCTTTGAGTTAGGGATCCTAGAAAAGAGTTTCTCTCTCCCCTTTTTTTGTTTTTTGTAATAAGGGATCATCGAAGAAATGGAGAATTGCTAAGTTTACAAAGAATAGAAAAGATAGCAAAGTCGGTGGCTCCGAGGCAAATAAGTTGGTGGAACCGAGATGTGTATTTGCAGCTTATCTGCATAATCGGTAGAACCGAGTCATTTAGATCGGAGGCTTCGAGGACATAACAGAAACTTGGCAATGACTAGAAATTCTCACATGATTTTAGAAAACTTGCAATAGAATTTGGAAAACTTGTAACAAACTGTTAAAAGGATCTTCAAAGGAAATGCAAAAGACTTATCGAAGAAATATCAACTAGAGAAGATTTGAGTGGTTCCAAGAAATCTTGCAAATAATGAATAAACCAAACAAGATACTTAACTAGATGATGGTCGGTGACTAGGTCACCTATATTAGAGTATATTGACTTAGGAGCCAAGCAAGAATACTTGATCATAGGTCATACTCATCGTTAAGCTCAAAATGGGGTTACCATTTTTCGATTAAACATTTTAATGTTTTCATATCACTTGAGTTGCTTTATCTCATGAGTTGGAATAAAGCTTTTTCAAGGATATGAGTACATACCTTTGAGTGATGTTGATGACGTGGCTTGTAGGTGAACTTGATGAGGATGCTCGATGTTGATGAAGATCATCTTGAGTTGGGAGCAATCCTTGTTATTTTTGGTTTTCTTACCACCTACATAGGTTAGTCATGCAAGGAAGAACAATATATATATATATATATATATCCATTTGACATGATATCAATTGAGAATTTGCACATGTGATCACATCAAATATATGTCAAGGATATGGTTGAGTTGTCTTCTTCCTTCCATCATCAAGAGGGGTTGTGGATACTTGGTCAAGACAAGATTGCTTCTAATTGGAGTTGTTGGCAATCTTGTGGAATGAAGTTCTTCCAAGTACCTACAAAAGATTAGCTGCAATGCAAGGGAGCATATATTTCCAAGGAATAAAGTAACATGTCAAGTGTATCATGGAAGTATCATGTAAGCTCATGCCCTTGCATGCACCCGAGTGAGTCTAGCTCAAGTTTGAAGCATCAATGATGTTCAACTCACTCCTCAAATAACAAAACGGTTTCTCATCAAGTGGCTTGGTAAAGATATCGGCCAATTGCTTGTTAGTGCGAACATGCTTAAGATTAATATCTCCTTTGGCAACATGATCACGAATGAAATGATGTCAAACTTGAATATGCTTAGTTCGAGAATGTTGCACAGGATTATGACCAATCTTAATAGCACTTTCATTGTCACAAAGTAATGGAACATTTTTCACATGGATTCCATAATCCTTAAGTGTTTGTGTCATCCATAGCAATTGTGCACAACACGATCCGGCAGCAATGTACTCAGCTTCGGCGGTAGATAGAGATACCGAGTTTTGTTTCTTGGAGGACCAAGACACAAGAGATCTACCAAGAAATTGACATGTACCCAAGGTGGATTTTCTATCAACCTTGTCACCGGCATAGTCCGAATCGGAATAGCCAACAAGTTTAAGGAAGATCCCTTGGGATACCAAATGCCAAAGTTTGGTGTTTGTATCAAATATCTCACAATACGTTTCACGGCCAAAAGATGACACTCTTTAGGTGCGTCTTGATATCTAGCACACATGCAAACACTAAGCATAATATCGAGACGGGAGGCACATAGATATAGCAATGAACCAATCAAAGATCGATAAACTTTTTGATCTACCAGTTCATCCTCCTTGGTAAGATCAACATGTCCATTAGTAGGCATAAGAGTTTTCATACCTTTACACTCTTGCATGTTGAAATTCTTGATCAAGTCCTTGGTATACTTGGTTTGACATATGAAAGTTCCTTCTCTTGTTTGCTTGATTTGCAAACCAAGAAAGAATTTCAGCTCACACATCATGGACATCTCATACTTCTCGGACATCAACCTTCCAAATCTTTCACTAAATTGTGGGTTAGTAGATCCAAAGATAATATCATCCACATAGATTTGGCACACAAATAATTCACCATTAACTCTTTTGGTGAATAAGGTTGCGTCAATTTTACCAATTTCAAAACCCTTTTCAATGAGAAACTTCGTTAAGCATTTATACCAAGCACGTGGGGCTTGCTTAAGACCATAAAGAGCTTTACGAAGCTTGTAAACATGATTAGGTTTCTTAGGATTCACAAAACCAGGGGGTTGTTTAACATAGACCTCTTCTTCAATCTCACCATTTAAACAAGCACTTTTAATATCCATTTGATAAAGCGTGATATCATGGTGATTAGCATAAGCAAGAAGAATGTGAATAGCTTCAAGTCTAGCGACGGGGGCATAGGTCTCACCGTAGTCCATACCTTCGACTTGCGTATATCCTTGGGCTACGAGACGCGCCTTGTTTCGTACAACTTGACCGTCTTCATCCTGCTTGTTCCGAAACACCCATTTGGTTCCGATGATGTTGTGCTCGTCCTTGGGCTTCTCCACGAGTGTCCACACTTCATTCCTCTCGAATTTGTGAAGCTCTTCATGCATGGCGTTCACCCAATCCAAGTCTTCAAGAGCTTGTTCTACCTTCAAGGGTTCAATGCTAGAGATGAAAGAATAATGCTCACAGAAATTAGCTAAGCGAGTTTTAGAGCGAGTGATTCTCCCGGTTTGCATGTCACCAAAGATTTGGTTTAGAGGATGGTTCTTGGTCACTCTTGCTCGAACTCGGGGTAGCTTCGGCTTGTTGGATGGTGGAGCTTCTTCATCATCATCATCATCTCCTTCATCTTCGTTGTTGTTGAAGGTGGCGTTTCCTTGAGGTGGTGGTGAAGGAGGTTGTGGTGGATCTTCATGATGTACTTCCTCCTATTCATCTTGTCGTGTACCGCTTGTGGATGCCTCCATGTCATGTTGAGGTTCACCTTGTCATGAAGTAGGGGCTTCCACTTGAGTTGACGAAGTACTTTCCTTCACCTCCATGGGACGAATCTTGCCGATGGACAAGTCTTGGATAGCTTCCGAAGGATCCTTATCTCCTACATCATTTGGCAATTGTTCGACTTGCAAACCATTAGATTCATCAAACTTCACATCTACCGTCTCTTCAACTTTTCGAGTGAAGTTGTTGTAGAAACGGTAAGTGTGAGAGTTCGATCCGTAACCGAGTAGGAAACCTTCATGAGATTTGGGAGCAAATTTAGTACGACGATGCTTATCAAGAATGTAGCACTTTGAGCCAGATACCCGAAAGTATCCAACTTGGGGTTTGTTACCGGTGAGTAGCTCGTATGCCGTTTTACCGAGAAGCTTGTGCAAGTAGAGTCGGTTTGTGGCATGACATGTTGTTTCCACGGCTTCTGCCCAAAAGTGTCGTGGCGTCTTGTATTCGTCAAGCATCGTTCTTGCCATCTCAATAGGAGTCCGGTTCTTCCTCTCAACAACTCCATTTTGTTGAGGCGTGTACGTAGCCGAGAACTCATGTGAGACACCTTCTTCATCAAGAAAGGTATCTACATGGGTGTTCTTGAACTCCGATCCGTTATCGCTCCGAACCTTCTTGATCTTCACTTCAAACTGATTTTGCGCTTTACGAGTGAAGTTCTTGAAGATCTTTTGTACCTGTGACTTGTCATCAAGAAAGAATACCCACGTGAATCTGGAAAAAATCATCAACTATAACTAGACCATAGGAATTTCCACCGAGACTCTTGTAAGCATTGGGACCAAAAAGATCCATGTGAAGTAACTCGAGTGGTCGCCTAGTAGTCATGATATTCTTTACAGGATGACTTCCACCTACTTGCTTTCTGGCTTGACAAGCAATACAAAGTCTATCTTTGTCAAAGATAACATCTTTCACACGAAGTATATGATCACCTTTGATCAGCTTGTCTAGATTACGCATGCCAACATGTCCTAGTCTTCTATGCCAAAGCCAACCTTTAGAAGATTTTGCAATAAGACAAATACGAGGTTTGGATCTCTTAGTGAAATCAACAATGTATAGATCACCTCTACGGAAACCGGTAAAGACCATGTTATGATTATCTTGATGAAACACTTGGAAATCTACTTTCGTGAATAGCACATTAAAACCAAAGTCGGCAAGTCTAGATACGGAAAGAAGATTGTAGCCAAGGGATTCAACAAGCATGACGTTTTGAATAGAGCTATCATGGGATATGGCCACCTTACCAAGACCAAGTACCTTACCCTTGGAGTTGTCTCCAAAAGTTACATACCTTCGCGGTCCCTGGTTTGGTGTGATCTCTTCAAACATCTCTCTATCTCCGGTCATATGATCGGTGCATCCACTATCGAGAATCCACTCTTTTCCTCCGGACATGTAATCCTTGAAGTTTGCAATGAGACTTAGATTCTTCATGATCTTATCATGCTCGATGTCGAACAACTCATCCTCATCATAGTAGCCATGTTCCACATTGTCATCATCAAGTGGGAAATCCTCGTCACAAGGAACAAGAGATTCGTTAGGGTTGTGATCATGACAATGTTCAAGATTATGAATTCGAATGGCTTCTACAATGATGTTGTTGATAGTTATGACATCTCCTTTAGCACGCATCAGGTCTCTAAGCTCAAATAGATAGTCATCAAACTTGGGATCACTAGGCATCATTTTGTGAAAGACAATAGTCTTATGAAGAATTTCATCAAGATTACTCAATGAATAACTTGGATATCGTTTCTCCAAGTCATTCCACAAAGTATAAGCACATTCAAAATTCTTCATTTGATTAAGCACAATTTTAGGCAATCCTCTAACGATAAGATTAACAGTTATAATATTGCATAGCATATCAATTTCCTCTTCGTGTGTGGGATGTAAAGGATCAATGGGAGGTACATAGGGGTTCTTAACATACTTGCTCAAATGAAATTCATTGAATAGCTCAAGCATCTTATATTTCCATTGACTATAGTACTCCCCATCAAGAATAGGCACTCTACAACTCAAACTTTCCACACTAGACACATCCATCTTCCTCCACGGTGATGAAACCAAAGCAATGGAGACCAAAGCTCTGATACCACTTGTAGGATCACTAGAAGATTGTCCAGAGGGGGGGTGAATAGACTACTTGCAGGAATTAAAAACCTAACCTTTTCCCAAGTTAATTGGTTGGCAGATTTTAGCAATTATAGCAAGTCTAGCACACCCTACACATGCAAGTCAACAAGTATGGCAGCAGAAAATAAAGACATTGCACATGGAAGTAAGGAGTTGAGATAGGGAGATCAAACGCATGAGGGACACGAAGATTTTTCCCGTGGTTCTGATAGGTGGTGCTATCGTACGTCCACGTTTATGGAGTCTTCAACCCACGGAGGGTAACGGTCGCGAGAGTCCACGGAGGGCTCCACCCATAAGGGTCCACGAAGTAGCAACCTTGACTATTCCATAACGGCTTCCGTCCATGAAGTACTAGCATCACCATGGGTAGATCTTCACGAAGTAGGCGATCTCCTTGCCCGTACAAACTTCTTGGTTCAACTCCACAACACGAAGTAGGAGGCTCCCAAGCGACACCTAACCAATCTAGGAGGCACCACCCTCCAAAAGGTAATAGGCTCGGTAATGTCGATGAACTCCTTGCTCATGTGCTTCAAGATGATAGACTCCTCAACACACAATCACTCTCTCACAGATTTGGCTATGGTGGAAGAGATTGATTTGGTGGAAAGCAACTTGGGGAGGCTAGAGATCAAGATTCATATGGATAGAGTGGAATGGCTTGATCTCAACACATGAGTAGGTGGCTCTCTCTCAGAAAATTGGATGGGGCAAGTATGGAATAGTTCTGAGTGCTTCTCTTTCGAGTGGGTGGTGGTGAAGGGGTATATATAGGCATCCCCAAAAATCCAACCGTTACACCTAAAGTGACCAACTCGGTGACACCGAAGTGTAAAACTCGGTGGTACCGAAGTGACCGAAAGGCAGTAACTTTTGTATCTTGGTGAGACCGATACATAACTCCCGGCCGTACCGATCAGGTGTCCAACGGTCAGAATGCACAACTCGGTGACGCCGATCCCAAAAACTCGGTGGTACCGATTTTAGGAAACGAGGTAACAGAAAGTTGGCAAGCTGAACTCGGTGGCACCGATGTAGAATCGGTTGCACCGAAGGGCTAGGGTTTGGCATGGGTCTGTCTGAGTTTGGGAATCGGTGGGACCGAGTGGAAATTGTTGGTAGCACCGATTTGCATGAAAGGCTTGGACAGACTTTTGTGGAAGAGTTTGTGGGTGTTTTTGGTGACTATCACTTGTGCGCGTGGAGCATCTTGTTCACCAACAGTACCTTACCCCCTTTTAATAGTATTGGCTTTCCTATGGACTCAAAGTGATTTCTCACAAAGTAAAATGTAGAGTCCTTTTGCTTGAAGCTTTGCCAATCCATTTCCTTGCATCTAGGGGTTTCTCCTCACAATCCTTTTTGCCAACCCATCTCTCTCTATGGACTTTCACCTGAAATACACTAGGTAGAAGTATTAGTCCAAGAGACAATGTATGTTGTCATGAATTATCAAAACCACCAAGGGAGCATGTTGTGCTTTCATGATTGCATGCCCCTACGGCCCAAACATGAGCGCCGTGGCACGCCCCGTGTGTCCGTAAGGGCACGTCTACAAGAGAGCTGTCGTTTACCGATTGCGTGCCCCTACGGCCCAAACATGAGCGCCGTGGCACGCCCCGCGTGTCCGTAATGGCACATCTACAGGAGAGCCGTCGTTTACCGATTGCGTGCCCCTACGGCCCAAACATGAGCGTCGTGGCACGCCCCACGTGTCCGTAAGGGCATATCTACAGGAGAGCCGTCGTAAGAGGCGACATGTCGCCTGCTCTGTGGCATCGCGAGCCAAGCCGCCTTCCGTTCCTCCGCCCGCAATGGTTCACTGAGGGGGCGTGACACTAAGGTAGATGATCCGCACGGGTGGCCAGCCCGTGGGTCAGAGCCCGGGTACTTAGATTTTTCAACAATTCACTACGAGGACAAGTCCTACGCAGACGTCGTGCCCAGCCCCCATGCGGAACCATCACGGGGCGGTCGTGGGGGGCACGCCAGCCCCCGGTAGCGGTGACGCGCCAGAGCCTGAGGCTTAGACAAACAATGCCATCTCGAGTGGGGGGTTAGCCGGATCTGTTATGTATTCAAAAGACACCTGCTTGGGGCGATACAAAATACAGAGAATTGTTTGGCAGGAACAACCCAAGGAGTCACCTGACGGCCGCGTGCGGGGGGTTCGGTCGGTCCCTTATGCCTTGAGGACCCGTGGTGTCCCGGCGCCTCGCGAGGCACACGCGTTCTGTGTCCTCTGCTGCTCATCGCCCTTGTGAACACCGGACTCTCGCGCTCCTGGCGCCTTGCTCCTTGCTCGCAGGGTCGTGCGTCGAACCATGCCTCCAGGTGGTGCCCGGGTTCCTCCTCCATTGCGCCGGTCGGGTCAGGAGCTCTCCAGGCGGAAGCCCCCGAGCCCGTCCTGAGGGAGGCGCCGGGCGCGCCCTCCTATGTGGAGGGGGAAGGCGCCCCAGTAGTAGGCACAGGGCTTGAGGCGCCAGCGGCGGGGGCTCCAGCCCCCAGGCGGCTCTTGGGTAGGGGCTGCTTGAAGGCTCGGTTGGAGGCTAGGGCTTGTGCACCGCCCAGGACACAAGCGATCGCGCGGGGCTCTTGGAAGCCCCTAGCCCAATCGTCCTGCCGGCCATCGTTCTTCCTTGGTGGTGGTGGCAGCGGAGGAAGGCCGGCCCTGCCCTGAGGGCGGGCCTCCAGAGGATGATCACGCCAAGGTCCACCGCGAGACTCGCCGCGTCGGCGATCCTTGTGAGGCTGGTCTCGCCAGTCCTGTCGTGGGTCGCGGTTGTCCCAACGGTCCCCGCTGCGGCCCTCCCCGCGGCCGTTGTCGTGGTTACCGCGCTCGGAGCGGCGGCCGAAGCGCTCAGAGCGGAGCTCCCTAAGCTCCAGGCAGTTGCTGGTGTTGTGGGTGTTGGTGTAGTGGAAGACGCAGAATGGTCGGTTGCCCCTGGGAGCTCCTCCGAGCCACGACCGCGCTTCGCCTTGGGCGCAGCCGCCAGCACGGCGGGGCCCTTGCGTTTTTCCTCCTTGGTCTTGGCCTTCTTGTCCTCGTGGTCCGTCCCCGGGAGAACGCGGAGGGAGGTGCGGCCTACCCCGGCCTTAGCGCACTTGTTTGCCGGGTTGAACTTCGGGGGAAGCGCGCGGGTGCCATCTTGCGGCCGCGGCATCATCTGGCAGCTCGTCTGGTCCCGCGTGCGCGTCGACGCCCCACATGGCGGTTCATGGTGTCGCACTTCGCACCTGGGCTTGTGGTCGGCCCTTCGTGGGGAAGGGGGAAGTGGCGCGCCATGAGCCACGTCGCCCGCCTGGAAGAGCGGGGGGGCGGATCGAGCGGGTAAGCGCAGGGGCTTCACTAGCGGCGTCGGCGGGCTCGGCAACGTGGCTAAGCCAGTCTTCGGAGTGGTCGTCGTCGGGGTGGTAACACAGCAGTTCGCGCGCCATGGGCAGCGAAGCCGGTGCATTCGCCGGCCCGCGGCGTGCGTGGGAGGTCGACGCCGTGGTGGGAGCGGGGGGCGGCGTAGCGACGCAGCCGTCCCGCCGCTCGAAGGGCGGTAGCGGTAGGTCCTGCTGACCGCAAGCAGCCCACCCGGTAGCAGCATGGGTCGCGGAAGAGGCGGAGCGGCGTGGGACGCCGTGGCACATGGGCGCCATTTGGGCAACGCGGGCTGCCCGGCGCTCGGCGCGGACTCGGCGGGCGTCGGCCATGGGAGTGGCGGAGCAGAGACGAAGTGGAACCGGAGGAAGATCACGACACGCCCCTACCTAGCGCGCCAAATGTCGGAATCGGGGCTCCGCAAAACCCAACAAGGTTCGAACACTGGGGCGTGTGCGTAGATCTCAACCGGCTCAAGGTCTCAAACTCCCCACCCTACGGCCTAGCTGCGTCGAGTAAGTGTGAGCGGGGAAGAAGATGGACCCAGAGATTTACCCAGGTTCGGGCCACCTTGCGGTGTAAAAGCCTACTCCTGCTTTGTGGTGGATTGGCCTCACGAGGAGGCTAAGGATGAACTAGTATAGTGGCTGGGTGGCCTCACGAGGGCTCTTGGCAGTGATGAACTGGTGTGTCCAACCTGCCTTCTACGATGGGAGCTAGTCTCTCTTTATAGTGGCCACGGTCCTCTTCCCTTATCGCACAGGCGGGAAGGGATCCCATAGTGGCCAAATTTGAAAGGGGACAAGAAGTACATCCTATCCTGACTAAAGGTGGTCTTCGCCTGCAAAGCTTCTGGTCGTGATGCGGTGGTGGGCTCGGTGATGACATGTGCCCCGCTGAGCTCATGGTCTTGGTCTCGTTGCACCGGGAAGGAAATCTTTGGCGGATTCCCTGGGAACCTGTGTACGTCCTTGCCTCCTTATCACGAAAGAGGAAAATGTCCTCCTTCTGCGCCCGCTGGCGCCCGCCTGGCTCTGCCGTCAGAACCCACGTCACCTCGGCCTCACGAGGCCGGGTACTTGCATAGGAATCTTCGCTCCTCGGGAGGCAGCCCGGGGGGATGCCACTTCTCCGGAGGTCTTGGTGTTGCTCTCCTCGCGAGGCGGGGGCTCTCGCAAGGGCCTTGACTTGGGGGGCTTGTCGCTGGGCCGTACCGGGCCTTTGAGGTGGGCCACGCGCTGGGCCGCACGCAGGCAGGTCTGGGTACCCCCGGTCCCAGAACGCCGACAAAGAGTACCCCAAGATTTCTATCGGAGAAAGTAGGACAAGAACGTGTATCAACCCCTATGCATAGATTACCCCAATGTCACCGCGGGAATACGCAAGTTGAGTACCAAAACATATATCAAGTGAATCAATAGAACACCCCATTGTCACCACGGGTATCCACATCCAAGACATATATCAAGTGTTCTCAAATCCAATATTCAATCCAACATAACGATATCTCAAAGGGAAAGATTCAATTCATCACAACATGACAACAAGGGAATAACATCATATGATCCGACTATATTAACAAAGCCCGTGATACATCAAGATCTTGACATCTCAAGAACATGAGAGAGAGAGATTGAACACATAGCTACTGGTACATACCCTCAGCCCCGAGGGTGGACTACTCCCTCCTCGTCATGGCCTCCGCCGGGATGATGAAGATGGCCACCGGAGATGATCTACCCTCTCCGGCAGGGTATTGGAACCCCTCCAGATTGGTTTTTCGTTGATACAGAGAGTTGCGGCGGCGGAGCGGAGAGTCTAGGGTTATTTCTGATGGTTTATATATTTATAGGATTTTTGGGCGTCGGTTTCACGCCAAGATGGGCCACGAGGAGGGCACGATACACCAGGGCGCGCCGGGGGGGCCTGGCGCGCCCTGGTGGGTTGTGCCCACCTCGTGGCTCTTCTGGCCCTCCCACGAAGCTTCTAGTGCCTATTTTGTTCCAAAACAATCGTCAAAAAGTTTCGGGCGATTCCGAGAACTTTCATTTTCTGCACAAAAACAACACCACGGTAGTTCTGCTGAAAACAACGTCAGTCCGGGTTAGTTCTAAATAAATCATATAAAGTGCATCAAAACCATATAAAAGTATTGTAAACATAGGTGAATATGGCATAAATACTTCATAAATTATCGATACGTTGGAGACGTATGAGGGATAACATGGGCTAAAGGAATAAGTGAGGGGGGCACGTGGGGGCCACAACCCACCAAGGCGCGCCTAGGGTTGCTGGCGTGCCCTGGTGTCTTGTGGGCACCAGCTGCACCCCCTCTGGTATTATTTGCACCAGAAATTCAGAAATATTGAGAAAAAACCATATCAAATTTTCAGAACATTCTGAGGACTTTTATTTTTGGGTCGTTTTTTATTGCACGGTGAAAACAGAAAACAGGATAAACATGGCATTTTATTTTATTTGACTAGCTAAAACAGAAAATTTGAGTTGTGCCTACTAGGTTCATCAACTTCATACCTATCAAAAATGATCCATTAATAAGCTTGATCAAGTCTTATTAACAACCACTTCCGATTAGCATGAAACCGAAGAACTTTCGTAAAACACTAAGTTACCTCAATGGGCATGTGCATATCCCCAACAATAAGTATATCATATTTCTTTTTGGCGGTAGTTAGAGGTAATTAAAAACTTCCAATAGTGAGTGTCGGAGATTCTTCAATAACATTTATACCATTCACTTGGAATTGTTTCTTCGAAAAGTGCACCGTGTGCTCATTACCATTGATATGAAAAGTGACTTTGCTTTTATTGCAATCAATAACAGCCCCTGCAGTATTCAAAAAGGGTCTACCAAGGATAATCGACATATTGTCGTCCACGGGCATCTCAAGAATAACAAAGTCCGTTATGATAGTAACATTTGCAACAACAACGGGCACATCCTCACAAATACCGATAGGTATGGCAGTTGATTTGTCAGCCATTTGCAATGATATTTTAGTAGGTGCGAGTTTATTCAAATCAAGTCTTTTGTATAAGGAGAAAGGCATAACACTAACTCCGGCTCCCAAGTCACACAAAGCAGTTTTGACATAGTTTCTTTTAATGGAGCAAGGTATAGTTGGTATTCCCGGGTCTCCATGTTTTTTGGGTACTCCATCCTTAAAAGAATAATTAGCAAGCATGGTGGAGATTTCAGCTTCAGGTATCTTTCTTTTATTAGTGATGATGTCTTTCAAGTATTTTGCATAAGGGGCCATCTTTAGGATATCAATCAAGCGGGTACGCAAAAAGACTGGCCTAATCATTTCAGCAAAGCGTTCAAATTCTTCATCATCCTTTTTCTTAGATGGTTTAGGTGGAAAGGGCATGGGTTTCTGAACCCATGGCTCTCTTTCTTTACCATGTTTTCTAGCCACAAAGTCTCTTTTATCATAACGTTTGTTTTTAGGTTGTGGGTTATCAAGATCAGCAGCAGGCTCTACTTCAACATCATTATCTAGTTCTTTATCATTGTTAGGTTGAGCATCTTCATGAACATCATCATTATCATTTTCATTATCACTAGGCGAATGCTCATTACCAGACTGAGTTTCAGCATCGGAAATAGAGTCATCATTATTATCAGGAGGTTTTTGTATCTCAGGTTCACTAGAGGTATGCAAAGTCCTATCATTTTTCTTTTTCTTTTTCTTTCTAGAAGGACTAGGTGCATCAGTATTAATTCTCTGAGAGTCTTGTTCAATTCTTTTAGGATGACCTTCAGGATAAAGTGTTTCTTGGGTCATTCTACCTCCTCTAGTTACTACTCTAGCAGCAAAATCATTCATATTATTATTCATTTCATCAAGCAATTCCTTTTGAGACTTAGCAACTTGTTCTAACTGAGTTTGAACCATAGAGGCATGCTTTCCTACACCTCTAACATCATTACTGATTCTAAACAACAAGTCACTCAAGCGAGCAATCATATCAGAATTATATTTCAATTGTTTCAGAACATGTGCATTAAATGACCTTGCTTCATAATATAGTTATCAAACTCATATAAGCATTGACTAGGATGTTTATTGTAAGGGATATCACCTTCATCAAACTTTAATAAAGAATTTACCTCTACCACCTGTGGAGGTCGTGGTGTGTCAAGGCCATGTATTTCTTCAATAGGTGGTAAATTCTTAACATCCTCAGCTTTAATACCTTTTTCCTTCATAGATTTCTTTGCCTCTTGCATATCTTCAGGACTGAGAAATAAGATACCCCTCTTCTTCAGAGTGGGTTTAGGCGGTGGTTCAGGAAGAGTCCAATCATCATAATTTTTCAATATGTTATTCAATAAATCCTCAGCTTGTTCAACAGTTCGTTCCCTGAAAACACAACCAGCACAACTATCTAGGAAGTCCCTAGAAGCATCAGTTAGTCCATTATAGAAGATATCAAGTATTTCATTTTTCTTGAGAGGGTGATCAGGCAAAGCATTAAGCAACTAGATAAGCCTCCCCCAAGCTTGTGGGAGACTCTCTTCTTCAATTTGCACAAAGTTAAATATTTCCTGTAAGGCAACTTGTTTCTTATGAGCAGGAAAATATTTTTCAGAGTAGTAAATCATATCCTGGGGACTACGCACACAACCAGGAGTAAGAGTATTGTACCATGTCTTAGCATCACCCTTTAATGAGAACGGAAATAACTTAATAATATAGTAATAGCGAATCTTCTCATCATGAGCAAAGAGGGTGGCTATATCATTCAGTTTAGTAAGATGTGCCACTACAGTTTCAGTTTCATAGCCATGGAAAGGATCAGATTCAACCAAAGTAATTAACTCTGGGTCGACAAAGAATTCATAATCCTTATTGGTAACAAAGATAGGTGAAGTAGCAAACTTAGGATCACATTTCATTCTAGCATTCAAAATCTTTTCATTATACTTGCGTAGCAATTTCTTAAGATCATTTCTATCCTTGCAAGAAAGAATTTCTCTAGCGATCTCTCCATCCAAAACATAACCTTCAGGTATCTTAGGCATTTCAAATCTAGGAGAGCTAGGACTAATAGGTGTTTCATAGTCATCAGTTTCAAAGGCTTCATCAGTTTCAGTAATCTCATCAGTTTCAGTATTTTCATTCTCTTTAGCTCTAGCAATTTGTTCATCAAGAAATTCACCTAGTGGCACATTACCATCAAGCATGGTACTAGCATCATCATAAGAATCATTCATAGCAGAAGTAGCATCATCAATAACTTGCGACATATCAGGATCACTAGCATGTGGTGGTGTTGCAAACTTACTCATAACAGAAGGTGAATCAAGTGCAGAGCTAGATGGCAGTTCCTTACCTCCCCTCATCTTAGAGGGAAAGATCTTAGTCTTTGGATCCTTTAGATTCTTCATAGTGATCAATTGATATAAATCCCAAGTGACTCAACAAATATAGCTATGCTCCCCAGCAACGGCGCCAAAAAAAGGTCTTGATAACCCACAAGTATAGGGGATCGCAACAGTTTTCGAGGGTAGAGTATTCAACCCAAATTTATAGATTCGACGCAAGGGGAGCCAAAGAATATTTGAGAGTATTAGTAGCTAAGTTGTCAATTCAACCACACCTGGAGATTAAATATCTGCAGCAGAGTGATCAGTAGCACAGTAGTATGATAGTTTAATAGCAGCGGTAACAGTAAGAGTAACAGTAGCGGTGATAGCAATAGTTTTGTAGCAGTTGGAACAGTAGCAGTAGCAATAGTAACTTAGCAAGAACAATAGGTTGAAAACTCGTAGGCACTGGATCGGTGAACTCGTTGGATGATATTCATCATATAACAGTCATAACCTAGGGCGACACAGAACTAGCTCCAGTTCATAAATGTAATGTAGGCATGTATTCCGTAAATAGTCATACGTGCTTATGGAAAAGAACTTGCATGACATCTTTTGTCCTACCCTCCCGTGGCAGCGGGGTCCATAAGGAAACTAAGGGATATTAAGGCCTCCTTTTAATAGAGAACCGGAACAAAGCATTAACACACGGTGAATACATGAACTCCTCAAACTATGGTCATCACCGGAAAGTATCCCGACTATTGTCACTCCGGGGTTTGCGGATCAGAACACGTAATAGGTGCATATGACTAGCAAGATCGGATCAAGAACATAGATATAATGGTGATAACATAAACGGTTCAGATCTGAAATCATGGCACTCGGGCCCTAGTGACAAGCATTAAGCATGGCAAGGTCATAGCAACATCAATCTTAGAACATAGTGGATACCAGGGATCAAGCCCTAACTAAACTAACTCGATTACATGATGAATCTCATCCAACTCCTCACCGACCAACAAGCCTACGAAGGAATTACTCACTCCCGGTGTGGAGCATCATGGAATTGGTGATGGAGAAGGGTTGATGATGAAGAAGACCAAAGATTCCCCTCTCCGAAGCCCCAAATGGGCTCCAGATCTGGCCTCCCGGGGAAGAACAGGAGGTGGCGGCGGCTCCGTATCGTAAAACGCGATGAAACTCTCTCCCTCGATTTTTTTCTCCAAAAATAGGATTTTATAGCGTCGGAATTAGGGTCAGTGGGGCCACGAGGTGGGCACAACCCACCAGGGCACGCCGGGGGGGGGGGGGCTGGCGCACCCTGGTGTCTTGTGCCCAGCCAGGGGCCCCCCTCCGGTGGTTCTTGGCTCCAGTATTTTTTATTTATTGTAAAATAAATCTCCAAAAAGTTTCGTCCAGTTCCAAGAACTTTTATTTCTGCACAAAAACAACACCATGGTAGTTCTGCTGAAAACATCATCAGTCCGGGTTAGTTTCATTCAAATCATGCAAATTAGAGTCCAAAACAAGGGCAAAAGAGTGAGGAAAAGTAGATACGACGGAGACGTATCACACATCGAGTATTCTAATAAATTATGATTAAGGTGTGTCTCTCTCAAATAGGTGTGTCCAGCAAAATGATGATTGTGGCATACTAAAAACAAAAGCAAAAACGAGCAACAGCAAATGACGCTCCAAGCAAAACGCATATCATGTGACGAATAAAAATATAGCTCCAAGTGACATACCGATGGATTGAGACGAAAGAGGGGATGCCTTCCGGGGCATCCCCAAGCCTAGACGCTTGAGTCTTCCTAGAATATTACCTTGGGGTGCCTTGGGCATCCCCAAACTTAGGCTCTTGCTACTCCTTATTCCTTCGTCCATCGTGATAACACCCAAAACTTGAAAACTTCAATAACAGAAAACTCAACAAAACTTCGTGAGATCCGTTAGTATAAGCAACATATCAAATACCTTAGGTACTGTTATAAATTGACTCACATTTCATTATTGCATAATAGGTACTGTATTCTAACTTCTCCATGGCTTATACCCCCCCCCCCCCCCGATATAATCCATAGCGTCATCAAAACAAGCAAACTATGCAAGCAAAAGCAGAATCTGTCTAAAACAGAATAGTGTGTAAAGATCCGTAAAGAACCTATACTCTTTAAATCTAAAAATTCTGAAAAATTAGGACAACCTGAAGCATTTTAATAGAAATACTTTGTAAAAATTTCAGATCAAAAAGACATTCCAGTAAAATCAGAGAAATTCTGCACTGGACGTTAAAGTTTCTATTTTTGCACCGTATCAATTCTACTCATATTGTAAGCCATCCCAAAGGCTTTACTTGGCACAAACACTAATTAAAACATAAAAAAACAATCATGTTAGCAAAAACAACCAGAAAGTATTGGGTTGTCTCCCAACAAGCTCTTTCTTTATAGCCATTAAGATAGGCTTGTAATAATTATGATGCTCTCATGAAAGATAATAATGGAAACATAAAGAGAACATCATGTAGCATGTGAAAAACACATTTAAGTCTAACATACTTCCTATGCATAGGCATTTTATAAGTAAAAAAATTATCAAGACAAGAAGTATCTAGCATCTGCATGTAGGAAGAATGAAGCATTAATAATTTTAACACAAAGAGAAGTAAGAGAGTAACATGAAAATTTCTATAACCATATTTTCCTCTCTCATAATAACTACATGTAGGATCGTGTTAAAATTCAACAATATAGCTCTCATATAAAATATTATCTCCATGATCCATATGCACACAAGTTTTACAATCTTCCAAGGTAGTGGGATCAACATTAACTAAAGTCATGACCTCTCCAAACCCAATTTCAATATTATTGCCAACATTATTATCCATAACATATTCATCATGAGGCTTAAATAAATTTTCAAGACCGAAAGAAACACCATGATTATCACCCTAATCATGATCATCAGCACAATTGATATTCATAGAATTTATATAAACAAAATTGCAATCATGCTTTTCATTCCAGGAACTATCGTGAATCGCTTCATAAATTTCACAATTTTCATATTCACGATTTTCAAGCAAGACCTCATAAAGATAATCTACTGCACTCAACTCACTAGAAATTGGTTCAACATAATCGGGTCTTTTGAAAATATTAGCAAGGGGATGAGGATCCATTTATCTTATTTTTCTTGCTTTTTTACTTTTTGTTTGTGTGAGAAAAAAAAGATAACATAACTGGACAAGCAAGCAAATAGAAATATTTTTGTATTTTTGATTTTTATGAAGAAAACTAAATATAACAACAAATAAAAAGAAGAACAAGTGAATCATAATTTGTGTGAAGTTACTTGATAGTTGGTGATAATATTCCCCAGCAATGGCGCCAGAAATCCTTCCTAATACTTGTGATCTTCGTTGGGTTTTCCGTGAAGAGGAATGGGTAATTGCATCACAATACGTATAAGTAGTTCCCTCAGTTAAGAACCAATGTTTATCGAACCAATAGGAATATCAATCAACAACCGTCTTCAGCGGCTGCACACAAAAGAACAAACACTTGCACCCAACGCGGGCAAGAGGGTTGTCAATCCCCTTGGACTCGTTATTTGCAAGCAAGTGAAGTGTGTAGATAATAGTAGATAAGTATAAATTGCAAAATAAAATAAAAAGTAAATAATTGCAGCAAGGTAATGATAGGATTTGTAAATATATAAGTGAATAGACCCGGGGGCCATAGTTTTCCCTAGTGGCATCTCTCATGAAGGCAACATACGACGAGTAAACAAATTAATGTTGGGCAATTGATAGAAAAGGGCATAGTTATGTGATATTCAAGGCAATGATCATGTATATAGGCATCACGTCCATAAGCAAATAGGCCGACTCTTGCCTGCACCTATTACTATTACTCCACCCATCGACCGCTATCCAACATGCATCTAGAGTATTAAGTAAAATAGAGTAATGCTTGGAGAACGATGACATGATGTAGACATTGAGAATTCAATTAATATGGACTAAACCCATCGTTTTATCCTTAGTGGCAATAATACAAAGACGTGTCTTGTCCTTTTCTGTCATTGGGATATAGAACACCACTAGATTGAACCCACTACAACGCACCCCTCTCATCAAAGAAGTATCAATCTAGTTGGCCAAACTATTTCAATAAATCGGAGAGGATTACGAAGCTATAACAATCATGCAAATAAAATACCAGCAAGTATCAATATCTTTTCATGAATAATCTGAACATAAACCCACAATTCATCGGATCCCAACAAACGCACCGTATAAAAGAATTACATCGGATAGATCAAAGCAAAGATGCGATGATCATTATATTGAAGATCAAGAGAGAGAGAGAGAGAGAGAGAGAGAGAGGGCGATCTAGGTACTAACTACGAACCCGTAGGTATGTGGTGAACTACTCACACAAAATCATGAGGGCAGCAAGGTTGATGAAGAAGCCCTCCGTGATTGACCCCCCCTCCAGCAGGGTACCGGAATGGAGCTCCAGATGGGATCGTGGCGGAACAGAGACTTGCGGCAGTGGAAAAAGTATTTCGGGATGCCCTTTGGGGTTTTTGGAATATATGTGAATTTATAGGCCAGAGAACGGGGTCAGGAGGTCCACCAGGGAGGGACAACCCATCAGGGCGCGCTGACCCCCCTGGGCGCTTCCTCTTGGCTTGTGCCTCCCTCGTGCGGCCTCCGGTCTTCTCCCAAAGCTTCCAGGTCTTCTTTTGGTCCAGAAAAAATCATAAAAATGTTTCGGGGCAATTGGAGTTCGTTTGGTACTGTAAACCTGAAAAGACAAAAACATGCAGAAAACAGCAACTGGAACTGGGCACTGGGTCAATAGGTTAGTGCTCAAAAATAATATAAATTGGTAAATAAATACTCAAAAAGTATCCTAGAATGATAATATGTCAACAAGGAACAATAAAAAATTATAGATACGTTGGAGACGTATCACTGCCACGCGTTGCATCTTTATTGGCCAGGAGGTGTCGTGCGGACGACTGTTTGAGTAGACGGGAGCCATGTGAGCGGTACCCTTGGTAGGCTCATCGGGAAGCGAGCCCTTTGACCCGATCACCAACATTTCACACTGAACACCCGTGTGTAGAATGAGAGCAATGGTTCCTTCGTAACTAAGCCAAGTGAAAATTTGGCGCGAAGGATTGGTGGATCGCATCATCGCAAACGATTCAGTCTGATGACCCGTGTGCTTAGTAAATGCAATTTGGTAAGATTTGCATCTATCGTATTGGGTAAATTGCCATTTGTCAAATTGGAAACATTGGCATTTGTCAACATTGTAGCACTGACATTTGTCAAATTTTGCAGGAACAAAATCACTAGTACGGTGTAATTTTGCAACTGAAATTCAGTAAACATAGATTTCATTCATAGATTAAGGAGTGGTTCTTTATACAAAACAGTTCAACTCAACATCTAAACCAAACAAACTTCTCCCCAGTTGTTGCCAACCACGCACTGAAATAGCTAGTTCAAGTATATATACTAGCTAATTTAAAGTACGCGGTACAATTCAACCTTATCTATAGTTAGATGAACTGAACAAAATAGCCCCTAAATACTACTATGGAGGGGCTTTGTACTAGTTCCAGCAGCCTCTCTCCTCTGCCAAGCGCGCTCAGTAAGAGCCGGAGGAGGAGGAGCCTACTGACGAGATGGAGGAGTCGAATCCGTCGCCCTCTACTGCTGCCCTCCGCCGCTCCTCACGCGCCTCCTCGAAGCGGCGGGACTTGGTGTAGATCTCCGCATTCCGTGCCACTACTGTGGCCACACCGACGGTGAGCTTCATTGCGTGCGCGACCTGGCGCTCCTCCTCTTCATCTAGGAAGTTGATGTAGCGCGCAATTTTGCTGACGCAAAAGCTGAGCGGTTGGACTTTGGCGGCCTCCTCCTCCTCCCGCCTTCAAGCCACGGTGGCGGAGCGGGTGATGACCCCGGTGGCTGACCGCGGGGCGGCAGCCAAGGCTGTTGCTGGCAGGGTGGCCGCAACGGCGGCCGGTGGTGGGGTGGCGTCCACGGTGGCTGGCGGCAGCAGCTGACTTCGGGCAGCGGTGGCGGAGCATGTGATGGGTGCCGTGCGCACAACCAACAGGGTCGCCACACGCACTACACGTTTCCGGGAACTACGCCGCCGATGCGGTGCAACCTCCCAACTGGAGTTGTCCGCTTGAGGAGTGGCTGACTGACGATGACGGGCCGGTTCCACTGGAGATTACGGGGAGAAGAAAGCTACAGAAGTTACGGGGAGGGAGGAGATGAATGCGATGTGGAGTCGTTGGCCGTGAGGGTTTATAAAGCAGGCCGACAAGCATTGGGGGTTTGGGGGATTTCGCGGAGCCGGACGGGAACTTGCACGGGTGTGAGTGGGAACCTGCATGGTTGCGCGGGAACTGGCTCACCGACGCCTTTTCGAGACGATGCTTGGCCAAACGAAAAGCCTGTTCGGTGCCAAAGCGTGCACTAGAATCCTCGGGCAGGAATGCGGTGACAAGACGTGACGGAGGAGGAAGAAATGATAAGTACACAAATGATTAATAATAATAAAACGTTTGCATTTTATTACATAGCGAACACTACTTCTCTACGCACCGTCGCGAATCGCTCAATCATGAGGTTGCTCTCAGTTTAGGCGGCCGCGGCGCGCTCTACTCGCATGCTCTGTCGGCGTCCATCCATGCGTGAAAGACCACGTACGTTTGGGGCGCCATACGCATGCGGTTGCGCAGCGCCCAATGTCACCATGCAGTTACGTGAGCTACGATGCAGTTAAGCGCTGTAAAACTGCCATGCGGACGTGCCAAAATTCCAGGACATTCTGGGGCACACCCACTTAATCCCGTGGCCATTTACCTTCATCCCTTCTACCTTCTGATCGCGCCACACAACACAAGAATCACACCCACGACGGCAATTATAGAGAGGATGCACTCTTAATCTCTTCAACCTTCCTACTCGGATCCAATGGCGGCAATCCCAATAGCTGCCGGCGTCGAGCTGCAGTTCACCATCGTTGTCAAAGTTGACACCCACATCAGGAACACGGACCTCTCGGTGGTGTACACCAACGACCCGGTCGCGGTGGAGAACTCCATCGACAATATTGAGCAGCTTCTTGCTGATGATGACAAGTACAAAGTGGTCGACTTCGACCTCGAGTACACCGACAGTCGTGCCGGGTATGATCAGAAGGTTGTCGTCGCCCAGTTTGTGTGTGCGCCATCACGTCCTCATCTACCACTATTGCCTGGCCACAAGGCGTTGCGAGTGTTTCGCCAGGTTTGTCAACAACCCCGACTACAGGTTCGCAACAGTGGACACCACCAACGATCTAAAGGTGCTCAAGACTTCGGGCTTGGCTTGCCAGAAGCTTGTCGACATCCAAGGGCAGTATAGGGTCTGGGGAAGCAATAAGAAGAGGAACTCCCTGGTTGACCTCTCCAAGGCCATCATCGACCCCTACTACAGAGACATGAAGGCCGAGTCCGACAAGGACAAGCCTCTCTGGCACAAGGCCTGGGTGAACAAAGTGGATGAAGAACACGTCAAGTACGCGGCCAAGGACGCATACACAAGCTACGAGATGTACAGGAGGATCGTTGACATGAGGAAGTGCCTCCTTCCTGCAGACGGCGAGGGATAGCCACAAGCAGAGCAGTGAAGGCAACTGTCGTCACGAGAAGTACATGTTTTCATGATCGTCTACTTCTTGTAATTTTTTATTGAGGAATGTACATGTGTTGTGTAGTCACTTATGTAATTGGATGTTCAATTTATTTATGCAACTATGTTGTTGTTCTGTAGACAGAGCATATATAGATGTTGTGCAAGCAGAGCAAATCCATCTCACACGCTTAAACTAAGGAACATGCCAGCGATGATTTCATCAATCGCTGACAATTGTTTACCGGCAATCGTTTGCCCACAACACACACAACTTGTGAGGAGGAATCGTCCATGTTATTATCTATCTTGCCACACGATTCTGATTACTGACATGTTTGTCGGGTATCACACACACCTTCTTACGCTAGATCGTTTGTGTTTTGCTGGATCAGTGAAAACAGTTTATCCGACTGAACTGTATGCCGTACATCGCACACATCTATATTTGGTTATCCATTTGTGTTATTTTGGCTAATCGCAAACAGTTCATGAGGACCAACTGTATGCCATGTATCGCACGCATATGTATTTGGTTAACCGTTTATGTTATTTTGGCTAATCGCAAACAGTTCAGTTGGATCAATTGTTTGTCGCGTATCGCACACACAATTCTTTTCTGAATTGTATTTGATGGACCTGCTATCGCACACAGTTCACATTATTGGCGCCGGCGCTAGAACTATATCGTTTGCGATTGATGCATCACACACAGTTTGGTCAAAGGGTCTCGATTGATGTCTCATCTTAGCACCTTCGTGCAGTAGTGCATGTCTTTACTTTCCGTGGCTATACTCGTAGATTTGCATGTGTAGGATGTGCTAGACTTGCTAAAACTTGCCAACTTATAAAATTGGGAAAAGTTTAGGTTTTAATTTAGTCAATTAGTCTAATCACCCCCCTCTAGACATACTTTGGATCCTACATCAGCGGGGCATGACCTCCACCACGCCCGCTACCGGCATGCCCACCACCACGTCCACCAGCAGTATGCCCTCATGACGGCCTTCTGATTCTTGAGCATTTCTGCTTTTGCGGCTGATACGTCTCCAACGTATTTATAATTTTTGCTTGTTCCATGCTGTTATATTATCATTCTTGGATGTTTTACAATCATTTTGTTACAACTTTATATCATTTTTTGGGACTAACCTATTGACATAGTGCCAAAGTGCCAGTTGCTGTTTTTGCTTGTTTTTTACTTCGCAGAAAATCAGTACCAAACAAAGATGAAATGTTGCGGGGATTTTTGTGGATTTTTTATGAACCAGAAGAAACCAGATGGGCCAAAGAACACCAGAAGAGGGGGCCCAGGGTGGCCAGCACCCACATGGGCGCGCCAGAGGCCCCCTAGCGCGCCCTGGTGGGTGCTGGGCACCTCGGGCACCCCCTCCACTGCCTCCGACGCCTATAAATTCCCAAATATTCATAAACCCCAAAAAATAACCCTAGACTCTCCGCTCCTCCGCCGCAACTCTCTGTATCGACAAAAACCAATCTGGAGACGTTCCAGTACCCTGTCGGAGAGGGGAATCCATCTCCGGTGGCCATCTTCATCAACCCGGCGGAGGCCATGATGAGGAGGTAGTAGTACACCCTCGGGGCTGAGGGTATGTACCAGTAGCTATGTGTTCAATCTCTCTCTCTCTCTCGTGTTCTTGAGATGTCACGATCTTGATGTATCACGGGCTTTGTTAATATAGTCAGTTCACATGATGTTATTCCCTCTCTATCTTGTTGTGATGAATTGAATCTTTCCCTTTGAGATCTCGTTATGTTGGATTGATTATTGGATTTGAGAACACTTGATATATGTCTTGCATGCGGATACCCGTGGTGACAATGGGGTGTTCTATTGATTCACTTGATATATGTTTTGGTACTCAACTTGCGGATTCCCGCGGTGACATTGGGGTAATCTATGCATAGGGGTTGATACACGTTCTTGTCCTACTTTCTCCGATAGAAATCTTGGGGCACTCTTTGAGGTTCTTTGTGTTGGATTGAGTATTATGAATCTGAAATTGTTTGATGCGTATCGTATAATTAACTCATGGATACTTGTGGTGACATTGGAGTATCTAGGTGACATTAGAGTTGGTTGATGCGTATCATATGGTGTTATTCTAGTACGAACTCTTAGATAGATCGATCGTAAAGGATAACTTGGTTATATTAGTACGAATTCTTGGATAGATCGATCGGAAAGGATAACTTGGTTATGTTAGTACGAACTCTTGGATAGATCGATCGGAAAGGATAACTTTAAGGTGGTTTCATACCCTACAAACAATTCTTCTTATGCTCTCCGCTAGATAAGACCTTTGGAGTGATTCTTTGTTGCACGTTGAGGGATGGTTATGTGATCCAATTATATTAGCATTGTTGAGAGATTGCACTAGCGAAAGTACGAACCCTAGGCCTTGTTTTCAAGCATTGCAATACCGTTTGTGCTCACTTTTGTCACTTGCTACCTTGCTGTTTTTATATTTTCAGATTACAAAAACCAATATCTACCATCCATATTGCACTTGTATCACCATCTCTTCGCCGAACTAGTGCACCTATACAATTTTCCATTGTATTGGGTATGTTGGGGACACAAGAGATTTCTTGTATTTGATTGCAGGGTTGTTTGAGAGAGACCATCTTCATCCTACACCTCCCACGGATTGATAAACCTTAGGTCATCCACTTGAGGGAAAATTGCTACTGTCCTACAAAACTCTGCGCTTGGAGGCCCAACAAAGTCTACAAGAATAAAGTTGCGTAGTAGACATCAGCAGCCTTCACTTTCATGCGACAATTTTACCGTGTTGCGGAGGATCGTCCACCCCCGTCGTATCACGCAGGGTCTTCTTCGACTCCATGTGTCGGCAGCGGGAGGGAAGAAGAGAGCGAGGAAAAGGGTGGGAACTGGGTGGAGAGCGGCGAGATGAAGAAGAGAGTGCGAGATTTGGCCGCGGACATAGTGTGGCCAACTACAAAAGCACCGGCTTTGCCTTAGTTTTGGGTAGGCCTAGGGTGTCGAAGTCCTACCTGGCTCGTATCCAGACTCCCGCATAGCTCCCTCCCCAAGGTTTGGTTCTGTAATGCGGAAATCATGGTACGGACTACTCCACGGATCGATGGGGTTGGCGCTGGATGGCCCATAGGGTCCGGGCAGTTGCGTCTGAACCGATACATGCAATTGAGGGTCGACGTTGTAGGTGCCCTAAATATAATTTGTTGGCACATCCATTAAAATTGCAATCAAGCACTACTAGGGAAAAGCCTATAGGTGGAGGATTAGCAGTAGCGCGGCCTAAGGGACAACGTTGCTGCTATTTAGCAGTAGCGCTAGCAAGGAGAAAGCGCTATAGGTAGCACTTAGCAGCAGCGCGCGCATTTTTCGGACACGCTACTACTACAAGGCCCCTAGGCTGGCTATAGTAGCAGCGCGACCGCTAAAAAATGCGCTACAACTAACACTATATCAGTAGCGCTGGTAGACTATCCACGCTATTACTAAGATGGCCCCAATGTACCCACCAGGTTATGCATAGTAGCAGCGCGCCTTAGTGTGACGCGCTACTACTAAATCTATAGCAGTAGCACGGTTCGCCGCCCCGCGCTACTGCTATTCTACCCTTATCCTCTTCCTCGCACGTGTTGCTCACTCTCCCCTCCACACTCTCTATCTATCTCACTCTCATTGTGCCGTCGTTGCCGCACCGTCGCCGTCGCCGCCGTTGCCGCACCGCCGTCTCCTCCATTGTCGTAAGCCTCCTCCCCCCACGCCCTCCTCTCTCCTCCATCCCCGCCCTCCTCCCCCGGCCCTCGCCCTCCTCCTCCCTCCATCCAGTCCTTTCTTCCTCCTCCGGCCGCCACCCCTTCTCCCTCCTCCGGCCACCGACCCTCTTCCCTCCTCCCTCCACTTCCCTCCCTCCCTCCTCCCTCTGTTCTTATAGAATGTAGGTATTTTTCTTTTAGAATGTCCAATGAATTGGTAGAACTTGCTTGTAGAATATAGTTTTTTTATAGAATAGACAATTTTAGGTATCAAATTTCCTAGGAATTCACTAAGAAATGTATTGGAATGGTATATGAGAAATTTTTAGGTATCAAATTTCCTAGGAATTCACTAATATAAATTTGTAGTAAAAATATTAGGTCTAGAAATTTTTAGTAAAAAAATCATGTCTAGAAATTTTTAGTAAAACAAATTAGGTCTATTTGGACATGTGTGTATGTTATTGCAGGGAACACCTCCGAGTGGCCTATGTTTTGCCGGAATGTTGATTCATTTCCGTTCTGGCAAATTTCAGGCGCTCGATATGTCCTGTTTTTAGAAAAGGTCATGCCGGAATTTTGGCATGACTTGTGCTAGAAAGTAGGAAATATCGAGTGTCCGTGATTTGGTAGAACAAGAATTAGATGTCATTTTGGCAAAACATAGGCCATTTTCATGCCATCACTCCATAAATGCAATGTTAATTGACTTATGCTTATTAGGGTACTTTTAGTCTGTCGGAGCTCCTTGTGTGACTTTCATGTCTGTTCTTGATGGAGGAAACCCGAATGTTGTCGTGGGGGTCGTTTCCTCTTCTTCGTCTCCTCGTAATATATACCTTGGTATAATGCACGAGAGAAGAAGAGGAAGTGACCAACACCGACGGGCGAAATATCAGAGGAAGAATCCCAACTGTTGTCGTGGGGGTCGCTTCCTCCTTCGTTCCCGTGTGCTAGAGGTTTTGGTAATGCACGTGGGAACAAAGGGAGGTGCGACCATCACCGACGGTCGAAATATTAGTGTGAGGGAGTGTCCACCAACATACACCACCATATCAGTGTGAGAGAGTGTGCACCATATAAACCATGAGATATGATAGTTTTTCAAGGAAGCCTCGACAGACCGAGTGTGAGTACTGCGACGAGGATCAGGGTATGTGCGACATGCCTCACCTGCGAAACGGTAGGTTCTTCACCATCAAGCTGGACGAGACCTTCGATGTTTTTACGGTACGCAACAATGACAAGTATTTTTTGTAATTAATCATGACTTTTGTTTCTTTGCTTCAACGTGTAATTTCCGTTTTTTATAATTCGACTAATGCATCCCCTGCCATGCAAGACGGTATGTCTTGGAGAAGCTCGGTTTCCAAGAAAGTGATGGAGACGAGGAGCGCTAAGCTGAGGACTAAACAGGGTCATGCATTTCTGGTTAAACTGTACAATGCAGTTAATCACTCACATTTTGGTTGCTCGGAAGCTCTAGCCAAGGCATACGAATTTCAGGAGGATATGCACATAACCTTAGATATTCGTCCTGAAGATGATATTGAAGATAATATCGACATTTGGGTGGATGTGGATATGCTTCCATTTTTACCTCCATGTGAGTTTGTCAACCATATTTGTTAAGTCATTTATATTGTTTATTTAAAAATAGTTGATGTTCATCCCTACTTAACTTGTTTATTTTTAATTGTCAGCTTATTTCTCTTCTTCAACAAATACTCAAAAGATAGTAGACCAGACCTACTACAGTCCTGGCTCCGATCTGCTAACTTGGTTAGTGAAACATCATCTGATCTCATTTATTGATGATGTTCATAATTTTAAGATCAATTATGAAGATATTGGCGAAAGTTATTCTGAATACGTGCCACTAGTGCGAGTTGAACCATGATAACTTCCATGTAGATAGTAGGGTAAGATTATTTTTTATTATTGTGTCATTAATTAGTCCATCTTTTGCATACATAAATTTTTCTTAAGCAAAACTAGATTGCTAACTATGTTATTATTATGTTCTTCAACAAAAATTGCCGTCAGAGGTTGTGCCTGAACTGATGTTTCTAGAAGGTCATTTGAATATTATCAGCTTAAGGCCACGGTTTCCTACATGTTTTCGCAATGCATACTCGGTTTCTAGAAGGGATGAAAGCCTGAAACTCAAAGGATTTAGCAAAATAATGAAAGACCACAGACAACCACTTGGCGGAGGCGCGAAGGATTTGCGCAGGCCACATGTCGGAGATAGGTGGATCTCTATTCTTCACAATGAAGTGGGAGGAGCTTAACTGTTTTATGCTATTTTACCTAGGAGAGAGTAGTAGGTTCTACCTAGGAGAGAATAGTATGCGCTAACTAAGAGACATGACCTTTTCTTGTTTATGACATTGTGTAGTAACGGTTAACTTGTCATGAGTTGTTAGATGATTAAGATGATGATAAGTTGTTATGTGACTAAGGATAATGAGTTATTAGATGACATAGATTAGATTAAAGTGGATGGGTGCATGTGATTAAGTTGTGTCAGTAGGAAAATATGATGTTACGACGGCACACAAGTGTCGAATAAAGGATCCTTTATTCGACACTTGTGTGCCGTCGTAACATCATATTTTCCTACTAATTCAACTTGATCACTTGCACCCATCCACTTTAATCTAAATGTTGTTCTTGCACAATTATTATTGATGTTGTATATTAATATGTATAACCGTGTGTAAATACAATATAAAAAAATACGCATGATTAATAGTAGCAAGGGGAATAGAACCTCGCTGCTAATATTTAGCTGTAGCGTGTGATCGGACCCTTGCTACTGATACGTTTAATACCAGTAGCGCGGGTCCGTCCAACGCTACTGCTAACTGTTAGCAGTAGCGCGGCCGCCCGCGCTACTGATACGGGAAAAGCCCGCGCTACTAATGGGCTTTTGTCTAGTAGTGAAGTTGTACTTCAATTAGTTGAAGTATATGTATGGTAAGTTATAAAGAGTGCTTAGCTGCCAAGCGTTACATCATAACTAATTAGTTAATTAATTAATTAATTAATGTAAAAATGAACATACCCTTTAATGTGATGGATTCTATGTTCGAGTAGACGCGTCCCTTTCTTCGTAAAAAAACTTAAATGATAATGCCCACACGTGTGGCACGAGGCAACATGGTCCACACGCCTCCATAATCATTAATCTTGCCACATCAAACATATTACATCAGCGAAATCTTTTTGGTTTTTGGACTTTAAAATGTTTTATCTCTTAAATAAAAAAATCCGTTTTCATCATTAAATTCGTCTCGACGAGATCTTCAAAACTAGATCCCATATTGATATGTTTTGACGATCTTTTTTTGGGGCCAAAAGTTGCCATGGTGTTTATACTGAAGTTGACATAATGTTTACAATAAAGTTGCCGCGACATTTTCATCTAGTTTTTTCATCTAGATTTAGAGCTACCATTGTATTTCGACTACTTTTCATGGCAATTTTAATTAATTGACCATGACAAATTTTAGTAATTAACAACGGTAAATTTAATTCATGGATCATGGCAATTTTTAGCAATTTATCATGGCAAATTGAGTTTATAGATCATGACAATTTTAGTATTTTGACCATGACAATTCTAGTATTTTGAACATGGAAAATATTTTTTATGAACCATGGCAAATTTTAGTGCATGTATCATGGCAAATTTAAGTAATTCACCATGACATATTTTAGTTTATGGTTCATGGCAAATTTGAGTCATTGACCATGCATTTTAAAAGTGATTGACGACAGCTTTCTTTTTTACTTATGAACCATATCAGATTTATTTCATAGATCATGGCAAATTTTAGTAATTCATCATGGCAAGTTTAGTTTCTTAATTCCCTTTTTTTACAACATGTAAAAATCTACTTTAAACGTAGAAGAAAAAGTAGTTGAAATATATCATGGCAACTTCAGTATAATCATGATGACAATTTATGTGCAATAGACATGACAACTTTTAACCCAAAAAATCGTCGAAACATATCGATATGAGATCTAGTTTCGAAGATCTCGTCGCGACGGATTTAATGATGAAAACGGTTTTCCAATCGGTTTTTTTATTTAAGAGATAAAACATTTTAAAAACCGAAATGGCGAAAGATTCTCACTTACATCATCAATTTCACCACTTTTGCATGCGTGCGGTGACATGACCCAATCTGTGGTCATGGGGCGTGTCATCGGGTGTTGTTCCCATCACACATGTGGTGGTTATCGGCGTCAAAAAAAGAGGCACATCTTTTTCTTCACTCCACATATATAAGGGAACTATAGAATATGTTTTATTTTTTCGGGTAAAATATAGAATATGTTAGTACTTGAAGAAATTGCAGGAGACGGCCATGATCAAAACTTGCCGTGAAACACAAACACAACCCGACCTGCACACATGGTATCCCCAATTACTGGGAAGTAAGGATCCCCAAAAATCCTGTCCCCAACATGTGGGGAGGAAGTGGATATATAACAGGGAAACCTACGCCCCCCATCTTCTTGAGTCTGCACCCCATCCTCAGATGCAGATGCACCCACCCTCTCTCGTAGTCGTAGCAGAGCGCAGCAAAACTGTCCGTTACCCAGGCAAGAGCGAGAGGGGCGTCCACATGCACATCCACAGGTGGTGGTGCTATATCGTTGCAAAAAAAAAAAAAAAAAAAAAAAAAAAAAGGTGGTGGTGCTATAACCGCTGCACAGCGTGGGAGAAAAGTCATGCTAATAACTCCATCCACCCCGCAGCCAGCACAGAGCACACGAGACAGTGGCAACTAGTAACGTCTCCCTCCCTCGCCGTTTCCTTTCCAGCCACGACGAAAGCGACGGAGGGGGATAAAATCCCAACCCCAACCCCAGGGCGTCGCTGTACTGTCCAGGGAGGGAGCAGCAGCAGCACTTCACTTGCAGCGGAAGCGTCGGTGCTATCCACTCCACTCCGCGACGCCATAGCTATACCGGAACGACGGCCAGCCTGCTCACGGTACCGGTGTTGGTGGAGAGACGAGGTATGTCCTTGCTTTCTCTTGTTTCGTCCTTCCTTGGATGAGTTTGCTACTTGGTTGGCTTCTTTCGCCCGGTTTCCTGCCCTCCTTGTGCTCAGATCTGCCTCCCCAGGCTTCGATTTTTCTTTCTTTTTCTTCCTTCCTTCCTTCGTCCCGGGGAGACGTGCATGTATACCACCAGATTGCTCCGTCATTTCTCTTCCGTTTCGTATGGATGACCAACAATATAAATATGGATAAATCCATTTGTTTCTCTCAAATATAGCACTATTTTGGACTGGTATCAGGTGCTAAAAGAAACCACTCAATTGCACAACAGAGGGAAGATACCGTTTTCTTTCATTATATATATGTACACACACACACACACACTTTTCATTATACACACACACGCCATTTCATTATACTTTTTCTCGAGTGACAATTCAAATTAGTACTATCAAACCTAACCTACTCTTTTTTTCTCAACCGACAAATTAAATTAATATTATACCTAACCCAAACCTAACTAGCCCAACTCACAAATTAAATTATTCAACTTGACGCGACTGCCGTTTCAAGATTTCAACCATGGGGTTTCACTTCGCACCCACCGTTTCCTCATGGAATTAATTCATGCAAACTTATCACCTTCTCACCTGTAACGCCTTATTTTCCGTAGAGGTTCTTTTATTTTAAGGTGCTAGCACATGGGCCAATCATCCCAAATACGACTGCAATCCAAGCCTCTCTTGGTATATATTGATTTCAATATAATACGACATATATAATTCTAATGCTATAACTTTTGTGACATACTATAATTTATATTACATTATTAGTAAAGTGACGACCTAGAGATACGTGCAGTACCTATAAACCGGAAAGGAGGGTATTTTGTGTCGTGATGTTGACGGCCCAAATTTTCTATTGTCCATCCAGCACGCAAACTCCTTTTTACCGGTGGCGGGATGTACCGGCTAACCATCTGCCGTTTGTCCACTTTGCGATTCGTGCGCTTTGGTGGCCCACATCTCACGTATATTAGTGTATTCCCAAAGAGCATGGTGTATTCAACATTGTGTCACATCAGATAGCAGGTCCATGTGAGTGATAAAGTAGTACTTGATGCATGCCCGATCCATTCTCTCTTCTGGTTCACGTAAAGGTGCATCCACATGTGAGATTAAATCCTGCCTTTTATTTTCTCTTTAGCAATTTCATTCATTCATATCTTTAAAACTATAATCCCATTTTAGAAACATTTTATATATTTGAACTCCTGGCGCCAAGACCTTTAGAACAAGATCAATCTTGAATGCATTCAAACATGTTTAAATTTCAATGTTTCAAATGAGTGAAATCAGTTTTCTGAAATAAGTGAAACAAGTTCTTTGAATTGAGTGAAACCAATTGTTTTGAAATGGGAAATTTTTTGTTTTTCATGTATATGAAACATATTTCAGTGCAAAATATGTGAAACTTGTTATTTAAAAAATGTGAAACTAGTTATTAAAAAAATGTGAAGCGGATTATTTCCAACCAGTTTTAAAAATAAGTGAAATCTATCATTGAAACAAGTGAAATTGTTATTCCAATTTAGTGATTGGAATGTATTTTTCTAAAACTAGTGAAATTAATGAAATCTATCTTTTGTAATTAGTGTAATCAGTTTTTTGAAACAAGTGGAATATAGTATTTTAATTGAGTGAGTGTAATGCGTTTTGAATTGAGTGAAATGTGAGAAATAAGATACTTGAAAAAAAAAGAAATATATCCATTGTTCTATGAAACTGTCTATTTCAATGTTTGAAACTGATTTTTGTGATGAGTGAAATACGTTTCAAGATATTTCATAAATAAGAAGTGAAATTAGTATTAGAGATTTTTTAAAAGAGTGAATCAGTTTTCCAAATCAGTGAAATGTGTTTTTTCAAACTAGTGAAATACTGATTTGGGAATGAGCGGAATTATATTCTTTGAAATGAGTGAAATCTATCTTTTGTAAATGAGTGTAATTTGTTTTCTGAAACTAGTGAAATCTATCTTTTGGAATGAGTGAAATCAGTTTTTTCAAACGAGTGAAACATAATATTACAATTCAGTGAGTGTAATGTGTTTCTCTAAATTGAGTGAAATCTAATTATGTAATTGAGAGTAATGTGTTTTCTAAAATGAGTGAAATTAGTTTTCAGATCTATATTTTTTAATGAGTGAAATCAAATTTTTTAAAACGAGTGAAATGTAGTATAGTATTTCAATTGAGTGAGTGTAATGTGTTTTCTGAAATGAGTGAAATATATCTTTTGAAAATGAGTGTAATGTGTTTTTTGAAATTAGTGAAATCTATTTTTGGAACGAGTGGAATTTGTTTTCTTAACTGATATTTTTGAAATGAGTGAAATCATTTTTCTGAAATTGTTTTTTTGGTGTGTGGAAATATGTTAAATGGGTTATTTCAAATACGTTCAAATGATTATTTAAAATATATGAAACTGGTATTTATGAAATACATGAAACATATTTCAATGTGTTTGTCATGTTGTTTATTCAATGTGTGAAACTGATGTTTGTGAAATACAACTAGAACTGAAATATGAAAACTATAAAATTCAAATTGTTCAAAATATATCCAAGATCGGTCTTGTTTCAAAGGTCTTGTCGCCCTGAATTTAAATATATAATTTTTTTCAAAAACAGAGTTTAGATTCAAAGCATATTTATCATCCAAATTTTTTCCAAAGAAATTAAATAGAGGTCTTGCGTGGGAAGAGAGAGAGGGATAATATATGTACCATGCATGCAAGTGTACTTTCCCCTGACAAAAGCTGTTGCATGCAAAGGGACCCACACTTGTATTACGAGTGTATAGAGCTGGGGCTGCAATTACTAGTTTATACGGACGGAGACTGCACAGATCTTGACGAAATGGATGAAGGATGGATCCAACACCGGTACATCCTGGCTCCGGTAAAATTACTTATTCGCCATCCAGCATCTCATAGCTGATTGAGAGTTGATGGGAATAGGTGTCTGGTTTGCCTGCACTGGAATCACAATCTCATAGCTGATTGAGGGTTGATGGGAATAGGTGTTTGGTTTGCCTGCACTGGAATCACAATCTCAGGTAGATTTGGTTGCTGTAGCTGTCCAATTGGAATTATGCTATTTCAGCTTCATTTCTGTAGCTGTCAGATATGGGTGGTCTCCATATCCCATGGTTTCTCTCATGCTAACTTTCTTTCTTAGGCTATCTTCACAATAAATATTAACCAATGCCTGTTACTTCTGATCACTGTTTTTCCTTTCACATCTTTGTGCTGAAAGGCCCAATTTAGACCAGACATTAGCATATTGGATTCAAGAAAAACATTTTTTTGGGAATTACATATATACTTTCCAGGTGGGAAAATGGGCAAGGGCCGGGCCGTCACCCCCCAGGTGGCGCGCCGTATCGTGATCTGGATACGGTGGCAAGTGAGCGAGGATCGGGTCGTCGCATCCTTAGTGGCGCGCTACATCGGCGCCCGGGTGTAGTGGAAATTGAGCAAGGGTCTTCGCATTTGACTCGACGAGTGCGAAGGGTAAGGAAGCTGGCCGAGCCTAGGAGGATTTGCTTAGGTAGCTGGAACGTAGGGTCTCTGACAGGTAAGCTTCGGGAGGTAGTTGATACAGCGGTGAGGAGAGGCGTTGATATCCTTTGCGTCCAAGAGACCAAATGGAGGGGACAAAAGGCGAAGGAGGTGGAGGGGACCGGCTTCAAGCTGTGGTACACGGGGATGGTTGCAAACAGAAATGGAGTAGGCATCTTGATCAGCAAGAGCCTCAAGGATGGAGTGGTAGACGTCAAGAGACGTGGGGACCGGATTATCCTGGTCAAGCTGGTAGTTGGGGACTTAGTTCTCAACGTTATCAGCACGTATGCCCCGCAAGTAGGCCACAATGAGAACACCAAGAGGGAGTTCTGGGAAGGCCTGGAGGACATGGTTAGGAGTGTACCGATTGGCGAGAGGCTCTTCATAGGAGACCTCAATGGCCACGTGGGCACATCTAACACAGGTTTTGAAGGGGTGCATGGGGGATTTGGCTATGGCATCAGGAATCAAGAAGGAGAAGATGTCTTAAGCTTTGCGCTAGCCTACGACATGATCGTAGCTAACACCCTCTTTAAGAAGAGAGAATCACATCTAGTGACTTACAGTAGTGGGCAACACTCTAGCCAGATTGATTTCATCCTCTCGAGAAGAGAAGACAGGCGTGCATGCCTAGACTGTAAGGTGATACCTGGAGAGAGTGTTGTCCCTCAGCATAGGCTTGTGGTTGCTGACCTCCGCATTCGGATTCGTGTCCAGCGGGACAAGCGTGCCAAAGTCGCTAGAACGAAGTGGTGGAAGCTCAAGGGGGAGGTAGCTCAGGCGTTCAAGGAGAGGGTCATTAAGGAGGGCCCTTGGGAGGAAGGAGGTGATGTAGACAACATGTGGATGAAGATGGCGACTTGCATTCGTAAGGTGGCCTCAGAGGAGTTTGGAGTGTCCGGGGGAAGTAGAAGAGAAGCTAAAGATACCTGGTGGTGGAACGATGATGTCCAGAAGGCAATTAAGGAGAAGAAAGATTGTTTCAGACGCCTATATCTGGATAGGAGTGCAGACAACATAGAGAAGTACAAGATGGCAAAGAAGGCCGCAAAGCGAGCTGTGAGTGAAGCAAGGGGTCGGGCGTATGAGGACCTCTACCAACGGTTAGACACGAAGGAAGGCGAAATGGACATCTATAAGATGGCCAAGATCCGAGAGAGGAAGACAAGGGATGTTGACCAAATCAAGTGCATCAAGGACGGAGCAGATCAACTCCTGGTGAAGAACGAGGAGATTAAGCATAGATGGCGGGAGTACTTTGACAAGCTGTTCAATGGGGAGAGTGAGAGCTCTACCATTGATCTGGACGACTCCTTTGATGATACTAGCAGGCGTTTTGTGCGGCGAATCCAGGAGTTGGAGGTCAAGGAGGCTTTAAAGAGGATGAAAGGAGGGAAGGCGATGGGCTCTGATTGTATCCCCATTGAGGTGTGGAGAGGCCTCGGGGACATAGCGATTGTATGGCTAACCAAACTTTTCAACCTCACTTTTCGGGCAAACAAGATGCCAGAAGAATGGAGACGGAGTATATTAGTACCAATCTTCAAGAACAAGGGGGATGTTCAGAATTGTACTAATTACCGTGGAATCAAACTGATGAGCCATACAATGAAGCTATGGGAAAGAGTCATTGAGGACCGCTTAAGAAGAATGACAAGCGTGACCAAAAATCAGTTTGGTTTCATGCCTGGGAGGTCGACCATGGAAGCCATTTTCTTGGTACGACAACTTATGGAGAGATATAGGGAGCAAAAGAAGGACCTGCATATGGTGTTCATTGACTTGGAGAAGGCCTATGATAAGATACCGCGGAATGTTATGTGGTGGGCCTTGGAGAAACACAAAGTCCCAACAAAGTACATTACCCTCGTCAAGGACATGTACGATAGTGTTGTGACAAGTGTTCGAACAAGTGATGGCGACACTGATGACTTCCCGATTAAGATAGGACTGCATCAAGGGTCAGCTTTGAGCCCTTATCTTTTTGCCTTGGTGATGGATGAGGTCACAAGGGATATACAAGGAGATATCCCATGGTGTATGCTCTTTGCGGACGATGTGGTGCTAGTCGATGAGAGTCGGACGGGGGTCAACAGGAAGTTGGAGTTATGGAGGCAAACCTTGGAATCGAAAGGTTTTAGGCTTAGTAGGACTAAAACCGAGTACATGAGGTGCGCTTTCAGTACTACTAGGCACGAGGAGGAGGACGATGTTAGCCTTGATGGGCAGGTGGTGCCTCAGAAGGACACCTTTCGATATTTGGGGTCAATGTTGCAGAAGGATGGGGATATCGATGAAGATGTGAACCATCGAATTAAAGCCGGATGGATGAAGTGGCGTCAAGCTTCTGGCATTCTCTGTGACAAGAGGGTGCCACAAAAGCTAAAAGGCAAGTTCTATAGGACGGCGGTTCGACCCGCAATGTTGTATGGCGCTGAGTGTTGGCCGACTAAAAGGCGACATGTGCAACAATTAGGTGTGGCGGAGATGCGCATGTTGAGATGGATGTGTGGCCACACAAGGAAGGACCGAATCCGGAATGATGATATACAAGATAGAGTTGGGGTAGCGCCAATTGAAGAGAAGCTTGTCTAACATCGTCTGAGATGGTTTGGGCATATTCAGCGCAGGCCTCCAGAAGCCCCACTGCATAGCGGACGGCTAAAGCATGCTGATAATGTCAAAAGAGGCCGGGGTAGACCGAACTTGACATGGGAAGAGTCCGTAAAGAGAGATCTGAAGGATTGGAGCATCACCAAAGAACTAGCCATGGACAGGGGTGCGTGGAAGCTTGCTATCCATGTGCCGGAACCATGAGTTGGTCGCGAGATCTTATGGGTTTCACCTCTAGCCTACCCCAACTTGTTTGGGACTAAAGGCTTTGTTGTTGTTTGTTGTTGTTGTTGTTGTTGTACATATATACTTTCCATGTGTTAAGACATCATTATTTGGTGCTACAAGAGTAGATATCGTTTTGTGGCGAACAAAGCATTCCTCTTCTTGTTGTTTCATATGTGAATCGAGCTTCAGAACCGAACTCAACTTAGTCTAGCATGTCAAACTTGTAATATTATTTCGTGGTCGTTACATGTTTACATCGAGTAATCACTTTCACTTCTTTGTGTTGAAAGGGTCAATATTGGACCAGACATTAACGATGTTATCTCATATATGAATCGAGTTTCAGAACCAAACGGAACCATGTGAAACTTGTAGTATTATTTTGTGATGATATTGGGTAACCCCATATTAAGGGTTTTTATCTCATAAAGTTTCATTTCTACTGACCCCACCTTGTGTGGGAGCTTCTATGCAACTGGGTCTGTCCTTTTGACATTCGTTCACTTCACCAGTTCTTAGGTTTGGTTTAGTTTACAAGTTTGTTCTCATGACATCGAACTGTCTCGACATTATATGCTTGCTTTCTTCCTTACATCTTACAGTAACATCTGTAGGAATTCCCAGAAGTTATATGAACAACAACTATGGCTACGATTCAAGATATAGGTGTTTCTGCAGCTATCAACATACTGAGTGCCGTCATATTCCTGCTAGCGTTTGCTTTCCTACGGCTACAGCCCATCAATGACAGGGTTTACTTCCCAAAATGGTATCTGAAAGGTTCAAGACAAAGCCCAAGCCATGGGGGTGCATTTGTACGGAAGTTTGTAAATTTGGACATGCGATCATACTTGAAGTTCTTAAGTTGGATGCCTGCTGCTCTCCAGATGCCAGAGGATGAGTTGATTAGCCATGCAGGGCTTGATTCAGCTGTCTATCTGCGTATCTACTTGACAGGGTATGTAACTTATATTTCATTGTGGACATTTTTAATGTTGTCATATCATTTCTCCTCTGCCTACTTGTACCTCAGATAAGATGCAACTCCTAGTCACTGGTGAAGTTCTTAGCTTCAGCTTGATTGCACATCTTTTGTAACATGCCTATAGCTGGTTATAATTGTACAATGAACAGTGTTTCTTCCGGATGCTTGATCGATTGCACTGCACAATGATCTGGTGCCGCGAATGTTGCTGATAGCTAGAGATCAGTTCAGTATTAGCATTTTTATATGTTTTATTCTGTTTCTTCTGGTTGTCCTTTAGGTTTGCATTTGCTCTAGTATTTCTCTATAACACATCTAGCTTCCAGTGTTGAAATATCCACTAGCTTCAGTGAGTTAAGTTTTGTGTTTAACCATTCATTTTTATTTTTACCTACTTATTATTTGGTTCCAGTTTTCTCAAGAATGTTTATTTCGTTGTATTGATTCTAAACCTTTTCTATTTTGTCTTGTTCTCTATATACAGAGTGCAGCATAAGTATTAAAAATGCTGAACCAATGAATGGTTCTGTTTTACCCACTGATTGGTGTCCAACTCCATGTTTTTTTGCTTGAATTGCTACTTATACTACACACGTTTTGACCTTTGCAGGCTTAAAATATTTGTTCCAATCACAATTCTAGCATTTCTTGTTCTCGTTCCTGTTAATTGGACCAATGATACCCTTGAGGGCTTGAAGGTAGAGCACAGTGATATCGACAAACTTTCGATATCCAACATACCTTTTGGGTCGAACAGGTTAGCACTAGATGAGTTCATTCTCTTAAATATATTTGCATATAGTAATTCTCTAAGATTGCTTATGTGGTGACACCACAAGTTACTCTGGGAGAGGTTACCAAAAGCCAAATCTGTTTGAGCATGCAGTCCACATTACCACAAATTTTGAAGATAATAAATATGGGGTAGGTTCAGATTACCCTAAATACACATGATCGTTCTGGGCAGTGATAGCCTATCTCAGTTCTTCCCCAGTAGATTCTGGGGAGAGGGAAAGGGAGAGAGAGGTAGCAGAGATAGTGAGGGGGCTAGTACAGATAGAGATCATTATCTAAAAAGAGTAGACACAGGAATAGAGAGATGGGGAGAGGGTTTAGAATATGACCAACTTCCCATCCTCTGTGTAACTGAATTGGGAGAGAATAATGTGGTAAATTACATGCGTTGGAAATATAGAGCCCAAAGATTGGCATATATTAATGAGTCCTGCTATACGTACGATTGTTTACGTACGTTTTTCATACGACAATGCACGGGAGCCGTCCGTTCAATTGACTGCGCTATTGGGATTTTGTCGGATGGAAATCGTAAGTCATTTCATCGTACGCAAATCAATTCCGTATATTAATTTGAACTACAATGCCAGCATACACCATGTGGCAGCAGATTGGCATGACAGCATAGGACCACGTAGAGCTTTATCATCAACTCTGGAATTGCTTATTGAGTATCTCCAAGACTCATGCTAACAAGTAACCCTTTGAACACAGGTTCATAGCTCACTTGACTATGGCTTATGTCTTCACATTTTGGACATGCTATGTTCTGTTGCGGGAGTATGAAATAGTCGCAACGATGAGATTGCGCTTTCTTGCATCAGAGAAACGCCGCCCAGACCAGTTCACAGTATGATCTTGTTACTCTATATCTTTTTATTTTTGTGTCTAATTAGTAGATCAGGATCTAGATATTTTTTTCTAATATTCCTTCTACTTATAAATATTGTTTTGGTCGTTGATACGGTCTCTAGGCCACCCCCTCGATGGTAAATCACAAACGACAGAATTTACATATTATGGAACTTCGTTTCACTATGAATCCAGTGACATCAATCTAATGTGGCCAATCTTGATTCTCTTTCTAACACTCCTTCCACTTATACATATAGTTTTGGATATTGATACAGTCTCTAGGCCACCCCCTCAATAGTAAATCACAAATGACATAATTTACATATTATGGAACTTCATTTCACAATGAATCTAGTGACATCAATCTAATGTGGCCAATATTGTTTCTCTTCAAATATGTGATGGTTTGGATCCTAAGGCAACTTATTCGTATTTGAGGGAACAGGTGGAATCCCTTTTTACCGGTCAGTGTGAACTTGAATATATGACATTCTTCCAGTTAAAAACAAATCTTACATAATTCAGTGTGATTGAAAGGATTTACAAGTCGGCATTACAACCACCAAATACACTACCGAGCATATACAGCTCATTCTGTATAGAATCATTTGCAGATTATGCTGTTAGGTTTCCAAAGAAGGAAAATAAAGTGCAATATTTATCCAACATATGACTTAGAGCCAATCTTCGATTGTATGGAAAACAGAAACAGCCTAGCTCTTGCGAATAGTTGTATCCAGATACATAACTGTGTAGTGTGCGAACTCATCTTTTTTTTTGTTAGTTATGCTTTTAATTTTGATAAAGAAATCACGATACAATAAAAAATATCTGAAAAGGAGGTGACCCCCATCCTCTGCATCATGCGATGCACACAACCATCTTTATTAAATGAAATGTATAAACATCCAGCACAAGAATAGAAATAAAAGGCTCAACCACAACCGGTTGCTAACAGGATTACATCACTCGTACACATAATCTATTAGTGTTACGCCAGCCAAACCGGTCGAGTTTATCCTGTGCTTCTGTCTCCCAACGGCTGCACTCAAAAGCCATAGGTGCCTGATCCTTCACATGGTGCTCTTAATTTTTTAAATATTATTTTTCTATAGGATTTTGCCGTTGTAGTTATGACTTGTGACATACAATTAATGCATGATAATTTTTAGGTCCTGGTGCGGAATATACCACCTGATCCAGATGAATCAATTGGTGAGCTTGCAGAGCATTTCTTCCTTGTGAATCATCCTGATCACTATCTAACACATCAGGTAATATTTACATTTTTCATGACCAGGCATAGTCATATTGCAATAGAAATTGTGTATATGCCCACTTCATTGTTCTCAACCTTCTGCTTCATTGGATGCATTGGCCGAAATTCAAACCTTCTATCATGCCATTCAGATTTTGGTTGGTGTATGTACAATTTATCTGTTCTCAAATTCCATGGTTTTCTATTTAACTCCATATAAAGTATAATTATTTGCTTAATGTAAAAATACAAATCATGATTGTGTACTTCGGATTGTCTATACGCTACAAGGCATTACCAGTCATGTTCTAATTTATTTATGACATGCACTTTCTCTTTCAAGGTTGTTTATAATGCAAATAAGCTTGCTAAACTGGTCAAAGAGAAGAAGAAGATGCAGAATTGGCTCGACTACTATCAGCTGAAGTATGAAAGAAATGCAAGTAAAAGGCCTACTGTTAAGGTTGTCTCCCAAAACTGGGTCATGTCTAGCCATCAATTTTCTTGCAAACAGTTCTCAGTTTTGATCAAAATAGGAAAAAGTATTATAAATCTCATTCTAGCTCTTTTCTGTTTTATAATTTGTAACTTTGTTCCAGACTGGTTTTCTTGGATGTTTTGGTTCCAAAGTGGATGCTGTTGAACACTACACATCGGAAATTGAGAGGATAGAAAAGGAAGTAAGTCACTATTCAGCTTCATTCTAGCGATATTCTGAAAATAGTACACTTTCTTCTTTTAATACAATATGTTGCCCTAAAAAGTAAATAATATCTATCATCATAAGTACTTCTATATTATCATATTTCAATACCTTTTTTTTTTCGAGAAAACGCAAAGGACCTTTGCGTTTCATTGCATTGAAAAGGTAGAGTTTTGATACAATCCTCCTAGGAGGTCAGGTACAAGCAAGAGAATAATGAAACTAATGCACGTCCCATGTGGATGGCAGAACGACGCGTAGGCCGCGTGCGCCGGCTCTTGCCCACTGCTCGGCCTCTTCCTTGATCTTGGATACCAGTACATGAACCAGGGGCTGGGCGCCGTCAAAGATGCATGCATTGCGCTGCTTCCATATCATCCATGGTGTCAATAGGGCAATGGATGCAAGGCCTTTGCGCATCAGTGTCGGCGTGTTTTCTCTGGCCTGTAGCCACCAGTCCATGAGGGAGTCTTCATGACTTGGTCCTGCGGTGGTCATCCGTAGCCAGGAGAGGATTTCGTGCCAAGTCTGCCTAGCAAAGGGGCAATCCATGAGTAGGTGGCGCATCGTCTCGGGTGCTTGGTCGCAGAGCGGGCATCATGGCTGGTGTTGGAGGCCTCGTCTAGCCAGGCGGTCGGCCGTCCAACACCTGTCCTGGTTGGCTAACCAATGGAAGAACTTCACTCTAGGCGGCGCCCAGTTCTTCCAGAAGAGCTTCCACGAGAAGCAAGTTGTGGAGCCTTGGAAGGTGGCGAGGTAGCAGGAGCTAGCAGAGTATGTACCAGAGGCCGTCCACTTCCAAACGAGCTGGTCCGGAGCGTCGGAAAGTGTGATGTGCTCGGTCATCATCCATATACGGAGGTACTGGCCGATCTCGTGGATACCAATGGTCCCGCAGATGTCTTCGAGCCCAGCTATGTCCATGCAGCCCTTCAGCGACTGTCCTGATTTTGCGGCGGCGCTTGGGGACGCAGGTGTAGAGGGCTGGGGCGATCTCACTAATGGACTGCCCATTAATCCATCGGTCCTCCCAGAAATATGCCGAAGTTCCGTCCCCGATGGTCATCGTGGTGGACGCGAAGAATAGTGCTCGTTCCTCGACAGAGAATTGGAGGTCCAGGCCACTCCAAGCGCGCTCGTGCTCAGTGCGCGAGAACCAGAGCCATCTTAGTCGCAGGGCGAGGCCGGCGCGCTCTAGATCTTGAACTCCTAAGCCTCCATGCGATATGGGTCGACAAACACGGCGCCAATTGACGTGGCAGTGGCCACCATTGGCCGCGGCGTGGCCAGCCCACAGAAAGCCGCGCTCGATCTTCTCAATTTGACGAAGCGTCTTCTTCGGTGGCGCGTAGGCGAGCAGTTGATGCACTGGGATGGCACTCAGCACCGACTTCACCAGCGCTAGCCGCCCGGTTTTGTTCATCAGGTTGGCCTTCCAAGTGGGCAGCCGGCCTGCAATCCCATCAACTAGGGGCTGTAGTTGACCGGCGCTAGGTCGGCCAATGGTGAGGGGGATCCCGAGGTAGGTGATCGGCAGGTCGATGATCGGGCAGCCAAGGTTTGCAAGTGCAGCTGTCGCCTCGTCCATGTCACAGTGTAGCAGCGACGCGGAGCTCTTGGCGTAGTTGACCACCAGGCCGGAGGCACGGCCGAAGAGTGCCAAAACCTCGCGCACGGCGATGATGTCGCTGGTCGAGCAATGGCAGAAGAGCACCACATCGTCCGCGTACAGGGACACTGTAGGGATCGTGCGCCTCGGGTGCAGCTTTGCCAAGATTCCGGTGTCGGTAGCGCGCTTGATGAGCCTGCCCAGGATGTCGACGGCAAGCACGAAGAGCTGTGGGGATGCAGGATCACCCTGTCGGAGCCCCTTGCGGTGCCAAATGGGCGGGCCTGGCTCACCGTTCATCAAGACCCGCGTGCTCGCTGTAGAGAGGAGAATGGTGATCCACTCTATGAACCTGTTCCCAAAGCCGTATTGGCGTAGAGCCTCCAGCAGGAAGGGCCAAGACAGGGAGTCGAATGCACGTGCAAGGTCCAGTTTGAGTAAGATCCGCGGGGCTCCCAGCTGATGGAGAAGCCTGGCCGATTGCTTGACCAGGACAAAATTGTCGTGCAGGCTTCTTCCGGCAATGAACGCGTTTTGGCTTCGGCTAACAAGGCTACCCAGCTTGGGGGCAAGTCGCAGGGAGAGCACCTTTGCAAAGATCTTTGCCACCAGGTGGATGAGGCTGATGGGTCGGTAGATACCATAAACCCTTAGATTTACTGCCACTTACAAATGGCGTTCATAGCCACCATGAGGCTTCAAAATTATCATAGTCTCACATCATGTCTTTCAATACCTTTAGCTACCATACAATTAAGAGAATCAATAATAATGGTATTTATTAATGATGTGAGACTATGATTGAAACAACATTGAGTTCATAGCAATGGCTTTATATGCTATTTCAATTGAAGCAAGTTGAAGCAATGATTCCCTGTTATTTTACTTGACCAAGTGGATGTCGAAAGACATGAGATCCCTGTTCTTGCTTTTGTATTTAATAATTAATGGTACTCTTAAATAATTAACTTTTGGTTCAGTCATGTAAGTAAAGCATTGTCTTTCATATTGTTAAATCTTTTTCTTTTTGAAATAAAGAATAGCTGCAATACCATAAACCCTTAGATTTACTGCCACTTACAAATGGCGTTCGTTTAGGAAGCTGAAGAGCGTGAAAAGATCATGAAGGATCCCAAGTTAGTTGTTCCAGCGGCATTTGTTTCCTTCAGATCAAGGTGGGGTGCAGCAGTATGCGCTCAGACACAACAAACCAGCAATCCGACAGTTTGGTTGACTGAGTGGGCTCCAGAACCTCGTGATGTGTACTGGGATAATTTGTCTATTCCAATTGTTTACCTTACAGTTAGAAGGTTGATAATTGCAGTAGCATTCTTCTTTCTGAACTTCTTTTATGTGATCCCAATCGCATTTGTTCAGTCCCTTGCAAATATTGAAGGGATTGAGAAGGCAGTTCCATTTCTGAAGCCTATAATTGAAATGTAAGTGTGTTTCAGCATGCTATTCTTCATTTAAAATGTTTTTTTCAGTTCTACAGTAGTATGCTATTGATTGTTTGTATGACTTCAATGGCAAGTTGCTTTATATTCTTTTACCTTGCCTATTTTTATTTCCTTTTTGTGAAAAAAATGCAAAGGTGCTGCAGTGATAATAAGTTGAACTCTGGAGTAGTTAACAATGTCTAACATGGATACGAAAGAATATGATTATTCATTTGTGTTTGATGATAATAATCTGTTGTGATGAAACCGTACTAATAACTCTTGATGGAAAAAATCCGTTTGAGGATTGGATGGGATCCAATGTTCTTGGGAATAAAAAACTTCAATTTGAAGTAGCAACTATATTTGTTTTTCTTAAGTTTCACCAAAAACATATTCAGCAAACAAGTTTAAGGACCTTTTATGTAATTCGCTCACGCTTTACTTGTATTTGCTTTGTTGGCATTTTTCATGATCTTTGAAAGTTTGTTGTTCAACTGCTGCTCAGGCCTACTATCAAATCATTCATCCAAGGATTCCTTCCTGGAATTGCTCTGAAGATCTTCCTTATACTACTCCCAAGCATATTAATGTTTATGTCAAAGGTTGAAGGATTGACATCTGTGTCTTCACTGGAAAGAAGATCTGCATCGAAGTACTATATCTTCTTATTCTTTAATGTATTTCTGGCAAGCATCATTGCTGGATCTGCTTTGGAGCAGCTACAAACCTATCTTCATCAGTCAGCAAATCAGTATGTACTACAGACCTACTCCTGTTTGGAATCTCATATAGAACTAGAAAAGCTGACAATCATCCAACATCTCATTGCACTCAAACAAGAACAGATGTAATTAAGTAACCATGGACTTTAACATGTGAGATGAAGGTCAACATAGCTAAAGATGGATATTAAATGCAGTTGAATGTTAGCACTTATTTTTTTCTGTATTGTGCATGGTGGTATAGGATGCTTACAATTATTTTTTGGGGTGTGATTACAAGTACTACCATCAAATTGATATATTTGTATGTGCTATTGGTTGGTTAGAATAAGCTGCATTGAAGCCTAACATCAGCGCACAATGTGAGATGGTGGATCAATTGAAAAAATTATTTTCAGTTTCCTTCATGCGTTTACCTGTTCTTTAGATGGCATTTGGAAATTTTGACATGTGGCAAGTGACTGCAACATAGTTTTCTGGAGGACATGGATTCATTTACTTTCAGGATTCGAGAATACTGAGGAACTTTCTGAACATGCTTTCGTTGTATGTTATTGCATGGCTAAGCATGTGAATTTGCATTTTGAAACTATAAGGGCTAGTTCTTAGAAGCCTAAGAGATCATCGGACCATGTCTGTAAAGTCGGGATTCTAATTAATTGCAGCAGAGTGGTGTAATCGAATATTTTACCGCATGCTCACAAGGTAGGACTTTCTTGTTGTTGATTTACACAAACACAAAAAAGTTGGTACAAAGGTACGCATGCATTATTAAGCCCTGCCACATTATTTACTGGCTGTAGAAGCCTAGAAAAGAAACAGAACAGAAGCCTAATCTCTCTCATGGAGATTGTCTCACCTGGTGATGATAGTCTTGAAGCCATCTCTCTGCCTTCCCTTTGATACCGGTATTCACTGTCTGAAGATCATGACTACCCCCCACAAGACATCCATTTCGTTCATGCTATATTGTCCAAATCGTTAGGATGATTACGGTCTTGAAGTTTGTTAGTTTTCCTTGTTACTCGCAGTTGTTTACCATCTATCATAGATTTGAAGGCCTTTCTATTTACCTGGCATATTCAACAGTTTATGCCAATAACTCCTATCATTCTCCATTTGAAACTGTTTATATTTGCTTCTTTTGCAGAATACCAAGGACAATCGGTGTAGCAATTCCAATGAAGGCAACCTTTTTCATAACATATGTAATGGTCGATGGATGGGCTGGGGTAGCTGGTGAAATATTGAGATTGAAGCCATTGGTTATCTTCCACTTGAAAAACTTTTTCTTGGTCAAGACTGAGAAGGACAGAGAAGAGGCGATGGACCCCGGAAGTATTGGTTTTGACTCAAATGAACCCCAAATACAGCTCTATTTCTTACTTGGTCTCGTCTATGCTGTGGTCACGCCATTTTTGCTTCCGTTCATATTGGTATTCTTTGTGCTCGCATACGTGGTCTACCGCCATCAGGTAAGATTTACTGGAAGGATTATACTTTGGGGTGTCTAGCACAGAATACTTTGATAATTCTAACTAACTGTCTAAAACTATTTATGAAGAAACTAGTCTTATTCAATCTTTACCACTGCTAGACATATGTTTGTTTTGCGCAAATAATAGTCAATCTTGGATTTACCGACCAAACTTGCTAGAGTTATTATAGAAAATCCATAGAGTGAAATGCGCCACTAGTCCATTAACTCAAAACTGATTGCACGCTTTAGGCCACGAACTCGAAAGCGTCTCAACCCCCATACACTAGGTGCCCGCTGTATTTGTATTGATCATTACTTGCATTACAAGATTCGGTAGAGAGGAATCCTCAACCATGAGAGAAAGAGAGAGAGAGAGAGAGAGAGAGAGAGAGAGAGAGAGAGATACAAGGGGGTAGAGTTAGAGATAGATACAACTCAAACAACCTTCTATCTCCTAACCAACTCAATGTGGCCGCAACAACCTGTGCCCCACAATATTATGTTTAACACTCTCCCTTAATCTAAACTACGCAAGTTTAGATTACGCTTGAATTCTTCAAATGGTCTTGAAGCTAAAGCCTTTGTAAAGCCATCTGCAACTTTATCTCTAGAAGGAATGAACCGAATCTCTAACTCTTTACTAGCAACCCTTTCTCGTACGAAATGATAATCAATTTCAATATGTTTGGTCCTTGCATGAAACACAGGGTTAGCTGACAAATATGTAGCACCAATGTTATCACACCAAAGACATGGTGTTTGTATGTGACGTATGCCAAGCTCCTTGAGCATGGACCTAACCCAAATAACTTCTGCTGTTGCATTTGCTAATGCTTTATACTCTGCCTCAGTACTTGATCTTGAAACCGTTGCCTGTTTCTTAGCACACCAAGAAATCAAGTTAGGTCCATAAAATACTGCAAAACCACCCGTTGACCTTCTATCATCCAAGCATCCTGCCCAGTCAGAGTCAGAGGAAACACTAACAAGAGTAGATGATGACTTGTTGAAAGTTAGCCCAATACTCAAAGTATTATTTACATATCTCAATATATGCTTAGCTGCTGTCCAATGAACTGTGGTGGGTGCATGAAGAAATTGACACACTTTGTTTACTGCAAAGGAAATATCAGGCCTGGTGAGTGCCAAGTACTGAAGTGCACCAACTAGACTTTTGTACTTAGTGTCATCCTCTTGCTTCAAAAGTTCACCCTCTACAAGAGAGAGTTTCTCTGAGCTGGATAATGGTGTGGATGATGGTTTACAACCCTGTAGGCCGGCTTTACTCAATAGATCAGTTGCATATTTTTCTTGGGAAAGATGAAGACCACCCTCCCTATCTTTCTTTACTTCAATGCCAAGGAAAAAAATGCAAGTCTCCTAAATCTTTAAGAGCAAATTCTGAGTTCAAATCTTTCAAAAGTGTTGTTACTGCTTCATTGGAGGAACTAGTAACAATAATGTCATCAACATATATAAGCACAAAAATTGATATAGGAGACTTGTTGTAGATGAACAATGACGTGTCAGATTTAGAGGAAACAAAACCAAGTGCTTGCAACTTGGAGCTCAAATGAAAATACCATGCCCTTGAAGCTTGTTTCAGTCCATAAAGAGATTTATCAAGTCCGCACACGTGATATATCTTGTTTTTATCTGTAAACCCAGGAGGTTGCTTCATGTAAACTTCCTCTTCCAGAACACCATGAAGGAACGCATTCTGCACATCTAGCTGTCTGAGACTCCATCCTTTGGACACAGCAACAGACAAAACAAGACGAATGGTAGCAGCTTTAACAACAGGACTGAACATATCCTCATAATCAATACCATACCTCTGCTTGAACCCTTTTGCAACAAGTCTGGCTTTATAACAGCCAATGGTGCCATCAGACCTCCTTTTTATTCTAAACACCCACTTGCAGTCAATGACATTTGTACCTGGATGCGAGGGAACAAGATGCCAAGTGTTGTTCTTGTGAAGGGCATGAACTTCATCATCCATGGCCTGCTTCCATTTCGGATCTGCAAGAGCCTCATCAACAGTACGTGGTTCTCCTGGAGAGGTGTTTGAGACAGCCAAACCATACTTAGTTTTGTAATTAGTGGGATTAATAACACTTGTTTGGAGACGTGTACGAGGTGTAGCAGCAGGAGGTGTAGCAGCAGAAGCGGGCGCAGAAGATCCCCTGGTCGCCTGCACAACAGGAGCAACAGATCCTCTTGAGCCGTGTGATCCTGAGGCGGCCGTACAACCCATACTGGCCGGATCCTCTATGGCAGACGAGGCAGACGGAGAGGACGGCGGAGCCGCAAAAGATTCGAGGGCGCCTGCGTTAGGTGGAGCGGGACGCGCACCGGGCCCAGTGGGCGCATGCGTGTCGGGGCACTTGGCCTGCCTGGTGTAGACACGCGGCATGGGCGGAAAGCGACCGAGCGCTAGGTCCTGCGTGGTCGGGCTGTCCCCTGGCGGCGTGACTATGATTGACACGACGCCAGGAGGCGTGCTAGCCGCTGATTGACGATGGGCGGGGGAGGCAGCACCCGGTCCCGAAGCAGATGCACGGACGGGCGACTGCCTCGATCTCGGAGCGAGAGCTGATGCAGGCGCAGACTGGCGCACGGATCCCGAAGAAGATAGCGCTGGATAGGGTGTGTCCGCACCAGGACGTGTTTGTGCATCATTTTCAACAAAAAAAGCATCATTCTCCATGGCATTTGGTGTGCTGATAATCCCTGTGGCAGAAAGCTCATGTGGAAACATAGAGGAGTTAGTCAGCATTGAATCATCATTAGTAACACCCACACGATCATCACCAAGAAGATGGGAAGGAAGAAGAAGGATTTCCTTCTTAAGAAGAGCACCGGCATTGGGGTGGAGTTTTTCAAAGGGGACTTGTGTTTCGCCAAAGACAACATCACGAGAGATGTAAACACAACCAGTGGACACATCAAGACATTTAACACGCTTGTGTTGAGCACTATAACCCAGAAAGACACATTGTTTGGAACGAAACATAAGTTTACGAGTGTTATAGCGACGAAGATTAGGCCAACAAGCACAGCCAAAAACTCTAGGGTTTTGTAATTTGGGTTGACATGCAAAAGGCGTTCGGTGGAAGTTTCATTGGAGATAGTGCGACTGGGCCACATGTTAATGAGATGAATGGCAATAAGAAGAGCTTCATCCCAAAACTTTAATGGCATGGATGCTGTAGCTAGAATAGCTAAACCCACTTCAACAATGTGTCTATGTTTGCGTTCAGTGGAACCATTTTGTTGACGAGCATGCGGACATGAGACATGATGAGAGATGCCTATTTGCTGAAAGGAGTTTAATTTTTAATACTCACCACCACAGTCTGATTGCATGGCAATGATCTTGCTATCAAACTTGCATTCAACAAGGGCTTGAAAATTATGAAAAACTTGGAACACATCAGAACGCTTTTTAAGGAGGTAGATCCAAGTGTATTTGCTAAAGTGATCAACAAAACTCACATAATAAGAGTGTCTACCAACAGAGGTGGGTGCTGGACCCCAGACATCAGAAAAAAATAAGCTGCAAGGGTTTGGTAGACACACTAGTAGAGACATGATATGGTAATTGATGACTTTTTGCTCTTTGACATGAATCACAAATAGTTTCTGAATTTCTCTCACCAACAACTGGGAGTTTATTCCTACTAAGAATTTGATGAACAGTAGCAAAAGATGGATGACCTAAGCGACTCTGCCACCTTTCAACAGCAAGCTTGATGGCACCATACACTTGTTTATTGAATTTGCAATACTTGGGAAGCAACGGGTAGAGCCCTTTAACACAAATGCCCCTATGAAGAATTTTCTTCGTGACCTGATCCTTGATCAAAAAGAAGAAAGGGTGAAAGTCTAGAAACACATTATTGTCAAGAGCAATACGATGGACAAACAAAAGATTTTTAGAGGCATTGGGAACATGCAAGATTTCATTGAGTAGATTTGTGTGGGGTGTTTCAATGATTGATTTACCAATGTGACTTATCTCCATACCTGGACCATTGGCAGCCGTGTAGATCTGGTCATGACCACGATATTTCTCATGCATAGTCAGCTTGTCCAGCTCACCAGTGATGTGATTTGTGGCACCTGTATCCATATACCAATTGGTATCTACACTATATGACATATCAGCAGCAGCAACAATCTTCTTCTTTTGAGAAGTGTCATCAACATAGTGCCAGTCGCAATCTTTAGCTAGGTGATTAGTTTTTTTGTGCATATTTGACACTTTCCTTCATACCCATCGTAGCCTTGAAAAGTGCGCCCCCGATTGTTGTTGGAGGGGGGGGGGGGGGGGGGCGCCTATCGTTGCCGCCACCATTGGAGTTGCCCTGGTGGTAGTAGCCACTGCCACCGCCACCACGATGGCCGACGCCGCCGCCACCACCTCCACCTTGATAGCCATTATGGTTCGGATGGTAGCCGCCGCCACCACACTGGTTGTTGCTGCCGTTGTTGTAGCCGCCACCACCGCCGCCGTACTGCTCGCCGCCACCACGGGATCCACCCCCACCTCCACCCTTCTGAATGCGGTAGGATGTGGGAGCTCCCTGGCGACCATGGGAAGCGGCGTTTGCCGGTGATTTCAAGGAGCCGACACCTATACCATGGAACATCTCGACTCGTTGGTCGAAATTTGCCACCATGGAGAAGAGGATGTTGATGGAGACAGGTTCGGTGAGGGCATCCAATGCCGAGATGATCGGCTGGTACTCCATGTCCAAACCGGCGATGATGAACGAAAGGAGTTCTCCTTCTCCAATCGGTTTTCCCGCTGCCGCGAGCTCGTCGGAGAGGCCACACATGTGACCGAAGTATGTTGCAGCAGATTGGGAGCCCTTCTGAGAGTTGGTGAGGGCAACCCGGATGTTGTTGGCGCACTAGAGAGATATGGCCGAGAACATGTTCCCAAGCGCAGTCCATATTGCATGTGATGTTTCAATCGAAGCAACCTGGACAAGTACTTCTTTGGATAGGTTTCTAAGGAGATAAGCAACGATCTGCTGGTCTTGGATGAGCCATTGGGAGTAGGCAGGGTTCGAGACAACCTGATCCTTCCCTTCGGTGTTCTTGGTGGTGAGGGTTTTGGGTGGTTCTTCGGTGGTTTGATCTAGGTAGCCATAAAGGCCGGCGCCCATAATCTGTGATTTTGCTTGGGCGCGGCAGAGGATGAAATTGGTTCGGGTAAGTGGTTCAGATGTGCTGTAGTTGTCGCTGGAATTGATCACAGAGGAGGAGGACGCCATGGTTGATGTGTTTGGTGATTGGCAGGTAGGTGTGGGCTAGGTTTTTTGGCGAGGGGAGAAGGGCTCGGCGAAAGGTGGACGAACAGGAGCTAGATGTGGCGGAAGAGCCTGCTCTGTATACCATGTAAAACTTGTGAACGCGTCTCAACCCCCATACACTAGGGGCCCGCTGTATTTGTATTGATCATTACTTGCATTACAAGATTCGGTAGAGTGGAATCCTCAACCGTGAGGGAGAGAGAGAGAGAGAGAGATACAAGGGGATAGAGTTAGAGATAGATACAACTCAAACAACCTTCTATCTCCTAACCACCTCAATGTGGCCGCAACAACCTGCACCCCACAATATTATGTTTAACACATAGAACTTATGGAATGGATATGCTGGCACTACAAATTCAGGAGCATGCACGAGCAAATGTGCTACTCATAGAGGCTAAAGCCTATGTACGAAGTTGAAGTATTAGAGTATTGGACTGCAGACAACTATGTGCAAAAACTGCCGAAGTTCAAAACAACGACAATTGCGTGCAAAACCAGCAAAGTTACACTATAAGGAGCACATTCAGTGTATCCGTGAAAACCATTACTGAATTTGAGCAACAAACCAAAAATCAGCATGGAAAATCACTTCCAAAAATGATGCGCTAGTCTGAAGCAATGCACGACCCTTTGAAGAAATAGGTTATAGAATGATTGATATCTACTATATTGGATTGAGTCAATTCATGTTTTATGGGTGGAAATAGTTTCATTAATGCAAGTACAGTAGAGTATCTACAATCGGACCCCCCCCCCCCCCCCCCCATTTTCCCCCTATACATTCTGGTGGACAGCCCGGACGGTGCCTATACAGGAGAGCAGGAAAAAGCCACCCAACCAGACCCCTCAAATTGTACTCATTCCAGGCTGTCCGCGAACCCTCATATCCAACCCATACATTGCGGAGGATATGAGGGCGTCTGGGTGTGTCAGGGCAGTCCGCCACATTAGATTTGGACGACCACGGACCACTGTCTCGCATTGTTTATTCTTTCTTTTCTTTCGCTCTCTTCATCCCCACCAATCATATGCATGTGACAGGGGAGAAAAGTGAGGGACATGGCTGCATGCATGGACAAATGAGGGCTTGGAGCGGACACGCTCGAACAGCTTGCTGGATGCGTGCGTGGACATATAGGGGTCAGATTTGCCCAGTCCAGTGGGTGCTCTTACAGCACACATTTGTCCACATGGTCCAAAGGACTACCATTGAAATTTGAACTAAAAAGCGTTGATAAATATTGAAGTTCAAAAAAGTGCTAGGCGTTAATTATGCGTTTGGCCACCTACTTGCCCTTTTCTAGCTTAGGCGCGATTAGGCGAAATTAGGCGTTAGTACTGTAGGATGAAGAAATAAGCTAGATGGGCGGGCCTAGCCCATTAAACCACAGGCCCATCTTCATATCCTCCTACTAAAGCTCTTGTATGGTGCAGTCGACAGGAAATTTAGGTTTCCTCCTCACACCGCCTCTTCCCCTCGTCCTCTCTCCCTTGCCACACGAGGCTGCTTCTCTCCCTCTTCCTCTGTCCCTTGCCAGAGAAGCTGAAGCCTGATCCCTCGCCGGAATCAGTCAATTTGTCGTCGGAGTAGCTGAATCCCTCGTCGGCTAGGATGAATCCTCGCAGGGGAGTTAGAATCCTCGCCGGGGAGATTGATTTCTCGCCTGAGAAACGTGATTCCTCGCCGGAGAGGCTGATTTCTCGCCGGAGGACCTCGCCGGCCGCTTTTTTGAGCGCCTTGGGCCAAAGCGAGGCGCTAGGCCAACGCCCAGCGCTTAAGCATGCCTAGGCGAGTGCCTAATAGCGCTTTTTTGAACAGTGATAAATATGTAAATAACCTGAAAGGAGCATCAACGTAGTAGAATCTACTTGTATTCTTTTACCATTCTGATCAGATAAAACCTCAATTACCGGATTTATGGGAAGGCCTGACATTCATCCATTTATAATCTAGGAGTAACAGTGTTGTGGGGTCTTTTCAAAGTGCATTTTTTAGTCCTAAATTGTATTATTATTTTGATCTGGTGCCCTGATGCTTGATGCTTCAGCGCAGCTATTGTATGTTCTTTATCGAAGAAATTGTCTTATTTTGATGTTCATCACAATAAGGTAATAATTAGTTCAAAGGTGTTGAGTCTTTGGTTGAATAATATAAGTCATCCCATGTTATATCTCAGTTGCTCCATGAAACTATTTTCTAACTTGAGCTTATACTGTTTCAGATAATAAATGTGTACAATCAAGAATATGAGAGTGCGGCTGCATTTTGGCCAAGTGTTCATGGGCGTATTATCACAGCATTGATCGTATCACAGCTGCTTTTCCTTGGATTATTAAGCACAAAAGGCGCAGGCCAGTCAACACCAGTGCTCCTTGTTCTTCCTGTGGTGACCTTTTATTTCCACAAATACTGCAAGAACCGCTATGAACCTGCTTTTGTAGAATATCCATTGCAGGTAATGTTATTTCTGAATATGATAGTTTTGCATCACTGTGCATCTCAGATGCTGATCATGCTTCTACATGTTAAGAATAAATCATACCAGCTTAACCGATATTTGTAAAATTTCGGGTTTTGTACTTGAAGATGTTTATAGTTATCAAACTTCTAACATAAATTGAATGAATATAGTTATCCATCGTAATGAATTCTACTAGTTTTATGCACAACCAAATCCAAACTATGGACTTGGCTTTGTAACCGAAGGAACTACTAACATGTTAATTTTGTTTTCCAGGAGGCAATGAGGAAAGACACCCTAGAACATGCGCGAGAGCCAGGGTTTGACCTGAAAACGTACCTGGCAAGTGCCTACATCCACCCGGTTTTCAAAGGCGACGACGACGATGAGAAATTCTCCATGATGGATGAAGCAGAGGCAGACCAGGTCCTTGTAGCAACGAAGCGGCAATCGAGACGTAACACCCCTGCCCCGAGCAGACACAACGGTTCAGAAGCACCTTCTATGCCTGAAATTATAAATGACCAGCGACTATGATAGAGAGTTTGGCCGTGTACATTGAGTAAAGAGCACAGTAATGTGTTTCATTATTGCTTTTTTCCTTTGAGTTGTCGGTATTGCTTTTTCACAATATAAGGAGCAATGGCCAATACGATATTATATCATGTACTCCCTCCGTAAATAAATATAAGAAGGTTTAGATCACTAAAGTAGTGATCTAAACGCACTTATATTTCTTTATAGAGGGAGTACATGGAAAAAAGGTTCAAGTTCTTTGGTCCTGTGTTTACGCTTGAATGATGTTTGAATGCGTGGCTGGGTTATTCATCGCTGTCGAGCCGGTGGCAGCTAGTACATGTTAGAGAAATAGAGGATGCCAAGAGACTAGAATGTAAAAGGCCAAAAGACATCACTAATATAACTCTAACAGTACAATGGTTGATCACAAGACAGGTGAGGGGATTTGGGAGAAGAACTCTAGGTTGAAGAAGATATTTCAGAATCTTATAAGTAATATAAGAGCGTTTAGAACACTACTTTAGTAATCTATAAACACTCTTATATTAGTTTACAGAGGGAGTACGTTTTGTTGCTCCTGCGGAGGAAGGCCGAGTTGAAGGCCTTTTGGCTAGTTGGCACGTCTTATTAGCGTCAATTCTTAATATTTCTAGCTTTAGCTCCTCAGTTTGTGTCTGGCGTTCCGCATCATCGTAAGGCCAGACATATATTTGTGTGTATGGCGATCCGCATCATCCTAAGACCCGAGATATGTGGAACTTAATTCATGCTTTTGTGTCTTCTCCTGGGAAACCCGTCTACTTGTGGGTGATTTCAAGGCTAGTCCTACGGTTTTCTCATCATGTGAACCGATGTGGCTTTAGGCTGGTCATAATGGGAAGTAACTTATATTAGTGTCATGCATATGACATTAGTCTAAGTTACTACCTTTATAGTGCAAAGTAACGTAGTACTAGTGTTATAGATGACTTCATTTATTAGCTTGTAGACTCATAAGCGCTATGTTATAGTAACATAATACGTTACTCTAAACACCTCTTTGCTCATTAATTACATGGCACATAAGCAAAATTTTCTTGAAATCCGCTATGTTACTAGCTAAGTTACTTCCACTATGACCAGCCTTAGATATGGTATAATTACTTCATGTAAAACGATGTAGATTTAGATGTGGGTTATCATGGTCGTGCTTTTACTTAGATCATTGTTTGACCAATGTTAAATGGTGCAATGTTTCCCTAACTCCACTGTTTACAATTTGCCCATTATGTACATTGATCATGCTCCTATTTTGTCCATTCAGTGAAAACGAAGATATCTTCTAAATTTGAAAATTGGTGGCTTTTAGAGGAGGATTTTCATCATGCAGCTATGAAGAATTGGTCCGGTGCTAATGAAAAACCCTATCATGTCTAACGGTGTCACGTCCCAGGGGTACCTCACCATGTCGGTTCCCAGCCTGAGGAACCCTAGGTCGGTTTTCGGCCTAGGCCATGTTGGGCGGCCCATTGCGTTATACGAGAAGAAACCGGAAAAATTGTCGTCCAAGTCAGAGAAGACAGAGTCGTGGAGGACTCCCTCACCGACTTTACCGACTAGGATGTGTAACACTAGGGACCCCGGTATGCTATCAAACACAATAAGCTGCGTGGTAAGGGCGAGTAGCTGCACCATCCACGCGTGCTTTTACTGTGCCGCACCTCCCATGTAAAACATAGCGAACGCGACCTCTTTCCATCTCCACCCTCTCACGCAACTTTCTCCTCTCTCTCTACCGCGACGCTAGGGTTCCTAGCCGCCGTCGCGCGCACAACCAGCCGGAGCCACCTCCACTCCGGTGCCCGTCCTCTCCATCGTCGACCGGAGCTGGCTCCGCCTATCTCTGCCCTCCCCCAAGTAGGAATCGGCCCACCCAACAGCCCCTCCACGCCAGTCGTCCGGAGCTGCGCCGCCCACCAGAGCAAGGTAATCTCGGCAGGATGACACGGTGAGCGGGTGAGAGGAGAAGGCGGTGGTGGTTTCGATCTATTATCTGCGTCGACACAGGAGCCGGCGGTGCGATCCGGACGAGTCTCACCATGCTGCGACCAGAGCTTGCACAGACCGGCGGCGGCGGCCCTCCTCTTTTTTCCAGGTAACAGGACACCTGCATCCGTTTCCTTTCTCCTCCCCTTTGTCTCTTCTCCTCTGGTTCTCCCCTAGTGTAGCAGACCATTCAGGATTTGGGAGCTACTCGGGGTTAGAGCAGCAAGCCTTGGCGATTTAGTTTGCCTTGCCTAAGGAACACAGTGTCAGGGCAAATAGAAATTACATGTCTCTTTTTTTACCGATTGTGCATCCTGTGGAGAAACATGTTTAATAAACCCCAGTGTCAACAAATAATGTTAGTTATATGGGGCTTTTCCATCAGCTGTTGCTCTGGATTATCTTTGCAACTCCAGTTGAGTCATTTGTTATGACTTTATTTCCCATAATTAGTATTGAATATTTTGGCCTTAACTCTTTAGGTGTTACTATTTGGAGGATGATGGTAAAAGAAATGAAAGGTATCGGTTGTAATACCATCGAAGTATGGTTTCTACACTATGGCCTTACTCGAAAGATTGACCCATAGCCATATCTATGCGGTGAGTGGCGAACTCATGATAGCTGCAGTTGGCACCAAGTATAGTATGACCATTATGCTCTTACACGGCAATATCATCATCAATTAGGTGCATAAATCACAATTCTTTCCGGATGGTTTGGCAAGCTGGAGCTATGTGAGATTTTTCTGTTCGGTGTTTACATATGAAGGGATTCAATTGGGTAGCCACTGTACTTTGCTTAGTTATTATCCCGAGGACACCACCACTAGCTATGTACGATGTATGCGCATGGACACGTGCATGCACGCACCACCATGCAATCACATTGAAGGGAGGAAAATTCAATAGAGGAAAACTACATTATGCATTTCCAGATCTGTGATAAATAAGAGATAATTCTTTGGTCTTGTTGTCAGGCCTAACTTCTAGGAATTCATTCAAAACGATCTCAGTGTGCAGTATACATAGACCAATCAATAATACATCGATCTTATCTTTGTTGGAAAATTCTATTGGATGGGTAGATATCTTGCTAGGTTTTCTTAAGATTCAGGAGCCCAAGAGCAATGTACTGTTTTATCCAATTTGAATGCTGTGGGGAGTGGATGTACAACAAACTGATCTAAAATAAAGAAACAACAATCTTTGGGTGACAATGAGATTCATGACGGAGACTCTGTGCATATTGTCTTTCCTTTCTATTTGTTTCTTCATCTAACATACATGAATAGATTATATGTTTTTGTGCTGAATTATGTGGATCGTCTAGATGACCGCTCCTACATAAATGTTTTTTTATAAACATATGGATGCCTACTGACCTGAAATATATTTGGTTAAAATATTTCCCTATAAAAGTTTCTATACTGTATAAGAAAGTTGGTCTGAAATATTTGAGGCCGCGGCCTCTTCAGTGGCGTCGCCTGACAAGCTCCACGCGCAAAAGAGGCGTCTCCATGGGTTCCCCAAGGTGGGTGCGATGCCGATGCTCAATTTCACTTTTTAGTTAATGCATATGGGTGATAATCATGCAAAGTACAACATACTACTATTCCCTTATGAGAAAATTTTATCTTGCTCTCACACAGGATACATTTGAATTGCCGACGAGTTATCAATTCTTCGAAGTAGACTACGGTCCATGGTGGCTACTGAGGTTAGTAATTAGTGCATCCTACTCATATCAATACTGTGGTGCTAGGCTGCTGATGGCATGGTGTTAGGTTCTACCGTAGGTGCATCGCATGCCAATTAAAAAAAATCCTACGCACAGAACAATCAAGAACATGCTACGTAGATGGATCACAGATCGTTACCACTAGGCGCGCAGTGCCGTGCGGCGGAAGTAGAGTTGGGGCAGCGCGTTCGCGTGGTCCGTCTCCTCCTCGTCCGATCTCCCTCGAACAGCCGATCCGATCTCCTCGTGCAACCGGTCGTCGGATCCCACATACAGGTTCGTCGGAGCGGCACAAGTGCACCGCCTCTAACGGTATCCGCGCGTGCAGGAGGAACACCGTGTGGCGGACTGCTAGGTCCGATCACACAGTCGGCGGCGGCAAGTGGAGGTGGCTAGTTGCAACACATGCAAAGCCCTAATGACGGTGCCGAAGCGATCAACCAGATGGGTGTGCCGCACCTCCACTATATATAGGCATCCGGCGCGAGCTCAACTCTTGGGCCTCGCACGGATCCTAAAGCCCACGTGTAGTTCCTTCCCTTAAGCGCGCGACCCCTTAGGTTCTCATTCACTTGGCCGCGAGTCAGATCACATCCGACTCGACTAGTCGGTAGCGGCCTCTAGCAAAGCGTGCCGACTCCAAGTGTCCGATGAAGCTTGTTAGGCGAACCTGTACTTCACACTTATGTTCCCTTTGCCACACGATATATGTTGTCATGCTCAAGGCGACATGGTCATCCTTGTTGCAGCATGACCTCTTTCTCGTTCCGGTGAATCCGACCAACACTTCGGATTATCTCATAATCCTCATCGCATGGCCATGCTTATCCAGGTCGGATCACTCGAGGGGCCCAGAGTATATCTCTCCTGATCGGAGGGGCAAATCCCATCTTGCTCAACCATGTCTCGCGGCATGGGTCAGGACAAGCCCGAAACCCACCCTAATAACTACCCAGTTACGAAGTAGCGTTTGGTTAGCCCAAAGCAGGTCTATCACCATCCCGAGTACATGTGTCAGCTCAGGTCTTAGGATATAGAACGTATGTTGTACTAGAGACTCACAGATGACCTATCGCTGTGTCTCATAGTTGGGTCTGTCCAACTCAGACCTTATCTCAACTCGGATCCGACTACGTCAAATCTGACCAGATCTTTCTGAGTCCATATTATCCAGCTAGCATCCAATGCTACATGGTCAGTGAGACCGGACCATCCACCGTGTCATATGCTAGTCTAACTGGTTGCGCGTCCACACAACCCTTTTGACTAGGGACCATTTAGGACAGTCATCATACAATGCATAGTCTCACAAACAAGTCACGTACTTGTTAATACACATCATTGATAATGTCCAAGGACTATCTTTATTCATAAACACATAGGAAATATCATCATACATGATTGCCTCTAGGGCATATCTCCAACACATGGTGTTTGGATGTTTATTTTAAGACTTTGTTTGAGAAATGCAAATTAATTATTATGGAATATACTAATCCTGCGTGAAGCTCCACACCATAAATTTGCAATGTGTAGATAGGAGATGAAATCATAAGCAAGAATGCAACATAGGATAATTTACCTATAAATTGAGGTGTCTGATGACAGGTGTGAGGAAGTTATTTACCTTCCACTGAGAAAGAATAGATTCTTGTGAGTTTCCACTCGAAAAAGTTATCTAGAATAGGATTATCGTCTTTTAATCCTGTCGAGTAAGTGTACCGATACTATTCATAATCATGGCGCACTTGTACTATTTGCAGAAATCTTCACTTTGGAACTTGATAAAAGATGTAGAACCTTTGGATCTAAGTGTAGTCTAGAGAGATGTCCCTCCTGAAATTGTCGATGCGATGAAGAGGACTGTTTCAGGGATATTGGGTCTGCTTCCTTCTGATAAGTGAGAGGGCGACCCTTGGCCTGGTGTACTGAGAGGGTGAATGGTGAGTCCATACAAACCAATCTCCTTGCCGTCCGTTGAATCTTCAAAGATTGGCGATTGTTTTTGTGGCCTACCATTTGATGTTTGCTATGACAACCTGACGATCTACCTTGTTTTGGATAAGTGGGTCTCTTACCCTTATATTTTGGTGCTACCAATTGGCTTCTCAATGCTGACCACGATAGTGTTTACTTCGATGGAATGCATGTTTACAAAGAACCGGTATGGAGTCGCTTACTTCTGTGTTATGTTATCCATTTTAGATTCCAATATGAGCACAACATAATTCAGAACTTAGCAACAATCAATGCGGTTTCTTAGTTTTGGCAGTTTATCTAAATTGCTTGACAAATTTTGTTATGAAGATATTCGACATTCGCGGTAGTCAACTTGTTGAGCGTTATAAAATCAGTATGTTCAAGTTTTCTAATGGAGCCCCACCGAAAAGATGATAAGCAAATATGTGATGTTGACATGTTATTGTGCTCTGACATAAGTTGCAACATTGTAGTTAATTTTCCCTTTCCTAAACCAATCAAATAAATCCAACTATATACTACTCCCTCTGTTCCAAAATAAGTGTTGCTGGTTTAGTACAAAGTTGTACTAAATCAACGACACTTATTTTGGGACGAAGGGAGTATTAGTTATCAGTAATAACCAGAATGATGAAAGTTCACACATTGTAATGGTACTTCTACTGCAGCAACTCCGACGACATGGAGATATAGTCGAGAGGACAGCAGGTGGTTACTACATCATACAGGACAATGTAGATGACACTATGAATCTTGCAGGGATTAAGGTTGAAGCTCTTCCTTTCAATGTTTTCAATCCCTTGTTTGGATTTCATGAAACCGGTTCAATGTTACTCTTTCGTGAACAGATAAGTTCAGTGGAGATCTAACTGGTTAGTAATGGAGCTGATGATGGTCTGTTTGAAACAACTATTGTTAGCATCAAACCTTTCGGTGGGGGATCCAGAAGAACTAGCTATCTTGGCAGTGCTAAAAAATAGACCCACGCCATATGATGCAAACCTTCTGAACAACAAGTTCCAGAGAGCCATCAAGACGAACCTTAACCCCCTTTTCATGGTAAGAGACTCTTTCTAAAGTCTTTAAATGTTAGTATCACTCTTGCACTTTGATGTTAATCTTGTTGTTTATACAACTTAATTAGCATGGATCATCATCATGTTTAAATCTTCTGCTTTGAATTCTCATTTTTATTATTATTTGGGTAATCATGCATCATACAGTTAAGATTTTAATTGCAGTGACTCTCCTTGTCAATGCTAGTGCCCGAAGTAGCCGTGTACCCATATGCCTCATGCAGATTCTCCTTGTCGCCAGCCTGCGAGAAGCCTCTACCGTTGCTCCGGGCGACCAACGATGTGAAAGACCAGGCGATCATTGATAAGTACACGCTGCTTCTGCACATCATGTTGTCAAGTGATGCGGTGACGCTTGAGCGACGTCACGAGGCCGGGAACTACTTAAGCAAGCACATGGTTGGAAACGAGCAAAATAGTGTAGGATACATATGTTAGATGGTCTGTTTTTAGTACCAAATAGCTGTACAGGATGTTCGTTTAGCAAGACTTGCAACTGTTGTGCATGATTGATGTGATTAAGCTTTGTTATAATATGTTAAACACGCTGCAATTGCTTGCATGCAGCTGTGCTGCAGAAACCGCAAACAAAAAGCGAAAAGTGCGTGTGTGCCTACCTGCCACCGCCCAGACACCACTCAGGCGGCGCGCCAATGGCGCGCCCCAACCGCTAGTATAAGGCAAGGCCGATCTAGTCAATACATACATTGCAATCTCTCAGTTCTCCGTACACCCCAAAGTAGTGGCCATAATGTGAGATCGAGAAGGGACGTCTAGAGGGGGGGGAGGGGGGGGGGGGGGGGGGGGCTGAATAGACTACTTGACAAATTAAAAGCTTAACCTTTTCCCAATTTTAATGGTTGGCAGATTTTAGCAATTCTAACAATTCTAGTGCACCCTACACATGCAAGTTAACAAGTATAGCAGCGGAAAGTAAAGACAAGCACATGTAAGAAAGAGTAGAGATAGGAAGATCAAACGCAATTGGAGACACGAAGATTTTTCCCGTGGTTCCGATAGGTGGTGCTATCATACGTCCACGTTGATGGAGACTTCAACCCATAGAGGGTAGCGATCGCGAGAGTCCATGGAGGGCTCCACCCATAAGGGTCCACAAAGTAGCAACCTCGTCTATTCCATCACGACTTACATCCACGAAGGACTAGCCTCACTCGGGGTAGATCTTCACGAAGTAGGCGATCTCCTTGCCCTTACAAACTTCTTGGTTCAACTCCACACACGAAGACGGAGGCTCCCAAGCAACACCTAACCAATCTAGGAGATACCACTCTCCAAAAGGTAATAGATGTGGTAACAATGATAAACTCCTTGCTCTTGTGCTTAAAAAGATAGTCTCCTCAACACACAATCACTCTCTCACAGATTTGGCTTGGTAGAAGAGGTTGATTGGGTGGAAAGCAACTTGGAGAGGCTAGAAATCAAGATTCATATGGTTGGAGTGGAAGATCTTGATCTCAACACATGAGTAGGTGGCTCTCTCTCAGAAAAATGGATGGGGCAAGTGTTTGTCTGTTCTGAGTGCTTCCTCTATGAGTGAGAGGTAGGTGGAGGGGTATATATAGGCATCTCAAAAAATCCAACCGTTACAAAATTATTGCCCAACTCGGTGGAACCGGAGCAAAAATTTGGTTGCACCGACTAGTGCAAAATGTGGCAACTTTTGGCGTTGCGGTGAGACCGATATATAAATCTCGGTGTGACTGAATCGACTGACCTAGGCAGTTTCCAAATCTCGGTGAAACCGATTTCCAAAACTCGAAAATCCTGATTCTTAGAAATAGGATACCAGAGAGTTGGTCACTGATTTTGGTTTCACCGAAAAAGTTGGTGTCACCGAGACCTTAGGGTTTGGCTTAGGATCTGTCTAGGGTAAAACTTGGTAGGGCCGATTTGTAAAACTTGGTGGCACCGAATTTGAGTGGTAGGGTTTAGACAGAGAATTTTGTGGGAGAATTTCATGTGTATTTTTGGTGGCTAACTCTAAGCACTTGAGCAACCAGATCATCATAGATACCTCATCCCCTTTTAATAGTATTGGCTTTCCTGTGGACTCAAAAGTGATTTCTCACAAAATGCAAAATGTAGAGTCTTGTAGCTTGATGTATTGCCAATCCTATTCCTTTCCTTCTTCTTCTTCTTCTCTCCTTGGGGATTCTCCACACATTCCAGCCAAATCTCTCTATGGACTTCATCTGAAATAAACTAGGTAAAACTATTAGTCCAAGAGAGAATGTATGTTGTCACGAATTATCAAAACCTCCAAGGGAGCATATGTGCTTTCAATCTCCCCCTTTTTGGTAATTGAAGACAACATACAATCAAAGCTTCAAATTTAGATATGCAAAGATATATAAAAGCTTTGAGAGACACATGACTAAGACAAGCTCCCCCCTAAATGTGTGCAATCCTTTTAGAGGATAGTTGCTTTGGAATGCATGAACACACATAGTAGGAAGGACAAGCTAGATCATGTGAACCTTGGCTATATGCATCAAATATATATGAATGAAGTGTCTCCATGTTCAAGACGCACTCTTGCAAATAATATGTGCAAGAAACAAGAGATCATCTTGACCAGGGATATGATGCATATACTTACCTTGAAGTTCTTGAGCATTTTAACAATAGGAACACACTTGAGAAAACAATGTTAGGAAACACAAGAGTATTCTACTTATCCAAATGCAAAAGAATTCAAATGTACCAAGATATGGAAGACATATAGAAGATGATATTCCTAAAACTTGATATGTCTTCAAGAACATTTAGAACTTTCTCCCCTAAGTATGGATTTGTAAGTCTTCCTCTCCCCTAAGTATGGATTTGTAAAACTTGATATGTCTTCAAGAACATTTAGAACTTTCTCCCCTAAGTATGGATTTGTAAGTCTTCCTCTTCCCCTGAATCTTAGCATGTAGGTATTGGGAGTAGGTAGGGTGAGACAAGTCTAACATAAGATCATATATTCTCTCTCCTCAAATGATAATATGAATTTGGTCTTCTCTATCCCCCTTAATAGATATTTCTCCTCCTTGAGAGGCATAGGCTCTATATTTTCTCCCCCTTCATATTACTCCCCCTTTGATAAGCATAAGATTTGATAATTCTCCCCCTTTGGCATTAATTTCCAAAAAGGGTCAGAGGGTAAGGGATCCTAGAGAGTAAGGGTCATTGAGGTCATTGACGTATGGTGTCAAGAAAATGGCAATAAACACAATGTGATGGCAAAAGTCGGTGACTCCAAGGCAAAGTGAATCGGTGGAACCAATAAGAAAATATTAGGGCTATGGGTAAAATCGGTACAGTCGAAGAGATTCATATCGGTGGTACCGAAGAAGCTCTTGGCAGTATATCTGCATTATCGGTGGAATCGATTTCCCCATCTCGGACAAACCAAAGTTGCAATCAGAAACTTGACAAAGTTATTTTTGACCATTTTGTTGAGGAAAAAGATTTTCAAAAAGTTTTAATAGATTCAAAAAGATTTGCAATGAATTTTCAAAAGGGTTTGCAATGAATTTTCAAAAGGATTTGCAATGAATTTTTGAAAGGGTTTGCAATGAATTTTCAAAAGGATTTGCAATGAATTTTCAAAAGGATTTGTAATGAATTTTCAAAAGGGTTTGCAATGAATTTTCAACTAGATGGAGATTGAGTGGTTCCAAGAAAGCATGCAACTATAGGATGAACCAATCAAGATACTTCATCTAGATGATGGTCGGTGACTAGGTCACCTATATTAGAGTATATTGACTTAGGAGCCAAGTAAGAATACTTGATCATAGGTCATACTCATCGTTAAGCTCAGAATGGGGTTACCATTTTTTGTCTAAGAATTTTAATGTTTTCATATCACTTGAATTGCTTTGACTGATGTGTTGGAGTAAAGCTTCCTCAAGGAGCGTGATGTAGATGACATGGTGTGTAGGTGGACTTGTAGTGGATGCTCAAAGTTGATGAAGTTCATCTTGAGTTGGGAGCAATCCTTCTTTTCTTTGAAGCTATGTCGTACTACAAGGGTTAGTCATGCAAGGAAGACCATAATATATCCAAATGACAAGAGTGAGATCTTCATCATATGTATGTCAAGGATATGTTTCGTGTTGTCTTCTTCCTCCATCACAACGTAGGGTTGTTGATACTTGGTCAAGACAAGATTGCTTTTGATGTGAGTTGTTGGCAATCTTGTGGAATGTAATTCATCCAAGTACCTACAAAAGGTCAGATGCAATACAAGGGAGCATAGATTTCCAAGATATAGGATTTGGTCAAATCATTAGTAACAAGGAATAGTCATGTAAGCTCATGCCCTTGCATGCATCCGAGTGAGTCTAGCTAAAGTTTGAAGCATCAATGATGTTCAACTCACTCCTCAAATGACAAAACACTTTCTCATCAAGTGGCTTGGTAAAGATATCGACCAATTGCTTGTTGGTGCGAACATGTTTGAGATTAATGTCCCCTTTGGCAACATGATCACGAATGAAATGATGACGAACTATATGTTTAGTTCGAGAATGTTGCACGGGATTACAAGAAATCTTAATAGCACTCTCAATGTCACACAACAATGGAACATGTCTCACATGTATTCCATAATCCTTAAGAGTTTGAGTCACCCATAGTAATTGCGCACAACATGTTCCGGCGGCGATGTATTCCACTTTGGCGGTGGATAGAGATACCGAGTTTTGTTACTTGGATGACCAAGACACAAGAGATCTCCCAAGAAATTGACATGTACCCGATGTGGATTTTCTATCAACCTTATCTCCGTCATAGTCCGAGTCAGAATAGCCAACAAGGTTAAAAGAAGATCCCTTGGGATAACAAATGCCAAAGTTGGTGTATGTATCAAGTATCTCATAATTCTTTTCACGGCCTTAAGATGACACTCTTTAGGAGCGGCTTGATATCGAGCGCACATGCATACACTAAGCATGATATCGGGTCAGGAGGCACATAGATATAGCAATGAACCGATCAATAATCGATAAACCTTTTGATCAACCGGTTTGTCCTCCTTGGTGAGGTCAACATGTCCACTAGTAGGTATAGGAGTTTTCATACCTTTACACTCTTGCATGTTGAAATTCTTGATCAAGTCCTTGGTATACTTGGTTTGAGAGATGAAAGTTCCTTCTCTCATTTGCTTGATTTGCAAACCAAGGAAAAATTTCAGCTCACACATCATGGACATCTCATATTCCTCGGACATCAACCTTCCAAATTTCTCACTAAAATGTGGGTTAGTAGATCGAAAGATAATATCATCCACATAAATTTGGCACACAAATAATTCTCCGTTAACTCTTTGTCTTGCTCGTTCCAAAATCCCCATTTTGTTCCAATGATGTTTTGCTCGTCCTTGGGCTTCTCCACTAGTGTCCACACTCCATTCCTCTCGAAGTTGTGTAGCTCTTCGTGCATGGCATTCACCCAATCCGGGTCCTCAAGTGCTTATTCTACCTTCATAGGCTCAATGCTAGAGATAAATTAGTAATGCTCAGAAAAGTTGGCTAAACGAGTTTTAGAGCGAGTGAATCTCCCAGTTAGTATGTCGCCGAATATTTGCTCTAAGGGATGATTCTTGTTCACTCTCGCTTGAACTCGTGGTAGCATTTGCTTGTTGGATGGCGGAGCATCCTCATCATCATCATCATCATCTTCTTCGTTGTTGTTGAAGGTGTCATTTCCTTGAGGTGGTGGTGAAGGAGGTTGAGTTGGATCATCACGATGTACTTCTTCCTCCTCTTCATTTTGTCGTGTACCGCTTGTGGATGCTTCCATGTCGTTTTGTGGTTCGCCTTGATGCGAGGTAGGAGCTTCCACTTGTGTAGATGAAGTGCTTTCCTTCACCTCCATGGGTCGAATCTTGCCGATGGACAAATTTTGAATGGCTTCCGAAGGTTCCATATCTCCTACATCATTTGGCAATTGTTCGACTTGCGAACCATTAGATTCATCAAACTTCACATCTGCCATCTCTTCAACTTTTTGTGTGAAGTTGTTGTAGACACGGTAAGTGTGAGAGTATGATCCGTAACCGAGTAGGCAACCCTCATGAGATTTAGGAGCAAATTTAGAACGATGATGCTTATCAGGAATGTAACACTTCGAGTCGAATACCCGAAAGTATCCAACTTGGGGCTTGTTACCAGTGAGTAGCTCGTATGCCGTTTTACCCAGAGGCTTGTGTAGATAGAGTCGGTTCGTAGAATGACAAGTTGTTTCGACGGTTCCGCCCAAAAGTGTCTTGGCGTCTTGTATTCGTCGAGCATCGTTCTAGCCATCTCTATAAGAGTCCGGTTCTTCCTCTCAACGGCTCCATTTTGTTGAGGTGTGTACGTAGCCGAGAACTCATGTGAAATCCCTTCTTCGTCAAGAAAGGTATCCACATTGGTGTTCTTGAACTCCGATCTGTTGTCGCTCCAAACTTTCTTGATCTTCACTTCAAATTGATTTTGTGCTTTATGAGCGAAGTTCTTGAAGATCTTTTGCACCTGTGACTTTTCATCAAGAAAGAATACCCACGTAAAAAAATCATCAACTATAACTAGACCAAAGGAATTTCCACCGAGGCTCTTGTAAGCATTTGTGCCAAAAAGATCCATATGAAGCAACTTGAGTGGTCTCCTAGTAGTCATGTTGTTCTTTACGGGATGACTTCCACCCACTTGTTTTCCTGCTTGACAAGCACTACAAAGTCTATCTTTTACAAAGATAACATCTTTAACGCCAAGTATATGATCCCCCTTGATGTGCTTGTCTAGATTATGCATACCAACATGTCCTAGCCTTTTATGACAAAGCCAACCTTTAGACCATTTTGCAATAAGACAAGTACGAGGTTTGGATCTCTTAGTGAAATCAGCAATGTATAGATCACCTCTACGGAAACCGGTGAAGACTATGTTATATTATCTTAAAGAAACACTTGGCAATCAACTTTAGTAAATAACACATTGAAACCGAAGTCGGCTAGTCTAGATACAGAAAGCAGATTGTAGCCAGGGGATTCAACAAGCATGGCATTTTCAATGGAACTATCATGAGATATGGCCACCCTACCAAGACCAAGTACCTTACCCTTGGAGTTTTCTCCAAAAGTCACATACCTCAGTGGTCCATGGTTTGGCGTGATCTCTTAAAACATGTCTCTATCCCCGGTAATGCGATCGGTGCATTCACTATCGAGAATCCACTCCTTTCCTCCTGACATGTAGTCTTTGAAGTTTGCCATGAGACTTAGATTCTTCATAGTCTTCTCACATTCGATGTCAAATAGCTCATCTTCATTATAGTAGCCATGTTCCACATTGTCATCATCAATTGGAGTATCCTCGCATAAGAGTCAAGAGATTCGTTAGAATTGTGATCATGACAATGTTCAAGATTATGAATGCGGATAGCTTCAACAATGATGTTGTTGATAGCTATGACATGTCCTTTAGCACGCATAAGGTCTCTAAGCTCAAAAAGATAGTTATCAAAATTAGGATCACTAGGCTTCATCTTGTGAAATGCAACAGTTTTATGGAGAATGACATCAAGATTTTTCAAAGAGTAATTTGGATATCTTTTCTCTACATCATTCCATAAAGTATAAGCACACTCAAAATTTCTCATTTGATCAAACACAATTCTTGGCAATCCTCTAATGATAAGATTAATAGTCCAAAGATTGCGAAGCATGTCAATTTGTTCTTCGTGTGAGGGATGTAATGGATCAATGGGAGGCACATAAGGCACTCTACTGGAATTCATTGAATAGATTAAGCATCTCATATTTCCATTGACTATAGTACTCCCCATCGAGAATAGGCACTCTACAACTAAGACTCCCCAAACTAGACACATCCATCTTCCTCCAATGGTGATAAAACCAAGGCTACGGAGAACAAAGCTCTGATACCAATTATGGGATCGAGAAGGGATGTCTAGAGGGGGGGGGGGTTGAAAGCACATTTGCTCCCTTGGTGGTTTTGGTAATTAATAACAACATATATGTCATTGAACTAATGTTTTCACTAAGCATATTTCAGGAAAAGTTCAATGATGGGTTTGCAAAAGGATTGCGCAGAAACCCCTAGATGCAAGGAAATGGATTGGCAAAGCTTCAAGCAAGAGGACTCTACAATTTAGTTTGTGAGAAATCACTTTGAGTCCATAGGAAAGCCAATACTATTAAAATGGGGTAAGGTACTGTTGGTGAACAAGATGCTCCACGTGCACAAGTGATAGTCACCAAAAACACCGTGAACAAGATGCGCAAGATTCGGAGGCAGTAGCGCACAAGGGGTCGAAATCGTACCCTAATCCGGTGATGACTTCGCTACGGCGGCGACGGTGGTGTAGATTCCGTCGAGGGCGAGGACTTCCAATGGCGGAGGCGCTCGGGAAGATGAAGGCGATGACCAGGGGTCTCTGTTCGGCAGCTAGGGTTTTGGAGGGGATGACGTTTGAGGAACTAATTTCAAAAGTCGTGTCCGCCTCTATATAAACCCGTGGCTGTCGGTGACACCGGTTCTAACTTTTCGGTGTCACCGAGTTCCTCAACTGTCTGCTGATAGGGAAACTCGGTGTAACCGAGAAGATGGAATCAGTGATACCGCGATAGAAAACCAGATCAACCCTAGGCATTCGGTGATACCGAGAATTTGGTGTTGGTTCCACCGAGATGCACTTGGGAGGTTTTAATGGTCAGTCCTTTGTCGATACGGAACTCCGAGTGCTCCTCACACAGAGAGATTGAAAAGTCCTTGTTCAAATTTTGTGATGCAGCAAGAATAGAATATGAGACGAGAAAGCATAGATAGCTAGAGAGTGGTCCTAGGCATTCTTGTCCATCCAATTGGTAAAAGAAAAATCAAGAGCCAAATAGCAACAATTGGATGTCCTCGAACGAATAAAGAAATGCAGACCAACATGCTGTCGGCGTTCTGGGAACGGGGGTACCCAGACCTGCCTGCCTACGGCCCAGGGCATGGCCCACCTCATCAGCCAAGCACGGCCTGGCGTGACCTCACTCAAGACAAGGCCCTCGTGAGGACCCGAGCTCGCGAGGGAGGCAGGACCAAGACCAACAGGGAGCGGGCTTCCTCAGGCCCCCTCCGGAGTGGCGGAGATCTCTATGCAGAACCCGGCCTCAGGAGTCAAGGATGACGCAAGGAAGGACAGGCGGGCGCCAGCGCGCCAGGCGGTACAGTTTCCGCTTTGGTGTAAAGGGAGCAAGGACGTACGCGGGTTCCCAAGGCGCCACCCAAAGGTTTCCATTCCGGTGCAACAAGACCACGACGACGAGCCCCGTAGGATGGATGTCATCGCCGAGCCCACCTCTGCATCATCGACAGCCACTTTGCAGGCGAATACCACCTTTGGACAGGGCGGGGATGTACTCCTGTCCCCCTTCAAATTTGGCCGTTGTGGGATCCCTGGCCTCCATTGTGATAAGGGAAGAGGACCCGGGCCGCTGCTATATATAGAGGCTAGGTTGCACAGTAGAGGAGGACAGACGCTCCACACCAAGACTAGCAGAGAGCCAAGAACACCACTCGAGCGCCCTCACGAGGCTCCTGACCACTGTATTAGTTCATCCACCACACCTCCTCGAGAGGCAATCCACCAAAGCAGGAGTAGGGTATTACGCTTCGCAGCGGCCCGAACCTGGGTAAACCACCGTGTCCATCTTTTTCCTCGTCATCGTGCGAGTTCATCGTCCTAACCATCGAGTAGCGAGCTAGGGAGGGCGAGGCTGCAGGGGATCTTCGCACACGCCCCTGTGTTCGAACCTTGAGGGTTTTGCGTAGCCCGAAATCCGACATTTGGCACGCCAGGTAGGGGGCATGTCGAAGCTTCCCCACTCGCGGCGACAGTCGAGCCCTGGTTCGGCAACCCCATGGCAGACGAGATCCCCGATGCCGGCCGGCCCTTGGCGCGCGGTGGCGCCGTGACGCGTAGGGCCGGCCCCGTGGTCGCCGGCATCCTCGGCGGATCTCAGGCACCCTCCTCCGACCGCCAGGTCAAGCAGTTCCTCCACCGCGTAGGAGCGGTTCGACCGCGGCCCGAGCCCGCACCGCCTCAGACGTGGCCGGAGCCCGACATCACCTTCAGCCCCGACGACCACCCCAAGACAACGACGGTCGCCGGAATGCTCCCCATGCTGTGCACTCCAACCATAAGGGGCGTGTGTCGGTGTCAAAACCGGCGGATCTCGGGTAGGGGGTCCCGAGCTGTGAAGCTAGAATCGAGGGTAACAGGAGACGAAGGGGACAGTGTTTTACCCAGGTTCAGGCCCTCCTATGGAGGTAATACCCTACGTCCTGCTTGATTATATTGATGATATAGGTGTTACAGAGTTGATCTACCTCGAGATCGTATGACTAAAACCCTAGATGAGTTATGTTGGCCTACAACCTAAAACCCTCCGGCTTATATAGACGCCGAGGGTACCTAGGGTTTACACATGGTCAGTTACACGCCGAAGGAATAAACATGCCTATTCACTACTCCAAACGTGGAGGACAAGCCACGATTCTCGAAGCTTCCTTCCTGGAGACAGGGTCTTCAATCCATCTAGTATTCGGCAAGTGGCCCTTATAGTCCGGCCCATAGGCAATAGGTCGACCTCCCGAGGACCCCTTAAACCAGGACTCCCTCAGTAGCCCCCGAACTAGCCTCCAACGCCAAGGGTCCAAGCTCCAGCTGCTTCAAATGATCAGAGTCTTCGGCTTGCGAGGCGAGTTCCTTTCTCCGAATAGTGATCGGCCGAGTTTAGCTCGGCCTCCGACGACGTGTAATTTTTCCGATCATAGATCGTCCGATCATCACGAATAATTCGGCCCTGAAGGCCAAACGTCAAAGAGTCAGTAGTGCTCTCTGACAACCTTTCAGATGAAAGGTCACGGCCCACCACGACCGCTGAACCAGTCGAAAAAGCTCGATTCGCGGTTCGAGTCCGTTTTTACTAGCACGATTCATCAATGCACAGATTGTGCTCCGTTTTACACGGGATATGTTTAATCATGCGCGTATAACGGCACGCACGTCCTGGGAAGCGGAGGGATTCACGACATGGTGAAGGGAGGCTAACCGGCGACAAGCCCAATAAAAGGGGAAGAAAACCCCAAGGCTTAACCACGCTTGCCATTCGCATCCCTGCTTCCCCCATCTCCTGAGCCTCCAGAGCCCAGATCTAGGTTTTCCACTTTTCCCCCTCCGAGCTCAGCCATGGCCGGCTCTGGCTCCAATGGCAAGTGGGAAGCTTCCACAGTCACCGACCAGGACATCCGGGACCTCAAGGAGGCCGGCTACCTCCCCGCCAATGTCTTCCACCGCGCCGCAGAGGAGGGCCAGGTGATCCCTACCTCCAAACCAGGCAAGAGGGTGGTTTTCATTCCTCATTTCATCCGAGGATTGAGCTTCCCGCTCCACCCCTTCGTGAGGGGCCTCATGTTCTTCTACGGACTCGACTTCCACGACCTCCCGCCGAACTCTTTCATGCATATATTGGCCTTCATCATCGTCTGCGAGGCCTTCTTGCGGGTCGAACCACACTTCGGACTGTGGCTCAAGATCTTCAACATCAAGCCGAAGTGTGTCGCAGGCGCACACGCAGACTGCGGCGGGGCAGTCATCAGCAAGCTTCCGCACGCGGTATGGCCATCCGGCACCTTCATCGACACCATCAAGACTTGGCAAAAAGAGTGGTTTTACATCACCGAGCCAAAGGAGGAGGGCGGAACTGTTCCTGCCGAATTCAGGTCCGGCCCCCCGACCAGATTGACCTCATGGGTCCGAAAGGACCTCGACTGGGGGTCGGACACAGAGGTAGATGACCTGCAGTGGGGCATCGCCTCCATGATCAAGGACGGGATCGAGCTGCCCAATGTGGTCTAGGTTATGCTTCGGCGGCGCATCCTCCCATGCCAGCGCCGGGGCTCTCCTATGTGGACTTACCGGACTGACGATGATCCTACAATTCGTCAGCTCTTCTGCACCACTAGGGAGAAGCTGTGGAAGGCGCTGTTCAAGGCGCGGGAGAATTGGCCGGCCAAGAAGGAGGACCAGGGCTTACGCGCCGATAAGCTCCCTTCCGAGGTATGTCATAGCTTCATTAGATCGGCTTCGTTTTTCTGAAGGAAATCTAAGTACTTTCCGATCACTTCTGCAGGAATGGCTGAGCAAGGCCACGGGCATCAAATGCCCGGTTCCGCAGCCCGAAGATCCTAGGTCCCAGCTGCTGTCGGAGATGCTCGTCGTGGCGCCTTATACGTCGCCAGAGAAGAAGGAGAAGAAGAAGCCAGGCCGAGCAGGCCTGCACATTAGGGACCAGCCAGGGGCTGTGTCCGAGGAAACCCACGCCTCCTCGAATCAAGAGGAGGAGCACGAGGGTGAGGGGGGAGGCGATTACCCCCTTACAGGAGAGAGGGCGGCGTCATCGGACGCCTCAGAGGAGGTACCTCCTCCTGCCCAGAAGAAAGCACGCCGGACACAGGTAGTCCTGTCCGACGACAGTTCGGACTCGGATACCGAGTCCGAGGACTTCGAGAGGGTTCCACGAAGGAACCTTAGGGTCAAGCCCCCACCTCGAAGGTAAATATCCGAAGATTCCCCTAACTATTAGTTCTAGGCTTTGAATATTATTAACATGTGAGCGCCCATTAACTTGCTGCCCACCACGAGTCCTCCCCACCGATCAAGTCTCGGACGGGGAGACCCCGCCCGCCGAGCTAGCGGAGAGCGGGACCGCGTCGCACCCCTCTCCTTCGGGCGCCTCGAAGGATGCCGCGGAGGTGTCCTCCCAACAGGCTCCTTTGGAGCCGGACACTGGAGGTGGGGGCGATGACGTCATGGTCGAGGCTAACACCTCGGCCGCCGAAGACCGGGGGGACGACCCCCTTCCGGACACTGAGGAGACCGGACGAGAAGATGTCCAGTCACCTCCAAGGCTGTCTCCGGAGCACACCATGCCTCCGGAGGTATTGGTTCAATCCCCGGTTGGAGATCGGGTTAACCGATCCCCACCGGCGCCACCGACCAATGGGTGGCCGGCTATGGGGGAGGCTCTGTCAAGCGCCTCCATCTCCGGGGAGCACCGCACCCTTATGGGTGCGGTATTGCAGAGCATTCAGTCTGTTGACAACGGACTGAAGGAGGCCTTCAAAGGTCCCCTGACGGGCTTTCAGGTGAGCCGCATAATGCTCTTTTTGCGAAATATTAATTTCTTTGAGTTTGTCATTATATACATGGCAGCCCCCGAGCCCTAGGTAAGCTTGGAAAAACTTACCTGGGGGTCAAACATAAATCATTATCCGAACTATGTATAGAACAACATTCGTTCGGATCGGTCTAACAGCCCTTAAGAGGACCGAACACCGGATCATGTTTATGACAGTTCGAAAGTTTTGAACCCATGTGACTTTATATGGTTTTGTCTTTTACAGGCTTCGTCGACGGCGGCGGCTGCCAATGCTGCCGAGCTGGACGAGCTAAATCGGAAGCTCAAGAGCTCCGATGAAGAGCTTGACGCGCTGAACAAGAGGTTCGATGAGGCGCAAGGTAAGCCGGATTAGAGTATCCGAATTTTTCATTTCCGTACTATCAATGCAGTATTTTGTGATGTGTTTAATGCTTACGCAGCCTCGGCGAAAGAAATTGAGAAGCTCAAGGCCGAGCTTGAGAAGGCGAAGCAGGAGGCTGCGGTCGAGAAGGCGGCGACCAAGGAAGCTGCTACCGCGCTATCCGCCTTACGAGCCACCAGCGACAAGCACGAGGCTCGGGTGGAGGAAATCCAACAGGAGCTCAAGGACACCGGCCAAAAGTGCGAGGACCTTGAGCGGAAAGGCAAGGAGCAGGCTGCCGAACTATCCACCCTGAAAACCAATCTCCAAAAGGAGCGGGTGGATAGGCGGTCCTTTGAAGAGCAAGTCAACCAAGCCAAAGCTATCATGGATGGTAAGCCATATTTATTGCAGTGTGTCTTCGGGGATAGCAGGTTCGAGTTGCTTACCCAAGTATGGCGTTCCATAGGCGCCTGCTCGGACCTCCAGAAGAGCACAGCTGACGCGAACCAGTTCTATGCTTCGCGGGGAGAAGGAGATGAAGCTCGTCTATTCTGGGCGCAGTTTGAAGCCCTCGAGCGCTCTCCTCTCCTTGTAGAGCAGCTAAAGCAGCTGATGGAGCTACACCGGGTGGCGGAGCCGGCTATGAAGGATCTCTGCATCCGGCTATGGCCCAACGAGCCACTGCCAGGTAGCTACTTTGGCCTAGTGCAGAAGCTGAGCGACGCCTCGCCCCGGATCGACGCGCTAAGGCAATCCTCCTGCATCGAGGGAGCTCGGATGACCTTTGCGAAGGCCAAGGTGCACTGGCCGGGGCTGGATCCGATGAAGATAGCCACCGCTCCTCCGCCTCCTGGAAAAGGGCATAGGCACCCCGAGCTGTATTTCTCCGGAGTAATGGAGGGTGCTCGGGCGATAGAGTCGCAGTGTTCGGGAGAGAACACTTATGAGTAGAATGCTGTAATGTGTCCGAAGACCTTTCAACGCGTTTATATTTAAGATGCATGGTTTATCATGTCTTTTGTGTTTTGCATCCTTTATAACTCCTTTGTGGCCGTTAAACCTGAAAGTGGCGAGTCGTCGGCTTCAGCCCCCACGTAGATACTACGCGGGGTGTCTGCCCACGCACTGTGACCCTTAGCCGAGCTATCGGTACCCGAGGGCGGTAGTGTGAGGCGGACAAGGCAATCAAACCATAATGCTTTATTACTTTCACTTAGCCGTAGGAGCACGAGAAAGGAGTGCGGGGGGCTGATGACTAGCCCCCAGGTGTTTGTGACGTTCGGATGAGCCGTGGCCGAAGCCTATATCACATGGTTTGTACTAACACCAAACCCATCGTATGACACGGAGTAACCTCTGACAAGATTTAGTTAAGCTCGGAATCGCAGACCAGTTCTCGCATACCATGACAGTCAGTTTTCGGCATTCTCCGCTGAGGTGCTTGGTCGGACTAGCCGGAAACACAATCGCAGCGGTTCTCCCTTTGCCCTTTTCGCCGAACGAGCGGAACATAAAGGGGCAAGCACAGGAGCTGGGCAACCCAACTATTGACCCAAGACATAGTTCGGAACCAATGCATATAAAGCGGAGTTCCAAGACGCCGAACGCAAAGATCAGTTGTGTTTAAGGCGATTTTCTGTAGTTCGAGCCCCCGGTCTATTAGCCGGTTGCGTCGTACAATATACCAAACAGGTTCGCAAGAAGAGAGGGAAAATAGAGAGTGCGCCAAAAACGGCGAAACGATCATGCATGATACATCTGTATTTTACTCAACAACTCTTATTATTCAAATTGCGGATACAACTGTTTACAGGTAGTAAAAATGAAATATAAACCTTACAGGAGGGGTTGTACCAAGGGTCTTCGATAGGTGACTTGACGTCCTCGATGTGCCCTGTCGCTTGTCCGCTCCTGCGTCTCCCAAGGAGTTCTATACCGCGATGGGTGTAATGTTCGGCGAGCGGACTTCGGAGAAAAGTCTTGAGAAGTCACCGAAATGTGAATGAGCTTTACGCCGTAGCAGGCACTTTATGGTACCCGTAGTGTGTCCGAAGACATGTTGACGGTGATAGTTCGGTCTAGCCGAACACTTATCCTTTAATAATTTTTCCCCACCGCTGCCCATGGAATTTTGAGCGCGAAGTTGTGCCTCCTCGGCACATATTTTGCCGGTTCTAGGGCCGTGCGATGGGGGGCGAATCCCTATTTATGGGAAGAAGAAGGTTCTGGTACTTCGGTTTGAGACCGAGCTCGCTTCCCAGCCTTGGGTGCCTTTACGGCGGATGTCGGCGCTTGCCGATCATTGGTGTAATGAAATTCGGCCGCTAGGGCCAACGCATGTTCCTCAGTTCGGAGGGAGCGCTCTGTGTTGCCATTGACAGTAATGCCCCCCTTGGGGCCGGGCATTTTGAGCTTGAGGTATGCGTAGTGTGGGATGGCATTAAAGCGAGCGAACGCTGTACGGCCAAGCAGGGCGTGATAGCTGCTGCGGAAAGGTACGATGTCGAAGATCAAGTCCTCGCTTCGAAAGTTATCGGGCGAGCCGAACACTACTTCCAGGCTTACAGAGCCCGTGCACCGGGCTTCAACGCCTGGGATCACTCCTTTAAAGGTAGTGTTGCTGGGCTTGATCCTTGACAGATCTATGCCCATCTTTTTCACCGTATCCGAGTAAATCAGATTTAGGCTACTTCCTCCGTCCATTAGGACTTTAGTGAGGTGATACCCGTCTATGATGGGGTCTAGGACTAGGGCGGCCGAACCCCCATGATGGATATTGGTCGGGTGGTCACGTCGATCGAAGGTGATCGGGTATGCCGACCATGGGTTATACTTCGGGGCTACAGGCTCTACGGCGTAGACATCCCGAAGGGCGCGCTTCCTTTCCTTTTTGGGTATATGAGTGGCGTATATCATATTTACTGTTTTCACCTCTGGAGGGAATTTCTTTTGTCCGCCACTGATCGGACCACGGGGCTCATCCTCGTCCTCGCTGCGCGGGCTTTTGCCTTGGTCCTCGGATGCGAGCTTGCCGGCCTGTTTGAAGACCCAACAGTTATGGTTGGTGTGGTTAGCGGGCTTCTCTTGAGTGCCATGGATCTGGCAAGGCCTCTCCAGGATCTTGTCCAACGGGCTGGGTCCGTCGCGATTGCCTTTAGGAGGCTTCTTCCGCTGCCCAGGCCGGGAGTTACGGAAGCCGGCGTTAACAGCCGTGTCATCGGCATCACTGTTATTGTGCCGGCGCTTGTTCTTGTTGCGCTTCAGTTTCCCGTTTCCATCCCGAACTTCAGAGGTTTCGGGGTCTTCGGCGTTGTGACTACGTCTTGCTAGCCAGTTATCCTCGCCCGCGCAAAAGCGGGTCATGAGTGATGTGAGGGCGGACATTGTCCTTGGTTTGTCCTGGCCGAGCTGACGAGCCAGCCATTCGTCCCGAATATTGTGCCTGAAAGAGGCTATTGCTTCGGCGTCCGGGCAGTTCACGATCTGGTTTTTCTTGGTCAAAAAACGATTCCAGAATAGCCGCGCAGATTCTCCTGGCTTCTGAACGACGTTGCTTAGGTCAGAGGAGTCCGGCGGCCGAACATAAGTGCCCTGGAAGTTAGATCGGAATGCCTCTTCTAGGTCCTCCCAACACCCAATGGAATTTTCGGGGAGGCTATTTAACCAGTGCCGAGCTGGCCCCTTAAGTTTCAGGGGTAGGTATTTAATGGCGTGGAGGTCATCTCCTCGCGCCATGTGGATGTGGAGGAGGAAATCCTCTATCCATACAGTTGGGTCAGTTGTCCCATCGTATTGTTCTATGTTTACGGGTTTAAACCCTTCCGGGAACTGATGCCGCATCACCTCGTCCGTGAAGCACAGTGGGTGGGCAGCGCCTCTGACCCGAGCTATGTCGCGCCGGTGATCGGCGTCTGTCCTAGCTCGGTTTCGTTCCCGACCTTCATTATTATGGTCGAGCCAAGGCCGGTAGTATCCTCTGGATCCGTAGATGGATCGTGTACGACCTGCTCTATCGTCCAGGTCGTGTCGCAGGTCGAACCTGTCATCGGGCTCTAGTGGCTCCTTTCCCCGTCTACGGGGTATCGTCGGCCTATAGCCGGTGTCATCAGCCGTTCTGTCCCGTCCTCGAGGAGGGCGATCTGGCTTGTCGTATGGGGTATGTTTGGGAGACGGCGTATCAGTGAGCTCGTCATCGAATTGTGGCAGCAGCCTTCTGCGTGGATAGCTCTTAGGTTGGTCCGATAGACCGGTACCGTACCCTTCCTCAGCTGAGAGGACTCTGGTCCATCGATCGTTGAGGTTGTCCTGTTCGGCTTTAAGCTACCGTTCTTTTGCTTTCAGGCTGCAGGCCGTGGATATGAGTTGTTGCCTGAATAGTTCCTGATCTGCAGAATTATCGGGGATGGCGAAGTCATCGGCATCCGCATTGTCCCCCCCCTCGACAGAGCGGAGGTAATCGTCGTCATCGGGATCGTCTGGATCGTCGGGGTTGCGCAGGTCTTCCGGCCTCTCCTGACCCTCTAACGGGTGTTCGGGGATTTCGGGATCTCCGAGGTCTTCCGGGGTGTCTCCGTCCCCGGTGCCATCGATAGCTTTTCTTCCCTTTTTTCCTTTTGACCGTTTATGTGGCTTTCAGCGTCTTGATGGCGCCTCATCTGATTTGTCGCCATCGTTTTTCGGAGTGTCCACCATGTAGACGTCATATGTGGAGGTGGCAGTCCATCGTCCGGTGTTAACGGGGGTGAGTGCGCGATCCTCCTCATCCATGTAGTCTGCTTCCTCAGAAGCATAGTCCAGCATGTCGGTTAAATCCTCGACAGTGGCTACAAAGTGGGTGGTGGGTGGGGCGAAAAATTCGCCCTGACCCGCCTGAAGCCCGATCTGAGCACATATCGGGGTTGGATCGTCGACAATTTTCATCGACGAGATCCGATCTAGGGCCTCGTTGAGTATCGAGAGCTTGATCGGGCCGGCCTACCCAGGGCTTCCGAAGTTAACCTCCGATGCGTCCGTGCGGGGAGAGTGTTCGGCAAGAACAGATGTCCGGACGTCTGGCACTATGACCGGGTCCGGACTGAGAGTCGGGTCCTCGCCGGGGTAGATCCCGTGGGAGGGGCCGAAAGATGGATCTGAGGTTAAAGCCTCAGAGTCTTCGGGCGTGACAGGCGAGACTGCGAGCCCAGTTAGCGATAGATCGCCCCGAGAGTCTACGGAGAACTCTAGGTTCCTGAATTTGACCTTTTGATCGGGGGCGAAGCTTCCGACACGGCCTAGATGGCCGGTCGGGTCGGCATGCAGCACAATGCTGCCGAAAGCGAAGATCTGTCCGGGGACGAAAGTGTCCGAATTGCGAACCTCTTCGTTGATGACGAGACGAGCCATCGATTCCTTTGGCGATCACAGCGGAACTCTCAATGAAAGCACCAATGTCGGTGTCAAAACCGGCGGATCTCGGGTAGGGGGTCCCGAGCTATGAAGCTAGAATTGAGGGTAACAGGAGACGAAGGGGACAGTGTTTTACCCAGGTTCAGGCCCTCCTATGGAGGTAATACCCTACGTCCTGCTTGATTATATTGATGATATAGGTGTTACAAAGTTGATCTACCTCGAGATCGTATGACTAAAACCCTAGATGAGTTATGTTGGCCTACAACCTAAAACCCTCCGGCTTATATAGACGCCGAGGGTACCTAGGGTTTACACATGGTCGGTTACACGCCGAAGGAATAAACATGCCTATTCACTACTCCAAACGTGGAGGACAAGCCACGATTCTCGAAGCTTCCTTCCTGGAGACAGGGTCTTCAATCCATCTAGTATTCGGCAAGTGGCCCATATAGTCCGGCCCATAAGCAATAGGTCGACCTCCCGAGGACCCCTTAAACCAGGACTCCCTCAGCGTGGCCGTCTCCAGGACCCTCATAGATGGTGGCGCCGGCCTCAACATCATCTCCGTGGAGGCCTTTGACGCACTGCAGCTACCCCGTGACCAACTAGCGCCATGAAGGCCCTTCTCTGGCGTGGTCGGGGGACCCGTCGTCCCCATGGGGCGGGTGCGCCTCCCCGTCACCTTCGGCACCCGCTCCAACTTCCGCACTGAGCAGATCGAGTTCGACGTCGCCCACATCCACCTCCCGTACAATGCAATACTTGGCTACCCCGCCCTCGCCCAGTTCATGGCGGCAACACACCCGGGCTACAACGTCGTCAAGATGCCCGGGAGCGGCGGCATCCTCACCATCATGGGGAATGTCAAGGACGCGTCCCACGTACTCAAGCTCGCCTACAAAGCGGTGGCCGTGGCACGCCCCAGTGCCGGGCACGCCGCGCAAGCCACGGAGGACTCCGGGGGTGTCCTCGACGTCACGCCGGTAAAGAAGAGGCAACTGTTCTCTCAGAACCGGGCAGAGATGAAGCAGGTGCCTGTGGACGAAGGAAACCCTGGCCCTACCTTCACCATCGGCGCCGACTTGCCCCAGGAGCAAGAGGAGGCGTTGGTGGGCTTCCTCCGTGCAAACAAGGACGCGTTCGCGTGGAGCGCCTCCGACCTGGTGGGGGTCCCGAGGGACGTGATCGAGCACCACCTCATGGTGTGCCCGAACGCACGTCCAGTGAAGCAAAAGGCAAGGAGGCAAGCTCAGGAGAGGCATGCATTCATCGCCCAGGAGGTCGGCAAGCTAAAGGAGGCCAGGGTCATCCGGGAGGTGCGTTACCCGGAGTAGCGTGCCAACCCGGTGGTCGTCCCGAAGAAGTGCGGGAAGGAACGTATGTGCGTCGACTTCACGAGCCTCAACAAAGCCTGCCCCCAAGACCCATTCCCGCTACCGCGCATCAATCAGATCGTGGACTCCACCGCGGAGTGCGACCTCCTATGCTTCCTGGACGCTTTCTCGGGCTACCATCATATCAAAATGGCGGTGGAGGACGTCGAGAAGACGGCTTTCCTCACCTCGTGCGGGGTGTTCTGCTACACATGCATGCCCTTCGGGCTGCGGAATGCCGGGGCGACCTTCCAGCGGCTGATGCACATCGCCCTGGGGCCGCAGCTCGGGAGGAATGCAGAAGCTTATGTCGACAACATCGTGGTCAAGTCCAGGGAGGCCAAGACCCTGATCGAGGACTTGGAGGAGACATTCGCCAGCCTGAGAGAGGTGAACCTGAAGCTCAACCCCGAGAAGTGCGTCTTCGGGGTCCCATCGGGCAAGCTGCTCGGTTTCCTGGTGTCGCACCGGGGAATCGAGGCGAACCCGAAGAAGGTCAAGGCCATAAACAAGATGAGCGCCCCCCAAACCCTCAAGGAAATGCAGAAATTGGCAGGTTGCGTGACCTCATTGGGGCGCTTCATCTCCAAACTCGGCGAACGGGCCCTGCCGTTCTTCAAGATCATGAAAAGAAAGGGCCCCTTCGAATGGACCCCGGAGGTAGACGCAGCCTTCGAGGAACTCAAGCAGTACCTCACGAGCCCGCCAGTGATGGTGGCACCTCGTCCTCGGGAGCCCCTGCTGCTATACCTAGCTGCCACCCCCCACTCCGCCAGCGCTACGTTGGTGGAGGTCAGGGAAGAGCGTGCCAACAGACGTGCCACATCGACGGGCGCCGACAGGCCCCCAAGTATGGAGCAAGGGGGCTCACAGGATGCCAAGGAGCCCGCTTCTCCCCAAGACGGTGCTCCTGAGGCCCCAGCCGTTCCGACGCCCCCTGAAGCGCTCAACCCTCATGAGGCCCCGGCCGCTCCGACGGCCCCCGAGGTGCTCAAGCCTCTTGGGCCCACCACGGAGCAGGACACCGCAGGGGGCTTCACCCTCGTCGAACACCCGGTGTACTACGTCAGTACAGTGCTGCGGGACGCGCGTTCACGCTACCCCATGCAACAGAAGCTCCTCCTAGCGCTTCTTGTCACTTCGAGGAAACTGCGCCACTACTTCCAGTGACATCCCATCAAGGTCGTCTCTGCGTACCCCTTGGAGAAGGTCCTACGCAACCCCAACGCGGCGGGAAGAGTCGCCGAATGGAACATCGAGCTGCAGGCCTTCAACATTGAGTTCAGCACGACCAGGGTCATCAAGGGGGCAGCCCTAGCAGACTTCATGGCGGAGTGGACAGACGCCCCCGACCGGGAGCTGGACGGGAGCCAGTCCCTCACCCCTGGTGATGAGGCACCCGAGGGTTGGATCATGCTTTTCGACGGAGCCTTCACGCGCATGGGAGCAGGGGCTGGGGTCGTGCTCACCTCCCCGGCAGGGGACCAACTCCGTTACGCTATGCAGCTCTGTTTCCAGCATGGAGAAAAGGTCTCCAACAACATCGCGGAGTACGAGGGCCTCATCGCTGGCCTCAAGGCGGCGGTGGCCTTGGGGGTTCGGTGCCTCACCGTCAAGGGCGACTCCCAGCTCCTCGTCAACTTCTCCAACAAAGAGTATACACCCAAGGCCGAGCACATGGAGGCGTATTTGGAAGAGGTACGTAAGATCGAAAAACGTTTTTAGGGCTTGGAATTGCAGCACATCCCGCGCAGCGCGAACAAGGAGGCCGATGACATCGCCAAGAGGGCGTCACGCCGCGAGCCCCAGGAGCCGGGCATCTTTGAGGAGCGGCTCTTCAAACCCTCCGCAGCGCCACCCACCGAGGACTCGGCGCCACGAAGTGGGGAGCTCCCACCAGCGTCGCCCTCGGGGGCTCCGGACTGTGGCCAGGCCTCGGGAGCCCGACTGCTCCTGGCACTGGAGCCGCAGGATGACGACTGGATGTAGGAGTTCAGGGCGTACCTACTTCACGGCACGCTACCGGAAAAGGAGGAAGACGCGGAGCGCGTAGCACGGCAAGCCACGGCTTACTGCATGCAGGACGGCGACTTGTACCGCAGGGGCCCGAATGACGTCGCGCTGCGGTGCATCTCCAAGGAGCAGGGGTGCGAGCTGCTGGCCGACATCCACGGAGGAGACTGCGGGCACCACTCCTCGTCGCGCACCCTTGCAGGAAAGGCGTTCCGATCAGGCTTCTACTGGCTCTCGGCGCTTAACGATGCCATCGAGCTGGTCCGGTCTTGCGAGGCCTGCCAGTTCCACGCCAAACAGATTCACCAGCCCGCGCAGGGCCTCCAGACCATCCCACTCTCCTGGCCCTTTGCGGTCTGGGGGCTGGACATACTGGGGCCCTTCCCACGGGCAGCGGGCGGATACCGCTACCTCTACGTCGCCATCGACAAGTTCACCAAGTGGGCGGAGGTGGAGCCCGTGTGCACCATCCCAGCCGGATTAGCCGTCAAGTTCATCAAGGGCCTCGTAAGCCGATTCGGCGTCCCCAACCGCATCATCACCGACAACGGTTCACAGTTCACAAGTAACCTCGTCAGGACCTATTGCGCTAACCTTGGAACGCAGATATGCTACGCCTCGGTAGCCCACCCACGGAGCAACGGCCAGGCAGAGCGCGCCAACGCGGAGGTCCTACGAGGCCTCAAGGCAAGGAGCTTCAAGAAGAAGCTTGAAGCTTGCGGCAGGGGTTGGGCCGATGAGCTTCAGTTCGTACTATGGTCCATCCGCACCACCGTGACTAAGCCCACCGGCGAGACCCCGTTCTTCCTCGTCTACGGAGCCGAAGCCGTCCTCCCACACGAGGTCAAGCACCGGTCCCCGCGAGTCTTGGCATTCGACGAGGAGGGTCAGGATGCCGCGCGAGGAACGGACCTCGTGCTCGGGGAGGAGGCACGTCGCCGAGCCTCGCTCCGAGCTGCGAGGTACCAGCAGGCGCTACGGCGCTACCACTGCAGTAACATCCGCTCCAGGACCCTCGAAGTCAGAGACCTCGCCCTGAGGCGGGTCCTCTCCAGGGAGGGCTTGCACAAGCTCTCGCCCATGTGGGAGGGCCCGTTCAAGGTCGCTCATGTCTCCAGGCCTGGCGCCGTGCGCTTGGAGACTCAGGACGGGGTCCCCATCCAGAATGCCTGGAACATACAGCACCTCCGGAAGTTCTAGCCGTGACACTCTCACGTAATAATGAGTGGGCTGTATACGCCCGGAGCCCCCCGAGGATGCGGAGGGGTTACTTCCCACGCAATGTGGAAGCCACAGCTCCGTGCTGGCGGACAACACTGCCCTCCAATGGCTATGCCCATGCAACGTGGATGCCCTACGCTCAGCGCTGGGGGAAGACGAAGATGAAGACTAGTCTAGGTGCCGGACGCGGCTCTTATTTTCTCTTCTCATGTTTGGATTTGCCAACTTTTCTGGAACAAAACTCGGGGTTTTTTCCAATCATGTTTTAAAGAAAAGGGGCAGGGATTTATTTTCATCGCCATTTCCTATCTTGGGTTCTCTCTCTTCAAGTTGAGCACTCGCCTGCTTCCCTCCCCCTCACACCCCGCGAGGGGGGCTGGGGGGCACGGTGCTCGCACCTCGCCAAGGCCTTGGCGCCCGAATCCTCGCGTGGTACTCCCGGATGAGTCAGCAGGCGCGTGTCGCTTCGTACTCGCTCTGGGGCTCCACTCACGGCCCGACGCGCCATCTCAGAGCCTTGGGAGGCCCGCGCCTCCCGGGGCAGGAAACAAATTTTTTTGGGGGAGTCGCTTGAGCGTCAAGGGGGGCTCCTGAGCAACGCGCCTCAGGAGCCTTACCGGTCATATAGCCACTGGCCCCTTGATGTCGTCCTGGTTATCCGGTCGGCGTCAAGGGTGGTAGGATTTACGAGATTGTCGTAGGCAATTGATAACAAGATCGATAATCATTATTGCAGTATGAGGGAAAGGCATGAGCTAACATAGTTTCCGTACTTGGATCACATGCACTTATGATTCGAACTCTAGCAAGCATCCACAACTACTAAAGATTATTAAGGTAAAACCCAACCATAGCATTAAGTAACAAGTCCCCTTTACTCCCATATGCAACAACCCCTTACTCAGGCATAAGCTTGTGTCACTCTCGCTATCCACAATAAGCAAATCATGAACGTATTACAACACCCTACAACGAGAATGACCCACGTGTGCGGGGCATGGAAGGCACCATAGGACAACACCAAAATAAACCACACAACTCAAACCAATCAAGATCATCAATCAACCCATAGGACAAAAAGGATCTACTCAAACATCATAGTATAGCCACACATGATTTGATAATAATATATAGCAATAAGCACCATGTTTAAGTAGAGATTACAACAGGGAAAAGAGGTGTTACACCACTACATAGAGTGTGAGAGAGTTGGTGGAGACGGCGGCAAAGTTGTTGGTGTAGATCGCTGTCACGATGGTAGCCCCGGCGGTGTTCCGGCGCCACCGAGAGAAAGGGGGAGAGAGCCCCCCCCCTTCTTCTTCTTCCTTGGTCTCCCCCTAGATGGGAGGAGAGTTTCCCCTCTGGTCCATAATCCGCCATGGCTCCCGGAGGGGAGGAGCTCCTCTGAGATTAGATCTCTCTCTTTGTTTCTCTTCTGTTTCGCGTCCTGTTTTCTGGCTCTTCACCGTTTCTTAAATATCTGGAGATCCGTAACTCCGATTGGGCTGAAATTGTGAGGTTGTTTTTCTCGGGAAATTATCTTTCTTGCGGCGAAAGTAGGGCCTCAACCGACTTATGAGGGAGCCCCAAGCCATCAGGGCGCGACCACCCCCTGGCCGCGCTCTGTTGGCTTGGGACCACCTCGGGCACCATCCTGCGTTGATTCCGACTCCCTAAAATCACATATATTCCAAAATAAATCTTTGTAAATTTTTATCGCGTTTGGATTTCGTTTGATATGAATTTTCCACGAAAAAAAAACAAACAAAAAACATGAACTAGTACTGGGCACTGGATCAATATGTTAGTCCCAAAAATAATATAAAATGTTGCCAAAAGTATATGAAAGTTGTAGAATATTGGTATGAAACACTCAAAAACTATAGATACGATGGAGACGTATCACTAGCAGTGAGCTTGGGCTGCTTAGGCGACTTCTCAGGAGACCACGCAGATTCGGCTCGGCGTTGCTACGGGTTGCATGCACTTGGGAGCAAAGCATTCGACTTTGGAGCACTCAGTGCCTGGGTGCCACTCCCACGGGCACTCGAGTCCTGGCTTTTCTTGGTACGGAGCTCCCTGAAGACGGTCTCCTAGGAGAGGACTCCGCTTCCTCTCCCTCCTCGGTGTCCTCCTCCTCCTCCTCCTCATCACTCTCACCCTCGGCGTCATGCTCCTCATCACGGGGATGCTTGGTGTCACTCGCCACGTCTCTCGGAGCGCGCTCACCTTTCGACACCTCAGAGACCATCTTCTGGAAGCTCTACTGGAGAAGACACAGCAAAGTAAAAATCAAGGAAATATCACTCGGCAACAAAATGTCCCAATTCAATGAGCGTGGGTTTACCTCAACTTGTGGGTGGTCCTTGTCATAAGGGGGCATCCTCCTTTCTCCCTGTGGATTGTTGCGGGCAGATGTAATGGCCATTATATTGGCCTCGATATTCTTCGCGGTCAGCTCCTCCAGGTGCACTCTGGTAGGGTTACTCGGCCCCTCATACATCCACATGGGGCGCGCCCTCTGCTATAGTGCCTGGATCCTTCGATTGAGGAAGACCTCTAGCAGGTCCATCCTTTTCACTCCCGCCCTCACCACACCAACCAGCACTTCAACCAGGATCCCAACGTTAAACTTCTCCTCCTTGGCTATGGTGAGGGGCGACGAGGCGCTCACTCTTTCTGTCGAGTACCATGGGAGGCCCACCTGAGAGCCAGCACTCGACACATCCTTGCAATAAAACCAACTATCCTGCCATCCCTTGACGGATTCTGGAAAACTAACCAGGGGAAAGCTACTCTTCCCCCCGAGCTGAATGCCAAGGCCCCCGCATTGCTGGTTCAAGTTGGTCTTCTCCCCACTCAGTGTAGCTTTCTTTACAACCATCGTCCGACACGTGAACAAGTGCTTAAACTAGCCCCTATGCGGATGGCAACCGATGAAGTTTTCACAAAGGGAAACAAACGCAGCTAGATATACTACGACATTCGGTGGGAGGTGGTGAAGCTGGGCACCGAAGAAATTTAAGAATCCACGGTGAAGCGGGTGGGGAGGCATTGAAAAACCTCGTTCGACGTGGGTGACGAGTAGCATACGGTCGTCCACCAGCGGCGTGGGCTCCGTCTCTTTCGCAATCGGCAGTCGCCAGCTTCCTGCCGGGATCAGACCCTCCTCCTCTAGCTCCAGCAATCGGGTCGACGTGACCTGAGACGGAATACAGTCTCCCTGGATTCTGCCCGCCAAAGCACTAATGCTTGACGAGAATCACCTGGCCACCTTCTTCGTCCTCTCTAGCTTCGTCGTAGAATCTTTCGCCATCTTCTCAAATCTATGGGAGCAAAGAGGTGGAAGTGCGAGTGGAGGATCTCGACGGAGGGGCCCAGGTGTAAATGGGATCTCGGGAAAATTACCCTAGACCACCTCGCTTTTATACATAGGGTGAATCCGTTTTGTGTGTGTGCAGCCATCGATTTACAGATCCAACGACGCCCGCATCATCCGTCGTGCAAGGAAAGCAGTGCAGGTGGCGAGATTTCGGGGCCGAAATCAAGGCATCGTGCCCCACTTTCCCCACTAACCACAACGTACCTACTTCCCCCGCGCTTGCTGCATTTCAAAACAGGGAATTTGCGACCCGGGAACGGTCAGAATGATCACCTACGATTCCTTTCCTAACAAACACTCATTGATCCGCCGACTGCCCCCCACGGGTCCCCGTGCACTCGGACACGTAATCAAAACTGCTGAAGTCATCTTTAGGACTGGGATGAGATGAGCTCGACGCTCTTCTGCGGATTCACGTGGCCCTTCTTCTAGACTCTGAGGCGCGGGTCTCATAAACTTGTACTCGGAGATGGCCTACACTGGTGTTCCTCCGGGATATTGAGTGGCATTTCTCCGGAGAATCAGTCCACACGCCGGTGTCGTCACTCGAGTTGCATCGCATGTCCGCATTTGGACCCATAGTCTATCTCTCCCGAGAGACATACGAATGCCACTAGGTTTTGCCCAGCAGTCGACACAATCCGATCACCCAGGAAATCAAAGGTCTAGAATCCGTTGTGGTTTCAATCAGGCCACGATAGGTTCCCACCCGAGAACGGACTCCGAGTGCTCCTGAAGTACTCAGACCGAATCAGAGTCCATCCAAGTCATCGTGTGAAACCTCAACCGATTCGGTGGCTAATGATGGGTTCATCTACTTAGGATGGGGTCATAGACCCGACATCTACAGCTCACCTCGGGCCCCACACAATCATTGGAGGGTCTCTGGACCACAGACGCCTCCAGATGCGTGTAAAAAGACATCCACTCGGATGATACTTGATCACTCGAATGAAGCCTAACCACTTGGACATCTTCCACCGTGTCGGCCCTTACAGACCATTCGGACATAAGGATGTGAAGAGATGATGTGAGAGCAACAATGTTCGAGTGGCTTAATTAGACTTTAAATGTTGTGATAGCAATAGTTTTGGGTAACACCTGTAATTACATCCCTCATAATCTTCCCTTGTAATGTAGCATTGAAGGGAGCGGGCGCACTCTATATAAGCCCCTCTCCTCGGCTATGTGATAAGGGCTCACAACCCGCTTGTAACCAGACACCCCAGAGAAAACAAAGCCACAAGGCTCGAGACGTAGGGCTGTTACCTCTCCGAGAGGGGTCTGAACTCGTAAAATCCGAGTGTCACGTCGTAGCTAGATTCTGCTCCTATTCGTACCCGTAGTACTCACTGTCAGATTTGTTGCCTCGACAGTGGCTGCCACTGCGGGTAGCAACGCACCCTCATGAGCCCGGTTCACCCACGCCACCGCCAGCTCCTCCCGAACGCAGCCCCAAGCTCCTGCCTCTCCTGCTCCTTGCGCCGGCCAACGCTGCACCTTGCGGCCCCGCCGGAGCCACCCGATTGCCGGAGCCCCGTCGGACCTATCGTTGGCACCCCGCCATGGCCTCCGCTCCAAGCTCTTCACCACCGTCGCAGATCATGCCGCCGCCCCTTCCAAGTATGGCACCGGATCTAGAGAAGAGTGCCGCCACCACGCCCATTCCCCAGGCCACCTTCGCTCGCACGCCGCGTTCTCGCACCGAAGGAGCCGCATCTGATCCGCCGTTGAACCTCTGCATGTGCCCAACTGCCGCCAAGACCACGCAGTCCTTGGACGTAGTCGTCCCGCGAAACAAGCGCGCGCCCTGGATCCATCCCGCTCTGCGCCATCCCAGTTTTCGTCCTAGGGTATATTTTTCTCCAAGTCTTTTCGTGTCTGAAAATCATCATATGAAACTACTTGTATCTTTTAATCTCTCCATCCTATGAAAATGATATTTACATGTAATTTGATATATACAGTGTGTACATGATGGTGGCATTTGCATGCATGATAATATCCATTTGATTGATGAAAACTCTTCTGCAGAAGTGTATCATGAACTAAACTACAGAAACTGTTAAATCATTCAACCTTGTGAGGATGATTGCCACTAATCCATAGCTTATATGCATGTGGTTCCTTCATGAAGTTTGACCTATGCAATGTGTAATTTCATTCCATGCCCCTGGTTGCCAGGTTAAACATCTCTAGACTGTTAATTTGTTGCACTAAAGTGGCTATCATGTTAAATCTGTTTTCCTGTTAACAGAAAGTTCCATGTTCTAAAAATCATAGTAATTAATCCATGCATCCTATGAATTTGTGACAATGGAGTGATTAGAAGATTGCCATGTCTACTGCACATACATATCAATTTCATAAATATAAAAATGGTTTAAGTTACTGTTTTTTGAATCCCAAGACAACAGGTTGAAGTAACTGTTTTACAAAATCCCAGATTAGCCTTGATGCCTAAAACTTAACATAAAGTTGCATTTTGCATGAATCATAGTAAAATAGCCTTGATGCCCATGAAATTGAATATTTGATGAAAATTGTGGAATTTTAGCTCTACTTTAAGTGCATATCTTTTGCATCCATGTTAGCATCCTGTAGCATCATGTTTTATTGCTACCAAGTAGGCATCTCATTGTTTGACAGATTGTAACTAAAACTTGTGTTGTTTGCAACTTGTGAACCACGTGGCTCCGTTGTGAGCTTGTAATACATGAAACTCACTTAGAATTGCATGTAGTTTCATAATTTTCTATTGCATCCATGATTAAAATGTTTGTGGTTCTTGTTTGCATGCATTTTACATTCATAACAAGCCAATCTTGTGTTGGTCATATCTTTCACGCCGTAGCTCCGAATTAAATGATCTATATGTGTAAATCGCCTAGATTGACGTATAGAATCACATCGTGCATTTTTTCCCATCTAATAAATATAAAATATGTTTTAGGAAGATCTGTACCAATTTCGAAATTTGCATATGGGGTCATTTCAGAAATGCTATATGTTGTTTCCGGACTCATTTAAATTGCCTAAATAGCTAGTTTCATTAAGCTTCACCTCTGGCCACGATAACTAACATTTAAACTTGTTGGGTACCTAAACGAGAGTGAACTAAATAATTAAAATGTGGAGTTTTGTCATATGCAACTCGTTGCCCCTTGAACTTCACTTAATGTGTAGTAGTTGATTGTCGTGCTTTGCAATGCCATGCATCCTTAAATTTGACATGCATCGTACTTGTTTGCGCATCATATCATGGACATGTTGTGTTTACCGTGTAATTTGTTTGTTTCCGGAATTGCTTCTTCTCATTATAGTTCTGATAACATTGCGGAGTGTGTGGATTTGTTTGACTACGATGGTTCAACTACTTCACGGATTTGATCTTCTTCCAAGCAGGATTCCAGGCAAGATGATCATTACCTTGGATATCGCTACTATCTTTGCTATGGTAGTTGTCTCGTTGCTATTGCTATGTCTCGCTACCCACCACTTGTTTGTCAAGCCTCCCAAAATGCCATGATAAGCCTCTAACCTCCACCTTCCCAGCAAACCATTGTTTGGTTATGCTACCGCTTGCTCAGCCCCACTTATACTGTTGCTAGTTTCAGGTGCAGTTTGTTCCATGTTGGGACATGGATGTCATGGGGTATCACAATATCTTGCTTACTTAATTAAAATATCTATACACTTGGTAAAGGGTGGAAGGATCGGTCTGTCTCTTGGTGTTTTGTTCCACTCTTTCTGCCCTAGTTTCCGTTATATCGGTGTTATGTTCCTTGATGAGCGCTTCTCACACATGTGGGGTATTATGGGCCGCCCCTCATCATTCGTTTTAGGATAAAACTCCTCCAGAAAGGACCAACATTTGTAAAAGAATGTGCCCAACATAATAATATCGATAACTTTATTAATGCAGAGGGTCGCCCCCTCGTTGATTTAACCTACATAACAAGGGGCCAGTGCTGATGGTGCTGGTCCAAAATTGGAGCCACTTGTGGCGCCACCTGGGCAACTTGGTTTTTTGGTTGCCGTACATAGTGTACATCCGCCGTGTCCTGAGAACGAGATGCACGACTCCTATCGGGATCATCGACACATCGGGAGGTCTTGCTTGTTTAGTTTTACCTTTGACAAGTGGTTTATCCGCCGGGATTTCTTATAGTAGCATTGTGTTATCACGGTGTGAGGTTTTCCATTGGATGCGTGTGGTAATTTATGATGGACTACTTGGAGCACCCCTGTAGGTTAGATCTTTCTCAAAGTCGTGCCTGCGGTTATGTGGCGACTTTGAAATTTATAATGTCTAGTTGTAGAGAACATGTCACTAAGTCTAATTGAAATACACCAACCGCATGCATAACCATGACCGTCTCTTTTCCAGGGAGTTCGGGAAGAGAACACAGTGAGGTTATGTTTAACTCGTAAGCATGTGTTCAGGATCACTTCTTGATCATTACTAGTTCAAGTCCTTTTGTGTGTATATCACTCTTCTTATTCTTGTACACGTAAGTTAGCAAGATAAAAATGCTTCGTTCTTGCTGCAACCTCACCACTTAACCATTCCTCAACCATGAAGCTTTGCTAGTTTTTGATACCCTTATAAATGAGATGCTGAGTCCGAGTGGCTCACAAATTACTACAACAATAGGTGCAGGTACAGGTAATGTGATGCTTTGCCGTGAGAACGATGCTTGTTCTATTTGGAGTTCTTCTTCTTCGTCGATCATAGGTTGGGTTCCAGGTTGGCAGCCTAGGAGTAGCAGGGTGGACGTCATCTTCTTTCGTTTGTTTTCATTAGTAGTCGGATCCTGCTCTTCTGTATGATGATTGCTATGTATTGATGTATTGAGATATTCATGTTGTAGCTTGTGGAGAGTGTAAGCCTATGTATTTTATTCTCTTCTCTTTAGTACATGTATTTGTGATAATATCCACGTTGCTAAAGCATCTTAGATATGCGCTTCTATCCTTAGCGAGACTTCCAAGTTTCTGCGAGGATAGGACGACATATTGGTGTTACACCATGCTCCCTCCTAATTGCATGGATTTTTATGCTATGCAGCACCACGAGTTTATTGAGTATGGGACTAATGAGTACGTGTGCAAACGAACATTTAATAATGATCACGATGTCCCTATTATTTGCCTACGCCTTCACTCTTTGTTTTCAAAACAAACAGATACATTATATTTGTCTGGACCTGGCCCATGAGCACAACGCTGCAGTGGAGGCCACTCGCCTTGCTGAGGAGGCCACATGGAACGCCGACCCGAGTTAACAATATGACCACTATCCTGGACGTGATGGATTATACCAGTGGCCATAGACCAAGTTAGGCCAAAAGCCTAAGCTTGGAGGCCACTCGCCTTGCTGAGGAGGCCACATAGGAACTGTCAAGTAGCTCGTATATTCCTTATTGTTGATCTAATGAAGAGCCAATTCCTTGTCTTCTCCTTTGAATATTTTTTTTGGAGATTCCAACTTAGTCCTCGACACTCTTGTACTATTAGAATTTTCACATCATTTGGTTCTGCAAGTGAAAGGCAATAATGACGACAATTTGAGGAAGTGATCGTGGTGAAGAAAAGCCGGTATGAATTCTTCTTGTTTTTTAAATATGTTTAGCTCATAATTCCTGACTCAACATATTATGAGTAAACATATTTGTGACGACAATAAGATATTATAGTTTCTCATGCCATGCTTAAGTAGCTAGGAGTGGATACTATATTATCTTGTGTGTCAACATGCATGTAAATGGTTATGATGTAGTATGTTAGGATGGTATCCTCCTCTGAAGAATTCATGTAGCTTTACTTTGCTCATGTTCAAGGCATGTAATAGAGTCAAATCCATATAGCCTCTATGATATTTATGTTTAGGGTGTTTATATCCTAGTCATGCTTATGACCGTTGTTGCTCTCTAGTTGGTCACTTCTCAATCTATTTGATAGCCTTCGCTTGTACTAAGAGAGAATACTGTTTGTGCATCCAAACCCCTTAAACAAAAGTTGTTCTGAAGAGTCCACCATATCTACCTATATACGGTATCACCCTACCGTTCCAAATAATTTTGCATGTGCCAACTCTAAAACCTTGAAATAAACATCTTTTTTATGTGTTCGTACCACTCATGGAGAGATGGGGCGGTCAATATCTTCCATGCTAAGCCTGTTGAACTCACTACGAGAGTTTATTAGATCGTCAACTCCGAGGGAGGATGGTAATAAGGATCCCCGATCCTGCTTAATACAAAAATAAATAAAGAAAAACTCCCCCTAGAAAGTTGATTGTTTGGAGGGGGAGTAAAAAATTCATTCTACTTGGGAACCGCCAATAATGTTGTTAGCATGGAAGATACTGAAATTCTTTGTCGTGACGTTCGCAAGAAAAGCACACCACCCAAAATATATTCAAGTCTATTTTAAACCTTGAGCTCTGGCACCTCTACAAATCTCTGCCTCCGTCCATGAAGGGACATTCCTTTCCTTTTATTTATTTTCTTTTTGTTATTTCAGTCACCATCTTCTCATTCAAAGCACCGATCATGAGAGCGCTTTTGTCATTTTTGCGCATTGGGTCTAGTTAATGTTGGGTTTGAGCATGACTGTATCTATTCTACCCTAAATTACAATGTTCAGTCGCTGCATGAACTTCAGAGGTGCTCTGCATTTATGTTTTGCGGTCTCAGAAAGGGCTAGCGAGATACTATTTTATCATATTGCATCATGATTGTTTTGACAAAGTGTTAGTATTTGAAATATAGTATTATTGCTCGCTAGTTGATTATGCCATTGATATGAGTAAATATGGTTTATAAGTGTTATCATTTGTGTGTTTACTTCATGACTTGTGATGAAAACTTGATTAGTAGCTAAGCTTATATATAGAAAAAATAAAAAAAGAGTTTGGATTTTTTTTTCTTTACCACTTTCCGTTTATCAACTAAATTGCTTGAGGACAATCAATGACTTAAGCTTGGGGGAGTCGATACGTCCCAAACATATCTACTTTTCCAAACACTTTTGCTCATGTTTTGGACTCTAATTTGCACAATTTGAATGAAACTAACCCGGACTAACGTTGTTTTCAGCAGAACTGCCAGGGTGTTGTTTTTGTGTAGAAATTAAAGATCTCGGAATTGGACGAAACTCGACGAGGATTTTTGATTGAATAAATAAAAATACGGGAACGAATACCTACCGGAGGGGCCAACAAGCCATCCACAAGGGTGCAGACCGCGCCCCTTCCCTTGTGGGACCCTCACAACTCCGTTTGACCTACTTCCAGCACCATAAGTATCGTCTCGCCAAGAAAAAAATAGGAGAAGAAGTTTCATTGGGTTTTACGATATGGAGCCGCAACCACCTCCTGTTCTTCTCCGAGAGGCCAGATTTGGAGCCTGTTTTGGGCTCTAGAGAGGGCAAATCGTCGCTGGCGTCATCATCAACCCCTCTTCATGGACAACCTCATGGTGCTCACCACCGGGAGTGAGTAATTCCATTGTAGTCATACTAGAGGTAGATGGAGATGGATGAGATTGATCATGTAATCGGGTGAATTTGTTAGGGCTTGATCCCTAGTATCCACTATGTTCTAAGATTGACGTTGCTATGACTTTGCTATGCTTAATGCTTGTCACTAGGGCCCGAGTGCCATGATTTAAGATCTGAACCTATTATATTTTGGTCAATATAAGTGTGTTTTAGATCCTATCTTACAAGTTTTACGCACATACTACGTGTTATGATCTGCATACCGTAAGGTGACAATAATTGGGATTCGGTCTAGTGATGACCGTAGTATGAGGAGTTCATGTATTCACTATGTTTAATGCTTTGTTCCAGTTCTCTATTAAAAGGAGGCCTTAATTACCCTTAGATTTCCAATAGGACCCGCTGCCACGGGAGGGTTGGACAAAAGATGTTATGCAAGTTCTTATTATAAGCACGTATAACTATTTACGGAATACATGCCTACATATGACTGATGAATTGGAGTTAGTTCTATGTCCCTCTAATTTGTGACTATTACATGGTTGATGTCATCCAAATATCCATCGATACTCCATGCCTACGCTTTTCTAATATTGTGCTTTCTAAGTTACTACTGTTGTTGCTACTATCACTACTGTGCTAGTAATAATTATTTGTAGAGAAATAATATTCCAGGTGTGGTTGAATTGACAACTGAACTGCTAAGGATTAAAAATGTTCTTTGGCTCCCCTTGTGCCAAATCAATAAATTTGGGAAAAATACTTCCCTCGAAGACTATTGTGATCCCCTATACTTGTGGTTCATCAGTGTGTTGGGGGTAAAAGAGACAAGTTGTATTTGATTGCATGGCTGTTACAGTGAGAACCATCTTCATCCTACACCTCGGATTGATAAACCTTAGGTCATCCACTTGAGGAAAATTTACTATTGTCCTACAAAACTCTGTGCTTGGAGGCTCAACAAAGTCTACAAGAATAAAGTTGCGTAGTAGAGATCAACACTAGACCACCTCCACGTATATAAGGAGAGGCTAGTATCTGATAGCAACACTTGGTAGCAATCTCATACAACATTTTAATCACTCGCACGAGGTATCCCTCCACTATGAATAAGGAAGGAAGCATGATTTGGGGTATTACTCTCTGGGGGCATGAACCTTAGTAAAACCCTCGTGTGATCTCTGATCTATGACTTCGAGTTGCGCTTGGACCCCTACCAAGGGATCTGACGAAATTTCTCAGTCTCAAGGTTACTAACTATTTTTTGCATCGTGAATCACTTCCTTGATTGTTAGAGCAAAAGCTATTGCAGGTGATTACTTCCATGTCGGGATGCTCATCCCTTGAGTGTCTCACGTTTTAGGCTGATGACACGGTGCTATACAATAGGACGACTACTTTGGATATTATCTTTGTCACATAGACCCTTCACATATTTATAGGGAATATCAACCTAATACATCAACTTTGTGAAATCTTCGACAATTATGACCCATGTTGAGGAGTGAGGGCTCTAACAGGGGTTTGGTGGTGGATGCCTTTCCATGGCATATGGATAGTTCCCTTCAACATGCAGACAATAGTTGATAAGGTGCTCAAGTTCTTGCCTGGATGGAAGAATGGGTTGATCATTCGAGCAAGACTGATGATTCTTGTGAGCTTAATCATCTGTGCAAAATTCAAATGTCTGGTGGCATTGTATACAGTTCGTAGTGGATGTTCATAATCATGGTTCCACATTAAGACTGAGATGGCAGTGGCTTAAGTGCATCGATACATCTCGACCATGGCAAGGTCTTCCGATTGGGGTGAACACATAGGTGGATAACTTACTCAAAATTTTGGTGCACTGGAAAGTGGTTTTGGGTGACAAGGTACTGTTGTGGACAGATCATTGGCTTAGCGGTCATCATGGAAAGAAATTTGTCCCAATTGTGATGGCATAGGGAAATGCATGTATTTTTAATCTTAAGACAGCCAAGCCTCCAGCGTTGGGTACCTAATGTACGAAGGGAGTTTTCCACTAATGGTTTGGCTCATTCCATTTGCCTATGGGAGGTAATCCTTGAGGTGGAGTTGCACCCAAAGTTTTTGTGTGAATACCCTATGAAGCTACCAATGTACCGAATACTCCCACTTCATCAACAGACCTTCGTGATTAGACTCATTTCGACTATGATATCGAAGTGGTCCATAGTTGTTTCATGTCAAAGTCTTCTCAGAATTGTCGATATCAAGCGCGAAACCGTTAGTTTGGATCTGTTATCAAACTATTTGATTCATCCACTAATCATTTTTTAAAGCTTGTGCTTTTGCGGTATGTATTCACACTTCCACATTTTTTGGTTATGCCATGAATGTTTTTTAAAATACAGCAACCGTTTTGCTATGTTGGTCCCTAAGGGAATCTCCAGTAGATCTCCTATACTAAAAGTGCCTAAATTGCTGCCTATCTCACTCTCCTATTTTTAGGGAAACCACTGTTTCATAGCTAGTGGATCCACTATAATTTTGTTCCTATTTTTTAATCAAAAGGTCATTTGAAACACCGATTTAAACTACTTTGGTGCATTCTACCATACTACAATAGTTAATTTAACTATTACATAATAATATATCACCATTAAAGGTCACACTAATCCATGGATACATCAACACATATAGATAAGTTTTCGAACAATACATTGATTCATCGTTGTTGATCACTTGGTGTCGGACGGACCGTCCTCATCGTGGTTGGCCTAACACACACACTTTTCAACGATGCAAAATCGTGTAGTTCTCTCCCATGATCTCCGAATTCGTTGTGATCGCATCGATGTATAAGGCATCGAATGCCTCAGCCTGGAGTTGGCACACTAGCGATGCCTCTCCTCCGTCTTGGCATTGCGCTGGTGGCGTTGCTTATCCGCCTTGACCATGGATATACCGGTCGCATCCACCACCTCGAATCCGGTAGTGGTAAATTCGGTGGTTGGATATACCGGCGTCCCCTTATCCTCCTGCTCCGAGCATGTGTCTGGAGATCTTGAAGCCTCGTCAGAGGCAATCTCAATGCGTCTCGTGAACGACGTGCTCCTCAATGGTGATCTTGGCACGATGCAAGCATCAACATCTTCTAGGTAGTCAGTTTCTCTCGTACCATCGAGGCAACGGGGAGCTCCGGGAAGAGTCAACCGTCGGATTCAGGGATGAATGAGGAACTCGGGGACGAGTCAACCATCGGATTCAGGGATGAATAAGGAACTCGGGGAAGCCGCAACCACCATATAGCAGATGAATAGATTCATTGGAAGAGTGCAGCTGCCACACCTGTGTTTGGTGTCACATCACTATGATAATAAAGCCTTAAAGTTAGGACCAACACAAACTTTTTGTGTGCATGTGATGCTTGCCTTGTTTGCTATTTGTTTGCTTGCTTGTTTGTGCTATAATTCATAAAAACCCTCCTACTCTCAAAACTCATGACCTTGACCCAAATCTTTGCCCAATGATCAAGCCATGTGTATAGGACATAAAACTATTTTGATACAAAGTTATTTTTGGCCAAAAAGCATTTATTCAATTTAGGTTTTAAAAAACTCCTGATTGAGACTTGAACTACAAGTCCTTAAATTATGGTATTTAAATTCTTTCAAAAATTATATTTGAAACCTATTATATATAGACTTCCCAAAACGACAAAATATTATTTTTAAAAGTTATTTTAATATATTATTTAAAGGCTTTTTCTTAAGGCCAGAAATGATCTTGTATAGGGAAAAGTTATTTTTATGTTTTAAAAATATTTGAGAAATTTTGGGAAACTAAGTGGACATATAGTTTCCATATATGTGAGTTTCAACACATGGTCATGTTCAAAATATTGGACAAAACTCTCCAAAACCCTTTGTGTATATTTCAAGCATTTGATATATTTCTATAAGAAATATTGTCAAATAAATCCAGGAAAATTCTAGCAAGTCATATGCCTCATGTAATGATCTTGCCAAGTTTCATCTCAATCCAAATTATTTTGGTTCATCAAAGTGACCCAAAACCCTCTCTGTTCAGATTCAAGTTTGAACAACTTTGCACTGCCAAGTGTCACCATTTGGTCTCAAACTTTCTGGGCATGTTCTAATTCCCTAATGATGCAACTACACCAAGTTGTGCATCAAGGAGAACATGGTAGCTTATCTAGATCTAAGCAAACCCATTTCTGTTGATTTCTAGGGTTTGCCAAAGTTGCAATGGCCACCTTCTCCAAATGAGATGAAAATTTGTAAGGAGCATTATTTGTACCTACCACTTAGTCCTGTTAAATCTTACCAAGGATAACCTTATTGCTGGCTCAAACCTCAATCAAACACCTTATGGTGATTCTCAAAAGTTACTAGTTTCACCTCTCCCACTATTCTCCTTGACCCCAACATTTTACCACATCATGTATTGGGGGGGGGGGTATAACCTCCTTCTTCTATCTCTGGTTTCCCATGGCAGCATCCTTTCTACCCCATTTCTTTTTCCTCACATCACCTCTAGCTTTTCAACATCCAAGGGCATCCCAGAAACCCCCCAGGAGCAAGAGGACAGGCCCCTGTCCTTAGACAAAGCAATGCCGGCAAAGTTTGCGCTCCAGAGCAAGCTACAAGGCACTCCCGCACTGTAGCGGCGCCCATCGCCGCATCCCCATCGCCCAGACAACCCCAGCACACCTGCCCATGTGCCACAATGCTCGCAGCACGACACTGGGTCGCCCCCTGTTATCTCTCTTCTCCCCCGCGTGCTCTGAGCATCGCTCGTGTAACGCCCAAGATGCGGTCCTATCCCTATTAAGGCACGAGGGCCTCGGCAAGGATAGAAGCGCATCTAGTTGTTTCGCAAGTAAAGTAAACATTGCATACATGTAGGAAGAGATGAGTATATGAGTTGGCTTACACTCGCCACAAGCTATCTTACATGTTCACACAAATTATTCATACATCATCCAGAAGACAGGGTCCGGCTACGGACAAAATCAACGATAAAAGAAGCAATGATAAACTGCCTTGCTATCCCAGGATCACCACCATGAAGCTCCCTACTCATCAGGATACGTAACATACATACGCCTACATTCTTCAGCATACTCCCACTGGAGCTGCGACAAGTCATCTGGCACGTACTCGTCAACACCTGTACATGTATTGTTGTAATCTGTGAGCCACAGGGACTCATCAATCTCATAACCCGGGTACCAAAACTATGTAAGCCGTTAGGTGAGGTTTTGGTTAAGTGTTGAGGCTGCAGCAATCACTAAACATGTATTTGGTGGCTAACTTACGAGAACATGAATGTAAATATGGTGTCCTACATAAGACGGACGTGAACAAGCATGATCACTAAGTGATCCTGAACACCTACTTACGTCATTCATAACCCCACCGTGTTCTCTCTCGGTTCAAGTTCACGAGCAGAGACAGTCAAGGTTACGCACACAGTTGGTGTATTTTATTTGAGTTTACTTCAAGTTAACTATTACCGGGTGTTAAACAAATTTCCAAGTTGCCACGTAACCGCGGGCACGGCTTTCCGAAAGATTTAACCCTGCAGGGATGCTCCAACTCATTCATCACAAACTAACCACACGCTGCGGGAATAACCTCGACCACGAATCCCGTGATTTCCTAGGCAATTCCATTGGAAAACCGCAACCTCAAGATAGCTCGAAGTATTCTCGGAATTCCCCGCGCAAGACATTCGAGAAAGGTAAAACAAGTCCAGCAAGACCGCCCGACGTGTCGACGAACCCGATAGGAGCCGCGTATCTCGTTCTCAAGACACGACCGGATGAGCACAGCGTACAGTGGCCTGATAGACATCTCCCGAGTTGCCCCGGGTTGGCCCCGCACACGACTCTAGTTTGGACCAACACTCATGAGGAGCACTGGCCCAGGTTGTTGATTAATTATCCACGGGGTAGCTATGCCCTATGCAATTTTATTTAAGTTGTTTAGCAAATGTAGTACCAAAGTTGGGTCTTGCCAGACAAGTTTTAATCTAAAACGAATGGTCAAGGGGGTCCCCATAACAACTCCGAGAATGTTAGGAGCGCAAAATATGGAATATAACACCGGTACTCGGAACTGGTGCAGCAAAAGCGGAACAAAACGCCGGGCAAAAGGCCAAGCCTTCCACCGTTGCCAGATATATATGTGCATTAATTTAAATGACAATAAATAAGGTGATATCTCCAAATATCCATGTTGGCACATGGAAAAGCTTGCACCTTCAACTAGCAACACTATAAGATAAGGGCTGAGCAGTGGTAACGTAGCCAATCAATGTTTTGCTAGGAGGTGGAGGGGTTAGAGGCTTTCATGGCAATTTAGGAGACTGACAGTTTAAGTGGTAGGTAATGAAACATAATGGTATAAGCGAGACATCTAGCATAGCAAAAATAGTGTCGGGATCCGGGTATGATCATCTTGCCTGTTGGGTCTTCGGAGGGGCAAAGAGCTGGGTCCTCGTAGTTGTACTCTCCGAGATCCTCGTACTCAGGCTCAACACTCCCATCTACCCAAGAGAAACATCACCAAATAAACATACAAACAAGGTGCAATGCACAAACAATATGATGCATGACCAAGTTGATGTATTTAACATGGCAACCCTATGCTAGTCATGTTTCTCATGCATTTATTAAGTTCTTTAGTATTCTGGACAGAACCTCAAGTTTAGTTATTTGAACATGCATGATCATGGCAAATATGAATGCTTCATGCAAAATCTAAGCATATGCATATGTAGAACGTTGCAAACGGAGTAACGTAGCTCACGGTACACTCACGGGAAGGTACGAACATTAACGGAGACAAAATCAAAGAAGAGGGAGGCCATGGGCTATTCCTTGGTATTCCAAAGATGCCACTGGATAGGAAATGAAAATCTATCAATAATAGAGCTAAAGAACAAGCAAAACAATGGAGTATAGCTCCCACAAGTCACAAAACAATCCAACACACAATCTGCCCACAAACAGCAACATGTCATCTTGCAACACACATAACCAGAGCTACAGCAAGTTTCAAATCACAACGAAGGCATGCGCATGGAGTATACAGCATGTAGAACAAATCATCTATCTACAGCAACATGAAAGGAAGCATAGATCAATGGCAATGAAGCTCACAAGACGGCATGTTGAAACAGTCTCCAGGGACTTAGTGAAAATTCCAGTTTTATAGAATCTGAGTTAACATGATAGCATCTTGACAACAACTTTTATATATGTTACAGGAACTTTCATGGCATGAAAATTAACAGGATTGTAGAGGGCAACATGTACTTCAATTCATTACTTTATGGTAACATCAAAATATGCTTGTAATTCTGGCTACCATCCTCACAATATGACATATTGAAAATAACAGATTCACAGACTTGGTGAAATTTACAAGAGGCAAACATGGCACTTGTTAACAGGCTAGCATGTTGGCAGCAGGTTTTATATATGATGCCATAGCCTAATCCACAAGACCTTGGCACACATCTACAGAGGATGTCAAGCATAACAATTCATGCCATGGTGCCAACTCTTAAGGAACAATATATGCATGGGAATCATCAACACAATATGCCAACAAAATAACAGGTTTCTACAGTTAGACATATTTTGGGCATGTGAAAACAGATTTTTAGTGACATGTTGACATCAAGAATGCCACTCATATGATGATCTACCATGGCATGCAAAAATACCTGGGGCTAGCACATACACAAATGATCATATATCATGTTGACAAGTTCATCATATATTGCAAGGATTAAATCATATGAAAAAGACAAATGGAGACATTATCACAAAACAACATTTTTGCAAACATGTCCAAATGACAAAACCAACCACTCCATTGGATTCACTGCATTTTTCTACCCCAAAACCATATGTCACATGCCTATCTTGTTGTAGATAAAACTCACAACATGGCATTCACAAAATCACCTATGCTCTTATAGCCACTCATATGCCAGATTTGGCATGTCCTAGGAATAGACAGATTAGGAATAAAAAAATCAGGAATATTCCTTAAATGGAATAACTCAAACAGAGAAAAAAAGGAAACAAATTATATAAATAAAGAGGGGCCACTTGGTAGTGACACCAGGGCCCCTACGAGGGTGACAGGTGGGCCCTTGGGCCCATAGTTGGGCCAACGAAACTAAAGGGGAAAAAGGTGCCCCGGGGGGGATTCGAACCCATGACCTCCCTGGTGGAGGCGTGGGAGCTCGACCGCTGGGCTAGGCAAGGGGGTTTGACAGAGGGGGAGCGTTGCTCCATATGAACCAGCCAGGGCGATGGGTTCTTCTACCTTCGGACACGAAGAAGAAACGGCGGCTTCGACGGCCATCACCGGCGGTCTCCGACGAGGGAGAACCCTGGCGGGGGTGCGAGATCAGCAGGGGGCTCCATTCCTACCCTCGTTCGCGGCGAGGAGGGCCCGGAGCTAGGACCCGAACTCGAGCTTCGGCTCGCTTAGGTCATGGCGAAGCAAGGCGGGCGACGAGCACGCGGGGAGGCGAAGCGAGGCGGGCGACGCGTGCGCGAGGTGTGCAGCAACAACACACGCGCGGAGGGAGCATGGGCATGACACGGCACAACAACCGAATACATGCAAGTTGAAAAAACGCGACCTTGGCCGGAGCACCGGGAGCGCGAGCTTGGCACGGACTATGCGTGGCCTACAGAGAATTACCGGCGGCGAGCAATGGCAGGATGGACACGAGGTTACCTAACTACCTGCTGGCGAGACGGCGTCGATGCGGAGGGACCGAGGCGAAGGCGACGAGGCGACGAATAATGTCGATCTTCTGCCCGCAAAGAAGAGAAAGAAGACCTTGCGGGAGAGGGGCTTCGGGCTCGGAGGCGAGGCGTGCGGAGCCGAAGAAGACAGATGGGCTCCCAAGGTTCGATCCACGCCGTCGGGGAGGTCAGAGACGAGGTAGAGGCACTACCCTGAGCACGAGCTTGAGCTCGGTCGGGTCATGGCGGACAGGCGACGGCTCTAGTGTGGGTGGCTTACCTGAGCGGCGGCGGGCAGAGGAGAGGGAGGAAATGGGACGCGGGGAGATGCTAGGGCACCGGGGACACGCTATAAAGGCAACTCGGGCTACCATCGGCCGTCAAATCGGCAAGGACGGCGAGGTGGCATTCTAGATGTGCGCCGTATAGAAGGAGGAAGACGCTCGTGCGAGGGGGCTGCTGGGCTGCGCTGTGGCTGCGCGCTACTGGGCCTGCGGGAAGGCAAAGGCCCAGGAGGCTCTGCTCACTCTCTCTCTCTCAGGAAAACGTTTTCTCTTTATTTTTTTAAACCGAAAGAAAACAAAATCACAGAGAAAGAGAGAGATGTTTTTGGATAAAATAAAAATACTTTTGGAATCACAGAAATATGCACTAGTTTATAAAATTGATCTTGGCATTTTTAGAGCAACCAAATTAATTCATATATTTACAAATTGGGCTCTGTTTTTGCAAATATCCAAAAGACAAAAGCCTTCAAACATGGACAAGATCTACTCAACAATCTTAACAGATTATTTAGAAGTGTAGCAACATTTTATCTCAGGTGAATAGGCAAGTTAAAACAACACATAGAGCATTTATTAAAACAAAAGAGGTGAGCAAGGTTTAAGAGAAATTGTGGAGGGGTTTTACACCAACGTTTATCACACCAATCCTACACACACACACACACACTCACAACAACGACAACACCATATCACAAGCATGACAAGCAACATGATGCACTAATGGTATGATGATGTGATGATATATGATGCCATGATGCTACAAGACATGAAGCAATTCCATTAGCTCAAATCACAAGAGGCACAACATGAAGGTCCACACATGAAATATTACAAAGATGGCAAGGATTGCACTTGGGCTGTTACAACTCTCCCCCACTACTTGAGGATCTCGTCCCGAGATCTAGGAACGGAAGAATTCGGGAAATTCGGAACGGAGATGGTCCTCTCGTTCCCAAGTGGCTTCTTTGTCGGAGTGATGTGACCACTTCACCTTTAGAAACTTGATTGACTTGTTGCGAGTCTTACACTCAGTTTGTTCAAGGATAGCAACTGGATGCTCATGATAGGATAGGTCTTCTTGGAGATCAATTTCTTGGAGATCAACGATGCGCTCGGGAGTCTTGAAACACTTCCGTAGCTGAGAGACGTGAAACACATCATGCACATTTGAGAAATTTGGAGGAAGCTCGAGTTGGTAGGCAAGGTCACCCCTCTTGCCCACAATCTTGAAAGGACCCACAAAGCATGGAGCAAGCTTTCCTTTGATGCCAAAGCGTTGTGTGCCCTTCAAGGGAGACACTCTGAGATAGACACTATCATCGATCTGGAAGGTCATGTCACGATGGTTGCTATCATAATAGCTCTTCTGACGAGATTGAGCTGCTTTGAGACTTTCACGAATGACACGACACATTTCTTCTGCTTTAGTGATCATGTCATTACCAAGGATTTTACGCTCACCGGTTTCAGACCAATTGAGCGGGGTGCAGCACTTTCTGCCATAGAGAATCTCGAAAGGAGCTTTGCCGGAACTTGCTTGGAAGCTATTGTTGTATGAGAACTCAGCAAACGGGAGACAATCTTCCCACTTCATGCCAAAAGAAATCACACAAGCTCTAAGCATATCTTCAAGGATTTGATTGACTCCCTCAACTTGACCACTAGTCTGAGGATGGAAAGCTGTACTGAAACGGAGATTGGTCCCCATTGCAGTCTGGAAGGAATCCCAAAACTTGGAAGTGAAGATGCTTCCACGATCTGAGGATATGAGCTGAGGAACACCATGCAAAGAAACTATCCTTGACATGTATAGCTCTGCAAGCTGAGCTGCCGAGATGGATTCTTTGACCGGAAGGAAGTGGGCAACTTTTGTGAGCTTGTCGATGACCACGAAGATGGCATCGTTTCCTCTCTTGGACTTAGGAAACCCAGTGACGAAATCCATTTCAACATGATCAAATTTCCACTCTGGGATAGGAAAAGGCTTAAGGAGGCGTACTGGACGTTGATGTTCCGCCTTCACTCTGCGACAAACATCACACTCGTTCACAAACTGAGCAATCTCACATTTCATACGAGTCCACCAGAAGGTTTGCTTGAGGTCCTGATACATTTTGGAACTTCCTGGATGAATTGAGAGGAGGGAATTATGTGCTTCATCCATGATAACCTTCCTGAGATCACCTTTTGGAACCACCAGACGGTCCTCGAAGAACAAGGTATCTTTGTCATCAACACAGAAACACTTATACTTTGGAATGCTCTTGGCCACCCCTTTCTTCACTTTCTTCACCATAGCATCAAGAAGCTGAGCTTGGTGAATCTGATCTTCCAGAGTCGAAGAGACTTGAAGATTGACAAGAAATCCTCGAGGAACAACTTGGGAATGCTTCACAAAGCTCGGGCTAGAGAGGCTTGAGAATGAGACTGTTGCAGCACGCCTTTCTGCTCAGCGCGTCTGCAATGACATTTGCTTTACCAGGAGTATACTCAATGCTTGGATTGTACTCCTCGATCATTTCCACCCAACGTGTTTGCCAAAGATTGAGATTGGGTTGAGTGAAAATGTACTTCAAGCTCTTGTGGTCGGTGAACACCTCAACTGGTCTTCCCAACAATAGATGTCTCCAGGTCATCAGAGCATGAACAACTGCTGCCAACTCAAGATCATGAGTAGGGTAGTTCTTCTCACTAGGCTTCAGCTGCCTCGAGGTATAAGCCACAACCTTCTTATCTTGCATCAGAACACCACCAAGACCTTGGAGGGAAGCATCACAGAACACTTGGAATGGCTTGGATTCATCTGGAGGAGTGAGAATTGGAGCTGAAGTCAGCTTTTCCTTGAGTATACTGAACGCCACATCACACTCAGGAGTCCACACATACTTGACACTCTTCTGAAGGAGGTTAGACAGAGGCTTAGCAATTTGAGAGAAGTTCTCGATGAATCTTCTACGGTAACTTGCAAGCCCGAGGAAGCTTCGAAGCTGCTTGACATTCTGAGGAGGCTCCCACTTGAAAATTGCCTCAACTTTCTCAGGGTGCACTTTAATGCCCTCGGCAGAGATGACATGCCCAAGGTATACCACTTCATTGAGCCAAAACTCACACTTGGAGAACTTAGCATAGAACCGATGCTCTCTTAGCTTGTTAAGCACAAGCCGGAGATGCTCTGCATGCTCTTCTTCGGTCTCCGACAACACAAGGATGTCATCCAAATACACCAAGACGAACTCATTCTTGAAAGGAGAGAATATGAAGTTCATCATTCTGGAGAAAGTTGGAGGCGCATTTGCTAGGCCAAAGGACATGACGGTGTACTCATAAGATCCAAAACTCGTCCTGAAAGCAGTCTTTGGAATATCTTCTTCACAAATACGGATTTAATGATAGCCCGTACAGATATCTAGCTTCGAGAAAACCTTGGCACCTTTCAATTGCTCAAACAACTCATTGATGTTGGGAAGTGGATACTTGTTCTTCATTGTCTTCTTATTCAATGGACAGTAATCGACACATAGTCGGTCCGTGCCATCCTTCTTCTTGACAAACAGAACACCACAACACCAAGGTGAAGAACTCGGTCTGATCAAACCCAGACACTCTTGTTCATCTAGCTGCTTCTTCAATTCTTTCAGCTCTTCGGGGCCAAGCTTATAAGGACGCTTGCACACCGGTTCAGTTCCAGGCTCGAGTTCAATCACAAACTCAACTGGCCTATGAGGAGGCATACCTGGCAACTCTTCTGGAAAGATATCTTCATACTCCTAGACCACGGGAATTTGAGAGATGGCAGAAATTTGACCCTTCTCATTGAGAGAAAATAGATGAATCGTTTCATCGCGAGCAGCGAAAATGATCATATCTTCATAAGGACGAGTCAATTGGGCTTCTTTGGCTTTACAATCAACATAAGCCTTGTTCATTGCCAGAAAAACCATGCCAAGAATAAGATCAATATCGGAATTGCCGAGCACAATTGGAGAGGCCGGAAAGGAATAATTGCCCATCTTGATAGAATCATCCAGAACTAAGCAGTGGGAATTCATTAACTTCCCAAGAGAGACAACTGATACAGGTCTAAGTAGATCTTGACAAGAGAACTCATGCTTTGCAAAGAACGGGCGAGACATAAAACAATGCGATGCACCAGTGTCAAACAAAACTTTTGTAGGAATAGAATTAACCAAGAGATTACCCATTATCACTTGAGAAGAATCCTCTGCTTTAGCTGCATTGGCCATGTTCACTCTGACTGACTTGGAATTGTGCTTCACCATAGCACTGCCTGGGGGCCTGATAGGAGGAGGATGCGGAAGACGCCGCTGGTTGGTGCGCTTGTTGGAGTAGTGGCCCTTCTGACCAAACTTGTGACATGTAACCTCTGAGAGCGGACGGAAGTTGCCTGAAGGAGGAGCATTTGCTGACTTGGGAGCCTGAGGCCTCTGCTGAAAAGCTGGGTTGGGTGGGTGGGAAGCTCCACGACAACCGTGCTACTTCTGCTGCTGGGGAGGAAGAAATGGAGGAGGAGGAGGAACCCAATACTTCTGCTACTTAGGAACAATCTGAGAGCTGGACGAGGAAGGGTTGGAGTCTCTGAACCACTTCTTGGAATTCTCAAGCCTGAGCTGAACTGCCTCAAACTTTAGAGCCAAGTTGTAGAACTGATCAAACACCAGAGGCTCGTGAAGGACGAGCGCAATTTGAAGATCATCCTTGAGGCCACCTCTGAACTGATAAATCTTGGACTTCTCATCAGGAACATCTTGCTTAGCATAGCGGGCCAGATTCTGAAACTTAGAGTTGTACTGATAGACAGACATACTCCCCTGCTTCAGGTTCCTGAACTTCTCACGCATACCCTCGACAAAGCTCGTCGGGATATGATGAGCTCTGAAGTCACGGCATAAATCATCCCAAGAGACTGCACGGCCACCTCTGGAATCCTTGTATTGCTGGCACCAATCTACTGCCTGACCCTTAAGATGGAAAGCTGCAAACTTGACATAGTCATCTGGCCTGACATTGCTACACTCAAAATGCTTGTTCATGTCATGGAGCCAATCGTCTGCATCGAGAGGCTGATCACAACAGGTGAAGGACTTGGGCTGATTTGCGAGGAACTGGTTTAGAGATGCAAACTGCTGCTGATTATGAAAATTCCCTAGATGACCTTGCTGTCCTTGCTCCCTTTCCTGTAGCAACCTGAGCAACATCTGAGTGTTGGCATTGGTTGCGGCCATCACAGCTTGCCAAGCTTCTGGAGGTGGAGGTGGGGGTGGTGGAGGATCAGACTGCTCTCCATCACGACCCTGATTCCCACGAGTTGCTGGCGCCATCCTGAAGATGGACAAGATTATCAACACACCATTGACAAAGATGATTGAAATAAGCTGAATCAAATGGCTTGAAAGAATTGCAACGACATATCATCAATTGCATTCAAACTGCAAATAGTAAGAACGCTTTCTGCAGGATCGTGATAACACCATTAGATCATGAAGCCACTTGAAATAACACAACAAGTATTGAGCTAAGGTTGATCAGAACAAATGTATAAACCATTATACATCTGTCGGAAGATGATCCTAGGTAACTACTAGAAATCCCACCTAGGAACTCCCAAAATCTTGGTTATGCAATCGGGTACACGGATACACGGAGTTTTTATCCATCAGTCAACTCCTAGCAGTAATACTACTCTCCAGTGTATCACATCCCTCAAAACACACCCAAAGACCTCGGAAACTCATCTACCTCAGATCCTCGTAATCACAATGATACTAAAGATGGCAGTACATGTGATCCCGCTCCCCAGTACTGGGTGCCGCCACACTCTTCGCGCCACGAATAGTATTGAAGCAATTTCGAACATCCGCGTTCTTAAGTACTAAGGAAACTGAACGATAACAATGTGTCGAGAATCCCCTGGAGCTCTACTCCCCGTGTCCAATCCATACGTATAGGAGGCACCAAGAACAGAATTCCCGTCACATCGGTATCATAGAGGCTCCAAAATACTCGCGTGATCCTAAATTTTTTTTTGAGCGAGAAGAGGAGTAGAATTAAAATTCCTAATTCGTAATTCCTCACCAGCGTATAGAAGATGAGTAAAAGAATCCTACTATCCGATATAACTAGCCTCAAAATAGTTTTTCACTAGACTCGACTCGGCCAAGTTAGATCAAGCAAGGGGCTCCTATGGTTGGCCTGGCTCTGATTACCAACTTGTAACGCCCAAGATGCGGTCCTGTCCCTATTAAGGCACGAGGGCCTCGACGAGGATAGAAGGGCATCTAGTCGTTTCGCAAGTACAGTAAACATTGCATACATGTAGGAAGAGATGAGTATATGAGTTGGCTTACACTCGCCACAAGCTATCTTACAAGTTCACACAAATTATTCATACATCATCCAGAAGACAGGGTCCGGCTACGGATGAAATCAATGATAAACTGCCTTGCTATCCCAGGATCACCACCACGAAGCTCCCTACTCATCAGGATATGTAACATACATACACCTACGTTCTTCATCATACTCCCACTGGAGCTGCGACAAGTCATCTGGCACGTACTCGTCAACACCTGTACCTGTATTGTTGTAATCTGTGAGCCACAGGGACCCAGCAATCTCATAACCCGGGTACTGAAACTATGTAAGCCATTGGGTGAGGTTTTGGTTAAGTGGTGAGGCTACAACAAGCACTAAGCATGTATTTGGTGGCTAACTTATGAGAACATGAATGTAGTTATGGTGGCCTACGTAAGACAGACGTGAACTAGCATGATCACTAAGTGATCGTGAACACCTACTTACGTCATTCATAACCCCACCGTGTTCTCTCTCGGTTCAAGTTCACGAGCAGAGACAGTCACGGTTACGCACACAGTTGGTGTATTTTATTAGAGTTTACTTCAAGTTAACTATTACCAGGTGTTAAACAAATTTCCAAGTTGCCACATAACCGCGGGCATGGCTTTCCAAAAGATTTAACCCTGCAGGGATGCTCCAACTGATCCATCACAAACTAACCACACGCCGCGGGAATAACCTTGACCATGAATCCTGTGATTTCCTAGGCAATTTCATTAGAAAACCGCAACCTCGAGATAGCCCGAAGTATTCTCGGAATTTTTCGGGGGACGGATGCTCGCAATCACCTATGGGACCAGAGGCCCCTTTGTAGTTCGGTAGGGGTGGTCACGTTGCACGAAGAGCGGAGAGCATGAGACGGCGCGACGATCAGGACACATGCATTTTACCCAGGTTCGGGCCGCTGCTAAGCGTAAAACCCTACTCATGCTTTTGGTGGATTGGTCAGAGGAACACGAAGAACGCACAACGCCTAACCCCGGCAAGAGCTGCTGTCGGGGTGACCTACTACGCAAGTACAAGTGTCCAAAGGTCCGAATCTTGAGCTAGGTAGCTTTGGGCCTCCTTTTATAGTGCAAGGGGTTACCACAATGGCAATAAAGTCATTATCTATCGATTAGATAGCTTAGCAGAGCTATCATATCTAACTCTGCCATTTGGGACAAAATACCATGATTACTAGCCTAGGTGGCGCTCGGGGGTGCATCCCCGGCAAGCTCTTGCCACCGCTTGGCCGGTCGTTGCTTGTGGTCTTGACACGCTGTAGGGCGGGTGTCAACTGAGTATAACTTGTCTCCCGGTGTGTTGCCACGTGCTTAGCGAGAGCTGATTAGCCGCTTGAGGACTCGACACCGCATCGATAAGTGACTCGTGTAGCGATGCGGTGGAGCGGTGGCTGGTTAGCTCGCGCCTGCCGGGGGATGGCTTCCCGGGTCTTCCGGAGACTTGCGCGCCTCGACCCCCGGCAAGCACCGGGGGCATGCTTGGCGCGTTTTAGGCCCCTCCTGGGCTGTTGTGCTGGTGTTGCCGGCGCTTGCTTAGCCTTCCGCAGGTCGCTGCCGGATGCTGGTTCTTGAATGGTTGCTTGGAGATGCGGTACCCTTCCCATCGGGTTTTGCGCGCGGGGGGCCGAAGGCTGTCTGTCCATGCACAAGTTAGGGGGAATGAACACCCCTGTTTGTATACCCCGACAGAAGCCCCCGGGCTTGAGCCATACGTGTCGCTTGGCACGTTGGGTTAGGCCCCAAATAGTGCACGGACACACGTCGGATGGATTCTTTCCTTCCACCCACGTCCACTCCGCGCAATTATTGCGGGTCGTGGGGTCGTGGAACAGGAGCCGTTGGAGAATAAAAAGAACTGCCAGTAATAAAATGGCAGTTTTCCGAAAAGATTGCGAAGAGCCAGCCCCCGTGCGGGTCCCCTAAAATAAAAAGGACAACACACAGGGGCGCTGCTCATTCGCATCCTTTTCTCCGTCCTTCACCTTCCTCCTCAAGCCAAAGAACTGCTCCCTCCGCCACTCTCGGTTTACCGAGCACCGCCAGATCATCCGGCGCCCTCGAAGGCTTCAAGGATGGGGCACAAAAAGGCTGGCAATAAGGGGAAGCAGGCGGCCGCATCCATGGACCTGGTGGCTGAGGAGAGAAAGAAGAAAGCGGAAGAGCTCAAGAGGCGGTGACAAGGAGATGTGGTCATCTCTCCGTCGTGCCTGGATGGCAACACCTTGATCAAGAGGTATGCCTATATGTGGGGGAGGGCGACAAAGGGGCATGGAGCACCCCAGGTTTTGCCGGACAGTCCCAAGGAGAAGAAGCCTTCAGATTCGTACCACTTCTTTTGTGTGTACTTTTACTGTGGCCTTGCTCCCCCCTTCTCTAATTTCTTCTGCACCATGATGGCGGCATATGGATTTCACCTTCTAGATTTTACGCCCAATGCAATGTCGTGTATGGCGATTTTTGCCCATTTGTGAGAGAACTTTGTTGGAGTTGCCCCCAATGTAGACTTGTTCAAGCACTTCTTCCTTCCTCGGATTGAGGACAAATCCCACCGCTCGGGGAACATAAGCTGGATCCCCCGGGACAAGAAGGAGTAATTTTTGGGCAGCTGCGTGGGAAGTGGGAAGAATGGAGGGGTGACTGGTGCTGGATCAAGGACGACAGGGCCCCCGCGTTCTGTCAGGCGCGAACTGAATGCGCTATGTGCGGGAGCGACTGGGGGAAGCTGGGCCCAACTGCCAACAAACTCCGCCTGGCGCTGAACATGATCGTTCGCCTCAAGGCTGCCTTGCTGAACATTGAGCATGTGGGGACAGACTTCCTCCGTCGCCGGATCGCGCCATTGCAGAAAAGAGACAGGTTTGCTTGGGAGTTCAATGGCCCCGCCGATTGGATGCGCCTGTACCCGGGGCCTGCCAACAACTTGACAGCTTACGGCCATGGCTGGCTATGTGACCAGTTGTTTGGCTGCTTCGGGGCATACCATATGCCGGCGGGAGTCGTCCCGTTGCACCGCAACTCCGCCCGGAACCAGATCCTCCAATGGATGCCAGATTGCGATGCTTCCAGTGTTAAGTCTGATTGGGAGCTACCCGCCCTGGAGAGAGAGATGGAGTGGGTCTCCACCTTGGATGAGAGAGCCTTCAAACCGGAGGACAACTTGACCGCGCCAACCAAGGAGGCGGAGAGAGCCTATATCTCCGGACGAATCATGGAAGACAAGACTGTCAGGACCGCCAAGGGAGCAGCCTCCGGAGGGGAGGAGGAGTCCGGGGATGACGGCTCTTCCGAGGAGGAGAGCGAAAATCTTGCTCCGGAGGAGTCTGCCGGGCTGGAGCTTGTCGGGGCTAGTGGTTTCCAAGTCGTGACAACTGGGACCCAGGCGGAGGGCGAGGCGAAGGGGGCGAAGGATCTGGAGGCGGTAGAGGAGGGGCTCGAAGAGGGGCCCCAAGCTCCGGAGCTGGGTCGCCGCCACCGTCTACGCGCCAACCGGGAGTCAGCGGCCCCCGCGTCTTCGCAAGGTTCCTCGAAGGTGAAGAAGACGACTGCTAAGGGCGGCGGGCGTGAAGTAGCACGTCGCCAATCCTCCCACCTTTCCCAGGCCAAGGCGTCCTCCGCCAAGTGGCGGAAGGTGCATGTGGTGGACCCCAGCCCCCATCAAGCCCAACTTTTCCGCCAAGCTTGCCCTTGCCGGCAGTCCTGGCCTCTCCGTCAAGCCCCGTCCCTCCAACTCTGAAGAGGAGCTGGGCAACTCCACCGCCCGCGTCGTACGAGCTGGGCTCAATGCTCCTTGCCTCAGAGTGAGTCTAGTTGATCTCAGCTTCTGTCAGAAAGCCTTTGATCTTTAATCTTCCTGACTGATCTTGCGTGGTTGATCTTGATAGGGACAAAGATGAGGAGACTCTTGCGCACAGGGTCAAGAGGGCCAAATCCGCAGCGGGATCGGACTTTGCGGCAGGCAGAGGCTCTGCGGGAGACGTGGCAGAGAATCCCGTGTCTTGCCCCTAGCCCAGTCTTCTCCATGAAACCCAAGTGCAGGCCTCGTCCACTGGCGAAGATGAGGAAGGACGCCTCCCTTCTCCTGACAGGAAAACAGGAGAGGAAGATCGGAGGGAGGCTCGCCAAGAGGAACCTCTCCTCCAAGATTCCCCGTCAACCATTGCCCGTGAGGAGGATTCGCCGGCAAGGGTCTCCGCCGAGGAACCTGCTCGTGCAAAGGTCATTGCCGAAGGGACGGCGACAAACCGCACACCGGCAACTGATGTTGCCGGGGAAGGAGAGGTCCTTCCGCAGCAGTCTCCATCGGGTATCCCTCTTGCCGGTGTTCTTGTTTTCCCTGTATCTTTTCTTTGCATGCCTTATTGATTCTTGATTTCCATACTTCTGTCTTGTTGCTCTAATCCACAGTTCCGCTGTTTGAAGAGCCTGAACTGCTGGTGGAGGTCACTTGTATTGGGAAGGACGCTGCCACGGAAGAACATGGCTCGGCTGCCGGGGATATTCAGGGGTCCTCCGGGGGAACGGAACAAAATCCCGGCAGCGTGCCCGGCCTGGGCCCAGTGATTGAAGAGAAGACACCCCTTCAAACCATGAAGCCTTCCTCGTCCAGTTATCCCCTGGCATCAGCCCTGCAGTCCCCGCAGAGTCATCTGGCGTTGATCACTGCTCCGTTAAGCCACGCAGCCCTCGGCTCGCCCTTCTCAGTGGGTGCAGACCTTGACGAAGAGATTAACAAGATCCTGGCGCCGCTATCTCAGAAGATCGAAGGAACTCACAGCACTGCTGACGCCACCAAGGACTTGGCTCTCCTGGAATCTATAGCAGCAGGGCTTAAGGATGTGCAGAGAAGGTACATCCTCAAGTGGCAGGCGGTCAAGGAGCAGCATGACGTGGCCGAGCTCGTGGATCAGCAGCTGAGGAGCAAAGGGAGCGAGCTGTGGGACTGGTACAATCGGCAGGTCCATTCTCTCAAGAGGTAGCATGAGATGCTATCCATGGCTAACGAGGATGTTGCCACCTGGAAGGCCCGTCTGACGGAACGCGAGACACTTCTGGACGCCAGAGAGGAGGGCATTTCCCTCCGGGAAGGGAACCTTGAGGGTACCCTCCACGCCAAGGATAAGGAGCTGGAGGACCGCGTTCGACAGCGTACCAGGGAGCTGGAAGATGGCCACAAGACCGCTCTCGATGCACTTTCCTTGGAGTCTGCTGCTCAGCTGAAGAAGGTGACTGATGAACTGGCTGCTGCATCTGTTGCCAAAGCTTATTTGAAGCCTAACTGACCAGACTAATAGAGGATCTAGCCGGGAGCACCAAGGAGGCCGAGGCCCTCAAAGAGGAAGCGCGAAAGGTGGAGGCAACTCTAGAAGAGGTGCAATCGCAGCTTTCCTCCAAGGGCTAGGACCTAGATGCCGCTAACGGCACCATTTCCGACATGAAATCCAGGCTTGCTTCCTTGGAGAATGACCTAGAAGGACGCCGAAGCAAACCTGGAGAACTTGGTTGCGCAGCGTGACCTCTGGATCAAGAGTATGGTCGATATTGCCGAGTGCCTCACTGCCCAGATTGCCAAGATGGACATGAAGAGTTGGGCCTACTCTCTCGGCAAACATGAAGCTCCAAGCGTCAAGCTTACACTCTTCTTCGACGGCCTGATCAAGGGGCTGAAGACGTATGAGGAGGACAGGGCTGCCTCCTTTGCCAACGAATCCCGGGAGCTAGCACGCGATGCCCTCTTCCTGGTCTTGAGCAACCTCGCCTTCTTTCATCCGGAGCTCGATCTTTCCGATGGTTTCAAGAAGCTGCCGCCAGGTGCCGACACTTCAGTCGCCATGGAGAAGGCCGGTCCCCTCGCCGACAAGATCCTCAAAGTTTCAAGGACCCAGGGGAGCCACCGGAGTTAGCTTTATATCTTCCTTGTCGCCATGTCGCCCTGTACTTAAGACACATTAGGTATCTCGTATTAGGGCGTGAACTTTCTTTATTTTAACGTTTGCTGAACTGATGCTTTTGTGTAATCGCATACTATGCCCTTCGTTTCCCTTCCGACGTTCATATGAAAGTCACCTTTACGCATTTCTAGTTACCAGCCAACGACGTGTTGCCGTGAATTGCTTTGAGGAACAGGTCCTTAGCTTTATGCTGGCAAGGGCACGCCGCCGGCAAGGGTTCCTTTAACAGTGCTGACGCTGCCCCGCGTTTTGTTGAGTAGGCTCGAAACAAAACACGGGCGCGAACGAACACAGTAAGGTTCTGTCACACGCAAGGTTCATCATATGAAACCTTAGGTTCGGCGAAGGAAAATACAAACGTATACCCTAAGGGTAGTTGATTATTTGTGTCAACTTAGCTTTTGTCATGGCTTTTCATTCCGCCCAGGCATCTTCCCTCTCCCGTGCACCTTATGGTGCGCGCGCAAGCAAGCGCTCACCGCAGCCCTGAAAGAGAAGGGACGTAGAGAAGAGCAAAACGGGGGTATTCGAAGACCCGTTAGTCATGAGTACAGTCCGCGGCAGAAGTCTGCCGGGTTAACGTAATATTCATGATCAGTTCGGGAGCTGAAAAAGAAGCGGGTATGGCCAGTTCTTCCCTCTTTTTCTTCGCGCCCAACGGTCCCGTGGCGACCAGTGATAGGCGTACGGGACCTTGCCGTGGTTCGCCTGCCGGGAGCGTCTACTAGCGGACACACTCTAGCATTCGGTTCGGGATTCGTCCCCTGGCGGGACAAATGCAAAACCGAACCTCATGCAAGTTTGTCGACACTAACGACGTCGTCGTCGTGCAGAGCTAACCATTGGCGTGGAAGGAGGAGGGAGAAGGACATAGCCAGATACCTCTTTCTCCCTTTGGCCTGCTTGATTACACCGCATCCCCCTGGGGTCGAGCGGACCCATTTCCTTCCGGCGTTTCTCCGCTCCGGCCTCGGCCGCGGGGGGGGGGGGGGCACGATGGCGGCGCCGCCTGCGCCATTTGCGTTGCCCACGACGCTTTCTCAACTTGTAGCTGCCATGACGCCCGCCGCATTCGCGGCTGCCGGCCGTGCTGGGCTTCTTCTTGGAAGCCATGGCTGAAGATGATGATGATGAAGATTGATTCGCCGTTCACGAACTCGGGTTCACGCAAATGATGCACGCCCCCTACCTGGCGCGCCAAAGATGTCGGGGCACGGATGCTCGCGATCACCTTTGGGACCAGAGGCCCCTTTGTGGTTCGGCAGGGGGGTCTCGTTGCACGAAGAGCGGAGAGCATGAGACGGCATGACGATCAGGACACAGGAATTTTACCCAGGTTCAGGCCGCTACTAAGCGTAAAACCCTACTCCTGCTTTTGGTGGATTTATCAGAGGAACACAAAGAACGCACAGCGCCTAACCCCGACAAGATCTGCTGTCGGGGTGAGCTACTACGCGAGTACAATTGTCCAAAGGCCCGAATCTTGAGCTAGGTAGCCTTGGGCCTCCTTTTATAGTGCAAGGGGTTACCACAATGGCAAAACAGTCATTATCTATTGATTAGATAGCTTAGCAGAGCTATCATACCTAACTCTGGCATTTAGGACAAAATACCATGATTACTAGCCTAGGTGCCGCTCGGGGGTGCATCCCCGGCAAGCTCTTGCCACCGCTTGGCCGGTCGTTGCTTGTGGTCTTGACACGCTGCAAGGCGGGTGTCAACTGAGTATAACTAGTCTCCCGGTGTGTTGCCACGTGCTTAGCGAGAGCTGATTAGCCGCTTGAGGGCTCGACACCGCATCGATAAGTGACTGGCGCAGCGATGCGGTGGAGCGGTGGCTGGTTAGCTCGCGCCTGCCGGGGGATGGCTTCCCGGGTCTTCCGGAGACGTGCGCGCCTCGACCCCCGGCAAGCACCGAAGGCGTGGTTGGCGCGTTTTAGGCCCCTCCTGGCTATTGTGCTGGTGTTGCCGGCGCTTGCTTAGCCTTCCACAGGTCGCTTCCGGATGTTGGTTCTTGAATGGTTGCTTGGAGATGTGGTAGCCTTCCCATCGGGTTTTTCTCGCGAGGTGGGGGGGTGGGTGGGTGCGGAGGCTGTCTATCCGTGCACAAGTCAGGGGGAATGAACACCCATGTTTGTATACCCCGACAGAATTCCTCACGCAAGACATTCGAGAAAGGTAAAACAAGTTGATACGTCCATTTTGCATCATGCTTTTATATTGATATTTATTGCATTATGGGCTGTTATTACACATTATGGTACAATACTTATGCCTTTTCTCTCTTATTTTACAAGGTTTACATGAAGAGGGAGAATGCCGGCAGCTGGAATTCTGGATTGGAAAAGGAGAAAATATGATAGACCTATTCTGCACAACTCCAAAAGTCCTGAAAAGTTACGGAGAATTATTTTGGAATATATAAAAAATATTGGGCGAAAGAAATACCAGAGGGGACCCACCAGGAGGCCACAAGCCTGGGGGGCGCGCCCTACCCCCCAGGGCCCCTGTGGCTTGTGGGCCCCCTGGCAGCTCTCCGGTGCCCATCTTCTGCTATATGGAGGGTTTTGACCTGGAAAAAAAAATCATAAGAGAGCTTTCGGGATGAAGCGCCGCTGTCTCGAGGTAGAACTTGGGCAGAACCAATCTAGGGCTCCGGCGGAGCTGTTCTACCGGGGAAACTTCCCTCCCGGAGGGGGAAATCGAAGCCATCGTCATCGCCAACGATCCTCTCATCGAGAGGGGGTCAATCTCCATCAATATCTTCACCAGTACCATCTCCTCTCCAAACCCTAGTTCATCTCTTGTATCCGATCTTTGTCTCAAAACCTCAGATTGGTACCCGTGGGTTGCTAGTAGTGTTGATTACTCCTTGTAGTTGATGCTAGATGGTTTCCTTGGTGGAAGATCATATGTTCAGATCCTTAATGATAATTAATACTCCTCTGATTATGAACATTAATATGCTTTGTGAGTAGTTACGTTTGTTCCTGAGGACATGGGATAAGTCTTGTTATAAGTAATCATTTGAATTTGGTATTCGTTCGATATTTTGATGAGATGTATGTTGTCTCTCCTCTAGTGGTGTTATGTGAACGTCGACTACATGACACTTCACCATTATTTGGTCCTAGGGGAAGGCATTGGGAAGTAATAAGTAGATGATGGGTTTCTAGAGTGACAGAAGCTTAAACCCTAGTTTATGCGTTGCTTCGTAAGGGGCTGATTTGGATCCATATGTTTCATGCTTTGGTTAGATTTATCTTAGTTCTTCTTTCATAGTTGCGGATGCTTGCGAGAGAGGTTAATCATAAGTGCGAGGCTTGTCCAAGTAAGGGCAGCACCCAAGCACCGGTCCACCCACATATCAAATTATCAAAGTAACGAACGCGAATCATATGAGCATGATGAAAACTAGCTTGACAGAAATTCCCATGTGTCCTCGGGAGCGCTTTGCTTTATATAAGAGTTTGTCCAGGCTTGTCCTTTGCTACAAAAAGGATTGGGCCACCTTGCTGCACCTTTGCTACATTTGTTACTTGCTACCCGTTATGAATTAACTTATCACAAAACTATTTGTTACCGATAATTTCAGTGCTTGCAGAGAATACCTTACTGAAAAACGCTTGTCATTTCCTTCTGCTCCTCGTTGGGATCGACACTCTTACTTATCGAAAGGACTAGGATAGATCCCCTATACTTGTGGGTCATCAAGACTCTTTTCTGGCGCCGTTGCCGGGGAGTGAAGCGCCTTTGGTGAGTGGAATTTGGTAAGGAAAAATTTATATAGTGTGCTGAAATTTACTGTCACTTGTTACTATGGAAAATAATCCTTTGAGGGGCTTGTTCGGGGTATCTTCACCTCGACCGGAAGCACAAAGAGTTGCTCCTCGACCTGCTGAACCTACTGAAAATATTTATTATGAAATTCCTTCGGGTATGATAGAGAAACTGCTAGCTAATCCTTATGCAGGAGATGGAACACTGCATCCTGATTTGCACCTGAACTATGTGGATGAAGTTTGTGGATTATTTATGCTTGCAGGTTTGCCCGAGGATGATGTCAAGAAGAAGGTCTTTCCTTTATCTTTGAAGGAGAAGGCATTGCCATGGTATAGGCTATGTGATGATATTGGATCATGGAACTACAACCGATTGAAATTGGAATTTCATCAGAATGTTTTATCCTATGCATCTGGTTCATCGTGATCGGAATTGTATTTATAATTTTTGGCCTCGTGAAGGAGAAAGTATCGCTCAAGCTTGGGGGAGGCTTAAGTCAATGTTATATTCATGCCCCAATCATGAGCTCTCAAGAGAAATTATTATTCAGAATTTTTATGCTCGGCTTTCTCGTAATGATCAATCCATGCTCGATACTTCTTGTACTGGTTCCTTTATGAAGAAAGATATTGAATTCAAATGGGATTTATTGGAAAAAATTAAACGCAACTCTGAAGATTGGGAACTCGACGAAGGTAAGGAGTCAGGTATAAACCTTAAGTTTGATTGTGTTAAATCCTTTATAGACACCGATGCTTTTCGTGAATTTAGCACTAAATATGGACTTGACTCTGAGATAGTAGCTTCTTTCTGTGAATCATTTGCTACTCATGTTAATCTCCCTAAGGAGAAGTGGTTTAAATATCACCCTCCCATTGAAGTGAAAGTAGTTGAACCTATTAAAGTTGAAGAAGAAACTATTACTTATAATGTTGATCCTGTTATTCCTGCTGCTTATATTGAGAAACCACCTTTCCCTGTTAGAATAAAGGAACATGCTAAAGCTTCAACTATGGTTCGTAAGATCTATGTTAGAACACCTACACCCCCTAAACAAATTAAAGTTGAACCTAGTATTGCTATGGTTAAAGATCTCTTGGTTGATAATATTGATGGGCATGTTATTCATTTCTGTGATGAAGCTGGTAGAATTGCTAGACCTGATACTAAAGATAAACATAGACCTATTGTTGGCATGCCTGTTGTTTCTGTTAAAATAGGAGATCATTGTTATCATGTCTTATGTGATGTGGGTGCTAGTGTGAGTGCAATTCCCTTTACCTTATATCAAGAAATTATGAATGATATTGCACCAGCTGAATTAGAAGAAATTGATGTTACCATTAAGCTTGCTAATAGAGATACTATAGCACCAGTTGGGATTGTTAGAGATGTTGAAGTCTTGTGTGGGAAAACAAAATATCCTACTGATTTTCTTGTTCTTGGTTCCCCGCAAGATGATTTTTGTCCCATTATATTTGGTAGGCCTTTCTGGAATACTGTTAATGCTTAGATAGATTGTGAGAAACAAACTGTTACTTTAAGTTTTGGGGATGTGTCCCATGAGTTTAATTTCTCTACATTTCGTAGACAACCCCATGATAAAGAATTGCCTAGTAAGGATGAAATTATTGGTCTTGATTCTATTGCTGTGCCTCCTACTGATCCCTTAGAACAATATTTGCTAGACCATGAAAACGATATGCATATGAATGAAAGAAATGAAATAGATAAGATTTTCTTTGATCAGCATCCTATTTTGAAACACAACTTGCCTGTTGAAATACTTGGGGATCCTCCTCCACCCAAGGGTGATCCCGTGTTTGAGCTTAAACAATTACCGGATACTCTGAAATATGCTTATCTTGATGAAAAGAAGATATATCCTGTTATTATTAGTGCTAACCTTTAAGAGCATGAAGAAAAGAGATTATTGAAAACTCTGAGGAAGCACCGTGCTGCTATTGGATATACTCTTGATGATCTTAAGGGCATTAGTGTGGCACCCCTATAGAGGGCCGACGCACGCCAGCCCCAGGATAAGACCTGACACACGTCAAAGACATGATACAGCAATTCCAGGCACAAAATGGCTTTATTATATGAAATGGGGTATTACAATACTATTGCTTACAACAATATCACATAGCTCCAAGGCTAACTAAATGGCAGCGGAGGTCTTGGTTCTGCGGCAACGACGTCTCTGGTTGGGCTCCATAACTCACAGGACTGGCTGGGTTACGATCTAGCACGATGGACCTTCTCCTGCAACTGGCCATGTGCAAGGCTAGGTGAGTACTTTGAATGTACTCGCAAGATAACCAAATACATGGCATCCAAACAAGCAGAAGACAAAGCAAGCCCTATGCTTATATAATAATTATTCTAAATGTGGCATGGAATTAACAAGAAAACATTGATCAAGCATGGCATAACATGGATCAGGCATATAATCTACATAACATAGCATGGCATTGATCACCTTAGGTGCTTAAAGTACTTGCTGTTACCGAATACCAACTTACTCTCTTCTGGGTTGTCCCACAACCCTCGAAATACTCATGACTCAATGGGCGCTTCCGAACACAAGACAAGTTCCTCCATTATTATTATCATTGTTACGGTTGACCACCTAGTGAGGCCTGGACGGACTGTCCAATACCGTGGACGCGGCTATTCGAATAGATTTTACACTCTGGAAAGGTTGCGCACTTTACCCACACCATGGAGCACCTAGCCTCGTGATCCCATTCGGGTGGACCAGCGTTGCTCCAACGAAACCCACCTGACTCGTGACTCTCCCATCGTACCACCGGCATTCATCCTCCCCCGGAGTCCTACCCTGGGTGGCCCCTGTGTCACCTCGTGACACCTGCCACCGTCATGGCCAAACTAAACTGTCCCAAACAGTAACACCGGCACAAAACTCAACTGGGCTCACAGGGTTATCGCCGTCTACCTGATCAGGGCAGCACGCACGCATAACCCTCCCTGTCTGGTGGTACCGGTGGAAGAGCACGGAGCCAGATCAAGTCAAGGTCGTCCCATACCGGCAAATGTGGATGCACGGATGAACCCGGATAGGTGACTCCAGATCAACCGACTAGGTTTAGTTTATTAATTCAACTCAACATATCCCTCATCGTACCATTACATCGACAATTATAAGTGCTAACAATCACTTAACAACAGCATAGCAAGATCATAGTACTGATAACCATGTCATGAGATCAAACCATAGCACTAACATGATAATATCATTAACAATATTATTATTAGCATGACAATATGAAAACAAGACATGGCATTAGATGAAAAGTAATGCTAATATCTAATACAGATGTCATCACGGGTGTATGCAAATGCAGTCTAATGGGTACTACAGATAAACACACAGGGTGCAAGCAAAGTCATCACGCAAGTCCGGAGCTCATGATAAGAGGTTGGCTTGCCTGGGGGTCGATGATTACGCCGAAAAGAAGTGCAGAAAGTCTGCGGAAAGGATTGTCGGAAACAGTTCTCTCTCAGAGGGGGCTGTTTACGGGCAAGGGCAAAATGGTCATTTCCACTGTGTGAACACATTATGAAAATGGTGCCATCGGAACGGGCTTGACGATCTGAAGACGTGGGCGTTGGTTTTACCTCTATCAGAGTTACGGTCACGAAGTTATGGACGTTCATCCGTTAAGCGGTGAAACAAACAGAATCTGTTCATTTCAGTCCCTAACTAGTGAACGTCCACTAAATAGCCAGTTCGGCCGCCAGCTGGAAATTGAAAACGTATTTTCGAAAATACACTTTCAGTTAACCGAAAGCACACTCTCGGTAGTACGCTTTCACTTACTCCACCGGGCCCGGCCTTAGGCCACTTCCAAGCGGGGCCCACCCAATCCTCTTTCTCTCTCCCGGTCATCTTCTCCTTCCTCCGACGCAAGACAGAGGAGAGGCAGGGGCGCTCGGCCGGCCCGACGCTGATGCTCGCACCGACGGCACAGGCCACCTCCGGCGAAGCCCGGGCCACCGGCGAGCTCAGGAGGGAGCGCCGCCTCCATCCTGGCCAGACGCGAATGCCGAGGAGAACCAGAGCTGCGGCGGCTTGGAGCTCCGTGGACGAGGCCGTCGGCCGGGCGTGAATCAAAGTCCACGGGCATCCTGGAGATGCATCGAGGAGAGGGGGAGGCTCGCCGGGCTCTGGTGTTTCTTATAGTGGGGAAAGGAGGGTTAGGGGAGTCACGGCTGGCTCGAATTTGAGCGGGACCGATGGTGGCAATGGCGGCCGGAGCGGCCAAATTGGGCAGGGGTGGTCACTCCTACGAGCTTGGCAGGGGCTGGGAGGTTGCTGGTGGCGGAGGAGGGCTCAGGGAGCTCCTTAAATAGGCGCGGGAGAAGCTTCGCGGTGACGCTCGCCGACGATCGGAGCTTCGGGTTACGCGGTGCCGCGGCCGCGTCTCAACAGGGCTCCAACGTCGACCACCAGCTAGGGGACGAGGGGGAGAGGGCTCTGGACGGTCCACGCGTGCGGTGGGCAACTCGCCGGCACTCAAGGATGAGCTTGAACCCGCTGGAGGTGCGCTCCCGACGAGTATGGAGTACAGAGCGCGGTTTTGGCATGCTCTGCACGTGGTCATCGCGTGGCCATGGCATTGCCACGCCGCACTTGATGCCAAAGCGTGTCTGGAGTGTTCTCCTCCCTTCCCCGGATCGACTTGAGCAGCTGGATGGCACGAGAGAGCTCTGGTGTGACTGCACCTTGATCAACAAGTTGCCAGCAGCAACCTGTTTGCCATGTGGTGTGGCCAACACAGTGCTCCTCTTGGCTTGATCTCTGGCATGGGTTAAACATCTACTAAGGTAGTCATCTTGGCAAAATTTAGCTCAAATGGGCAAATAAAACTGGCACTTCCTTTGCAACTTGGCATACTGGCCAGAAATGAAAATGATGATGCTGGGGTCTAATGGCTAGATGAAAATGGCCCAAATTTTGGTGGAGACCAATAATTTAGGCATATGGATGCACTGTAAAAATTTCATACCATTTGCATAATTAAAAATGGTACTTCCTTCACAGTGCTTTGATCTGGACAGAAACTTGGATAATTTGCTGAGGAACATTGGCTAGATGAAATGGGCTGGTTTTTGGTGTCCAAGGGTAATATCTTATAATAAATCACCCTGCAAAATTTTAGCCCAAGGAGATCAAGGAATCAAGCACTTCCTTTGCAAACAGGAAATCTAGACAGAATTTGCAAAGGGATGTTGTGCTCAAATTTTTAATTGTGGAACTTGATATCTTGATGGAAATGGTGAAGATATGGGTTAGGAATGCTCCATAAATTGTTTGGGATTTTTCCTGGCTACCAAAATGGTAGTTCCTTTGGAAAGGCCCCAAATTGAGATATTGGCTTTAAATAGGAAAATGCAATTTCCACTATTTAATTATGGCCAATATTTTTATGAGGGCTCAATATGATGACAGAGAATATCTCCACAAGTTTTCATGAACTTTGGAGATGGATAGATATTTTCCTGGATTTAATTCCTCAGAAAGGGAGAAAAAGGAATTAATTCTAGATGAGAAATATTGCATATGACTTGGCAATATTTTTGCACATCTAGGGTGTATGAGTGAAGGAGGATCTCTGGAAATTTTGGGAGGACTAACAGAGCAAGGGAAATGATAGCTCCTTTGTAAACACCAAGGCAGGATTTCCAGTTCCATTATTTTGGAACTAGGGTTTAAATGAGATTCGGGGTTTACTGACAAGAGCTTGGCTAGCACAAAAACCTGGGAAAGGCACTAAGAGGTTGGGGATTGTCTGGATTCACCTGGTTACTTTCCAGATTCCAGAGGAAAAATTCGGGAGAGAAAAGCTAGGAAGGAATAGCAGCACAAAAATCGATAACCCGATTTTTGGGGTGTTACAATTAGTCCCACTCTATGTCAGCATAAAATTAATATGGAGCCTGATGCTAAACCAGTTGTTGATCACCAACGACGGTTAAATCTTAAAATGAAAGAAGTGGTAAGAAATGAAATATTAAAGCTTCTGGAGGCAGGTATAATTTATCCTATTGCTGATAGTAGATGGGTTAGTCCCGTTCATTGTGTCCCTAAGAAGGGAGGTATTACCGTTGTTCCTAATGATAAAAATGAATTGATCCCGCAAAGAATTGTTACAGGATATAGCTTGGTAATTGATTTTATCAAATTAAATAAAGCTACTAGGAAAGATCATTACCCTCTACCTTTTATTGATCAAATGCTAGAAAGACTATCCAAACACACACACTTTTGCTTTCTAGATGGTTATTCTGGTTTCTCTCAAATACCTGTGTCAAAAGAAGACCAAGAGAAGACCACTTTTACTTGTCCTTTCGGTACCTTTGCTTATAGACGTATGCCTTTTGGTTTATGCAATGCACCTGCCACCTTTCAAAGATGTATGACTGCTATATTCTCTGACTTTTGTGAAAAGATTGTTGAGGTCTTCATGGATGATTTCTCTATTTACGGAACTTCTTTTGATGATTGCTTGAGCAACCTTGATCGAGTTTTGCAGAGATGTGAAGAAACTAATCTTGTCTTAAATTGGGAGAAGTGCCACTTTATGGTTAATGAGGGTATTGTCTTGGGACACAAAATCTCCGAAAGAGGTATTGAAGTTGATAAAGCTAAAGTTGATGCTATTGAAAAAATGCCGTGTCCTACGGATATCAAAGGTATAAGAAGTTTCCTTGGTCATGTTGGTTTCTATAGGAGATTTATTAAAGACTTCTCTAAAATGTCTTGGCCTCTCACTAATCTCTTGCAAAAAGATGTTCCATTCGTTTTTGATGATGATTGTGTATAAGCATTTGAAATCCTTAAGAAAGCCTTGATTTCTGCACCTGTTGTTCAACCACCTGATTGGAACCTACCCTTTGAAATTATGTGTGATGCTAGTGATTATGCCGTTGGTGCTGTTCTAGGACAAAGAGTTGATAAGAAATTAAATGTTATCCATTATGCTAGTAAAACTCTAGACAATGCTCAAAGAAACTATGCTACCACTGAAAAGGAATTTTTAGCAGTTGTGTTTGCTTGTGATAAGTTCAGACCTTATATTGTTGATTCCAAAGTAACTGTTCACACTGATCATGCTGCTATTAAATATCTTATGGAAAAGAAAGATGCTAAACCTAGACTTATTAGATGGGTTCTCTTGCTACAAGAATTTGATTTGCATATTATTGATAGAAAGGGTGTCGAGAACCCCATAGCAGATAACTTGACTAGGTTAGAGAATGTTCTTGATGACCCACTACCTATTAATGATAGCCTTCCTGATGAACAATTAGCTGTCATAAATGCTTCACGTAATGCTCCATGGTATGCTGATTATGCTAATTACATTGTTGCTAAATTTATACCACCTAGTTTCACATACCAACAAAAGAAAAAGTTCTTTTATGATTTAAGACATTACTTTTGGGATGATCCACACCTTTATAAAGAAGGAGTAGATGGTGTTATTAGATGTGGTGTACCTGAGCATGAACAGGAACAGATCCTACACAAGTGTCACTCCGAGGCCTACGAAGGACACCACGCTGGAGATAGAACTGCACACAAGGTATTACAATCTGGTTTTTATTGGCCTACTCTCTTCAAGGATGATCGTAAGTTTGTCTTGTCTTGTGATGAATGTCAAAGAATTGGTAATATTAGTAGACGTCAGGAAATGCCTATGAATTACTCACTTGTTATCGAACCATTTGATGTTTGGGATTTTGATTATATGGGACCTTTTCCAAAGTCCAACGGGTATACTCATATTCTAGTTGCTATTGATTATGTTACTAAGTGGGTAGAAGCTATTCCAACTAGTAGTGCTGATCATAACACTTCTATTAAAATGCTTAAAGAAGTTATTTTCCCTAGATTTGGAGTCCCTAGATATTTAACGACTGATGGTGGTTCACACTTTATTCATGGTGCTTTCCGTAAATTGCTTGCTAAGTATGATGTTAATCATAGAATTGCATCTCCATATCATCCTCACTCTAGTGGTCAAGTAGAATTAAGCAATAGAGAAATTAAATTGATCTTGCAAAAGACTGTTAATAGATCTAGAAAGAATTGGTCTAAGAAACTCGATGATGCATTATGGGCTTATAGAACTGCTTACAAAAACCCTATGGGTATGTCTCCGTATAAAATGGTTTATGGTAAAGCATGTCACTTACCTCTGGAACTAGAACATAAAGGTTATTGGGCAATCAAAGAGCTCAACTATGATTTCAAACTTGCTGGTGAGAAGAGGTTATTTGACATTAGCTCACTTGATGAATGGAGAACCCAGGCCTATGAGAATGCCAAGTTGTTTAAAGAAAAGGTTAAGAGATGGCATGATAAAAGGATACAAAAGCGTGAATTCAATGTAGGTGACCATGTCTTGCTATACAATTCTCGTTTAAGATTTTTTGCAGGAAAACTTCTCTCTAAATGGGAAGGGCCTTACATTGTCGAGGAAGTATATCGTTCTGGTGCCATCAAGATCAACAACGCCGAAGGCACTAACCCAAAGGTGGTAAACGGGCAAAGAATCAAACATTATATCTCAGGTACTCCCATAAATGTTGAAACCAATATTATCAATACCATAACTCCGGAGGAGTACATTAGGGAGACCTACCAGAACGTTTCAGACTCCGAAAAGGAATAGGTATGTGGTACGGTAAGCAAACCGACTCCAAAACTTTTCCAATAGCAATTTTTCTGCATTTTGGAATATTTAATAAATTAGGAAAATTTAAAGTAGTCCGAAAAGTGCACGAGGAGGCGACAAGCCAGGGGGGCGCGCCCAACCCCCCTGGGCGCGCCCCTGTGGCTTGTGGCCACCCCGTGCACCCTCCGGACTCCGTTTTCTTGTGGTGTACTCCTTCAGGCCGGTAAAAATTCATTATATAATCTCCCGAAGGTTTGGACCTTCGTATCACGACAATACCTCCTGTTTTCGTTTTGAGCTGTTTCTGCAGCAGATTTAGAGCAAGATGTCTTCGCAAGAGTCGGTCGGGGAGAGCCGTGCCTCTCACCTGACACCGGGGCCCGGAGCATACAGCGAAGCCAACCACTTCGGGTAGGCCATGGAGGAAGAGATGGAGGCCGACTTGAAAAGGGTGGATGCCATGGAGGAAGACCAAGAAGTTACCTCTCGTCAACAACCTGCAGCCATGTTGGAGGAACTTCAGAGCTCAACAATTCCGAATTCGGTCATCCCTCCCAATGCTAAATTTCTTACTTATGAAAATATGAAAAAGAGTGTTGCTTCTTCCCCCGCAGCAATGAAACATCCATGGGTGATGGGAGCTCTAACCGTCACTGGAAAACTTCGCAAGGAAATAATGGATCTTAGACAGCAAAATAACAAGCTTGAGGAGGAGAATCGCATTCTGAGGGGCATCATCGCAAAGAATATAACATCACCACCTCCGAAGAAAGACAACTAAACACATGGGTATGGGCACTCCCCTTGGCTTGTGCCAAGCTTGGGGGAGGTGCCCCGGTATCGTATCACCATCACATCTTTTACTTTTATCGTTTTTCTTAGTTTGATCCTTTTGGTTATATCTTGATCTAGTAGAATAAAGTTTTTAGTTTGATCTAGCTTTGAGTTTTGCTTTATGTTCCCCATATGTAAGCGAGTCCGAGAGTTATATAATAAAAAGTAGTTTTGAGTTGAGGGCTTTGCTTGCTTGCTATGATCTTGAGAAAAAGAAATAAAAGAAGAATAGAATAAAAGCAAAGAGTATATATGATGATCTTATGGGGAGTGATGACTTCACATATAAGAAGTATGTCGATTGAAATTTGTTGTGAGTCGACAAACATAGCGATTGGTCACTGTTGCAATTAAAAGGAAGTAATAAAGAAAGAGAGGTTCACATATAAATATATTATCTTGGACATCTTTTATGATTGTGAGCACTCATTAAAATATTATATGCTAAGAAGTTTATGTTGGACAAGGAAGACAACATAATGGGTTATGTTTGCTTATTTCCGAATAGAAGTTATATGGTTATAGATCCTTTAACATGTGACGCTTGCTTCCACCCCATATCAGCCAAAACTTCCGCACCAAGTAGAGATACTACTTGTGCATCCAAACACCCTCAACCCAGTTTTGCCATGAGAGTCCACCATACCTACCTATGGATTGAGTAAGATCCTTCAAGTAAGTTGTCATCGGTGCAAGCAATAAAAATTGTTCTCTAAATATGTATGATCTATTAGTGTGAGGAAAATAAACTTTATACGAACCTGTGATATGGAAGAAATAAAAGCGACAGACTCCATAATAAAGTTCTTTATCACAAGCGGCAATATAAAGTGACGTTCTTTTCCATTAAGAGATTGTGCATCCAACTATAAAAGCACATGACAACCTCTGCTTCCCTCTGCGAAGGGCATGTCTGTTACTTTTACTTTCTAGTACTTACCTTTATGCAAGAGTCATGGTGATCTTCACCACTTCCTATATTTCGCCTTTCTCTCTTGGCAAGCGTCATGTGTTGGGGAATGATCTAGACACATATATCCACTCGGATGTGGGTGATCATGAGTTATTTCTGTTGACATTACCCTTGTGGTAAATAGTTGGGAGGCAAAACTATAAGCCCGTATCTTTCTCTGTGTCCAATTGAAGCTTTGACCTCATAAGTACCGCGTGAGTGTTAGTAATTATGAAAGACTAAAAGATGATTGAGTATGTGGATTTGCTTTACAAGCTCTTATATTGACTCTTTCCGATGTTATGATAAATTGCAATTGCTTCAATGACTGAGATCATAGTTTGTTGGTTCTCAATAGAGTTCTTGATTCATACTTTACCTTGTGAATGAATTGTTACTCTAGTATAAGAAATTATATATCAATAAGTATTGTTGTTCTAAAGATGATCATGATGCTCTCATGTCCGTATTTTTTTTATCGACACCTCTATCTCTAAACATGTGGACATATTTATCGATTTCGGCTTTCGCTTGAGGACAAGCGAGGTCTAAGCTTGGGGGAGTTGATACGTCCATTTTGCATCATGCTTTTATATTGATATTTATTGCATCATGGGCTGTTATTACACATTATGGTACAATACTTATGCCTTTTCTCTCTTATTTTACAAGGTTTACATGAAGAGGGAGAATGCCGGCAGCTGGAATTCTGGATTGGAAAAGGAGAAAATATGATAGACCTATTCTGCACAACTCCAAAAGTCCTGAAAAGTTACGGAGAATTATTTTGGAATATATAAAAAATATTGGGCGAAAGAAATACCAGAGGGGACCCACCAGGAGGCCACAAGCCTGGGGGGCGCGCCCTACCCCCCAGGGCCCCTGTGGCTTGTGGGCCCCCTGGCAGCTCTCCGGTGCCCATCTTCTGCTATATGGAGGGTTTTGACCTGGAAAAAAAATCATAAGAGAGCTTTCGGGATGAAGCGCCGCTGTCTCGAGGTAGAACTTGGGCAGAACCAATCTAGGGCTCCGGCGGAGCTGTTCTGCCGGGGAAACTTCCCTCCCGGAGGGGGAAATCGAAGCCATCGTCATCACCAACGATCCTCTCATCGAGAGGGGGTCAATCTCCATCAATATCTTCACCAGTACCATCTCCTCTCCAAACCCTAGTTCATCTCTTGTATCCGATCTTTGTCTCAAAACCTCAGATTGGTACCCGTGGGTTGCTAGTAGTGTTGATTACTCCTTGTAGTTGATGCTAGATGGTTTCCTTGGTGGAAGATCATATGTTCAGATCCTTAATGATAATTAATACTCCTCTGATTATGAACATTAATATGCTTTGTGAGTAGTTACGTTTGTTCCTGAGGACATGGGATAAGTCTTGTTATAAGTAATCATTTGAATTTGGTATTCGTTCGATATTTTGATGAGATGTATGTTGTCTCTCCTCTAGTGGTGTTATGTGAACGTCGACTACATGACACTTCACCATTATTTGGTCCTAGGGGAAGGCATTGGGAAGTAATAAGTAGATGATGGGTTTCTAGAGTGACAGAAGCTTAAACCCTAGTTTATGCGTTGCTTCGTAAGGGGCTGATTTGGATCCATATGTTTCATGCTTTGGTTAGATTTATCTTAGTTCTTCTTTCATAGTTGCGGATGCTTGCGAGAGAGGTTAATCATAAGTGGGAGGCTTGTCCAAGTAAGGGCAGTACCCAAGCACCGGTCCACCCACATATCAAATTATCAAAGTAACGAACGCGAATCATATGAGCATGATGAAAACTAGATTGACAGAAATTCCCATGTGTCCTCGGGAGCGCTTTGCTTTATATAAGAGTTTGTCCAGGCTTGTCCTTTGCTACAAAAAGGATTGGGCCACCTTGCTGCACCTTTGCTACATTTGTTACTTGCTACCCGTTACGAATTATCTTATCACAAAACTATCTGTTATCGATAATTTCAGTGCTTGCAGAGAATACCTTACTGAAAACCGCTTGTCATTTCCTTCTGCTCCTCGTTGGGTTCAACACTCTTACTTATCGAAAGGACTACGATAGATCCCCTATACTTGTGGGTCATCACAAGTCCAGCAAGACCGCTCGACGTGTCGACGAACCCGATAGGAGCCGCGTATCTCGTTCTCAGGACATGACCGGATGAGCACAGCGTACAGTGGCCTGATAGACATCTCCCGAGTTGCCCCTGGTTGGCCCCATACACGACTCTAGTTTGGACCAACACTCATGAGGATCACTGGCTCGGGTTGTTGATTAATTATCCACGGGGTAGCTATGCCCTATGTAATTTTATTTAAGTTGTTTAGAAAATGTAGTACCAAAGTTGGGTCTTGCCAGACAAGTTTTAATCTAAAACGAATGGTTAAGGGGGTCCCCATAACAACCCCGAGCATGTTAGGAGCGCAAAATATGGAATATAACACCGGTACTCGGAACTAGTGCGGCAAAAGCGGAACAAAACACCGGGCAAAAGGCCAAGCCTTCCACCGTTGCTAGGTATATATGTGCATTAATTTACATGACAATAAATAAGGTGATATCTCCAAATATCCATGTTGGCACATAGAAAAGCTTGCACCTGCAACTAGCAACGCTATAAGATAAGGGCTGAGCAGCGGTAACGTAGCCAATCAATGTTTTGCTAGGAGGTGGAGGGGTTAGAGGCTTTCATGGCAATTTAGTAGGCTGACAGTTTAAGTGGTAGGTAACTAAACATAACGGTAGAAGCGAGACATCTAGCATAGCAAAAATAGTGTCGGGATCCGGGTGTGATCATCTTGCCTGTTGGGTCTTCGGAGGGGCAAAGAGCTGGGTCCTCGTAGTTCTACTCTCCGGGATCCTCGTACTCAGGCTCAACACTCACGTCTACCCAAGAGAAACATCACCAAATAAACATACAAACAACTGCAATGCACAAACAAGATGATGCATGACCAAGTTGATGTATTTAACATGGCAACCCTATGCTAGTCATGTTTCTCATGCATTTATTAAATTCTTTAGTATTCTAGACAGAACCTCAAGTTTAGTTATTTGAACATGCATGATCATGGCAAATATGAATGCTTCATGCAAAATCAAAGCATATGCATATGTAGAACGTTGCAAACAGAGTAACGTAGCTCACGGTACACTCACGGCAAGGTACGAACGTTAACGGAGACAAAAACAAAGAAGAGGGAGGCCATGGGCTATTCCTTGGTATTCCAAGGATGCCACTGGATAGGAAATGAAAATCTATCAAGAATAGAGCTAAAGAACAAGCAAAACAATGGAGTATAGCTCCCACAGGTCACAAAACAATCCAACACACAATCTGCCCACAAACAGCAACATGTCATCTTGCAACACACATAACCAGAGCTACAGTAAGTTTCAAATCACAACCAAGGCATGGGCATGGAGTATATAGCATGCACAACAAATCATATATCGACAGCAACATGAAAGGAAGCATAGATCAATGGAAATGAAGCTCACAAGATGGCATGTTGAAACAGTTTCCAGGGACTTGGTGAAAATTCCAGTTTTATAGAATCTGAGTTAACATGATAGCATCTTGACAACAACTTTTATATATGCTACAGGAACTTTCATGGCATGAAAATTAACAGGATTGTAGAGGGCAACATGTACTTTAATTCATTTCTTTATGGTAACATCAAAATATGCATGTAACTCTGGCTACCATCCTCACAATATGACATATTGAAAATAATAGATTCACAGACTAAGCGAAATTTACAAGAGGCAAACATGGCACTTGTTAACAAGATAGCATGTTGACAACAAGTTTTATATAGGATGCCATAGCCTAATCCACAAGACCTTGGCACACATCTACAGAGGATGTCAAGCACAACAATTCATGCCATGGTGCCAACTCCAAAGGAACAATATATGCATGGGAATCATCAAGACAACATGGCAACAAAATAACAGGTTTCTACACTTAGACATATTTTGGGCATGTGAAAACAGATTTTTAGTGACATGTTGACATCAAGAATGCCACCCATATGATGATCTACCATGGCATGCAAAAATACCAGGAGCTAGCACATACACAAATGAGCATATATCATGTTGACAAGATCATCTTATATTGCAAGGATTAAATCATATGATAAAGACAAAAGGAGACATTATCACAAAACAACATTTTTGCAAACATGTCCAAATGACAAAACCAACCACACCATTAGATTCACTGCATTTTTCTACCCCAAAACCATATGTCACATGCCTATCTTTCTGTAGATAAAACTCACAACATGGCATTCACAAAATCACCTATGCTCTTATAGCCACTCATATGCGAGATTTGGCATGTCCTAGGAATAGACAGATTAGGAATAAAAAATACAAACAGGAATATTCCTTAAATGGAATTAACTCAAACCGAGATAAAAAGGAAATAAATTATATAAAAAAAGAGTGGCCACTTAGTAGTGACACCAGGGCGCCTAGGAGGGTGACAGGTGGGCCCTTGGGCCCACAGTTCGGCCAACGAAATTAAAGGGGAAAAAGGTGCCCCGGGGGGGGGGGGGGGAGGGGGGATTCGAACCCATGAGCTCCCTCGTGGAGGCGTGGGAGCTCGACCGCTGGGCTAGGCAAGGGGGTTTAACAGAGGGGGAGCGTTGCTCCATATGAACCAGCCAGGGCGATGGGTTTTTCTACCTTCGGACACGAAGAAGAAACGGCGGCTTCGGCGGCCATCACCGGTGGTCTCCGGCGAGGGAGAACCCCGGTGGGGGTGCGGGATCGGCAGGGGGCTCCATTCCTGCCCTCGTTCGCAGCGAGGAGGGCCCGGAGCTAGGACCCGAACTCGAGCTTCGGCTCGCTTAGGTCATGGCGAAGCAAGGCGGGCGACGAGCGCGCGGGGAGGCGAAGCGAGGCGGGCGAGAGCGCGCGGGCAGGCGAAGCGAGGCGGGCGACGCGCGCGCGAGGTGTGCTGCAACAACACATGTGCGGAGGGAGCATGGGCACGACACGGCACAACAACTGAACACATGCAAGTTGAAAAAACGCGACCTTTGCCGGAGCACCGGGAGCGCGAGCTTGGCATGGACTCCGCGCGGCCTACAGAGAACTACCGGCGGCGAGCAACGGCAGGATGGACATGAGGTTACCTAACTACCTGCTGGTGAGACGGCGTCGACGCGGAGGGACCGAGGCGACGGCGACGAGGCGACGAACAACGTCGATCTTCTGCCCGCGAAGAAGAGGAAGAAGACCTTGTGGGAGAGGGGCTTCGGGCTCGGAGGCGAGGCGTGCGGATCCGAAGAAGACGGATGGGGCTCCCAGGGTTTGATCCACGCCGTCGGGGAGGTCGGAGACGAGGTAGAGGCACTACCCCGAGCACGAGCTTGAGCTCGGCCGGGTCATGGCGGACAGGCGACGGATCTAGCGTGGGCGGCTTACCTGAGCGGCGACGGGCAGAGGAGAGGGAGGAAATGGGACAGGGGGAGATGCTAGGGCACTGAGGACACACTATAAAGGCAGCTCGGGCTACCGTCGGCCGTCAAATCGGCAAGGACGGCGACGTGGCATTCTGGATGTGCGCCGTACAGAAGGAGGAAGACGCTCGTGCGAGGGGGCTGCTGGGCTACGCTGTGTCTGCTCGCTATTGGGCCTGCGGGAAGGCAAAGGCCCAGGAGGCTCTGCTCACTCTCTCTCTCTCAGGAAAACGTTTTCTCTTTATTTTTTTTAAACCGAAAGAAAACAAAATCACAGAGAAAGAGAGAGATGTTTTTGGATAAAATAAAAATACTTTTGGAATCACATAAATATGCACTAGTTTATAAAATTGATCTTGGCATTTTTAGAGCAACCAAATTAATTCATATATTTAAAAATTGGGCTCTGTTTTTGCAAATATCCAAAAGACAAAAGCCTTCAAACATGGACAAGATCTACTCAACAATCATAACAGATTATTTAGAAGTGTAGCAACATTTTATCTCAGGTGAATAGGCAAGTTAAAACAATACATAGAGCATTTATTAAAACAAAAGAGGTGAGCAAGGTTTAAGAGAAATTGTCGAGGGGTTTTACACCAAAGTTTATCACACCAATCCTACACACACACACTCACAACAACCACAACACCATATCACAAGCATGACAAGCAACATGATGCACTAATGGTATGATGATGTGATGATATATGATGCCATGATGCTACAAGACATGAAGCAATTCCATTAGTTCAAATCACAAGAGGCACAACATGAAGGTCCACACATAAAATATTACAAAGATGGCAAGGATTGCACTTGGGCTGTTACAGCTCGAGCCCGCAAATGTCTCCTGCAGCACCGGCTCTACCCCTGACGCCCCCTCCTTTATTATTCGTTGAGCTGACACGGAGATGACGCGGGAGCTCTCCTCCTTCGCGTGTAAGCTTCCAGGACCCCTCCTCCCCGTCGATGTTTCTCCCCCAGAGCCAGATGACCCGTGGTCGAGCACATCGCGTGCGCTCCGGTCTCGCACTGTTGGCCCATAGCTCTGTGGCTGTGGCTAGCCACGCGCTGCTGCAACTGCTACCCCGCGGACCCCCGCATCCATCCCACACCATTACAGCATCGCCCTGTTGCTCCTCGCCATATCCCGCCATCGCCATGCGCCATGCCTACGGTGCACCGATGCAGGGCTATAATAAACGACCAACGAGCCCCATTCTTTCCGTTTCTAGCTCCCCCACACTCCCAATTCCACCCCTGCGTCTTGCCCCTCTCAGTTTGGAGCTCGGACGCCAGAATTTGAGCAAGAACTCCGCCGCCGTGGGTCAACGTCGACCGGGAGGTACAGAGGCCCGCCGGACACCCTTTATTCTTCCTCGGCTCCCTTTGAACCCCATGAAGTTAAACCCCCTCTTATTTCCTTGATTTGACGATAGAATCGAGCAGTCCATCATCGGGTTCCTTGGCCACTATTCGGAGTCAACGCCGACGTCGATTTGATCACCGCCGGCGACCGTGTCCTCTACCTCCCGACTGGCGACGTCCTCCTGAGCACGTCCGCACCATCAGATTGCCTTCCCAACGACCTTGGCGCCGCCAATGAGCACCTTCGCCTCCTCCATCGCGAGGAAGGAGATGAAAAGCGGGCCCTGCTTGTCATACTCTCTTCCCCTCCCCTCTCACTAGCGTGTACTGTTTTGGCTAAAGGCGCATTCCATGAATACACCTTCGACGTAGCCCATGGCACTGTGCTGTGCCCTGGACTGATTCCTTCTGGGCGGCCCGACTTTGTTTGTTTCAGCCCGGATTAATTGTGCAGTTTCTCCTTTTCTGTTTACAGTAACTTCCAAAAATTCCACATGATTAATTATATGTCCAAATGACATGAGTCCAACTCCTAAATTCTTCTAAAAATCCCACCTATTATTCAGCTCAACTTCCATATTTTTCCACCCCACTTTTCTGTACTGTTCAAATTTAAACCTCAAATTTAAATCTAAATTTGAAGTATGAAAATCCCACTTTTTAAATTCTTAGTGCACTCATTCTAGCTCCAAATGGTATCATTACAATTTCTATGTGCGCTGAATAACATTCCCTATTTAACTAAAAATAGTGAACATTTTTCTAGTCATAGAATCTGTGGGGTCTATTAAATGACCCATTTCTTCATATGATTAAACTTGGGGGAGATTCCTAGAGGAATCATGTAATGTCAAAAACCAGTAAAACCAACTCCCTTCTATTTGTAAAATCATGTTTGAATTAATGAGTGTCTTCACTCATTTTCATAAAAAACAATCTGGGGATTCCCGGCAGATCCCCATTCCCTTTTTGATTCCATCTTAATAAAATCCTTATTGATCCCAATCTAGTAGAACCTCCTTGGTTATTTTTCTTATAACCAGAGGTGTCAAAGAAAAATGAAGTTCCTATTTTAGAACACTTTTATTTTCTCCCTTGTTGTGTGCTTATTGTGATCACTTTCAACGGTAGTTGACGAAGTAGAGGGAGTGCTTGGAGTTGGAGCAGAAGCTTTTGAAGACCTCGAAGACTTTGCTGAGCCAGGAAAGCAGCCCTTTGACCATGTTGATCAACCCTTTTATGCATGTCAATATAGCACTTTATTTGTTGCATGAAAAAGCATGATGATATGGTGACCACCTTGTTGGGTTGTCTCCGATGCATTTCTCGTTGATACTTGCATTGTGCATGACTCTAATTTTCTGTTGAGAGATATGCGGGTGGGAAGTAGTTAGGATGCTATGTAGTTGGCTGCGCAAGTGGGACAGGGATATGCATTGAGATGAAAATAAAAAATGTTTATCAAGACTTTACGAAAACCCCGTCTGGTGCCAACAATGCCGAGGGAGATGTTGAGCTAGGTAACCACTTGATAAAGAAGTGGTGTACTGAAGCAAGTTGTGTGTGTGTTTATGAAAATAGATTAGATTTAAGATTTGTCGATGTTCCCAACCATACATCTACGACCACACTACCATTTTTATGGGAAGGCGCTTTGTTGATTACTTTGGTCGATGCTAGCAGAGAGCCTGCATTACTAGTGGCAAGAGAGCCGAGTCACTCTCTCAATACGGGGTCGTGCCGGAATGGACGATTATGGCTGTTTTTACAGACACCAGGCACACCGTTGTGTCCCCTCATGGATGGTACGATGTTGAGCGTGTCTCGTGTGATGTACATCATGAGGGATGGGTACCAACGAGTGGACTCTTTGTTTAGTGTTGTCAAGGGAAAGGCATTGTTCGTGTGCTCACCTCAGGTACCTAAGGTATCGCGAGTCGTGAATAACACAGAAGTTCCCCGAGTCTTGTGGGTAAACTGTGCAACCTCTACAGAGTGTCAAACTATTCAAATAGCCATGTCCACGGTCAAGGACAGTTGGGTGGTGCTTCTTAAACTATGTCCAGTGTTTTACAAACTTGGTGTGTGTGAGAAAGAAATACTTGAGCTAAGTCAAATGACTTGATGAGATGATTAAACCCGAGATGTTCCAACTCTGCCATATTGATATCTGTATCCTCATGATGCATGATTTACCAATGATAGGACATGATATTGCACTCAAAACTAGCTTTCTGCAAAACTACCAACTTAGGGTTATACCATGCATGATTACCTTGCTCCGAACATGGGTTGCTTGTGAGTACATTCAAAAGCACTCATTGGCTAGTCCCTGGTTATTTAATTGGCCAGACATGGAAGAACATGAATATGGTGAAGAGTACCTTGGTGACGAATGATACTTGTGATCTGCATTGGATTTTCCGTGAAGAGGAACGGGTTATTGCAACACAATACGAATAAGTATTTCCCTCAGTTAAGAACCAAGGTTATTGCAGCACAATGTGACATTGGATCTTCAGCGACTGCACACAAAAGAGCAAACACTTGCACCCAACGCGGCAAGAGGGTTGTCAATCCCCTTGAACTCGTTATTTGCAAGCAAATGAAGTGTGCAGATGATAATAGATAATTTTAAATTGCAAAATAAAATAAAATATAAATAATGGCAGCAAGGTATTGAAATCTTTAGTAAATATATAAGTTAATAGACGCGGGGGCCGTAGTTTTCCCTAATGGCATCTCTCATGTAGGAAGCATATGGTTGGGTAAACAAATTACTGTTGGGCAATTGATAGAAAAGCGCATAGTTATGTTCATATTCACGGCAATGATCATGTATATATAGGCATCACATCAATAAGAAAATAGGCTGACTTCTGCCTGCACCTATTACTATTACTCCACCCATCGACCGCTATCCAGCATGCATCTAGAGTATTAAGTAAAACAGAGTAATGCTTTGTGAACCATGACATGATGTAGACAAAGTAAACTCAATTAATATGAATGAACCCCATCGTTTTATCCTTAGTGGAAGCAACACACAGATGTATCTTGTCCCCTTCTGTCACTGGGATATAGAAATTCGTCAGGTTGAACCCACTGCAACGCACCCCTCTCACTCAAGAAAGATCAATCTACTTGGCCAAAGCAAATCAATAGATCGAAGAGAATTATGAAGCTATAATAATCATCCAATAAGAATCATAATATATTTCAGAGATGACTCAAATACTTTTCTTGAATAATCTAAACATAAACCCACAATTCATCGGATCCCAACAAACGCACCATACAAAAGAATTACATCGGATAGATCAAAGCGAAGATGCGATGATCATTGTATTGAAGATCAAGAGAGAGAGAGAGATAGCCATCTAAGTACTAACTATGGACCCATAGGTTTGTGGTGAACTACTCACACATCACCATGGGAGCAGCAAGGATGATGTAGAAGACCTCTGTGATCGATCCCCGCTCCGGCAAGGCACCCGAATAGGGCTTCTGATGGGATCACAGCAGAATAGAGACTTGCGGCGGCGAAAAATGTGTTTCGGGATTCTCTCTAGGGTTTTTGGAATATATGTGAATTTATAGGCCATAGAACGGGGGCAGGAGATCCACCAGGGAGGGACAAGCCATCAGGGTGCGCCGACCCCCATGGGCGGGCCCTGTTGGCTTGTGCCTCCCTCGTGCGGCCTCCGGTCTCCTCCTGAAGCTTCCAGGTCTTCTTTTGGTCTGGAAAAATCATAAAAAAAATTCGGGGCAATTGTACTTCGTTTGGTACTGTAAACCTGAAAAGCCAAAAACACACAGAAAACAACAACTGACACTGGGCACTAGGTCAATAGGTTAGTGCTCAAAAATAATATAAACTGATAGATAAATACTCAAGAAGTATCCTAGAATGATAATATTATGGCATGGAACAATAAAAAATTATAGATACATTGAAGACGTATCAACATACCCAAGCTTAATTCCTACTTGTCCTCGAATAGGTAAATGATAAAAACAGATTTTTTTGATGTGACATGCTACCCAATATGTAATCTTTTGCATGTATGCTCATTGAGAAACGATGAATTAACAAACATCAACATAGTAATATTTATAAGCACAACACAATCATCAATCTTTCGAAATATACGATCCTCAAAGAATGTTGACCCCCCATTCATTTTATCATATTAGTAAGGCATGGCTTCGTATTCACCACATTAATACAAATGGCAAGCGCTACGGGCAATTGGATCATACTTTTTTGAGGCGCATCAACTTTTTATTCTTCTTGCAATACATGAGCATGGACCGTGGACATAGCATGAGGGTTTAATAGAATATGGTGGTAGATAGCAAAGGGGTAAAAAGTGGAGAATAAAGTCTCGCATCAACTAGGTGTATCAACGGGCTATGGAGATGCCCATCGATAGATATCAATGCAAGGATTAGGGATCGCCATGCATTTCATGCACTAGAGCTATAAGTGTATGAAAGCTCAACTGAAGCTAAGTGGGTGTGCATCCAACTTGCTTGCTCATGAAGACCTTGGGAATTTGAGGGCGCCCATCATCGGAATATACAAGCCAAGTTTTTAATAATGAACAATAATTCCCACTAGCATATGAAAATGATATAACATGAGACTCTCTATATGAAGAACAAGGTGCCACTTTGAGGCACAAGTGTGGTAAAGGATAGTAGCAAACTCCCTTCTCTCTTTTTCTCTCTTTTTCATTTTTTATTCATGGTCGGCTCATTTGCCCCCCCCCCATTTTTATTTCCTCACTGGGACAATGCTCTAATAATGATGATCATCACACTTTTATTTACTTACAACTCAATATGAAGAACTATGAAACAATATGACTCAATATGAATGCCTCTGGCAGTGTACCAGGATGTGCAATGATCGAGTGTGACACGTATAAAAATGATGAATGGTGGCTTTGCCACAAATACTATGTCAGGTTTATATGATCACGCAAAGCAATATGACGATGAATGAACTAGTCATATGATGTGACGGTGGAAGTTGCATGACAATATATTTCGGAGTGGCTATGGAAATGCCATAATAGGTAGGTATGGTGGCTGTTTTCAGGAAGATATAAGGAGGTTTATGTGTGACAGAGCGTATCATGTCAAGGGGTTTGGATGCACCGGGGAAGTTCGCACCGATCCTCGAGGTGCGAATGGGCAATGCACAGTACCGAAGAGGCTAGCAAAATATGAGGTGGTGAGATTGCGTATGTCCACGGATTCACATTAGTCATAAAGAACTCATATACTTATTGCAAAGTTTTATTAGTTTTATCACAAATCAAAGTACTACTCGCATGCCCCAAGCGAGGAGGTTGGGAGGAGTTAACCATCGCACGCCCTCCGACGGGGATCAACACTAGGATTTCAACGAGGAATAGAAATGCTCAGAGATCCCCACCATGCCTTTTTCTAATATTTAGACAAACGGGAAATTAACACCTCTTAATACCGATACTTCTACGAACCGATAACCATGCACTCACACCCTTTCATATTACCACATCAATATTATTAACCCAGAATTTCTCTTTAATGTGCTACATGATGGTTTTGGTTATCACTCACTGAATACCTATTATTTTTGTACTAGTCTTATAACCCATGCAAATTACCTTCACTAGTTATTAACTCTCAAACAAATATATGTGAAGAACGAGAATGCAATTATTTCTATAAAATCTATACGCCACCGTGCCCAAAAAGATATAAGTGAAGTACTAGAGCAACTGCTGAGCTCAAAAGATATAAGTGAAGCACATAGAGTATTCTAATAAATTATGATGACGGTGTGTCTCTCACAAATAGGTGTGTCCAGCAAATGATGATTGTGGCAAACTAAAAATAAAAGCAAACAAAAGAAAATGACACTCCAAGCAAAACTCATATCATGTGACGAATAAAAATATAGCTCCAAGTGACATACCGATGGATTGAGACGAAAGAGGGGATGCCTTCCGGGGCATCCCCAAGCTTAGACGCTTGAGTCTTTGTGGGGACCCAGACTCATAAGTCGTGATCATCGAATGTACGTGCACAGTGATCCCAGAGATCAATGCTCACTGAACACACAGAAACTGAATAACAAGATTCTTACATCCTTTACGTACCATTTTACTCAAATATGGCATGTATGGCCAAGTATTCGTAAACCCGCAGCGGAAATCTCCAACGATAGCATGGACCCATGCCATCTGCCTTAACCCAACAAGCATTCTGACAGGGAAGCGTCCTAGCTCGCATGTTCTTTCATGCCCGGCCAATAAAATAACCAGTGGCAAGCCAAAGAGTACTTTGAATGTACTCGCAAGCAACCCAATTTTGGAACAAGGTACAACAGAGCATGATATAGCACTAATAGGTAATTTTGCGGAAAGCTAATTTGAGTGCAATGGTATGTCCTACCAACATGTAAAATCATGCATCATGAGGTCACAAGTATCCATATGAACTGGTTACAGATATCAATATGAACAAGGTTTGAACATCCCATGTTCAATCATCACGTCGAGTCATCTGACTCAACTCATGTATCTCCCTTTTTCCACACATGCACACCAAGTTTTGTAAACATTGAACGTAGCCCAAGAGCGGTCATCGAACTATCCTTGACCATGGAAACGGCTATTCGAATAGTTTTACACTCTACAGAGGTTGCACACTTTACCCACAAGAATCGGGGAACTTCTGTCTCTAGCCACGACTCGCGGTATATCACATACCCGAGGAAAGCACCCGAACAATGAATTTCCCCTGACGATACTAAACAAAGAGTCCACTCGTTGGTACCCAACCATCATGGTGTACATCCCACAAGCCTTGCTCAACATCGTACCATCCAAGAGGGGACACAACGATGTGCCCGGTGTCTGTAAAAACAGCCCATGATCGCCCTACCTGACACGACCCCGTATCGAGAGAGTAACTCTGGCTCTCTCACCACTAGTAATGCGGGCTCTCTCCTAGCATCGACCAAAGTAATCAACAAAGCCCCATCCCATAAGGGGTATCGTGGTTGTACATGTAACGTTGGAGTAACGGTCACAACTTAAACCAATCCGTTTTGGAAAACAACACACTCACTTGCCTCGGTGCACCACTTCTTTATCAAGAGGTCACCTAGCTCAACATCTCCCTCGGGCATTAGTGTCACCCGACGGAGTTTTCAAAAAGTCTTTGAAAGTACTTTTGTTTCCATCACCATGCATATTCCCGTCCCATTTGCGTAGCAGTACTTAGCAACCTATCTACTCCCACCCACACAACTCTAAGCAATGGTAGAGTCATGTCGTGCAAGTATCAACGAGGAAGTAACTGAGGTAACCCATCAAGGTGCTATATGCCATGCATAACCCATCAAGGTGCTATATGCCATGCATAAAAAGGTTTCTTTCGACATGGTCAAAGGGCTGCTTGCCAGGCTCAGCAAAGTCTTCGTGGTCTTCTCAAGCTTCTGGTCCTACTCCGAGCACTCCGTCTACTTCGCCAACTACCGCCGGAAACAACCATAATAAGCAATACAGCAAATAGAGAAATAAAAGTGCTCTATAAATAGGAATTTTATTTTTCTTGGACGTGTCTAGTCATAAGAAAAATTCTTAAAGTGGCCCTACTGGAGTTGGATCAATGAGGCTTTTTGAATGGTGGAAATGGAGGAAATGATGGTCTTATGAGAAGTCTACAGAAAATATTTTAACAAAAATGAGGGAATGCACTCATCAAATAGGGCATGATTTTAGAAGATTTTATTAATTGGTTTCACTGGATTTGGAGTTGGGATGGATTTCCTATGATTTCTCTAAGATGAATTAAATCAAAAATGGGGCCATTTATTTGACCCAACCAGAATAAAGCATAGGAAAAATGTTGACCATGGCTAGGTGAATAGAGCAAGATATTTAGAGTCTCTGGAAATTTGAATCACTCCATTTGGAGTTGATTTGGATGTTCTAGGGATTTTACAAAGTGTCTTTTGGGAGGCTCAATTTAAATTTAAATTTGAACATGGAAAAATCTTGTGGTGAAAAATTATGGAAGTTATGCCAAATGATAGCTGGGATTTTTAGAAGTTTATAAGAATTTGAATCATCACATTTGGAGTCTGTTTGAATTTTCTATGAATTGTTTTGTATGCCAGAAAAAGAAAAGACAAAAGAAGTTACCAGAGATGGGCTAAACTGTGCCCTGGGCGCAAGATAGCACCTGGTCCAGCCCAGTGGCTCGGCCTGGTGCATGAAGGGTCCACGCCGAAGACGTACTTCGCCCAGTACGCCTCCATCGTGGGGAGACAGAGACAACAAAGGCCGTCTCCACTTAACCGGGGGGGGGGGGGGCACATCCACTTACATGCGGGCCTCGCCTGTCGGGTTCTTCCCCTACCTTGCGCGCTCGTGCACGGCCGAGGAGAGAGGGCGGCCCCGACAACGATCGATGGCAATCGCCTCGAGACGCCTATCGTACCGGGGTCATCAGTGGACCGAGGCGGTCCTTCCCATGCCAAACACGGTCGCCGGGGGGGACTGGAGCTGAGCAGGGCATGGGCCGCGGCGGAGATCCATGGAGGGCATTGATGGACTCGACGTTTCGGGCCTGGGAGGGAGGAGTAGACTCATGGGAAAGATTCTCCATGGCGTGGGCATTCTGCTGGTGCTGCTAGGGGGAGAGGAGGAGCTGGGGATAGCTCGAATTTGAGGGGAGGCCGGCGGGAGAGCTTCAACCATGGGGGTGGAAGGAGGGCACGGGAGGAGGACCTGGGGGTTCGGGAGATTCGCAGGAGTGAGAGGAGGCGAAGGGAGCTGAGAGGGGGCTCGGGGAGGCCTTAAGTAGCCACAGGGCCGGAGCACCGTGGGCCACGTCCACGTCCTTGGCCCGAACTGCGCCAGAGGCGACGGGGGTGCGCTGGGGCATGTCTGCGGGCTCTGTCGATGTGGTCTATGCCAACCTGAGGGGAGAGAGGGAGCGAGGGATCACCAGGGGCTCGCACGTGCGAGGTCGCCCATTGGGGCTCTCGGGCGGCCCACGCGCGTGCGAGGGGAGCCAACAGGAGTGAGAGAGAGGAGGGGGATAGGGAAGTGGCATGCTGCGGACATCGAGGAGCCTCGACTGGCGTGAGGGGAGAGCATGAGATGGTCAGTGGCGTGGCGTCAAAGTTCGAGTGCGCTGCAGCGCGCTCCAGAGCGGGCTTTTGGCCAGCATGGGCGCATCTGCACGTGCTCTAGCGTGGCCACTTGTGTCCACCAGTTGCCGAGGGGATTAAAATACTAGGAAAGATCATTGGATGCTCTTGGTGTTGGCTAGGTGAGAGGGAAAGCTAAGAGAGATAGAGAAAATGGCTGTCCATGGGGTGCAAGTGGGGGTTCCACCCCGTCAATCATGGAGCTAGCCGTTGGGGTTGCTACTGGAGATGCTTTGGGTCTTGGTGGAGCCGTGGTAAAAAATGGAGGCCAAGGAGAAGTCATATGGGGGCTCAATTATTGGACTTTGCATTCCACCAGAAGGTGTTTGATCACTGGTTGGGTTATCTCTTGTGCTCCATTGGTTTTGAAACTTAATAGGATAAAATGATAGGTATAAATAAGCTTGATCACCAATTTTGAGCTCATTTAGAGAAAGTTTCCAATGTAGACATGGTAAACCCTATAAATCAACAGAAATGGTTTTCTCTAGATCTAGTCATGCAAAACTATTCCTCCTAATGCACCACTTGGTGTGGTGGCATTATTTGGTGATTAGAGCATGACCAAAAAGTTTGGGACCAAATGGGCAAACTTGGCAATGCAAAAATTCCCAATTCTAGAAATCAGCAGAAATGGGTTTGGGGGGATTTGGACAAGTGGATATGTTCTCCTTGATGCACCACTTGGTGTGGATGCATTATTAGAGGATTAGAACATGTCCACAAAGTTTGAGCACAAATGGAGATGCTTGACAATGTAAAGTTGATCAAATTTGGATCTGGACAGGAATGGTTTTGGGGCACCCTTGTGAACCAAAACCATCTGGATTGGGCTGAAACTTTGCAAGATCATCACATTAAGCATAAGTGACATGCTAGAATTTTACTAGATTTATTTGAGAATATTTCTTGTAGAAATATTTCAAATACTTGAAATATCTAGAAAGGGTTTTGGAGGGTTTTTTCCAATATTTTGAACATGACCATGTGTTGAAACTCTTTTTATATGGAAAATATATGTCCACTGAGTTTCCCTAAATTTTCAAATAATTTAAAGCATAAAAATAATTTTTCCCTATAAAAGACCATTTATGGCCTTACGAAAAGGTCTTTAAATAAAATAGGGAAATAATCTGTAAAAATAATATTTAGTGGTTTTGGGAAGTCTTATATATTGGTTTCAAATATAGTTTTGTAAGAATTTAAATACCCTAATTTAAGGACTTGTAGTTCAAGCCTCAACTCAGTGTTTTTTGAAAACCTAAATTAAATAAATGCTTTTTGGCCAAAATAATAGTTTATAAAAATAGTTTTATGTCCTATACACATGGCATGATCATTGGGCAAAGCTTTTGATGGATCAAGGAGATGGGTTTTGAGTGTAGAAGGAATTTTATGAATTAAAGTACAAGCAAGCAAACAAGCAATTATCAATCAAGTCAAGCATCATAAGCACACAAAAAGTTTTTGTTGGCCCTAATTTTTGAGTCGTGTTAACTTAGTCATGAGGCAAAAGACATGGTGTGACAAACCTACCCCCTTACAAGAATATCGTCCCCGAGATTCCTAGGCTAGGGGTTGAGGAGATGCAGAAGTTCGGGCCTGAGGTAGTCTTCACATTCCTTGTTGCTTCTTCTTTGGTGTGGTTGCTCCATTGGATCTTGAAGTGCTTGATGATACAGCTTCGAGTGCATCATTGGCTTCGTCTGAGGGTGAACGGGGTTCTTGTAATATGCTAGGCTTGCCTAAAGGTCAAGGGTTTGGTGTTCGGGAAAGGGTCAGGCTTGCGTGTGCATTCCAAAGTCAGAATGCGTGGCAAAGAAGTGTGTTTGTGTGCTGATCCTTGGGTTACTCACGTTCGTTAGCGACATCTAGATGTCTCGTGCTAGAATAGAAGGGTCGAGTCTTGGTGTAGCTTCTCGTTGACGGGGAAGTCCTTGATTGCCTTAAAGTAGGAGATCTTCAATCGCAGGTGGTCTTCATCCATGAGAGTGTTGAAGCGCGTCATCGTAGGCTTCTCGTCGAGAACTTCTGCTTGAGTAAGTTCCCTAGGTATGTTCTTCATTCATTTTCCGCCATTTGTCTTTGTCGTCACGGACGGACGTTTTTGGCGAGTCTTCGAGTGTTTGGTCTACTTGTCTCTCCGTAGCCATTTGTGGAAAGGTTTGGGCTGAGTCTCGTCCCTAAGACTAAGCTTAGAGATTTGACTCGAAAATGGTTCCTACCACCTAGGAAAGGTTTTGAGGGGGTCCTAGATGAGCTGGCTACCCAAAAGTGTAGACCAGCCATCCAATCCCCAAGGTCTGAGGCTTGGCAAGTGGGGTGAACCTCCTTTGACAGGGGTTTCACCATGATCCGCTCAAGATTCACGTCCTTGATTGGACCAAAAAGGGGCTCTTTAATTTCTCTTGATGTCCAAAGGCTTCATCGTGCTTGAACGTTGGTGCTTCTTGAGATAGTCTAGCCGATGTAGCCGGCAGAGGGGTGGTGGTTGACTTCTCTTGCTCCTTCTTCATCGTCGTGGCTTCCAAACCATAGTGGTTCTTCATCTTGTTCGGTAAGAATGTCTTCTGCTGTAGGGAGGGTGCTTCGAGGAGTCCATCTCCCTTAAGGTAAAATTTTACACTTCAGAAGCTTGGCAAACGGGCTTCTGGGGCCTATCTAGTTAGGACTAAGGTGTTCTTTTTCTCTCATTGGGTAAATAGGTATGTAATCCGTGAGGACAACAACATGTTTCTCCAAGTATCACATAAACACATTGCTCATGGGATATGTGAGAGAAGCGGGCATAAGTTAACCTAAAAAGGGTTTGACGGTATATCCATTAACCGTGAGGTGTAGACAGTGTGGTCTTGGGGTAAGACTCGGGAATGGCTTTAGACTGACAGCATTTTGATTCAGCTTGCTCTCAAGAGGAAGCTCGGGAAGCAATCTTTGGCCAGTTACACTGGTGCAACGACGTGTTATACAAACGGTTTTTAACCCCTTTCCGCGACGTAGTTTTAAACCGTCGCCTTGCATGTGTGGGCGATAGGGGGGGTCCATCCCACACGACACGGAAAACCCGTCAGCGATGGTGGCCAACGAACGCAAACGTTTTGCAAAGCTAAGCGTATGGAATGTCCGCATGTATTAGAAACGAGAGTCACCGGTCAACCGTTTGAGATATGGCATCCTTCCCATACGGCCCATCCTTGGAACTCGTGTGAGATAACACTAACACCGCACGCGCTATTCTGTAGCGCACCGTTTACGATGTGTGCCGAATCACAAACAGTTCATAATTGCAAAGCGTGTATGATAAGGATACAATCACACACATTTTGTCCTACCGCATCGTTTGCGATATACCAAGATTCCCAAACGCTCCAACAGTCATACTCGTGTCGGATGCATAGGACATAACAAACAGTTAAACATTATAAATCGTATATGATAAGGAGACTATCACAAAACATTTAGGCCTGCTTAATCGTTTCTGATATTGTCTAACATCAGACACGGTTTGCAGACGGCAATTGTGTGCATTGTCGCACACGGTTTGTCTCTCTGAAACGTGTCGAATCATGAGGTATATCACACACGTTCTGCTTTACAAACCGTGTGCGGTGTAATGACCTGCAGAGCTTATTTTTCCGCTATTTTAATCGCCACAATTTAAAATTCTATAGGATTTGAATTTGATAGTAGGCTATAACATTTTTCATATCCATCCTATATAGTCATAGGTTCAACAACCAATGCATCATTCCATTCACAGGTACATATGTTCAAGAATTACATCAAGAAATAATGATTACATTAGGACCAGATAAATAATGATGAACGAGGGTTGCATACTTGTATTAAATACGGTAAATGAAGAGGCGAAAGACACTCTGGCAGTTGTACAAGGTGAAGCGGAATGCCCATATTGTGTCCTCCTCCATGCAGAATGCACGGACGACTCTGGGCCAGCCCCTTGTGATGGCGGACCGCCCATCCTTCTCTGTGTTGATGAGGACATCTAGGTAGTCATCGTGCCCTGGTAGATATACTTTAACGTTTGCACGTCCACCAATCATGTAGTTTGAGAGGTAATCTTGAGTAAACTGCTTTGAGAACCACTACAAACAAAATAGATTCAGACATTGTAAATTTGTAAGCTAACAACTCATTATGGACAGTAAAAAGAAGGGTACAGAGTTCGTAGTTACCATCCTGGAGTTCACTGTTGTCTTGGATAAGGTGTAAAGAAATAGTTTAATTGCCAATTTTGTCCCATTTTATTAACAACCTTTATAAGTTTCCTCACTTGATGCTGGTTCATGAATATCTCATTGCCCCATACGCAAAAAGGGTCGACACGCGGATCTTTACCAGTGACATATGTACCTACAAGCAACAAGTTAGTATTAGAAGGTAAACTGAAATTGTACAATGACGTAGTTCAGTATTCCCTATCCAAGTATATATGATCTTATTACATCCAAAATACTCACATATTTGATGTATTAACATCTTATACTTTGGGGTGGATGGAGTATATATATAAGCCATGTGATGAAACTAACCTCGATGAAAAACAGCAGTTGTTCCCGATATTGTCTTGGGTAAGAACATCGAAAGGCATGTTAAGTACTGACAGGCTAAACATCAACCAAATATATGCATGGTAAACAACATGATCACAAAATGATAGCTTGAGTGTGCAGGTTTAAGCACGCTAGCTAAGCTAATAATAAGTGGAGATGTGTGTTAACTGCAATAGGCTTAGCATTTATCAACAACAAAATATAGTCATTCAAACTGGTATTTTGCACGTCTAAGCACACTAGTTATTGTTACATAAAAATGTAAAGGCTTGTGCTCACTACAACAAGCTGAACAGCAACCAAATATAGTCATTCATAGTGGTACTGTTGAAATTGCATAGAATGTAGCGAGTGCTTACACATCAAATTGTATAACTGAACATCACATTGTGAAAAAACAGAAATAAACAGTGGGCGTGTTAACTGGTATGATGAAATTGAACTGGAAAGTACATACTTGCAGATATAGAACTTCACAATGTGAATAACTGAAATAAACAAGACATACTATATATATAGCAATTGAATCAGGACATATGCCCAGTACAAACAACTGAGCTAGGAAAAACAGATAAACAAGGCATATGCTCACTATAACAGGCTTGATAGCAACCAAAAATAGTCATTCGTACAGTACTGTTGAAATTGCGTAGAACGTAGCCGGTGCTTAAACATGAAATTTTATAACTGAACATCACATGCGAAAGAACTGAAATAAACAGTTCACGTGTTAACTGCACCAGGTTTAACAGGAACAATATATGGCTCTTGAAATAGGTATTGATGAAATTCAACTGCAGAGTCCATACATTTAGTATGAGTGAAGTAATTTAACATGGGATGGGTTTCCTCACCTGTCACAGAAGGGCTCATTCCCATTAGAAGAGCGCGGATTATGGGTGTGCTCCCTGTTGTCACAGATGGGCTCGTTCCCCTTGGAAGAGCAGGGACGCATGGTGCCCTCCCTGATGTCATTGATGGGCTCTTTCCCCTTGGAAGAGACGAATAGGGTGCCGTTGTCAGCGTCGGCGTCGTCGATGAGGTCTGACTTGGCAGCTGACGATGCCGAGCGACCGACATAGAATGTGTCCTCCAGAAATGACAAAAGAGGCTCCATGGAGATGAAGGAAGGAAAATTCTTGAGGGCGAAGCAGAGTAGATCCGCGGCTGGGCCCTGCATGAGGTCGACGGGGGTTGAACCCGAGGGGTCACGGTTGGGCCACTTAACCTGTGACATAGCCCGCGACAATCCGTCACCGTCGACGAGCTCGATGTCGTAGCCGACTGCATCGATATGCATCCAAACAGGAACCCACTGTCTTACAGCCTCGTGGTCGTCAGCTTCCCCGGCGGCCTCGGAGGCCACCTCGTCATCGTAGTTAGCTTCCCCGGCGGCCTCGGCGGCCACCTCGTCATCGTAGATAGCTTCCCCGGCGGCCTCGAAGGCCTCGGCGGCCACCTCGTCATCGTAGTCAGCTTCCCCGGCGATCCTGGCGGGCACCTCATCATCGTAGTCAGCTTCCCCGGCAGCCTCGGCGGCCACCTCGACATCGTCTAGCGGAAAGGCCGTGATATACCTCCTTTTGGCCATTCGCTCCTCGATCTCCCTTGCAAGTGTAGCTTGGATTAGGTTGTGACGGTCTGCGGTGGGGGTTAGTGCGGATCTGTGAGGAAAGGGGTGTTTAGCAGGCACCATCTAAGAAATTCAGGGCGGCGAGGGTACGGAGATGGGTACGTAACCTGGACTGGGAGAGCAGGAGAGGTTGACTGTGGAACGCGGAGCGGTATTGGGGGAGGGGGGGGGCGGCAGCGACGACGAGGTAGCTAGGGTTTGAGCGAGGGAGTTGTGTGGGGGTGGGGGTGGGAGGGGCCTAGGTGGTGTTTGAGGAAATGTCGCGGCTACTTTAAATTTTACTTGGAAGGAATGAAAAGCCGGGACAAACTGAAATTTTTATGAAGGGTTTGAAGTGGCACCGGAGGAACAAACATCACACACGGCCCGAACATAATAGCGTGTGCAATTCAAAGAGATAAACCCGCGCAGCCATCAATTTTTAAATTGATCAAGGCGGGTAGCTATTTTTAAGACACAGTTAGCATGCGGGAACCGTGTCTACTACGTACACAATCGCACACAGTTGTCTCCTTCGACTCGTTTGCTATTTAAGTTTCAAAAAAAAGACTACCCTGCCATTTATCCAACAACATTGGAAAATAAACACGATTAATCTAACGGCATATCACAAACAGACCTGCTTGTGGACCAAATGTATGTATGGAAAGGTTATTGTGGTGTTCAAATACGGAATGCACAACTTTCATGTGACACACAATGTCTTGCAGAACACACAGTAATGTTGGCTTATGGCCCTCTCCGCCCCCATACCTTCAAGTCGGCGGCGCGATGGTAGCTACAGTATATATATGAACGTACGAATTTATACACGACTGCAAATTCACCCAACCGTAACACAAAACCAATAGAAATCCATCATGATCACCCCCCTCCTCCGTGTTTTAGTTCCGAGGGTAGACTGCGTGGGCCCACTGATGGGCGCGTCTTGGAAACTTCACAAGATGGGTGAGACCGCAACCACATGTGTGTGGCTCAACTAATTAATTAAGGTGGTGTGATATTTCGTGCGTGCATAACTTTTTGATGTGGCTCAAAAGTCGAACGGTATGTAGTACCTGACCTCATAAATAGGTTTCGTGTATATGTACTATTGTGTTGCCCCTCCCCTGCCCCCACCCCGCCCCACGCACACACATGCTTCGAACAGACACCACGACCTATATATATATGTATGCGCTCAAACTTGTGTCTCGTATCTCACCATGAAGTATATCGTAACAAATAATGAGAAGACTATATATAATATATATACCTTGGTCAAATTAACCTGTAGTATGTATGGGCCGGTTTAAGTGATAGACCACACGGGTCCAAAAATTTGGCATGTCGTCCATAACCACGCGAGGGAGTGTCTGTAGACAACACCAACGCACATGCATGGCCCCGGGTGGAATGTATGAAAGCGTCGTGCGATGTTTTCAAATACCAAACGCACAACTTTCGCCGCCACATGTGTGTCTCCCGGACCAGAATGGCCTCGTGCCGAGGTTAACGACCCATGCATATATAGCCCCACGCGCACCCACAGTTCAAGCCGATAGGAGCGATTCAGTGTGTACGATGCGTTTGATTTTTTCTTAGAATTGAAATGTCGATGCATATATGAACTACGTATATAATATATACCAACAAGAGGATCCTCTACGTATATAACATACATATACCAACAAGAAGAATCCACCTTGGTCAGATTAACATCTCTACAGCCACCTGTCAAAGTGACGACCCACATGGACATGGTTGTGCCGGTGTGATGCAGATGACCACGTGATAGAGTGTTTGACAAAATAAACGACCATGCCATGAGGCCCACACATATATGTATATATGTAATTAAGTGTTTGTTTAGTTAATTAGTACCCAATGGAACTTTAATGTCAATTGCCTTAGAAACTGCAAGTCGACTTACGAAGAGGATCGATCACAACGCATATAGGCCCTATTTGGATCCATGGGTTAGAGTTAGTTTGAGCTAGCTGGGGCTCAAATAGCCCTAAAGTATTCAAACATGAGGGTTAGATTGGAGCTAGTTGCATCCAATTAACCCACCCACAAAAAACTATCCCACCCTAGAGGTGCTAATTGGAGCTAGTTCTCACGGGGCCCTCTCTATCCCACAAGCCAAGAGGTCCTAATTGGAGCTAGTTCTCGTGGGGCCCACTAAAAAATCACTTTTCCCTCTCCATCGAGTGCATCTATTGTCAATCTAACCCTGTCATCCAAACACCTCCTTGGCTATAGTTAGTTTAGGGTTAGTCATGAGCTAGAAACTAACTCCAACCTCTAGCTATATAAGTTAGAGTATCCAAACAGGGACATAGTATATGTATGCCTCCCCACCCGGCCCAACCCCCCATTTCGAGATGGTGGTGGGATGGGTTCATGGGTATATATATATGCATGTGCCCAAAAAACATTTGTCTCGATGTCTGACCATGGCATATGGTAATTAACACGCATACCGAAAAGGATCCACATTGGTCAAAACGATATATAATATAGATGACCACATATGGGCCCCATAGATTGACGCGTCACCGATTACCATGTGAGGGAGCCACTTAGGGCCACCATCGATTATATGTCACACAAGCATATGAATGGGTTTGTTTTTTGATGTCAAAATGCCAACTACACGACTTTGATCCAATGTGTGCTTCACAATTTGGAAAGTCCCCACGCTAAAGAAAATTGCGTGCAATATGTATGTCTCCTCCCACCCACCCCCTCAACTTTCAGCGGTAGGAGGTACTCATGAGTACGTCATGTCAATCTTTGGTGTGGAATCTCACCATGATCTACCGCAACACAGAGCAGATTAACTGAACCCACCTTTGTCAAACCCCTACCGGTGCTGCTCAAAAGTGATAGACCACGTGGACCCACGAATGTGCACGTCACTAATAGAACACGAAGGATTATTGTCCGAGGGACCACCACCACCATGTGCATGTGTCCTAAACACATGCATGATGTTAGAGGTGTGCCTTGTTTAAAACATTTCAATGCACAATTTTGATAATTTGGGGTGGCAAGTGCCTCTCAAAATGGACAATCCCACACATGGAGGCTCGTGCAACAAGTGAAACAGAAAGAGCCCCCCCCCCCCCCCCCCCGCGGACACCACCGAAAACACCATGTCGAGACACGTCAAACTATTTTTATGCAGAAAACATGTGACACATCAGTCCGTGTTATAATTATAAAATGTTCATATATCATTCGAAAAATATGCAACAATGAGTTTCCAGGAATTCATTGGGGGAAATCATATGTCCCCTTGGGTTCATGTTTAGTCGCCATGCAATAAATGGTAAGGAACCTCAAACCTCTCGGCGTCGTGGAAAACATTAAAAATGTTGGTTTTTAGACAGATCGGCCTCAAACATCAAAAAAAACATTTTAAATTGAAGTAAATCCAAAATCAACTGAAAATCCTGAAACTTGGGATTCCGTTTCATGATATAAATAGGAGCTTATTAAAGGTTGGTACTTGGTACACACACTTGTCACGTTACCATCTCAAACGATTACAGTATTCAACCGTGTGCGTTGGTCCCAACAAAATATTACGTACCACCACGAGCCCCGTGTGCCGTCCGAGCAGACGTGAGTTGACGGGACGCATGCGAGCAGTATGCTGCTCAAGCTGGCCGTGAGGCGTGTGAGCAGGTGTGTAAATTGACGGGGCGCGTGCGAGCAGGCTGCTCTGGCCCACCGGGAGACGTGCGAGCTGGTGTGTGAATTGACGGGACGCTTGCGAGCAGTCCTCTGCGCAGGCTAACCGGGAGACATGCTAGCAGTCTAGGCTAACCGGGAGATGTGCGAGCAGGGGTGAGGCATGCGAGAAGACCACTGAGCAGGTTCACCGGGAGGCGAGCCGTTTAACCGCCTCCCGCCTAGCTCCCAACCACTCTATATTAATCGCGCCTATGCCACTGGTTATAGCAGGCAGCCGCACTCCCCTCTCTCCACACACACCGCGCCTGCATCTTTGCCGCCTTTCCCAGTCGTAAGTGTATCAGATGGCGACCAAGCGCACCATCGGAGGGAGTGGTGATGCGGGGTTCGAAGCTGGGGCCGGCGAAGCAACTAAGCATATCTTGATGCTAGGCGACGAGGTTGCCCTCCCCGCCGATGAGGTCTTACGCGGATAGAAGCACCGCCATGACGTCGTAAGCCCCGGCGTGCCACCCCAGCAGGAGGCGGTGCTGCACAGAGACTACTACGACCTCTCTGATGACCACTCCACCAACGACGAGTCCGATGACTCCGACGGCGAGAACTCCGACGACGACGGAGAACAGGTTAGACAACCCCCCCCTCTATAGGTTAACTATATCATAGGGTATCTCTGATTAGTTCTGTTTCCGCCTTTTTTTGGAATTCGCCCGGGGTTCATGTGATTTCAATCCATGTAATCAGAGTAAGATTCGATAGATCCGTGTTAGTGTGTACGTATTGATTGTTTGTTAGGTAAATGATAAGTGACTTGGATAAGTGACATCCGTACATACGATTACTAATATTATGTCTAAGGTTTTACAGTGATTTAATGGTTGACCTGTACAAATGATCATTTTGCTAATAATCCGTCTACACAGATGATTGTACATGTACCCATTTGTAAATAAACACTGTATAAGAGCATGTAGATCACTACTTTAGTGATAATGGGAAGTAGTACTTACTTCAAAGTTCCTTGTTTGTTTGACAATAATCGGTCCATGCATTTAAAGTCATTAGTTAATTATTTTGTTGCCCTAAGTTGTTTGCGACATCATTTTATGCATTTTATTCATCAATGTCATGATTTTTTTATTATATGTATAGGTGCTATATGACGACGTTGGCAGCGATAAATACGACCAGAGAATGTACAAGAAACAAAAGCTCAGGGAGCTCTATGCGGGAACGCATAATCGTCGTATCAGGACCCGGAATGGGGGGTTCGGATGCCCGTTCTGCGCCCAAAGGCTTAACCCCGCGTTTGCAAGTGTTCTGGCGCATGCTAGAGGATGAGCCGTTGGCTCCTTCAGGCAGAATATTCTCGGAGGGTGGCGCACGCCACGTACGTGGAGTACCTGGAGAAAGTTTACGTTGTTGGTGGGTACGACTAGGATGGAGTTATTTATACATGTCCTGATGCCAGCACTACCCTAGCTATCTATAGTTTGTGCGTCATATATCACTGCTTGAGTTATGTTTATTATATGTTGATCTAGATTTCGGTGAGACTCTGTTTTATGAACTAATACGTAGAGCAATGTAATTGCAGACTTGAGCTGCAACCAGTTTGGTAGATGGAATATTCATTCTTATCTTAGAGTCCCCACACAATTTACTACTAGCAACTGTTTGCCCACAGCACGCACAACTACGTTTGAGTTTAGGTAGTTTTTTTACACTATGCATATTACGGTAAAAAATGCTTGACTTACCTGCAAACTTGTTGAATACGGTAAAAAATTCAGGTGTCACACGTAAGATGAAATTTGGAACCCACAAACTTGGTTATTTTCCCGGATTGAAACCGGGTGCGAGGACTAACATTGTGCCGCGATACGGGTGTGTCCTGATTGTCCAGAACGCATTCCCACAGACCACGCCAGTACACTTCCACCGTGGTGACACTTATCACAAATGGCTATGTCTACTGAAGAGTCGCCTCCGAAGCGCATTATTATTCTGGCCGAGAAAACCCGCACCATCGTCCCCGCTTAACAAAAGTTACAAAACCCTCACCGTCCTTCCCAGTCGCACCCTCACTGCATATGTCACACCGCTGCTTAGTGCTGAACGTGTACGCTGCTTGAAGTCAATGCACACACATCGGTTTTGCTAACCGTTTGCCATTTAACGGCCCCCGATAATGGGAGCTTCTTCCAGCTGACGCATGGACAACCGAGCCGAGCGGGAGGCTGTGCGCGGTTGCGCGCGGGAACGGGCTCACCAACGATACTTTGGCGGCACTACGAGCCGCCGCGTGGCCAAACGAACCGCTGGGAATGCTTGTTCATGCGCTAGTCCAGCTTGCACAGCAATCCTTCGCCGGGAACGCGGTGACAAGACGTGCCAATTACAGCCCGTCCAGCCCCCATTTACTCCACCGCTCTTTTAACCTACTGTCTCTCTCCAACCTTTCCCCACAACGCAAGAAGCACACCCACACTCCAAATAGAGAGAGGATATCCTGCTCGGCTCCAATGGCGGAGCTCCCAGCGGCTGCCGACGACGAGCGGCAGTTCACCATTCGTGCCTACGTGGACACCCACGTAAGGTTCAAGAACCTCATAATGGTGTACACCAATGACCTGATCTGGGTGGAGAACTCCATCCACACCATGGAGCAGTTACCTGCCTATGACAAGTACAAAGTGGTCGGCTTCAACCTCGAGTACACCGGCGGTCGTGCCGGGCATGATCAGAAGGTTGTCGTCGCCCAGCTGTGCGTGGGCCATTACGTCCTCGTCTATCACTACTGCCTGGCCACAAGGCCTTGCGATCGATTCACCAGGTTTGTCAACAGCCCTGACTACATATTCAGTATGGTGGACACCACCAACGATGAAAAGGTGCTCAAGGCCACGGGCTTGGCCTGCCGGAATCTTGTGGACATCCAATGCATGTACAAGATCTTGGGCAGCGAGGAGAAGCATAAGGACTCCCTGGTTGACCTCGTCATGTCCATCATCGACCCCTACTACAGAGGCATGAAGGATGTCTGCAAGAAGAAGAAGGTTGCCTGGCACCGCACCTGGGTCCGAAAACTTGATGAAGATCATGTCAAGTACGCGGCCAAGGACGCGTACGTAAGCTACGAGATGTGCAGGCAGATCGTTGACATGAGGAAGTGCCTCCGTCCTACGCCGACCGTCACCGCTCATCACAAGAAGAATAGATGAATGATTTGATGATCGTTACTACTAGTTTAGTATGCCTGTACTTGTTAATTGATGTGTGCAAATGTTATCTGTAGTCAGTAATGTAATTGGATGTTTATTTAGGTTATGCAATCATGATGTTGTTCTGTAGTACCATCTTTTCCTTAGTTTGCAATGTACGATTAATATCTGGACATTAATATGCAATTGACGATTAAAAACTGGACCTTAAGAAGCAAAACCACGACCAAGGGTATCCTGCGCGGCTCCAATGGCGCTCCCAGCGGCTGCCCACGACGAGCACCAGTTCACCATGCATGCCGTAGTGGACACGCACAAAGTGGTCTGGTTCGACCTCGCGTCCCACCGTGTGCTCTGCTCCCGCGCCCCCCGCGCGCGCTCTACCAGGGGTTGGGGCCGGCCCACGATCACGTTCGGGGCTCCATATGCATGCGGTTGCGCCATGCGCGTCGCCCCATGCAGTTACGTGCTTCCTCGATTGAATCACGAGCGCGCTGCAAAAAGTGCCATCCGGAAGTGCCGGTTTTACATGACGTCCGGCCCCCATTTATACACACAGCCATTAACCATAGTCTCTTCATGTTTTCGATCGCGCCCACAGAACAATAAGCACACCCTCGACGATGCATACAGAGAGGATGTACAGCGGCGCTCCAATGGAGCACGGAGAGCATCATGTGGAGACCCACATGAGGAAGAGGGACCTCACGGTGGTGTACACCAACGACCCGGGCATGGTGGAGGACTCCATCGGCACTATGGAGCGGTTGCTTGATGCGGATGACAAGTACAAAGTGGTCGGCTTCGACCTCGCTTACACCGGCGGTCGTGCCGGGCATGATCAGAAGGTTGCCGTCAGCCAGTTGTGCGTCGGCCATCACATCCTCCTCTACCACTACTGCCTGGCCATAGTGCCTTGCGAGCGTTTCACCAGGTTTGTCAACAGCCCCAACTACAGGTTCGCTACGGTGGACACCACCGATGATCCAAAGGTGCTCAAGACTTTGGGCTTGGCCTGCCAGAAGCTTGTCGACATCCGCAGCCACTACAAGGTCTGGGACAGCAAGAAGAACATGGACTCCCATGTTGACCTGGTCGAGGCCATCATCGACCCCAACTACAGAGACATGAAGGCTGAGCGCGACAAGAACAAGCCTGTCTAGCACATGGGCTGGTTGAAGAAACTGGATGAATATCACCTCCAGACCGCGACAAAGCAAGCGTACACTTGCTACGAGATGTTCAGGCGGAACGTTGACATGAGGAAGTGCCTCCTACCTGAAGACGACACGAGATGAAGCCACAAGCAGAGCGGTGGCGGCAAGCGTCACAGGAAGTAGATGATTTGATGATCGTTGCTCATACTCCCTCTACGCCGAAATATTTTTAGTTTTAGACGGATAAGTTTATTATGCATGTAATAGTTTATTGAGGTGTGGGCGCCAATGTTATGTGTGTAGTTACTTATGTATTTGGATGCTTAATTAGGTTATGGCAATCATGTTGTTATGTGTGTACTTGTTTATTGAGGTGTGCCAATGTTATGTGTGTAGTCACTTATGTATTTGGATGTTTAATTTGGTTCTGCAATCATGTTGTTCTAAACAGAAGCATAGATGTTTGTGGGCAGATTGAGAAAATCACATCGCATGCGGAATAAACAACCATATCCGTCGGTGATGATTTCATCAGTCCCTCACAGTTAATTATCCGGAACTGTTTGCCCACAACACATCCGAATGGCCTGTATATGTTGTACATCACACACATCTTGATCTGAGCAACCGTTTGTGTTATTTTTGCTTATCGCAGAAAGTTCATCCCAGTGGCCTGTATGCTGTCTATCACACACATCTTGATCTAAGCAACTGTTTGTGTTATTTTTTCTTATCGCACACAGTTCATCCCAGTGGCCTGTATGCTGTCTATCACACACATCTTGATCTATGTAACCATTTATGTTATCTTATCTCATCACAAACAGTTCATCTGAGTGACCTGTGTGCCTTCTATCGCACACGTAATCATCTACACAATCGCTTGTGTTCTGCTGGATCAGCGCAAACATTTTGTCAGGGTGAATGTATGCCGTACATCGCACACACTTGCATTTTTCTAACCGTTTGCGTTATATTGTACAATCGCAAACAATTTATCTGGGTGAACTGTTGGCCACAGATCGCACACGCAACTTTTGTTGGGGATCGTATTTGATGGGCTTGTCATCGCACACAGTTCGCGTCATTAGCGATAGAGCTATAACTATACCGTTTGCGATTTGGTCATCGCACACAGTTTCGTCGAAGGGTCTCTGATTGCCGTGTCGTCTTTGGACCATTCTGTAGTAGTGTTAGTCTTAATATTTTGGGAGCCACATTTGTCCTGGGTGGTTACTTCTCCATAGTTTTGTAATCCTTTGTGACCAAATTCGTTGAGTCCACCTTCCTTATGGATAGGATTGGGGTGGTCAAGGTAGAGTATGGGCCATAGTCTAATGACCTAGAGCCAAGACCTATGGTCACAATCTGACCATGTCATGGCTCGGTGAAGCTTCGGGGTTTCAAGGAGCTTAGGATGTGAGTGAACGTCTACCATCTCATCCTTCAGTACAATCCTTAGATGCCAATAGTCCTACCTATTTCTCCAGACAAAATCATCCTGTATCATCGAAGGTATCATCTCATATAAGGCAACTCCGACATCACTCATGCTATACATACCTCCATGGCTTTGAGAGAAGGACTAAACCAAAATCTCATATGTATACAATAGCCAACTCACATGTATCCCTATGTAAAATCCTTGGGAAAGCATACAAGCTGCTAAGCTTGATTATGACACTACAAATCCAAGGGCTCTACTAACCTACCCAAGGTCTAAGGTACTACATCATTATGCTAAGGAAACACGTAATATACCAATCCAAGATCTCGTTTCCTTCCTACGAATCCAATCTAGCGGTCCTTAAATGCCACCAACCCTTACATGATCCGCTACTCCTATAAATCGAATATTGATGGTGTTCTTCATAATCCCCTAGAGTTCCTATATTCTACAAACCATTGAAAAGGGCTATTCTCATAGTATATCCACCAATTTCCAATATCATAACCAAGTAAACTCCAAGGTACATCTTATATAGGTCCTTAATTTAATTCTGACAACTCCAAATTTTCCCTATCTTACCATCCACCAGAAACATGGTATCAAGGTTAAGATCATCGGACTAACTCCAATTTACTCTGAACCATGTAGACTTACTTAACACCAACACTCTATTAGGATCACCTATTTAAATAAAATATTATGCCCAATGAGAATTTCCTACTGGTTACTCCAAGTCATTTATTGTAACATCATCAATCCGTGACCACTACTTGTCAAAATCAAGTTACCATACCACCAAGAATTTTAGCTCGTGATCATAACTATCCCACTAAATCCAGTTTACTCAAGGGAGAAGTAACTTATGCTACTCCATCAACTCGATCCACCAAGTTCATTTACCAACATGAAAGTCTCACAGCCCACCAAAGAGTCTCATCTCTACCTTCAAGTGACCTACCATGGCTAAATCAAATCATAGTTTATAAATCGTATATACTTAGGATGATCCTTCCTATGACATCAAGGTTCTGGTGCTAGCTTAATAATGAAGGATGCTTGTTCACTATGATCACTAGTCCCATAATGAACCCAGTGCTAACCAGGGGTTATTGAAGCTCAACAGGTGCTCTGGAAAATCCGTGCATTAAACACGTGATCAAAGGTTTGAGCTGGGGGAGCTTGTGAGGTCTAGGTTGGCCTAGGGAGGGGTTTCCAATCTTGAGGGAAAAGCTTAACTCAACGGGGCTGCACTTGGTTGAGTAGGCTGTAGCGAAAGTCTTCAGTGTCAGTTGTTTATCGAAGTGGCATCCTTGGTGCGTCTGTTCTTGCTGGTCTTCCGTCGATGAGATGGGGGAGAGGGAAGGTAGCATAGTGGGGAGGTACCTGATACGTCCATTTTGCATCATGATTTCCTATTCTTATTTATTATATTTTGTTGAATCATAATGCTTTGGGGAGTGATTCTAATGCCCTTTCTCTCATAATATGCAAGGTTTACACAAAGAGGGAGAATGCCGGCAACTAGAATTCTGGACCTAAGAAAAGCACATCAGAGATACCTATTCTGCACAACTCCAATGAAGCTGAAATTTTACGGAGATTATTTTTGAATTAAATAAAAAATACTGGAGCAGAAAACTACCATAGGGGGCCTGCCTAGTGGGCACAACCCACCAGGGCGCTCCAGCCCCCCTGGGCGCGCCTTATGGGTTGTGGCCACCTCGGCCCACCTCCGGTGCCCATCTTCTGGTATATAGTCACATTTGACCTAGAAAAAAAATCAGAGGACTTTCGGGATGAAGCGCCGCCGCCTCGAGGCGGAACTTGGGCAGGAGCACTTTTGCCCTCCGGCGAAGCGATTCCGCCGGGGGAACGTCCCTCCCGGAGGGGGAAATCGAAGCTATCGTCATCTTCAACACCCCTCTCATCTTTGGGAGGCCAATATTCATCAACATCTTCAACAACACCATGTCCTCTCAAACCCTAGTTCATCTCTTGTGTTCAATCTTTGTACCGGAACCTTAGATTGGTACCTGTGGGTGACTAGTAGTGTTGATTACCTTGCGTAGTTGATTACTATATGGTTTATTTGGTGGAATATTATATGTTCGGATCCATTATGCTATTCAATACCTCTCTGATCTTGAGCATGTTTATTATTTGTGAGTAGTTACCCTTGTTCTTGAGGTCACGGGAGAAGTCATGTTGCAAGTAATCATGTGAATTTGATATGTGTTCGATATTTTGATGATATGTATGTTGAGATTCCCTTAGTGGTGTCATGTGAACGTCGACTACATGACACTTCACCATTCATGGGCCTAAGGGGATGCATTGTGGATTAGTTATTAGATGATGGGTTGCTAGAGTGACAGAAGCTTAAACCCTAGTTTATGCGCTACTTCGTAAGGGGCTGATTTGGATCCAAACGTTTAATGCTATGGTTAGATTTTATCTTAATACTTTTCTCGTAGTTGCGGATGCTTGCGAGGGGATTAATCATAAGTGGGAGGTTGTTCAAGTTAGAATAGCACCCAAGCACCGGTCCACCCACATATCAAATTATCAAAGTAGCGAACACGAATCAAACCAACATGATAAATGTGAGTAGACGAAATTCCCGTGTACCCTCAAGAACACTTTGCCTATTACTAGAGATTGTTCTGGCCTGTCCTTTGCCTCAAAAGGATTGGGCTACCTTGCTGCACCTTATTTATCGCTATCATTACTTGCTCGTTACAAATTACCTTGCTATCAAACTACCTGTTACCTATAATTTCAGTGCTTGCAGAGATTCCTTGTTGAAAACCGCTTGTCATTTCCTTCTGCTCCTCGTTGGGTTCGACACTCTTACTCATCGAAAGGACTACGATTGATCCCCTATACTTGTGGGTCATCAAGACTCTTTTCTGGCGCCATTGCCGGGGAGTGAAGCGCTCTTTGTAATTGCAAATCGGTAATGAAAAACTTATACTACGTGCTGAAATTTATTGCTACTTGCTACTATGGAGAACAATCTTTTGAGGGGTTTGTTCGGGGTATCTTCACCTCGACCGGAACCACAATTAGTTTCCCCTCAACCTACTGCACCTACTGAAAATATTGGTTATGAAATTCCTTCGGGTATGTTAGTACAACTGCTTGCTAAACCTTATGCAGGAGATGGAACTGAACATCGTGATATGCATCTATTATATGTGAACGAAATATGTGGATTATTTAAGCTTGCAGGTTTACCTGAAGATGAAGTTAAGAAGAAGATTTTCCCTTTATCTTTGGAGGGAAAATCATTGACATGGTATAGGCTATGTGATGATCTTGGATCGTGGAACTGGAATCGTTTGCAATTGGAATTCCACCAAAAGTTTCATCCCATGCATCTAGTTCATCGTGATTGGAATTATATATATAAACTTTGGCCTCGTGAAGGAGAAAGTATTGCTCTAGATTGGGGGAGGCTTAAGTCAATGCTATATTCATGCCCCAATTATGACATTCCGAGAGAAGTTATCATTCAGAATTTTTATGCTCGGCTTTCTCATAATGATCAATCCATGCTCGATACTTCTTGTGCTGGTTCTTATATGAAGAAGACTATTGAATTCAAGTGGGATCTCTTAGAAATAATTAAATGCAACTCTGAAGATTGGGAACTCGATGAAGGTAATGAGTCAGGTATAAAGCTTGAGTTTGATTGTGTTAAATCTTTTATGAATACCGATACTTTTCACAAGTTTAGCACTAAATATGGACTTGACTCTGAGATAGTAGCCTATTTTTGCGAAGCATTTGCTACTCACATTGATCTCCCTAAGGAGAAGTCGTTTAAATATCATCCCCCTATTAAAGAAGAAATTGAAGAACCTATTATAGCTAAGGAAGAAACTATCATTTACATTGTTGATCCAGTTGTGCCTACCGCTTATATTGAAAAACCACCTTTCCCTGTTAGGATAAAGGAACATGCTAAGGTACCAACTGTGGTTCGTAAGAGTAATCTAAAAACATCTGATCCCCCTGAGCAAATCAAAGTAGAACCTAGTGTTGCTATGGTAAAAGATCTCTTGGTAGAAAATATTGATGGGCATGTTATCTACTTCTCTGATGAAGCTGCTAGAATTGCTAAACCCGATGAAAAAGATAAACATAGACCCATAGAAGGCATGCATGTTATCTCAGTCAAAATAGGAGATCATCGCTATCATGGTTTATGTGATTTGGGTGCTAGTGTGAGTGCTATTCCTTTTACCTTATACCAAGAAATTATGGATGAAATAGCACCTGTTGAAATAGAAGACATTGATGTTACTATTAAACTTGCTAATAGAGACACCGACCATGCTGCCTAGAAAAGGAATTTTTAGCGGTCGTGTTTGCTTGTGATAAATTTAGATCCTATATTGTTGACTCAAAAGTAATTGTTCACACCGACCATGCTGCTATAAAATATCTTATGGAAAAGAAAGATGCTAAACCTAGACTTATTAGGTGGGTTCTCTTGCTCCAAGAATTTGACTTGCATATTGTTGATAGGAAGGGAGCTGAGAACCCCGTAGCTTATAACTTGTCTAGGTTAGAAAATATTCTTGATGACCCACTACCTATTGATGATAGTTTCCCTGACGAACAGTTAGCTGCAATAAATGTTTCTCAAAACAGTCCTTGGTATGCTGATTATGCTAATTACATTGTCGCTAAATATATACCACCTAGCTTCACATACCAACATAAGAAAAAATTCTTCTATGACTTAAGACATTACTTTTGGGATGACCCACATCTTTATAAGGAGGGAGTAGATGGTATTATTAGGCGTTGTGTACCTGAGCATGAACAGGAACAAATCCTACGGAAATGTCATTCCGAAGCTTATGGAGGACATCATGCGGGAGATAGAACTGCTCACAAGGTACTGCAATCTGGTTTTTATTGGCCTACTCTCTTCGAAGATGCTCGTAAGTTTGTCTTGTCTTGTGATGAATGTCAAAGAATCGGTAATATCGGTAAGCGTCAGGAAATGCCTATGAATTATTCACTTGTTGTTGAACCATTTGATGTTTGGGGTTTGATTATATGGGACCTTTTCCTTCCTCTAATGGGTACACTCATATTTTGGTTGCTGTTGATTATGTCACTAAGTGGGTAGAAGATATTCCAACTAGTAGTGTTGATCACCACACCTCCATTAAAATGCTTAAAGAGGTTATCTTCCCGAGGTTTGGAGTCCCTAGATATTTATTGACTGATGGTTGTTCACACTTCATTCATGGTGCTTTCCGTAAGATGCTTGCTAAATATGATGTTAACCATAGAATTGCATCACCCTATCATCCTCAACCTAGTGGTCAAGTTGAACTTAGCAATAGAGAAATAAAATTGATATTACAAAAAACTGTCAATAGGTCTCGTAAGAATTGGTCTAAGAAATTAGATGATGCACTTTAGGCCTATAGAACAGCTTATAAAAATCCTATGGGTATTGATGGTGTCCTGGACTAGGGGGTACTCACCACGTCATCTCCCGACGAGTGGGTCGGGCTGAGGACCCCCATGACGGTTCAATCATGGGCCACTTCGGGCAGCCCATGATGCATACAAGGGAGATTCCACAAGACTTGGCGCACAAGACAAGGACTCCTCTAAATCCTAGGCCTCTGGTGCATTATATAAACCGGGGCGAGGCTAGTCAATAGAGAATCTCATATTCATTACGACGACCTCATGGTAAATACTTGTATTATGTACTATCCCCCATATGAATACAATCAAAAGCAGGACATAGGGTATTATCTCCTTGAGAGAGCCCGAACCTGGGTAAAATCCTGTGTCCATGTTACCATCGCTCCAAGACGCCTAGCTTGGGACCCCTATCGCGAGGTATGCCAGATTCAGTACCGACATTGGTGATTTCATTGAGAGCCTGCTAGGTGATCGTCGTGGACTGATGGGAATCCAGATCAACGATCAGGTGATATTTTTTCAGTTAGATCTGTTAAACACCTGTCGATTTCTTTGAGAATTATGGTTCTCGGATCGCTTTTATTTCACAGGTTTCTTCAATGCCGAATTTGATCCTACATCGGATCAGGAGAATTTACGAGCCGGCCAGCGCTGAGCATTAAAACGTATGCGCAGCCGAGGATCATATGGAGGTGGCGTCCGATCGAGAGCAAGATGCATGACCTCGGGCCACGCGCAATCCCCTGTCCCGAACGATCCGTAAAGATGAAAGTGCCATGCTTGGGCAGTAAACATCAGCGTTTGGTTAAGCCGTTGCTGCTGGGCTGACAAGCAAGACAAAAACAACTTGGAGAGGTCAAGGTGCATGGAGGCTCCCAGCACAAGTCCACGTTCAGGACTCCACTCAAAAATACTAATTGGTCATCACGTGTTTTGATGATTGATTGATCTTCGTACAAGGGCAGTTCTAGCCCTCCGCTTTTTACCTTAATTTCTTCACCTCGTCGTCCGAGCGTGAACATCAGGTTTTGTTTTTCTAATTATAAGCACTGTAATATTAGATGCAGAATATTATTTTTTGTTTTTTTGTACTGCATTATTTTTTGCAGAGACATTTTATCAATGCTGGTGTGTAACGTCGAACTGGCCAGACTCTTGCGAATGTTTTGACCTTTCTCGAGATTAACTTCGTGCCAGATAACCGACCTCGACTACGTGACGCTGCTACCTCGGCGAGCAAACGTCGTCGTCCCGCCTCTCCCGGCCTCAGCGTTCAGGACACATTTAGCAATTTATTTATTTCGCGTGAATTAATTGTGCAAAGAAAAAAAAATTGCTTCGGTTTTCCATCGTCTTATGCGTGCAGATAAATCAAGAACGACCGAACAACATTGTTATCTCAGCCAGTTGACCGAGAGTTCGGATAACTAAGTCCAAATCATCGCCCAGGGATCGTCACGGATATGAGACGATTAGTCGAATCTCGAATCCGGATTGTGCGGCGGCCACCGGCCGAGGAGTCGTGCCACTCCCACGCGCTATGGAAAGTCCCAACAAAGTACGCACATGCAGACGACAGCCCAGGGCTGAACGATTTGTTGCATAGGCCAACCGAAAAAAGCATCCGAGCGGCGGCGAACCAGCCGAGGAATCCCACAGGACCATGTGCAATAGCGCACATCGGGCGCACATCGGGGCCGATGAGAATTCGGCTCACCGGAGCCACAGGGAGATTTGATATTTCTATTTCTTTATTATTTAATTAAGCTTGAAGGTCGCCTACACTCTTTGCTAATTACCTTTCTTTCAAGCATTTCCTGTGATGCAATTACTACTGGCGCGTCTATCAAAATTTGATTGATTCGACGAGCTAGCCTACCTAGTGCCCCCGTGTGAAACTAAATTGGTATTTGGGGTAAATATTTTGCTCCTATGGCTAAACCCGATCAGGTGCTATTCTTCTTGTTAATTTTGTGCAGTATAAACTATTTGTGCAATCTTAGTTTTTGTCAGTTTGCACTATTGTATGTATACAAATTGCTGTGTGGCCTATATAATGGTACAGTCAGCTTCATGTCCACGGTCTGACAAACACCGCATTGGGAATTCGGGCCGCCTGGCGAATTTAGACTTCATCACGCTCTCGCCGTGCCGCGCCGATGACCTGCGTCGACATCTACCTTGGCGTCCAGACCATATCTCTTTAATTATTTACCTTACTTAAATTAATTAAGTAGAGGAAATTCCTTTAATGTACTTATATTATCATTATTTATTATTACTTTTGGCTTGCACTATTTTATGTGCGTAGTAATGGGCCTTGACTGTGTAACACAGTCACCTCGGCATGCTGACGTTGTCATCTCACCTCCAACGTCCGAATTGTGTCGTCACCTTGGTGCGCTGCCCTGTCTCGGCATTCCTGCGTCATCACTTCATTAAGTCGACGCCCTATATGCCGATTTTCTCGTCACCTCGGCTAGACCGGGGGCTTCGCCATCTCTTCGTCAACCTGCTCCGAGGACTTCGGTGTCACCAGCCAACTAGCTTCATCATGATAGCTAGACCTAGGGCTTTGCCTCGACATATCGACCATGTTGCATCGCCACCTCGTCAAGCCGAGCTCTTCGCTTGGTCACCTCGGAACCGGCTTGGGGGCCGAGACCTCGACCCGCTACAAGCTCGGCCCACGTCATCAACACCGAGCACATTAACCAGCTAAGTCGCTTTCATGCTCAAATTTCTTAGGTATTTAAATTTTTGTTCGGTTCAACCGAGCGTTATGTTTTTGTCTCAAAACAAAAAAAATCTTTGTTAAAAACGTTGTTTATTAAAAAAAAAAAACCTTCTTTTCCCATGTTACCTGGGGGCTTTAAAATTTATATGAACCGTTATAATAAATATTTTCTTCTTGGTCGTTGCAAAGTCTTTTTCTACACTCCTTTTTCCGACACGAGTGTGCGGTCAATAGCCTGGTAGCCTAGTTTCCTTATAACGAGTTTAGTTCACTAAACTGGCCTCAGAGAAACACTCCGCCTTCGGGATATGGAGGTTGAAGCTGAAGGCTGACCCACTTGAAGTCCGGAGATCGGATGTATCATGTTATAGCATGACCGAAGCACAAATTAAATTTTAAACCAATTTCGGATTGGCACATCTTTCTTTTATCTAAACATAAAGTTTTTTGCATAAGTTTTTTGGTTTTTCCGAGCATAACTCTTGTAGTACAACGCCAGATGCATTTCACGCGTCGGCAATATTAAAGGGGGTCTACGATTAGCACCGAACCCACCAAAAACCGAGGTACTCCATGCAGTCCTCGGCAAAATGTCCTCGGTATTTCGCATTTATATGCATTGATTTCGAGTTGTGTCTTTGGTCTATTGCTCGATTGCCCGGCTCCTTTGCTTACCACTTACGTTTCCGCTTTGTTCGGCTAAGGGGTAAAAGGAGAACCACTGCGATTGTCACTTCTGGTTTAACTGGTTAAGTGCCTCAGTTGGAGAAAGCCAAAAGCTAACTGTCACAACAAGCGTAAATCGGTCAGCGAACCGCGGGAGGTGTTCAACCAAATATAGCCGATCGAGGTTATCCGAGTCTCTTTCTTGAAAAGGCCAAGTTGTGGGTGGTTCGACCTCGAATGATCCGAGGAGTCGATGTATACCGGGGGCTACTAAGTTGCCCCCAAACATATGCTCCTATGACTAAGTGGAAGCTATAAAGCCTGAGTATCTGATTGCCTCATTTCCACTAACACAACCGCCTTCGGGCACCGAGACATCGGCTAAGGGTTGTCTTGTTTGTACGGAAACACCCTGCGTAGCATCTACAAAGGGGTGGAAGCCGACGATAGGCCACTTTCAGATTATAAACAGTCGTGACGGAGTCAAAATAAACCATACCGAGGGTTCCTTGTGGCACCTCGGCATAGATACATTGGGACTCCTAGAGAGCCTAACATATCATCAGCGTTTGTATTTAATATATGAAAGCTGCCTTCCGTAAGTGATCGTTATAATGCCATAGATATGCATCAATTTGACTTAAGATTTTAGCCAAGCTGGGTTGATTGGCTCCTGTTCTTACCCCCTATGTTCCCGATTGTTCGGCTAGAGGGTAAAGGAGCACCTCTGTGATTGTTACTTCCGGGTCATCCGGGTTAGTACCTCACACTGGGAGAAGCCGAAAGCTAGCCATCTTAAGAATATAATTGGTCGGCAATGACGGAAGTGAAAATCTCGGTTCATTAAAGACCACTGAGTTTGGCAACATTCCCCGAACTAAATCCTCAATATTTTTCTCCCACATTGATCGGAATTGAGGTTTCACGATCATGGTCAACATGATATCCTGGGAAAAGGAGCTTATAAATGAACTATTTTTCCTAGAAGATATTTCTTCAGTTAAATAGTAATATATAACATATCTCTCCGCGAACCTTTGTTTATAAAATCGTGTGGCCGGATTGCCTTGTTTGTTGTAAATCTTTGCCCTTATAAAGGCTTTATAAAGTAGGACAAACACTCCTTGGCTACTGGCCGAGGAAGTTGAAGCCAATGGTCGGTCAACAAAGTCTTGTACAATGCGGATCCAAGCAGTAATGATGTAAAGTACTAGGATGCATAGTATCATAACACATAAATTGTGTCAAACAAAACAAAGTTTGTGTGAAACAAATGTCAATTCTAAATTCGACCACCCGTGCCCAAATGAAGGCTCGGGGGCTACTGCATTGCCTATTCAATGCAGCAAAATCAAAGTGCAATACGGTTTCCGAGGAGATTCGATCCTCAGGTTGGTCGGCCGCACCCAACCAGTCTCGAGAACTACTGTGCACCGCGTTTTGTCCCGAAAGTATGTTGCCGAGCAAGAACTTGATCCTCAGGCCGATTTTGCAAATCGACCTAAGTCTCAGGGGCTACTGGGATCAATGGTTTTATTTTATCCTTAAGGTGCATCTCGGGTTTTAGACCGACACACACCTTGAGGGCTACTGGTTATACAGCTCGTTAGAGAATAAATTACATCAATCGGAAATATATTCCACAAAAAACAGCCCGAGACCGAGGTGGTGCACCAACTCGGAAGCAGTCCGACATAAAGCTTGGCCGCAGTTCGGCCTTAGAGCTCGGCTGCAAAAAGGCACCTCGGAAGCAGTCCGGCGTAAAGCCCGGATGTGAATGGCTGGCTCCGTAAAAGACTATTCTGGCATTTAAGCTCGGATGGACTCCTTCAAATTTTCAGAGACCAAGGTAATCTATGACACCTTGGATGCCATCCAGCCTTGGAGCTCGGACGCAAGAGGACACTGCCGCACGGGCAACATTTCGAACCCGAGGTGTGGCGTAAAAAATTACAAGGCGTTGATAAAAGCCGAGAACTTAAAGGGTCTCCTCGGATGTCCGATGTGTGAACTCTTCGGATACACTTCGGCAATCCTCAAGATCGAAGATGGGAAGATTTGTTGAACCAGTTTTCAAGACCAACGACCGAAGACAAAGTACTATTCGGAAGAATTGAGGAGCGTCCCCAACTTGAAGACCGGTTCAGGGGGCTACTGATGGTGTCCTGGACTAGGGGGTACTCACCACGTCGTCTCCTGACCAGTGGGTCGGGCCGAGGACCCCCATGACGGTTCACTCATGGGCCATTTCGGGCAGCCCATGATGCATACAAGGGAGATTCCACAAGACTTGGCGCACAATACAAGGACTCCTCTAAATCCTAGACCTCTAGTGCATTATATAAACCGGGGCCAGGCTAGTCAATAGAGAATCTCATATTCATTATAACGACCTCGTGGTAGATACTTGTATTATGTACTATCCCCCCATAAGAATACAATCAAAAGCAGGACGTAGGGTATTATCTCCTTGAGAGAGCCCGGACCTGGGTAAAATCCTGTGTCCACGTTACCATCGCTCCAAGATGCCTAGCTTAGGACCCCTACCGCGAGGTATGCCAGATTCAGAACCGATAGGTATGTCTCCATACAAAATGGTATATGGTAAAGCTTGTCATTTGCCTCTAGAATTAGAACATAAAGCATTTTGGGCAATTAAAGAACTTAACTATGATTTCAAACTTGCCGGTGAGAAGAGGCTATTTGATATTAGTTCACTTGATGAATGGAGAACCCAAGCCTATGAGAATGACAAGTTATTTAAAGAAAAAGTAAAAAGATGGCATGACAAAAGGATCCAAAAGCGGGAATTCAAAATAGGAGACTATGTTCTTTTGTTCAACTCTCGTTTAAGATTTTTTGCAGGTAAGCTTCTCTCCAAATGGGAAGGACCTTATATTATCGAAGAGGTTTATCGTTCTGGAGCTATCAAGATTAATAACACCGAAGGTACTAACCCAAAGGTGGTCAATGGATAAAGAATTAAGCATTATATCTCAGGTACTCCTATTAACGTTGAAAGCAATGTTATCCAAACCATGACACCGGAGGAACACATAAAAGAAACCTTCCGGAACACTCCGGAATTCTTGAAAATAGCAGGTACGTGATAAGGTCAGTAAACGGGCTCCGAAAAATCCGCAAACATATTTTTGTCAGTTTTGGAATATTTTAAAATTTTGGAAATAAAGACATAAACCGGAAGGTGATCGAGGTGAGCACGATACACCAGGGCGCGCCAGGCACCCCTGGGCGCGCCCTGGTGGGTTGTGCCCACCTCGGACACCTCCCTGACTCCGTTTTCCTTCCATATGCTTGTTTTCCAAGAATAAAAATTCTCTATATATAATCCCGACTGTTTTGACAACCACATCGCAGAAAAATCCTCCGTTCTTGTTTTTTGCTGTTTTCTCGTAAGATCTAGATCTCCATGGCTCCACCAAGCTCCTCCAAGGACAAGTTCTTCGAGAAGGTCATCAACCCGTACTTGCCGGAGGTGATGAAGCACCCTCAAGCCATTGAGATGCGTGAGGGGGTGCTCCACATCCGCGATGTTTAGGGACCCAAGAAGACCGGAAGCGTGGAAGCTAGGCTCGAGGCGGTGGAACAGGAAATTATCAAGTGCCAGAAGATGGTGGAGCGCGGACTTAGTGCCAATCACTCCATTATCACGGAATTTACCCGTGATCAGGTGGTGGATGGCTGGTCTGTGAAGGACACCATCTCCACCATCAATGATCAAATTAATTTTCTGCAGAGCCAAGTTTATGATCTTCAAAACCAGGTCTTCGAATATGAGACAAGGTTTAAAGGTATGAGTTTAGCTGCCAGTTGCAGGACTCAGGGGACTCTTGCGTCAACTTATGATGGGGAGCCCTTACCCTGGAAGCTGGAGGACAAGCATACTACATCATCAGCATCACCTACTTCATCTCCACCACCTTCTTCATCACCACCACCAAAGGAAACTTGAGCACACGGGTATGGGCACTCCCCTTGGCTTGAGCCAAGCTTGGGGGAGGTGCCTCGGTATCGTATCATCATCACTTTTATTCACCTTTACCTATTTTAGTTCAATCTTTAGTTTCCCTTTGCTTTAGTTGAATAAAAGTTTAGCATGATCTATTTTCGTGTGTTAGTTTCGTGTCCTATCTATCTATGTAATCGAATGGAAGTTATATCATAAAGTTTAGTTTGAGTTTTTGTCTCTCTACTTTCTTGTAGCATTTAAAATGAAAAGAAAGAAAAATAAATGAAAAGAATCATATGCTAATCTTATGGTGAGTAATGACATCACATAAGGAAAAGTATAAGTAGTAAAATTTATTGGAGATTGACAAACATAGCATTGGTCAATGATACAATTCATGAAAATAATAATAAGGGAAGAGAAGATTCACATGCAAATACACTATCTTGGACATCTTTTATGATTGTGAGCCCCCATCAAATATTATATGTCACCATTGTTGATGTTGGACAAGGAAGACAACATAATGATTTATGTTTGTTCATATTCACATAGAAGTTATATTGTCCTAGATCCTTCAACATGTGGTGCTTGCCCAATATCTTTGCTAGCCAAAAATTCCGCACTAAGTAGAGATACTACTTGTGCATCCAAAAACCCAAAACCAAACTCCTTTTTTTGAGAGTCCACCATACCTACCTACAGATCGAGAAAGATCCTTCAATTAAGTTGTCATCGGTGCAATAAGGCAATAAAAATTGCTCCTAAAAAGTGTTTTGACCAATTAGTGTAAGAGAAAAATGAGCGCTATACGAACTTATGATGGCAAAGTAATAAAAGCGACGGACTGCATCATAAAGGTTGCTATCATAGGGGGCAATATAGTGTGACGTTCTTTTACATTAAGGGATTGGGCATACATACCAATAAGCGCATGACAACCTCTGCTTCCCTCTGCGAAGGGACTATCTTTTACTTTTATGTATTTACTTTTATGCAAAGAGTCAAAGTATTCTTCCCTATTCCTTTTTACTTTTCCTTTTGGAAGCATCATGTGGTGGGGAAAGATCTAGGCACATATATCCAGTTGGATATGGGTGGGCATGAGTTATTATTGTTGACATCACCCTTGAGGTGAATACGTTGGGAGGCGAAACTATAAGCCCCTATCTTCCTATGTGTCCGGTTCAAACTTTTTGTTCATGGGTATGCGGTGAGTGTTAGCAATCATAGAAGACTAAATGATGGTTGAGTATGTGGACTTGCCAAAAGGCTCCTACATGAGACTCTTCCTGAAAATATGATGAATTGTAGTTGCAAAGTTGACTAAGAACATAGTTCGTTGGTTTTCAATAAGGTTTATGCTTCATACTTCTATGTTGTAATGAATTGTTACTTGTTCATGAGAAGTTATATGATAAAAAGTGTATTTATAAGCTTTATAATAGAGTTTGTTGTTTTTATGATAATAAGCATGATGCTACTATGTACGTATTTTGTTTTTATCGACACCTCTCTCTCAAATCATGTGGACATGCTTTTCAATATCGGTTTTCGCTTGAGGACAAGCGAGGTCTAAGCTTGAGAAGTTTATACGTCCATTTTGCATCATGATTGCGTACTGTTATTTATTATGTTTTGTTGAATAATAATGCTTTGGGGAGTGATTCTAATGCCTTTTCTCTCATAATATGCAAGGTTTACACAAAGAGGGAGAATGCCGGCAGCTGGAATTCTGGACCTAAGAAAAGCACATCAGAGATACCTATTCTGCAAAACTCCAATGAAGCTGAAATTTTACGGATATTATTTTTGAATTAAATAAAAAATACTGGAGCAGAAAACTACAAGAGGGGGCCTGCCTGGTGGGCACAACCCACCAGGGCGCGCCCTGATGGGTTGTGGCCACCTCGGCCCACCTCCGGTTCCCATCTTCTGGTATATAGTCACATTTGACCTAGAAAAAATCAAAGGAGGACTTTCGGGACGAAGCACCGCCGCCTCGAGGCGGAACTTGGGCAGGACCACGTTTGCCCTCCGGCGGAGCGATTCTGCCGGGGGAATTTCCCTCCTGGAGGGGGAAATCGAAGCTATCGTCATCACCAACACCCCTCTCATCTTTGGGAGGCCAATCTTCATCAACATCTTCAACAACACCATCTCCTCTCAAACCCTAGTTCATCTCTTGTGTTCAATCTTTGTATCGGAACCTCAGATTGGTACCTGTGGGTGACTAGTAGTGTTGATTACCTTGCGTAGTTGATTACTATATGGTTTATTTGGTGGAAGATTATATGTTTAGATCCATTATGCTATTAAATACCTCTCTGATCTTGAGCATGTTTATTATTTGTGAGTAGTTACCCTTGTTCTTGAGGTCACGGGAGAAGTCATGTTGCAAGTAATCATGTGAATTTGATATGTGTTCGATATTTTGATGATATGTATGTTGTGATTCCCTTAGTGGTGTCATGTGAACGTCGAATACATGACACTTCACCATTCATGGGCCTAAGGGGATGCATTGTGGAGTAGTTATTAGATGATGGGTTGCTGGAGTGACAGAAGCTTAAACCCTAGTTTATGCGCTACTTCGTAAGGGGCTGATTTGGATCCAAACGTTTAATGCTATGGTTAGATTTTATCTTAATACTTTTCTCGTAGTTGCAGATGCTTGCGAGGGGGTTAATCATAAGTGGGAGGTTGTTCAAGTAAGAACAGCACCCAAGCACCAGTCCACCCACATATCAAATTATCAAAGTAGCGAATATGAATCAAACCAACATGATAAAAGTGACTAGACGAAATTCCCGTTTACCCCCAAGAACACTTTGCCTATTACTAGAGATTGTTCTGGCCTGTCCTTTGCCTCAAAAGGATTGTGCTACCTTGCTGTACCTTATTTATCGCTACCGTTACTTGCTCGTTACAAATAACCTTGCTATCAAACAATTTGTTACCTACAATTTCAGTGCTTGTAGAGATTACCTTGCTGAAAACCGCTTGTCATTTCCTTCTGCTCCTCGTTGGGTTCGACACTCTTACTTAACGAAAGGACTACGATTGATCCCCTATACTTGTGGGTCATCAGTACCAAAAAGGGGTGGTATAGTGCAAGTGCAATCAAACAAGTGCCGAGAGGATCAAAAATATCATTACGATAAGGTAGGTGATATAGGCGCGTACTTGTTGCCTAGGGCAAAAGTGCATCTTATACCAGAACACAAACAAATAAAACAAGCAACACCCAATCATGGTTCCATTCGAACTATCACACGGACTCGACTTCGCATGGGGGATACACGACTCATTCTGCCCTAGGGGTTCTCAGACTCAGTGGTCGCGCTTGGCTTCATGACACGGAGAGAAGGACGTGCAGTCTCCTGGGCCTTTCTCAGGTGGTCGCTACGTCTCTTGTAGTTGCTCATCGAAATGATCTGGGTTGAGCCTGAAGAATCTTTGGCAACCTTTCATCTGGTAAGATGACGGGGAGGAGGTGATTCCTCGTGGTTGCCACTGACTCGGTCTTCTGTTGTCTTCTTAATCATGACAATCCCTCTTATCTTCTGAGACGTCGAGCGTTCCAGGCGGGCAGTCCTTTATGCAATGTCATCAACAAGGCATGGTTGAGGTCCAACCTGTCGGTTACGTTGATGACAATATCGACACCGAGACCGGGGGATGAAGAGAACTGTCTTCCTGCTCACTATGGTTAGGCGGACCAAATGGCGAGGTTCTCATCCACCGGTGGCTACCTACACAATAACGGTAATCACAGGGTTGCTCTACTAGCGATGCATATCATGATCTTGCATATCCTAAGCCCTGATCATCATAGGCCAAGGTTGCATCATCCTGGGGTAGTGTCGAGGGTGTCACCATCTTTCGAGTCTTGACGTCCTCCTAACTTGAGAAGGTATCCCCTATTGGTATCTTCTTGTCATAGTGTCGCCAACCTTGTCTTCCAAATATGTGGGTGAATGTTTGGCAAGGTGGCTTCCTTCTAGGTTACGCATGAGGACTTCAAGGAATCCAGTGGTCAGGGGCATAGGGGTGCTAGCAACCGTTTGCAAGGTTTTGAAAAAGCAGATGAGGAGAGCCAAGAGAAGGATGGTGGAAGTACTAAGGCATTCTTTTATTTCTTTGAAGACTTAGAAGAGGTAAGAAATGTAGGGGTTTGTAAGTGGTTTGAAGGGTCTGGAAAAATAGTTTTGTCCTAACTAACGTCCATGCTAACTAAGGGCTTCCTACACTCAGGATGGCTCTGATACCAGCTCTGTGGAGACCCTGACACATAAGTCATGATCACCGAATGTACGTGCACAGTGATCCCAGAGATCAATGCTCACTAAACACACAAAAATAGAATAACAAGAGTCTTACATCCATTATGCACCGTTTTACTCAAATATGCCCTGTATGGCCAAGTCTTCGTAAACTCGCAGCGAAAATCTCCAACGATAGCGTGGACCCATGCCATCTACCTTAACCCTACATGCATTCTGGCTAGGAAGCGTCCTAGCTCGCATGTTTGTCACCAAGGTACACTTCTTTATATCCTGTTCTTTCATGCCTGGCCAATAAAATAACTAGGGGCAAGCGAGTGAGTACTTTGAATGTACTCGCAAGCAACCCATGTTTGGAACAAGGTACACCGGAGCTTGATATAGCACTAATAGGTAATTTTGCGGAAAGATAATTTGAGTGCAATGGTATGTCCTACCAACATGTAAAAGCATGCATCATGAGGTCACAAGTATCCATATCTGCAGGTTACAGATATCAAAATGAACGAGGTTTGAACATCCCATGTTCAATCAGCACGTCGAGTCATCCAACTCAACTCATGTATCTCCCTTTTTCCACACACGCACACAAAGTTTTGTAAACATTGGATGTATCCCAAGAGCAGTCATCCAACTGTCCTTGACCGTGGACACTGCTATTCGAATAGTTTTACTCTCTGCAGAGGTTGCACACTTTACCCACGAGACTCGGGGAACTTCCGTCTCAAGCCACGACTTGCGGTATATCACATACCCGAGGTAAGCACCCGAAGAACCCCTGACAATACTAAACAAAGAGTCCACTCGTTGGTACCCAGCCCTCATGGTGTACGTCCCACGAGCCTCACTCAAGCTTGAACCATCCAAGAGGGGACACAACGGTGTGCACAGTGTTTGTAAAACCAGCCCATGATCGCCCTACCTGGCACGACCCCGTATCGAGAGAGTAACTCTAGCTATCTCGCCACTAGTAATGCGGGCTCTCTGCTAGCATCGACTAAAGTAATCAACAAATCCCCGTCCCATAAGGGGTATCGTGGTTGTACATGTAAGGTTGGAGTAACAGTCGCAACTTAAACCAATCCGTTTTCGAAAACAACACACTCACTAGCCTCGGTGCACCACTTCTTTATCAAGAGGTCACCTAGCTCAACATCTCCCTCGGGCATTAGTGTCACCCAACGGTGTTTTCAAAAAGTCTTTGTAAGTACTTTTGTTTCCATCACCTTGCATATTCCCGTCCCATTTGTGTAGCACTTAGCAACCTATCTACTCCCACCCACACAACTCTAAGCAATGGTAGAGTCATGTCATGCAAGTATCAACGAGCAAGTAACGGAGGTAATCCATCAAGGTGGTCACCATAGCATCATGATCAATACATCAAGAATAAAGTGCTATATGCCATGCATAAAAAGTTTTCTTTCGACATGGTCAAATGACTGCTTGTCTGGCTCAGCAAAGTCTTCGTGGTCTTCTCAAGCTTCTGGTCCAACTCCGAGAACTCCGTCTACTTCGTCAACTACCGTGGGAAACAACCATAATAAGCAACACAACAAGTAGAGAAATAAAAGTGCTCTATAAATAGGAATTTTATTTTTCTAGGACGCCTCTGGTCATAAGATTTTTTTTAAAGTGTCCCTACTGGAGTTGGATCAATGAGGGTTTTTGAATGGTGGAAATGGAGGGATTAATGGTCTTATGATAAGTCTACAAAAAATATTTTAACAGAAATGAGGGAATGCACTCATCAAATAGGGCATGATTTTAGAAGATTTTATAAAGTGGTTTCACTGGATTTGGAGTTGGGATGGATTTCCTATGATTTCCCTAAGATGAATTAAATGGAAAATGGGGCCATTTATTTGACCCAACCAGAATAAAGTATAGGAAAAGTGTTGACCATGGCTAGGTGAACAGAGCAAGATTTTTAGAGTCTCTGGAAATTTGAATCACACCATTTGAAGTTGATTTGGATGTTCTATGGATTTTACAAAGTGGCTTTTGGGAGGCTCAATTTGAATTTAAATTTGAACAAGGAAATATCTTGTGGTGAAAAATTATGGAAGTTATGCCAAATGATAGCTGGGATTTTTAGAAGTTTATAAACATTTGAATCATCACATTTGGAGTCTTCTTGAATTTTCTATGAATTGTTTTGTATGTCAGAAAAAGAAAAGACAAAAGAAGTTACCAGAGATGGGCTAAACTATGCCCTGGGCGCAAGATAGCACCTGGGCCGGCCTAGTGGCTCGGCCTTGCGCGCGAAGGGTCCACGCCGAAGACGTACTTCGCCCAGTATGCCTCCATCGCGGGGAGACGGAGATAGCGAAGGCCATCTCCACTTAACCGGGGGGGACCCGGGGCCACAACCACTTACAGGTGTGCCCTGCCTATCGGGTTCTTCCCCTACCTCGCGCGCTCACGCACGATCGAGGAGAGAGGGCGGCCCCGACGGTGATCACCGGCGATTCCGGCCACCGATCAAGGCGCCCTTCCTACCGGGGTGCTCAGTGGACCGAGGCGGTCCTTCCCATGCCAGACACGGTCGCCGGGGGGGGGGGGGGGGGGGCGGAGCCAAGCAGAGCATCGGCCGCGGCGGAGATCCACGATGTGTGATGATGGACATGACGTTTCGGGCACGAGAGGGAGGAGTAGACGCATGGGAAAGATTCCCCGTGGCGTGGGCGTTCTGTTGGTGCTGCTAGGGGGAGAGGAGGAGCTGGGGATAGCTCGAATTTGAGGGGAGGCCAGCGGGAGAGCTTCGGCCATGGGGGTGGAAGGAGGGCACGGGAGAAGGTCCTGGGGAGTTTGGGAGATTCACGGGAGTGAGAGGAGGCGAAGGAAGACGAGAGGGGGCTCGGGGAGGCCTTAAGTAGCCACAGCACTGGAGCACAGTGGGCCACGTCCACGACCATCGTCTGGACTGTGCCAGAGGCCACGGGGGTGCACTGGGCATGTCTATGGGCTCCGTCGATGTGGTCTACGCCAACCTGAGGGGAGAGAAGGAACGAGGGATCACCAGGAGCTCGCGCGTGCGAGGTCGCCCATTGGGGCTCTCGGGCGGTCGGCGCGCGTGCGAGGGGAGCCAGCAGGAGGGAGAGAGCGGAGGGGGACATGGGAGTGGCATGCTGCAGACGTTGAGGAGCCTCGACTGGCGCGAGGGGAGAGCCCGAGGTGGACAGTGTGTTGTAGCGTGCTCAAGAGCGGGCTTTTGGCCGGCATGGGCGCGTCTGCACACGCTCTGGCACGGCCACTTGTGTCCACCAGTTGCAGGAGGGGGTAAAATACTAGGAATGATTATTGGATGCTCTGGGTGTTGGCTAGGAGAGAGGGAAAGCTGAGAGAGAGAGAGAAAATGGATGTCCAGGGGGTGCAAGTGGGGGTTCCACCCCGTCAATCATGGAGCTAGCCGTTGGGGTTGCTGCTGGAGATGCTGTGGTCTTGGTGGAGCTGTGGTAAAAATTGGAGGCCAAGGTGAAGTCATCTGGGGCTCAATTATTGGACTTTGGATTCCACCAGAAGTTGTTTGATCACTGGTTGGGCTATCTCTAATGCTCCATTGGTTTTGAAACTTAACAAGATCAAATGATGGGAATAAATAAGCTTGATCACCAATTTTGAGCTCATTTAGAGAAAGTTTCCAATGTAGACATGGTAAACCCTAGAGATCAACAAAAATGGTTTTCTCTAGATCTAGTCATGCAAAACTATTCCTCGTAGTGCACCACTTGGTGTGGTGGCATTATTTGGTGATTAGAGCATGCCCAAAAAGTTTGGTACCAACTGGGGAAACTTGGCAATGCAAAAATTCCCCAATTCTAGACATCAGCAAAAATGGGTTTGGGGGGATTTGGACAAGTGGATATGCTCTCCTTGATGCACCACTTGGTGTGGATGCATTATTAGAGGATTAGAACATGTCCACAAAGTTTGAGCACAAATGGAGATGCTTGACAATGTAAAGTCGATCAAATTTGGATCGGGGCAGGAATGGTTTTGGGGCACCCTTGTGAACCCAAATCATTTGGATTGGGTTGAAACTTTGCAAGATCATCACATTAAGCATAAGTGACTTGCTATAATTTTACTGGATTTATTTGAGAATATTTCTTGTAGAAATATTTCAAATACTTGAAATATCTAGAAAGGGTTTTGGAGTGTTTTGTCCAATATTTTAAACATGACTATGTGTTTAAACTCTTAAATATGGAAAATATATGTCCACTGAGTTTCCCTTAATTTTCTCAAATAAATTTAAAGCATAAAAATACTTTTTCCCTATAAAAGACCATTTCTGGCCTTAAGAAAAGGTCGTTAAATAAAATAGGAAAATAATCTTTAAAAATAATATTTAGTGGTTTTGGGAAGTCTTATATATAATAGTTTTCAATTATAGTATTTGAAATAATCTAAATACCCTAATTTAAGGACTTGTAGTTGAAGCCTCAACTCAGGGGTTTTTGAAAACCTAAATTAAATAAATGCTTTTTGGACAAAATAATATTTTATAAAAATAGTTTTATGTCCTATACACATGGCATGATCATTGGGCAAAGCTTTGGATCAAGGAGATGGGTTTTGAGAGTAGAAGGGATTTTATTCATTAAAGCACAAGCAAGCAAACAAGCAATCAACAATCGAGTCAAGCATCACAAGCACACAAAATGTTTTGTTGGCCCTAATTTTTGGGTCATGTTAACTTAGTCACGAGGCAAAACACAGGGTGTTACAGTCTTCCTAGAATATTACCTTGGGGTGCCTTGGGCATCCCCAAGCTTAGGCTCTTGCCGCTCCTTATTCCTTTGTCCATCGTGATAGCACCCAAAACTTGAAAATTTCAATCACACAAAACTCAACAAAACTTCATGAGATCTGTTAGTATAGGCAACATATCAAATACTTTAGGTAATGATATAAATTGATTCATATTTTATTATTGCATAATAGGTATTGTATTCTAACTTCTCCTTGGCTTCTACCCCCTGATACAATCCATAGCATCATCAAAACAAGCAAACTATGCAAGCAAAAACAAAATCTGTCTAAAACAGAACAGTCTGTAAACATCTACATGGTCATGGCCCTTCCCTGTTTGTAGTGCCTTGGTCCTCTTCCCCGAAAATATCGACGGGAAAGGGTAGCCACAGGGAGGCAATTCGTAGGGGGACAGGAGCCAGACCTATCCTGACTAAGGGTGGTCTTTGCCTGATAAAGTACTCTTGGTGACGCGGTCGTGGGCTCGGTGGTGACCTCTGTCCCGCCGCGCCGATCCGTTCTGATCTTCTTTCACCTAAATGGAAACCTTTGGGGAACTTGCTTTTGGTGAGGCGTCGTCCGCTGCTCCCTTATCATCGAAGAGGCAACCTAGCCTCCATCCTGCCCCGCCGTCCACAGCCTGGCAGCGAGGCACCCCATACGTGATGGACATGGGGCCTTGCGGCTGGCTCCCCACACCAAGCCTCCCGAGGCCGCTCCGGCAAGGGGGGGTCTCGCGATGCAGCCTGGCGCGCTATAGCCTTGGCGGAGCCTGAGCTGGTGATAGGGGTCCAGGAGAGACGTGCCCCCATGATGGCAGCCTCCCCTGAGTACAGAATGACTGGGGCTGTAGACACCCTGGAGTCTCTCTTCATGTGTCACCACGATGCCGCAAGAGCTCCCGGCCCATGCTCTAGTGGAGCCCAATTCTCAGTCATGGCAGACTTTTGACATGAGGGCACCTTTTGGCTGCATCACATCCTCAGGTTGACTCGTGTCCACCACGGGAGCATTTTTGTCTATCATTTGAGGGGCACCTTTTGGCTGCATCACATCCTCAGGTTGACTCGTGTCCACCACGGGAGCATTTTTGTCTATCATTTGAGGGGCACCTCTTGGCCACATCCTCAAGCTGACCTCTGTCCAGGACGACAACTATGTCTTTTTTTGGTCGTGTAAGGAACCTTTTCTATACAGCAATAAAGTTTATATTACTTCAAGTATAGTGTGCGCTTGGTAAGCATTGTTTCTTGGGCTTAGGAGCCGTTCGTGCTCGTGATTTCCCCTCGTGCATGTCACACGAGCGAGGGCTGGACACAGTGCCTGTGCTTGGGTCAGTCCCAGTAGCGCCGCAAAACCCAAGTGACTGAGCTGTAGCTCGCGGGCCTGCTCCCATGCACGTCACCTCACAAAGGTCCTTGGTACTTTGTCTCCTTCCGTGACATCCACGAGAGAATTACCGAGCGCGTGCAGTTCAAATGTTTACAAAAGTTGCTGGCATACCACTTCCACAGGTACGAAACCTCAAGGGACTTCACGAGCACTGCCACACGAAGCCGCCCACAACAGTCACCAGCGCCAAGTGCCAACGGGAGGTCTCATGGGCCCTAGCCTCGCGAGGCATTCGCCCGGCAAGTCGCCACACACCAAGCCTCAAGAAATACAAGAGCTAAGTGTCGAACACTTTGTGCATCTCTTGATGCTCCTCGAGCGTTCCTTCCCTTCCTCCTTTGTGGCCTTACCGAGCATTATGTTTTCCCCTTGGCACGAGCCGCTTGCATGTCAAAGGGGGGCTTCCTGGTGTAAGTGCATCTAATGCCCCTTAGTGATTTTGGTGTATTGAAGACTTATAGGTTAAGGGACTAATATGTGTGTGAGTGTACACAGGCTCTATAAGTCGCTGAGAAGTTTGATATATTCGAAGAATGTCGACCCCTAAAAATGAATGTCTTCAAGTGAAGACTTTGAAGCTTTCTTGAAGACTTTGAAATTGAAGAATCTGGTGTGACCTTGAAGATATTGATACGAGGACTATGAAGCGTGAAGACCTTATTTTCGTAGTGTCATTTCCTTTACTTGAGTCATAGGAAACACCGTACTGTTAAAGGGGGTCGAGGTAATACTAAGGAAAAATTTCCATGTGGTGCTCATCTCAAAGCCTACACATACCCAAAACCTTCGAGTGAAGCCTTTGGAAATCTCTTGTAGTTTAGTCCATTTCTTCAGTGACAGAGATGGAATTCTTCTGGTCTCTGAGGAATTTGTTCCGACTGAGGAGTTAGGATTTCACCGGTGCGAACTGCCTACCGTGGGGAATATGACAGCCCTGAGGAATTTGAGAGTTCAAATATCCGACCGTTGTTGTGCCTTGCGCCATCTGTCCAAATATCTTATCCAGATAACGGTCATATCATTGGGGGCATTTATGTCATATCATGTCGGATTGCACCCTGGCTATAAATAGCTGCGCCCCACTGAGGGAGTCCGGGATTAAGGGGTCCTCGGACTGCCGGCCTATTTCTTGTAGGCCGGACTCATGGGCCGCTCGCTGAGGATAGGACTGATCGAAGGCCCCGTCGCTAGGGATGAGACCTCAGGAGCCGTGACGTGTCTTTCAAGTTTAAGATAATAGAATAGGCATGTTTTTCCTTCGGTGGGCAACCGACTATGTGTAACCCTAGGGACCCCTGGCGTCTATATAAGCCAGAGGGTTTTAGATTGTAAGGCAGAGAAACTCATCTAGGGTTTTAGCTATCCGATCTCGAGGTAGATCAACTCTGTAACCTTCGTACACATCAATATAATCGAGCAGGACGTAGGGTTTTACCTCCATAGGAGGGCCCGAACCTGGGTCAACATCGTCTCCTTCGTCCCCTGTTACCATCGATCCTAGACTCATAGCTCGGGACCCCCTACCCGAGATCCGCCGGTTTTGACACTGACATTGGTGCTTTCATTGAGAGTTCCGCTGTGATCACCAAAGGAATCGATGGCTCGCCTTTTCATAAGAAATGAAATCTGCAGCAAGGATGTCCCTGTCCCTGGTCAGATCTCCTCAGGCAGCAACATCCTGTCGCGTGCCGATCTGATTGACCATCTTGGCCAGATTAGAAGTTTCCTCCCCGATCAAGAAATCAGATTCGGAAACCTAGAGTTTGTCGCTGATTTACGGGGAGAACTTGTTTTGATGAAGCCCTCACCTCTCATGGAGGAGCCAGCAGATCCCAACGCCTCGGCGCTGGGAGCATCGGGCCCCACCTCTGAGGTGGCCTCTACCCTCGGGCTGTCTAGAACGCCCAACCCAGTGGATGTGCCCGGATCCGTCGCGGCCGAGCATAACCTGGATTCGCCGTCGAGCGACCCTGGAACCACGGCGCTGCGGATCGACCCCATGCGCTTCGGTGACACGTACCCCATCGACGTCTCGCCCCTAAATGAGCTATTTGATCGGATTCAAACCATGGGCATGTCCAACGACCAGACCCCGGTCTATGACCGGATTGGGCTTAAACCCGATGATAGGGAGATTCGCACCCCCTCGATCACTCACTTAGTCTCCACCGTCGAGTGTCCGGCTGGAGGCTCGTCCTCCCAACAATCGGAATTAAAGACGATTTATATCTCGGTTTCCGATCATCAAGATCTCTCCTGTAACCCGAACTCCGGAGTTCGCCCTGGAAATAGTTCGGGATCGATCCCCGATCTAGCGCGCAACTCGAACCCCGCGCGGAAGGGTCCTATAGTCAATACGGACTCCAACTCCCCCGCGCCGAACCCCGTGATTCCGGACTCACATCTTGGCGCGGAACCAAAATTTTTCCCACCCACCACCCAAGTCGAGCATTCTAGCATCGCAGGAGAGTCCAAGTCTTCGGACTTACGGGATGTTAAACAACTGCCAGGGGAGTCAGTTCATCATTTTTGGGCTTGACTCCTCCTTGTTAGAGACAGAGTACCAGGCTCTAGTGACCAGGAGATAATGGCAACCTTCAGCCGCAATTATCGTCATGACGGGATCCTCAACGCTCTAGCCCGTCGACACATTCATGACTTCGCCGAGCTATCGGACCTGGTACAAAAATACTGTGCCATGGAGAGCACCTCGCAAGCCGAACGATTACTTTCGGAACCAGTCTTTGCCGAATACCCTAGAGGAGATCGGAAAAAGCGGATACCTCCGAAGCGGCTGGCCGAACATGAACCCGCCGAGAAAAGAAATAGACCCCCTACGGGAGTCAGAACTGTCCTCGACGAACTATTGGACAAGCCATGCCCTATACATTCTGTCTTGCTGAACACAAGCCTGACTCACAGCCTCAGAGCTTGCTGGGTTGTTAGGCAGGTCACAAAAAGCGGAGAGGCCATCCTTGAGGCACTACCTCTGAACAGACGTTCAACAACGCCACCAGATTACAACGCTGAAGTCCTGACGGTCTATGAAGCGTTTCCCTCCAGGAACAGGAGGAAAAGAGCTCTTAGATGACTCGAACAGGTCTACCATGTGGCGGCAACAAGTTCATGGGCAGACATACCCATCACCTTCGGAGAAACTGACCAATCAACCACCCGCCCCAGCCGAACACCGGACGTTCTGGTCATAAACCCCATCGTCGATGGTTTCAGGTTACAAAAGGTGTTTATGGACGGCGGCAGTGGTTTAAACCTCATCTATGAGGACACCCTGGAAAAAATGCAGTTTGACCGATCTCGCATCGAACATAGCAACACAACCTTCCGGGGGATCATCCCTGGGAAAGAGGCGCGTTGTTCCGGACGCATCACCCTGGACGTAGTGTTCGGCACGCCCGAAAACTACCGATCCGAAGAACTTCTCTTCCATATTGTGCCCTTCCCCAGTGGCTACCACGCCCTGTTGGGGCGTGACGCCTTCACAAAATTCCAGGCTATACCACATTACGGGTATATGAAGCTCAAGATACCAGGCCCAAACGGGGTAATCACAATCACCAGTGACCCAAATATAGCCCTTTGAGCTGAGAACAAAACAGCAGTGCTCGCCCTCGAGGCACTAGCCGTGACCTTTGCTGCAGAGGAATTGACCGCACTCCGGTCAACAGTGGACAAGGACGATGTGACCTTAGTAAAAGGCCCAAACCCACGTCCTTTAAACCTGCAGAAGAAATTGTTAAATTTCAGGTACACCCAACGGACCCCAATAAAACAGCATCCATCGGAGCTCAGCTAGACCCCATGGTGGATGAGGCATTGCGAGCATTCTTACGAGAAAACTGGGACATCTTCGCCTGGCATCCTTCTAATATGCCAGGAATCCCACGGCGGCTAGCAGAACATAGTCTGAACATAATCGCAGGCTTCAAGCCCGTCAAACAGACTCTACGCCGCTTTTCCGAGACCAAACAACAAGCTATGGGCGAAGAACTAGCCAAATTGCTAGAGGCCGGATTCATACGGGAAAGCAAGCACCCCGAATGGTTGGCAAACCTGGTGATGGTACCAAAGAAAGATAAATCCTGGCGGCTGTGCGTCGACTTTAAAGACCTTAATAAAGCCTGCCCTAAGGACCCTTACCCCTTACCACGCATAGACTAGATTATTGACGCCACAGCCGGACACGACTCTTTGTGCTTCCTAGACGCTTATTCCGGATACCATCAGATCAAAATGAAGGAATCTGATCAAGCTGCAACCGCATTCATCACCCCCTACGGCCCATTCTGCTTTGACACAATGCCTTTCGGGCTAAAAAAACACAGGGGCTACATACCAGCGCATGATTCAGACATGTCTCGAGAAACAGGTCGGTAAAACAGTCGAGGCATACGTGGACGACGTGGTCATTAAAACCAAACACGTCAGCCAGTTGATTGACGACCTAGGGCAAACCTTTGCTAGCCTACGTGGGTATGATATACGACTCAATCCGGAGAAATGTGTCTTCGGAGTTCCCACTGGTAAACTACTCGGATTAATTGTTTCCCATAGAGGAATAGAAGCCAATCCGGCTAAGATCCGCGCCCTATCGGAACTTGCGATTCCTACAGAGCTAAAGCATGAACAAAAGTTGGCGGGTTGCATGGCGGCATTAAGTCGCTTTATTTCCCGCCTCGGTGAAAAGGCTTTACCGCTCTACAGGTTGCTGAAACGGACCAACAATTTCGAGTGGACCGATGAAGCAGCGGCTACGTTAGAGGAAATCAAAACACTGCTGGCAAGTAACCCCATACTCACAGCACCAGGCGCCGGTGAACCAATGTTATTGTACATATCGGCCACCAATCAAGTGGTTAGCACAGTGCTCATCGTCGAACGAGAAGAGGAGGGTCACAAATTCCGGATACAGAACCCGGTCTACTATGTGTCAGAAGTGCTAACGCAATGCAAGTCCAGATACCCGCATTACCAGAAGATAGCCTATACAGTGTTTATGGCATCACGGAAGCTCTGACACTACTTTTAAGAGTGTTCGGTCATGGTGGCATCCGAAGTACCCCTGAATGATATAATCAATAATAGGGACGCCACCGGCCGCATAGCCAAATGGGCCATTGAACTCCTTCCTTTCGAAATCGCCTATAAGCCACGACGAGCTATGAAATGTCAGGTGTTGGCAGATTTCCTCGCTGAATGGACAGAGGCTGAGCTCCCCAGGGAATATAGTACATACTCCCATTGGACGATGTACTTTGATGGATCCAAAACATTGGCCGGACTGGGGGCTGGAGTTATTCTCACATCTCCCACAGGTGACAACGTCCGATACGTGTTACAAATCATGTATGCCGATTCCAACAACGCAGCCGAATACGAAGCACTTTTGCACGGTCTTCGGATGGCAGCATCAATGGGCATACAACGGCTGGAGGTACGGGGAGACTCCAACCTGGCCATCTCTCAAATCAACGGCGAATTCGACGCCAAAAACCCGAAGTTGGCGGCATATAGAAACGCCGTCCTTAAAATATCCGCACGGTTCGAGGGGCTGGAATTCCATCATGTCACTTGAGACAACAACCAAGCCGCTGACATACTGGCCCACATGGGGGCCAAACGTGACCCTGTCCCGAAAAACACCTTCCTTGAACGGCTCTTCAAGCCATCGGTGGTTTGGCAGGACGACAATAAGGGTGTCGGATCCATCAGCGCGGAAGAGGTTGTTCCCCCTATAAATGAACCAGACGACCAAATCATCGGTGGCTCCATAATGGACGAAACGCCTTCGGCTCACGAGGTCATGGCAGTAATCGCACCATGGACCGAGCCCTTCCTCTCTTACCTTCTTCGCCAAGAACTCCCCGACGATCAGACAAAGGCGAGACGCATAATTCGGCGATCCAAGGCTTATAAAGTCCACGAGGGTGAGTTATACAAGAAAAGCACCACCGGCATACTCCAGCGGTGCATATCTGAGGAAGAAGGAAGGCAGCTTTTGGCGGAAGTCCACGCAGGAATGGGCGGCCACCACGCCGCAGCAAGGGCCTTAGTAAGCAAGGCCTTTCGAGCTGGTTTCTTCTGGCCCACCGCTCGAGCGGACGCCCAGACACTTGTCCAGCATTGAGTGGGATGTCAATTATTTGCAAATCAAAGCCACATGCCCCCAACAGCTCTTCGGACTATTCCGATTACCTGGCCTTTTGCGGTCTGGGGGCTGGATATGGTCGGATCACTTAAAGGGGGGACCAAGAAGAATAAATATCTACTGGTCATGGTTGACAAGTTCACCAAATGGATCAAAGCAAAACCTGTCAAATCAGCCAAGTCCGGACCAGTAGTCGATTTTATATCCGGCGTGGTACATCGTTACGGTGTCCCGCACAGTATAATAACGGACAATGGATCCAATTTCACCGCCCAAGAGGTAAATGACTGGTGCGCAAACATGGGCATCAAGCTCGATTACGCATCGGTGTATCACCCGCAGACCAATGGACAAGTCGAACGGGCCAACGGCCTCATCATGAGTGGTATTAAACCACGTCTAGTCCGGTCTCTTCATGAATCCGACTGCCATTGGGTAGAGGAGCTTGACTCCGTTCTGTGGGGTCTGCGCACCACCCCGAATCGATCAACGGGATACACACCGTTCTTTATGGTCTAGGGGCAGAAGCAGTCCTTCCCTGTGATATTATTCACGACGCACCAAGGGTGCGCATGTATGAAGAAAAGGAGGCCGAGCTAGATCGGCAGGACGACTTGGAAGCCTTAGAAGGAGAGCGTGACATAGCTCGGCCTCACTCTACTTTTTATCAACAGCAAGCCCGGCGTTACCAGAGCAGGGAGGTCAGGGCAAAGGCGTACAATGTGGGCGAACTCGTCTTACGACTCCCGGAGAAGCAGAAGCATAAACTCAATCCCAAGTGGGAGGGCCCCTTCATAATTGACGAAGTACTCACAGGAGGGGCTTATCGTCTTCGCAACCCGCCGGATAACCGCCTCGAACCAAACGCATGGAACGCAGCTCGCCTTCGGAGCTTTTACGGCTAGACCGGTGTTGTCATTCTTTTTACCTTCCTTTTCCCTTTTTTCTTTCCTTTCATATTTCTTCCCCTCCCACCTTGATTTTGCAGGTTCGGATTTCTTTTCCCAAGTCTATGTTCGGCTAGACCGAGCTCGTGTTAAGTTTTTCGGCATACATCCTGAAATGTTAAACCCGAACAAAACACCTGGGGGCTTCTTCCCGAAACCAATGATCATATATTTTAAGCATCTATTCACATTTATTGTGTATGCATGTTTCCCTTGTCGATTTTAAGCCATTATATGCATCAATTAGAACTAAGATTTTTGCCAAGCTGGGTTGCCTCGCTCCTGTGTTTACCCTCTACGTTCCCGATTGTTCGGCTAGAGGGTAAAGGGAGCACCTCTGCGATTGTTACGACCGGATCACCCGGATACGTACCTCAGACGGGTGAAGCCAAAAGCTAGCTATCTTTAGCAGACAATTGGTCGGCTATGACGGAAGCAACAAATAAAAATTATGGTTGTTATCACCATTACTTCGGCTTCTTTTCTCAAGAAAGCCATTAGTCGCATACAAGTAGTATACGGCCTTACTATCTACGATTTACGTAGCAGCCTGAAGGAAGGTACCGATAGAGGTACTATTTTCTTTGGAAGATGTTTCTTACGCTAAGCAGTAATATAACATATCTCCCTGTGCATTTTCTGTCTGTTCGCACCAAATGGCCGGATTGCCTGGTTCCACGAAAGAATTCCCTCTTATTGAAGGATATTTGATAAGGAACACTCCCAAGCTCTTAGCAAGGGAGGTCGAAGCCGATGGCCGGTTAAGACAAAGTTTATAGCACAGACGGAGCAATTTTTGATTTACAGTACATAGTTACATAAAATCACTCATCTGGCTGCTGGTCAAGATTGTCTATTAAGGCATCCAGGCTGCAATATTCCTGCGAGAGACGAGCGGCGGGCATCACTCGGTCGTACACCAAATGAAGCGGCACTTCTTGCCCATCCGGCCCTGCCGGCCCAACCCGAGCCATATGCTCGGGGTTAAGACCGGTATAACGGGTCTTGATCATCGTCCACGCCTCTCGTGCTCCCTCTCGGCAGGCCGATGTCTTCCATAGCTCAAACCGACACCGGGCTCCCTTGAACCGATCAGCCAGTTCGGCCATCCCCTCCGGAGGCTTCTCAGCAGGCCATAGCGCTTTCATCATGCTCCTCATAGCCTTTCGAGCCCGCTCATGTACGGCAGATAGTTCCTTAAGAAGGTTCCCCCGGTAGGATCCGATCTCTTCTTCAGGCCGCCCGGTCAGGAGACCTATACATGAGACGAGGCATGTCCATTACAATTCATGTATTAGAGGTACCCTTCGACGTTATAATCGCACTTACCGAACATGCCCCTCTGTAATTTCTGGTTCTCTTCTTGGGTTTGAGCCAATTGAGTTTTTAAACTCTCAATTTCTTCGGCCTGCTGCCGATTTTCCGCCTGGAGACGTTTCTTCTCCTCAAGATTTCGCTGCGACGAAAGGCAGCCGGTCTCATACTGGGACTCGGCGTACCTCTGGGATTATCGGGCCGCATCTAAATCTTTTTGCAACTGCCCTAGAGAGTCAGCTGCTACAAGGTACCCTCGCGTCAGCACGGGACTATATACTAAGATCGGCAAAATGGACATACTCACCATGCGCCTCCCGGGTAAACTTCTTCACTTGTTCAAGTTCGGCCTTCACGGCTTGCACCAGCGTTCGGCTCACCTCCAGGTCATTGGCCAATTGCTCATTCTGCTGCCTTGAAGCCTACATCATCCATAAAACAATATACGGATCCTTAACTCGGCCGTCCCGACCAATTCAAGGCTCGGGGCTACTGGGTTAATACGTGTGTCCGGATTATTAAAACCGATCACTCACCTCCAGGCTAGAAGATATCAGTTTCACGGCTTCCCCAAGCCCAGCTCGAGCGGCTCTGATGTACGCATCTGCCGAACATAGAGCATTAAACTCTTGTCCGGAAAACACCTGGTGGCGCAGGGCTTCTTGTCGCCGCCGGTGGTTCATCGCACTCTCTACCTCGGAGTTAGTGACTGATACTGCGTCCCCGGAATCTTCAGGGGTCTGATTGGCTATTGGGGCCTCCGCAACAGGTTCAGCATGAGCAGAAGGCCTTGATTCATGAGTGTTGCCAGGCACCCCGGCAACATTCCCGGCAGAAGATGGTTGTACTCGTTTCCTGAGTATTTCGACATGAGATCTTCTGTAAAATCCTATCGATCATGTTAACAATAGATTAAGCGGCTGAACGGGGTACCTTTTGGTTGAACAAGTGGTCGGGGTCATCCCCGCGGTTGGCTCACATGAAGGATTCCTGTTGCTGTTCGGTCCGGGCATTGTTGCCGTAGTCGACATTCGTCGCGTGGACCGACGACGCTTAGGAGCAGAAACCGGCACATTCGGGTCGACGAAGATCGCTTGCCTTTTACGGGAAGAATTTTTCTTTTTGCTTGTAGTAGAAGAAGGGAGTGATCCAGGGTGATCGGCTATGATAGCCACCTTTGAACCATCAAGGCTCGCTCGGTAAAAGACCCCGTCTTCGTGCTCGATCGACAGTTTCGGATCGTCGTGGAATCCTGGATCGTCATCACGAGAGTAGTTCTCTGGTTGAGGCAGCGGACAGTTGATTGTCTCGACAAAGCACCTCCAGCTCTTTTCGCACAGATTGAAAGCTTCGGTCAAAAGGGGCAAGTGAAAAACCCGAACTAAGGCACAAAGTCAAAAGGCTTACCCATTCGATGGGGTTATAACCCGAGTAGCCCTCCTTAACCGGTAGCCGAACAAAGTCTTTTTCTTCCTTTTTGAACTGGTCTGCCAGTACGGCCGCCATCGCCGCTTGATTGGCAGGGCCTAGCAGTCGGGAACGAGTGGTGTCACTTGTTCCGTTGTAACGCCACAAGGGGTGTATCCTTTGCTGAAGGGGTTGAACGCATCGAGTGATGGCGGCGGCCATCACATCAATAATGGTCAGCTTGTTATGAGCTAGCGGCCTTACCTGGGTAGCCAGGCGTTGCACTTCGGCATCTTCCTCTTGGGATGAACTCTTCGGTCGCCAGTTATACCTTTTCTTCAAAGGGGCATCAGAGTATTCGGGCAAACCCCTCCGAGCTGGATCGAACAGGGGAACGTCCTCAATATAGAACCACTCCGAGGACCATTCATCAGACTCCTTCTTCAGAGTCCCCACTGGATACACCGTCCCGGCTATACGACATACTTCGGCTCCTACGAGCGGGGGACGAGACAGAAGTACTTCCTCCATAATCCAAAGTGGGCCTCGTAGCCCACAAACATCTCGCAAAGAGCAACAAAGCCCGAGATGTGCAGAATAGATCTAGGGGTAAGATGATGGAGCTGGATCCCGTAGAATTCCAGTAATCCCCTCAAGAAGGGATGAATGGGGAACCCTAGGCCCCGCAAGAGGAAAGGCACGAAGCATACCCGCTCTCCCTTGTGAGGGTTAGGGAAGTTCTCTGCGAAGGCCTCATTGCTGAAAGAAGTTAATCCGGCGCGGGTAGCCGCCAGATCCGAGGAGGGAAGATAACCTTGGGTCTCAAGGTCGCGCAGCCGAAGGAGGGATACGGAGCAACTTGCCCAATCCCCGGGAAGGGTGCCGTAAGGACGCAAGGAAGAGCCAGGGACGCTCTCCATGTTTTTTGGTGATCTCTCGTTTGAAGCTTTTTCTGATGGGGAAGAAGAGGAAGGGGTGGCCCAGACCACAATTCAGCATGTTTAAATGGGTGGTGCCTCCCTTGTGGGAAGGGCAGTCTTGAAGAAAGCTGCTGGGCCGCCCGTCTCCCCTCGGCACACAGGGATCGAGGGGCGTTGAAGTTACTACAATGGGTCCCGCAAGTTCTCAACAATTGAGAGTTCATCGATGACGGGATGGTTGCCGAACAAGAAGGGATAGAGGGACTTGCCTCGCAAGACAAAGACTTTGACGCGCAAGATTGCCCGGATAATATGCCTCGTCATTGGAGGCTAGTCCGTGGGCTACTGAGGGAGTCCGGGATTAAGGGGTCCTCGGACTGCCGGCCTATTTCTTGTAGGCCGGACTCATGGGCCGCTCGCTGAGGATTGGACTGATCGAAGGCCCCGTCGCTAGGGAGGAGACCTCAGGAGCCGTGACATGTCTTTCAAGTTTAAGATAGTAGAATAGGCATGTTTTTTCCTTCAGTGGGCAACCGACTATGTGTAACCCTAGGGACCCCTGGCGTCTATATAAGCCAGAGGGTTTTAGATTGTAAGGCAGAGAAACTCATCTAGGGTTTTAGCTATTCGATCTCGAGGTAGATCAACTCTGTAACCTTCGTACACATCAATATAATCGAGCAGGACGTAGGGTTTTACCTCCATAGGAGGGCCCGAACCTGGGTAAACATCGTCTCCTTCGTCCCCTGTTACCATCGATCATAGACTCACAGCTCGGGACCCCCTACCCGAGATCCGCCGGTTTTTACACCGACACCCACAACCACTAGCTAGTTGGCTACTCAGAGAGAGATTGACAAGTGTCATTTGAGAGAAACCCATCCTCTGAGGACTTTGAGAGAAAATCATCAGTGAGGAAAAACCCAAAAACCAAAACCACCAAAACCCAAAGTGATTGAGCATCACTGAAGAGATTGTTCCTGTGTGGAACCGATGCTTTTTACCTTTCAAGACTGTGCATCTTCCAGACGGTTAGGCATCATGGTCTAGAGCATCCAAGAGGAAATTGTGGATTGCCGGGTGATCGAGTTTGTGAGGGTTTAGAAGTCTACCCTGAAGACTTACCATGAGTGTTGGGCGAGGTCTGTGTGACCTTAGCTCAAGGAGAATACGGTAAGGACTGTGTGTCCTGGGACTGTGTGCCTTTTGGTTTAAATACCAAGCCGCTCCGAACCAGATGTACGACTATCACAGCAGTTGGAACTGGGTCATCAAATCATTGTCTTCATCGAGCTCCTGGTTCTATTTCCTCATCCCTTCTATTTCCTCGAAGCACTTGTTGATGAAACTGATCGTTACTGTTTGAAGAATTTGACTGAAGACTTTCTCAATATCCTCATCTCAAATTCTTCAGTCACTTTGTCCATTGCCTTCTTATCCTGTTCACGCTACTTGTGCTATGTGTAAGTTTCATTTCATCATGATGACTATGCTACTGCTATGTTTCGCATGCACTTGAGTACTTATTCCGCTGCTCGTAGTTCGTCACTTAGCAAATTCCTCAACTTGTAATTCCTCAGTGACGAATTTGTAAAAATTGCCTATTCATCCCCCTCTAGTCGATATAACATACTTTCAATTGGTATCAGAGCAAGGTACTCCCTTGTTCTATGTGATTTTGGTTTAACCACCTGGAGTTTTAGTTATGTCGACTGCAGGTGTGATCAAGGTCTCAGCTGGGTGTCCTACCTTCGATGGGACGGACTACCCCTACTGTAAGAATAAGATGCGCATGCATCTTGAGGCAATTGATAATGATCTATGGTATGTTGTGGACAAAGGTGTTCCCTCTGTCGCTCCCACTATCACTGCTGCTGATGTGAAGAGATTCAAGCAACTCGACTCTCAAGCGAAGAATATCATTTGTGGCCATCTGAGCAAAGGGTAGTATGGCAGAGTGAGTGCTTTGGAGACTGCTAAGCTTATCTGGGATAGGATGTCCAAAGTCAATGAAGGTGTTTCAACTCAACGTGACTCTCGAGTTGATGTTCTTCGCAATCTCTTCAACCGCTTCAAAAGACTCGACAACGAAATTGGTCAGCAAACTTTCGATCATCTCACTGATATGTCGAATAAGCTTAAAGCTCTTGGTGACACTGACATCACCGACCATGAGGTGGTGAAGAACCTGCTGAGATCTCTTGATTCCTCACTCGATACACTTGCTTTGATGATTCAAGAACGTGGAGACTACAAGTCACTAGATCCTGTTGATACTCTTGAGAGACTCAATACTCATGAATTCTGACAAGCTAAAAAGAGAGATCTCTATGGACCAAGCTATGGATGAACTCGTGCACTGAAGGCAAAAGCAATTTCCTCATCTGAAGGCGAAGAATCTGATAGCAACCTTGGTGATCCTAAAGAACTAAGTCATGAGCTAGCAATGCTTGTGAGGAAATTCCAGAAGTTCTCAAGGAGAGGACGATTTGGAAAATTTTCAAGAAGTGGTCTGAAGAAATCAGAATCCTCATCAAGCAACTACAAGAAAAGAACTTGTCACAAATGGAAGAAGTCTGGCCACTATATCGCTGACTGTCCTCTACGGGAAAAAGAATCAAAGAAACAGAGATACAAAGATGATAGTTCTGATGACTCGAAGAGAAAGAAGAAATCTTCAATGTCCTCATCTTCAAAGTCTTCATCGCGCAAGAAGAACAACTCCAGAAAGGCTCGGGCATATATTGGCAAGGAAATGGATTCTGAAGAAGAATCTGAAGAATATGAGGAAGAGGAGGAATCTAAGGAGGAGTCTGACTCTAGTGTGGCTAGCCTGGCCCTTGCTACTGCTTTCATTAGCAAGTCAATCTTCAACACTTAGGAAAGTGATGATGAATCCAACCTTGGCAACGATGACTATGATCCCACCTATTGCATCATGGAAAAAAGTGCCATGGCATCCACACAGTGCCCCCTCTTTGACGGCACAGATTATCCTAAGTGGAAAGTTCTGATGCGGAAGCACCTCCTATCGAAGAACATCGTGTTGTGGAGTGTTACGGGGTTAGGATTGACGGATCTCTGCAAGATGGCAAATGCCGATGACATTCATAAGTACACACAATTGGATGCTCAGGCGAGGAATATCATCTTTTCTACCTTATCAAAGGTCATGTTCAAGAGCATCTGTTATCTTCAAAATGCAAAGCTCATCTAGGATAGAATCTCCGATGTCCATGAAGGTTATCGCACTCGTCAAGATCCCATGTTCATCGAATACAAGAATTTCCTCAAATCTCAGGAGACAGATCCAATTTCATCTTCCTCGTCTATGTGCCTCATGGTAAAAGGCTCAAAGGTACTCAAACGTGATTCCTCGTCTGAATCAAGTGAATGAGAATCTGATGAAGACTTCAAACCTAGCTATTCTAACTTGCTAATATTGCCACCAAACAACAAACTACTTTGGAAAGGGTTCAGGAACTGCTAGACAAAAGCGATGACCTGTTGAATGAGGAAATGGATCGTACTGAAACTCTGACTAAAGAACTTCAAAGTCTCCAGTCTAAGTTTGATAATCTTCAAAGTCGTCATGGTGCTCTCTTAGTCGATCATGAGAAGCTTTCTTATGAATTTCTTCAAAGAAAGCAAGATATTGAGAAACTAAGGGTGTCTCATGAAGGTCTTCAAAGGGATAATGATTCTTTGCTTGCTCAACAGATCAGTACCGCTCAGGAAGATTTCGTTCCACCTTGCTTGAAATGCATCGAACGCGAAACTGCTCATTCTTCACCTGAAAGTTCAAATGCTTCTATTGCTGCAAATTCTTGAAGTATTTCAATGGTCACAAATTCTTCATCTCAGGATACCACAGGTGTCACTAATGAAAATGCTGGGTTGAAGGAATTGTATGTGATGCCTCAAAGGGCATCAAACCCTTTGCGATGTGCTTAAAAAGTAGATTATGAACAGGAACCCCAGGAAAGAGGGTATTGCCTTTGAGAGGAAACTCAATGTTGATGGATCCTACTTGAAACCAGAGCAATACCCCAAAACTTCATGGGTTGCTGCAAAAGGACCTCCTATAGATCCATCCACTTTATCTGGATTTACTTGTGAATCTTCATATTCCTTTGATGAGTCATTTGACTCCAACTATAAACTATTCAAAAATCAGAATGGTGAGGTATTTGCCAGATATATTGGTACTAACTGCAGGAAATGTCGGAATCGGGGCTCCGCAGACCCAAGAAGGTTCGAACTCTGGGGCGTGTGCGAAGATCTCAACCAGTTCTAGCCTCAAGCTTGCCACCCCGTAGCCAAGCCTCGTAGAATACGTGCGAGCGAACAAGAAGATGGACACAGAGATTTACCCAGGTTTGGGCCACCTTGCGGTGTAAAACCCTACTCCTGCTTTTGGTGGATTGGCCTCGCGAGGAGGTTTGGGGATGAACTAGTATAGTGGTTGAGCGACCTCGCGAGGGCTCAGAGGTGAGGTTGGATCCATCCCTTCTACGGTGGAGGCTAGTCCCTATTTATAGTGGCCTTGGTCCTCTTCCCTTATCGCACAGGCGGGGAGGGATCCCACAACGGCCTATTTTGAAAGGGGACAGGAGGTACATCTTATCCTGACGGAAAGTGGTCTTCGCCTGCAAAGCTTCAGGGCAAGACGCAGAGGTGGGTCGGCGATGACATCCATCCTGCCGAGCTTGCGGTCTTGGTCTTGTTGCACTAGAATGGAAACCTTTGGGGGATCCCTTGGGAACCCGCGTACGTCCTTGCCTCCTTAGCACAAAAGAGGAAACTCTCCCCTCTGCGCCCGCTGGCGCCCGCCTGGCCTTGGTCGTCATGGCTCATGTCATCGCAGCCTCCTGAGGCTGGGTACCTACATACAATTCTCCGCTCCTCGGAAGGCAGCCTAGGGAGGCCACTCCTTTGGAGGTCTTGGCGTTGTTCGCCTCGCGAGGCCAGGGCCCTCACGAGGGTCTTGTCTTGGGGGGTTTGCTGCCAGGCCGTACTGGGCCGTCGAGGTGGGCCACGTGCTGGGCCGCAGGCAGGCAGATCTGGGTACCCCTGTCAGGGATAAAACTCCACGGTGTAACCTGCCCTACTGGGCTGGGTCAACACATCAACAGTCGTGACACCCAGTTCAAAGTGGGCCGTGTCCCAAGTGCAACATAAGTAAAGTGGCACCTGATCAAGATGCCAAGCGGCCCACTAACCCGAAGACGGCGGCTCAAAGCGTATGAAGCTAAGGACGACGGTTCAAGTTTCCTTAAAAAGCAAGATAAGTTAGAGATGTAGTAAGTCACGGGTCATAATATGACCCGGGCTCATTGTAAAACCTAGGGCTTGACCTGTATATAAAGGCAGGCCCCTAGGGCTGAAACTCTCAAGTTACAACCTCTCGATTGCTAGGTTCGCGATTCCGCACCCTTGTAATCGAGATCCATCCATCTAATACACCAAAAGCAGGACATAGGCTATTACCTCCATAGGAGGGGCCGGACCTGGGTAAAACCCGACTCTTTCTCTCGCTTAACCCCTTCGAGTCACCACCAAGCGGCGATGGCCTCACACCTAAGTCCTGTTACGAGGGCATCTGCCGGGTTGATAAAACCACGACAACCCCCGATCCCAGAACGCCGACAGTAGCCCCCGGGCCCAAGGCGCACTCGGGTTTGCTTCGGGGTGAAGCCAAGGAAGGAAGGCCGAAGCACCGTGGGCCCCAATCGCCTGTGGGCCATGCTCGACGCGTGGCGCACGACGGGATGCGGATGCCTCCACTTCCCCACGTCGCCTCGGCAACCGCCCTGACTAAGAAAGGCTGGCGCGTGCCGTGGGGCCATCATTGCCCAGAATGCGGAGGGACGCCGGTTGGCCTCCGATCAACTATAAGTGGGCGAGGGAGACAAAGCCACTAGCCCGTCTTCATCTTCTTGCCTCCTCACTCCAAGCTGCCGCTTCCACGGCCATGGCGCCAGTGAGGAGATTCTCTACCGCCGAGAAAGGGAAGGCTCGCCTGGAGGGACCGGACTTGCCGCCGCCGAAGAGGGGACGCGGCCGTCCCCTTAAGTACACCGCGACGCCGGCGATGGTCCCCCGAGGGCGCGGACGCACTCCCGTGAAGGCCGACGCTACCTCCAGCAGCCGTAGGAAGGCTCCCTCCCGCGCAGGCGGCTGTAGTAGCCGTGGCACCCGTGGCCAAGGGGGGAAGTTTGTGGCGGGCGCCCGGCCTCCCCGCCCGCGATCCCACTAGGACGACGTGGCCCAGGAGTTTGTGGTGTGGGCGGAGAGGCCGGCAATCACCTGGCTCCAGCTCCCGTGTTTCTTCGCAGAAGCGCTGCCGGCAGGAGGGCGTGCTGGCCTATGGTTGCAGACCGATGGCTGCTGCAGCGAGGCCTCGTTGGTGGAGGTCGAGGTCACTCCCGCGGGCTATGTGTTCTTGAGCCACGGGTGGCAGACATTCGCCCGCGCTCGTGGCCTGCAGGGGAGGCGTACCCTCCACTTCAAGCATGACGGGGCGGCAATGCTCTTTGTCAAGATCTTCGGGGAAGACAACAGGCGCTTGGGGTGCTGCCTGGAGGGCGACGACGGCGACAGCGACACCTCTCCGCCGACGACAGCCATCGGGGCGGCGGCGTCCTTGGCGGTGAACTTGCCCTTGGCGACGGCCACAGCACCTCCAGTAGCAGCGACGCCTCCTTCGGGGGGAGCTCAAGCGATGACGACTACGACGAGCCGCCACGTCGGCGCGCCCGGACCTAGGAGGACGGTGAGCCGCCGCGGTGCCGTGCCCCCATCAAGGAGGAGGAGGATTCCGACTGAGCGCGGGCGGCGCCGGAGCCAGGCCTCAGGAGTGGTGGTCCTCGGGAGGCCGCCTTTTGTTTTTTACTTCCTGCATTAAGAACCATGGAGGTCCCCACGGGGGTGTGTAATGAACTATGGCGCTTGCACCTTTATGTTAGCATTTTTCATCTCATACTCTAGTATTTATATTTCTACTAATTGAAAGTTCCTGCCCGTCGCTGTCGGAATCGAGGCTCCGCAGACCCAAGAAAGGTTCGAACACAGGGGTGCACTCGCCCTCCGATCCTACTCAACTCGCAGCTACACAACCTTGCCTTGCAGAATGCACACCAGCGAGTGAGAAGATGAAGACAGAGGTTTACCCAGGTTCGGGCCACCTTGCGGTGTAAAACCCTACTCCTGCTTTGGGTGGATTGGCCTCACGAGGAGGTTCGGTGATGAATAGGTACAATGGTGAGCGATCTCGCGAGGGCACTCGGGTGAGGATGGATCCGGTCCCTCTCAATGGTGGAGGCTAGTCCCTATGTATAGTGGCCTTGGCCCTCTTCCCTTATCGCACAGGCGGGAAGGGGTTCCACAATGGCCAAATTTGAAAGGGGACAGGAGGTACAGCTTATCCTGTCTAAAGGTGGTCTTCGCCTGCAAAGCAACTGGGCGCGGCGCAGAGGTGGGCTCCGTGATGACATCGTTCCTACCGAGCTCGTGGTCTTGTTCTCGTTGGAAGGGAAACCGGTCCCTTGGGAACCCGCGTACGTCCTTGGTCGTCAAAGGGGAAATTGTCCCCCCTGCGCCCGCTGGCCTTGGTCGTCATGGCTCACGTCATCGCTGCCTGCGGAGGCTGGGCGCGTGCATAGGAATCTCCGCTCCTCGGGAGGTAACCTGGGGAGTCCACTCCCCTGGAGGTCTTGGTGTTGTTCTCCTCGCGAGGCCGGGGCCCTCACGAGGGTCTTGTCCTGGGGGGTTTGTCGCCAGGCCGTACCGGACCATCGTGGTGGGCCACGCGCTGGGCCGCAGGCAGGCAGGTCTGGGTACCCCCGTTCCCAGAACGCCGACAGTAGCCCCCGGGCGCAAGGCGCGCTCGGGCTGGCTTCGGGGCGAAGCCGAGGAAGGAAGGCCGAAGCGCCGCGGGCCCCAATCGCCTGCGGGCCAGGTTTGGCACATGGCGTACGACAGCACGCGGATGCCTCCACTTCCCCACGTTGCCTCGGGAACCACCCCGAGGCAAGCTGACGCGAAGCCGGTGCGCTACGTCGTTCATCATTGCCCTTCCTTGATTGAAGCCGCCCTCTTGTGTTTTCCTTCCTCTCCGGCCCACGCTGAAGTGACCCGTCAGGGGGAACAAAGCGATGCGAGACAGAGCTGCCCGCGGGTCGAGCACGACACGCGGCGCCCGAGGAGCGCGCGTCGCCTCCAATCCCCACGACGCCTCGGGGGCTGCAGTTGCGCCTATAAACCCGCCTCACCCGAGGGGCAGTGCCACCCTCGCACACCTTCCCGTCTGCCACCTTCGCAGGAACACCGCCCTCTTCCCCCTTTCTCCTTTCATGGCGTCTGGGGGGGAGTGCTTCTGGCGCCGGAGCGCGAGCGAGATCTTTGGCGCCGCCAAAATCTCCTAGGGGCGGCGGGGGTCAACCTTCGAGGCCGGTCCAGGCGCGCCGGCGCTGGACCGCCACTGACGAGTAAGTGTGTCATCTCCTCCGCCTTTCTTGCGAATCATGCCTGGCTCGCCGAGTCTGATCACCAGCCCCTTTCAGGGCGCCCATGACCAAGAGGCGCAGGCTCGACGCGCTTCAGGGCGAGGTGGACGTGCTCAGGACCCAGTTGCAGGGCGTCGAGGCCGCTCTCCAAGCCGCGCTTCAGGGTGAGGAGGACGCCAACGCTGAACTGGCGTCCCTCCAGGCCCGGATCGAGTGGGCCACTAACACCGTGCAGGTAGCCAGGACGACGCGGCGCTCGCGAAGATGATGGAGGCGGAGCGCGCCAAGCAGTACCTGGACATCACCCGTCGTGCGAGCAGCGCGGTCCGCCAGTTCGTCGGGGAAGCCCCCGCGCTGCCGTGTGCACACGGTGACAAGGCTACATCAACTTCTTCCACAAGGTGGTGGAGGCGCTGGAGTCTGGGGTCTCTCAGGTGGATGAGGACATCGAGTCCAGCGCGCGCGACCTTCTGGATAGCACGCTGACGTGCGTCTTCTCCAACTTGTGCCGCCACGCCCCCGCACTCGACCTCTCCCACGCGACGGAGCCGGTACTCGAGGAGCTCCGGAGGCCACTCAGGGAGGAGGTGCGCTAGCACGTGGAGTCCCTGGTCGAGCTGTTTGCCCAGGCAGCGCCCTCCGAGGAAAGCGGCAGCTCCGGAGCTGAGACCTTCAAGTGCTGCGACGGAGACAACGGTTCCTCTGCCTGAGCTCCTTTTTCCTCATTCCTGTTGCATCAAGAACCATTTGGCCTCTGGAGGGCGTTAAACATTTGTATTATACCTTTGCTTTTGAGTAGTAGTCGCCCGCTATGCCCGAAGCGTCCTCATTCCTTCTGCACGGTTTTTCGTTTTCCTTCTCGCGCCCCCGCACGCTTCCTTGTACCTGTACTTGCCTCGCCAGGCCGTCGCTTCGCCTCAGACTCTCCTCAGGGGGTCTCGCGGGAGCACCGAGCAGCCCCTAGCGACGGCTGCCCGCTCGTACCTCGCGAGGCTGACGTCCTGAGAGACACGGGCCGCGCCTGCGCCGGGCTCTTAGGGGTGGCGCCACGAGAGCCCAACTCTCCCTCTTCTGCATTGTCTTCCCTTCTCGTAGCGCCGTGTTGGCCGCACGAGTGCACGCGGGAGGGGCCATCCCCTTCGTGTTCGGACGCTGGTGGCACGAAGGCTCCTGAGGCGCGGCACTTAGGGGTTCACCTTTGGTGCTCGAGCGGCACGCGTGGGGGAGGGTATCGCTTGCGAGGCCCGCCTCGCGAGGCCTCCCAAGGGAAGTCCAGAACCGCAGGCGGCAAGCGCTCGCCCACGCCCGGAGCCCGGGGGGAGGTGCACCCTCCATTCCAAGCTCGACGAGGCGGCGACGCTCTTCGTCGAGACCTTCGGGGAAGACAACGGGCGCTTGGGATGAACTTGCCCTTGGAGATGGCCGCATCACCTCCAGCGGTGGCGACACTCTCTTCGGGGGAAGCTCGAGCGACGATGACTATGGCGAGCCTCTACGTCACCGCGCCCGGACCAGGGAGGGCACCGAGCCACCACGTCGTCGTGGCCACGCCCAGGAGGAGGAGGACCCCGACTGAACGCGGGCGGCGCCGGAGCCAGGCCTTAGGAGTGACTATCCTCGAGAATTCGTCCTTTTTATTTCCTGCATTAAGAACCATGGAGTGCCCCGTGGGGGCGTGTAATTAACTATGGCGCTTGCGCCTTTATGTTAGCGTTTTTCGTTTCGCACCCTAGCATTTATGTCGCTGCAAATTGAAATGTTTCTGCTCGTCATGATTAGGATGACTTAGCTTGGCTTGCTTGCAGCGGGTCCCTGTGTCGCGAGGGCGTGCTCCTTCGGAGCTTCTTTCCTTGGTCGTCCTTCTTCCAGTAACCATGGGTTTGAGCCCCCGAGCGAAGGTCGATTGTCGCTGGTATGCCGGGTCACGATGCCCGGCAAGGCCAGGATAGGAACGCTCCTGAGGCCGGGGGCTGGAGGCAGTATGCGCCTGCTGGCTCACTCGAGAGCGTAGCGCGAGGATTAGAACGCCAAAGCTTTGGCGAGGTGCACACCGTGCCTAGCCCCCGCTCGCGGGGCTCTAAGGAGAGAGAGAAAGCTGGCACGTGCTAAACTTTTAAAGACGAGACATCAAAACGAGAAACGCTACAAGTAGAAAATTTCCCACCCCTTTTTCGAATAAGACGTGTAAACTTCAAACTTCATTCCAAAAAGTGGCAAATTCGGGTACAAAAAGGAGCAAGGAACAGCCGCGTCCGGCACCTAAGCTAGTCTTCGTCTTTCCCTAGCGCGGAGCGTAGGGCCTCCACTAGGCGTGGGCATAGTCGTTGAAAGACAGTGTCGTCCGCCAGTGCGGGGCATGGGGCTTCCACTTGGGCGTGGGTGGGAACCCCTCCGCGTCCTCGGGGGGCTCCGGGCGTATACAACCCACTCATTATTACGTGAGAGTGTCACAGTTGCAGATAGCTGGGCGAACACCCAGGCACAAGACTCGGGAGTTCCCAACTCGGTTCTTGAGTCATCCCACGCATTTCGGCGCGGTTGCGCGCCCCTACGGACCAAACATGAGTGCATTGCTCCCCGTGTGACCGCGGGATTGCGATCCCGCGGCCCAAACATGAGCGCAATGCACCCCGCGCGACCGTAGGAGTATTGTGTCGATGTAGCCGCCTCAGGAGGCGTCAGGGCACCGGCCAAGCCGCAGCTCGGAGGCCTTGCGGGGCCCTGCCTCCTGAGGATTCTGCCGGCACCCCCCGAGCCTTGGGACGCATGAGGCCCTTAGGAGCGTGACCCTATTGGCGCGGAGCCCCCGTGGTGCCTGCCGCGCGTGGCCGGCGCCTCTCGCGTCCTGCCGATCTCCTAGGCGACGATTCCTGTGACACTAGCGTCAGGCACCACGTTCCCTGCTCGCGAGGGCACCACCTGCGACGCGCCCCCATACGCCCCGGGCGCCCTCTTTATTGCGTCGACCGAGCCAGGTGCTTCTACAACGGAAGCCCCCGGGCTCGACCTAAAGAGGGGCGCCGGGAGTGGCCCCCCTACGCCGAGGGGGTGATGGTGCCTGCGGCGAGTGCGAGACTCGCGGCGCCGACGCCTGCCACAGCGCCGCTTCGAACGTATACTGCCGCGCGAGGGCTTTGATCTCCCTCTGGCCCTTCACTGCATGCCTCATAGTTAAAGTCCCCCCCGGGCAACAGGGCGACGCCGTCCTGGGCGCGCGGCCCGCAAACCCGCCTGCGTTGAGCCTCTGCCCGAAGTTGGCCGGCTCCGCCGCCGCCGCGAGGTTGACCGCGTCCATCTTGGCGAAGGTTGTTGTCGTGGGTATCCTCCGCGCCTCCGCCGTGATGACCTCCAGGTTCGGCGGCTTGAGCTGCCCGGTCCCTGTGTCAGTTGGTGCGCTCACGCCGGCAAAGCCCGGGCGGTCGGTGATCTGCCGGGTCGTAGGCGCGTGGGTTGTGGCGAGCACGGAGCATCCCGTCACCTCCTTCGTGCGCGCCTTCTCCGGGGCTGGGCGGCGGCCCGAACCCGGTCACCGGGACACTAAGGAGAACGAGTACAGCGCGGGTCGTACCTTGCTCGGGCTCCTCGGGTTGGGGGTCGGTCGCGTCATAGCGCGACGGTGGAAACAGCTCACCGGCCGAGCCCCCCGATCCTTGCGCCGGTGGTCGGAGAGGGAGGTACGGAACCAGGGCCCCTCTCGCGACAGCGACAAGTTCGGCGATGTGGTCGGCCCATGCGTCGTAGCCCCCATGCGTCGGGCGATGGTGAAGCAGCTCGCTTGCCATTAGCAGCGCGTCCTACGCATTCACGTCTCCCACATGGGCACAGGCTGAGGAGGACCCCGCGGCAGGTTCGGCAGGGTGGGCGCTCTGCCGCAGAGGATGGCACGCATGGCCCGGCGGCGCATGGGTGGCACGAGCGGCGACGGAGGTGGCGACGACGCTGGTGACCTGGTAACGGCCATCCGACACCAAGCCCTCGTGGCGCGAGTGTCGAGAGCTGGCCATGGGGTTGGCAAAGCAGGAGTCGTTGGAACCGAAGGACGTCGGCGCACCCCCTACCTGGCGTGCCAAATGTCGGAATCGGGGCTCCGCAGACCCAAGAAAGGTTCTAACACAGGGGTGCGCTCGCCCTCCGATCCTACTCAACTCGCAGCTACACAACCTTCCCTTGCAGAATGCACAACAGTGAGCGAGAAGATGAACACAGAGGTTTACCTAGGTTCGGGCCACCTTGCGGTGTAAAACCCTACTCCTGCTTTGGGTAGATTGGCCTCACGAGGAGGTTCGGTGATGAACAGGTACAGTGGTGAGCGATCTCGCGAGGGCACTCGGGTGAGGAGGGATCCGGTCCCTCTCTATGGTGGAGGCTAGTCCCTATTTATAGTGGCCTTGGCCCTCTTCCCTTATCGCATAGGCGAGAAGGGGTTCCACAACGGCCAAATTTGAAAGGGGACATGAGGTACAATTTATCCTTACTAAAGGTGGTCTTTGCCTGAAAAGCTACTAGACGCGACGCAGAGGTGGGCTCGGTGATGACATCCTTCCTACCGAGCTCGTGGTCTTGGTCTCGTTGCACCAGAAGGGAATCCTTTGGGGGGTCCCTCAGGAACCCGCGTACGTCCTTGCATCCTTAGCACCAAAGGGGAAACTGTCCCCCCTGCGCCCGCTGGCCTTGGTCGTCATGGCTCACGTCATTGCTTGTCGGCGTTCTGGGAACGGGGGTACCCAGACCTGCCTGCCTGCGGCCCAGGGCATGGCCCACTTCGTCAGCCAAGCGCAGCCATGCACATCCCCAATTGGGACAAGGCCCTCGTGAGGCCCCTAGGCTCGTGAGGAGGAGCAACGTCAAGACCAGCAACGGATGGGCCTCCCCAGGCCCCCTCCGAAACGGCGGAGATCCCCATGCAGAACCCGACCTCAGGAGTCAAGGATGACGCAAGGAAGGACAGGCGGGCGCCAGCGCGCCAGGTGGCGCAGTTTCCCCTTTGGTGCAAAGGGAGCAAGGACGTACGCGGGTTCCCAAAGCACCCCCAAAGGTTTACATTCCGGTGCAACGAGACCACGACCACGAGCCCCACAGGACGGATGTCATCGCCGAGCCCACCTCTGCATCATCGACAGCAACTTTGCAGGCGAAGACCGCCTTTGGGCAGGGCAGGCATGTACTCCTGTCCCCCTTAAAATTGGCCGTTGTGGGATCCCTTCCCGCCATTGCGATAAGGGAAGAGGACCCGGGCCACCGCTATATATAGAGGCTAGGCTGCACCGTAGAGAGGGGGGAAATCAGTCCATCCAGTCATCCATCACCAAGCCAACAGAGGGCCAAGAACACCTCAGGAGCGCCCTCACGAGGCTCCGAAACACTGTACAAGTTCATCCACCACACCTCCTGGAGAGGCAATCCACCAAAGCAGGAGTAGGGTATTACGCTTCGCAGCGGCCTGAACCTGGGTAAACTACCGTGTTCATCTTCTTCCTCACCATCGTGCGAGTTCATCGTTTAGTCCATCGAGTAGCGAGCTAGGTTGGGCGAAGCTGCAGAGGATCTTCGCACACGCCCCTGTGTTCGAATCTTAAGGGTTTTGCGGAGCCCGAAATCCGACATTTGGTGCGCCAGGTAGGGGGCGTGTCCGGGTCTTCTCCAAGCTTCGTTCTTCCAACGCTTCACTGCTCCAATGGCCGGCGCTCAACAAGCTTCCCCCGGCCGCAGCGGGTCAGCTTCCGTCGACCCAGCTGCTGCCATCGGAGGCCCACGCCCCGGCAACATGGTACTGGGCGGTCAGTATCAAGGCACCATCATCGCCTCCACCGTCACCGCCTCTCGCACCGCCCATGCACACGGCGGGCGGGCGGCGCCCTCGGCACCGGCGACGCGCGATGCGCTACTGCTGGCAAGCGAGATGCTCCACCACCGCCCAACGCACGGTGGCTTCGACGCATGGGCCGACCACATTGCGGAGCTGGTCATCGTCGCGCAAAGGGTCGTGGCCCCTCACTCTTCTTCAAGGGCGCAGGCGCCAGGCGCCGGGGGCTGGTCTGCTGCGCCCATTCCCCAGCCCGCTGGCGGTATGACCCTTCCGGCACCGGACGGGCCCGAGCGGGGCCCGCCACACGCTGTTCTCCTTCTCCTCCGAATCCCGTTGACCGGTTTCGGGGCACAGCCCGGCCACGACGACCAAGCGCACGGAGGAAATGATGAGGCGCCCCGCGCGCACACCAACACGCGCCTCCATGACCCGGTGGACCTTCAACAGCCTGGGTTGACCAGGCGGGAACGCACCATCCGGCGCAGTGAACAAGCGGCGCTGGCGTCCGGACAAACAAGCAACAACGGCGAAGGCGCATCAGGTCGCCAAGGAAGCAATCCACACCAGGAGATGCGTGGCCCACCCAACGGTGGTGGCAGAGGTAAGCAACTCTGCTCTGAGGCCCATAGCAGGAGGGTCTGCGAGCGACGCGCACGGGGCGGCTTCCCGCCGCCGCCAGGAGGGGCCGTCCCCGGAGCCCCGCCGGACGGCTCAAGAGGAGGACCGAGCCCTTATGTGGAGCCCTATGTACCATGCTACGTCGTACCGCCTGACAGTGGGATGGGTCAGGCGCTCACCGCAGGCGCCAGCACCCCCAAGAGTAAGGAGCACCCTGGGCGTCCTCCCCGAGCCGGGCCTGGGGGCTTCCGTCGACGGAGCACCGGGCCTGGACGGCGCGGGCGGGAGGGCGCCCCCGGGCCCGCGGGGCGCGGCGCAAGCCGGCGCCCCCGCGGGCAACCGACGCCGGACCAAGCCCCGAGGCCTCAGGAGTAATGGCCTGTGGGAGCAACAAGACACAAACAGCGCGGGCCACCCCGCGGCAACTGCAGCGCCGGCACGGCCTCGGGAGGGTGGGCCTTAGGAGGCCCTCAGGACGTTGTCCGGCCGGCGCCCGGACGCTTCACGAGGCGGCTTCATCGACAAAACACTCTTATGGCTGCGCCGGATGCATCGTGCTCATGTTTGGGCCTCGGGAGCGCAATCTTGCGGTCGCGCGGGGAACGATGCATTCGGGTTAGGGTCATGAGGGCGCGTAACCGAGCAGAAATGCACGGCATGGTTCCTGACGGAGTTGGGATCCACCAGGCCACGCGCCTGGGGGCTTGCCCAGCTATCTACGGCCGTGACACTCTCACGTAATAATGAGTGGGCTGTATACGCTCGGAGCCCCCCGAGGACGCGGACGGGTTCCTTCCCACGCAATGTGGAAGCCACAGCTCCGCGCTGGCGGAGACGACAACGTGGATGCCCTACGCTCAGCGCTGGGGGAAGACGAAGACTAGCCTAGGGACTGGACACGGCAGTTGCTTGCTTTGTTTTGGTGTTCGAGTTGCCGTTTTTTGGAATGAAGTTTGAGGATTTCGAAACTCTATATTTAAAAGAAAAAGGGGCGGGAACTTTTCTCTCTATGTTCTCTCGTTTTACCAATCTTGAATTCTCGCTTTCTGGATGGTGTTTCGCAAGGAGCCAAGCGCTCCGCACCACCCCGAGGCACCTTGGGGCAGGATAACGAGGCCTTGTCACCTCAGGGGCACGCATCTTTTAGTTGTCGACCCCCGCTCGGGGGCTCCGACCGCAGCATGGAGTCTAGGGAGGCCCCAGGGCTTCCTGAGGCAGCAGCCAGCAGGAAGGAATGGGGGATCGCCCGAGCGTCAAAGGGGGCTCCTGAGCATCACGCCTTAGGAGCCTTACCGGTCATATAGCCACTCATCCCCCCTGACGTCGTCCTTGGTGATCCGGTCGGCGTCAGGGGTGTCGGGGCCTGGCCCCGTGGTTGCGTCCTGGTGATCCGGTCGTACATTACGGTGGTCGGGAAATGCGCGGGACTGGGACCTGCCGACATAGGGCGGCTTGAGCGTCAAAGGGGGCTCCTGAGCATCACGCCTCAGGAGCCTTACCGGTCATATAGCCACTCGTCGCCCTTGACGTCGTCCTTGGTGATCCGGTCGGCATCAAGGGTGTCGAGGCCTGACCCCGTGGTTGCGTCCTGGTGATCCGGTCGTACATTACGGTGGTCGGAAAATGTGTGGGACTGGGTCCTACAGACATAGAGTGCCGAAAGGGCTCCCAAACCATCCCACGAACAAGGAGGGAGCATCCCTGAAGGAGTCGCGAACAAGACCGTCGCCACCCCACGAGCTAAGTGCACTACTGAAATAAGCTAGAACCCCCTGATCTAATGACGACCCGAGGACAGGATAAGAGTTGTGCGCATAAATGTGGGGATGCAGGTACTGCAGGCCGTCACGCGCGGTCCCTGAGGCCAGAGGCGCCAGGAAAAACGGCACGAGGGAAGGAACCCAGCCGCGGCGAGTAGCAAGGCCACCGACCAGGTGAACGGTGGCCCCAAGCAGCACCTCGTGAGGAGACACCTCGCGGGGGACCTGACGGCCACTGTCGCCAGGCCGCGGCGGCACTGGCGTCAAGCCCCACGCAAGGAAACTAAGCCACGACAACGGCGAGCTGGCAACCAGCAATTTAAGACGAGGAAGGATGAAAACCAAGGTAGTACGCAAAAGACTAACGCCCACGGGGGCAGAGTTCTTCTTCAAATATTACAGGCACCAAGAAAAGAAGACAGGGGATGCTTAGGGGGAGAAGCCGCCGTCACCGCCCACGCCGCCGGCCACCTCGGTGTCGGAGTCATCCTCCCCGCCGGAGGCGGGCACCTGGATGAACCGCTCCACCATGGACTCCACGTGCGGGCGCACCTCGTCCTGGAGGGGGCGCTGGAGCCCGTCAGGCACCGGCTCCCTGACGCGCCGGAGGTCGAGCTGCGGGGCGAGGCGGCGCAGGTTGGAGAAGACGAGCGTCAAGGCGAGGTCCAGAAGGTCGCGTGCGTCAGACTCGCTGTCCGCATTCACGCGGGAGACGCCGGTCTCCAGCGCCTCCACCACCTTCTGGAAGAATTCAAGGTAGCCCCCGTCGCCGCACACGTTCGGCAGCGCGGGGGCGTCCCCAACGAACCGGCTCACCGCGCCGGCCGCGCGGCTGGCGATGTCCAGGAACTGCTTGGCGCGTTGGGAGTCCAGCAGCCTGGCGTGCGCCGCCTCGTCCTAGGCGACCTGCACGGTGCCGGCCGCCTCCTGGACCTGGGCCTGGAGGGACGCCAGCTCCGCCCTGGCCTCCGCTTCACCCCGGAGGGCGGCTTGGAAGGAACCGCAGCGCCTCCACTTCCTCCTGAAGCTCGCCAAGCTTGCGCTTCTTGGCTGCAGGCGCCCTGGGAGAAGGAGAGGATCATGCTGGGAACGCTGGGCAAAACAACTAAAGAGGAGGGAGGCGGCGGAATACTCACTCGTTGACCATGGCCCAGCGCCGGCGAACCTGCGCCGGCCCTGAGGGCCCCCCACCGCTGCCTCCGGAGAAGGACGAGGGAGCCGGCGGTGCCGTGCGTTTCCCCACGCCCGCAGCACTTCCTCCAGACGCCATGGAAGACGAGACGATGGGAAGAGGAGAGGGTTTTCTCGACGGAGCGAAGGAAGCAGGAAGATGCCTCAAGACTGCAATGCCCCTCCCCTGCCAGGGGCGGGGCGGATTTATAGGCGTAACTGCAGCCGCGAGGCGTCGTGGGAGAGCAGGTGTCGTGCACCTCTCGGGCGCCGCGAGGCGGTTCAATCGACGCAGTACCGTCCGCGTCGCCTCTCCTGCCAACAAAAGGGTCACATCGGCGTGGCCCGAGGAGTAGAGGCCCGAAGCAGCAGCAGCATTCAAGGAAGGGCAATGATGGCCGGCGCTGCACACGGGCATTGTGTCAATTTGACTTGGAGCGGTTCCTAACGCCCTCGGGGAGCGGGGGCGTCGCCGCCCAGGCATTCGACGCGTGTAAAGCCTGGCCCGCAGGTGTTTGGGGCCCGCGGCGCTTCGGGCCGACCTCGAGGCTTCGCCCGGAAGCCGGCTCGAGCGCGCCTTGGGCCCGGGGGCTACTGTCGGCGTTCTGGGAACGGGGGTACCTAGACCTCCCTGCCTGCGGCCCATGGCATGGCCCACTTTGTCAGCCAAGCGCAGCCATGCATAGCCCCACTTGGGACAAGGCCCTCGTGAGGCCCCTAGGCTCGTGAGGAGGAGCAACGTCAAGACCGGCAAGGGATGGGCCTCCCCAGGCCCCCTCCGGAGTGGCGGAGATCCCCATGCAGAGCCCGGCCTCAGGAGTCAAGGATGACGCAAGGAAGGACAGGCGGGCGCCAGCGCGCCAAGCGGCGCAGTTTCCCCTTTGGTGCAAAGGGAGCAAGGACGTATGCGGGTTCCCAAAGCACCCACCAAAGGTTTCCATTCCGGTGCAATGAGACCACGACCATGAGCCCCACAGGATGGATGTCATCGCCGAGCCCACCTCTGCATCATCGACAGCAACTTTGCAGGTGAAGACCGCCTTCGGGCAGGGCGGGCATGTACTCCTGTCCCCCTTCAAAATTGGCCGTTGTGGGATCCCTTCCCGCCATTGCGATAAGGGAAGAGGACCCGGGCCACCGTTATATATAGAGGCTAGGCTGCACCATAGAGAGGGGCGAAATCAGTCCATCCACTCATCCATCACCAAGCCAACAGAGGGCCAAGAACACCTCAGGAGCGCCCTCACGAGGCTCCGAAACACTGTACTAGTTCATCCACCACACCTCCTTGAGATGCAATCCACCAAAGCAGGAGTAGGGTATTACGCTTCGCAGCGGCCCGAACCTGGGTAAACTACTGTGTTCATCTTCTTCCTCGCCATCGTGCGAGTTCATCGTTTAGTCCATTGAGTAGCGAGCTAGGTTGGGCGAAGCTGCAGAGGATCTTCGCACACGCCCCTGTGTTCGAATCTTAAGGGTTTTGCGGAGCCCGAAATCCGACATTGCTGCCTCCGGAGGTTGGGCACCTACATAGGAATCTCCGCTCCTCCGGAGGTAACCTGGGGAGGCCACTCCCCTGGAGGTCTTGGTGTTGTTCTCCTCGTGAGGCCGGGGCCCTCACGAGGGTCTTGTCCTGGGGGGTTTGTCGCGAGGCCGTACCGGGCCGTCGTGGTAGGCCACGTGCTGGGCTGCAGGCAGGCAGGTCTGGGTACCCCCGTTCCCAGAACGCCGACAGTCGCGATTAGGATAACTTAGCTTGGTGTACTCGTGGCGGGTTCCTGCGTCGTGAGGTGCAGCTGGGGCACCGGGGCAGCTTGGAGATCTTGCCGGGGGGCTTCTTCCTTGCGGACCAGATGGCTTCGTAGCCTCGAGAGGTGCCCGCTGCTCGCGAGGCCCTTGGGGGGTTGCAAGGATTCAGGGCCTCTGGAGGTGCCTCCTGGAGGCACCGCATCCCGCGAAGGCGCCGAAACACGCTTTACGTAGGGTTCCTCGATAATGAGCCAAACCGTGGCTGCTCTTTCCTCGATCACCCTTCTCCCGGCGACCATTTTTGGTTGGAGCCCCCGAGCGAGGGTCGATCGTCGCTGGTATGCCAAGTCGCCATGCCCGGCATGGCCAGGAGATCAGCGCTCCTGAGGCCGGGGGCCTGAGGGGACATGCGCCTGCTGGCTCGCTCGAGAGCGTCGCGCGAGGATTAGGACGCCAAAGTTTTGGCGAGGTGCACACCGTGTCCAGCCCCCGCTCGCGGGGCGCGCGCGAGAGAGAAAACTGGCAGGTGCCAAACCTCTTAAAAACGAGACATCAAAACGGGAAACGTTGTAAGGAGAAAAATTCCCACCCCTTTTTCGAATAAAGACGCGAAAACTTCAAGTTTCATTTCAAAAAGTGGCAAATTTGGTTACAAAAGAGAGCAAAGAACAGCCGCGTCCGGCACCTAAGCTAGTCTTCCCACCAGCGCGGAGCATGGGGCCTCCACTAGGCGTGGGCATAGTCATTGTAAGACCGTGTCGTCCGCCAGCGCGGAGCATGGGGCTTCCACTTGGGTGTGGGTGGGAGACCCTCCGCGGCCTCGTACGACACTCCTCGGGGGGCTCCGGGCATGTACAGCCCACTCATTATTACGTGAGAGTGTCACGGGTAGAACTTGCGGAGATGCTGGATGTTCTAGGCATTCTGGATGGGGACCCCGTCCTGCGTCTCCAGGCGTACGGCGCCAGGCCTGGAAATGCGGGCGACCCTGAACGGGCCCTCCCACATGGGCGAGAGCTTGTGCAAGCCCTCCCTGGAGAGGACCCGCCTCAGGACGAGGTCACCAACTTCGAGGGTCCTGGAGCAGATGCTGCGATAGTGGTAGTGCCGCAGCGCCTGCTGGTACCTCGCTGCGCGGAGCGAGGCTTGGCGGCGGGCCTCCTCCCTGAGCACGAGATCTGTTCCCCGTGAGGCATCCTGACGCTCCTCGTGCGGGAGGACTGCCACAGCCCCGTAGACGAGGAAGAACGGGGTCTCGCCGGTGGGCTTAGTCGCGGTGGTGCGGATGGACCACAACACGGACTGAAGCTCACCGAGCCAACCCCTGCCACAGGCCTCAAGCTTCTTCTTGAAGCTCCTCGTCTTGAGGCCCCTCAGGACCTCCGCATAGGCGCGCTCAGCCTAGCCGTAGCTCCGTGGGTGCGCCACCGAAGCGTAGCATATCTGCGTTCCAAGGTTAGCACAATATGTCCTAAAGAGGTTGCTTGTGAACTGTGAGCCATTATCGGTAATAATACGGTTGGGGACACCGAAGCGGCTAACGAGACCCTTGATGAACTTGACGGCCGAGCCGGCGAGGATGGTGCGCACGGGCTCCACCTCCACCCACTTGGTGAACTTGTCGACGACGACGTAGAGGTAGCGGTAACCGCCGGCTACCCGAGGGAAAGGCCCCAGTATATCCAGCCCCCAGACCGTGAAAGGCCAGGAGAGTGGGATGGTCGGGAGACCCTGCACAGGCTGATGAATCTTCTTGGCATGAAATTTGCAGGCCTCGCAGGATCAAACCAGTTCGCTGGCGTCATGGAGCGCCGTGGGCCAGTAGAAGCCGCTGCGGAACACCTTCCCCACGAGGGTGCGAGACGAGGAGTGGTGCCCGCAATCGCTGCCGTGGTTGTCGGCTAACAGCTCGCGCCCCTGCTCCTCGGATATGCACCACAGCGAGACGTCATTGGGGCGCCTGCGGTACAGCTCGCCGTCCTTCAAACAATAAGCAGTGGCCTGGCGAACCACGCGCTCCGCGTCCACCTCCTTCTCCGGCAAGGCGCCGCGGAGCAGGTACGCCTTGAACTCCTTGGTCCAGTCGCCGGCCTGAGGTTCCAGCGCCAGGAGCAGTCGAGCTCCTGAGGTCGGACCATAGGCCGGGGTGCCTGAGGGCGGGCCCGGTGGCTGCTCTTCCTGAAGCGATGCCGGGCCTGCGGCCGGGGGTGCCGCCGATGGCTTGAAGAGCCTCTCCTCGAGGACATAAGGTCCTGAGGCTCGTGACGCGACGCCCTCTTGGCGATGTCGTCTGCTTCCTTGTTCGTGCCACGCGGGACGTGCTGCAATTCCAAGCCCAGGAAACGCTTTTCAATTTTACATACCTCTTCCATGTATGCCTCCATGTGCTCGTCCTTCGGCTTGTACTCCTTGTTGGAAAAGTTGACGAGGGGCTGGGAGTCGCCCTTGATGGTGAGGCGCTTGACCCCCAGGGCGGCAGCGGTCCTGAGGCCAGCGATCAAGCCCTCGTATTCCGCGATGTTGTTGGAGACTTTCTCGCAATGTTGGAAGCAAAGCTGCACGGCGCAGTAAAGCTTGTCCTTGGTCGGGAAGATGAGTACAACTCCAGTCCCCGTGCCCCGCCGTGAGAAGGCTCCGTCGAAGTGCATGACCCAGCCGTCGGGCGCCTCATCGCCAGGCACGAGGAAATTGCCCTCATCCAGCCCCTGGTCGGGAGCGTCCGTCCACTCCGCCACGAAGTCAGCGAGGGCCGTGCCCTTGATGACCCTGGTTGTGCTGAACTCCAGCTAGAAGGCCTGCAGCTCGATGTTCCACTCTGCAACCCTTCTGGCAGCGTTGGGGCTGCGCAGCACTTTCTCCAGGGGGTATGCAGAGACGACCTTGATGGCGTGGCCCTGGAAGTAATGGCGCAACTTCCTTGAGGCAACGAGGAGTGCGAGCAGGAGCTTCTACTGCATAGGGTAGCGTGCGCGCTCGTCCCGCAGCACGGTGCTGACAAAGTACATCGGGTGCTCGACGAGGGGCGAGGTGTTGGCGCCGTCCTGCTCCGCATGGAGCGCGAGGGACTTAGGTGCCCTGTGGGTTGATGAAGTGGCGAGGGCCTCAGGAGCGCCATCCTGAGGCGGCGAACGTTGTGCGGCCCCTTGCGGGCCGCCTTGCTCCGCGCCTGTGCCAGTGCGCTCCTCTCGAACCGCTACGAGCGCTGCGCTGGCTGAGTGGGGGGTGGCCGCCAAGTAGAGCACCAGGGGCTCGCGAGGACGAGGCGCCACCATAATAGGTGGGCTCGTGAGGTACCGCTTGAGGTCCTCGAAACCTGCCTCTGCTTCAGGGGTCCACTCGAAGGGGCCCTTCCTCTTCATGAGCTTGAAGAAGGGGAGGGCATGCTCGCCAAGCTTGGAGATGAAGCGTCCCAAGGAGGTCACACAGCCTGCCAGTTTCTGCATTTCTTTGAGGGTCTGAGGCGGGCGCATTTTCTTGATTGCCTTGATCTTCTCTAGGTTTGCCTCGATCCCTTGGTGCGACACCAAGAAGCCGAGTAGCTTGCCGGACGGGACCCCGAAAACGCACTTTTCCGGGTTAAGCCTCAGGTTCACTTGACGCAGGCTGGCGGACGTCTCCTCCAGGTCCTCGATCAGGGTCCTCGCCTCTTGCGACTTGACCACGATGTCTTCGATATACGCCTCCGCATTTCTCCCGAGCTGCTGCCCAGGGCGATGCGCATCAACTGCTGGAAGGTCGTGCCAGCGTTCCGTAGCCCGAAGGGCATGCAAGTGTAGCAATACACGCTGCACGGGGAGAGGAAGGCCGTCTTTTCGACGTCCTGCACTGCCATCTTGATTTGGTGGTAACCCGAGAAAGCATCCAAAAAGCATAGCAGATCGCACTCGGCGGTGGAGTCCACGATCTGGTCGATGCGCGGGAGCGGAAAGGGGTCCTGAGGACAAGCCTTGTTGAGACTCGTGAAGTCGACGCACATGCGCTCCTTCCCACCCTTCTTGGGGACAATCACTGGGTTGGCCAGCCAATCCGGGTGCCGCACTTCCCGAATAACACCAGTTTCCTGCAGCTTGCTGACCTCTTGGACGATGAACGCTTGCTTCTCTTGTGCTTGTCGTCTTGCCTTTTGCTTCACTGGGCACGCACTGGGGCACACCATTAAGTGGTGTTCGATCACCTCTCTCGGGACGCCCACTAGGTCGGTCACCTCCCACGTAAACATGTCCTTGTTCGCGCGGAGGAAGTCAACCAGCGCCTTCTACTGCTCCGGGGGAAGGCCAGTGCCAATGGTGAAGGTGGGGCTCGGCATCCCGTCATCAACAAGCACCTGCTTCATCTCAGCCCGGTCCTGAGAGAACAGATGTTTCTTCTTCGCGGGCGCGGCCTCCGGAGCCTGTGTGACGCTCTCGGCATTGGGGCGCCAGGCCGCTACGGCCTTGTAGACGAGCTTGAGGGCTCAAACCGCATCCTTGGTGTCTCCGGCCATAGAGATGATGCCGCTGCTACCAGGCATCTTGATGACGTTTTAGCTTGGGTGCGTCGCCGCCATGAACTTGGCGAGGGCAGGATATCCCAGGATGGCGTTGTACGGGAGGCCGATGTGGGCCACGTCGAAGTCGATCAACTCGGTGCGGTAATTGTCGCGAGTGCCGAAAGTTAAGGGGAGGCGCACCTGCCCCAAGGGGGTGGCGGAGCCTTTGACCATCCCTAAGAAGGGCCTGGTGGGCGCGACCTGGAGCATGTCGAAGGCTTCCACGGAAAGGACATTGAGGCCGGCGCCGCCGTCGATGAGGGTCTTGGTGACCGCAACATTACTGATGGTGGGCGTGCACAACATGGGGAGCGCACCAGCAGCGACCGCTGTCCTGGGATGGTCCCTGGAGTCAAAGGTGATGTCGGTCTCCGGCCTCGCCTTGCTCCGCGGGGCCTCGGGCCACGGCTGAGCTGCGCCCGCCTGGCGGAGAAGCTGCTTGACATGGCCACCGGATGCGGGCGCCTGCGACCCGCCGAGGATACAAGCGGCCGCGGGCTCGGCCGGGCAACCCACGGTGTTCCCATAGGCCACGGGCGGCCAAGCCTGGGGAGCGGCATCTGCCATGGGGATGATGAGGCGAGGGCGGAGCATGGCTGATGAAGAAGGAGCTTCGACACACCCCTACCTGGCGTGCCAAATGTCGGAATCGGGGCTCCGCAGACCCAAGAATGTTCGAACTCTGGGGCGTGTGCGAAGATCTCAACCAGTTCTAGCTTAAAGCTCGCCACCCCGCAGCCAAGCCTCGTAGAATACGTGCGAGCGAACAAGAAGATGGACACACAGATTTACCCAGGTTCGGGCCACCTTGCGGTGTAAAACCCTACTCCTGCTTTTGGTGGATTGGCCTCGCGAGGAGGTTTGGGGATGAACTAGTATAGTGGTTGAGCGACCTCAGAAGGGCTCAGAGGTGAGGATGGATCCATCCCTTCTACGGTGGAGGCAAATCCCTATTTATAGTGGCCTTGGTCCTCTTCCCTTATCGCACAGGCGGGAAGGGATCCCACAACGACCAATTTTGAAAGGGGACAAGAGGTACATCTTATCCTGACGGAAAGTGGTCTTCGCCTGCAAAGCTTCTGGGCGTGACGCAGAGGTGGGCTCGGCGATGACATTCGTCCTGCCGAGCTCGTGGTCTTGGTCTTGTTGCACTGGAATGGAAACCTTTGGGGGATCCCTTGGGAACCCGCGTACGTCCTTGCCTCCTTAGCACAAAAGAGTAAATTGTCCCCTCTGCGCCCGCTGGCGCCCGCCTGGCCTTGGTCGTCATGGCTCACGTCATCGCAGCCTCCTGAGGCCAGGTACCTGCATAGAAATCTTCGCTCCTCGGGAGGCAGCCTGGGGAGGCCACTCCTCTGGAGGTCATGGCATTGTTCGCCTCACGAGGCCGGGGCCCTCGCGAGGGACTTGTCTTGGGGGGGTTTGCTGCCAGGCCGTACTGGGCCGTCGAGGTGGGCCACGCGCTAGACCGCAGGCAGGCAGATCTAGGTACCCCCGATCCTAGAAGGCCAACAGGAATAGTCCTCCGATGAAGAAAATCTGGGTCCCCAAATGGTATCTTGAAAATCTTCAAGTGAATGTCATCATGACACCACCCGTGAAGAACAGGAACCCCAGATCAAACTCTTCATTTGGACCAAAGTCTTCACATGACCAAATTCCTCATATGGTCAAAAGTCATATCATTCTCATGCAAATGCTTCTGTTTCACAGGGAAAATCTAAGGTTCATGAATATGTTCATTATTCTTCAAATCATTATGTTCATAAGTCCTCGAAGAATTTCTTTGCTTATTCATATGAGTACTCTACCCCCCCCCCTGTGAAACGAAGTGCACTTGCTTCAATGCCACCTTTCTCATATGGAGCGCGCAGAATAATGAACCCTTTACCACCCCTCCAGATGTGGGTGGTGAAGAAATTGAACTAATCTCTTATGCAGGTTCAGGTCTCCAGACGACCTTAAGCGTCTGATGAATTTGCTGGAGACCTGAAGAAATGCTTGAAAGGACGCAAGCTAATCACGAAGAAATGAATCATTCATTTATCATGTCCTCACATTACTTTGCTTAATATACTATGTGATGAAATTCAATCTGATGAATTTGATGTCATATTCTTCACTCTGAAGTATATGTGTCCGTAAGTGGTACTAATTCATCTACAAGATGAGCCACCCAAAGCTACTGAGTGGGTCCTCGACAGTGGCTGCACCAACCACATGACGGGTGACAAGAGTCGATTGATGGACATTCCACTTGCTCCATCTGTTGGGGATATAACCCCGCGGTTAACCCTGTTGGCGACTCATAGTGCAAGAGCCTAAGCCGGCCCAGGAAGGCCAGGCGTGAAGACGACGACTTACAGATGGGCCAGTCGAAGGCCTAAAGCCTGCTGGCGACTCAAGGCCCGAAAGGGTAAACCGCCATGTGAAGACTTATCTTGTAAGACTAGGAAAGTAGAACCTGGGTCGGTTACGTTGTGTAACCCGACCCGGATTCTTGTAAGCCCAGGGCCTATACCTATGTATATAAAGGTGAGCCCCTGCGGCGGGTAAAAGGGGGTTAAGAAAGACAGACAAGCCTTACGGCGAGAGAGATCAAGCAATTGAGAGTTAGGGCAAGCAAGCAGCCCCTTGTACTCGATATACCAGTTAATACAGCTTAAGCAGGACGTAGGCTTTCACCTCCACCGTGAGGGGCCGAACCTGGGTAAAACCATGTCCCTTGTCCCGCTTAACCCCTTTGAGTCCACTTCCATGGCGTTGACTCCGAACCTAAGCCTTCGGGCATCTGCCGTGACAAAACCACGACAGTTGGCGCCCACCGTGGGACTTGCGCTCGGTGGTGTTGAGTTCTCAAAGGGTGCTCTCCTCGGGGGCGAGGGGTACGTGGTCGGCGAGATGACTAAGAGCCGCCGCCAAAAGCTTTACATCGACGACGCCAGCTGGGGTCCTGAGGCTGACTCAATCGAGTACGGCTTTCGGGTCCCCTTCGGTGGAATCCATGTCTTCATCGGCAAGATTGGCGGATCTGAACCCGGGCCGGACATCTGCACCAACATCGTCGAGCCGGCCCGGCGCAAGCAACCCGCCCGGAGCAAGCATCCCGCCCGTTCTGACCTGGGCAGGAAGCATGTCTTCGTCGGCTTCACTCAGGGCGTAGAACTTGAGGGTTCTGTGTCCAAGGAAGAAACTCACGACTACTTCGGGGAGGAATCTTCATGTGGGGAGACGGAATCGATCTATCAGCTTCAGGATGGAGGGCTTGGGGGCTACGACGAGCCTTACCCCGAGTCAGAATACCATGAGCCGGAGGGTTATGAGCCGCCAAGTCATGCAGCCGTCTTCATGGCCGGTTCAGCGGCGGCTCAGGGCAGTACACCTGGTGCGGCCGTGTCCGGGTCAGGCGCGCCCCTGGCTCAAGTTCTCCTGGATCTGATGAACGAGCTTACAACCTTGATGGCAACTGAGGTCACTGTTGCGAACCAAGCGGCCCGCAATGTAGAAATCACTAGGTTGAAGGATCGGATGGCCGCGGTCCAGCAGGAAGTTAACGAGCTGAAGGCTCAGATGGATGCTGAGGCGGAGCGCCTTAAGGCAGACGCTCTTCGCCTCGAGATAGAGCAACAGTCGGCCGCGGCGGTTCAGCGGATGAGACATCAGTCCCGCTTGCCGGAGCAGTATGAAGCTAGGAATCTCTTCAACACGCCAGGAACGGGACGAAGTGTGCCTTTGGCCATAACCCGGACGGCGGAAATACCTGGGAGCCGGGCGGCGGTTCAGCGTCAAGACCCGCCACGACGGGGCCAAAACCCGCCACCGCTTTATCCGACACCGCCGGGTCATTATTCTAACCCAGCGGAGAACATGGTGGCAGCAGCAACCAGGCTTGAAATTCTGATCCCCGATGAGGCGCCTTATGCAGAAGAGATGCGGAACGCCATCGGATACCTGCGCACGGCGATGGCCCAGCAAGAGAAGTATAATTACAGCCGGAGTCGCGTGCATTCAACGCCCATCCACAGCCGTAGCTACAGCCGGCGTTATGAGTCGCCGGCGGTTTCTAGCAGCGAACGACATCATAACCCGCCGCAAGCGGATCGGGCGGCTCTGGATGCTCAGACATTGGTGGATCAGGTGAGAGCACGGCGAGAAGAGGCGGCTCAGGCAGCGGCGGCGTCTCAGGAACACACAGTCGCCCCTTCCGTTTCAGGAGGAGCGGGGTTGACTTCCAGGGCTGTGGGGGTGCCGTGTCTGGTACCGGCTCTGCGGAATGAGTGTCTGCCGAAGGATTTCAAGGGTCCTCGTAAGGTGCCCAATTACACTGCCGATTTACCTCCAGAGACCTGGGTTGAAAGTTATGAGCTAGCCATGGAGATGTTGGACGTTAGCGATGCGGTCTGCGCCAAGTATTTCATCATGATGCTGGAAGGGCCGGCTCGCACATGGTTGAAGGGTTTGCCACCCAACACCATTAACTCCTGGGCCGAGTTAAGGGCAAAATTCATCAAAAAATTTAAAGGAACATGCAAGCAGCCCATGACGATTGTGGATTTGGACCATTGTGTACAGCGTGAGGATGAGTCGGCTCATCACTGGGTCCAGCGGGTCTCTACTATCATCCACTCTTCGGAGCAGATTACGGCGGCTCAGGCGGTTTTAATTCTTGAGAAGAACTGTCACTTCACGCCTCTGAAGCAGAAGCTTGGCCGGCTCAAGCGGTCATGTCAAGACATGGGGGAGCTCATGGCGGCTCTCACCAAGTATGCAGATTCTGACAATACGAAGGACCCGGGCTCTGATGAGGAGAAATCAGGTCAGGGGAAGAAGGGTAACAATGGCAAGGGTCAATAGCCGGGTACGGCTGGAAGTAACAACGCTGGAAAGCGGAAACACCTGGAAGGTGGGTCAGAGCTAGTGGCTAATACCAACACTGGGAACTTGGGGTGCAGCGAGTTTAATACTTGCCCCCTCTTTGATGACTTATTCCAAAATTGGGGTGCAGCGAGTTGAGAACTTACCCCCTCTTTTGATGATTTTTTTCCAAATTGGGGTGCAGCGAGTTGAATACTTACCCCCTCTTTGATGACTTATTCCAAAATTGGGGTGCAGTGAGTTGAGAACTTACCCCCTCTTTTGATGATTTTTTCCAAATTGGGGTGCAGCGAGTTGAATACTTACCCCCTCTTTGATGACTTATTCCAAAATTGGGGTGCAGCGAGTTGAGAACTTACCCCCTCTTTTGATGATTTTTTTCCAAAATTGGGGTGCAGCGAGTTGAGAACTTACCCCCTCTTTTGATGATTTTTTCCAAATTGGGGTGCAGCGAGTTGAATACTTACCCCCTCTTTGATGACCTTTTTTCAAAATTGGGGTGCAGCGAGTTAGCCACTCACCCCCTCTTTTGATAACCTCTCCAATATTGGGGTGCAGCGAGTTGGCCACTTACCCCCTTTTTGGATGACTTGTAAGAGCAGAGAACATCATACATCATGCATTGCATCATGCATCGTGCATTGCATCATACGTCATGCATTGCATCATACATCACACTTACATATCATTCCGGTTTTGACAAGCCGGGTCAAGGAAAGATTATGAAACAAGACCCAAGACCATGAAAGACATCTCCGGGTTGTGCTGTTATAAGCCGCCCTTACAACAATACAGAAGTTTTCTGTCTTGTTTATTTTGCAGGTGTTATCTTTTTTGATAAGCCGCCATGGACCTTGAAAGCATGGTTGAGAGTAAGAGCATATGAAAGATATCATTGTAGCAAGACTATTCAAAAAGGGTTATACGCACACGAAGGCATGACTCAGGCATTTCAGATGTCTCTACAGCTATTACAAAAGCTCCCCATGGAGTACAAGACAAGGCAAGATTAAAGTTTTTTACAAAAGACAGCCTTGGCGGCTCAGACAGGCCGAGTTATCAGTTTCAGCCGAAAGTACAGCTCGCTGGCTCGTCATCCTTCGCCGGGTCTTCAACCTCTTCGATCTGAAGATTGTCGACATCCCAGTTGCAGCGTGTTAAGGCCTCAAATTGGGTCTGGTCGAAGAAGGGAGATGCATCAAGGTCAAGAGCGAAGAGCTGCTTACGACGTGCGGGAGTCAGGCTCCTCGATTCAAAGGTTGGGCCGCGCACGCGTTTGTTTTTCGCGTCATAAGCCGCCTGGTATGTGGAAAGGTCTAACTCATTGGCAAGACTTGAGGCCAGCACCCGGGAATCTTTCATACATTTGACGTAGTCGGCTTCTGTGAAATCTGAGCCGTCGACCTTTTTGGCTGGGAACCCGTCCGTCATTTCCGCTGTAGTTAACTCCGGGGCAAAAGCAAGACACCGGCTTAAAGCAGCAATGGCTCCCTGCCTGGCGGCTGACCGTTTGAGTTCTCCAACCTGTTTGGGCAGGGTGGATAGAAGTTCTATCACCCCCTTCATATGCTTTGGGAGGCATTTCTCGGTCAGCATCGCCTTCATGGTGCAGAGGGTCCCGCAATATAACTGTTCGGTTAAGGAGTAGATGGCTTTCAGCTTAATCACGCTGTCAGAAGCGAGTTGGCGGCTCCGTTCACCTGCAAGATAGTCAAGTATTATAAGCCACCTGTATGAGTTATTCAACAAGACAAGGTAATTTTCAAGTGCTTGGCACTTACCAAAGATCGCAGAGGTCATTCTGGAGATATAGTCTTTGAGAGTTTGTAGCTCATCGGACACAACCTTAAGCCGGCTTTCAGTGTCGTTGGCTCGTTGGGTTATAGCAGCTTTTTCCGCCTCAGTTGTCTTCTGATAAGCAGCGAGTTCAGCCCGGGTTTTCTCCAGCTTTGTCACGGCAACTCGCCATTTATTGTCCGCCTCAGCCCTGGCGGCTTGTTGCACAGTGAAATTCGACTCAGCAGTTGCTAAAGCTTCCTGCGTTACGCAAAAGACAGTTTCAAACGTTTTCAGTCAGGATATGATTCGCACATTGGTGAAACTATTGTGTTATAAGTCTCAAGCAGATTGCAAGCAATATACTTGACACTTGGGGGCTAATGCCTGTGTTTTTCTCTAAGTCTACATGGCAGTCCCGGCTCATCTTTGTTAAAGTTAAGCCGACACTTGGGGGCTACACAGAGCTCTCCAAAGTTTACAATGGAGTTCTGGCTCATCGTCATGACCCGAACTCGGGGGCTACACTTGGATCAACCCTTTCAACTAAGTACCGGCTCAATATCAGTATTAACCCGATACTTGGGGGCTACAGGTATTATAATTTGAAGTATGACAAGAAGTATAAGACCCGGTCTACTATTTTGCAAGACTAAACCGGATCTTGGGGGCTACATAAGGGTATAAGGAAAGCAAGAAAGGAGCAGTACCTCAAATTTGGACTTCATAAGGCTAACAAGTTTTCACTCCATGTTGTGGCTTGCGCTGAGGCGATTTAAATATCCGGCATGAAGATCATCTGTAGACATCTTTTCCAACGAAGGCAATGCAAAGTCGAATCTTTCTGGCGAGTTCTCTTTAGCCTCGCCGGTGTGTCTTGTCAGCACATGAGAGGTCGATTGATAACCCGCCCCAGTAAGAGTGACGTTTTTGGTAGCTGGAGAGCTCGGCGTTTGGAAGTCAGTTCATGGAGGGCTCGTAGGAGCGACCGTATCATGAACAGCCGGCTCGTGGGGCTGAGGATCATCGGCAGGTGTTTCTTTTATAGCTTCTATAGGCTCAGCATGAGGTACAGGGGAAGCTGGCTTGGATTTCTCCGGCTCTTGGACAGTGGGGGCGGCTTCAGACCCGCCGGTTTTCTTCCGCTTCGCTTGAGCCCTAGAGAGCAAAAACAATTGTCAAATAAAAGACAAGATTGAAGAAAAATATAGTGCAAAGGAAAAATGCATACTCTGGGTTGATTCTCAATGGAGGCAGCTTAGTGGCCGTTGAGTCGCCAGACGAAGGGGGCGAGTCCTGGAAAAGTTACAGTTCTTCAGGTAAAGCAAGGTTGCAAGACAAGACTGTTAAGATGATCAGACTTGGGTAAAAAGTACCTCTGCAGGACGCTTCCGGGAAGCCGGGGAGTTGGGTAAGCCACCCATCAGCTTCCCAGAGCCGGCACTCCGGGTCTGACGCCTGGAGGTGTGCTGTTGCTTTTTCAAAAGAAAATGGCAGTCCAAGTAAGCAAGAGGATGAGAGAATGGGACTTTTCGGATAACCCGCCGTTTCTTCTTTGGGGGAGAATTTTCTAAATCGGAGGAAATATTGATTACCTCAGGAGCGTCCACACGGCTGGTCTCTGGTTCAACCTGTGAAATAAATATCATCAGTAAGCTGTATAAAGAGACGGTCAGAAGAAGTCAAGCTTTACCTCTGAATCGTTAGACTCAGGAATGGAGGAGGCGGTGGTTTACCCGCCCTGGGCTTCCTCACGGGCGGGTTGAGTTTTTTCTTCCAGAAATCCGAGCCGGCCTGCGCACAAGCCGCCAAAGAGGTTAAAAGATGCAAATTAAAACGAGCAAGACAAAGATTGTAAGGTTTCCAGAAGTTTTTCTTACAGGCGGAGCCGGGTTCTGGGCATAGAAGGGTCTCAGCCCAATTTTATCACAAATTTCCTGTTTTTCGCCGAGAAGATTTTTAACGCTATTGCTGATTTCCTGTTGTGACAATTGGGCGTTTGAGAAGCAGAGGGGGTCATTGGGTTCACCCGTGTATTCAAACATAAGCCGGTCACGCCGGCTCAGGGGCGATATTTGCCAACTGACCCAGCAGCGGGTCAGGTCGACACCAGTTAATCCGTTTGCAATCAAAGCTTTGATCTTGGCAATGGAAGGGGCATACTTCGCTCTTTCAGTAGTGGATAGCCTGTCGGGAAGTTCTCCGGAGCTGGGAAGCCGGGTAGGGCGGTAACCCGGCAGCGGATTTTCACCCTCCGGAGAAGTGTCTTTGCAATAAAACCAGGTCCTGTTCCAGTTCTTAGGATGACTTGGCAGGGAAGCAGATGGGTAAGACACATCTCTCCGCCTCTGGATAGTCACGCCGCCGAGTTCCAGACTTGAACCGCCTGCTTTCTCAGTTTGGCGGTTGATATAATGGTAATCACGAAAAATGTCCGCAGAAGGTTCTTCTTGCAGATACACCTCCCTCAAGACATGGAATTGGCAGATATTGGTGACTGAATTGGGGCCTATGTCCTGAGGGTGAAGCTTAAAAAAGTGCAGAACATCTCGGAAGAATTTAGACCCGGGCGGGCTGAAGCCACGGACGAGGTGGTCAGCGAAAACAACGACTTCTCCATCTTGAGGTCTGGGTCTTTTCTCTAACCCGGGAGCCCGCCACTGAATGACGTCCCGAGCCGGTAACACGCCTATCTTCACATAGTCTACCAGTAGATCTTCGGTAACTCCGGATTGGACCCAGTCACAAGACGATGTTGCGCTTGACATATTGGCGGGTTAAGTGCTGAAATTTAAAAGCCAGAGGTATGTTGGCTGGTTAAGTGAAAGAAGCAATAGTCAAACTTTATGGCGAGTTACAAACATATGTGCTAAGCCGCCCGAAAGATCAATGGCGGGTCAGTCGTCAGTACCCCCAAGATGGCCCAAGATTTCACTAAGTATGGGACAAACAGATTTCACAATCTGCGGCAACATTTTTGGATCTACGAGCGGTTCGGAAAGGGGGAAAAACACTAACCCTAGCAGACAGTGGAAGAACAGATAGATCAGGGACTCGCTAATGCTGAAGCAGAATCAATCCGTACAAGATACAAAGGGGGAGCTGATCACTACCGCAATGTATTTTGACTCGATTTGAATTAAAATACCGTTCCTAGCCCTAAGAACGCGAAGAACAGGGATGAACTCCGGCGAGCTCCATGAACAGTACAGATCTAATGCGAGTCCAGGGAGAGGTAGAAGCTTTACCTTGATGATTCGAGGGAAGAGCGGAGGAGCACCGCGGTTCTCTGGTCCCGATTGGGTTGGTGTAGTGGCCCATTTCGAGTTCGCTGGAGAGGAGCGACGGTGGCGGGGCTGTTTGCTACAGTAGTTGCGACGGTGTCGGGAGGAGGAAGAAGAAGTGACAGGGTAAAGGAGCGACCCTGTGCCCATTTATAAGGGTAGGTGGGGTAGTGAAACGGCAGGCCCGGAGATCGAGGAGGCGATATAGTTATCATGGCTGAGATGGCGCCTCGTTTCTCGGATGGCGGGTAAATGAAAGATTCATTGTGATGTCACTGTTGGATATGGCGGGTTAGGGAAGACCAGTCAAAGTTGCAGTTCCAGAAGACCCGCAGAAGACTCGCCAACTGAAGAATTTAAATTGACATGAACAGGTTCAAATCAATTTGGGGCCTAATATTGGGGATATAACCCCGCGGTTAACCCTGTTGGCGACTCATAGTGCAAGAGCCTAAGCCGGCCCAGGAAGGCAAGGCGTGAAGACGACAACTTACAGATGGGCCAGTCGAAGGCCTAAAGCCTGGTGGCGACTCAAGGCCCGAAAGGGTAAACCGCCATGTGAAGACTTATCTTGTAAGACTAGGAAAGTAGAACCTGGGTCGGTTACGTTGTGTAACCCGACCCGGATTCTTGGAAGCCCAGGGCCTATACCTATGTATATAAAGGTGAGCCCCTGCGGCGGGTAAAAGGGGGTTAAGAAAGACAGACAAGCCTTACGGCGAGAGAGATCAAGCAATTGAGAGTTAGGGCAAGCAAGCCGCCCCTTGTACTTGATATACCAGTTAATACAGCTTAAGCAGGACGTAGGCTTTCACCTCCACCGTGAGGGGCCGAACCTGGGTAAAACCGTGTCCCTTGTCCCGCTTAACCCCTTTGAGTCCACTTCCATGGCGTTGACTCCGAACCTAAGCCTTCGGGCATCTGCCGTGACAAAACCACGACACCATCCCATCTGAAGCATATCACCTACGCTGACAAAGGAAAAAAGCAAGGTATTGGGTCTAGGTAAGGTTGCAATCTCGAAGGAACGGCACATGGATAAAGTAGTGCTTGTCGAATCCCTTGGATTCAACCTCATGTATGTCTCAATGCTTTGTGATCTTGATATGGTTGTCATCTTTGGCAAATATCGTTGTGTTGTTGTCATGGAATCTGACAAATCCAAAGTCTTCGAAGGCTTTAGGAGAGGAGACTTGTATATTGTTGATTTCTCTACAGGTCCATAGCCGGCCACATGCCTACTAGCAAAAGCTTCAGAAGGCTGGCTATGGCATCGACGACTCGGACACGCTGGCATGAGGAACTTGCACACGCTCGCGAAGAAGAAGCGCGTCATTGGCATTGAGGGTGTCAAATTCCTCAAGGATCACTTGATTGGGGCTTGTGAGTCTGGAAAGATGACCAGATCCAAGCCTCCCTCCAAGACTATCATGACTACCACTCGTCCTTTTGAATTGCTTCATATGGATCTCTTTGGTCCCACACTCACTATGCCACACTAACAAATACTCCATGCTTATATGGCTTTGTCATTGTTGATGATTTCTCTCATTATACTTGGGTGCACCTTATCTTGTATAAATCTGAAGTGCAGAATGTCTTCAGACGATTCTCTTCAAGGGCCTCGACGAATTTCGGCGTTAAGATCAAGCATATCAGGAGTGATAATGGGACAGAGTTCAAGAACACTGGTCTTGATGATTATCTTGATGAACTTGGTATTACTCATGAGCTATCTGCCCCTTATACTCCTCAGCAGAATGGTGTCGTGGAGTGCAAGAACAGAACTCTTGTTGAGATGGCTCGCACCATGCTTGAAGAATAGAAAGACCCCTCGCCGCTTCTGGCTTGAGGCAATCAATACTGCTTGGCACATAATCAACAGAGTATATCTTCACAAATTCCTAAAGAAGACTTCGTATGAACTCCTCATTGAAAAGAAACCCAATGTGAGTTATTTCAAAGTCTTCGGTGCAAAATGTTGGATTAGAGATCCTCATCATAGTTCTAAGTTTGCACCGAAAGCACATGAAGGTTTTATGCTTGGTTACGAAAAGGACTCGCACACTTACATAATCTTCAACACCTATCACAACAAGGTTGTTGAAACTGTAGATGTGCGGTTTGATGAAACTAATGGCTCGCAAAGTAAGCACCTAATGAGGACATCCCTACTAATGTTACACCCACATCCCCACCAACTACACATATTGGACCAGTTACTAGAGCCCGCGCACGCCAACTAAATTATCAGGTACTCTTGTTTCTTGGAAAGCCTTCTAATGTTCGTGAACATATGATGCTGCCTATATTAGATACTTTTGTTTTACTTATGAATGAAGGACCTAGCATGGACAAGAAGGATGGCCATTGGAGCGGGATAATGCATGGAGAAGAAGGTGCGCGCGCGGGAAGGAACAATGGACTTTCCAGTGGTGATTTTCGCACTTTGAAGCCACCATAAGGAGTTCTTGGAGGCTTGGACGAAATATACAACATGACACTTCATAAATTTTGTTCATAGGCTATTATAGGTGCTGCGTCACCTTATTTTCGGGTCAGGCCCATGTAATTTCAAAATACCATATTATAGGATGTTTTTAGAGTCCGTATGTGTGGGGAAACTGAGTTAGGGCTGGTTTCGGACTCCTCCTCCAAGGGGCCACAAAATCCCCCTCTATTCCCCCATTTATACAGCCCTTAGGGCGCCGTTTTAGACTTGGGTTTTGTTTAGATTACAAGTTCGCCATAGCTGCAACTTCGCGTCCTTCGTTTGTGTTCCACGACCAGTCCAAGACGTCACAGAACCCCACTTTCATTAATAAAGCTTTCCTCTTATATTCGCAATATCCAGATTGCAATTTTAGTTTCTTACTTGTTCTTCGTTTGCATACAGGAAATAGACCCTCGTGGTCAGGTTGATCGTGCTCCGGCGTGGTCAATAACCTCTCGGAGTTGGTTTAGCGATTGCTAAGCGCGACGTCTTCGCACGTTCGTAGTCGAATCGTCAAAGTCTACTCCACCAAAAACGATAGCCACCATCTCATCGAAAGACAGGGACAACCTTGCCTCTATCAGCACCTGCCTCCTGTGCTAGATGAAATGTCTCCTGAGGAATCCATTAGGTTCAAGGCCACTAAAGATGTGATCCCTACTGAAGAAGATCTACCCACTGAAGAAGTTGTATCTAATACTGAAGATATTCATGCTGATTCACCTAAAGAAAATGGTGATGAAGAAAATGCTCAGCCTCAACAAAGTCTTCAACCTGCTCATCCAAGAGTTGCAAATGAAGTGCAGATTGAGAAAATCCTCGACGACATCAATGCACCAGGTCCACTCACTCGCTCAAGAGCTACTAATTTGTCTAACTTTTGTGGGCATTTTGCTTTTGTCTCTATCACAAAGCCCACCAAAGTTGATGAAGCCTTCTTGGAGCCTGAGTGGATTCAAGACATGCAAGAGGAATTGCATCAATTCAAGCTCAACAACGTGTGGGAACTTGTCAACCGCCCAGATCCTCGCAAGCACAATGTCATAGGTACCAAGTGGATCTACCGCAACAAAAAGACGAACTTGGTCAGGTAGTGAGGAATAAGGCCCGTCTTGTAGCACAGGGCTACACACAGGTTGAGGGAATTGACTTTGATGAAACTTTTGCACCTGTTGCTAGACTTGAAGTTATTCGCATAGTGCTAGCTTATGCTAACCATCACAATATCATCTTGTATGAAATGGATGTGAAAAGTGCATTCCTCAATGGTAAGCTTGAGGAAGAAGTATATGTTGCTCAACCCCTAGGTTTTGAAGATCCTAAGCATCCTGACAAAGTCTTCAGACTTAATAAGGCTCTCTATGGCCTCAAGCAAGCCCCTAGGGCGTAGTATGACACTCTGAAGGAATTCCTCATGAAGAAAGGCTTCAAACCCGGTTCACTTGACCCAACTCTTTTCACAAATTCAAATGATGATGAATTATTTATGTGCCAAATATATGTGGACGATATTATCTTTGGATGTACTGACAAACGTTACAGTGACGAATTTGCCTATATGCTGAGTGAAGAATATCAAATGTCTATGATGGGAGAGCTCAAATTCTTCCTAAGGCTTCAAATTCGTCAACAATGCAATGGCATCTTCATCTCTCAAGAGAAATACCTTAAGGATGTCCTGAAGAAATATTGCATGCAGGATTGCAAAGGCGTCAAGATTCCTATGCCCACAACTGGTCAACTCTGCACTGACGAAAATGGTAAAGATTTCGACCAGAAGGTATATCGCTCCATGATTGGCTTCTTATTGTATCTATGTAAATCTAGGCCAGATATTATGCTTAGTGTTTGCATGTATGCCCGTTTTCAAGCAACACCGAAGGAATCACACCATAAGGTTGTGAAGCATATTCTTCGATATCTAGCTCACACACCAACAATAGGATTATGGTACCCCAAGGGCTGAGATCTTGACATCATTGGATATTTTGATTCTGATTATGCTGGTGATCGTGTGTACCGCAAGTCAACATCAGGCACATGTCATTTCCTCGGACGATCCTTAGTCTGTTGGTCCTCAAAGAAGAAGAACTGCCTATCACTATCTACTATTGAACCTGAGTACATTGTTGCTGGTTCCTGTTGTGCTCAATTGCTATGGATGAAGCAAACCCTCAAGGACTACGGCATTAACGTGAAGAATGTCCCTCTCTACTGCGACTACGAGAGTGCCATCAAGATTGCTCACAACCTAGTTCAGCACTCAAAGACCAAGCACATCCTGATTCGTCATCATTTTCTTCGTGACCATGTGTTGAAGGGTGATATCTTCATCGACCACGTGAAGACTGAAGAACAACTGGCTGATATCTTCACAAAGCCCTTGGATGAGAAGAGATTTTGCAAGTTACGGTGTGATCTAAATATCTTAGAATCTTCGAATGTTCTTTCAAAGGACACACATCCTAACACTTATGCAAAATTGATGACTTTGATGTACAACACACGAAGTAACGTTTTTCTTCAATCAATGAAGACTAACTCTCTAAGTGTGAAGAAATTAATGAAGAATTTGATTCTCAGAGCCCTACGACTATTGTACGCGGTGTCTGCAATCATCATTCTTATAAGGTGGGTCACGCCACCACAATAGTTGAAATTCTTCAACATTGTTTCGTCATTTTGCAAATTCATCAAAATTTTCAAATTCCTCTAGTTTGCAAATTCCTCAAGATTTCAAATTCTTCAAACTTTGCATCTAATGTTCTTCATATGTGTTTTTCTTCATTGACTATATATATATATATATATATATATATATATTTGAGTTTTTCAATGTCCTCAACAACATTCACTTCTTTCTAATTCTTTAAGTTGATTTTCTTCTAAGTGAATGTGATTGGACCCGCTCCCCCTCTATGCTAAACTCAACCCAGTCTGTTCACAAATTCTTCATATGTGTTCTGTTTGAAACCCGTTCAAAATCTTCATTGTGTCCTTGTCAGCTGAAGAATTTGCGAACGAAACTTTAAAATATTCAATTTCGATTTTTGGCGGTTGCCGCTCAAACTGATTCCAATTCCCACGACTGGATAACCCACGATCCTCCACTATCTCCACCTCTCACTACGTGGGTGACACATGTCGCCAGGATATCAAGGGTCAGGGGTAAGAATGTCCAAAATCTTCGGACATTCAGTTTTCACCTCCGCTATAAATACCTCTTCCCCTTCACTTCTCAAAGTTACTCCTCTTGCTTTCACCCTGTCGCTCTCGAGCTCAGACCTAGCGCCGCCGCTAAAATCTCATCGTCGCTGGAGAGGAAGAGCTTCACTGCCTCGATCTCCCCGTCGTCGTACTCGCATCGGCCGTGGAAATCTTCACTCCGCCGCCGTTGTAGCTGTCTTCCATCGCCAAGTTAGGGCGTGGGAGATCTGAACTGACAAACTTCTCAGTTCCTACTCCCAGTTCGTCGTGTTCTTCACCAGGGTAGTTAAAATCTAATTTTACTGCCCTATTTTGATCCTTATGATTTCCACAAAATCCTCAAATGGTGTTTATTCTTCAGCAATCCATCTCTTAAGCACCAAACAAACTCCCTCTCTTGATATATTTCTCTAAGTTATGATTTTCTTCAAGATTCCTCAATTATGTGGATCTTCAATCTGCACAACTCTGGAACCTAAGTCAAGAACATTTAGTGAAATTCTTCAAAGACATCTATGGTCAAATTCCTCAAACATGATAATATTTGCAAAATTTCTGAGAACACATATGACCTCTTCAAATTCTTCGCACCTATACTTTGTTCATAGTTACAAAATGTCTCCTGATGAATCTCTAGGTTCTCATCAACTTAACTCATTTGCAGCATTCCTTGAAGAAAAATTGCATACATCCTCAGAATCATCAAAAGTTCAAATTCCTCAGCCGAAGAAAATGGCAGATGGGACAAGACCTCAGAAAGGAGGAACGAAGCTAGAATCCAATACTTCTTTTGAGATTCGGGAAGAAATATACCTAGAGTGTTGTACCCCTGATGAAGCAACATATGGCAAGGAAACAAAAGAAACGTGAAAAATTCACATTCAAAAGATTGAGCGGAGATGGGCAAGGGACTGGAGAGAATATCTCTATGTTACACCTAAATACATGAAAAAATTCGCTCTGAACCCTCCCTGCCGAAGACTACCATTGGCTGAAGGCTAGGTACCTGACCCCACTAGCATCATGAGTGGTGAAGACTTTCCCCAGGAGTGGGCAAAGCGTCAAGCCAAATTGGCGAAAACTGCCAAAGAGGCAGTGAGGAAATTCAATGAGGACTCTGCTGCTGCTGCATCTGCTGGAGCCACTGCTAGTGAAAGTGCCCCGAAGAAGATCTTGAAGAAGAAATTAGCAATAAAACCAAAGTGCTCAAGACAAATGCCCTCATGACCAAGTTCTTCAGAGCAAATTCCTTAGGAAACTTCATCAAGGGCTCCTGCAATGCCCTCAGTGGCTGCACAATATTCAGCTGCAGGTGCCAAGTCCTCAACACCATTGCACCTTGCAACGTGCCAGAGGACTGCTGGTTTTTCTATTGCTTCAGGGGCATCTGAAACTTCCTCAACCAAAGCACATTCTTCAAGCAGTACCACTTTGCTGAAACTGAAAGCTACTGCTCGATGAGGCAGGAGGCCAAGTCCTCATCAGAAGAAAGTGATATTCCGAGTTCCCTGAGAACTGAGGATGATGAAGCTGATGACGATGAACTTGTTGAAATCGTCAGAAACAAACAAGAATAAGTGGCTCAGGCAAAGGGCACTCAAATTTCTCTTCTGCTCGATCCAAGGACTGTGCTAGACTTCATTGATATCTGGCAAAACGATCCTAACACTCCCATTGATGACTTGAAGCTGCCTCCTGGTGCAAGTCATGTCCTCACTGCTTTCATTGGTGAATAAAAATGGAAGTATGCAAAGGCCAGAAAGGCGAAGAAGGCTCAGTACAAGAAAGAGCGCTTCATGAAGAACAATGTTCTCAACCTGACGCGCGAATAGCTTATCTCTGTCCAAAAGGACATCAAAGGCCTCAGTGGTGAATTTGACCGGTACTATGCTGATTGGAAGGGAGCCAAGGTCTGATTTGTCAATATGGCTGATAAAGTCATCAAAGACCACAACACCAGGGTTGCAGCTCGCTCGCAACCACAAAATCCTCAGGCTAGCTCTTCTGCTCAGCCTGCTGAAGAAACCACAAGTGTAGCTGAAGAAATTCTGGCTATTGTAGAAATTCCCAGGGCAACTCCCAATGTTGCGCCTAGAAAAATTGCCAGGCCAGCTGAAGAAGCCGCTGCGCCTGATGAATCTGCCAGGGCAACTGCATCAGTTGCGCCTGAAGTAACTGCTCCACCTTCACCTCAAGCTCCCCCAACCAATTCCTCAAAGGTGAAGAAAGTGACTCTTCCTTCTGCATCAGAAGTGAAGAAAACAAAAGCTGCGGAGAAGGAAGCACTAAAAATAAAAGCATCAACATCTGCAGAATCCTCAGGTACAAAAAGATTGAAGACTTTGCCAAGTTCTTCAACTGAACCTATTGATGCAACTCCTATCTCTGCTGTATTAAACTGAACCTATTGATGCAAGTCCTAGTTTATTAAATAGTGGTATTTGGTGAGGACTATCAAATTCCAGATGATGATGGTGAAGAAGATCACTCTGCTGCTTCCATAGAGCAGATTGATGAAGAAATTGTTGTTGAAGACTTAACTTCAACTCCACTGGTATCATCGCCCGGCCAGTTCACAGCTAAAGAGGTGGGTGTTGAAGAAATTGAAGAGGATGTGGACATTGGTAGTACCACTCCGGTTATAAATGATGAATATTGGGAAGCTGCACACCCCAATTCTCCACTTACCACCCCTCTTACACAAGTTCCTTAGTCACCTGCTCGGACTGAAGAAATTGCCACTAGGTCAGAGGGATGTCCAACTCCTCTCAAGTCTATTCCTGAAGAAATTCATGCTGCATCAGCTGAAGAAGTTCAAACCCAGACTTTTGCTGAAGAAACTGTAAAACAAGTTCCTCGGTCTGGAGAAGCTGTTTTCATGCCAAGGGCGATTGGGGGACGCTACAAACCAAATCTTCAGCCCAAGCCCTCATTCCCCTCCTAAAGCTCAAAGCGTCCTAAATTCCTCAAGGAGAACTTTTATGATGAACATCATTTCTTCACGGGTACAAATATGTATAATACTCCGAGGATTAGACACAAGCGATTCTGGACTGCCACTCATGCCAACTTCTATGGTGTCGTGCTATTTGATAAGGACAAAATCTTCGAGCACCGTCAAATTCCTCATGTAGATATGGAGAACATTCCATGTTTTTCCCCAGTACTGAATGTTCTTCATGAAGCCAGACTGCTGCCCTTCTGTGTTGATATTTGTGACTGGAATGAAGAACTCATTCTTCAATTCTATGCTACACTACACATCTCAGGTGATGCACAAGATGTCAACACATGGGTACTTGACTGGATGAGTAATGACACTCATTATACTGCTCCAGCAACAGAATTGCTTCCTGTGGTCAGAGTCAATATTCCATCAGAAGGCGCAAGATGCATCTATGAAGAACCTGAGCTTCCAAATCATCTCATGCAAGTACTGATGAAGCCTTTGGCGCCTGGCCAAGCTCCCAGAACCACTTTTCTGGTGAAGGATTTGCTCTATGTGCCACGAACGGTGCATTGCATCTTGACCAAAACACTCAGCCCCATCAAAGGTCATAACTCTGACGAAGAAGATGTGGTTGGCATCATGAAGAATCTACTCTTCAATATCATTCATGGATTCCAATTAGTATGCATGATTTCTTCATGAGGACTTTGGCCAACATTGCCTTATCACCGTTTGAGCTGAAGTCATATGCTCCCTGGATAATGAAATTCATCAGGGCAAGATCCTCAATTCCGTATCAAGCTGATTTTCAAAATCATTTCAGTTTCCTACCCCCAATTGAAGTCCTCAAGAATACATTTTCCTCAGTTGAAGGAAAGGGCAAAACTGTTATTGATGAAGGATCTCGCCCTCTAAATGGTCAATTTCGTCAAGCTGCTTCATTCTCTACAAATGAAGATATAGCATCTCAAGACTCTGCATCAAGAGACACAGCACAAAATCCTCAAGAAACAACCCCCAGAGTGATGAACGATCAGGAACTTCTTCTCAGTCTTCATCAGAAGGTCGATCGGAACCACAAATGGGTAAAACGTCCGTTTGCTTCAATTCTTCGTGACATGACTGTCACACATAACTCTCTGAGGAAAAATCACTACTATCTGCATGAAGTTTTTAACCACACATGGGCATTCTGTCTCATCTCACGACTCATGAAGAACTTGTTGATATGGAATTTCAGCAGGACTTTGACTGGTCGTATCCACCCAAGAATAAATTCAAGAAGGTTCAAGTTCCTCAACTCGTGACCAGTTCATTTTCTTCATCACGCAAGACGGATGAAGCTGAGGATTTCAACGACACTGCTGCGGGCCCTGCATCAACAACCGACCCGACAACAATGCTGGCGCTCCTCCGCCAACATCAGGATGAAATTCTTCAGGGGCGTTAGTCCTCAATTTCATCCCTTTTGGTCACTTGATGACAAAGGGAGAGAAATTTGAGTTAGTCTTCAAGCGGGTCTCTATATGGGCTGTTTTTGTTTAAGTTACAACTCTCGCTCTTCTGAAGTGTTTGTTGAATGGGTTGTAAACTTAAGTCTGATGGTGGTCTGACTCTTTTTAACTGCTTTCTGCATGCCTATTTCCTCAAGTATCTTAATGCATGCATGCTGAATTTCGTCAGACACCATTTTCCATCATGCATTTAAATTTCCTCATGATATGTTAAATGCGTGTATGGATGACAAGATATAGGGGGAGATCTCCAAGATTTTATCCTGCCATGTCTAGTTGTAGTCCAAAGCAAATTCCTCAAATATGCACATCTTCAGGGGGGTTCCTCTATATCTTGCAATCAAATTCCTCAAACTCTGTACTTACACTTCATATGTTTATCCCCGTTGAAAACTTAACCCATTTGTCATCAATCACCAAAAAGGGGGAGATTGTAAGTGCATCTAGTGCCCCTTAGTGATTTTGGTTTATTGAAGACTTATATGTTAAGGGACTAATATCTGTGTGAGTGTACACAGGCTCTATAAGTCGCTGAGAAGTTTGATATATTTGAAGAATGTCGACCCCTAAAAATGAATGTCTTCAACTGAAGACTTTGAAGCTTTATTGAAGACTTTGAAATTGAAGAATCTAGTGTGACCTTGAAGATATTGATAGGAGGACTATGAAGCATGAAGACCTTGTTTTCGTAGTTTCATTTCCTTTACTTGAGTCATAGGAAACACCGTACTGTTAAAGGGGGTCGAGGTAATACTAAGGAAAAATTTCTAAGTGGTGCTCATCTCAAAGCCTACACATACCCAAAACCTTCGAGTGAAGCCTTGGAAATCTCTTGACGTTCAGTCCATTTCTTTAGTGACAGAGATGGAATTCTTCTGGTCTCTGAGGAATTCTGACTGAGGAGTTAGGATTTCGCCAATGTGAACAGACCACCTTGAGGAATATGACAGCCCTAAGGAATTTGAGAGTTCAAATCTCTAATCGTTGCTGTGCCTTGCGCCAGCTGTCCAAATTCTTATCCAGATAACAGTCATATCATTGGGGGCATTTCTGTCATATCATGTTGGGTTGCAACCTGGCTATAAATAGCAGCCCCCACAACAACTAGCTGGTTGGCTGCTTAGAGAGAGATTGACAAGTGTCATGTGAGAGCAACTCATCCTCTGAGGACTTTGCGAGAAAATCATTAGTGAGTAAAAACCCAATAACCCAAACCACCAAAACCCATAGTGATTGAGCATCACTGAAGAGATTGTTCTTGTGTGGAACCGACGCTTTTTACCTTTGAAGACTATTCATCTTCCAGACGGTTAGGCGTCATGGTCTAGAGGATCCTAGAGGAAATTGTGGATTGTCGGGTGACTGAGTTTGTGAGGCTTTAGAAGTCTACCCTGAAGACTTACCACAAGTGTTGGGCGAGGTCTGTGTGACCTTAGCTCAAGGAGAATACAGTAAGGACTGTGTGTCCTGGGACTGTGTGTCTTTTGGTTTAAATACAAGCTACTCCGAACCAGACGTACGACTATCACACCAGTTCGAACTGGGTCATCAAATCATGGTCTTCATCGAGCTCTTGGTTCTATTTCCTCATCCCTTCTATTTCCTCGAAGCACTTGTTGATGAAACTGGTCGTTACTATTTGAAGAATTTGACAGAAGACTTTCTCAATATCCTCATCTCAAATTCTGCAGTCACTTTGTCCATTGCCTGCTTATCCTGTTCACGCTACTTGTGCTATGTGTATGCTTCATTTCATCATGATGACTATGCTACTGCTATGTTTCACATGCACTAGAGTACTTATTCCGCTGCTCGTAGTTTGTCACTTAGCAAATTCCTCAACTTGTAATTCCTCAGTGACGAATTTGTAAAAATCGTCTATTCACCCCCTCTAGTCGATATAACGCACTTTCACTTGGGCATCGCGCCCCAGGAGCCTTTACCACCTCACGAAGCCCTACGCCCTCTGGCCTTGTTGGACACGCGTACCAATATACCAGCGATGACAGTAGTATGCTCGGGGGCTGGGCCCAAGCGACGTAGAGAAAAAGGCACTGTAAATAGGAAAGCAAGACCTCACGAGAAAATAACAAATTGAAGCAAAAGATTAGGATTTAAGTGTGTTACAAAATAAACTGTCTTTACGCCCCCACTGGGCCACATCATTACTGAATGAAAACAGGAAAGATAAAGGCTTAAGCAGAGGAGGCGCCGTCTTCTCCATCTGGGTCGGCCGTTGTAGGCTCGACTATTTCCTCGGAGGGCTCGGGGGCATGCACGAACCGCTTTATCAGGGCGTCCACGTGATCACGCACCTCCCTTTTGAGCTGGTTCTGGAGCTCCACGGGCAAAGGTTCCACCACACTGGCAACATCGAAGGCAGGGTCGGCGCGGGGGAGGTTGCTGAAGACGGGTGTTGCCGCCTGGCCATGAGATCACGGGCCTCATCCTCGATGACAACATCTTGCCTCGAGACCCCCGTCTTCATTGTCTCCACCACCTTGGTGAAGAAGTCGAGGTAGCCGCCATCGTACTCCGCGATGGGGAAGTCCGGGATCTCTTCGAGGAAGCAGCAAACCGCCCCGTGCGCGCGCATGGCTAGTTCGTGGAACAGCTTGACGCCCTCCACTTGCATTGTCCGTGCCTGCGAGGCGTCATCCCTGGCCTTCCGGACCACTTCGTAGATGTCACCGACCTCCGCCTGAAGTGACCCCAACTACCCCTCAGCGTCCTGGAGCTGTTCCCTAAGCTCGTCGATCTCCTTCTGAAGCTAGGCGTTCTTGTCCTTGAAGCGTGACTCCTCCTTCTACTCCAGCTTGCCGCGGTGGCTCTTCTGGAGCTCCTCTCGCTCCTTCGTGACCCTGGCATTGGCCTCTGCCTCGATCTTCTCCTCCTTATTCGCGAGCCGCGCGTTGGCCTTTGTGCGCTCCTCCTCGAAGGTGGCCTGGACGGCAAACACATGACGCTGCAGCGTCAATTGGCATTCACGCGCCACCTCCTGGTCGGAGGTGGTCCTGTTGAGCTCGCGCTCCCGGAGCGTCGTGTCCGCCTCGCGGAACGCAAGGGCCTCTTCCAGTTTGAAGAGCTCCTCCTCGTGGGAAGCAAGCTACAACTCGCGGGACGCAGCCGCCTCGTCCTGCGTCCGGAGCTCCCGCTCCCGCAGAGAAGCATGTTCCTGCACGACCCTGGTGTGGGCCTTCTCCTCCTCACACCGCTGGTCGGCCATGTCGGCCTCCCGTACGGAGTTCTCTCAGAGCTCCGCGGCATCCTGGACTGTCCTCTCACGCCTCTCCCGCAAGATGTCGTCCTGGCGGCGGCCCAACTTGAGCGCCACATCCAGCTGGCGCCAGCCGCTTGCGAGGCGTTGGCGCTCATCAATGAGCCATGCCTCTTCCGCTAGGAGGTCCGCCTCCAGCAAGTCCAAGGCCTCCCTGGCGCCTCGCAGAGCCCCGCGATGGAGCACTGCGCTACTGCTGAGCAGCGAGAGGGCCCGGTGGGATGACAACTAGACTTTCGCACCAACCATCTCCATCCGCGAGGATCCCACGCCGGCCTCCTTCAAGGGCTCCTTGTCATTGCTCCGAGCAAGGGCGGCCTCGTCCGCCGAGCGCTGGGGGCTCTGCGTGGCCTCCACATCAGCATGCGGTGGACGCGTACACCGCGGTCTTGGGGCAGTAGTCTCCGAGGCCTGTAACGCCGGCGAGGCTTGGGGGCTGGTTGTAGCACCCCCGGCTGGCGTAGATGGCTCTGGCGGGGCTGGCCCGCCAGTCCCCTCCGTCTCCATGTTGCCCTGGCACCAGCTGCCTCCGGGGGCACCAACTCCTCTGCCAAGGGCTCCACCCTTGGCTGGCTTCCTCCATCGGAGGGAGGCCAATCCTCCGATGGCGTGGGGGTCGCCTCAGTGTGTCCCGCCTCACCTTCAGGATGACAGGGAATCTCCTCGCGCCTCTCAGAAGGCGCGGGCGAGGGTGTCACTGGCGTCGAGGCCCTCTGCTTCTTGGCCACGGGATCCCAGCAGAGACCGTGGTTCATCTCCAACCCACGAAGTACACAAAGAGAAGAGCTTCAAAAAACTACAAAAATTGAACGACTTACTCGTCACTAGTGACCCAGCGCCTCTTCCGCAGCTTCCTGCTACCGCTGCCTTGGGGCCCGCTCAAGCTCCCTCCCGAGGGCACTCCCGGAGGCCTGCTGGAGGTCGTCCCAGCTACCCCTTAGCAGGCCTCCCCCTCAGGAGGCCTGGTGGTCCCGGAAGCCTCTGGGTCTTCCCCTTGCGGGGGTCTTCCTCCACGTCCTCGTCATCGTCCTTCACGCCCATAAGCTTGGAGGGGGTGACCACGAATGGGAGGTTGTCATCGGCGTTGTCACTGGCCGCGAGCAGGAGTGCTCTGCGGCCCCGCACCCACTATTGCCTGGTGCTCCCTGTGCTGACGCTTGTGGAGGGCTCAACATACTCAAGGTCGCTTGCAACGGGCACCACAAGGATGGGGTTATCGCGGGCCCCTCGTGGCCTGCGGGGATCAAGCCCCACTCGTCAAAGGCGACATCAGGGCCTGGATCTCTTCTCCGTCGCCGCGGCGTATAGAGGTTCTCCGCCCGCCGGTAGCTCATCTGGCACGGGCGCCTGTAGGCTGTCGGCGCACAGCCTGATCCTGTCCGCAAGACCATTGTACTCGCATGCGGGGTGCGAGCGCTTCTGGAGGGGCGCAATGCGCCTGCGCATGAACTCCTATGCCACCATGGCCACCATGAGGCCCGCCGCCCGCAACTCCTGCATCCTTGCGGCGATTGGCCCGAGATTCGCCTCCGTCATCTTGGAGTGCTCCCAGCCGGAGCTCTTCATGGATGGTTCGGTCGGAGACGCAAACAGGGGGCCGCACTTGCCTACCTCCATGTATACCCAGCGCGACCTGAAGTTCTTCACCTTCTTTAGAATCTTCATGTCGATGATGTGCTCTGCCATCTTGTCCACCATGTGGAAGCAGGCGCACCCCGCGCTTGGCCCCTGCTTGCACCTCATGTTGTAGAAGGTGCGAAAGAGGGCAACCAAGGGCATCACCCCCAGGATGCCCTCGCAGAAGAAGGCGAAGATGGCGAGGAGGAAGACGGGTTGGAGGTGGATAACTTGGATCTGGTAATGCTCGAAGACGACGTGGAAGAAGTCGGAGAAGGGCGGGATGTAACATCCCAAGTGCAATCCTTGCCATCTTTGTAATATTCCATGTGGGAACCTCCATGTTGTGCCCTTGTGAATTGAGTAATATTGTTTGCTTCATGACATTCCTCATGCATCTTGGCATCATGTTCATCATATCAAAGTGCATCATACTTGCTTGTCATGCTTGTGATGTGGTGATGTTGTTGTGAGTGTGTGTGTTGTGGTGTTGGTGTGCAAAACTAGTTGTGAAGCCTCTCCACAATTTCTATAAAAACTATGCCCACCTCTCTCGTTTCAAATAAATGCAACATGTGGTATTTTACTTGCTTAATAATTTCTACAAAAATGTTGCACTTCTTTTAAATATTCTGGTAATAATTGTAAACTAGCTCTCAACCTTATTTCAATATGATTGCATTTTATTTCTTTGCAAAACAGAGGCATATGCTAATTATAAGTGAATTAATTTATTTGCCTAAAAATGCCATATCTATTTTTATTAATTAGGGCATAATTATATGAGTGCAAAACTCTTTTTATTTTCTTAAGTCTCTCTGTAAAACTCCCTGATTTTAAACTGTTTGTGGCTGTTTTATTAAAAAGGAAAACCTTTTCAGTGAGAGATAGAGAGAGGGACAGCCCGCTTGGGCCTTGCCTCCTCTCCTGGCCCAGCAGCTCAGCGAGGCCGAGCGCTCCCGCAGCCCAACCGAGCCCCTCATGCGTTAGTCATCTTCCTCCTGTATGGCAGGGCATCCAGAGGCTCCACGTCGCCTAGCGCGGTGATTTGACGGCCGACGGGAACCCTAGCCTCCTATATATCGCGTCGCCGGTGCCCTAGGTCCTCCCCTCGCTCCATTTCATCCTCCTCCTTCCCCCTCCGCCATCAGGTAAGGCTAGCCTAGCCACATCAACTCCATGATCTCCATGCTCCGGCCGAGCGCAAGCTCGAGCTCGGGGTGATCCCTCTGCCGCGTCCCGTCGCCTCCGGTGCCATGGGAGCATTGCCTCCGTGGCGTCTCTTCTTTCTCGACAGCTCGAGGGAGCGCCAAGGCCTCGACCGCAGCGTCCCCGAGCCACTTCTTCCTCTTCTTCCTGGGCAGGAGCTCGCCGGGATTCATCGCCTCACCGCCGTCGATCCAGGGCGCTTCCGGCTTCGCCTTCATGTCAGAAAGACCCCTGGGTGAGCATCTCATCCATCTCCTTCCTTTCCCCCGCTTCCAGCTCCCCCTAGGCGGCGTCGTTAGCTTGCCATCGTCGCGCTCTCTGCGCCCGTGCTTCTCTGAACTTCTGTGTCAGAGGACCTTCGTACCGCATCGAGTTAGTTTGCCCGTGGGTAGTTCTCGCGCTCTTAGCCGTCTCGCGCGCTCGCCATAGTCCTCACCCCGCGCCCGCAGCGTGCCAGCCGCTCTGCATCGCGATGCCCGGCTGAGCAAAAGCTCGGGCCCGAGCTCCGCCTCCGCGCGCCGTAGAACTCCAAGCCCCGGGGATGGATTCCCCATTAGGTTCTGCAGCCCCGGCGGCCGCCGGAAGGCTTGCCGCCGTCGTCACCTCTCCCCTGTCGCCGGGCAAAGAGGTCGCCCCTTTGTTGTCTGTATTAGAGGCGCTCGCTCCCCCCCCCTTCTGTCGAGCAACTGGAAGTGGCGCAGTGATAGCGTGCCGGGGAGACGACCGAGAGGTCGCGGGTTCGAACCCCAGCTCCCCCTCCTTTTATCAGTTTATTTGTTAGGCACTGACAGTGGGCCCTGGGCCTACTGGTCATCCCCTAGGGCCCTGGTGACTATGCCATGTGGCCCTCCTTTTTTTATGTGTTTTGTCTTATTTTGTTTTTATTTGTTTCTGTGCATTTTGAGATATTTCCTTTTAAGGAAATTGCCAGATTTGGATATTCCCAAATCTGTCCAGATTCTTAGGACATGCCAAATTTGGCATATAAGTTGTTATAAGTGATACGTGATTTTTGTGAATGAAGATTGTGGGAATTTTGTCCATAGGAGCATAGTCTTGTGATATATGTTTTTGGGGTAGAAAAATCCATAGAATGCAATGGTGGCATTAGATTTAACTTTTGAGCATGTTTGCAAAAATGTTACTTTGTGATCATATGCCATTTTGTCTTTTTCCCATGAATTAATCCTTGCATCATATGATAATCTTGTCAACATGAAATATGTACATTAGTGTGTGCTCTAGCCCCTGGTAATTTTACTTGTCAGGATAGATCATGATATGAGTGGCTTTCTTGCTGTCAACATGTCACCAAAATAATGTTTCCAAATGCTCAAATACTTCTAAGTGTTGAAATCTGTTATTTTGTTGCCATGTTATGTAGAAGATTCCCATGTATATGTTGCTCCTTGGAGTTGGCACCATGGTATGCATTGTTGTGCTTGTCATCCTCTGTAAATGTGTGCCAAGATCTTGTGGATTAAGCTATTGCATCTCATATAAAACTTGCTGTAAACATGTTATTCTGTTAAGAAGTGCCCTGTTTGCCCCTTGTTAAATTTCAATAAGTTTGTGAATCTGCTATTTCCAATATGTCATATTGTGAGGATGGTAGCCATGGATATATGCATATTTTCGTTTGGTCATAATGTAGTTGATTGAAGTACATGTTACCGTCTATCAACCTGTTAATTTTCATGCCATGAAAGTTCCTATAGCATGTATAAAAGTTGCTGTTAAGATGTCATCATGTTAACTCGGATTCTACAAAACTGGAATTTTCACAAAGTCCCTGAAAACGGTTTCAACATGCCATCTTGTGAGCTCATTTGCCAATGATCCATGCCTCCGTTCATGTTCCTGTTAATAGATGAATTGTTAAGCATGATGTATACTTCATGTCCAAGCCTTGGTTGTCATTTGAAACTTGCTGTAGCTCTGGTTATGGGTGTTGCAAGATGACATGTTGCTGTTAGTGGACAGATTGTGTGTTTGAATGTTTTGTGACTTGTGGGAGCTATACTTCATTGTTTTGCTTGTTCTTTAGCTCTATTCTTGCTAGATTTTCATTTACAATCCATTGGAATCCTTGGAATACCAAGGAATGTCCCATGGCTCCCTCATCTTTGTTTTTGTCTCCGTGAACGTTCGTACCTTGCCGTGAGTGTACCGTGAGCTACGTTACTCCGTTTGCAACGTTCTACATATGCATTTGCATCATTTTAACATGGAGCATTCATATTTGCATGATCAAGCATGTTCAAATAACTAATATTGAGTTTCTGTCTAGAATACTAAAGAACTTAATAAATGCATGAGAAACATGACTAGCTTAGGGTTGCCATGTTAAATACTTCATATGGTTCATGCATCATCTTGATTGTGCATTGCACTTTGTTTGTCTGTTTATTTGGTGTTGTTTCTCTTTGGGTAGACGCTAGTGTCAAGCCTGAGTACGAGGATCCCGGAGAGTACAACTACGAGGACCCAGCTCTTTGTCCCTCTGAAGACCCAACAGGCAATATGATCATACCCGGATCTCGACACTATTTTTGCTATGCTAGATGTCTCGCTTCTACCGTTATGTTTCGTTACCTACCACTTAAACTGTCAGCCTCCTAAATTGCCATGAAAGCCTCTAACCCCTCCACGTCCTAGCAAAACATTGTTTGGCTACGTTACCGCTGCTCAGCCCTTATCTTATAGCGTTGCTAGTTGTAGGTGCAAGATGTTTCCATGTGCCAACATGGATATCTGTAGATATCACTTTATTTACTGTTATTTAAATTATTGCACATATATATCTGGCAGCGGTGGAAGGCTTGGCCTTCTGGCCGATGTTTCGTACCACTTTTGCCACACTAGTTCCGAGTACCGGTGTTATGTTCCATATTTTCCGCTCCTAACATGCTCGGGGTTGTTATGGGGACCCCCTTAATCGTTTGTTTTAGATTAAAGCTTGTTTGGCAAGACGCAACTTTGGTACTACATTTGCTAAACAACTTAATAAAATTGCATAGTGCATAGCTACCCCGAGGATAATTAAACAACAACCCGGGCCAGTGCTCCTCATGAGTGTTGGTCCAACCTGGGCTGCCTGTGGGGCCGCCTCGAGGAAACTCAGGGATTGGTTTTCCCCGTAGCTAGTCCCATCTGGTCGTGTCCTAAGAACGAGATACGCGGCTCCTATCGGGTTCGTCGACACGTCGAGCAGTCTTGCTGGACTAGTTTTACCTTTCTCGAATGTCTTGCACGAGGAATTCCGAGGATACTTCGGGCTATCTCGAGGTTGAGGCTTTCCAATGGAATTTCCTAGGAGATCACGAGATTCGTGGTCGAGGTTGTTCTCACGGTGTGTGGTTAGTTTGTGATGGATGAGTTGGAGCACCGCTGCAGGGTTAAATCTTTTCGAGAAGTCATGCCCGCGGTTATGTAGCAACATGGAAATTTGTTTAACACCCGGTTATACTGTGTGCGTAACCGTGACTGTCTCTGCTCGTGAACATGAACCGAGAGAGAACACGGTGGGGTTATGTTTGACGAAAGTAGGTGTTCAGAATCACTTAGTGATCATGCAAGTTTACGAACGTCATGCGTAGGCCACCATATTTACATTCATGTTCTCGTAAGTTAGCCACCAAATACATGCTTAGTGCTTACTGCAGCCTCACCACTTAACCATTCCTCACCTACTGGCTTACATAGTCTCGGTACCCGGGTTTTGAGATTGCTGAGTCCTTGTGGCTCACAGATTACAACAATACAGGTACAGATGTTGACGAGTACGTGCCAGATGATGTGTCTCATCTCCAGTGGGAGTACGATGAAGAACGTAGGCGTATGTACGTTACATATCCTGATGAGTAGGGGAGCTTCGTGGTGGTGTTCCCGGGATAGCAAGACAGTTTTCATTGCTTCTTTTATCGTTTGATTTCGTCCGTAGCCAGACCTGTCTTCTGGATGAATGTATAAATAATTGTGTGGACTTGTAAGATAGTTTGTGGCGAGTGTAAGCCAACTCATATACTCATCTCTTCCTACATGTATGCAATGATTTCTGTACTTGCGAAATGACGAGATGCGCTTCTATCCCCGTCGAGGCCCTCGTGCCTTAATAGGGATATGACCGCATCTTGGGCGTGACAAGTTGGTAATCAGAGCCATACTGACTATAGGAGCCCCTTGCTTGATAGAACTTGGCCGAGTCGAGTCTAGTGAAAAACTATTTTGAGTCTAGTTATATCGGAGAGTAGGTTACTTTTACTCCTCTTCTATACTCTGGTGAGGAATTACAACTGAGGAATTTTAATTCTACTCCTATTGTCGCTCAAAAAAAAATTAGGATCACACGAGTATTTTGGAGCCTCTATGATAACGATGTGACGGGAATTCTGTTCTTGGTGCCTCCCGTACGTATGGATTGGACCGAGGGAATAGAGCTCCAGGGGATTCTTGACACATCGTTATCGTTCAGTTTCCTTCGTACTTAAGAACGCGGATGTTCAAAATTGCTTCAATACTATTCGTGGTGCGAAGAGTGTGGCGGCACCCAGTACCGGGGAGCGGGATCACATGTACTGCCATCTTTAGTATCGTTGTGATTACGAGGATCTGAGGTAGATGAGTTTCCGAGACCTTTGGTTGTGTGTTGAGGGATGTGATACACTGGAGGGTAGTATTACTGCTAGGGGTTGAGTGATGGATAAAAACTCCGTGTATCCGTGGACCTGATTGCATAACCAAGATTTTGGAAGTTCCTAGGTGGGATTTCCAGTAGTTACCTAGGATCATCTTCCGACAGATGTATGATGGGTTATACATTCGTTCTGAGCAACCTTAGCTCAATACTTGTTGTGTTATTTCAAGTGGCTTCATGATCTAATGATGTTATCACGATCCTGCAGAAGGCATTCTTACTATTTGAAGTTTGAATGCAATTGATGACATCCCATTGCAATTTCCTTCAAGCCATTTGATTCAGCTTATTTCAATCATCTTTGTCAATGGTGTGCTGATATTCTTGTCCATCTTCAGGATGGCTCCAGCAGCTCGTTGGAATCAGGGTCGTGATGGAGAGCAGTCTGATCCTCCACCACCCCCACCTCCACCTCCAGAAGCTTGGCAAGCTGTGATGGCCTCAACTAATGCCAACACTCAGATGTTGCTTAGGTTGCTGCAGGAAAGGGAGCATGGATAGCAAGGTCATCAAGGGAATTTTCATAATCAGCCGCAGTTTGCAAATCTGAACCAGTTCCTCGCAAGTCAGCCCAAGTCCTTCCCTTGCTGTGATCAGCCTCTCGATGCGGACGATTGGCTCCGTGACATGAACACGCATTTTGAGTGCAGCAATGTCAGGCATGAGGACTACGTCAAGTTTGCGACTTTCCAACTTAAGGGTCAGGCAGCAGATTGGTGGCAGCAGTACAAGGATTCCAGAGGTGGCCGTGTAGTCTCTTGGGATGATTTCTGCCATGACTTCAGAGCCCATCATATCCCGACGAGCTTTGTCGAGGGTATGTGTGAGAAGTCCAGGAACCTGAAGCAGGGGAGTATGTCTGTCTATCAGTACAACTCTGAGTTTCAGAATCTGGCCCGCTATGCTAAGCAACATGTTCCTGATGAGAAGTCCAAGATTTATCAGTTCAGAGGTGGCCTCAGAGAAGATCTTCAGCTTGCTCTCATCCTTCACGAGCCTCTTGTGTTTAATCAGTTCTACAACTTGGCTCTAAAGTATGAATCAATTCAGCTCAAGCTTGAGAATTCCAGGAAGCGGTTCAGGGACTCCAACCCTTCTTCGTCCAGCTCTCAGATTTTTCCTAAGCAGCAGAAGTATTGGGTTCCTCCTCCTCCTCCGTTTCGTCCTCCTCAACAACAGAAGCAGCACAGCGATCGTGGACCTTCCCACCCACCCAACCCAGGTTTTCAGCAGAGGCCTCAGGATGCCAAGTCAGCAAATGCTCCTCCTCCGGGCAATTTCCGTCTGCTCTCAGAGGCTACGTGACACAAGTGTGGTCAGAAGGGCCATTACTCCAACAAGTACACCAACCAGCAGCGTCTTCCGCCTCCTCCTCCTATCAAGCCCCCACGCAGTGCTATGGTGAAGCACAATCCCAAGTCAGCAAGAGTGAACATGGTCAATGCAGCTGAAGCAGATGATTCATCTCAAGTGATAATGGGTAATCTCTTGGTTAATTCTATTCTTGCAAAAGTTTTGTTTGGCACTGGTGCATCGCATTCGTTCATGTCATATCCTTTTGCATCAAAGCATAGATTTTCCACTGAATATTTACAAAGAGCATTGTAAGTTCTGTCTCCGGGTAAGCGTCTCGGCTCAAATATGGTGGTTCCGGATGTCTCTATCAAGATGGGCAATTATTCCTTTCTGGCCTCTCCAATTGTTCTCGGCAATTCCGATATTGATCGTATTCTTGGCATGGATTTTCTGGCAATGAATAAGGCTTATGTTGATTGTAAAGCCAAAGAAGTCAAATTGACTCATCCTTCTGAAGATGTGATCATTTTCGCTGCTCGCGATGACACGATTCATCTCTTTTATCTCAATGAGAAGGGTGAGATTTCTGCCATTTCTCAAATCGTCGTTGTTTCTGAGTATGAAGATGTCTTTCCGGAAGAATTGCCAGGAATGCCTCCTCACCGGCCAGTGGAGTTTGTGATTGAGCTCGAGCCTGGAATTGAACCGGTGTGCAAGCGTCCTTATAAGCTTGGCCCCAAAGAGCTGAAAGAATTGAAGAAGCAGCTAGATGAACAAGAGGGTCTGGGTCTGATCAGACCAAGTTCTTCACCTTGGGGTTGTGGTGTTCTTTTTGTCAAGAAGAAAGATGGCACGGACCGACTATGCGTCGATTACCGTCCATTGAATAAGAAGACAATCAGGAACAAGTATCCACTTCCCAACATCAACGAGTTGTTTGATCAGTTGAAAGGTCCCAAGGTTTTCTTGAAGTTAGATCTCCGTATGGGCTATCATCAAAACCGTATCCGTGAAGAAGATATTCCAAAGCCTGCTTTCAGGACAAGTTTTGGCTCTTATGGGTACACCATCATGTCCTTTGGTCTAGCAAATGCGCCTCCGACTTTCTCCAGAATGATGAACTTCATATTGTCTCCTTTCAAGAATGAGTTCGTCTTGGTGTATTTGGATGACATCCTTGTTTTCTCGGAGACCGAAGAGGAGCATGCAAAGCATCTTCGGCTTGTGCTTGACAAGCTAAGAGAGCATCGGTTTTATGCAAAGTTCTCCAAGTGTTAGTTTTGGCTCAATGAAGTGGTGTACCTTGGGCATGTCATCTCTGTCGAGGGCATTAAAGTGCACCCTGAGAAAGTTGAGGCCATCTTGAAGTGGGAGCTTCCTCAGAATGTCAAGCAGCTTCGAAGTTTCCTCGGGCTTCCAAGTTACTGCAAAAGATTCGTCGAGAACTTCTCTCAAATTGCTAAGCCTCTGTCTAATCTCCTTCAGAAGAGTGTCAAATATGTGTGGACTCCTGAGTGTGATGTGGCGTTCAATACACTCAAGGAAAAGCTGACTTCAGCTCCAGTTCTCACTCCTCCAGATGAATCCAAGCGTTTCCAAGTATTCTATGACGCTTCCCTTCAAGGTCTTGGTGGTGTTCTCATGCAATATAAGAAGGTTGGGGCTTATACCTCGCGGCAGTTGAAACCTAGCGAGAAGAACTACCCTACTCATGATCTTGAGTTGGCGGTAGTTGTTCATGCTCTCATGACCTGGAGACATCTATTGTTGGGAAGACCAGTTGAGGTATTCACCAACCACAAGAGCTTGAAGTACATTTTCAATCAACCCAATCTCAATCTTCGGCAAACACGTTGGGTTGAAATGCTTGAGGAGTACAATCCAAGCATTGAGTATACTCATGGAAAAGCAAATGTCATTGCAGATGCGCTGAGCAGAAAGGCGTATTGCAACAGTCTTATCCTCAAGCCTCTCCAACCCGAGCTTTGTGAAGCATTCCGCAAGCGCAATCTCCAAGTTGTTCCTCAAGGATATCTTGCCAATCTCCAAGTCTCTCCGACCTTGGAAGATCAGATTCACCAAGCTCAGCTTCTTGATGCTATGGTGAAGAAAGTGAAGAAAGGTGTGGCCAAGAGCATTCCAAAGTATAAGTGCTTCCGTGTTGATGACAAAGATACCTTGTTCTTCGAGGACCATATGGTGGTTCCAAAAGGTGAACTAAGGAAAGTTATCATGGATGAAGCACATAATTCCCTCCTCTCAATTCATCCAGGAAGTTCCAAAATGTATCAGGACCTCAAGCAAACCTTCTAGTGGACTCTTATGAAATGTGAGATTGCTCAGTTTGTGAATGAGTGTGATGTTTGTCGCAGAGTGAAGGCGGAACATCAACGTCCAGCAAGTCTCCTTCAGCCTTTGCCTATCCTAGAGTGGAAATTCGATCATGTTGAGATGGATTTTGTCACTGGGTTTCCTAAGTCCAAGAGAGGAAACGATTCCATCTTCGTGGTCATCGACAAGCTCACCAAAGTTGCCCACTTCCTTCCGGTCAAAGAATCTATCTCGGCAGCTCAGCTGGCAGAGTTGTACACATAAAGGATAGTTTCTTTGCACGGTATTCCTCAGCTCATATCCTCAGATCGTGGAAGCATCTTCACTTACTAGTTTTGGGATTCCTTCCAGACTGCAATGGGGACCAATCTCCATTTCAGCACAGCTTTCCATCCTCAGACTAGTGGTCAAGTTGAGAGAGTCAATCAAATCCTTGAAGATATGCTCAGAGCTTGTGTGATTTATTTTGGCATGAAGTGGGAAGATTGCCTCCCGTTTGCCGAGTTTTCATACAACAATAGCTTCCAAGCAAGTTCCGGTAAGGCTCCTTTAGAGATTCTCTATGACAGGAAGTGTCGTACCCTGCTCAATTGGTCTGAAACCTATGAGCGTCAAATCCTTGGGAATGACATGATCACTGAAGCAGAAGAAATATGCCGTGTCATTCGTCAAAATCTCAAAGCAGCTCAATCCCGTCAAAAGAGCTATTATGATACCAAGCATCGTGACATGTCCTTTCGGATCGATGATTGTTTCTATCTCAGAGTGTCTCCCATGAAGGGCACTCAACGCTTTGGCATGAAAGGAAAGCTTGCTCCACGCTTTGTTGGTCCTTTCAAGATTTTGGGCAAGAGGGGTGACCTTGCCTACCAACTCGAGCTTCCTCCCAATTTCTCAAATGTGCATGCTGTGTTTCACGTCTCTCAGCTCAGGAACTGTTTCAAGACTCCCGAGCGCACCGTTGATCTCCAAGGCATTGATCTCCAAGCAGACATATCCTATAATGAGCATCCAGTTGCTATCCTTGAAGAAACTGAGCGTAAGACCCGCAACAAGTCAATCAAGTTTCTTAAGGTGAAGTGGTCATATCACTCCGACAAAGAAGCCACTTGGGAACGAGAAGACCTTCTCTGTTCCGAATATCCCGAATTCTTCCGTTCCTAGATCTCGGGACGAGATCCTCATGTAGCGGGGGAGAGTTCTAATAGCCCAAGTGCAATCCTTGCCATCTTTGTAATATTCCATGTGGGAACCTCCATGTTGTGCCCTTGTGAATTGAGTAATATATTTTGCTTCATGCCATTCCTCATGCATCATGGCATCATGTTCATCATATCAAAGTGCATCATACTTGCTTGTCATGCTTGTGATGTGGTGATGTTGTTGTGAGTATGTTTGTTGTTGTCGGCGTTCTGGGAACGGGGGTACCCAGACCTGCAAGCCTGCGGCCCGGGGTGTGGCCCACTTCGACGGCCTGGTACGGCCCAGCGCAGCCTCACTCAAGAACAAGGACCTCGCGGGAGCCCCACCCACGCGAGGGGAATGACGCCAAGACCCCCGGAAGGAGGAGGCCTCCCCAGGTCGCCTCCCGAGGGGCGGAGATCCCTATGCAGCACTCAGCCTCGGGTGGTCGGGGGTGACGCCAGCCAGGCCAGGCGGGCACCGGCGCGCGCAGAGGAGACAGTTTCCTCTTTGGTGCAAAGGAGGCAAAGACGTACACAGGTTCCCAAAGCACCCCCAAAGGTTTCCATTCCGGTGCAATGAGACCAAGACCACGAGCTCCGCCGGATGGACGTCATCGCCGAGACCACCTCTGTGTCACCACCGGCTACTTTGGAGGCGAAGACCACCTTTCGTCAGGATAAGGGTGTACTTCTTCTCCCCCTTCGAATTTGGCCTTTGTGGGATCCCTTCCCGCCATTGCGATAAGGGAAGAGGACCCGCGCCACTATAAATAGAGATTAGGCTGCGTCGACGAGGGGGGATCCAACACCACCCGACCGCCCTCGTGAGGCTACCCACCACTGTACTAGTTCATCCACAAACCTCGTCGTGAGGCAATCCACCAAAAGCAGGAGTAGGGTTTTACGCTTCGCAGCGGTCCGAACCTGGGTAAATCCTCATGTGCTATTCTCCTTCCCCACGATTGCGCGAGTTCGTCGAGCTAGGCTGTCGAGCTGTGAGCATGAGGTCGAAGCTGGTGGGGATCTTCGCACACGCCCCAGAGTTCGAACCTCTTTGGGTTTTGTGGAGCCCGAAATCCGACAGTTGTGGTGTTGGTGTGCAAAACTAGTTGTGAAGCCTCTCCACAATTTCTATAAAAACTATGCCCACCTCTCTCATTTCAAATAAATGCAACATGTGGTATTTACTTGCTTAGTAATTTCTACAAAAATGTTCACTTCTTTTAAATATTCTGGTAATAATTGTAAACTAGCTCTCAACCTTATTTCAATATGATTGCATTTTATTTCTTTACAAAACAGAGGCATATGCTAATTATAAGTGAATTAATTTATTTGCCTAAAAATGCCATATCTATTTTTATTAATTAGGGCATAATTCTATGAGTGCAAAACTATTTTTATTTTCTTAAGTCTCTCTGTAAAACTCCCTGACTTTAAATTGTTTGTGGTTTTTTTATTAAAAAGGAAAACCTTTTCAGTGAGAGACAGAGAGAGGGACAGCCCGCTTGGGCCTTGCCTCCTCTCCTGGCCAGGCAGCTCAGCGAGGCCGAGCACTCCCGCAGCCCAACCGAGCCCCTCGCGCGTTAGTCGTCTTCCTCCTGTACGGCAGGGTATCCAGAGGCGCCACGTGGCCTAGCGCGGTGATTTGACGGCCGACGGGAACCCTAGCCTCCTATATATCGCGTCCCCGGTGCCATAGGTCCTCCCCTCGCTCCATTTCATCCTCCTTCTTCCCCCTCTGCCGTCAGGTAAGGCTAGGCTAGCCACGTCAACTCCATGATCTCCATGCTCCGGCCGAGCGCAAGCTCGAGCTCGGGGTGATCCCTCTGCCACGTCCCGTTGCCTCCGGTGCCGTGGGAGCATTGCCTCCAGGGCGTCTCTTCTTCCTCGATAGCTCAAGGGAGCGCCAAGGCCACAACCGCAGCGTCCCTGAGCCACTTCTTCCTCTTCTTCCCAGGCAGGAGCTCACTGGGATTCATCGCCTCGCCGACGTCAATCCAGCTCGCTTTCAGCTTCGCCTTCGTGTCAGAAAGACCCCCGGGTGAGCATCTCATCCATCTCCTTCCTTTCCCCCGCTTCCAGCTCCCCCTAGGCGTCGCCGTTACCTTGCCATCATCACGCTCTCCACGCCCGTGCTTCTCTGAACTTCTCTGTCAGAGGAACTTCGGACCGCATCGTGTTAGGTTGCCCGCGGGTAGTTCTCGCGCTCTCAACTGTCTCACGCGCTCGCAGTAATCCTCGTCGCACGCCCGCAGCGCGCCAGCCGCTCCGCATCACCATGCCCGGCGAGCAAAAGCTCTGGCCCGAGCCCCGCCTCCGTGCGCCATAGAGCTCCAAGCCCTGGGGATGGACTCCCCATTAGGTTCCGCAGCCATGCCGTTGCTAGCTGGCCCCGGCGGTCGCCGAAAGGCTTGCCGGCGTCGTCACCTCTCCCCTGTCGTCGGGCAGAGAGGTTGCCCCATTGTTTTCTGTATTAGAGGCGCTGCCCCCCCCCCCCCTTCTGTCGAGCAACTGCAAGTGGGGTAGTGATAGCGCGCCGGGGAGACGACCGAGAGGTGGCAGGTTCGAACCCCGGCTCTCCCTCCTTTTATCAGTTTATTTGTTAGGCACTGACAGTGGGCCCTCGGCCTACTGGTCATCCCCTAGGGCCCTGGTGACTATGCCATGTGGCCCTCCTTTTTTTTATGGTGTTTTGTTTTATTTTGTTTTTATTTGTTTCTGTGTATTTTGAGATATTTCCTTTTAAGGAAATTCCCAGATTTGGATATTTCCAAATCTGTCCAGATTCTTAGGACATACCAAATTTGGCATATAAGTTGTTATAAGTGATATGTGATTTTTGTGAATGAAGATTGTGGGAATTTTGTCCATAGGAGCATAGGCTTGTGATATATGTTTTTGGGGTAGAAAAATCCAGAGAATGCAATGGTGGCATTAGATTTAACTTTTGAGCGTGTTTGCAAAAATGTTACTTTGTGATCATATGCCATTTTGCTTTTTCACATGAATTAATCCTTGCATCTTATGATAATCTTGTCAACATGAAATATGTCCATTAGTGTGTGCTCTAGCCCCTGGTAATTTTGCTTGCCACGATAGATCATGATATGAGTGGCTGTCATGCTGTCAACATGTCACCAAAATAATGTTTCCAAATGCTCAAATACTTCTAAGTACTGAAATCTGTTATTTTGTTGCCATGTTATCTAGATGATTCCCATGTATATGTTGCTCCTTGGAGTTGGCACAATGGTATGCATTGTTGTTCTTGTCATCCTCTGTAAATGTGTGCCAAGATCTTGTGGATTAAGCTATTGCATCTCATATAAAACTTGCTGTCACGATGCTATTCTGTTAACAAGTGCCCTGATTGCCCCTTGTTAAATTGCACCAAGTGTGTGAATCTGCTATTTCCAATATGTCATATTGTGAGGATGGTAGCCATGGATATATGCATATTTTGGTGTGGTCATAATGTCGTTGATTGAAGTACATGTTACCCTCTCTCAACCTGTTAATTTTCATGCCATGAAAGTTCATGTAGAATGTATAAAAGTTGTTGTCAAGATGCAATCATGTTAACTCAGATTCTACAAAACTGGAATTTTGACTAAGTCCCTGAAAACGGTTTCAACATGCCATCTTGTGAGCTCATTTGCCAATGATCCATGCCTCCTTTCAAGTTCCTGTTAATAGATGAATTGGTAAGCATGTTGTTTACTTCATGTCCATGCCTTGGTTGTGATTTGAAACTTGTTGTAGCTCTGGTTATGGGTGTTGTAAGATGACATGTTGCTGTTAGTGGACAGATTGTGTGTTTGAATGTTTTGTGACTTGTGGGAGCTATACTTCATTGGTTTGCTTGTTCTTTAGCTCTATTCTTGCTAGATTTTCATTTCCAATCCAGTGGCATCCTTGGAATACCAAGGAATAGCCCATGGCCTCCCTCATCTTTGTTTTTGTCTTCGTTAACGTTCGTACCTTGTCGTGAGTGTATCGTGAGCTACGTTACTCCGTTTGCAACATTCTACATATGCATTTGCATCGTTTTAACATGGAGCATTCATATTTTCCAGGATCATGCATGTTCAAATAACTAATATTGAGGTTCTGTCCAGAATACTAAAGAACTTAATAAATGCATGAGAAACATGACTAGCTTAGGGTTGCCATGTTAAATACTTCATATGGTTCATGCAGCATCTTGATTGTGCATTGCACTTTGTTTGTATGTTTATTTGGTGTTGTTTCTCTTTGGGTAGACGCGAGTGTCGAGCCTGAGTACGAGGATCCCGTAGAGTACAACTACGAGGACCCAGCTCTTTGTCCCTCTGAAGACCCAACAGGCAAGATGATCGTACCCGGATCCCGACACTGTTTTTGCTATGCTAGATGTCTTGCTTCTACCGTTATGTTTCGTTACCTACCACTTAAACTCCCAGCCTCCTAAATTGCCATGAAAGCCTCTAACCCCTCCACATCCTAGCAAAACATTGTTTGGCTACGTTACCGCTGCTGAGCCCTTATCTTATAGCGTTGCTAGTTGCAGGTGCCAACTGTTTCCATGTGCCAACATGGATATCTGTAGATATCACTTTATTTACTGTTATTTAAATTAATGCACATATATATCTGGCAACGGTGGAAGGCTTGGCCTTTTGCCCGGTGTTTTGTTCCACTTTTGTCGCACTAGTTCCGAGTACCGGTGTTATGTTCCATATTTTGCGCTCCTAACATGCTCGGGGTTGTTATGGGGACCCCCTTGATCGTTCATTTTAGATTAAAGCTTGTCTGGCAAGACCCAACATTGGTACTTGTGGCACCCCGATAGAGGGCCGACGCACGCCAGCCCCAGGATAAGACCTGGCGCACGTCAAAGACATGATACAGCAATTCCAGGCACAAAATGGCTTTATTATATGAAATGGAGTATTACAATACTGTTGCTTACAACAATATTACATAGCTCCAAGGCTAACTAAATGGCAGCGGAGGTCTTGGTTCAGCGGGAACGACGTCTCTGGCTGGGCTCCATAACTCACAGGACTGGCTGGGTTACGATCTAGCACGACGAATCTTCTCCTGCAACTGGCCACGTGCAAGGCCAGGTGAGTACTTTGAATGTACTCGCAAGACAACCAAATACATAGCATCCAAACAAGCAGATGACAAAGCAAGCCCTATGCTATATAAGAATTTATTCTAAACATGGCATGGAATTAACAGGAAAACATAGATCAAGCATGGCATAACATGGATCAGGCATATAATCTACATAACATAGCATGGCAATAATCACACCAGGTGCTTAAAGTATTTGCTGTTATCGAATACCAACTTACTCTCCTCTGGATGGTCCCACAACCTTCGAAATACTCATGATCCATTTGATACTTCCAAATGTAAGACAAGTTCTTCCATCATTGTTATCCTTGTTATGGTTGACCACCTAGTGAGGTCTGGACGGGCTGTCCAATACTGTGGACGTGACTATTCGAATAGATTTTACACTCTGCAGAGGTTGCGCACTTTACCCACACCATGGAGCACCTGACCTCGTGATCCCATTCAGGTGGACCAGCGTTGCTCCAACGAAACCTGCCTGACCCGTGACTCTCCCATCGTACCACCGGCATTCGTCCTCCCCCGGAGTCCTGCCATGGGTGGCCCATGTGTCCTCATGACACCTGCCACCGTTGTGGCCAAACAACTATCCCAAACGGGGACACCCGGGCTAAACATTCAACTGGGCTCACAGGGTTATCGCCGCCTACCTGATCAGGGTAGCACGCACGCATAACCCTCCCTATCAGGAGGTACCGGTGAAAGAGCACGGAGCCAGACCAGGTCAAGGTCGTCCCATACTGGCAAATGTGGTTGCACGGATAAGCCCGGACAGGTGACTCAAGATCAACCACTAGGTTCATTTTATTAATTCAACTCACATATCCATCATCGTACCATTGCCTCGTCAGTTATAAGTGCTAACAATCACTTAGCAATAGCGTAGCACGATCATAATACTGATAGTCATGGCATAAGATCAAACCATAGTACTAACATGTCAAAGTTATTATCAATATTATTATTAGCATGGCAATATGGAAATAAGACATGGCATTAGATGAAAAGTAATGCTAGTATGTAATACCGATGTCATCACAGGTGTATGCAAATGCAGACTAACAGGTGATACAGATAAACAAACAGGGTGCAAGCAAAGTCATAACGCAAGTCCGGAGCTCATGATAAGAGGTTAGCTTGCCTGGGGGTCGATGAATACGTCAGGAGGAAGTGCAGAAAGTCCGCGGAAAGGATTGCCGGAAACAGTTCTCTCCCGGAGCAGGCTGTTTACGGGCAAGGGCAAAATGGTCATTTCCACTGCGTGAACAGATTATGAAAATGACGACATCGGAACGGGCTCGACGATCTGAAGACATGGGCGTTGGTTTTACCTCATGCCGAGTTACGGTCGCGGAAAAACGGCCGTTCGTTCGTTAAGCGATAAAACAGACAAAAACTGTCCATTTCAGTGCTTAACGGGCGAGCGTTCACTATTTAATGGGTTCGGCCGCCGGCTGAAAAATGAAAGCGCCTTCTGTAGTTTACGCTTTCACTAAATGGAAACGTATTCTTAGCCGAAGAAGAACAGAGTACGCTTTCTAACTTGGAAAGCGTATTTACGGAAATACGTGTCCACTTAAATCCAGTCAGCCGGTCGGACCGGTCAACGCCAGACGCTGACGAGCGGGGCCCACGCGGCTCTCCTCTCTCCTCCTCCTGTCTTCTTCTCCACCGCGACAGAGAGGCGAGGGCAGGGTCCAGCCGCCGGCCTGGCCGTCGCCTCGCCGCCCGAGAGGGCCGGCCGGAGGGCGCACGGGCTTCGCCGTCCCTCGCCGCGCCCATGGCTAGCCGCGGGGCCGCTCGGGGTAGACCACACCGCCGGGGCCATGGGGCAGGCCGCGGTGACGGAGGTGATGCGGGGAGGGCCGCGCCGGTGAGGCTCCCTCGCCGGGGTTGAGGGCGGCGGCGGCGCGCGGACACACAGGGGAGGCTGGGGAGCCGAGGAGAGGGAGGGGGAAGAGATAAGGAGCTGGAGTTGCCGCGGGGTCCGGCGGCGGCCTTCGGCCATTGGAGAGGCGGGGAGCTCCGGGAGCTCGATTCAGAGGGGACTAGGGCTACTGCTGGTCGGGAGGGCTCGGGCTCGCCTTAAATAGGCTCGGGGAAGGACTCTCGCAACGGTGGCTGAACCTCCGAGACGGCGGCGCCGCAACCGCGTCGCAACAGGCCGTCGGGGCCGGCCACAGGCTAGGAGACGAGGGGGAGAGGACTCCAGGGGGTGCGCGTGTGCGGTGGGCAACTCGCCGGCACTCGAGGACAAGCTAGAACCCGCTGGAGGTGCGCTCCCGGCGAGTACGGAGTACAGAGCGCAGTTTTGGCATGCTCTCCACATGGTCACCGCGTGGCCACGGCATTTCCACGCCGCACTCGATGCCAAAACATGTCTAGGAGGTTCTCCTTCCTTCCCGGAGTTTACTTATGCAGCTGGATAGCACGAGGGAACACTGGTATGATTGCATCTTGATCTACAAGCAGCCAACAACAACCTGTTTGTGCTGTGGTGTGGCCACCACAGTGCACCTCTTGGCTTGATCTCTGGCATGGGTCAATCATCCACTAAGGTAGTCATCTTGGCAAAGTTTCAGCTCAAACAAGCAACTCTAGATGGTACCTCCTTTGCAAGGTGCTAGACTGGACAGAAATAGAAACCAGATGGTTTTGAGGAATTGGCTAGATGAAAATGGCCCAAATTTGGTGGAGACCAATAATTTAGGCATATGGGGGCACTATAAAAATTTCATACCATTTGCATAAGTAGGAATGGTACTTCCTTCACAGTGCTCCAATCTGAACAGAAACTTGGATAATTTGCTGAGGAAGATTGGCTAGATGAAATGGGCTGATTTTTGGTGTCCAAGGGTAATATCTCATAATGAATCACCCTGCAAAATTTCAGCCCAAGGAGATCAAGGAATCAAGCATTTCATTTGCAAATAGGAAATCTGGACAAAATTTGCAAAGGGGTGTTGTGCTCAAATTTTGAATTGTGGAACTTGATGTTTTGATGGAAATGGTGAAGATATGGGTTGGGGAAAGCTCCATAAATTATTTGGGATTTTTCCTAGCTACCAAAATGGTAGTTCCTTTGGAAAGGCCCCAAATTGAGATATTGGCTTTAAATAGGAAAATGCAATTTACCCTATTTAATTATGGCCAATATTTTTATGAGAGCTCAATATAACCACAAAGAATATCTCCACAAGTTTTCATGAACTTTGGAGATGGATAGATATTTTCCTGGATTTAATTCCTCAGAAAGGCAGAAAAAGGAATTAATTCTAGATGAGAAATATTTCATATGACTTGGCAATATTTTTGCACATCTAGGGTTTCTGAGTAAAGAAGGGTCTCTGGAAATTTTGGGAGGATTAACAGAGCAAGGGAAATGATAGCACCTTTGTAAACACAAAGGCAGGATTTCCAGTTCCAATATTTTGGAACTAGGGTTTGAATGAGATTCGGGGTTTACTGACGGAGGGTTGGCTGGCACAAGAACATGGGAAAGGCACTGAGAGGCTGGGGATTGTCTGGATTAACCTGGTTACTTACCAGATTCCAGAGGAAAAATTTTGGGAGAGAAAAGCTAGGAAGGAATAACAGCACAAAAATCAATAACCCGATTTTTGGGGTGTTACAAACCTTCCCCCCTTAGAAGCATCTTGTCCTTGAGATTCCTAGGGTTAGCTCAGAAAAAATATTACGCCTACTGCAAAAAAAACCTCTGGGTTGGGTCTTAACCATGTGGTTGAAAACAACCGGGTTAAGAGTACCGAAAACTGGTACACCCAGATCGAGTTACGGATGTCGCGGGATCTACTCCACAGGTAGGGGCCGCTAGGTAGCCCTGACATTTTTAGAAAAAGTAGAATTTCCTTTTTCCAAAAATGCTCGGGGTACCACAATGAACAGTGGTTTATCTCGCTGTCAGGTGGGCCCAGGGCCCACTGGCTGTGGGGACCCCGACTCATAAGTCGTGATCACCGAATGCACATGTACAGTGATCCCAGAGATCAATGCTCACTGAACACACAGAACCTGAATAACAAGAGTCTTACATCCACATTTAGCGTCTTACACAAATAAAGACCATGAAGCTGAAGTCTTTCATAGATAGGGCCGCAAGGGCCAGACACTTAAACATAACAAGCAGCGGAAAGTCTTGATCGGAAGCGTGAACCCATGCCATCTTCCTTAAACCTACAGGCATTCTGACTGGGAAGCGTCCTAGTTCGCATGTTCGTCACCAACGAACTCTTCGCCATATTCCTGCTCTTCCATGTCAGGCCAATTAAATAACCAGTGGCAAGCCAATGAGTACTTTGAATGTACTCGCAAGAAACCCAAGTTTTGAAACAAGGTATAACAATGCATGATATAGCACTAAGTAGGTAAGTTTTGCAGAAAGCTGATTTTGAGTGCAATGATATGATCAAGTAACGTAAGTAGGCATGCATCAACAATTGACAGGTATTCACATGAACAAGACACAGTTGCCATCGTAAGCAGGGGTTGAACATCTCATGTTCATCATCATGCCAAGTCATCGGACTTAGCTCAAGTACCATCTTTGTGTCATCCACACACACACACACCAAGTTTGTGAAAACACCGGACGCAGTTTAAGCAGGACCTCCAACTGTCCATGACCGTGGACACGGCTATTCGAATAGTTTTACACTCTGCAGAGGTTGCACACTTTACCCACAAGACTCGGGGAACTTCCGTGTCATCCACGACTCGCGGTATATCACATACCCGAGGTAAGCACCCAAACAATGCCTTTCCCTTAGCGATACTAAACAAAGAGTCCACTCAATTGGTACACAGCCCTCATGATGTACATCATACGAGCCTCGCTCCAGATCGTACCATCCATGAAGGGACCAACGGTGTGCCCGGTGCCTGTGAAGACAGCGCATGATCGTCCTTATCGGCACGACCCCGTATCGATAGTGACCACGTCACTCCCGCCACTAGTAATGCGGGCTCTATGCTAGTACCCACCAAAGTAGTCAACAAAGCCCCGTCCATAAGGGGTATCGTGGTTGTGCATGTAAGGTTGGGACGGTCAGCAAATCTTAAAACTCTCCGTTTTCGAAAACACGCACACAACTTGCTCCGGTACACCACTTCTTTCTCAAGTGGTTACCTAGCTCAACATCATCTCCCTCGGGCATTAGTGGCACCCGACGGGGTTTTCGAAAAGTCTCTGAAATCATTTTGTTTCCATCACCATGCATATTCCCGTCCCACTTTGCGTAGCAACTACTTAGCAACCTAACTACTCCCACCCACACAACCCTCATATGGAAGTAGGCTCATGCACGATGCAAGTATCAACAGGAAAGTATCGGAGGCATCCCACCGAAGGGGGGGGTACCTTATCAACATGATCAATTCATCGGAACAACAAGTGATATATGACATGCAATAAAAGGGTTCATAGTCATGGTCAAAGGGCTGCTTGCCTGGCTCAACAAAGTCTTCGGGTTCTTCAAAATCTTCGGGTCCAATCCCTTTGTCAACAACGCAATCTATCGTCGCGGAATAAACGGGCAAAAATAAGCATCACAACAAAACAGAGCACAAAAGCCACTTTAAAAAATGTCACCCTATTCTGATAAATACTACAAACTATTCTAAGAATATTTGTCTAGGGTTTAGAAGTTAAAAAGGTTTTCAAAACTATTTATAACAGAGGCTAAAATGCCTAAAAGAGGTTTTAAAATAAAACAATACAGAAAAGCTTTTCAATAATTTTCAAAAATGGCACTGTAAAATACTATAGATTATTACAGGAATTATGGTGGAAAAATTATTGGCATTGGAATTTTATTTTGCTGAGAGGAATTTTTGCAAGACGCCAGAATAAAGAAAAAGAAAAAGAGCACTATGTGCTTGGGCCAGAAGCGGGCGAGCAGAGCCGGCCCATAGGGATTTTGGCCCAGGACGAAACGGCGTGCGCGGCAGGTTTTATTTAAACCTGCCCGCGGGCCCTGCCTGGCAGCGAGAGGGGGGGGGTGAGGGTATGACAGGTGGGCTCCACCTGTCATCCCTCACCTCGCGACAGGGAGCAGAGGGGCTCACCGGCGATGGTGCGGTCGACGGCGAGGCCTGCCGATGGTCCAGGCATGCTTAGGGGAGCATCGCCATTCGTGTGGTGCCGGAGGTGGTCGCCGGAGGTGACGGAATCGCCGGCGATGTCAAACCCGAGAGGAGGAGCTTCGGCTCGAGGTGGTAACGGCCGCTCCGAGATGCAATTGGCACGGAAAAAGGGGGGAAAGAGATCAGGGGAGAGAGAGAGAACCACGGGGAGAGGGAACAGGCCCGGAGGAGGCTCACCATGGCCGGACGTCGGAGGCCCGAGGCAGCGGAGCTCCGGCCCGCGTCGAGCACAGAGAGAGGGGGAGGTCGATTGGGTGGCACAGGGGGGCAATTGGATGCTGGAGGGGGCGACCAAAGGGGAGAGAGGGGTACAGGGCTCGCTTAAATAGCGATCCCGAGGTTCACCATGGACGAAGCCCACGGTCGCCCGCGGGAACGGCTCGGATGGCCACGGGAGGGGGCCCTGGCCTCTGTGCGGTGTTCGTGGGGCTTGCCTAGGTCCAGTGGAGGGAGGAGAGAGAGCTGGGGAGGAGCCGGGCGCGTCGCGCGTGTGAAGCCACCGGTTGGCCGAACCGGGCGGCCGCGCCGCGCGTGTGGGACGCCGCAGGAGAGAGAGGGAGGAAGGGGCCGGCAGCTTGCCATAGTGAGGACGTCGAGGTGGGCCAGGGGGACACGGCTGGAGGTCCCGAGGCTGTCGGGGGCCGTGGTTGGGCGGCAGCTACAGTGCGGGTGCGCACTGTAGCGCGCTCTGGAGCACGAGTTTGGCATGCCACGGCATGCTTTTGGCGCTTAGGGCGTGGCCGCTCATGTCTAGGGCATCTAGGGGAAGGTAAACAACTTCAGTAGGGCATTGGATGCCCTGGATAGCTGATAGAATAATAGAGGAGGAGAGAGAGGAGGAGATTCCTGCTGTCCAAGGGGTAAAAATGGGGTTTTACCCCCACTTAACCATGGAGCTGAGGCTTGAGATTTTTACTGGGGGTAGGATGTGATAATGTGGGACTGTGGTAAAAATTTTGGGGCAAGGAGAATAGTGGAAGGGGGGAAAACATGATTTTTACCAAATGACCAGGAGGTGTTCGGTGATGATTTGGCCAGGCAAATGGGGTTTGCTTGCCATGATATTTAACAGGATGAAAATATAGGTACAAATAGAGAGGATCACCATGTTTGAGCTTGATTGAAGAAAGTTCACAATGTAACTTTGTGAACCCTAGAAATCAATAGAATCAGATTTCTGTAGATCTAGGCATGCATATCACTTCCCACAAATCCACCACTTGGTGTGGTATCATTATCTGGGGTTTAGCACATGCCCACAAAGTTTGGGGTCAAGGGAATAAACTTCACAATGTAAAGTTGTTCAAATTTGGCTCTGGACAGGAATGGTTTTGGAATATTTTGATGAAGCAAATCAATTGGGATTGAGATGAAACTTGGAAAGATCATCACATATGACAATTGTGCCTTGCTGGAATTTTCTTGGAATTTATTGAGAATATTTCCTATAGAAATATTTCAAAAGCTTGATTTAAGCAGAAAGGGTTTTGAGGGGTTTTGCCCATGATTTTGAACATGACCATGTGTTGAAACTCATATATATGGAAAATATATGTCCACTGAGTTTCCCTAAATTTTCTCAAATATTTTTACAGCATTTAAATATTTTTTCCCTATAAAAGACCATTTCCAGCCTTAAGAAAAAGCCTTTAAATAAAATAATAAAATAATAGTTAAAATTAATATTTGGTGGTTTTGGGAAGTCATATATATATTAGGTTTCAAATAAAGCCTTTGGGGAAAAAGGATCCACCCAATTTTAGGACTTGCAGTGCAAACCTCAACTCAGGGGTTTTTGAAAACCTAATTTGAATAAATCCTTTTTGGTCAAAATAAATTTTGATAAAAATAGTTTTGGATACTATTCACATGGCATGATCATTGGGCAAGAAGTTTGGGTCAAGGAAGATGAATGTGGAGAGGAGTAGAACCTAAGACTGCCATACACAATCACCAAAGCAATCAAACAAGCAATAATTCAAGCAAGCATGCACTCAAAAAGTTTTAATTGGTTCCAAATTTTGTAAATCCATCATAGCAAAGTGATACAAACACAGGGTGTGACAGACCTACCCCCCTTACAAGAATCTCATCCCCGAGATTCCTAGGCTAAGCGCTAAAAAGATAAGGGAACTCAGATCTAAGATAGTCTTCACGCTCCCAGGTTGCTTCTGCTTCAGTGTGGTTGCTCCATTGGACCTTGAAGTACTTGATGGTGCAACTTCGGATGCAACGCTCTGCTTCATCCAAAATACGGACTGGCCTCTCACGATAAGTGAGGTCTGGCTGAAGGTCGATGGCTTGATGGTTGATGTCCTTGTAGAGGTCGGGGCGGTTGGGAACTTGAAGACACTTCCGGAGTTGCGATACGTGGAACACGTTGTGCACACCTGATAGCTCGGAAGGTAGCTCTAGCTGGTAGGCAACTTCTCCTCGTTTAGCGGTGATCTTGAAGGGGCCGATGTATCGTGGTGCTAGCTTTCCCTTGACGTGGAAACGCTTGGTTCCCTTGAGGGGCGTGACTCGGAGGTAGACATGGTCACCGACACAGAAGTTCACTTCTCGGCGGTGAGAGTCGGCGTTACTCTTCTGTCTTGACTTGGCGGTCTCTAGACGTTCTCGGACAAGTTGAACTTGCTCTTCTGCTTCGCGGAGGATGTCTGGCCCATAGACTAGTCCTTCTCCGGTCTCTGACCAGTTGAGGGGAGTACGACACTTGCGTCCATACAACAACTCAAATGGTGCCATCTGAAGACTCGACTGATAGCTGTTGTTGTAGGAGAACTCGGCGAATGGTAGGCAATCTTCCCACTTGGCTCCATATGCCAAAACACAGGCACATAGCATATCTTCGAGTATCTGATTTACTCGTTCCGTCTGTCCACCGGTCAGGGGGTGAAAAGCAGTGCTGAAGGAGAGCTTGGTTCCCATCGCTTCTTGAAACTTCTTCCAGAACCTTGAGGTAAACTGAGTTCCTCGGTCTGACACAATCTCTTTTGGACCTCCGTGGAGGCTCACAATACGTTCGATGTAAAGGCTGGCTAGCTTGTTACCATCATAGGTGGTCTTGACGAGAATGAAATGGGCTACCTTGGTCAGGTGATCGACAATGACCCAAATAGAATCATGTCCTTTGCTCGACCTTGGTAATCCGGTGATGAAGTCCATCCCGACTTTGTCCCACTTCCATTCAGGCACTTTGAGAGGTTGCAATAGTCCAGCGGGTCGCTGATGCTCAGCTTTGACTCTTTGGCATATGTCACACTTAGCAACAAAGGTGCCTATTTCCCGTTTCATGCCATGCCACCAGAATCTTGCCTTGAGGTCTTGGTACATCTTGGTTCCTCCAGGATAGATGGAATACGGAGTGTCATGAGCTTCTTGCAAGATCAAGTTCTTGAGCTCTTCTTTGTTGGGTACGCAGATGCGCTTCCCAAACCATACGACTCCTTGCTCATCCACTGAGAATCCTGGGGCCTTTCCTGCCTTGATCTTCCTCTTGATGCCTTTGATGCTCTCGTGTTCCTTCCGAGCTTCCTTAATATCATCCATCAAGGTAGGCTTTGCTTCGAGGTTGGCTAGGAATCCAGGTGCAACTAGTTCCAAGCCGAAGCTTTCAAGCTCTTCATACAAGGCGGGTAGCCTTTCCTTAATCATAGCATTCAAGGAACAAGTCTTTCTGCTTAAGGCATCAGCTACCACGTTAGCCTTTCCGGGGTGGTATTGAACACTGAGGTCATAATCCTTGATCAACTCCAACCATCTTCGCTGCCTCATGTTCAATTCCCTTTGGGTGAAAATATAGTTCAAACTCTTGTGGTCTGTGTATATCTCACATCGCTTCCCCAGAAGGTAATGTCGCCATGTCTTCAAGGCATGAACTACGGCTGCCAACTCAAGATCATGAGTAGCGTAGTTCTCTTCATGAGGACGTAGCTGTCTGGATAGATATGCTACGACTCTGCCTTCTTGCATCAGAACACCTCCAAGCCCGGTTCTCGATGCATCACAATATATCACAAACTCCTTGTGAATATCGGGGGTGGCCAAAACCGGGGCTATGGTCAATCTCTTCTTGAGATCTTGGAAGCTTTCTTCGCACTTTGGCGTCCATTAGAACTTCTTGTCCTTCTTCAAAAGCTGAGTCATGGGTCGGGCAATGCTTGAAAACCCTTCGACAAACTTGCGGTAATATCCCGCGAGTCCGAGGAAGCTCCTGACTTCCTTCACATTGGTCGGGGATTGCCATTCCGTCACGGCTTCAATCTTGGCAGGATCCACTGATAGTCCTTATGTAGTCAACACATGACCCAAGAATCCAACTTCATGCAGCTAGAATTCACACTTGCTGAACTTGGCATAAAGCTGGTGCTCTCGAAGCTTGTCTAGGACTAATCTCAAATGTTGCTCATGCTCTTCTTCAGACTTGGAGAAGACGAGTATGTCATCAATGAAGACGACAACAAACTTGTCCAAGTACTCCATGAAGACTTTGTTCATGAGGTACATGAAGTAGGCAGGGGCATTGGTCAACCCAAATGACATGACCGTGTATTCATACAGGCCATACTGGGTTACAAACGCCGTCTTCGGGATGTCTTGGGGCCTGATCTTCAACTGGTAGTACCTGGACCTGAGATCGATCTTTGAAAACACCTTAGCTCCATTCAGCTGATCGAACATGTCTTCAATCTTGGGGAGTGGGTAATTTTTCTTTATTGTGACCTCATTGATAGAACGGTAATCGACACAGAGTCGGATAGTTCCGTCCCTCTTTGACAAAAATAGAACAGGTGATCCCCAAGGTGAGGCACTAGGGCGAATGAATCCTTTTCTGAGCTGTTCTGCTAGTTGCTTCTTCAATTCAGCCAACTCTTCGGATCCCATTCTATAGGGCTTCTTATAGATGGGTCCTGCTCCGGGCATTAGCTCAATGATGAACTCAATGTCGCGGTCAGGAGGCATTCCGGGCAGCTCGTCGGGAAAAACATTGGGGTATTCGCATACCACTGGCACTTGATCCAACTCAATTCCCGACAGACAATTAACCTGAGGGGTTCGAGTGGAGGCAGGGTTGGGAACATACTTGACTTCTACTCCTTGGCTATTGGTTATGGTAACGATCCTCTTGGCACAGTCCAAGTAGCCTTGGTTCTTGATTAGCCAGTCCATGCCTAGGATCACATCCAAGCCTTCTGACTTCAGGACGATAAGGTCTGCTAGGAATCCTACCCCGTTGATGTTAATCTCAACTCCTTTACAACCTATCCCGGACTTCATAATTGATCCCGGGGTTTGTATCAACATACGACTACCCAGGGGTGTAGGCTTCATGCCACTCTCTAGTGCAAACCTTTGGGTGACAAAAGAATGCGAAGCTCCACAATTAAACAGTACTGTTGCTGGGATTGAGTTGACGAGGAACGTACCCAGTATGATGTCCGGGTCTTCCTGGGCTTCCTCAGCGGTGACATGATTCACACGACCCTTGCCATTGTTGGGCTGGTTGCGGGGAGCTGGGTTCCTTGGTGGCGCTCCACGGCCTTGACCTTGGTTCGGCGCATTGGGGCGCGGTGCATCTGGCTTCTTGTTGGGACACAGCCTAGAGATGTGTCCTGGCTGACCACATCCAAAGCAAGTGACTTGTCCAGGGTTGTTGTTGTTGTAGTCCCTGCCGCCGTTGTTGTTATAGGGGTTGTTGTAAGCTGTTCTGGGATTGGCATACTGCTGAGGCTGGTAGCTCGGACGAGGTGCAGGAGGTCTAGCCTACTGCGGCTGATAGGTTGGCTTGGCTAGGGCTGGCTGCCAGGGGCGAGGCTTCTGTTTGCTGGAACTACCCTTGCTAATCATCTTGCGCTTGCGAGTGTCGTCTATGGCACGACGCTTGTCTTCCAGCATGAGGGCCTTGTTCACCAGGTCGAAGAAGGTCCGACAGTTGCATAATATGAGCTGATACTGCAGGGTCTGCTGAAGTCCTTCCATGAAGCGTTCCATCTTAGCAGCCTCCGTGTTGACATCCTCAGGTGCATACCTTGACAGCAGGTTGAACTTCTGCATGTACTCCTTGACAGAGCCACTTCCTTGCTTCAGCGCTAGGAATTCTCTCTTCTTGATAGCCATGATCCCAGAAGGAATGTGGGCGGTGCGGAATCCTTCCTTGAAGTTATCCCAGGTGATCACACGATCGCCTTGCTTGACTTTGAATCCATCCCACCAAGCTCGGGCGGTCCCTCCGAGGCAGTGAGAGGCATACAACACCTTCTCACGATCTTCATTGCAATTGACCAGTGCAAGGAGGTCCTCGATGGTGCGGATCCAATCATCGGCATCCAGGGGTTCAGCAGTCTCGGTGAAGGTTGGGGGCGAATTCCTCATGAACTCAGACAAAGTGGAGCGGCTATTGCCGTTCCTGCCTTGCTGCTGGTTGTTCACAAGGACTTGAGCCATCTGCTGAATAGCAGCAGTGTTGGCTTGGCATTCCTCCCGGAGAACATGGAGAAACTGAGCTATGGTCATGTTCTCCGGTGGAGGTGGTGGCGGGGGAATGTCGCCTTGTGGCTGCTCCTGGTGTCCTTCAGCCTGAGCAGTCCCACCAGCTCCCTGCCGCTGGCTGGAGTTGCCGGCTTCAGGGTTGGTGAAGAAGCTGTTGCGGGTTGCAGTCACCATCCTGTTTGGAGCAGCCTAGTCAAATAACTGGGATAGATGAGAGGGAAAGCAGTACTGGGGAAAGCGCGCCTAAGGGGGTTGGTATTGTGCAAGTGTGGTAAAACGAAGGTCGAAAGACCGATACATATATTAAGATAAGATAGACGATGGAGTCGCTTACACGTTGCCTAAGGCAAAAGCGCGACTTGCATCGGAACACAAACAACAAAAGCAAACAACAAGCACACATGGTTTCATATGAACCATTACACGGACTCGACTTCGCATGAGGGGTACATGACTGATCCTACCCTAGGGGTTCTTGGACTCAGGTGGTGGAGTGCGCTGCTTCCTGCCCAAGAGGAAGGAACACTTGGTTGCTTGCTGGGACTCCTTCTGGCATGATGCCCATGTTTGCCATGCCCGAAACATGCGACGAAAATCCAGAGGTTGCTATTCGTCCTTGGTTCAGGATGTCAGTGGTTTGGCGGAGTAGCTCTCGAATGTGGTGAAATTCCTGGCGAAGCTTCACGGACTCCTTAATCAGGTTGTGAACCAGACTATCGGCGGAGAGGCTGAAGTAGGTCTGAAATCTGAGGGGCACACCATCCTCCTTGGATGGAACCAGTGTCTGACTTTCACCGATGTCGTCCTTCCTGATTGGTAGGTAACGAGTAGCGGGCTCGTCGGCCATCTATGGAATGATGCCTCGAAGGTGGATGAGTGCCTTCCGTGCAGCTGTCTCGACTGCGAGTGCCAGGGTCTCCATCTGTGGTCCTTCAAAGAACCAACTGGTCGGAGAGTCGTTTGCCTTCACGAACACTTCAACGTGATACTCCTTCGTGATGGCATCGACCCAGTGCTCGTGGTAGAGGAGGACGGGTGGTTGGTGAAACTGGCACTTCTCCAGGCTATCCCCAAGGAGTAGGGAAAAGCCGGATGCTAGGAGGGCTTCGGGTACGACGGCCATCTACAAGGTTTGAATGGAGGAGAGTCAGCAAGAGTTTGAAATAGACTAGAAGAGAAGAGAGGTATAGAATGTGTTGCACCTAGCAACTAGACACGGTTTTGAAAAGGGTTTTATCCTAACTAACGTCCATGCTAACTAAGGGCTTCCTACAGTCAGGCTGGCTCTGATACCAGCTCTGTGGGGACCCCGACTCATAAGTCGTGATCACCGAATGCACGTGTACAGTGATCCCAGAGATCAATGCTCACTGAACACACAGAAACTGAATAACAAGAGTCTTGCATCCACATTTAGCGTCTTACACAATTAAAGACCATGAAGGTCAAGTCTTTCATAGATAGGGCCGCAAGGGCCAAACACTTAAACATAGCAAGCAGCGGAAAGTCTTGATTGGAAGTGTGAACCCATGCCATCTGCCTTAAACCTACAGGCATTCTGACTGGGAAGCGTCCTAGTTCGCATGTTCGTCACCAACGAACTCTTCGCCATATTCCAGCTCTTCCATGCCTGGCCAATTAAATAACCAGTGGCAAGCCAATGAGTACTTTGAATGTACTCGCAAGCAACCCAAGTTTTGGAACAAGGTATAACAATGCATGATATAGCACTAAGTAGGTAAGTTTTGCAGAAAGCTGATTTTGAGTGCAATGATATGATCAAGTAACATAAGTAAGCATGCATCAACAATTGACAGGTATTCACATGAACAAGACACAGTTGCCATCGTAAGTAGGGGTTGAACATCTCATGTTCATCATCATGCCAAGTCATCGGACTTAGCTCAAGTACCATCTTTGTGTCATCCACACACACACACACACACCAAGTTTGTGAAAACACCGGACGCAGTTTAAGCAGGACCTCCAACTGTCCATGACCGTGGACACGGCTATTCGAATAGTTTTACACTCTGAAGAGGTTGTATACTTTGCCCACAAGACTCGGGGAACTTCCGTGTCATCCACGACTCGCGGTATATCACATACCCGAGGTAAGCACCCGAACAATGCCTTTACCTTAGCGATACTAAACAAAGAGTCCACTCGATTGGTACACAGCCCTCATGATGTACATCATACGAGCCTCGCTCCAGATCGTACCATCCATGAAGGGAACAACGGTGTGTCCGGTGCCTGTGAAGACAGCGCATGATCGTCCTTATCGGCATGACCCCGTATCGAGAGTGACCACGTCACTCCCGCCACTAGTAATGCGGGCTCTATGCTAGTACCCACCAAAGTAGTCAACAAAGCCCCGTCCCATAAGGGGTATCGTGGTTGTGCATGTAAGGTTGGGACGGTCAGCAAATCTTAAAACTCTCTGTTTTCAAAAACACACACACAACTTGCCCTGGTACACCGCTTCTTTCTCAAGTGGTTACCTAGCTCAACATCATCTCCCTCGAGCATTAGTGGCACCCGACGGGGTTTTCGAAAAGTCTCTGAAGTCATTTTGTTTCCATCACCATGCATATTCCCATCCCACTTTGCGTAGCAACTACTTAGCAACCTAATTACTCCCACCCGCACAACCCTCATAAGGAGGTAGGGTCATGCACGATGCAAGTATAACCAGGAAAGTATCGGAGGCATCCCAACGAAGGGGGGGGGTACCTTATCAACATGATCAATTCATCGGAACAACAAGTGCTATATGACATGCAATAAAAGGGTTCATAGTCATGGTCAAAGGGCTGCTTGCCTGGCTCAACAAAGTCTTAAGGGTCTTCGAAATCTTCGGGTCCAATCTCTTTGTCAACAACAAAATCTATCGTCGCGGAATAAACGGGCAAAAATAAGCATCACAACAAAACAGAGAACAAAAGCCACTTTAAAAAATGTTACCCTATTCTGATAAATACTACAAACTATTCTAAGAATATTTGTCTAGGGTTTAGAAGTTAAAAAGGTTTTCAAAACTATTTATAACAGAGGCTAAAATGCCTAAAAGAGTTTTTAAAATAAAACAGTACAGAAAAGCTTTTCAATAATTTTCAAAAATGGCACTGTAAAATACTATAGATTATTACAGGAATTATGGTGGAAAAATTATTGGCATTGGAATTTTATTTTGCTGAGAGGAATTTTTGCAAGACGCCAGAATAAAGAAAAAGAAAAAGAGCACTATGTGCTTGGGCCAGAAGCGGGCGAGCAGAGCCGGCCCATAGGGATTTTGGGCCAGGACGAAACGGCGCGCGCGGCAGGTTTTATTTAAACCTGCCCGCAGGCCCTGCCTGGCAGCGAGAGGGGGGGAGTGAGGGTATGACAGGTGGGCTCCACCTGTCATCCCTCACCTCGCGACAGGGAGCAGAGGGGCTCACCGGCGACGGTGCGGTCGACGGCGAGGCCTGCCGATGGTCCAGGCGTGCTTAGGGGAGCGTCGCCAGTCGTGTGGTGCCGGAGGTGGTCGCAGGAGGTGACGGAATCGCCGGTGACGTCGAACCCGAGCGGAGGAGCTTTGGCTCGAGGTGGGAACGGCCGCTCCGAGATGGAATAGGCACGGAAAAAGGGGGGAAAGAGATCAGGGGAGAGAGAGAGGACCACGGGGAGAGGGAACAGGCCCGGAGGAGGCTCACCATGGCCGGACGTCGGAGGCCCGAGGCAGCGGAGCTCCGGCCCGCGTCGAGCATAGAGAGAGGGGGAGGTCGATTGGGTGGCACAGGGGGGCAATTGGATGCTGGAGGGGGCGACCAAAGGGGAGAGAGGGGTACGGGGCTCGCTTAAATAGCGATCCCGAGGTTCACCATGGACGAAGCCCACGGTCGCCCGCGGGAACGGCTCGGATGGCCACGGGAGGGGGCCCTGGCCTCTGTGCGGTGTTCGTGGGGCTTGCCTAGGTCCAGTGGAGGGAGGAGAGAGAGCTGGGGAGGAGCCGGGCGCGTCGCGCGTGTGAAGCCACCAGTTGGCCGAACTAGGCGGCCGCGCCGCGCGTGTGGGACGCCGCTAGAGAGAGAGGGAGGAAGGGGCCGGCAGCTTGCCGTGGTGAGGACGTCGAGGTGGGCCAGGGGGACACGGCTGGAGGTCCCGAGGCTGTCGGTGGCCATGGTTGGGCGGCAGCAGCAGTGCGGGTGCGCACTGTAGCGCGCTCTGGAGCGCGACTTTGGCATGCCACGGCATCCTTTTGGCGCTTAGGGCGTGGCCGCTCATGTCTAGGGCATCTAGGGGAGGGTAAACAACTTCAGTAGGGCATTGGATGCCCTGGATAGCTGATAGAATAAGAGAGGAGGAGAGAGAGGAGGAGATTCCTGCTGTCCAAGGGGTAAAAATGGGGTTTTACCCCACTTAACCATGGAGCTGAGGCTTGAGATTTTTACTGGGGGTAGGATGTGATAATGTGGGACTGTGGTAAAAATTTTGGGGCAAGGAGAATAGTGGAAGGGGGGAAAACATGATTTTTACCAAATGACCAGGAGGTGTTCGGTGATGATTTGGCCAGGCAAATGGGGTTTGCTTGCCATGATATTTAACAGGATGAAAATATAGGTACAAATAGAGAGGATCACCATGTTTGAGCTTGATTGAAGAAAGTTCACAATGTAACTTTGTGAACCCTAGAAATCAATAGAATCAGATTTCTGTAGATCTAGGCATGCATATCACTTCCCACAAATCCACCACTTGGTGTGGTATCATTATCTGGGGTTTAGCACATGCCCACAAAGTTTGGGGTCAAGGGAATAAACTTCACAATGTAAAGTTGTTCAAATTTGGCTCTGGACAGGAATGGTTTTGGAATATTTTGATGAAGCAAATCAATTGGGATTGAGATGAAACTTGGAAAGATCATCACATATGACAATTGTGCCTTGCTGGAATTTTCTTGGAATTTATTGAGAATATTTCCTATAGAAATATTTCAAAAGCTTGATTTAAGCAGAAAGGGTTTTGAGGGGTTTTGCCCATGATTTTGAACATGACCATGTGTTGAAACTCATATATATGGAAAATATATGTCCACTGAGTTTCCCTAAATTTTCTCAAATATTTTTACAGCATTTAAATATTTTTTCCCTATAAAAGACCATTTCCAGCCTTAAGAAAAAGCCTTTAAATAAAATAATAAAATAATAGTTAAAATTAATATTTGGTGGTTTTGGGAAGTCATATATATATTAGATTTCAAATAAAGCCTTTGGGGAAAAAGGATCCACCCAATTTTAGGACTTGCAGTGCAAACCTCAACTCAGGGGTTTTTGAAAACCTAATTTGAATAAATCCTTTTTGGTCAAAATAAATTTTGATAAAAATAGTTTTGGATACTATTCACATGGCATGATCATTGGGCAAGAAGTTTGGGTCAAGGAAGATGAATGTGGAGAGGAGTAGAACCTAAGACTGCCATACACAATCACCAAAGCAATCAAACAAGCAATAATTCAAGCAAGCATGCACTCAAAAAGTTTTAATTGGTTCCAAATTTTGTAAATCCATCATAGCAAAGTGATACAAACACAGGGTGTGACAGACCTACCCCCCTTACAAGAATCTCATCCCCGAGATTCCTAGGCTAAGCGCTAAAAAGATAAGGGAACTCAGATCTAAGATAGTCTTCACGCTCCCAGGTTGCTTCTGCTTCAGTGTGGTTGCTCCATTGGACCTTGAAGTACTTGATGGTGCAACTTCGGATGCAACGCTCTGCTTCATCCAAAATACGGACTGGCCTCTCACGATAAGTGAGGTCTGGCTGAAGGTCGATGGCTTGATGGTTGATGTCCTTGTAGAGGTCGGGGCGGTTGGGAACTTGAAGACACTTCCGGAGTTGCGATACGTGGAACACGTTGTGCACACCTGATAGCTCGGAAGGTAGCTCTAGCTGGTAGGCAACTTCTCCTCGTGTAGCGGTGATCTTGAAGGGGCCGATGTATCGTGGTGCCAGCTTTCCCTTGACGTGGAAACGCTTGGTTCCCTTGAGGGGCGTGACTCGGAGGTAGACATGGTCACCGACACAGAAGTTCACTTCTCGGCGGTGAGAGTCGGCGTTACTCTTCTGTCTTGACTTGGCGGTCTCTAGACGTTCTCGGACAAGTTGAACTTGCTCTTCTGCTTCGCGGAGGATGTCTAGCCCAAAGCCTAGTCCTTCTCCGGTCTCTGACCAGTTGAGGGGAGTACGGCACTTGCGTCCATACAACACCTCAAATGGTGCCATCTGAAGACTCGACTGATAGTTGTTATTGTAGGAGAACTCAGCGAATGGTAGGCAATCTTCCCACTTGGCTCCATATGCCAAAACACAGGCACAGAGCATATCTTTGAGTATCTGATTTACTCGTTCCGTCTGTCCACCGGTCTGGGGGTGAAAAGCAGTGCTGAAGGAGAGCTTGGTTCCCATCGCTTCTTGAAACTTCTTCTAGAACCTTGAGGTAAACTGAGTTCCTCGGTCAGACACAATCTCTTTTGGAACTCCGTGGAGGCTCACAATATGTTCGATGTAAAGGCTGGCTAGCTTGTTACCATCATAGGTGGTCTTGACGGGAATGAAATGGGCTACCCTTGTGAGGTGATCGACAATGACCCAAATAGAATCATGTCCTTTGCTCGACCTTGGTAATCCGGTGATGAAGTCCATCCCGACTTTGTCCCACTTCCATTCAGGCACTTTGAGAGGTTGCAATAGTCCAGCGGGTCGCTGATGCTCAGCTTTGACTCTTTGGCATATGTCACACTTAGCAACAAAGGTGCCTATTTCCCGTTTCATGCCATGCCACCAGAATCTTGCCTTGAGGTCTTGGTACATCTTGGTTCCTCCAGGATAGATGGAATACGGAGTGTCATGAGCTTCTTGCAAGATCAAGTTCTTGAGCTCTTCTTTGTTGGGTACGCAGATGCGCTTCCCAAACCATACGACTCCTTGCTCATCCACTGAGAATCCTGGGGCCTTTCCTGCCTTGATCTTCCTCTTGATGCCTTTGATGCTCTCGTGTCCCTTCCGAGCTTCCTTAATATCATCCGTCAAGGTAGGCTTTGCTTCGAGGTTGGCTAGGAATCCAGGTGCAACTAGTTCCAAGCCGAAGCTTTCAAGCACTTCATACAAGGCGGGTAGCCTTTCCTTAATCATAGCATTCAAGGAACAAGTCTTTCTGCTTAAGGCATCAGCTACCACGTTAGCCTTTCCGGGGTGGTATTGAACACTGAGGTCATAATCTTTGATCAACTCCAACCATCTTCGCTGCCTCATGTTCAATTCCCTTTGGGTGAAAATATACTTCAAACTCTTGTGGTCTGTGTATATCTCACATCGCTTCCCCAGAAGGTAATGTCGCCATGTCTTCAAGGCATGAACTACGGCTGCCAACTCAAGATCATGAGTAGCGTAGTTCTCTTCATGAGGACGTAGCTGTCTGGATAGATATGCTACGACTCTGCCTTCTTGCATCAGAACACCTCCAAGCCCGGTTCTCGATGCATCACAATATATCACAAACTCCTTGTGAATATCGGGGGTGGCCAAAACCGGGGCTGTGGTCAATCTCTTCTTGAGATCTTGGAAGCTTTCTTCGCACTTTGGCGTCCATTCGAACTTCTTGTCCTTCTTCAAAAGCTGAGTCATGGGTCGGGCAATGCTTGAAAACCCTTCGACAAACTTGCGGTAATATCCCGCGAGTCCGAGGAAGCTCCTGACTTCCTTCACATTGGTCGGGGATTGCCATTCCGTCACGGCTTCAATCTTGGCAGGATCCACTGATAGTCCTTATGTAGTCAACACATGACCCAAGAATCCAACTTCATGCAGCTAGAATTCACACTTGCTGAACTTGGCATAAAGCTGGTGCTCTCGAAGCTTGTCTAGGACTAATCTCAAATGTTGCTCATGCTCTTCTTTAGACTTGGAGAAGACGAGTATGTCATCAATGAAGACGACAACAAACTTGTCCAAGTACTCCATGAAGACTTTGTTCATGAGGTACATGAAGTAGGCAGGGGCATTGGTCAACCCAAATGACATGACCGTGTATTCGTACAGGCCATATCGGGTTACAAACGCCGTCTTCGGGATGTCTTGGGGCCTGATCTTCAACTGGTAGTACCTGGACCTGAGGTCGATCTTTGAAAACACCTTAGCTCCGTTCAGCTGATCGAACATGTCTTCAATCTTGGGGAGTGGGTAATTTTTCTTTATTGTGACCTCATTGAGAGAACGGTAATCGACACAGAGTCGGATAGTTCCGTCCCTCTTTGACAAAAATAGAACAGGTGATCCCCAAGGTGAGGCACTAGGGCGAATGAATCCTTTTCTGAGCTGTTCTGCTAGTTGCTTCTTCAATTCAGCCAACTCTTCGGATCCCATTCTATAGGGCTTCTTATAGATGGGTCCTGCTCCGGGCATTAGCTCAATGATGAACTCAATGTCGCGGTCAGGAGGCATTCCGGGCAGCTCGTCAGGAAAAACATCGGGGTATTCGCATACCACTGGCACTTGATCCAACTCAATTCCCGACAGACAATTAACCTGAGGGGTTCGAGTGGAGGCAGGGTTGGGAACATACTTGACTTCTACTCCTTGGCTATTGGTTATGGTAACGATCCTCTTGGCACAGTCCAAGTAGCCTTGGTTCTTGATTAGCCAGTCCATGCCTAGGATCACATCCAAGCCTTCTGACTTCAGGACGATAAGGTCTGCTAGGAATCCTACCCCGTTGATATTAATCTCAACTCCTTTACAACCTATCCCGGACTTCATAATTGATCCCGGGGTTTGTATCAACATACGACTACCCAGGGGTGTAGGCTTCATGCCACTCTCTAGTGCAAACCTTTGGGTGAAAAAAGAATGCGAAGCTCCACAATCAAACAGTACTGTTGCTGGGGTTGAGTTGACGAGGAACGTACCCAGTATGACGTTCGGGTCTTCCTGGGCTTCCTCAGCGGTGACGTGATTCACATGACCCTTGCCATTGTTGGGCTGGTTGCGGGGACCTGGGTTCCTTGGTGGCGCTCTACGGCCTTGACCTTGGTTCGGCGCATTGGGGCGCGGTGCATCTGGCTTCTTGTTGGGACACAGCCTAGAGATGTGTCCTGGCTGACCACATCCAAAGCAAGTGACTTGTCCAGGGTTGTTGTTGTTGTAGTCCCTGCCGCCGTTGTTGTTATAGGGGTTGTTGTAAGCTGGTCTGGGATTGGCATACTGCTGAGGCTGGTAGCTCGGACGAGGTGCAGGAGGTCTAGCCTACTGCGGCTGATAGGTTGGCTTGGTTAGGGCTGGCTGCCAGGGGCGAGGCTTCTGGTTGCAGGAACTACCCTTGCTAATCATCTTGCGCTTGCGAGTGTCGTCTATGGCACGACGCTTGTCTTCCAGCATGAGGGCCTTTTTCACCAGGTCGAAGAAGGTCCGACAGTCGCAGACTATGAGCTGATACTGCAGGGTCTGCTAAAGTCCTTCCATGAAGCGTTCCATCTTAGCAGCCTCCGTGTTGACATCCTCAGGTGCATACCTTGACAGCAAGTTGAACTTCTGCATGTACTCCTTGACAGAGCCACTTCCTTGCTTCAGCGCTAGGAATTCTCTCTTCTTGATAGTCATGATCCCAGAAGGAATGTGGGCGGTGCGGAATCCTTCCTTGAAGTTAGCCCAGGTGATCACACGATCGCCTTGCATGACTTTGAATCCATCCCACCAAGCTCGGGCGGTACCTCCGAGGCAGTGAGAGGCATACAACACCTTCTCACGATCTTCATTGCAATTGACCAGTGCAAGGAGGTCCTCGATGGTGCGGATCTAGTCATCGGCATCCAGGGGTTCAGCAGTCTCGGTGAAGGTTGGGGGCGAATTCCTCATGAACTCAGACAGAGTGGAGCGGCCATTGCCATTCCAGCCTTGCTGCTGCTTGTTCACAAGGACTTGAGCCATCTGCTGAATAGCAGCAGTGTTGGCTTGGCATTCCTCCCGGAGAACATGGAGAAACTAAGCTATGGTCATGTTCTCCGGTGGAGGTGGTGGTGGGGGAATGTCGCCTTGTGGCTGCTCCTGGTGTCCTTCAGCCTGAGCAGTCCCACCAGCTCCCTGCTGCTGGCTGGAGTTGCCGGCTTCAGGGTTGGTGAAGAAGCTGTTGCGGGTTGCAGTCACCATCCTGTTTGGAGCAGCCAAGTCAAATAAATGGGATAGACGAGAGGGAAAGCAATACTGGGGAAAGCGCGCCTAAGGGGGTTGGTATTGTGCAAGTCTGGTAAAACGAAGGTCGAAAGACCGATACATATATTAAGATAAGATAGACGATGGAGTCGCTTACATGTTGCCTAAGGCAAAAGCGCGACTTGCATCGGAACACAAACAACAAAAGCAAACAACAAGCACACATGGTTTCATATGAACCATTACACAGACCCGACTTCGCATGAGGGGTACATGACTGATCCTACCCTAGGGGTTCTCGGACTCAGGTGGTGGAGTGCTCTGCTTCCTGCCCAAGAGGAAGGAACACTTGGTTGCTTGCTGGGACTCCTTCTGGCATGATGCCCATGTTTGCCATGCCCGAAACATGCGACGAAAATATAGAGGTTGCTATTCGTCCTTGGTTCAGGATGTCAGTGGTTTGGCGGAGTAGCTCTCGAATGTGGTGAAATTCCTGGCGGAGCTTCACGGACTCCTTAATCAGGTTGTGAACCAGACTATCGGCGGAGAGGCTGAAGTAGGTCTGAAATCTGAGGGGCACACCATCCTCCTTGGATGGAACCAGTGTCTGACTTTCACCGATGTCGTCCTTCCTGATGGGTAGGTAACGAGTAGCGGGCTCGTCGGCCATCTATGGAATGATGCCTCGAAGGTGGATGAGTGCCTTCCGTGCAGCTGTCTCGACTACGAGTGCCAGGGTCTCCATCTGTGGACCTTCAAAGAACCAACTGGTCGGGGAGTCGTTTGCCTTCACGAACACTTCAACGTGATATTCCTTCGTGATGGCATCGACCCAGTGCTCGTGGTAGAGGAGGACGGGTGGTTGGTGAAACTGGCACTTCTCCAGGCTATCCCCAAGGAGTAGGGAAAAGCCGGATGCTAGGAGGGCTTCGGGTACGACGGCCATCTACAAGGTTTGAATGGAGGAGAGTCAGCAAGAGTTTGAAATAGACTAGAAGAGAAGAGAGGTATAGAATGTGTTGCACCTAGCAACTAGACACGGTTTTGAAAAGGGTTTTATCCTATCTAACGTCCATGCTAACTAAGGGCTTCCTACCGTCAGGCTGGCTCTGATACCAGCTCTGTGGGGACCCGGACTCATAAGTCGTGATCACCGAATGCACGTGTACAGTGATCCCAGAGATCAATGCTCACTGCACACACAGAAACTGAATAACAAGAGTCTTGCATCCATATTTAGCGTCTTACACAATTAAAGACCATGAAGGTCAAGTCTTTCATAGATAGGGCCGCAAGGGCCAAACACTTAAACATAGCAAGCAGCGGAAAGTCTTGATTGGAAGTGTGAACCCATGCCATCTGCCTTAAACCTACAGGCATTCTGACTGGGAAGCGTCCTAGTTCGCATGTTCGTCACCAACGAACTCTTCGCCATATTCCAGCTCTTCCATGCCTGGCCAATTAAATAACCAGTGGCAAGCCAATGAGTACTTTGAATGTACTCGCAAGCAACCCAAGTTTTGGAACAAGGTATAACAATGCATGATATAGCACTAAGTAGGTAAGTTTTGCAGAAAGCTGATTTTGAGTGCAATGATATGATCAAGTAACATAAGTAAGCATGCATCAACAATTGACAGGTATTCACATGAACAAGACACAGTTGCCATCGTAAGTAGGGGTTGAACATCTCATGTTCATCATCATGCCAAGTCATCGGACTTAGCTCAAGTACCATCTTTGTGTCATCCACACACACACACACACACACCAAGTTTGTGAAAACACCGGACGTAGTTTAAGCAGGACCTCCAATGTCCATGACCGTGGACACGGCTATTCGAATAGTTTTACACTCTGAAGAGGTTGTATACTTTACCCACAAGACTCGGGGAACTTCCGTGTCATCCACGACTCGCGGTATATCACATACCCGAGGTAAGCACCCGAACAATGCCTTTACCTTAGCGATACTAAACAAAGAGTCCACTCGATTGGTACACAGCCCTCATGATGTACATCATACGAGCCTCGCTCCAGATCGTACCATCCATGAAGGGAACAACGGTGTGTCCGGTGCCTGTGAAGACAGCGCATGATCGTCCTTATCGGCATGACCCCGTATCGAGAGTGACCACGTCACTCCCGCCACTAGTAATGCGGGCTCTATGCTAGTACCCACCAAAGTAGTCAACAAAGCCCCGTCCCATAAGGGGTATCGTGGTTGTGCATGTAAGGTTGGGACGGTCAGCAAATCTTAAAACTCTCTGTTTTCAAAAACACACACACAACTTGCCCTGGTACACCGCTTCTTTCTCAAGTGGTTACATAGCTCAACATCATCTCCCTCGGGCATTAGTGGCACCTGACGGGGTTTTCGAAAAGTATCTGAAATCATTCTGTTTCCATCACCATGCATATTCCCATCCCACTTTGCGTAGCAACTACTTAGCAACCTAACTACTCCCACCCGCACAACCCTCATAAGGAGGTAGGGTCATGCACGATGCAAGTATCAACAGGAAAGTATCGGTGGCATCCCACCGAAGGGGGGGGGGGTACCTTATCAACATGATCAATTCATCGGAACAACAAGTGCTATATGACATGCAATAAAAGGGTTCGTAGTCATGGTCAAAGGGCTGCTAGCCTGGCTCAACAAAGTCTTCGGGGTCTTCGAAATCTTCGGGTCCAATCTCTTTGTCAACAACGCAATCTATCGTCGCGGAATAAACGGGCAAAAATAAGCATCACAACAAAACAGAGCACAAAAGCCACTTTAAAAAATGTTACCCTATTCTGATAAATACTACAAACTATTCTAAGAATATTTGTCTCGGGTTTAGAAGTTAAAAAGATTTTCAAAACTATTTATAACAGAGGCTAAAATGCCTAAAAGAGGTTTTAAAATAAAACAGTACAGAAAAGCTTTTCAATATATTTCAAAAATGGCACTGTAAAATACTATAGATTATTACAGGAATTATGGTGGAAAAATTATTGGCATTGGAATTTTATTTTGCTGAGAGGAATTTTTGCAAGACGCCAGAATAAAGAAAAAGAAAAAGAGCACTATGTGCTTGGGCCAGAAGCGGGCGAGCAGAGCCGGCCCATAGGGATTTCGGCCCAGGACAAAACGGCGCGCGCGGCAAGTTTTATTTAAACCTGCCTGCGGGCCCTGCCTGGCAGCGAGAGGGGGGGAGTGAGGGTATGACAGGTGGGCTCCACCTGTCATCCTTCACCTCGCGACAGGGAGCAGAGGGGCTCACCGACGACGGTGCGGTCGACGGCGAGGCCTGCCGATGGTCCAGGCGTGCTCAGGGGAGCGCCGCCAGTCGCATGGTGCCGGAGGTGGTCGCCGGAGGTGACGGAATCGCCGGCGATGTCGAACCCGAGCGGAGGAGCTTCGGCTCGAGGTGGGAACGGCCGCTCCGAGCTGCAATAGGCATGGAAAAAGGGGGGAAAGAGATCAGGGGAGAGAGAGAGGACCACGGGGAGAGGGAACGGGGCCGGAGGAGGCTCACCATGGCCGGACGTCGGAGGCCCGAGGCGACGGAGCTTCGGCCCGCGTTGAGCACAGAGAGAGGGGGAGGTCGATTGGGTGGCACAGGGGGGCAATTGGATGCTGGAGGGGGCGACCAAAGGGGAGAGAGGGGTGCGGGGCTCGCTTAAATAGCGATCCCGAGGTTCACCGTGGACGAAGCCCACGGTCGCCCGCGGGAACGGCTCGGATGGCCACGGGAGGGGGCCCTGGCCTCTGTGCGGTGTTCGTGGGGCTTGCCTAGGTCCAGTGGAGGGAGGAAAGAGAGTTGGGGAGGAGCCGGGCGCGTCACGCGTGTGAAGCCACCGGTTGGCCGAACCGGGCGTCCGCGCTGCGCGTGTGGGACGCCGCTAGAGAGAGAGGGAGGAAGGGGCCGGCAGCTTGCCGTGGTGAGGACGTCGAGGTGGGCCAGGGGGACACGGCTGGAGGTCCCGAGGCTGTCGGTGGCCGTGGTTGGGCGGCAGCTGCAGTGCGGGTGCGCACTGTAGCGTGCTCTGGAGCGCGGCTTTGGCATGCCACGGCATGCTTTTGGCACTTAGGGCGTGGCCGCTCATGTCTAGGGCATCTAGGGGAGGGTAAACAACTTCAGTAGGGCATTGGATGCCCTGGATAGCTGATAGAATAAGAGAGGAGGGGAGAGAGGAGAAGATTCCTGCTGTCCAGGGGGTAAAACTGGGGTTTTACCCCACTTAACCACGGAGCTGAGGCTTGAGATTTTTACTGAGGGTAGGATGTGATAATGTGGGACTGTGGTAAAAATTTTGGGGCAAGGAGAATAGTGGAAGGGGGAAAACATGATTTTTACCAAATGACCAGGAGGTGTTCGGTGATGAGTTGGCCAGGCAAATGGGGTTTGCTTGCCATGATATTTAACAAGATGAAAATATAGGTACAAATAGAGAAGATCACCTAGTTTGAGCTTGATTGAAGAAAGTTCACAATGTAACTTTGTGAAACCCTAGAAATCAACAGAATCATATTTCTGTAGATCTAGGCATGCATATCACTTCCCACAAATCCACCACTTGGTGTGGTATCATTATCTGGGGTTTAGCACATGCCCACAAAGTTTGGGGTCAAGGGAATAAACTTCACAATGTAAAGTTGTTCAAATTTGGCTCTGGACAGGAATGGTTTTGGAATATTTTGATGAAGCAAATCAATTGGGATTGAGATGAAACTTGGAAAGATCATCACATATGACAATTGTGCCTTGCTGGAATTTTCTTGGAATTTATTGAGAATATTTCTTATAGAAATATTTCAAAAGCTTGATTTAAGCAGAAAGGGTTTTGAGGGGTTTTGCCCATGATTTTGAACATGACCATGTGTTGAAACTCATATATATGGAAAATATATGTCCACTGAGTTTCCCTAAATTTTCTCAAATGTTTTTAAAGCATTTAAATTTTTTTTCCCTATAAAAGACCATTTCTGGCCTTAAGAAAAAGCCTTTAAATAAAATAGTAAAATAATCTTTAAAATTAATATTTGGTGGTTTTGGGAAGTCATATATATATTAGGTTTCAAATAAAGCCTTTGGGGAAAAAGGATCCACCCAATTTTAGGACTTGCAGTGCAAACCTCAACTCAGGGGGTTTTGAAAACCTAATTTGAATAAATCCGTTTTGGTCAAAACAAATTTTGATAAAAATAGTTTTGGGTACTATTCACATGGCATGATCATGGGCAAGAAGTTTGGGTCAAGGAAGATGAATGTGGAGAGGAGTAGAACCTAAGAGTGCCATACACAATCACCAAAGGAATCAAACAAGCAATAATTCAAACAAGCATGCACTCAAAAAGTTTTAATTGGTTCCAAATTTTGTAAATCCATCATAGCAAAGTGATACAAACACAGGGTGTGACACTGGCAGCCTTCTTCTTCTTTCTCCGGCCAACGGCTCTCTCTCGCTCTCGCGCTGTCCTGAGTGCGGCTAGGCACTGCGCACGCCTAGCTCCTAGGGCGCAAAGCACCCTACGACGGTAGTGCGCGGCGTGCACGAGGCCAATGCAGAGAGCACTCCCATCGCGGGCCAACGCCGGTCGGCACTGCTCGCGGATTCGCCTCATGGACGCCGGTGATCGAGCGATGCGCGGTCTCCTGGACCTTGCTCACCGTACACCGGGCTGGGGCTATAAAAACGACCACGGTTTTCTTGTCTCTACCTACCACCTCGCACCCTACCTCACTTCTTCCTCCTCTTTTCCTTCTCCTTCTGGTTGCAGGAGCGCGAGGCAAGGCGTTAATGGCGGACGTGGGCTCGGAGCTGATCACGATCCTCTTGGCTGGAATGCTGGCGGCATTGGTTGGCTCCTCGCTGCTGCTGTGCGCGATGATCCTCGATGATCACCGCGATGCCACTGCTAGAGGGGTGGCTGGTGGTCATCTACGCCATCTCAGGCTGGCGGAATAAGTGCGGGCTGCGTTGGCGAGGGGGCAGCCTGTCAACATCACACAAGATGGTGACAGAGACGCTACTAGGTCTGTGGTTAGTGTGGTGCGGTCAGCTGAGCTCTACCAGTGTGGAGGCCCCACTGTTGGTTGCTCCTCGCTGAACAGCATCCACAGCGAGTGGGTGTTGTGGTAGAGTCAGGGTTTAGATCTTGGACTAGAAGGGTTGTAACGGTTTGCAATAAAATTTCTCAGAATTTCTCCGAGATTACAACCGGGTTCTGGGAAAAGATTTTGGGACCGTGGAATTATTGGATAGGACTGGTTTTCCAGAATGCTAGGTTCGGGAACACTGGCAAATGGAGCAAGCACGGATAGACATGGATAGGTGGCTTTGCATTCTGCCTGAGTACTGCAGCGGCTGTGCTCAAGAGAAGGAACTTGGCGTGCAGACATTCCTCACATGATCCACATGCAATCTATTCAGACTAATATGCAAGCAAATGCAGAATGCACATTGTAACAAAATGCAGACGTAGGGAAGAAATATATCGAGCATGTTACACTAAGGTGATTTAATGCTAGTGGGTGTATGTACTCCTGGTATACATACACCTACACCAGCTCGCATTTTATTAAAGACTCTGGGCGAGTCCGTTATTATTAAGTGTAAGTGCTCTACTGACTAAAATCTAGTTAGGAATCCACTGCCAGCTCTGTTAAACATTTATGCTTAACAGAGTGACAGATGAACCAAGCACACAGAGCAAACAGGCATACATAACATTACAACAGCACACAAGCACAAGCAGTACAAGCTGTACAACCATACAACAACACGCAGCCTTACTAGGCAGCTAACAATAACAACTTACTCCTAACTACACAATCCTAGTCCTAGGCAGGCGGAGAAACAGTCTGCAACATACTCGCGGCATCTCCTGGCTTCGCTCACTGCTGAAGCCACAAATGGGCCTACTCTTGCTGGAGCTCTCCTGGGGGACGAAGGCTGAGCCAACTTCTATCTTCATTGTCGGACACCTCTATGGGTTGGGGCTCAACTGCTGGAGCTGCAGTGGGAACTTGATGGAACACATCCCGATGACGAAGTCGCCGGATAGCTCCTTGAATGGAGTTTGGGTGGATGTTGCCTGGCTGATATAGGTCCACCGGTTGCGAGAGTGGTACTAGCTGCGAAGGTGGCACTGGGTTTGGCAGCAGGGAATGGGTGGTCTGCGATGCAATTTGACGGGCCGCACGGTATGCTCCTGTAACAACCCGTGTGGTGTCTTGGTCAATGGCTTTGAACTCTCCAAGAATGCCGGAAAGCAGTAGTCCATGGGCATCAATGTACTAGACTAGTCGAGCTATTGCTGGGTCAGCATCTCCAACTGCGCTGGAGGACTCGCGGCCTGAGTCGGACGAAGAAGGGAAATAGCGGAACTCCTGCATCTCCGCTACTTGTGGAAACTGCGAATGAAGACGGGTGATGGCTTCTGCGGCAGCTATCTGGACAGCCAACGCAGGAGTGGGCATGGGTTTGCCCCGAAAATTAATGGGATTCCCATCCGCTGTTGGACCTGAGTGGAAATGCGCCTTCGCATAAAATCGGCAAAGATGGGGAACGGGTTCCGATTGGAACACCAGATACACCGGAGGATTACTACAGCCAAGGGCTTGAGTGAGCATTCTCGAAAGGATGGGCGGAAAGCCGGGATAACCTTCATCCAAGGTTCGGCTATGGAAAGTGGGTGTTTTGGAAGAACTGGCCATGGCTGCTGCTTTGAGGATACTAGCCTGGGTTCTCTTGCAGGGATCTGGCTTACTGAATGGAGATGGCTGCGGCTCACAAGTGGGAGGGCTTAAATAGGTAGTCGGGCTGGGACACACTAGCATGGCGTGGACCTTTCTCGTGCCGGGTAGAAGATACACCGGTACGGCCGACATCTGAGTAGGGTCACGGTCCAATCTAGAGTGGCTGGGTGGGCGGACAGCTAGGTAGGGACACGTCCCTTCCGATTGCGCCACCTATTGATCAATAGTGGCCATGTCGGATACCAGCGATGGGTCAACTCTATTGGGCTCACTACCGGTTAAGCATAGGGGTGGTTTGGTGCTAGGGTAACCTATAGCCAGCCTGGCTCTGATACCACGTCCTGTGGCACCCTGATAGAGGGCCGACGCATGCCAGCCCCAGGATAAGACCTGGCGCACGTCAAAGACACGATACAGCAATTCCAGGCACAAAATGGCTTTAATATATGAAATGGAGTATTACAATACTGTTGCTTACAACAATATTACATAGCTCCAAGGCTAACTAAATGGCAGTGGAGGTCTTGGTTCAATGGCAACGACGTCTCTGGCTGGGCTCCATAACTCACAGGACTGGCTGGGTTACGATCTAGCACGACGAATCTTCTCCTGCAACTGCCACGTGCAAGGCCAGGTGAGTACTTTGAATGTACTCGCAAGACAACCAAATACATAGCATCCAAACAAGCAGATGACAAAGCAAGCCCTATGCTATATAAGAATTTATTCTAAACATGGCATGGAATTAACAAGAAAACATAGATCAAGCATGGCATAACATGGATCAGGCATATAATCTACATAACATAGCATGGCAATAATCACACCAGGTGCTTAAAGTATTTGCTGTTATCGAATACCAACTTACTCTCCTCTGGATGGTCCCACAACCTTCGAAATACTCATGATCCATTTGATACTTCCAAATGTAAGACAAGTTCTTCCATCACTGTTATCCTTGTTATGGTTGACTACCTAGTGAGGTCTGGACGGGCTGTCCAATACCGTGGACGCGGCTATTCGAATAGATTTTACACTCTGCAGAGGTTGCGCACTTTACCCACACCATGGAGCACCTGACCTCGTGATCCCATTCGGGTGGACCAACGTTGCTCCAACGAAACCTGCCTGACCCATGACTCTCCCATCGTACCACCGGCATTCATCCTCCCCCGGAGTCCTGCCCTGGGTGGCCCCTGTGTCCTCATGACACCTGCCACTGTCGTGGCCAAACAACTATCCCAAACGGGGACTCCCGGGCTAAACACTCAACTGGGCTCACAGGGTTATTGCCGCCTACCTGATCAGGGTAGCACGCACGCATAACCCTCCCTGTCTGGAGGTACCGGTGAAAGAGCACGGAGCCAGACCAAGTCAAGGCCGTCCCATACCGGCAAATGTGGTTGCACGGATAAGCCCGGACAGGTGACTCAAGATCAACCACTAGGTTCATTTTATTAATTCAACTCACATATCCATCAACGTACCATTACCTCGTCAATTATAAGTGCTAACAATCACTTAGCAATAGCGTAGCACGATCATAATACTGATAGTCATGGCATAAGATCAAACCATAGTACTAACATGTCAAAGTTATTATCAATATTATTATTAGCATGGCAATATGGAAATAAGACATGGCATTAGTTGAAAAGTAATGCTAGTATGTAATACCGATGTCATCACAGGTGTATGCAAATGCAGACTAACAGGTGATACAGATAAACACACAGGGTGCAAGCAAAGTCATCACGCAAGTTCGGAGCTCATGATAAGAGGTTGGCTTGCCTGGGGGTCGATGAATACGCCGGGAGGAAGTGCAGAAAGTCCGCGGAAAGGATTGCCGAAAACAGTTCTCTCCCGGAGGGGGCTGTTTACGGGCAAGGGAAAAATGGTCATTTCCACTGCGTGAACACATTATGAAAATGATGCCATCAGAACGGGCTCGACGATCTGAAGACGTGGGCGTTGGTTTTACCTCGATCGGAGTTACGGTCGCGGAGAAACGGCCATTCTTTCGTTAAGCGATAAAACAGACAAAACTGTCCATTTCAGTGCTTAACGGGCGAGCGTTCACTATTTAATGGGTTCGGCCGCCGACTGAAAAATGAAAGCGCCTTCTGTAGTTTACGCTTTCACTAAATGGAAACATATTCTTAGTCGAAGACGAACAGAGTACGCTTTCTAACTTGGAAAGCATATTTACAGAAATACGTTTCCACTTAAATCCAGTCAGTCGGTCGGACCGGTCAATGCCAGACGCTGACGAGCGGGGCCCACGCGGCTCTCCTCTCTCCTCCTCCTGTCTTCTTCTCCACCGCGACAGAGAGGCGAGGGCGGGCTCCGGCCGCCGGCCTGGTTGTCGCCTCGCCGCCCGAGAGGGCCGGCCGGAGGGCGCACGGGCTCCGCCGTCCCTCGCCGCGCCCATGGCTAGCCGCGGGGCCGCTCGGGGTAGACCACACCGCCGGCGCCATGGGGCAGGTCGCGCTGACGGAGGCGATAAGGGGAGGGCCGCGCTGGCGAGGCTCCCTCGCCGGGTTTGAGGGCGGCGGCGGCGCGCGGACACACAGGGGAGGTTGGGGAGCCCAGGAGAGGGAGGGGGAAGAGCTATGGAGCTGGAGTTGCCGCGGGGTCCGGCGGCGGCCTTCGGCCATTTGAGAGGCGGGGAGCTCCGGGAGCTCGATTGGGAGGGGACTGGGGCTGCTGCTGGTCGGGAGGGCTCGGGCTCACCTTAAATAGGCTCGGGGAAGGACTCTCGTGATGGTGGCCGAACCTCCGAGACAGCGGTGCCGCAACCGCGTCACAACAGGGTGTCGGGGCCGGCCACAGGCTAGGAGATGAGGGGGAGAGGACTCCAGAGGGTGCGCGTGTGCGGTGGGCAACTCGCCGGCACTCGAGGACAAGCTAGAACCCGCTGGAGGTGCGCTCCCGACGAGTACGGAGTACAGAGCGCGGTTTTGGCGTACTCTGCACGTTGTCACCGCGTGGCCACGGCATTGTCACGCCGCACTCGATGCCAAAACATGTCTAGGAGGTTCTCCTTCCTTCCCGGAGTTTACTTATGCAGCTGGATAGCACGAGGGAACACTGGTGTGACTGCATCTTGATCAACAAGCAGCCAACATCAACCTGTTTGTGCTGTGGTGTGGCCACCACAGTGCACCTCTTGGCTTGATCTCTGGCATGGGTCAATCATCCACTAAGGTAGTCATCTTGGCAAAGTTTCAGCTCAAACAAGCAAATCTAGATGGTACCGCCTTTGCAAGGTGCTAGACTGGACAGAAATAGAAACCAGATGGTTCTGAAGAATTGGCTAGATGAAAATGGGCCAAATTTGGTGGAGACCAATAATTTAGGCATATGGAGGCATTGTACAAATTTCATACCATTTGCATAAGTAGGAATGGTACTTCCTTCACAGTGCTCCAATCTGAACAGAAACTTGGATAATTTGCTGAGGAAGATTGGCTAAATGAAATGGGCTGATTTTTGGTGTCCAAGGGTAATATCTCATAATGAATCACCCTGCAAAATTTCAGCCCAAGGAGATCAAGGAATCAAGCACTTCCTTTGCAAATAGGAAATCTGGACAGAATTTGCAAAGGGGTGTTGTGCTCAAATTTTGAATTGTGGAACTTGATGTTTTGATGGAAATGGTGAAGATATGGGTTGGGGAAAGCTCCATAAATTATTTGGGATTTTTCCTAGCTACCAAAATGGTAGTTCCTTTGGAAAGGCCCCAAATTGACATATTGGCTTTAAATAGGAAAATGCAATTTCCCCTATTTAATTATGGCCAATATTTTTATGAGAGCTCAATATAACCACAAAGAATATCTCCACAAGTTTTCATGAACTTTGGAGATGGATAGATATTTTCCTGGATTTAATTCCTCAGAAAGGCAGAAAAAGGAATTAATTCTAGGTGAGAAATATTTCATATGACTTGGCAATATTTTTGCACATCTAGGGTTTGTGAGTGAAGAAGGGTCTCTGGAAATTTTGGGAGGATTAACAGAGCAAGGGAAATGATAGTTCCTTTGTAAACACAAAGGCAGGATTTCCAGTTCCAATATTTTGGAACTAGGGTTTGACTGAGATTCGGGGTTTACTGATGGAGGGTTGGCTGGCACAGGAACATGGGAAAGGCACTGAGAGGCTGGGGATTGTCTGGATTCACCTGGTTACTTACCAGATTCCAGAGGAAAAAAATTGGGAGAGAAAAGCTAGGAAGGAATAACAGCACAAAAATCGATAACCCGATTTTTGGGGTGTTATAGTACTACATTTGCTAAACAACTTAATAAAATTGCAAAGGACATAGCTACCCCGAGGATAATTAAACAACAACCCGGGCGAGTGCTCCTCATGAGTGTTGGTCCAACTTGGGCTGCCTGCGGGGCCGCCTCGAGGAATCTCGAGGATTGGTTTTCCCCGTAGCTAGTCCCATCCGATCGTGTCCTGAGAACGAGATGCGCGTCTCCTATCGGGTTCGTCGACACGTCGGGCATTCTTGCTGGACTTGTTTTACCTTTCTCGAATGTCTTGCGCGAGGAATTCCGAGGATACTTCGGGCTATCTCGAGGTTGAGGCTTTCCAACGGAATTTCCTAGGAGATCACGAGATTCGTGGTCGAGGTTGTTCCCGCGGCATGTGGTTAGTTTGTGATGGATGAGTTGGAGCAACCCTGCAGGGTTAAATCTTTTCGAGAAGCCGTGCCCGTGGTTATGTGACAACTTGGAAATTTGTTTAACACCCGGTTATAGTAAACTTGAAGTAAACTCAAATAAAATACACCAACTGTGTGCATAACCGTGACTGTCTCTGCTCGTGAACGTGAACCGAGAGAGAATACAGTGGGGTTATGTTTGACATAAGTAGGTGTTCAGGATCACTTAGTGATCATGCAAGTTTATGAACGTCATGCGTAGGCCACCATATTTACATTCAGGTTCTCGTAAGTTAGCCACCAAATACCTTAGTGCTTACTGCAGCCTCACCACTTAACCATTCCTCACCTATTGGCTTACATAGTCTCGGTACCCGGGTTATGAGATTGCTGAGTCCCTGTGGCTCAGAAATTACAACAATACATGAACAGATGTTGACGAGTACGTGCCAGATGATGTGTCTCAACTCCAGTGGGAGTACGATGAAGAACATAGGCATATGTACATTACATATCCTGATGAGTAGGGGAGCTTCGTGGTGGTGTTCCCGGGATAGCAAGATAGTTTTCATTGCTTCTTTTATCATTTGATTACATCCGTAGCCAGACCCTGTCTTCTGGATGAATGTATGAATAATTGTGTGGACTTGTAAGATAGTTTGTGGCGAGTGTAAGCCAACTCATATACTCATCTCTTCCTACATGTATGCAATGATTTATGTACTTGCGAAATGATGAGATGCGCTTCTATCCCCGTCGAGTCCCTCGTGCCTTAATAGGATAGGACCGCATATTGGGCGTGACAAGGGAGCAGACCTCTAAAGATGGAGTGGAAGAAGAAGGGGAAGGTGATCATTGACAGCGTCTCGGACGGCTGTGAGCCGGGCCAGATCTTGGTAGCCACGTGCTCTTTATGGGCGTCTTCCGTCAAGGGGATGAGCTTCTCCAACCCCTTGCAGTTCTTGATGCTGGAGGGTAGTAGGGTCGCCTCCAGCTAAGCTCCGGCAGCGGCGGCGGCGCTCCTCTTCGTGCGAGCCATGGCAGTGGCAGCTCAAGCATGGAGATGCAGAGAAGGAGAGGAAGGAGTAGCGCAAGCCAAGAAGGAGGAGCGGTGCGCAGGAGAAACGTTTGTGTCAAGGAAGGCAATGATGGTGTCGGTTCCACTCGCGGGATAGTCTTAAGGCAGAGTGTGTGCAGTTACCAAGGCATCATGGGGAAGTGGGGCGTCCCGTCCCATCACGCTGCCACACGGCTTCCCCTGGGCCCCCGCAGTTTGTCTGGCCCCGCAGCGTTTCGACCCGTGTCGTTTCGTTTTTAATGGGCGGAACGTGGGCGTCGCGGGCCCGGGGGCTACTGTCGGTCCAGTGGATACCAGGATACCAGGCCCCATCTGCTGGAGGCCCAGTCAGTGACACTCGGAGGGCCCAACTGAGGAGCGGCCCACTTTGGGGTGCTACAGGCCCAAGGTATCGTGTTAAGTGCTAGCCCTGCGAGGCTTCCCTCTCTCCAAGCAGGGGCACATCAAGACACTTCTCTGCAAGCCACGGGTGGCCTTGCGAGACCTCCCTCCGTGTGTCACACCCTGTGTTTTGTGTCACATCACTGTGTTAACAAAGCTTAAAAATTAGGACCAACAACAACTTTTTGTGTGTTGTGATGCTTGACTTTTTTGCTATTTGATTGCATGACTGAGTGTGTCCCTAATTCATGAAAATCCTCCTGCTCTCAAAACTAATCTCCTTGATACAAATCTTTGCCCAATGATCATACCATGTGTATAGAACATAAAACTATTTTTATAAACTATTATTTTGGCCTAAAAGCATTTATTTTATTTAGGTTTTCAAAAACCCCTGAATTGAGGTTTGTACTACAAGTCCTCAAGTTAGGGTAGATATTTTATCCTAAATATTTTATTTAAAATGTATTATATATAAGACTTCCCAAAACCACAAAAATATATTTTCAAAAGTTATTTTTTGTATTTTATTTAAATGCCTTTTTCTGAGGCCAGAAATGGTATTATATATGGAAAATTATTTTTATGTTTAAAAAATATTTGAGAAAATTTAGGGAAACTAAGTGGACATATATTTTCCATATATATGAGTTTCAACACATGGTCATTGTGGTCCAGTGGAACCAGGGTACCACGGCCCATCTACGGCCGGGCCAGTCGGTTGTGTGAAGAAGGCCCAGTGTGGCAGGCGGCCCACTGGAAGACTCTGACAGTCACCCCGCGAGGCTCCGGCTCCGCGAGGCTCTTCCTCTCCCTCTGAGATGGGACCACTGGATGCTTGTCCACCAGACGTGAGAAGCCTCGCGAGGTCTCCCCCGCGAAGCTGCCCCTGTTAAGCCCCCACTTGGAGGGGTCGTTCAATGCTGGCCACACAAACGGTCCGCCCACCATGTGGGTGGCGTACCGAGCAAGCAGAGCCTGCAAGGATGGCGCCAGTGGGCGATGAGAGAGAATCCGTCCTGATTTGTGATAAAAGGAAAGCGGGCTACTATCCTCCTCCAAGATGAGTTCCAAAGATTTCCCCAACGGTGCAAGGAGACCAACGTGACGCTTAAGACCAGGACGGGCGTCATCGAAGATCCCACGAGCGCATCATGGACAGCGCCTTTGGCAGCATGAAGACCGACTTTGTCATGGAAGATTGTACTTGTGTCCCCCTTCGAATTGCCGCCGTGTGGTCGCCCTCTTTCCCGCCAACGTTTTGGGAAGAGAGGCCCATGGCAAAGATAAGAAGGATGGACAGCCATCGTAGAGAGGAGAGATTAAGCTATCATTTTTCCCAAAAAGAAGAGCCATCTTCTTCCTCACAACTTGTAACACTCATGGAACCAGAGGGAGAGAAATCAATCCAACAAGAAGGAGTAGGGTTTTACACCGCACGGTGGCCCGAACCCGGGTAAACCCTTGTGTCCTTCCCATTCCCTACATGCGTAGCTCCACCGTCGCCGAAGCTAGGTCTTAGATCGCGCAGAACTCCCCGGTGCTCAAACCGGGTTCTTGAGACGTTTCCCGTAGGCACAAAACCAATCTCCGACATTTGGTGCGCTAGGTAGGGGAGCTGCTTGCGCATCTTCGTCTTCTGCTCCGTCCACCGTCGACATGGCCGAGGCATGCCGTGAGAGGTACACGCGCATGGGTGAGATGATCGTCAACGTCGGTTGTCGCAGGAACGCTGGCGCCGCCACCGAGCCCGCAGCCGGGGAAGCGCAGGCTTCCTTCGCTCACCCGTGCATGAAGGCGCCCCCTCCGCCCGCGTGCACTGCTATAGAGTCCTCCCATGGTCGTCGCAACCATCTGGCTCCACAGGTCGCGCTCCTCATGGCACGTGAGGTGCTGCGCTACCGACCCATCGAGGCTGGTTACGACGCGTGGCTTGGATGCATCACCGAGCTCGTCAATGCCACCGGAGACGCTCCGGCTCTCACCCACTCTATGCCTCCTCTTGCATCGCACAGTGCGAGTGCGGGGCATAGCACACCTCCTCCACCTCCTCCACCCAGCGAGGACGCTGGTCGGTGCCATGGTGCGCACGCACCGGCGCCGTCCCATGAAGCATTGTCACCACCCTGCGAGGATCCCAGCTGCAAAATCATCCAGCGCGCGGAGCTAGATGCGCGTGTGCTACTCAAGAGGCGCCGCAAGCATTAGAACCGCACTCTCTAGGATGTCGCGACCGTTGGGCGTCAGAACCGCACCGCCCTAGCAGGTGGCATCCCTTCGGGCAGTGGAGGATGTCATGCCTTCACCCGTGAGCTGCGCCGCGTGGTGTGGCCCATGCCGTTCGGGCCTAAGCTGCCTCCATGCTACGACGGCACCCTAACCCCATGGAGTTCCTGCAGCTGTACACCATCGTCATCGAAGCCGTCGGTGGTGGTGACAAGGTCATAGCGAACTGGTTCCCCATGGCCCTCAAGGAGGCGGCGCGCTCATGGCTGATGAACCTCCCCCGGCTCCATCTCTTCATGGTCTGAGTTGTGCGCGCATTTTGTCTCCAACTTCAAGGGCACATACGAGCGCCCCTCACCCTCAACGACCTGCGCATCGTGCGCCAGCAGCAAGGCAAGACCCTCCGCAAGTACATCCAATGCTTTAGTCAGGTGCGTAACAAGATTCCGCCGGCGTCCGACGCCGCAATCATCTCTACGTTCTCCGCGAGCGTCCCCGATGTCAATATGCACGTGAAGCTCGCCATCAATGACGAGCTCGACACCTTGGCCACGCTGTTCGACCTAACCGACAGATGCGCCAAGGCTGAAGAAGGCCGCCTCTTCACCCACACCGACCCCGATGCCGCCAAGTCCAATAACAAGGATGCCAAGCGCAAGGGCCTCATCGTGCTTGCGGCAAAGCCTGAGCAGAAATGCGGACGCGACAACGATGACGCTCCCAAGAAGCCCTTCTGCCCTTGCCACAACATGGGCTCCCATAACACCCAGGACTGGCATGAGCTCAGGTTGCTTCGTGAGCAGGGGCAGAACCTTTGCCCCAGCCGCAACGATCACGGCACTGGCCGCGGCGGTGGCCGCAGTGAAAACCGATGGGAAAACCGCAACAACAACAACGGCAACGGCGGCAACAACAATCTCCAAGGCTGGCTGGATCAGCCACGCCGCACCAACCCTCAGTCCAATGTTGCCCCTCCGTTCCCCAATGCCAACAATGGAAATTTTCCTGATGAGGACGCTGGGGGCTACCAGGAGCCTTGCGGGATAGCGTGCATCCTTGGTGGATCTCAGGCTCCCGCCTCCCACTGCCACCTCAAGAAGTTCTCCCATGAGGTGAACGCCGCCCTCCCGGGCCCAGAGGCCATGAGGCCCCTCAAGTGGTCACAGTACGTGATCACCTTCGACTGCAAGGACCACCCCAACTCCACGAGGGTTGTGGGCACCATCCCCATGTTGTGCACTCCCACCATTAACAACGTTAGCGTCACCAAGACACTCGTCGATGGCGGCACAGGCCTCAACATGCTATGCAACGAGACCTTCGAGCAGCTTCAGGTGCCCTACGAGGGCTTGATGCCAACAAGGCCCTTCTGGGGCGTGACAGACGGATCTACCGTGCCTCTGGGGCAGGTGCGACTCCCTGTCTCATCCGGCTCCCCTATGAACTACCACACGGAGTTCATCGACTTCGACGTGGCACACATCAACCTACCCTACAACGCCATCCTGGGCTACCCCGCGCTCGCCAAGTTCATGGAAGTGACCCACAATGCCTACAACACTGTCAAGATGTCGGGCTTATGCGATACCATCACAATCCGCTCCGGTGAGGAAGAGGCCGTGCGCTCCATCGAGCATGCTGACAAGGTTGCCACCACCGCCTATCCTGCTGATGAGGACGACCTCGGGCTCCCTGGGGCCACACCCGAAGAAGCAGATGTTCTCCCAGGAGTGCGCTGAGACGAAGAAAGTGTCACTGGACAGCAGCGGTTGCGGGCCTACCATTACCATCGGCAACTGCCTCTTGTCCAAATAGGAAGGCAAGATCATCGCATTCCGTCGGGCAAATGCTGATATGCTCGCCTCGACACAATCAGACATGCCCGGTGTGTCGAGGGAGGTGATCGAGCACCACTTAGCCATGTGTCCCAACGCACGCCCTGTGAAGCAAAAGGCACGGCGCTAAGCGCCTGAAAAGCAATAGTTCATCGTTCAAGAGACAAAGAAGCTCCAAAAGGCGGGCTTCATCCATGATGTGATCCACCCCGAGTGGGTTGCCAACCCTCTCATGGTTCAAAAACATAGCAGAGAGGGGCGGATGTGCATCGACTTCACCGATCTCAACAAGGCATGTCCCAAGGACCACTTCCCATTGCCCCGCATCGACCAGATCGTAGATTCCACCACTCGGTGTGATCTACTGTGCTTCCTAGACGCGTTCTCAAGCTACCACCAGATCAAGATGGCAAGACAAGACGTAGAGAAGACGGCCTTCCTCACCCCTTGCGGAGTGTGCTGCTATGTGTGCCTGCCTTTCGGCCTGAAGAGTGGAGAAGCCACCTTCCAAAGGCTTAAGCACATTGGCCTTGGGCCCTAGATGGGCAGGAACATGGGGGCGTACATGGACGACATAGTCATAAAGACCCGTGAAGCAAACTCCCTCATGAAGGACCTCAAAGAGACTTTCACCAATCTACGCAAGATCAGCCCCAAGGTCAACCCCGCCAAGTGTGTCTAAGGAGTCTGTTCTGGCAAGCTGTTGGGCTTCCAGGTCTCCCACCGTGGCATCGAGGCTAACCCCGAGAAAATCAAGGCCATCGAGCAGATGGAGCCTCCCCGCAACCTCAAGAAATGCAGAATGTAACAGGATGCGTGGCCTCGCTTGGCCGCTTCATCTCCAAGTTCGGCTAGAGGGCCCTGCCTTTCTTGAAGCTCTTGAAGAGGACATGCCCCTTCAAGTGGACTCTCGAAGCCGACGCTGTCGGAGTCAGGGATCTGCGTCCAAGTACTTCCCCGGGAACCAGATTCGAACACTAGGGGGCTTGGCTTAGCTACCTATAACTCGACGGCGAACGTGGTAAGATCGACGACGAGCCCGCTGCTGCTCACCGGACACGACAGGGACACACGAGCTACCCAGGTACGGGCCGCCATGGAGGCATCATACCCTACTCCTGCTTTGTGTTGGATTGTTCTCTGTGTGAGGGTTGTGCTTGAGGTACATGAGGTCTTGGGAAGAGAAAATGGCTTGATCGCTTTACATGGAAGCGGCCCGTCCACCTTTGTCGTGCCTTGGTCCTCTTCCCCGAAAACATCAGTGGGAAAGGGTGGCCACAGGGTGGAAACTCAAAGGGGGATAGGAACCCAATCCTATCCGGACAAAAGGTGGTCTCCGCCAACTAAAGTGGACTTCATGACGCTCCGGTGGGCTCGGTGATGACCTTCGTCCTGCAGCGCCGATCCATCCTGATCTCCTTACACCAAAGGGGAAACGATTTGGGACTCGCTTTGGGGGAGGCGGGCTCCACTGCCTCCCTTATCACCAGAATAGAAACTGTCTTGCTCTCACCCTCTGTCCTCACAATGACATCGGGGGAATCACCTTTGTGGAGACGGCCGCGCCCCACGGCTGGCCCTGTGCCAACTTCCTCGCGAAGCCATCCCGCGAGGGAGGCCTCACAAGGCGCTTGTGCCCGCCGAGCCACCTCGGCAGGGCTCGGCCTCGCGCAAGGGACCCTTCCCCTCGCGAGGTGAACCTCTTGAGAGAGAAAAGAGGGGGTTGAACCCTCTTGGGACGGCCCAGCGTCGCCGCATGACTCGGTCGGCAGACGGGCCTTGGTACCCCTGGTCCCACTGGGCCGATAGTAGCCCCCATGCCCACGGCGTGCGCACCCGCAGGGGAGAAGCGGCACGGGGCCCACTAAACTGCCGGGCCCAAAGGCGAAGCGTGGCGACACCCAGTGGCTGGGCGCCCCCACTCCCCACGACGCCTTGAAACCGCTGCCTTGGTGATAAAGCCTGCCTGTGTAGAGTGCAGTCGCATCATCATCGCGTCGTCCTCAACCTGCTCTCCCCCTCCCAATATCAGGTCACCACGCTGCCATGACCCCCGCCAAGAAGGTGAAGGGGAAGGCCGCCTCGTTGGGGCCGTCGGCTCCGCCGGGACCCGGACCCGCATTGCGGAGGCCCGTGATCTTCACCCAGGAAGGGCTGGACAAGGTGAGGCCGATGACGGCTAGTGCTAGCAATGAGAACGGGGTGACGAAGATCTGGCCCGTGGCGCGCATTGCATCTTAGTGAGAGGGCACGACGTTCCTGTTCTTCCTCCATACCATTTTCTCGTGGCTGGTCCCCCTTTCTCCGATTTCTTCAATGCGGCACTCAGCCACTACCAAGTGCATGTACTGCATCTGCACCCGAGCTTGGTCCTTCTCCTTCCGGCCTTCGCCTTACCTCTGCGAGGCCTTCCTGGGTAACCTGCCATCAGTAGCCTTCCTTCGAAAGTTCTACTTCCTCAGGCTAACCACCGCGGACGAGTGCTCGGGCTGCGTGTCCCTCCAGATGGTCCCGGGAGCGCGCACGCACATCATTGACATGCGTCTTCCCGAGAAGGTGGAGAATTTCTGGGAACACTGGATCTACATGAAGGCACAGCAGTACAACCCCCTTCTCGAGGTTCTAGAGGCACCCGCGGTTCCCAGCACTGGGTGGGGGTACGTCGAGCTGGGCGGCGACACGCAGGGACCAGTCATGGTGAGGTTGCGGGAGCTTCAAGCCGGAGGGCTCACAGACAGCATGGTGGTGAAGGAGTTCGTGCGGAAGCGCATTGCTCCTCTCCAGAGATGCTCCCGTCCAGCATGGACCCATTCGGGGCTGGAGGACCCCATGAGGCTGAGAGCCGATCGCATCGACCCGGAGATGGTCGAAGGGCTGGCACGCCTCGTCCTCGGTGGGCCGTCATTGTTCCTGCCATGGGGGGCGCGTCCCATATATAGCTACAAGAACCGCGGGGACGTGTGAGTAAGCATGTCGTAGTTCGATCAGTGGGGACTGGTGCCCGCCGGCTTCACAGGGCCCCGCAACAACCTGATACAGGTGCTGCCGTCCCTCGAAGGCGGCGAGGGAGCCGGAGTGGCGACCGAAGGAAGCGCTGTTAGCGATGCATCAGTACCTCCGACGGCCTTATGTCGACAAGCGACGAGGGCCAGCGGCAGCGCGCTGCCCAAGTCCCCGCAGCCTGTGCCTCCTAAGGAGGGGGCCCTCGACGCAGCGAGTCCCCCGCCAGGCGGGGCCACTCCGCCCGCCAAGGCCTAGGGAGGAGACGTCCGCGAGCCTCAAGGGAGCAAGAATTGCCGCTGCCCGGGAGCGGGGCTGAGGAGGATTAGGTGGTATCCCGCGACGAGTAAGCCCCCTCTCCCCAATCACTGCTCGAGTCAACCACCGGCTTCCCGCAACGCTCAGCCTGATCTCTTGTTGTGCAGGAGGAGTTCCCCGCTGAAGAAGATGAAAGTGGAAGCTCCCGGTGAAAGTGCCACAGGGCTGACTGGGGTGCGGCAGGAGCCGAGAGCGGGCGGCGCGCCGAAGCCCCCACTAGAACCAACAGTGTGCGATGGCGCCATCCGTGGGGGTGAGCCCGCGAAGCCCGTCCAGCAGCCCGAGGTGGCACTCCCCCAGTCCCGTGAGGAGGAACCGCAAGTAGGGATTTGCCCTGAGGGGGAGACGGGCGCCAGCGTGGAGGCCCCTCGTGCCCCGAACGGCAGCCGGGTGCCCACAGCTCGGAGGTTGCCATGTCCAACTCGCTCCATGCAGCCGAAGCGGAGGCCGTGGGAGGCCATGATCGCCCAGAGGGGCAGAAGGCTTCCCCAGCTGTGACCTCCGGCAGGCCCGATACCGAGGCAGCCCCCGGTCCCTCCCGGCCACGGAAGGTGTGTATGAGGGAAGGTGAACCGAGCGCGACCTGGGCCATGGCCCTGGTGCGCCCCAACGCACTATTGCAAAGCAGGACCCTGCGCCGTGCCTGATAGGCCCTTCTCTCCCTGGAAGCAGACCTCACGGCCAAGGAAGAGGGTCTCCGCCAGGAGCGAGAGCGCCTCGCAAGGGGCTGGCGGCAGCTGAGTGTGGCCATCTAGCTCATCCACCGTCAGGCCGACGCCACGTGGGGGGAAAGCGAGGAGGCCACCCAGAAGGCCTGAGAGCTTCTTGAAGGAGCGATCCGAGGTGCCGAAGAGGGTTCCCGTCACCTCATAGAGGCGGAATCCATGGAGAGGGACCCTCGAGAGCCGTGCCGCACACCGTGCATCCCAACTTGATTCCCGGGAGGCGCATTCGCCCAACGTGAGCGCAGGGCCACGACCCTTGAGCTGGAACTAGGGGTCCAGGAGCGCGAGGCTCTGCAGACCGCTATCGAGCAAGAGAGGGAGCAGGAGCGCCTGGAGAACCTTGAGCGTCGTGTGGCTGCCGCCGAGGCGTCCTACAAGGAGCGCATCGCGAAGGCCAACGCCCTGCTTGCCAAGAGGACGGCGAAGTACAAGGAGGACATCGATAGGCAGTCCCGGGACGAGGCTGCCAAGAAAGCCAAGACCCTCGCTAGCAACTACGTCGCGAACCTACAGAAGCAGGAGTCCCGCTATATGCAGAAATGCAGCGAGCTTGACACTGAGATCGCCAGGCTCAGAAGGTAGCTCGAGGCATCGAATACTGAGAAGTGGAGCGCTGTCAAGCTCCAGGGCGCGACCCGATGCAAGATGGAGGATCTCCAAGCACAGGTGGTGAATGTTAGCGATGAGGCACAGCGGGCCCGCGTCAAGGCCGCCCGGAAGTGTGGTAAGCAACACCAGCGCTACAAGATGTTCTAAGAGCTCGGGAGTCGTGCCTGCCACGCCGTAGCCACCTTTTCCACATAAAGGGTCGAAGATCCCTTGGAAACAAATGACACCAGCTACCTGGCCTTCTTCACGCGGCTTCTGGAGAGGCTGGAGGCGGGTCCGCGCGATGGAACGAGGTCCGCGACGCCGAGTGTCGCGACCAGCTGTGCCAGGCGTCAACCCGCGTCTTCAGTAATCTGATGCGCGCTGACCGTGGCTTCGACTTCGACACGGTGTCATCCCCAGTCCCCGAGGAGCTTCGAGGCGAGCTCGCCAGGGCAGTGGAGGACCATCTGGCAAGCCTTGTGGAGCGCTTCTTGCCCGCCGGGGAGGGACCTGGCGAAGGTAGTGGTGACCCTGCTGCTTAAGCTCTCCTTGCTCTTCCTCCTGTAACAGGGTGGATGCGGCCCCGCGGGGGCGTGAAGAATTTTTCCGGCACTTTCGTATTAAGTACTTTATCGTTTATGCGTTCTCGCTTTCCTTTTTACGTTGCCTCAGTGCCCTGCGTCGCAGGGACCTAGCCCCCAAGGTGAGCCACACCGTCGCTGGTATGCCAAGTGCGTGTGCTTGGTAAGAACAGAGGGCGTAGGGCTCTTAAGGACTGTAGGAGCCCCTCAGGCGCGCTGCTCAGGGTCCCCCCTTGACGCAAAGGCGGTTCATGCCAAGTGAATCAGACTTTCTCGAGAAGTAAGCTAGAGGAAGGAGAGCCGCGGGATGTTTGAACTTAGCTCCTTCGAGGCGTGTGGCCTGGGGAGGGTCCTTCGCAGAGAATGGCTTGCGAAGCATGGTTCCTCGCGAGGCTCCATGCCCCTCGTGGCCTGCCGCTCGCCAAGGCTCCGGAGGGGAAGGCCCCACTGTCCTTCGGTATCCTGCATCAAAGGGGCTGCCGAGATTCTATGATTTACGCAGTGGGGCACGCTCACGGGTTTGCCTGTGGGTGTTATGCAAGGAGACTAGAACACCAAGGACCTAGTGAGGTTACGTACGCGAGAGCAGGCCCGCGAGCCAGAGCTCGATCACTTGAGTTTTGCAGCGCTGCTGGGATTGACCCGAGCACAGACACCGTGCCTAGCCCCCGCTCGCATGACAGACACAGGGGAGATATCGAGCGTGCGCCCCTTGGAGCATGCTCTGCCACACGCGGGCAAACATTTTTGGCAGAAAACGAACTTTACTAATGCATGAAACTGGTTCATTACATAACGGAAAGGTACATAATGCCGTGCTGGACACAGGTCAGCTTGAGGTTAATGCAGCTGAAAAGCGCCCTCATGAGGCGACGGAGATGCTGCCATGTTGGACACGGGTCATCATGAGGTTAATGCAGCTGAAAAGCGCCCTCGTTACGTTTGGAGATGCTGCTGTGATGGACACGGGGCGGCCCGAGGTTGATGCAGCTGAAAAGCGCCCTCGTGAGGTGACGGAGATGCTGCCGTGATGGACACGGGACAACCCGAGGTTAGTGCAGCTGAAAAGCGCCCTCTTTACGTTTGGAGATGTTGCCGTGATGGAGACGGGACAACCTGAGGTTGATGCACCTGAAAAGCGCCCTCGTTGTGTGACAAAAACGCTACCGTGACAGACACGAGACAACCTGACGTTGATGCAGCTGAAAAGCACCCTCATTGTCAAAATCCACCAGCGCGGACCATGGGGCTTCCACGAGACTGGGAAGGGACTCTCACGTGCAGAGGGCAGAGTGGGTAGAGAGAGCCCCGGAGCGTGTACAGCTCCGTCTCGCTTGTATCCGTGAAAACGGACAGAACTTATGCTGATGGTTGGCGTTCCATGTGTTTGGCACCAGAACACCCACCGCTGTCATGAGGGGTGTCGCACGAGACTGGAGATTGGTTGTGGACCATTTTCGCATGCCTCGCGGCGCGGGACTCTGGGCTCATGCGAATTGGCCTCTCGAAGGTGGTTGTAACCCCTTCAAGCCGAAAGGCATGCACATGAGTGGAGATGGAGAGGGGGGGCTCGCGAGGCGAGCCTGGTTGATGGAGATGTAGTCGATGCACATGCGCCACTTGGGGACGGGGGTGGAGCCGTGATAACCCACAAGTATAGGGGATCGCAACAGTTTTCGAGGGTAGAGTATTCAACCCAAATTTATAGATTCGATACAAGGGGAGCCAAAGAATATTTGCGAGTATTAGCAGCTGAGTTGTCAATTCAACCACACCTGGAGATTAAATATCCGCAGCAGAGTGATCAGTAGCACAGTAGTATGATAGTTTTGATAGCAGTGGTAGCAGTAACAGTAACAATAGCAATAATAGCAGTAGTTTTGTAGCAGTTGGAACAGTAACAACAGCAATAGTAAGTTAGCAAAAGCAATAAGTGGAAAACTCGTAGGCACTGGATCAGTGAACGCGTTGTATAATATTCATCATATAACAGTCATAACCTAGCGCGACACAGAACTAGCTACAGTTCATAAATGTAATATAGGCATGTATTCCGTAAATAGTCATACGTGCTTATGGAAAAGAACTTGCATGACAAATTTTGTCCTACCCCCCCCCCCCCATGGCAGCGGGGTCCGTAAGGAAACTAAGGGATATAAAGGCCTCCTTTTAATAGAGAACCGGAATAAAGCATTAACACATAGTGAATACATGAACTCCTCAAACTACGATCATCACCGGAAAGTATCTCGACTATTATCACTCCGGGCTTTACGGATCATAACACGTAATAGGTGCATATGACTAGCAAGATCGGATCAAGAACATAGATATAATGGTGATAACATAAACGGTTCAGATCTGAAATCATGGCACTCGGGCCCTACTGACAAGCATTAAGCATGGCAAAGTCATAGCAATATCAATCTCAGAACATAGTGGATACTAGGGATCAAGCCCTAACAAAACTAACTCGATTACATGATGAATCTCATCCAACTCCTCACCGACCAGCAAGCCTACAAAGGAATTACTCACTCCCGGTGGGGAGCATCATGGAATTGGCAATTGAGAAGGGTTGATGATGACGAAGACCGAAGATTCCCCTCTCCGGAGCCCCAAACGGGCTCCAGATCTGGCCTCCCGAGGAAGAACATGAGGTGGCAGCGGCTCCGTATCGTAAAACGTGATGAAACTTTCTCTTTGATTTTTTTCTTCGAAAATAGGATTTTATAGCGTTAGAATTAGGGCCTGGAGGGGCTGGCGCACCCTGGTGTATCGTGCCCAACCAGGGCACCCCCTCTGGTGGTTCTTGGCTCCAATAAGTTTTATTTATTGTAAAATAAATCTCCAAAAAGTTTCGTCCAGTTCTGAGAACTTTTATTTCTGCACAAAAACAACACCATGGTAGTTCTGCTGAAAACAGCGTCAGTCCGGGTTCGTTTCATTCAAATCATGCAAATTAGAGTCCAAAACAAGAGCAAAAGCATGTGGAAAAGTAGATACGACAGAGACATATCAAGCCGACGGTAAGCTTGAAGCCGCGAGCCTCGCGGGCGCCTGCCGCATCCTGGAGCTTGCTGCCCTCCTGCGCCCAAGGCGGCTGAGGTCCCTCCTGGCGCTTGACAACGCGAGCGTGCCGGCGCGCGTCCGAATGGTGCTCGATCGCCTCCCTCGGCGGGCCGGTCTCATCCGATGTCATCCAAGCCGACGCACCATAGCCTGCCCGGAGGGAGATGCCGAGCGCGCCTTCTGTAACGCCCAAGATGCGATCCTATCCTTATTTTGGCACGAGGGCCTCGATAGGGATAGAAGCGCATCTCGTCGTTTCGCAAGAATGGATATCATTACAAGTACATGTAAAGAAGAGATGAGTATATGGAGTTGGACTAAGAGATCCTGAACACCTACTTACGAGTCAAACATAACCCCACCATGTTCTCTTTCGGATAAGGACTCACGAGAAGAGACAGTCACGGTTACGCACACGGTTGGTGTATTTTATTTGAGTTTACTTCAAGTTTGCTATGACCGTGTGTTAAACAAAGTTTCCAAGTTGCCACGTAACCGCGGACACGGCTTTCCGAAAGATTTAACCCTGCAGGGGTGCTCCAACTCATCCATCACAAACTAACCACATGCCGCGTTGGAATTCCTCAACCGCGGAATCACCCGTAGTATTTGCGGAATCCCGATGGAAAATCTCAACTTCGAGATAGCCCGAAGTGTCGTCGAAATCCCGCGCACAAGACGTTCGAGAAAGGTAAAACAAATCCAGCAAGGCCGCCCGACGTGCCGACAATCCCGATAGGAGCCGCGTTTCTCGTTCTCAGGGCACAACCGGATGAGCGCAGTGTACAGTGGCCTGATAGACATCTCCCGAGTTGCCCTGGGTTGGACCCGCACACGACTCTGTTTTGGACCAGCACTGCCCCCCTGTATTATGTTGAATTAACTCCTCGGGTTCATGACGCCCTATGCTTTAGTAACGGTGTTCAGTATTATTATGTTGGGCAAATGTAGTACCAAAGTTGGGCCTTGCCAGACAAGTTTTATCCTAAAACGAAAATCAAGGGGGTCCCCATAACAACCCCGAACATGTTAGGAGCGCTCAATATGGAACATAACACCGGTTCACAAGTACTAGGGCGGCAAGAGTGGAACAAAACACTGAGAAAAAGGCCAAGCCTTCCACCCTTTACCAAGTATATATGTGCATTAAATTAAATAGCAATAATATTGTGATATATCAAAAATATCCATGTTGGCACATGGAAACATTGCACCTGCAACTAGCAACGCTATAAGAAGGGCTGAGCAAGCGGTAACATAGCCAAACAATGTTTTGCTGGGATATGGAGGGGTTAGAGGCTTTTCATGGCATTTGGGAGGCTTGACAAACAAGTGGTAGGTAGCGTGACAAGCGATAGAAACGAGACATCTAGCATGGCAATGATAGTAATGGTATCCAGGGAAATGATCATCTTGCCTGAGATCCCGCTTGGAAGAAAAACGAATCCATGAAGAAGACGATCCAACGTAGTCGAACGAATCCTCACACACCGAATCGGTTCCGGAACTCTATCGAGAAGAAGCAATCCGAAAACAAGCAATCAACACGTGATAAACACCACAACATATGCATGACATGATGCGCAAACAAATATGATGCATGTCCGGTTTAAATATGCAAGACATGGCAAGCACAACAATCAAATTCTACACATTAAGTGAAGCTCAATATGCAACGAGTTGCATATTGACGAAACTCCAGATTTGAATTACTTAGTTCAATCTCGATCAGGTACTCAATAATATTAAATGTTTTTACACATGGCAAGAGGTGAAGCATAAGAAGCTACACTATCTAGGCATCTTAAACGAGGCCGAAAACAACATATAGCATTTTCGAAATGACCTCATATGCATATTATGAATTCGGTCCAGATCTGTCCTAATCATATTTTATATTTATTAAACAGTAAAATAAAGTGTGCCATGAGATGCTACACATTTTTCTAGTCAAGTTACATATGTGGAACATTATAATCGGAGCTACGGTTAATTAGTTATGATACAAACCGCGTAGCAAGTCATTAGGCAATTTTTAATACAACATCATTTTAAATGTTTTTAGCATGCATGAGGATGACATGAACAAATCGATGCAATTTTTAAGAAATTAAGAACATATAATATGATATTGGCATTTCTCGCCACGACAGAAAGAAATGGGTGCCATGGCGACGAAAACGAAAATGATGCCACGGCAACATTTCGATTCCGACAACTCATTGAGATGACGGTGCAAAAGAACAAGTGTGGTCATCTGCGTGTCATGCAAAGATGGTGGGGTGATCCCGGTAACCGGGTGTCCCACATGTTGGCGATACGAATAACGTGGTACCCGCAATTAACAGCATACTATACGGTGCATCAAAAGTGTGCACGTTTGGAAAAATAACAACAACAACAACAACAAAAACAGAGAAGCAAAAAGAAATTGTGATTCCCAGGGATTCGATCCCATGAACTCCTGAATGCTAACCAGATAGATTGGTGCTTGCTGGTGACCATATAGAGGCTGAGACTAACATGAATAAGAAACAAAATGGTTGGGTCTGGTGAAGCAAAAAAAATATGGTGCAACGATGGGGATTTGATCCCTGGCCATCTGGGTACAAAGGCGTGTGGCTCACCAGTGGGATAGCTGGGTATTCCTGGCAACAATACAAATCAGCCTCCTATGACATGTGCGTGCAGCGGAACTAGGAGAGAAATAGAACAGAGAAAAACAGAGTGACAACTAAATAAAAAAGGGGCCGCCTGGGATTCGATCCACTGATCTGCTGGATGGCTTTGAATGGAGCTACCACTCCGGCTACTTCAGGTTTTTGTGAAACATTCTGCTCCCAGGTTTTTGACACATTAAGACCAAGAGCGAGCATTGGCCATGGCGGCTCGGTGGAACTTGGCTACGATGCCGGCGAGCGAGGCTGCATGATCCGTGGATGTGATGTGCCGGCAGGGGTGCGGGATCATGTGGGGGTTCGATTCCCATTCGTGGCGCAGCTCAACGGCAAAGTTGAACATGGGGGCTCGAGCTCGAGCTCTGCTTGGGCGTCGGCAACAGCGAGGCAGAGGCGAAGCAGGGCTGAGGGATCGAGAGCTGGGCGGCATGGCAAGGCTTGCGGGCGGCTATGGTGCTGCGACGCATGGGTGTGTGTGTTTCGGGTGTGGTTGCATGCAAAGGTGAGGCAAGTGGAGGCAACAGCACGAGCTTGAGCTCGCTGCCATGTCATCCATGGCGGCTGATGCTCCCGTCGTCCATGGCATAGCCTAGGAGAATGATAGAAGACCACGGGGAGGGAAAGAAGGGATGCAGGTGCTCACCGAGCTCGCGTACGAGGTCGCTGAGGATGGAGGCGATGCTGTGGTGCGTCGGCGAGGAAGAAGCCGAGGAGTCGAAGTAGTGGACGTCGTGGAAGAAGGGGCCTGGGGAGGCTACGGTTCTGCTCCTATGCCTCGCATGAAACGGCTGAGCGCGTGCTTGGGATCAGGTGGACATGGCTGTGAGGTTCGAGGTCTTGTGTGGACAGGATGTAGACGGCCGATGGTCTCGGTGGAACTTGGGTGCTCTGTTTCCTTGAGGAAGAGAAGGAACATAGGGAAGGAGAGGAGTTGTGGCAGCGCCAGGAGGAGGAAGGAAGAGCTAGGGTAGGGCACGGTCGCGGAGTGGGGTTTATAGGATGCAAGGGAGCTGTACGGCAGCTCATCGAGCGGTGCCATGGCGATCCGATGGCCATCCACTGGTCGTACAGTGATGACATGAGGAAGGGGAAGGTGGAGGTGGACTTGGGCCTTGTCAACAGGTAAGGGGAAGTGGGCCTTTTATCTCTCTTCCCCTATTCTTTCTCCTTTTGTTCTATTTCTAAATATAAATAGAATTAGAGAGAAAAGAACAGAGGCATAGGAGGGGGAACTATGCCCAAGTAGATATTTTCCTCAACATGAGAAAAATACATTGGATTTGATAAAAATGGTTTGAGAATTTTTGGAAGACAAAATTTGGACAAGTTTGAATAAAATTCAATAGTTTTGAATTTTGAAACCCATTCAAATGGACTCAGATGGGGATGAAATTTTAATGGATGACCCTACACATTAGATGTGATTTATGGGCAGATTTCATTTAATTGAGCAACTAAAATATAACTCAATCAAATAAAAAAATGAATAAGGAAACCAATAAAAGTTGCCCTATGGGAATTTTGAAGCATGGGTGCCATGAGTATGACATGGAGATGAAGTTGAACATGGACTTAATAGAATGGTCAAAGGAGGAGGAAGAATTATCAACCACATCATCAAAAGAAAACAAGCACCACAATATGATCTAGATGATGCATGATTGAAAATATAAGAAAGCAAATAAAAAAACATAAGCACGCAAGTTTTGGAAAAAATGACGGCGACGGCGTGCCGATGCAATCTGAATGATGCGATGATGAATGCGACAACAAAATAAATCACACGGAGATAACGAAATAAAAAGGGGAATCTTCTGGAGCGTCGGTCTCGGGCTGTTACACCTTCCTATTTGGGAGAGGAGCCACCCCTGGCAGTGAGGGAGGTGCTGGTACCGCACCCATCCGGCGAGGCCCTCTCGAACTCGCCCTACTCCTGGGAAGCAGGGGGTTCCTCCTTGCCGGTGACTGCCCGGCAAGCCCGAAGACATCCCCGTTGGCAGGGCGCTCGGCGGACGTGACCTTGTGGGCGCGCTCGAGGGTGTGCAATGCGTCCTGCTCGCCGCAGCGGGTGGCAACGCCATCGCTACAGCCAAGCTCCTCGACGGGGTTGTAGGTGGGGTGGGCCACGGCCATGAACTTGAAGAGCGCCGAATAGCCCTCGGTGATGTCAGCACTTCCACCGGGGGTCGGACGGTCCAGGCGTCCAGCCACGACAACGTCGAGGAGAGCGCAATCCTGACAGCTGCACACCCTCGTGAGGATCACATGCGCGCTTGGGGGTACATGGTGGATGATCCGACAACTGTCGTCGTCGCCGAGTGGCGCGGGTGACCCGCGCGGTGGCTCCGGAGCGCGGGCCGCATGAGGATTAGGGGCGTCGCGCCCAGCCTGGTTGGTGCGCGACGGTGGCGCTGGCGGAGAGCGGGAGGGCGCCAGGCCATCGCGCGCGATGTCGATGATCTCGGTGACGCGTCCGAGCCAGGCGCCGAAGCCGTCTTCGGTGGGGCGGTAACGCAGCAGCTCCCGCGCCATGAGAAGCGCGTCGGGTGGGGCGAGAAGCTCGAGACACGAAAAGCGATGACGCTGCGGTGGAGCGGCCTCTCGCAAGCTTGTTCGCTGGTGGTGGAGTGGAGGAGGCCGCCCTCTCGCCAATGAGCTCGGTAACAGCAGGATGGCACCGCCCCAGGGAACTTCGGGGTGCGAGGACCGCGTGGGCCATGGCTGTGACTCGGCGCGCGGCGCGCCGCCGACGAGCGGCGGCTTTGTCCATGTCGATGTTGGCGTCGAGGTCGAAGGCGGGAAGACGGCAAGCCCTCCTACCTGGCGCGCCAAATGTCGGAGTCTGGGATCTGCGTCCAAGAACTTCTCCGGCATCAAGATTCGAACACTGGGGGTCTTGGCTTAGCTACCTACAACTCGACGGCGAATATGGGAAGATCGACGATGAGCCCGCTGCTGCTCGCCGGACACAACAGGGACACGCGAGCTACCCAGGTTCGGGCCACCGTGGAGGCGCAATACCCTACTCCTACTTTGTGTTGGATTGTTCTCTGTGTGAGAGGTGTGCTCGAGGTACACGAGGTCTTGGGGAGAGAAAATGGCTTCATCCCCTTACATGGAAGCGGACCATCCCCCTTTGGAGTGACTTGGTCCTCTTCCCCGAAAACACCGGCGGGAAAGGGTGGCCCCAGGGCGGCAGCTCAAAGGGGGACAGGAACCCAGTCCTATCCTGACAAAAGGTGGTCTCTGCCAACTAAAGTGGTCTTCGTGATGCTCCGGTGGGCTCGGTGATGACCTCCATCCTGCAGCACCGATCTGTCCTGATCTCCTTACACCAAAGGGGAAATGCTTTGGGACTCGCTTAGTGGGAGGCGGGCTCCACTGCCTCCCTTATGACCAGAATGGAAACTGTCCTACTGTCCCCCTCTGTCCTCGCCATGACATCGGGAGAATCACCTTTGTGGACAGGGCCACGCCCCGCGGCTAGCCCTGTGCCATCGTCCTCGCGAAGCCATCCCGCGAGGGAGGCCTCCCGAGGCGGTTGTGCCCGTCGAGCCACCTCGTCAGGGCTCGGCCTCGCGCAAGGGACCGTGCCCCTCGCGAGGCGAACCTCTTGGGAGAGAAAAGAGGGGGGTGAACCCTCTTGGGCTGGTCCAGCATCGCCTCAAGACTTGGCCGGCAGACGGGCCGTGGAACCCCTGGTCCCACTGGGCCGACAGACGCAGCCTTCGAGGACATCAAGAAGTACTTGACGAGGCCTCTTGTCATGGTTGCCCCGCGACTTCACGATCCTTTGCGCTTATACTTGGCAGCCACCCCCAGACGGCCAGCGCGGCACTGGTGGTCGAGCGAGAAGAGCAAGTCCTCGTCAAGAGGAAGCCGCCACATGAGGCAAAATCAACTCCCCCCGAAGCCCATCCTCCAGTGCCCGCCGAGGACCTCCCGGAGCCGCATGAGGCCACTCCTCCGGCGCCTACCGAGGACCTCCCAGAGCCTCATGAGGCCATGCCTCCGGCGCCTGCCGAGGTACCCCCTCAAGGGAACCCCGGGAAGCCACCTGATGAATCTCCTGAAGATCAAGATATGGCCCTCACAACTTCACGCCCCGTCGAGCATCCGGTCTACTTCGTGAGTACAGTGTTGCGGGACGCACGCGAGCGATACCCCATGCAGCAAAAGCTACTCTTCGCGCTCCTCATCGCCTCCAGGAAGCTACGGCATTACTTCCAAGGATATCCCGTCAAGGTGATCACATCTTATCCCCAGGAGCAAGTGCTTCGCAACCCCAACACCACGCGATGCATGACAGAGTGGAACATTGAGCTGCAACCTTTCGAGCTGGAGTTCCTCACCACAAGAATAATCATGGGCGCTCCATTGGCTGACTTCACGGCGGAGTGAACGGATCTGCACCAAGATGAGCGTCGCGAGGAAGAATCCCTCTTGCCTAGGAAGGACGCCCCTGATGGTTGGACCATGCACTTTGATGGGGCATTCTCCCAGCATGGCGCGGGGGCTGGCGTGGTGCTCACTTCACCTACAAGGGATAAGCTCTACTATGCGGTGCAACTCTACTTCAGGCACGACTACAAGGTCTCCAACAACATAGCCGAATACGAGGGCCTCGTCGCTGGACTCAAGGCTGCCGTCGCGCTCGGCGTCCAGCTCCTCGTTAACTTCTCCAACAAAAGCTACAAGCCCAAGGACGAGCACATGGCTGCCTATCTCGAGGAAGTGCGCAAGCTTGAAAAGTGTTTCCTAGACATGGAGCTCCAGCACATCCCTTGCGGCAGCAACCAGGAAGCCGACGACATCGCCAAGAGAGCATCTCGCCGGGAGCCACAAGGCTCGGGCATCTTCGAGGAGTGGGTCCTGAAGCCATCCGCTACACTACCAGCCGTCGGCGCCATGGCACCTCAAGAGGAGCTTCCTCCCGTGCATTCCACAGGCACACCCAATTGCGACCCACCCTCAGGTGCTCGCTTGTTGCTGGCACTGGAGCCACAAGCTGACAGCTGGGCCACATAGTTCAAGATCTACTTGAAGAATGACACTCTCCCGATGGACGACGCGAGGCTGAATGTATGGCCCGCCAAGCTGCATCCTATTGCCTCCGAGATGGAGATCTCTACCACAGGCACCCTAGTGGAGTGGCGCTACGATGCATATCTGAGGATCAGGGGCAAGAGTTGCTTGCTGCTATACGTGGCGGAGACTGCGACCACCAATCTTCATCGCGCACTCTTGTCGGCAAGGTCTTCCGCAGTGGCTTCTATTGGCCCACTATGCTTCAAGAAGCAACCGAGCTAGTCCAGTCCTATGAAGCCTACCAATTCCACGCCAAGCAGATTCATCAACCGACGCAGGGGCTCCAAACCATCCCCCTCTCATGGCCCTTTGTGGTCTGGGGGCTGGACATTCTGGGTCCCTTTCCGCGTGCGCAGGAGGCTACCGCTTACTCAATGTGGCTATCGACTAGTTCACCAAGTGGGCCAAAGTGGAACGTGTCCGCTCCATTCCAGCTGCGTCAGCCATCAAGTTCATCAAAGTCCTGGTGTGCTGCTTTGGCGTCCCCAGCCGCATAATCACCGACAATGGCTCGCAGTTCACCAGCGGCATCTTCAAGGCATACTGCACCAGCCTGGGCACGCAGATCTGCTATGCCTTCGTGGCGCACCCCCGAAGCAATGGCCAGGCCGAGCGTGCAAACAGTGAGGTCCTCAAGGGCCTCAAGACAAGAAGCTTCAGCAAGAAGCTCGCAGCCTGCGGAAAAGGCTAGCTCGATGAACTCCAATCCATGCTATGGTCGATCTGCACAACAGCGACCAAGTCTACCAGCGAAACACCCTTCTTCCTCGTCTACGGGGCGGAAGTGGTCCTAGCCACCGAGATCAAGCACGAGTCCCCGCGGGTCCTAGCCTTCGACCAGGAGTGTCAAGAGGGCCTGCGGGAAGCTGATATGCTCCTCCTCGAGGAAGCACGCCGCCAGGTGACGTGGCTTGAGACTGCGTCGGTATTTCCCCAAAGAGGAAGGGATGATGCAGCACAGCGACGGTAAGTATTTACCTCAGTTATGAAACCAAGGATATCGAACCAGTAGGAGGATCACCAACACCCAATAAGCAGCACCTGCACACAAACAACAAATACTTGCAACCCGACGTGAAAGAGAGGTTGTCAATCTCTCTACGGTAATAAGATAGATTAGGTAGTGATAGATAGGAGAGATAGATCTCTCAAGAACACAAATAAAAAGAGTAAATATGCAGCAATATATTTTTTGGTTTTTGGTTTTGTAGATCTGAAAACAAAGAGTGCAAAAAATGTAGATCGGAAAGCAATATGATGGAAAAGTAGACCCGGGGGCCGTAGGGTTCACTAGTGGCTTCTCTCATGAATATAGCGCACGGTGGGTGAACAAATTACTGTTGGGCAATTGATAGAAAATCGAATAGTCATGACGATATCCAAGGCGATGATCATTATATAGGCATCACGTCCAAGATAGATAGACCGACTCCTGCCTGCATCTACCTCTATTACTCCACACATCGACCGCTATCCAGCATGCATCTAGTGTATTAAGTTCATGGAAAAACGGAGTAATGCAATAAGAACGATGACATGATGCAGACAAGATCTATTCATGTAGGAATAGACCCCATCTTGTTATCCTTAATGGCAACGATACATGCGTGTCTTGCTGCCCCTTCTCTCACTGGGAAAGAACACCGCAAGATCGAACCCAACACAAAGCACTTCTTCCCATGGCAAGAAAAATCGATCTAGTTGACCTAAGTAAACCAAAGATTTGAAGAAGAAATACGAGGCTATAAGCAATCATGCATATAAGAGATCAAAGAAGACTCAAATAATATTCATGGATAGAAACTGATCATGAACTCAAAATTCATCGGATCCAAACAAACACACCGCAAAAGTTTACATCAAATAGATCTCCAAGAGACCATTGTATTGAGAATCATAAGAGAGAGAGAGAGAAGAAGCCATCTAGCTACTGCCTACGGACCCATAGATCTATGGTGGACTACTCACGCATCATCGGAGAGGCACCTATGAGGAAGATGAACCCCTCCGGGATGGTGTTTAGATTGGATCTCGCGGTACTGAAACTTGCGGCGGCTAGAATTGTGTTTCGTCGACTCCCCTAGGGTTTTTCGAATATTTGACAATTTATAGGCATCCGAGGTGGTGCGGAAGGGGGCCGAGGAGGGCACAATCCATCAGGGCGCGTCGGGGCCCCTCTGGCGCGCCCTGGTGGGTTGTGCTCTCCACAGCCCACCTCTCCGGTAGTTGTTTGGCCCACTGGGTGTCTTCTAGTCCAGAAAAAATCTCCAAAAAGTTTTGTCGTGATTGGACTCAGTTTGGTATTGATTTTCTACGAAGTAAAAAACAAGCAAAAACAGCAACTGGCACTTTGGCACTATGTCAATAGGTTAGTCCCAAAAAATGATATAAAGTTGTTATAAAATGATTGTAAAACATCCAAGAATGATAATATAACAGCATGGAACAAGCAAAAATTATAGATACGTTGGAGACGTATCAGCATCCCCAAGCTTAATTCCTACTCGTCCTCGAGTAGGTAAATGATAAAAACAGAATTTTTGATGTGGAATGCTGCCTAACATGTTCATCACATTCTTTTCTTTTGTATAGCATGGACATTTGGACTTATAATGATTCAAAGCAATAGTCTAGTTTTAACATAATAACTTCAATACTCAAGCATGTCAACAAGCAACCATGTCTTTCAAAATATCAACACTAAAGAAAGTTATCCCTAGCCCATCATGCTCAATCATTGATCCATTCATGAAACACACTCAAATATTAGCTATGCCCAATGCTCAAGTACGATCATAGTGCCCCCTAGTTGGTGCTTATAAGAGAAGATGGAGACTCAAAGCAAAAATAAAAATTGCATAAAGTAAATAGATAGGCCCTTCGCAGAGGGAAGTAGGGATTTGTAGAGGTGCCAGAGCTCAAGGTTTAAATTGAGAGAGAAAAATATTTTGGGTGGCATGCTTTTCCTGTCAACGAAAACGACAAAGTAGCTCACAATACTTTCCATGCTAGATATATCATAGGCGGTTCCCAAACAGAAAATAAAGTTTATTCCTTTTTCCACCAAACTTTCACTTTCCATGGCGGGCCGTATCGACGGTTGCCTTCCATACCAACACTTTCCAAGGAATATATTATTTTACAACATAAAGTAAATATTTTTTCTTTTTCATTTCGGGAATGGGCATCCCTATTACCGCCGCACTCTCATGCAATGACAAGTGAATAAACACTCATCTTGAGAATAACACATCTAGCATGGAAAAATATTGGACACTCCCCACCGTTTCATGAGCGATACGGGCACACAAAAGAGAAAAATTATTTTGAAAATTTAGAGATGGCACATACAAATTTGCTTGGAACGGCATGGAAATACCGCATATAGGTAGGTATGGTGGACTCATAAGGCAAAACTTGGTTTAAGGATTTTGGATGCACAAGTAGTATTTCTACTTAGTACAAGTGAAGGCTAGCAAATTGATTGGGAAGCAACCAAACCAAAAAACGAAAATTCACATAAGTGAGCATTGAACATAACTAACACCGAATAATGCACCACAAGTAGGAAGTAACTTCATTGCATAACTATTGACTTTCGTGCATGCATAGGGAATCACAAACCTTAACACCAATATTCCTACTAAGCATAATTACTCATCAACATGACTCACATATTACTATCATCATGTTTCAAAACTATTACAAGGAATCAAGTTTAATTTGTCCAATGATCTTCATGAAAGTTTTATTATATCCTCCTTGGATATCTATCACTTTGCGACTAGTTTCATATTTTACCATTGCTTTTTGGCAAGCTCAAACAAATTTAAGTGAAGCACATGAGCATAAAGATTTCATCTCTCAAATAGGTATAAGTGAAGCATGAGAGGATTTCTTCAAAATTTACTAACTCTCAAATTAATCTAAGTGAAGCATGAGAGTATTTCTACAAAAGTTCCCAAGCACACTGTGCTCAAAAAGATATAAGTGAAGCACTAGAGCAATTCCATAGCTCAAAAAGTTTAAGTGAAGCACATAGAGAATTCTAACAAATCATAGCATGATTTTGGCTTTCTCAAATAGGTGTGTACAGAAAGTATACAAAGGAAAAACTAACAAACAAAGCAAGCAAAGATACAAGACGCTCCAAGCAAAACACATCATATGTGACGAATAAAAATATAGCTCCAAGTAAAATACGGATGGTCGTTAGAAGAAAGAGGAGATGCCACTCGGGGGCATCCCCAAGCTTAGTTGCTTGTTTCTCTTTGGATATATCTTGGGGGTGCGATATCATCCCCAAGCTTAGGCTTTTGCTACTCCTTATTCCTTCATCCATCGTGATCTCACTCAAAACTTGAAAACTTCAATCACACAAAACTCAACAAAATCTTCGTGAGATCCGTTAGTATAAGAAAGAAAATCACTACTTTAGGTACTATTGCAAACCCATTCATATTTTGTTATTGAATTATATCTACTGTATTTTAACTTTACCATGGCTTATACCCCCCAATACAAACCATAGATTCATCAAAACAAGCACACAATGCAACGAAAACAGAATCTGTCTTAAACAGAACAGTCTGTAGTAATCTGTACTATACCCATACTTATGTAACTCTAAAAATTCTGAAAAATTAGGAGAACGTAAGGAATTTGTGTAGCAACACTGTGTTAAAATTTCAGCTCAAGATCACGTTCCACCAAAAAAAGAAAATTCATATACTGGATGCAAAGTTTCTGTTTCAGATTCAGCATCACTTCTACTCATCCTATGAATCATCCTAAAGGCTTTACTTGGCACAAACACTAAATAAAACATAAAAAACAATCATAACAGAGGCATAATTGTGTCAACACACAAAAACAGAAAGGAAAAAGCAAAAATTTATTTATTCATTGGGTTGCCTCCCAACAAGCGCTATCGTTTAACGCCCCTAGCTAGGCATAATGGATAGATTCAAGTATTGTCATCTTTGGTTTTAGATCCATAGGATGCCCTCGTGATTGATTCATATGGTGGCTTAATTCTTGTTCTAGGGAAGTGTTCCATACCCATTCTCAAGGGAAATTGGAAACGAATATTGCCTTCTTTCATATCAATCACGGCACCTATAGTGCGTAAAAACGGTCTACCAAGTATAATGGGACAAGACGGATTGCAATCAATATCAAGCACAATAAAATCAATGGGCACATAATTTCTATTTGCAAGAATAAGAACATCAGTAATTCTTCCCATAATAGTAGAATCCGCCAAGTGCAAATTAAGAGAGCATTCTTCAATGTTGGTAAGACCAAGCACATCACATAGAGATTTCGGAATCGTGGAACCACTAGCACCCAAATCACGAAATCAAAGCATTCATAATTTTTAATCTTGACCTTAATGATAGGTTCCCACTCATCATGCAATTTTCTAGGAATAGAAATCTCCAACTCCAACTTTTCTTCAAAAGATTTCATCATGGCATCAACGATATGTTTAGTAAAAGCTTTATTTTGCTCATAAGCATGGGGTGAATTCAACATAGATTGCAACAAAGAAATACACTCAATCAAAGAGCAACTATCACACTTAAAATCTTTGCAATCCAAGATAGTGGGCACATCACTAGTTAAAGTTTTGACCTCTTCAAACCCACTTTTATCAAAAAATTCATCAAGATTTTCACCCTCCAAATTATTGGGACGCCTTCTAGCTAAAGTTCACTCTACTTCAGTCTCTTCATTATCAATTTTAATATTACTAAACAAGGAATCAATATAAGAAACACCAATCACTTTAAGATCTTCATCGTTTTTATAGCGGCAATCACTAGAAGACGATTTTTCTAAGATTTCTCTTTTAACTCTAAGCATAGCGGTTCTTTTCTTACTTTCATCCATATAGACATATAAAGCTTTAATAGATTCATCAATCTTAGGCACAAAAGCTTTCAACTTGAGATTTTCAACATCATGAGAAATTTTATCAATGCTTCTAAACATATCATCAATCTTATTCAACTTCTCTTCTATCGTAGTATTGAAAGCCTTTTGCGCATTGATAAATTCTTTAATATTACTCTCAAGATCAGAGGTGTTCCTATTATTATTGTAATAAGAACTACCATAGGAATTACCATAATTATTAGAGGAATTTCCAGGAAAAGGCCTAGGATTAAAATTACCTCTATAAGCATTGTTATTGAAATTGTTGCGCGAGACAAAATTCACATATACGGATTCACTATTTTGCTCAATCAAAGTAGACAAAGGCACATCATTAAGATCAATAGGAGCATTTTTACTAGCAACCAATTTCATCAAAGCATCAACTTTATCACTCAAAGTACTAATTTCCTCTACCGAATTAACTTTTTTACTAGTAGGTGCTCTTTCGGCATGCCATTGGGAATAATTAGCCATGATATTATCTAGAAATTTAGTAGCTTCGCCCAAAGTAATCTCCATAAAACTACCACCCGCGGCGGAATCTAAAGGATTTCTAGAGACAAAATTCAAACCCGCATAAATTTTTTGTATGATCATCCAAAGATTCAAACCATGTGTAGGACAATTTCTTATCATCAACTTCATTCTTTCCCAAGATTGGGCAACATGTTCATGCTCAAGTTGCTTAAAATTCATGATTTGCGTCCTAAGGGAAATAATTTTCACAGGCGGAAAATACTTAGTGATAAAAGCATCCTTGCACTTATTCCAAGATTCGATACTATTGCGAGGCAAAGAGGAAAACCAAATTTTTGCACGATCCCGCAAGGAAAAAGGAAATAGTTTCAACTTCACAATATCATTGTCCACATCTTTTTTCTTTTGCATATCACACAATTCAACGAACGTGTTTAGATGGGACGCGGCATCCTCATTAGGAGTACCGGCAAATTGATCTTTCATGACAAGATTCAACAAAGCGGCATTAATATCACAAGACTCCGCACTAGTGGCGGGAGGAGCAATAGGCGTACTAATAAAATCATTGTTATTAGTATTGGAAAAATCACACAACTTGGTATTCTCTTGAGTCATCGTGACTACACAAACAAGATTTCAAGCAAGGAAGAGAACCGGCAAGAAAAAGGGCAAACGAAAAAGAGGGCGAAGAAAACGACAAATTGGTGAAGTGGGGGAGAGGAAAACGAGAGGCAAATGGCAAATAATGTAATTGCAAGGAGATGAGATTTGTGATTAGGAACCTGGTAGATGATGGTGGAGTCCCCTCGGCGCCTACAATAGGCATGTAGAAGAGACCGCTTCCTCCCCGGCAACGGCGCCAGAAATTCCTTTGACGTGGCTTGAGACTGCGTTGGTATTTCCCCAAAGAGGAAGGGATGATGCAGCACAGCGACGGTAAGTATTTCCCTTAGTTATGAAACCAAGGTTATCGAACTAGTAGGAGGATCACCAACACCCAATAAGCAGCACCTGCACACAAACAACAAATACTTGCAACCCGACGCGAAAGAGAGGTTGTCAATCTCTCTACGGTAATAAGATAGATTAGGTAGTGATAGATAGGAGAGATAGATCTCTCAAGAACACAAATAAAAAGAGTAAATATGCAGCAATATATTTTTGGGTTTTTGGTTTTGTAGATCTGAAAACAAAGAGTGCAAAAACGTAGATCGGAAAGCAATATGATGGAAAAGTAGACCCGGGGGCCGTAGGGTTCACTAGTGGCTTCTCTCATGAGTATAGCGCACGGTGGGTGAACAAATTATTGTTGGGAAATTGATAGAAAATCGAATAGTCATGACGATATCCAAGGCAATGATCATTATATAGGTATCACATCCAAGATAAGTAGACTGACTCTTGCCTGCATCTACCACTATTACTCCACACGTCAACCGCTATCCAGCATGCATCTAGTGTATTAACTTCATGGAAAAATGGAGTAATGTAATAAGAACGATGACAAGATGTAGATAAGATCTATTCATGTAGGAATAGACCCCATCTTGTTATCCTTAATGGCAATGATACATGCGTGTCTTGCTGCCCCTTCTCTCACTGGGAAAGAACACCGCAAGATCGAACCCATCACAAAGCACTTCTTCCCATGGCAAGAAAAATCGATCTAGTTGGCCTAACTAAACCAAAGATTTGAAGAAGAAATACGAGGCTATAAGCAATCATGCATATAAGAGATCAAAGAAGACTCAAATAATATTAATGGATAGAAACTGATCATGAACTCAAAATTCATCGGATCCCAACAAACACACCGCAAAAGTTTACATCAAATAGATCTCCAAGAGACCATTGTATTGAGAATTATAAGAGAGAGAGAAGAAGCCATCTAGCTATGGCCTATGGACCCGTAGGTCTATGGTGGACTACTAACGCATCATCGGAGAGGCACCTATGAGGAAGATGACCCCCTCCGTGATGGTGTTTAGATTGAATCTCGCGGTTTTGGAACTTGCGGTGGCTGGAATTGTGTTTCGTCGACTCCCCTAGGGTTTTCCGAATATTTGAGAATTTATAGGTATCAGAGGCGGTGCGGAAGGGGGCCTAGGAGGGCACAACCCGGCGCGGCGGGGCCCCCCTGGCGCGCCCTGGTGGGTTGTGCTCTCCACAGCCCACCTCTCCAGCAGTTGTTTGGCCCACTAGGTGTCTTCTGGTCCAGAAAAAATCTCCAAAAAGTTTCGTCGCGATTGGACTCCGTTTGGTATTGATTTTCTGCGAAGTAAAAAACAAGCAAAAACAGCAACTAGCACTATGTCAATAGGTTAGTCCCAAAAAATGATATAAAGTTGTCATAAAATGATTGTAAAACATCCAAGAATGATAATATAACATCATGGAACAAGCAAAAATTATAGATACGTTGGAGACGTATCACCAAGCCGCTCTGCGTGTGGCCCGATATCAGCAGGCGCTGCGCCGCTACCACACCCGCAACATACGCCCGCACACGCTTGAGGTTGGCGATCTTGTCCTCTGAAGGTTCCTCTCCAGGGAAGGACTCCACAAGCTCTCACCAATGTGGGAAGGCCCGTTCAGGGTTACCCATGTTTCCCAGCCTGGTGCGGCATGGCTGGAGACGGAGGAGGGTGTTCTGGGTAAAAAACACATGGAACATCCAACATCTACGCAAGTTCTATCTGCGACCTCACGGGTACGAAAGCAAGGGGGGTGTACACGCCCTGGAGCCTCTCTTTATGCATCACCACAAGGCCGCGAGAGCTCCTGCCCACGTCCCTGTGGGTCCCCCATGCTCAGGCATGGTGGGAATGTGACACAAGGGCACCACCTGGCTACATCACATCCTCGAGCTGACCCGTGTCCGTCACGGCAGCGTTTTTGTCCATCTTTTGAGGCTACCACATGGTTGTATCACATCCTCAAGCTACCCCGTGTCTATCACGACAGCATGTTTGTCTACCTGTTGAGGGCACCGCCTGGTTCCATCATATCCTCAAGACGACCCGCGTCCGTCACGACAGCAAGTGTTTTCTTTTTTGGTTGTGTAATGTAATCTCTTATGCAGCAGTAATATATTATTTCCTCAAACTTGTTGTGTGCTCGGTAAGCACTTGTTGTCCTGTGAGCTATTCACACTCATGATTTCCCTCATGCATATCACACGAGCGGGGGATGGACATGGTGCCTGTGCTTGGGTCAGTCCCAACAACGCCACAAAACCCAAGTGACTGAACTTTGGCTCACGGGCCTGCTCTTGTGCATGTCACCTCACCAAGGTCCTTGGTGCTTTGTCTCCTGGTGTGACATCCACAAGTGAACTAGCGAGCAGTTACTCATGAAACTTGTTGGAATATGATCACCGCAGGTACAAACCTCTAGGACTTCACGAAGCAACCTGCGGCTACCATCGAGAACCAGCGGGAAGCCTTGGGGGCACTAGCTTCGCGGGGGCTAGAACCAGCGAGCCACAACACCTCAAGGCTCGGGCCCCATAGAAAGCTAAGTCTAGAACCCCCTCGGAGTATTTGGCATTTTTTGATCTTTCCCCTTCGTGATCTCCACAAGGGTCTTTGTTTTCTCCTTTGCATGAGCCGCTTGCGCGTCAAAGGGGGGCATCCTGAGCATCGCGCCTCAGGAGCCCTTACCGCCCCGCAGAGCCCTACACCCTCTGGACTTGTTGGATGCGTGTCCCATCATACCAGCGATGGTCGTAGCATGGTCGGGGGCTGGGTCCAAGCGACGTAGAGCAACAAAGGCAATGTAAAAAGGAAAAGGAAACCTCGCGAGAAATCAACGAAATAGCAGCAAGGATTAAGCACTTAGTACAATTACAAAAATAAATTGTCTTTATGCCCCCACGGGGCCTCGCAAATTATGATGCAAGAGGGAAAAGAAATATAAAGCCTCGGGCCGAGGAGGCGTCATCTTCATCATCTTCGGTGATGGCCGTCTCAGGGTCGCCACCGTCCTCGGAAGGCTCGTTGACGTGCGTGAACCGCTCGATCAGGGAGTCCACGTGCTCGCGCACCTCCCCCCTGAGCTGGTTCTAGAGCTCCGCAGGCACAGGGTCCAGCACGCGCGTGAGGGCGACGGAGGGGTCAGAGCGGATGAGGTTGCTGAAGACCCGCGTCGCCTCCTGGTCCATGAGGTCGCGGGGCCCATCCTCGATGGCGGCGTCCTGTCGGGAGACTCCCCGCCCTAGCATCTCCACCACCTTGGTGAAGAAGTCCAGATAGCCGCCGTCATACTACGCCACGGGAATGCTCGGGACATCCTCGACGAAGCAGATGAGCGCCCCACGAGCAAGTGCGGCAAGCCCCAGGAACAGCTTGGTGCGCTGGGACTGCATCGTCCGCGTGCGCAGCCTCCTCCGTGGCCTTCTTGGCGACCTCAGAGACGTCACCGACCTGTGCCTGGAGTGACGGCAACTCCCCGCCAACGTCCTCCTTTCCCTTGAGGGCGAGGTGAATATCAGCCTCGGCTTGCTGGAGCCGCTTCTTGAGCTCGGCGACCTCCTTCTGGAGCTCCTCGCGCTTGGCCTGGAAGCGAGCCTCATGCCGCTTCCGCTTGCTGCGGTGCTCCTTCACGAGGTCCACGCGCTCCCTCGCGACCCTGGCATCAACGTCAGCCTGGATCTTCTCCTCCTTCTCCAGCTTCGCATTGGCCTTGGCGCATGCCTCCTCCAAGGCGACTTGGGCGCCCGACACCTGGCTCTCCAGGGATGTGAGGCGCTCGCGCTCCATCTCCTGGTTGGAGGTGGTCCTAGCAGCCTCGCGCTCGCGAATAGCCAAGTCCTCCTCGTGGTTGGCAAGGGCCTCCTCCTTCTTGCCTAGCTCCTCCTCGCGGGCAGCGTAGTCATGCTCGCGCACCGCAGCCGCGTCCTCGTGCGCATGGAGACCCTGCTCCCGCAAGGAGATGTGCTCCTCCACCTGCTGGGCGCGGGCCTCTACCTCCTGGCGCCGCAGGTTGGCCGCCTCCATGTCGCGGACGGTGTTATCCTAGAGTTCCTTGGCTTCATGAGCCGCCTTGGCCCTCTTCTCCTGGGCAGCTTCGTCCTGCCGGTGGCCCAGCTTGACGGCAACCTAGAGCTTGCGCCATCCGATGACATGCCCCAGACGCTCGGCCGAAAGGCGAGCCTCCTCCTCCTGGAGGTCAGCCTCGAGCGCATCGAGCATAGTCCTGGCGCTCTGGAAGGCTCCACGCGTCACCAGGGTGCTGGCACTAATCAGCTCCAGGGCCCAGCTCGGGCGCTCTTCAGGGTCGCTGCCTACGGCGATCACCCGCGAGGGCCCTGCGTGGGTGCCCTCCTCCGCGGGACCCTTGCCCTTGGCAAGGCCTCCCTGTCAGTTGTGCGCTGGGGGCTACGAATGGTGTCCTCTTCACCATGCCGCGGCGGCGCACGCATGGGGCTCGTTGCAACTCCTTGGTGGGCATCATCCCCCCGGCAGGCGTGCTGCCGCCGCGAGATCCTCCACGTCTTCCGCCTGCATCGCGGTGGTGCCGCCTGCATCAGGCGCCTCCAGAGGCACGTTCTCCTCTCCCTCCTCCCCATGTGGGGGAGGCAAGTCTTCACGTGGGGCAGGAGGCACCTCGTGCTCCTCCTCCACCATGGTGCACTCCGCCTCGGCCTCCGACCGGCGGCCGACTTCTTCGTGTCCCGCAGGGACTGGTGGGGGCACACTGGCTCCCCCAGCAGGCGCTGCGGGCGAGGGCGACGCCAATCTTGCGGCCCTCTATCTCTTGTGTGCGGGCGCCCTACAAGATCGACGGCTCAACTCCGAGCCCCGAATGTACCAAGCAAAAAGGAAAAGAAAGGTAAACAGATTGAACTAACTCATCGATGGCGACCCAGCGCCTCCTCTTCAGGAGGGGGTTGGAGCGGCTCCCGTTGCCGCTCCCGTGAGGTCCGCCTGAGCTGCCTACGGAGGGCGCCCCGCGAGCCTTGCTGGAGCTCGCCCCTGCCCTGTGATACGTCTCCAACGTATCTATAATTTATGAAGTATTCATGCCATGTTTACAATAATTCTATATGATTTTGGTATGATTTTATTAGAACTAACCGGGACTGACGCTGTTTTCAGCAGAACTACCCTGGTGTCGTTTTTTGTGCAGAAATAAAAGTTCTCGAAATGGGCTAAAAATTTACGGTGATTTTTTATGGACCAAAAGAGACCCCTGAAGCACCGGAGCTGGGCCAGGAAGCGACCGAGGAGGCCACAAGCCAGGAGGGCGCGCCCTACCCCCCGAGAGGGTGCTCCTGGCTTGTGGACTCCTCGAGCACCCCCTTGACGTGAGACCGACGCCAAAAATTCCTATAAATACCAAAAGCCCCAGAAAGAAACCTAGATCGGGAGTTCCGCCGCCGCAAGCCTCTGTAGCCATGAAAAACCAATCGGGAGCCCGTTCCGGCACCCTGCCGGAGGGGGAAACCATCACCGGAGGCCATCTTCATCATCCCAGCGGTCTCCATGATGAGGAGGGAGTAGTTCACCCTCGGGGCTGAGGGTATGTACCAGTATCTATGTGTTTGATATCTCTCTCTCATGTTCTTGAGATGGCACGATCTTGATGTACCGCGAGCTTTATTGATATAGATGAATCATATGGAGTTTTCCCCTCTCTATCTTCTTGTGATGAATTGAGTTTTTCCTTTGAAGTTTTCTTATCGGATTGAATCTTTAAAGGATTTGAGAACACTTGATGTATGTCTTGCGATGGGATATCCGTGGTGACAATGGGATGTTCTATTGATCCACTTGATGTATGTTTTGGTGATCAACTTGCGGGTTCCGTGACCTTGGGAATCTATGCATAGGGGTTGGCACACGTTTTCGTCTTGACTCTCCGGTAGAAACTTTGGGGCACTCTTTGAAGTTCTTTGTGTTGGATTGAACATGATGAATCTGAAATTATGTGATGCATATCGTATAATCAAGCCCATGGGTACTTGTGGTGACATTGGAGTATCTAGGTGACATTAGGGTTTTGGTTGATGTGTATCTTAAGGTGTTATTTTAGTACGAACTCTAGGGCTGTTCGTGACACTTATAGGGATAGCTCATAAGATTGATCAGAAAAGATAACTTTGAGGTGGTTTCATACCCTACAATAATTTCTTCATTTGTTCTCCGCTATTTGTGACTTTGGAGTGAACTTTTTGTCGCCCATGAGGGATTTACATATGATTCAACTATGTTAGTATTGTTGAGAGAACTTGCACTAGTGAAAGTATGAACCCTAGGCCTTGTTTCTAAGCATTGCAATACCGTTTGTGCTCACTTTTATCATTAGTTACCTTGATGTTTTTATATTTTCAGATTAAAAAAACCTATATCTACCATCCATATTGCACTTGTATCACCATCTCTTCGCCGAACTAGTGCACCTATACAATTTACCATTGTATTGGGTGTGTTGGGGACACAAGAGACTCTTTGTTATTTGGTTGCAGGGTTGTTTGAGAGAGACCATCTTCATCCTACACCTCCCACGGATTGATAAACCTTAGGTCATCCACTTGAGAGAATTTTGCTACTGTCCTACAAAACTCTGCGCTTGGAGGCCCAACACGAGTCTACAAGAAGAAGGCTGCGTAATAGACATCAAGCTCTTTTCTGGCGCCGTTGCCGGGGAGGTGAGTGCTTGAAGGTATATCTTTAGATCTTGTAATTAAATCTTTTAGTTTCTTGTTTTTCACTAGTTTGGTTTTATAAAAGAAAACTACAAAAAATGGAATTGAGGTTGCCTCATATGCTTCATCTTTTTAATGTCTTTCATGAAAATGATGGAAAGGAAAATTGTGCTCAAGTGTTAGAAGAAGAAGTTATTAAAATGTTTGGCACTAAATCTTTGTATGATGAGCATGATAGAAATATTGTTAGTATGAATTCTCTGAATATTCATGATGCTAATGATATGCAAAGCCACAAGCTTGGGGATGCTATGTTTGATGAAGATGATATTTTTAGTCCCCCAAGTTTTGATGAGCAAATTTATTATGATTATGGCATGCCTCCTATCTATGATGATTATGATGATGACACGTATGCTATAAAGAGTGATAGTAATCATGAAACTTGTCATCATGCTTTTAATATTCAAAGTGGTTATGTCAATCAAGTATCTCATGATAGTTATTTTGTTGAGTTTGCTCCCACTATTATGAATGAGAAGAAAATTGCTTATGTGGAGAGTGACAAAATTTCTATTCTTGTAGATCATGAAAAGAATGCTTTATGTGCTAGTTATGTTGTGAAATTCCTTCATGATGCTACTGAAAATTATTATGAGAGAGGAACATATACTTGTAGGAATTGCAATAATACGAAGTTTCCTCTCTATGTGTTCAAAGTTTTGAAGTTATGCTTCTTTTGCCTTCCTATTCTAGTTGATTCTTGTTTCCATAAATTGTTTGCTCACAAAATCCCTATGCATAGGAAGTGGGTTAGACTTAAATGTGCTTGTCATGAGATTCATGATGCTCTTTTGCATGTTATAATTATTAGTCCTATGTGAGCATCATTGAAATCATCATGCCTAGCTAAAAGGCATTAAAGAAAAGCGCTTGTTGGGAGACAACCCAACATTTATCCTTACTGTTTTAGTGTGTTCACATGATTAAGCTTCTGTAGTAATCATGTTTTATAGCTTTTGTTTCAATAAAGTGCCAAGTAAAGCCTTTGGGATAGTGATGATAGTTGACTTGATTCTGTGCAAAAACAGAAATTTTTGCTCTCAGTCCAGGAATTTTGTAAATTCAATGGAACGTGCTTTTGGTCTGAATTTTTTACACATGATTTATATACAAATTTCCCATATTTTCCTAATGTTTCAGAATTTTTAGAGACAGGGAAGTATGGTTACACTACAGATCTTCACAGACTGTTCTGTTTTTGACAGATTCTGTTTTGCATGCATAGTTTGCTTGTTTTAGTGTTTCCATAGCTTATATTTAGCGGTATAAATTATGGGAATGATAGAATACAGTAGGTATAATGTGGTAAAAATTATGAATGTTGTCTTGACAGTACCTAAGTGAATTATCTTTATTTATTATACTAACCCATCTCACGAAGTTCCGTTAAGTTTTGTGTGATTGAAGTTTTCAAGTTTTGGGTGAGACACCGATATGAGGAGAATAAGGAGTGACAAAAACCTAAGATTGGGGATGCCCAAGGCACCCCCAAGGTAATATCCAAGGAATACTCAAGCGCCTAAGCTTGGGGATGCCCCGGAAGGCATCCCCTCTTTCGTCTTCAACATTATCGGTATATCTTACTTAGAGCTATATTTTTATTCATCACATAATATGTGTTTTGCTTGGAGCGTCGTTTTATTTTCTTGTTCTCTGTTAGGTGTCATTTATAATCTTGTTTTTCAATAAAAAGTTCCAAGAATTGCCTTAGGATGCTTGCATTGCATGTTTGATGTGTGCTGTGTAAAAAACAGAAACTTTTGCTGTAGTGTTTGAATTTTCATATTTTACTGGAACGTGGAAAGTTTCTGAAATTTTTACACAGTATTTTCATATAAATTTTATAGTATCTCCTAAATTTTCATAATTTTTTGAGTCACATAAGTACACTGTTTTCATAAATTGCTACAGACTGTTCTGTTTGTATAGATTGCTGTCATACCTTTGTTATCTACTTATCCTATAGTTTCCATAGCCTATATTGGTAGATATAAATTGTGGAAATGATAGTATACAGTACCTAATGTTTGAAAATTATTATGCAACTTGTCTTGGCAGTACATAAAGAGTTGATTTATTATTATGTGTACTAACCTATCTCACGAGTTCTTTTCGAGTTTTGTGTGGTTGAAGTTTTTGAGAATAGGTGAAACCATGATATGAGAGGATTGAACGAAATAAAAAAGCTCAAGCTTGGGGATGCCCAAGGCACCCCAAGTAAATATTTCAAGAAGTCTCAAGCATCTAAGCTTGGGGATGCTACGCATCCCACCTCTCTTCATCAACAATTATCGGTTAGCCTATGTTGAGCCTAAATTTTTATTCATTCACTTGATGCGTGCTATTCTTGGAGTGCTATTTTTCTTTTGCTTGCTGTTTAATAAAATACTTAAGATCTGAAAATATTTATTGATAGCGAGAGAGTCCTCACATAGCTACTTAATTGTTTGACTACTCATTGATCTTCACTTATACCTTTTGAGAGTAACTTGTCATATGCTCTTGTACTTCACTTAAATTTGTTTGAGCTTGTCGAAAAAGCAATGGCAATATATGAAACTAGTCCCAAAGTGATAGATATCCAAGGAGGATATAATAAAAACTTTCATGAAGATCATGGGACAAATTAAACTTGATTCCTTGTAATAGTTTTGAAACATGATGATAGTAATATGTGAGTCATGTTAGTGAGTAATTATGCTTTAGTAGGAATATTGGTGTTAAGGTTTGTGATTCCCTATGCAAGTACGAAAGTCAATAGTTATGCAATGAAGTTACATCCTACTTATGGTGCATTATTCGGTGTTAGTTATGTTCAATGCTCACTTATGTGAATTTTCGTTTCTTGGCTTGGTTGCTTCCCAATCTATTTGCTAGCCTCCATTTGTACTAAGTAGAAATACTACTTGTGCATCCAAAATCCTTAAACCAAGTTTTGCCTTATGAGTCCACCATACCTACCTATATGCGGTATTTCCATGCCGTTCCAAGAAAATTTGTATGTGCCATCTCTAAATTTTCAAAAAAAAAATTCTCTTTTGTGTGCCCGTACCGCTCATGAAACGGTGGGGAGTATCCAATATTTTTCCATGCTAGGTGTGTTATTCTCACGATATGTGTTGATTCACTATCATTCACGAGAAAGTGGCTGGTATTTGGGATGCCCAGTTCCATGCTCAAAAATCAAATCAAAATATAATGAAACAAAACTCCCCCAGGATTGTTGTTTGTATGGACGGTACCTGTGGATTCGGCTCGCCGTGGAGTGTGATTGATTGGTGGAGGGGGAGTAAAAACTTTACCATTCTGTTTGGGAACCGCCTATAATGTATCTAGCATGGAAAGTATTGTGAGCTACTTTGTCGTTTTCGTTGAAAGGAAAAGCATGCCACTCAAAATATTTTTCTCTCTCAATTTAAACCTTGAGCTCTGGCACCTCTACAAATCCCTACTTCCCTCTCCGAAGGGCCTATCTATTTACTTTATGCAATTTTTATTTTTTCTTTGAGTCTCCATCTTCTCTTATGAGCACCAACTAGGGGGCACTATGATCGTACTTGAGCATTGGGCATAGCTAATATTTGAGTGTGTTTCATGAATGGATCAATGATTGAGCATGATGGGCTAGGGATAACTTTCTTTAGTGTTGATATTTTGAAAGACATGGTTGCTTGTTGACATGCTTGAGTATTGAAGTCATTATGTTAAAACTAGATTATTGCTTTGAATCATTTACAAGTCCAAATGTCCATGCAATACAAAGAAGAATAGAATATAATGAAAATGTTAGGTAGCATTCACACTTCATAAATTATTTCTTTTATAATTTACCTACTTGAGGACGAGCAGGAATTAAGCTTGGGGATGCTGATACGTCTCCAACGTATCTATAATTTATGAAGTATTCATGCCATGTTTACAATAATTCTATATGATTTTGGTATGATTTTATTAGAACTAACCCGGACTGACGCTGTTTTCAGCAGAACTACCATGGTGTCGTTTTTTGTGCAGAAATAAAAGTTCTCGGAATGGGCTGAAAATTTACGGTGATTTTGTATGGACCAAAAGAGACCCCCTAAGCACCGGAGCTGGGCCAGGAAGTGACCGAGGAGGCCACAAGCCAGGAGGGCGCGCCCTAACCCCCCCCCCCCCCCCCGGGAGGGCGCTCCTGGCTTGTGGACTCCTCGAGCACCCCCTTGACGTGAGACCGACGCCAAAAATTCCTATAAATACCAAAACCTCCAAAAAGAAACCTAGATCGGGAGTTCCACCGCCGCAAGCCTCTGTAGCCACGAAAAACCAATCGAGAGCCCGTTCCGGCACCCTGCCGGAGGGGGAAACCATCACCGGAGGCCATCTTCATCATCCTGGCGGTCTCCATGACGAGGAGGGAGTAGTTCACCCTCGGGGCTGAGGGTATGTACCAGTAGCTATGTGTTTGATCTCTCTCTCTCTCATGTTCTTGAGATGGCATGATCTTGATGTACCGCGAGCTTTATTGATATAGATGAATCATATGGAGTTTTCCCCTCTCTATCTTCTTGTGATGAATTGAGTTTTTCCTTTGAAGTTTTCTTATCGGATTGAATCTTTAAAGGATTTGAGAACACTTGATGTATGTCTTGCGATGGGATATCCGTGGTGACAATGGGATGTTCTATTGATCCACTTGATGTATGTTTTGGTGATCAACTTGCGGGTTCCGTGACCTTGGGAATCTATGAATAGGGGTTGGCACACATTTTCGTCTTGACTCTCCGGTAGAAACTTTGGGGCACTCTTTGAAGTTCTTTGTGCTGGATTGAACATGATGAATCTGAAATTATGTGATGCATATCGTATAATCAAGCCCATGGGTACTTGTGGTGACATTGGAGTATCTAGGTGACATTAGGGTTTTGGTTGATGTGTATCTTAAGGTGTTATTTTAGTACGAACTCTAGGGCTGTTCGTGACACTTATAGGGATAGCTCATAAGATTGATCAGAAAAGATAACTTTGAGGTGGTTTCATACCCTACAATAATTTCTTCGTTTGTTCTCCGCTATTTGTGACTTTGGAGTGAACTTTTTGTCGCCCGTGAGGGATTTACATATGAATCAACTATGTTAGTATTGTTGAGAGAACTTGCACTAGTGAAAGTATGAACCCTAGGCCTTGTTTCTAAGCATTGCAATACCGTTTGTGCTCACTTTTATCATTAGTTACCTTGCTGTTTTTATATTTTCAGATTACAAAAACCTATATCTACCATCCATATTGCACTTGTATCACCATCTCTTCACCGAACTAGTGCACCTATACAATTTACCGTTGTATTGGGTATGTTGGGGACACAAGAGACTCTTTGTTATTTGGTTGCAGGGTTGTTTGAGAGAGACCACCTTCATCCTACGCCTCCCACGGATTGATAAACCTTAGGTCATCCACTTGAGAGAAATTTGCTACTGTCCTACAAAACTCTGCGCTTGGAGGCCCAACACGAGTCTACAAGAAGAAGGTTGCGTAATAGACATCACCCTGCTGGGCTGGCCCATCTCTTTAAGAGGGCTCGGCAGCCCCCTCTGTCGCCCCTTGTGGGGGTCCTCCACCACCACCACCTCGTCGTCGACGTCAACTCCATGGCCGACTTTGAGCCTAGACAGATCTTGGTGGCCCCATGCCCATTGTCAGCATTGGCCGTCATAGGAACCAACGTGCCCAAACCCAGCAAGGTTGGCTCCACTTGCGCTCTGGTGGCGGCGGCGCTCCTCTTCTTCGGAGCAATGGCGATGGCAGCAAGAGATTCGAGGCGGAGAAGGAGAGTAGCAGGCGAGGTGTGCGGAAGGAAGGATGAGCGTGCGCAGAGGAAGCGTTCGGAGGAAGGAAGACAATGATGGTTTCGCCCGCCGCGCGCGGCAGTATTAAGGCAAGCATGCAGTTACCGAAGCATCAGGGAGAAGTGGGTATGTCGTGTCCCGTCATGGCTGCCGCGCGTCACTCCTGGGCCCGGCAATTTGTCAGGCCACGCGGCGTTTCGACCCGCGCTTTTCGCGCTCCACGGATGGAACTTGCGCGCCGCGGGCCCGGGGGCTACAGCACGTCCGATGGAACCAGGGTACCACGGCCCACCTACTGCCGGCCCAGTCGGCTATGCGAAGAAGGCCCAGTGTGGCAGGTGGCCCACTGGAAGACTCTCATAGTCACCGCGCGAGGCTCCGGCTCCGTGAGGCTCTCCTTCTCTCTCTAAGAGGGGCCCACTAGACGCTTGTCCACCAGACGTGAGAGGTCTCGCGAGGTCTCCCCCGCAAGGCTGCCCCTGTGAAGCCCCCCGCTTGGAGGGGTCGTTCAATGCTGGCCACACAAACGGTCCGCCTGCCACGTGGGTGGCGTACCGTGCTAGCAGAGGCTGGAAGGACGGCACCAGCGGGCGAAGATAGAGAATCTTCCCCGATTCATGCTAAAAGGAAAGCAGGCTGATGTCCTCCTCCAAGATGAGTTCCAAGAATTGCCCCATCGGTACAAGACCAACGTGACGCTGGCGACCAGGACGGGCGTCACCGAAGAGCCCACGAGCGTGTCATGGATGGCGCCTTTGGCAGCGTGAAGACCGACTTTGGCAAGGAAGACTGCACCTATGTCCCCCTTCAAATTGCCGCCATGTGGTCGCCCTCTTTCCCACCAACCTTTTTGGGAAGAGAGGCCCTTGGCAAAAATAACAAGCATGGACAACCACCGTATAGAGGAGAGATTGAACTATCATTTTTCCCAAGAAGAAGAGTCTTCTTCTTCCTCACAACTTCTAATACTCGTGGAACTAGATGGAGATAAATCAATCCACCAAGCAGGATTAGGGTTTTACACTGCACGGTGGCCCGAACCTCGGTAAACCCCTGTGCCCTTCTCATTCCCCACATGCTTAGCTCCACCGTCACTCAAGCTAGGTCATAGATCGCGCAGAGCTCCCTAGTGTTTGAACCGGATTCTTGAGAGGTTTCCCCTAGGCACAAAACCAATCTCCGACAGTCATGTTCAAAATATTGGACAAAACCCTCCAAAACCCTTTCTGTATATTTCAAGTATTTGAAATATTTATATAAGAAATATTGTCAAATAAATCCAGGAAAATTCCAGCAAATCACATATGTATCATATGAAGATCTTTCCAAGTTTCATCCCAATCTAAATAGTTTTTGTTCACAAAAGTGCCCCAAAACCCTCTGTGTCCATATTCAAATTTGATCAACTTTAGATTGCCATCGGTCACCATTTGATCACAAAATTTGTGGGCATGCTCTAATCCCCTAATGATGCAACTACACCAAGTGTGGCATCAAGGAGAACATATTAGCCTAGCTAGATCTAAGATAACTCTTTTTTTGTTGATTTCTAGGGTTTTAAACTTTTGCATTGGCCACTTTCTTCAAATGAGCTACAAATTTCTGGACATGCCCATTTGGTCCCAAGTCTCATTCCTGGTAAATATCAAAGTCATTGGATCCTTTTACTTAGCCCAAACCAACATAAAACACCTTCTGCTAAAAACTAAAGATGATTGTTTTCACCCCCTATGCTATTCTCCTTGACAACATCTTTTTACCACAATCTATCCTAGACCTCCTTTACCTCTATTAAGAATCTCTTGCCCATAGCTCAATAATTGAGGGGGTAAAATCCCCATTTCCTCCTCTGGTTCACCCCAGCAGACCATCTCCGCCCTCCATTTGTTTTACTTTCTATCACAGCTTTAGCTCACAAGCATCCCTAAAGCCCCCGGGCACTATTGGACAATCCAGAGCGGGTGGGGTATGGCCATGCCACCATTTGGGCGCTCTGGAGTGTGCTACAGTGCACCAGAGCACTTTAGCCGCACCCATCCCCATGACCCCAACAACCTCGGTCTGCCCCCGCACGCCTGCCGGAGCCCCTCGGCGTCTGCAGCAAGCTAAGCATCTTTCCCCTGCTCTCTCTCTCCCTCCTGCGTCCTCCCCTCTCACGTGCGCCTTGCCGCCCAAGAGCTCCAGTGAGGGAGCTCACACGCGCTCACTCATGTCCCCCCTGGCTCCTCCCTCTCGCTTCTTGGCGTCGTAGACCACTCCCACGAACGCCGCAGAAGAACCTCGACACCCTCCCGTGGCCACCAGAGCCAGTCCCATGGGCGCAGGTGAGCTCTACCCATGGTGCACCGTGCCCCCGACTATTTAAGCCTTGCCATACTTCTCTCTCGGTTCCCCTCTCCTTCTTACACCCTCAATTGCACTACTTCTGGCCCCGTTCTTCCCCAGGGGCCCTCGAGCTCGAGATCGAGCACGAGCTCCGCCTCCTTGGCACACCGGTGGCCTCGTGGTAGAGGCCTCCTCCCGACCCTATTCCTCCTGTTCTGGAACCGCACTCAACCCCCCTCTATGAATTCTAGGTCCCTGCCCTAGAGTTGAGCAGACCAACCACCTCACCAGGCGTCGCCGCACAGGAGTGACGCCGTCGAAGGATCTGTGATCGCAGGCAACGAAGCCAACCTCTCCTGGAAGCGCACGAGCTGCTTGACCACCCATGTACCCTCGCCGCCTCGAACCACCGCCAGGAACGCCACCAGTGAGGCCCTCTCCTTCTTGTTCCTAGGTGGAAGATGACCCACGGGGTCCACTTGCCAGCCTCACCTCTCTCTGTGTCTAACAAACGGGTCAGTCCCACCCATCTGGATCAAAACAGACGCCGCGCGTACCGGTCCGGTGCATTAAGTAGAATCGCATTTTCCAAATACACCTTAGACGTCGACCGCCTGTTCGGGCCAGTTTTCCCTCTGGACCGGCTTAGCCGAGTCCATTTTGGCCCAAAGAAATAATACCATTTCTATTTATTCTTTTTCTAGAACTTCCAAAATTTATATCTAAATAAATATATGTCCAAATGAATTGATATCAATTCCTACAATCTTCTAAAAATCAAACCTATTGTTTGGCCCAACTTTCATATTTTTCTATCACTCTTTTCTGTACTGTTCAAATTTAAGTTTGAATTTGTGCCTCTAAAGGCCACTTTGCAAATCCCTAGTGCAATCATTTTAACCCAAATGAGCTGATTCAAATTTCTCTGTGCTTTGTACATCATGCACTATTTATCTAAAAAGGGTGAATAAATTTCCTTGGCATAGATTTTGTTGGGTCTAATAAATGGTCCATTTCTTCATATGACCCAACTTGAGAAATTCCTAGAGAAATCACATGATGACCAAATCCAGTAAAACCAACTCCATCTTACCTCTAGAATCATGCGTGAATTAATGAGTGCCTTCACTCATTTTTACAAAAAGGCATTTTGTGGACTCCTTGCAAGTCCATGTTCCCTCTTAATTCCATCCTAATAAAATCCCTAGTGCTTCAAACCCAATATGACTACCTTGGTTATTTTTATTATAATAGAGGTGTCCTAGAAAAGTAAAACTCCTATTTTTCAACACTTTTATTTTCGACCTTGTTCTGTTGCTTATTGTGATTGCTTTGAACGGTAGTTGATGAAGTATACGAAGTGCTTGGAGTTGGAGCAGAAGCTTCTGAAGACCTCGAAAATTTTGCTGAGCCAGGCAAGTAGCCATTTGACCATGTTGATGAAACCTTTTATGCATGCCATATAGCACTTTACTTGTTGCATGAAAGAGCATGTTGATGTGGTGACAACCTTGCTAGGTTTGTCTCCGTTGTATATTCCGTTGCTACTTGCATTGTGCATGACTCTGGTTCTGTTGAGAGTTATGTGGGTGGGAAGTAGATAGAATGCTACGTAGTTGCTATGCAAGTTGGACAGGGATATGCATTGAGATGGAAACAAAATGTTTTACCAAGGACTTTACGAAAACCCCATCGGGTGCCACTAATGCCCGAGGGAGAAGTTGAGCTAGGTAACCACTAGATAAAGAAGTGGTGTACAGAGGCAAGTGCGTGTGTGTTTTCGAAATGGATTAGATTAAAGATCTGCCGACCGTCCCAACTATATATGTACGACCACACTACCCTTTTTATGGGAAGGGGCTTTGTTGATTACTTTGGTCGATGCCAGCAGAGATCCCGCATTACTAGTGGCGAGAGAGCCGAGTCACTCTCCCGATACGGGGTTGTGCCTGAATGGACGACTATGACTGTTTTTACAGACACCGGGCACACCATTGTGTCCCCTCATGGATGGTAGTTGTGATGTACATCATGAGGGCTGTGTACTAACGGGTGGACTCTTTGTTTAGTGTTGTCAAGGGAAAGACATTGTTCGGGTGCTTACCTCGGGTATGTATTATACCGCGAGTCGTGGATGACATGGAAGTTCCCCGAGTCTTGTGGGTAAAGTATGCAACGTCTGCAGAGTGTCAAACTATTCGAATAGCATGTCCACGGTTAAGGACAGTTGTGTTGTCCTTCTTAAACTATGTCCAGAGTTTTACGAAACTTGGTTTTTTGAGAAAGAAATGTTGGAGCTGAGTCAGATGACTTGATGAGATGATTGAACTTGAGTTGTTCCAACTCTACTTATATTGATATATGTAACCCCGTGATGGATGATTTAAAAAATTTAGGACATGACATTGGACTCAAAACTAGCTTTTCGCAAAACTGCCTGCTTAGTGTTATACCATGCATTGTTTAAGTTGTTCCAAAATGGGTTGCTTGCGAGTACATTCAAAAGTACGCGTTGGCTTGTCCCTGGTTATTTAATTGGCCAGGCACACAAGAATAGGAATTGGGTGAAGACTTATTTGGTGTTGAACATGCGAATTAGGACGCTTCCCAGTCAAATTTCCTGTAGGGTTGAGGCAGATGGCATGGGTCCAAGTTACCATTGAAGATTTCCGCTGCGAGTTTATGTTTGGTGTTCGGCCTCCACGGCCCTATCTATGCAAGACTTGACCATAACGGTCATATGTGTGTAAGAGGGTATGTAATGGATGTAATACTCTTGTTAGTCAGTTTCTGTGTGTTCGGTGAGCACTGATCCTGGGATCACTGCACACGTGCATTCGGTGACATTGACTTATGAGTCGGCGTCCCCAGAGAGCTAGTATCAGAGCCATCTTGACTTTAGAAAGCCTTAGTTAGCATGGTCGTTAGTTAGGACAAAACTACTTTTCCAAACCTTTCAAACCACTTGCAAAACCCTCTATATTTCTTACCTCTACTAAGTTTTCAAAGAAACCAAAGATTTTTGCCTTACCACTTCCCCCATTTTTCTCTTGGGTCTCCTCATGTGCGTTTTTCAAAATTTTGCAAACAGTCGCTAGCACCCTTATGCCCGTGCCCACTGGATTCCTTGTAATCCACGAGGATGAACTGGAAGGAACCCATCTTGTCATACTTCCACCCACGTCTTTGGAAAACCAGGTTGGTGACACCACGACAAGACGACACCAACATGAGATATCTTCTCGAGGTATGAGGACGTTAAGACTAAGAAGATGGTGACACCCTTGACACTGCCCCAGGATGATGCAACCTTTGCCTACGATGATTAGGGCGTAAGATATGCAAGATCATGATATACATTGCTAATAGAGAAACCCTGTCTTTACTGTTGTTGTATCGGCAACCACCAGTGGATGAGAACCTCGCCAATTGGTCTGCCTCACCATAGTGAGCAGGAAAATGGTTCTCTTCATCCCCTGCCCTTGGTGTCGATGTTGTCCTCAATGTGGCCGACAAGATGGACCTATACCATGCCTTTTCAATGTCATTGCATAAAGGATTGCTCACCTTGAACCCTCGACGCATTAGAAGACAAAAGTGAGGGATCACTAGAAGAGTGTCTAGAGGGGGGTGAATAGACTACGAGCAGGAATTTAAAACCTAACCTTTTCCCAAGTTAATTGGTTGGCAGATTTTAACAGTTTTAGCAAGTCTAGCAAGTCTAACAGCCCTACACATGCATGTCAACAAATATGGCAGCGGAAAGTAAAGACATTGCACATGAAGTAAAGAGTAGAGATAGGTAGATCAAACGCAATTGGAGACGCAAAGATTTTTCCCGTGGTTCCGATAGGTGGTGCTATCGTACATCCACGTTTATGGAGTCTTCAACCCACGGAGGGTAACGGTCGCGAGAGTCCACGGAGGGCTCCTCCCATAAGGGTCCACGAAGTAGCAACCTTGACTATTCCATAACGGCTTCCGTCCACGAAGGACTAGCCTCACTATGGGTAGATCTTCACGAAGTAGGCGATCTCCTTGCCCTTACAAACTTCTTGGTTCAACTCCACAACACGAAGTAGGAGGCTCCCAAGAGACACCTAACCAATCTAGGAGGCACCACCCTCCAAAAGGTAATAGGCTCGGCAATGATGATGAACTCCTTGCTCTTGTGCTTCAAGATGATAGACTCCTCAACACACAATCACTCTCTCACAGATTTGGCTTGGTGGAAGAGATGGGATTGGTGGAAAGCAACTTGGGGAGGCTAGAAATCAAGATCCATATGGTTGGAGTGGATGATCTTGACCTCAACACAAGGGTAGGTGGCTCTCTCTCAGAAAATTGGATGGGGCAAGTATGGAATAGTTCTGAGTGCTTCTCTTTCGAGTAGGTGGTGGTGAAGGGGTATATATAGGCATCCCCAAAAATCCAACCGTTACACACAAAGTGACCAACTCGGTGACACCGATGTGTTAATCTCGGTGTTACCGAAGTGACCAAAAGGTGGCAACTTTTGAATCTCGGTGAGACCGATATAGGAAACTCAGTTGCACCGATAAGGTGACCAATGGTCAGATTGCCCAATCTCGGTGACGCCGATCCAATAATCTCGGTAGGACCGATATTGTGAATCTGCGTAACAGAAAGTTGGGAACCCAAACTCGGTGGCACCGAAGCAGAATCGGTTGCACCGAAAGGCTAGGGTTTGGCTTAGGTCTGTCTGAGTATGAGAATCGGTGGCACCGAGTGGAAAGTGTTGGTTGCACCGATTTTGGATATTTGCCTTTGGACAGACTTTTGTGGAAGAGCTTGTGGGTGTTTTTGGTGACTATCACTTGTGCACGTATGAGCATTTTGTTCACCAACAGTACCTTACCCCCTTTTAATAGTATTGGCTTTCCTATGGACTCAAAGTGATTTCTCACAAAGTAAAATGTAGAGTCCTCTTGCTTGAAGCTTTGCCAATCCATTTCCTTGCATCTTGGGGTAACTCCACAATCTCCACAATGCTTTTGCCAGCCCTCTCTGTGGACTTTATCTGAAATACACTAGGTAAAAGTGTTAGTCCAAGAGACAATGTATGTTGTCATGAATTATCAAAACCACCAAGGGAGCATGTTGTGCTTTCAATCTCCCCCTTTTTGGTAATTGATGACAACATACAATCAAAGCTTCAAATAAAAATATGCATGGATATAATGAAGACTTTGAGAGACACGTGACTTAGATTTGCTCCCCCTAAATGTGTGCAATCCCTTAAAGGATAGTTGTTTTGGAATGCATGGACACACATATAGTAGAAGGGATATAAGAAGTCATGTGTATCTTGGCTATATGCATCAAATATATAAGAATGAGATGTATCCTTGTTCAAGACTTCACTCTTGCAAACAATATGTGCAAGAAGCAAGAGATCATCTTGATCAAAGATATGATGCATATACTTACCTTGAGTTCTTGAGCATTCTAGTAGTATAAACACACTTGAGAAAACAATGTTAGGAAACACAAGAGTATTCTACTAATCAACAAGGCAATAGAACTCAAAGGTACCAAGATATGGAGAACATATAGAAGATAATATTTCTTAAGATTGATATGTCTCCAAGATCATTTAGAACTTGCTCCCCTTAGATATGAAAATAGTGGGTCATCCTCTCCCCCTAAATCTTAGCATGTAGATATTGGGATTGGATAGGGTGAGAAAAATCTAAGATGATCACCAAATAACTTATGTTAGACTTTTCTCCCCCTACTTTGGTGTTCTCCCCTTGTTTATGAAAGTATAAACATTAATATTCGCTCTCCCCCTTGATCATATCTCCCCCTTTGCATAAGCATGTATCTCCCTTTAGCATGAAGCTTTGCTATTCTCCCCCTTTAGCATTAATTTCCAAAAAGGTCAAACACAGGGATAGATACAGGGATCATTGACTGAGAAGGGATCCTTGAGAACAAGGGTCATTGAATGAAGGGTTCATAGAAAAGAAAACTGAGGGAATTATTGAAAATAATTTCTCTCCCTTTGGATTTTGTAAGACTTCTCCTCCTTTGAGTTAGGGATCCTTGAATAAAGAATTTTCTCCCCCTAAGTTTTTTTTAATAATAAGATGGGATCATCGAAGTAACAAAATCATCACTTGTAAGATCAAAAAAGAAACATAGATTTGCAACTGCGAACACAAATCGGTGACTCCGAGACAAATAAATCGGTGGTACCGAGATTTTGTGGTGCAGCTTATCTGCAAATTCGGTAGAACCGAGATATATGTATCGGCGGCTCCGAGGCTAAAACAGAGACTTGGCAATGGGATTTTGAAATCGAAATTTCTCAAATTTTGCAAATGAATTCAGTTTGTTATTGGCAAAGTTATCAACTAGATAAGATTTGAGTGGTTCCAAGAAATCTTGCAAAATAGAATGAACCAATCAAAATACTTAACTAGATGATGGGCGGTGACTAGGTCACCTATATTAGAGTATATTGACATAGGAGCCAAGCAAGAATACTTGATCATAGGTCATACTCTACGTTAAGCTCAAAATGGGGTTACCATTTTTCGATTAAGCATTTGATGTCTTCATATCACTTGAGTTGCTTTAGCTCATGACTTGGAGTAAAGCCTTTTCAAGGATATGAGTACATACCTTTGAGTGATGTTGATGACGTGGCTTGTAGGTGAACTTGTTGAGGATGCTCGAGATTGATGAAGATCATCTTGAGTTGGGAGCAATCCTTCTCGTTTTAGTACACTTGTCACCTACATAAGTTAGTCATGCAAGGAAGAACAATAGATATATCCATTTGACATGATACCAATAGAGATTTAGCAAATATGATCACATCAAGTATATGTCAAGGATATGGTTGAGTTATCTTCTTCCTTCCATCACCAAGAGGGGTTGTGGATACATGGTCATGACAAGATTGCTTATGATTGGAGTTGATGGCAATCTTGTGGAATGAAAGTCTTCCAAGTACCTACAAAAGGTTAGATGCAATACAAGGGAGCATAGAATTCCATGGTATAAGAGAACATGTTAGGAGTATCATGGAAATATCAAGAAAGCTCATGCCCTTGCATGCAAACGAGTGATTCTAGCTCAAGTTTGAAGCATCAATGATGTTCAACTCACTCCTCAAATAACAGAATGTCTTCTCATCAAGTGGCTTAGTAAAGATATCGGCCAATTGCTTGTTAGTGCGAACATGCTTAAGATCAATATCTCCTTTGGCAACATGATCACGAATGAAATGATGTCTAACTTGAATATGTTTAGTTCGAGAATGTTGCACAGGATTATGACCAATTTTAATAGCACTTTCATTGTCACAAAGTAATGGAACATTTCTAACATGGATTCCATAATCCTTAAGCGTTTGTGTCATCCATAGTAATTGTGCACAACAAGATCCTGCAGAAATATACTCAGCTTCGGCAGTAGATAGAGATACCGAGTTTTGTTTCTTGGAGGACCAAGACACAAGAGATCTACCAAGAAATTGACAAGTACCCGAGGTGGATTTTCTATCAACCTTGTCACCGGCATAGTCCGAATCGGAATAGCCAACAAGGTTAAAGGAAGATCCCTTGGGATACCAAATGCCAAAGTTTGGTGTTTGTATCAAATATCTCACAATACGTTTCACGGCCAAAAGATGACACTCTTTAGGTGCAGCTTGATATCTAGCACACATGCAAACACTAAACATAATATCGGGACGAGAGGCACATAGATATAGCAATGAACCAATCATGGATCGATAAACTTTTTGATCAACCGGTTCATCCTCCTTGGTAAGATCAACATGTCCACTCATAGGCATGGGAGTTTTCATACCTTTGCACTCTTGCATGTTGAACTTCTTGATCAAGTCCTTGGTATACTTAGTTTGAGAGATGAAAGTTCCTTCTTTCGTTTGCTTGATTTGCAAACCAAGAAAGAATTTCAGCTCACACATCATGGACATCTCATACTTCTCGGACATCAACCTTCCAAATCTTTCACTAAATTGTGGGTTAGTAGATCCAAAGATAATATCATCCACATAGATTTGGCACACAAATAATTCACCATTAACTCTCTTAGTGAATAAGGTTGCGTCAATTTTACCAATTTCAAAACCTTTTTCAATGAGAAACTCCGTTAAGCATTTGTACCAAGCACGAGGGGCTTGCTTAAGACCATAAAGGGCTTTACGAAGCTTGTAAACATGATTAGGTTTCTTAGGATTCACAAAACCTGGTGGTTGCTTAACATAGACTTCTTCTTCAATCTCACCATTTAAAAAGGCACTTTTAATGTCCATTTCATAAAGCTTGATATCATGGTGATTAGCATAAGCAAGAAGAATGCGAATAGCTTCAAGTCTAGTGATGGGGGCGTAGGTCTCACCGTAGTCCATACCTTCGACTTGCGTATATCCTTAGGCTACGAGACGAGCCTTGTTCCGTACGATTTGAATGTCTTCGTCTTGCTTGTTCCGAAACACCCATTTTGTTCCGATGATGTTTTGCTCATCCTTGGGCTTCTCCACGAGTGTCCACACTTCATTCCTCTCGAAGTTGTGAAGCTCTTCATGCATCGCGTTCACCCAATCCGTGTCTTCAAGAGCTTGTTCTACCTTCAAGGGCTCAATGCTAGAGATGAAAGAATAATGCTCACAAAAGTTAGCTAGGCGAGTTTTCGAGCGAGTGATTCTCCCTGTTTGTATATCACCAAAGATTTGGTTTAGGGGATGGTTCTTGGTCACTTGTGCTCGAACTCGGGTCAGCTTCCGATTGTTGGATGGTGGAGCTTCTTCTTCATCATCATCTCCTTCATCTTCGTTGTTGTTGGAGGTGTTGTTTCCTTGAGGTGGTGGTGAAGGAGGTTGTGGTGGATCTTCATGATGCACTTCCTCCTCTTCATCATCTTGTCATGTACCGCTTGTGGATGCCTCCATGTCATGTTGTGGTTCACCTTGATGTGAAGTAGGGGCTTCCACTTGAGTTGATGAAGTACTTTCCTTCACCTCCATGGGACGAATCTTGCCGATGGACAAGTCTTGGATAGCTTCCGAAGGGTCCTTATCACCAACATCATTTGGCAATTGTTTGACTTGCGAACCATTAGATTCATCAAACTTCACATCTACCGTCTCTTCAACTTTTCGAGTGAAGTTGTTGTAGACACGGTAAGTGTGAGAGTTCGATCCGTAACCGAGTAGGAAACCTTCATGAGATTTAGGAGCAAATTTAGTACGACGATGCTTATCAAGAATGTAGCACTTTGAGCCGAATACCCGAAAGTATCCAACTTGGGGTTTGTTACCGGTGAGTAGCTCGTATGTCGTTCTACCGAGAAGCTTGTGCAAGTAAAGTCGGTTTGTGGCATGACATGTTGTTTCCACGGCTTCTGCCCAAAAGTGTCTTGGCGTCTTGTATTCGTCAAGCATCGTTCTTGCCATCTCAATAAGCGTCCGGTTCTTCCTCTCAACAACTCCATTTTGTTGAGGTGTGTACGTAGCCGAGAACTCATGTGCAACACCTTCTTCGTCAAGAAAGGTATGAACAAGGGTGTTCTTGAACTCCGATGCGTTATCACTCCGAACCTTCTTGATCTTCACTTCAAACTGATTTTGCGCTTTGCGAGCGAAGTTCTTGAAGATCTTTTGTACCTGCGACTTATCATCAAGAAAGAATACCCACGTAAATCTGGAAAAATCATCAACTATAACTAGACCATAGGAATTTCCACCGAGACTCTTGTAAGCATTGGGACCAAAAAGATCCATATGAAGTAACTCAAGTGGTCTCCTAGTAGTCATGATATTCTTAACGAGATGACTTCCACCTACTTGCTTTCCAGCTTGACAAGCACTACAAAGTCTATCTTTGTCAAAGATAACATCTTTAACACCAAGTATATGATCACCTTTGATAAGCTTGTCTAAGTTACGCATGCCAACATGTCCTAGTCTTCTATGCCAAAGCCAACCTTTAGAAGATTTTGCAATAAGACAAGTACGAGATTTGGATCTCTTAGTGAAATCGACAATGTATAGATCACCTCTACGGAAACCGGTAAAGACCATTTTATGATTATCTTGACGAAACACTTGGCAATCTAATTTCGTGAATAGCACATTAAAACCAAAGTCGGCAAGTCTAGATACGGAAAGAAGATTGTGGCCAAGAGATTCAACAAGCGTGACATTTTGAATAGAGCTATCATGGGATATGGCCACCTTACCAAGACCAAGTACCTTACCCTTGGAGTTGTCTCCAAATGTTACGTACCTTCGTGGTCCATGGTTTGGTGTGATCTCTTCAAACATTTCTCTATCTCCGGTCATATGATCGGTACATCCGCTATCGAGAATCCACTCTTTTCCTCCGGACATGTAATCCTTGAAGTTTGCCATGAGACTTAGATTCTTCATGATCTTCTCATACTCGATGTCAAACATCTCATCTTCATCATAGTAGCCATGTTCCACATTGTCATCATCAAGTGGGAAATCCTCGTCATAAAGAACAAGAGATTCGTTAGGATTGTGATCATGACAATGTTCAAACTTATGAATGTGAATGGCTTCTACAATGATGTTGTTGATAGTTGTGACATCTCGTTTAGCACGCATGAGGTCTCTAAGCTCAAATAGACAATCATCAAACTTGGGATCACTAGGTGTCATTTTGTGGAAGGCAATAGTTTTATGAAGAATTTCATCAAGATTATTCAATGAATAACTTGGATATCGTTTCTCCAAGTCATTCCACAAAGTGTAAGCACATACAAAATTCTTCATTTGATTAAGCATATTTCTAGGTAAAGCTCTAACAATGAGATTAACAGTTCTAAGATTGCATAGCATATCAATTTCCTCTTCGTGTGTGGGATGTAAAGGATCAATGGGAGGCACATAAGGGCACTTAACATATTCTCTCAATTGAAATTCATTAAACAGCTCAAGCATCAAGGTTTTCCATTGACTATAGTACTCTGCATCAAGAATGGGCACTCTACAACTCAAACTCCCTATACTAGACACATCCATCTTCCTCCTTGGTGATTAAACCGAAGCAATGGAGACCAAAGCTCTGATACCAATTGAGGGATCACTAGAAGAGTGTCTAGAGGGGGGGGTGAATAGACTACTAGCAGGAATTTAAAACCTAACCTTTTCCCAAGTTAATTGGTTGGCAGATTTTAACAGTTTTAGCAAGTCTAACAGCCCTACACATGCATGTCAACAAATATGGCAGCGGAAAGTAAAGACATTGCACATGAAGTAAAGAGTAGAGATAGGTAGATCAAACACAATTGGAGACGCAAAGATTTTTCCCGTGGTTTCGATAGGTGGTGCTATCGTATGTCCACATTTATGGAGTCTTCAACCCACGGAGGGTAACGGTCGCGAGAGTCCACGGAGGGCTCCACCCATAAGGGTCCACGAAGTAGCAACCTTGACTATTCCATAACGGCTTCCGTCCACGAAGGACTAGCCTCACTATGGGTAGATCTTCACGAAGTTGGCGATCTCCTTGCCCTTACAAACTTCTTGGTTCAACTCCACAACACGAAGTAGGAGGCTCCCAAGCGACACCTAACCAATCTAGGAGGCACCACCCTCCAAAAGGTAATAGGCTCGGCAATGATGATGAACTCCTTGCTCTTGTGCTTCAAGATGATAGACTCCTCAACACACAATCACTCTCTCATAGATTTGGCTTGGTGGAAGAGATGGGATTGGTGGAAAGCAACTTGGGGAGGCTAGAAATCAAGATCCATATGGTTGGAGTGGATGATCTTGACCTCAACACAAGGGTAGGTGGCTCTCTCTCAGAAAACTGGATGGGGCAAGTATGGAAAAGTTCTGAGTGCTTCTCTTTCGAGTAGGTGGTGGTGAAGGGGTATATAGAGGCATCCCCAAAAATCCAGCCGTTACACACAAAGTGACCAACTCGGTGACACCGATGTGTTAATCTCGGTGGTACCGAAGTGACCAAAAGGTGGCAACTTTTGAATCTCGGTGAGACCGATATAGGAAACTCGGTTGCACCGATAAGGTGACCAACGGTCAGATTGCCCAATCTCGGTGACGTCGATCCAACAATCTCGGTAGGACCGATATTGTGAATTTGCGTAACAAAAAGTTGGCAACCCAAACTCGGTGGCACCGAAGCAGAATCGGTTGCACCGAAAGGCTAGGGTTTGGCTTAGGTCTGTCTGAGTATGGGAATCGGTGGCACCGAGTGGAAAGTGTTGGTTGCACCGATTTTGGATATTTGACTTTGGACAGACTTTTGTGGAAGAGCTTGTGGGTGTTTTTGGTGACTGTCACTTGTGCACGTATGAGCATTTTGTTCACCAACAGTACCTTACCCCCTTTTAATAGTATTGGCTTTCCTATGGACTCAAAGTGATTTCTCACAAAGTAAAATGTAGAGTCCTCTTGCTTGAAGCTTTGCCAATCCATTTCCTTCCATCTTGGGGTAACTCCACAATCTCCGCAATGCTTTTGCCAGCCCTCTCTGTGGACTTTATCTGAAATACACTAGGTAAAAGTGTTAGTCCAAGAGACAATGTATGTTGTCATGAATTATCAAAACCATCAAGGGAGCATGTTGTGCTTTCAAAAAGGGGTTGTCATGATTAAGAAGACAATAGAATACCGAGTCAATGGCAGCCACGAGGAACCACCTTCGCCCCGTCAGCTTACCAGATGAGAAGTTGTCAAAGATTCTCCAGGCCCCAACCCGGAACGTTTCATCGTACAACTACGAGAGATGTAGCGACACCTAAGAAAGACCGAGAAGACTGCACGTCCTTCTCTCCTAGACTCGAAGCAAGCACGACTACTTAGTCCGAAAACCCCTAGGGTGGGATGGGTCGTGTATCCCCTATGCGAAGTCAATTTCGTGTGATGGTTCAAATGGAACCAGGTTGGGTGTTGCTTGTTTTTATTTGTTTGTGTTTTGATATAAGTCGCACGTTTGCCCTAGGCAACATGTATGCGACTATATCACATATCTTATGTTAATGATGTGTTTGGTCCTTTCGACACTTGTTTGATTGCACTTGCACCATACCACCCCCTTTAGGCACTCCCCTCTATGCTACTTTTCCCCCTCACCCTCCTCATCAACTGAAGACCAGAGAGACAAGATGCACCAAGGATTCCACGTCGACCAACAACTGTCATTGAGACTGGTTGAGAGGATCTACTCAACCAATTACAACTCATGGAGTTATGCTTCTCCCTCGAGATTGAAAGCCTTCCCTAAACTAACCTAGACCTCACAAGTTTCCCCCATATCAAACCCTTAACCATCGGCTTAATCTAAGGAATTGCAAGAGACCTAGTTAAGCCTTAAGGACCTTCGCTTAGCATAGGGTTCATTATGGAGATAATGATCATAGTGAACGGACGCATTACATTCTTAAGCCTGCACTTGAACTGATGATGCCATAGGGAAGATTGTTTGAGGATATATGATCAATAGACCAATGATTTTATGAAGCTAGAATAAATGTCTTGAGGATATAGCTAAGACCCTTTGGTTGATTACGAGACTTTCATGATGATAGATGAACTTGGCGGACCAAGTTAATAGAGTAGCATCACCCTTGAGTAAATTGGATTTAGTAGGACAATTATGATCGCAATGCTGACATTCTTGGAAATATAGAATTTGACTTCGTAGGGTATCATTACGAGGAAGTTGGTGATATTACAATAATGATTTGGAAGAACAAGTAGGAATGCTCGTTGGATATGAGTTTGGGTTAAATAGGTGACCCTAATAGGGTGTTGATGATAAGTAAGACCACATGGTTCGGAGTAATTTGGACTTAATCCGATGATCTCGATCATGATACCATGTTTCTCGGTGGATGATAGGCTAGGAAAATTGGATGGTTGTCAGGGTCGATTTGGGGATCTTTATAGGTTTGACTTTGAAGTTTACTTGACCATGATAATGGAAAATTGTGATAAGATAGTCCTTTCAAGGATTTAGGGATTTTAGGAACTATAGAAGATTATGTGGGACACCGTAGAGATTGGACTTGTAGAGTTAATGGATCAGGTCAAAAAATTGATGGGATTGCTGGACCAATGTATTGGATTCATAGGAAGGAAACAAGATCTTGGATTGGTATATTACGTGTTTCCTTAGCATAGAGATGCAGTACCCTAGACTTTGAATAGATTAGCTGAGCACTTTGATTTGTAGTGTTTTAATCAAGCTTATTAGCTTGTATGCTCCACCTGAGGATTTTTACATAGAGATACAAGTGAGTAGGGAGTAGTTGACATGTAAGACTAGTTTAGTCCTCCTCTCGAGAATCATGAGAATAAGAATACCATGAGAAATGATTGGAGTTGACTCATATGAGATGATGCTTTTAGTAGTATGAGATAATTTTTGGACAAATAGGTAAGACTACTGGCATCTAAGGACTGTGCTCAGAAATGAGGTGATAAACGTTCACTCGCATCCTAGAATCCTTGAGACCCCTAAACTATACCGAGCCATAACATGATCGGATTATGCCCGTAGGCTTTGGCTCTAAGTCGAAAGGCTTTGGCCAATACTCCACCTTGACCACCACCAATCATGTCTGTAAGGAAGGTGGACACAAATAGCTAGATTACGCAGGACCACAAACCCCTGACTAGTGATCACCCGGAACAAATGCCCGCTCCTCTCACATGTCCCATAAGCGAAGCGTTTATGTGATACTATAGAAATACGTTGATGTCCTCATGGATGACTTACTTATTTATCCAAGGAGAGTAAGGAGCACCCTAGACCTACTTTGGATAAGCCCTAGAAACACCGATTACCAAGATTCTCAAGAGTAAAGTTTTACCTTGATGAACTTGGACTCCTCGGAGTGATCTCCCTGCAGTAGAAGACATTCTTAACGAAGCAAGATGAAGAACCATTACGGTTGGGAAACCACGACGAAGAAGAAGAAGCAAGAGAAGTCAGCCGCCACTCCCTTGCTAGTTACCTCAGCTAAACTACGTCAAGGAGCACCGACGTTCAAGCAAGGCGAAACCTTTGGTCATCTAGTGATATTAAAGGGTTCCTTGTTTTAAAAGGTCACCTTTCAGTTCCTGACTGGAAAGGAACTGGGAAGTTGATAGCACCCCTCGCTCCACCACCTGGATAGGGTAAGATGAGCATGACTTTATTACTCCCTCCAGAGCCTAGAATGGAGTGGGAAAATTGTCATGACTTCATCTCTAGCCTCTTCCAATCCAATCAAGGACGTGACCCTGACTGGGTCATGGTGAACCACCTACCAAAGGTAGTCCTCCTCACTTAACCTAACCTCAGACCATGCAGATGAGTGGCAAATCTGCACTCTTGAATAGTCAGCTTACTTAAAACCACCGTTGGGACCTTCTCAGATGAAGGAGCCCATTTTTGCTACCAAACCTCTAAGTTAAGTCTTAGGGATAAAAAATAACCCAAACCTTGCCACAAATGGATATGAAGAGACAAGTGGACCAAGCACTCAAAGACACGTTGGGAATGTGCGTCCGTGACTATGAAGACAAATGACCAAGGATGAATGAAGAGCGTACCTGGACAGCTTAGTCAAGTGGAAGATCTCGACGAGAAGCCTACATTGACATGCTTCAACACTCTCAAAGATTAATACCACGTGCGACTAAAGATCACCTGCTTTAACGAAGCCAACGATTCCACGTCACCGGAAAGCTACATCAAGTCTTGACCCTTCTCGTCTAGCACGAGACATCATGATGTCACTAACCAGCATGGGTAACCCTAGGGCTAGCACATAGGCACAATACTTTTTCACGTATTACGACTTTGGAAATACACCGGCAAGCCAGACCCTTGCCCAAACCTTGTTCATCAAGCCCTTGACCTTTAGTAGGACCTAACTTATCGCGAGAACCCCGTTCACCTCTTAGATGAAGCCAAGCGATGCACTCGAAGCCGTATCATCAAGAGCTTCAAGATCCAGTGGAGCAACCACACCGAAGAAGAAGCAACATGGGAACGTGAAGACTACCTTAGACTCGGATTTCAGTATCTCTTTAACGCCTAGTCTAGGAATCTCGGGGACGAGATTCTTGTAAGGGGGGTAGGTCTATCACACCCTATGTTTTGTGTCACATCACTATGTTAACAAAGCTTAAAAATTAGGTCCAACAAAAACTTTTTGTGTGTTGTGATGCTTGACTTGATTGCTATTTGATTGCTTGACTGAGTGTGTCCCTAATTCATGAAAATTCTCCTACTCTCAAAACTAATCTCCTTGATACAATTCTTTGCACATTGATCATGCCATGTGTATAGAACATAAAACTATTTTTATAAACAATTATTTTGGCCAAAAAGCATTTATTTTATTAAGGTTTTCAAAACCCCCTGAATTGAGGTTTGTACTACAAGTCCTCAAGTCAGGGTAAATATTTTATTGGAAACATATTATATATAAGACTTCCCAAAACCACAAATATATTTTTAAAAGTTAGTTTGTATTTTATTTAAATGCCTTTTTCTGAGGCCAGAAATGGTCTTTCATAGGGAAAATTATTTTTATGTCTCAACAATATTTGAGAAAATTTAGGGAACCTCAGTGGACATATATTGTCCATATATAGGAGTTTCAACACATGGTCATGTTAAAATATTGGACAAAACCCTCCAAAACCCAATCTGTATATTCAAGTATTTGAAATATTTCTATAATAAATATAGTCAAATAAATCCATCAAAATTCCAGCAAATCACATATGCATCATATGATGATCTTGCCAAGTTTCACCCAAATCTAGATAGTTTTAGTTGACAAAAGTGCCCCAAAACCCTCTCTGTCCAGTTTCATATTTGATCAACTTTACATTGCCAACTGTCACCATTTGATCTCAAACTTTGTGGGCATCCTCTAATCCCTTCACAATGCAACTACACCAGTGGTGCATAAAGGAGAACAGATTAGCGTAGCTAGATCTAAGAAAACTCATTTCTATTGATTTCTAGGGTTTGAAACGTTTGCATTGGCCACTTTCTTCAAATGAGCTACAAATTCGTGGACATGCCCATTTGGTCCCAAGTCTCATTCCTGCTAAATATCAAAGTCATTGGATCCTTTTACTTAGCCCAAACCAACATCAAACACCTTCTGGTGAAAACTAAAGATGACAGTTTTCACGCCCTACACTATTCTCCTTGACTCCATCTTTTTACCATAGTCTATCCTAGACCTCCTCTACCTTCAGTAAGAATCATTTGCCCATAGCTCAATAATTGAGGGGGTAAAATCCCCATTTCCCCATCTGGTTCACCCTGGCAAATCCTCGCCCCCATTTCTTTTACTTCTACCACAACCTTAGCTCAAAAGCATCCCTGGAGCATCCCTAAAACCCCCGGGCACTACTGCACAAGCCGGAGGGCGTGGGGCATGGCCATACCACCCATTTGGACGCTTTGGAGTGCGCTACAATGCACCAGAGCACTTTAGCCGCACCCATCCCCGTGCCCCGACAGCCTCGGGCTGCCCCCCCCCCACGCCTACCGGAGCCCCTCGGTGTCCGCAGCACACAAAGCACCTGTCACTCTCCTCTCTCTCTCTCTCCCCCCCTCCTGTGGCCTCCCCTCACATGCACGCCATGCCACCCGAGAGCTCTAGTGAGCGAGCTCACACGCGCACACTCCTGTCCCCCCAGGCTCCTCCCTCTCGTTTCTTGCCGTCATAGACCACTCCCACGAACGCCATAGAAGACTTCTCTCTTGGTTCTCCTCTCCTTCTTACCCCCTCAATTGCACTACTACTCACACTGTTAAACCCCAAGGGACCCTCGATCTCGAGGTAGAGGCCTCCTCCCGACCCCATTCCTCCTCGTCTGGAACCGCACTCAACACCTGACCCTTATCCCCACTACGAATTCTAGGTCCCCGCCCTGGTGTTGAGCAGACCGACCACCTCCCGAGCATCGACGCACGGGAGTTACGCCATCGACGGATCCGTCATCGCCGGCGATGAAGCCCACCTCCCTTGGAAGCCGATGAGCTCCCTGACCACCCCTGTGCCCTCGCCGCCTTGAAACACCACCAGGAACGCCGCCGATGAGGCCCTCTCCTTCCTGTCCCAAGGTGGCAGACGACCCGCGGGATCCACTTGCCAGCCTCACCTCTCTCCTTGCTTCACTGATGGGTGGGACCCACCCGTCAGGTTCAAAACAGACGCCGCTCGTACCGGTCCGGTGCGTTAAGTGGAAGCGCATTTTCCAAATACGCCTTCCACGTCGACCGCGTGTTCGGGCCGGTTTTCCTTCTGGGTTGGCTCAGCCAAGCCCATTTCGGCCCAAAGGAATAGTACCGTTTCTCTTTATTCTTTTTCCAAAACTTCCAAAATTTATATTTAAATAAATATATATCCAAATGAATTGATTCCAATTCCTATAATCTTCTAAAAATCCCACCTATTATTTGGCCCAACTTTCATATTTTTCCATCACTCTTTTCTGTAATGTTCAAATTTAAATTCAAATTTGAGCCTCTAAAGGGCACTTTGAAAATTCCTAGAGCACTCATTTTTAACCCAAATGAGCTGATTCAAATTTCTCTGTGCTTTGTACATTATGCACTATTTATCTCAAAATAGTAAAAAAAATCCTTGGCATAGATTCTGTTGGGTATAATAAATGGTCCATTTCGTCATATGACCTAACTTGGGAAATTCCTAGGGAATCACATGATGACCAAATCCAGTAAAACGAACTCACTCTTACTTATAAAATCATGTCTGAATTAATGAGTGCCTTCACTCATTTTTACAAAAAGGCAATATGTGGACTCCTTGCAAGTCCCTGTTCCCTCTAGATTCCATCCTAATAAAATCCCTAGTGCTTCAAACCCAATAGGACTACCTTGGTTATTTTTTCTTATAATAAAGGTGTCCTAGAAAAGTAAAACTCCTATTTTAGAACAATTTTATTTTCTGCCTTGTTGTGTTGCTTATTGTGATTGCTTTCAACGGTAGTTGACGAAGTAAACGGAGTGCTTGGAGTTGGAGCAGAAGCTTTTGAAAACCTAGAAGATTTTGTTAAGCCAGGCAAGCAGCCCTTTTACCATGTTGATGAAACCTTTTATGCATGTCATATAGCACTTTACTTGTTGCATGAAAGAGCATGTTGATGTGGTGACAACCTTGCAAGGTTTGTCTCCATTGCATATTCCGTTGATACTTGCATTGTGCATGACTCTGGTTCGATTGAGAGTTATGCGGGTGGGAAGTAGATAGAATGCTAAGTAGTTGCTACGCAAGTGGGACAGGGATATGCATTGAGATGGAAACAAAATGTTTTACCAAGGACTTCACGAAAAACCCATCGGGTGCCATTAATGCCCGAGGGAGATGTTGAGATAGGTAGCCACTTGATAAAGAAGTGGTGTACCGAGGCAAGTGCGTGTGTGTTTTCGAAAACGTATTAGATTTAAGATCTTCTGACCATCCCAACCATACATGTACGACCACACTACCCTTTTTATGGGAAGGGGCTTTGTTGATTACTTTGGTCGATGCTAGCAGAGAACCCGCATTACTACTGTCGAGAGAGCCGAGTCACTCTCTCGATACGGGGTCGTGCCTGAATGGACGACTATGGTTGTTTTTATAGACACCGGGCACACTGTTGTGTCCCCTCGTGGATGGTACTTATGATGTACATCATGAGGGCTGTGTACCAACGAGTTGATTCTTTGTTGAGTGTTGTCAAGGGAAAGACATTGTTCGGGTGCTTACCTCGGGTATGTATTATACCGCGAGTCGTGGATGACACGGAATTTCCTCGAGTCTTGTGGGTAAAGTATGCAACCTAGGCAGAGGGTCAAACTGTTCGAATAGTCATGTCCACGGTTAAGGACAATTGGGTGGTCCTGCTTAAACTATGTCCAGAGTTTTACGAAACTTGGTGTGTTGAGAAAGAAATACTGGAGCTGAGTCAGATGAGTTGATGAGATGATTGAACTTGAGTTGTTCCAACTCTTCTTATATTGATATCTATAACCCCATGATGCATGATATACAAATGTTAGGACATGACATTGCACTCAAAATTAGCTTTCGACGAAACTACCTGCTTAGTGTTATACCATGCATTGTTTACCTTGTTCCAAACATGGGGGTCTTGTGAGTACACTCAAAAGTACTCATTGGCTTGTCCCTGGTTATTTAATTGGCTAGGCATGGAAGAACAGGAATTTGGTGAAGACTTATGTTGTGACAAACATGCGAATTAGGACGCTGCCCAGTCAGAATGCTTGTAGGGTTAGCAGATGGCATGGGTCCAAGTTGCCGTTGAAGATTTCCGTTGCGAGTTTACGTTTGGTGTTCGGCCTCCACGGCCCTATCTATTCAAGACTTGGCCATAATGGTCATAATGTGTGTAAGATGGTATATAATGGACGTAAGACTCTTGTTATTTTGTTTATGTGTGTTTAGTGAGCATTGATCCTGGGATCATTGTACACGTGCACTCGGTGACTTTGACTTATGAGTCGGGGTCCCCACACCGTGAGGCTGGTTGCCGTGAAGCCCTTCGCTAGGGAGGCCCACGAGGCACTGGCCGCGTGATCTTGTGATCGCCGCGTGGATGATGTCCTACGCTAGGAGAGGCAGCAAGGACCGTGTCAGCGGGCACAGACAGAGGATCTTTCCTCTTTGGTGCAAAAAGGATGGCAAGTTGTCGTCCTTGTCCAAGGAGAACCCCAAGGATTGCCATTCCAGTGCAAGGAGTCCAAAGTGACGCTGCCCGCTAGGACATGCGTCATCGGCGAGCCCGCGAGCGCTTCATGGACGCGCCTTTGCAGAATGAAGACCACCTTTTGTCAGGGTGGATTGGGTGCTTGTCCCCCTTTGAATTGCCGCCCTGTGGCTGCCCTTTTCCTGTCGATAGTTTTGGGGAAAGATGACAAGGCAAGATAAGAGGGACACAGCCGCCCAGTAGAGGGAGAGACCACCTTTTTCGACCTAGAGAGTACTCAATCATTTTGAGCTCCTGCTCTCATTGGAAGCCTTCTTCCACCTCGAGCCTTGTAACACTTGTGCAACTTGAGATCAATCCAAAAAGCAGGAGCGGGGTTTTACACCTCACAGTGGCCTGAACCTTGGTAAACCTGCGTGTCCTTCTCGTGCTCTGTGCGCATAGCCTCGCCATGGTCGTGGTTGGGTTGTAGATTGCGAGTAGCTCCCCAGTGTTCAAACTAGGGTTCTTAAGAGGTTTCCCTTAGGCCCAAAACCAATCTCCGACACTTTCTTTGAGAGAAAAGCCTCTAGCGAACACTATGGCCCCCGGGTCTACATAAACATAAAAACTAAAAATCCTTATTTACCTTGCTGCCCTTTTATTACTTTTATTTTATTTTTCATTTACAATATCTATCTATCAAGATTTAATCCTTTCAAGTAACAAGTTCAAGGAGCTTGACAACCCTCTTGCCCGTGTTGGGTGCAAGTGTTTGATTCTGTGTGTGTAGGCGCTGACGGTGAGGGTTTCTGTGATTCTCCTATTAGTTCCATAACCTTGGTTCTCACTGAGAGAAAACCTTATCTCTACTGTGTTGCATCTCCTCTCCTCTCAGGGGGAAACCCAACGCAATTTACATGTAGCAACCCTTTGATGGATTATGTGGCTTTCATGTTGGTATACGAACTTGGTGGAATCATCTTGATAGAGTAGCATAACTTTCATTACCCTTGAGTAAATTGCATTTAGTAGGACAATTATGATAACAATGATGAGGTCATTGGAAGTGTAAGGATTTGGCTGAACCAAGGGATAATATTGATAGGAAATTGGTGATATTGTGATAATGACTTGGGAGGGACAAGTAGGATTTCTCGTTGGATATGAGATTTGGATTAAAATAACTGGTCCTAAAAAGGTGTTGATGAAAGTGAGTCCACGTGATTCGGGGTAATTTAGATTTGGTCTGATGATCTCGATCATTATACCATATTTCTCGATGGAAGATAAACTAGGAAACTAGATTCTATGTCAGAGTTTGATTTAGGGATCTATATAGACTTGACATTGGAATTTACTTGATCGCAGTAAGGGAAATTGGTGGATTTACGATGATAAGATGGCCCTTTCATGAATTTTGCGATTATAGGCACTTCAAACGATTATGTGGAAGACCATAGAGATTGGATTTGTAGAATTAACGTCATGGTTGATGGGATTAATGGACCACTGGATTGGATTCGTAGGAGGAAAACAAGATCTTGGATTGGTATACTACGTGTGTCCTTAGGATAGAGGTGCAATATCTTGGACCTTGGATGGATAGGTCGGGTACTTAGACTGTGATGTTTAATTCCAGCTTAGTAGCTTGTATGCTCTACCTATGGATTTTTGTAACACCCAAGATGCGATCCTATCATTATTTTGGCTCGACGGCCTCGACAGGGATAGAAGCGCATCTCATCGTTTCGCAACAATGGATATCATTACAAGTACATGTAAAGAAGAGATGGGTATATGGAATTGGCTTACACTCGCCACAAGCTAAATCATGATCACATCAATACAACAATACATTCAATCACCATACAGAAGAGCAGGGTCCGACTACGGACGAAATCAAACGATAAAATGACATCCATCCTTGCTATCCCAGGCTGGCGGCCTGGAACCCATCCTATGAACGATGAAGTAGAAGAAGAACTCCAAATCAAACAAGCATCGCGCTCACGTCAAATCATCACATTACCTGTACCTGCAACTGTTGTTGTAGTAATCTGTGAGCCACAGGGACTCAGCAATCTCATTTCCAAGGGTATCAAGACTAGCAAAGCTTAATGGGTAAGGTATAGTTAAGTGGTGAGGCTGCAACAAGCACTAAGCATTTATTTGAGTGGCTAACTTACGAGTACAAGAATAAGGGGGGGTGATCATCGTATAAACGGACATTAACTAGTAATGATCACTAAGTGATCCTGAACACCTACTTACGGTCAAACATAACCCCACCGTGTTCTCTCTCAGTTCAGAAATTCATGAGAAGAGACAATCACGGTTACGCACACGGTTGGTGTATTTTATTTGAGTTTACTTTAAGTTTTCTATGACTGGATGTTAAACAAATTTCCAAGTTGCCACATAACCGTGAGCACGGCTTCTTGAAAAGATCTAACCCTGCAGGGGTGCTCCAACTCGTCCATCACAAACTAACCACAAGCTGCGTTGGAATTCCTCAACCGCGGGATAAACCCGTAGTATTTGCGGAATCCCGATGGAAAACCTCAACCTCGAGATAGCCCGAAGTGTCCTCAAAATCCCGCGCACAAGACGTTTGAGAAAGGTAAAACAAATGCAGCAAGACCGCCCAACGTGTCGACGAACCCGATAGGAGCCGCGTATCTCGTTCTCAGGACACGACCGGATGACCAATATGTACCGTGGCCGGATAGAAATCCCCCGAGTTGCCCCGCAAGTGGCTCTGTTTTGGACCAACACTCACGAGGAGCACTGGCCCGGGTTGTTGATTAATTATCCACGGGGTCCGAAAAGTCCCTATGCAATTTTTATTAGTTATTAGGCAAATGTAGTACCAATATTGGGCCTTGCCATAAGAGTTTTATCCCAAAATGAAAATCAAGGGGGTCCCATAACAACCCCGAGCATGTTAGGAGCGCTCAATATGGAAGATAACACCGGTACACTAGTAACTAGGGCGGAAAAAGTGGAACAAAACACCGAGCAAAAGGCCAAGCCTTCCACCATTTACGAAGTATATATGTGCATTAAACTAAATAGCAATAATATTGTAATAGGTCAAAAATATCCATGTTGCACATGGAAACAACTTGCACCTACAACTAGCAACGCTATAAGAAGGGCTGAGCAAGCGGTAACATAGGCAAACAATGGTTTGCTGGGATGTGGAGGGGGTTAGAGGCTTATCATGGCATCTTGGGAGGCTTAAAAAACAAGTGGTAGGTAGCGAGACAAAGCGATAGAAACAAGACAACTAGCATGAAAATGATAGTAGTTGTATCCAGGGAAATGTTCATCTTGCCTGAGATCCCGCTTGGAAGAAGAACCAATCCGTGAAAAGACAATCCAACGTAGTCGAACGAATCCTCACACACCGAACGCTTTTGATACTCTATCGAGAAGAAGCAAATCCGGAAACACACAAATAACATGGTAAACACCACAACATATTCATGATATGATGCGCAAACAACGATGATGCATGTCAAGTTTAAATATGCAAGGCATGGCAAGCACGACAACCAAACTCTACAAATTAAGTGAAGTTCAATATGCAACGAGTTGCATATTGACGAAACTCCACGTTCGAATTAGTTAGTTCACTCTCGTTTAGGTACTCGTCAATATTAAATGTTGTTTAACATATGTGGTCATGGCCTAAGGTGAAGATGGAATTAAGCAATTTTAAATGGAGAAGGAGAAGATACATAAAACACAATAATAACTCTCCATATTATGAGAAATGAGGTTAATGTTGTTTTAACTAAACAACCATTTTAAATGTTGTTCATCATGGAAAGAGGTGAAGCATACACAACTACATCATCTAGGCATTTTAAATGAGGCTGAAAGCAACGTATAGCACTTTCGAAACGACCTCATATGCATATTATGAACTTGGTCCAGATCTGTCCTAAGCATATTCTATAGTTGTTAAACAGCAATATAAAGTGTGCCATGATATTCTACACGTTTTTCTAATCAAGTTACATATGTGTATCATTAAATTCGGAGCTACGGTTATTTAGTTATGAAATAAATCATTTTAACATGCATTTAGGCAAAGTTAATCAAACAACAAGTTTAAACATTTTTAACATGGATGAAAGTTGTACATTATTAAACTACACAAAATTCTAAACATTTTACATATATAAATTATTTTAATCGGATGCATGGTCATGGAGATATTATATGCATGATCAATAGGTTTTTTTTGTAAAACGACTTTCCTGAAAACAATTGGATAAATCACAGAACGAGAGAAAAAAATAGATATGGGCCGTATTGCAGCACACTACAGTGGTCCAAGGGGGATTCAGCCCAGGTGTGCATACAAGTAAATAAACAGATGAACAAAAAGGGAGAGATTCTGGGATTCAAACCCCAGATCTCAACGATGTTTGTGCGCTGGGTTAACCAGTTGAGATACGATGAATGACTGATTTGTAATGGGTTTGACTACTAATATTCTGAGCTGCTCTGAACCAAACAACGAACAACGAACATAGACGGAACAAAATAAAAATATAGGGTGCCTGGGACTCGAACCCAGGACCTCTTGATGGCTGCATGAACCGCTGACCAATGGGCTATGGGGGAATTTATGATCAAGAATGAAATTCGCACTAGATGAACCAGAACATGTCGCTGACTGAACCAAACTGAAGGTGCAAAACAGAGATGGCTTTCTCTGGTGTCGTGGCTGGGGATGCAGGTCCGTACCATGTCGCTGGGGATGCAGGTTGCAGATGCGACAGCGCCGCTTGCTGTCGGCGTGGGGTTCAAGCGAGGCGAGGGAGGCGGATCCGGGGCGTCTGCTCCATTCCCAGCAATGGGGATCGTCGAGGTCGACCACGGCAATGGGGGCATGGAGCTCTATCGGGCTGGCTATGGCGGAGAGCTGCAGCGTGGTTCTCTGCATCACGGGAACAAGGAGAGGGAGAGGTCAGGGGGGAGAGAGAGAGAGGAGGTGAGGCAAGGAGGGAAGAGAAAGGCCGGCGTCGCTCATCTATTGGGGCTGCTCGCGGACGTCGTTTGCTCGAAGACGAAGGTGGACGGGCGCGGAGCGGAGGCAGCTTGGGCATGAGGAGGCACGGCACTCGCCTTGGAGGAGGCCAGGCGCGAGGAAGGCGCTCGGGATCGGGGCGGCCCGGTCCAGCGGGCCGGCCGACGCGACGGGTGAGGCAGGCGGAGCCGGTTGCGTGGGGATGGAGATGGCTCGCCGGGCGAGGTGCACGGCACCACACGCTGCGGCTTCTGGATCGGATGCGGCGGCGGGCATCTGCGGGCACTCAGACGTGTCCATGGAGGTGGAGATGCTAGCTGATTGGTTTGGCCTGGAAATTAAGGTGTGGTCGGAGGCTGGGGCTGGCTTGGGTTGGTCGGGTGGAGAACGCGATGTGGCAATGATTGGGGTGGCGGCAGCGCGATTTTGATAGGGAAGGATCCCTAGACAATAGGGTTTGGTGTGGCTAGGGGTCTATATATAGCAAAACAAAGATGATCTGGATCCTCCGTTTAGATCAGACGGTCGAGAAAATTAGGTTAGGGAGTCCAAATAAGAAACCGCAGATGGTTTGGGTATAACGGGGATGATCCGGACCCAACGGTCATGACCGTATGTTTCGGGTTCGGGGAAGTTATCGGACGTGCTCGAAGGGTATGTGCACTGTGCAGAGGGGCTTGGCATAGCAGAGAGGGAAAACGGGCAGCCCGGCATCAGGTTTTATAAAACGAAAACGTCCGACGATTTGACCGGCTAGTGCCGCTATAAGTTTATCCGTCGGGTATCAAACGGACTCCGAGTGCGACGAAATTTGGCTGGCGGTCCACCTACAATATAACAAGACCGCTCGCCAACTCTTGACCCAAGCCAAGAATATTTTATACCCACTTTTAAAACAATATTTTAAAGATGCCGCGGGTGCGTGCGTGTGTGGTTGGTATCACGGTCAACGACAAAACCGGAGAGAACCAGCAACTACTAACGGATGCAAGTTTTGAAAAAATGATGTCGACAGAGTGGCGATGCAAAGCAGATGATGCGAATGATGCTATGATGAATGCGACCACCAAACGAATCATATGACGATAATGGAATAAGATAGGAGTCTTGTGGAATGACTGTCTCGGGATGTTACAATTTTCTACATGAAAATAGGAATACATGTGAGTTGGGAATAGTTGTTATGTAAGATTTAGCTTACTCCTCCTCTCGAGAATCATGAAGATATGAATAGCGTGAGTGATGTTTGGAGATGACTTATATGAGACGATGCTTTCAGTGGTATAAGATGATTTTATTTGGAGAAATAGGTAGGACTATTCGCATCCAAGAACTATGCTTAAGGATAAGATGATAAACGTTCACTCGCATCATAGGATCCTTGAAACCCCTAAGCCTTACCGAGCCATAGCATGGTCGGATTGTGACTGTGGGATTTGGCTCTAAGTCGAAAGACTTTGGCCAATACTCCACCTTGACCATCACCAATCTTGCATGTAACCTCGCTCCCTCCAAAGCCTTAGCCAAAGTGGGGGAAATTGTCGTTACTGGCCTACTTCAGTCCAATCAAGGACGTGACCCTGACAGGATCATGGTGGACCACCTGCCAAAGGTAGTCCTCCCCACTTGTTAGAACCTCAAACCATGGGGACTAGTTGGTTGTTCTATACTTCTGGATAGTCAGCTTACTTAGGCCCCCCACTGAAACCTTCTCAGATGAAGGAACCCATTTTTGTTACTGAATCTTTAGGTTCAGTCTTAGGGACAAGACTCAACCCAAAACTTGCTACAATGGATATGAAGAGACACGAAAGCCAAACGATAGAGGACATGATGAGAACGTGCATCGGAGATTACGAAGACAAATGTCCAAGAAACAAGCATAGCTGACTGGGGAACGTGCCTGGACTGCTTGGTCAAGCAGAATATCTCGACGAGAATCCTACGCGGACAAACCTCAATGCCCTTGTAGTTGAAGACCTCGTGCACCGAAAGATCATTTGCTCTAAGGAAGCCAACGATTCCACGTCACCAGAAAGTTACACCAAGACACTAACCGTTCTAGTCTAGCACGAGATGACATGATGTCACCAATCAACAAGGGTAACCCCAGGGCCAGCACACAGGCACAATACTTTTCCACATATTCCAACTTTGGAAATACACAAGCAAGCCAGATCTCTGCCGAACCTCATACATCAAGCCATTGACTTTTAGTCAGACCTAATTTATCACGAGAACCCCGTACACATCTTGGATGAAGCCGAACGTTGCACTTGAAACCGTACCATCAAGTAATTCAAGGTCAAGTTAAGCAACCACACCGAAGCAGAAGCAACATGGGAACGTGAAGACTACCTCAGATCCGAATTTCCGTGTCTCTTTAGCGCCTAGCTTAGGAATCTCGGGGACCAGATCCTTGTAAGGGGGGTAGGTCTGTCACACCTTGTGTTTTGTATCACATCACTATGACTAATAGAGCTCAAAAAATTGGACCAACAAAAACTTTTTCTGGATGTGATGCTTGACTCATTGCTATTTTCTAGCTTGTTTGAGTGTGCTCTTAATTCGCATACATTCTCCTACCCTCATAACTCTTCTACTTGATATAAAACCTTGCCCCATGATCATGCCATGTGTATACATCATAAAACTATTTTTATACAAAAATATTTGGCCAAAAAGCATTTATTAAATTTAGGTTTTCGAAAACCCCTGAGTTGAGACTTGAACTACAAGTACTTAAATTAGGTTGTATCAGCTATTTCAAAATTTAGATTTGGAACCTATTATCTATAAGACTTCCCAAAACCAAAAGAACAATATTTTAAAAGTTATTTTATATTTTATTTAAAGGCTTTTTCCTAAGGCCAGAAATGGTCTTTTATAGGTGGGAATTGTTTTTATGTTTCAAAAATATTGGAGAAAATTTAGGGAAACTTAGGGGACATATCTGCGGAAAGGGTTTTGACCAGCTAGTCAGATTGCCCCATTACGGGTGTGTTACGCCAGAAAGTTCCTCAATCCTGTGCCTGTTCCCGAGCGAGTCAGTCCCATTTTGATGTTCCATATATATGAGTTTCAACACATGGTGATGTTCAAAATATTGAATAAAACCCTCCAAGACACATTCTTGATATTTCAAGTATTTCAAATATTTCAATAAGAAATGTTGTCAAATAAATCCAGGAAAATTCCAGCAAGCCAAATATGCCTCAATTGATGATCTTGCCAAGTTTCAGCTCAATACAAATAGTTTTGGCTCACAAAAATATCTCAAAACCCTCTCTGACAATTTCCAAGTTTGAACAACTTTACATTACCAAATATCACCATTTTTTCTCAAAAATGGTGGACATGTTCAAAACCCTATTCTTTCATCTACAACAAGTGGTCCATCAAGTAGAACAGTGCAACTTGCTCAAATCTATTCAAATCCATTTATGTACATTTCTAGGGTTTGCAAAAATTGCATTGCCAAGATTCACTAAATGAGCTACAAATTTGTGAGAAAGTACATTTGATCCCAAGTCTCACTCCTACCAAATCTCATGGCAAGGAGATTTTTAGAGAAAAGGCATTAGCCCGACTTTATAAATAAAGCCAACAGGCAGCGTTCAGAAAAAACATACACCAACATCCACCAACCAGCATTAGAACCAGAACATAGCACACCAGGAAAGTACGAGATACATGGCACTGAGGCCATCCCACGGCACGCAGGCCAAAATAGATAAAGTTTCATCAACAGAAAAAGCAGGGCCCAAGTGCACTAGCAGAGACGACACTATGAAGCAGGCTCCTGCCGTGCTAAGGAGGACGCTGAAGCCCGGATCTTAGATAAAAGCAGGTCGAATCCATCATGGTCTCCAGCCTTAGTCAATGATCTCCACTGCTGCAGAAACATGCAAGATTTAAATAAACAGTCATCCGGTTTGGAAGGAAAAACATGCTCGATAGTATACTTGTTCCTGATGGTCCACAAGGCCCAACAGATAGAGCCGAGGCCCACCCAGAATAGCCGTTTGGTAATCCCCGTTAAACCATTAGCGTGAGCCCGGAGATCATTGAAAGACGAAGGAGCCCAAGACACCTAGAGCCAAGACCTAAAACAGGTCCAGACCAGCTTGGCAAGTACACAATGAAAGAAAATATGATTCGTGTCCTCCAGACCATTACACATCACACATCGATCAGAGCCAGGGCCATTGCACTTTCGAATCTGATCAGCCGCCGGAAGACGACCCCTAAAAGCTTGCCACATGAAAATCTTAATCTTAGGAGGAATGCGGGCGCGCCAAATAGGAGTGAACTTGCTAGTAGGAGAGCCACCAATGAGTTTAGCATGAAGCGATTTAATGGAAAAACGACCCGAAGCCGTGTGGGGCCAAACAACCGCGTCCTCATTCTCCGAGAGCGAGGGGAAGAAGGCAGCAAGACGCTGCCACTCTTCCAACTCTACGGGAGAAAGCGAGCGACGGAAGGCAAGGTCCCAATTATTAGCCGCAAGCTCCACGATGGAGATATCCGGCTTAGGGCAGTAAGAAAAAAGAGTTGGAAAAGCCAGCGCCAAAGAAAAATCACCACACCACCAATCAAGCCAGAAATGAACCGAGAAGCCATTACCAACCACAAACCTGACATGCTCTTTAAACAAGGGGCGAACTTTCACAAGGTCTTTCCAAAATTGGGATCCGCCCCGAGAGGAAGCAAACATGGGACTACCGTTGGGGAAATATTTGGCCCTGAGAATAGAAAGCCACAGAGTGTCGGAACCAGAAGCCATAATTTTCCACCACCACTTGATCATAAGGCATTTGTTCATCACCGCCGTGTTAATAATCCCTAACCCTCCAAGGTTTTTAGGCCTACAAATATGTTTCCACTTGACCATCCTGTATTTATGTTTGTTATCAGCAGAACTCCAATAAAATGCACCCCTGTGCTTATCAAAACCTTCATGAGTGCCCGCAGAAAGTAGGTAGAAGCCCATAATGAACATAGGAAGGGAAGAAAGACAGGAGTTCGTCAGGGTAACCTTCCCAGCATTCGTGTTATATCTGCCTCTCCATGGAAGAACCCTATTTCCAACCTTAGTAACCATGGGAGCGAACTCTTTGGCAAATAATCTGTCCGGGGCGATCGGGAGGCCCAAATATTTGAAAGGGAAGGAGCCCAGCTTATAGTTAAGAAGGTGAGCCACCCGAATAGCCTCGGTGTCATTGACTCCAGTAACTATGACCTCACTCTTAGAAAAAATGATTTTTAACCCCGATAAAGCTTCAAAGCAAAGCAAAATGAATTTGAAGTGGGCGATACAGGAATCATTCATCTCCACCATAATGATGGTATCATCCGCGTATTGGAGGTGAGTGACACCTTGGGGAATAAGGTGTGAGATAACAGGAGAAATATACCCATGAGAAGCAGCTCTGGAAAGAATACGGAAGAGAGCGTCCGCCACAAAATTGAACAGAAGGGGGGAGAAAGGATCACCTTGCCGCAGGCCCCCACCATTGGCAAAAAAGGAGCTAATCTGGCCATTAACCGAGACCGCCGTGTGGCCCCCGGAGACCAGCTGCAAGGAGATCAACTTACCAAGATCAAATCAGCAACAAACACTTCCTGGTGAAATCTAGAAATCATTGTTTTCACCTCTTAAACTATTCTCCTTGAACCCAACTTTTTACCTCATCATCTCCTAGTCCTATTCTACCTCCAGTAAAAAAATCATGTCCACGACTCAATGATTGGAGGGTTAAAACCCTCATTCTTCTCTCTGTTTCACCTTGGACCGCATCCCTCTCCCTCGCATTTCTATATCCAGCACCCCCTAGCCTTTGAGCATCCAAGAGCATCCCAGAAAACTCCAGGTAGCAAGTGGACACAATTGTGTCTTTGTTTATGCCCATGCCAGCCAAAGACGCACTCCAGAGCATGCTACAGTGCCCAGCCGCATTGTAGCCGCCCCCCATACCCATGCGCCCGACCACCTCGAGCATCAAGAGCATGCCATGGGGTCTTTATCGATGTCCGCACCCCTCTGCAGGTCGTCTCCCCTCCTCTCTCTTCCTCCCCTGCATGCTCCAAGCGTCGCTCGAGCCTGCCAATGGCCACGGGGATCTCCTGCTCCACCTCTGATGCCCCCTCCTTCTTTATTCACCCAGCTGGGGCGGAAATGACGGTGACGACCTCCTCCTCTCGCCCAAACCTTTTCCCCGAAGCACATCCGCCTCCTCTCTCCTAACCTGAACCGCCGGCCCGTGGTAGAACAGGTGATGGGCACCCAATCTTCGCGCCTTCCCTGCCTCACCCGAGCCACTTCCTTGCTTTCCTCGAATGCCCACAGGCTCACCATGATCACGCGTGCAGAATAGAGCATCCAGTCAATTCCCTCGCCCCTGGATCTGAGCTCCTCAAGCTTGCCAAGAACCTCATCCACAGAACGCCATCGCCAGGCTATAGGAAGCCATCCCAGAGTCCCCTTTCCTCCTCCTACAGCTCCCTCTCGCTCTCAATTTCACCCCTGCATCTCGCCCCCTTCGTTTCAGGCTCGAGTGCTCGGGTTCGAGCAGGAGCTCCAGCGCCTCGGATCACCACTGTGCGGATGGTGCACAGCTCCATTTCCCGTCCTGTTTCCTTCTCCGTGTTCCTCTCTATCCCACCGAGTTGATCCCTTCGCCGTTTTGGTGATTTGCAGATGGATTCGAGCTCGTCATCCTCACCTTCCTTCGCCGACGCTCGGGTTCGACATCGCCATTGTTCCCGTCAACTCCGGCGACCAACTCCACCCCTTAGAGACGCGCGCCATCTACACGACCTTGTCAGTGCCCTCAGCTGGCCTCGTCGTCGACCACATCATCGCCTGTGAGCGCCCCTACTCTCTGTCATGAGATAAGGGATGCTAGGTGGGGCCCACCTGTCATACCCTCGCCCATGCCCCTCTCACTGATCGGCCTGCCCTACCGTCAGGTTTGAACGCGCCAGCCGCGCGCGCGCCGTATCGGTTGAAGGTGTATTTGGCCTTTACACCTTCGACATGGCCATGTCATGCTGCGTGCGTGTTCGGGTCGGCCCTTCTCGTCAGTTTCGGCCCAGGGCGCATGGTGCATTTTTCCTTTTCCATTTTTACAAAAACTTTGGAAAATAGTATATAATTAACTACATGTCCAAATGCAGTGATTCCACTTCCTATAATCTTGTAAAATTTCAACCTATTTAATGATGCAACTGTTCAAATTTAGATTCAAATTTGAATATTTGAAGCCTACTTTGAAAATACCCAAAACATTCATTCTAGCTCCAAATGGACTTATTCCAATTTCCCTGTGCTCTGTATATCATGGCCTATTTATCTAAAAATAATGAAGATTTGTCCTAAGGTTTGTTTCTGTTGGATCTATTAAATAGTCCACTCCTCCATTTATTTCATCTTAGAAAATTCCTAGGATATTAATCTCAACTCCAAATCCAGTGAAACCAACTCCCAATTGTTTCTAAAACTATGCGTGATTTAATGAGTGCCTTCACTCATTTTCATACAAAGGCATTCCATGGATTCCTTGCAGGTCCCTGTTCCCTTTTGATTCCATCATAATAAAATCCCTAGTGATCCAAATCCAGAAGAACCACTTTAGTTATTTTTCATATAGCTAGAGATGTCCTAGAAAAATGAAATTCCTATTTTTAGAGCACTTTTATTTTCTGCCTTGTTGTGTTGCTTATTGTGATTGCTTTCGACGTTAGTTGACGAAATAGACGAAGTGCTTGGAGAAGGACTAGAAGAGTTGAAGACTTTGCTGAGAAAGGCAAGCAGCCATTTGACCATGTTGATGAAACCATTTTATTGCATGACATTATAGCACTTTCTTTCTTGCATTCAAAGGCATGATATTTGTGGTGGCAACCTTGCTAGGCTTTCCTCCGTTGCATACTCCTTTGATACGTGCATTGTCCATGACTCTATTCTTGCTTAGAGTTCTGTTGGTGGGAAGTAGATAGGTGCTAAAGTAGTTGGCTACGCAAGTGATCAAATTGTTTGTTGCATGCATCATGGTATCATTCGCATTGCATCGGCACTTCATTGCTATTGGTTTCCAAAACTTGCATCCGCTCGTTGTTGCTGCTTCTTTCCATTGCCATCGTTCATCATTTCGAGACCAAACACATCCGCACGCGCCCGCAGCATCGTAAACTATTGTTTTATAAGTGGGCATAAAATGTTCTCAGAACGGGTTGAAAGTTAGCATGTGCTCTTAATATATTGTAGGTAGACTGCTTACCAAATTTCGTCGCATTCGGAGGTCGTTTTATACCCCAACGGATAACTATCGCGGCACTATCGTCCGTCAAAAAGGCAGACGTCTCCGTTTTAAAACCCCATGCCAGGCCAAAAAACTTCCTCTCTTCTCGGCCTAGCCCATCTACACAGCCCACTAACCTCTAGCCTAACCCCCTCCTCTAATTTAGACCGTCCGATCATGATTGAACGGTTTGAAAACATATCAAAAGCCCCCTTTGCTAGCGTCCCTGCCTATAAAAGGAAGGGCAAGCCCATCCAAATCTGGAAAACCCTAGCTCCTACCTCGATTTCCATGCCCCACCAGTGTCCAGCCACCACCCGCCGCCACCTTCTCCCACCTGCAGCTGTGGCCCGCCAAGCCCGCATGTGGCCCGTCCGAGCCATCCAGGCCCGCGCGAGCCAACGCCCACAGGAAACCGCCTGTCACACCCTATGTTTTGTATCACATCACTATGATTAATAATGCTTAAAAATTTGGACCAATTAAAATTTTTGTGTGTGCTTGTGATGCTTGAGTGATTTGCAATTTGCTTTGTATGCTTGGTTGTGCTTTAATTCACCAAAAATCCTCTTACTCTCAAAACTCATCTCCTTGATCCAAAACTTTGCCCAATGAGCATGCCATGTGTATAGGACATAAAACTATTTTTATAAAATATTATTTTGTCCAAAAAGCATTTATTTGATTTAGGTTTTTTAAAACCCCTGAACTGAGGTTTGTACTACAAGTCCTCAAATTAGGGTAAATGTTTTGCCCCAAAGATTTTATTTGGGACCTATTATATAAAAGACTTCCAAAAACCACAAAAACATTATTTTAAAAGTTATATTTGTATTTTATTTAAATGCCTTTTTTGACGCCAGAAATTGTCTTTTATAAGGAAAAAATATTTTAATATTTCAAAAAATATTTGAGAATAATTAGGGAAACTCAGTGGACATATATTCTCCATATATATATATATTGGACAAAATCCTCCATAACCTTTTTTGGATATTTCAAGTATTTGAAATATTTCCATGGCAAATATTGTCAAATAAATTCAAGAAAATTATAGAAAGTCACATATGCCTTATATGATGAACTTGCCAAGTTTCATCTAAATCAAAATAGCTTTGGTTCACAAAAGTGCCCCAAAACCCTCTGTGTCCAGATTCAAATTTGATCAACTTTACATTGCCAACTATTTCCATTTGCCCTCAAACTTTGTGGTCCTGATCTAATCCCCTAATGATGCAACTACACCAAGTGGTGTATCAAGGAGAATAGATTATCCTAGCTAGATCTAAGAAGAACTATTTCTGTTGATTTCTAGGGTTTTCAAAAGTTACATTCGCCACTTTATTCAAATAGTCTCAAATTTTGTGGACAACCTCATTTCTATCTACCATTTACTCCCGTTAAAGCTCATAGAAAGGAGAATCATTTACCTTGCCCAAACCAGCAACAAACACCTTCTGGTGATTTTCAAAAGTTACTAGTTTCACCTGTTCCAATGTTCTCCTTGACCCCAAGTTTTTACCAAAGTCCCTCCTAGGCCTCGTCTACCCCGAGTAAGATTTGCATCGCCTCAGATCAATGATTGTGGGGGTAAAACCCCATTTCCCCTCCCTAGAGAACCCTTTCTCTCTCTCCCTCTCTCTCTCCCTCTGTCTCTCTCTCTCCCAGCACTTCCTCTCTTCCAGTGGCTCTATAGTGCATAACAAGCCACATGAGCTTTGTTTAGTCCCCACTGGACACCCTAGACATGAGTGGGCACGCCCATGGCATATAAACAATGCCATGGCATGCCTAACTCCCGCTCTGGAGCGCGCTCGAGTGTCCACCCGCACTGTAGCATGCCCATCCCGAGGCCCACGACAACCTAGGGCAATAGGACCTTGTCCCCCGAGGCCGCCTCGACATCCGCGACACCCCTCTCGGTCCGGCCCTCCCCCTTTTGCCGTCGTTACCTCCTGTCGAGCTTGCCCGAGCACCGCCCGCGCTCTCCAATCCCTTCCCAAGCTCAGGGCCCACCCAGAGCATGCCCCGTTCCCCTTCTCATCTTCCTTATCCTCGAACCACGCCCACGAGGCTCGTAGACATGAGCCGGAGTGCTAATTTGGCCCCTGGTGTTGCTCGGATCATGGCCGTGGACGACGCCCACGGTGCACCGTCGTCTGGCTAAATAAGGCCACACTAGCCCTTCACTTCGATGCAGCTTGCTCCATACCACCCTGAATCAAAGGCCCGCACTACCCATTCCTCCCCCACCACTTTCTGTCCTCAACTCCGACCAGGAGCTCCGCCACCATGGGTCACCATCAACCGGACGGTACAGAGCCCCTCCGACCTCCATTCCTTCTCCCTAAGCTCCCCCTTGATCCCAAGAACCTAACCCTCCTCCTAACTCCATGTCTTGACAACAGGATCGAGTGTCGTGGGAACGAGCCTGACAGTAGAGGTTAGGGGTACGTAAGGAGAGGGCAGAGTCCTAGCTACGGCGAGATTGTACACACGGATGTATGAGTTCAGGCCCCTCTCGTGGAGATAACAGCCCTACGTCTCAGTGCTCGGGAGCTTCTGTCGTGTGGAGTGTATGAGTTACAAGGGGTGCGAACCCTTGTGCCAGAGGGGAGGGGCGGCTTATATAGAGTGCGCTGCCCCTCATGAATACCCAGCAACCAAGGGTTCGATCGTGGTAATAAAGGTGAACGTTACTGATAACGTATGTAATAAATGCTACTTATGGCGATTAGTCGAACGCCTGCCCGTTGGCCTCCCTGGAGTGGCTTCTGGTCTTCTGTGGTCGATTGACTTCTGGTTCTTCCGAGTGAAAGGCAACTGTCGAGTGGAGGGAGAAACCTCCGAGTGGATGTTCTGTCGAGTGACTCATGTGCCATGGTGATTTTAGTCGGAGTCTTCTTTGTAATCTTTAAGTTCTCCAATGTAGTATCCTTAGGTAGGGTACGTAGGTCAGGCCTATGATCCTACCCTAGGTACATATCCCCATCATTAGCCCCCGAATGGATCGGGGTTCGAGTGAAAAGGGATCGATGCAGGTTCCGATAAGACACAAAATTCCGAGTGCATTTTAGGGATTCACAGACGTCTGCGTCGATTGGAATCTTTGTCATTCACCCTGATCGATTCTGTCTTGAAATACGCCCGAGTGAACTTGAGCACAGACTCAGGTCCGAGTGATCAGCAGGACCTCTTGATGCAACGGGTCGCCTCGTCAGGCCCGGATTTTACGGGATTCGAAAATTTGGAAAGCACGCGCCGCGCAAAGATGACGCAACGACTGGGGCAAGTGGGGGCATGACGCCTCGATTTTCGCGCTGCTCTTAACGCCATGTACTGCGCTTCCTCTGAAATCGGGATACACAGAGATCTGGCGGGCCCGCAGGTCAGCGACCCACTCGGGCAGTTATAAGACGGGACGGCGCAAGGGTTGGTACAGTGCTCCTCCCCCATTCCCCTCTTTTCCTCCACCTCCTCTGCTCCACGCGCGCCGCTCAGCTCTGCCTCGACGACCGCCGCCGCGATGACGAAGGGGAAGACGGAGAAGCTCGAGCGCGCCAAGATGGGAGCCAAGGCAAAGAAGCCGTCGGGCGCCCGGTCCATGGCGCCGCCGGGGTGGATCCAAGGAGATTTCCTTCGGTCAACCGTCACGGCGGAGGACGTCCAGAACCTCGTCGCCGACGGGCTGATTGCTGACGGGTCGTGGAGGCTGTCGGAGGGAGAGACCGAGCCGGAGCCGCGCGAAGGCGAGCGAGTCCTCCTCCTCACCCACGTCGAGCGAGGTTTTTCTCTACCTCCCCATCCATTCATCCGTGGGTTCTTGAATTTCTTCGGCGCACAACTTCACCATTTCCCTCCGAATGCCATTGCATATTTTGCTGCGTTCATAACACTGTGTGAATGCTTCTTGGGCTGTTCCCCTCACTGGGGCTTGTTCAAACACATCTTCCCCATCCGGTCTCAGTCAGTCAAAAAGGCCAACCCCAGTGATAGTAAAACCCACGTCATCCAGCTATGCGGTGGCCTGGGACTCCAAAAAAGGAGTAGGAGTGCGTTTCCGTCGATGACCTTTCCTGAATCTGTTCGGGGCTGGCGGTCGACTTGGTTTTACTGCAAAGATGTTGCATCTCCCAAGGGGGTTGGTATAGTGCAAGTGTGATCAAACAGAGGTCGAAAGACATGAGTATCCCAAGGTTTCCCTCGGATATCCCATGAATATGCATTTATCCAACTAGGGTGTAAGTTTGTCCGACATGAGTCGCTTGACAAATGCTTCACAACCCCAAATCTTTAGAAAAGACAAACTAGGACTCTTCCCAGTTCACATCTCATGTGGTGTCTTATCTACGGATTTTGATGGTACCCTGTTAAGTGTGAAAGCTGCAGTTTCTAGAGCGTATCCCCAGAATGACAAGGGTAAATCCGATTTGCTCATCATCATTCGGATCATGTCCAACAAGGTTCGATTTCTCCGTTCTGACACGCCGTTTCTCTGTGGCGTTCCCTGAGGTGTGAGCTGAGGTACTATACCTTGGCTTTTTAGATGATCATCAAACTCCTGGCTCATGTACTCACCTCCACGATCTGATCGCAAAAGCTTTATCATCTTGCCGAGTTGATTTTCAACCTCGTTTTGAAACTCTTTGAACTTTTCAAAAGTTTCCGACTTGTGCCTCATCAAATAGATATATCCATATCTACTCAAGTCGTCGGTAAAAGTCATGAAGTACTGATAGCCACCTCTGGCCGTTGTGCTCATTGGACCACACACATCACTGTGTATAAGCTCCAATAGCTCGGACGCCCTTTCGCAACTCTTTTCAAAAGGAGACTTACTCATCTTGCCCAGCAAGCATGATTCACATGTCTCGAACGACCCAAAGTCGGACGAAGTTAGGAGTCCATCATCATGGAGCTTCTTCATGCGTTTCAGACAAATGTATCCAAGCCAGCAATGCCAGAAGTATGTCGGATTTATCTCATTTGGCTTATGCCTCTTGACATTCATGTTATAGACTGGTTCCATTTCCAGATTCAAAATAAATTGCCCATCTACAATGGGTGCATAGCCGTGGAACATTCCATTCAAATAAAATGAATAACCATTGTCCTTTAAACTGAATTCATAACCCTGACTCATCAAGCATGAGGCAGAAATAATGTTCCGACTAAGTGCGGGAATGTAATAACAATTATTCAATTCCAAAATAAATCCAGAAGGAAGATTGAGCTGCATCGTGCCGACCTCCAACGCAACAACTCTTGTTTGTTGCCGACCCTGATGTCAATCTCCCCTTGTGCCACAGGCCTAGTTCTTATCAGCCCCTGCATCGAGTTGCAAATATGAACAACCGATCCGGTATCAAATACCCAAGAGCTACTAGGTATGTCTACAAGGTAAATGTCTATAACATATGTAACAAGTGTACCTTTGCCTGAAGAAGCATTTCTGGCCTTCTTGCCATGCTCAGCAAGCCACTTGCTACAGTTCCTCTTCCAGTGACCAGTTTCCTTGCAATGAAAGCAAACGGTCTTTGAGTCTGGTCCCGGCTTCGGTGCAGCGGCGGAGACAACCTTCTCCGGGCCCTTTGCCTTGCACTTTTTCTTGGAGCAACTCTTCTTGAACTTAGCCGATTTCAGCACCATCAACACTTGATGCGTGCCTTTCTTAATATCTTGTTCTGCCACCTTGAGCATCCCATGCAATTCAGTGAGCTTCTTATCCATGCCGTGCATATGATAGTTCAAGACGAACGTCCCATAGCTAGGTGGAAGAGAACCTAGAATTGCATCCATGGACAGCTCGTCCCCAAGTGGCAAGCCTAACCGATCCAAAGCTTGCACGTACCCGATCATCTTGATCACATGTGGGCTCAGTGGATCACCCACTTTCAGCTTACAATCCGTCAAGGATTGCCAGACATTGAACCTTTCGGTCCTAGCCTACACCTGAAACATACTCTTGAGACTCTCAATCATATCGAAAGCCTCAACATTTTCGAAATGTTGTTGCAAATCGGGCTCCATACAAGCCAGCATGAGGCAGTTGATATTGTTTGATTCATCAACGAGTTTCTGATGGGCATTCTTGGTTGTGGCACTAGCATTCTCGGCAAGTTCCTCCGGAAGTGGATCCTCTAGAACATGTTCCTTTTTATCGTGCTTGAGAACAATTCTCAAATTTCTATACCAGGTGGTAAAGTTTGTTCCATTCAGTTTATCCTTTTCTAGAATTGATTTCAATGCAAAGTTGGGTTGAGCAGGTGGTGCCATTGATCTAGAATAGAAAATATACAATCACTAAGCAATGTGTTTATGTAGAGTAATTCAAGCCATAAACAGAACTACTCCCACTGAAGTCGGCATCCCTCCGCAAACTCTCAGTGATTCAAGATCCGTCTCCGCCAACTTGCCTATTCGGTAAGCAACTCCTTGCTAATCATATCTCTATATGACTCCTGTCAGTCGGGTAGGTATCTTATACCCCGGCTACCAACCTTCTTTGCCACAAGGCCCAAAACCATTTTGATAGCCTTGTCAAGTTAACCTGATGCAGTGCATGTCCGTGTCTGACATGAACCCTCCAGTTCAAGAACACCTAGTGGCACCTCAATTTTATGAGCCCACCACTAGACGTATTTGACGTGCGAAGGTGCAACATCCGGAATGGCAATGTGCTTGATATTAACGAGGGATCTTTCTACCATTTTAACATGCATGGAAACAAGAAGCAATATCAATCACATATAGACATAAATATGTGAAATAGTATGGCTCCTTCATGGACATCCTTCCAGGCCGGCTCCAACTCCGATGACCAAGGCGGAACTCCATCTTGTTCGTCACACCGGGACGCCAAAGCCTCGAACTTGATCTCTGTTCTCCAACTAGTAATGAATTTACAGAGAATCACAAGTCGACACACAAGTTGTTATACAATATAATGATAGCACTTTGGCTCCTGCCGGCTGACAATCATGACACGCAGGTCATGTTAAGTTACACACATGCATCACATACACATGAGCCATACTATTCACATCAAACCTGCAAAACAAAGTTGTGCATAGAATCGCATTCTACCAGTTTGTGTGATCGTGTACGAAATACAAGGCGCTACGCACACGGCGGTCCCGCCGGATTTTGTATTCCGATCGGAAATCACAGATCGAATATGTATTCCGATCACGCCGGATTTTCTGATCTGACCGATCTAATCGATCATCGCGAACCCGATTCGGATTTAGGTTTCACTGTTAACCCCGATGGCGGATACCGACCGGTAGGGGTAGGTTCTGTCATGACCTCATCGATTTTGATGGACAGAAAATATAGCCTCAACGACCCCCCTATGTAGTTGATCTCATCAACCGTGCACATAGCCGATCTCATGAGCGACAACAGATCTCATCCGCCGCCTCCACATATCAAATATGCATCTGATCTGAATCCAAATCCTATAGCAGAGGCTCTGATACCACTGTTGGGCTCTACCATAGCTGCATCGCATGCTAATTAAAAAATTTCCTACGCGCAGAACATCCAAGAACATGCTACGGAGATGGATCACAGCTCGTTACCACTAGACGCACAGTGCCATGCAACGGAAGTAGAGTTGGGGAAGCACGTTCGCGTGGTCCGTCTCCTCCTCGTCCGATTTCCCTCGAACAGCCGATCCTATCTCCCTCGCGCAGCCGGTCGCCAGATCCCACGTACAGGTTCGCCGGAGCGGCGCAAGTGCACCGCCTCTAACGGTATCCGCGCGTGCAGGAGGAACACCGTGCGGCGGACTGCTAGGTCCGATCACACAGTTCAATGGTGAGTGGAGGTGGCTAGTTGCAACACATGCAAAGCCCTCATGACGGCGCCAAAGCGATCAACCAGATGGGTGTGCCGCACTTCCACTATATGTAGGCATCCGACGTGGACTCAACTCTTGGTCCTCGCGCAGATCCTAAAGCCCATGTGTAGTTCCTTCCCTTAAGCGGGCGACCCCATAGGTTCTCGATCACATCCGATTCGACTAGTCGGTAGCGGCCTCTAGCAAAGCGTGCCGACTCCAAGTGTCCGATGAAGCTGGTTAGGCAAACCTGTACTTCACACTTCTATTCCCTTTGCCACACGATATATGTTGTCATGCTCAAGGCGACATGGTCATCCTTGTTGCAGCACGAACTCTTTCTCATTCCGGTGAATCCGACCAATACTTTGGATTATCTCATAATCCTCATCGCATGGCCATGCTTATCCAGGTCGGATCACCCGAGGGGCCCAGAGTATATCTCTCCTGATCGGAGGGGCAAATCCCATCTTGCTCAACCATGTCTCACAGCATGGGTCAGGACAAGCCCGAAACCTACCTTTATAACTACCCAGTTACGGAGTAGCGTTTGGTCGGGCCAAAGCAGGTCTATCACCATCCCGAGTACATGCGTCAGCTCAGGTCTTAGGATATACACTGTATGTTGTACTAGAGACTGTCAAATGACCAATCGCTGCTTCTCATAGTCGGGTCTGTCCAACTCAGACCTTATCTCAACTCGGATCCTACTACGTCGAATCCGACCAGATCTTTCCGAGTCCATATTATCCGGCTAGCATCCAATGCTACATGGTCAGTGAGACCAGACCATCCACCGTGTCATATGCTAGTCTAATTGGTTGCGCGTCCACACAGCCCTTTCGACTAGGGACCATTTAGGACAGTCATCATGCAATGCATAGTCTCACAAACAAGTCACGTACTTGTTAATACACATCATCGATAATGTCCAAGGACTATCTTTATTCATAAACACATAGGAAATATCATCATACATGATTGCCTCTAGGGCATATCTCCAACACACCGTTGGTCCCTTCATGGATGATACTTGTGATGTACATCATGAGGGTTGTGTGCCAACGAGTGGACTCTTGTTCAGTGTTGTCAAGAGAAAGACATTGTTTGGGTGCTTACCTCGGGTATGTAATATACCACGAGTCGTGGATGAGACGGAAGTTTCCCGAGTCTTGTGGGTAAAGTGGACAACCTCTGCAGAGTGTAAAACTATTCGAATAGTTGTGTCCACGGTCAAGGACAGTTGGGTGGTGCTGCTTAAACTACGTCCAGTATTTTACTAAACATGGTGTGTGTGTGTGTGTGGGAAGAGAATACTTGAGTTGAGTCGGATGACTTTACGTGATTATTAAACATGAGATGTTCAAGCTCTATTCATATTGATATCTGTAACCTATTCCTATGGATTCTCGTAACCTCCTGATGCATGCTTACAAGTTGATAGGTGATACGTCTCCAACGTATTGATAATTTATGAAGTGATCATGCCATATTTGCCTATGTCTACAATACTTTTATATGGTTTTGACTTACTTTATATGATTTATTTAAAACTAACCCGGACTGACGTTGTTTTCAGCAGAATTACCGTGGTGTTGCTTTTATGCAGAAAATGAAAGTTCTTGGAATCGCCCGAAACTCTTTGATGATTTTTTCTGGAGGAAATAAACAATATTGGAGCGAAGAACCACCAGAGGGGAGCCACCTGTGGCCCACAAGCCATCAAGGCGCCCCTCTAGGCCGCGCCCTGATGTGTGTTGGGGCCTATGTTGCTCCATTAGGCGTGATTCCAATGCTGAAAAATCCTATAAATCTCAGAAACCCCGGAAATAAAGAGAGACTCTCCGTTCCGCCGCCTCAACTCTCTGTATCGATGAAAAACAAAGCTGGAGTCTTTCCAGTACCCTGCCGGAGAGGGAAATCATCATTCGGTGGCCATCTTCATCATCCCGGCGAAGGCCATGACGAGGAGGGAGTAGTTCACCCTCGGGGCTGAGGGTATGTACCAATAGCTATGTGTTCAGTCTCTCTCTCTCTCTCTCTCTCTCTCTCTCTCTCTCTCTCTCTCTCTCTCTCTCTCTCTCTCTCTCTCTCTCGTGTTCTTGAGATGTCACGATCTTGATGTATCACAGGCTTTGTTAATATAGTCAGATCATATGATGTTATTCCCTTGCTACCTTGTTGCGATGAATTGAATTTTTGCCTTTGAGATTTTGTTATGTTAGATTGAATATTGGATTGAAGATCACTTGATATATGTCTTGCATGCGGATACCCGTGGTGACAATTGGGTGTTCTATTGATTCACTTGATGTATGTTTTGGTACTCAACTTGCGGATTCCTGAGGTGACATTGGGTAATCTATGCATGGGGGTTGATACACCTTCTTGTCCTACGTTCTTCGATAGAAATCTTCGGGTGCTCCTTGAAGTTCTTTGTGTTGGATTGAATATGATAGATCTGAAATTGTTTGATGCATGTCGCATAATTTACCCACGGATACTTGAGGTGACATTGGAGTATCTAGGTGACATTAGGGTTGATTGATATGTATCATTGGTGTTATTTTAGTACGAACTCTAGGGCTGTTTGTGACACTTATAGGAATAGCTCAAAAGATTGATCGGAAAGAATAACTTTGAGGTGGTTCTACTACCTACACCAATTTCATCTTATTGTTCTCCGCTAGATAGGAACTTTGGAGTGATTCTTTGTTGCACGTTGAGGGATGATCATATGATTCAATTATGTTAGCATTGTTGGGAGATTGCACTAGTGAAAGTATGAACCCTAGGCCTTGTTTCCAAGCATTAATATACCGTTTTTCTCGCTGTTTACTATTTATTACCTTGTTGTTTTTATATTTTCAGATTACAAAAAAACATATATCTACCATCCATATTGCACTTGTATCACCATCTCTTCGCCGAACTAGTGCACCTATACAATTTGCCATTGTATTGGGTGTGTTGGGGACACAAGAGATTTCTTGTATTTGACATGCAGGGTTGTTTGAGAGAGACCATCTTCATCCTACACCTCCCACGGATTGATAAATCTTAGGTCATCCACTTATGGGAATATTGCTACTGTCCTACAAAACTCTGCGCTTGGAGGCCCAACAGAGTCTACAAGAATAATGTTGTGTAGTAGACATCAAGCCATTTTCTGGCGCCGTTGCCGGGGAGGTGAGTGCTTGAAGGTATATCTTTCAATATTACAATTAAATCTTTTAGTTTCTTGTTTTTCACTAGTTTGGTTTTAAAAAAAGAAAATTACAAAAAATGGAGTTTAGGTTGCCTCAACTGTTTCGTCTTTTTAATGTCTTTCGTGAAAATGATGGTTTGGAAAATTGTGCTCAATTGGTAGAGGAAGATTTTATGAAAGTACTTAATGATAATTCATTGAATGGTGTGCCTGATAGTAATATTGTTAGTATGAATTCTCTGAGTATCCCTGATGCTAATGATATGCAAAGCCACAAGCTTGGGGATGCTATGTTTGATGAAGATGATATTTTTAGTCCCCCAAGTTTTGAGAGCAAATTTATTATGATGATGGCATGCCTCCTATCTATGATGATTATTGTGATGACATGTATGCTATAAAGATTAATGACAACCATGAAACTTGTTAACATTATTTTAATATTCAATGTGGTTATGTCAATCAAGTATCTTATGATAGTTATTTTGTTAATTTTGCTCCAACTACTATGAATGAGAAGAAAATTGCTTATGTGGAGAGTAATAAATTTTCTATGCTTGTAGATCATGAAAAGAATGCTTTATGTGATAGTTATGCTACTGAAAATTATTATGAGGGAGGAACATATGCTTGTAGGAATTGCAATAATATAAAGTTTCCTCTCTATCTGTTGAAAATCTTGAAGATATGCTTGTTTTGCCTTCCTATGCGAGTTGATTCTTGCTCCCATAAATTGTTTGCTCACAAAATCCCTATGCATAGGAACTGGGTTAGACTTAAATGTGCTTGTCATGAGATTCATGATGCTCTCTTGCATATTTCAATTACTACTTTTTATGTGAGCATCATTGAAATCATCATGCCTAGCTAAAAGGCTTTAAAGAAAAGCGCTTGTTGGGAGACAACCCAACACTTTAACTTTATGTTTTTATGTGTTCACATGATTAAGCTAATGTAGTATTCATGTTTTGTGTCTTTTATTTCAATAATGTGCCAAGTAAAGCCTTTGGGATAGTATGGATACTTGTTGATTTGATTCTATGCAAAAACAATTTTTTTGCCTCCAGTAAAGAATTTCTCTGATTTTACTGGAGCATCAAAAAATTCTACACATTTTACAAAGATTTTCTATGAAAATCCTCTACGTTGTCCTACTTTTTGAGAATTTTTAGAGACAGGGAAATATGGTTATACTACAGATCTTCAAAGACTGTTCTGTTTTTGACAGATTCTCGTTTGCATGCAAAGTTTGCTTGTTTTAGTGTTCCCATAGCTTATATTCAGTGATATAAATTATGTGAGAACAATTATGAATCTTTTCTTGACAGTACCTAAGTGAATGATCTTTATTTATTATACTAACCCATCTCACGAAGTTCCGTTAAGTTTTGTGTGATTGAAGTTTTCAAGTTTTGGGTGAGACACCGATATGAGGAGAATAAGGAGTGAAAAGAACCTAAGCTTGGGGATGCCCAAGGAACCCCCAAGGTAATATCCAAGGAATACTCAAGTGCCTAAGCTTGGGGATGCCCCGGAAGGCATCCCCTCTTTCGACTTCAACACTATCAGTATGTCTTACTTAGAGGTATATTTTTATTCGTCACATAATATGTGTTTTTATTCAAGCATCATTTTATTTGTTAGTATTTGCTTGCTGTTATTTATAATATTGTTTTTCAATAAAAAGTTCCAAGAATTGCCTTTAGGATGCTTGAATTGCATGTTTGATGTGTGATGTGTAAAAACATAAACTTTTGCTGTAGTGTTTGAATTTTCATATTTTACTGGAACGTGGAAAGTTTCTGAAAATTTTACAAAGTATTTAATATATATTATTTATAATTTTCTAAATTTTCATAAATTTTGGAGATACAGAAGTGCACTTTGTAAATTATTTGCTATAGACTATCCTGTTTAGACAGATTGCTGTTATAGTTTTGTTATCTACTAATCTATGGTTTCCATAGCTTATTTTGGTACATATAAGTTGTGGAAATGATAGTAAACATTATATAATGTTTGGAAATTATTATGCAACTTGTCTTGGCAGTACATAAAGAGTTGATTTATTCTTATGTGCACTAACCTTTCTCACGAGTTCTTTCAGGTTTTGTGTGGATGAAGTTTTTGAGAATAGGTGAAACCGTGATATAAGAGGATTGAAAGAGATACAAAAGCTCAAGCTTGGGGATGCCCAAGGCACCCCAAGTAAATATTTGAAGAAGTATCAAGCATATAAGCTTGGGAATGCTACGCATCCCACCTCTCTTCATCAAACAAATATCGGTTAGCCTATGTTGAGCCTAAATTTTTATTCGTTCACATGATGCGTGCTATTCTTGGAGTGTATTTTTGTTTTGTTTGGTTCTTGAATAAAATACTCAGATCTGAAAATCTTTATTTAGAGAGAGAGTCCTCACATAGCTACTTTATTGTTTGACTACTCATTGATCTTCACTTATATCTTTTGAGAGTAGTTCAAAATTTACTCTTGTGCTTCACTTATATCCTGGGAGTAAACGTTGAATGAACTGAATGTCATAAATGTGAAATTATTTATGCTTCATATTCTTGTACCATCGGGAGTAGTGACTTCACATACTAGGAGTATAAGCGGTAAAATTTATTAGAAGTTAGCAAACATGGTATTTGTCATTCAAACAATTCATGAAAGAATATGGAGGGAAGAGAGGTTTCACATATAAATACACTATCTTGGACATCTTCTATGATTGTGAACCCCAATTAATTATTTTCAAACTTGATCAAGTAGTTGACGTTTGACAACGAAGACAACGTAATGGTTATGTTTGTTTATATTCACGTAGCAGTTATATTGTCATGGATCCTCTAACACGTGATGCTTGTTTAGAACCTTTTGCTAGCCAAACTTCGTACTACATGTGCATCCAAATCCTTGAGCCAAGTTTCTTCCATGAGAGTCCACCATGCCTACCTATATATGGTATTTCACTACCTTTCCAAGTAAATTTGCATGTGCCACCACTAAACATTCAAATAAACATCCGTTTTGTGTGCTCGTACCGCTCATGGAGCGACGGGGCGGTCATTATCTTCCATGCTAAGCGGGTTATTCTCAAGATAAGTGTTTATTCACTTGTCATTGCACGAGAGAGGCCCGTAAATAGGATGCCCAGTCCTGCATAATACAAAAATAAATAAAGAAGAACTCCCCATAGAAAGTTGATTGTTTGGATGGTACCCGTGGATTCGGCTAGCCATGGAATGTGTTTGAATGGTGGATGGGGAGTAAAAATTTAAATTCTGTTTGGGAACCGACAATAATGTGATTAGCACGGAAGATGCTGAAAACTATGTTGTGACATTGACAGGAAAAGCACACCACCCAAAATATATTAATCTCTGTTTTAAGCAATAAGCTCTGGCACCTCTACAAATCCCTGCTTCCCTCTGCGAAGGGCCTATCTTTTACTTTTATGCAAGAGTCAATAATGTTCGTCCCTATTCCAATCTATTAATTCCTTAGTTGGCAAGCATCATGTGGTGGGGAAAGATCCAGATATATCCAGTTGAATATAGGTGATCATGATTCATTATTTGTTGACATTATCCCCGAGATAAATAAGTTGGGAGGCGAAACATTAAGCCCCTATCTTCCTATGTGTTTGACTAAAACTGTTTGTTCTAAAAATATGCTTTGAGTGTCAGCAATCATGGAAGACTAAATGATAGTTGAGTATGTTCTAAACCTAAGCTCTTACATAAACCCTTCCTGAAAATAAGATGAATTGTAATTGTTTGATGACTGAAAACATAGTTTGCTAGTTTTCAAGAAAGTTTATGGTCTATACTTTAACATGTGAATAACTTGCTAATTGATTATGAGAAGTTCTATGAGAAATACTTGCTGGCTTTGATGCTAGAAAAGTGGCTAAAATTATCCTTGATCAATATTATACATTATGCTAGCATTCACAATTCATAAATTACTTTTTTTATCATTTACCTACTCGAGGACGAGTAGGAATTAAGCTTGGGGATGCTGATACGTCTCCAATGTATCGATAATTTATGAAGTATTCATGCCATATTTGCCTATGTCTACAGTACTTTTATATGGTTTTGATTTATTTAGAACTAACCCCGACTGACGTTGTTTTCAGCCGAATTACCGTGATGTTGTTTTTGTGCAGAAAATGAAAGTTCTCCGAATTACCCAAAACTTTTTGATGATTTTTTCTGGAGGAAATAAGCAATATTGGAGCGAAGAACCACCGGAGGGGAGCCACCTATGGGCCACAAGCCATCAGGGTGCGACCCCCCTAGGTCGTGCTCTGATGTGTGCTGTGGACCACGTGGCTCCATTGCGCGTGATTCCAATGCTGAAAAATCCTAAAAATCCCAGAAACCCCGGAAATAAGTGAGACTCTCCATTCCGCTGCCGCAACTCTCTGTATCGACGAAAAACCAATATGGAGCCTTTCCAGTACCCTGCCCGAGAGGGAAATCATCATCCGGTAGCCATCTTCATCATCCCGGCGGAGGCCATGACGAGGAGGGAGTAGTTCACCCTCGGGGCTGAGGGTATGTATCAGTAGCTATGTGTTCAATCTCTCTCTCTCTCGTGTTCTTGAGATGTCACGATCTTGATGTATCACAGACTTTGTTAATATAGTTGGATCATATGATGTTATTCCCTTGCTACCTTGTTGTGATGAATTGAATCTTTACCTTTGGGATTTTGTTATGTCAGATTGGATATTTGATTGGAGATCACTTGATATATGTCTTGAATGTGGATACCCGTGGTGACAATGGGGTGTTCTATTGATTCACTTGATGTATGTTTTGGTACTCAACTTGCTGATTCCCGAGGTGACATTGGGGTAATCTATGCATAGGGGTTGATACACGTTCTTGTCCTACGTTCCCCGATAGAAATCTTGGGGTGCTCCTTGAAGTTCTTTGTGTTGGATTGAATATGCTAGATATGAAATTGTTTGATGCATGTCGCATAATTTACCCACGGATACTTGAGGTGACATTGGAGTATCTAGGTGACATTAGGGTTGATTGATATGTATCATTGGTGTTATTTTAGTACGAACTCTAGGGATGTTTGTGACACTTATATGAATAGCTCAAAAGATTAATAGAAAAGAATAACTTTGAGGTGGTTCTACTACCTACACCAATTCCATCTTATTGTTCTCCTCTAGATAGGAACTTTGGAGTGATTCTTTGTTGGACGTTGAGGGATGATCATATGATTCAACTATATTAGCATTGTTGGCATATTGCACTAGTGAAAGTATGAACCCTAGGCCTTGCTTCCAAGCATTAATATATCGTTTTTCTCGCTGTTTACTATTTATTACCTTGCTGTTTTTATATTTTCAGATTACAAAAACCTATACCTACCATCCATATTGCACTTGTATCACCATCTCTTCGCCGAACTAGTGCACCTATACAATTTGCCATTGTATTGGGTGTGTTGGGGACACAAGAGATTTCTTGTATTTGATTGCAGGGTTGTTTGAGAGAGACCATCTTCATCCTACACCTCCCACGAATTCATAAACCTTAGGTCATCCACTTGAGGGAAAATTGCTACTGTCCTACAAAACTCTGCGCTTGGAGGCCCAACAGAGTCTACAAGAATAAAGTTGTGTAGTAAACATCAATAGGACATGTCTTTGCACTCAAATTAGCTTACTGCAAATTACCTATTTTGTGCTATATCATGCATTGTTTTACCTTGTTCCCAACATGGGTTGATTGTGAGTACATTCATAGTACTCATTGGCTTTCCACTGGTTATTTAATTGGCCAGGCATGGAAGAACAGAAATTTGGTGAAGAATACCTTGGTGATGAACATGCGAATTAGGATGCTTCCGAGTCAGAATGGCATGTAGGGTTAAGGCAGATGGCATGGGTCTATGCTATCTTTCAAGATTTCCGCTGCAAGTTGATGTTTGTTGTTTGGCCTTCATGGCCCTATGTATGTAAGACATGACCATAATGGTCATAATTTGTATAAGACGGTGTGTATGGATGTAAGACTCTTGTTATTCAGCTTCTATGTGTTCAGTGAGCATTGATCTCTAGGATCACTGTACATGTGCATTCGGTGATCACGACTTATGAGTCGGGGTCCCCAGAGAGCTGGTATCAGAGCCATCATGACTATAGGAAGCCTAAGTTAGCATGGACGTCAGTTAGGATAAAACTATTTTCAAAAACTACACCTAGTACCTATAATTAGGAATTTCTGCACTTCTTATCTCTCCTAGTCTCATTTCAAACCTCACTAACACCCCTCCCCTTAAACCTTGTAGATGGCCGTCGTACCCGAGGACCTCCTAGCATCCGGCTTTCCCCTACTCCTTGAGGACAGCCTGGAGAAGTGCCAGTTTCGCCGACCACCCGTTTTCCTCTACCACGAGCACTGGGTCGATGCCACCCCGAAGGAGTACCACGTTGATGTGGTCGTGAAGGCAAACGACTCCCCGGCGAGTTGGTTCTTTGAAGGACCACAGATGGAGACCCTTGTGATCGCGGTCGAGACGGTTGCACGGAAGGCACTTATCCACCTTCGAGACATCATACCCGAGATGGCTGACGAGCCAGCTACTCACCACCTAGCTTTCAGGAAGGATGATACTGGCGAGAGTTCGATGTTGGTCCCATCCAAGGAGGATGGAACACCACTCAGGTTCCAGACCTACTGCAGCCTCTCCGCCGACAGTCTGGCTCACAACCTGATTAAGGAGTTTGTGAAGCTCCGCAAGGAACTTCACCACACCTGAGAGCTACTTCGTCAAGCCAAGACAAAGCCAGACAGGATCAAGAAGGATGGAGCCCCCGAGGGATGACCAGCTATCGCTTACATAGGAGGAGTACCCCCAGCTAGAGACGCTCCCACTCGTCGTCGTCGCATGAATGCGAAGGGGTATCGTGCGCTCTTCACCGACCCACCGGCGAAGCGTCATGGGGATGGGCCTCCTCGTTCTTCGACCCCCTCGACCGGAGACGACACCTGTACGGATGATGACAAGGAGGAAGATCCGGAGGAACGTGAGTACGAGACCGAGCATTCCACCACCTGAGTCCAAGAACCCCTAGGGTAGGACAAGTCATGTATCCCTCATGCGAAGTCGAGTCCATGTAATGGTTCATATGAAACCATGTGTGCTTTTTGTTTGTCTTGTTGTTTGTGTCTTGATGCAAGTTGCGCTTTTGCCTTAGGCAACATCTAAGCGACTACATTGTCTTTCTTATCTTAATATTATGTGTTGGTCTTTCGACCTCTGTTTGATCACACTTGCACTATACCAACCCCCTTAGGCACGCTCCCACTATTATTGCTTCCCCGTCTCTTCTATCCCAGTTATTTGACTTGGTTGCTTCGAACAGGATGGTGACTGCAACCCGCACCAACACTTTTGGCAACCCCGACGCCGGCAACTCTAGCCAGCAGCAGGGGGCTGGTGGGTCTGCTTAGGCCGGAGGTCACCAGGAGCAGCCACAAGGCGACATTTCCCCGCCACCACCTCCACCGGAGAACATGACCATAGCTCAGTTTCTCCAAGTACTCCAGGAGGAACGCCAAGCCAACACCGCTATTATCCAGCAGATGACTCAGGTCCTTGTGAACATCCAGTAGCAAGGAAGGAACGGCAATGGCCGCTCAACTCTGTCGGAGTTTATGAGGAATTCACCCCCAACCTTCACCGAGACTGCTGAGCCTCTAGATGCCGATGACTGGATCCACACCATCGAGGACTTCCTTGCACTGGTCAATTGCAATGAGGATCGTGAGAAGGTTCTTTATGCCTCTCACTGCCTCGGAGGTACCGCCAGAGCATGGTGGGATGGATTCAAGGTCATGCAAGGCGACCATGTGATCACTTGGGAAGACTTCAAGGATGGTTTCCGCCAGGCCCAGATTCCTTCTGGGATTATGTCTATCAAGAAGCATGAGTTCCGAGCGCTGAAGCAAGGAAGTGGCTCTTTTAAGGAGTACATGTAGAAGTTCAACCTCCTGTCGAGGTATGCTCCTGATGATGTCAACACTGAGGCAGCTAAGATGGAACGCTTCATCGAAGGACTCCAACAAGCCCTGCAGTATCAGCTCGTAGTCTGCGACTGCCGGACCTTCTTTGACCTGGTGAACTAGTCTCTCATGCTTGAAGACAAGTGTCGTGCCATGGAAGACACTCTCAAGCACAAGATGATCGGCAAGGGTAGTTCCAGTAACCAAAAGCCTCGCCCATGGCAGCCAGACCGAGCCAGGCCAACTTATTACCCTCAGCAAGTCAGGACTCCCGCACCTCGTCCGAGCTACTAGCCTCAGCAGTATGCCAATCCCAGGCCTGCCTACAACAACCCCAATAACAACAATGGTGGCAAGAACAACACCAACTCAGGCCAAGTCACTTGCTTTGGATGTAGTCAGCCTGGGCACATCTCTAGGCACTGCCCCAACAAGAAGCCAGATGCACCACGCCCCAATGCGCCAAACCAAGGTTAAGGCCATGGAGATCCACCAAGGAACCAAGCCCCCTGCAACCAGCCCAACAATGGCAAGGGTCGTGTGAATCACGTCACCGTTGAGGAAGCCCAAGAAGACCCGGACGTCATACTGGGTACATTCCTTGTCAATTCAACCCCAGCAACCGTTCTGTTTGATTGTGGAGCTTCGCATTCTTTTGTTACCCAAAAGTTTGCACTAGAGAGTGGTATGAAGCCTACACCTCTGGGTAGTCATATGTTGATACAAACCCCAGGATCGGTTATGAGAACCAAGATAGGATGTAAAGGTGTTGGGATTGTCATCAATGGAGTAGAATTCCTAGCAGACCTTATAATCCTAAAGTCGCAAGGCTTGGATGTGATCCTAGGCATGGATTGGTTAACCAAGCACCAAGGCTTGTTAGACTGCGCCAAGCGGAGTGTTACCATGACCAACGGCCAAGGAGTGGAAGTCAAGTATGTCCCCAACTCTTCCTCTGCTCAAGCTCCTCAAGCAAATTGCCTGTCAGGAGTTGAGTTGGACAAGGTGCCAGTGGTATGTGAATACCCAGACGTCTTTCCTGATGAGCTGCCTGGAATGCCTCCTAACCGTAACATTGAGTTCATCATTGAGCTAATGCCCAGAGCAGGAGCCATCTATAAGAAGCCCTATAAAATGGGGTCCGGAGAGTTGGATGAATTCAAGAACAACTGGCTGAGCAACTCAGAAAAGGATTTATCCGCCCTAGTGCCTCTCCTTGGGGATCACCTGTTCTGTTTGTGGAAAAGAGGGATGGTACTATTCCACTTTGTGTCGATTACCAATCTCTCAATGAAGTCACAATCAAGAACAAGTACCCACTCCCCAAGATTGAAGACCTGTTCGATCAGCTGAATGGAGCCAAGGTGTTCTCCAAGATTGACCTTAGGTCTGGGTGCTACCAACTGAAGATCAGACCCCAAGACATTCCGAAGACAACATTCGTATCCCAGTATGGCCTGTACGAGTACACCGTCATGTCATTTGGGTTAACCAATGCCCCTGCCTACCTCGTGTACCTCATGAACAGAGTTTTCATGGAGTACTTGGACAAGGTTGTTGTCGTCTTCATCGATGACATACTCATCTTTTCCAAGTCTGAAGAAGATCATGAGCAACACTTGAGATTGGTCCTGGATAAGCTTCGAGAGCACCAGCTTTATGTCAAGTTCAGCAAGTGCAAATTTTGGCTGCACAAGTTGGATTCTTGGGTCATGTGTTGACTGCAGAAGGATTGACATTAGACCCCGCCAAGATTGAAGACGTGACCAAATAGAAATCCCCAAGCAATGTGAAGGAAATCAGAAGCTTCCTCGGACTCGCGGGATATTACTACAAGTTCGTCGAAGGATTCTCAAGCATTGCTATACCCATGACTCAGCTCTTGAAGAAGGACAAGAAGTTCGAATGCATGCCGAAGTGCGAGGAAAGTTTCCAAGAGCTCAAGAATAGGTTGGCGACAACCCCAGTTTTGGCCACTCTCGATATTCAGAAGGAGTTTGTGATATATTGTGATGCATCGAGAACCGGGATTGGAAGTGTTCTGATGCAAGAAGGCAGAGTCGTAGCATATCTATCCAGACAGCTACGCCCTCACGAGGAGAACTACGCTACTCATGATCTTGAGTTGGCAGTTGTAGTTCATGCCTTGAAGACATGGCGACATTACCTTCTAGGGAAGCGGTGTGAGATATACATAGACTACTAGAGTTTGAAGTATATTTTCACTCAAAGGGAATTGAACATGAGGCAACAAAGATGGTTAGAGTTGATCAAGGACTACGAGCTCAGTGTTCAATACCACCCCGGAAAGGCTAATGTGGTAGCAGATGCCTTAAGTAGAAAGACATGTTCCTTGAATGCTATGATTAAGGAAAGGCTACCTGCCCTGTATGAAGAGCTTGAAAGCCTCGGCTTGGAACTGGTTACACCAGGATTTTTGGCCAACCTCGAAGCTAAGCCTACCTTGATGGGTGATATTAAGGAAGCGCGGAAGGGACATGAAAGCATTGACGACATCAATAGAAAGGTCAAGGCAGGCAAGGCCCCAGGATTCACAGTAGATGGACAAGGATTCGTATGGTTTGGGAATCGCATTTGCGTACCCAACAAAGTTTAGATCAAGAATTTGATCTTGCAAGAAGCCCATGACACTCCATATTCCATCCATCCTGGAGGAACCAAGATGAACCAAGACCTTAAATCAAGATTCTGGTGGCATGACATGAAGAGAGAGATAGCCACATTTGTTGCTAACTGTGACATATGCCAGAGAGTCAAAGCAGAGTATCAACGACCCGCTGGATTGTTACAACGTCTCAAAGTGCCTGAATGGAAGTGCGACAAAGTCGGGATGGACTTCATCACCAGATTGCCCAGGTCAAGCAAGGGACATGACTCCATTTGGGTCATCGTTGATCATTTGACCAAGGTAGCCCACTTCATTCCCGTCAAGACGACCTATAATGGGAACCAACTAGCCAACCTCTACATCAACCGGATCGTGAGCCTCCATGGAGTTCCTAAGGAAATCGTGTCGGACCGAGGAACCCAGTTTACCTCGAGATTCTGGAATAGATTCCACGAAGCCTTGGGAACCAAGTTATCCTTCAGCACCGTTTTTCACCCCCAGACCAAAGGACAGACTGAGCGAGTAAACTAGATACTCGAAGATATGCTTCGTGCTTGTGTTCTGGCGTATGGAGCCAAGTGGGAAGATTGTTTGCCGTCTGCCAAGTTCTCCTACAACAACAGCTACCAGTCCTGTCTGCAGATGGCACTGTTTGAGGTGTTATATGGACGTAAATGTCGCACTCCACTCAACTGGTTAAAGACCGGAGAAGGAGTAGTCTTTGGACCGGACATTCTCCGTGAAGCAGAAGAGCAAGTTCAACTCATCAGAGAGCGTCTAGAGACCGCCAACTCAAGACAAAAGAGCTACGCCGACTCCCACCGCCGAGAGGTGAACCTCAACATCGGAGGTCATGTCTATCTTCGAGTCACGCCTCTTAAAGGAACCAAGCATTTCTACGTCAAAGGAAAGCTTGCACCAAGATATATCGGCCCCTTCAAGATCAACGCAAGACGAGGAGAAGTTGCTTACCAACTAGAGCTACCTTCCGTGTTATCCTACGTGCACAACGTTTTCCACGTGTCACAACTCCGGAAGTGTCTCCAAGTTCCCAAGCGCCCCGACCTCTACAAGGACATCGATCATCAAGCCATTGACCTTCAACCAGACCTCACTTATCGTGAGAGACCAGTTCGCATCTTGGATGAAGCCGAGCGTTGCACCTGAAGCCGCACCATCAAGTGTTTCAAGGTCCAATGGAGCAACCACACTGAAGTAGAAGCAACCTGGGAGCGTGAAGACTACCTTAGATCTGAGTTCCCTTATCTCTTTAGCGCCTAGCTTAGGAATCTCGGGGACGAGATTCTTGTAAGGGGGTAGGTCTGTCACATCCTGTGTTTGTACCACTTTGCTATGATTATGAGCTTAAAAATTTGGACCAATTAAAACTTTTTGTGTGCTTGTGTATGCTTGAATTGTTTGGCATTTGCTTGATTGTTTGATGGTGGTTAATTGACAAAAATCCTTCTTCACTCAAAACTAATCTCCTTGATCCAAGATCTTGCCCAATGATCATGCCATGTGTATAGGACCTAAAACTATTTTTACAAAATATTATTTTGGCCAAAAAGCTTTTATTTGATTTAGGTTTTCAAAGACCCTTGAATTGAGGTTTGTACTACAAGTCCTCAAATTGGGGAAACTATTTTGCCCAAATTATTTTATTTGGAACCTACTATATATAAGACTTCGCAAAACCACAAAAGATTACTTTTAAAAGACTATTTTCACATTTTATTTAAAAGCCTTTTTAAGGTCAGAAATGGTCTTTTATAGGGGAAAATTATTTTAATGCTTTCAAAATATTTGAGAAAATTTAGGGAAACTCAGTGGACATATATTTTCCAAATATATGAGTTTCAACACATGGTCATGTTCAAAATATTGGACAAAACCCTCCAAAACCCTTTCTGCCTATTTCAAGCATTTGAAATATTTCTGTAAGAAATATTCTCAAATAAATTCAGGAAAATTCTAGCATGTCACATATGCCATATGTGATGATCTTGCCAAGTTTCATCTCAATCCCAATATTATTAGTTCACCAAAATGCCCCAAAACCCTCTTTGTCCAGATCCAAATTTGAGCAACTCTACATTGCCAACTGTCTCCTTTTGATCTCAAATTTTGGGGACATGCTCAAATTCACAAATGATGCCACCACGCAAAGTGGAGCATCAAGGAGAATAGCTTAGCATGATCAGATCTAAAGAAACCTATTTCTCTTGATTTTTAGGGTTTATAAAAGTTGCATTGTCAACTTTATTCAAATTAACTCAAACTTGGTGATCAACCTCATTTTTATCTTCTATCTGATCCTGGTAAGTATCATAGCAAGTAGACCATTTTATCTTTCCCAATCATTCATGAAACACGTTCTGGTAGATTGGTAAAAACCCTGTTTTTACCCCTTCCACTATTCCCCTTCACCCCAAGTTTTTACCACAACCTCTTATAGTTACCTTTCACCCCCGATAAGAATCCCATGGCACCAGATCAATGATTGGGGGGGGGGGGGTCAAAAATCCATTTTACCTCTCTGGACACTCATGAACAGCTCCACTTCTACCTCTTTCTCTTTTACCTCTACTCTCCCCTACCTCCTAAGCTACCCAGGGCATCTCCAAATGCTCCAGCAAGTAGTGGACAAGCTGGGACGCGTCCAGAGCACGCATGGCATGCCAAATATGCACTCTGGAGCGTGCTACAGTGCCCAGCCGCACTGTAACCAGAGCATCCCGAGGCGCCCGACCACATTAGGATGCGGGACCTTGTCCCCTGACACTTCATCGACGTCTGCAACATGCCTACTGGTCGGCCCCCTCTTCTCTTCCCATCTGCTGGCCCCCTCGCTTGCGCGCCATGGCCTCCCGAGCGCATGAGTGAGCGCGCTCACACGCGTGAGCCCCTGGCACTCCCCCTCTCTCCCTCTTTCCTCCTCTAGTCGAGGACCGCATCCACCAATGCCCCAGACTCCCCCTCGTGAGCTTTCGTGGCCTCCAGCAACGGCTACGACCTCGCCGTCGCATAGGCCCACGGTGCACCTCGCCCCTCCTATATATGCCCTCCCCAAGTCCTTCTGTCCGTCTCTCTCGGCCCTTCCGCACCCAAACTGACCCCCAGCAGCACCCCAGCTTCCCTCTCGTCCTCTGTGCACGGGTTTGAGCCGGGCGTCGCCGGCTCGGGTCGTCGTCGATTTGCTCGGTAGGAGCCTTTCCAGCCGCTATTATCCCTTGATCTGAAGTCGTCGCAGCTCCCTGATCCTTTTCCCCATCTGCCCCGTGTGTTTTGCAGTCGGAGTCGATGCCGGCGACCTGCTCCCAAAGCCCTCCACCTCGTCCTTCTCGCAGTCGGAGATACCCTTTGCTCCGGCGACCTCCTCAACCCCCTCCCGAACGGCGGCGAAAAGCTGAACCCATTCCCGCCCTCGCCTCCCGCAGTCGTGCCCTCTACCATCGCCGGTGAGCTCACTGTCCTCTCTCATCGCGAGGTTGAAGATGACAGGCGGGGCACGCCTCTCATCCTCATATCTCTCCCCTCCCTTCTCTGTATCTAGCCACCGGCGCCCGCCCGTTAGCGTCAAACCCAAGGAGCGCGCGCGCCTCAGGTTGCCTGGGCCACTTCGCTGGCTGGACCGGCTCGACCAGCCACTTATGGCCCAAAGGCACAGTGCCTTTTTCTTTTTCCTTTTCTGGCAGTTTTGCAAAAATTCCATAGATTCAAATCCTTGTCCGAATCCAATTATTCCACTTCCTAAAATCTTATAATAATCCAACCTATTTAATGATGCCACTTGTGCACCATTTGGGAATAGTTCGTTGTACTGCCTTTATTTAAATCCCTATTTTGAATATTTAAAACCACTGTTAAAATGTTTTTCACCATTTTTGATACTCCAAATCCAGAAACTAATAATTTTGGTATTTTTAGTTTTCAACCTAGTATTTTACAAAAATGGTTTGACGTTTTTAGGAGTGGTTTATTTTCCCTGTTTTTGCCGTCATCTTATTTTTGCCCGTTATATTGCGACGATAGATTGTGTTGTTGACGAAGAAGTTGGACGAGAAGGATTTGAAGACCCCGAAGACTTTGATGAGCCAGGCAAGCAGCCCCTTGACCATGTCTATGAAACCGTTATGCATGGCATATAGCACTTATTTCTGTTGCATTGATCATGATGATGGTGACCACCTTGATGGGTTGCTCCCGTTACTTTCCTCGTTGATACTTGCATGACATGACTCTACTTTCCACTTGGAGTTATGTGCATGGGAAGTAGATATGATGCTAAAGTAGTTGCTACGCAAGTGGGACGTGAATATGCATGGTGTTGGAAACAAAGTGTTTTCAAAGACTTTTTGAAAACCCCATCGGGTGCCACTAATGCCCGAGGGAGATGTGGTGCTAGGTAGCTGCTTGATAAAGAAGTGGTGTACCGGAGCAAGTTGTGTGTGTTTTCGAAAACGGATTAGACTTAAGATTGTCGACCGTTCCCAACCTTACATGTACAACCACGATACCCCTTATGGGACGGGGCTTTGTTGATTATTTTGGTCGATGCTAGCAGAGAGCCCGCATTACTAGTGGCGGGAGTGACGTGGTCACTCTCGATATGGGGTCGTGCTGGAAAGGACGACTATGACTGTTTTCACAGACACCGGGCACACCGTTGGTCCCTTCATGGATGATACTTGTGATGTACATCATGCGGGCTGTGTGCCAACGAGTGGACTCTAGTTCAGTGTTGTCAAGAGAAAGGCATTGTTCGGGTGCTTACCTTGGGTATGTAATATACCACGAGTCATGGCTTGCCACAGAAGTTTCCCGAGTCTTGTGGGTAAAGTGTGCAACCTATGCAGAGTGTAAAACTATTCGAATAGCCGTGTCCACGATCAAGGACATATGGGTGGTGCTGCTTAAACTACATCAAGTGTTTTACTAAACTTGTGTGTGTGTGGGAAGAGAATACTTGAGTTGACTCGGATGACTTGACGTGATGATTGAACATGAGATGTTCAACCTCTATTCATATTTATATCTGTAACTTGTTCCTATGGATTCTCGTAACCTCATGATGCATGCTTACAAGTTGATAGGACATGTCTTTGCACTCAAATTAGCTTTCCGCAAAATTACCTATTTAGTGCTATATCATGCATTGTTGTACCTTGTTCCCAACATGGGTTGCTTGTGAGTATATTCAAAGTACTCATTGGCTTGCCACTTGTTATTTAATTGGCCAGGCATGGAAGAGCGGGAATTTGGTGAAGAATACCTTGGTGATGAACATGCGAATTAGGACGCTTCCCAGTCAGAATGCCTGTAGGGTTAAGGCAGATGGCATGGGTCTATGCTATCTTTCAAGATTTTTGCTGTGAGTTGATGTTTGTTGTTCGGCCTTCATGGCCCTATCAATGTAAGACTTGACCGTAATGGTCATAATTTGTGTAGGACGGTGTGTATGGATGTAAGACTCTTGTTATTCAGCTTATGTGCGTTTAGTGAGCATTGATCTCTGGGATCACTATACACGTGCATTCGGTGATCATGACTTATGAGTCGGGGTCCCCATAGCTGCGCTGGTGGCGGAGAGGGAAGCTGAGGAGGATATGGCGGCAACCCCTGAGCCGATAACCGGCAAACTAGAGTTAGCCCCGGAAAGCCAAGGAGCCGACAATACAAGTGCGGCGCAAGAGGCAGGGCAACATACTGCGTAAAAGAAGAAGATAGTGCAGTGACCAGTGTACTTTGTCAGCTCTTACCTACAGGGGCTAGGTCAAGGTACTCTGGGGGTGCAGAAACTGCTTTTTAGCCTTCTCATGGCCTCTCGGAAACTGCGCCACTAATTCCAAGCACATCACATCATTGTCGCCACTCGCTTTCCGTTGCAACGCATCCTGAGGAATCCAGAGGCAACCGGCAGGATTGTCGAGTGGGCGTTGGAGCTGGCTAACTTTGACCTGAGTTTTGAAAGCACAGCAACCATACAGAGCAGAGCCCTGGCAGAGTTGAGGGATCACTAGAAGAGTGTCTAGAGGGGGGTGAATAGACTACTAGCAGGAATTTAAAACCTAACCTTTTCCCAAGTTAATTGGTTGGCAGATTTTAACAATTATAGCAAGTCTAGCACACCCTACACATGCATGTCAACAAGTATGGCAGCGGAAAGTAAAGACATTGCACATGAAGTAAAGAGTTGAGATAGGGAGATCAAACGCTTGAGGGACACGAAGATTTTTCCCGTGGTTCCGATAGGTGGTGCTATCGTACGTCCACGTTTATGGAGTCTTCAACCCACGGAGGGTAACGGTCGCGAGAATCCATGGAGGGCTCCACCCATAAGGGTCCACGAAGTAGTAACCTTGACTATTCCATAACGGCTTCCGTCCACGAAGGACTAGCCTCACTATGGGTAGATCTTCACGAAGTAGGCGATCTCCTTGCCCGTACAAACTTCTTGGTTCAACTCCACAACACGAAGTAGGAGGCTCCCAAGCGACACCTAACCAATCTAGGAGGCACCACCCTCCAAAAGGTAATAGGCTCGGTAATGTCGATGAAATCCTTGCTCTTTTGCTTCAAGATGATAGACTCCTCAACACACAATCACTCTCTCACAGATTTGGCTATGGTGGAAGAGATTGATTTGGTGGAAAGCAACGTGGGGAGGCTAGAGATCAAGATTCATATGGATGGAGTGGAATAGCTTGATCTCAACACATGAGTAGGTGGCTCTCTCTCAGAAAATTGGATGAGGCAAGTATGGAATAGTTTTGAGTGCTTCTCTTTCGAGTGGGTGGTGGTGAAGGGGTATATATAGGCATCCCCAAAAATACAACCATTACACCTAAAGTGACCAACTCGGTGACACCGATGTGTTAATCTCGGTGGTACCGAAGTGACCAAAAGGCAGTAACTTTTGAATATCGGTGAGACTGATATATAATTCTCGGTGGTACCGATTAGGTGACCAACGGTCAGATTGCGCAACTCGGTGATGCCGATTCTCACATCTCGGTGGTACCGATTCTTGACCATGGCTTACCAGAGAGTTGGTCTAGAAACTCGGTGGCGCCGATCCACAATTCTCGGTGGTACCGATTCTTGTGAATGCCTATCCAGAGAGTTGGTCCAGAAACTCGGTGAGACCGACTGGCAAATCTCAGTGGTACCGAAGACTGAAAATAGCTAAACAGAGAGTTGGCAACCGAACTCGGTGGCACCGATGCAGAATCGGTTGCACCGACTGGCTAGGGTTTGGCATGGGTCTGTCTGAGTTTGGGAATCGGTGGCACCGAGTGGGAAGTGTTGGTTGCACCAATTTTGGATATATGACTTTGGACAGACTTTTGTGGAAGAGCTTGTGTTTTTTTTGGTGACTATCTCTTGTGCACATGGAGCATCTTGTTCACCAACAGTACCTTACCCCCTTTTAATAGTATTGTCTTTCCTATGGACTCGAAGTGATTTCTCACAAAGTAAAATGTAGAGTCCTCTTGCTTGAAGCTTTGCCAATCCATTTCCTTGCATCTTGGGGTATCTCCTCACAATCTCCACAATCCTTTTGCCAACCCTCTCTGTGGACTTTATCTTAAATACACTAGGTAAAAGTATTAGTCCAAGAGACAATGTATGTTGTCATGAATTATCAAAACCACCAAGGGAGCACATTGTGCTTTCAATCTCCCCCTTTTTGGTAATTGATGACAACATACAATCAAAGCTTCAAATACAGATATGCATGGATATAATGAAGACTTTGAGAGACACATGACTTAGACTTGCTCCCCCTAAATGTGTGCAATTCCTTTAAAGGATAGTTGCTTTGGAATGCAAGGACACACATATAGTAGAAGGGATATAATGAGTCATGTGTATCTTGGCTATATGCATCAAATATATGTGAATGAGATGTATCCTTGTTCAAGACTTCACTCTTGCAAACAATATGTGCAAGAAGCAAGAGATCATCTTGATCAAAGATATGATGCATATACTTACCTTGAGTTCTTGAGCATTCTTGTAGTAGAAACACACTTGAGAAAACAATGTTAGGAAACACAAGAGTATTCTACTAGTCAAAAAGCAATAGAGCTCAATGGTACCAAGATATGGAGAACATATAGAAGATTGTATTCCTTAAGATTGATATGTCTCCAAGATTATTTAGAGCTTTCTGCCCTTAGATATGAAAATAGTAGATCATCCTCTCCCCCTGAATCTTGGCATGTAGATATTGGGATTGGATAGGGTGAGAAAAGTCTAAGATGAGTAGTCAAATGAAATAAACACATTTTTCTCCCAAACACATTTTTCTCCCCCTACTTTGGTGTTCTCACCTTGTCTATATAAGTATAAACTTTGCATATTCTCCCCTCCCCCTTGATTATATCTCCCCCTTTGCATAAGCATGTATTTCCCCCTTTAGCATTGAAGCTTTGGTATTTCTCCCCCTTTGGCATTAATTTCCAAAAAGGTCATACACAGGGTCAGATACAGGGATCATTGATTAATAAGGGATCCTTGAGAACAAGGGTCATAGATCGTAGGGTTCATAGAAATGAGAATTGAGGGAATCATTGAAAATGATTTCTCTCCCTTTGTCTAAACTGAGAGCTTGTAGCACTTCTCCTCCTTTGAGTTAGGGATCCTTGAATTGATTTCTCCCCCTCCCTTTTTTTAGAAGGGATCATCGAAGAATTGAAAATATCACAATAGGATCTCTAAGGAAACAAGGATTCACTAATATGAATACAGACTGGAGAAGATATCAAATCGGTAGCTCCGAGACAAACAAGTCGGTGGTACCGAGATGTTGTTTTGCAGCTCATCTGCTAATTCGGTAGAACCGAGTTATTTGTATCGGCGGCTCCGAGGCTAAAACAGAAACTTGGCAATGTTTGAGAAACTTGCAAATTAATTTAGAAAACTTGTAACAAAGTGTCGAAAGAAGTGTTTCAAGGAAAAATGCAAAAGACTTTACAAAAAGATATCAACTAGATAAGATTTGAGTGGTTCCAAGAAATCTTGCAAAATAGAGAATGAACCAACCAAGATTCTTAACTAGATGATGGGCGGTGACTAGGTCACCTATATTAGAGTATATTGACTTAGGAGCCAAGCAAGAATACTTGATCATAGGTCATACTCATTGTTAAGCTCAAAATGGGGTTACCATTTTTCGATTAAGCATTTTAATGTCTTCATATCACTTGAGTTGCTTTACCTCATGACTTGGAGTAAAGCTTTTTCAAGGATATGAGTACATACCTTTGAGTGATGTTGATGATGTGGCTTGTAGGTGAACTTGTTGAGGATGCTCGAGGTTGATGAAGACCATTTTGAGTTGGGAGCAATCCTTCTTGTTTTAGTACACTTGTCACCTACATAGGCTAGTCATGCAAGGAAGAACATGATATGACATGATACCAATTGTGAAGTACAAATTTGTGTCAAGGATATGATTTTGTTGTCTTATTCCTTCCATCATCAAGAGAGGTTGTGGATACTTGGTCATGACAAGATTGCTTATGATTGGAGTTGATGGCAATCTTGTGGAATGAAAATCTTCCAAGTACCTACAAAATGTTAGATGCAATACAAGGGAGCATACAATTCCATGGTATGAGATAACATGTCAAGAGTATCATGGAAGTATCATGTTAGCTCGTGCCCTTGCATGCAATCGAGTGAGTCTAGCTCAAGTTTGAAGCATCAATGATGTTCAACTCACTCCTCAAGTGACAAAATGTTTTCTCATCAAGTGGCTTAGTAAAGATATCGGCCAATTACTTGTTAGTGCGAACATGCTTAAGATCAATATCTCCTTTGGCAACATGATCACGAATGAAATGATGTCTAACTTGAATATGTTTAGTTCGAGAATGTTGCACAGGATTATGACCAATTTTAATAGCACTTTCATTGTCACAAAGTAATGGAACATTTTTAACATGAATTCCATAATCCTGAAGCGTTTGTGTCATCCATAGTAATTGTGCACAACATGATCCGGCAGCAATATACTCAGCTTCGGCAGTAGATAGAGATACCGAGTTTTGTTTCTTGGAGGACCAAGACACAAGAGATCTACCCAAAAATTGACAAGTACCTGAGGTGGATTTTCTATCAACCTTGTCACCGGCATAGTCCGAATCGGAATAGCCAACAAGGTTAAAAGAAGATCCCTTGGGATACCAAATGCCAAAGTTTGGTGTTTGTATCAAATATCTCACAATACGTTTCACGGCCAAAAGATGACACTCTTTAGGTGCAGCTTGATATCTATCACACATGCAAACACTAAGCATAATATCGGGACGAGAGGCACATAGATATAGCAATGAACCAATCATAGATCAATAAACTTTTTGATCAACCGGTTCGTCCTCCTTGGTAAGATCAACATGTCCACTAGTAGGCATAGGAGTTTTCATACCTTTGCACTCTTGCATGTTGAACTTCTTGATCAAGTCCTTGGTATACTTGGTTTGAGAGATGAAAGTTCCTTCTCTTGTTTGCTTGATTTGCAAACCAAGAAAGAATTTCAGCTCAGACATCATGGACATCTCATACTTCTCGGACATCAACCTTCCAAATCTTTCACTAAATTGTGGGTTAGTAGATCCAAAGATAATATCATCCACATAGATTTGGCACACAAATAATTCACCATTAACTCTCTTAGTGAATAAGGTTGCGTCAATTTTACCAATTTCGAAACCCTTTTCAATGAGAAATTTCGTTAAGCATTTGTACCAAGCACGAGGGGCTTGTTTAAGACCATAAAGGGCTTTACAAAGCTTGTAAACATGATTAGGTTTTTTAGGATTCACAAAACTAGGAGGTTGCTTAACATAGACTTCTTCTTCAATCTCACCATTTAAAAATGCACTTTTAATGTCCATTTGATAAAGCGTGATATCATGGTGATTAGCATAAGCAAGAAGAATGCGAATAGCTTCAAGTCTAGCGACGGGGGCATAGGTCTCACAGTAGTCCATACCTTCGACTTGCGTATATCCTTGGGCTACGAGACGCGCCTTGTTGCGTACGACTTGACCGTCTTTATCTTGCTTGTTCCGAAACACCCATTAGGTTCCGATGATGTTGTGCTCATCCTTGGGCTTCTCCACCAGTGTCCACACTTCGTTCCTCTCGAAGTTGTGAAGCTCTTCATGCATTGCGTTCACCCAATCCGGGTCTTCAAGAGCTTGTTTTACCTTCAAGGGTTCAATGCTAGAGATGAAAGAATAATGCTCACAAAAATTAGCTAAGCGAGTTTTAGAGCGAGTGATCCTCCCGGTTTGTATGTCACCAAAGATTTGGTTTAGAGGATGGTTCTTGCTCACTCTTGCTCAAACTCGGGGTAGCTTAGGCTTGTTGGATGGTGGAGCTTCTTCTTCATCATCATCATCTCCTTCATCTTCGTTGTTGTTGAAGGTGTCGTTTTCTTGAGGTGGTGGTGAAGGAGGTTGTGGTGGATTTTCATGATGTACTTCCTCCTCTTCATCATCTTGTCGTGTACCGCTTGTGGATGACTCCATGTCGTGTTGAGGTTCACCTTGACGTGAAGTAGGGGCTTCCACTTGAGTTGATGAAGTACTTTCCTTCACCTCCATGGGACGAATCTTGCCGATGGACAAGTCTTGGATAGCTTCCGAAGGGTCCTTATCACCTACATCATTTGGCAATTGTTCGACTTGCGAACCATTAGATTCATCAAACTTCACATCTACCGTCTCTTCAACTTTTCGAGTGAAGTTGTTGTAGACACGGTAAGTGTGAGAGTTCGATCCGTAACCAAGTAGGAATCCTTCATGAGATTTATGTGCAAATTTCGTACGACAATGCTTATCAAGAATGTAGCACTTTGAGCCGAATACCCGAAAGTATCCAACTTGGGGTTTGTTACCGGTGAGTAGCTCGTATGCCGTTTTACCGAGAAGCTTGTGCAAGTAGAGTCGGTTCGTGGCATGGCATGCTGTTTCTACGGCTTCAGCCCAAAAGTGTCTTGGCGTCTTGTATTCGTCAAGCATCGTTCTGGCCATCTCAATAAGCGTTCGGTTCTTCCTCTCAACAACTCCATTTTGTTGAGGCGTGTAAGTAGCTGAGAACTCATGTGAAACACCTTCTTCATCAAGAAAGGTATCTACATGGGTGTTCTTGAACTCCGATCCGTTATCGCTCCGAACCTTCTTGATCTTCACTTCAAACTGATTTTGCGCTTTGCGAGCGAAGTTCTTGAAGATCTTTTGTACCTGCGACTTATCATCAAGAAAGAATACCCACGTAAATCTGGAAAAATCATCAACTATAACTAGACCATAGGAATTTCCACCGAGACTCTTGTAAGCATTGGGACCAAAAAGATCCATGTGAAGTAACTTGAGTGGTCTCCTAGTAGTCATGATATTCTTAACGGGATGACTTCCACCTACTTGCTTTCCAGCTTGACAAGCACTACAAAGTCTATCTTTGTCAAAGATAACATTTTTAACACCAAGTATATGATCACCTTTGATAAGTTTGTCTAGATTACGCATGCCAACATGTCCTAGTCTTCTATGCCAAAGCCAACCTTTAGAAGATTTTGCAATAAGACAAGTACGAGGTTTGGATCTCTTAGTGAAATCGACAATGTATAGATCACCTCTACGGAAACCAGTAAAGACCATTTTATGATTATCTTGACGAAACACTTGGCAATCTACTTTCGTGAATAGCACATTAAAACCAAAGTCGGCAAGTCTAGATACGGAAAGAAGATTGTAACCAAGGGATTCAACAAGCATGACGTTTTGGATAGAGCTATCATGGGATATGGCCACCTTACCAAGACCAAGTACCTTACCCTTGGAGTTGTCTCCAAACGTTACGTACCTTCGCGGTCCATGGTTTGGTGTGATCTCTTCAAACATTTCTCTATCTCCGGTCATATGATCGGTACATCCGCTATCGAGAATCCACTCTTTTCCTCCGGACATGTAATCCTTGAAGTTTACCATGAGACTTAGATTCTTCATGATCTTCTCATACTCGATGTCGAACAACTCATCTTCATCATAGTAGCCATGTTCCACATTGTCATCATCAAGTGGGAAATCCTCGTCACAAGGAACAAGAGATTCGTTAAGGTTGTGATCATGACAATGTTCAAATTTTTGAATTCGAATGGCTTCTATAATGATGATGTTGATAGTTATTACATCTCCTTTAGCACGCATGAGGTCTCTAAGCTCAAATAGATAGTCATCAAACTTGGGATCACTAGGCTTCATTTTGTGAAAGGCAATAGTTTTATGAAGAATTTCATCAAGATTACTTAATGAATAACTTGGATATCGTTTCTCCAAGTCATTCCACAAAGTATAAGAACATTCAAAATTCTTCATTTGATTAAGCACAATTCTAGGCAATCCTCTAACGATAAGATTAACAGTTCTAAGATTGCATAGCATATCAATTTCCTCTTCGTGTGTGGGATGTAAAGGATCAATGGGAGGTACATAAGGGCTCTTAATATAGTTGCTCAATTGAAATTCATTAAACAGCTCAAGCATCAAAGTTTTCCATTGACTATAGTACTCCCCATCAAGAATAGGCACTCTACAACTCAAACTCCCTATACTAGACACATCCATCTTCCTCCACGGTGATAAAACCGAAGCAATGGAGACCAATGCTCTGATACCAATTGATGTATCACTAGAAGAGTGTCTAGAGGGGGGTGAATAGACTACTAGCAGGAATTTAAAACCTAACCTTTTCCCAAGTTAATTGGTTGGCAGATTTTAACAATTATAGCAAGTCTAGCACACCCTACACATGCATGTCAACAAGTATCGCATCGGAAAGTAAAGACATTGCACATGTAGAGAGTTGAGATAGGGAGATCAAACGCATGAGGGACACGAAGATTTTTCCCGTGGTTCCGATAGGTGGTGCTATCGTACGTCCACGTTTATGGAGTCTTCAACCCACGGAGGGTAACGGTCGCGAGAGTCCATGGAGGGCTCCACCCATAAGGGTTCACGAAGTAGCAACCTTGACTATTCCATAACGGCTTCCGTCCACGAAGGACTAGCCTCACTATGGGTAGATCTTCACGAAGTAGGCGATCTCCTTGCCCGTACAAACTTCTTGGTTCAACTCCACAACACGACGTAGGAGGCTCCCAAGCAACACCTAACCAATCTAGGAGGCACCACCCTCCAAAAGGTAATAGGCTCGGTAATGTCGATGAACTCCTTGCTCTTGTGCTTCAAGATGATAGACTCCTCAACACACAATCACTCTCTCACAGATTTGGCTATGGTGGAAGAGATTGATTTGGTGGAAAGCAACTTGGGGAGGCTAGAGATCAAGATTCATATGGATGGAGTGGAATAGCTTGATCTCAACACATGAGTAGGTGGCTCTCTCTCAGAAAATTGGATGGGGCAAGTATGGAATAGTTCTGAGTGCTTCTCTTTCGAGTGGGTGGTGGTGAAGGGGTATATATAGGCATCCCCAAAAATCCAACCGTTACACCTAAAGTGACCAACTCGGTGACACCGATGTGTTAATCTCGGTGGTACCGAAGTGACCAAAAGGCAGTAAATTTTGAATCTCGGTGAGACCGATATATAATTCTCGGTGGTACCAATCAGGTGACCAACGGTCAGATTGCGCAACTCGGTGACGCCGATTCTCGCATCTCGGTGGTACCGATTCTTGACCATGGCTTACCAGAGAGTTGGTCCAGAAACTCGGTGGCGCCGATCCACAATTCTCGGTGGTACCGATTCTTGTGAATGGCTATCCAGAGAGTTGGTCCAGAAACTCGGTGAGACCGACTGGCAAATCTCGATGGTACCGAAGACTGAAAATAGCTAAACAGAGAGTTGGCAACTGAACTCGGTGGCACCGATGCAGAATCGGTTGCACCGACTGGCTAGGGTTTGGCATGGGTCTGTCTGAGTTTGGGAATCGGTGGCACCGAGTGGGAAGTGTTGGTTGCACCGATTTTGGATATATGACTTTGGACAGACTTTTGTGGAAGAGCTTGTGGGTGTTTTTGGTGACTATCTCTTGTGCACGTGGAGCATCTTGTTCACCAATAGTACCTTACCCCCTTTTAATAGTATTGGCTTTCCTATGGACTCAAAGTGATTTCTCACAAAGTAAAATGTAGAGTCCTCTTGCTTGAAGCTTTGCCAATCCATTTCCTTGCATCTTGGGGTATCTCCTCACAATCTCCACAATCCTTTTGCCAACCCTCTCTGTGGACTTTATCTGAAATACACTAGGTAAAAGTATTAGTCCAAGAGACAATGTATGGTGTCATGAATTTTCAAAACCACCAAGGGAGCACATTGTGCTTTCAAGAGTTCATTGCGGAATGGTCGCCAACGCAAGACAAAGAAATCCCAGAAACAGTCCTCCACAGCAAGGAAACACCTCAAGCATGGGTTATGTACTTTGACCGAGATTTTTCGTTGCAAGGCGCCGGTGCCGGAGTACTGCTTGTCGCACCCAGAGGAGAGCACCTCAAGTATGTGATCCAGAAGCATTTCCCCCGGGAGGCATCAACTAACAACACAGCTGAGTACGAAGGGTTGCTTGCCGGACTCCGGATAGCAATTGACCATGGTATCAGGAAATTGATAGTCCGAGGAGACTCACAGCTTGTTGTACGCCAAGTGAACAAGGATTACCAAAGTCCCCTGATAGAAGCATACTTCGATGAAGTGAGGAAGTTGGAGGAGCATTTTGGTGGTCTGTAGATGTAACAGCCCGAGACCGACGCTCCAGAAGATTCCCGTTTTATTCCATTGTCATCGTGCGATTCGTTTGGTTGTCGCATTCATCATCGCATCATTCGCATCATCTGCATAGCATCGGCACTCCGTTGCCGTCATTTTTTCAAAACTTGCATCCGTTCGTAGTTGCCGGTTCTCTCCTGTCAGATTTCGGGCTCCGCAAAACCCTAAGTAGTTCAAACCCAGGGGCATGTGTGAAGATCCCCAACTGCTTCACCCCCACAACGCCCACAACACGATAACCCCGCTCGATGGCGAGGAAGAAGATAGCACACGAGAGTTTACCCAGGTTCGGGCCGCTGCGAAGCGTAAAACCCTACTCCTGCCTTTTGTGGATTGCCTCCAGAGGAGGTTTGTGGATGAACTAGTACAATGGCGTCTTGCCTCGCGGTGTGCTTGCGGGTGGTTGTTCAATCGTCCCCTCTACAGAGCAGCCTAGCCTCTATTTATAGCGGCCCGGGTCCTCTTCCCTTGTCGCAATGGCGGGAAGGAATCCCACAACGGCCAATTTTGAAGAGGGACAGGAGGTACACCCTATCCTGATGAAAGGTGGTCTTCGCCTGCAAAGTAGTCGACGGTGATGCAGAGGTGGGCTCGGTGATGACGTTCGTCCTGCGGGGCTTTGGGTGTTGGTCTTGTTGCACCGAAGTGGAAACCTTTGGGGGCGCTTTGGGAACTCGCGTGCGCCCCTGCCTCCTTTGCACCAAAGGGGAAACTGTCCTCTCTGGCGTGCTGGCGCCCGCCTGGCCTGGCTGGCGTCACCCTTGGCTTCCTGAGGTCGTGCGTTGCATAGGAATCTCCGCCGCTCGGGAGGAGGCCTGGGGAGGCCTGCCTCCCCGCGGGTCTTGACACTGTTTCCCCCGCGAGCTCGGGGCCTCGCGAGGGCCTTGTGTTGAGTGAGGCCACGCCGGGACGTACTTGGTCGCCGAGGTGGGCCACGCCCTGGGCCGCAGGCATGCAAGTCTGGGTACCCTGGTATCCAGAACGCCGACATCTCCGTTTTTGTCGTTGACCATTTCAAGACCAACCACACAAGCACGCGCCCGCGGCATCGATAAAATATTGTTTTTATAAGTGCGTATAAAACTTTCTCAGAATGGATTGAAAGTTGGCACGCGGTCTTAATATAGTGTAGGTGGACCGTCTGCCAAATTTCGTCGCATCCGGAGGTCGTTTGATACCCCAACCGTTAAACCTATAGCGGCACTATAGCCGGTCAAATCGTCGGACGTTTTTCGGTTTTTAAAAAACTATTGCCGGGCTGCCCGCACCTTCCCTCTCTTCTCATGCCTAGCCCCTCTGCATAGTGCACAAACCCCTCATGCATTCCTAAAAACTCCCACGGACCCGAACCCGGCGGTCGCGACCAGTGGGTCCGGATCAAACCCGAGATACCACAAACCTTTGTTGTTTCTTCATTAGACTCCCCTAACCTATTATTCTTAACCGTCCGATCTAAATCAGAGGGTCCAAATAATACTAAACCTAGCCCACTTGCTATATATAGTCCCCTGGTTCATTTTGGACAACCCTAAAATTCCTCACCTTGTCCCATCGTCCCCGCCGCCGCAATTTTTCCCACCTTGGGATCTCCTCGCAGCCAGCCACCCACAGCCATCCCCCTCATCTATTTCATCACCGAGCCAACCATCATCCAGCATCGATCCACCCAGCCCTCTGCTGGATTTCAGCCATCGGCCAATCTCTCATGCCCAATCCATCCCGCAGCCACTCAATCCAAGTGCTGACCTCCCTTCCTCCTAGCTCCATGCCCGTGTCTGCCTCCTCTCGATCTGCCCAATGTCTCAGTAGCTGCAGCCAACGCATGTGGGAGGAGATCTCCGGCCTGAGCCTCTCGTCACCAGCGCCGCGCCAGCAGCAGTAGCAGCCCTGCATGTCGACGAGCCCCTCGCCTCCTCCTTCTTCCTTCCTCTTCTCTCTGTTTCACAACATCTCAGCTCTCTCTCTGTTCCAGCATAGCCATGGCGCCATCCAGCCGAGGCTCCGCCACCGGTTCAGGCTCCCGCTGCCGAGAATGGATGCGCCCCGACCCAGTCCGCCCGTTTGCTGCCCAAGACCTCACCTGCATCCCGCCTCGCCCCTCGTCAGCAAGCTGCTGCCCCGCCTTTGCTTTGCTCCCTGCGCTCGTGGGAGGCAACGAGCGCTTGCCTCCGTCGCGTGGGTGGGCTGGGACGACTGGGCCAGCCGCGACCTGCCTTGCGTGCACTACCCCAGCTGCAACCGCGTCCCCGAGCCAGCCCAACACGCCGCCGGCCCCTTGTTCCCCGCTGTAAGCAGTCCCGCCATGGCCAAAAGCTTCGTATTTTTCTTCTTAGATCCGTTCTGGTTGTATTGGTTATTTAGAGTTGGCACTATATTTTTACGCGAGCACATTAGTAGACCAGTTGGCCAGAGCGGCCAACCTCCAAGCTGGAGGTCCCTGGTTCGAGTCCACGTGAGCCCCGTTTTTTTTATTGCCTTGTTTTCACACGACATACACATCTTCACACTGCTGTGTGACTCTGATATGTTCGCTGAATCCTTTGCAACCTCACAAACAGAGAGCAGGGCAGCTGGTTAGTGTAGCTAGCTTCCAGCCGGGGGATCCTGGGTTCAAGTCCCCTTTTTCACGTATTTGTTTTGTTGTTTTCTCTTTTTCATATTCATATAGAAGCTGCCCAGGTTTTTTTTCAGGATTTTACTGCATTTAGTAAAATTCGTGTAAAATCAATCTTTCATCCTACAAAACATGTTATATATGAATTGCGCTCAGAATTTGATCTACTTTCTGTTAGTGTAATTTTCATCAATGTTTAAAATTGTTTAGCCATTGTTTTGCCTAGTTGTAGTGCATGTAAAATTGTTAAGGGTTATTGGCGTTAAAATAAAACTTTGGATGATGACAACTCATGAACCGTGCCTCGGATTGAAGCACTTTAAATATGAAACTTGAATAAAATTTTGTGTACATTCACGATATCCATCTCTCACATGTGTTAAAAAATGTTTAATCTTGCGGTTTGATTAAATTCACACAAATGCCATGTTAAAACGGTTTGACTCATAACTATATATCCGTAGCTCCGATTAAAAATGTTCCACATATGTAATTTGATTAGAAAAATGTGTAGAATAACATGGTGGCATTTATTTTGCTGTTTAAAAAATATAAAATATGGTTAGTACAGATCTGGACCAAATTCATAATGTGCATATGAGGTCGTTTTGGAAATGCTACACGTTGCTTCCGGCCTCATTTAAAATGCTAGATGATGTAGTTGTGTATGCTTCACCTCTTGTCATGTTTAAAAATATTTAACATTGTTGTGTACCTAAACGGGAGTGAACTAAGTAATTCAAATATGGAGTTTCGTCAATATACAACTCGTTGCATATTGAGCTTCAATTAATGTGTAGAAATTGATTGTTGTGCTTGCCATGTCATGCATAACATGCATCATATTTGAAGTGCATCATGTCATGCATATGTTGTGGTGTTGTTCATGTGTTGATTGTTGTTTTCAGATTGATTCTTCTCGATAGAGTTCCGAAAGCGTTCGGAGTGTGAGGATTCGTTCGACTACGTTGGTTCGTCTTCTTCATGGACTCGTTCTTCTTCCAAGCGGGATCTCAGGCAAGATGATCATTTCCCTGTATACCATTATTATCATTGCCATGCTAGTTGTCTCGTTTCTATTGCTGTCTCGCTACCAACCACCTGTTTGTCAAGCCTCCCAAATGCCATGATAAGCCTCTAACCCTCCACACCCCAGCAAACCACTGTTTGGCTATGTTACCGCTTGCTCAGCCCTTCTTATAGCGTTGCTAGTTGCAGGTGCAAGCTCTTTCCATGTGCAACATGGATGTTTTTGATATATCACAATATTATTGCTATTTAATTTAATGCACATATATACTTGGTAAAGGGTGGAAGGCTTGGCCTTTTGCTCGGTGTTTTGTTCCACTCTTGCCGCCCTAGTTACTTGTGTATCGGTCTTATGTTCCATAATTGAGCGCTCCTAACATGCTCGGGGTTGTTATGGGGACCCCTTGATTTTCGTTTTAGGATAAAACTTGTCTGGCAAGGCCCAACATTGGTACTACATTTTCCTAATAACTAATAAACCTGCATAGGGAGTAATTAACCCGAGGATCTTTAATCAACAACCCGGGCCAGTGCTCCTCATGAGTGTTGGTCCAACCTGTCAACCGCCGGTGGCCGCCAAGGGCAACTCTGCGATTGGCCTACCGAAAGTTTGGACAATCCGTCGTGTCCTGAGAACGAGATACGCGGCTCCTATCGGGATCGTCGACACGCCGGGCGGCCTTGCTGGATTTGTTTTACCTTTCTCGAACGTCTTGTGCGAGGAATTCCGATACTTTGTGCTATCTCGAGGTTGAGGTTTTCCAATGGAATTTCCTAGGAAATCACGGGATTCGTAGTCGAGGTTATTCCCGCGGCGTGTGGTTAGTTTGTGATGAGTTGGAGCACCCCTGCAGGGTTAAATCTTTCGGAAAGCCGTGCCCGCGGTTACGTGGCAACTTGGAAACTTTGTTTAACACCCGGTCATAGCAAACTTGAAGTAAACCCAAATAAAATACACCAACCGGGTGCGTAACCATGACTGTCTCTTCTCGTGAGTCCTTATCCGAGAGAGAACACGGTGAGGTTATGTTTGTTCGTAAGTAGGTGTTCAGGATCTCTTAGAGATCATTACTAGTTCATGTTCGTTATTCGACAATCATCCCCCTTTATTCTTGTACTCGTAAGTTAGCCACTCAAATAAATGCTTAGTCGCTTGCTGCAGCCTCACCACTAAACCATACCTTACCCATTAAGCTTTGCTAGTCTTGATACCCTTGGAACTGAGATTGCTGAGTCCCTGTGGCTCACAGATTACTACAACAACAGTTGCGGGTACAGGTAATGCGATGCTTTGACATGAGAGCGTTGCTTGTTTGATTTGGAGTTCTTCTTCTTCATCGATCTAGGATGGGTTCCAGGCGGCAGCCTGGGATAGCAAGGATGGATGTCGTTTTATCGTTTGTTTTTCGTCCGTAGTCGGACCCTGCTCTTCTGTATGATGTTTGGATATGTTGTTGTATTGATGTGATATTGATGTAGCTTGTGGCGAGTGTAAGCCAATTCCATATACTCATCTCTTCTTTACATGTACTTGTAATGATATCCATTCTTGCAAAACGACGAGATGCGCTTTTATCCCTGTCGAGGCCCTCGTGCCAAAATAAGGATAGGATTGCATCTTGGGCGTGACAAGTTGGTATCAGAGCCTGTACCGACCTAGGAGCCCCCTTGATTGATCGAACTTTGGCCGAGTCGAGTCTAGTGAAAAACTATTTTGAGTCTAGTTATATATCGAAGAGTAGGTTTCTTTTACTCCTCTTCTATGCTCTGGTGAGGTATTCGACTTAGGAATTTTGATTCTACTCCTTTTCTCGCTCAAATTTTTTTAGGATCACGCAGGTATTTTTGGAAACTATATGATGCCGATGTGAAGGAATTCTGTCTTGGTGCCTCCTGTTATCGAGGAGTAGAGCTCCGAGGGATTTTTGCACATCGTTATCGTTCAGTTTCCTTAGTATCTCAGGACGGAGGATATTCGAAATTGCTTCAATACTAGTAGTGGCGAGAGGAGTCCGGCATCCCTAGTACTAGTGGAGAGCGTTCGGATGTACTGCCATACTTAGTATTGTTGTGATTATGAGTGTCTGAGGTAGACGAGTTTGCGGAGTTTCTTGGATTATGGTGTGGAAGGTTGCGGGTGCAGTTGTAGCTGATTACCTTGGGTACGTTCCTGGGTCCGCAACCCGAATCGCATAAACAAGAAAGACTTCGGAAATTCTTAGGTGGGAATTCAAGTAGTTACCTAGGATTATCCTCCCAACAAATGCATGGCGGGTTATGTATTTGTTTCCGGCTTAATTCGCAAGCCTCATCCTTTGTTTTGTTGGAGTATGGTAATTCGAGTTGCTTCGATGTCAAGTGGTGATTTCATATCTTTTTCAAATGGTGTTCTCATATTTCTATGTGAATGCTAATCCTTTTGATCGACCGGAGTTGTCATGAAATTCTTTTCAACCGGTGTGCTTCTCTTCAAGATAATTCATTCATCTCTAATATTGGCAAGATCAATCCTCTTATTTATTTCCGGAGTTCGTCTCATCTGTTTCAAGTTGTCTTTGTTTTTCCCCACCCTCCCGCCCTTTTTCTTCATCTGTTAAATTCTCATCCCAGTGCCTTTTCCATTAATGTCATGCTTCCGCTATCTTTTCTTCCGTATAGTATCCGGTGATTCATCTGAAGATGCTCAAGTGCTCAAGTCCATCATTTCTTCGTGTTCATCCTTGTTTTCTTTCCGGGGTGTTCAATTCAAGCTCTCGGCGTTTATCATATCATTCGTCATCCGTAGAATGCTCTCCCATGTTGGGAATTCTTGCCCAAGCCTCTCTTGTTTAGTCATCTCTCTTTGTTCTATCCGGAGTGGCAAGATATCTCAGAAGTTTCGTGAGTTCATTCAAAATCTTTTCAATTATTTCGAGGTTCTCACCTCATCAAGTTTTCAATTTGTACCGGTGCAATCTCTCTTTCTAAGCAATCGTTTCAACGGTGATCTCTTCGAGTGGGCTCATAACCCACAGGTTTGTCCCCAGGATCTTACCTGGCTCTTCTAATCTTTTCCGGAGATGTCCTCAAGTTCTTTTCAAATATGACGTAAGAATGATTCTCATCAGTCATATTTCTTTCCCAAGATCGCTTCAAATTATTTCATCATTGGCTCAACCTTTCCTCGTTCATTGTTCCGGAGTGTCTCAATAATTCATGGTGCGGTTTCTCGTCATCATTCTCAGCGTTGAAGACCGAAGGAGAGTTTCTCTTAAATCTTGTCCGTTCTTCTGAAGACTTGTCTTGTCAGCTTGTTGCTACCATCTTAAATTGTTTTCGGTCCTGAGTAATTCTTTCCATATCTATCTGGAGCATTTCAGAATTATTGTCATTTCTCGATCCTCCGAAGGTCATCATTTCAGAAGATTTCTTCGTTCTCAGCTTTCAGCTTTCGTTCTCAAATTCTTCTCAATTGTTGTCTCTTCGTTCGTCTCTCAATTATTCCAGTGTTTTGTTGAAGACTTCTTTCAGTTTGTGCTCTATATTTCTCTCTTCAATCTTTTCAAGAAGAATAAGTGGTATGCCAAATCCGTTGCTTGTCAACAATTTAACTTGATGAAGGATAAGCATAACACAATCCTTATTCTTGTTCATCAAGGTGTTTTCTATCCTTCTGCCGGAGTTGTTCAGAATATCAAATTCTTGGTTCTAAGTATTTCATCTTTTCTTTTTCGGAGTCCCAAGTTGTGTCAAGTATCTCTTCGTGAAGTTCCATCTAAATCTTTGCAAGGCCATAGTCTTATTCTTTTCAACCTTCATTTTGTTTGATCATCCTTTTGCTCGGAGGTTCTTCATGGTGGTGCGTTAAGGATTCAATTCTTTCTTGAAGTTTTCGTCAATATTCTTATTGGAGGATCTCAAGTATCATTCGTCTTGTATTCAGAAGTGTAATTCATTCTCTCTTATCTTTTGAGATGGTGTTATAGCATTCTTGATTCATGAGGAGTCTCGAAGAGAATTTGTTTCAAGAATGAGATATTTAAACCCATCATTTCTTTCTTGGAGTTATGTTGGATTGGATTTCACCTAAAGCTTTTCCTATGGGTTGTTGCTATCATGGTACTTATCAATGATCCAAGTTCTCAATGTATCCTCTTGGTGATAGAAGTTTTCATCTCCTTATTGATCTCAATCAAAGAAGTTGTTCTGTTTGTGGCCGGTTGTCACCTCATAATCTGAGATGGTTTCCATAAGCCCACAACAAGCTTATTATTTTTCGTTCTTGATTTTACAACAACTCTATTCAATCTCCCCTTGGTAAGGATGATTTTCAATTCAATTGGGATAGAAGTTGTCATTTTATTTCTGTTCTTTTCATTCCAAGTATCTAGCTTCTATTCTCTTATTCCGGAGGCTTCGTGATGTTGCTCTATTCATCCCATCATCTCGGTTGGTCCAGATCATGTTCCTTCTTTGCTTATTCATTTAACCAGAGTGTTGTGTCCTATCTTCAAGTTCTTTCCATCTAATCAAGTTTTGTCTCTTTCTACCGAAGTGCTGCCCAAATTTCTAGTGAATTCTTTATTGTTTCTCACGTGATTCTTCATATCCTTGCAACCTTCAAGTTTCGTTGGTTACTCATTTGTCAAAGAAGCAACTAAGTTTTACCTCTTCCTATCCTCTTCCTCTTCCCCTTTTCATTCTAAGATCTCGGGGCGAGATCTGTTGTAAGTGGAGGAGAGTTGTAACAGCCCGAGACCGACGCTCCAGAAGATTCCCGTTTTATTCCATTGTCATCGTGCGATTCGTTTGGTTGTCGCATTCATCATCGCATCATTCACATCATCTGCATAGCATCGGCACTTCGTTTACATCATTTTTTCAAAACTTGCATCCGTACGTAGTTGCCGGTTCTCTCCGTTTTTGTCGTTGACCGTTTCAAGACCAACCACACACGCACGCGCCCGCGACATCGATAAAATATTGTTTTTATAAGTGCGTATAAAACTTTCTCGGAATGGATTGAAAGTTGGCACGCGGTCTTAATATAGTGTAGGTGGACTGTCTGCCAAATTTCGTCGCATCCGGAGGTCGTTTGATACCCCAACCGTTAAACCTATAGCGGCACTATAGCCGGTCAAATCGTCGGACGTTTTTCGGTTTTAAAAAAACTGTTGCCGGGATGCCCGCACCTTCCCTCTCTTCTCATGCCTAGCCCCTCTGCACAGTGCACAAACCCCTCATGCGTGCCTGAAAACTCCCGTGGACCCGAACCCGGCGGTCGCGACCAGTGGGTCCGGATCAAACCCGAGATACCCCAAACCTTTGCCGTTTCTTCATTAGACTCCCCTAACCAATTATTCTTAACCGTTCGATCTAAATTGAAGAGTCCAAATGATCCTAAACCTAGCCCACTTGCTATATATAGTCCCCCTAGTTCATTTTGGACAACCCTAAAATTCCTCACCTTGTCCCATCGTCCCCGCCGCCGCAAATTTTCCCACCTTGGGATCTCCTCGCAGCCAACCACCCACAGCCATCCCCCTCATCGATTTCATCACCGAGCCAACCATCATCCAGCATCGATCCACCCAGCCCTCTGCTGGATTTCAGCCATCGGCCAATCTCTCATGCCCAATCCATCCCGCAGCCACTCAATCCAAGCGCTGACCTCCCTTCCTCCTAGCTCCATGCCCGCGTCTGCCTCCTCTCGATCTTCCCAACGTCTCAGTAGCTGCAGCTAACACATGGGGGAGGAGATCTCCGGCCTGAGCCTCTCGTCACCAGCACAGCGCCAACAGCAGTAGCAGCCCTGCAGGTCGACAAGCCCCTCGCATCCTCCTTCCTACCTCTTCTCTCTGTTTCACAACATCTCAGCTCTCTCTCTGTTCCAGCATAGCCATGGCGCCATCCACCCGAGGCTCCGCCACCGGTTCGAGCTCCCGCTGCCGAGAATGGATGCGCCCCGACCTAGTCCGCCAGTTTGCTGCCCAAGACCTCACCTGCATCCCGCCTCGCCCCTCGTCAGCAAGCTGCTGCCCCGCCTTTGCTCTGCTCCCTGCGCTCGTGGGAGGCAACGGACGCTTGCCTCCGTCGCGTGGGTGGGCTGGGACGACTGGGCCAGCCGCGACCTGCCTTGCGTGCGCTACCCCAGCTGCAACCGCGTCCCCGAGCCAGCCCAACACACCGCCGGCCCCTTGTTCCCCGCTGTAAGCAGTCCCGCCATGGCCAAAAGCTTCGTATTTTTCTTCTTAGATCCGTTCTGGTTGTATTGGTTATTTAGAGTTGGCACTATATTTTTATGCGAGCACATTAGTAGACCAGTTGGCCAGAGCGGCCAACCTCCAAGCTAGAGGTCCCTGGTTCGAGTCCACGTGAGCCCCGTTTTTTTATTGCCTTGTTTTCACACGACATACACATCTGCACCCTGCTGTGTGACTCTGTTATGTTCGCTGAATCCTGTGCAACCTCACAAACAGAGAGTAGGGCAGCTTGTTAGTGTAGCTAGCTTCCAACCTGGGGATCCTGGGTTCAAGTCCCCTTTTTCACGTATTTGTTTTGTTGTTTTCTCTTTTTCATATTCATATAGAAGCTGCCCAGGTTTTTTTTACTAGGATTTTACTGCATTTAGTAAAATTCGTATAAAATTAATCTTTCATCCTATAAAACATGTTATATATGAATTGCGCTCAGAATTTGATCTACTTTCTGTTAGTTTAATTTTCATCAATGTTTAAAATTGTTTTGCCATTGTTTTGCCTAGTTGTAGTGCATGTAAAATTGTTAAGGGTTATTGGCGTTAAAATAAAGCTTTGGATGATGACAACGCATGAACCGTGCCTCGGATTGAAGCACTTTATATATGAAACTTGATTAAAATTTTGTGTAGATTCATGATTTCTATCTCTCACATGTGTTAAAAAAATGTTTAATCTCGCGGTTTGATTAAATTCACACAAATGCCATGTTAAAACGGTTTGACTCATAACTATATATCCGTAGCTCCGATTAAAAATGTTCCACATATGTAATTTGATTAGAAAAATGTGTAGAATAACATGGTGGCATTTATTTTGCTGTTTAATAAATATAAAATATGGTTAGTACAGATCTGGACCAAATTCATAATGTGCATAAGAGGTCGTTTTGGAAATGCTACACGTTGCTTCCGGCCTCATTTAAAATGCCTAGATGATGTAGTTGTGTATGCTTCACCTCTTGCCATGTTTAACAACATTTAACATTGTTGTGTACCTAAACGGGAGTGAACTAAGTAATCCAAATATGGAGTTTCGTCAATATGCAACTCGTTGCATATTGAGCTTCACTTAATGTGTAGAAGTTGATTGTTGTGCTTGTCATGTCATGCGAACATGCATCATATTTGAAGTGCATCATGTCATGCATATGTTGTGGTGTTGTTCATGTATTGATTGTTGTTTTCGGATTGCTTCTTCTCGATAGAGTTCCGAAAGCGTTCGGAGTGTGAGGATTCGTTCGACTACGTTGGTTCGTCTTCTTCATGGACTCGTTCTTCTTCCAAGCGGGATCTCAGGCAAGATGATCATTTCCCTGGATACCATTATTATCATTGCCATGCTAGTTGTCTCGTTTCTATTGCTGTCTCGCTACCTATCACCTGTTTGTCAAGCCTCCCAAATGCCATGATAAGCCTCTAACCCTCCACACCCCAGCAAACCACTGTTTGGCTATGTTACCGCTTGCTCAGCCCTTCTTATAGCGTTGCTAGTTGCAGGTGCAAGCTCTTTCCATGTGCAACATGGATGTTTTTGATATATCACAATATTATTGCTATTTAATTTAATGCACATATATACTTGGTAAAGGGTGGAAGGCTTGGCCTTTTGCTCGGTGTTTTGTTCCACTCTTGCCGCCCTTGTTACTTGTGTATCGGTCTTATGTTCCATAATTGAGTGCTCCTAACATGCTCGGGGTTGTTATGGGGACCCCTTGATTTTCGTTTTAGGATAAAACTTGTCTGGCAAGGCCCAACATTGGTACTACATTTGCCTAATAACTAATAAACCTGCATAGGGAGTAATTAACCCGAGGATCTTTAATCAACAACCCGGGCCAGTGCTCTTTATGAGTGTTGGTCCAACCTGTCAACCGCCGGTGGCCGCCAGGGGCAACTCTGTGATTGGCCTACCGGAAGTTTGGACAATCCGTCGTGTCCTGACAACGAGATACGCGGCTCCTATCGGGATCGTCGACACGCCGGGCGGCCTTGCTAGATTTGTTTTACCTTTCTCGAACGTCTTGTGCGAGGAATTCCGATACTTTGGGCTATCTCGAGGTTGAGGTTTTCCAATGGAATGTCTTAGGAAATCACGGGATTCGTGTGTCGGCGTTCTGGATACCAGGGTACCCAGACTTGCCTGCCTGCGGCTCAAGGCGTGGCCCACCTCGACAACCAAGTACGGCCCAGCACAGCCATGCCCAACACAAGGCCCTCGCGAGGCCCCCGAGCTCGCGAGGGAAGCAGCGTCACGACCCGCGAGGAGGCATGCCTCCCCAGGGCTCCTCCCGAGCGGCGGAGTTCTCTATGCAACGCTAGGGCTCAGGAGGATCAGGGTGACGATAGTCGAGCCATGCGGGCGCCAGCGCGCCAGAGGGGACAGTTTCCTCTTTGGTGCAAAGGAGACAGGGACGCACGCGGGTTCCCAAAGCGCCCCCAAAGGTTTCCACTTCGGTGCAACAAGACCAAGACCCCAAGCCCCGCAGGACGGACGTCATCCCTGAACCCACCACTGCATCACCGTCGACTACTTTGCAGGCGAAGACCACCTTTCGTCAGGATAGGGTGTACCTCCTGCCCCCCTTCGAATTTGGCCGTTGTGGGATCCCTTCCCGCCATTGCGATAAGGGAAGAGGACCCGGGCCGATATAAATAGAGGCTAGGTAGCCCGGTAGGAAGGAGAGCAATCACCCCGCAAACACACCGCTGTACTAGTTCATCCACAAACCTCCTCGCGAGGCAATCCACCAAAAGCAGGAGTAGGGTTTTACGCTTCGCAGCGGCCCGAACCTGGGTAGACTCTTGTGTGCCATCGTCTTCCTCGCCATCGAGCGGGGGTATTGTGTTGTGAGCTTGGAGGGGGCGAAGCTGTTGGGGAATCTTCGCACACGCCCCTGGGTTCGAATTCCTTAGGGTTTTGCGGAGCCCGAAATCCGACATTTGGCGCGCCAGGTAGAGGGCGTGTCGAAGTCTTTAGCAAGCTTCGCTTCTTCTTCGCCCCGTCGTGTCGATGGCCGATGCAACCCCTAAGGCAGGGCAACCCACGGTGCGCGGCGGCGCCCCGACTCGCAGGGTCGGCCCGACGGTCGCTTGCATCCTCGGCGGATCACAGGCACCCGCCTCCAAGCGCCAGGTCAAGCGGTTCCTCCGCCAGGCAGGCACGACCAGTTCGAGACTCCGTCGCACCGAGTGTGGCCAGAGACCGACACCACCTTCGGCCCCGACGACCACCCCAAAACAACGGCCGCCATCGGTGCGCTCCCCATGCTGTGCACGCCAACCATAAACAGGGTGGCGGTCACCAGAACCCTCATAGACGGCGGGGCCGGCCTCAACGTCCTCTCCGTGGAGACCTTCAACGCACTACAGGTGCCTCAAGGTCAGCTCGCACCTTCAAAGCCCTTCTCCGGGGTGGCTGGGGGCTCCGTCGCCTCCTTGGGGCGGGTGCGCCCCCCCGTCACCTTCGGCACCCGCTCCAACTACCGCACCGAGCAGATCGATTTCGACGTCGCCCACATCCACCTCCCTTACAACGCGATACTTGGCTACCCCGCCCTCGCCCAGTTCATGGCGGCAACGCACCCGGGCTACAACGTCATCAAGATGCCTGGGAGCGACGGCATCCTCTCCGTCGCCGAAGACACCAAGGACGCGGTCCACGCACTCAAGCTCGCCTACAAAGCTGCAGCCGCGGCGCGCCCCAACGCAGGCGGCGCCGCGCAGGCCTCGAAGGGCGTTGAGGACGTCGCTAACGTCGCGCAGACGAAGAAGAAGCAACTGTTCTCTCAGAACCGGGCTGAGACAAAGCAAGTGCCCATGGGCGACGAGAATCCTGGCCTCACCTTCACCATCGGCGCCGGCCTGCCTCAGGAGCAAGAGGAGGCGTTGATAGCCTTCCTCCGCGCGAACAAAGATGCGTTCGCATGGAACGCCTCTGACCTGGTGGGAGTACCGAGGGATGTGATCGAGCACCATCTCATGGTATGTCCCAACGAGCGACCGGTGAAGCAAAAGGCGAGGAGGCAGGCTCAAGAGAAGCAGGCGTTCATTGCCCAGGAGGTCGGCAAACTGAAAGAGGCAGGGGTCATCCGAGAGGCGCAGTACCCAGAATGGCTTGCCAATCCAGTAGTCGTCCCGAAGAAGTGCGGGAAGGAGCGCCTGTGCGTCGACTTCACGAACCTCAACAAGGCCTGCCCTCAGGACCCATTCCCGCTGCCGCGCATCGACCAGATCATGGACTCCACCGCCGAATGCGACCTCCTGTGCTTCCTGGACGCCTTCTCGGGCTACCACCAGATCAAGATGGCGGTGGAGGATGTCGAGAAGACAGCCTTCCTCACCACGTGCGGAGTGTTCTGCTACACGTGCATGCCCTTCGGGCTGCGGAACGCGGGCTCGACCTTCCAACGGCTGATGCACATCACCCTGGGGCCACAGCTCGGGAGGAACGCGGAAGCCTACATCGATGACATCGTGGTCAAGTCGCGAGAAGCCAAGACCTCGGTCGAGGATCTGGAGGAGACCTTCGCCAGCTTGAGGCGGGTGAACCTGAAGCTCAACCCCGAGAAGTGTGTCTTTGGGGTCCCATCGGGTAAGCTGCTCGGTTTCTTGGTGTCGCACCGGGGGATCGAGGCGAACCTTGAGAAGGTCAAGGCCATAAGCAAGATGAGCCCACCTCAGACACTCAAGGAAATGCAGAAGCTGGCGGGCTGCATGACCTCCTTGGGCCGTTCTTTAAGCTCATGAAGAGGAAGGGCCCCTTCGAGTGGACTCCAGAGGCAGACGCGGCATTCGAGGACCTCAAGCGGTACCTCATGAGCCCACCAGTGATGGTGGCACCTCACCCTCGGGAGCCCCTGGTGCTGTACCTGGCCGCCACCCCACACTTCGCAAGTGCTACGCTTGTGGCTGTTAGGGAGGAGCTTGCTCACGAGCGCGTTCCGCCTTCGGGCACGAACGGACCCCCAGGCGGGGGGCAGAGCGACTTGTCCAACACCAAGAAACCTCCATCCCCTCAAGACAACGCTCCCGAGGCCCCAGCTGCCCCGGCCACCCCCGAGGCACCCGAGCCTCAAGAGCCCGCAGAAGAGAGAGGCGGTGCCGAGGGCCTCTCTCTCGTCGAACGACCGGTGTACTACGTGAGTACCGTGTTGCGGCACGCGCGCTCACGCTACCCTATGCAACAAAAGCTCTTGCTTGCACTCCTCGTCGCCTCAAGGAAGCTGCGCCATTACTTCCAGGGGCATCCCATCAGGGTCGTCTCCGCGTACCCCTTGGAGAAGGTCCTGCGCAACCCCAACGCGGCAGGAAGGGTGGCAGAATGGAACATCGAGCTGCAAGCCTTCAATATAGAGTTCAACATGACCAGGGTCATCAAGGGAGCGACCCTGGTGGACTTCATAGCCGAATGGACAGACGCTCCCGACCGGGGGCTGGGCGAGGGCCAGTCCCTCACCCCCAGTGACGAGGCGCCTGAAGGCTGGATCATGCACTTCGATGGGGCCTTCGCGCGCAGGGGAGCAGGGGCCGGAGTAGTGCTCATCTCCCCGACCGGGGACAAGCTCTACTACGCAGTGCAACTCTGTTTCCAGCATGGAGAAAAAGTCTCCAACAACATCTCAGAGTACGAAGGCCTAATCGCCGGCCTCCGGGCCGCGGCCGCCTTGGGGATTCAACGCCTCACCATCAAGTGTGACTCTCAGCTCCTCGTCAACTTCTCCAACAAGGAGTACACGCCCAAGGACGAGGACATGGAGGCATACTTGGCGGAGGTACGTAAGATTGAGAAACGTTTCCAGGGCTTGGAGTTGCAGCACATCCTGCGCGGCGCGAACAAGGAGGCCGACGACATCGCCAAGAGGGCATCGCGCCGGGAGCCTCAAGAGCCGGGCGTCTTCGAGGAGCGGCTCTTCAAGCCTTCCGTGACGCCACCAACTGAGGATCAGGCATCGCGGAATGAAGAGTTGCCCCCAGCACCACCCTCAGGAGCTCCAACTTGTGGTCTAGCCTCAGGAGCCCGGTTGCTCCTGGCGGTGGAGCCCCAAGTCGACGACTGGACATAGGAATTCAAAGCATACCAGCTTCATGGCACGTTGCCCGAAAAAGAAGAAGACGCGGAGCGTGTGGAACGACAGGCCATGGCTTATTGCCTTCGAGACGGCGAGCTATACCGCAGGCGCCCGAACGACGTCGCGTTGCGGTGCATATCCAAGGAGCAAGGGTGCGAGCTGCTGGCTGACATCCATGGGGGAGACTGCGGGCATCACTCCTCGTCGCACACCCTCGTAGGGAAGGCATTTTGCACTGGCTTCTACTGGCCCTCGGCGCTCAACGACGCCACCGAGCTGGTCCGGTCTTGCGAGGCCTGTCAGTTCCACGCCAAGCAAATTCATCAGCCTGCGCAAGACCTCCAGACCATCCCGCTCTCCTGGCCCTTCGCGGTCTGGGGGCTAGATATACTGGGGCCCTTCCCGCGAGCAGCAGGCGGATACCGCTACCTCTACGTTGCCATCGACAAGTTCACCAAGTGGGCGGAGGTGGAGCCCGTCCGTACCATCCCCGCCGGATCAGCCGTCAAGTTCATCAAGGGCATCGTGAGCCGCTTCGGCGTCCCCAACCGCATCATCACAGACAACGGTTCGCAGTTCACAAGTAACCTTTTCAGGACCTATTGCGCTAACCTTGGAACGCAGATATGCCACGCCTCGGTGGCACACCCCCGAAGCAACGGTCAGGCAGAGCGCGCCAATGCGGAGGTCCTACCGGGCCTCAAGGCAAGGAGCTTCAAGAAGAAGCTTGAGGCCTGCGGCAAGGGTTGGATCGATGAGCTTCAGTCCGTGTTGTGGTCTAGCCGCACCACCGCGACTAAGCCCACCGGCGAGACCCCGTTCTTCCTTGTCTACGGAGCCAAAGCCGTCCTCCCGCACGAAGTCAAGCACCGTTCCCCGCGGGTTTTGGCATTTGACGAGGAGCGTCAGGATGACTCGCGGGGGACGAACCTCGTGCTCGGGGAGGAGGCCCGGCGTCGAGCCTCGCTCCGAGCTGCTAGGTACCAGCAGGCGCTGCGGCGCTACAATTGCCGCAACATTCGCTCCAGGACCCTCAAAGTTGGAGACCTCGTCCTAAGGCGGGTCCTCTCCAGGGAAGGCCTGCACAAGCTCTCGCCCATGTGGGAGGGCCCGTTCAAGGTCGCCCGCGTCTCCAGACCTGGCGCCGTGCGTCTGGAGACTCAAGACAGCATTCCCATCCAGAATGCCTGGAACATCCAGCACCTTCGCAGATTGTACCCGTGACACTCTCACGTAATAATGAGTGGGCTGTATACGCCCGGAGCCCCCTGAGGACGCGGACGGGTTCCCTCCCACGCCCAAGTGGAAGCCCCATGCTCCGCGCTGGAGGACAACACTGCCCTCCAATGGCTATGCCCACGCAACGTGGATGCCCTATGTTCCACGCTAGGGGAAGACGAAGACTAGCCTAGGTGCCGGATGCGGCTTTTCTCTGCCTTTCTTGTGTTCGAATTTGCCTTTTCCTAGAAAGAAGTCTAAGGCTTTTTATTAACTCTGTCTAAAAGAAAAGGGGGGGGGGGATTTTTCTTCTTGCAGTTCTCTCTCTCTTGAAATTTCTTTCTTCGGGATAACGCCTGCCAGCCTCTCCCTCTCGCGCCCCACGAGCGGGGGCTACTATTGGCACGGTGCGCACACCTCACCAAGGCCTCGACGTCCTGGTCCCCACGTGGCCTTGGCGTCCTGGTCCTCGCGTGGCGCTCTCGAGCAAGATAGCAGGCGCGCGGCGTCTCACCCTCGCTCGGGGGCTCCGCCACGGCTTGGTGCGCTGTCTTAAAAACCCTGGAGGCTCACGCTCCCTGGGGACAGGAACCGGCAGAAAGGGTTGGTCGCCACTTGAACGTCAAGGGAGGCTCCTGAGCACTGCGCCTCAGGAGCCTCACCGATCGCATGGCTACTCGCTCGCCATTGGTCTCGTCCTGGTGATCCGGACCGCCCCAGTGGCGATCGAGGCCCTGCCCTCTTTGGTCTCGTCCTGGCGATCCGGATGGCCCCAACGGGGGTGGAGCATGCACGGGATCGGGCTCCGCCGACGTAGAGTGCCGCTTGAGCGTCAAAGGGGGCTCCTGAGCATTGCGCCTCGGGAGCCTCACCGACCGCGTGGCTACTCGCTCGCCATTGGTCTCGTCCTGGTGATCCGGACGGCCCCAGTGGCGATCGAGGCCCCGCCTTCTTTGGTCTCGTCCTGGCGATCCGGACGGCCCCAACGGAGGTGGGGCAAGCACGGGATCGGGCCCTGCAGACGTAGAGCGCCGGAAGGGGCTCCCCCCAAGTAGCCTCATTCGCAGGAAAGAAAAACCTCCCCAAGCTCTCCAAGCGCTATCAGCTCGCGGGACGCCACTGCTAAACCTCGCGACGAAGAGGCCTACCACGGACGCATCAAGCTAAGCACTCTAGCTACAATCGGAGGGAGGCCTCAGTTAACAATAACACAACGACCACAACGCGTAACGAAAGTGCTAATAAGAGGGCGCAAGGGCCAGGGTTCATGATACACCCGAAAGGATCCCCCATGATTTTGATTGCAGGCAGAAGAAAAGAAAAGAAGGCGAAGGGGCCCCCGTCCTGAGGGCCGCCACTCCTGAGGCCCCGGCCTTGATGCGCCGGCACTCAGTCGGAGTCCTCCTCCTCCTTGATGGCGCCGTGGTGGCACGTCGGCGTGGCCGCTTCCCTGGCGGGGGAGCGGCGCCGCCGCGGCTGGCTTCCCCTCGAAGACCGGGCGCGACGGCGTGGCGGGGCGTCGTAGCTGTCGTCGCTCGGGCTCCCCACGGAAGATGTATCGCTGCTGCTGGAGACATGGCGGCCGTCGCCAAGGGCAAGCTCATGTCCAAGATCGCCGCTGCCGCCGCCCACCGGGCAGCACTCCAAACGCCTCCCGTCCTCACCAAAGATCTTGACGAACAGCGACGCGGCGCCGTCGTGCTTGAAATGGAGCGTGGGCCTCCCCTTCAGGTCGTGGGCGCGGGCGAAGGTCTGCCACCCGCGGCCCAAGAAGGCGTTGCCCGCGGGGGTGACCTCGACCTCCACTCACAACGCGCCGCTGCAACACCCGTCGGCCTATAACCACAGGCCCGAGGGCGCGCCAGCCGGCAGCGCCTCCGCGAAGGCGCGTGTGAGCTGCAACCAGGAGCTCGCCGCCCTCTCCACCGGCACCAGGAACTCCAGGCCCGCGTCGGCCGTGCGGGCTTGCAGACGCGGTGGCCGTGCACCGACTGCAAGCCTCTCCGCCCTGCCACGGCCGCCGTGACCGCCACCTCTAGCTGTGCCAGCGGAGGCACCAGGCCCCGCGGAAAGGCGCCCGCGCCCACGGGGTGCCGCCGGGGGCGCCCCAGCATACTTGCGGGGGCGACCCCTACCCCTCTTGGGAGGTTGCTGGCCCGGCGTCCCCTGGCTAGCCTTGCCCTTCTTGGCGGCGGAGAACCTCCTCACCGGCGTCATGATGGGGGGATGGAAGACAAAGGCGAGGGAGCAAGAAGGAGGAATGGGCTGGGGGCTCAGTCCCCCCCCCCCCCCCCCCCCCGCCCATTTATAGCTGGATGGAGGCCAACCGACGTCTTCCCGACCCCGGGCATTGATGGCCCCGCAACGTGCGACGGTTGAAGGCCAGCTTAAGCAGTCACCGAGGCGATGTGGGAAGTGGGGTCGCTATGCACCTCGAGCGGCGCGTGCCAGGCTCGTTCAGTGTGCCGACCTGCCTCACGTCGCTTCGTCGGCCTCGTCGGGTCACATCTGCGTGGCCCGAGGAGAGAGAAGACTCAAGGGGTCAACAACATTCAAAGGAGGATAATGATGGCCAAGGAGGCGCGCAGGCCAGGCGTCAGTTCGATCCAGGGCTGTTCCCTACGTCTTCGGGGAGCCGGGACGCCCACGTCTCGTGGTGTGCCACACGTCGAGTCAGACCCGCAGGCGTTTGGGGCCCACGGCGCTCCGGTCCATCCTCTGTGGCTTCACCCCTAAGCTGGCTCGAGCGCAACTCGGGCCCGGGGGCTACTGTCGGCGTTCTGGATACCAGGGTACCCAGACTTGCCTGTCTGCGGCTCAAGGCGTGGCCCACCTCGACAACCAAGTACGGCCCAGCACGGCCAAGCCCAACACAAGGCCCTCGCGAGGCCCCCAAGCTCGCGAGGGAAGCAGCGTCACGACCCGCGGGGAGGCAGGCCTCCCTAGGGCTCCCCCGAGCAACGGAGTTCTCTATGCAACGCTAGGCCTCAGGAGGATCAGGGTGACGACAGTTGAGCCAGGCGGGCGCCAGCGCGCCAGAGGGGACAGTTTCCTCTTTGGTGCAAAGGAGACAGGGACGCACGCGGGTTCCCAAAGCACCCCCCAAAGGTTTCCACTTCGGTGCAACAAGACCAACACCCCAAGCCCCGCAGGACGGACGTCATCACCGAACCCACCACTGCATCACCGTCGACTACTTTGCAGGCAAAGACCACCTTTCGTCAGGATAGGGTGTACCTCCTGTCCCCCCTCGAATTTGGCCGTTGTTGTCACGCCCAAGATGCGATCCTATCCTTATTTTGGCTCGAGGGTCTCGACAGGGATAGAAGCGCATCTCGTCGTTTCGCAAGAATGGATATCATTACAAGTACATGTAAAGAAGAGATGAGTATATGGAATTGACTTACACTTGCCACAAGCTACATCAATATCACATCAATACAACAACATAACAATCATCATACAGAAGAGCAGGGTCCGACTACGGACGAAATCAAACGATAAAATGACATCCATCCTTGCTATCCCAGGCTGCCGCCTGGAACCCATCCTATGATCGATGAAGAAGAAGAAGATCTCCAAATCAAACAAGCATCGCTCTCACGTCAAAGCATTGCATTACCTGTACCTGCAACTGTTGTTGTAGTAATCTGTGAGCCATAGGGACTCATCAATCTCATTTCCAAGGGTATCAAGACTATTAAAGCTTAATGGGTGAGGTATGGTTAAGTGGTGAGGCTGCAGCAAGCACTAAGCATTTATTTGAGTGGCTAACTTACGAGTACAAGAATAAAGGGGGATGATTGTCGAATAAGCGGACGCGAACTAGTAATGATCACTAAGTGATCCTGAACACCTACTTACGGTCAAACATAACCCCACCGTGTTCTCTCTCGGATCAGAAATTCACGAGAAGAGACAGTCACGGTTACGCACACGGTTGGTGTATTTTATTTGGGTTTACTTTAAGTTTGCTATGACCGGGTGTTAAACAAAGTTTCCAAGTTGCCATGTAACCGCGGGCACGGCTTTCCGAAAGATTTAACCCTGCAGGGGTGCTCCAACTCATCCATCACAAACTAACCACACGCCGCGGGAATAACATCGACCACGAATCCCGTGATCTTCCTAGGCAATTCCACAGGAAAACCGCAACCTCGAGATAGCCCGAAGTACTATCGGAATTCCTCGCACAAGACGTTCGAGAAAGGTAAAACAAATCCAGCAAGGCCGCCCGGCGTGTCGACGATCCCGATAGGAGCCGCGTATCTCGTTCTCAGGACACGACGGATGAGCGATGGTTACCACGCCAATCACCGAGTTCCCCGGGTAGCGTTAATAAGCTGCTCTGGGTTGGACCAACACTCATGAGGAGCACTGGCCCGGGTTGTTGATTAAATTATCCGCAGGTGCCGGCGGGTCCCTATGCAATTTTAGTTGTTATTAGGCAAATGTAGTACCAATGTTGGGCCCTGCCAGACAAGTTTTATCCTAAAACGAAAATCAAGGGGGTCCCCATAACAACCCCGAGCATGTTAGGAGTGCTCAATTATGGAACATAACACCGGTACACAAGTAACTAGGGCGGCAAGAGTGGAACAAAACACCGAGCAAAAGGCCAAGCCTTCCACCCTTTACCAAGTATATATGTGCATTAAATTAAATAGCAATAATATTGTGATATATCAAAAAATATATCCATGTTGGCACATGGAACAATTTGCTCCTGCAACTAGCAACGCTATAAGAAAGGCTGAGCAAGCAGTAACATAGCCAAACAATGTTTGCTGGGATGTGGAGGGTTAGAGGCTTTTCATGGCAATTTGGGAGGCTTGACATACAAGTGGTAGGTAGCAAGACAGCGATAGAAACGAGACAGCTAGCATGGCAATGATAGTAATGGTATCCAGGGAAATGATCATCTTGCCTGAGATCCCGCTTGGAAGAAGAACGAGTCCATGAAGAAGACGAACCAACGTAGTCGAACGAATCCTCACACTCCGAACGCTTTCGGAACTCTATCGAGAAGAAGCAATCCGGAAACAACAATCAACACATGATAAACACCACAACAAATGCATGACATGATGCACAACAAGGATGATGCATGTTATGCATGACATGGGAAAACACAACAATCAACTCCTACACATTAAGTGAAGTTCAATATGCAACGAGTTGCATATTGACGAAACTCCATGTTCGAATTATTTAGTTCACTCTCGTTAGGTACACAACAATATTAAATGTTATTACACATGGCAAGAGGTGAAGCATGATGAAACTACACTATCTAGGCATCTTAAATGAGGTCGGAAACAACATATAGCATTTCCGATGCAACCTCATATGCAAATTTAGAAATTGGTCCAGATCTGAACTAACCATGTTTTTATATTTATTAAACAGCAAAACAAAATGCACCATGTGATTCTACACGTCATTCTAGTCGATTTACATATATGGAACATCTCAAACGGAGCTACGGCCTAAAAGATATGACAATCACAAGATTATATGCCATGAATGCCAAATGCATGAAAATGACAACCACAAACATGCCAAATCATGGATGCAGCAAGATATTATGAAACTACATGAAATTCTAAGCAAGTTACATATGCAACATGTTCAAAACGGAGCTACGGTTCAACCACAACAACCAACACAAGTTTTATTTGAAATCTGCCCAAAACAGCAAGATTGCATTTTGCACACATGAAAACAACAAGTTACAATATTCTAAAATGCACAAACTAAGCATGGGGCAGTAGCATATAACACACACTTCATTTCATCTTCACATATCATACTCAAAAGAGTCATGGAACACATGGTAGGAAGCTCACAACATGACAACAAAATATAGCAGATTAGGACTTAGTGAAAATAACAGGTTTTAGCATAGCAGATTTTCACGAAGGCATATTGGCAGCAGTAAAACTATATGCTACAGGTCATATATTGGCATGAAACTTAACAACATGGTAGTAGACATGATGCACTACAATTCATTCCATGGTGGCAAGGTCTAATTATGCATAGAATCATGGCTAGCATCATCACAACATGGCATTATGAAGAAAACAGATTCTCAGACTTAGTGAAAATTAGAGTAGACATGTGCAGCATTTTTTAACAGATTGACATATTAAATAACAGAATTAATTATGATGCTAAACCTATTCATGCAAACTATTGGCACAACATGATAGGCAACAACATGCTTAACGATACATCCCATTGTGGGAACACCAAAAGAGCTATAGATCAATAGCAAACCACATGGCAAGGCAGCAACAAAATAACACAGATTTAAGACTTAAAAATATTTTGGACCCTCAAAACAGCACATTTTTATGGCATGTTGGCAACAAGAAAATAACACCTAAACATGGATTTCTATAACAACCAAAAATACCAGGGCCTAGCACACATGTTCAAGGGCATATCTCATGTTTGCAACTATTTCAAAATATGCATGGATTAATTCACTCAAAATAAACAAAAGGGCACCATAGCAAAATGACATGCGCACAAAAATGCTCAAATGACAAAACTAATTGCGCAGATAAATTCTATGGATTTTCCTACCCCAAAATCATATATAATATGTAGGTTTTTTTTACTATAAAACAATGACACAACATTTATGCGCGAATAGGACATAAACCGTTTTAGCAAGCTATGTATGCTAAATAAATGCAACCAACACACCAAATATTTTTAGCATGCACGAAAAAGGCATATAACAATGCTACACATTTTACATATTTCAAATCTTTAGTTTTTACTTAGGATGCACGAATAATAATTATGCGCAACGCAACATGACATATAAGCAAATTATCAAAAGAAATGGCATTTAAACATTTTAAATATTTATGAAAGTGGGATATTAATAATCTACACAAAATTCTAGTCATTTTTCATATATAAAGTTCTACATGCGATGCACGGTTATTTATGTATGAGCAATGCAATTCATGCACTTTTCTGTAACTATAAAATCGGTGGATATAGATAAATTCGCAGAGAACTAAACAAAACTGGACCGGATCTGGACAGTGCACTGGACGAAAATAACTATCTAACACTCAGGAGCACAACATAGCCTAAAGTGCCTACGGGCGAGAGCCCATCTTCACAGGTGAGCACTGGATATCAAATACCGTGCATGGGCGTCAAATAACAAGGTTTGGATAGGCTTGGGGGCGCTCACCATGGGCCTGATGGGCTGGAAGCGGAGGCTAAGCCTGCTCGGGGTCACGGCTGGGCCTTGAGTGGCGCAGCCCATGCGACCGAGCGGGTGGAGGCGCTCGTCTTCCTCCCGCGTGCAGAAGCAGGGGCGCATGCAGCTCGTGGCCGGCGACGGGAGCCTCAATGCAGGGCTCCGGTGCGGCGAGGACGACAAGGGAGACCGGATCTGTGACGGGGCCTCCCGGATCCGTCCATTCCCGGCAGAGACGGCACGCAACGGAGGAGATCGGGGCATGGCCCTGGAGGTCTCTACAGCACACAGAGCGAGAGAGGTTAGGGGAGAGATGGAGAGCATGACGGGAGGAGGAGGAGAGCAAGGCGAGGGCGCGGGGCACTGGCCTGGGGATCGCCGGCGACGCGGCGGCTCCCTGGTTAGCAGCTGGAGGCGGGGTTGACCGGAGGGCGAGCGGCGGCTGGGCGGCTCCATGGGGCAAGGGAGGAGCTCGGGGAGGCTCCTCGCGGCGGCGGCAGATCCGGGCCCGGCGGGCCTCAAGTGGGCTCGGGCGGGCCCGCGGCGGCTGGGAGGAGGAGGGCTGGCCAAGTGGCTACGAGAGAGAGGTGGGAGGCGGCTGGCGGCGGCGCGGATCCCTAGGTGGCTAGGTTTTTCCAAAAATGGACGAGGAGATGTCCATTTATAGGCAGGGATATGCTAGGTTAGGGGGTTTTGCTCCGTTTTCGGACCGTCGGATCTCGATCGGGCGGTCCGGAAGCGGAGGGGGCTAGTTGGGCTAGTGGGCTGTGGAGAGGGGGTGTGGGCTGAGAAGAGAGGGAAGGTTTGGTGGCCCGTGACATGATTTTTAAAACACCGAAACGTCCGATGAATAAACCGATGACGGTGCCGCTACGGTCGACCGTTCGGGCAACAAACGACCTCTGATTGCGACGAAATTTGGCAGGCGGTGTACCTACAATATAACAAGACCGCATGCCAACTTTTGACCCAATCCGAAAATATTTTTCGCGCGCCTTTTAGAACATTTTTTTCTAAAACGAATGTCGCGGGTGCGTGCGAGTGTGGTTGGTCTCAAAACGGTCAACGGCACGAATGGAGAGAACCGGCAACTACGAACGGATGCAAGTTTTCAAAAAGGAGTGACGATGCAATGCAAATGATGCGAATGATGCGATGCTGAATGCGACAAACAAATGAATCACACGACGAGAATGGAAGACAACGGGAATCTTCTGGAGCGTCGGTCTCGGGCTGTTACAACTCTCCTCCACTTACAAGAGATCTCGACCCAAGATCTTAGAATGAGAATGGGAAGAGGAAGAAAGGAAGAGGTGAAACTTAGGTGCTTCTTTGACAAACGAGTGAAACCAACGAAACTTGAAGGTTGCCAAGAGAAGAAGAGTGATATGAGGAACAATCAAGAATTCTCAAGAAATTTCTTCAGCACTTCGGTAGAATAGAGGCGAAAGTTGATAAAATGGAAAGAACTAGACAAAAGGGCACAACACTCTGGTTAAAGAATAAGCAAAGAAGGAACATGATCTTGACATAACAAGATGATAGATTAAAGAGAGCAACATCACTACGGCTCTGTAGCAAGAGAATAGAAGCTAGATCATTGGAAGGAAAGAACGGAGAAGAAAATGACAACTTCTACTACAATTGAATTTGAAAAAACATCGTTACAAGGAAGGATTGAACGGAGTTATTGGAAATTCAACAACGAAAAGAATGAGCTTGTTGCGGGCTTATGGAAAGCATCCCAACATAATGAGGTGACAACCGGCCACAAACGGAAACACTTGATTGGTTGGGAGCAACAAGATATGCAAAACTACTTTCACCAAGAGGAAACATTGAGAAATTGGATCATGAGAAAACACCGCAAATAGCAATAGTCCTTAGGATAGGCTTTAGGTGAATTCTAATCCCAGATAACTCCAATAAGGAAGATGATGGGTTTACATATCTCATTCTTGTCAACTACTCTTCGAGACTCCTCATGAATCAAGAATGATAAAACATCACCTCAAAAGATAGGGAAGAAAGAATTGCACTTTGAAATGCAAGATTAAGAATACTTGAGAAACTACCACAAGAATCTTGAAGAACACTTTGAGAAAGAAAGAATCCTTGATGAACCATCATGAAGAACTTCTTGGAGAACACCGGAATGAAAGGATGATAGAAAATAATTGAAGGTTGAAAAGAATAAGATTGGCACCTAGCAAGACTTGGATGAAGCTTCGGGACGAGATACTTGAGAAAACTTGAACTCCGAAAAAGAAAAGATGAAACACTTAGAATCAAGAATTTGATATCATGAACAACCTCCGGGAGAAGGAATTGAAATCACCCTGATAAACAAGAATAAGAATTATGTTATGCTTATCCTTCATCAAGTTTAATTGATGACAAACACCGATTTGGCATACTACTTATTCTTCTTAAGAATGATTGAAGAGAGATATAGAGCACAAACTTGAAGAAGTCTTCAATGAAACACCGGAATAATTGAGAGACGAACGAAGAGACAACAATTGAGAAGAATTTGAGAACGAGAAATGAAAGCTGAGAACGAAGAAATCTTCTGAACTGATGGCCTTCGGAGGACCGAGAAATGACAACTACTCTAAAAAGTTCCGGATAGATATGGAAGGAATTTCTCATGACCGAAACAATTTGATAGGATAGCAACAAGCTAACAAGACGAATCTTCAGAAGAATGGACGAAGATTTAAGAGAAACACTCCTTCGGACTTCAGCATAGAGAATGATGGCGAGAAACACCACCAAGACTTACTGAGACACTCCGGAACAATGAATAAGGAAAGGTTAAGCCAACGATGAAATAATTTAGAATCGATCTTCGGGAAGGAATATGACTGATGAAATCCATTCTTACGTCATATAGAAAAGAACTTGAGGACATCTCCGGAAAGATTAAAAGAGCCAGGTAAGATCCTGGAAAAAAAACCTGTGGGTTATGAGCCCACTCAAAGAGATCACCGTTGAAGCAATTGCTTAGGAAGAGACATTGCACCGGTACAAATTGAAAACTTGATGAGGTGAGAACCTCAAAATAATTTGAAAGGATTTGAATGGGAACACGAATCTTCTGAGATATGCTGAAAACTCCGGAGAAGAATTGAGAGAGGATGACTAACAAGAGAGCCTTGAACAAGAACTTCCACATGGGAAAGCTTTTAAAGGATGAACAGGATATGATGAAGCTCCAAATCTTGAATTGAATCCACCGGAAAAGAAAACAAGGATGAAGACTAAGAAATGATGAACTTGAGCACTTGGGATCTTCACAACGAATCACCGGATACATCACGGAAGAGAAGATAGTGGAAGCACCACATGAATAGAAAAGGCACTCGAATGAGAATTTAATTGTTGAAGAAAAAGGGCGGGAGGTCGGGGAAAAACAAAGATAAATTGATACCGATGAGACGAACTCCGGAAAGAAATATGAGGATTGATCTTGCGAATATTGGAGAGGGATGAATTATCTTGACGAGAAGCACACCGGTTGGGAAAGATATGAAATCACCACTTGACATCGAAGCAACTCGAATTACCACACTACAAAACAAATCAAAGGCTAAGTGTAACAGCCCGAGACCGACGCTCCAGAAGATTCCCCTTTTATTCCATTGTCATCGTGTGATTCGAGTGGTTATTGCATTCATCATCGCATCATTCGCATCATCTGCATAGCATCATCACTCGTTTTCGAAAACTTGCATCCGTTCGTAGCTGTCGGTTCTTTCCGTTCTTGTCGTTGACCGTTTTGAGTCCAACCACACACGCACACGCCCGCAGCATCGTTAAAATATTGTTTTTAAAAGTGAGCGAAAAATATTCTCGGATTGGGTCGAAAGTTGGCATGCGGTCTTGTTATATTGCAGGTAGACCGCCTGCCAAGTTTCGTCGCAATCAGAGGTCGTTTGATACCCGAACGGTCGACCGTAGCGGCACCGTCATCGGTTATTCGTCGGACGTTTTCGGTTTTCAAAAAAACTCGATGCCGGGCCACCATCTCCCTCTCTCCTCAGCCCACAACCCCTCTCCACAGCCCACCGCAGCCCACCTAAACTTTCCCCGCGACCGGAACCGTCCGATTGCGATCGAAAGGCTCGAACCGCCCCAAAACCCCCCTAACCTAGCTCCGCTGCCTATTTAAGGGCCCCTCTAGTCCATTTTTGGACGTCCCTAGTCCAACCCTAGCCTCCCTAACCTCCAGCCACCTTCCACCTCTCCTCCGCCGCCACATGTCGCCCCTCCATCGGTGAGCCGCCACCTGAGCCGCCAGCACCCGCCCGAGCCGCCGCCCGTGGAGCATCGGGTCGTAAGCCCCGATCTGGGCCGTCCGTGGCCAGATCGGACGGCCAAGGGAGCCAGCCATAGCCAGCCGTGCCGTCGCTAGCCGCCAGCCGCGCCTGGGCCCGTGGAGCCTAGGGCAGGCCCGCCCGGCCCGTCTGCCGCCGCCTGGCCGAGGTGCCCCATGCCCTAGCGCCGCCCGGGAGCAACCTCCCCCGCCGCCGCCGGATTGCCGCCGCCGCCTCGCGGGACCCCGCCCGCGCGCGCCCTGACCCAGCCGTCGCCGCAAGCCAGGCCTCCACACCGGCCGCAGCTGCCCGCCGTCAAGCTCGCGCCGATGCCCGGGTTTGGCGCCCGCCGCCCCGATCTGCCTCCCTCGTTGTCGCTCGACCCTGCCGCCGGCCGGATCCGGCGAGATCCGGACCGGAGCGCCCGTCCCCGACCGGATCTGCGTCGTCGGAGGCCCGCCCTCGCCCCGAAGCCGCCGGACCGCCGCCTCCATGGCCTTGCCCCTCGCCGTGGCTCGAGCGGGACGAAGGGACGACGCCCGCTCGATCACCTCTGCCCGCTGACCGATTGCCTCGGCCCACCAGCGCGCCCGAGCCCCGGCCTGCCTCCGCTCCTCTGACTGGGCCTTGGCCCATGGTGAGCATCGCCCCCAGCCCTATTCCTCGCTCTGTGCGTCGTTTAGATAAGCAGCGCCCCTGTTTGGCCCATTGCATCTTTTAAAATAGCAGGGAATTGTATGTTGTTAAGATGCCCACATTTAAATAACCGTACGTCGGATTAAAATGTTTTATATATGAAAAATGCTCAGAAAAATGTGTAGATTAATTATATGCCATTTTCATCCATGTCAAAAATACTTAAGCTTGCTGTTCGCATCATTTTGCATAAATGCCATGTTTATTGCATTGCGCATAGTTATTTAATCGTGCATGGGAATTAATCCAACAATATATTTAAAATGTTCATATTAATTGTAGCGCATTTTCATGCATGACAAAAATGTGTGATGTGGTATTTGCATCTAATTTGCATTTATAATTGCTAAAAGGGTTTATTCCATTAACTCGCATAATTAATTGTGACATATTTTCCTACATGAACCTATGCATATTATATATTATTGTGGGGTAGAAAAATCCATAGAATTTATCAGTGCTCTTTGTTTTGTCATTTGAGCAAGTTGTGTGCATGTCATTTTTGCTATGATGCTCTTTTGATATTTTCGTGTGATTTAATCCATGCACATTTTGGAATAGTTGCAAACATGAGATATGCCCTTGGACATGTGTGCTAGGCCCTGGTCATTTTGGTTGCTATAGAAATCCATGTTTAGGTGTTGTTTTCTTGTTGCCAACATGCCATAAAAATGTGTTGTTTTGAGGGTCCAAAATATTTCTGTCTGAAATCTGTTATTTTGTTGCCATGTTGCCATGTGATTTGCTATTGACCTAGGAGTCTTTTGTGGTTGCTCCCAAGGAGTCTTTTGTTAAGCATGTTGTTGCCTACCAGGTTATGCCTTTTGATGCCATGTATAGGATTTGCGTCATAGTTATATTCGTTGTCCAATATGTCAATCTTTTAAAAACTGCTGCTCATGTCTAGTCAAATTTTCACTAAGTCTGAGAATCTGTTTTCTTCATAATGCCATGTTGTGTTGATGCTAGCAAAGATTCCATGCATAATTAGACCTTGCCACCATGGAATGAATTGTAGTGCATCATGTCTACTACCATGCTGTTAAGTTTCATGCCAATATATGACCTGTAGCATATAGTTTTACTGCTGCCAATATGCCTCCGTAAAAATCTGCTATGCTAAAAATTGTTATTTTCACTAAGTCCTAATCTGCCATATTTTGTTGCCATGTGGTGAGCTTCCTATCATGTGATCCATGCCTCTTTTGAGTATGATATGTGAAGATGAAATGAAGTGTGTGTTATATGCTACTGCCCCATGCTTAGTTTGTGCATATTAGAATCTTGTAGCTTGTTGTTTTCATGTGTGCAATATGCTATGTTGCTGTTTTGGGCAGACTTCAAATAAAACTTGTGTTGGTTGTTGTGGTTGAACCGTAACTCCGTTTTGAGCATGTCCTATATGAAACTTGCTTAGAATCTCATGTAGTTTCATAATATCTTGCTGCATTCATGATTTGAAATGTTTGTGGTTGTCATTTTCATGCATTTTGCATTCATGTCATGTGCATCTTGTGAAGGTCATATCTTTTAGACCGTAGCTCCGTTTGAGATGTTCCATATATGTAAATCGACTAGAATGACGTGTAGAATTGCATGGTATACTTTATTTTCCTGTTTAATAAATATAAAACATGATTAGTTCAGATCGGGACCAATTTCGAAATTAACATATGGGGTCGTCTCGGAAATACTATATGATGTTTCCGGCCTCATATAAAATTGCCTAGATGTCTAGTTTATTTATGCTTCACCTCTTGCCATGTTTACCAACATTTAATATTGTCGCGTACCTAACGAGAGTGAACTAAATAATTCGGATGTGGAGTTTCGTCAATATGCAACTCGTTGCATATTGAGCTTCACTTAATGTGTAGTATTTGTTTGTTGTGATTGCCATGCCTTGCATGTTTAAAACCGGACATGCATCATATTGTTTGCGCATCATACCATGCATATGTCGTGGTGTATCGTGTGTTGATTGTTGTTTCCGGATTGTTTCTTCTCGATAGAGTTTCGGAAGCGTTCGGAGTGTGAGGATTCGTTCGACTACGTTGATTCGTCTTCTTCATGGATTCGTTCGTCTTCCAAGCGGGGTCTCAGGCAAGATGATCATTTCCCTGGATACCATTACTATCATTTCCATACTAGATGTCTCGTTTCTATCGCTGTCTCGCTACCTACCACTTGTATGTCAAGCCTCCCAAATTGCAATGAAAAGCCTCTAACCCCTCCACATCCCAGCAAACATTGTTTGGCTTTGTTACTGCTTGCTCAGCCTTCTTATAGCGTTGCTAGTTGCAGGTGCAAATTGTTCCATGTGCCAACATGGATATTTTTGTTATATCACAATATTATTGCTATTTAATTTAATGCACTTATATACTTGGTAAAGGGTGGAAGGCTTGGCCTTTTGCTCGGTGTTTTGTTCCACTCTTGCCGCCCCTAGTTACTTGTGTACCGGTGTTATGTTCCATAATTGAGCGCTCCTAACATGCTCGGGATTGTTATGGGGACCCCCTCGATTTTCGTTTTAGGATAAAACTTGTCTGGCAAGGCCCAACATTGGTACTACATTTGCCTAATAACTAATAAAATTGCATAGGGACTTTCCGGACCCCGTGGATAATTAATCAACAACCCGGGCCAGTGCTCCTCATGAGTGTTGGTCCAAAACAGGCAGACTGCGGGGCCACCGCGGGGAAACTCGAGGTTTGGTTTGACTCGTAGTGTGACCTATCCGATTTGCCCTGAGAACGAGATACGCGGCTCCTATCGGGATTGTCGGCACGTCGGGTGGCCTTGCTGGATTTGTTTTACCTTTCTCGAACGTCTTGTGCGAGGAATTCCGAGAATACTTCGGGCTATCTCGAGGTTGCGGTTTTCCAGTGGAATTGCCTAGGAAGATCACGAGATTCATGGTCGAGGTTATTCTCGCTGCGTGTGGTTAGTTTGTGATGGATGAGTTGGAGCACCCCTGCAGGGTTAAATCTTTCGGAAAGCCGTGCCCGCGGTTACGTGGCAACTTGGAAACTTTGTTTAACACCCGGTCATAGCAAACTTGAAGTAAACCCAAATAAAATACACCAACCGGGTGCGTAACCGTGACTGTCTCTTCTCGTGAGTCCTTATCCGAGAGAGAACACGGTGAGGTTATGTTTGTTCATAAGTAGGTGTTCAGGATCTCTTAGAGATCATTACTAGTTCACGTCCGTTATTCGACAATCACCCCCCTTTATTCTTGTACTCGTAAGTTAGCCACTCAAATAAATGCTTAGTCGCTTGCTGCAGCCTCACCACTAAACCATACCTTACCCATTAAGCTTTGCTAGTCTTGATACCCATGGAAATGAGATTGCTGAGTCCCTGTGGTTCACAGATTACTACAACAACAGTTGCAGGTACAGGTAATGCGATGCTTTGTCGTGAGAGCGTTGCTTGTTTGATTTGGAGTTCTTCTTCTTCTTCATCGATCTAGGATGGGTTCCAGGCGGCAGCCTGGGATAGCAAGGATGGATGTCGTTTTATCGTTTGTTTTTTTTGTCCGTAGTCGGACGCTGCTCTTCTGTATGATGTTTGGATATGTTGTTGTATTGATGTGATATTGATGTAGCTTGTGGCGAGTGTAATCCAATTCCATATACTCATCTCTTCTTTACATGTACTTGTAATGATATCCATTCTTGCAAAACGACGAGATGCGCTTCTATCCCTGTCGAGGCCCTCGTGCCAAAATAAGGATAGGATCGCATCTTGGGCGTGACAGTAGATGAAGCACGCCCCCCCGTGCAGAGAACAACATTGCTGATCACCTGTCAAAACAAGCTGCTCAAAAGTCGCCTATGGAACCAGGCACTTTTGTACTTTGACTCACTCAACCATCCGTCACACCATCAAGTCGGCAAGCCAAGAAGAGGAAGGTCAACTCCGGTGTGGGGACCCCGACTCATAAGTCGTGATCATCGAATGCACATGTACAGTGATCCCAGAGATCAATGCTCACTGAACACACATAAGCTGAATAGCAAGAGTCTTACATCCATACTTAGCGTCTTACACAAATAAAGACTATGAAGGTCAAGTATTACATAAATAGGGCCATGAAGGCCAAATAACAAACATAACTAGCAGCGGAAAACTTGATCGAAAGCGTAGACCCATGCCATCTGCCTTATCCCTACTGGCATTCTGACTTGGAAGCGTCCTAGTTCGCATGTTCGTCACCAACGAACTCTTCACCGTATTCCTGCTCTTCCATGCCTGGCCAATTAAATAACCAGTGGCAAGCCAATGAGTACTTTGAATGTACTCGCAAGCAACCCATGTTTTGGAACAAGGTATAACAATGCATGGTATAGCACTAAGTAGGTAAGTTTTGCGGAAAGCTAATTTTGAGTGCAATGTCATGTTCAAAATAATTTGTGATAGCACGCATCAACAAGTACCAGGTATCCGTATGAACAGGTTACAGATATCAATATGAATCAAGGTTTGAACATCCCGTGTTCGATCATCATGTCAAGTCATCTGACTTAACTCATGTATCTCCTTTGTCACCAACACACACACCTGGTTTGTGAAAACGCTGGACGTAGTTTAAGCAGCACCACCCAACTGTCCTTGACCGTGGAGACGGCTATTTGAATAGTTTTATACTCAGCAGAGGTTGCACACTTTACCCACAAGACTCGGGGAACTTTCGTGTCGTCCACGACTCGCGGTATATTACATACCCGAGGTAAGCACCCGAACAATGCCTTTCCCCTGACGATGCTAAACAAAGAGTCCACTCGTTGGTCCGTGTCTTCATGATGTACAAACACGAGTTTCGCTCCACACAGTACCATCCATGAAGGAACACAACGGTGTGCCCGGTGCCTGTGAAGACAGTGCATGGTCGCCCTACCAGGCACGACCCCATATCGAGAGAGTAACTCATACCCTCCCGCCACAAGTAATGCGGCTCCTTGCTAGTACCCATCAAAGTAATCAACAAAGCCCCGTCACATAAATGGTATCGTGGTTGTGCACGTAACGTTGGGACGGTCGACAAATCTTAAATCTAATCTGTTTTCGAAAACCCACACACTCACTTGCTCCAGTACACCACTTCTTTATCAAGTGGTTACCTAGCTCATCATCATCTCCCTCGGGCATTAGTGGCATCCGACGGGGTTTCGGAGAAGTCTTTGAAAACACTTTTGTTTCCATCACCATGCATATCCCCATCCCGTTTGCGTAGCATCTACTAAGCTTCCTATCTACTCCCTCCCGCACAACCCTCATAAGGAGGTAGGGTCATGCACGATGCAAGTATCAATGGTAAAAGTATCGGAGGCGTCCCACCGAAGTGGTCACCACATCATCATGATCACTACAACGAAATAAAGTGCTATATGACATGCATGAAAATAGTTTCTTAACATGGTCAAAGGGCTGCTTGCCTGGCTCAACAAAGTCTACAAGGTCTTCAAAGTCTTCGGGTCCAACTCCCTCGTCAAAAATGTAATCTATCGTCGCGATAATAACAACAATAATAAGAATCACCACAAAATCAGAGCACAAACTCCACTTCTAAAATGTTACCCTACTCTGGAAAATACTACATATAAAACTTGTCTAAGGTTTTGTAGTGAAAAAGATTTTGAAAACTATTTTAACAGTGGCTAAAAATATTAAAAACTTGGTTTTAAATATAATCACTATATAAAACATTTTCAAAAATTTACACAAGTGGCACTGTTAAATTCTACACAATATTCTAAGATTTATGGTGGAAGAATTTTTGAATTTGGAAAAGTATTTGAACCAGTGGAATTTTTGGAAAACTGAACAGAAAAGGAAAAAGAAAATGGGCATTGTGCCCTGGGCCAGAACTGGCTGCAACTGGGCCAGCCCGGAACAAAGCAGACCTAGGCGAACCGGTGCGCCCCGCTCGCCAGGTTCAAACCTGACGGGCGGGGCCCGGGTGCTAGTGAGAGAGGGAGAGGGAGGCGGGCGAGAGAGAGGCTGATGAGCGGCCCCCCCTTGCCAGGGCCGTCGACAACCTCTGTTCAGGAGACGGCAGTGCTCACCGGTATCAGCAGAGGACGCGGCAGCGGCAGGAGAGGACGGGAATGGGTCCGGGGTGCTGCCGCCGGTCGTTTGGAGGTGGAGGGAGAAGCCGGGGAGCAGGGAGTCGCCGGCGACGAGATACCCGCGGCGGAGGCGCTTTGGGAGGAGCTCGCTCCGGTCGTTTCTGGTTGCAAAACGCAAGGAGGAGGAGGGGAATCACATCAGGAGTTCCCTGCGGTCACGGATCGGGCGAAGGTAGGGGCGGAGGAGGCCCTCACCGTGCGAACGCCGGTGGCCCGAGGCGGCGGCGCTCGGCTCGATCCCGTGCATAGAGGCCCTCGGGGCTTGCTTGGGTGGCACAGGGGCTCGATTGGGATGAGCAGAGAGAGAGACTAGAGGGGAGAGGAGGCTCGGGGGAGTCCTCTTTATAGGCGAGCCGCGGTCCACCGAGCGCCCGTGCGCCGGTGCGGTCGAGGCGATCTCCAGAAGGCACGGGGGCTCGAAGGGATGAGCCAGGGGCGCTCCTGGGGTTGGTTTAGGCCAGGGGAAGCAAGAGTGAGAGAGAGAGAGAGGAGCGTGCACGTGTGGGCCTGCTCACTGGCCGAGACGGGCGGTGCTCGGCACGCGCGGGAGGAGGGAGAAGGAGGAGGAGAGTGGACGGGGCCGACCGCGTTGCGTGTCACGGACATCGAGGCGGCCTCGGGGGACACGAGGGGGAGGCCCAAGGATGTCGGGCCTGGCAATTGGGCGGTGGCTACAGTGTGGCCGGGCACTGTAGCACGCTCCAGAGCGCCTGTTTGGCATGCCAACGGCATCGTGGGCGCGGCCAACCTTGTCTAGGGGGTCTAGGCAGGTTTAAACAATGTGGATGATGCATTGGATGCTCTGGTGATCCACTAGGGTGAGAGAGGAGTGGAGAGAGAAGGAGATTCTTGCTGTCCAGAAGGGTAAAATGGGGTTTCACCCCACCTAACCATTGAGCTGAGCCATGGGTTTCTTGCTGGAGGCAAAATCCATCAATATGGGATTGTGGTAAAAAGATTAGATCAAGGAGAATGATGGAACGGGGTTAAAAAGAGTTTTTACTAAACTGTCAGAAGGTGTTTGATGAAGTTTTCGGCAAGCAAATGGAGTTTTCTTGCCATGAGATTTAACAGGATGAAACTGTAGGTACAAATAGAGAGGACCACCAAGTTTGAGGAGATTTTAAGAAAGTTAACTGTACAAATTTGAAAAACCCTAGAATTCAACATAATCAGATTTCTGTAGATCCAGGCATGCAATCCTATTCTCCCAAATCCACCACTTGGTGTGGTATCATTATTTTGGGGTTAGAACATGCCCACAAAGTTTGGGGTCAAAAGGACAAACTTCACAATGTAAAGTTGTTCAAACTTGACTCTGGTCAGGAATGGTTTTGGAATATTTTGGTGTAGCAAATCAATTGGGATTGAGATTAAACTTTGCAAGATCATCATATACAACATGTGTGACTTGCTAGAATTTTCCTGGATTTTATTGAGAATATTTCCAATAGAAATATTTCAAAAGCTTGATTTAAACAGAAAAGGGTTTTGGAGGGTTTTGCCCATTATGTTGAACATGACCATGTGTTGAAACTCATATATATGGAAAGTATATGTCCACTGAGTTTCCCTAAATGTTCTCAAATATTTTCAAAGCATTTAAATAATTTTCCCTATGGAAAACCATTTCTGGCCTTAAGAAAAAGCCTTTAAATAAAATAGTAAAATAACCTTTAAAATTAATATTTGCTGGTTTTGGGAAGTCTTATATATAGTAGGTTCCAAATAAAGCCTTTGGGGCAAAACAATCCACCCGATTTGAGGACTTGTAGTACAAACCTCAATTCAGGGGTTTTTGAAAACCTAATTTGAAGAAATGATTTTTGGCCAAAATAATATTTGATAAAAATAGTTTTGGGTACTATACACATGATACGATCATTGGGCAAGATGTTTGGATCAAGGAAGGTGAAGGTGGGGAGAAGAAGAACCTATGAGTGCCATAACACAATCAACCAAACAAGCAAGCATCAAACAATTCAAACAAGCACATGTACTCAAAAGTTTTAAATGGTTCCAAATTTTGTAAATTCATAGCATAGCAAGTGATACAAAACACAGGGTGTGACAGACCTACCCCCCTTACAAGAATCTCATCCCCGAGATTCCTAGGCTAAGCGCTAAAAAGATAAGGGAACTCGGATCTAAGGTAGTCTTCACGCTCCCATGTTGCTTCTGCTTCAGTGTGGTTGCTCCATTGGACCTTGAAGTACTTGATGGTGCGGCTTCGGGTGCAACGCTCAGCTTCTTCCAAAATACGAACTGGCCTCTCACGATAAGTGAGGTCTGGCTGAAGGTCGATGGCTTGACGATTGATGTCCTTGTAGAGGTCGGGGCGGTTGGGGACTTGAAGACACTTCCGGAGTTGTGACACGTGAAATACGTTGTGCACATCTGATAGCTCGAAAGGTAGCTCTAGCTGATAGGCAACTTCTCCTCGTCTTGCAGTGATCTTGGAGGGGCCAATGTATCTTGGTGCAAGCTTTCCTTTGACGTGGAAACGCTTGGTCGATTTAAGAGGTGTGACTCGGAGATAGACATGGTCTCCATTGTTGAAACTCACTTCTCGGAGGTGAGTGTCGGCGTAGCTCTTCTGTCTTGTTTTGGCGGTCTCGAGACACTCTCGGACGAGTTGAACTTGCGCTTCTGCTTCGCGGAGGATGTCTGGCCCAAAGACTAGTCCTTCTTCGGTCTTTGACCAGTTGAGGGGAGTACGACACTTGCGTCCATACAACACCTCAAATGGTGCCATCTTAAGACTCGACTGATAGCTGTTGTTGTAGGAGAACTCGACGAACGGTAGGAAATCTTCCCACTTGGCTCCATATGCCAGAACACAAGCACGATGCATGTCTTCGAGTATCTGATTTACTCGCTCTGTTTGTCCTCCGGTCTAGGGGTGAAAAGCAGTGCTGAAGGAGAGCTTGGTTCCCATTGCTTCTTGGAACTTCTTCCAGAACCTCGAGGTGAACTGGGTGCCTCGGTCTGATACAATCTCCTTTGGAACTCCGTGAAGACTCACGATGCGGTTGATGTAGAGGTTTGCCAGCTGGCTTCCATCATAGGTGGTCTTGACGGGAATGAAGTGGGCTACCTTGGTCAGATGGTCGACGATGACCCAAATGGAATCATGTCCTTTTCTTGACCTTGGCAACCCGGTGATGAAGTCCATTCCGACTTTGTCCCACTTCCATTCAGGCACTTTGAGAGGTTGCAATAGTCCAGCGGGTCGCTGAAGTTCAACTTTGACTCTCTGACATATGTCACATTTAGGGACAAAGGTGCCTACCTCCCGTTTCATGCCATGCCACCAGAATCTTGCTTTGAGGTCTTGGTACATCTTGGTTCCTCCAGGGTGGATGGAATACGGAGTGTCGTGGGCTTCTTGCAAGATCAAATTCTTGAGCTCAACCTTGTTGGGTACGCAAATGCGCTTCCCGAACCACACAACTCCTTGCTCATCCACTGAGAATCCTAGGGCCTTGCCTGCCTTGATCTTCCTCTTGATGCCTTCAATGCTCTCGTGTCCCTTCTGAGCCTCCTTAATATCATCTATCAAGGTAGGCTTTGCTTCGAGGTTGGCTAGGAATCCAGGTGCAACTAGTTCCAAGCCAAAACCTTCTAGCTCTTCATACAGGGCGGGTAGCCTTTCCATAATCATAGCATTCAAGGAACAAGCCTTTCTGCTTAAGGCGTCTGCTACCACGTTAGCCTTTCCGGGGTGGTATTGAATACTGAGGTCATAATTCTTGATCAACTCCAACCATCTTCACTGCCTCATGTTCAATTTCCTTTGAGTGAAAATATACTTCAAACTCTTGTGGTCTGTATATATCTCACATCGCTTCCCCAGAAGGTAATGTCGCCATGTCTTCAAGGCATGAACTACAGCTGCCTACTCAAGATCGTGAGTGGCGTAGTTCTCTTCATGAGGACGTAGCTGTCTGGATAGATATGCTATGACTCTGCCTTCTTGCATCAGAACACCTCCAAGCCCGGTTCTCGATGCATCACAATATATCACAAACTCCTTGTGAATATCGGGGGTGGCCAAAACTGGAGCTGTTGTCAATCTCTTCTTGAGCTCTTGGAAGGTTTCTTCGCACTTCGGCGTCCATTCGAACTTCTTGTCCTTCTTCAAAAGCTGAGTCATGGGTCCGGCAATGCTCGAGAATCCTTCGATGAACTTGCGGTAATATCCCGCGAGTCCGAGGAAGCTTCTGACTTCCTTCACATTGCTTGGGGATTGCCATTCAGTCACGGCTTCAATCTTGGCAGGATCCACTGACAATCCTTCTGTAGTCAACACATGACCCAAGAATCCAACTTCATGCAGCCAGAATTCACACTTGCTGAACTTGGCATAAAGCTGATGCTCTCGAAGCTTGTCTAGGACCAATCTGAAGTGTTGCTCATGCTCTTCTTCCGACTTGGAATAGACGAGTATGTCGTCGATGAAGACGACAACAAACTTGTCCAAGTACTCCATGAAGACTTTTTTCATGAGGTACATGAAGTAGGCAGGGGCATTGGTTAACCCAAACGACATGGCCGTATATTCATACAGGCCATACCGGGTTACAAATGCCGTCTTCGGAATGTCTTGGGGTCTGATCTTCAGCTGGTAGTACCCAGACCTGAGGTCGATCTTGGAAAACACCTTAGCTCCATTCAGCTGATCGAACGGGTCTTCAATCTTGGGGAGTGGGTACTTGTTCTTTATTGTGACCTCATTGAGGGAACGGTAATCGACACAAAGTCTGATAGTTCCGTCCCTCTTTGACACAAATAGAACAGGTGATCTCCAAGGAGAGGCACTAGGGCGAATGAATCCTTTTCTGAGCTGCTCTGGCAGTTGCTTCTTCAATTTAGCCAACTCTTCGGATCCCATTCTATAGGGCTTCTTATAGATGGGTCTTTCCCTGGGCTTTAGCTCAATGATGAACTCAATGTCGCGGTCAGGAGGCATTCCGGGCAGCTCATCAGGAAATACGTCCGGGAATTCACATACCACTGGCACCTGATCCAACTCAACCCCCGACAGACAGTTAGCCTGAGGGGCTTGAGCGGAGGCAGGATTGGGGACATACTTAACTTCCACTCCTTGGCTATTGGTCATGGTGACAGTTCTCTTGGCACAGTCTAACAAGCCTTGGTGCTTGGTTAACCAGTCCGTGTCTAGGATCACATCCAAGCTTTCCGAATTCAGGATGATAAGGTCTGCTAGGAAGTCTACCCCGTTGATGTTAATCTCAACTCCTTTACATCTTATCCTGGACTTCCTAACTGATCCCGGGGTTTGTATCAACATGTGACTACCCAGGGGTGTAGGCTTCATACCACTCTCTAGTACAAACTTTTGAGTAACAAAAGAATGCGAAGCTCCACAATCAAACAGTACAGTTGCTGGGGTTGATTGATGATGAACGTACCCAGTATGACGTCCGGGTCTTCCTGGACTCCTTCAGCGGTGACGTGATTCACACGACCCTTGCCATTGTTGGGCTGGTTGCGGGGAGCTGGGTTCCTTGGTGGCGCTCCACGGCCTTGACCTTTGTTGGGCTCACTGGGGCGCGGTGCATCTGGCTTCTTGTTGGGGCACAGCTTAGAGTAGTGTCCTGGCTGACCACATCCAAAGCAAGTGACCTGACCAAAGTTATTGTTGTTGTTGTTCCTGCCGCCGTTGTTGTTATTGGGGTTGTTGTGAGCTGGCCTGGGATTGGCATGCTGCTGAGGCTGGTAGCTTGGGCGAGGTGCAGGAGGTCTAGCCTGCTGCGGCTGATAAGCCAGAGCCCATATTGGCTTGCGGCTGCACACGGAAGCTTATAGACATGAAAACAAGGTTGATCCCTTTGAGCCTGGGTGGACGGACCACTAGTGTGCACTCCCATGGATTCCCATGAATGCTCCCACTGTACTTCGCCACCATACAAACCAATTTCCACCCAGGCAGTTCATTAAAGTCTTGGTCCTAATTACTACTTTGTCACTCATATCTCAAGATGATAACACTCCCCAATCCACGTCTACTTGGCGAAGCATTATAATTTAACTCGGTGGCGACAAAGTTGGTATGGTTCAGACCTACCTAAAATGAACTACTTGGTGCAAGCAATAGTCATACGGCATAATTTCCTAACATGCAATCCTACAACAAAGGACTACGTGCATATATAAAACATAGGTAAAAACATATATGATAAAATGTAACTTGCCTTCGTGCTAGGAGTGAAGTTCTAGGGAGTGGTAGTACTCTTCTTCGCACTCCGGACAATCTATCGCAAAAATAAAATAAATTCACATAAACAAGAATTCATACAATTCAAAGAAACATGCAACAAAATATTTGCAAAAGCCAAATAAAATCCAACACAAGTCATTAGCATGAAAATTTTCAAAGTATAAAACCACGTTTGAAATTATGGTTTAAAAATTCGTGACGTGCACTAGTGTTCCTACAAGGCATACTAGCAATATTGTGATGAACAGAAAATAAATGTGTATAAAATATTGTGGCAAAGGTTCATGGTATAGGATTTAGTTTGTGTGACGCGGTGCAAAAAGAATCACTTCAAACGGGTATACCGTTTGGAAGATATTGCCTAATAGAGTTTGAATTCAAATCTGAATTAAATTCAAATTTGAACTTGCAAAAGTTTGCAATGATGGGTTGTCTGGTTAGGGCTATTCGAGACGAAAATTTGGCCGCTGGTTTCATCTCGTTTGGAGCTACGGTTAAAAAGTTATGGGTGTCTAAATATTTGAATCAAATCTGGAAAAAAAATGCAGCTGAAAAAAAAACAATGGCCACATGGCGTCCTGTGGTTGGCTGAGCCGTGTTCGCTGCGTAAGCTATGTGGAGGACGGCCAGCGAATAAGTAAAACGGTGGCAGCGGCTAAGCTAGAGAGAACCGGACCGGTTGTTTTTAAGTAAACCGCGGTTAACCGCGTACCGGTTAAAACAAAAACTGATCTAGATCTAAGTATCGGTTCGATCTAAAAAAAACCTAGTCTACTCCACACACGAACGAACCAGAGGAGGCGGGCGAGCGCTTACAGAGGCGATGACGGCCTCGGGCAGGAACTTGGCGTCGGCGGGGCGGCAGCTCCGACAGGCTCCGGCGCGGGCGAGGTTGTCGGGTGGGTGCGGCATGACGGGGGCGACCAGGCGGTGGTGACGGCGGTCGTCGGCGACGACCGGAGGGAGCGGAGGGAGGCGGCGAAGCTCCTGTGCTCCGGTGAACTCCGGCGACGCAGGTCGTCGGGGCGGCGTCTCCGAGGCGTCCTAGGGGCAAACGAAGATGTCAGGGAGGTGCACAAGGACGAGGGGGTCTGATTTCTTGAAGAAAAGAGGGCAGGGGAGGTTCACCGGCGACGTATTCCTCAGGCGAAGGGGCTCCGGGCAGCGAGATCCAAGCGGCAACGGCGGCGGCCACGAGCGGCGAGAGGAGGAGCGGGTGTGCTGAATGGAAAGAGGAGGCTCTGGGCTATTTATAGGCGCGGCTAGAGCGTCCGGGAGTGCGGGATAAGGTCTATCCCGAGAGCTCCGGCCAGCGGTTGCGGTTGAGCATGGCGCGGCCTCATCCCGTGCGGGTTGAGCGGGAGGTTGGAGATGAGAGCTGGAGTCGGGGCCCAGCCTGCAGGCTGCGTGAGGGAAAGAGAGATGCGAGGGGCGCTGGGGCTGGGCTCCACCTCGCAGGTACGGGAGAGAGAGAGACTAGCGAGAGAGAGAGAGAGAGATCGTGGGGAGGTGAGGGGAGTGAGCGTTGGGAGGGCTCGGGCGATCAGCCTGGCTGGGTCGGCCTCGCTGGGTCGGCTGGCCTGGCTAGGCCATGCGTGCGTGTGTGGGTTTCTATTTTTTTTCAGAAAACCTTTTTTTTCTAGATCCAAATCAGAATTAGGAAAACAAAATATCAGAAAAATCCTAAAATCCTTATTGGTAAAGTAGAGCATAAGGAACATTAATTCCTGCTCAATTTTTTTATGCAACAATTTAACTTTTGGCTGACAAAATAATTTCCAATGCAACTTTAAAACACCAAATATAATTCAAATACTCTCCCACTCATTCATATTTTGAGGAAGTCATATTATCCTCTCTCCATTATTTTATGTGAGTGGAAAAACTTAAACATCATAAACTCCAAATGCAACAAAAATATGGTATGCAATATGATGATCTTAGTAACATCCTAATTTAATATAATTGGGATGTTACATATTGGTTATGAAATTCCTTCGGGTATGGTAGAACAACTGCTTGCTAAACCTTATGCAGGAGATGGAACTGAACATCCTGATATGCATCTATTATATGTGAACGAAATATGTGGATTATTTAAGCTTGCAGGTTTACCCGGAGATGAAGTTAAGAAGAAGGTTTTCCCTTTATCTTTGGAGGGAAAAGCATTGACATGGTATAGGCTATATGATGATCTTGGATCGTGGAACTGGAATCATTTGCAATTGGGATTCCACCAAAAGTTTTATCCCATGCGTCTAGTTCATCATGATCGGAATTATATATATAATTTTTGGCCTCGTGAAGGAGAAAGTATCGCTCTAGCTTGGGGGAGGCTTAAGTCAATGTTATATTCATGCCCCAATCATGACATTCTGAGAGAAGTTATCATTCAGAATTTTTATGCTCGGCTTTCTCATAATAATCAATCCATGCTCGATACTTCTTGTGCTGGTTCTTATATGAAGAAGACTATTGAATTCAAGTGGGATCTCTTAGAAAGAATTAAACACAACTCTGAAGATTGGGAACTCGACGAAGGTAACGAGTCAGGTATAAAGCTTGAGTGTGATTGTGTTAAATCTTTTATGAATACCAATACTTTTCACAAGTTTAGCACTAAATATGGACTTGACTCTAAGATAGTAGCCTCTTTTTGTGAAGCATTTGCTACTCATGTTTATCTCCCTAAGGAGAAGTGGTTTAAATATCATCCCCCTATTAAAGAAGAAATTAAAGAACCGGTCATAGCTAAAGAACAAACCATCATTCACAATGTTGATCCAGTTGTGCCTACCGCTTATATTGAAAAACCACCTTTCCCTGTTAGGATAAAGGAACATGCTAAGGTATCAACTGTGGTTCGTAAGAGTAATCTAAAAACATCTAAGCCCCCTGAGAAAATTAAAGTAGAACCTAGTGTTGCTATGGTTAAAGATCTCTTGGTAGAAAATATTGATGGGAATGTTATCTACTTCTATGATGAAGCTGCAAGAATTGCTAAACCCGATGAAAAAGATAAACATAGACCCATAGGAGGCATGCCTGTTGTCTCAGTCAAAATAGGAGATCATTGCTATCACGGTTTATGTGACCTTTTACTTTATACCAAGAAATTATGGATAAAATAGCACCTGCTGAAATACAAGACATTGATGTTACTATTAAACTTGCTAATAGAGACACCATCACACCACTTGGGATTGTTAGAGATGTTGAAGTTTTGTGTGGGAAAGTGAAATACCCTACTGATTTTCTAGTTCTTGGTTCCCCACAAGATGACTTTTGTCCCATTATCTTTGGTAGACCTTTCTTGAGCACCGTCAATGCTAAGATAGATTGTGAAAAACAAACTGTCGGTGTCAGTTTTGGTAGTGTGTCTCATGAGTTTAATTTTTTCAAGTTTAGTAGACAACCTCGTGATAAAGCGTTATCTAGTATAGATCAAATAATTGGTCTTGCTTCTATTGTTGTACCTCCTACTGGTCCATTAGAACAATATTTGCTTGACCATGAAAATGATATGCACTTGCGTGAAAGAAATGAAATAGATCAAATTTTCTTTGAACAACAACCTCTCCTGAAACACAATCTACCTATTGAAACTCTTGGAGGTCCTCCTCCACCTAAAGGTGATCCTGTGTTTGAATTGAAACAATTGCCTGACACTTTGAAGTATGCTTATCTTGATGAGAAAAAGATATATCCTGTTATTATTAGTGCTAACCTTTCAGAACGTGAAGAAGAAAGATTGTTAAAAGTTCTAAGGAAGCACCGGGCTTCTATTGGATATACTCTTGATGATCTTAAGGGCATTAGTCCCACTCTATGTCAGCACAAGATTAATATGGAACCTGATGCTAAACCCGTTGTTGATCACCAACGGCGATTGAATCCTAAGATGAAGGAAGTGGTAAGAACTGAAATACTAAAACTTCTGGAAGCAGGTATAATCTATCCTATTGCTGATAGTAGATGGGTAAGTCCCGTTAATTGTGTCCCTAAGAAGGGAGGTATTACCGTTGTTCCTAATGATAAGAATGAACTCATTCCACAAAGAATTGTTACTGGCTATAGAATGGTAATTGATTTTAGAAAATTAAATAAAGCTACTAGGAAGGATCATTACCCTCTGTGTTTCATTGATCAAATGCTAGAAAGATTATCTAAGCACACACACTTTTGCTTCCTAGACGGATATTCTGGTTTCTCTCAAATACCAGTGTCACAATCCGATCAAGAGAAAACCACCTTTACTTGCCCTTTTGGAACCTATGCTTATAGACATATGCCTTTTGGTTTATGCAATGCACCTGCTACCTTTCAAAGATGTATGACTGCTATATTATCTGATTTTTGTGAAAAGATTGTGGAGGTTTTCATGGATGATTTCTCCGTTTATGAAACTTCTTTTGATGATTGCTTAAGAAACCTTGATCGAGTTTTGCAGAGATGTGAACAAACTAATCTTGTCTTGAATTGAGAGAAGTGCCACTTTATGGTTAATGAAGGCATTGTCTTGGGGCACCAAATATCTGAACGAGGTACCGAGGTGGATAAAGCTAAAGTTGACGCAATTGAGAAAATGTCATGTCCTAAAGATATTAAAGGTATTTGCAGTTTCCTTGGTCATGCTGGTTTCTACAGGAGGTTCATTAAAGACTTCTCTAAAATTACTAGGCCTCTGACTAATCTTTTGCAAAAGGATATTCCTTTTGTTTTTGATGATGATTGTGTGGAAACCTTTGAAACACTCAAGAAGGCCTTAACCTCTGCACCTATCGTTCAACCACCTGATCTTGCCTTTTGAAATTATGTGTGATGCTAGTGATTATGTTGTTGGTGCTGTTCTAGGACAAAGAGTTGGTAAGAAATTGAATGTTATCCATTATGCTAGCAAAACTCTAGACAGTGCTCAACGAAATTATGCTACTACGGAAAAAGAATTTTTAGCGGTCGTGCTTGCTTGTGATAAATTTAGATCCTACATTGTTGACTCAAAATTTATTGTTCACACCGACCATGCTACTATAAAATATCTTATGGAAAAGAAAAATGCTAAACCTAGACTCATTAGGTGGGTTCTCTTGCTTCAAGAATTTGATTTACACATCGTTGATAGGAAAGGAGCTGAGAACCCCGTAGCTGATAACTTGTCTAGGTTAGAAAATATTCTTGATGACCCACTACCTATTGATGATAGTTTCCCTGACGAACAGTTAGCTGCAATAAATGTTTCTCAAAACACTCCTTGGTATGCTGATTATGCTAATTACATTGTCGCCAAATATATACCACCTAGCTTCACATACCAACAAAAGAAAAAATTATTCTATGACTTGAGGCATTACTTTTGGGATGACCCACATCTTTATAAAGAAGGAGTAGCCGGTATTATTAGACGTTGTGTACCTGAGCATGAACAGGAACAAATCCTACGAAAATGTCATTCCGAAGCTTACGGAGGACATCATGCGGGAGATAGAACTGCTCCCAAGGTAATGCAATCTGGTTTTTATTGGCCTACTCTCTTCAAAGATGCCCGTAAGTTTGTCTTGTCTTGTGATGAATGTCAAAGAATTGGTAATATCGGTAAGCGTCAGGAAATGCCTATGAATTATTCACTTGTTGTTGAACCATTTGATGTTTGGGTTTTGATTATATGGGACCTTTTCCTTCCTCTAATGGGTACACTCATATTTTGGTTGTTGTTGATTACGTCACTAAGTGGGTAGAAGCTATTCCAACTAGTAGTGCTGATCACCACACCTCCATTAAAATGCTTAAAGAGGTTATCTTCCCGAGGTTTGGAGTCCCTAGATATTTAATGACTGATGGTGGTTCACACTTTATTCATGGTGCTTTCCGTAAGATGCTTGCTAAATATGATGTTAACCATAGAATTGCATCACCCTATCATCCTCAATCTAGTGGTCAAGTTGAACTTAGCAATAGAGAAATAAAATTGATATTACAAAAAACTGTCAATAGGTCTCGTAAGAATTGGTCTAAGAAATTAAATGATGCACTTTGGGCCTATAGAACAGCTTATAAAAATCCTATGGGTATGTCTCCATACAAAATGGTATATGGTAAACCTTGTCATTTGCCTCTAGAATTAGAACATAAAGCATTTTGGGCAATTAAAGAACTTAACTATGATTTCAAACTTGCTGGTGAGAATAGGCTATTTGATATTAGCTCACTTGATGAATGGAGAACCCAAGCCTATGAGAATGCCAAGCTATTTAAAGAAAAAGTAAAAAGATGGCATGACAAAAGAATCCAAAAGCGGGAATTCAAAATAGGAGACTATGTTCTTTTGTTCAACTCTCGCTTAATTTTTTTTGCAGGTAAGCTTCTCTCCAAGTGGGAAGAACATTATATTATCGAAGAGGATTATCGTTCTGGAGCTATAAAGATTAATAACGCCAAAGGTACTAACCCGAAGGTGGTCAATGGACAAAGAATTAAGCATTATATCTCAGGTACGCCTATTAACGTTGAAAGCAATGTTATCCAAACCATGACCCCGGAGGAACACATAAAAGAATCCTTCCAGAACACTCCAGAATTCTGAAAAATAGGAAGTACGTGATACGGTAAGTAAACGGACTCCGAAAAATCCGCAAAAATATTTTTCGTCAGTTTTGGAATATTAGAAAAGTTTGGAAATAAAGAAATAAACCGGAAGGTGATCGAGGTGAGCACGATACACCAGGGCACGCCAGGCACCCCTGGGCGCGCCCTGGTGGGTTGTGCCCACCTCGGATACCTTCCCGACTCCGTTTTCCTTCCATATGCTTGTTTTCCAAAAATAAAAATTCTCTATATATACCCCTGACTGTTTTGACGACCGCATCGCAGAAAAATCATGTGTTCTTGTTTCGTGTTGTTTTCCTGGCAGATCTGAAAATATGTCATCTCAAGGTTTAGAGGGGGATCACTATGTTGCAGACCCAAAGATCTTTGGGGAAATCTACCCCTACCTTTGGGCATCTGAAGAAGAAGGAGATACCGATTTGGAGGAGATAGTGGATGCTTGTCCGGACGCCAACTCTGAGGAAGTGGAAGAGGATATCCCTCTACCTCAGCCGGGAGACATGCATGTGTAATTCAAGAAGTCAAGCCTCCCTAAAAGATACAAACCTGAGGTCCAATTTATCCCATCTCGTTTTCTACAGGAGAGCAAGGCTGCATTATGCAAAAAGATATTAAAGCTCGAGTTGGAGAATGATGATCTAAGGGAGGAAAATTTTATGCTTAAATATAAGTTGAAGAAGAAGGCTTCTTCATCACCACCACCTTCTTCATCACCACCAACAAAGGAGACTTGAGCACACGGGTATGGGCACTCCCCTTGGCTTGAGCCAAGCTTGGGGGAGGTGCCCCGGTATCGTATCACCATCACTTTTATTCACATTTACCTATTTTAGTTCGATATTTAGTTTCCCTTTGCTTTAGTTGAATAAAAGTTTATCATGATCTATTTTCGTGTGTTAGTTTCGTGGCCTATCTATCTATGTAATCGAGTGAGAGTTATATAATAAAGTTTAGTTTGATTTTTTGTCTCTCTACTTTCTTGTTGCAATCAAAATAAAAGGAAAGAAAAATAAATAAAGAATCATATGATAATCTTATAGTGAGTAGTGACATCACATAAGGCAAAGTATAAGTAGTAAAATTTATTGGAGATTGACAAACATAGCATTGGTCACTGATGCAAGTCATGAAAGAATTAATAAGGGAAGAGAAGATTCACATGCAAATACACTATCTTGGACATCTTTTATGATTGTGAGCCCCCATTAAATATTATATGTCAAAATTGTTGACGTTGGACAAGGAAGACAACGTAATGATTTATGTTTGTTCATATCCACATAGAAGTTATATTGTCATAGATCCTTCAACATGTGGTGCTTGCCCAATATCTTTTCTAGCCAAAAATTCCGCACTAAGTAGAGATACTACTTGTGCATCCAAAAACCCAAAACCAAACTCATTCTTTGAGAGTCCACCATACCTACCTATGGATCGAGAAAGATCCTTCAAGTAAGTTGTCATCGGTGCAATAAGGCAATAAAAATTGCTTCTAAAAGTGTTTTGATCAATTAGTGTAAGAGAAAATTGAGCGCTATACGAACTTATGATGGCAAAGTAATAAAAGCGACGGACTGCAAAATAAAGGTTGCTATCATAGGGGGCAATATAGCATGACGTTCTTTTACATTAAGGGACTAGGCATACAAACCAAAAAGCACATGACAACCTCTGCTTCCCTCTACGAAGGGACTATCTTTTACTTTTTATGTATTTACTTTTATGCAAAGAGTCAAAATATTCTTCCCTATTCCTTTTTATTTTTTCCCTTTTGCAAGCATCATGTGGTGAGGAAAGATCTAGGCACATATATCCAGTTGGATATGGGTGGGCATGAGTTATTATTGTTGACATCATCCTTGAGGTGAATACGTTGGGAGGCGAAACTATAAGGCCCTATCTTCCTATGTGTCCGGTTGAAACTTTTTGTTCATGGGTATGCCGTGAGTGTTAGCAATCATAGAAGACTAAATGATGGTTGAGTATGTGGACTTGCCAAAAGGCTCCTACATGAGACCCTTCCTAAAAATATGATGAATTGTAGTTGCAAAGTTGACTGAGAACACAGTTTGTTGGTTTTCAATAAGGTTTATGCTTCATACTTCTATGTTGTGACGAATTGTTACTTGTTCATGAGAAGTTATATGATAAAAGTGCATGAATAAGTTTTATGATAGAGTTTGTTGCTGTTATGATAATAAGCATGAAACTACTATGTCCGTATTTTGTTTTTATCGACACCTCTCTCTCAAATCATGTGGACATGCTTTTCAATATCGGTTTTCTCTTGAGGACAAGCGAGGTCTAAGCTTGGGGGAGTTGAAACGTCCATTTTGCATCATGATTTTCTACTGTTATTTATTATGTTTTGTTGAATAATAATGCTTTGGGGAGTGATTCTAATGCCTTTTCCCTCATAATATGCAAGGTTTACACAAAGAAGGAGAATACCGGCAGCTGGAATTCTGGACCCAAGAAAAGCACATCAGAGATACCTATTCTGCACAACTCTAATGAAGCTGAAATTTTACAAAGATTATTTTTGGAATAAATAAAAAATACTGGAGCAGAAAACTACCGGGGGGGGGGGGGGCAAACGTGGTGGGCACAACCCACCAGGGCGCGCCCTGATGGGTTGTGGCCTCCTCGGCCCACCTCCGGTGCCCATCTTCTGGTATATAGTCACATTTAACCTAGAAAAAATCAGAGGAGTACTTTCGGGATGAAGCGCCGCCGCCTAAAGGCGGAACATGGGCAGGAGCACTTTTGCCCTCTGGCGGAGCGATTCCGCCAGGGGAACTTCCCTCCCGGAGGGGGAATGTTCTTTTCCTCCCTTATCCATTTAACTAGTGTATTGTGTCCACTTTTCAAGTTCTTTCCATCTTATCAAGTTTGTACCTCTCTTCCAATCGAAGTGGTGTCCAACAAAAAATGTTCTTTCTCATTCCTTGTCTATCTCGTTCAACAGGAGTGGTTTTGAATTATTACATGTTCCTCGTGCCATTCTTCATCTCCTATTGCAACCTCTAAGGTTCTCATGGTGTTCCTTGTTCATCTTTCCTAATAGAGTGTTTTCAACTTCGTTCTTCTCCATTGTGTTTCTTCTTTCAAGCTTCTCAACCTCACAAGGTTCGTTGGTTTCACTTGCTTTTCAAAGAAGCAACTAAGTTTTACCTCTTCCTCTTGCTCTTCCACTTCTCTTCCTCTTCTCATTCCTAGATCTCGGGACGGGATCTCTTTGTAGTGGGGGAGAGTTTTAACAACCCAAGACCGACGTTCCAGATGCCTTCCATGTTTTTCTAGTTCCACCGTGTGATCAAATTGTTCATTGCATTCATCATGGCTTTATTCGCATTGCACCGGCACTCCGTTGCCATTGTTTTCCGAAACTTGCATCCATTCGTAGTTGTAGCTTCTTTCCGTTTGTCATCGTTATCGTTTCGAGACCAAACACATTTGCACGTGCCCGCAACATCATAAAAATATTGTTTTATAAGTGGGAATAAAATGTTATCGGAATGGGTTGAAAGTTGGCATGCTGTCTTAATATATTGTAGGTAGACCTCCTGCCAAATTTCGTCGCATTCAGAGGTTGTTTGATACAACAACGGATAACTATCGCGACACTATCGCCGGTCAAAAATGCAGACATCTCCATTTTAAAACCTTGTGTGATGCCCCACAAGTATAGGGGATCAATCGTAGTCCTTTCGATAAGTAAGAGTGTCGAACCCAAAGAGGAGCAGAAGGAAATGACAAGCGGTTTTCAGCAAGGTAATTTCTGCAAGCACTGAAATTGTAGGTAACAGAAAGTTTGATAGCAAGATAATTGGTAACGAGCAAGTAACGGTAGCGGTAAATAAAGTGCAGCAAGGTGGCCCAATCCTTTTGTGGCAAAGGACATGCCAGAACAATTTCTAGTAATAGGCAAAGTGTTCTTGAGGGTACACAGGAATTTCATCTAGTCACTTTTATCATGTTGGTTTGATTCGTGTTCGCTACTTTTATAATTTGATATGTGGGTCGACCGGTGCTTGGGTGCTGTTCTTACTTGAACAACCTCCCACTTATGATTAACCCCCTCGCAAGCATCCGCAACTATGAGAAAAGTATTAAGATAAAATCTAACCATAGCATTAAACGTTTGGATCCAAATCAGCCCCTTACGAAGTAGCGCATAAACTAGGGTTTAAGCTTCTGTCACTCTAGCAACCCATCATCTAATAACTACTCTACAATGCATTCCCTTAGGCCCAAGGATGGTGAAGTGTCATGTAGTCGACGTTCACATGACACCACTAAGGGAATCACAAAATACATATCATCAAAATATCGAACACATATCAAGTTCACATGATTACTTGCAACATGACTTCTCCCGTGACCTCAAGAACGAAGGTAACTACTCACAAATAATACTCATGCTCAATATAAAAGGGGTATTGAATAGCATAATGGATCTGAACATATAAACTTCCACCAAATAAACCATATAGTAATCAACTACAAGATGTAATCAACACTACTAGTCACCCACACGTACCAATCTGAGGTTCCGGTACAAAGATTGAACACAAGAGATGAACTAGGGTTTGAGAGGAGATGGTGCTGTTGAAGATGTTGATGAAGATTGGCCTCCCAAAGATGAGAGGGGTGTTGGTGATAACGATGACTTCGATTTCCCCCTCCAGGAGGGAAGTTCCCCCGGCGGAATCCCTCTGCCGGAGGGCAAAAGTGCTCCTGCCCAAGTTCCGCCTCGAGACGGCGGCGCTCCGTCCCGAAAGTCCTCTCCTTATTTTTTTTCTAGGTCATAAGACCCTATATTCCAGAATATGAGCACCGGAGGTGGGTCGAGCAGGGCACAACCCACCAGGGCGCGCGTGGGGGGCCTGGCGCGCCCTGGTGTCTTGTGCCCACCAGGGTGGCCCTCTCCGGTAGTTCTTTGCTCCAGTATTTTTCATATATTCCAAAAATATTCTCTGTAAAATTTCAGCTTCCTTGGAGTTGTGCAGAATAGGTATCTCTGATGTGCTTTTTTAGGTCCAAAATTCCAGCTGCCTGTATTCTCCCTCTTTGTGTAAACCTTGCATATTATGAGAGAAAAGACAATAGAATCACTCCCTAAGGCATTATTATTCAACAAAACATAATAAATAACAGTAGGAAAACATGATGCAAAATGGACGTATCAACTCTCCCAAGCTTAGACCTCGCTTGTCCTCAAGCGAAAAGCCGATATTGAAAAGCATGTCCACATGGTTTGAGGTAGAGGTGTCGATAAAAACAAAATACGGACATAGTAGGATCATGCTTATTATCATAACAGCAACAAACTCTAACATAAAACTTATTCATATAACTTTCATCATATAACTTCTCATGAACAAGTAACAATTCATCACAACATAAAAGTATAAAGCATAAACCTTATTGAAAACCAACAAACTATGTTCTCAGTAAACTTTGCAACTACAATTCATCATATTTTCAGGAAGGGTCTCATGTCGGAGGCTTTTGGCAAGTCCACATACTCAACCATCATTTAGTCTTCTATGATTGCTAACACTCACAGCATACCCATGAGAAAAAAGTTTCAACCGGATACACAGAAAGATAGGGGGGCTTATAATTTCGCCTCCCAACGTATTCACCTCAAGGGTGATGTCTAGATCTTTTCCTAGATATATGTGCCTAGATCTTTCGTCACCACATGATGCTTGCAAAAAGAGAAAAGCAAAAACGAATAGGGAAGAATACTTTGACCCTTGCATAAAAGTAAATACATAAAAGTAAAAGATAGTCCCTTCGCAGAGGGAAGGAGAGGTTGTCATGCGCTTTTTGGTTTGTATGCCCAATCCCTTAATGTAAAAGAACGTCCTGCTATATTGCCCCCTATGATAGCAACCTTTATTATGCAGTCCGTCGCTTTTATTACTTTGCCATCATAAGTTCGTATAGCGCTCAATTTTCTCTTACACTAATTGATCAAAACACGTTTAGAAGCAATTTTTATTGCCTTATTGCACCGATGACAACTTACTTGAAGGATCTAACTCGATCCGTAGGTAGGTATGGTGGACTCGCAAAGAATGAATTTGGCTTTGGGTTTTTGGATGCACAAGTAGTATCTCAACTTAGTGCGGAATTTTTGGCTAGCAAAGATATTGAGCAAGCACCACATGTTGAAGGATCTATGACAATATAACTTCTATGTGGATATGAACAAACATAAACCATTACGTTGTCTTCCTTGTCCAACGTCAACCATTTTGACATATAATATTTAATGGGGGCTCACAATCACAAAAGATGTCCAAGATAGTGTATTTGCATGTGAATCTTCTCTTCCCTTATTAATTCTTTCATGAATTAAATCATTGACCAATGCTATGTTTGCCAATCTCCAATAAATTTTACTACTTATACTTTTCCTTATGTGATGTCATTACTCACCATAAGATTAGCATATGATTCTTTTCATTTATCTCTTTTTCCTTTATTTTGATTGCAGCAAGAAAGTAGAGAGACAAACACTCAAACTAAACTTTATTATATAACTCTCACTCGAGTACATAGATAGATAGAACACGAAACTAACACACAAAAATAGATCATGCTAAACTTTTATTCAACTAAATCAAAAGGGAACTAAAGATCGAACTAGAATAGGTAAACGTGAATAAAAGTGATGGTGATACGATACCGGGGCACCTCCCCCAAGATTGGCTCAAGCCAAGGGGAGTGCCCATACGCGTGTGCTCAAGTCTACTTTGGTGGTGGTGATGAAGTAGGTGGTGGTGATTATGTAGCCTTCTTCTTCAACTTATAATTGAGCATAAATTTTTCCTCCCTTAAATCATCATTCTCCAACTCGAGCTTTAATATCTTTTTGCATAATGGCGCCTTGCTCTCGTGCAGAAAACGAGATGGAATAAATTGAACCTCAGGTTTGTATCCTCTAGGGAGGCTTGACTTCTTGAATTCCACATGCATGTCTCCGGGTTGAGGTAGCGGGTCATCCCACTGGTGCAGCGACGTGCTATACAAACGGTTTTTAACCCCTTTCCACGACGTAGTTCCAAACCGTCGCCTTGCATGTGTGGGCAATAGGGGGGGTCCATCCCACACGACACCGCAAACCCGTCGGCGATGGTGGCCAACGAACGCAAACGATCTGCATATAATCGTGTGCGGTGCAGGAACGGATCGCACACATAATCTTTTCGGCCTACGTGTGGGATTTGGGATCAATCACACACGTCCAAGATGAGTGAAACGCGTCTAATTGCTCATGGAAAACAAACGGAGTTTGACCTTTGACCGTTTGCGAACTGTTACCTAATCCACACGGGCCATTGTAGACACTGTGTGTGATATCTTCATCATCGCACACGAGATTTCTCCGGGAACCGTGTACCATGTATAACATCATCGGACACGAGTGTTGCAAATCGTTTGCGATTTCTTATGTATCACCGAGGTTTTAGATTATATCTCGTGTGCTTTTCCTGTGGATCACAGGCGGTTGTGCTATGAGTTGCGTGTGCTTTCCATTCTGGACCGCACACGCTTAGTTGCTTGAACCGTGTGCACTAAAATTGCCAGGTTATTGTAAAATATTGCTACTTCTTGAGCTTGCGTTGGTTTTCCCTTGAAGAGGAAAGGGTGATGCAGCAAAGTAGATAAGTATTTCCCTCAGTTGTTGAGAACCAAGGTATCAATCCAGTAGGAGATGCAAGCAAGTCCCCAATCTTCGCACCTACACAAACAATCAAACACTTGCACCCAACACTATAAAGGGGTTGTCAATCCCTTCACGGTTACTTGCAAGGATGAGATCTGATAGAGATAGATATAGAAGATTACTAAAACGAAAAGTAAAAAAAAAGTAAAAAGATTGCAGCAAAGTATTTTTGGTATTTTTTGGTTTATAGATCTGAAAATATAATATGGAAAATAGACCCGGGGGCCATAGGTTTCACTAGAGGCTTCTCTCTTGAAGGAAAATAATACGGTGGGTGAACAAATTACTGTCGAGCAATTGATAGAAAAGTGCATAGTTATGACGATATCCAAGGCAATGATTATGCATATAGGCATCACGTCCGTGTCAAGTAGACCGGAACGATTCTGCATCTACTACTATTACTCCACACATCGACCGACTCCTGCCTGCATCTAGAGTATTAAGTTTATGAAGAACAGAGTAACGCATTAAGTAAGATGACATGATGTAGAGGGATAAACTCAAGCAATATGATGAAAACCCCATTTTTTTATCCTCGATGGCAACAATACAAATACGTGCCTCGCTACCCCTACTTTGTCACTGGGTGAGGACACCGCAAGATTGAACCCAAAACCAAGCACTTCTCCCATTGCAAGAATTACCAATCTAGTTGGCCAAACCAAACCAATAACTCGAAGAGACTTGCAAAGATATGAAATCATGCATAAAAGAATTCAGAGAAGATTCAAATAATATTCATAGATAATCTGATCATAAACCCACAATTCATCGGATCTCGACAAACACACCGCAAAAGAGTATTACATCAGATAGATCTCCATGAAGATCATGAAGAACATGGTATTGAAGAACATAGAGAGAGAAGAAGCCATCTAGCTACTAGCTATGGACCCGAAGGTCTGTGGTGAACTACTCACGCATCATCGGAAGGGCAATGGAGTTGATGTAGATGCCCTCCATGATTGAATCACCCTCCGACAGATTACCGGAAAAGGCTCCAAGATGGGATCTCACGGGAACAGAGGGTTCTGGCAGCGGAAAAGTATTTTCGTGGCTCTTTTTGGTATTGGGGGAATATTTGGTAATTTATAGGCCGAAGAATAGGGCTAGGAGACCTGCTGGGGGGCCACAAGCCAGGGTGCGCCCCCCCTAGGGCGCGCCCTGGTGGCTTGTCGCCTCCCGGCAAGTCTCCTGCCTTCATCTCCAAGTCTGGCAGGTTTCTTCTGGTCCAAGAAAAATCATTCCGACGATTTTATTCCGTTTGGACTCCGTTTAATCTTCCTTATCTGCAATACTCAAAAACAAGGAAAAAACAGAAACTGGCACTAGGCACTAGGTTAATAGGTTAGTCCGAAAATAATATAAAATAGCATATTAATGCATATAAAACATCCAAAACAGATAATATAATAGCATGGAACAATAAAAAATTATAGATACGTTGGAGACGTATCAAGCATCCCCAAGCTTAATTCCTGCTCGTCCTCGAGTAGGTAAATGATAAAAACAGAATTTTTGATGTGGAATGCTACCTAACATATTTATCCATGTAATATTCTTTATTGTGGCATGGATGTTCAGATCCATAAGATTCAAACAAAAGCTCAATATTGACATAAAAACAGTAATACTTCAAGCATACTAACAAGCAATTGTGTCCTTTCAAAATAACATGGCCTTAGAAAGTTATCCCTAAAAATCATATAGTCTGGCTATGCTCCATCTTCCCCACACAAAGTATCTAAATCATGCACACCCCCGATGACAAGTCAAGCAATTGTTTCACCCCTTTTATGTTCTCAAACCTTTTCAACTTTCACGCAATACATGAGCGTGAGCCATGGATATATCACTATAGGTGGAATAGAATATGGTGGAGGTGGTATGGAAAAGGAGAAGATAGTCTAACATCAACTAGGCGTATCAACGGGCTATGGAGATGCCCATCAATAGATATCAATGTGAGTGAGTAGGGATTGCCATGCAACGGATGCACTAGAGCTATAAGTGTATGAAAGCTCAAAAAGAAACTAAGTGGGTGTGCATCCAACTTGCTTGCTCACGAAGACCTAGGGCAATTTGAGGAAGCCCATCATTGGAATATACAAGCCAAGTTATATAATGAAAAATTCCCACTAGTTTGTGAAAGTGACAAAAATAGGAGATTCTCTATCATGAAGATTGAGGTGCTACTTTGAAGCACAAGTGTGGAAAAAAGACAGTAACATTGTCCCTTCTCTCTTTTCTCTCATTTTTTTGGTGGGCATCTTTGGCCTCTTTTTTTATTTGGGCTTCATTGGCCTCTTTTATTATTTGTAAAGTCCGGAGACTCATCCCTACTTGTGAGGGAATCATAGCTTCCATCATCCTTTCCTCACATGGGACAATGCTCTAATAATGATGATCATCACACTTTTATTTACTTACAACTCGATACCTACAACAAGATATGACTCTATATGAATGCTTCCGGTGGTGTACCGGGATGTGCGAAGCAATATGACAATGATGGTGCGTGTCATAAAAAACGGAACGGTGGAAGTTGCATGGCAATATATCTCGGAATGGCTATGGAAATGCCATAATAGGAAGGTATGGTGGCTGTTTTGAGGAAGGGTATATGGTGGTTGTTTTGAGGAAGGTGGGTTTAATGCACCGGCGAAAGTTGCGCGGTACTAGAGAAGCTAGCAAAGGTGGAAGGGTGAGAGTGCGTATAATCCATGGACTCACATTAGTCATAAAGAACTCACATACTTATTGCAAAAATCTATTAGTTATCAAAGCAAAGTGTTAGACGCATGCTCCTAGGGGAGAGGTTGGTAGGAGTTAACCATCGCGCGCTCCCGACCCTCACACAAAGGATGACAATCATTAAACAAATCATGCTCCGACTTCGTTACATAACGGTTCACCATACGTGCATGCTACGGGAGTCACAAACTTTAACACAAGTATTTTTACCATTCCACAATTACTCACTAGCATGACTCTAACATCACCATCTTTATATCTCAAAACTATATGCAAGGAATCCAACTTCTCATAGTATTCAATGCACTTTATATGAAAGTTTTTATTATATCCCTCTTGGATGCCCATTATATTAGGACTAAATTCATAATGTAAACCAATTACCATACTGTTTAAAGACTCTCAAAATAATATAAGTGAGGTACGAGAGTCCAATTATTTCTATAAAATAAAGACACCACCGTGCTCTAAAAAGATATAAGTGAAGCACTAGAGCAACATTGCCTAGCTCAAAAGATATAAGTGAAGCACATAGAGTATTCTAATAAATTCACGATTAATGCGTGTCCCTCTCAAAAGATGTGTGCAGCAAGGATGATTGTGGAAAACTAAAAAGCAAAGACTCATATCATACAATACGCTCCAAGCAAAACACATATCATGTGGTGAATAAAAATATAGCCTCAAGTAAATTTACCGATGGATTGAAGACGAAAGAGGGGATGCCTTCCGGGGAATCCCCAAGCTTAGGCTCTTTGGTATCCTTGAATATGGCTTGGGGTGCCTTGGGCATCCCCAAGCTTAGGCTCTTGCCACTCCTTATTCCATAGTCCATCAAATCTTTACCCAAAACTTGAAAACTTCACAACACAAAACTCAACAGAAAACTCGTGAGATCCGTTAGTATAAGAAAAATAAATCACCACTTTAGGTACTGTTGTGAACTCATTATTAATTTATATTGGTGTAATATCTACTGTATTCTAACTTCTCCATGGTTCATACCCCCCGATACAACCCATAGATACATCAAAATAAGCAAACAACACAAAGAAAACAGAATCTGTCAAAAACAGAACAGTCTGTAGCAATCTGTAAACTTCGAATACTTCTGTAACTCCAAAAATTCTGAAATATTAGTACAATCAGGGAAAATTGTATATCAATCTTGTGTAAAAAATTCAGGTCCAATTGACGCTCTGGTGAATTTATAAAATTCCTGTACTGAGTGCAAAAGTTTCTATTTTTCAGCAAAACCAAATCAACAATCACCGTAAACCATCCCAAAGGTCTTACTTGGCACAACCACTAATTAAAACAATAAAACACAATTACTACAGAGGTAATAATGTTCAAAACACTCAAGAACAGAAGCAAAAAACATAAACATAAAATAATATTGGGTTGCCTCCCAACAAGTGCTATTGTTTAACGCCCTTAGCTAGGCATAACACAATAGATCTAGGTATTGTCATCTTTGGTATGCAATCCATAAGCAGATCTCATAATAGATTCATAAGGTAATTTAATTTTATTTCTAGGAAAGTGTTCCATGCCTTTCCTTAATGGAAATTGGAATCTAATGTTTCCTTCTTTCATATCAATAATTGCACCGATCATTCTAAGGAAAGGTCTACCAAGAATAATAGGACATGTAAGATTGCAATCTATATAATGAACAATGAAATCTACGGGTACATAATTACTATTTGCAACAATAAGAACATCATTAATCCTTCCCATAGGTTTCTTAATAGTGGAATCCGCTAGATGCAAATTTAAAGAGCAATCATCAAGATCATGGAAACCAAGCACATCACATAAAGTTTTCGGAATCGTGGAAACGCTAGCACCCAAATCACACAAAGCATGGCACTCATAATCTTTAATTTTAATCTTAATAGTAGGTTCCCACTCATCATAAAGCTTTCTAGGTATGGAAACTTCCAACTCAAGTTTTTCTTCAAAAGATTTCATCATAGCATCAACGATATGTTTAGTAAAAGCTTTATTTTGATTATAAGCATGCGGAGAATTCAACATGGATTGCAACAAGGAAATACAATCAATCAAAGAACAACTATCATAATTAAAGTCCTTGAAATCCAAAGAGTGGGTTCATTGCTATTTAAAGTTTTGACCTCTTCAATCCCACTTTTATCAATTTTAGCATTAAGATCTATAAACTCCGAATCATTGGGACGACTTTTAACTAAAGTTGACTTATCTCCAGTCCCATATTTATCAAGATTTGTATTAGAAAACAAAGATTCAATAGGAGTCACATCAATCACTTTAAGATCTTCATCATTATTATCACGAGAACACATCTTTTCAAGCCATTCACGCTTAGCACGCATTCTAGCGGTTCTTTCCTTACACTCATCAATAGAAGTTCTCATAGATTTTAAAGACTCATTAATATCACACTTAGGTGGAGTAGATCTAATTTTCAAAGAATCAATCTCAAGAGAAATTCTATCAACGTTCCTAGCCAAATCATCAATCTTGAGCAATTTTTCTTCAATCGTAGCATTGAAAACCTTTTGCGAACTAATAATTTCTTTAATATTATTCTCAAGATCAGAGAGCATCTTATTATAATTTCCATAAGAATTGTTGTAGGAATTACCATAATTATTAGAGGAATTACTAGGAAACGGCCTAGGGTTGAAATTACCTCTATACGCGTTATTACCAAAATTGTTCCTACCAACAAAATTCACATCCATAGATTCATTATTATTTCCAATCAAAGAAGACAAAGGCATATCATTAGGATCAATAGGAGCACTCTTACTAGCAAACAATTTCATTAATTCATCCATCTTTTCACTTAAAGTGTTTATTTCTTCAATATCATGCACCTTTTTACTAGTAGGAGATCTTTCGGTATGCCATTGAGAGTAATTTGCCATAATATTATCTAGGAGTTTAGTAGCTTCTCCTAATGTGATATCCATAAAAGTACCACCCGTGGCGGAATCTAAAAGATTTCTAGAAGCAAAATTCAATCCCGCATAAAAAATTTGTATAATGATCCATAAACTCAAACCATGTGCGGGGCAATTTCTAATCATTAGTTTCATCCTCTCCCAAGATTGTGCAACATGCTCATGATCAAGTTGCTTAAAATTCATTATATCTTTCCTAAGGGAGATGATCTTAGGGGGCGGAAAGTACTTGGAAATAAAAGCATCTTTACACTTATTCCATGAATCAATACTATTTTTAGGCAAAGATGAAAACCAAGTTTTAGCACGATCTCGTAGTGAGAAAGGAAATAGCTTCAATTTAACAATATCATTATCCACATCTCTCTTCTTTTGCATATCACACAACTCAATGAAAGTATTTAGATGGGATGCGACATCTTCATTAGGAAGGCCGGAAAATTGTTCTTTCATAACAAGATTAAGCAAAGCGGCATTAATTTCATAAGATTCCGCACTAGTGGCGGGAGCAATCGGAGTACTAATAAAATCATTATTATTAGTATTGGAAAAGTCACACAACTTGGTATTCTCTTGAGTCATCGTGACAAAGCAAGCAATCTAGCACACAAGCAAACAAAAGGCAAACGAAAAGACGAACGGAAGAAGGGCGAATAAAAAGGTAAATCTTTTCTGAAAATCGTTTTAGAAGTGGGGGAGGGGAAAACGAGAGGTAAATGGCAAATAATGTAAATGCAAGAGATGTGTTTGTGATGGGTACTTGGTAGGCTTGATGTAGATCTCCCCGGCAACGGCGCCAGAAATCCTTCTTGCTACTTCTTGAGCTTGCGTTGGTTTTCCCTTGAAGAGGAAAGGGTGATGCAACAAAGTAGATAAGTATTTCCCTCAGTTGTTGAGAACCAAGGTATCAATCCAGTAGGAGATACAAGCAAGTCCCCAATCTTCGCACCTACACAAACAATCAAACACTTGCACCCAACGCTATAAATGGGTTGTCAATCCCTTCACGGTTACTTGCAAGGATGAGATCTGATAGAGATAGATATAGAAGATTACTAAAACGAAAAGTAAAAAGATTGCAGCAAAGTATTTTTGGTATTTTTTGGTTTATAGATCTGAAAATATAATATGGAAAATAGACCCGGGGGCCATAGGTTTCACTAGAGGCTTCTCTCTTGAAGGAAAATAATACGGTGGGTGAACAAATTACTGTCGAGCAATTGATAGAAAAGTGCATAGTTATGCCAATATCCAAAGCAATGATCATGCATATAGGCATCACGTCCGTGTCAAGTAGACCGAAACGATTCTGCATCTACTACTATTACTCCACACATTGACCGACTCCTGCCTGCATCTAGAGTATTAAGTTCATGAAGAACAGAGTAACACATTAAGTAAGATGACATGATGTAGAGGGATAAACTCAAGCAATATGATGAAAACCCCATCTTTTTATCGTCGATGGAAACAATACAAATACGTGCCTCGCTACCCCTACTTTGTCACTAGGTGAATACACCGCAAGATTGAACCCAAAACCAAGCACTTCTCCCATTGGAAGAATTACCAATCTAGTTGGCCAAACCAAACCAATAACTCGAAGAGATTTGCAAAGATATGAAATCATGCATAAAAGAATTCAGAGAAGATTCAAATAATATTCATAGATAATCTGATCATAAACTCACAATTCATTGGATCTCGATAAACACACAACAAAAGAGTATTACATCAGATAGATCTCCATGAAGATCATGAAGAACATGGTATTGAAGAACATAGAGAGAGAAGAAGCCATCTAGCTACTAGCTATGGACCCGAAGGTCTGTGGTGAACTACTCACGCATCATCGGAAGGGCAATGGAGTTGATGTAGATGCCCTCTGTGATCGAATCCCCCTCCGGCAGATTACCGGAAAAGGCTCCAAGATGGGATCTCACGGGAACAGAGGGTTTCGGCGGCGGAAAAGTATTTTCGTGGCTCTTTTTGGTATTGGGGGAATATTTGGGAATTTATAGGCCGAAGAATAGGGTTAGGAGACCTGCTGGGGGGCCACAAGCCAGGGGGGCGCCCCTCCTAGGGCGCGCCCTGGTGGCTTGTCGCCTCCCGGCAACTCTCCTGCCTTCATCTCCAAGTCTGGCAGGTTTCTTCTGGTCCAAGAAAAATCATTCCGAAGATTTTATTCCTTTGGACTCTGTTTAATATTCCTTATCTGCAATACTCAAAAACAAGGAAAAAACAGAAACTGGCACTAGGCACTAGGTTAATAGGTTAGTCCCAAAAATAATATAAAATAGCATATTAATGCATATAAAACATCCAAAACAGATAATATAATAGCATGGAACAATCAAAAATTATAGATACGTTGGAGACGTATCAAATATCGCATTTAATTCACCCTGCAAATAGCAAATTCGCCACAATATGAAATCGACAAATAGTGTCCACATAAAGAACATTCATCATAATTCGCCACAATATGCAATTGAACGAATAGTATCCACAAGCAGAGGATTCATCATAACTCATGACAATATGCAATTGAGAAAATGCTAGCTAAATTCCAGAGATGTTAAACCGACATATCCAATACATAATCATAGTGTACGAAATAAAAAGACATGATCACATGGAAAATAATGTATCCATGTGTATATGTTTAGCTGATAACACTATATGAATGCGTACTTATTTTTAGGAGATTTGAATCCGGAAATGTTCGACGTCCTTAGAGGGCTTGATATAGTGTTTCACAAAGAAGGTGCTGATAAATTTCCTAACAGACAGCAATTCATCGGCGGCGAGCGGTTCAGAAGTCATCGGTGCCAAGATCAGCTGCATGACTTTTAGATCAGAATGTGACATACGTGTGGAGATGACGATAGTAATTAAGAAGCAGACTTACTGGTTTTATCCTGTCAGCATCGACACCACATTCAGCATGTCTGCATAGGTTCATCATGTCTGCACAAACGTAGTATCCACATAGGCTGGTACCTTGTTGTTGCTGAGGACACTGAAATTTTTTGTACAATATTAGTCATGTATTTGCCCTGTTAGGAACAACCTAACCGGTGTAAGTTGTTTCTTCTTTTTTCTATGGAGAGAAATAGAAAGAGGTTTACTTAGAAACTTGAACATCTAACTAGCATTTTCTGAAAATAACGGATTTCGTTGTCTTACCGGAGAAACGATCACGTGCTGCAGAGGTAGTTGGCGGTCGAACCGAGTCCCTCCTAAAGTTATGTTCTTTGACAATACACTCGAAATGAAGATGAATTTTCACACACTCAATTCTGGAACCAGATATGAACACAACGCATTAACATCAAAGAATTCAATACCTATCCATGAAATCCTGAAGATGACTCAGATCCTGAGGTGCATTTGACTCTCTGAGAGAATCCATGTAGTAAACTGTGTTGCGTTTTGGAACAAGGACCACCAAGATCCAGTGACCTCTACAGTTTAAGAAAACCATGAACGTACGAACTATTTCTAAAACTGAAAGACGATCAATGTATGCGTGGTTGTATATTTAACTTACTCTTCATAATATGGCCACATGAAGAATTCTCCTATCTGTAAGTCGAACAAGATCTTGGCGACATAATCAATGGAAGCCGTCCGTGAGTCATTATCTTGTAACAAAACGCCGTTTGCTAAATCAGGATCTATGAAATACGCATGCACGCTTGATGTTCTCTGCGTCATCAATCCCCTGAGAGGAATATAGTACAGTTAGCTTTTTTGTCATTTACAACCTTGTATGGAGAAGTTGATCAGAGTTTGTGAAGTACTTACAACATCAAGCATTTGACAAGAGTGGCAGCAAGCTCATCGAAGTTGAAGAAGAGATGAAAGTCCTCGAATTCCACACTGATGGTACCTGGAACGTGAGAGAAATGACAGTTGTCGTACTGCAATTCCACAATGTTATGATCTTCTCCTTTTGACATTATGTCCACGCAATATTTATGTAACTTGCGACAACTGGAACTGCACTCATCAAAGTATTTGCCAACAAGAAATGGCTAGCCATGCTTGTACTTGCGTGCTTCAAATGGGTCTTCATCAGAACCGGGATTACATGGGTCTTCATCGGCCATGCCATGGTTCTGCTCGAAGAGTCTTTTCTGCTCGAAGAGTCTTTTCTGCTCAAAGAGTCTTCGTAGTAGGATGCTCTGGTACTCGACCCTCCTCTGTTTCTGTCATGTGTAATAACAAATTGCCAATTTTACCAGGAAGCTAAACATAAATGCAACAGTCTTTGTAGTACAGGACGCACATCGGCAGTGTTTGAATGAAAACAAATTAATAGTGACATCTTTGTACATTTTGCTGTCAAACATTCCAATCTGTTAAAAACTACTGGCTTGCACCATGTTTTTTTCACTAAGTCTGAGGATCTGTTTATTTTAGATTGCCATGCTGTGTTGATGCTAGCCATGTTTCTGTGCATAATTAGACCTTGCTCGTGCTGAATGAAATGAAGTGCTTCATGTGTACTACCTTGCAGTAAATTTTCATGCAATGATAACTCATGTCGCATATAGTTTTCTTGCTGTCAATATGCCTTCAGGTTAAAACTATGACAGTGTCTTAATCACATCCAGAATCAAATAGCACACGGGAAGTCTGAATCACACCTAATATAACAAATGATTTCTAACAACGAGAGTTAGGCTTACCTTCTTTGCACGTCACAGAAACTTTCTCCCACTATATCCAAATTCAAAAGCTCGCAACTTCACGGATTGAAATTGATGTTGACCATGAACAAGCAGGTCTTTAGCTACCCCTCTCCATTCATTGGAAGTGATTCTCCTAGGGAGCTACAAGAGAAAGAAATGGCGCAAATGGACCTGCTGCTTTAAAATCCCTAATTCCAAAACAAAACCCTAAGCCTAGTTGAGCCAGAGAGAAGAGAGACGAATACCTGGCTGGTGAGAGATTCGTTGTCGTCGGAGATACCACTTGAGGGATCACTCGTGGAGACCATGGCGTGTCCGCGGCGGTCGGATGCTCGAGTTAGAGATGTGGGCGGCGGCGCGTCGGGGGGAGGGGGAGAGGGGGTTGGAGGGGTTGCAGGGGAAATGTGGCCCTTTGGCGGGGGGAGGCAGATATTTCGGCGGTCGGCGAAATTTTTCGCTCGTTGTAGGGAATCTTGGCGCGCAAAGATTCATCAGACACGGTCTTTCAGCTTTTATCGTGTGCGATGATACATAACATACAAAAATTCGCCCCTCCCCACGTATTCCCTGGTTATAGTGCACATCCACGTCATTGCATAATGTAACATCAACTGCTAACTTGGGTATAGAAAATAGCGGACACACATAGCTCACAGTTACTAAACCGAGCAAGTTCACTAAATAATCAAGCTGCTTGAACTAGACATAGCTCTTATAAAAGACCGACTCTCTGAAGAAAGGCTATTAGTACTACGCATAATTTTAACAAAGACGCCGACGAGCAGCCGCCCTTTGCCTTGCCGCTCTTCGATGAGATGTCGACGACTTGTCCGGGCGACATTCCGCCGGTGCTGGACTCCACGTCCCCCAGGCTGACTTCGACCGCGGTGAAGTGCTCATCCTCGGCATTGTCCTCGTCATCGGCGTCACCCTCGTCTTCGTAGTACTCGTAGTAGTGGTGCCTCCATAGCTTGCGTTGGTACTCCATCTCCGATTCCTCGATGGACAGGAGCTTCTCAACCTCCTCCTGAGCCACGTGCAACTCCTCCCAGCACTCGGCGCTCTCGGACGGCTCCTGCATCTCCGGCTATCGCTCAGAGATCTCGTGCGGAAAGGGCTCCATGGCCTCCACCGCCGCATCGTCGGCATTCATCTCGGCATCCGCATCAGCCGTCTCTTCGGACGTGTGGTGCATGCTGGATTCCGACGAAGCTTGGAGTATCTTGGCGTGGGCGTTCTCGATGATATAGGCCTGGATGGCCTCGAACCGGGCCAAGGCGGCCTTCGCGGCACGGCACACTACTCGAGCGCTCTTGGCATTTGCAGCCGCCGTCGTAGCAGCTGCAGCTGCCGTCTCCGCGGCTACAGATGCCCTTTTGGCCGCAGCAGAAGCCCTGTCGGCCGCCGCAGAGGCCCTTTCGGTGGATGCGGCCGCGCTTAAGGCGGATGCGGCTGCGCTCTCGGCCGAGGCGGCCGCGTTCTCGACAGAGGCGGGGGCGCTCGGGGCCGAGGGGGCGGTCGTACGCACCCTTACGAAGCGTTCCCACGGCGTCATTCTTTGCACAGAGGGTTTGTTGGGGAATGGGGGTCGAGGATGAATGGAATCCGAGCTAGACGAAGCCGACGAAGCTTCCCTCGTAAGACAACATAAATAGATCCGTGAATTTTCATCGCAAACGGTTTCCGTATGGAACCGTGTGTACGCGGTTCACTTTTTGTATCGAATTGTAAAACTATTTTTTGGTACAGCGGTAACGGATATTGTTTTATTTGTAAGAAAAAGATCCCTACCGTCAAAATCCACTAACGACATCCTTAAAATTAGGAAAAATTTGGGGTACAATTCGCATTTTTATACATTAAGTTAGTTTGTACAAATTTTACGGCCATAATTCAAAATTGTAACACAGGAACATGCAAGATGAAGCAAAAACTGATGGAAAAATCATATTTATGTACTACTTGCTTCCCAATATATGCCGCTTGCAATAAATTTTAAGGAGTTCCAAACATCTTGGGTAACGGTCTGGACACACGTGCACGCATTGGGAATCTAGGTTTTAAAATTCAAAAAATGAAAAAATGCTCTAAAGTACATCATAATAATCTGCATGATTTTCCGACATGGGGCCAAGATGTCGTGGTATAAGTAACGGCTTGTTCGAGATAAGCTTTGAGACATGCCTCTCACAAAACGTAGCATCACACGAAGGGTCGCGGTTCCGAGAGGAGCCTTGTTTGATGTCGAGCAGCTAGTCGTTGTCTCATTTGGCCTACATTTTTTGAATTCGTTACAATGCACGAATACGTCCGGCAACCTGAAATTTGGACATTTTCGGGGTTCAATGAGCATTTTTGTACATGAAATTAATTTCTAGATATCTAGTGGCCATAATTCAAAACTAAAACACATGGACATGTTCAAGATGAAGCAAAAACTGCAGGAAAAAATCATTTTTATATATGTACTAGTGCTTCCGTCTATATGCCACGTGCAATAAATTTGAAGGAGTTCTAGACATCTTGAGTAACGGTTTGGACACAAGCATTGAGAATAATCTAGGTTTTTAAATTCAAAAAATTAATAAAAATTCTATGAAGTACATGAAAATCAGCATGATTTCCCGGCATGGGGCCAAGATGTCGTGGTCAAAGTGACGGCTTGTTCGAGATAAGCTTTGACACATGTCTCTCACAAACCGGAGCCCCACACGCAGGCTCGTATATATAGTTCCGAGAGGGGACGTGGGGTGTTGTGTGATGACAAAACGGATCGCTGCCTCATTTGGCCTAGTTTTTTTTCATCGATGCAATGTACGAATATGACCGTCATCCTAAAATCTGAAAAAATTACGGCATTCAATTGGCATTTTTATACATGAAGTTAGTTTCCAGAAATTTAATGGCCATAGTTCAAAACTGAAACAGATGAACAAGCAAGATAGAGCAAGAACAAGCAAGGAGTTCCAAACATCTTGAGTGACGGTTTTGACACAAAAGCATTGGGAATCTAGGTTTTTAAGTCAAAAGTTGAAAAATGCGCCGAAGTACATGAAAATATGCATGATTTCCCGACATGGGGCCAAGATGTCGTGATCAAAGTAACGGCTTGTTCGAGATAAGCTTTGACACATGGCAAAGCTGGCAATGCATGCATGGTTAACTGTTACCCGCGTCCCCATGGGTAATTACTCTATTAGGGCACGGGTGCGAGCTTGAGTGCCCATCTGGAAGTTGGTGGGTCAAATACCTTACGTACCGAGCGTGCAGGACGGGGATGAGGATGGGATAGCATTACCCGCCTTACACATGAATTGAAGTACTTACATGTGGGCTCTGAAATTAGTAGACCCCACGTAATTTGGGGCATCGGTCACCCAAATTTACACACATCCCACCCCTTTGGCCCAAAATTCCCTAAGAAATCCCAAACTTACCCACAAAATATTGTTTATTGCATTGAAATACTATTATTTTACTGAAATACGCGAAGGTTGTTCTTAAATGAATGTGTGAGTTTCCCCACGGTGATAAAGAACTCGGTGGGGACATGGATGGGAAACTTTTTATCCCCGTGCATGGGTACGTAGACGGGGACGGGGATGGGAGGGCGGTTATTGGGACGGAGATGGGACTCCAATACTCGCCTAAGAAATCCCCAGCTTTAGACACAAGCCTCTCACAAACCGGCGCATCACACGAAGGTGCGTGGTTCCGAGAGGGAACGTGGGGCCATGTGTGATGATGAACCGCCAATTGCTTTGTCATTCGACCTAGTTTTTTTTCATCGATACAATGCACGAATATGACCGGCATCCTATTTTTTTTAAAAAGGGCGTTCTATTGGCATTTTTATACATTTAGTTAATTTATAGAAATTTAATGGCCACAGTTCAAAACTAAAACACATGAACAGGCTAGATGAAGCAAAAACCGCTGGAAAATCATATTTATGTACTACTTGCTTCCCTATATATGCCGCTTGCAATAAATTTGAAGGAGTTCCAAACTTCTTGAGAGACGGTTTGGACACAAAAGCATTGAGAATCTAGGTTGTAAATTCAAAAAAAAATGAAAAAATGCTTTGAATTCTGAAGTACATGAAAAAATGCATGATTTCCCGCCATGGGGCCAAGATGTCGTTGTTAATGCTCTCGGACTTGCTTCCGTAACACAAATGGCACGCATGCATTACATTTGGATAGAAAATGTAAATATTTGGCAAAACAAACAGGTCGCACATGATTGGCGCCGTGTTTCGCGTTTCAAGTTTTGGAAGCCAATTTTCACGAGCTATTAATCTCACACGGTCATGCATTGAGAACTGTTGGTGATGTTAATTCACACACGACCGTTGACTAGGAAATCATGTGCAATCACTGCTCGCGTCGATCAAGATTCCAGCCGCCTATAAATGATGCCCCTCGAGACGTCATCCTGCCTGCATTCTCTCGTCTCTCTATCCCACCCCTCGCACAAAACTCTGCCATGGCGCGGCCGGTCTGTGCACAAGCAAAGGAGGAGCCGCCACCCCGCGAGGACATGGCGAACTGCAGTGACGAGGAGGACCCCTTCGCGCCCCCAGATGAGGTCGCGCCAGAGCCCCCAACTAAAGATTGGTTTTGGGGCCAGTACGATCTTGCTTTGTGGAAGGCGCTGCCTCCGGCTGAGAGAGCCAGGCAGGTGGCGTTCAAGAAGGAGATGGTTGAGGAGCGCGCCAGGAACCTCGCGGCCTAGAATGCCCTTAGTGCCCCAAGGGAAAAGGAGGAGTTGGAGCTTTGGCGGTGGGCGAGTCGACGAGCGGTGGAGGTGTACGAAGACGGCCGGTACCACGCAATGAAAGCCAGAGGCACTAGGCGCCTCACCGCTGCGTGGGTGTGGGCCGATAAGCTCGAGCGTGCCACCGCCAAAGAGATCCAGTGGATGCCCACTGAACTGTCCTGCATGGTCGCGCACCTCCGCCAGCAAGAGGCTGATCGGCACGTCAAGCGCTGCGAGGAGGAGGAGGCGGCGAACTCCCTCCGCGTTGGGAAGCCACCGCGCACCAGGGAGCTGCTGGCGAGAGGCTGCCATTTTACTGCTCCCCGCTCCAGGAGGGGTTATTATTAGTTTAGTTTTTATTCATTGTACGTATTAGTTAAGTACTATTGTCACGTATATGTGATGATATATGCTGTATATGTATCATGTCTTCAATGAGCTATTCAACAGTTCATATATATTATTAGTTTCACATTTCTATCTGTTGTCATACTGATTTTCTGGCTCTAACTGTTAGCCTTTTACACATATTGAAACATAACAATAGAATATAAATCATTCATACATCGAAACATATCAATATTGTGATTGTTGTCCAGACATTGGGATCGACATCTAAAGGATTCAACAAAATAAAACGCGTCCATGACTACACCCTAACCTACGGAAGCTCTTGGATGTGCTTGAACTCGGTCAAGCGTTCGTCCATGCGGTTTACACGCTCGCGGTATAGCTGTAGCGCGATCTTGAGCTCCAAGCTGGCTATTTCGTCGGAGATTACCATCTCGAGGATGCGACGGCCATTTTCTTCTACTGCTTCCCGCTGGACACCTGGGCCAAGGAGGCGCTCGAGCCTACCGACGAGCCCGTTAGCATCAAGGGGCCGCGGACAAGGCGAACGGCGTGACCCATGCGAATGGCACGACCGGCATCCGGTGCAAGGACGGTGCGGCCGGGCTCTGGTGCAAGTACGGCGCAGACGGCCGCTGCCCATTCTTGGCGAGAAATAGGGCTACTCACGTGCCTTGGACACAGCTGCAACGTCATGTCGGGTGGGATAGCAGGCAAGCGGGGATGAAACCGCTCTTGCTCTACCGCGTGCCGCACCTCTCGCTTTGCGGCCCTCCATCGGTCTTGCGGTGTGGCGCGCCTTGCCCTCTCGGCGCGGACGCGCATGTTTTGCTCTACGAAGCACCACCGATGATCTTCTTGTGCGGCGCGCTGCAGCCTCTCGGCGGTGAGGCGGCTATGTTGCTCCGCGGCGCTGCCACGCCCTGCGCCAAGGGTCTGCTCAACCCTTGCGATGACGCGCAGTACAACATTGTCCGACGCGTCGCCGGACACGCCATCAGCCTCGATAGACCGTTGTGCCTGCACCGGATCATTTTCGTCGTGGAGGAGGTTGATGGCAGAGGCGACGCTTGGTCGGGTTGGCATGCTTCGTAGATGGGCTAGGCTGCACTAGGCGTGCCTCCGCGTGTGACGCGCGCAGGCTCTTATGCTCATTCGCTTCTGGCGGGAAACCGATGGGGAAGCTTGCGCGGGAACATGCGCGGTTCCGCGCCGGAACGTGGCCAAAAGAAACGCCAGTGTGGTGCTGAAGCGTGCACTGGAATCCTCGGGCGAAAACGCAGTGACAAGACGTGAGAGAGGAACAAGAGGTGATGCGCAGTCAGACTGGTAATAATAATAAAACGACTGCGATGTTAATACGGGCAAACGGCACTTCCGTACGTACCGTCAGCAATGTTTTCATCAATTGCTGACAATTGTTTGGCAACAACCGTGTGCCCACAACACACACACAACTTGTCCGGATGAATCGTTTCGGTTATTATTGGCCTTCCCACACAATTCCGATGAATGAACCGATTGCTGCGTATCACAAACACCTCTTACGCTAACCCATTTGTGTTCTGTTGGATCATCGCAAATAGTTTATCTGAGTGAACTGTGTGCCGTACTTCACACACGTACGAAGTTTTGTTAACTATTTCTGTTATCTTAGCTAATCCCAAACAGTTCATAAGAATAAATTGTCTGCCGTGGATCACACACACAACTATTTTCTGAATTGTATTTGATGGATCCACCATCGCACATAGTTCCTGCCATTTGTGACGGATCTTGAACAATACCGTTTGCGATTGGTGGATTGCACACAGTTTCGTCGAAGGGTCTCGGATTGATGTGTCGTCTTTGGACCATTCTGTAGTAGTGTCTTCCTCCTCAGAGCTATCATCCTTTGTTTCCTTCATGGCGGCGTCTTCCTCCTCATCTGAGGTCCATCCACAATGCTCCACTTCTCCATAGATCTTGGGGTTTGCAATATAGTCCGCAACATAGCTCTCCCCCTCTGAATCTTGAGACAACATAGCTCTACCAGGAAAAACAGCACGAAACAAGAACAGAGGATTTTTCTGCGATGCGGTCGTCAAAAAAGTCGGGGGTATATATAGAGATTTTTTATTCTTGGAAAGCAAGCATATGGAAGGAAAACGGAGTCGGGAAGGTGTCCGAGGTGGGCACAACCCACCAGGGCGTGCCTGGCAGGGCTGGCGCGCCCTGGTGTATCGTGCTCACCTCGGTTGCCTTCTGGATTATTTCATATTTTCCAATTTTTTATAATATTCCAAAACTGACAAAAAATATTTTTGCAGATTTTTCAGGGTTCGTTTACTTACCGTATCACTTACCTCCTATTTTTCAGAATTCTGGATTGTTCCGGAAGATTTCTATTATGTGTTCCTCCGGTGTCATGGTTTGGATAACATGGCTTTCAATATTAATAGGCGTACCTGAGATATAGTGCTTAATTATTTGTCCATTGACCACTTTTGGGTTAGTACCTTCGGCATTATTAATCTTGATAGCTCCAGAACAATAAACCTCTTCGATAATATAAGGTCCTTCCCATTTGGAGAGAAGCTTACCTACAAAAAATCTTAAACGAGAGTTGAACAAAAGAACATAGTCTCCTATTTTAAATTCCTGCTTTTGGATTCTTTTGTCATCCCATCTTTTTACTTTTTCATTGAATAGGTTGGCATTTTCATAGGCTTGGGTTCTCCATTCATCTATTGAGCTAATATCAAATAACCTCTTCTCACCGGCAAGTTTGAAATTAGAATTGAGTTCTTTAATTGCCCAAAATGCTTTATGTTCTAACTCTAGAGGCAAATGACAAGCTTTACCATATACCATTTTGTATGGAGACATACCCATAGGATTTTTATAGCTGTTATATAGGCCCAAAGTGCATCATCTAGTTTCTTAGACCAATTCTTTCGGGACCTATTGACATTTTTTTGTGAAATCAATTTTATTTCTCTATTCCTAAGTTCAACTTGACCACTAGATTGAGGATGATAGGGTGATGCAATTCTATGGTTAACATCATATTTAGCAAGCGTCTTACGGAAAGCACCATGAATAAAGTGTGAACCACCATCAGTCATTAAGTATCTAGGGACTCCAAACCTCGGGAAGATAACCTCTTTAAGCATTTTAATGGAGGTGTGGTGATCATCACTACTAGTTGGAATAGCTTCTACCCACTTAGTGACATAATCAACAGCAACCAAAATATGAGTGTACCCGTTAGAGGAAGGAAAATGTCCCATGTAATCAAAACCCCGAACATCAAATGGCTCAACAACAAGTGAATAATTCATAGGCATTTCCTAACGCTTACCAATATTACTAATTCTTTAACATTCATCACAAGACAAGACAAACTTACGGGCATCCTTGAAGAGAGTAGGCCAATAAAAACCAGATTGCAATACCTTGCGAGTAGTTCTATCTCCCGCATAATGTCCTCCATAAGCTTCGGAATAACATTTCCATAGGATTTGTTCCTGTTCATGCTCAGGTACACAACGTCTAATAATACCATCTACTCCTTCTTTATAAAGATGTGGGTCATACCAAAAGTAATGTCTTAAATCATAGAAGAATTTTTCCTTTTGTTGGTATGTGAAGCTAGGTGGTATATATTTAGCGAGAATGTAATTAGCATAATCAGCATACCAAGGAGTGTTTTGAGAAACATTTATTCCAGCTAACTGTTCATCAGGAAAGCTATCATCAATAGGTAGTGCGTCATCAAGGATATTTTCCAACCTAGACAAGTTATCAGCTACGGGGTTCTCAGCTCCCTTCCTATCAACGATATGTAAGTCAAATTCTTGAAGCAAGAGAACCCACCTAAAGAGTCTAGGTTTCGCATCTTTCTTTTCCATAAGATATTTTATAGCAGCATGATTAGTGTGAACCATAACTTTGGAGTCAACAATGTAGAATCTAAATTTATCACAGGCAAACACAACTGCTTAAAATTCTTTTCAGTAGTAGCGTAATTTCGTTGGGCATTGTCTAGTGTTTTGCTAGCATAATGGATAACATTCAATTTCTTATCAACTCTTTGTCCTAGAACAGCACCAACATCATAATCACTAGCATCACACATAATTTCAAATGGCAACTTCCAATCAGGTGGTTGAACGATAGGTGCAGAGGTTAAGGCTTTCTTGAGTGTTTGAAAGGCTTCTACACAATCATCATCAAAAACAGAAGGAATATCCTTTTGCAAAAGATTATTAAGAGGCCTAGAAATTTTAGAGAAGTCTTTAATGAACCTCCTATAGAAACCACCATGACCAAGGAAACTTCGAATACCTTTAATATCTTTAGGACGTGGCATTTTCTCAATTGCATCAACTTTAGCTTTATCCACCTCCATACCTCATTCAGATATTTTATGCCCTGAGACAATACCTTCATTAACCATAAAGTGGCACTTCTCCCAATTCAAGACAAGATTAGTTTGTTCACATCTCTGCAAAACTCGATCAAGGTTGCTTAAGCAATCATCAAAAGAAGTCCCGTAAACGGAAAAATCATCCATGAAAACCTCCACAATCTTTTCACAAAAATCAGAGAATATAGCAGTCATACATCTTTGAAGGTAGCAGGTGCATTGCATAAACCAAAAGGCATACGTCTATAAGCATAGGTTAGAAAAGGGCAAGTAAAGGTGGTTTTCTCTTGATCAGATTGTGACACAGGTATTTGAGAGAAACTAGAATATTCGTCCAGAAAACAAAAGTGTGTGGGCTTAGATAATCTTTCTAACATCTGATCAATGAAAGGTAGAGGGTAATGATCTTTTCTAGTAGCTTTATTTAATTTCCTAAAATCAATTACCATTCTATAGCCAGTAACAATTCTTTGTGGAATGAGTTCATGCTTATCGTTAGGAACAACGCTAATACCTCCCTTCTTAGGGACACAATGAACACGACTTACCCATCTACTATCAGCTATGGGATAGATTATACCTGCTTCCAAAAGCTTTAATATTTCAGTTCTTACCACTTCTTTCATCTTAGGATTCGATCGCCGTTGGTGATCAACAACGGGTTTAGCATCAGGTTCCATATTAATCCTGTGCTGACATAGAGTGGGACTAATGCCCTTAAGATCATCAAGAGTATATCCAATAGCAGCCCGGTGCTTCCTTAGAACTTTTAATAATCTTTCCTCCTCATGTTCTGAAAGGTTAGCACTAATAATAACAGGATATATCTTTTTCTCATCAAGATAAGCGTACTTCAAAGTATCAGGCAATAGCTTTAATTCAAACACAGGATCACCTTTAGGTGGAGGAGGACCTCCAAGTGGTTTGATAGGCAAATTGTGCTTCAGGAGAGGCTGTTGTTCAAAGAAAATTTTATCTATTTCTTTTCTTTCACGCAAGTGCATATCATTTTCATGGTCAAGCAAATATTGTTCTAATGGATCAGTAGGAGGCACGGCAATAGAAGCAAGAACAATTATTTCATCCTTACTAGATAATGCTCTATCACGGGGTTGTCTACTAAACTTGGAAAAATTAAACTCATGAGACACATCACCAAAACTAACACCGACAGTTTGTTTTTCGCGATCTATATTAGCATTGACGGTGTTCAAGAAAGGTCTACCAAAGATAATGGGACAAAAGTCATCTTGTGGGGAACCAAGAACTAGAAAATCAGTAGGATATTTTACTTTCCCACACAAGACTTCAACATCTCTAACAATCCCCAGTGGTGTTATGGTGTCTATGTTTATCTTTTTCATCGGGCTTAGCAATTCTAGCAGCTTCATCACAGCAGTAGATAACATGCCCATCAACATTTTCTACTAAGAGATCTTTAACCATAGCAACACTAGGTTCTACTTTAATTTGCTCAGGGGGCTTAGGTGCTCTAATATTACTCTTGCGAACCGCAGTTGATACCTTAGCATGTTCCTTTATCCTAACTGAGAAAGGTGGTTTTTCAATGTAAGCGGTAGGCACAATTGGATCAACATTGTAAATGATGGTTTCATCTTTAGCTTTTACCGGTTCTTTAATTTCTTCTTTCATAGGGGGATGATATTTAAACCACTTCTCTTTAGGGAGATCAACATTAGTAGCAAATGCTTCACAGAAAGAGGCTACTATCTCAGAGTCAAGTCCATATTTAGTGCTAAACTTGTGAAAAGCACCGGTATTCATAAAAGATTTAACACAATCAAACTTAATCTTTATACCTGACTCATTACCTTCGTCGAGTTCCCAATCTTCAGAGTTGCGTTTAATTCTTTCTAAGAGATCCCACTTGAATTCAATAGTCTTCTTCATAAAAGAACCAGCACAAGAAGTATCGAGCATGGATTGACCATTATGAGAAAGTCGAGCATAAAAATTCTGAATAATAACTTCTCTCGGGATATCATGATTGGGGCATGAATATAACATTGACTTAAGCCTCCCCCAAGCTAGACCGATGCTTTGTCCTTCACGAGGCCAAAAATTATATATATAATTCCGATCACGATGAACTAGATGCATGGGATAAAACTTTTGATGGAATTCCAATTGCAATCGATTCCAGTTCCATGATCCAATATCATCACATAGCCTATACCATGTCAATGCTTTTCCCTTCAAAGATAAAGGGAAAACCTTCTTCTTAGCTTCATCTCCGGGTAGACCTACAAGCTTAAATAATCCACAAATTTCGTTCACATATAAGAGGTGCGTATCAGGATGTTCAGTTCCATCTCCTGCATAAGGTTTAGCAAGCAGTTGTTCCACCATACCCGAAGGAATTTCATAACCAATATTTTCAGTAAGTGCAGTAGGTTGAGGGGCAACTAATTGTGGTTCCGGTCGAGGTGAAGATACCCCGAACAAACCCCTCAAAGGTTTGTTTTCCATAGTAGCAAGTAACAATAAATTTCAGCACATAGTCTAAGTTTTTCCTTACCGATTTCCACTTACCAAGAGAGCTTCACTCCCCGGCACCGGCGCCAGAAGAGAGTCTTGATGACCCACAAGTATAGGGGATCAATCATAGTCCTTTCGATAAGTAAGAGTGTCGAACCCAACAAGGAGCAGAAAGAAATGACAAGCGATTTTCAGCAAGGTAATTTCTGCAAGCACTGAAATTGTTGGTAACAGATAGTTTGATAGCAAGATAATTGGTAACGAGCAAGTAACGGTAGCGGTAAATAAAGTGCAGCAAGGTAGTGTTCGCACACGAACACGTCACCGTGTACCCTCGACTCCGGGGGTGATGCACCGCAGCTCACGTCGAAGGAGGACCGTCCGGCAGCGCGATACGCAAGACAGCCGGCGGACGCTTTTGCAGACCCGAAACCCCGCACGCCCGGGAGGGACCCCGTCAGGGAGTGCGGCGGCTATGGGCTGCTCTAGGTCGATTCGCTCGCCCCTAGAGCCTCGGGATTCGCAGCTCTCAAACACGAAGAACAGCAAAGAACGAGAGAGAAAAACGATGGAGAGATAAAACGTAGACTGAAAAGTAGTATATTGATTTGTTCGATTGTGTGTTGTTCAATCGGCCGTCACCCCCAACATATATAAGAGGCGGCTGGACTTCCCGTACAAGCAAAGGATTCATCTAGGCTTTCCTTACAAGAAAATTACATCAATTCACGTCCTAGAGTCCTAGCTCTAGTCTAACTCGGATTCAACCCGAATCTGGCCCAAATTTCGGTCTTGCTCCTTGTGCAGACTATAGAATCTGCATACGACGTTCGATTGAGACGTTTTTTATATCCAAATCAATCGTTTTGATGAGACGAACAATTCTTCTGTTGATCACTTTTCCAAATAAGGCCATCTTCAATACTCCAGAAGGTCATCTTCAACTTCAGTCGGATTTGGTCCTGTGGCTGACTAGGCTGTCCGAGTTTTGTAGAGATTTTGCAGGCCGTATATTATATCAAATGATGATGACTCCAAAAGCAAAGTGGACCGTTTCGACGATACGCACAACTTTCATGTAGAACACTTTTCCATACGAGGCCATCTAGATAATCGTTTGAGCCCGTCTTTAGCTTCTGGTCGGATTGCCCAAAATTGACATTTTCCACTTGGCCGGCAAGCTTTTCACCCGGCAAGCTCTTTGCCCGGCAAGCTTTTCACCCGGCAAGCTTTTCACCCGGCAAGCTCTTTGCCTGGCAAGCTTTTCACTCGACAAGCTTTTCACCCGGCAAGCTCTTTGCCCGGCAAGCTTTTCACCCGGCAAGCTTTTCACCCGGCAAGCTTTTTCCGCGGCCGGCAACCACTTTGCCGGCAAGCCTTTTTATTCGGATTTTCCGACTCAAACTTCAGCCTGATCTTATTTAGTCTCTCCAGGTTGCATACGACCTCGGATTTGGATGATTTATATATCAAAATCGACCGATTCGACAAGACGAAACTTTTCCGTGTTGAAGATTTTTCAATTCAAGGCCGTCTTGAGGGCCTAATTGCCCGCGCGACCCATCAGACACCATCCAGGTGAGTGTCTGGTCCCTCGCGCCATACTTTTGCTCAGGGTCAGTCCGCAGTGTTTTGCTTCTAACTTTTGCATACGAACTCGGATTGAGATGATTTATATATCAAAATCGATCAGCTCGACGAGACGAAGACAATCCATGTAGAGCATTCCTTCATCCGAGGTTGTCGTGGAGGCGTAATCGACCAAAAAGCACTCAGAACACCTAAACATGACAATCCGAGTGTAATTCTGATCCTTGATATGATGCCGAATGATGATGGTCTAAACATCAAAGTTGTTCCAGTTGGCAATGTGAACTTTCTCATGTAAAAACCTTTTCATTTGAGGCCATATTTATTGCATTTTGGATCGTGCCAAAATCAGGTATCAACACATGCCCCCCTGTTTTTCGGCAAAGCTTGCATGCTGAAAAATAATTTGCACCGCGTTTGTTCTAAGGACGATGTCAACACTCCATTGGCTGTGCATGCTAAGGTCGACAATTATTATCGGCCATATGCTCAGGCACTCCTTGGGGATATTAGAACCGTTCGACGATACACCATTCTGGCTGCCGAACGACTATGACCATGCACCTCAAAGGAATACCGTCAACTATTTGGCAACACAAATCATCAAAGATCAAACTGTATATTAAGCCATGTGCCGAACAATCTTGCTTCACTCGGATCCTGCAAATGACTGACACTCGGATTTCTTCCAGTTAGCTTCCTGAATAGCACTTGATCCTTCATTACTGGCTGAATCGACTAAGGAGTCAGTCACATGTAGTTTTCCTGGCCGATTCAAAGATGAGTCAGCTGTATTTTCCCCACGAGCCGAGTGAATAAATAAGTCGGCCATATGTGAATTGGCTACACCAAGCATCAGACTGTTCAGATGTGAAAAAACATGCCTCTTGTTAGATCAACTCCATCTGAAGTTATTTGAACAGTTCTGATAGGTCCATCTGAAGTTTTATCAATATTACCCGAGTGGCGATCCACATGGATTTAAAATCACCCGGATCGCAACTTGATGCTTTAGGACCAGTCGGGTCATACAAAGATTTTCAATCGGACATACCGACTGTATTTCACTCGGTTTGAACTTTGGCAATATTACCTAAATGATGATCCACTCGGATTCAACTGAGATAGTAGCCTAATGCTTGTTGTACCAACATGACAAAATCTTAGGACGATAAACAAATATTGGCCATGCGTTCTCATCTCAAAGGATCTGGGGAACCTGCCCACCAAAGTGTGAATAGCCGAAATAAATCAGAAATTTCAGCTGGCGATAAATTGTTGGGCACAAACTCTGATGGGACGGTTGAAGAACATGGATGATGCACTGGTCTGGAGTCTCGTATTGTGACATGAGAATCGTTGTTTTTGCCTACCGGCTTCACGCTTGTCCTCTCTCACTCCTGCAATAGGAGTTGTCACATCATTCTTGCCTTGACGGCTTCCTTTGGGGACCCACGCCATGTTCCTCTTCTCCAGCTCATAGGCCCTAAGCCGTTTCAGCTTCTTCTCTTGCGAATATGATAAGCCGAGTGGGCATCTCGGCTGTGGCTTTGTTTTATGCACTGGCAAGTTTTTCTTGGCTTTGGGAACCTCCAACTTGGCCTGTTGAAATTCGGCAATTGGATCCTTGAAAGTTACACGCTTCATCTCCTTGCCTTTAGTAGCCAACGTAGACTCAGCTGGCTTTTTGTCGTCCGGAGTCGGATCTGAAAGAGCACACTTGCGGCCATCCTTTTTCACTCGGTAAATTTGCTTGACCATGTCCATCTCTTTCGCCAAGCTCCAGACCGATTCTTTTTGGTTGAGTCGGTCTTTAACATGTGGTTGTTGAACAAACAATGATCCTCTCGGAGCTGCATAATTTTGGTGAGGTGGTTTAGAATATGATGGACGGTGATCCCTCGATTTATACATGTCCCATGATTGATATGAATAATAGTCGGCATGAAGAGGTACGTATGACATCGGCATTGGTGGCCCAAAAGGAGGATATGGAGTCAACTTCTTCCTTCGCCAATCCCAGTATTCAGATTTATTCCTTGGGGGTGACTTCGATGCCTTTGTTTCACTCGGCCGATAAGCACTCTTCGCCTCACTTATCTTCTGATATTTTTCCAATAACTGCGCGAAAGTGACTTTTGGCTTTTTACCTTTGTGCTTACCACGGCCTTTGCTTTCTTTGGTTTTGAGTGCATCGGTCTTTGAATTTTCTTGTTGCCCCCCAGTGCTAGATGTGTCAGTTGTAACTTTGATGGAATTCCTGTCTTCAATATTATTGCTGATGCACTTTTGAATAATTACCTCACTTGAAGATTTGATCCCATCATCATTAGCGTATACATGTCCGTCTTTGGATGAGCCAGCTTGAGGTAGCTAAGTGAACACTTGATCACCATCAAGACCAATCTGAGTCGACTGGCCATATGCTTGTGCCTCAACGAGCTCCAATCGTCCTCTGTTGGCTGATTGTGTGGCTTGATGAATCACATTGTTGTCTTTGACATTCTGTTCAAACGAACATTGCACTTGTTCTTGTTTTGACAGCTCGACATCATGATCAATTATTATAATAGGATTAGTCGGTGATGCACCGACGATGTGATCACCTATGCCCAGACTGAAGGTAGACTGCTCATCCATTAACTGATATTGTGATACCGGCTCTGAAACAAAACAACTGAGTGGTGCCGACTTAACGTCATCCGACTCGGCTATGCATTGATTTTCGTCCTCCTTTCCCGATGCTCTTGAATCGGCTATCTCGGAGGACTTTGGACCTGGCTTTATGTTTCTGCAACCAAAATAATTACAGAATATACGTCTCATCTGAGACCAAATGTTAGCTAGGCATAAAACAAACAAAGTTGTCCATATGAATATAAAGTTTAGCCGACATGACGGGAACAACTTTGGTTGTGATAAGTTGTCACTATTAGCTTCTGTGAATGCTGCCATGTGTTGATCAGCATGAATAGTGACAAGATTATTCCAAACAAACAGATTACTCATCTCGATTGGTCTTTCAAAATTAATTAGAATCTTGCTAACGGGTGGATCAACAATATGATTTTGACCGAATCGAAAATTGAGTAAACTGTCATCTAGGCGTACCTTTGTGAAGACGTTGGGAGGAGAAGATGGTTGCATAACTGGAACAATATCTTGCTCCACTTCTAAATAATTCTCCAATGCCCCTTCCTCTTCTTCTCGATCTCGTGCATCATCACTTGGATTCCCCGTGTAGATTTCACTCAGACTATCCGAATGGATTCCACTCAGACGCTCTTTATCAGCTGAACTTTGCTTAGCAACATGTTTTTGTTCTTGATGTTCATCGTTAATCGAACTGTGTTCGGCCATATTACTTTGTTCTTGATGCTCATCAATTTCTTTAGCACGAAACTCATAGGGCAGCATGTAAGCTCCCTCACATCCAGAAAAATCAAGCACGGCCAATTTGCTGCGTTTGTCATTCCTTTGCTCGGTGAAGCTTGCATCATCTGTTTTGGTACACTCGGCAATAACTGTAAGGTAACGCAGCAGAAAACAAAAAATTTCCGACCTACGCACCAGCCCAGGACCACTATAGAGACTGCATACAAGGTTTGATCTCTTTCGTTACCGACTCGTAGCGCAGCGGAAGTAGAGTCGATGACGAACGGCGGTGCAGATCCTTGCAGCTAGGATTTTACAACCTCCCAACCGTGAGGATGTATACCCTCATCTGCCCCGCGGACAGCCCTCCGGGAGGCGGTCGCACAGTCCCCCGGACGGTGTCGCGGACAGCCCTTCGGGAGGACCTCCGAAACTCGGACTGTCACTCGGACAGCCCTTCGGGAGGACCTCCAAAACTCGGACGGTCACACGGACAGCCCTTCAGGAGGCACTCTCAAACTAAGACCGAAACTACGATCTCTCTACAGAGTTGCACACATACGGTGTCATCTATCTGGCAGGGCTTCGCCGTCCAGAACTAGTTCCTGCCGGAACCCAGACAGCCTTTCGGCTCTACGAAACTATTTCGCTGGGAGGGAGAGAGAATGCCAGATCATGCATGGCTTGTGTATGAGAGTAAGGATGAAGAGATGGCAGCCCTCTCCACCTCTATTTATAGGAAAACCAAGGGCTAGGATGGGCATTTCAAAAATACCAAAACTTGCCCATGAAGGAAACATTTTCCAAGGGCAAAATGGGAAAGCAAGTGGGCAAGTGGGGCTCCAAGGTGGAGCCCACTTCTTGGCCGGCCACAACCCTTGTGGGGGCCCCCCAAGGTGGTCCCCATCCATCCATCCCTTCTAGAAGCCTTTTGGGAAAATATCCCAAAAGGTACTTTTCCAAAAATATCCCAAAAAGCACTTTCACTATTCACGACGACATATTTCAGCGTCTGATCGAACTGAAAATATTCATGTGGGCTTAGAACAATTCCGGTTTAGTGATTTTCATCTGCGAAAAGCATCTGAAGAGGTTTCGGCAGCTCCGGAACATTTCCGGTTTTCATCCCGGAAAATTCCAGAAAGTTTCCAGAATGATTCTGGCATCCTCCAAGAATTATCAGGCATGTGCCAAAACCAATTTGACTTTTTGGTATCCCCTGAAACAACTTTTCTGTTTCACCGGAACTCATCCGGTGACCTCTCTGCGGAACTTTTCCGCTGTCCGAAACTTTTCCGGCGTCCGAAACTTTTTCGGTGATTTTCTCTCAGACTCCCTGTCTAGTATTCAACAGATAGATGACCCTTAAGCGTGTGACCCTATAGGTTCGGTGAAGCATAGACATGACCCGGAACCCCTTCCGATCAATGATCAACATCGGAGCCGTGGACACCCATATTGACCCCTATACCCACACGAATGAATATTCGAGAGAACCTCCAGTTGCCGTGTGATATTCCTGTTGCTTCGCGATATGTTACAATTACCCGAGGTGAGACATGTTCGCATCCCCGTGGATCAACACCTTGTCCACTATGCCAGTTACCTCGTTACCGGTATTGTTCTCTTTTCTCGTTTCTGTGTTCCGGCATCCCCGTGATCAAATCACAAAGTGTCTGGCCAGACGATGATGGATACCGTAACACCGAGAGGGCCCAGAGATATCTCTCCATCGTCGGAGGAGCAAATCCCAATCTTGAGCTATCAAGTTACTTGACATACTTTTCCATGAACCCGTAAGCCGCCGTAATAGCCACCCATTTACGGATGACGTTTAACAAACCCCAAAGTTCATGAAGCAAGCATGAAGAAACTCGATACTCTCATGGTCTAAGGAATTATGCAAACATTAACTTCTTTGTGTTATTAACCATTAACTTATGATGAATGTATCTCATAGCATAACATCAATTCGGGTCGATTCAACACAAGTGTTCTACCAACAATTGTGCCCTCAAAATTGCCGGCATAGCCATGCCCATGATCAGGAAAACAGGATCATCATGCAATACTTGAGCCAGTCATAGAGGCTTGACCAGGAATACATTTTACCGTTTATTATCCCACACGTGCACATGAGTTTCCCTCCAAGCCTCGTTTTATTTGTAGACTCGAGAATCATTGCAGTTATAGCATGGAACATAAACTTAATTATGAACAGGGAGATAATCAATAACATTTATTATTGCCTCTAGGGCATATCTCCTACAGACTCCCACTTGCACTAGAGTCAATAATCTAGTCAATGCTAATGCACTTTACACCTATGGCATACTGGTGTAAAATATGCTTCGCTTGTGGTATAGCCTGATGTCCAACGGATCTGACAACTTCAGCTCCGTGTGTAACTTTGCATATCCTCGCGTTTTCACGCTTTCACAAAATTCATATTTTGTGTGGACTTGGCTTTGCATATGTGTGAATCATTGGTCGATACCTGATTCCTCTGACTGAGCTATGTAGCAACTATCTGCAATAGTGTCCCATAGACCAAAGCCATCTTGGAATCATACTAAGTTCATGAATGAACTATATGATTCAACAACTTCTTTGTCGCTTCTCAAGCGTCAACATACTTAGCCTTTGTTATAGAATTCGCCGCAGTATCTTGTTTGGAACAATTTCCAACTACCGTGCCACCATGTTGTGTTTTACACAAAACCCTTAACTTAAATCGAAAATCGCATGGAGCATTGATGAAGACTGTATCGATGTAATTACTTACAACGAGCACTTCATAATCTCTGCTTGCGAGAAAACATGTCATCAGTACTACTCTAGTACTCAGTGACATCTTTCACTGTTGTCCTATGATCAGTACTTTGATCACTTTGGTATCTATACTCGCAACAACTTTGGAGTATTGGACATATCTGGTTGTTTTACATACCATGGAATACATGATTAATCCAAACACAAGAGTGTGTGGAATCTCCATCATGTATTTTACTCATCCGTGTTTTGGGACACCGAGTCTTGCAAAAACTCTTTCCATGTGACTTCGGCAAGAATCACTCCTTGGCTTTTTAAATGCCAAAAAGTTTTTAGCATCTTGTCAATATGTATTCATAGCTTAGCCCCATTAGGTAAATCTATCTCCATAGATCATCATGCCTAATATTGAGGCTATTTAGCCTAAGCACTTCATCAAAAAACTATTTTCAAATGAAGTCCTAATTCGTGTCAAGAAATTTATTTCCAATTAACAATGTGTCAAGTACACATGGTTTTTAGAAATATTATTATGCTCCCACTTACTTTCTTGAATCACAAGCATCTTCGATACCCATTTGATGAAGTCAAACCCCTTTGACCATTCCATCAAAACCGAAGATTCCAACTCCACTTTACTCTCTTCTGTCCATCGCTGGAACTCTGAAGTTTGCATACTTACTAGCATCCTCTGGATCGACAAATTACTTTGGACTGTATCACATACAAGTCCTAGGTTTCATTTCCATCAGATGGAAATCCTTTCGTCATCCATGTTTCATATCTCATGATTGAAATATGTATTAATTGCTAGTTCAACCCGAACCGACTTTAAGCATCGCTACGGTGAGACAATCTCATCGTAGTCAACTCCTTGAACTTGTTATTGCAACAAGTCGAGCTTTATGGATAATTTTTTTTTATCCGTATCAGTTTTTAGTTCCATAAATATTCGTTAGACTCTAAGTCTTTCGAAAGGTGTATCAAGATCTTAATCTTGAATCATTTATATGGAAACTATCTCGGATTGTATTGGCTTTTAGCCAATTCCGGAGTCAGGGCCCATCAACGCTTCCTTGTGTATTGTAGGTATACTGTTGTCCAACAACAATATCTCGTTTGCGCACCTGATAGGTTTGCACGAGCTTTGCCTACGTGGTTCAGCTGCAAGATCGACCGAAGTCCATACATCTCATGTATAGGCTTCTGTATCAGTCGCAGTAGGAAACTCCGGAATCACTTCCAAGGTTCTTTTCCTTTGACCTGATGACGAAGATACTGGTTATCTCGTCGAGTTGCACTGTCCTCCCACTCACCTTTTGTAAGAACTATTCTCTTTAAAAGCATACCGTTTTGTGGCAAAATCGTTTGCCTCGGTATAGTGGTGGGGGAATACCCAATGACTTGGGATAACCTACAAAATAGCACTTGTCTGATTTGGAATAGGTTTGTAACCTTTTACACAAGCCCCATATTCCAAATGTTAAGAAAAGATATAACATGGTTGGGCGTACCATACCATGGCATCATTTCAACAGACCTGATGGATCTCTTTTCAGTGTAAAAGCCGCAGTCTCTAAAGCATCACTCTTTAAAAGGGATAATGGCAAATTTATTTATGTCATCTTTGATCTTACCATGTCATAAATGGTTCAATTACATCTTCACGGACTTTCCACTTGCAGTGGTGTTCCGGGCAGTGCAAGTTATGAAACCCCTTTCATAACTCATCAGACATTCGCTAAACTTGTAACTCAAAAATTCCCTTCTGCAATCGAATTGTAGAAACATATTTTTTTCTTATTACAGCAACTTCTACTTCATTTTGAAAACCTTTTGAATGGATTCAAAAGATCCAGACTTATGTCTCAACAAGTAAATATCCACATATCTACTTGAGTCATTTCTGAAGATAGATAAATCCACTACTTGCAATAACATTTATTGGACTACACACATCATAATGTATGATCACCAATATGTTCTATGCTCGTTCCTTATGGCCTGTGAACGGTATTTTAGTCACTTCACTTTTCAGAGGAAAGTTGCAAGTGTCAGATGATTCAAAATCAAACGACTTCAAAATCCATCATAATGGAATTTTCCATGCGGGTTTCTCCAATGTGACCAAATGCAGTGCCACACTTGTGTGGTATTCTTTTAGTCTTGCGACATTTAGCGTCAGTGTTATGGATGTATCATATTACCATCAATATTCATAGCATACATCCCATCTTGTATGGAAGCATGGCCCTTTATGTTATTCATAACACCGAACATCTTAAGTTCTCTTATGAATAACCTTCTTGCAAAATACCTTATGCAAAGGGCTAGAGTGTATGAAACTCTAAATGAATTATGAAAGTAAATACAGAGGCAATGTATTAATATCAATATTCATAACATACGTCTCATTCATAATGAAAGTATGGCCCTTATGTTATTCATAACACCGAACATCAAAAGTTCTCTTATGAACAACCTTCTTGCAAGATACCTTATGCAAAGGGCTAGAGTGTGAAACTCTAAAATGAATTATGAAAGTAAATACATAGGGAATACACCGATGGAAGGCATAGTAACTTTTACTATGTTCCCTATGTGTATCTTAACCTCATTCCTGGCTAGTCTTTCAGGCCATAGTAGTTCTTACATCGAGTTGCAACAGAATGCAATCGAGCGGGTATCTTTGTGATTAACTCACAATACCCAAGAATTAGTGATTAACATGTTTAACCATAATTCCCAAGAACTATATCTTTGACCAGCCTTCTATACATCAAAAACTTGTATGACCTTCATACATGAGCTGGATATTCCAGTCTTCTTTCCTTTTGCCATTATACTTCTAACAGTTTAACTTTCAGTATTTCTCCTACTCTCAGAAGAAGCACCCAACTTAAGAGTGGCGATAGCCCCGGACTTCCTAGGCGTGAAAGTTTCACTAACACCCTTCGGATACTTCCTTTCTCTTTAAGTTGTTGTTTTATTCACCATCATCATATGACAGGCGTTCTTCTGGATCCCTCTCTTTATCAGTCTAATGCACAGTAAACTCCTTTACTAATAGTTTGCAAACAAACATTGCTTTGGATATCTCATATCTTTTAGCCTTTGTCTGTCTCTGAAAATGATTTTCAGATTCCATGAATATCACATAACTATCCAAACTTTCGAAGTTCGGGTCTCATGGAAGCAAACATATTGCACTTTGACTGAAAAGGAATTCTAGCTTTTGGATCGAACGACGAGAGTCACATGATCCATAGCTTTAGCGGGAGAATACCGAAAGCATGCGATAGGACAAAGTCCTTCTCGGCACTCTTGAGGACAATCCTCACATTACGTTACCAACCGTAAAGTTTTAACGAGATATTTAACAGCTTATTCAATTTTAATTGGGAAGGTGGAAACGCGAGCCATTATTCTACAACTATTATGCAAATAACACTTAGACAGTGTTCAAAATTAATTGCACTGAGAATTAAACAAGTTAATTCTATAGTGTGCTCCCACTCAAATCAATATCTCTCATAATTGATTGTGAGTGATACAAGATCCGCATATCCATTCAACGCCATTGAACGAGATGAACACTGATGGCACGAACTTCAATCGGTAGGCAAACTTGCCAATCACATCTCTATGTGACTCTTGTTCATCTTTCGATGGGCGTGTTCCGAGCTCAGGGAGATCCTTCCAGAACGTCAAGACAACCAAGTGATCTCGCTGCGAGGTCTCAACTCACCCGCCTCACACATCCCTAATCGTTCGTACCCAGGGAGATCCTGTGATACCCCGAAAAGTTAGGTGCCGTGACGGTGCTACACTTGGGAGAACACTAACTACTTGATATTTTGTGAGAGATCACCCTAATAAAAGCGACTACCGCGCAATCAAAAGGGTGCAACATAAGGGATAAACATCTCAGGCAATTCATAATTAGCATGATATGGTATAGCCCTTTCTGACGGAGAAGTCTTGTATTTCTTCGTCTCCGGCATTCGCGTCGGTGCTCACCTTTGCAAAGATTGCCACCACCTTGTCGATGCACCAGATAATATTGCTATCTCTATAGCTAATAAAATAAGTGCATTACATAAGGTTGACACGCAGGTCATTAAAGTGCAATCATATGGCTCCAGCCATCATGCGGAATCATGACACACAGGTCATGTTAATATTACATCATATAGTCATCTCATACATAATCAAATTAATATGAGCACTGCTATACCACATCATATGCACATGCAAACAATCCTGCAAAACCAAGTTAGACGCCTCTAATCTGTTCATGCAAAATTTTATTTTACGTGGCTTCTAAGGTTTCGAAACAAACCGAAGCTACCAACGTCCATCATCAAGCATGATAATCCAAGTCGCTAGATTAACATTGCGGGGTGTATGAAACACGAGATAATAAAATCTCGAGCCCCATACTGAACTTCGTCATACGCGTGACCCCCGTGCAGATCATATCTGTATTGCCATTTCGTCTACGAAACATCCATCTTTCTCAACTATGGTGGAACCCAAAGAACTGTTAGCACTTCGTTGATCTGTCAATAAGCATACTCAGGAGCAGCATGAAAGGATCGCGGATTGCTAGAACTTTGTGAGATTCCACCATGCCGTCAAGATCAGGACAACACAAATTCAGGGGAAGCAACAGGAACATCGGGTAACAGATTTCATCTGCTACCCGCACAAATAATTTTCAGCAATAGATCTCATCTACTACCTAATTATATTGTGCAATACCCATACATCTCTATGTATTCTAGATCGCAACCTGCATCTACGCATAGCACGGCTCTTGATGCCACTGTAAGGTAACGCAGCAGAAAACAAAAATTTTCCGACCTACACACCAGCCCAGGACCACTATAGAGACTGCATACAAGGTTTGATCTCTTTCGTTACCGACTCGTAGCGCAGCGGAAGTAGAGTCGATGACGAACGGCGGTGCAGATCCCCGCAGCTAGGATTTTACAACCTCCCAACCGCGAGGATGTATACCCTCATCTGCCCCGCGGACAGCCCTCCGGGAGGCAGTCGCACAGTCCCCCGGACGGTGCAGCGGACAGCCCTTCGGGAGGACCTCCGAAACTCGGACTGTCACTCGGACAGCCCTTCGGGAGGACCTCCAAAACTCGGACGGTCACACGGACAGCCCTTCGGGAGGCACTCTCAAACTAAGACCGAAACTACGATCTCTCTACAGAGTTGCACACATACGGTGTCATCTATCCGGCAGGGCTTCGCCGTCCAGAACTAGTTCCTGCCGGAACCCAGACAGCCTTTCGGCTCTACGAAACTATTTCGCTGGGAGGGAGAGAGAATGCCAGATCATGCATGGCTTGTGTATGAGAGTAAGGATGAAGAGATGGCAGCCCTCTCCACCTCTATTTATAGGAAAACCAAGGGCTAGGATGGGCATTTCAAAAATACCAAAACTTGCCCATGAAGGAAACACTTTCCAAGGGCAAAATGGGAAAGCAAGTGGGCAAGTGGGGCTCCAAGGTGGAGCCCACTTCTTGGCCGGCCACAACCCTTGTGGGGGCCCCCCAAGGTGGTCCCCATCCATCCATCCCTTCTAGAAGCCTTTTGGGAAAATATCCCAAAAGGTACTTTTCCAAAAATATCCCAAAAAGCACTTTCACTATTCACGACGACGTATTTCAGCGTCTGATCGAACTGAAAATATTCATGTGGGCTTAGAACATTTCCAGTACCCACCAAAATAATTTTCAACGCGTGCCGGAACAATTCCGGTTTAGTGATTTTCATCTGCGAAAAGCATCTGAAGCGGTTTCGGCAGCTCCGGAACATTTCCGGTTTTCATCCCGGAAAATTCCAGAAAGTTTCCAGAATGATTCTGGCATCCTCCAAGAATTATCAGGCATGTGCCAAAACCAATTTGACTTTTTGGTATCCCCTGAAACAACTTTTCAGTTTCACCGGAACTCATCTGGTGACCTCTCTGCGGAACTTTTCCGCTGTCCGAAACTTTTCCGGCGTCCGAAACTTTTTCGGTGATTTTCTCTCAGACTCCCTGTCTAGTATTCAACAGATAGATGACCCTTAAGCATGTGACCCTATAGGTTCGGTGAAGCATAGACATGACCCGGAACCCCTTCCGATCAATGATCAACATCGGAGCCGTGGACACCCATATTGACCCCTATACCCACACGAATGAATATTCGAGCGAACCTCCAGTTGCCGTGTGCTATTCCTGTTGCTTCGCGATATGTTACAATTACCCGAGGTGAGACATGTTGGCATCCCCGTGGATCAACACCTTGTCCACTATGCCAGTTACCTCGTTACCGGTATTGTTCTCTTTTCTCGTTTCTGTGTTCCGGCATCCCCGTGATCAAATCACAAAGTGTCTGGCCAGACGATGATGGATACCGTAACACCGAGAGGGCCCAGAGATATCTCTCCATCGTCGGAGGAGCAAATCCCAATCTTGAGCTATCAAGTTACTTGACATACTTTTCCATGAACCCGTAAGCCGCCGTAATAGCCACCCATTTACGGATGACATTTAACAAACCCCAAAGTTCATGAAGCAAGCATGAAGAAACTCGATACTCTCATGGTCTAAGGAATTATGCAAACATTAACTTCTTTGTGTTATTAACCATTAACTTATGACGAATGTATCTCATAGCATAACATCAATTCGGGTCGATTCAACACAAGTGTTCTACCAACAATTGTGCCCTCAAAATTGCCGGCATAGCCATGCCCATGATCAGGAAAACAGGATCATCATGCAATACTTGAGCCAGTCATAGAGGCTTGACCAGGAATACATTTTACCATTTATTATCCCACACGTGCACATGAGTTTCCCTCCAAGCCTCGTTTTATTTGTAGACTCGAGAATCATTGCAGTTATAGCATGGAACATAAACTTAATTATGAACAGGGAGATAATCAATAACATTTATTATTGCCTCTAGGGCATATCTCCTACAATAACTGGCTCGATGCACTCGACATTAGCCGGTGATGCACTCGGATGACTCAATGCACTCGGATGACTTGATGCACTCGGCCTTAACTGGCTCGATGCACTCGGTTGGCTCGATGCACTCGATATTGACTCTATGCAGTCGACCTTGGCCGTCTCGGTGCTCAATCCGGTTTCAACCGAATCCATCATTGTCTTGGATTTAAAGGAACCGTTTGACTCGGCTGTAGACGACTTAGTCATATTTGACTCGGTTTCTACCGAATCAACCGTATTAACCGAGTGAATCCTTTTTTGTTGTTTGGCTTGCAAAGCTTCTGTTTTATCTTCCCTCAACATCGCAGAGGGACCAACATGGTTGCTGCATAAAGGAAGGGACTTGATGTATTCTTGCAAATCTTCCTCCTCACGCTTCTTCTTGAGTGCTTCATAAGCTTGTCGATATTCTGCTGGTAAATCCTCAAGAGACGGTGTGATAAAATTGTTGACGCAATTCCCTGTGAGCTTTGGATTGACCTTGTCCATTCGGGCCACATATTTTTCTTTAAATTTATCCCTGCTTGGATCGGCTTGCCCCCCAATGCTTTTAGGATCTTTCGGCAATGAACTGATGTTGCCGAAATTTTGCAATTGTATAGGGGGTGTATGACACGGTGCAATGATAGGTGAAGATGTATGCACTGTTGTTGAACCATATTTCCTCTCGCCAATTTGGTCAATTCGCAACACGTTGTCTTCTTGCAAAACCTTAGCTCTTATTGCCTCATAATCAGGTACCAAACCCTTATCATGTTGCTCAAGGCAAAGAGCAGTAATCTGCTTATTCTGGGCTAAACTTTTTAAAGCAGCCAGAGCCACCTCATCTTTTGGAATATTAGACACAGATGCTCCTATAGAATCTCCACTCACTCGGCAATAACCATGAAGGTGAGCCGAGTCATGAATATTTTTATTTGCATATGCTGCTGAACAATTAACCTCACGAGGTGTGGTATATGATGAGTGAGGATAACCGGCCAAATAACTAATGGAAGCATGGCCGATTCCCCCGTCCATCGGCATGTTTGGGGATGAACCCGCATATTGCGAGCCGGCTGCCGATGGACAATACTGTGAAACACCCTCCTGTGCATGAGGTGTCTTATATTGATCACTCGGACTCATCGTATTGTTCACCAGCATATTGAAGGGAGTTGCCGATGCACGAAAGTTCGGATCTATAAGTTGCATGTCACAATTATGTAATTCCCAAGCTTCTCCAACAGGATACTTAGTCGGCCTTTGCTCGTTAGGGCTAGCCAACATGGTATGCCCATCAAAGGATCTAATGACAGTAATATAATGGCTATTTGCATCTACATAAGCAGATTTATGATACATGTTACCGTGCAGATTGCAGCCGCTTGATGACGCTCTCCTCGTAGCAAGAACGGGCTGGAGACCGTTCAAAGCTTCATCCCCAGCGGAGTCGCCAAAAAGTGTGTTCGCACACGAACACGTCACCATGTACCCTCGACGCCGGGGGTGATGCACCGCAGCTCACGTCGAAGGAGGACCGTCCGGCAGCGCGATACGCAAGACAGCCGGCGAACGCTTTTGCAGACCCGAAACCCCGCACGCCCGGGAGGGACCCCGTCAGGGAGTGCGGCGGCTATGGGCTGCTCTAGGTCGATTCGCTCGCCCCTAGAGCCTCGGGATTCGCAGCTCTCAAACACGAAGAACAGCGAAGAACGAGAGAGAAAAACGATGGAGAGATAAAACGTAGACTGAAAAGTAGTATATTGATTTGTTCGATTGTGTGTTGTTCAATCGGCCGTCACCCCCAACATATATAAGAGGCGGCTGGACTTCCCGTACAAGCAAAGGATTCATCTAGGCTTTCCTTACAAGAAAATTACATCAATTCACGTCCTAGAGTCCTAGCTCTAGTCTAACTCGGATTCAACCCGAATCTGGCCCAAATTTCGGTCTTGCTCCTTGCGCGGACTATAGAATCTGCATACGACGTTCGATTGAGACGTTTTTTATATCCAAATCAATCGTTTCGATGAGACGAACAATTCTTCTGTTGATCACTTTTCCAAATAAGGCCATCTTCAATACTCCAGAAGGTCATCTTCAACTTCAGTCGGATTTGGTCCTGTGGCTGACTAGGCTGTCCGAGTTTTGTAGAGATTTTGCAGGCCGTATATTATATCAAATGATGATGACTCCAAAAGCGAAGTGGACCGTTTCGACGATACGCACAACTTTCATGTAGAACACTTTTCCATACGAGGCCATCTAGATAATCGTTTGAGCCCGTCTTTAGCTTCTGGTCGGATTGCCCAACATTGACATTTTCCACTCGGCCGGCAAGCTTTTCACCCGGCAAGCTCTTTGCCCGGCAAGCTTTTCATCCAGCAAGCTTTTCACCCGGCAAGCTCTTTGCCCGGCAAGCTTTTCACCCGACAAGCTTTTCACCCGGCAAGCTCTTTGCCCGGCAAGCTTTTCACCCGGCAAGCTTTTCACCTGGCAAGCTTTTTCCGCGGCCGGCAACCACTTTGCCGGCAAGCCTTTTTATTCGGATTTTCCGACTCAAACTTCAGCCTAATCTTATTTTGTCTCTCCAGGTTGCATACGACCTCGGATTTGGACGATTTATATATCAAAATCGACCGATTCGACAAGACGAAACTTTTCCGTGTTGAAGATTTTTCAATTCAAGGCCGTCTTGAGGGCCTAATTGCCCGCGCGACCCATCAGACACCATCCAGGTGAGTGTCTGGTCCCTCGCGCCATACTTTTGCTCAGGGTCAGTCCGCAGTGTTTTGCTTCTAACTTTTGCATACGAACTCGGATTGAGATGATTTATATATCAAAATCGATCAGCTCGACGAGACGAAGACAATCCATGTAGAGCATTCCTTCATCCGAGGTTGTCGTGGAGGCGTAATCGACCAAAAAGCACTCAGAACACCTAAACATGACAATCCGAGTGTAATTTTGATCCTTGATATGATGCCGAATGATGATGGTCTAAACATCAAAAATGTTCCACTCGGCAATTTGAACTTTCTCATGTAAAAACCTTTTCATTTGAGGCCATATTTATTGCATTTTGGATCGTGCCAAAATCAGGTGTCAACAGGTAGCCCAATCCTTTTGTGGCAAAGGACAGGCCAGAACAGTTTCTAGTAATAGGAAAGTGTTCTTGAGGGTACACGCGAATTTCATCTAGTCACTTTTATCATGTTGGTTTGATTCGTGTTCGCTACTTTGATAATTTTATATGTGGGTGGACCGGTGCTTGGGTGCTGTTCTTACTTGAAAAACCTCCCACTTATGATTAACCCCCTCGCAAGCATCCGCAAATACGAGAAAAGTATTAAAATAAAATCTAACCATAGCATTAAACGTTTGGATCCAATATAGTAATCAACTACAAGATGTAATCAACACTACTAGTCACCCATAGGTACCAATATGAGGTTTCGGTGCAAAGATTGAACACAAGAGATGAACTAGGGTTTGAGAGGAGATGGTGTTGTTGAAGATGTTGATGAAGATTGACCTCCCAAAGATGAGAGGGGTGTTGGTGATGACGATGGCTTCGATTTCCCCCTCCGGGGGGGGGGGGGGAAGTTCCCCCGACGGAATCGCTCCGCCGGAGGAAAAAACTGCTCCTGCCCAAGTTCCGCCTCGAGACGGCGGCGCTCCGTCCTGAAAGTCTTCTCCTTATTTTTTCTAGGTCAAAAGACTATATATGCAAGAATATGGGCACTGGAGGTGGGCCGAGGAGGGCACAACCCACCAGGGCGCGCCTGGGGGGCCTGGCGCGCCCTAGTGTCTTGTGCACACCAGGGTGGCCCTCTCCGGTAGTTCTTTGCTCCAGTATTTTTCATATATTCCAAAAATATTCTCTGTAAAATTTCAGCTTCTTTGGAGTAATGAAGAATAGGTATCTTTGATGTGCTTTTTTAGGTCCAGAATTCCAACTGCCGGTATTCTCCCTCTTTGTGTAAGCCTTGCATATTATGAGAGAAAAGGCATAAGAATCACTCCCTAAGGCATTATTATTCAACAAAACATAATAAATAATAGTAGGAAAACATGATGCAAAATGGACGTATCATTGTGCCAGGCCAAAAAACTTCCCTCTATTCTGAGCCTAGCCCCTCTACACAGCCCACTAACCTCTAGTCTAACCCCCTCCTCTGATTTAGACCATCAGATGACGATCGAACGGTCTGAAAACATATCAGAACCCCCCTCTCCAAGCCTCTCTACCTATAAAAGGAAGGGAAGCCCCTCCAAATCTGGAAAACCCTGCCTCGATTTCCGTGCCCCACCAGCGTCCACCCACCACCTTCTCCCACCTGCAGCCGTGGCCCACCAAGGCCGCGCGTGGCCCACCCGAGCCCATCCAGGCCCATGCGAGCCCGCGCCAGCAGCCAGTCGTCGCTCCGAAGCCTCGCCGCCCCTCCTTCTGCCTCCCTACAGCCTCGCGCCCAGGTCTAGTCGGACCTCGCCGCGCCCCGCCGCCATCCAGTTCACCGAAGATCCACCGATGCCGCCGCGCCATGGCTTGCCATTGGTCGCTGTCTGATGACCCACCAGTATAGGGGATCAATCATAGTCCTTTCGATAAGTAAGAGTGTCGAACCCAACGAGGAGCAGAAGGAAATGACAAGCGCTTTTCACCAACGTAATTTCTGCAAGCACTAAAATTTTAGGTAACAGATTGTTTGATAGCAAGGTAATTGGTAACGAGCAAGTAACGGTAACGGTAAATAAGGTGCAGAAAGGTAGCCCAATCCTTTTGAGGCAAAGGACAGGCCAGAACAATCTGTAGTAATAGGCAAAGTGTTCTTGAGGGTACACGGGAATTTCATCTAGTCACTTTTTATCATGTTGGTTTGATTCGTGTTCGCTACTTTGATAATTTGATATGTGGGTGGACCGGTGCTTGGGTGCTGTTCTTACTTGAACAACCTCCCACTTATGATTAACCCCCTCGCAAGCATCCGCAACTACGAGAAAAGTATTAACATAAAATCTAAACATAGCATTAAACATTTGGATCCAAATCAGCCCCTTACGAAGCAGCGCATAAACTAGGGTTTAAGCTTCTGTCACTCTAGCAACCCATCATCTAATAACTACTCCACAATGCATTCCCTTAGGCCCATGAATGGTGAAGTGTCATGTAGTCGACGTTCACATGACACCACTAAGGGAATCACAACATACATATCATCAAAATATCGAACACATATCAAATTCACATGATTACTGGCAACATGACTTCTCCCGTGACCTCAAGAACAAAGGTAACTACTCACAAATAATAAACATGCTCAAGATCAGAGAGGTATTGAATAGCATAATGGATCTGAACATATAATCTTCCACCAAATAAACCATATAGTAATCAACTACGCAAGGTAATCAACACTACTAGTCACCCACAGGTACCAATCCGAGGTTCCGGTACAAAGACTGAACACAAGAGATGAACTAGGGTTTGAGAGGAGATGGTGCTGTTGAAGATGTTGATGAAGATTGGCCTCCCAAAGATGAGAGGGGTGTTGGTGATGACGATGGCTTCGATTTCCCACTCCGGGAGGGAAGTTCCACCGACGGAATCGCTCCGCCGGAGGGCAAAAGTGCTCCTGCCCAAGTTCCGCCTCGAGGAGGCGGCGCTTCATCCCAAAAGTCCTCCTCTGATTTTTCTAGGTTAAATGTGACTATATACCAGAAGATGGGCAGCGGAGGTGGGCCGAGGAGGCCACAACCCATCAGGGCGCGCCCAGGGGGTCTGGCGCGCCCTGGTGGGTTGTGCCCACCAGGTTTGCCCCCTCAAGTAGTTTTTTGCTCCAGTATTTTTTATTTATTCCAAAAATAATCTCCATAAAATTTCAGATTCATTGGAGTTGTGCAGAATAGGTATCTCTGATGTGCTTTTCTTGGGTCCAGAATTCCAGCTGCCGGTATTCTCCTTCTTTGTGTAAACCTTGCATATTATGAGAGAAAATGCATTAGAATCACTCCCCAAAGCATTATTATTCTACAAAACATAATAAATAACAATAGGAAATCATGATGCAAAATGGACGTATCAACTCCCCCAAGCTTAGAATCGCTTGTCCTCAAGCGAAAACCGAAATTGAAAAGCATGTCCACATGATTTGAGAGAGAGGTGTCGATAAAAAACAAAATACGGACATAGTAGCATCATGCTTATTATCATAACAGGAACAAACTCTATCATAAAACCTATTCAATACACTTTTATCATATAACTTCTCATGAACAAGTAGCAATTCATCACAACATAGAAGTATGAAGCATAAACCTTATTGAAAACCAACAAACTGTGTTCTCAGTCAACTTTACAACTACAATTAATCATATTTTCAGGAAGGGTCTCATGTAGGAGCCTTTTGGTAAGTCCACATACTCAACCATCATTTAGTCTTCTATGATTGCTAACACTCACGGCATACCCATGAAAAAAAGTTTCAACCGGACACATAGGAAGATAGGGGCTTATAGTTTCGCCTCCCAACGTATTCACCTCAAGGGTGATGTCAACAATAATAACTCATGCCCACCCATGTCCAACTGGATATATGTTCCTAGATCTTTCCTCACCACATGATGCTTGCAAAAAAATAAAATAAAAAGGAATAGGGCGGAATACTTTGACTCTTTGCATAAAAGTAAATACATAAAAGTAAAAGATAGTCCCTTCGCAGAGGGAAGCAGAGGTTGTCATGCGCTTTTTGGTTTGTATGCCTAATACCTTAATGTAAAAGAACGTCACCCTATATTGACCCCTATGATAGCAACCTTTATTATGCAGTCCGTCGCTTTTATTACTTTGCCATCATAAGTTCATATAGCGCTCAATTTTCTCTTACACTAATTGATCAAAACACTTTTTAGAAGCAATTTTTATTGCCTTATTGCACCGATGACAACTTACTTGAAGGATCTTTCTCGATCCATAGGTAGGTATGGTGGACTCTCAAAGAATGAGTTTGGTTTTGGGTTTTTGGATGCACAAGTAGTATCTCTACTTAGTGCGGAATTTTTGGCTAGCAAAGATATTGGGCAAGCACCACATGTTGAAGGATCTATGACAATATAACTTCTATGTGGATACGAACAAACATAAATCATTACTTTGTCTTCCTTGTCCAACGTCAACAATTTTGACATATAATATTTAATGGGGGCTCACAATCATAAAAGATGTCCAAGATATAGTATTTGCATGTGAATCTTCTCTTCCATTATTAATTCTTTCATGATTTGCATCATTGACCAATGCTATGTTTGTCAATCTCCAATAAATTTTACTACTTATACTTTTCCTTATGTGATGTCACTACTCACCATAAGATTAGCATATGATTCTTTTCATTTATTTTTCTTTCCTTTTATTTTGATTGCAACAAGAAAGTAGAGAGACAAAATATCAAACTAAACTTTATTATATAACTCTCACTCGATTACATAGATAGATATGCCATGAAACTAACACACAAAAATAGATCATGCTAAACTTTTATTCAACTAAAGCAAAGGGAAACTAAAGATCGAACTAAAATAGGTAAAGGTGAATAAAAGTGATGGTGATACAATACCGGGGCACCTCCCCCATGCTTGGCTCAAGCCAAGGGGAGTGCCCATACCTGTGTGCTCAAGTCTCCTTTGGTGGTGGTGATGAAGAAGGTGGTGGTGATGAAGAAGGTGGTGGTGATGATGCAGCCTTCTTCTTCTACTTATATTTAAGCATAAAATTTTCCTCCCTTAGATCGTCGTTCTCTAACTCGAGCTTTAATATCTTTTTGCATAATGCAGCTTTGCTCTCCTACAGAAAACGAGATGGGATAAATTGGACCTCAGGTTTGTATCTTTTTGGGAGGCTTGACTTCTTGAATTCCACATGCATGTATCCCGGCTGAGGTAGAGGGATATCCTCTTCCTCAAAGTTGGCGTCCGGACAAGCATCCACTATCTCCTCCAAATCGGTATCTCCTTCTTCTTCAAATGCCCAAAGGTAGGGGTAGATTTCCCCAAAATCTTTGGGTCTGCAACATAGTGATCCCCCTCTGAACTTTGAGATGACATATTTTCAGATCTGCCATGAAAACAGCACGAAACAAGAACAGAGGATTTTCCTGTGATGCGGTCGTCAAAACAATCGGGGGTATATATAGAGAAAAAAATTTCTTGGAAAACAAGCATATGGAAGGAAAACGGAGTCAGGAAGGTATCCGAGGTGGGCATAACCCACCTGGGCGCGCCCAGGGGTGCCTGGCGCGCCCTGGTGTATCGTGCTCACGTCGATCACCTTCCGGATTATTTCTTTATTTCCAAAATTTTCTAATATTCCAAAACCGATGAAAAATATTTTTGCGGATTTTTCGGAGTCCGTTTACTTACCGTATCCCGTACCTCCTATTTTTCAGAATTCTGGAGTGTTCCGGAAGGTTTGTTTTATGTGTTCCTCCCAGGTCATGGTTTGGACAACATTGCTTTCAACATTAATAGGCGTTCTTGAGATATAATGCTTAATTCTTTGTCCATTGACCACCTTCGGGTTAGTACCTTTGGCGTTATTAATCTTGATAGCTCTAGAACGATAAACCTCTTCGATAATATAAGGTCCTTCCCATTTGGAGAGAAGCTTACCTGTAAAAAATCTTAAACGAGAGCTGAACAAAAGAACATAGTCTCTTATTTTGAATTCCCGCTTTTGGATTCTTTTGTCATGCCATATTTTTCCTTTTTCGTTAAATAGCTTGGCATTCTCATAGGCTTTGATTCTCCATTCATCAAGTGAGCTAATATCAAATAGCCTCTTCTCACCGGCAAGTTTGAAATCATAGTTAAGTTCTTTAATTGCCCAAAAGGTTTATGTTCTAATTCTAGAGGCAAATGACAAGCTTTACCATATACCATTTTGTATGGAGACATACCCATAGGATTTTTATAAGCTGTTCTATAGGCCCAAAGTGCATCATCTAATTTCTTAGATCAATTCTTACGAGACCTATTGACAGTTTTTTGTAATATCAATTTTATTTCTCTATTGCTAAGTTCAACTTGACCACTAGATTGAGGATGATAGGGTGATGCAATTCTATGGTTAACATCATATTTAGCAAGCACCTTAGCGAAAGCACCATGAATAAAGTGTGAACCACCATCAGTCATTAAATATCTAGGGACTCCAAACCTCGGGAAGATAACCTCTTTAAGCATTTTAATGGAGGTGCGGTGATCAGCACTACTAGTTGGAATAGCTTCTACCCACTTAGTGACATAATCAACAGCAACCAAAATATGAGTGTACCCATTAGAGGAAGGAAAAGGTCCCATATAATCAAAACCCCAAACATCAAATGGTCCAACAACAAGTGAATAATTCATAGGCATTTCCTGACGCTTACCGATATTACCAATTCTTTGACATTCATCACAAGACAAGACAAACTTACGGGCATCTTTGAAGAGAGTAGGCCAATAAAAACCAGATTGCATTACCTTGGGAGCAGTTCTATCACCCGCATGATGTCCTCCGTAAGTTTTGGAATGACATTTCCATAGGATTTGTTCCTGTTCATGCTCAGGTACACAACGTCTAATAATACCATCTACTCCTTCTTTATAAAGATGTGGGTCATCCCAAAAGTAATGCCTCAAGTCATAGAAGATTTTTTTTCTTTTGTTGGCATGTGAAGCTAGGTGGTATATATTTAGCGACAATGTAATTAGCATAATCAGCATACCAAGGAGTGTTTTGAGAAACATTTATTGCAGCTAACTGTTCATCAGGGAAACTATCAACAATAGGTAGTGGGTCATCAAGAATATTTTCTAACCTAGACAAGTTATCAGCTACGGGGTTCTCACCTCCTTTCCTATCAACGATATGCAAGTCAAATTCTTGGAGCAAGAGAACCCACCTAATAAGTCTAGGTTTAGCATCTTTCTTTTCCATAAGATATTTTATAGCAGCATGGTCGGTGTGAACAATTACTTTTGAATCAACAATATAGGATCTAAATTTATCACAAGCAAACACGACCGCTAAAAATTCTTTTTCAGTTGTTGCATAATTTCATTGAGCACTATCTAGAGTTTTGCAAGCATAATGGATAACATTCAATTTCTTATCAACTCTTTGTCCTAGAACAACACCAACAGCATAATCACTAGCATCACACATAATTTCAAAAGGCAAGTTCCAATCAGGTGGTTGAACGATAGGTGCAGAGGTTAAGGCTTTCTTGAGTGTTTCAAAGGCTTCCACACAATCATCATCAAAAACAAAGATATATCCTTTTGCAAAATATTAGTAAGAGGCCTAGAAATTTTAGAGAAGTATTTAATGAACCTCCTATAGAAACCAGCATGACCAAGGAAACTGTGAATACCTTTAATATCTTTAGGACATGTCATTTTCTCAATTGCGTCAACTTTAGCTTTATCCACCTCAATACATCGTTCTGATATTTTGTTCCCCAAGACAATGCCTTCATTAACCATAAAGTGGCACTTCTCCCAATTCAAGACAAGATTTGTTTGTTCACATCTCTGCAAAACTCGATCAAGGTTTCTTAAGCAATCACCAAAAGAAGTTCCGTAAATGGAGAAATCATCCATGAAAACCTCCACAATCTTTTCACAAAAATCAGAGAATATAGCAGTCATACATCTTTGAAAGGTAGCATGTGCATTGCATTAACCAAAAGGCATACGTCTATAAGCATAGGTTCCAAAAGGGCAAGTAAAGGTGGTTTTCTCTTGATTGGATTGTGACACTGGTATTTGAGAGAAACCAGAATATCTGTCTAGGAAGCAAAAGTGTGTTTGCTTAGATAATCTTTCTAGCATTTGATCGATGAAAGGCAGAGGGTAATGATCCTTCCTAATAGCTTTATTTAATTTTCTAAAATCAATTACCATTCTATAGCCAGTAACAATTCTTTGTGGAATGAGTTCATTCTTATCATTAGGAACAACGGTAATACCTCCTTTCTTAGGGACACAATGAACGGGACTTACCCATCTACTATCAGCAATAGGATAGATTATACCTGCTTCCAGAAGTTTCAGTATTTCAGTTCTTACCACTTCCTTCATCTTAGGATTCAATCGCCGTTGGTGATCAACAACGGGTTTAGCATCAGGTTCCATATTAATCTTGTGCAGACATAGAGTGGGACTAATGCCCTTAAGATCATCAAGAGTATATCCAATAGCAGCCCAGTGCTTCCTTAGAACTTTTAACAATATTTCTTCTTCATGTTCTGAAAGGTTAGCACTAATAATAACATGATATATCTTTTTCTCATCAAGATAAGCATACTTCAAAGTGTCAGGCAATTGTTTCAATTCAAACATAGGATCACCTTTAGGTGGAGGAGGACCTCCAAGAGTTTCAATAGGCAAATTGTGTTTCAGGAGAGGTTGTTGTTCAAAGAAAATTTGATCTATTTCATTTCTTTCATGCAAGTGCATATCATTTTCATGGTCAAGCAAATATATTTCTAATGGATCAGTAGGAGGTACAGCAATAGAAGCAAGACAAATTATTTCATCTTTACTAGGTAACGCTTTATCACGAGGTTGTCTACTAAACTTGGAAAAATTAAAATCATGAGACACACTTCCAAAACTAACACCGACAATTTGTTTTTCACAATCTATCTTAGCATTGACGGTGCTCAAGAAAGGTCTACCAAAGATAATGGGACAAAAGTCATCTTGTGGGGAACCAAGGACTAGAAAACCTGATAGAGGCGAGGGTCCCGATCTTTCGATGAGATGATAACTATCGATTTAGTGGAGACGACTTTGACGATCTGACTATAAACGTGCATGACGTTGCGCCTTAGTAATCGCTAAACCAATCTCCAAGAGGTTATTGACCATGCTGGAGCACGATCAACCTGACCACGAAGGTCTATTCCTGCAAGCAATCAAAGAACAAGCAAGAATATGATAATGCAATCTGAATATTGTGAATATAGATGAAGTATCGATAAGGGTGGGGTTCCGAAAGCGGTCTTAGTCTGGTCGTTGGACACAAACGAAGTACACGAAGTTGCAATGGCTAACTTTTAACTAAACAAAACCCCAAAGAAAAAGGTACTAGATTGATCTACTTATATAGGAGCAAGGGGTGGCAGCCAAGGAGGTGGGAGGACGTCCCAAGGCAGCCTAAAACTAACCCTAGGACGTACAAGGCCCATGGGCCCAAGTGGAGGTGATGCAACACCTTTGGACTTGTAGTTTGACTCGGATTCTGCTGCAACGTCAGATTGTTTCGTAACTATCTCCACTCTCTGGACGAATTTTAAGGTGATTCCAATTGGGCTGGAACGCATATGAAATCTACTTTCCAACAAAAAAAAGAATCACCCAATTCGGAGTCCGGATGAAAACATTCTTGTCGTTTTGAGACAGGTGTGTCTGTGTAGTCCGATTCTGAGTCCAGAACGTGAGAGACTTGGACTCTATCTTCTCTTGGGCTAAAAGTGACGTGAGAGAACTTCTTGAACAGAAGCTAATTGTTTCCTTTGACGTGAGAGGACCTCTTGAATAGCACCCAACCATTTCCTCTTCCTTTGTCATCACATGTGGTTCATACAAGTGTTCGGCCGTTCTGCATTTAGGCATAAAATAAAAATAGGTGAAGTATTTTTGTTCCGGATAAAATAAATAAATTATTGCATAATTCTTATAAGAAATCACCTCACAAATATGCACGTATGCAATATTTTTGGTCGTATCCAAGGTAGTCATGTCCTCATCATCCTCCCCTTCTTGAAAACAAAGCCGTCCTCGGCGTTGCTTAAACTGAAATGTGGCTAATAAAAGAGAAAAGTTGTACACATTGTATATGTATATGTCATCCATTTTTATTGATCTTAGTTGTGACACATGTGACACATTTATACAAGAGAACTCTTCAAAAGTCATGAAATATAAATCCAAAGTATTATCCCAAGAAGTCAAAGGCATGAAAATATTGCAACTTAGTTTGCACATATAAGTGAAGCTCTTATTCATATCAAAAGGTTGGCAATACTCATCATTAAACCATCCCAACATTGGTGAATAGACATGAATTATTTCAAATTTACATGCTACAACATGCTTAAATAAGCAAACATGCAACATGTTATTTGACACAGAATCATCACCAAGATTGGAGGTCATATCAAAATGATTAAACATTGGCACAATTATTTTCAAACATGTTTGATCCAAATTTTATTTATTCCCTGATTCACATGGTTCTTTCTCATCAACGGTTAATTCAATGGGTGCACTCAAAATCATTGGTACTTCAGTTATTTGACCACATGACACATTCATAACAGTAACACGATTCTCTAAAATAGATGTTGTGCTCAAATCAATAGGTAACTCAACACATGATGTACTCAAGTCAAATAGGCATTCATCATCCTCATGTGAAGTTATGTTATCAATACCTTTAGTGTTACCTTGTCACAATGACTCAGATGATGTAGGTACTGACGATTGTAATGTTCCGTAGACTTGAGGCGATGTCGCGCTCACAATCTGAGGTGTGACCACTCTAGCAGGTGCATCGGTGGAGGATACAACCAGTGGTGGTGAGTATGAACTGGAATAGCAGTTGTCGTAGTCTCCCAATGCATCTTCATGCATTTGTCTCTCAAAGGTACAAGCACGAACATACATACCAGCAATGCAACGCGGAATATAATGAAATCTTGCACGAATGTCATGGTTCAAACCATGAAAAAAAATCTATTCTTCGATTCATCCTCGGATTCATCTATGTTACAATGATGCATATAAGATTTGAACTCTTGGTAGTAAGCATTAACATTGTTACTACCTTGTTTTAATTGTTCGAATTTGCGAAGTAATTCACAACGATAGTAAGCAGGAACAAATTGATGTCTCATTATAGATTTCAAATCTTTCCAAGTTGTGGGTTGATTATCAATGATTTTCTTACGATATATACTTCGCCAAACAGAAGCAAAACCGGTAAATTCTTGAGTGACAGCTCATACTCTCTCAAGTTCAGAAAAATCATGGCGACTAAAAACTTGTTCTATCTTAAGCTCCCAATCAAGATACATAGTAGGATTAAATCTACCCTGAAAAGTAGGTAGAGAGATAACCTGGTCGTATGCTTGTGTGTGTAGTCGCACCTGTCGTGGTGGTGAAGATGTGTCCTCCATCCTAGAACTTCCAACTCCGAAACCTGTCATAATTAGTAGAAAACAGGAAACAAAATTCGAGAATAATGTTCCTATAAACTACTAGGATATGGTGGTAAAGCGCTCACAGTAAAGCAAATATCAATATCTTACAAGTTCTTACCATGCAGCAGGTGGTGACCGGCAACTGACGGTGTCAATATCTCCGAAGATTGAGTAAAGTGATTACCAAGTGAACGTATGTATATACGGTGTAGGAATATGTGGAGCTTGGAAGGCTTAATATATGGTAGCAAAAGATTAGTAATAATCAATTCAGAGATGCAATGTTGAATAAACGCTCAACGACGGAACCGTGCTGGTCCTAGGCTAGACCGTACTAGAGATGCAAGCCTAGAACACTAATGGAGTCACGGTGTAGGACAAATAGCAGCAACGGATGATATGAATTAGCTCTGGACAACAAGATATAAGTGAAGATCGTGATGATAAATGACCGCCAAGCAGGATATACTAAAACTCTCTCTTGAAAATACTACGTCAAATTTCTGATATTTTTTCTCAAGAATTCTACTGACTCAAGCTTTCGGATGCAAAAAGAATCACTCAATTCCGAGTTCGTATGAGGAGTCAAAAAATCGGGAACGAACCTGAAAAATAATGACAAACTGTGTTAGCGACCTTCGGAGGGCAAAATATCCTATTTAGAAGCCGAATTGGAAGTGAAGATAATGAACATGCTTAATCAACTATTTAGATGGGCTCGTCGATAGCTTGAATTTGAGTACTCGTGGATCCAAAACGGACTTCGTATGAGGAAGATACGCCTGTTTTACTGAACACTGCGCAAAACAGATTTCAATCCGAATTCAGATACGAGATTGAGACTAGGTAGATCCGAAATTTGTTTTTTTTCTCTTCTCTCTATTTTTTTCTCACTTTTTTGTACTTTTTTTTCTTCTCTCACTTTTTTTTTTACTTTTCTCTTTTTTTTTCTCTCACTTTTTTTTCTCTCCAACAAATCAGATAAGATGCAGATTGGATCAAGTGTAGATGCGAATGACCTCAAGTGTGATAATGACAATGAACGATGGGGAGCACGTGATGGAAATTGATGGATGATGGTGGGTGACAACGGAAGGGATGATGATGCAGCGATGGCGTGACTAGTGTGAACAGAACTCGAAACTCTAAAAGACTAGACGCTAAGACCAGCAACTCGACACGACGATGCAATCGTAAGTTCAACAAAGCAAAACACCGAACAAAAAATTGCAAAATAAAGGCTTAGATTGGTTCGGATATGATGATCTAACCCTAACTTTTTTGTGTGTGACTTATTTGTGGACTATGGGTATGAAGAATAGATGCGATCTAAACTACAAAAACTGGTAAAATCTCACCGAGCAACCTGAAAACTGATACCACTTGATAGAGGAGAGGGTCCCGATCTTTCGATGAGATGATAACTATTGATTTGGTGGAGACGACTTTGACGATCCGACTATAAACGTGCACGACGTTGCGCCTTAGCAATCGCTAAACCAATCTCCAAGAGGTTATTTACCACGCCGGAGCACGATCAACCTGACCACGAAGGTCTATTCTTGCAAGCAATTGAAGAACAAGCAAGAATATGATAATGGAATCTGAATATTGCGAATATAGATGAAGTATTGATAAGGGTGGGGTTCTGAAAGCGGTCTTAGTCTAGTCGTCGGACACAAACGAAGTACACGAAGTTGCAATGGCTAACTTTTAACTAAACAAAACCCCAAAGAAAAAGCTACTAGATTGATCTACTTATATAGGAGCAAGGGGTGGCGGCCAAGGAGGTGGGAGGACGTCCCAAGGCAGCCTAAAACTAACCCTAGGTCGTACAAGGCCCATGGGCCCAAGTGGAGGTGATGCAACACCTTTGGACTTGTAGTTTGACTCGGATTCTGCTACAACGTCAGATTGTTTATTCAATATCTCCACGCTCCGGACTAATTTTAAGGTGATTCCAATTGGGCTGGAATGCATATGAAATCTACTTTCCAACAAAAAAATCACCCAATTCGGGATGAAAAATTTCTTGTCGTTTTGAGACAGGTGTGTCTGTGCAGTCCGAATTTGAGTCTAGAACGTGAGAGACTTGGACTCTATCTTCTCTTGGGCTAAAAGTGACGTGAGAGAACTTCCTGAACAGCAGCTAATTATTTCCTTTGACATTAGAGGACCTCTTGAATAGCACCCAACCATTTCCTCTTCCTTTGTCATCACGTGTGGTTCATACAAGTGTTCGGCCATTCTGCGTTTAGGCATAAAATAAAAATAGGTGAAGTATTTTTGTTCCGGATAAAATAAATAAATTATTGCATAATTCTTGTAAGAAATCACCTCACAAATATGTACGTATGCAATATTTTTGGTCGTATCCAAGGTAGTCATGTCCTCATCAAAACCAGTAGGGTATTTCACTTTCCCACACAAGACTTTAACATCTCTAACAATCCCAAGTGGTGTGATGGTGTCTCTATTAGCAATTTAATAGTAACATCAATGTCTTCTATTTTAACAGGTGCTATTTCATCCATAATTTCCTGGTATAAAGTAAAAGCGATAGCACTCACACTAGCACCCAAATCACATAAACCATGATAGAAAATATCTCCTATTTTGACTGAGACAACATGCATGCCTCCCATGGGTCTACGTTTATCTTTTTCATCGGGTTTAGCAATTCTAGCAGCTTCATCATAGAAGTAGATAACATGCCCATCAATATTTTCTACCAAGAGATCTTTAACCATAGCAACACTAGGTTCTACTTTAATTTTCACAGGGGGCTTAGATGTTTTTAGATTACTCTTACAAACCACAGTTGATACATTAGCATGTTCCTTTATCCTAACAGGGAAAGGTGGTTTTTCAATATAAGCGGTAGGCACAACTGGATCAACATTGTTAATGATGGTTTCTTCTTTAGCTATGACCGGTTCTTTAATTTCTTCTTTAATAGGGGGGGTGATATTTAAACCACTTCTCCTTAGGGAGATCAACGTGAGTAGCAAATGCTTCGCAAAAAGAGGCTACTATCTCAGAGTCAAGTCCATATTTAGTGCTAAACTTGTGAAAAGTATCGGTATTCAAAAAAGATTTAACACAATCAAACTCATGCTTTATACCTGACTCATTACCTTCGTCGAGTTCCCAATCTTCAGAGTTGCGTTTAATTCTTTCTAAGAGATCCCACTTGAATTCAATAGTCTTCTTCATATAAGAACTAGCACAGGAAATAACGAGCATGGATTGATCATTATGAGAAAGCCGAGCATAAAAATTCTGAATGGTAACTTCTCTCGGAATGTCATGATTGGGGCATGAATATAACATTGACTTAAGCCTCCCCCAAGCTAGAGCGATACTTTCCCCTTCACGAGGCCAAAAATTATATATATAATTCCGATCACGATGAACTAGATGCATGGGATAAAACTTTTGGTGGAATTCCAATTGCAAACGATTCCCGTTCCACGATCCAAGATCATCACATAGCCTATACCATGTCAATGCTTTTCCCTCCAAAGATAAAGGGAAAACCTTCTTCTTAACTTCATCTCCGGGTAAACCTGCAAGCTTAAATAATCCACATATTTCCTTCACATATAATAGATGCATATCAGGATGTTCAGTTCCATCTCCTGCATAAGGTTTTGTTGGAAATATGCCCTAGAGGCAATAATAAATTGGTTATTATTATATTTCCTTGTTCATGACAATCGTTTATTATCCATGCTATAATTGTATTGATTGGAAACTCAAATACATGTGTGGTTACATAGACAACACTGTGTCCCTAGTAAGCCTCTAGTTGACTAGCTCGTTGATCAAAAGATGGTTAAGGTTTCCTAGCCATAGACATGAGATGTCATTTGATAACGGAATCACATCATTAGGAGAATGATGTGATGGACAAGACCCAAACTATAAATGTAGCATATGATCGTGTCAGTTTATTGCTATTGTTTTCTGCATGTCAAGTATCTGTTCCTATGACCATGAGATCATGCAACTCCCTGACATCGGAAGAGTACCTTGTGTGTATGAAACGTCGCAATGTAACTGGGTGACTATAAAGGTGCTCTACAGGTATCTCCGAGGGTGTCTGTTGGGTTGGCATGTATCAAGACTGGGATTTGTTACTCCGTGTGATGGAGAGGTATCTCAGGGCCCACTCGGTAATACAACATCACAATGAGCCTTGCAAGCAATGTGACTAAAATGTTAGCCATGAGATCTTGTATTACGGAATGAGTAAAGAGACTTGCCGGTAACAAGATTGAACTAGGTATAGAGATACCGACGATCGAATCTCGGGCAAGTAACATACCGAAGAACAAAGGGAACAGTATACGGGATTAACTGAATCCTTGACATAGAGGTTCGACCGATAAAGATCTTCGTAGAATATGTAGGAGCCAATATGGGCATCCAGGTCCCGCTATTGGTTATTGATCGTAGAGGTGTCTCAGTCATGTCTACATAGTTCTCGAACCCGTAGGGTCTACACACTTAACGTTTGGTGACGATTAGTATAGTTGAGTTATTTTGTTGGTGACCAAAGGTTGTTCGGAGTCCCGGACATGACGAGGATCTCCGGAAGAGTCCGGAGGTAAAGATTGATATATGTGATAATAGTGTTTTGGTTTCCGGAAGGGTTCCGGAATTCACCGGAAGGGGTTCCGGATGTTTACCGAAGTGTTCGGGTGCAGCAACGCTTTATATGAGCCAAAGGGATAAAGCCCACGAGGTATTGGAAAGTGCAAAAGGAAGTTTTGCTGCTGCCTTAAGCGGTACTACCGCTGGTAAGGCAGTACTACCGCGTAAGCGGTACTACCGCTTGTGAGAAGCGGTACTACCGCATAAGCGGTACTACCGCTTGTGTGAAGCGGTACTACCGCTCAAGCGGTACTACCGCTCGTGAGCGGTACTACCGCTTGTGCGCGGTACTGCAGGGATCCGAGTTGGACTCTTTCCCTGCGGGCCAAACCGACCTTGTGCGGGCAAAACCGACCTGGAGGAGGCTTTTACTCCAAGTTTAGACCCCAAGGCTCAACATATAAATAGTGGGGCAGGGCTAGCACACTTGACACATTAAGATTTCCCAAGCCGTGTGTCGGCAACCCTAACCCTCTAGTTCTCCCGTCATAATCTCCGTAGTGCTTGGCGAAGCCCTGCAGAGATTGTTCCTCACCACCATCACCACGCCGTCGTGCTGCCGGAACTCATCTACTACTTCATCATCGCTCGCTGGATCGAGGAGGTGAAGGCGTCATCAAGCCGTACGTGTGTTGAACGCGGAGGTGCCGTCCGTTCGGCACTAGTTCGTGATTGGATCGAGGGACGACTTGCGATTTGGATCGCGGAGACGTTCGACTACATCAACCGCGTTTCTTAACGCTTCCTCTTAGCGATCTAGAAGGGTATGTAGATTCACTCTCCCTCTCGTAGATGCTCATCACCATGGATAGATCTTGTGTGTGCGTAGGAAAATTTTTGTTTCCCATGCAACGTTCCCCAACAGTGGCATCTGAGCTAGGTCTATGCGTAGATGAGATCTCGAGTAGAACACAAACGAGTTGTGGGCGTGGGTGTATACATATTGCTTGCCGTTACTAGTTGATACTTGATTCGGCGGTATTGTGAGATGAAGCGGCCCGGACCGACATTACGCGTACGCTTACGCGAGACAGGTTCCTTCAACTGACATGTAACTTCGTTGCATAAAGATGGCTAGCGGGTGTCTGTCTCTCTCACTTTAGTTGAATCGATTTCAATGAAGAGGGTTCTTTTAGAAGATGAAAACGCAATCACTACACCACGTTGTGGTTTTGCGTAGGTAAGAACGGTTCTTGCAAACCCGTAGCAGCCACGTAAAATTTGCAACAACAATTAGAGGACGTCTAACTTGTTTTTGCAGGGTATGTTGTGATGTGATATGGCCAATTACATGATGAGATATATGTGATGTATGAGATGATCATGTGTTGTATAGAATATCACGACTTGCATGTCGATGAGTACGGCAACTGGCAGGAGCCATAGAGTTGTCTTTAATTATTTTTCGCTGTTTTGCTTTACTTTATCGCTATGAGTTAGCAATAGTCGTGGAAGCAACAGTCGGCGCGACAACCTCATGGCGACACGTTGATGGAGATCAAGATGATGGAGATCATGGTGTCATGCCGGTGACGATGGAGATCATGTCGGTGCTTTGGAGATGGAGATCAAAAGCACAAGTTCATGGCCATATCATGTCACTTATGATTTGCATGTGATGTTAATCCTTTTATGCATCTTATTTTGCTTAGGACGACGGTAGCATTATAAGGTGATCCCTCACTTAAATTTCAAGATAAAATTGTGTTCTCCCTGAGTGTGCACCGTTGCGAAAGTTCGTCGTTTCGAGACACGCCGTGATGATCGGGTGTGATAGACTCTATGTTCACATACAACAGGTGTAAGCCATGTTGCACGTGCGGAACACTCGGGTTAAACTTGACGAGCCTAGCATGTACAGACATGGCCTCGGAACACAAGAGACCGAAAGGTCGAACATGAGTCATATAGTAGATATGATCAACATGAAGATGTTCACCATTGAAACCACCTCAACTCACGTGATGATCGGACTTGAGTTGGTGGATTTGGATCATGTTACACTCGAATGACCGGAGGGATGTCTATTTGAGTGGGATTTTTAAGTAATATGATTAACTAAACTCATTATCTAGAACAATAGTCTAAGTTGTCTTTGCTATATTTATGTTGTAGATCATGGCTCGCGCAGTAGCACCCATGAATTTTAATGCGTTCCTAGAGAAAGCTAAATTGAAAGATGATGGAAGTAACTTTGTGGACTGGGCCCGTAATCTAAGGATTATCCTTACGGCTTCCCAGAAGGCTTATGTCCTTGATGCACCGCTTGGTGATCCACCCGCTCCAGTTGAGTCTCTAGATGTTGTGAACGCCTGGCAGGCTCGTTCTGAAGATTACTCAATAGTTCAATGTGCAATATTGTATGGCTTAGAACCGGGACTTCAAAGATGTTTTGAACGTCATGGAGCATATGAGATGTTCCAGGAGTTGAAGTTTCTCTTTCAGAAGAATGCCCGGATCGAGAGATATGAGATCTCCGATAAGTTCTATGCTTGCAAGATGGAGGAGAACGGGTCTATCAGTGATCATGTACTCAGAATGTCTGGGTACTCTACCCGTCTGGCTGAATTGGTGATGCCCCTTCCGCCAGAGGCTATCACTGACAGAGTTCTTCAATCATTGCCACCTAGCTACAAGAGCTTCGTGTTGAACTATAACATGCACGGGATGAACAAGTCAGTCGCCGAGCTGTTTGCGATGCTGAAAACCGCTGAGTCTGAAATTCAGAAGGAGCATCAAGTGTTGATGGTCAATAAAACCACTAGTTTCAAGAAAAATGGCAAGGGTAAGAAGGGTAACTCCAAGAAGAGTGGCAAAGCAGTTGCTCCTCTCGTCAAGAAACCCAAGGCTGGACCCAAACCAGAAACTGTGTGCTTTCATTGCAAGGGAACTGGACACTGGAAGCGGAACTGCCCCAAGTATTTGGCTGACAAGAAGGCGGCCAACAACAAACAAGGTATATATGATATACATGTTATTGATGTGTGCCTTACCAACTCTCGTTGTAGTACTTGGGTATTTGATACCGGTGCGGTTGCTCATATTTGCAACTCAAAACAGGAACTGCGGAATAGAAGGAGGCTGGCAAAGGACGAAGTGACGATGCGCGTGGGAAATGGTTCCAAGGTTGATGTGATCGCCGTCGGCACGCTCGCTCTTCGATTACCATCGGGATTAGTGATAAACCTGAATAATTGTTATTTAGTGCCTGCGTTAAGCATGAACATTATATCTGGATCTTGTTTATTGCGAGACGGTTACTCATTTAAATCAGAGAATAATGGTTGTTCTATTTATATGAGTAATATCTTTTATGGTCATGCACCCAATGTGAGGGGTTTATTCTTATTGAATCTCGATAGTAATGATACACATGTTCATAACATTGATGCCAAAAGATGTAGAATTGATAATGATAATACCACTTTCTTGTGGCACTGCCGTTTAGGTCATATTGGCGTAAAACGCATGAGGAAGCTCCATGCTGATGGCCTTTTGGAGTCACTTGATTTTGAATCACTTGACACATGTGAGCCATGCCTCATGGGCAAGATGACTAAAACGCCGTTCTCTGGAACAATGGAACGGGCAAGTGACTTATTGGAAATCATACATACTGATGTGTGCGGTCCGATGAGTATTGAGGCGCGCGGTGGTTATCGTTACTTTCTCACCTTCACTGATGACTTAAGTAGATATGGGTATATTTACTTAATGAAACACAAGTCTGAAACATTTGAAAAGTTCAAACAATTTCAGAGTGAAGTTGAGAATCATCGTAACAAGAAGATTAAATTCCTACGATCTGATCGAGGAGGAGAATATCTGAGTTATGAGTTTGGCAGTCACTTAAGACAGTGTGGAATTATTTCACAATTGACACCGCCTGGAACACCACAGCATAATGGTGTGTCCGAACGTCGTAATCGAACCTTATTGGATATGGTGCGATCTATGATGTCTCTTGCCGATTTGCCACTATCGTTTTGGGGTTATGCATTAGAGACAACTGCATTCACTTTAAATAGGGCACCATCGAAATCCGTTGAGACGACGCCATATGAACTTTGGTTTGGCAAGAAGCCAAAGCTGTCGTTTCTTAAAGTTTGGGGATGTGATGCTTATGTCAAAAAGCTTCAGCCTGAAAAGCTGGAACCCAAAGAGGAGAAATGCGTCTTCATAGGATACCCAAAAGAGACAGTTGGGTATACCTTCTACCTCAGATCCGAAGGCAAAGTGTTTGTCGCTAAAAACGGAAAATTTCTTGAGAAAGAGTTTCTCTCGAAAGAATTGAGTGGGAGGAAGATAGAACTTGATGAGGTTGTTGAACCTTTACTTCGACTTGAGAGTAGCGCAGCGCAGAAAGTTGTTTCTGTGGAGCCTACATCAGCTGAAGAGGAAGTTAATGATAATGATCATGAAGCTTGGGATCAAGTTACTATCGAACCTCGTAGGTCGACAAGGACGCGTACTGCTCCTAAGTGGTACGGCAACCCTATCTTAGAAGTCATGTTGTTGGACAACGATGAACCTACGAGCTATGGAGAAGCGATGATGGGCCCGGATTCCGAGAAGTGGTTAGAGGCCATGAAATCCGAGATGGGATCCATGTATGAAAACAAAGTGTGGACTTTGGAAGTATTACCTGAAGGGCGTAAGGCCATTCAGAACAAATGGATCTTTAAGAGGAAGACGGACGCGGACGGTAATGTCACCGTCTATAAAGCTCGACTTGTGGCAAAGGGTTTTTCACAAGTTCAAGGAGTTGACTACGATGAGACCTTTTCACCCGTAGCGATGCTTAAGTCCGTCAGAATCATGTTAGCAATAGCTGCCTTTTTCAATTATGAAATTTGGCAGATGGATGTCAAAACAGCGTTCCTTGACGGTTTCCTTAAGGAAGAGTTGTATATGATGCAACCAGAAGGTTTTGTCGATCCAGAGAATGCTGACAAAGTTTGCAAACTCCAGCGATCCATTTATGGACTGGTGCAAGCATCTCGGAGTTGGAATCTTCGCTTTGATGAGGTGATCAAAGCGTTCGAGTTTATACAAGTTTACGGAGAAGCTTGTATTTACAAGAAAGTGAGTGGGAGCTCTATAGCGTTTCTAATATTATATGTGGATGACATATTGCTGATTGGAAACAATATAGAAATGTTGGAAGGCGTGAAGGAATATTTGAACAAGAGTTTTTCAATGAAGGACCTGGGAGAAGCTGCTTTCATATTAGGCATCAAGATCTATAGAGATAGATCGAGACGCTTAATAGGACTTTCACAAAGCACATACCTTGACAAAGTTTTGAAGAAGTTCAAAATGGATCAGTCCAAGAAGGGGTTCTTGCCTGTATTGCAAGGTATGAAGTTGAGTAAGACTCAATGCCCAGTGACTGCAGAAGATAGAGAAAAGATGAGTGTCATCCCCTATGCTTCAGCCATAGGCTCTATCATGTATGCAAAGCTGTGCACAAGACCCGATGTCAGCCTTGCCATAAGTATGGTCGGAAGGTTTCAAAGTGATCCAGGAATGGAACACTGGACGGCGGTCAAGAATATCCTGAAGTACCTGAAAAGGACTAAGGACATGTTTCTCGTTTATGGAGGTGATCAAGAGCTCGTCGTAAAGGGTTACGTCGATGCAAGCTTTGACACTGATCCGGATGACTCTAAGTCACAAACCGGATACGTGTTTATTCTTAATGGGGGTGCAGTTAGCTGGTGCAGTTCCAAGCAAAGCGTGGTAACTGATTCTACATGCGAAGCGGAGTACATCGCTGCCTCGGAGGCGGCGAAGGAAGGTGTCTGGATGAAGGAGTTCATGACAGATCTTGGAGTAGTGCCTAGTGCGCTTAACCCAATGACTCTGTTTTGTGATAATACTGGTGCCATTGCTCTAGCCAAGGAACCAAGATTTCACAAGAGGACCAGACACATAAAGCGACGTTTCAATTCCATCCGCGATTACATCAAGGAGGACGACATAAATATTTGCAAAGTACACACGGATCTGAATGATGCAGATCCGATGACTAAACCTCTTCCAAGGGCTAAACATGAACAACACCAGAACTGCATGGGTGTTCGATTCATTACAATGTAAATCACATAGTGATGTGAACTAGATTATTGACTCTAGTGCAAGTGGGAGACTGTTGGAAATATGCCCTAGAGGCAATAATAAATTGGTTATTATTATATTTCCTTGTTCATGATAATCGTTTATTATCCATGCTATAATTGTATTGATTGGAAACTCAAATACATGTGTGGGTAGACAACACTGTGTCCCTAGTAAGCCTCTAGTTGACTAGCTCGTTGATCAAAAGATGGTTAAGGCTTCCTAGCCATAGACATGAGATGTCATTTGATAACGGGATCACATCATTAGGAGAATGATGTGATGGACAAGACCCAAACTATAAACGTAGCATATGATCGTGTCAGTTTATTGCTATTGTTTTCTGCATGTCAAGTATCTGTTCCTATGACCATGAGATCATGCAACTCCCTGACATCGGAAGAGTACCTTGTGTGTATGAAACGTCGCAACATAACTGGGTGACTATAAAGGTGCTCTACAGGTATCTCCGAGGGTGTCTGTTGGGTTGGCATGGATCAAGACTGGGATTTGTTACTCCGTGTGACGGAGAGGTATCTCAGGGCCCACTCCGTAATACAACATCACAATGAGCCTTGCAAGCAATGTGACTAAAATGTTAGCCACGAGATCTTGTATTACGGAACGAGTAAAGAGACTTGCCGGTAACGAGATTGAACTAGGTATAGAGATACCGACGATCGAATCTCGGGCAAGTAACATACCGAAGATCAAAGGGAACAGTATACGGGATTAACTGAATCCTTGACATAGAGGTTCGACCGATAAAGATCTTCGTAGAATATGTAGGAGCCAATATGGGCAACCAGGTCCCGCTATTGGTTATTGATCGTAGAGGTGTCTCGGTCATGTCTACATAGTTCTCGAACCCGTAGGGTCTACACACTTAACGTTTGGTGACGATTAGTATAGTTGAGTTATTTTGTTGGTGACCGAAGGTTGTTCGGAGTCCCGGATAAGATCCCGGACATGACGAGGATCTCCGGAAGAGTCCGGAGGTAAAGATTGATATATGTGATAATAGTGTTTTGGTTTCCGGAAGGGTTCCGGAATTCACCGGAAGGGGTTCCGGATGTTTACCGAAGTGTTCGGGTGCAGCAACGCTTTATATGAGCCAAAGGGATAAAGCCCACGAGGTATTGGAAAGTGCAAAAGGAAGTTTTGCTGCCGCCTTAAGCGGTACTACCGCTGGTAAGGCAGTACTACCGCTTGTGTGAAGCGGTACTACCGCATAAGCGGTACTACCGCTTGTGTGAAGCGGTACTACCGCTCAAGCGGTACTACCGCTCGTGAGCGGTACTACCGCTTGTGCGCGGTACTGCAGGGATCCGAGTTGGACTCTTTCCCTGCGGGCCAAACCGACCTTGTGCGGGCAAAACCGACCTAGAGGAGGCTTTTACTACAAGTTTAGACCCCAAGGCTCAACATATAAATAGAGGGGCAGGGCTAGCACACGTGACACATTAAGATTTCCCAAGCCGTGTGTCGGCAACCCTAACCCTCTAGTTCTCCCGTCATAATCTCCGTAGTGCTTGGCGAAGCCCTGCAGAGATTGTTCCTCACCACCATCACCACGCCGTCGTGCTGCCGGAACTCATCTACTACTTCATCATCGCTCGCTGGATCGAGGAGGTGAAGGCGTCATCAAGCTGTACGTGTGTTGAACGCGGAGGTGCCGTCCGTTCGGCACTAGTTCGTGATCGGATCGAGGAACGACTTGCGATTTGGATCGCGGAGACGTTCGACTACATCAACCGCGTTTCTTGACGCTTCCGCTTAGCGATCTACAAGGGTATGTAGATTCACTCTCCCTCTCGTAGATGCTCATCACCATGGATAGATCTTGTGTGTGCGTAGGAAAATTTTTGTTTCCCATGCAACGTTCCCCAACAGGTTTAGCAAGCAGTTGTTCTACCATACCCGAAGGAATTTCATAACCAATATTTTCAGTAGGTGCAGTAGGTTGAGGGGCAACTAATTGTGGTTCCGGTCGAGGTGAAGATACCCCGAACAAACCCCTCAAAGGATTGTTCTCCATAGTAGCAAGTAGCAATAAATTTTAGCATGTAGTATAAGTTTTTCCTGACGGATTTCCACTTACCAAGAGCGCTTCACTCCCCGGCAACGGCACCAGAAAAGAGTCTTGATGACCCACAAGTATAGGGGATCAATCGTAGTCCTTTTGATAAGTAAGAGTGTCGAACCCAACGAGGAGCAGAAGGAAATGACAAGCGGTTTTCAGCAAGGTAATTTCTGCAAGCACTGAAATTTTAGGTAACAGATAGTTTGATAGCAAGGTAATTGGTAACGAGCAAGTAACGGTAACGGTAAATAAGGTGCAACAAGGTAGCCCAATCCTTTTGAGGCAAATGATAGGCCAGAACAATCTCTAGTAATAGGCAAAGTGTTCTTGAGGGTACACGGGAATTTCATCTAGTCAATTTTATCATGTTTGTTTGATTCATGTTCGCTACTTTGATAATTTGATATGTGGGTGGACCGGTGCTTGGGTGCTGTTCTTACTTGAACAACCTCCCACTTATAATTAACCCCCTCGCAAGCATCCGCAACTACGAGAAAAGTATTAAGATAAATTCTAACCATAGCATTAAACGTTTGGATCCAAATCAGCCCCTTACGAAGCAGCGCATAAACTAGGGTTTAAGCTTCTGTCACTCTTGCAACCCATCATCTAATAACTACTCCACAATGCATTCCCTTAGGCCCATGAATGGTGAAGTGTCATGTAGCCGACGTCCACATGACACCACTAAGGGAATCACAACATACATATCATCAAAATTTCGAACACATATCATATTCACATGATTACTTGCAACATGACTTCTCCCGTGACCTCAAGAACAAAGGTAACTACTCACAAATAATAAACATGCTCAAGATCAGAGAGGTACTGAATAGCATAATGGACCTGAACATATAATCTTCCACCAAATAAACCATATAGTAATCAACTACGCAAGGTAATCATCACTACTAGTCACCCACAGGTACCAATCCGAGGTTCCGGTACAAAGATTGAACACAAGAGATGAACTAGGGTTTGAGAGGAGATGGTGCTGTTGAAGATGTTGATGAAGATTGGCCTCCCAAATATGAGAGGGGTGTTGGTGATGACGATGGCTTCGATTTCCCCCTCCGGGAGGGAAGTTCCCCCGACGGAATCGCTCCGCCGGAGGGCAAAAGTGCTCCTGCCCAAGTTCCTCCTCGAGGCGACGCTTCATCGCGAAAGACCTCCTTTGATTTTTGCTAGGTTAAATGTGCTATATACCAAAAGATGGGCACCGAAGGTGGGCCGAGGAGGCCACAACTCATCAGGGCGCGCCCAGGGGGTCTGGCGCGCCCTGGTGGGTTGTGCCCACCAGGTTTGCCCCCTACGGTAGTTTTCTGCTCCAGTATTTTTTATTTATTCCAAAAATAATCTCCGTAAAATTTCAGCTTCATTGGAGTTGTGCAGAATAGGTATCTCTCATGTGCTTTTCTTGGGTCCAGAATTCCAACTGCCGGTATTCTCCTTCTTTGTGTAAACCTTGCATATTATGAGAGAAAAGGTATTAGAATCACTCCCCAAAGCATTATTATTCAACAAAACATAGTAAATAATAGTAGCAAATCATGATGCAAAATGGACGTATCACCGTCCTTGACCGACCCCGCTCGTCCTCGCTTGCAGCCACCACCTCTCCTACCTCCACCCCCACCTCCCAGTCGTGGGCCCACCAAAGCCTAGATCAGAGCCTTGGAAGCCCATCCCGAGCTCGCGCCGCTGCCTCCACGAAGCCGAACATGAGGCTTCCTGAGTCTGCCATGGTGCCCATGCACTGTTCCACCACGAGGCTTCCGCCTCAACGCCGGTCAGCCGCCGCCCCCCTCGACCACCTCGCACTGGCATGCATCGCCGTCCCCGGAGCAAGCTCCATCCACCACCACCATGGATTTGAAGCCACGGCCATGGAGCTCTGAAGAAGTCCTTCTCTGCTGCGTTCCGGACGTATTGGCCTCGCCGCCGACCAGATTTGACCGACCTCCATGAGCCCCGTACACCTCATGGCCCGATCCAGTGCCCTCCGCGCCTCCCGCATCTTCCCCGACCTCTCATACGCGCTGTCATGCTTCCTCGAGCTCTCTCCATCGAGCTGATGAGGAGACGATGACCCTAGCACTCACCTTTGCGTGGGCATCGGGTGCCCCGCACCAGGTGGGCTGCCTCGCCACCACGGCCCAGCTCCCTCGCAGATCCATCTCAGCCTGCCTCCCCATCAACCTCGGCCAGCCTAGCTAGGTGAGCACCGCCCACGCCTACCCCTTCGCCCTGGGCGACTCACTGTTATCCACCGCTCAACAGATTCGGCCTGTTATGTTTTTTTCCTGTCTGGCTAATTTCTCAATTGTCCATTGCATGCATAATTACATAAATGCCATGATTTTAAAATGCTAATAACTAAATAATCGTGCAACAAAATGAAACATATCATATATGTAAAAAGTGTAGAATTATGTGTAGTTTCACAATATCCAATTTTCAACCATGTTAAAAATGTTTAAATTGATGTTTGTATTAATTTGCATAAATGCCATGGTAAAACGGTTTATTTCATAACTAAATAACCATACCTCTGAATTAAATAATATATATATCTAATTTGACTAGAAAAACGTGTAGAATAACATGGTCTACTTTATATTCCTGTTTAATAATAATAAAATTGTGTTTAGGACAGATCTGTACTAAATTCGAAAGTTGCATACGGGGATTTTCCGAAATTGTTATGTGTTGTTTCCGACCTCATTTAAATTGCCTAGAAAGATAGTTTTGTTATGCTTCACCTCTTGCCATGAGTAAAAACATTTAATATTGTCATGTACCTAAATGAGAGTGAACTAAATAATTGAATTTGGAGTTTCGTCAATACGCAACTCCTTGCAAATTGAGTTTCACTTAATGTGTAATATTTTTTTGTTGCACTCTTGTCATGTCATGCATAATTAAATGGACATGGATCATACTTGTTTGCGCATCATATCATGAATATGTTGTGGTGCTTACCATGTCGTTTGTTTGTTTACGGATTGCTTCTTCTTGTTGGAGTTCCGATAATGTTTCAGAGTGTGAGGATTCGTTCGACTACGCCTGTTCGTCTGCTTCACGGATTTGATCTTCTTCCAAACGGGATTCCAGGCAAGATGAGTTCTCTCAATTCTATCGCTATGTCTCGCTAGCTACCACTTGTTTGTCAAGCCTCCCGAAATGTCATGAGAAGCCTCTGACCTCCGCCTTCCCAGCAAACCATTGTTTGGCTAAGCTACCGCTTGCGCAACCCCTCTTATAGTGTTGCTAGTAGCAGGTGCAGGTTGTTCCATGTGGAAACATGGATATCTTGGGGTATCACATTATTCTTGCTATTTAATTAATGCATCTATGTACTTGGTAAAGGGTGGAAGGATCGGCCTTTTGCTTGGTGTTTTGTTCCACTCTTGCCGCCTTAGTTTACGATTACCGGTGTTATGTTCCATATTGAGCCCTCCTAACATGCTTTGTGTTTTTATGGGGACCCCCTTGATAATTCATTTTGGGATAAAACTCTTCCAACAAGGCCCAACATCGGTAGTACATTTGGTTAACTAATAAAACTTGCATAGGGAATGATCAACCCGTTGCCTAATTAATCAACAAACCAGGTCAATGGTCCTCATGGGTGTTGGTCCAAAACAGAATCGTGTGCGGGGCCACCCCAGGGCAACTTGGGTGTTTACTTTGGTCATTGTACGTTCCGCTCATCTTGTAGTGCCCTAAGAACGAGATACGTGCGGCTCCTATCGGGCTCTGGCCTGCCGGGTGGTCTTGCTGGATTTGTTTTACCTTTAACGAATGTGTTGTGAACCGGGATTCTGAGGACACTTTGGGTTATTCCGTTGTTGACATTTTCCACCGAAGCTTGTGGTTAGTTTGTGATGGATGAGTTGGAGCACCCCTGCAGGGTTAAATCATTCGGGAAGTCATGCCCGCGGTTATGTGGAAACTTGGAAACTTTATAATACCCGGTTATAGAAAAATTGAAGTAAACCCAATCAAAATACATCAACCGTGTCTGTAACCGTGACTGTCTCTTTTCGGGGGAGTTCCGGAAGAGAACCCGATGGGGTTATGTTTGACTCGTGAGTATGTGTTCAGGGTCACTTCTTGATCATTACTAGTTCACGACCGTCATGCGTACATCACTCTTCTTATTCTAGTACTCGTAAGTTAGCCAGATAAATGCTTAGTGCTTGCTGCAACCTCACCACTTAACCATACCTCACCCATGAAGCTTTGCTAGTCTTGATACCCTTGGTAATGAGATTGCTAAGTCCCCGTGGCTCACATATTCCTACAACAACAGGTGCAGTTACAGGTAATGTGACTATTCGACATGAGAGCGATGATTGTTATATTTGGAGTTCTTCTTCTCATCGATCATAGGATGGGTTCCAGGTTGGCGGCCTGGGATTAGCAGGGTGGACATCGTCTTATTTTTTATTTGATTTCATCTGTAGTCAGATCCTGATACAGAACCAAGCCCTCGATGATGGTATTTTCACACTTGGAGGGGGAAAGGAGAGGAATCAAGAGAAATCGAGACAAACACTCAAGACAAACTCCGATCACACATCCACTAAATCCACGAAACCACACGAAAATAAAATGATTCGAGTTCAACACGGGATACATGTAAAGATGATAGTTCTTCCCACTCAAAGAGATGGGGCCTTGGAATCCTTAGAGGATCTTCCCTTAGTAAGGGTCCTTGACATACACTTGGATATTCTCACATAGAGGTCATCTACATGGAGGAGGTAAGTGGAAGGAGCTATGCTCAAAATCTCAAATGCTAAACATAAGCAAACCCTAACAAATGATCTAGGGAAGAAATATATAGGTTGCTGGAGGTGGGAGAAAAAGTGAGGGCAAAAGGGGCATTCCCTGTCGTAGTTGCCTGTGAGGCCCGTGTGCATGGCCTAAGTCAGCCTCGTGCGCAGGGGGTCCCGTGTGCATGGTACACGCCCATGTGCATGGGGTGTTCAACAGCTTCAGTAGAGGGCCCGTGTGCACACGGTCTTCTGGGCCCGTGCGCACGGGGTACTCAGCAAGTTTCGGGGTACCTCGTGTGCACGGGGTCCTAGAAGGCCGTGCGCACGGGGTCGCCTGGGACTTGGTTGTTCAGCTTGCTGCTTGAACTCCTTCTTCCGTGCTTCCTTCTCGCTCCTCCTCTTGGTCTTGAGGAGGCTTCCTAGACCCTTGGTGGATGTCTTCCTCCTACCTAATGATGCATAGGGTTTCCTTGTGAGGTAGCATCCAAGTTCCATGGGTATTCATGTCTAGCACGAAGAGGAGTGAGTTCACCTTAGTTTCGATGGCACGTGCGCGAGCTCTTGTCATAGGACAAGTTGGAGCATGATGTGTTGGTGTACAATCCATAGGGATGACCATGGGATGCTCCACATCATCTCCCCCCTCCCTTGGGAAAGATCCGTCCTCGGATCAAGATTCTCATCACCATGGAAAGGGAGTAGGTCCTTGACGTTGAATATGTCGCTCACATTATACTTGTCGCGTGGAATGTCAATCTTGTAGGCATTGTCATTGTGGCGGGCCAACATCTTGAAGGGTACATCGGCTCGAGGACGTAACTTGGACTTGTGCTCCTTGGTGAATCTATCCTTGTGAAGGTGTAGCCACACAAGATCACCGGTATTGAATACCATAGGGTGCTTGTTGATGTTGATCTTGGCGGTGACTTGTTCCACATGACGTTCAATCGTGCGCCTTGTTCTTCATGCATCTTCTTGATGTATCTCGCCCTTGCGCTTCCATCCATGTTCACTCGTTCTTGGAGTGGTAGCGGGAGTATGTTTAATGGGGACAAAGGGTTGAAGTCGTAGACCACCTCGAAGAAATACTTGCCGATGGTGGAGTGACGCCCGTGATTGTAGGTGTACTCGGCGATGGGTAGGCACTCTTCCCACTCCTTGATGTTCTCTTGATCAACACGCGGAGTAGAATCGATAACGTCTGGTTAGTGACCTCTGTTTGGCCATCGGTTTGCGGATGATAGGCCGAAGAGAAGAGTAGCTTGATTTCGAGCTTGGCGCAAAGTGTCTTCGAAAAGTAGCTTAAGAACTTGACATCGTGGTCCGACACAATGGTCTTGGGGACTCCATGTAGTCGCAAGATGTCCCTACAAAAGATATTTGCAACATGTGAAGCATCGTCTATCTTGTGACATGGAATGAAATGTGCCATTTTGGAAAAGCGGTCTACCACAACAAATATGGAATCATGACCATTCTTAGTTCTTGGCAAACCAAGCACAAAGTCCATGCTTATATCTTCCCAAGGTGCAAAAGGTATTGGAAGTGGCATGCATAGACCATGGGATTGAGTTTTTGACTTAGCTTTGCGGCATGTAGCACAATAGTTGGTGAAACGTGCCACATAACGGAACATATTTGGCCAAGTACTTGTGTGAGAGCGTGGCAAATGTCTTGTCGCGTCCGAAGTGACCAATGAGTCGTCCACCGTGAGCCTCTTGCAAAAGCAACAAACAAAGAGAAGACTCGGGAATACAAAGTTTGTTAGCGCGCATAAGATAGCCATCTTTCATCTAATACTTCTCCCAACAATTTTTATCTTGGCATATGGATTAGCAAACGAAACATCATGTGCATACAAGTCTTTGACATGCTCAAAACCAATGACATTCAATTCAAGTTAAGTAAATAGCATGCATTTGCGGGAAAGAGAATATGCAACAACATTTTCTTTACTCCTGATGTACTTAATGACATAAGGAAAGGATTCAATGAATTCACTCCAGTTAGCAAGTCGTTTGTTCAACTTCGTTTGACCTTTAAGGTACTTAAGCGTTTCATGATCGATATGAATGACAAATTCACGTGGTCGAAGATAATGCTCCCAAACATGCAAAACTCTCACCAAAACATACAATTCCTTATCATATATGGGGTAGTTGAGTTGTGCACCGGAAAGTTTTTCACTAAAGTACGCAATGGGGCGTTTCTCTTGCATTAACACACCTCCTATTCCATTACCACTAGCGTCGCAATGCACTTCAAATGTTTTGTCAAATTTGGGTAATGCGAGCAAAGGTGCATGTGTAAGAAAATTTTCAAGCTCATGAAAAGCGGTGTCTTGGGATGGTCCCCAAACAAAAGGTGCATTCTTCTTGCTCAAAGCATGCAAATGCGATGCAATCATGCTAAAGTCCTTGACGAAACGACGGTAGAAACCGGCTAGTCCAAGAAAACTACGCGCTTGTTGCAAGTTCGTGGGAGTTGGCCAAGTTTTAATAGCATCAATTTTAGATTCATCTACATGGACACTCTTAGTGGAAACAACAAATCCAAGGAAAACAAGCTTGTCAACAGCAAAAGTGCATTTTTCCATATTTGCGTAAAGTTGCTCTCTTCGAAGGACTTGCAAAACTTCCCTAACATGTAGCACATGCTCTTCTAGAGATTTACTAAACACAAGAATATCATCAAAGTAGACAACAACACAATATCCAATGAGATCTCGAAGGACATAATGCATCACATGCATGAATGTACTAGGTGCTTGAGATAAGCCCATAAGCATAACCAACCATTCATAAAGACAAAATTTGTTTTTGAAAGCGGTTTTCCATTCATCACCTTCTTGCATGCATATTTGATAGTAACCACTTTTAAGATAAATTTTAGAGAAAATTGTGGCACCACATAGTTCATCTAGCATGTCATCAAGGCGTGGAATGGGGTGGCGATACCTAACGGTGATAGCATTAATGGGACGACAATCGGAACACATACGCATACTACCATCTTTCTTAGGCACTAATATCACGGGAACCGCACATGGACTTAATATCTCGCGTACATGCCAATTATCTAGGAGTTTTTGCACTTTCCTTTGTATCTCCTTAGTCTTGTTGGGGTTGCGTGGTAGGGTGCCTTGTTCAGAAGTGGTCGCCGGGTATGAGGTCGATGTGGTGTTCGATCCCTCGTTTAGGTGGTAGTCCCGAAGGTAGTTCATCGGGAAAGACATCTTGAAATTCTTGCAACTAACGAGACAAAACCAAAGGAATATGTTGTGAAGTATTAGTCCTCACGACCTCATCTTTGCACACAAGTACAAAGTGAGGCACACTTGATGGGCTCTCACTCACATCCCTCAAGTCTCTTTTGGTGGATAGCAATACTAGATTTTTCTTGTCCCTCATCGTGGAGTCACTCAAATTTGGCTTGTGGCGCTCACTCTCTTTTAGGTAGATCGCTCTCTCACTTTTATCTCCATGACAGGTTGAAGCTTGCTTGTCGGCGGTCACTTGGCTTGGTGACATTGGTCGAAGCACGTATTCCTTGCACTTCATCTTGAAACTATATTGATTGCTCCGACCATTGTGGATGACGTCACAGTCGAATTGCCAAGGTCTACCAAGAAGTAGGTGGCACACGGACATGGGAACCACATCACACTCCAAAGTATCTTCATATGCACCAATCTTGAAGGAGACTTGCACGGTGTGGTCGACTCGGAGGGTGCCGGAGTCACTTAGCCATTGAACCTTGTAGGGTCGTGGATGTTTCTTCTTGACCAATTGTAGCTTGCAACAAAGGTCTTCACTTGCCAAATTGTGACAAATTCCGCCGTCGATGATGACCTTGACGGACTCCATTGGATGCCCGCTTTCGTGTGGAAGATGTGGCAACGTTGGTCTTCGTCTTGCTTTTGTTGAAGTGTCAAAACCTTGGAAATAACGAGAACGGGGCTCGGATGGTTGTTGCAAAAGATTTGCGCATCTTCATCTTCATTCACTTGGCGGTGCATGGCCATGTGCTCTAGTGCTTCAATCTTGTCGTCGCTCATGGAATCATAAGTGCCATCATCATGAAGGATCGTAGTGCATCTTGTTGGGCACTCGAAGGTCTTGTAGCCGCGTCCCTTGCAAGTGAAGCATTGAATCGAACTTGATTTGGCGGGTGAATTTGTTGGAGTTGTAGAGGATGAAGCTCTTGGCTTGTAGTTGCTTGTATGAGGGCCGCTTGGCGAAGTGGTCTTGTCCTTGTAACTTGACTTGTCATCGGTAGTTGTTGGAGTTCTTGTAATGAAAGGCGTCGGGGTTGGAGAAGCTTGAGTACTTGAGTCGTAGGTCTTGGAAGAAAACTTGGAGTACTTGTAGTCATCTTGCACTTGTCGCTCCGCCTTGGATGCTTGATGTACTAGCTCAAGAAGGTTGGAGTAGGGTTCGAAGTCGGCGATCTTCTTGATTTGGTAATTGAGCTCATTCAAGAAATGCGCCATTGTTTGCTCATCATCTTCCTTGACATTGGCTCGGATCATAGTCATTTCCATCTCTTAATAATATTCTTCAACCGACTTCGTGCCTTGCTTGAGGAGTTGAAGTTATTTGAAGAGATAATGATTATAGTGTCTCGGCACAAAGCAAGCTCTCATGAGATCCTTCATTTGATTCCAAGTTGTGATAGGAGGTTCGTGTTTCTCTCTTCTCCGCTCGATGAATTTCTCCCACCAAATGAGAACATAGTCTTGGAACTCAGGTGAAGCCATGGCTATCTTATTTTCTTCATCATAGTTGTGCAAACGGAAGATCTTGTCAACCTTAAGTGCCCATGAGAGATAGTCTTCTGAATCATTGCTTCTGGAGAACTTAGGCATGGTGAAAAACTTGAAACTTGGGAAGCGTTGTTCATCGTTGGTATGTTGGTGACGATGCCCTTGTCTTGGATGTGGCCCATCATTGTCATTGTTTGGTGGACGATGCTCTTGCCTGGGTGCTTCTTCTTCATCAGGCTCGTCATGGTGAACCTGAGGGAGTTGATGAGGCACACACACTCGGTTTGTCCGTCCTTGGCACTCCTTTTGGCAAGCAGCTTCTTCTTGCCGTTCACGCCGGAGTGCTTCTTGTTCTTCGCGCGCTTAGCGGTTGCGCTCTTCCTAGGCGCGAGTTGCGTCACATAGGGCACATTGAGCTTGAAGCAATTGCTCCTCACAGTGGTGGTGTTCTTGTTCGTGCTCTTGTTAATGGCGTCGTTCGCTCTCCCGTAGGCGATCTTGTAACCCATTTCCATGGAATAGATTGTCTAAAGCTTGATGTTGGCGATCGTGTGGTGAACTTGTACCGGAGCGGTCATATCGAAGATGGGAACATGCTCTAGGAGTACTTGCGCCAGAAGAAGAATCTAATGATTGGCAACTTGAGTGGCGTCGCCTTCACGATGTAGATGTTGAAGGAGCGTGGTTGACCATCAAAGTATGGATTTCATCCATGTGGCTTAATAACTTGGTGTCGAGGTAGTCCCGCATACGCTCCTCCGATTGGCACAAGTCGGAGGTGAGTTGCTCGATGCGGTCATTCAAGACATCTTGTGATTGGCGCATGGCTTTTTGTGCGCCGAAGAAATGCATCTTTGTGACATAGTTGTTTGTGTCGTCTTCTTGCTCCACAAATTTCGGCTTCGGAATGCTTGACCTATCCATAGCACTCAAAGTGGATGCGAGGTGAAAATGGGAAGACCAATACCAAATTACCGTTCCGTATGTTGAAAATGGATCAAAGATCACTCAATGTGTAACATGGAAGTAGTATAATTGGTACCGGAGTTCGTCACTCTCATACCTACGCAAATAAGTCTTATAGAGTAGCTTGGTTAGGATGGTGGCACAAAATTCTAGCAAATGTGAGTTCAGATATTGATAATGTTGAAAGTGATTCACAAATTCACAAGTGAGGCAAATATATCAATAGCAATGATTGAACACGGAAACACACACAGATAGATAATTGGGGTCGTGCAACCAATGAATGAGCACAAAATGTGGTATCCATAGAAAAAGCTCGTGTTGCACAACACTAGAGAGACACTAGCAAGATTGCTAAAATAGGCGCGATACGAACTTGTGCAGAACCTATAAGAAACAAAATGTGTCGTATTTCTATCCCGACTATGATATGTATGTATGAGGCATGATGACATTTGCTCAAGTGATCCAAGATGATCAAGTATGATATGCAAGTTGGCAATGCCATTGCTTTTGCTCTTTGCTCAAAAGCTTTGCTTCTCTTTTTCCTTGGCAATGATATTTTGTATGGTCACTATGTGGAACATGCTCACTAAGATAGCAAGTATGTATATACGGGGACAAGTTGCAACACAAGAGATGATACTATGATTGATTCATGCAATTGAAGCTATGTGGAGTATGTATCACTAGTGTGCACGTAGCGTAGCCCGGCAATACTCAATTGCTAATGTCGATAGGCAAGTAACACAAATAGGCTCGAGGTTATCAATGTAAATGGCAAGGGTATGAACAATGGTGTTGACGATATTACCATCCTTGCTTACAGTTGTCAAATGGAAAGTGGACGATGTCGTTGTCGAGTCCGGGGCGATGATGAGTAACGGTGTTGTTGATGACGATCCGTTCCTAAGTAGCCGAAACACCTTAGGAAATGGAAGCCACAACTCAAAATCACAATGGATAAAGGTCAAATGGTTGGTATCGAAAATGCGAAGGTGCGGGAAAAGTGGGGGGAATATTCCGGAAGGCTAAATGGGCATGGAAAACGGAAGAAAAAGGAGACGAAAAGTCTCTGACCAGCCATGCGCATGCGGTCTAAAGGGGCCGTGTGCACGGGGTCATTTGAGCCCGTGTGCATGGGGTCGCCCGACAACGCAAATTCAACAGGATTTTCGGATGGGGAAATTTTGGTAGATTGGTTGGATGGAAATGAAGGTAGGGGTCGGATCCACTTGCCAAACAACAAATTCGTGGATCAAATCAACAAAATCACACAAGATCTAACAAATTGCAAAAAAATTGGTATGGTTGTTTTTGTGGGGATTTTAGAAATTAAGTCAATACAAAAAAATAGCTAGCAAATGGGGGGATGAGACTCCAAGATGTGAATCAACGTGGCTCTTGATACCAAGATGATACGGGGCCAAGCCGTCACTGACAATCTTTTCACACTTGGAGGGGGGAAAAGAGAGGAATCAAGAGAAATCAAGACAAACACTCAAGACAAACTCCAATCACACATCCACTAAATCCACGAAAACACATGAAGATACAATGATTCGAGTTCAACACGGGATACAAGTAAAGATGATAGTTCTTCCCACTCAAAGAGATGGGGCCTTGGAATCCTTAGAGGATCTTCCCTTAGTAAGGGGCCTTGACATCCACTTGGATGTTCTCACATAGAGGTCATCTCCATGGAGGAGGTAAGTGGAAGGATCTATGCTCAACAATCTAAATCCTAGGCATAAGCTAACCCTAACAAATGACCTAGGAACGAAATATATAGGTAGCTGGAGGTGGGAGACAAAGTGAGGGGAAAAGGGCATTCCCCATCGTAGTTGCCTGTGAGGCCTGTGTGAACGGCCTAAGTCAGTCCCGTGCGCACGAGGGTCCGATGTGCATGGTACACGCCCGTGTGCACGGGGTGTTCAGCAGCTTCAGCAGAGGACCCGTGTGCATGGGGTCTTCTGGGCCCATGCGCACGGGGTGCTCAGAGAGTTTCAGGGTACCTCGTGCGCACGGGGTCCTGGAAGGCCGTGCACACAGGGTCGCCTGGGACTTGGTTGTTTGGCTTGCTGCGTGAACTCTTCTTCCGTGCGTCCTTCTCGCTCCTCCTCTTGATCTTGCGGAGGCTTCCTAGACCCTTGGTGGATGTCTTCCTCGTACCTAATTATGCATAGGGTTTCATTATGATGTAGCATCAAAGTTCCATTGGTATTCGTGTCTTGCTCGAAGAGGAGTGAGTTCACCTTAGTTTCGGTGGCATGTGCGCGAGCTCTTGTCATAGGACCACTTGGAGCTTGATGTGTTGGTGTAGAGTCCATGGGATGACCATGGGATGCTTCGCATCAGATCCTGCTCTTCTGTATGATGATGGCTATGTATTGATGTATTGAGATATTTATGTTGTAGCATGTGTCAAGTGTAATCCAACTCCATATACTCATCTCTTTTTTACATGTATTGTGATGATTTCCATTCTTGCGAAGCGACCCAAAATGCGCTTCTATCCTTATCGAGGCCCTTGAGCCGTCGCAAGGAGTACCGCATTTTGGGCGTGACTGCCAAGTACCAACGAGTGGACTCAATGCTAGTAGCGTCTGGGGAAAGGTATTCTTCGGGTGCTTACGTTGGGTACCAAAAGTATCGCGAGTCATGGATGACATAGAAGTTCCCTGAGTCTTGTGGGTAAAGTATGCAACCCCTTTAGAGTGTCAAACTATTTGAATAGCCGTGTCCACAGTCAAAGACAGTTGGGTGGTGCTGCTCAAACTATTTTAAGTGTTTTACAAACTTTGGGTATGAGAAGGAAACATTGGTCTATGACAAACGAATTGTCGAGATGATGAAACTAGAGTTGAGATAGCTCTGCTTATATCGACATCTAAAACTTGTTGATATTGATATTTGTAACCTGTTGATGCATGATTCCCAAAATTGTAGGTCATGTCATTGCACTCAAAAAAACTAGCTTTACACGAAAATACCAGCTTAGTGTTAAGCCTTGCATGTTATTGTGCTTTCTATCATGGGTTGCATGCGAGTACATTCAAAAGTACTCATTGGTTTATCCCTGGCTATTTACCTGACCAGGCATGGCAGAACAAGAATATGAGGAAGAGTTCTTTCATGACGAACATGCGAACTAGGGCGCTTTTCCAGTCAGAATGCATGTAGGGTTAAGGCATATGGCATGGGTCCAAGTAATCGTTAAAGATTTCCGTTGCGTGTGTTTTATTTGATCTTTGGCCTCCATGGCCCTATCTATGTAAGACTTGACCATAATGGTCCTATTGGTGTAAGACGTTATGTAATGGATGTAAGACTCTTGATATTCAGTTCGATGTGTTCAGTAAGCATTGATCTTGGTATCACTGTGCACGCACAATCGGAGGCTTCGACTTATGAGTCAAAGTCCCCATAGTACACTGGAGAAAAGTTACCAAAAATTGAAATCTGTTGTGGTTAACACTTATCAGGATAGGAGCACCACCTCGATATATAGCTTCTCCACAGACGGAAAGCATTTCAGGAATCTAGCAACTTGATCAAGGTCGGGGCCGGTAGATTCTAGTGCCAAAACCTTCACTGTGCACAAAGACGGGGTCATGCTTGTCGGAATTATTTTCTTGATGACAGACGAACATACATGTTTAAAATTAGGAAACATTAATTTGAAGAAGAAGCAGAATAAGAAGACTGGTGTACCTGAATGGTGACGTATCCAATAACAAGTTTGGAGAATGTGACAGACGAGTAGCCCAACACTGTCAATTTTGGCGCATAAATGACATTGATTCTTGTTGGACCTTGTTGATCAACTACAACCAATCTCTCAAGTAAAGGCACATCCTCAATGACCATATAATAACACGCCTTAACTAATCTCTTGTTCGAGCACCAGCAACACACATAAATTGCCCGGAGATTCATGGAGGAGATGGTGAGGCTACTCAACCCATTGACAGCCTCAAGACGAAGGTGCTTGAGCGCAGTACAACCGCGGAGCAGGCGCTTCATGTCCTCCTTGAAGATGCAGACACCGAATAACATGAGCAGCTTCAGTCGAGGGACAACAAGAGTGGGTGTGTCGTTAATATGGGGGAACATGCAGTTCATGAAACAGACGCGATGTGGCATGGGCGCGACGCGGACCGGGGACCTTGGCAGCGAGTGCATGTATCCATAATTCAACCTGAGATCCTCGAGCTGATCTAGAGCGGGGCATAGGAACCACTCCTCAATATTGGCTTCAACCTTGTCAGTGCAAAAAAACTTGTCAATTTTAAGGCCTCTGATTGGGCCAAGGTGCATGTGGAGGATGTGGGACAATATGCCAATGTGACTGCAATAGTTACAGCTGAGCTTCTGGTCGTCCACGATGTTAAGGGGGGAGGTGCATCATAGGGGGGCGCCACCGCTGGGATAGGACGGTTGTCTGCGCGCCATTTTTTATTGGGGAGGGAGATAATGACTATCAATATATCGTCGAGGAGGTTGATGATGATGTGTAGGCCCACCGGAGCCTCTTGTGATTCTGGTTTGACCCGCCTCCGCTTGTTGGCAGCCCAGTCCCCCAATTCTGCAGGTGGCGACAAAGGCAACTCCGGAGTCTCCTCGGCGATGGTGCTTTCTGATAGGAGTGGAGGAGTGGGAGGACAGGGATTATTTAGTTAGAACAAGGCAGAAGAATAATGTATTGGTAATTAGAAGTTACTAGGTAGGAACAGATTTAACAGAGTCAAGAAATGAAATCACAATTGGTTGCTTAAATACTACACAATTACTTCGACATTGCTACGTAAATCAACATGCAAATACTCGAAAGAACACTTACTTCAAACAATGTCTGGATGGATGATGTCGTCAAGCTAGATAACATCTATGGTATGACCAGGCTCCTTTAGGTGCAGTATAATTTCAGTGACGGCTTTCAGTACATAAAACTTACAAATGTCTCCCCAAAAGCCAGCGTGAAAATAGGAGTGACCATCTCGATCAAGTTGTAAATTGACAATGATTGTAAATGCATGGTTAGTGGCCAATATGATATCCCTCGAGTCTTTAATTATGTGAAGGACAAGATTTTGTACTACACATTTTGTTACAAAGCAAGGGATGTACTACAGGAAATGATAAGATTGTTAAAAAACGTTGTTTCACGATTTTGTGAGAGTAATTGAAAGAAAAGTACAACCGTTGAAATCAAAGCCTCAAAGGACAAAAATATATAAGTAAACAGATAATGTAACCATGAATCCATGATGCCGTGCAAATATGAGAGTAGTCGAAAGAACAATACAACATTATTTTGCCTAATATAAAAGGGAAAATCCCCTTTGACGTCGATGTTGCATGTGGCACCTTTTGTCCAAATGTAGCAATATTTATTATATGTTCAGAAAACCAGGCCATGCCAACCATAGTAGGGTCAGATTAAACATACGTGCACTTCATGAAGTCCTCTGGTACGCTGAGATGGAACTTCTCGGTTGTCTTCCCCTGGCCGCACAGGTCTGATGTGTCCTTGCACTGCGCACTTTATGAATGAAAACCCTCGAATTAGCTAGAAAAAATGATTTCACCCCGATTTCGGCCGGGTGATTAGCAGGGATGGATGGACTTGGATAAGAGATGAGCGAATATTTCAGTAAATATTTACCTGGTTCTCCATGAGAGGAGCCGCCAATACCGCAAATTCCCCAATCGGGCGGAGCTGGGTCGACGGCGAGCAGGGTCGAGAAAGTCCATGCAAATCGGCGGCGGCAAGAGGCAGAAGCGAAAGGCGATGGGGTTTGGTGGCAGGCGGCGGTGATAGGCGTCGAGCTAAGTGCTCGCCGCGGTGATAGGCGGTGACATGCAGAGTTGGGGAGGAGTGCAGGTGCGACTGGGGAGGGGTTGATGTTTTTGTGACGTGGGGTGGTGAGGGTTTTCGGGGCCAGAAAAATAATGCGCTTCGCAGGCGACGGTTTAGTAGACACAACTGTGTGTGGTAGATGTCACTCCTGTCTGAAGGATATGGACTATCATCAGATCTGTGTTAATCCTACGGTTGCGTTTGTGCGATCCGCGGGAATGCATTCTGGCCAATCAGGACACGCGTGTCGTGGCACAATGCTAGTCATCGCACACGGTTTCAATCTGGGAAAATAACCAAGTTTATAGGTGGTGTACACATTTCCATTTTCGTGTGACACCTGAATTTGTTACCACGTTCAACAAGTTTCAAGCTAAGTCTAGCATTTTTTTACAGTAATATACATAGTGTTAAAAAATTGCCAAGACTCACACGTAGTTGTGCATGTTGTGGGCAAACGGTTGCTAGTAGTAATTAAATTGTGTGGGAAGTCTAAGATAAGCATAAATATTCCATCAACCAAACTGATTGCAGCTCAAGACTACATTTACATTGCACTATATAGTTCATAACACAAAGTCTCACCAACATCTAGATCAACACATAATAAACATACTCAAGCATAGATAACATACTCAAGCATAGATATAAGACGCACAAACTAGATATATAGGGTAGTGTTGGACATATATATGTAACTCAATCCTGATCGAACCCACGAACAACATAAACTTTCTCCAGTTACACCGAGTACGCGACATGCGCCACCCTGCGATAATACTTCTGCCTGAAGGAGGAAACATCTTGTCTTCTTGCATGCGCCAGAACACTAGTAAACGCGGTGTTAAGCCTTCGGTTCCAGAACGGGCATCTGAAGCCCCCATTCCATGTCCTGACACGATGCTCATGTTGTCCCGCATAGAGCAATCTGAGTTTTGTTTCTTGTACCTCCTCTGGCCATATTTATAGTTGTCGACATTGTCAGATAGCACCTATACATATAATAAAAAATGTGATATTGATGAATGAAATGCATAAAATTAGAGCACACACAACGTAGTGGAACAAAATTATTAACTCATGACTATAAATGCATGAACTGATAATTGTCAAAAAAAACTAGGAACTTTCAAGTAAATACTACTCCCTACATCACTAAATTAAGTAGTGATCGAAATGCACTTATATTTATTTACAGAGGGGGTACATGCGTAATCATCCATGTAGGCCATTCAATTTGATTCTAAAATCTGGCTATGGATTCTTAGCACAATCACCAATCCTAGAAGGATTATTAGTAAAATGATCATTCGTGCAGATCAAACATTAAATCACTATAACCCTAGATAGGTTATTAGCATAATCATTTGTACAAATCTCACTTATCCACATCACTCATCATTTACCTATCGAACAATCAATAAGTACACTAAACGGAGCTATCGAATCTTACTCTAATTTCATGGGTTGAATTAACATAAACCCCGGGCTTACCATTCCAAAAAGGTAGAAACAAAACTATTCAGAGATAGCCTATGATATATTTACCAAAATAGGGGTTGATACGTCTCCAACGTATTTATAATTTTTTATTGTTCCATACTGATATATTATCATTCTAGGATACTTTTTCGGTCTTTATTTACCAAATTATAATATTTTTTGAGCACTAACCTATTGACCCAGTGCCCAGTGCTAGTTACTGTTTTCTGCGTGTTTTTTACTTTTTAGGTTTACATTACCAAACGAAGTCCATTTTCCACGAAACTTTTTGATGATTTTTTCTGGACCAAAAGAAGACCAGGAAGCTTCGAAAGGAGATCGGGCGCCGCACGAGGGTCGCACAAGCCAACAGGGCGCGCCCCAGGGGGCGCGCCCTGATGGCTTGTGCCTCCCTCGGTTGCCTCCCGACGCCCCTCTCTGGCCTATAAATTCTATTTCACCCTAAAAATAACGAAGGCAGTCCCGAAACCCTTTTTCCGCCGCCGCAAGTCTCTGTTCTGTCGCGAGGCCATCTGGAGCTCCGTTCTGGCACCCTGCCGGAGGGGGGATCGATCACGAAGGGCCTCTACATCAACCTTGCTACCCTCAAGATGATGTGTGAGTAGTTCACCACGGACCTACGGGTCCATAGCTAGTACCTAGATGGCAATCTCTCTATCTCTTGATCTTCAATACAATGATCATCGCATCTTCGCTTTGATCCATCCAATGTAATCCTATTTCGCGGTTTGTTTGTTGGGATCCGATGAATTGTGGGTTTATGTTTAGATTAGTCATGAAAAGTATTTGAGATACCTTTGATATATATTGTCTCTTAATTGCATCATCATTATAGCTTCATAATGCTCTCCCATTTATTGATGTGCTTTGGCCAAGAAGATTGATATTTCATCGGTGGGAGTGATGCGTTGTGGTAGGTTCAACCGGGCGAGTTTCTATATCCCAGTGACAAAGTAGGGGACAAGATGCGTATTTGTGTTGTTGCTACTATGGATAACACGATGGGGTTCATTCATATTGCTTGAGTTTACTTTGTCTACATCATGTCATCGTTCTCCATGCATTACTCTATTTTACTTAATACTCTAGATGCATGATGGATAGCGGTCGACGAGTGCAATAATAGTAATAGGTGCAGGAAGGAGTTAGCCTATTTATTTATGGACGTGATGCCTGTATACACATGATCATTGCCGTGAAAATCCAATAACTATCCGCTTTTCTATCAATTGCCCAACAATAATTTGTTACCCACCGTATGCTGCCTACACGAGAGATGCCGCTCGGGAAAACTATGGCCCCCGGGTCTATTCACTTATATATTTACAAATGCTACTATTACCTTGCTGCCTTTATTTACTTTTTATTTGTTTTGCAATTTACAATTATCAACAATTATCTACACAACTCATTTGCTTGCAAATAACGAGATCAAGGGGATTGACAACCCTCTTGCCCGCGTTGGGTGCAAGTTGTTTGTTCATTTGTGTGCAACCGCTAAAGACGGTTGAGGATTGATACTCCTATTGGTTCCATAAACCTTGGTTTCATAACTGAGGGAAATACTTACCCAGTTTGTGCTGCGATAACCCGTTCCTCTTCACGGAAAACCCGACGCAGATCACGAGTATCAGGAAGGATTTTTGGCGCCTTTGCCGGGGAATATCATCATCAACTATCAAGTAACTCCACACAAATTTCATTCACTTGTTTATCTTTTTATTTGCTATTATATTTAGTTTGTCTCATAAAAATAAAAAATACAAAAATATTTCCCTTTGCTTGTTACTAGTTTACTCCTTTGCTTGCTTGAAGTTGCGACCATGTCTGATTTTGAAATTAGCGATGTTTCCGCCGCTAGCGCGGGAGCCCTTGAACATCCAACTTCACCTTGTGATAATAATGCTAAAATAAATTTTGATGAAGTTTCTAAGGAAAAATTTGATAATCTTGCGGATGATGATCCTTCTAAAAGTGAACCCACTATGCAAACAAAGAAACTCCGTATAGGTAGTGGAAATATTATTGGCAAGAGTGTGATTCAAGATTTTTTTTCACTTGTGCAGGATCATTACCATTGATGGGAGGTTCCATTGTTACTAGAACTACAAGTTATGCGGATGCTATATCTATTCTTATAGCACAACTGGAAAGACAATTTGTCCATATGCATCCTTTCGTACAATGGTTGTTTCTAGAATTCTCTAATATTCAGGAAGCTCCTACTAAGCGTCTAGGCACTATATTTCTTGTTCAATAATTTGGCAATATCATGCAAGAGGCTAGTGATATATTTTCTTATGATAGGGTTAATTGTGAGTGCCCACCAATAGAAGGAATTCTTTATGAGTTGGAAGGTATAAGAAAACTAAGATCAACGAATTATGTTGCTTATGATGAAAACCTTATAAAGAAGGTTCCACCTAGTGTCATAGATAAAATCTCTGAACACATTGATCAATTTCCTATACCAAAACTTGGAATGGGTTATGAACCTGATAGAGAATTAAGAAAATACCTTCATCGAAACTTATACAATGAGGAGATAGTTATCACCTATCAGAAACCTAAAGAGGAGCCTCTTGTTCCTCCAGAAGTAGATCTCTCGAATCCTTGTGTTGTGAAGTTTAGTCCCTTAAATTATTTTTTCCTTCCTATTAGAAAACTTGCTGCTGAAACAAGGGAATATGATTATAGCATGACAGATCGTTTCTGTGGCTACTATAATACTTGAAACTATGCATTATGCCTAGCTAGGGGCATAAAACGATAGCGCTTGTTGGGAGGCAACCCAATAGCTATCTTTAAAAAAAATTCTTTAAACATTCTGTTTATTTTGTATAACATAATTATTGCCTCTGTAATGATTATGTTTTTGTGTTTAAATTAGTGTTTGTGCCAAGTAAAGCCTTTGGGATTACTCACATGATGAGTAGAATCGATCCTGAAACAAAACACAAACTTTTCACTCCAGTACAGGAATTTTCATTTTTTACTGGAGCATGATAATGAGCTGAAAATTTTACACATTGTTGATACTTGATATACAAATTTTAGAGGTTGTCCTAATGTTTTAGAATTTTTAGAGTTATAGGAGTATAGGTTCTCTAGAGATTTCTACGCTGTTCTGTTTTAGACAGATTTTGTTTTTGCTTGCATAGTTGCTGGTTTTGATTATGCTATGGATTGTATCGGGGGGTATAAGCCATGGAGAAGTTAGAATACAGTACCTATTATGCATTTATGAAATAAGAATCAATTTATAACAGTACCTAAAGTATGCAATATGTTACTTATACTAACGGATCTCACAAAGTTTTGTTGAGTTTTGTGTGATTGAAGTTTTCAAGTTTTGGGTGTTATCGCGATGGACAATGGAATAAAGAGTAGCAAGATCCTAAGCTTGGGGATGCCCAAGGCACCCCAAGGTAAAATTTTAAAGGAGACTGAAGCGTCTAAGCTTGGGGATGCCCCGGAAGGCATCCCCTCTTTCATCTCAATCCATCGGTATGTCACTTGAAGCTATATTTTTATTCGTCACATGATATGAGTTTTGCTTGGAGCGTCATTTGCTTTTGTTTGCTTTTACTTTCAGTTTGCCACAATAATTGTTTGCTTGACCCACGTATTTAGTAGAGACACGCCTTCATCATAATTTGTTAGAATACTCTACGTGCTTCACTAATATCTTTTGAGCTTAGTAGTTGCTCTAGTACTTCACTTAAATCTTTTTGAGCACGGTGGCGTGTAGATTTAATAGAAATAATTACACTCTCGTTATTCATTTATATTTGTTTGAGAGTTAATAAATAGTGATGGTAATTTGCATGGGTCATAAGACTAGTCCAAAAATATTAGGTATTCAATGAGTGATAATCAAAACCATCATGTAGCACATACAGAGAAATTATGGGTTAATTATATTGATGTGGTAATATGAAAAAGGTGTGAGTCCATAATTATGGTCTGTAGAAGTGTCGATATTAAGAAAGGTTAACTTTTTGTTCATCTAAAAATTAAAGAGGCATGGTGATGATGTGTGAGCATTTATATTCCCCGTTGAAATCCTAGTGTTGTTTCGGGTCGGAAGCGCGCGATGGTTCACTCCTACCAACCTCCTCCCTCGAGGCATGCGAGTAGTGCTTTGATCTATGATAAAACAGATAAAACTTTGCAATAAGTACATGAGTTCTTTATGACTAATGTGAAACCATGGACATACGCAATCTCACCTTCTCATATTTGCTAGCCTCTTCGGTACCGAGCATAGCCCATTCTCACCTCGAGGATCGGTGCAACTTTCGCCGGTGCATCCAAACCCCGTGACATGATACGCTCTGTTCCACATAAGCCTTATTATATCTTCCTAAAAACAGTCACCATACCTACCTATCGTGGCATTTCCATAGCCATTCTGAGATATATTGCCATGCAAATTCCATCGTCATTCCACATGACTAGTTTGTTCATCATCATATTGCTTTGCATGATCATATAGAGTTGACATAGTATTTGTGGCAAAGCCACCGTTCATCATATTTTTGATACATGTCACGCTAGATCATTGCACATCCCGGTACACTACCAGAGGCATTCATGCAGAGTCATATCTTCATACCAGTTCTCCATATCGAGTTGTAAGTAAATAAAAGTGTGATGATCATCATTATTAGAGCATTGTCCCAATGAGGAAAGAATGATGGAGACTATGATTCTCCCACAAGTCAAGATGAGACTCTGGACAAAAAATAAAGATGGGGGAGGCCAAATGAGCCCACCATCCATTCAAAAAAATGAGAGAAAATGAGAGAAGGGACTTTGCTACTATCTTTTTCCACACTTGTGCCTCAAAGTGGCACCATGCTCCTCATGCAGAGAGTCTCATGATATGTCATTTTCATATGCTAGTGGGAATTACCTATTAATTATTACGAATTTGGCTTGTATATTCCTATGACGGGCTTCCTCAAATGCCCGAGGTCTTCATGAGAAAGCAAGTTGGTGCACAGCCCACTTAGCTTCATTTGAGCTTTCATACACTTATAGCTCTAGTGCATCATTTGCATGGCAATCCCTACTCCTTCCATTCACATCGATCGATGGGTATCTCCATAGCCCGTTTGTACGCCTAGTTGATGTGAGACTATCTTCTCCACTTTTTACCCCTTTGATATCTACCACCATACTCTATTCCACCTAAATGATATGTCCAATGGTTCACGCTCATGTATTGTATGAAGAATAAAAAGTTGATGCATATTGAAAAAGTACGATCCAATTGCCTGAATTGGACACCGTGGTGCTTAAGATTTGTATTAATGTGGTGAAGATGGAGCCATGCCTTGCTAATATAATAAGATGAATGGGGGGTTAACATTCCTTAAGGATCAAATACTTTGAAAGATTGATGATTTTGTTTCTTACACTTTGAATATTGTTATGTTAATATTTGTTGATCATATTTTCTCAATGAACATACATGCATAAGATTACATAATGGATAGCATGTCACATCAAAAATTCTATTTTTATCATTTACCTCCTCGAGGAGGAGCAGGAATTAAGCTTGGGGATGCTTGATACGTCTCCAACGTATCTATAATTTTTGATTGTTCCATGCTCATATATTATCATTCTAGGACACTTTTTGGGTCTTTATTTACACATTTAAAATATTTTTGAGCACTAACCTATTGACCCAGTGCCAGTTCCTATTTTCTGCGTGTTTTTTACTTTTCAGGTTTACATTACCAAACGAAGTCCAATTGCCACGAAACTTTTTGATGATTTTTTCTGGACCAAAAAAAGACCTGGAAGCTTCGGAAGGAGGCCGGGGGCCGCACGAGGGCCGCACAAGCCAACAGGGCACGCCCTAGTGGGGCGCCCCCTGATGGCTTGTGCCTTCCTCGGCTGCCTCCCAACGCCCCTCTCTACCTATAAATTATATTTCACTCTAAAAATAACGGAGGCAGTCCCGAAACACTTTTTCTGCCACCGCAAGTCTCTGTTCCGTCGCGAGGCCATCTGGAGCTCCGTTTCGGCACCATGCCGGAGGGGGGGATCGATCACGGAGGGCCTCTACATCAACCTTGCTACTCTCATGATGATGTGTGAGTAGTTCACTACAGACCTACGGGTCCATAACTAGTACCTAGATGGCAATCTCTCCATCTCTTGATCTTCAATACAATGATCATCGCATCTTCACTTTGATCCATCCGATGTAATCCTATTGTGCGGTGTGTTTGTTGGGATCCGATGAATTGTGGGTTTATGTTCAGATTATTCATGAAAAGTATTTGAGATACCTCTGATATATATTGTCTCTTAATTGCATGATCATTATAGCTTCGTAATGCTCTCCGATTTATTGATGTGCTTTGGCCAAGTAGATTGATATTTCATTGGTAGGAGTGGTGCGTTGTGGTAGGTTCAACCTGGCGAGTTTCTATATCCTAGTGATAAAGTAGGGGACAAGATGCATATTTGTGTTGTTGCTACTAAGGATAACACGACGGGATTCATTCATATTGCTTAAGTTTACTTTCTCTACATCATGTCATCGTTCTCCATGCATTACTCTGTTTTACTTAATACTCTAGATGCATGCTGGATAGCGGTCGATGAGTGGAGTAATAGTAATAGTTGTAGGCAGGAGTGGCCCTATTTGTTGATGGACGTGATGCATATATACACATGATCATTGCCGTGAAAATGGCATAACTATCCGCTTTTCTATCATTTGTCCAATAGTAATTTGTTACCCACCGTAGGCTGCCTACACGAGAGATGCCGCTAGGGAAAACTATGGCCCCCGGGTATATTCACTTATGTCGGATTTCGGGCTCCGCAAAACCCTAAGAAGTTCGAACCCAGGGGCGTGTGCGAAGATCTCCAACAGCTTCACCCCCACCAAGCTCACAACACGATAACCCCGCTCGATGGCAAGGAAGAAGATAACACACGAGAGTTTACCCAGGTTCGGGCCGCTGCGTAGCGTAAAACCCTACTCCTGCTTTTGGTGGATTGCCTCACGAGGAGGTTTGTGGAGGAACTAGTACAGTGGTGAGTTGCCTCGATAGTGTGTTTGCGGGTGGTGATCTCCCTCCTTTCTACCGAGCAGCCTAGTTCCTATTTATAGCGGCCCGGGTCCTCTTCCCTCATCACAAAGGCGGGAAGGAATCCCACAATGGCCAAATTCAAATGGGGACAGGAGGTACGCCCTATCCTGACGAAAGGTGGTCTTTGCCTGCAAAGTAGCCGGTGGTGATGCAGAGGTGGGCTCGGCGATGACGTCAGTCCTGCGGGGCTCGGGGTCTTGGTCTTGTTGCACCGGAAGGGAACCCTTTGGGGGACGCTTTGGGGACATGCGCTCGTCCTTGTCTCCTTTGCACCAAAGAGGAAACTGTTCCCTCTGGCGCGCTGGTGCCCGCCTGGCCTGGTTGGCGTCATCCTCGACCTCCGGAGGCCGAGCTCTGCATAGAGATCTCCGCCGCTCCGGAGGAGGCCCGGGGAGGCCTACCCCCCCTGCAGGTCTTGGCGTTGTTTCCCTCATGAGCTCGGGGTCTCGCGAGGGCCTTGGGCTCAGGGTGGCCGCGCTGGGCCATACTTGGTCGTCGAGGTGGGCCACGCCCTAGGCCGCGTGCAGGCAAATCTGGGTACCCCCGTTCCCAGGACGCCGACAGTAGCCCCCGGGCCCGAGGCGCGCTCGAGCTAGCTTCTGGGAGAAGCCACGGAGGGTGGCCCGAAGCGCCGTGGGCCCCAACCGCCTACGGGCCCAACTTGACGCGTGGCGCACAACGAGACGTGGGCGCCTCGGCTCCCCGAAGTCATCGGGAACCGCCTTGAGTCGAGCTGACGCGAAGCCTGTGCGCCTCCCTGGCCATCATTGCTCTTCATTGAATGCGGCTGTCTTCTTGCGTCCTCCCCCCCCCCTCGGGCCATGCGGATGTGACCCGACGGGTGCAGGTGAAGCGACGTGAGGCACGGTAGCGCGTCGATCGAGTCTGGCGCGCGTTGCTCGAAGGGTGCACAGCGTCTCCACTTCCCATGATGCCCTAGGGGCAGCGGTTGCGCCTATAAACCCGCCCCGCCCGGGGGTCTTGCCATCTTGACGCGCCCTCTTGCACTTCTTCCTTCCAAGTTATCTTCCGAGTCAACCTTCTTCCCTTTGCTCCTTCATGGCGTCTGGTGGGAGTGCAGCTGACGCAGAGAAGCGCTCGGGGTCCCCAACTCCACCGTCGGTCCCCGGAGGCAGCGGTGGGGGACCCTCGAGGCCGGCCCAAGCTCGCCAGTGTTGGGCCATCATCGATGAGTAAGTGCTCCGTCATCCGCCCCCTTCTCTATGCAATCGCACCCGTCGCGCCGGCCCTGACCGTTGCCTTCTCCCAGGGCGCATGCGCCCAAGAGGCGCTGGCTCGACGAGCTTCAGGAGGAGACGGACGCGCTGAGGGTCCAGCTGGCGGACGCCGAGGCCGCCCTCCAGGCCGCGCTCAGGAGTGAGGCGGAGGCCCAAGCGGAGATAGCGTCCCTCCAGACCCAGATCAAGGGGGCCGCTGATGCCGTGCAGGCCGCCCAGGATGAGGCAGCCCACGCGAAGATGCTGGAGGCGCAGTGTGCCAAGCAATACCTGGACATTGCCCACCGCGCGGTTGGCGCGGTGAGCCGGTTTGTCGGGGAAGCCCCCGCGCTGCCGTGCGCGCACGGGGACAGGGGCTACCTCAACTTCTTCGGCAAGCTGGTGGAGGCACTGGAGACCGGCGTCTCCCGGGTGGACGAGGAATACGTGTCAAGCGCGCGTGACCTCCAGGACCTCGCACTGACGCGCATCTTCTCCAACCTTCGCCGCCACGTCCCGGAGCTCGATCTCCCCCGCGTCATGGAGCCGGTGCCCGAGGAGCCCCAGAGGCCCCTCCGGGATGATCTGCGCCCGCACGTGGAGTCCTTGGTGGAGCGGTTCGTCCAAGAGCCCCTCTCCGATGAGGGTGACGACTCCGGCGCCGCGGCGGGCGACGATCCGGACGGCGACAGCGGCTCCTCCGCCTATGCTTTCCCTTCGTTTTCCTTCTTCTTGTTCCTGTCATGTCAAGAAACTCTCGGCCCCTAAGGGCGTTAACTTTTGTGTTTTTACCTTTGTTTTCCTCCTTCTTCCTTTGAGCCGTCGATTGTTCGTTTTGTGCGGCGCGACTTCGCCTCCTCTGCAGGGCCTTGCGTTATTGCCAGCGCGCCCCGGCGCCCCTCGAGAGGTCCGCGAGGGTATCGTGCTACGACCGGCGGTGGCATCTGGCCGGGCCCCCGCGGGGCGGGCCCTCCTGAGGAGGAACGTGCCACCCCCAAGGCCAAAATCCTAGCGACGTCACCTAGAGTGGCCGGATTCCTTCCCTCGCGCTGCCCTTCCTTGCTCCTGGGACCTCAAAAATCCTGACGGGAATACGTAGCAGACCGTAGCGCCTGCATTTTTCTCATTAGCGCTCATACCTCTTGCCCGGTGTTTGGGCTATCATCTGATTTGACAGTTTTGCTCTATTCAGTGGGTGTACTTAGCTCTTCGGGTCGTGGTGAGCTCGAGCGTCGCGAGGTATAGCTGGGGCGTCTAGAGAGGTTGAGGACCCCACCAGGGAGGGCTTCTTCCTTGCGTACGGGATGGTTTGGGAGCCCTTTTGGCACTCGGCGTCGACGGGGCCCGATCCCGAGCAGACCTCGACCATCGTTGGGGCGTCCGGATCACCAGGACGAGACCAAGGGGCGAGGGGCTATGTGACCAGTGTGGCTCCTCAGGCGCGTTGCTCAGGAGTCCCCCTTGACGCTCAAGCGGTTCCCATACCTTTCCGCCGGTTGCTACTCCGGGAGGTGTCTGAGCCTCCCAAGGTTCTGTGATGTCACACTGGGCAGCGGCCGGAGCCCCCGAGCGGGAGTCTACCGCTAAAAGATGCGTGCTTTCAAAGAAACAGGTCCTCGCTGGCCTGCTCTGAGGGGCCGCGAGGGGAGGCCAAGGTGCATGGGCCTCGGCAAGGCGCCAATCCAAAGAAAAGAAACTCCAAGGCTAGAAAAAGGAATTGCGAAGAGAGAAAAATTCCCGCCCCTTTTCAAATAGAGTTACAAAATCTTCAAATTTCATTTCAAAAAGTGGAAATACGAACACAAAAAGAAGCAAGCAACAGGTGCGTCCGGCACCTAGGCTAGTATTCGCCTTCGTCTTCCCCCAACGCGGAGCGTAGGGCATCCACGTTGCGTGGGCATAGTCATTGGAGGACAGTGTTGTCCGCCAGCGCGGAACATGGGGCTTCCAGTTGGGCGTGGGAGGGAACCCCTCCACGTCCTCGGGGGGCTCCGGGCGTATACAGCCCACTCATTATTACGTGAGAGTGTCACGGCCGAAGATAGCTAGGCAAGCCCCCAGGCGCACGGCCCAGGTGCTCCCAACTCGGTTAAGAGCCATCCCACGCATTTCTGCGCGGTTGTGCGCCTCTACAGCCCAAACCTTAGTGCATTGCTCCCTGCATAGCCGCGGGATTGCGCTCCCGAAGCCCAAACATGACCGCAATGCACCCAGCGCAGCCATAGAGGAGTTGTGTCGATGAAGCCGCCTCGTAAAGCGTCGGGGCGCCGGTCGAGCCGCGACTTGAGGACCTCGGGAGGCCCTGCCCCCCCCCCCCCCCCGAAGGCCGCTCCGACGCTCCCGCTACCGTGGGTGGCCCGCGATGCTTGTATCCTGCCGATCCCCCAGGCGGTCGCTCTTGAGGCCCTAGGCTTGGCTGCGCGCTGCTTGCTTGTGGGGGCGGCGGCTGCGTCGCGCCCCCGCGCATCCCGGGACGGCCCCCCTGCTTGCATCAGCCTAGCCTGGTACCCCCTCTGTGGGAGCCCCCGGGCCTGGCTTGGGGAGAGCGTCCGAGACATCTCCCTACTCCGGGAGGGTGTTGGCACCCGCGGGGGGCATCTGATCCTCCGCGCCCTCCGCAGTTATCACGTAGCTCGGAGCGTAGGCTTCTGTATAGAGGCCTTGTCTCCCTCCTGAGCCATCCCTACGCGCACCAAGGGCAGCCTCCCCAGGTGGCGAGACAACGCCACCTGGGGCGCGCGGCCCACGGACCCTCCTGCGGCGGGCCTCCGCCCGAAGTTGCTTACCTCTGCCGCCGCCGTGGGGTGCGCCGCGTGTGTCTTGGCGTGGGTTGCCTCCCTGGTTGTCCAATGTGCCTCCGTTATGGTTATCTGCCTAACCAGAAGCCTGAGCCGCCTGCTCCCTGCGTCAGTTGGCGCGCTCCCGCCGGGATGACCCGGGCTGTTGATGTTCCATCTAGGTATGGGCGCGTGCGTCGGGGTGCCCGCGGAGCACCCCATCACCTTCTTCAAAGGCGCCACCGACGTGGCCGGGCGGCGCCCCGAAGCCGGTGATCGGGATCCGGAGGAGAAGAAGTACAGCGTGCGACGGGCCCTGCTCATGCTCGCCCGGGAGTGAAGCGGGCGCGCTGCCCGCAGATGAGGCGGCGGGCACGGCGAACGAGCCCCCGGCGCCCAGCGCCGGTGGTCGCGAAGAGGGGTGGGGAAGCCAGGCCCTCCTTGCGACATTGACCAACTCGGCGATGTGGTCGGCCCAGGCGTCGAAGCCCCCGTGCGTTGGGCGGTGGCGAAGCATCTAACTCGCCATCAGGAGTGCATCATGTGCGTTAAGGTCTCCCACGTGGGTATAGTGCGACGCCGGTCCCGTGGGCGCCGCTCGCCCGCCCCGCGCCTGGTCGACACGAGCGGCAGCGGTGGTGGAGATGACATGGGTGGCCTGGTAACGGCCACCCTGCGCCGCGCTGTTGTGGCGTGGGTCCTGGACGGCAGTGGCGAGGTTGGTGACGGCAGATCCACCGAGGCCGGAAGGAGCTTGTCGAGCGTCGGCCATCGACGCGACGCGGCGAAGAAGAAGTGAAGCTTGCTAAAGACTCCGACACGCCCCTACCTGGCGCGCCAAATGTCAGATTTCGTGCTCCGCAAAACCCTAAGAAGTTCGAACCCAGGGGCGTGTGCGAACATCTCCAACAGCTTCACCCCCACCAAGCTCACAACACGATAAACCCGCTCGATGACAAGGAAGAAGATAACACACGAGAGTTTACCCAGGTTCGGGCCGCTGCGAAGCATAAAACCCTACTCCTGCTTTTGGTGGATTGCCTCACGAGGAGGTTTGTGGAGGAACTAGTACAGTGGTGAGTTGCCTCGCCAGTGTGTTTGCGGGTGGTGATCTCCCTCCTTTCTACCGAGCAGCCTAGTTCCTATTTATAGTGGCCCGGGTCCTCTTCCCTCATCGCAAAGGCAGGAAGGAATCCAGCAATGGCCAAATTCAAAGGGGGACAGGAGGTACGCCCTATCCTGACGAAAGGTGGTCTTCGCCTGCAAAGTAGCCGGTGGTGATGCAGAGGTGGGCTCGACGATGACGTCCATCCTGTGGGGCTCGGGGTCTTGGTCTTGTTGCACCGGAAGGGAAACCTTTGGGGGACACTTTGGGGACCTGCGCTCGTCCTTGTCTCCTTTGCACCAAAGAGAAAAATGTTCCATCTGGCAAGCTGGTGCCCGCCTGGCCTGGTTGGCATAGAGATCTCCGCCGCTCGGGAGGATGCCCGGGGAGGCCTACCCCCCTACGGGTCTTGGCGCTGTTTCCCTCGTGAGCTCGGGGTCTCGTGAGGGCCTTGTGCTCAGGGTGGCCGCGCTGGGCCGTACTTGGTCGTCGAGGTGGGCCACGCCCTGGGCCGCGAGCAGGCAAGTCTGGGTACCCCCGTTCCCAGGACGCCGACAACTTATATATTTAAAAACGCTACTATTACCTTGCTGCCTTTATTTAATTTTTATTTTATTTTCCAATTTACAATTATCTACACAACTCATATGCTTGCAAATAACGAGATCAAGGGGATTGACAACCCTCTTGCCCACGTTAGGTGCAAGTTGTTTGTTCATTTGTGTGCAGCCGCTGAAGACGGTTGATGATTGATATTCCTATTGGTTCGATAAACCTTGGTTTCATAACTAGGGGAAATACTTACCCACTTTGTGCTGTGATAACCTGTTCCTCTTCACGGAAAACCCAACGCAGATGACGAGTATCAGGGGTCTAACCGGTTGTCCGTCGTCGTAGGAGTCGTCGTCACTGGAGTCGTCGTCGTAGAAGTCGTAGTAGTCTCTGTGCACCATCGCCTCCGGCTGAGGAGGCACGACGGTGGCTACAATGTCAGGGCCACGATTCCATCCATGCGAGACCTCATTGGCAGCGAGGGCAACCTCGTCGCCCAGCATTAAGAGATGCTTAGGTGCTTCGCCGACCCCGGCTTTGAACCCCACGTCGCCACTCCCTCCCATGGTGCGCTTGTTTGTCGCCATCTGATATGCTTCCAAGAGCATTGACAACTGTGAATGGCGGCAAGGATGCAGGCAGTGTGTAGCCAAAGTGGGCAGTGATGCCTCCTATTTTAACCAGTGGCATAGGCACGATTAATATGGAGTGGTTGGGGGCTAGGCGGGAGGCAGATAAAGGGCTCGCCTCCCGGTGAGCCTACGCACCGAACTTCTTGGATGCCTCCTGCCATTTCACACCCCTTCGCGCATGTCTCCCGGTGGGCCTGCACAGCCGACTACTCGCCTGCGTCCCGTCAATTCACACACCTGCTTGCATGCCTCCCAGTCAACCTGAGCAGCGTACTACTCACACGCCTCCCGGTCAACCTGAGCAGCGCACGGCCGCTAGCATGTGTCTCATCAACTCACGGCCGCTAGCACGGCAAGCATAACATATTGTTAGGCTTACACACACGGTTTTGATAATTTAATCGTTTGCGATGATAACGTGACAAATATGTGTATCAACCTTTAATAATCTCACATTTGCGAGAAGAGTATATCAAAACTTGTCTTGAATTTGGCCAAAAAATATCATAGTCTATTGGTGTCATATATCATGAAACTACATGCCAAGTTTCATGAATTTCACCTGAGTTTTGGATTTACTTGAATTTAAAAACAAAGATTTTCAATGTTTGTGTCCTAGCTGTTTAATAACCAAGATTTTCAATTTTTGCCACGACGCCAAGATGTTTGAGATTTCTTACCATTTATTGCATGGGGACTAAACAAGAACCCAAGGGCGCATATGATTTTCCCCATTAAATTCCTAGAAACTCAATTAATGTATAAAATGTCAAATGATCTATGAAAAAAATTCTAATCTTAACACGAACTCATATATCCCATGTTCACTGCATAAATAGTTTGACGCACCTCAAAGTGGTGGTGTTGGGTGGTGGTCGCGGGGGTCCTTCCGGCACAGTTGTTGTCACGGACCTTCATGTGGTATTGTCCGTTTTGTGAGGCAATTGCCACACCAAGGTATCAAAGTCTTGCATTAGATATTTAAAACAAGACACAAAAGTATCATACATATGTTTGGGATGCATGCATGCGGTGGTGGTCATCCCTCGGACAATCCCTCACGCATTATCAATGACGCGCCCATTCGTCGGCCCATGTGGTCTATCAGTTTGACCGCCAGCGAGAGGGATTTCACCAAGGTGGATTCATCTTGGTTTGTGTTACGGTAGACCATGGTGATATTCCACACCAAATTTGAGCGCGTGCGTAGACATGAATCCCTCCCACTGGCTCAAAGTTGAGGGAGGGGGGAGGTGGGACGAGGCATACTACACGTATGTACGTAGTTATACTTCACGGTGGGGACTTTCTATTTTGCGAACTAGGCACCACATCAAAGTCGTGCATTGGGCATTCTGACATCAAAACACCTCCATACATATGTCTGGGCCAGATGTAGATGTTGGTGGTCCTCGATGGCTCCCTCACATGGTTATCGGTGACATGTCCATTCGTGGGACCCGTGTGGTCCATCACTTTGACCTGTTATGAGAGGGGTTTGACCTACTAGGTGGATCCTTTTTGGTCTTCATTAAGATAGGTCATGGTGAGATATCTAGACAAATGTTTTCACCTCATGCATACCCATGAACCCACCAGCTCGAATTGGGGGGGTGGGGCATATACTATACGCGTTGTGATCCTTCGTATGGGGACTTTTAATTTCCGAGGCAGGTGACATTAAAGTTGTCCATTGGGTACTAAACAAACACTTACATATATATACATATGTGTCTCGGCCTCATGCAGTCGTTGGCTGTCAAACACCCCCTCACGTGGTTATCGACGTCACACCCATCCATGGGCCCATGTGGTCCATCACTTTCACCGGCGGCAGTAGAGAGGTTAATTTGATCGTTCTTGGATTCTTCTTGGTATGTGTTACTATACGTAGTTCACAGTGAGATTTCTGACCAAATTTTGAGTGCATGCGTACACACATAAATCCCTCCCACCAGCTCAAAGTGGGGGGTGGGGGCATACTATGGGTCGTGAACCTCCGAACGGGGGACTTTTTGGTATGCGAGACACATGTGGCACTTGAAAGTTGTGCATTTGGTATTTGAATACATCACACAACGCTTTCATACATATATGTTTGGGCCACTTGCACGCGCTGGCCGATGTTGTCTTTGGACACTCCCTCGCGTGGTTATGGACGGTCATCCAATATGTGAGCCCGCGTGGTCTGTCACTTAAACCGACAGCAACATATGTTAATTTGACAAAGGTGGATATTCTTCTTGGTATTTTTTACGGTATAGTTCATGGTGAAATTCCAAACCAATGTTTGAGCACATACATGAATCGTCGACCCTCCCACTCAAACTGGCGCATATACTACTGGTCGTGAACCTCTGTATGGTACTTCCAGGATTGCGAGGGTAATGTACGTGCATGTGTCACGTCAAAGTTGTGTATTTGGTATTCAGACATCACACACCACTTCATACATATATGTTTGGGCCACATGCATGAGATGGTTGTCTCTAGAGTACACTCCCTCACGTGGTTATGGGCGATACACCCATCGGTGGGTCTGTCACTTCGCTTGGCAGCAAGAGAGTACTATACATATGCCCTCCCAATGGTCGAGGTGGAGGGGGAGGTTAATTTGACCAAGTGGTTGATTCTTGGTGTGTGTTGCGATATGTCATGTTAATACGCCCTCCCGACGGCTTGAAGTGTGTGGGGGGCAACACAGTATTGCATATACATGAAACCTTCGCATGGTCAGGTAATGTCCGGGTTGTGAGAGGCATGTCCCGCATCAAAAAGTTATGCATATGGTATTCAAATAACACACCACCTTTCCATATACATATGGTTGGGCCACACTCAGGTCATCGTGGTCTAACCCATATCTTGAAGGTCTCGAGACACGCCCATCCATCGGACCACACGGTCTACCCATTTGACATAAAGCACGATGGGGCCCCTGGGGGGCTAGACCATGATGGATTTCCATTGGTTTTGTGTTGTGGTAGGGTGAGATTGCAAGCCTAGTCAGAGCGCATACGTTTTATCTGTCGCTGACTCGAAGTGGAGGGGGTGCACAGGCTAGTAGTACCGTGCGATTTGCGAGACATGTGTGTGCCACATGAAAATTGTGCATTCCGTATTTGAATATCACAACACCCTTTTCATACATATATTTGGTCCATAGGTAGGTATGTTTGTGTTCTGACCCTTTCCCAAATTTTTTTCCCAATGTTATAAATAGCAGACGAGTTGGATGAGACAACTGTCTTCAATTGGTGATGCCGTAGACATGGATCCCGCAGACTAACCGTGTACCACGCCCGTGCCTGTCACATCAGCACAGTCCACTGGTATCCGCTAGCCACGATGGACTAGGCTAACATGCGGCTTCCCTCACCAGTGCTAGCCACTGTAAATGGGCCATTGGTACAATGAAAACCCCAATCTGATATGACAGACACCGCGGCGGCTCTTGGCTTTAGAGGGAGCGGGCATACACACACGCCTGGGACCGTGTGCTATTAACCATAATGTATGACACACATTTCACATTTCAACCTTTGCAGCAACCCACCTTGAGAAGTCTTAAAAATAGCTACCCACCTTGATCAATTTAAATTTTGGTGGTTCTGCAGGTTTTTCTCTTTGAATTCTACAAGTTATTATGTTTGGGATGTGTGCGATGTTTCTTGCTAAGGCACCACTTCAACCCCTTTGTAAAAATTTCAGTTGTCCCGACCTTGCACTCCCTCCAAGTAAAATGTTCAGTAGTCACAGCATTTACTCAAACACCACCTTGGCCCCCCTCCACACCCCCACCCACACACGCAATTCCTCCCTCGCTCGAACCCTAGCAAGCTCACCTCCGTCACCGCTTCCCCGCTTCCACCGTCAAACTCTGTTACTCTCCCTGTGCAGGTTGCCCACCCATCTTCGTACCCTCACCGCCCTGAATTTCTTAGATGACGCCTGCTAAACACCCCCTTTGTCACAGATCCCCATCCCCCACTATAGACCCTTGCAGCCTAATCCAAGCTACGGTTCCTAGGGAGCTCGAGGAGCGAATGGCCAAAAGGTGGTATATCATGGCCTGTCCGCTGGAGAATGACGAGGTAGCTGCCGAGGACGATGGGGAAGCTGACCAAGATGACGAGGTGACCGCCGAGGCCACAGGGGAAGCTGACTAAGATGACGAGGTGGCCACCAAGGCCACCGGGGAATCTGACGACGATGAGGCTTCAGAACAGCGGGTTCGCGTATGGCTATATATCTACGCAGTCGGTGTCGAGCGTCCGACGATCTATATATGGGACCTACGGGCCCCTTTGCGGTTCAACTACGAGGATTCTCGGGCACAAAGAGCATCACCGATCCATGTGTGCTCAGGGGTTTAGACAAGTTCGGGCCGCTCGGGAGCATAAAACCCTACGTCCTGTGTTTGGTGGATTATATGAGTTCACAGTACAGGAGCGCTACAGCCCGGCAAGGAATGTTCGAGGAGTGTGGCTACGCGTGCAAATGAACAAAGTCTCGACCTTCCTAAAGGTAGCCGTGGGCCTCCTTTTATAGGTTAAGGGGCTACCAGAGTGGCTAAAATGGTAATAACATGGGTAAACAGTATACCCTATAGCTGCCAAGACTACTGGCAAGAGCTATAATGGGAAATACCTAACTCTGACGGACTAGGACAGACGCATTAAATGCGTCGTGAGGTGTCATGCTGGCGACGTCTCCCGGCAAGGATCGTCTCTCCTTCTGTGTCGTTCGCCCAGCTATCTCTTATTCCTTTGCCACGCCATAGAACGGGTGTCATTAAAGCTGTTGTAAATCCATCGAGCCGCCACGGGCCCTGACTAGCTCTACCTAATCGCCTGCTGCCCGACACCTAGCTGATGTAGACAGTCAGCCTTGCGACATGGAGCGACGACTTGGCGAGCGCAGATCTTGGCGGGAGCGCTCACAGTCGGGTCTTCTCTGCCGGCAAGGAGGCTTGCCGGTTGCTTTGGTTCTCTCTTCATGTTGCTTGGAGGTTGGTATTCGCCAGGCAAGGTCTTGCCGGTCCGGAGGCCGCGGCCATCTGTGTATTAGTCCGGGTACTAAGGGCCCCGTTTCGTAGTACACCGACAGGAGCCCCCGGGCCTGGGCCACACTTGAGTCCGTGACGCTGTTGGGCTAGGCCCAAATACAATGCACAGACGCACGCGACCTCATTTCCATGCGGTTATGATGATTTTTATTGCCCTTTCCCATGATGTGCATTGAACGTGAGTCGTGGGAGTGGTGGAGGTGAGACGGCGTCCGAAGGGACGCGCCTCAAAAGTCGTGCCACGTTGGACTGGAAGAAGTGCCTCTTGCGACGCATGTTCTCACACGAGGCACGGTATTGGTGGATAGGGGCGGTCACCCAAGTAGCACGCTTGGCGGCGAACGGTCGCCTCGGATAGCGAGCAGTCGGCCCCCGCATCTTCCTTATCGAGAGAGAAGAACCGGCGGGCGTTGCTCACCTGCCTCTTCTCATCCCATGTCATTAAGCTCCGTCGCCCTCCCCCTCCGTCTTCCTCCTTTACTGCACCCCGCATGACGCGTGTCACATGCAAGGCTCGGTATTGACCGAAAAGGGTGGTCGCCGGCATAGTGCATTTGCCAGTGCGTGTTCACCCTGGGTCGTGAGGAGCCAGCCCCCGTCGCCTCATCCCTATAAATAGGGTGGTCGAGAAGGGCGTCCCTCACTCGCATCTTCCCGCTCCAGCCTGCCAGTCAGCATCACCTTCTTCTTCCTTCCGCCATCTCTTCTAGCGCGCCATTCCCAGGATGGCGAGGGGCCGTGGCCATGCTTGAGGGTCCGCCACCACTGCGACGGCCGCTCCCTGGAGCCTGATGCACATCATTGTGACAGCGGCGGGAGTCGGCTACAGCTCCCACGGGAGGGCGACGTCCAGGGGCCGCGGGAGGACGGGTCCCTCGAACCGCGGCGCGGCTGTGCTCCCCTCCACCCGCCCCGTGTAGGGACTCATATGGGGGAGGCGGCGCACGAGTTTGTCATGGTCCTGCCCCTTCGACCCCGAAGTTGGTTGCGTCTTCCTGACCCCTTCGCGAGGGCCAATGAAGGCAGCAGACCTTCAGGCATGTGGCTCCGGGCGGACGGCTGCTGCAACGGGACCGTCTGGGTGGCGGTCGACCTATCCCCCGGAAGCGCCATGTTCTTGACGTGGGGATGGAAGTCGTTCGCCCGCTCCTGCGGCCTGGGGCTGGGAACATCTCCTCCAGTTCAAGTTTTACGGTTGCCACTCTCTCCGCGAAGTTCTTCGAGGCTTCCGGCGTCCGCCTGGAGTGTTGCGTAGAAGCTCGAGCGGCAACGACTTCGACTCCTCCAGCGATAGCGATGACGACGACAGCCCCTCGGCATCAAGCATGAGGACTCCGAGTAGGCGCGCATGGCGCTTTAGCTAGGTCTTGGAGATGGATCGACTGATGCGGGAACGAGGCTCCATCCGCGAGACCACGTTTCCGGATCAATCACCACATCTTAGTGGCAGATCTCCTTTTGTGTTTAGATTGTACCCAATGTAACCCTGCGAGGATGCACAAAAAAGTTGTTGGGTACTTTTCGCCAAATATCCAAGCACTTATTATGCATTAATGAATGGCCATTTCCCCTTAAACGCGGTTTTGCACTTGCATGTTTTAGTTGGAAACGCTTGCCGGAAACGCCTGTCAGTGTGCACATCCTTACCGCGAGCGCTTTTAGGAATGGATCCTTAGCAGCCTGCCGGTGATGTCGCTGCTGGCAAGGCCACCTTGCCATCCTTGCCACGGCTACTTAGGATGTCGAGCGGGATCAAGACAACCAAGAGCGCAGACAATTTCGACAAGGGTCCTTCACGTGCAGGTTTTCTCACACAAGCGTAAACTTTGTTCAAGGAAAAGGCTCGAATTTTCAAGAAGTCTTTGCAACTTATGTTTTTGTTTGTTGTATCTCTTGCCGCAAGGTGATTGCCCTTGAACATGTCTGTAGGTGTCCATACCGTCACTCCCCTGAAGAAGACTTGCACGCGGGGGGCCCTTCTTCCCTATGAGAAAAAGAATGAAGATAAAATTGAGGAGGCTAGTAACCTTAGCGGTTCAATAGTCACCTTATGCAAGTAGAAAGTGATCACAACATTTCATGTAAGATATTGTCACAGCCCTAAATTATTGCTTGTATTAGTTGCATTGGCATTCATGTCATAATGTTTAAAATTTCAAATAAATATGAAAATGGGGATGACCAAACTCTAGCACCCAATAAAATTCAAATTAGGTTCAACCTAAAATATTACAATGAGCCAAAATGACATACAAAAATTTCCATGATTTTTGGATAATGTGGTAAACAACAACCATAGGTGATGTACATTTTTCCTTGATATTTTGGATTTTCAATTAACTCATATATTTATTTGAGTTGGGGCTTTTAAAATACTATAACTAATTGGAAGCCCCAAATATTCTGAAACTAGATGAGTGGAACTAAATATATTTCAAGAGGCCACATAACAATTTTCAGTAGTTTATAGAATAATTTGGTTTGGCAACCAATTCAAACAGACATGCAAAAATAGAAAAACAGTAACAAATGGAAAAACTGAGAGGATATGCCTACCTGGGCCACTTGCGTGGCAGCCAGGCAGCCCAGCCCACATTGTCAGTCGTCACCTAGCTCCTGCCAGGAGGACGACGTTGTGGCGATGTGCGCGCAGCCGAGGTCCACCTCCTGCTTGCCGCCTCCCGAGCATCCCCATGCCCATCCGAAGCGTCGTGGAGAAGCCCTCCTCCTCCTCTACCATTCCCCTCTCTCCCTGGAGCCTCTCCCCTTCTCTGGTGCCCTCTCTCTCGCACGCCCAAGCGCAGTCCCTCGCCGCCTTCCACGTCCACCGGCCACCTCCAGCCCCTTCGTGTTGTCCCCGTGCTCCTTCTCTTCGCCCTTGACCTCTCCATCGAAGGGAGCAAGGCCGGACGCCCTCCAGCGTCGCCCGCATCGCCGTCTGTGTCGCCTCGCCCGCCGGACAGCGTCGGTCGATTTGCTCCGTCCACAGCGCCACCAAGCTCGCCGATCGCACCAAGCGAACCGTCGTGAGCCTCTGCCTCTTTCCCCTCCTACCCCATAGTCGTTCTCATGCTCCAACCACGATCCCCACCGGACCCGAAAACTCTCGTCGTCGTGGCTCATCGCCGGCCCGGCCAGGGATCACCAAGCTCTCCTCTGAGCAGGTGGACATGTTCCTGGCATCGCGAGGAACCCAAATCTAGGCGCAACCCCGCTTGCTTCGCACCGCAGCGCCGTGCCGTTTTTTCCCGAACTCCGGCTGACGTGAATGTCCTCGCCACCGTCGTTTCGGGCCATCCCAGAGCCAGCCACCACTCGAAGCGCACGAGCGCCAGGAACACTCCGGTGCCAGCTGATACGTCTCCAACGTATCTATAATTTCTACTTGTTCCATGCTATTATATTATCATTCTTGGATGTTTTACAATCATTTTATTACAACTTTATATCATTTTTGGGACTAACCTATTGACATAGTGACGAAGTGCCAGTTGCTGTTTTGCTTGTTTTTTACTTCGCAGAAAATCAATACCAAATGGAGTCCAATCGCGACGAAACTTTTTGGAGATTTTGTCTAGACCAGGAGACACCCAGTGGGCCAAACAACTGCCGGAGAGGTGGGCTGTGGAGAGCACAACCCACCAGGGCGCGCCAGGGGGGCCCCAGCGCGCCCTGATGGGTTGTGCCCTCCTCGTCCCCCTTCCGCGCCGCCTCTGATGCCTATAAATTCTCAAATATTCGGAAAACCCTAGGGGAGTCGACAAAACACAATTCTAGCCGCCGCAAGTTCCAGAACCGCGAGATCCAATCTAAACACCATCACGGAGGGGTTCATCTTCCTCATAGGTGCTTCTCCGATGATGCGTGAGTAGTCCACCATAGACCTACGGGTTCATAGGCAGTATCTAGATGGCTTCTTCTCTCTGTCTTATGATTCTCAATACAATGGTCTCTTGGAGATCTATTTGATGTAAACTTTTGCGGTGTGTTTGTTGGGATCCGATGATTTTTGAGTTCATGATCAGTTTCTATCCATGGATATTATTTGAGTCTTCTTTGATCTCTTATATGCATGATTGCTTATAGCATCATATTTCTTCTTCGAATCTTTGGTTTAGTTAGGCTGACTAGATCGATTTTTCTTGCCATGGGAAGAGGTGCTTTGTGATGGGTTTGATCTTGCGGTGTTCTTTCCCAGTGACAGAAGGGGCAGCAAGACACGCATGTATCGTTGCTATTAAGGATAACAAGATGGGGTCTATTCCTACATGAATAGATCTTGTCTACATCATGTCATCGTTCTTATTGCATTCTCTATTTTTCCATGAACTTAATACACTAGATGCATGCTGGATAGCGGTCGATGTGTGGAGTAATAGAGGTAGATGCAGGCAGGAGTCCGTCTATCTATCTTGGACGTGATGCCTATATAATGATCATCGCCTTGGATATCGTCATGACTATTAGATTTTCTATCAATTGCCCAACAGTAATTTGTTCACCCACCGTGCGCTATATTCATGACAGAAGCCACTAGTGAACCCTACGGTCCCCGAGTCTACTTTTCCATCATATTGCTTTCCGATCTATCTTTTTGCAATCTTTGTTTTCAGATCTACAAAACCAAAAACTCAAAAACATATTGCTGCATATTTACTCTTTTTATTTGTGTTCTTGAGAGATCTATCTCTCCTATCTATCACTACCTAATCTATCTTATTACCGTAGAGAGATTGACAACCTCTCTTTCGCGTCGGGTTGCAAGTATTTGTTGTTTGTGTGCAGGTGCTGCTTATTGGGTGGTGGTGATCCTCCTACTGGTTCGATAACCTTGGTTTCATAACTAAGGGAAATACTTACCATCGCTGTGTTGCATCATCCCTTCCTCTTTGGGGAAATACCGACGCAGTCTCAAGCCACGTCACCAGCTGCGCATCCAGAGGTGCTCTGTAGCACCGTGCCGAGCATCTCCGGCAGGACTCCGCCATGGATCTTGGTCGCTGGCGACTAACCCCGATGATGCTGATGTGGCCCAGACATTAGGACCTAATCGCCATAATAATTAACCCCGGTTTAACTTATTTAGCCCACTGTTAACTAGTGAGACATTGACATACGGGTCCCACCGGTCAGGTTTGACCTGGACCGGGTCAGTTGACATGCTGATGTCACCATGACGCACTAATGAGGTAATAAACAATTCCTGGAATATTTCTAATTCTAAAGTAATCTGGAAATTTTAGAAAATACCTAAAACTTCTAAAAATCATAGAAAATAATCGATAAGTCAGATGAGAATAATTTTTATATGAAAAATGATCAGAAAAATCCAATGAATCTGTTTAAGCCATGATCATGCATGTTTGAACAAGCTAACATCACCAACTAGGAAATTTTCTGATTAGGGCAAATTTGATAATTAGTTTTGGATTGGAATTTGATATATAAATGAATTCCACTTCAATTAATATAACTAAATATTGCACTAGGTCAATTCAGTACCTTAACATGTCATATCATACATCTTGTTTGTTGCATCGCATTGATTGTGGTCCTTCTTCTTGTTTGTCGGTGTTGTTCCTTCTCGGGAGACGATGGTTCCAATGTTATGATCGTTGACATTGATGAAGAGAAGTACTATCTTCAGAACTGTTAGGCAAGCAACCCGCCTTGAGCATGCTGATATAAACCCATTCCCTCGCTCCTACTCTCTTTTACTGCATTAGAACAATAACGATTCAATGGTTACATGTTCCCAGTAGTTGAACCCATTCCTTTGCATGACTTGTCTTTGTCACAGTAAATAGTTGAAACCACTTAGCATGAGTAGCAACTGCTTGAGCTTTGTTGTGCTTACTCATTCATGCTTGCTTACCGTGCCTGCTATGCTTAGAGTCGTGTCGGGTCTGATCCATCTGGGCGATGAATCGAAATGGAAGTGTTCATGACCTACTGTGTGAGAGCTAAGTGTGTGAATCCAATTTGGTAAAGGTAGCGATGAGAGGCCATGTAGGAGTACATGGCGGGTTGTCTCATTGGGACCATCCTTAAGAACTGAATTCTGTGTATGTTATCCAAGACAAGATACTACCACACATTGGGATCCTTAATTGACCCTCTCGGCTTATTAATCGCATTGATCTCTGTCCAGGAGTTGCAACTAGTTTCTGGTGTCTGTAGGAAAAGTGCTGGTGGTCATGTTTAGCGTTGCCCGAAGGGGTGGGCTTTGACGCGGCAGATGCACAGTGGCACGGTGTACCAAGTGGCACCCGAATGGTGGGCTTGTGGAACCCCGCGCACATCGTTTGGGGTCATAAAGGAAACTTCAGCCGGACTTCCTTGTGGGGTCAGTCTGAAATAGGCAATTAACCTGGACTAGAGTCTTGCGTGGGTAACGGTCGTGGCGGACTCCCTCACTGGGCTTCCGCTTGAAGGTTGTCGAGATGCATGACGTGCATATGGCGATAATTGGCGAGAGCGTGTGTGTGAAGAAGTATACCCCTGCAGGGTAAATGATTTGTTCGAATAGCCGCGTCCTGGGATATGGACTACTTGGAAATCTTATGTGGTTCACAGACAACTTAAACTAGATACTCTAAAATGCACAAGATAAGTGTGAGTGCTATGGATGGCCCTCTCGTAGGAAGACGTTAGTGGATCCATGGTGGTGTATTGATGTGATGAATATGTGGATCGTGTGCGCTCCTTACCTCAAAGAAAGTACTCGTAGTCGTAGTACAGGTTAGCCAAGAGTCAAAGCTGGCTTGCTGCAATAAAGTCCACAACCCCCTTTTATTGACAATGATGCATATGTAGATAGTTCTGATGTAATTCTTGTTGAGTACCTTTGTACTCACGATTTCTTAATTTATGTTTTTGCAGAGGAGACATCAGTCTCATTGGTGATTCTTACGACATGAAGTTCGATGTTGACCGGATTAGCTTGGGAATCCAAGACATAGATCTGGCTCCTTTGGTAGGGTCGTTGTAGATTTTCAGGCTCCTCCAGCCACTTTTAGTAGATGTCTATACGCAGACATGTTATGCTTCCGCTTGTTGCTTGTATGACTTTGAGTGTTGGGTCATGTGACCCCTGTTTGTAATATCACACTATGTTGGCTCTTATGAGTCTTTAATAAATAATTGAGTCATAGAGTTATGTTGTGATGCCATGTTGTATCTACGCATATCGTGCATATTACCTGTGTGTTTGAAATGCATTGGTATGTCTGGGATTCGACACCTAGTTGTGTGCCTTTAGTAGCCCTCTTTACAGGGAAATGCCTCTTTGTGCTTCGACTGAGCCATGGTAGCTTGCTACTGCTCCGGACACATTGATTGACCGACATGTATCCTTCTTTCTTGTTGTGTCTGTCCCTGCGGGGAAATGTCTCACGGTGTAATGGAGTCCATGTAGCATGCTGATACGTCTCCATCGTATCTATAATTTTTGATTGTTTCATGCCAATATTATACAACTTTCACATATTTTTGGCAACATTTTATATGATTTATTGGACTAACATATTGATCCAGTGCCCAGTGCCAGTTCCTGTTTGTTGCATGTTTTTTGTTTCGCAGAATATCCATATCAAACGAAGTCCAAACGCGATAAAAGTTTACGGAGAATTATTTTGGAATATTTTTTATTTTTGGGAGGTGGAATCAACGCAAAAGGAGGCCCACGGCCACCACAAGACACCAGGGCGTGCCCAAGGGCCCAGGCGCGTGGTGATGGGTTGTGGTCACCTCGTAAGTCGGTTGGAGCTCTACTTCGAGCGCAACGAAGCTTATATCCAGAAAAAATCGTGTTAAAATCTCAGCGCAATCAGAGTTACGGATCTCCGGGAATATAAGAAACGGTTTTCGGCCAGAAAACAGGAACACGAAACAGAAAAGAACAGAGAGAGAGATACAATCTAGGAGGGGCTCCTGCCCCTCCGCCGCCATGGAGGCCATGGACTAGAGGGGGAACTCTCCTCCCATCTAGGCGGGAGGCCAAGGAAAAATAAGAAGGAGGGGGGCTCTCTCTCCCCCTCTCTCCGGATGGCGCCGGAACGCCGCCGGGGCAATCATCGTGACGGCGGTCTATACGAACAACTTCGCCGCCGTCAACACCAACTCTCTCCCCCTCTATGCAGCAGTGTAACACCTCTCTTCCCCGCTATAATCTCTACTTAAACATGGTGCTCAACTCCTTATATTATTTCCCAATGATATTTGGCTATCCTATGATGTTTGAGTAGATCCGTTTTGTCCTATGGGCTAATTGATTATCGTGGTTGGTATGAGTGTATATTTTATTATGGTGCTGTCCTATGGTGCTCTCCGTCTCATGCAAATGTGGGGGATCCACGCTATAGGGTGTTGCAATGTGTTCATGATTTGCCTATGGTGGGTGGCGTGGCCTGGCTTGCGTCATACTTGACCTCCCAAGGCCGAGTATTGCATAGAGATCTCCGCCACTCAGGAGGGGGCCTGGGGAGGCCTCCTCCTTCCGGGAGCCTTGACATTGTCCTCCTCGCGAGGGTGGGACTCTCGCGAGGGCCTTGTTCTTGAGCGATCCTGCACCGGGCCGTACCAGGCCGTCGAAGTGGGCCACGCCCTGGGTCGCAGGCAGGCAGTTCTGGGTACCCCCGTTCCCAGGACACCGACAGTGCCGCTTCGGGCACTGGCGTATTCCGCTAGTATGTCTTCGACATGGCCCGCAGCGCTGCTATGTGCCTGGGCCGGCTCGGCACTATCCGTTTCGGCCCCCAGTGAATAGTGTTGTTTTTCTTTTTCTTTTTCCAGAAACTTCCAAAACGTCCACAAAAATAAATGTATGTCCAAATGGCAAGATTCCAACTCCTAAATTTTCCTAAACATCCAAAGTATTTAATGGAGAAATTTTCATATTTTTCTATCACAAGTTTTTGTTCTGTTCAAATTCAAATTTGAATTTGAACCTCCCAAAGGCCCCTCTTGAAAATCCCTAGAGCATTTATCATAGCTTCAAATTTGATGATTCAAATTTCCAGAGACTCCAAAAATCATGCCCTATTTATCTAGGCATGTTTAACATTTTTCCCATGCATTATTTCTGTTAGGCCAAATAAATAACTCCCTTTTTCCATTATTCCATATTAGAAAACACCTAGGATATTCATCCCAACTCCAAATCTAGTGAGACCAATTTGTAAATGTTTCTAAAATCATGCCCTACTTGATGAATGCCTCCACTCTTTTTTATAAAAATATTTTCTATGAACTTTTTATAGGGTCACCATTTCCTTCATTCCCATCCTATTAGCCTTTCCAAAAATCCCTATTGATGCAGCTCAAGTAGATCCTCTTTAGGTATTTTGCTTGAGACCAGAGGTGTCCGAGAAAAATAAAATTCCTATTTATAGAGCACCTTCATTTTCTTTGCTTGTTGTGTTGCTTATTATGGTTGTTTCCGGTGGTAGTTGACGAAGTAGAAGGAGTGCTTGGAGTTGGACCAGAAGCTTGTGAAGACCACGAAGACTTTGCTGAGCTAGGCAAGCAGCCCTTTGACCATGTTGATGAAACCCTTTTATATGCATGTCATATAGCACTTTATTTTGTTGCATCAAAAGCATGATGATGTGGTGACAACCTTGCTGGGTTAGTCTCCGATGCATTCCTCCTTGATACTTGCATTGTGCATGACCCTACCTTCCTATGAGGGTTATGCGGGTGGGAAGTAGATATGATGCTATGTAGTTGCTATGCAAGTGGGACGGGGATATGCACTGAGATGGAAAACAAATGTTTACCAAAGACCTTTTTGAAAACCCCATCGGGTGCCACTAATGCCCGAGGGAGATTATGTTGAGCTAGGTAACCACTTGTTAAAGAAGTGGTGTACCGAGGCAAGTGTGTGTGTTGTTTTCAAAAAGGGATTGGTTTAAGTTGCGACTGTTACTCCAACCTTACATGTACAACCACTCTACCCTATATGGGAAGGGGCTTTGTTGACTACTTTGGTTGATGCTAGCAGAGAGCCCATTACTAGTGGCGGGAGTGACGTGGTCACTCTCGATACGGGGTCATGCCAGAAAGGACGATCATGGGCTGTTTTCACAGACACCGGGCACACCATTGGTCCTCTCATGGATGGTACTCGTGATGTACACCATGCGGGCTGGGTACCAACAAGTGGACTCTTTGTTAGTGTCGTCAGGGGAAAGACATTGTTTGGGTGCTTACCTCGGGTATGTAATATACCGCGAGTCGTGGCTTGACACAGAAGTTCCCCGAGTCTTGTGGGTAAAGTGTGCAACCTCTGCAGAGTGTAAAACTATTTGAATAGATGTGTCCACGGTCAAGGACAGTTGGATGACCGCTCTTGGGCTACGTCCAGATGTTTTCACAAAAATTTGGTGTGTGTGTGTGTGTGTGTGTGTGTGTGTGTGTGTGTGTGTGTGTGTGTGTGCGTGTGTGTGTGTGTGACAAAGAGATACTTGAGCTAAGTCAGACGACTTGACGTGATGATTGAACATGAGACGTTCAGCCTCTATTCATATTGATATATGTAACATGTTCATATGGTTACTCGGAACCTCATGATGCATGCTTTTACATGTTGATAGGACATACCATTGCACTCAAATTAGCTTTCCGTAAAATTCCCTACTAGTGCTATATCATGCTTTGTTGTACCTTGTTCCAAACATGGGTTGCTTGCGAGTACATTCAAAGTGCTCATTGGCTTGCCACTGGTTATTTTATTGGCCAGGCATGAAAGAACAGGATACGACGAAGAGTACCTTGGTGACGAACATGCGACCTAGGATGCTTCCAAGTCAGAATGCATGTAGGGTTAAGGCAGATGGCATTGGTCCACGCTATCGTTGAAGATTTCCGTTGTGGGTTTATGGAGACTTGGCCATAAAGGTTTTATCTTAATAAAATGGTATGTACTGGTTGTAAGACTTTTTATTCAGTCTCTATGTGTTCAGTGAGCATTGATCTCTGGGATCACTGTACACGTGCATTCGGTGATCGCGACTTATGAGTCGGGGTCCCCACACCATCTTTCACCGGCAACGTTTGAACGGAATAATGGGCTTGGGGAGCTAAATGTGGTTCACGCGCCGACGATGGACTGTAGCCGACTAAGCCACCGGCGTAAGCTTTATCTGAGGATTGGGCCAAGATATTTTATACTGCATCATACACGATTCATGATCTTGAACTGTTTGTGATGTACTTGATTTTCGTATTGTTTATAAACAAAAAATGATGTTACATCAGCAAAGGAAGGTGTTTGGATTGCAATAACATTTATCTACAGCGAACATGCAACTACAGGAGTATGGTGCTAAAATATGGAATTATTCATGGTTCATTTTTCCTTTTATACATTAATTGAATTTTCTAGGCAATTAATAAGCATAATTCAAATTTGAACTACAATCACAAGGTCCGGTGCACCAAAATTGATCGAAAATTCATATATGTGTCCCTGGCTGCATGTTTATGTCCCATGCAAGAAGTGGGAATGAATTTTAAACATCTCGGCTTCGTGGCTCGGCCATACACATCGAGAATCTAGGTTTTTAAATTCCAGTCAATCCAAATCTCATCAGAAATTCATGAAACTTGGCATGGTGTCATGGCATGGCACATATGTGTCGTGGTAAAAAAATCCAATTTGGGACAAGTTTTGGCACAAGCCTCTTACAAACCAGAGCGTCTCACAAGAAGCTATGTGGTTCCAATAGGGAACGTGTGTCACCTTTTGTGGGCGAAACGACATCCGCTTCCTCAGCTCCCCTTGGCCTTTTTTTCTAGAGGCGGCATAGACCAATAGGAGTGTCATGCTAAAATACGGAGTTATTTAGGGTTCGTTTGGTCTTTTTTATACATTAATTGAGTTTTCTAGGCACTTAATGAGCACAATTCAAATTTGAACTACAATAACAAGGTTTGATGCACCAAAATGGATAGAAAAATCATAAACGTGTCCTTGGCTGCATGTTTAGGTCCCATGCAAGAAATGAGAATGAATTTCAAACATCTCGGCTTCGTGGCTCGGCCATAGACATCGATAATCTAGGTTTTTAAATTCCAGTTAATCTAAATCTCATCAGAAATCCATGAAACTTTGCATGGTGTCATGTCATGGCACATATGTGTCGTGATAAAAAAATCCAGTTTGGGACAAGTTTTGGCACAAGCCTCTTACAAATTGGAGCTTCTCACAAGAAGCTACGTGATTCCGATAAGGAACGTGTGTCACCTTTTGTGGGTGAAACGACATCCACTTCCTCTTCTCCGTTGGCCTTTTTCTAGATGCGAAATAGACCAATAGGAGTCTCGTGCTAAAATACAAAGTTATCCAGGGTTTGTTTGGCTTTTTTCATACATTAACTGAGTGTCCAAGCATTTAATGAGAATAATTCAAATTGGAACTATAATCACAAGGTCTGGTGCACCAGAATGGATCGAAAAATCATATACATGTCCCTGGCTACATGTTTAGGTCTCATGCAAGAGATGAGAATGATTTTCAAACATCTAGGCTTCGTGGCTCAGCCATAGACATTGATAACCTAGGTTTTTAAATTCCAGTAAATCCAAATCTCGTCAGAAATTCATGAAACTTGGCATGGTGTCATGGCATGGCACATATGTGCCGTTGTAAAAAAATTATCCAATTTTGGACAAGTTTCGGCCCAAGCCTCTTACAAATCGGAGCTTCTTGCAAGAAGCTAGGTGGTTCCGATAGGGAACGTGTGTCACCTTTTGTGGACGAAACGACATCCGCTTCCTCTTCTCCATTTGGCCTTTTTTTAGAGGCGACATAGACCAATAGGAGTGTCGTGCTAAAATACGGTGTTATTTAGGGTTCATTTTGCCTTTTATATATGAATTGAGTTTTCAAGGCACTTAATGAGCACGATTCAAATTTGAACTACAATCACAAGGTCTGATGCACCAAAATGGATAGAAAAATCATATACGTGTCCCTGGCTGCATGTTTAGGTCTCATGCTTGAAATGGAAATGAATTTCAAACATCTCGGCTTCGTGGCTCGGCCATAGACATCGAGAATCTAGGTTTTTAAATTCCAGTAAAATGAAATCTCGTCAGAAATTCATGAAACTTGGCATGGTGTCATGGCATGGCACATATGTGTCGTGGTAGGAAAATATCCAATTTGGGACAAGTTTTAGCACAAGCCTCTTACAAACCGGAGCGTCTCATAAGAAGCTACGTGGTTCCGATAAGGAACGTGTGTCACCATTTGTGGGCGAAACAACATCCGCTTCCTCTTCTCCCCTTGGCCTTTTTTCTAGAGGCAAAATAGACCAATAGGAGTCTCGTGCTAAATACGGATTTATCCAGGGTTCGTTTGGCCTTTTTCATACATTAACTGAGTGTCCATGCATTTAATGAGAATAATTCAAATTTGAACTACAATCACAAGGTCCGGTGCACCAGAATGGATCGAAAAATCATGTACGTGTCCCTGGCTACATGTTTAGGTCTCATGCAAGAGATGAGAATGAATTTCAAACATCTCGACTTCGTCGCTCGACCATAGACATTGATAACCTAGGTTTTTAAATTCCAGTAAATCCAAATCTCGTCAGAAATTCATGAAACTTGGCGTGGTGTCATGGTATGGCACATATGTTCCGTGGTAAAAAAATATCCAAATTTGGACAAGTTTGGCACAAGCCTCTTACAAACCGGAGCTTCTTGCAAGAAGGTAGGTGGTTCCGATAGGGAACCCATGTCACCTTTTATGGATAAAACGACATCCGCTTCCTCTTCTCCCCTTGGCCTTTTCTCTAGAGGCGACATAGACCGATAGGAGTTTCGTGCTCAATTACGGTGTTATTTAGGGTTCATTTGGCATTTTTATATATTAGAGTTTTCTAGGCACTTAATGAACACGATTCAAATTTGAACTACAATCACAAGGTCCGATGCACCAAAATGGATAGAAAAATCATATATGTGTCCATGGCTGCATGTTTAGGTCTCATGCAAGAAATGGAAATGAATTTCAAACATCTCGGCTTCGTGGCTCGGCCATAGACATCGAGAATCTAGGTTTTTAACTTCCAGTAAAACCAAATCTCGTCAGAAATTCATGAAACTTAGCATGGTGTCATGGCATGGCACATATGTGTCATGGTAGGAAATTATACAATTTGGGACAAGTTTTAGCACAAGCCTCTTACAAACCAGAGCATCTCACAAGAAGCTACGTGGTTTCGATAAGGAACGTGTGTCACCTTTTGTGGGCGAAACGACATCCGCTTCCTCTTCTCTCCTTGGCCTTTTTTCTAGAGGTGACATAGACCAATAGGAGCGTTGTTTGGCCTTTTTATACATTAATTGAGTTTTCCAAGCATTTAATGAACGTAGTTCAAATTTGAACTACAATCACAAGGTCCGATGGACCAAAATGGATCGAAAAATCATATACGTGTCCCTGGCTCCATGTTTAGGTCCCATGCAAGAAATTATAATGAATTTCAAACATCTCGGCTTCGTGGCTCAGCCATAAACATCGCTAATCTAGGTTTTTAAATTCCAGTAAATCCAAATATCGTCATAAATTCCTGAAACTTGGCATGGTGTCATGGCATGGCACATATGTGTGGTGGTAAAAAAATTATCCAATTTGGGACAAGTTTTGGCATAAGCCTCTTACAAACCAGAGCTTCTCACAAGAAGCTATGTGGTTCTGATAGGGAACATGTGTCACCTTTTGTGGGCGAAACGACATCCGCTTCCTCTTCTACCCTCGGACTTTTTTTCTAGACGCGACATAGACCAATAGGAATGTCGTGCTAAAGTACAGAGTTATTCAGGGTTCGTTTGGCCTTTTTATACATTAATTGAGTTTTCCAGGCATTTGATGAGCATAATTCAAATTTGAACTACAATCAAAAGGTCTGATGCACCAAAATGGATCGAAAGATCATATATGTGTCCCTGGCTGCATGTTTAGGTCCCATGCAAGAAATGGGAATGAATTTCAAACGTCTTTTCTTCATAGCTCGGCCATAGACATCTACAATCGAGGTTTACAAATACCAGTAAATCGGAATCTCGCTAGGAATTCATGAAACTTGGCATGGTGTCATGGCATGGCACATAAAGGCATTGCGAGATTTTGTTTTCCAAATTGAGACCCATTTCTGATTGTTTCTCCTACAAACAACATTGAGAATATTGGTTTAAATTACCGTAAATCCAAAACACACATAAAATTCATGAAATTGGGCAAGGTGTCATGATGTAGCACAAATATGTTGTGGTATTTTTGTGTCCATGTTGAGAGAAAACGCAAATATGTTGTGGTATATTTCGTGTCCATTTTCATGGTATTTTTGGTATTGTTAACACATTGTGGGCGTTCTACTGACCATTTAGGTGCTGGCACTCGTCGCGTCTTTATTAGCTAGGATGTTCCTTTCGGACAACTGTTTGAGTAGACGGGAGGTGTGCGAACATTACCCTACGCAGGCTCACCAGGAAGCGAGCCCTTTGACCCCATCGCCAACGTTTCACACTGAACACCCGTGTGCGGAACAAGAGCTATGGTTCCTTCGCCACTAGGCCAAGTGAAAATTTGGCACGAAGGATTGGTGGATCGCGTCATCGCAAACTATTCAGTCTGATGACTCGTGTCCTTAGTACAGACAATTTGGTAAGATTTGCATCTGTCATATTAGGTAAATTGCCATTTCTCAAATTGGAAACATTGGCATTTGTCAATGCATTAACATTGGCATTTGTCAACATTATAACACTGACATTTGTCAAACTTTGCAGGAACAAAATCACTAGTACGGTGTAATTTTGCAACAGAAATTCAGTAAACATAGATTTCATTCATAGATTAAGCAGTCGTTCTTTATACAAAACAGTTCAACTCGACAGCTGAACCGAACAAACTTCTCCCCTGTTATTGCCAACCACGTACTGAAATAGCTACTTCAACTATATATACTAGCTAATTTAATGTACGCGGTATAGTTCAACCTTATCTATAGTTAGATGAACTGAACAAAATAGCACATAAATACTATGGAGGAGGAGCTTTGTACTACTTCCAGCAGCCTCTCTCCTCTGCCAAGCACGCTCAGTAAGAGCCAGAGGAGGAGGATCCTACCAACGAGCTGGAGGAGTCGAATCCATTGCCTTCCACCGCTGCCCTTCGCCGCTCCTGATGCGCCTCATCAAAGCGGCGGGACTCGGCATAGATCCCCGTATTCTGCGCCATGGCTGCGGCCACGTCGGCAGTGAGCTTCATTACATGCGTGACCTGGCGCTCCTCCTCCTCATCTAGGAAGTTGATGTAGAGTGCAAGGTCGCTAACGCGGAAGCTGGGCGGCTGGACTTTGGCGGCCTCCTCCTCCCGTCTTCGAGTCGCGGTGGCGGAGCGGGTGATGACCCCGGCGGCTGAAGGCAGGGTGGCGGCCAAGGCGGAAGATGGTGTGGTGGCAGCCAAGGCTGTCGGCTGGTGGGGTGGCAGCAACGGCGGCTGGCGATGGGGTGGCGGCCACGGCGGCCGCCGGCAGTACCTGCCTTCAGGCAACGGTGGCGGAGCATGTGGTGGGTGTCGTGCGCATAGCCAACAGGGTCGCCACGCGCACTACACGCTTCGGCGAACTGCGCCATCGACGAGGTGCAGCCTCCCAGCTGGAGCTGTCGGCTGGAGGATTGGCTGACCGACGATGACAGACCGATGCCATTGGCCATTGGGGGATAAGAAAACTAGAGAAGCTATAGGGAGGGAGGGGATGGATGCGATGTGGAGTCTCCGGCTTTGAGGGTTTATAAAGCAGGCTAGCAAGCATTGGGGGTTTGGGGGATTTCGCCGAGCCAGGAGGGAACCTGCAAGGCTGCATGCGGGAACGTGCGCGGTTGTGTGGGAACTAGCTCACCGACGCCTTTTTGAGTCGACGCTTGGCCAAATGAAATGTTTGTTCGGTGCTGAAGCGTGCACTGCAATCCTCGGGCGGGAACACGGTGACAAGACGTGACGGAGGAGGAAGAAATGATGAGTACAGAAACAATTAATAATAAAAAAATGTTTGTGTTTTATTACATAGCAAACACTAGTTCTCTAAGCATCGTCGTGAGCTGCTCAATAATGAGGTTGATCTCAGTTTAGGCGGCAGCGACGCACTCTGCCAGCGTCCATCCACACGTGAACGGTCACGTACGTTTGGAGCGCCATATGCATGTTGTTGCGCCGCACCCGGTGCCACCATGCAGTTACATGCGCCATGATGCAGTTAAGCGCTGCAAAAACTGTCGTGCGGACGTGCCAAAACTACAGGATGTTCCGGTGCCCACCGACTTATTCCCGCGGCCATTTACCTTCATCTCTTCTACCTTCCGATCGCGCCACACAACACAAGAAGCACACCCACGATGACCAATACAGAGAGTATGCACTCCTCATCTCCTCAACCTTCCTGCGCAGATCCAATGGCGGTGATCCCAACGGCTACCAGAGTCGAGCGGCAGTTCACCATTGTTCTTAAAGTGGACACCCACATCAGGAACACGGACCTCTTGGTGGTGTACACCAACGACCCGATCGCGGTGGAGAACTCCATCGACACTATTGAGCAGCTTCTTTTTGATGATGACAAGTACAAAGTGGTCGGCTTCGACCTCGAGTACAGCGGCGGTCGTGCCGGGTATGATCAAAAGGTTGACGTTGCCCAGTTATGCATGTGCCATCACGTCCTCGTCTACCACTACTGCCTGGCAACAAGGCCTTGCGAGCGTTTTGCCAGGTTTGTCAACAGCCCTGACTACAGGTTCGCAATGGTGGACACCACCAACGATCTAAAGGTGCTCAAGACTTTGGGCTTGGCCTGCCAGAAGCTTGTCGACATCCAAGGGCAGTACATGGTCTGGGGCAGCAATAAGAAGAGGAACTCCCTGGTTGACCTTGCCAAGGCCATCATCGACCCCTATTACGGAGACATGAAGGCTGAGTCTGACAAGGACAAGCCTCTCTTGCACAAGGCATGGGTGAACAAACTGGATGAAGAACATGTCAAGTACGCGGCCAAGGACGCGTACACAAGCTACGAGATGTACAGGAGGATCGTTGACATGAGTAAGTGCCTCCTTCCTGCAGACGGCGAGGGATATCCACAAGCAGAGCAGTGGTGGCAACCGTCATCACAAGAAGTACATGTTTTCATGATCGTCTACTTCTTGTAATTTTTTATTGAGCAATGTACATGTGTTGTGTAGTCACTTATGTAATTGGATGTTCAATTTGGTTATGCAACTATGTTGTTGTTCTGTAGACATAGCATATATAGATGTTGCACAAACATAGCAAATCACATCTCACACGCTTAAACTAAGGAACACGTCGGTGATGATTTCATCAATCGCTGACAATTGTTTACAAGCAACCATTTGCCCACAACACACACAGCTTGTCAGGAGGAATCGTCTTTGTTATTATCTGTATTCCCACACGAATCTAATTACTGACCTGTTTGTCGGGTATCACACAGACCTTCTTACACTAGATCATTTGTGTTCTGCTGGATCAGCGCAAATAGTTTATCCGACTGAACTGTATTCCGTACATCGCACACATCTGTATTTGGTAACCGTTTATTTTGGTTAATCACAAAAAGTTCATGAGTACCAACTGTATGCCACGTATCGCACACATCTGTATTTGGTTAACCATTTGCTTTATGTTGGTTCATTGCAAACAGTTCGTTTGGATCAACTATTTGTCGTGTATCGCACACGCACCTCTTTTCTGAATCGTATTTGATGGACCCGCCATCACACACAGTTCGTGTTATTGGCAAGAGAGCTAGAACTATACCATTTGTGATTCATGCATCGCTAATAGTTTGGTCGAAGTATCTCAGATTGATGTGTCATCTTTGGACCTTCCTGCAGTAGTGAAGCAAAAATCCTATAGGGATTCCTAGTTGAAAATCAACTACAATGCACGAAAATAGGTTATGGTCAAAGGTTCCACTTGCCTGTATTGACGATTCTTCAACTTCATGATCCTCGATCAACGCACTTCGCTCTTTGTAACAATCTACCGTAAGTAAAGAGCATTCATGAACAACCATACAATCAATCAAAAAACGCTCAGTGAGGTGCATTGTGTCTGTGTCATTGTGTTGTGTGATCAAGTGTCAAGGCTTAACTCGTAAGAGTTTGGTTGACAACATAGTGGTTGTCTTTGGAACACATGTGGCATAAGGGTTCACATGCAAGTTTCAACTATGGTTCATCACATAAGGAGTATGTGATGTCAAACATGGTTGTCTGATCCACACAATGGATCATGGCAACAGAGTCATCATATATGAATCTTGGGTAGCCAAGTTCATGCTCAAGTTTGAATGACAATTCAAACCTGTTTACCATTCATGAGCTTGAATACACTAAGGTCTGAAAATACTAACTTGGTCTTCCTTTCGATCCTAATTGGTTTGAACTAGGCTTCAACTCACTTGCTTTCATTTGAAAGGGTTTGCAATTCAATTTGAGTTGAGTTAGGGTTCAGCCTATTTGAATTCCAATTGAATTGAGTTTACAATTTGATTTGGTTTCACAAGTTCAAATTGCGTTATGAACTTTCAAAAAATATTTAAGTTGGATTTCCTAGATCATTTTATCTGCCAACCTAAAGTCATTCACAAACCAACAACTACTTAGGTTCTTCAACTGAGTTGGTTGTAACCTATTGTATTTGTTTTATTTGATTTGGTTTAACTAAAGTGTAACGACCCGACCCAAAACAGTCAAGTCTCTGTGCTTTATGTGCCATCCCTGGATCAATATGCTGGCACACATAGTACTTCGATGAAATACCATAACATCACATGTAAAAATAAATACCGTAGATCCAGAGTATAGCTTATATCACAGCGGAAACAAAGCAATAGGGGTGTGGAGTCCCATCAACACCAACGGCAAGTTGGGTGTAGATTGTAACCCTATAATGTAACTCTTGCTCGTCGTAGAAATCCTGCAACATAAGACGTTGCAGCCGTGTTGCCAATACTAAACAATTATCGAAAGTCTCATGGTGGTTAACCAATTAATGGTTTCTCCTACAGGAAAATGGTCTGGGTTGAATCTCACCATATAACCTACGATTGGCAATGGTTGCTTGTACATGGTTTCATTGTTCTGCCATTCTAAGGTTTATGGCTTGTCGTACCGGCACTCTTCTAAGTTTTTTTTAAGGCTCTCTGATTTTCCATCAACATATGATAGTTCATGATACAAGTCTCCGGTATGGGGACCAATCCATCCCATACTTGAATCATTACTACATACATAGACAGTGAATCACGTATTCTAACACTTGGGCATCCTCACAAGCATTGTAGAATATCTCTTGTCTACGAACGAAATTCGGATAAATCCATTGACTCTGCAAGCTCAGCAAAACATCTATCGTTTCTTCACAACTCTTGGGTGTTCGTATCCTCCTAAGAAACGTCTGCTGATCCAATCACAGCTTCTTCCAAGTTTTCTTCCTTCATCAAGGTAGTGCTTGATCCTTATTAATTCGGGGCCTGTGGGTATGGGCCCAGTTCATCACTTGTATAGCTTTAACTCATCGGTGGAGTTACTATTGTTCCATATTCCAACATTACACCTCTTTTAAATCCGATAGTATTTCATTCATTCATAACCTTGGGGTAATCAAAAATAATTCACACACTTATTCTTGTCCAGACTCCACTCGGTGGAATACATTTTCTTTTCCATTGGTTTGTTTACCAATAAAAGGTACCAGTTCATCCATAAATCATATTCATTTCATATCCAATCCTTTAGTACCTCCTTAATCACGTCTCAAAACTCCAAATTCAAAATTACTTTATCACAAATGCTGCCATCCACATAGTTTGATATGGTCCAGCATTACTTTCATCTGTATTCATTTGTCCAAACTCCTTGACCAGAATGGTACATTCTTTTTTGCTTGGTTCATGTGGTTTTACCGATTACTGCCGCACTTAAAATGAAATGTACAAACGCATGCATAGACCATATTTTTCTCATATCCTCAAAAATGGTCAGAGATCTCTGTTTATAGAGTAACAACTCATACAATTTAACATAGGAAATCATGACACGTTAATTTTTATTGATTCATGCACTCATTACAATCTCGAAGACTTCCATTACATAATTCAACTCCATGACCTCATGAAATTAAGAGTGCTTATTGTTTCAAATATCCAAAACTCAACTACTCATATTTAGCCTTCTTCTCCGGGCAGGTATAGGAGTAGTGACCTGCCTTATTGCACGGATGACATGTGATGTGGGTCAGATCCTTCCGTGCAGAAAACCACGAAGTCTTCCTCTTATTCTTGGGTAGGGCTCCTTTCCTGATGTTTGGCTCATACTTCTTGCAATAACAATGGGGTCTCTCTAGGTTGTAATGCAAACATCTGATGCCTCCACTTACTTGGCCATTCTTCTTGTCCAAGTTGATCATTTCTTCTATCTCCTGAGGATCATATTGCACTTCTGCTGTTGGGAAGTCCCCCAGATACTCTTTCGGACAATTCTGGGAGATATGTCCTTCTTCTCCACATGAATAACATGACTTGGTGTAGTCCTCCATTGAGGTATCTCCAAGTGGGTCTAGTACATCATCCATCATCATTGGTACTTGCATACATTTACTGAGATCTTCCTTTATCACAGCTTCTTCTAGATTTTCCCTGAGGGCTTCTTTCATTGCTTCTTTCTGCTGCTTGAAGACTTCTTGTACCTTGGTGTAAATTTGGCATTGAGCCAGGTAATGAGTAGTTCCTTCACACACAAAAATTTTCACCTGCCCAATCGGGCATTCCTCAGCTAGGTGATTTTCGTCACAATGAGGGCATCCCTCCTTATGTTCTTCCTGGGTGTGTCCTATCTCTCCACAGATCTTGCATGCACAAAGTTTCTTCATATTATTGCAACGGGGCTTATGGGTGTTGGTGACAACATGAGATTTTTGCACAGTCATCCTGAATTCCTCCCAAGTGATTGCTCCTTGCCATCCATGGATAGCTTTATGCATCTTCCACCATGTTGCAGCACCTTTTGCAAAGTACCAAAGAGCATACTGGACCATCTCCTTCCTTGCAACCAGGTTATTCCTTAGGTGATCCTCCATGTTCTGAATCCATTGTTCTGTCTCCAAGGGAGTCATCGATCCAGAAAATACGAGTCCATCTTCATTCACCATCTATTGGGTCCAAGGGTTTTGGGATGAGATGGGTAAAATAGAGGTATAGAGGAATGGATACATACTAAAATTAACAAACAACTCGATGGCACAAAAGATAAAACATCAAATCTTAGGTCCACACATTCTTAAAGTCCAATCAATTTTATAGTATCTCCACCCACATAAGGGTTGGTATGGTCGATTACTCTAATCGCAAAAAAGTTCATATTTATTATCTCATGGTGGGGCTACTACTAAGCTAGCTTATCCATGTCTTCATCTTCAATGGGTTTCTTCTGGTCATGCTTGATCTTCTCAAGTTCTTCTACCAGATCATCCCTATTGATGCGGAGTTTTCTGTGCTGTCCCTGTAGTTCCCGAAGTTGGTTCTTGAGCTTCTGGATCTCAACATCACTGGCATGTTCCATGGTCTAACTGTCCTTCAGTTCTCGACGAAGCTTCTGGATCTCAAGGTCTTGTTTCTCCTGATTGTCTACCTTCAGCTTCTGGGCTTTGAGGTCCTCACGAAGTGCTTCCCTGTCAAATAGAGCTTCCAGAAGGTCCATTTGAAGATTCTTGACATAATGTTCTAGTTCTTGATTATACACCAGCAGAGGTGAAAACTTCAACTTATGCTCGTTCGTCAAGATGATGTGTGCTCCATTAGCCTTCTGCCATCCTAACTTTCCAAAGTAATGGTTGCCTAACTCAGCACGATGACAACAGCTTAAGCATGCAATAGCATCATGGACGGCAGTGTTTATGCACATATCACAGTCATCGTTTAACGTTCCATAGTTGATGTCTTCAGTCTTGGGGTCTTCTTTATGACCAAAAACTTGAGTCTTGACGCCCCATGATCCATACTTCCTCTTAGTCATCTTGATCTCAGGTATCAGCAGCTTTAGCATCATGACAAGTTCCATGAGGAATGGGCCTCCGAGAACATCCTCGTAGTGCTCTCTTTCGTTCAGGATGTAGCTCTACATCTATAGTTCGAAATAAGGAAGGTTCAGTAAAAGAATCAAGAGGTTACGAGGGTAGTGTAAAATAAAAGTTGTTCCTATCAGGGTCTTCTTATTTCTAAGCCATTTTCTAGGGTCACGTCCTACAGTCAACATGTGCTCCGATACCATCTCTGTAATGACCCAACCCAAAACGGTGAAGTATCTGTGCTTTCTGTGCCATCCCTGGATCAATATGCTGGCACACATAGTACTTTGATGAAATACCATAACATCACATGTAAAACATAAATACCGTAGATCCATAATATACCTTATATCATAGCGGAAACAAAGCAATAGGGGTTTGGAGTCCCATCAACGCCAACGGCAAGTTGGGTGTAGACCGTAACCCTATAATGTAACTCTTACTCGTCGTAGAAATCCTGCAACATAAGACGTTGCGGCCGCGTAGGTCAGTACATTGAATGTACCAGCAAGATCACTATAAGAAAGCAGATGATAAAAGTATTCTATATGCAATAAAGCTTTGTGGCGTTGTGTCTGAGTTTTTGCATAAAAGCTGGTTTTTGTTTTCTTTTCCCTACAACAAGGGAATATCAGGAGTCTTCACTACAAAGTTATCAAATATGACATGGTTCCGCCAACCGATGTCTCATAGCCCACAAGTATCATAAGTTGGCCGCAATTATTTATCAGTCATGTGTTGAGAGTTCAGAGATAGATCCAAGTCCAGAGGCTCAAATTGTCCGTAACCGGGGACACAGCTAATCGATTAGGTTTTAACTTTGCAGAGTGTTGTGCACTTTACCCACAAGAATCGTTCCTTCCTTGTAAGTCCTTGCACGGCCGGGTGTTTGAGAACGGGACAAACGAAACATGGTCTTTCAAGGAGTTTCCCTAACTACTTCCAGTGCCCATCCCATCCTATTGTAGATCTACTTGTCATAGCACTGGACCAGTCAGTCACTACGATGATCAACCAAGCCAGAGCCCATAATGACTTGTGGCTGCACAGGTATGCTTCCGGGCATGAAGTATTCTTCCGTCTCTTTGAATTAAGGTGGAGCTTTCCTCATGAGTACTGACCTACTCCAGCTCACTAGGCAAATCCACTGGGTACTCTAGGGTGCCTCACAACCATTTGAAAGCACATTTGCTCCCTTGGTGGTTTTGGTAATTAATAACAACATATAAGTCATTGAACTAATGTTTCCACTAAGTATATTTCAGGAAAAGTCCAATGATAGGATTGGCAAAAGGATTGTGGAGATTGTGGATATACCCCAAGATGCAAGGAAATGGATTGGCAAAGCTTCAAGCAAGAGGACTCTACATTTTACTTTGTGAGAAATCACTTTGAGTCCATAGGAAAGCCAATACTATTAAAAGGGGGTAAGGTACTATTGGTGAACAAAATGCTCATACGTGCACAAGTGATAGTCACCAAAAACACCCACAAGCTCTTCCACAAAAGTCTGTCCAAAGTGAAATATCCAAAATTAGTGCTACCAACACTTTCCACTCGGTGCCACCGACTCCCAAACTCAGACAGACATAAGCCAAACCCTAGCCTTTCGGTGCAACCGATTCTGCTTCGGTGCCACCGAGTTTAGGTTGCCAACTTTCTGTTACGCAAATTCACAATATCGGTACCACCGAGATTGTTGGATCGGCGTCACCGAGAATGGGCGATCTGACCGTTGGTCACCTTATCGGTGCAACCGAGTTTCCTATATCGGTCTCACCGAGATTCAAAAGTTGCCACCTTTTGGTCACTTCGGTACCATCGAGATTAACACATCGGTGTCACCGAGTTGGTCATTTTGTGTGTAACGGTTGGATTTTTGGGGATGCCTATATATACCCCTTCACCACCACCTACTCGAGAGTGAAGCACTCAGAACTATTCCATACTTGCCCCATCCAGTCTTCTGAGAGAGAGCCACCTACCCTTGTGTTGAGGTCAAGATCATCCACTCCAACCATATGGATCTTGATTTCTAGCCTCCCCAAGTTGCTTTCCACCAATCCCATCTCTTCCACCAAGCCAAATCTGTGAGAGAGTGATTGTGTGTTGAGGAGTCTATCATCTTGAAGCACAAGAGCAAGGAGTTCATCGTCATTACCGAGCCTATTACCTTTTGGAGGGTGGTGCCTCCTAGATTGGTTAGGTGTCGCTTGGGAGCCTCCTACTTCGTGTTGTGGAGTTGAACCAAGAAGTTTGTAAGGGCAAGGAGATCGCCTACTTCGTGAAGATCTACCCATAGTGAGGCTAGTCCTTCGTGGACGAAAGCCGTTATGGAATAGTCAAGGTTGCTACTTCATGGACCCTTATGGGTGGAGCCCTCCGTGAACTCTCGCGACCGTTACCCTCCGTGGGTTGAAGGCTCCATAAACGTGGATGTACGATAGCACCACCTATCGGAACCACGGGAAAAATCATCGTGTCTACAATTGCGTTTGATCCTCCTACCCTATCCTTTCTACTCATGCTTGTTGTTACTTTCCGCTGCTATACTCTTAGACATGCATGTGTAGGGTGTACTTGACTTGCCATGAAATGCTAAAATCTGCCAACACTAAAATCTGGGAAAAGGTAGAATTTTTATTTGGTCAAGTAGTCTAATCACCCCCCCCCCTCTAGACATACTTCCGGTCCTACAAGTGGTATCAGAGCTTTGGTCTCCATTGCATTGGTCTCACAACCTAGGAGAGTATGGCGTCTAGTGAGGGAAATTATCACCGTAGAGGTCCGTACTTTGATGGCACTAATTTTGCTAGTTGGAAGCACAAAATGAAAATGCATATTCTTGGTCATAACCCCGCCGTTTGGGCTGTTGTTCGTGTTGGCTTGCAAGGTGAATTCTTTGGTGATGGAAAGGAACCGGATCGTGAAGTGACCGCGGAAGAATTGAAGATCTTGCAATACAACGCTCAAGCATGCGACATTCTCTTCAACTGCCTATGCCCCGAAGAATTCAACAAAATCAGCCGTCTTGAGAATGCAAAAGAGATTTGGGATACTTTGGTTGATATGCACGAAGGAACCGAGTCCGTGAGAGAGTCCAAGTTAGATGTTCTTCAAAGTCAGCTTGACAAGTTCAAGATGAAGGATGGTGAAGGAGTCACAGAGATGTACTCTAGGCTAGCTCTCATCACCAATGAGATTGCCATCTTAGGAAGCGAAGAAATGACCAACAAATTCATCATCAAGAAGATACTTAGAGCTTTGGATGAGAGATACGACACCGTGTGCACATTGATCCAAATGATGCCCAACTACAAAGATCTCAAGCCTGCGGAAGTCATTGGAAGGATTGTTGCTCATGAGATGACACTCAAAGACAAAGAAGAGCTTCACCACAAGTCTAGCGGTGCTTACAAATCCATAAGTGATGCTCTTGCAACTTCAAGCGACAACCTTGTCACCAATGAAGAGATAAGCCTCATGGTCAAGAAATTCAACAAGTTCTACAAGAATAGAGGCAAAGAACGAAGCTCCAACTCAAGATATGATGAGAAGCGTTCGTCAAGTCGTGACCGCAATTGCTACAATTGTGGGAAGCCCGGACACTACTCCAATGAGTGCACGGCTCCCTACAAACGAACAGAAGAGTCACCTCGAAGACGAAGCTCAAGGCATGAATCACCTCAAAGAGAGAGAAGGAGTAGAGATGATCGTTATGAAAGAAGACCCTCAAGGAGAAGTAGAGATTCGGAGAAGAAGGACAAATACACCAAGAGCTACACAAGAAGAAAACATCAAGCTCATGTTGGTGAATGGGTTTCCGGCTCCGACTCCGACAACAACTCCGAGAGAAGCTATCACTCCGACTCCGACTATAGTTAAGATGATGGTGTTGCCGGAATTGCTCTAGTGACTACCAACTCCTATGATCTATTTGATTCACCAAACGAAGGGAGTGGAAGTTGCTTCATGGCTAAAGGCCCCAAGGTATCACACCCCGAGTATCTTGATTTCAATAGTGATGAAGATGATTTGCTTTGTGATGATGACTTGCTCTTTGATAAAACTAGTGATGTTAGTCAAAATGAACTTGATAATTCTCATGCTAGTCAAGATAAGTCAATTGATGATGATAAGATGAAAATAGAACAACTAACTAAAGAACTAAACACTCTTAAGTTAGCTCATGAATCTACTCTTTAATATCATAGAGAGCTTGTAAGGACTCATGAGAAGCTACGCTTCGAGAAGCTCAACTTGGAGCAAGAGCATGAGTTTCTTAAAGCTATCAATGACGATCTCCAAAAGAAGACTTCATCTTATCTAGCCAAACGACTACTCTTGTCTACATTCATGCCTCAAGTTAAAACTAAGCAAATTAGTAACAAAGGCAAGAAAGGTTCTTCATCTAGTAGCAACAATAAAAATGCTAAACCTAATGATGTTGCTTCTAGTAGTTCTATTGATTCCACTAATGATGATTCTCTTAGCCAAGTTACACTTGAGCAAGAAAATGCTTTATTGAAAGGAATTATAGAGAAAGGTATCTACAAGAGTCTTGCCGGGTGTAAGCAATTTGAGGAAATTGTACGCAAGCACGGAGGATACCGAAAGAACCATGGTGTTGGCTACTTCAACGCTAATGGAGTTGAATGGGAAGAAGGTCAATACCCCAAGCCCAAGTTTGTTCCTCAAAAGGAGAAGTATGAAAATACTCTTCCTAAAGGGACAAACACTCAAGATGACCTTCCACCACAAGACCACAAGCTCAAGGGCAAGAACAAGCTTCAAGAGGACATTGACTCATATGAAGATGAATCCCTAGCTTTGGTGGAGTAGGTTCCCAAGGCTACTTCAAGCTCAACTTCAACAAAAGCTACTTGAACACCAAGGATCCCCATCAACTTGATGTGGGTCCCCAAGAAGAAGAACTAGAGAGTTCTTGAGGGGTGACTCCGCCAATGAAATTCACTCACATTCATTATTGGCAAGAATTATTTGCAATCAACATCAACTCTATGCAATAGTTCAAGGAGTCACACATTCCCTCAAAGGTAAGCAAGGGACAAGGTAATCAACAAATCAATGGACATCATTACACATGCTTTGCACTCCATGTCCATAGATATCCTTGTATTTGTCTCTTGTGTGTTGGGACTAACCCATGTAGGTGAGAAGAGTAAGAAAACAACAAGGATGCTCCCAACTCTTGGTGATCTTCATCAACCTTGAGCGTCCACCACTACCTCACCAACATGAAGTCTTCATCGACAAAACCCATGGTTAGTTTATCCCTCTTATGGGGGGATGTCACATCAAGGGGGAGCTTTACTCTAAGACTTGAGTTAAAGCATCTCTTAGCATGTGACAACATTAAATGCTTTATGTAAAAGTGGTAACCCCACTTGTGCTTAAACGATGAGTATGACCTATGATCAAGTATTCTTACTTGGCTCCTAAGTCAATATACTCATATATAGATGACTTCGTCATCGCCCAAGTGCTTGTTAGATGCTAGTATGTATGTGCATGTTTGTCATGATTTCATTTGACATCTTATTGTGTGAGCATGTTGGTCTACATTTATTTTCCCATTCGAGGACATCCAATTGTTCCTATTTGGCTTTTGATTTATCTTTTGCCAATTGGATGGACAAGAATGCCTAGTACCACTCTTTAGCTATATATGCTTTCTCACCTCACATTCCATTCATGCTGCATCACAAAATTTGAACACGTACTTTTCGATCCCTCTGTGTGTGGAGCACTCAGAGTTCCGTATCGACAAGGACTGACCTTTAAAACCTCCCAAGTGCATCTTGGTGGAACCAACCCACAATTCTCGGTCTCACCGAATGCCTAGGGTTGATCTGGTTTTCAATCTCGGTACTACCGATTCCATATTCTCGGTTACACCGAGTTTCCCTGTCAACTGACAGTTGAGGAACTCGGTGACACCGAAAATTAAAGGAAAAGGAATTAACTTAAAACTAATGAAATCAGTACTATTTTTGCTAAAACCCTAATTTAAAAATAAACTGAAAATAAATTCCCAAGTACTACTAGATAAACCATTCATCTAGTGACCAGTAGCAAAAAGAATCAATCAAAAATATGTTTTTAAACAAAAGTTATAAGCAAAATAGTGCTTGAATCAAATCTGTTTGATTTCAAATATGGTCAAACTTAGTATCTACAGAAACTAGATGAAATTTGTGGCACGGTGCAAAAACAATCACTAAAATTGGACTTAAAACCTAAAAGATATAAAGAAAACAAAAACAGAACTAATTCTGTTAAATAAGGAAAAACAGAAAAAAAGAAAAACTAATGCAGCGGACAGGGGGCTACGTGGCAGTGCCTGATTGACCTAGAGAGGTGCGCGCTAGGAGAAAAGGGGCGGATGGCCGAACGCTAAAAGAAAACGCTTCGGCTAAACTAAACCGAGAAAAACCGGCCGGTTCATTTAAAATAAACCGAAGCGGTACGCAGGTCTAATCTACACCCTGGATTTTACATCAAACGGAGGACGGCATACCGCGGTGGTGGCAGAGCTCCGGCGAGGTCGTCGGTGACGGTGGTGGCTCTGGGTTGATGCAGACAATGTTTCGGCAGTCCTCACGCGTCGGGGTTTGGTCCAATCGACGTGGCAGACGATGGCGGCGAGGTAGGTGGTGGTCGTGACGGTCGGGGTGGACTGGAGCATCGGCTGCAATGCAATGGCGGGCGGCGGCAGTAGCTAGCTTTGGCGAGCAATAGCGGGCGAGGAAGGGTGTCGGGCGAGGGGCTTCGGGGAGGAAACGAGCAAGGGGGCACGAGTTTTATAGCTGGGGTGGCTTGGAGAGGAGGTCGGGCGACAGAAGGGAGGAATCGGAGAAGGTGATCTGCTGCCGGGGCGCGCTCCGGTGAAGAAAGGAAGGAGGAGGAAGAAAGGAAAAGGAAGAACCGCCGGTCGGTAGGACCCAGCGGTCAGAGAGAGAGAGAGAGAAAATAGAGAGGGATCGTGTAACTCCCAAGATGCGGTCCTATCCTTATTTTGGCTCGAGGGCCTCGATAGGGATAGAAGCGCATCTCGTCGTTTCGCAAGAATGGATATCGTTACAAGTACATGTAAAGAGGAGATGAGTATATGGAATTGGCTTACACTCGCCACAAGCTAAATCATGATCATCTCAAATACAACAATACATTCAATCACCATACATAAGAGCAGGGTTTGACTACGGACGAAATCAAAAGATAAAAGAGACATCCATCCTTGCTATCCCAGGCAGCCGGCCTGGAAACCATCCTATGATCGATGAAGAAGAAGAAGAAGAACTCCAAATGAAACAAGCATCGCTCTTACATCAAAGCATCGCATTACCTATACCTGCAACTGTTGTTGTAGTAATCTATGAGCCACAGGGACTCAACAATCTCATTTCCAAGGGTATCAAGACTAGCAAAGCTTAACGGGTGAGGTATGCTTAAGTGGTGAGGCTGCAGCAAGCACTAAGCATTTATTTGAGTGGCTAACTTACAAGTACAAGAATAAGAAGAGTGATCTACGCCTAAACGGACGTGAACTAGAAATGATCAATAAGTGATCATGAACACCTACTTACGAGTCAAACATAACCCCACCGTGTTCCTTCTTGGTTCAAACCTCACAAGAAGAGACAGTCACAGTTACGCACACGGTTGGTGTAATTTAATTGAGTTTGCTTTAAGTTTTCTATTACCCGATATTATAAAATTTCCAAATTGCCACATAACCGTGGGCATGACTTTCAGAAAGATTTAACCCTGCACGGGTGCTCCAACTCATCCATCACAAACTAGCCACAAGCTGCATGGAAAACCTCAACCATGAGATAGCCCGTAGTATCATCGGAATCCCAGTGGAAAACCTCAACCTCGAGATAGCCCGTAGTATCCTCGAAATGCCGGTGGAAAACCTCAACCTCGAGATAGCCCGAAGAGTCCTCGGAATCCCGATGCACAAGACGTTCGTCAAAGGTAAAACAAATCCAGCAAGGCCACCCGATAGGCCAGATCCCGATAGGAGCCGTGTGTATCTCGTTCTCACGGCACTACCAGATGGGCTAGACGTCGGGTTGGCTAAAACCCCGGGTAATCAGGGGGCGCTAGACATCACCCGGTTTGGACCTACACTCATGAGGAGCACTGGCCCGGGGATTGATTAATTATCCACTGGGTGATCATGCCCTATGCAAATTTTTAGTTGTTATTACGAAAATAGTACCAATGTTGGGCCTTGCCAAAAGAGTTTTATCCAAAAACGAAAACCAAGGGGGGCCCCATAACAACCCCAAGCATGTTAGGAGCGCTCAATATGGAACATAACACCGGTACTCAGAAACTAAGGCGGCAAGAGTGGAACAAAACACCAAGCAAAAGGCCGAGCCTTCCACCCTTTACCAAGTGTATAGTTGCATTAAATTAAATAGAAATAATATTGTGATATCCCAAGATATCCATGTTATCACATGGAACAACCTGCACCTACAACTAGCAACGCTATAAGAAGGGCTGGGCAAGCGGTAACATAGCCAAACAATGGTTTGCTGGGATGTGGAGGGGTTAGAGGCTTTTCATGGCAATGTTTGGAGGCTTGACAAACAAATGGTAGGAAGCAAGACATAGCGATAGAAACGAGACAACTAGCATAGCAATGATAGTAGTGGTATCCAGACAAATGATCATCTTGCCTGACATCCCGCTTGTAAGAAGAATGAATCCGTGAAGTAGACGAACGGGACGTAGTCGAACGGATCCTCGCACTCCGAAACGGATTGGAACTCTAGCGAGGAGAAGAAAATCCGGAAACAAACAAATGACATGGTAAACACCACAACATATTCATGATATGATTGATACGTCTCCAACGTATCTACTTTTCCTAACGCTTTTGCTCTTGTTTTGGACTCTAATTTGCATGATTTGAATGAAACTAACCCGGACTGACGCTGTTTTCAGCAGAACTACCATGGTGTTATTTTTGTGCAGAAATGAAAGTTCTCGAAACATAACGAAACTTTTTGGAGAATTATTTCAGAATATATAAGAATTATTGGAGCCAAAAACTACCGGAGAAGGAGGCCAGGGTAGGCAGCACCCACCAGGGCGCGCCAGGCCCCCTAGGCACTGCCTGGTGGGTTGTGCCCACCTCGTGGCCCCACAGACCCTAATTCGTTTTTAGAGAAAAAAATAGAGAGAAAGTTTCATCGTGTTTTATGATACGGAGCCACCGCCACCTTCTGTTCTTCATCGGGAGGCCAGATCTGGAGCCCGTTTGGGGCTCCGGAGAGGGGAATCTTCGGTCCTCGTCATCACCAACCCTTCTCCATCGCCAATTCCACGATGCTCCCCACCGGGAGTGAGTAATTCCTTCGTAGGCTCGCTGGTCGGTGAGGAGTTGGATGAGATTCATCATGTAATCGAGTTAGTTTTGTTAGGGCTTGATCCCTAGTATCCACTATGTTCTGAGATTGATGTTGCTATGACTTTGCCATGCTTAATGCTTGTCACTATGGCCCGAGTGCCACGATTTCAGATCTGAACCGTTTATGTTATCACCATTATATCTATGTTCTTGATCCGATCTTGCCTAGTCATATGCACCTATTACGTGTTATGATCCGTAAACCCCATAGTGACAATATTTGGGATACTTTCCGGTGATGACCGTAGTTTGAGGAGTTCATGTATTCACCGTGTGTTAATGCTTTGTTCCGGTTCTCTATTAAAAGGATGCCTTAATATCCCTTAGTTTCCTTATGGACCCCGCTGCCACGGGAGGGTAGGACAAAAGATGGCATGCAAGTTCTTTTCCATAAGCATGTATGACTATTTACGGAATACATGCCTACATTACATTTATGAACTGGAGCTAGTTCTTTATCGCCCTAGGTTATGACTGTTATATTATGAATATCATCCAACGAGTTCACCGATCCAGTGCCTACAAGTTTTCCACATATTGTTCTTGCTAAGTTACTACTGTTGCTGCTACCGTTCCAACTGCTACAAAATTATTGCTATCATTGCTATCGTTACTGTTACTGCTGCTACTGCTATCAAAACTATCATACTACTATGCTACTGATCACTTTGCTGCAGATATTTAATCTCCAGGTGTGGTTGAATTGACAACTCAGCTGCTAATACTCGCAAATATTCTTTGGCTCCCCTTGTGTCAAATCTATAAATTTGGGTTGAATACTCTACCCGCGATCCCCTATACTTGTGGGTTATCAAGACCTTTTTCTGGCGCCGTTGCCGGGGAGCATAGCTATATTTGTTGAGTCACTTGGGATTTATATCAATTGATCACTATGAAGAATCTGAAGGATCCAAAGACCAAGATTTTTCCCTCTAAGACGAGGGGAGGTAAGGAACTGCCATCTAGCTCTACACTTGATTCACCTTCTGTTATGAGTAAGTTTGCAACACCACCACATGCTAGTAATCCTAATATGTCGCAAGTGATTGATGATGCTACCTCTGATATGAATGATGCTTATAATGATGCTAGTACCATGCTTGATGATAATGTGCCACTAGGAGAATTTCTTGATGAACAAATTGCTAGAGCTAAAGAAAATGAAACTACTGAAACTGATGAGATTGCTGAAACTGATGAAGCTTATGAAACTGATGATGACTATGAAACACCTATTAGTCCTAGCTCTCCTAGATTTGAAATGCCTAAGATACCTGAAGGTTATGTTATGGACGAGGAGGTAACTAGAGAAATTCTTTCTTGCAAGGATAGAAACGATCTTAAGAAATTTCTACGCAAGTATAAGGAAAAGACTTTGAATGCCATAATGAAATGTGATCCTAAGTTTGCTACTTCACCTATCTTTGTTACCGATAAGGATTATGAATTCTCTATCGACCCAGAGTTAATTACTTTGGTTGAATCTGATCCTTTCCATGGCTATGAAACTGAAACTGTAGTGGCACACCTTACTAAGCTGAATGATATAGCCACCCTCTTTGCTCATGATGAGAAGATTCGCTACTATTACATTCTCAAGTTATTTCCGTTCGCATTAAAGGATGATGCTAAGACATGGTACAATACTCTTACTCCTGGTTGTGTGCGTAGTCCCCAGGATATGATTTACTACTTCTCTGGAAAAAAAAATCCTGCTCATAAGAAACAAGCTGCCTTACAGGAAATATTTAACTTTGTGCAAATTGAAGAAGAGAGTCTCCCACAAGCTTGGGGGAGGCTTCTCCAATTGCTTAATGCTTTGCCTGATCACCCTCTCAAGAAAAATGAAATACTTGATATTTTCTATAATGGACTAACTGATGCTTCTAGGGACTTCCTAGATAGTTGTGCTGGTTGTGTTTTCAGGGAAACAAACTGTTGAACAAGCTGAGGAATTATTGAATAACATATTGAAGAATTATGACAATTGGACTCTTCCTGAACCACCGCCTAAACCCACTCCGAAGAAGAGGGGTATCTTATTTCTCAGTCCTGAAGATATGCAAGAGGCAAAGAAATCTATGAAGGAAAACGGTATTAAAGCTGAGGATGTTAAGAATTTGCCACCTATTGAAGAAATACATGGCCTTGACACACCACCACCTCCACAGGTGGTAGAGGTAAATTCTTTATTAAAGTTTGATGAAGGTGATATCCCTTACAATAAACATCCTATTCAGTGCTTATATGAGTTTGCTAACTATATTACGAAGCAAGATCATTTCATTGCACATGTCCTAAAACAATTGAAATATAACTCTAATATGATTGCTCGCTTGAGTGACTTGCTATTTAGAATCAGTAATGATGTTAGAGGTGTAGGAAAGCATGCCTCTATGGTTCAAACTCAGTTAGAACAAGTTGCTAAGTCTCAAAAAGAATTGCTTGATGAAATGAATAATAATATGAATGACTTTGCTACTAGAGTAGTAACTAGAGGAGGTAGAATGACCCGAGAACCGCTTTATCCTGAAGATCATCCTAAAAGAATTGAACAAGACTCTGAGAGAATTAATACTAATGCACCTAGTCCTTCTAGAAAGAAAAATAAAAGAAAAATGATAGGACTTTTCATACCTCTAGTGAACCTGCGATACAAAAACCTTCTGATAATAATGATGTCTCTATTTCCGATGCTGAAACTCAGTCTGGTAATGAACATTCACCTAGTGATAACGAAAATGATAATGATGATGTTCATGACGATGCTCAACTCAATAATGATAAAGAACCAGATAATGATGTTGAAATAGAGCCTGCTCCTGATCTTGATAACCCACAATCTAAAAATAAACGTTATGATAAAAGAGACTTTGTGGCTAGGAAACACGATAAAGAAAGAGAGCCATGGGTTCAAAAACCCTTGCCATTTCCACCTAAGCCATCTAAGAAAAAGGATGATGAAGAATTTGAGCGCTTTGCTGAAATGATTAGGCCAGTCTTTTTGCGTACCCGCTTAACTGATATTTTAAAGATGGTCCCCTATGCAAAGTATATGAAAGACATCATCACTAATAAAATAAAGATACCTGAAGCTGAAATCCCCACCATGCTTGCTAATTATTCTTTTAAGGATGGAGTACATAAAAAACTTGGAGATCCGGGAATACCAACTATACCTTGCTCCATTAAAAGAAACTATGTCAAAACTGCTTTGTGTGACTTGGGAGCCGGTGTTAGTGTTATGCCTTTCTCCTTATATAAGAGACTTGATTTGAATAAACTCACACCTACTGAAATATCATTGCAAATGGCTGACAAATCAACTGACATACCTATCGGTATTTGTGAGGATGTGCCCATTGTTGTTGCAAATGTTACTATCTTAACGGACTTTGTTATTCTTGAGATGCCCGAGGACGACAACATGTCGATTATCCTTGGTAGACCCTTTTTGAATATTGCAGGGGCTGTTATTGATTGCAATAAAAGCAAGGTCACTTTTCATATCAATGGTACTGAGCATACGGTGCACTTTCCGAAGAAACAATTCCAAGTGAATGGTATAAATGTTATTGAAGAATCTCCGACATCACTATTGGAATTTTTCAATTACCTCTACCTACTGCCAAAAAGAAATATGATATACTTATTGTAGGGGATATGCACATCCCCATTGAGGTAACTTAGTGTTTTACGAAAGTTCTTCGGTTTCATGCTAATCGGAAGTGGTTGTTAATAAGACTTGATCAACCTTATTAATGGATCATTTTTGAGAGGTATGAAGTTGATGAATCTAGTAGGCACAACTCTCTGCTCCCACCTTTTATTTTTGGTTTTAGTTAGTCAAATAAAATAAAATGCCATGATTATCCTGTTTTCTGTTTTCACTGTTTAATAAAAAAATGACCCAAAAATAAAAGTTCTCAGAATGTCCTGAAAATTTAATACGATTTTTTTCCAATTATTTCTAAATTTCTAGTGCAAATAATACCAGAGGGGGTGCACCTGGTGCCCACCAGACACCAGGGCGCGCCAGCTCCCCCAGGCGCGCCCTGGTGGGTTGTGGCCCCCACGTGGGCCCTCTCACTTATTCCCTTAGCCCACATCATCACCTACCTCTAGAAAAAAATCACCACAGCCACCATTCCCGTGTTCTTGCTCTCAAACCCACGGATTTTGATCTCTTAGCTCGAAGCTCCATTTCTGAAACTGTTTGGAGGGATTGCTACTTGGTATGTGAGTCCTCCATTGCTCCAATTAGTTTTTGATTTAGTGGGTTATTTTTAGAGTAACTAGCTACTCTTGGTGCTGCTATAGATGAGCTTGCATGTTGAATTATTCGAGTTCTAAGTAGTTTGAATGTTTAATATGGCCTCTACGCATGCTTAGGAGTAGTTGTTATCAATTTCACGAAGTTTTGTTAACAAAATCTTGTGTCTCGAAAATATTTCAGAAATTTGTTCGCAAATAAAATGCAATTCTTTAGGAGTTCTTTGAGGAGGAGGTCCTCGGAGTCCTCATCAAGTGGAAGCTCGGTCCGACAATCTTATGTTGAACCAAGCGAAAGCTCGATGCAAGATGACGCCACCAAATCATGATTGTGGCCGTGCGACGAGTTCATGGAAGGTGCAGGTATTAAAGAGGAATTTGAACAATATATCCACAATGCAGAGCTTGCTCCCTTCATCGTAGATAAGTGCCCTCGACACATCGAACTCACGAAAACATTCACAAAGAAATTTAAATATTTTCCTCACGAGTCTCGAGTTTCATTCAACCTTTATGACCGTTCCTTCACCATGCCGTTAGAAATATTCAGTGAAGCATGCAAACTTCCATATTGGGGCTCCCTTGATGAACCAACAGAATCTGAATACGAGTCATTTTTGGTTAGTCTTTGCGATGGTGAAGATAGGGGAGTAACACAAGGAAGAATTAAAAGTATCCATTTCCCATCAATACATTACTTTGCACTCTTTAATGGCAAATGTATTGTAGGCAAGCAAGATTGTAGCAACTGTCTACTCCTGATCTGAGCCTCATACACACCGCCATAACTGGAAATAAATGTTATAATCTCGGAGCAATTGTTGCACAGAGATTGCAGCACAATGCTGCCAGTGGTTATTTTTATGGAGGAATTTATGCCTCCCGTGTAGCAGAGAGACTAAATGTATCACCTTGGCCTAATGACCCCATCTTGCCTCTTCAGTATTTAGACTTTGAGGCCATGAAGCATCATAAGTTCCTCATGGGCACGGCAACTAACTATACCTATAACTTGAGATTAAATTAAAAAAAAACGTTGTGCCTGTCACTTTGCCTGCTCCTGCTCTCTTTGATTTTCACAATAGGGGAAGATACTATGTTCTTGAGAGCGAAGCCCATGCGTACAATGCGGAGGTCGAAGCTGCTAGGAGGGTCGAGGCATTTGCACCAAGGGCCTCGGTGAGCTATCGCTCCGACTATTATCCAGGCGGATGGTGATTACCAAGCTAGGCCAAAAGCCTAAGCTTGGGGGAGTAAGTATTTCCACCGACATTACATTCATCTTCATACATTTCATTCCAGTTGTCGGTGTTCATACTTTTTATTGTAATATCCATGCTAAACTTGTTTTCTCGCTTTCTTTTTGTGTGTTTGAGAAACTTTAAGAATCTAAAAATATTTCCTACTTCTTTTCGGTTTTTCTTTCTAGCCTAGTTTAATTGTAGCATTAAAAGAAAACCCAAAAAGATTTCTTGTTTCTTCTTTTACTTGTTGGGAGCTTTCCCGTGTAAGTAGTTTTTCTCATTTTTGTTTTTCCTCTTTAATTTGCTTTCTTCATGAAAAAAACAAAAACTCCAAAAATATTTCAGTGTGTTTCTCTAAAATTCTTTTCTGTTTGTTTGAGTCGTACCAAGGAGAAGACCACGATGAAAATGTTGAGCGGCTCTCATATGCATCATTGTTAATCTAACAGAGAGCCCATTTTACCTTGTCTTCTCCTCTTGAATAAAATGTTGCAGATTCCAGCTTAATCCATGGCACTCTTGCACTATTATTATTTTCTTATCATTCGGTCGTGCAAGTGAAAGGCCATGATGACGATATTTGATGAATTGACTGTGGCAGAGAAAAGCGGGTATGAACTCAACTTGTTTTTGTTTTTGTAAATATGTTTAACCTAGTATCCTTGATTCAACATATTATGATCAAACATGTTTGCAGTGACCATTAGAGATTATAGTTGCTCATGTCATGCTTAAGTAGCTAGGAGTGGATAATAATTTATCTTGGACGTCAACATGCATTAAAATGGTTGTGATGTGGTATGATGATATGGTATCCTGCTCTGAATGTTTCAAGTGGCTTGACTTGGCACATGTTCACGCATGTAGTTGAATCAAAACCAACATAGCCTTCATGATATTAATGATCATGGTGTCCATATCCTACTCATGCTAGTAGTCAATGTTTATTATATGTAATGCATGTTCATGACCGTTTTCGCTCTCTAGCTGGCCGCTTCTCAATCTATCTGCTAGCCTTCGCCTGTACTAAGCGGAAATACTGCTTGTGCATCAAAATCCTTAAAACAAAGTTATTCCAGATGAGTCCACTATATCTACCTATATGCGGTATTACCCTGCCGTTCCAATGTAAATTTGTACATGCCATCTCTAAAAATTCAAATGAACATTTGTTTTGTGTGCCTGGACCGCTCATGGAGCGACAGGGGGCGGTCGGTATCTTCCATGCTAAGCGGGTTATTCTCATGATGAGTGTTTATTCACTCGTCCTTACACGAGAGGGGCGGTAATAGGGATTCCCAGTCCTGAAATCAAAAATCAAAAATAATTAAAAAAACTCCCCCAGGAATGTTGTTGGTTTGGACGGTACCTGTCGTGGTTTTGTCACGGCAAGATGTTCTCGTGAGAGAACTTTAGGTGTGAGGCCATCGCAACTAGGTGGCGGCTTGCGAGGGGTTGGTCGGAATCGAGAGACGCGAGTTTACCCAGGTTCGGCCCCTCAGATGGAGGTAAAAGCCTACGTCCTGCTTTGTGTATATTGATGATGAGGATGATCTCGATTACAAGGGTGCGGGATCGCTACCTCTAATCTCGAGAGCCTCTAATCTGTCTCTCTCTAATGACTTGAAGTCGTCCCTCTTGGGGCGCCTTACCCCTCCTTATATAGGTTGAAGGGGTAGGTTTACATGTAGAGTCCTGCCAGGAGTAGGATTAGGACTAGTCTTTCTTGAATCCTAATCCGGGTCTTGTTTCCTTTATGAGGGAATCCTTCCTCATCTTGGGTCTTCTCTGTGAGCCGGCCCATCATAACATGAGTTGGCCCTCTCATGAGCCACCTTCTGGCCCGTTGGGTCTTGTCGTTTGTCTGACCCGCCTGCCGGGTCACCAATGAGCCGCCAAGCTTGGACGGGTCACCAGTGAGTCACCAAGTCCCGATCGGGTCATACTTCAGGCCGGGTTATACCGCGGGGTAATATCCCCAACATTAGCCCCCAGGTTAGCTTGAATTTATTCATGGTAAGCTCCTGAAATAAGAATAACAAATATGTTAGGGGACCGGCTTGCTCCACTGGCTGGCTTAATGAAGTAGCTCCTTGAAAATCCGGGTTTCTTCTTCATATTAACGAGCCATCTTCACAATTATTTTGCAGGTACGTGTCCTTTGCAATAAAATATTGGGAATAAAACATCCAGATGCCGTCGAGTCGACCTCCAATGCTTTGGCTTAAAGATACTTTTGGTAATAAGAAATCCACATGATGTTGAGCCGGCTTCCATTGCTTTGGCTTTGATGAAAATATTGGAGATAAGAAAATCGTCCATTGTTAAACCACTTTCAACTTGTGAAGTCGGGTTGCTTATATAGACTCTGCCGGGTTATGATCTTTTGATAATGTCGGGTCATGATTGTTGGTGATGCCGGGTCAAACAACTGAACTCCAGCTGACTTAATAAAATTATTTGAAATAAAGAAGTCTGTGTGATGTTGAGCCGGTCTTTCAATGCTTCCGCTCCATCTTGAAAGTGTTCTTCTATTTTTTTTATCCATATTACCTGTAGCCCCCAAGCTCCGAGTTTATCCATGATGACTTGGTGCTTTTCAATAATATCTTTGATTGTGTAGCCCCCAAGTACCGGGTTGTCTTGCCTACAGCAACCTGGGACTTTGAACTTGGTGTTGAATATTGAGAAATCTGGGTTGTCATCTGAGTCGCCAGATATAGACTGAGTGTCTTGTATTTCACATGTGTAGCCCCCAAGGGCCGGCTCATCAGTATGTGATGGGCCGGGTCTTCAATTTGGACCTTTACAATCTCTTTCAGCAGCTGAATACATTAGCCCCCAAGTGTCGAGTCGCATGCCTGCAGCGACTTGGGACTTTAGCAATTTTGATCTGAGTAGTGTAGCCCCCAAGTGCCGGGTCGTTTGCCTGCGGCGGCTCGGGACTCATATGCACTTCTTCTTTGAAAAGAAAAACATCATATGATGTAGCCCCCAAGTGCCGGGTCGTATGCCTACAGCGACTTGGGACTGTGTGAGAATAATATAACTCGTCATAATTTTTTGAATGACTCCTTGACCGTGGTTGTAACCCGGTATTTTGTCGAATATCCTGGAATAATGCCTTTGTCCTTGAAATGAAAATCCCTGCTTGTGGTTGCGGTGCAACCCGGCAAATATATGTTTGAGAAATCCATAAGTGTTGTAGTTTACTACAGAGCACAAGTTGAAAAAATCCAAGAGCCGGTCAATTAAATAACACGACATTATATGTGATAGGGCGGCTCTTCGAGAATAGTCAATTCTTCCGAGCTGCCTTGAAAAACCCCAATCATTTAATACTGGTTATGATAAACCATGATGAAGATCCAGCCATTTTGGCTATCAACAATCTATTTGTTCCTGCAGAGGTTATGATGTAACCCGGTTTGATGACCGGCTTGATATGCATGTATGATGTATGATGCAATGCAAGATGATGTATGTATATGATAACAGAATATAAAGTGCTAATTTTCAAGGCATGACATAAAGACAACAAACAGAGAATATATACATGTATATCTCAAATATTTGTAAGTCGGCCTTGAAAGCACAACCAAAAGATATCAACTCTTGTTCTTATTTTTGAAAAAACTCAAGGTTTTTGCTTCGAAGAAGCTTGGCATGAACGCCTTTAATCCCGTAAGCTGGCTCTCACGTGACATAAATCCGTCGTTTTAACCTTAACTAGTTCAGGGTCTTATTAAAAGATTGACTGTTAAGAGTACGAACGGGCCACATAGCGGAGAGACTACAGCGGACAGGTGAGTTTATCCTAGCTCTCTGTAAGCCGGCTCTCTCGTGACATAAGCCGCCGTTTTAACTTTGACAAGTTCAGGGTCTTATTGAAAGATTGACTGTCAAGAGTACAGCGGGTCACTTGGCGGAGTAGCAAGTTAAAAACAGGCAGGTTTAACCCATATATGGCATGGAAGCCGGTCAAGAGGGTATGAAAGCTAAACGCATTGAGTTGGAAGCCCCCAAGTGACCTATGATCATGGAAAAGCTTGGCCAGAGGATATACAGGAGATAATGCTACAACTGCAAAACATCTGGGGTCCAGATAAGCCGGCTTTATTCCATTGATCATAATATGATGATCCAATAAATCAGGGCACCCATGTTTGAACGGCGCATCATGGCGGCTCGTCCTCTTGGGCAACTTTTAATTTTTCGCCAATAAAGCAGGGCACCCATGTTTGAACGGTCGCATCATGGCGGCTCGTCCTCTTGGGCGACTTTAAATCTTCCGCCAATAAGGTAGGGCACCCATGTTTGAACGGTCGCATCATGGCGGCTCGTCCTCTTGGGAGACTTTAAATCTTTCGCCAATAAGGCAGCAACCCCCAGGACCGGGTTGTCTTCCTCGCAATGACCCGGGTTTATTGTATTTGTTGAAACCGGCCAAATCTACCGAGTCATATCTCTGTAGCCCCCGAGTCTTAAGACGACTCGAGGAGTTGGCTTGAGATTCTTCATACTTGGCCGTGGCATAAGCCGGCATATGGTTGACGGCTGATAACTGAAATTTATTGAAGCCAAAAGCGTGTGGCGAGTTGATGATCTTCGCGACACTCATTGTATGTCCTTGGCGTTGATAACGCAACAAGAACCCGCGGAAGGTTGACGGCTAAACGATGGATTTTTATCCAAACTAAAGACGATGTAGTGAGCTGATGATCTTCGTGATGCTCATCATATGTTCCTTTGGCCAAATTGAGTGCATATGCCTCTTGACCCATGCCTTGTTATTCTCATGTAGTCCAGCTCTCCTGGCTCCTCCAGGGCCATTTTCTTTTTCTTTGCCGCTTGCTTTGAATTGCCGGCTCAATAACGGTCGGTTCAAATTGTGACTTCTTCAGGGATGTTTTTTTTCATGGCAAGCTTTCCTGGTGCGGGTAAAGGCTGGCCCTTGTTTTCGCGATGTTGCGTAAGACATGATTCCGAATGTCATTTTTTTCCTTTGCTCCAATGTTGTTGGATGAGACGAGCCATGGGGGCGTCTTGCGTGCGTCCGTAGGACGGCTCATACGGGCGGGCGCTGCCCTGGCATGTTGATATAGACGTGAGAGTCGATCGCGGCATTGAAAACCGATGCGGATGAGTCGGCCACGGCGTTGTAAGCTGGCATGGACTTTGGAGTCGGTCGCCGCATTGTAAGCCGGTGTGGAAGCACGAGGCGACCGTGACGTTGTTGATGTAGACCAGACCGCGGGGACGGCGGCTCACACACATCCGTTGGGCGGCTCGAGCGAACAGGTGTGGCACCATCCTGTCGATGTAGACTGGACCGCGTGGGGGCGGCTCACGCATGTCCGTCAAACAGTGCGGTGTGGACGGTCACTCGCGCATGATGATATTGGCGCGAGCTCCACATTTATGGTCTACCGCCACGCCACTTCGTAGAATAAACAATTGTCCTGCGTAAAAATATTACAGGGCAAAATAATTCTTTTCAAAGAAATATGTGCTAATAAAATAGACTGGGCGGATAAATATCACCTGATGATTTTATATTGTGCAGTTAATCATTGCTGGTACTGGTACTCAGTTGATCCAATAAAGTAGTATTGTCCTGGTGCTTGTTGTACCAGAGGTGTAATACTACTTCTGTTGCTATCTTCTTGAGTATTTGAGCCTTGACCCCATCTGCGTGAACCCCTCATCCAACCGACTCCCACCTCTCTCCTTTATTCTCTAACCGGCCGTATATGCAAGGGAGAGCCGGCCAAACCAGCAGGTGGCCGGGCCACGGGAGCGGGGGTAGAGGCTGGTGCAGCGACTGCGCAGGGTGGAGGCAGGTGCGGCGGGGTGGTGCCGCGGATTTGGCGCGGCGGAGCCGACGGCCAGGGCAGGGCGCGCGGCTAGGGGCGGGGCGGAGCCGGCGGCCAGAGCAGGGCGTGCGGTCAAGAGCGGGCCACGGCGGCCGCTGGCTGGCTCGGCGAGGCGAGGAGGCGGGCCACGGCGGTCGCTGGCTCGCTCGGCGAGGCGAGGAGGCGGGCCACGGTGGCCGGGCGGCTCGGCGATGCTGCAGGGGCGGAGCCAATGCGGCGAGGCAAGGTGATGGTGGGAGAGGCGAGCAGCCGCGCGGGCGCAAGGCGGCCGGTGCGGCGGGTCGAGCTGAGGCCGAGTGCAGGCGGGCGCGGCGACTCGAGGTGGGACGGCGTCTCAAGGCGAGACGAGGTGGGGCGGAGCCAGCCACGGCGAGGCGGAGAAGAGCCGGTGCGGCGCAGCGAGCGAGGCTGGGCGGAACCAACCACGGCGAGGCGGAGCAAGCAGAGGGTCGGCTCGGTGCCAGGCGAGGACGGAAGCCGGGGGCGAGGCCGCTGCGGTGGAGGTGCGCGGTCAGGCGACCGCAGAGGCGAGGTGGAAACCAGGCCGGCGTGTCAGCCTCCGCGTATATATCTGGATGATGTGGACGTAATTCTGTAATTGCCTTGCTTCGACCGGCTTCAGCTGCCATCGATCTGCCGCACACTTGATTTGCGGACGCAGCGCTATGGTGGCTTGTGTTGGTATTTCTTGGTTTTGAGCAATGGAGGAACGGAGGTAACCGACCACTGTTTTTACTACAAACTTGGGCTTCTCTTTTTTTTTAACTGTTGACCTGCCGACTTCGGCCAGGTTTACTTTGCTGTGTTTAGCAACTTTTGACACTTGGTAGTATGTCTTGGGTGGATGTAGCGGCAAATCACATGATCTAATAGTTGCTTGACTGTAGAAGTTTAAAAAACGAATCTAGACTGGCTCTTGTAAGGGAACGGTGGCCGGACAGTTCGCTCCTTCTCGGATTCAGCAGTGGCAACTTGCGGATGAACGGCTTCAATCTTTATGATTTGACGGTTGTGTGTTTAATCGTATGGAGCAAGCTAAGAGAGTCCATGGCGAGGCCCAGGCCGGTTCATAGTAGCAATTCCACTTGATTTAGGCATTGAACGTGATGACCGTAGATTGCTTCGAACGCTTAGCATTCCTTTTGCCGCGAATCAACAAAAAATCTGCTCTTGTATTGCTGCTAGGTTTAGTCTCCACGTGAGTAGGTAAAGATCCATTAAACCTTGATCCCTGTGCCTACTACTAATACTGGCAGTACTTTAGTAATTTCTTTCTGTCTTGACTTTGATCCTGGTGAGGAATACTAGTCTGGTTTGGTGCGTGATGGCCCGAGCTTCTCCACGTTGCTTGCTTTTGATGAAGAGGACAATAGCAGCGGCTGTCCGAATTGCATAGGGACTCGATTCTCCTTCCTTTCTTTTCTCTGTTTCATGGTGCAACGCTAGCGTACATCGACACGCCTCATCTTCAAGAGATAACGGCAGATTTGACTTTCAGGCCGACGTACGTTGACACAACAAGGCCGCGTGCTGAACGTGGCCATAGAAGTATTCTCTTGATGTGTTCGTCCGCGGGGGTCGATCTGGACGGAGGCTGGACTTTACATGTAGACGCCGCTGCTGTCAAATATCCTGGAATCCTGACTCGAGAGAGCCGGCCTTGAGGCCCCAGCCGTCGTTATCGATGGAGAACTTCTCGAGCCAACCATTTTTTATCTGGATGATTGCAAGTTTCTCGATCCCTTGAAGTGTTCCCTACAAGAACACAACAACACCGTGCGCCGCCCCACGGTGAGCGCCAACTGTCGTGGTTTTGTCACGGCAAGATGTTCTCGTGAGAGAACTTTAGGTGTGAGGCCATCGCAACTCGGTGGCGGCTTGCGAGGGGTTGGTCAGAATCGAGAGACGTGAGTTTACCCAGGTTCGGCCCCTCCGATGGAGGTAAAAGCTTACGTCCTGCTTTGTGTATATTGATGATGAGGATGATCTCGATAACAAGGGTGCGGGATCGCTACCTCTAATCTCGAGAGCCTCTAATTTGTCTCTCTCTAATGACTTGGAAGTCGTCCCTCTTGGGGCGCCTTACCCCTCCTTATATAGGTTGAAGGGGTAGGTTTACATGTAGAGTCCTACCGGGAGTAGGATTAGGACTAGTCTTTCTTGAATCCTAATCCGGCTTGATTCCTTTATGAGGGAATCCTTCCTCATCTTGGGCCTTCTCTGTGAGCCGGCCCATCATAACATGAGTCGGCCCTCTCATGAGCCGCCTTCTGGCCCATTGGGTCTTGTCGTTTGTCTGACCCGCCTGTCGGGTAACCAATGAGCCGCCAAGCTCGGTCGGGTCACCAGTGAGTCGCCAAGTCCCGGCCGGGTCATACTTCAGGCCGGGTTATACCGCGGGGTAATATCCCCGACGGTACCCATGGATGCGGCTAGCCGTGGAGTGTGATTGTTGGTGGAGGGGGAGTAAATTTGGTGAACCGCCGCTAATTTGTTTAGCATGGAAGATATTGATAACTCTTGGTCATGATGTTGACAGGAAGGGTGTACCTCCCAAATTATATCTATCTCTATTTTAAGCTTTGAGCTCTGGCACCTCTGCAAATCCATGCTTCCCTCTGCGAAGGGATTATCTATTTACTTTTATGTTGAGTCACCACCTTCTCAAATAAGCGCCAGACCTGAGAGCACGATTGTCATCCTCATGCATTGTGTATAGTTGATATTGGGTGCAGCATGACTGGATCTTTTCTACCATGAATTACAATGTTTAGTCGCTGCTTGAACTTTGGCGGTGCTCTGCATTTATGTTTTGCGGTCTCAGAAAAAGCTAGCGAGATACCACTATTATCATATTGTATCATGATTGTTTTGACAAAGTGTTGGCGCTTGAGATATTTTATTATTGCTCTCTAAAGGCTTATGTCATTGATATGAGTTAATATAATTTCTAAGAGTTATTGCTGGCATGGTTAGTCATAATCTTTGCTGAAAACCTGGGTGCTACTTAAGCATATATGTGTAAACAAGAACAAAAGAGTTCGTAAAAGTTCTTCTTTATCACTTTCAGTTTGTCAACTGAATTGCTTGAAGGCAAGCAAATGTTTAAGCTTGGGGATTTCATACGTCTCCAACGTATCTACTTTTCCTAACGCTTTTCCTCTTGTTTTGAACTTTAATTTGCATGATTTGAATGAAACTAACCCGGACTGCCGCTGTTTTCAGCAGAACTACCATGGTGTTGTTTTTGTGCAGAAATGAAAGTTCTCGGAACGGAACGAAACTTTTTGGAGAATTATTTCAGAATATATAAGAATTATTGGAGCTAAAAACTACCGGAGAAGGGGGCCAGGGTGGGCAGCACCCACCAGGGCGCGCCATGCCCCCTGGGCGTGGCCTGGTGGGTTGTGCCCACCTCGTGGCCCCACTGACCCTAATTCCGCCGCTATAAATTCCTATTTTCGGAGAAAAAAATAGAGAGAAAGTTTCATCGCATTTTACGATACGGAGCCGCCGCCACCTCCTGTTCTTCATCGGGAGGCCAGATCTGGAGCCCGTTTGGGGCTCCGGAGAGGGGAATCTTCGGTCTTCGTCATCACCAACCCTTCTCCGTCGCCAATTCCATGATGCTCCCCACCGGGAGTGAGTAATTCCTTCGTAGGCTCGCTGGTCGGTGAGGAGTTGGATGATATTCATCATGTAATCGAGTTAGTTTTGTTAGGGCTTGATCCCTAGTATCCACTATGTTCTGAGATTGATGTTGCTATGACTTTGCCATGCTTAATGCTTGTCACTAGGGCCCGAGTGCCACGATTTCAGATCTGAACCGTTTATGTTATCACAATTATATTTATGTTCTTGATCTGATCTTGCCTAGTCATATGCACCTATTACGTGTTATGATCCGTAAACCCCATAGTGACTATATTTGGGATACTTTCCGGTGATGACCGTAGTTTGAGGAGTTCATGTATTCACTGTGTGTTAATGCTTTGTTCTGGTTCTCTATTAAAAGGAGGCCTTAATATCCCTTAGTTTCCTTATGGACCCCGCTGCCACGGGAGGGTAGGACAAAAGATGTCATGCAAGTTCTTTTCCATAAGCACGTGTGACTATTTACGGAATACATGCCTACATTACATTTATGAACTTGAGCTAGTTCTTTATCGCCCTAGGTTATGACTGTTATATGATGAATATCATCCAACGAGTTCACCGATCCAGTGCCTACGAGTTTTCCACTTATTGTTCTTGCTAAGTTACTACTGTTGCTGCTACCGTTCCAACTGCTACAAAACTATTGCTATCATTGCTACCGTTACTGTTACTGCTGCTACTGCTATCAAAACTATCATACTACTGTGCTACTGATCACTTTGCTGTAGATATTTAATCTCCAGGTGTGGTTGAATTGACAACTCAGCTGCTAATACTCGCAAATATTCTTTGGCTCCCCTTGTGTCGAATCTATAAATTTGGGTTGAATACTCTACCCTCGAAAACGGTTGCAATCCCCTATACTTCTGGGTTATCAATGATGCGCAAACACGGATGATGCATGTCAAGTTTAAATATGCAAGGCATGGCAAGATGCAACAATCAAACACTACAAATTAAGTGAAGTTCAATATGCAACGAGTTGCATATTGTTGAAACTCCACGTTCGAATCATTTATTTCACTCTCGTTTATTTACATGGCAAATTTAAATGTTTTTTTATCATGGAAAAAGGCGAAGCATAAATAAACTATCTATCTATGCATTTTAAATGAGGTCGGAAACATCTTATAGTATTTCCAAAACGATCCCATCTGTTAATTTCGAAATTGGTCCAGATATGAACTAACCATATTTTATAGTTGTTAAACAGGGAAACAAAATGTACCATGTGATTCTACTTGTCATTCTAGGTGATTTACATATATGGATCATTTAAAATGGAGCTAGGGCCTAAAAGATATGACCAACACAAGATAGATATGTCATGAATGCAAAATGCATGCAAACGATAACCACAAGCATTTTAAAACATGGATGCAACATGATATTATGAAACTACTTGAAATTCTAGGCAAGTTTCATGTGAAACATGTTCAAATCAGAGCAACGGTTAAACAATAACAAGCAACATAAGGTTTTGATAAAATATGCCCAAAACAGCAACTTAGCATTTTGCACACATCAAAATAACAAGCTACAAGAATCTAAAATGCACAAACTAAGAATGGGGCAGTAGCATGTAACGTACACTTCATCAAAAGGAATCATGCTCAAAAGGGTCATGGATCACATGGTATGAAGCTCACAACATGACTATCAAACTTAACATCTAGGGACTTGGAGAAAAATACCAGTTTTCACAAACGGGGTTAACCTGATGGCATATAGACAGCAAGGAAACTGTATGCTATAGGTCATATCATGGCATGAAAATCTGCAGCATGGTAGTGGACATGATGCACTTCAATTCATTCCATAATGTCAAGGTCTAATTATGCACAGAATCATGGCTAGCATCAATACAACATGGCATTCTGAAATAACCAGACTCTCGGACTTAGTGAAAAATTAGAGTAGACATGAGCAGCAGTTTTTATCAGGTAAGCATGTTGACAACAAGAAACAAGTATGTAGCAAGGCCATTTCATGGAATCAAATGACACATCTAAATACACCATAACATGCAATTCAATTCATCGCACATGGGCATTTGCAAAAGAGCTATGAATCCATGGCAATCATCAAGACAAAAAGCTTACTTTCAATCCAGATTCCAGACATAGTGAAATTTGACTATCTCCCAAAACAGCAGTTTGACTAGGCATGTTGACATGGCAATAACAGTAGCATGACAATCATTTATAGGCATGTCTAAGATACTAACAACAAGTATACATGTTATACAACAAATTATTCCATTGGAACAACTTCATAGGAGGCATGGATTGCTTAATATGATGCTCACAAAACGGAACTTATCGCTAACAGACTAGCAGTTTTAACACGAGGCTACTTTAGAGCAACATATTGACGTCATGGAGATGATTTACATGGCAACCAAAAATACCAGGGTCTATTACACATGTCATAGAGCATATCTCATGAAAGAGCCACATGCAAAAGACCTACGGATTAGTTGCAATCATCCACGCAAGTTTGAACTAAATAACAGTTTTGCACACCACGACGGGATGCACTTTTGCAACGCAGATTACAGCAAGTAGATAAATCCTATCATGTGTGCAAATGCATCTATCATGTAGAGCACGAAGAGTAGATGATTTTTCATGAAGGATCATTGTCATCGGATTAAAATGCACAAAGTTAAAGGCGTTACAAAATGCTATTATGTTGTTGAAATCAGACAATTTTAAAGGACTTAGCCATTTTTCAGCACAGTTCGTCAGATAGCTAAAACAGCGAACGGTTCACTGGATAGTCAGAAAGATTTGTGTGCGGGATAAGCTAAAGGGTGAACGCTCGCTGGTTAGGCGGGGTTGCTCACCAGCGGGCTCAAGGGCCGGAGAGGAGGCAGTTGGGCCGGCTGGCGCTGCAGCTGGCCCACGGCGCGCACAGGAGGAGGCCCAGGCACGGGCGACGGGGCGCACCATCGTCCTCCTCGATCCCGCCTGGACGAGGCGGTTGGCGATCAACGGCGAGGCGGCGTAGGGCAGTCCGGCGCGAAGGAGGCAGGTCACCGGGGGGAACGGCACGACGTGGCAAGGATCCGCCAGATCTGGCGGTTTCTAGCCGGATCCGGGTGCGGCAGGGTCGGGCGGCGCGAGCTCCAACGGGGCTGCGGAGTTGCGGCCATGGAGGAGCCTTGGGCGCTCCTTGCGGCGGCGGCTTCGGCCGGCAGCGGCTCCGGCCAGCGGGTGCGGCGACGGCGGCCCGGAGGAGGCGGCGAGGTCTGGTGGGTCGAGGTGGAGGCAAGGAGGCGACATGCGGCTCGCGGGAGCGGGAGCTCGTGCGCCCTTGCGACGGGGAGGCGGAGGCAGGAGCCTCGGGCGGCGACGGCTCGGCCGAGATCAAGCCCGGGGCGGGCCGGATCTGGGTCTGGCGGGCCCGGTGCAATGGGAGGGAGGTGGAGTGGCGGCTGGGGGTTGTGAAGAGGCTGGCAGCGCACGGATTTCAAGGAGGCTAGGCTAGGTTTCTAAAAATGGACGAGCAGAGTGTCTATTTATAGCAGTTTCGCTAGGTTTTTGGGTTTCAGTCCGTTTTCGGACCGTCGGATCTCGATCGGACGGTCCGGAAGCGGAGGGGGCTAGCTGGGCTATGGTGGGCTGTGGAGAGGTGGCTGGGCTAAGATGAGAGGGAATCTTGTGGCCCGTGGCATGCTTTTTAAAAACCAAAAAACGTCCGACAATTTAACCGACAACTATGTCGCTACAGTTGGGCGTTGGGGTATCAAACGACCTCCGAATGTGACGAAATTTGGCAGGCGGTCTACCTACACTATATCAAGACTGGTCACCAATTTTGACCCATTACAAGAAAGTTTTATATGCACTTTTAAAAACAATATTTTAATGATGCCGCGGGCGCGTGCGTGTGTGGTTGGTCACGAAACGATCAATGACGAGAACAGAGAGAACCGGCAACTACGGACGGATGCACGTTTTCAAAAACGATGACAATGGAGTGTTGATGCAATGCGGATGATGAAATGATAAATGTGACAAACACATAAATCGCATGGCGAGACTCGAAATACATGGAAGGAAACTGGAACGTCGGTCTCGGGCTGTTACAGATCGGGCGCCGATCCGTAGAGGATTCGGGCTTCGCGGCTGGGGCTGGGCCGGCCTGCTAGTTGGGCCTAGGCACGTAAGTGGTCTTCGGCCATTTTCTTTCTAAATACATTTTCTTTTCTATAAAACAGGGAAAGAAAAGAACAATAGAAAAATAAATGAAAATCATATATAGGCATGTATTATATCAAAATGACCAGAAATCTAAAACATGAACACTTTTTCAGAGACATTTGAAATACTTTTAAAAAAATTATTTTCCAAAATTCAAAAATGATTTCGATCCAAAGATCAAATATTTTCCAAATAATTTTCTGAGTTTTATATATTCAAATGAAATTCAAATTTGCCTCTGGTTTAAAGTGTCATATTGCTCCTCTCAAAATTTTGAATTTGGGCAAAGAAATTTGAATTCATTCAAACTCAAAATTGGAATAGAACCAATTATAAAAATAAATCCAAATGGAAAGTTTCAGTAGTTTTCAAATCCAAATTTCAGATTCTTTATTTGCAGAAGTCATGTCATTTTCTCTCTATGAAATTGGATTTGAATTCAAAAGCAAAGAAAAAAAGTTTTGGGAAGTCATTTTATTCCCTCTCTTTTATTTTCAGAAGTTTTGAAATTCACTCAATTTCACACAAAGCATTCATTCAATCAATCAAAGTTAATCTAATATAACATTCCAAAACTTAGAGTTTTGGGATGTTACATGAAGTCAAGTATAAATCCAAAATAATTACTTAGGTTCAAATAGTTTGCAAACTAGTTTGAGTTTCAACCTAATTTAATTTGAGTTCATCTTTCCCTAAAGTCAAATATTAAATCCAACACAACCTATTAAGTTTAATTTGATCTAAACAATCTAATTTAATTAGTTTAGTTCAAATTAGACTTTGGTTTCAATTTAAAATTCAAACTAAGTATGAATTGAGATTTAAATTATATTTGAATTATCTAAAGTCAAATAATTATGAAAAAATTATTTACTAAAGTTTCATTTAAGTTTCTGAAACATTTGTTTAATATTTGTTTTTATTAAACAATTTCTTAATTCAAATTAAAACTAATTAGGTTTAATTTCTATTTGAATTATGTCCTATTTGTATTCTGCTTAAGATATGATTAAAATTATTTTCAAAATTCAACTAAAGTGTTCTGGAATGAAATTATATTAAGTTGATTCAATTTGCAAAAAGAATCAATGAATTTGGGTTTATAAGTTGCAAGTTATGGCCTATTCAAATTTGAATTAATTTTGTATCAAATTGAATTTTAAATTATTTAAACATGGAATATTTTTGTACATGGTGAAAGTAGATTTTATTATGTTCATTGTGCAAAAAGAATCAGCTAATTTGGATTTGTAGATAATTATTTATTAACATTTCAATTGCAGGGTCTTTTCTGTAAAAAAATCCGATTTAATTCAATTTCTCTGGATTAAACCGAATGGACAGGGGACTAGGTGGCGGCTTCCTATTGGCTGGAAGTGCGTGCCCGCTGGGTGCTACGGGCGGACGACCGATTCCTAAAGGATACCATTTCGGTTTTTAAGTGGGACGTTGTGCATTGTTGGATCTTAAACAAACGGTGCGGATTACACTGGAAAACGCATATGCGGCGACGGACGGCTTGGACTTTGTTGGATTCGACGTTCTGGAGGGTGCTGGGGACGATGGAGGGCACAAACGGACGCAGCTTGTCGTCATGATTCTCCTGGTAGTCGCGGTTGGCCTCGGGGATGACGGGAACGGCGGTGCTAGGCTAGCGGGGACGCGGGTGCGCCGGTGAGCTTCGGGTGCGGTCGTCGTCGAGGGTTCTATGCGCGTTTGGGCATAAAAAAAAGGTCAAGGCGACGTGCATGATCAAGGCGAGCACTAAGGGCAAGGTTTGGGGACTAGAGGCTCACGGGGATCACCGGAGTTGAGCTCGCAGCGGCGGCGAGGCTCAGGCTCTAGTGAACACGTGCTTCCAGGAGTCTTTGGCTGTGCGGTTGACGTCCAGGGGGGTCGCTCTGGTGCATTTGTTCTAGCGGTGGCGATGGCTGGCCGAGGCGTGGGCTCAGCTACAGGAATTTGGCCAGAACGGGGCTAGGTTAGAGCGGAGCTCGGGGGTCGACGGCGAGGCAGCATGTCGGCCTCCGGTGTCGCGATCTTGGCCGGAAGGGAGAGGGATTCAGGGGCCATTTATAGGACATGGTCGCGGGGCCTAGGGTGCACGATGGGCACGCGTGGACGTGTAAGGCGTGGCGTCGACGTCGGGTGCGCGCACGTCGTGGGCAAGGGCGTGCGGGCGGTTGCGGGAAGAAGGAACTGACGAGTGGGGGCCATCAGTCAGTGGGACAGGGGAGAGAGAGCGTGGGGCGGCTTGCTGGGCCGGGGAGGCTTTTCTCCATTTCTTTTTATTTCTCTTTTCTGTTTCTATTTTTTCCTTTTTCTCTTTTGTTTTCTTTCTAAATTCAATTCTGTTTTGAATTTGAAAATTCTTTCAATAGAGAATAGTCTCTAAATTCCATATGGAGTATTTAGAAATGTTTGAACATTTCTTTTGGGCAATTTGGGCAGATATTTTCTCCACTTATATTCTTAATTGGAATTTGAATTTGATTTTAAAATCAAAGTTGTTTCAAATCCCATTTTAAAAATAGGGAGGAGTTCTTGATCATTGGTTTGACTTGTGGACTTCCATTTCCTGCCAAACAATTTCCAAAGCCATACTTGTTAATTCCATGTTGATTTAATTTGATTTTCAAGCAAATCAAATCAATTCCTTTTGCGGGATTTCTTTATTTGGCTTGATTATTCTCGGGGCTTATTTGAATGATCTTGCCCAATAATATTTCAAATGGTAGGGGTTCCACCTATTGGCTAGCTAGGTTTCCACTAATTGCATTGGGGTTTTAACCCTCCTAATCAAGCAATCAAGCAATTTCAACTAGCAAGCAATCAAACATGGGTTTTGTTATGGAAAATTTTAATTCCCTGTGAAATTTTCAACATACCAGATTTGGGAAAATTATGGGATGTGACACTATCCAACCGCTATGTTGGTCGAAAAGGGAAAGGGGTAGCATAGTACACACATCTGTAAGGAACTGATCTCTTCGTTGAAAAAGGAAAGAAGACGGGGGGTGGGGGACAAGGCAATAGAGTTTGTGCAGGACTAGATTTGCTGCCTTCACATATGAAAGAGCAGGTGGAAAGAGAACAATAATGGGACCAGCACAGATATGTCGCTTGGTTCTTTTTTGCAATAGACTCTGAGTCACCCCTTTATACGTGTGGAGGCACATGGTGTTGTTGTGTCCCCTATCCCATACGACTATTTAGTTGTTGCAAATCTAATAATGTCACTCGAAAACTAAAGCAATGTCGCTATTAAAAGTAAATTACACGTTTAACTAATGTTATTTTTAAGATAATGTCTCTGTTAATATGAATAATTTCCACAAATTTAGAAATGCTATTGTCCTCCTTTGTTTCCCATTAAGATGAGGTAGATGCTTCTTTTTACTAGCCAGTAATTATTTCCTTTTTACCTCTGCAAACAGTGATATATATTTCACCTCGTTGCTATTGCGACCTTTTGGTGCACTACACAAAACCCTTTTGTTTTAAGAGTTTTTTGTGCAGTTCAACTAAAATGTCACACCGGCAACGTTGCTTGATTTTAGTGGGAACTATGCAAAAGGAGACCGAATTTTCTATCTGTGTAGGCAGATTTCTTTCTAATCCTCCTCCCGAGTTGTTTCCTATCTTGCTGAAGAAAGGTCATTACCAACCTTCATCCACATGATTGTGTAGTGTGTTTTGACATGTTGTACTACTTAATCGTGGTACTGTTTTGAATAATTGTTGAACTCAATCTATTGTATTGCTATGTTTTCCCATTAAGTGAACGAAAATGGGACTAACCCAGATATGCTGGTTGTTTCTTTGTTGCAACAAACTCTGCATCACCCCTGTATATGTTAATGGAAGCACATGGTGCTCTTGCGCCCATTCTCCAATGCAACTGTTTAAGCTTTTTGTTAATCTAACACGAGATGTTAAATTAACCAATGCGAGTCTCAAAAGTAATTACTGAACCGTAGTTGAAAAATACAACACTTATTATGGATCGGCATGGGTACATGTTTAACCAATGTATTGTTAAGATAATGTCTCTGTTAATATAAATCAGTTACACTGTTTTAGAAATGCTACTGTCTTGCTTTGTCCTTCTTTGTACATTATTAACCAAGGTATTGTTAAGATAATGTCTCTGTTAATATGAATGAATGACACGGTTTGAGAATTGTTACTGTCCTGGTTTGTTTCCCATTAAGATAATGTAGATGTTTTTTCTTGTGGGCGTATAAGTAATCAGCCGTTATTGGTCAGTAATTATTTCCTTTTTACCACTTCGTGCACAGACGGATATCAAAACTTCTGCTCGTCTCTATTTCGACCTTGATTTCAGTTGAACTACACAAAAGGTGATCAGAAGTCCTTACCTATGTTGCATTATTGGTCCCAGTTGATCCTTCAAATAGTTTTTGCAGAAACAAAGGGTCACTGGATGCCATAATGTACATTGCGGAAGGAATAATCAAGAAGATTGTTGGAAGCACCTTATCGATTAATCTAATCCACGAGTAAACAGTAAGCATTGCTATCACGGTATGCAACTCATACCGATACCTAAGCATGTAAGCACGTACAGTACATAGAACCAAAACATCTATGAACTCAACATATACGGCTAGCACATGAATGAGCAAATAGTGGATGAACGAGTCTATAGAGCTCATGTGGCAACTCATCAGCATGTGAAGTGTATGACCAAGTTAGTCTGTACGCATTGGCATGGGCCTTTATCCACATGATCGTGCTTTCTTATGTTCTGCTACTTATTTCCAGTTATTTTTTTGAATAAATGTTTAAACGAAGATATTAATTGTATTGCTATCTTTTCCCGTTAAAGATAGTGTAGATGCTTCTATTTGTGAGCGTATGTTTCATCAACTACTACCACTATTATAGTATTCACTTTTTCTTTATTTATGCAAACAGGGATGCTCAGCTTGATTTTAGTGGAACTGCACAAAATGTTTGGATGGTTCATGAGCTCCATAATACTTCATCATGCACAATACATCGAATGGTTCTCTAATCATTCATTGTCACCTTGAGCCACCAACTAGCTACATGAAAGGAGCTGCCAACGTGTTCAAGGCCTTGCAATATATAAATATGGAATGCTCGTAGCTACGCTTGACGTTGGTCGATTTCAGTGGAACTGCACAAAAAGATCAGCTGGATAATCCAGCACGAGGTTACATGTCAATGTGTAAACTGGTGACAACCCCCGCCCATTCCACAATCATAGGCATTAGATATTTTGGATTGGGAAAACCTTGTCAAAGTTTAATAATTGATGTTAGCAAGAAGACATTCATTTGATATTTTGGAATGGAAAACCTTGTCAAATTTTGCTCATTGACGTCGGTAAGAAGACATGCATTTGATATTTTGGAATGGGACGCCCTTTGTCATGAGCACCATATCATTTTTTCTTTATTTTGTGTCTTAAGTTCTGAAGTAAATATTGGCTCTGACGTGTGAATCATTGAGATGTATAATCAGGCATGTTCACTTATATGATAATTTAAGAGTTTGTTGTGAATGTTGTTTATGAATTTCAAGGCTTGTGAGTTTGATTGCAATGTTCAACATGGAATGATACGGCAAAAGAGCTATTCATCGTGCGTCCTGAGAATAACATATTGTTTTGCATCTAATGCCACTGATACAATGAGAAAATGATTTGCATGTTATTATGCCACTCATACAATGAGCCATGATTTGCATGTTATTAAGAATAAAATTGAAAGTGCCCACATAGAACCACGGCTTCATTAAGCGTACTAGAAAGGTCTAGATGCTAGTGTAGTTTGTGCGCTTAAGACTTTAGCCCCAAACCCATATGATTTCGCGACCAACTCAGCGTCTTACAGTTTCTTGCATAGCCTATGTTTTAAAGTTTCTTTGTGTAAGCACCCATGAACCAATTTGCTTATCTGAGGACCTCACATGGCGGCCCAGTGACTGACTCTTACATGATGGATCCACTTAAATCGTGGTCAATGTAGTCAACATCACCATATATATTCATATACTCCGTCGTTGCAATCGTAAGCTGCTACGCAGCACAGGTCTTCCGTTCTAATCCTGTCTTCTTCCTTTGGCCACCCAAACCAGATCCGTCGGGACCTCCTGCTGCCACCCCCCCCCCCCCCCCCCCCCGCGCGGCCGGCAAGACACTGTCGCACGCCTCTCTCCATCGGCCCTCGCCTGAAGCGCGCCCCAAGTCACCCCTCTACTTCTCTCAGCGGCATGCCGACCGTCACCCACTCGCCGCATACCGGTCTACGCGTCGTTCAATGCCGGAGTGGCTTGACCCAATGGCCCAGGATATCTCTTTACACATTATAAATTGGATGCCCGCACGTCCGCCTTCCGCCATTTAACATGTGTGGTGGCCAAGAAACCCACTCTGGCGCCTGCATTCACACATCCCGCCTCCATGACCTCGAACTGCAGAGCGATGTGGGAGAACCTCTCGAAGAAGAAGAAGCAGGAGCTGGCCATCATTGTTGCCGACTGGCAGGCCCGCCGAACAACCCATACAGATGCCCGTCCGAGCTTAGTGACGATGACCGGACGATGGACGAGGCTTCCGACTAAGAGTCGGCACCACCGCTAGCGTCGGTTCATGCCGTGTTCACCATAGAGCAGGTGCGGCCACACTTTGACGTCGTAATGGCGGAAGAGCTACCACCGGCGCCGGTTTTGGCCTTCCGTCTAGCGCCGAAGGACTAGTGCTACAACCTATGTGTCCTCAACGAGCACTGGCTCGCGACGGGACAAATTGCCGGTAAGTTGGCGAACAACAATGTCGTTGTGGACATGAGTGTCGATGATCCTGGTTGCCTGGATGAGCAGCGGGCGTTGTACTAGACCATCCATTGGGCCCACGAGGCCCTCTCCATCGTCCTATGCCTTGTTGCGCTCGACATGGTGCTGCCATCTCGTGTTGTCAACATGGTAAACAAACGAGAGGAGGCAGGAGATGACTGTATTTGGAGAGGATGACAATACGAACCCACCAGGGCCATTGTCGTACGCTGGCAAGTGCCTCCTTATTACAACCAAAAAATGCTTCTTCCTAATGCCATACTGTCTGGTTCCCATGATGTTGTAGTAAATAATCGAGAGAATTGTACAAGGAGCGGCTGACAGCCGGGAAACTGCAGCTAGTGCAGATTTTTTTGAGCAATGTTTTTTTGTTGTTGAGACGGAGCAGGGTTTCAACTGGGTTGTGTGGGGGTTGTGGCCCATCTAGCCGAGGCTATTATTTTATGTTTACGAAATAACCAACCCAGCTATTTTTTTCTTCGTGAAAATGGCAAGCCCAGCTTTATAATTTTTGAAGAATACCCAACCTAGGCCAACTTGTTTTTCTCCGCCCTCCCGGGCTACAAATCTTTCTTGACGAGGAGGGAAGCATTCGGCTTGCCCAGAAAATGGGCTTTAAGTAATAATAAATGGCATGTAAATATAAAAAAACATAGCAAACCGGCAATTAGTTTCTAATTATGTTTTTTTATTTTGAGATTTTTACATTTATTCAAAAAAATTGCGCGCACAAAATTTCATTGGGTTTTAACCTAATATAAAATTATATTTAAATTGGATTGAATCTGACTCAAAATTTTGGAATAAAAATAGTTCGGACACCACAAAATATACGAAATTTGGTTGAAATATTTAACCCTGGTCCTGGCAATAAAATGGGTTGTAATGCTAACAAACAGTAAATGGGCTGCAATAAATTCATTAGAATTAGAAAAAATGGATTGTAAATTATTAAAAATAGCAAATTGGATGTATGCATTCCGCCACATATGTGATGCCGACTTGTGGGCCTACTAAGTTCACCCGTACGCAAGGCTTTGTCAACTTACATTCAACACACGATTCTAGCAGCAGTAGCCATTGGATGTCCATCCAACAGCCGTTGCTTCAGCGCCAAAACCTTCGCCGACGGGAGCACCTACTTCTGCCTCCCATGGCCGGCTGTGCTGCCGCGCATGCCTCGCCGCCCCACCGTACTCCCACGGGTGGCCAAGTCATACATGTACTCACTCACACCTTATGTTATTCTTCGGCGACGACAGCCTCACCCCGCATCCTAACTAGTCAACCCTCGTACCCCTCTTCACTTGGGCATCCATCGCCAAGTCTTCTCCGGCTGTGGGTCATTACCTTCCTAGGCTTCACCGTCGTCCACCGCCTTAGTGTTCTCGATGCGGCCGCATCATCATGGTCAACGAACTACAGCCATCGGAAGAGGACTGTATGTGGAGAGGCTGATAGTTGGGACCCACGAGGTCCATGGTCGCACGAATGCAAGTGCTTCCTTATTACGCGCAAAAAATGATTCGTCCCCCTGACAGCTAGGACCCACCAGGTCTATGGTCGCATGAATGGAAGTGCCCCCTTATTACACGTAAAACAAGTGATGTGTCCCCCTGGCAGCTGGGACCAACCAGCTTCATCTTCGCACGCAAGGAAGTGCCACCTTATTATGCGAAAAAACTATTACTCCCCTGACAGCTGGGACCCACCAGCTACATCTTTGCACGCAAGGAAGTGCCTCCTTATTATGCGAAAAAAAACAATTCCTCCCCTTGCCAGCTGGGACCCACCAGCTACATCTTCGCACGCAAGGAAGTGCCTCCTTATTACACGGGAAAAAATGATTGCTCCCCCTGATAGTTGGGACCTACCAGCTACATCTTCGCATGCAAGGAAGTGCCCCTTACTAAGTGGGGGAAAATGATTGCTCCCCCTGACAGTTGGGACCTACCAGCTACATCTTCGCATGCAAGGAAGTGCCTCCTTATTATGCTGAAAAAAAATGATTTCGCCCCCTGACAGCTCGGACCCGTCAACTACATCTTCGCATGCAAGGAAGTGCCTCCTTATTAGGTGTAAAAAACAATTCTCCCCCTGACAGTTGGGACCCACTAGCTACATCTTCGCACGCAAGGAAGTGCCTCCTTATTCCATTAAAAACCGATTTGTCCCTGACAACTGGGACCCACCAGGTCGAAGTGTACGTAACGTTACGTGTCTGGTCGCAAAACATGTACGTACATACTGGTCGATCGGTCTCTCTAAAACGGGGATGAACCGTGTCCGAGTAAGGAGCGGCACGTGTCTTAGTAGAGCATGTCCCCGACGTAGCGGTTCAGGCAGACTCGTCTAAGTTGTGTACATGTACATATAGCCACTCTACAAGAAAGTAAATACGGCAACGCACAAACTTACGGGTTGGGTCTCGAATGCGTACTCGCGCATACGGGCGGGGCCAGGGCTCGTGTACATGGAGAGGTAATGTGGCATAGTCAACGGATGGTAGCAACGGCGTCCTGTTCATCGACAGCCAACTAGCTGGGTCGGAACGAAGGAAACATCGACTCGGATGGGGGTGTGGCGTCCTGCAAAACGGAGGAAGCGGACTTATGTTCAATCGGCTACGGTTGAAATGGGGTCGTGTTCAATGGGAGGGGTGTGGCGTCCCGCAAAATGGAGGAAACGGACTTCCGTTCAACCGGCTACAATTGAAACTGGGTCCAGGGTGTGGCATACCGCAAAACGGACGAAACGGGCTTCCGTTCAACCGGCTACGGTAGAAAAGGGGTCCAGGGGTGTGGTGTACCGCAAAACGGAGGAAACGGATCGGCTACGTTCGAAGAAACGGGTCCAGGAGTGTAGTAGCAAAACGGGACTCCACGGGCTAATGTTCATCCACCATCGACTTCCTCCAGCCTTCATGGGATCCTCTTTATCCACCCCCAATACCGGCTACTGCTACGTACCACAGGGTGTGTCCTGTTCATTCAGCGCCAATCCCCACCGGCTGGGGTGGGGCATATGAGCGGGCAGCAGCAACGGGAACTCTTCACCCCGAGCCAACCAACCGGCTAGGTCAACTCACCATGTCTCGTGCAAGGAGCTCAATCGATCGATGCAACATCTCGACTCGTTCCACGTACGCGCGCGGCAGCAACGGGCACTGTTCATCCAGAGGCAACCAAATCGGCTACTGGCAACTCAACTCACGTCTCGCACGGGGGGTCGATTAGGTTCAGTAAGCAACGAAGGGATCGCTCGGGTTCAGTTAGTAGCCAAGGAATCGCTTGGGTTCAGTACGTCGTGTGAGGGATCGATCGATCGCTCGGTTCAGTACGTAGAGCGAGGGATCGCTCGAGCTCAGTAAGCGAACGAATGCCTCGCTCGGGTTCAATTAGCAGCTAGTGAACGCCCCGCACACACGCACATACGAGAGAAACGCGCAAACCACCCACCGATTTCCCACCGTAACCGGGAAATCCCTAACAATTTCTTCGCCCTCACTTCTACCATGATTTTTTACATCATGGACGGCACAAAGAATGTCATGCAAGTGCGTCTCCAGCCCGCCCAGGACGAAAAGCCCATTTTTGTCATAGAAGTAGGAGCACACCAAATCTATGATGACACGTGTTTTTGTCACATTTATCATCATGGAAGTGTCATATCCATGACAGAAAAAGTTTTCGTTCGGCCCATAATGTCACGGATGTGTCTTTTTTTGTAGTGTATATCACTGTCGTTGTAAAGGGTAGGATGTGAAGATAATTCGAGGTGGCAGTAAAAGCCTTTGCTTCTAGCCTTTGCAATTGATAAGGATTTACGGAGAACCCTTAGAGAGGTCGTGTCCATGGGGTAACCCTTAATTATCACAGTCATAACCTGTCGGTGGAGACTATGGTGGTGGTGTGCATGGCATGAAGTCTACGTAGAGTAGAACGTGTATTGTACCCGGCTCCGCCCAACATAATCGTCAAGAGTGGTTCAAGTATCCATACCATACTATCCCCACGCTTAGGTTGCATTAGAAACATACCAATGGGAATTTCAGACTCCCTGAGAATGCCTTACTCCTCTGCCAGATCACTATTACTCAACTTGTTGTTTTCTTATTACTTTTTATGTTGTTTACTTTTAGTTTTCACCGCACCACAATAACCATGTACCTTCGTCCTTACTTTGTCTGGAGTCTACAATTACTTGCAGGCACCGCACAAATCAATAATTCATTACAAAAGGCAATGTCTGATTCTTGTGCTCCCTGTGAGATCGATACTCTTACTTCGAAAAGGCTACAACTAAAACTAGTGTACTTGCGGGCCATCACATGTGCAAATGATTATGCTCACAATGCCTTCTTATATTCCTTGACGAAAAGCCAGCTTCGACCAGGGTTTTCAACCATTGTGTGCCCAGTCGTTGATCGGTAGGTAGTGGACTAACATGTTGATGATCTTGGTCCTGTGATTCTATTTCTTTCATCGTTGGACCTAGATCGGGTTTACCAAGTGCCCGGAAATTAAATGATATATTTGAAACATACAATGGAAGTTAAGTAAACCATTTGAAGAGACGAACTACATCCATCGGCGGAACGACCAACCGTGGCCAAGAAGTGAAGCAATCAATACAACCAAAATTTTAGCCAGGCAGATCGGACGGCTCGCGTCGCCCCCGAGCGCCTCCCGCCACAAGCTACCCGGCATCAGACGACCAGGAGGCTCTCTTCGCGCGTGATGCGCCCTGGAAGGCGGGTGCTCCATCATCCTTTATACGAGTAATTACTCCTTCTTCTCAACATACATACTTGCTCAAAGGTATTATCCTACGAAGTTTTCTTTAATACGACTTTGATTTAATAGATCAACATGATAGGTTTCCTATCTTTAACATCTTGTGTTGGTACATGGGTGCACATATCCCATTACATGTTTGTTACCTATCTATTGTCTACATACTCTGGTGGGACACTTCACTTCATCTATCCTTACATAATAATGGCCCAGTCCATCAATTCTCCTCACGTTACCATATTTCCTTGCAAACACTCCCTTGATTTGGAAATCATTTGTAAGGTCTCATACTCCTCTGCAATGATGGCAGTCCTCACATCTTGTCGGCATGCTCTTGCGGTGGCAAATCATGGTTGGTGTAACTCGGGGCTTCTACCTTCCTCGGTCTCCTTTGCTCTATGGTTTGGTGTACTATTACTTGGGTGGTCCTGACTTCGTGCGGCAGTGGCAAGTACTTTCGACTTGTATGTATGCTTCTCCATGTCCTGATCACATGCTCAACTAGTGGCTTCTGGTGATGCATGGGCACTTATTGTAGTGGACACTTCTCTATAGGGTGTACTGTCTTTCTACCAGAGTGGCATGGCAACATCACTGTTCCTCATGGCTTCTTCCTACCGATTTAAACTGATCCATGGCAATCATACCCCTTGAGGTTAATTTCCTCTTCTCTTTGGCTTTATTCCTTTGGTTGTGGGGACACTTATTTTTGAACGCACGGGTTCCTTACAGTCAAGACATACAACATGACTCGGGTTCCTTCTTATCGGTAACTGGTTGTCTTGGGTGTTCCTGATGTCCTTAGTCCTTGGGCAGTTCTTCCCTTGATTGGATCACTTTCCTTTTCCGCTAACCGAGATGTCACCTACGGTCAGTTGCTTGAGGAGATGGCTTCCTCCAACATGACTCAGGTTCCTTCTTATCGGTAACTGGTTGTCTGGGTGTTCTTGATGTCCGTAGTCCTTGGGCAGTTCTTCCCTTGATTGGATCACTTTCCTTTTCCGCTAACCGAGATGTCACCTACGGTCAGTTGCTTGAGGAGATGGCTTCCTCCCCTATATCTGTATTCTCCTCCTGGGAGTTTGGAGGTGCAATCATCCTACTTCCAATGATGATATCCTCCATCTAGGTTGTAATCTTCTGGGTATGGAGTCTTTTCTCCTTCTAGTGCTTCTCGTTTTGTTCCTTTTTCTTGGTTTCCCATTCTTCAAGCATAGCTTGCATCTCTTCCAGGTCCTATTCTACCTCATACACCTCCTCCATTCCTTTATCCTTCTTTGTACAAGGGTTAAGGTTAGTTTCTTCTCCAGCATACCTACAGTTGTGTTGGAGATATGCCCTAGAGAAAATCATGTATGATAATATTTCCTATGTGTTTGTGAATAAATATAGTCCTTGGACATTATCAATGATGTGTATTAACAAGTATGTGACTTTTTTGTGAGACTATGCATTGTATGATGACTGTCCTAAATGATCCCTAGTCGAAAGGGCTATGTGGACGCGTAGCCAGTTAGACTAGCATATGACACGATGGATGGTCCGGTCTCACTGACCATGTAGCATTGGATGCTAGCCGTATAATATGGACTCAGAAAGATCTGGTCGGATTCGACGTAGTCGGATCCAAGTCGAGATAAGGTCTGGGTTGGACAGGCCCGACTATGAGACGCAGCGATAGGTCATCTGTGAGTCTCTAGTGCAGCATACGTTCTATGTCCTAAGACTTGAGCTGACGCATGTACTCGGGATGGTGACAGACCTGCTTTGGGCCGACCAAACGCTACTCTATGACTGGGTAGTTACAAAGGTAGGTTTTGGGCTTGTCCAGACCCATGCAATCCGAAGATGGGATTTGCCCCTCCGTGACATGGTCGAGCAAGATGGGATTTGCCCCTCCGACCAGGAGAGATATACTCTGGGCTCCTCGGGTGATCCGACCTGGATAAGCATGGCCATGCGATGAGGATTATGAGACAATCCAAAGTGTTGGTCGGATTCACCAGAACGAGAAAGAGGTCGTGTTGCAACATGGATAACCATGTCGCCTTGAGCATGACAACATATATCGTGTAACAAAGGGAACAGAAGTGTGAAGTACAGGTTCGCCTAACCAGCTTCATCGGACACTTGGAGTCGGCACGCTTTGCTAGAGGCCGCTACCGACTAGTCGAGCCGGATGTGATCTAACTCGCGACCAAGTGAATGAGAACCTAAGGGGTCGCGCGCTTAAGGGAAGGAACTTGTGGGCTTTAGGATCCGTGTGAGGCCCAATTGTTAAGCCCACGACGGATGCCTACATATAGTGGAAGTGCGGCACACCCATTCGGTTGATCGCTTTGGCGCCGTCATTAGGGCTTTGCATGTGTTGCAAGTAGCCACCTCCACTCGCCGCCGACTTTGTGATCAGACCTAGCAGTCTGCCGCCCGGTGTTCCTCCTGCACGCGCGGATACCGTTAGAGGCGATGCACTTTCCTCGCTCCGGCGAACCTGTACGTGGGATCCGACGACCGGATGTTCGAGGGAGATCGGATGAGGAGGAGACGACTCCGGACGTGCTGTCCCAACTCTACTTCCGCTGCACAGCATTGCGCGTCTAGTGGTAACAATCTGTGGTCCATCTCCGTAGCATGATCCTGGTTGTTCTGCGCATAGGAAAATTTTATATTGCAACTGATGCACCTACCGTAGAACCCAACAAGTTGTAGGGTGGTCCTTGTTCCTCCGAGGTTAACTCCAATCCCTTCCTACATTGGTTGGCCTCTTCCTTTTCAGTTGGTTTCTCATTCTCCTTAGCTAAGACTAGGTCTACTCCTTTCGTTTTGGGTGTTCCTTCTCCTTCCTTCAAGCCTTCCTTGGTTGGGTATTTAGAAATTTTCTGTATCAAGACTGATCTTTTCTCCTTAACATCATTTCCATCTAGTAGGGTTTCCTTGCTTACCTCTTCCTGAATTTGTAGTGTTTCTCCCTTTTTTGGTGACTTCACCATCTTGATGTCTTGGGCTCTCTTGGGTGCTGCCAGTCTTATCATTCACATCCTCGAGTTTCTTCGAGTTAACTAAGGTTTCCTCTACTATCTCCTTCTGTGATCATGATGCTGGTGCTGCCCCTTTAAAGATTTCGCAGCTAGGCGGGTAATGATCAGTTCCATTACATAGGAGACATGTAGTATCCACTGTGGGTAATTATTCCTTGGGATGGTCTTCCTCATAGTAGGGGCAATTGTGTGGGTTCTTCTCAATACATTTCTTGTCTTTACCAGGTTGTTCCACCTCTAGCCTTGGTTCCTCTCTTTCGGCGGGACATAGGCTGCGCGAAAGTCTAACCGGAAAGTTGTCCATGTCACTTCCCCAATGGGGTGAGTGGTTGCATACTTAGCCCACCATTCATCGGCAGGGTCCTTTAAAGGTAGTGGTGCACGTATCTCGTTTAGGTTCTGGATTCAGGTTAGCATGGTTTGATTAACGAGGGTTTGTCTCTGCACCAGTTTTTCATCAATGTGCTTCTCAAAAAAGGTGAAAAGTTTGGGGGGAAACATGCTCCTCGCTCGATTTTTTGGTTGATTCTCTGTCTGTGCACCAGTTTTCCATCCATGTGTTTCTCACTCGTTTTTTTTGGGTTGATGGTTTTTCAGTTTTCATTTTTTACCTTGTTATTGTATTGTTTTTTCAAGGTTTTTTCACCTTTTTTTACGTAAAAAGGATTATCAAAACCTATTAACATGAAATTAAGTTTCAACCATCCCAACGCAAGAAATTCAACCGTGAAAACAGCTCGAGATTTGAACACATGGTTCAAGAAATAAAATGTTTTGTATAAACAAATCTAAAAAAAAATGATCTTTGCAAGAGGTAATCCTCAACTAGTGATTTCAGGGCTCCCTCATGAGTAGCAGCCGGCACAGTCCTCTCCCCGAGCACTACTGTGCTGCTACTTTGTCCTTTGCTTTGTGCTGCACTATTACTATTGTGTTGCCCTCCCACGTAGTACGTTCTGATGTGGTGCATCCGGTATTTCTAGCACCGTTTATATTTGATATAATATCAATTGCATGTTAAACATTTTAAGCGCTCATCATTGAAGCAATCCATGTCATTATATTGACATAGTTTTAATGGCTGAGATCAATTGGATCTGCCCCTTTGGGTCTTTTTACATTGATATAGAGGTATAGATAGATAAGACAGATGTCAAATATAGGTCAAATAGATTCTAACACAATGGACTCACGAAAAATAGACTGAAAAAAGTTCAATCTACTGTAGCAAACGCGAGTTTTTTTAAAAATATAGCCAGTAGTACATATTTTTATTCTTTGATGCCCACGAGCCACTGGTATCGAAGTATTTCTAGAACTGTCAACAATGAGACCAACTTTGTACCCAATTGGTACAAAATATTAGTCAACAATGGTACAAAATATTAACTGTTAGCTTCCTCATCTGCAAAATTACCCATTGGGAAGAAAGTAAACAGCTACTTTCTAATCCTGACGTGCTCAACCTGTAAAAGTTCAAATTTCCACGCCTAATCAGGATTATATGTTTCAGGCTCTCTTTCTCAATATTGTCTTCCGTGGTTCCTTTCTGCTCGGTGTGTTTCCTGAACTTAGGGAAGCCATTCCTACAGCGCTCGCGTACAAGTCCTTCAACCTGTAGCATCGTGATATCATATAAAAGCAGTTCCTACAACCATGATTACTTAAGTTTACACAAAGAGGTTGGTCATGATATAGCAACCAACCTTGGCATACTGATCACGACTGTAACAACAGAAACTCCAACAATAAGAGGAAAAACTGGGGCAGGGGTCAGTTCCTGCCAGAGATAGCAATTAGATGACACCTTAAACACAAAAGTTAGGAACATGTGAACATTTTCCAACAACAAAACATATAAATGTATGGAGTACAAAGATATCTGTTCTGGTTAAATAAAACCTCAAAATTTTCTATCATTCATTTGCAGACAGGCATCTCTTAAGGAATGGTTTCAAGAAGCTAATTTCTTCAATTCTTACCTCAAATTTCCCAGTTTGAGAAGACAAACAAATAAAGTATGTCATTGTGATGCAATGCTGACGCAAGTGCATGAAAAAGTTACCTGTTTGTGATGCAGCTCTTCAGTTTTATATTTAAGAGGACCAACATGAATCTGAGGTTGCTTTTCTAGGTCAACTTCAACCAACTCCGATTCAAATATATGGGTATGTGATGGAAGGCCAGACCGAAGCTGAACAAAATGCTTTCCTTTGGGTAAATTTCTTACTTCGACGTGGTAGGAAAGAGGAACAGGAACCACAGATTCTATTCTAGAAGGGTCAACAGCTGATCTAATTTCAACAGATAAATGTGGCTGCAACATATCAATGCCATCTCCTTCCACGTGACAGCTCAAAATTGTTGCTTCTGGGCGTTCAAAAACCACAAAACCAATACCAGAGATGTCCTCCTCATCTACCTGATTAAAAAAAAAAGAGCAGTGCCTCTGTCATTAGTGACAAGATTGCAGTACGCAAATGCACGCAAAGGACATCAAGAGTGACTTACATCAACTGATACAGATTCTGGTGAAGCACGCTCAACGGCTGCCAACCTGAGATTATCTTTTGCAACTACCCTTATTGAGTAAGATGAGCCAGGGATAAGTCCTCTTAAACGGAACCTACCAAGAGAATCTGTAGTAGCTTCCTCGTAATAACCTCTTGATTCAGATCTAGCTTCAACAAAAACACCTTCCTTTGGTTGGCCAGTTAACAGTGTTACAGAACCCATGGCACTGCATTGAAAAGCAGGTTTAGTTAGTAGCACAAAATTGGTTTAGTCAAAATGCGTATTGCCAGAACTGCTATATTGACTAATTTAGAACTTCGTGAGCACATTCGTGTCATGTCGGAATCATGCAGGAAACATAATTTCGAAAACATTAGTGGTAGGTCCACTGCTGCACTTCAGCACTCATACAGAGTATAACAGTTATATTTCCCAGAATAACACGAGTAATATTAATGTATTACTACTATTGTGTGCATACAGCTAAATATGAGGGCATAACCATGATTATTTGAGTGGCCTCTTTAGAACTAGAAAATTTCTCAATGGTATGTATGTAATCATCTCGTGAGCATTACATAGCTAGAACTTATCATTGTATGTAGTAGAGGTGCCTAATTCATACTCAAATGATTGGGCTCCAAAATGGAAATCTATGCAAACAAAGATATGTGCATGAATTTTCTGCAAACTGTAAGGTGATTTCGTTCAATAGATGGCAAAAGATGGAAACAAATTAGAACATGCATGCAAATCAAATTACATATGTGAAAAATCAAACAAACCTGAAGGCAACACGGGTTGCACGGAACTCAACCGCTCTAGACTCCCCAGAATTGAGATCAATAGCAACTGTTGATGGAGTAAATTTATATTCCTACAAGAAAACCACCAAACCATCAATGGCTCTCCAACCAATAAACTTGAATATGATGCCCAATTACAGTTATGTTGTGCAGTCTATATGGCATATCTGGTGGCTAGTGTGTCACCATAACTCTATCATTATATGCCCACCCTGCTTTAGAAAAAACACAGAAAGTAGTGGAAGCGGGGATGCAGCTCAGGCTTTCAAGGAGAGGGTTATTAAGGAGGGCCTTCGGGAGGAAGGAAGTAATGCAAACAATATGTGGATGACGATGGCGACTTGTGTTCTAAAGGTGGCTTCAAAAGTGTTTGGGATGACCAGGGGAAGTAGAAGTGAAGCTAAAGATGCCCGGTGGTGGAACGATGATGTACAGAAGGCTATTAAGGAGAGGACAGTTTCAAACGCCTACACCTGAATAGGAGTGCAAACACATAGAGAAGTACAAGGTGGCAAAGACTGCAAAACGAGTTGTGAGTGAAGCAAGGGGTCGAGCGTATGAGGACCTCTACCAGCGTTTAAACACGAAGGAAGGCAAAAGGGACATCTATAAGATGGCCAAGATCCGAGAGAGGAAAACAAGGGATGTCAACCAAATCAAATGCATCAAGGATAGAGCAGATCGGCTTCTGGTGAAGGGTGAAGAGATAAAGCATAGATAGCGAGAGCACTTCAACAAGTTGTTCAATTGAGCTGGACGACTCCTTTGATGATACCTACAGAGGTTTTGTGCAACGAATCCAGGAGTCTGAGGTTAGGGAGGTTCTAAAAAGGACGAAAGGAGACAAGGAGATGGCGCTGATTGTATCTCAATTGAGGTGCGGAGAAGCCTTGGGTACATAGTGATAGTATGGCTAACTAAGCTTTTCAACCTCATTTTTTTGGTCAAACAAGATGCTCGAAGAATGGGGGCGGAGTAGGTTAGTACCAATCTTCAAGGACAAGGGGGGTGTTCAAAGTCATACTAATTACCGTGGAATTAAGTTGATGAGCCACACTATAAGGGTAGGGATATCTAGGTAGCACAAATACTCGATCTAACTCTCCGATGGCGATTACAAGTGTCGATTACAGGAATGGATCAGAGTTCTTGTGAAAGGGGAAAGAGCTAAAGGTAGGAGAAGGTAGCCGTCGTGCCTTGTCGGTTGATCCACTGGATACACATCTCTTCTTGCTGCGAGGTTTATGTAGCTGTGCACCTGGGCCAGGCCTTCACTTACAGTGTTGCGCTGGGTGCTAGCCTGGCGAGAGACAGGCCGATTCACCGACATGTGGGGTCACCATGGCAAGGGCGTTGACACACACAATGAAGCTATGGAAGAGAGTCATTGAGCACCACTTAGAAAGAATGACAAGCGTGACCAAAAATCAGTTTGGTTTCATGCATAGGAGGTCAACCATGGAAGCCATTTTCTTAGCAGGACAACTTATGGAGAAATACAGCAAGCAATAGGACTTGTGTATGGTGTTCATTGACTTGGTGAAGGCCTACGATAAGATACCACGGAATGTCATGTGATGGGCCTTTGGAAAAACACAAAGTCACAACAAAAGTACATTACCCTTATCAAGGACCTGTATGATAATGTTGTGGCAACTGTTCGAACAAGTGATGGCGACACAGATGACTTTGTAAACATGATGACCCGCTGGCCTTGGCGGATTGCGAATGGGGAGGGGGGCCTATGGCTTCACATCATTCGGAACAAGTACCTCCGCGGCCAGCCACTCGCCTTCTGTCAGCGCTATGGCGGCTCCCAGTTCTGGCAATCCATCATTCAATTACTCCTGTTCCTCCACATTGGGACCTCCATCTCGGTGGGTACCGATACATCCACCCTGTTCTGGTTTGACCGGTGGGCAGGCGACTGCCCTTTCGCAGAATGTTTCCTGGACTTGTTCTCCATTGCCATGGAGCCTAGGATTTCTGTCGAGGCGGCCCTTATTGACTTAGGGCGCCTCGCTTTCCGGAGGCCTTTTGGGGACACTATTGCGTGGCAAGACCTTCTGGATTGTGTCGCGCTGCACGAGCTTGTGGTAGACCAGGTGGACGACCGCATCTCGTGGCGTCTAGAGCCGTCGGGTAGCTTCTCCACCAAATCCCTATACCAGGCTATCGCCCCACACCGGGACCGGCTCCACTCGTGTTGATATGGGCGCTTCGCCTTCCACTTAAGATCCGGACCTTCATGTGGCAATGGATTTGAGTCCGAGTAGGGGTTGAGGTGCTCAAGCGAAACGGCCCAGGGGATGGGACTTGTCCGCTATGTGGGATTGAAGAGGACTCCAACCACATCTTCTTCTCCTGTGTGGCCGCTCAATTCCTTTGGAGTTGCATGCGCTACGTGTTGGGCGGCAGTTGGTGCCACAACAATTTCCCCGACCTCTTCGCCGAACTCCAAGCTTCGCCACCCGCAGTCCGCCACATTAGGTGGCTGACTATTAGGGTCCTAGCCTGGACGCTTTGGACGGTTCGAAATAAGCTTGTGATCCAGTGTATTCCCCTTCGACGAGCTACTGACGCGGTGTTCAAAATGTGTGGTTACTTGCAGCTTTGGCGGCCGCTTAGCCGCCCGCGAGAGCGAGACGCCATCACCTCCATCATTGCTGACCTTCGCGCGATGGCTCCGCTTGGCACCGTCGCCCCCTCCACCACCACCAGAGCCGGATTAGATGCTCTCCTATGCGCCGCCACTTGTTTTTTACTTTTTTGGGCTTGTTGAGTTGTGCCCTCAGCAGAACCTGTGTGTACTTTATGTTGTGCTACCTTTGTGTGCGGCGTTGTGTGCGTGTGTTTGCGGTGTGAACTTTGTTGAACCTTAAGACCTCATGTGCGGCGTTGTGTGCGTGTGTTTGCGGCTGCTTAATATATAAAGCGGGGCGAAAGCCTTTTTCGGTAAACATGATCGACTTTCCAACTGAAATAGAACTGCACCAACGGTCAGCTTTGAGCCCTTATCTTTGCTCTGATGATGCGTGAGGTCACAAGGGATATACAAGGATATATCACATGGTGTATGCTCTTTGCGGATGATGTGGTGATAGTCGACAATAGTCAGACAGGGGTTAATATAAAGTTGAGTTGTGGAGACAAACTCTGAAATCGTAAGGCTTTAGGCTTAGTAGAACTAAAACCGGGTACATGAGGTGCGGTTTCAGTACTACTAGGCACGAGGAAGAGGTTAGCCTTGATGGGCAGGTGGTACCTCAGGGTGCCTTTCGATATTTGGGGTCAACGCTGCAGAAGGATGGTGATATCGATGAGATGTGAGTCATCGACTCAAGCTGGATGGATGAAGGGGCGCCATGCTTCTAGCATCCTCTGTGACAAGAGAGTGCCACAAAAGCTAAAAAGCGTGTTCTATAGAAAGGTGATTCGACCTTTGATGTTGTATGGTGTTGAATGTTGGCCAACTCAAAGGCGACATGCAACAGTTAGGTGTAGCAAAGATGCACATGTTGAGATGGATATGTGGCCACACTGTTGAAATAGACTAAAGTAGAGGAGCTGGGGCTGAACACGGGATAGTTTTGATTTCTTGAAGTTGTTGCTTGTATTGCTGGACTCGGCTCTATTGAACATACTTGATCCTGATTGCCACACTTTGTTAGGATGTGAAACCTGAACATACAAATGCAGATTTTACATCCATGTGGTGGACATGCCACCCCTCATGGGTAGCAGGGTGCGAGGAGAAGCCGAACGGACTCGAGGTGTGCGATGGGGGCGAAGACTTCATCGAAGTCGATCCCTGGCTGTTGCGCGTAACCTTTGGCGACGAGTCATGTCTTCTGTTTGACGACGGCGCCGGCCTCGTTCTTCTTCAATTTTAAGACCCAACGCAGGCCAATTGGGTGATGGCCGCATGGTAGGTCTACAAGCTCCCGGGTGTTGTTCCGCTCCACGGCATCCATTTCTTCCTTCATGGATGCATGCTATGATGCATGCAGAGTGTGTCCTCGACGAGCTCGTCTGATGCATGTCGAAGAACAGGGGTGCTGAAGATCACATTGGCAATGCCACGGTGTGCCATCATGAGCTGCGTCCAGCCGCTCATTTCCATTGGGCGATGGTGACATGAACTTGGGTTGAGTTAGCTGTGGAGATTGGCTTGGTGAGATGGCTGTGCAGCAGGAGATGGTGCAGGAACAAGGGGAGGTGCTCCCCCTGCACTACACTCGTCTTCTTGATGATGAAATCGCTACATGGTGGATCTGAGCTGACAGCCACCCAATCCCAGCTGGCCTCTTCATCGAGGATGACATCACGGATGATATGAACACGCTTGTTCACTGGATCGTATGCATGATAGCCCTTGACGCGATCATCGTAGACGATGAAGGCCATGGCGGAGCTGCGATCATCGAGCTTGCGACGCTAAAGGCGCACCTCCTTGAGGTACACCACACCCAAAGGTGTGCAGGTGCTGGACAGCAGGCTTCCTCCCGTGTCATGCCTCAAACGGCGTCACACCAGCCAGACTTTTGGTGGGGGGCTCGGTTCAGCAGGAAAACTACAGTTGTGACCACCTCCCCAAAAATTCAGCTAGCAGCTTCCTTTGTTTCGGCCAGGCACGAGCAATAGCGACCACCATCTGATCCAAGTGTTCTACAACTCCATTCTACTATGGGGAGTAGGGCGTTGTGAACTAACGTTGCACACTTTGCTCCTCCCAGTGGTGTGCAAACTCCAGCGAGGTGAATTCGCCGCCGTTGTCAGTGCAGAAGACGAGTGGCCCTCCACACCTTCACCCGCCGCTTCGACTCACGTAATTGAAGCAGCCGCATCCCCTTTTCCTGCTAGAGGATCACCCGCATGTGGCGGGTGCAGTCATCAACCATCAACAGGAAATAGTGACGACTGCCGTGGGTTGTGGTGCTGATAGGCCCACACACGTCGCCATGGACGAGGTCGAGGCGTCCTTCAGCCCTGAAGTTGCCTTCTGGGAGAAGGGAGTGTGCCGATGCTTTGTGGTGATGTCATCGCAGAGCTGGTCCACATCCTCGAGCTCTGGCAGCCTATGCACCATCTTGTTGCAAGACATGCGTCTCAACACGTCAAATAAGGTGTGGCCAAACCAATCATGCCATCGCCACGCATTAATGTCGTGGCGTGTGGCTTGGCCGCTTGGGCGAGTGATGTTGAAATGCACTACATATAGCCGGTTGCGTCTGCATGGCACCGTGGCAAGAAGACGCTCCTGCCATCCTAGATGTGAAGGATTGCTCGCTTGATGTGGATGGCAGCGCCGTTCTCTGTCTAGCTGCCCCAGGCTCACGATGCTGTTGCAGAACCTGGGAATGTAGTAGACGCCCGTCAGAACCATGTGTGTGCCAACTTGTCGCTGAAAACAACCAAGCCGCGGCCCTAGATGCTCACCACCAAGCCATCGCCAAACATGATGGAAGCCGACCACGAACCGCTTCAAAGAAGACCTCCACACTACATGTCATGTGGTTGGTGGCCGCTCTATTGAGGTACCACCCCTCCAAATGCTCGACGTCGTCACCTGCAGTTCCGAGTAGCACCTTTGCCCGTGGCTCTTCTGCTCTTCTAGCTACACGCCCGAGACATGGGTTCGGGCACGACTATGAGCGCACAGACCTACGCCATGAGGAGCGTGGGCTCCTCGTCGTCCTCGCCGGCTTGGGTGAGGTGCGCTTGCGCCTTCTTGGGCTTGTGGCAGTACTTTGCCCAATGTCCAAGGCGACCATAACTACAAGCCTACAACATTTGTCATGGCCGTCATCTTGGGCGCCTTCTTTGGCATCAAAGTGAGGTGTTGATCCAAGACCATGTCAGCTTCAGTGGATGGCCGCACAGGTCGCAGCCACAACGGGGTCTATCGTCGTTGTTCCCCTTCCTCCACGCAGCCAAGGCGCGGGTGGTACCATGACAGTCCAGAGGTGCTCGTCCAGCGCGTAGTGAAGGAAGTCGGGTGCACCGTTCCCGCAACTGACTCGGAGCAACTATGAGGATTAGAGCCTCCTCATGAGGTTGAAGATGGAGGCCCATGGTATGTGCGTTGAATTCAGCGACGCAGACCACCGGGAAGATCGCATACGAAATGTTAGAAATACACTGAAGTAGATGGGAGAGGGGAGCTGGGGCTGAACACAGGATAGTTTTGATTTCTTGAAGTTGTTGCTTGTATTGCTGCCCTCAGCTCTATTATAGTGCATGGGGAAGTCGGATCCTATCCTAAACCGACCATGCAGCTCTAGCAGTTGGTACATGCAAAAAACCAAATTGACTATTGCTGTCTAGATGCATACACTACCTTACTAAGGAAGCTCGACCTGACCTGCTACTGCTCCCTAGCTAAGTAAATATAACACAAGGATTACTGCTAACACACACAAGAAAGGTCAGGTCCGAAATGATGATATACGTGATAGTGTTGGGCTATTACCGATTGAAGAGAAGCTTGTCCAACATAGACTGAGATGGTTTGGGCATATACAACTCAGGCCTTTGGAAGCGACAGTGCATAGCGAATGGTTAGAGTGCTGACAATGTCAAGAGAGGTCGGGGGGTAGACCAAACTTGACGTGGGAGGAGTCCATAAAGAGAGATCGGAATGACTAGAATATCACCAAAGAATTAGCCATTAGCTATGGACAGGGGTGCGTGGAAGTTAGCTATCCACGTGCCAAAACCATGACTTGGTTCGAGATCTTATGGGGTTCAACTCTAGCCTACCCCAACTTGTTTGGCACGAAAAGGCTTTGTTTTTGTTGTGATCAGTTCAAGTGTGAATTGTGAAGCGGGCAAGTCTACCTGGTGACTAAGTCAATGTAGATCAGGAAGAATAAAAAATCAAAGTCATTGATTTTTAGAAATTAGTATCTTCTTAGCCAAGTGGCCTTTTGTATCCTTGCCACATTAAGCTTGAACTGTAAATATAGCTCTCCCTATTAGCCATTAGCTATGGACAGGGGTGCGTGGAAGTTAGCTATCCACGTGCCAAAACCATGACTTGGTTCGAGATCTTATGGGGTTCAACTCTAGCCTACCCCAACTTGTTTGGCACTAAAAGGCTTTGTTTTTGTTGTGATCAGTCCAAGTGTGAATTGTGAAGCGGGCAAGTCTACCTGGTGACTAAGTCAATGTAGATCAGGAAGAATAAAAAAATCAAGGTCACTGATTTTTAGAAATTAGTATCTTCTTAGCCAAGTGACCTTTTGTATCCTTGCCACATTAAGCTTGAACTGTAAATATAGCTCTCCCTATTCTTTGATATCCGTATGTCAGAAATTTTGAGAAGTTAGTTCAGTTGAGGCCTAGACGGAATCGGATTTATTTCAGATGAAGGCTATCAAAACTCAACGCTAACAAACAGGATGCAGTTTGGTCAAGTCATTCAAATGTAGACGTCAGTTCTTGTTACGAGCAAATAAAACTACAATTAGGAATGGATATTTTATGACGTCATATTAACATATGAACAACCCACTGATATATTTAGACTCATCGTTAAAAAGTAGTAATATCCGTTGTGAAGATTTCAGATTATTTAGAAGAACTGTGGTACAAGACAAACTAGAGCCGAGAGTGTGAATAACAACAAAGTACCTTAAGAAGAGCGCGGAGATAATAACTCCTAGGAAATAAGTTATCGAAGCTGAAAGTTCCACCAGAACCACTGACTGAGTTTTTTCTGTAACCTCCTTCACCACTCAAGGATAATAATACTGTCGGTAACATCTCTGTATCCTTTTCGCCATAAATATGCACTAATATCTGACCAAGTTTCTGACAAGCAAAGCTGTATGGCCCAGTTTGCTTGAGATGATAGCCAGCCTGAAGGAAGGAATGATATCAGATAAAGAAAATACACATTTTTGGTTGCTGATTCTAAAAGCTCCCTTCCCAATTCTGAACAGTGCACTGTGGTTAAATGTAACTAGGGTATACTATATTGAACAGTGCACTGTTTAAGCTTGAATGAACAAGACTGGAACGACTTCTGACTAAGCAGTTTACGAGAAATCATGATGACTAGTCTGGTGCAAAGGTAAATAAAATAAAGTGGTGCTCCATACAAACCTCACTTGCCACGTCTTTCTTATTTGTAAAAAGGAGTGACTGGAAAACAGTTTGTATCAACAGCAAAAACAAAATAAGAAAACTGAGAAATCATGCTGATACACTGTAGTACGGTACACAGTTGCAGCATATGACCACGAACACAACACCAGAAGTCAACACCCTAGCGAAAACACATAATGTGTGTGCAGAAAAAAGTATAGACCTTTGAGGCTTCAACTTCATATACTATATCCTCATATAAGGGCCCTGCAAAGAATGACCCATCGGAATTTGTCTTTGTCTCTGTTGCTATATCACCTTTCTTCAGCATCGCATACTTGCTATTTCCAGCTGCCAGAATCGTGATGTGAACATCAGGAGTTGCAGGTGACACTGATCCTTCAAGGTATAGACCCATTTTAGCAGTGATTGAAGGAACAGCATCTTGGCATCCGTTTGTAGACACTGAGAACTGCAGTCTAAATATTAATGATGGTTTCACCATTCAAGTACAGAAGTTTTTTTTTAACAAACCATCGCTCACCTGATGCCGTGATGGATAAAATAGGATCTTTTTCCTTCTAGTGCTGTATTACAGAAAAGTATAGTAGATAAATAACCAAGAAAGGGAAACATACAAAACAAGAGTTAAAAGGTAGAAGGAATTTGTAAGTTGTAACTATTGAGAAATTCTGACTGTTGATGCAAAACCAAAAGGACTACGAGTAAACATTATACCTGGAATCACGAGGGACAAAAATGAAGTCTTCCCCAAGATCAGTCCAAGTAGAGTACTCAAAGACAGTAATACCATTTTGATAACTCTTTGCAAAAACAGGCATGGTAGATATTTTGTCAATAGAGCTCCCATTACTCTTGAAGGCATCAACAACGATATCTTCTAATAAAGCAATCTCTTCCAGAGGGGAGCTTATGTCCACATGGATTTCACCTCTTACAAGATACTTCTTTGCACTGATGTGAACCAACTAGGGGGGAGGGGTAACTTTTTGTGTTAGGGTGCCAAACTGAATTGTACATGGATAAAGATAAAAACCAAAGTACATGAGCAGCTCACCACTGGGTTCTGTGTATCAAACACAATAGGCGAGGTCTCAAAGGAAATGCAAGAATTAACTAAATAAAGCTCATGTTGCCCAGGAGTTTCGATGCAAATCTTTTGTGACCCTTCCTGTGTAGGATAAAAGTGGACGGATTAACAAAAAGTTGTATTGATTCAAATATATTGTAGATTTAATAAGCCCAAAGTATGAACCTTTATCAACAATTCAAGTTTAGAAGAGTCTGGTTGACGAATGTATGCTTCAGTGTCATGACTTGAGACTAGCTCTATCCAATAACCCTTTTGTACAAATACAATATCTGTCACATCATCATTACCGACATCTACATCCAAGGTATTTTTGTCCCAGCACCAATCATCATTTGCAGCAGCCTTGGATGAAGAATGTTTCACCTAGAAGGTATTTTCACAAAATAGCCAAGAGTTTAGACAGAATAGTGAAAATTCAATATTAGTGATTAAATTACAAGATTTTACCTCCAGACGATATTTTCCAGGAAATACTTTTGTGAACACAAAATTAGCATTATCTTGCTCCAAACTGGTTGTCTTCGTTTCATGCCCAACACCCCCAGCTAATCTAACAAGCAAGAGCAGAATATCTTGGTTGCATTTCTCTTTGCAGAGGATCTTACCATGAATATTGACTTGTGACTGTTTACAAAGAGGTAATACTCAGATACAATCACAGTCTACAGAGTATCCATCAATTTGATGAAAGTTAAATAATGTTGAAAAATCACAAGAATGGGTAAAGAAATACTCGTTTACCTGAGAGAACTCTACATCAAGCAATGGGCACTTGACATTGACATCGATATATCCTGGAGAAAACAAAAGAGTGGAAGAACCTTCGGAATCTACAGGTAACGCAGATAATCGGTATTCACCAGTAGAAACCTGCATATCGCAAGAAAGGAAGAAGAACAAATAATTCCGTCATATAACTTTAAATTGAGTTACTTGAATGAAGAAAACAATGCTGGAGATCGCATCGCGAGCTGGTTCGTGTAAGATCAGACCAAATTTCACAATGATATAAATAACCATTCCAGGCAGGTCTATGCAAAATTCCTATTCCTACTCACACATAGAACACAGCTAGTAGTAAAAAAAGGCTTAGTACGACATCCATATTTTCCTTACATTTGTTCAAACCGTAAACGTTGAAGATAATATTGCATCTAATAATTCTGAAGTGAGACGTGTTCAAATGGCAACATACAGTGCCCGTGAAGCAGCACAAGGTTGTGGAGGAGCAACTCCACCTTGCTGCTACAATGTGTACAGCACAGGTGTCGAAGGAACTACTTAAACGTGCTGCGCTAGATATCCCTTTAGAGGCGGAGGTAGGGCTGATATGCCAACAGGAGTTCAATCCAAAACTCCTAGAGCACAAGATTAGTCCAAGATCTTAAATAGGAACAACAAGTTCTATTATAGGTAGTGGTACATAGTCTGGTTACAAACTAGAGGTGAGAACCTCTATTTTTAGGGCTTTGGGAAGCCTTCACATACTTCTACTTATAGCTGGAACACTCTAGAAAACATTATTTAAGATTCACCATTCTACTCATAGCTACTCACAACTAGAGGACTCTAGAAAATAGTATGCAGGGTAGAAAAGAAAAGAAATACTACAGTAGTGGAAGCATCTAGAAGTAGCCAAACAAATATGACATAAGATTTTTTTTTCCTCATCTAGTGTTCCTCATCATTCTCCCCTGGTTGTTTGGAACTCGCCCTCGAGTTACCTTCATAGAGCGCTTCTTCCGGATGGTAGAGAGTCAAATCCACAACATTGAAAGTGTTGGATATACCCATGTCGCTTGGAAGGTCTATCACATAAGCAGTATCATTTATCTTCCTCAAGATAGAGAAAGGCCCATGCCTTCACTGCCTAAGCTCCCCTTTAACACCTAAAGGCAGCCTCACTTTTCGGAGGTAGACCATCACCTTATCAACAACTTGGAATGATTTCGGACTCATTTTGCAGTCAGCAAGTTGTTTATATTTCTGATTTTGTGCTTCCAAAACGCCCCGAATTTCTTCAAATAACACAGTGTAATTATCAGCAAAGGACAGTGCTGATTTTGAGTTTCCCCTTGATGGTAGCTTCACCAGGTCCACCACGCGTTGGAACTTAGTGTAGACAATGGAAAAAGGACTCCTTCCTGTGGATGTATGCTTGGAATTATTGTAGGAGAACTCTGCAAGAGATAAAGCCAAATCCCATTGTCCCTTTCTTCCTCCACAAATGCACGGGATCAGATTACCCAAAAATTTGTTCACCACTTCAGTTTGTCCATCTGTTTGTGGATGGGCAGTGCTAGAAAATTCCAATTCAGTGTTGAATTGCTTCCACAAAGTGAGCCAAAATGCAGCAAGAAACTTGCTATCACGTTCTGAGACGATGGACCTTGGAACTCCATGAAGTCTTACCACTTCTCGAAAGAATAAGTTTGCTACATGATGAGCATCCGTTGTCTTGCGGCATGGGGTGAAATGAGCCATCTTAGAGAATCTGTCCACGACCACAAAGACAGCATCACTCCCTCGTCTTGTTCTTGGCAAGCCCAAGACAAAGTCCATAGAGATGTCCTCCCATGGAGCAACAGGAACGGGCAAAGGCATGTATAACCCTGTGTTCTGGACTTGGCCTTTGCAGGTTTGACATATAGGGCATCGCTGAACAAACTTTCCAGCATCTCTCTTTAGTTGTGGCCAAAAGTAGCGAGCTTCCAGGTTAGCGATAGTCTTGTCTCGTCCAACATGGCCACTAAGATCACTTGAATGGAGTTCTCTATTAGTTTGCCATGCAGAGAACTCCTTGGGATGCACAAACGATCATTTTTGAAGAGATAGCCATCCTGCACCAAATACTCATCACCTAATGGCTGGCCCTGATGTTTTTTACCCAAACATGGCCAAAGTCTTCATCACCCTCATACAACTCCTTTATGTGATCCGTGCCTGGAAGTTCAGCCTCAAAAGAAGTCAAGAGGCATGCACGACGACTCAAAGCATCGGCCACTCGGTTAGTTCCAGATTTATGCACGATGAGATAGTTAAATCTCTCCAGATATGCTGCCCATCTTGCTAGCATGCGATCGATATGCTTTTGATTTCTAAAATGTTTCAAGGATTAATGGTCACTATAAACAATGAACTCTTTAGCCAGCAAATAGACTTCCCAAGTTTTCTCGGGAAAACGCAAAGGACCTTTGCGTTTCATTGCATTGAAAAGAGAGTTTAAGGTTACAGCCCTCCTAGGAGGTGGTTAACAGTCCTAGAACATGAACTAATGCACATCCCAGGTCGGGGGCAGGACTACTCTAAGTCCAGCAGCGCCTGCCGCGGCCCAGAGCTTGGCCTCGTCTTTGATGCTGCGAACCAGCGTTTGGACGGAAGGGTGCGCGGCGTTGAAAATGCAGTCATTACGGTGTTTCCAGATCATCCAGGATGTAAGAAGCGTCGCGGATGCCAGACCCTTGCGCATTGGTTTGGGCGTGACCTGCCTAGCGTCGTGCCACCAGTCCAGGAGGGCGGCCTCGTTCTCCGGAGGCCTGCAGGTCATGCGCATCCAGGAGAGGATCTCATACCAGACGTGCCGCGAGAAGGGGCAACCGAGGAGGAGATGTCGCATCGTCTCGGGCTCCTGGCTGCAATGGGGGACTTCCCAAGTTTTCAAGGCTTTGAAAACGGCATACAGTTCTTGCTGATAAGTACTCCATTTCTGTCTAGCTTCGCTTAACTTCTCACTAAAGAAAGCAATGGGCTTCCTTTCTTGAGATAGAACAGCTCCAATGCCTACTCCACTTGCATCACATTCCAACTCAAAAGTCTTGTTGAAATCAGGTAGCACCAAGACAGAAGCTTGTGAGAGCTTTTGCTTGATCTCATTGAAACTAACTTCAGCCGCTTCTATCCATTGGAACTTTCCTTTCTTCAGGCACTCAGTAATTGGTGCCATGATAGTGCTGAAATTCTTCACAAATCGCCTATAGAAAGTTGCAAGGCCATGAAAACTTCTTACCCCAGAAATGGTCTTCAGAGTTGGACATTCTCGGATTGCTTCAACCTTAGAATCATCAACACGAATACCGTCACATGTTATGATGAATCTTAGGAAAAGAAGTTGTATTTGCAGGAAAACACATTTCTTCAAGTTGACGTAGAGCTCATTTTTCCTTGGTACTTCTAGCACCTTCCAAGTGTGATCAAAGTGATCATCCTCATCCTTGCTATAGATCAAGATGTCATCGAAATAGACCACAACAAAGTGGGATAAGAAGGGTCAAAGGACTCGATTCATTAATTAAGTGCATAAAGGTATTTGGTGCATTTGAGAGTCCAAATGGCATGACTAGCCATTCAAACAATCATTCCTCTGTCTTGAAGGCTGTTTTCCATTCATCCCCGGGTCTGATACAGATTTGATGATATCCGATTCTTAAATCTAGCTTTGTGAACACTCTTGCTCCACTAAGCTCATCCAACATATCATCCAGACGGGGAATAGGGAATCTATACCTTAGAGTGATCTTGTTAATGGCTCTGCTGTCCGTACACATGCGCCAAGATCCATCTTTCTTTGGCACGAGCAAGGCTGGTACAGCACATGAGCTAATACTTTATCGAATGTGCCCCTTTTGCAGCAATTCCTCCACTTCCTCCTTCAATATATCATGCTCTTTTGGGCTCATTCGATAGTGTGGGAGATTAGGAAGACTTGCTCCCGGAATTAAGTCAATTCTATGTTGAATTCCTCTCATTGGTTGCAGGCCATGTGGCTCTCCAAGTATGTTATGAAATTCTACTAATAAGCCATGTACCTTTGCTGGAATTTCAACAGCCAGGTGATCTTCTCCTTTTACAACAAGTGCAGCACACAAATATGCCTCCTTCAAGTCTTCCATAAACTCATGAGAGGTATGGGAGATAGTTAGCATAGTTTTCCCCTCCTTAGAGATATTACCTTCAGTTTTGTTTGGTAGAATAATGATCTTCCTCTTGTTCTAAATGAAAGAGTAAGAATTTTCCTTGCCCTTGTGTGTAGTATCCACATCAAATTGCCAAGGTCTCCCAAGAAGAACATGGCTGGCGGCCATATCAACTACGCCACACAACACATTTGAGCGATAATGCTTGCCCAAAGAAAGTGGCAGGTTGCATTGTTTGGTGATCCTCATATTCACTCCTTTCTTGATCCATCCAATAGTGTAGGGATTTGGATGATCATGGGTTTCAAGTTTTAAATGGTTCACCAACTTCTTGGAGATAAGGTTCTCACAAATGCAACTATCAATCACTAATTTGCATACCTTGCCATTCACCGTGCATTTGCTCTCAAATATTTTCTTCCGTTGTGTGTCGTCAGGTTGTGGTGTGGAACATAGGAGACGCTGAATCACACATACCACCTCTTCGCCTTCTTGAAAAACCTCTTATCCCTCTACATCTTCAGATTCGTATTCCTCCTCATTGTCTTCACCATCATGGATAGTTGTGTTAACAAATTTCCTTAGTGGGCAACCGCTGGATATGTGCCCCACTGTATCACATTTATAGCATTTTGGGCCTTCATTGGACTTAGCCTTGCCTTTAGTTTGCTTTTGGATGGATCGTTTTGCCTTTGATGGAGCGGTTTTTTCTTCCACTCTATTAGGCTGACTCCTAGACAAGCCTTCGCTATGGGGATATGGAAGATATGGAGCCTTAGTTGTCTTTCTCGTCCTCACAAACCACTCAGCCTTCAGGGCTAGAGCTTGTGCTTGACCAATGGGCCAGATTTGTTGCATCATCAATCGATCTTGAATAGCATCATTGAGACCATTGATGTACCTTGCAACTTGTCGATCTTCAGTTTCGGCAAGGTTGCACCTCACTTGTAGCCTTAGAAACTCCTCCGTGTAATTTGAAACAGTCCTATTTCCTTGAGCACAATTTTGGAATTGGATAAATAGGATCTGGTCATAATCGGCGGGTAAAAATCTCACTTTCAAAAGACTTTTCAGTTGCCGCCAAGTTCTCACACAAGGTTCTCCTCTCAACCTGCGTACTTCTTGAACGCGATGCCACCATGCACCGGCTCCTCCTTTTAGCTTGCACGCGACCAAAGGAAATCTACGATGTTCTGAAATCTCCATGACCTCAAAGAAGGTCTCCACTTCATATAACCAATCAAGGCACCCTTCAATATCAACATTTCCATGAACAGTTGGGATCTTAGCTTTCACCTTGTATGTATCCCTTGCACATGTTGGATTGGGTACTCTCCGATATGCATAGAGATCAGGCTCTTCAAAGGCATCATCATATTCTTCACCTTCAGAAGCTTCAACATAAATAGGCATCCTTGAAGTACGATGAACTGCACGTTGTTCTTGTGGTCTTGCGCCAAGATTACCTCCCCTTCTTCGTCGTTGAACATCTTCTTCTTTAGATGAATCTTCTTCATTGGCAACAAGGGGAACACCCTTTCTTATCATCTCAACCAGCTAGTCAAATCTTCGATTAAGATCTTCACGCAGCTCTTTGATTTGTTGTTCTGTAGCATCCATCCTCTTCTCCAATTGTTCCATTGCTTGTTGCAGCAGCACAAGGTTGTGGAGGAGCAACTCCACCTTGCTGCTACAATGTGTACAGCACAAGTGTCGAAGGAACTGCTTCAATGTGTTGAGCTAGATATCGCTCTAGAGGCGGAGGTAGGGCTGATATGCCAACAGGAGTTCAATCCAAAACTCCTAGAGCACAAGATCTAGTCCAAAGTTCTATTATAGGTAGTGGTACATAGTCTGGTTACAAACTAGAGGTGAGAAGCTCTATTTATAGGGCTTTGGGAAGCCTTCACATACTTCTACTTATAGCTGGAACACTCTAGAAAACATTATTTGAGATTCACCATTCTACTCATAGCTACTCACAACTAGAGGACTCTAGAAAACAGTAGGCTGGGTAGAAAAGAAAAGAAATACTACACTAGAGTGGAAGCATCTAGAAGTAGCCAAACAAATATGACATACGATTTTTTTCCTCATCTAGTGTTCCTCATCAAAACGATAGTATGTTCATACAAAAAAAGTAGCAAAAAGGAATGACACATCATTAGCTCAAAGTTTATTTCCAGCAACAAAACAAGAAATAACCACGTACCTCAAAGCAGAATCTTCCATTTTCGCTGACCATTTTCCTCTGCGGCTTTACATTTTCAGGCCCATGTGTTAAAGTTACCTAATAACCCCACAAAAATTGTAAGGATAAAGTTTTTGTGGTATCTCAATGAAAACAAAAGACCAGATCAAGATATTACCATGGCTTTGGAGTTTGGAGTTACTGTTTGAACAACACCACATACATCATATCGAACTGATTTGATATCATCAATGCTTTCCATGTTTGGCAAAATCTAATGAAAAGGACAGTTATTTAGCCACAAAAGGGAAGCTAAGGCATTTGATCTGGAGATTTAACAATTTAAGGTATTCCCTCAATAAGGCACTTTTTACCATGAAATTCTCCAAATGATTGAACTTATAATGATCCTTCTCAGCAACTATATCATACTTCTTGGATGTAACCTACACACACGCGAAAAGATCAAAATGGCAAGTTTTCACTCGAAAATATGAGGTAGCGTAAGTATCCTTGTTTCTTTCTTTACATGAGAATCAGAAGAATTAAATGCTTGCAAAGACAGAATTATCTATCTTCTATTTCAGTAATCTATGTATCCTAGATCCTGTCATTTCATGACAAGAACTAACAGTAAGAATATACAGGTTTCTTAGTGCCTGTTGATCCGATTGTGTTTTAAAGCTGTCTAGTTTGAAGATTTACTAACAACCAGATGAAGGGAATTTATCAAATTGGTGTTGGCTACAGTGTCATAGTCATGTTGAAAAACTTTCAACTAAATTGTGCAAGACTTGAGTCCTATTTGGAGTATAGACATAAAATTAAAAACCAGAGGGCGTGATAAAGCAGTAAATGGTGCGAGGCATTGTTCTAGAGTCTAGACGTCCAAATTTTCCACCCATGCCAAGTTAATACAATACAAAGTTTATTGCTTCAAAGGTAGTGAATTGCTTGCTCTTAGGAGTTTTAGTTTCCAGCAGTACATTTGTCCATTCCTTCAATCAAGAAATTTGCAGTTCCAAACATGTTTGCAATGTGACAATTTGTGCCAGAACAGATTAGGGCGTTTTACTGCAAAACAGTAACAGAAACTAAAGCACTCCCTCTGTCCCATAATGCTAGTGTCAAAAAACGTCTTACATTATGGGACAGAGGGAGTAGCTTATATGTTAGAACTACTAGGTTCTCTCACCAGGATCCACTCACTGTTTTTCTCTCATAACAAATGCACATATGACACACATATGCACTTACATTCACTCATGCTTGAGGGGCTACATCCTGCCACAAACTTATCTTACACAGATGGATACATGTCCTTATATACAACTTTACAAACCGACATATAGCTCATACAGCTCATGCCCTTCAGTCAATGGATCCAATTTACAGGTTAGGTATGCATGCATTGAGCTTGCCATTACCTTTTCAACTTCCTTATCAAGATAACAAGCAGTCAGAAGGATTTTGACTGCTCCTGCCGTCATATTAGAGATGTCTTGCACCTTCTTTCTTGCTCTAGAAAGTCAGCTGAAATGCAAGCTAGTGCACATTTATCTGCATGCATTGCATCACCTCATGCATGCAGCACCAAATTACCATTATGACAAGATTAATGCTAACATTCTAGTCTTGTTCATAAGAGAAAACCTAGATGTGCTCTGTTTGGAACCTCTCATATAAGTTTGGAAAACGATTGTCCTCACCGGCTGATTTGAGAATGACACTGAGTTGCCTACGAAACCAACCATATATTCAGGCCTACCACACATGCTTTCTTGTAAGCACACGTAGGACGTGGGTGGTCCCCGTGGGCACCTGATTCCTGTCCACGATTGTCTTAATGTCTTTAAATAAGTGCTTCCACACACACACTTGTTAATGTACTGCTGCCATGTACTAGTAGTACTAGCTAAGTAGCTACTGTTCTCTAAAAGACACTACGGCTGTTTTTTTTTCTCAAAACGGAGTTATAAGATTTGCCTCACCATTAATTAAGAAGAGGATAGAGTTTGCGTTACACATGCCTTTAATGCATACTCCCTCCGTTTCATAACATAGTGCATATAGAATTTTAAGTCAAACCTCACAAACTTTGACCAAGTTTTTGGAGAAAAACATTCACATCTAGGATGCCAAGCATATATCATTAGATTCATTATAAGTTGTTTCATATTTTATAACTTGGTCAAAATTTGCAAAGTTTGACTTTTCCAAAAATCTATACGCACTACATCATGGAATAGAGGGAGTACTAAGTTTTACTCTCCCGTCATTATTTGCGCCCGCGATAACCCCAAGTCTTGCTCCACCTCCGAATTGGCTGTTTTTTTTTTTTTTTTTGAACTCACAAAGGAAGGCACACAATAGGTGATGCGGAGCACCATATGACCATCACCATGAACTCCAAGTTGAATTCAATCCTACTTGAGCTCCTTTTCAATTTGCATGAGACATGGGTTCTACCTCAATCCGGAAGGCTATGCATGGTTAGGCACGAAGGCATGGACCAAGAAGAAGCAAGGAAGGAGCCCCAAGACTCGAGCAAAGAGTGGAGACAATTAGAAGAGGTAAATGAGTTGTGCAAAATTTGCACTACTAGTCTGTCCAGCATAAATGCTTCAGGCAAAACCTTCTCGAAGCAATGGAGTGTCCGGTCCTAGGGACCAGACTATCCAGTGTGAGCAACCGGAGTGTCGATCGACGGTGCGTGCGGTTTAACTCTCTGGACTCAACGGATTGAGGACCGGACCATCCAATCGGCCACTGTTTACACTACCGTACAATTGGATGCGTCCCACCGGACAATCCGATTAGCCCGTTTTCAGCGCTTTTGTTGCAACAAAGGAAAACACTTCCTATCACCCGATAGATCCCACACACGCGGCGACCGCCTCCATGGCCGTCGGATCTATTTTTGATCGGATGGGTCTGGAGCAACCCTCTTCCCTAGTGTAAGTTTGCAACGGGATAGTTGTTGCAATCATGTCCACTGCAACAATTGCTATGTTGCTGAGCAACCAGTTTGGATCCGGGACTCAGTGGTCTCCCGGCGGCCAACGCCTCGACGTCACTGTCTTTCAGCGACCGCGTGCCTAGGCGGCTCCCTCGCCCGATGGTTGTTAGAGTTATATTAGTGATGTCTTTTGGTCTTTTGCATTCTAGTCTCTTGGCATCCTCCTGTAGCCTTTTGGCATCCTCATGTATGTGTATATATGTTGGCTTTGGCCTCCTAATAATACAAGTTGCATACTTCCCTAACAATGGCCAGATTTGGATGCAGCGGCGAAGGCTCGCCGGATCTGGTCGCAGCAAGGTGGCAGACTAGACGTGCTAGTACTGGCTAGCGCGGGCGAGCATGCTTGAGGCAGCCGGTAGCAGCAAGCCAAGACGGCGGAGGAGGTGGCTTGGCTGCGGCGGCTCTCCGGATCTGGTCGCAGCGCGGTGGCGGAGCGGACGGAGGTGACAGGGCGGTGTTGACCCCGGAGAAGACGATCCGAACGGCAAACACAAACGCGAGCAAATACGGTTATTTTGCAACAAAGGGCATGTCGCAATTGCAACAAGGCTCTTGTTGCAAAAGGGCCCTATTGCAGCCTCGCAAAAAAAATCTGCAACAAGACCTTTGTTGCGAAAATTCCTGCAACTATACCTCTATTGCGGAATTTTTCTGCAATAAGACCTCTTTTGCAGAAAATACGGCAACAACACATTTGTTGCAAAGATGGCTGGTCACGTGGGTAGATCGGACGGCCATCCGCAGCTCCATCCAATGGTCAGGGACACAGTCGGTCTTTTTCTCTTATCCGCCTGGCGACGCGTAGCGTTGCCCTGCAACAAATGGATGTTCAATTGTTGCAAGACTTTTGATTGATTTTGATGGGTTCGCGAGAGAAAATGTTTTGCAATTTTTTTGTTGCATATGCAGTTTTCATGTTGCAGCAGGAGGAAGGAGTCTAGCAACAGCGGCGGCATGCTGCAAGTTAGGGCACGCGATGCTGCATGCTGGGACGAAGATGCTGCAATGTCAGGCCGACGACGATGCAAGTGAGTACGAGGCTGCATGGTAGTTCCACCATTGCTGCAAATGATGGAATCACGATGCTGCAAGTCCAGTCCGGCGACCCTGTGAGCTGGACACATGATGCTGCAAAGCCAGCTGGCATGGATGCAAACCTGACAACACTGCTGCAACAAGCGTCGGAGACCGTAGCTCACGCTGGAGCGACACCGGCAAGTACCAAACAATAAGAAAAAAGTTTCGAACTATGTTGCATGCACACGATAAAACATGAATAGTTTTGCATGCATGTGTTATGTTCCAAAAAATTTACATAAAGCCAGAATAGGAGAAAAAATGTTGACGGTGTTGCGGCAGCAGCATAGGAACCGTACTGGGCCGCTACCTAGCGTGGCTGCTACACTTGAGTGGGCTACAGCTGTTTGTGATCAGCGGTGCATGAGGTTGGATTAGAGGCTGGGATAGGTAGACTACACTAGAAAGGTACACCACATTGGCTGAAAACTGGTCATGTATCCAGCTGATCAAATGACTGATCCAACGGCGGTTGAGCTAGCTGATCCCGCGCATCTAAGTTATAACGCACTATTTGCAGTTCCTATGGCAGACATTCTAGCCTCCACTGGAGTTCGAACTTTCCTGTTTGTTTTTAGTAACTTTGTTATTTTTATTGCATTTTCCTAAATTTAATATATAAGAGCCAACTTCGCTAATTTGATCAACAACCAATCTACGAGCCCTCAACCAGCTTGAATGACTAAGCGGACTAGTGGTGCTAGTGATCTGTACAAGTAAAGGTACAAATAAGATGAAAAGAAACACCCTAGATAAACAGATGCGCTAACTAAAATTCTGATTGGATAGCGGTACCTGATCAAGTCTGTAATACCCGAGATTATCTGTTACAGCTCTCAACTGACCATCAATTATAACCTTGGCACCTTCAATGCCAGCACCATAGCCATCAACAACATGTCCACCAACAGAAAACCCAGTAACCTAGCAAGATAAATGTGGAAAATTGTTAGTCTGTTAGTGGAGATCAGGTGTGCATACAAGGAGCAAGGAAAATAACTACTGAAGCTGAATGTGCACAAACATGTTCAAAATCACAGCAAATAAAGAACATGTTCAAGCTCAAATTGCTTAAGCAGCTGAAAGTTCTCAAGTCTAGGTTAAGCTATCACGTTATAGCACGGTGCACGTGCATTGCTGTGAAAAAACATCTAGAAATGCAAGAAGTTAGACCATGGGCATGGGGATCACCAGAAGAGCCTTGGTGTCCAACAACCGCTGTGTGGTTTAGGCAAGAAAATGAGGGTGAAAAGCTAGGGATATCAGAGCAACAAAAACGACCATTAGGTGGTATTACAAGTTGTCAAGTTCAAAGAGAGATAATTTTAAATTTTCAAACGAGGAACGTTGGGCAGTAATGAGATGTGCAAGAGGACAGCGGTCAAGGAAGAAAGCCGGCACAAGAATGGAATCTTCCATTGTGCCAGAATAAATAAAATTGCTCGATGATGCATGCTACGATATAGACCAAGGAAAATTGGTTTACTGGGGAGAGTAAAAAAAATCTAGAGCAAGATTTTGCATTAGGAGTGGCATTTCACATTTGTTTATTTGTGCGAATTGCAGGAGTGTTTGGTTCCTATGAGAGTAACAGCCCGTTTGGATGTAGACATTGGTGGCTGGAATTCATAATTGGCATTGGGCTGACCCGAATGCAGCTGTTTGGATGGCCTAGACATTCGGGCGTGGTATTCGAGCTCAATATTGAAGTGTTTTTCTTAAACATGCACGGCCCTCCGCAAATTCAGACCCCCAGCATTCGATATTCCCTGGAATCGCTCGCCTCGTTATCCCTTCGTCGTTCCCTGCACGCGAAGAAAAGAGATAGAGGTCGAGGCCAGCCCGCCCCAGCCGCCTTCTCCAAGACCGGCGGCTTCTCCGCCGAATCAAGGCGGACGCCATCCCCTACGCCCTTTACCCATCCTCTTACAAACCCCTCCATACGCACTCCACGCACGCCAAAGATGCAGTAATGGCCAGTCACGTGCCTTTCTGTGTCCTGCTCCACGTTCGGCGATGGCAGCAGCCCCTCACTGGCCGCCTCCGTTAAGAACTTATCCGCCGTGTTGGTGCTCTCCTCCATGCTTCTCTACTCGGTGGCCACATCCCCAGTGCGAGACAACCAGGCGGAGCTCGATGAAGGCACTCCTCCAGCCATCCCCACCTCGCCCCCATGCTTCCCCCTTGCACCCTATCTAGCTCCGGTGTGATTCGTCATGGCCCGTATCTCCCCGGTGTGGGATCTGCCTTGGTTGGAAAGAGATGGGTGGCTAGTTCAGCTGGAGATGGGCGGCGACGGCGAGTCTGGCAATGGAGATACAATGTCCAGCAATGCGCGTGTTGCTCTGTGTGCGGCGTTGCTTGCTTGTGTTGCTGCATGAACATTCGTTGCTCTGTTCATACTTCATATACTTGTACATGTGCAATTCAACATCTGACCATCCAAACAAGAATTAGAATTGTGGCTTATGATGGACTCCAGCTGCCAAATATATGACCATCCAAATACTAAAATTGATATTGAAGCTCGATATCATTGTCATGGATAATTGGCATTTAAGTCAATTCAATCATTCAATGCCAAGCCTTAGAAATGTCTACATACAAACAGAGAATAAGAGTATATTCATTTATTTTTGCCTTTTGCAAGAATACGGGCCCCACGTTTGAACATAATAGTGCATTTTTTTATTGATTGTAAGATTTTTTGCATGAGTGGTGATCCCACGTGTGAGGATGAATATATTTGTTTATTTGATTCATTTGGAAGTTACTGGCCCCACATATACATGCCTAAGTAAAAGTGGAGAGAGAGTGAACTCACCGCCAACTCTAGACTTTATAAGTAGGAAAGATATTTTGTTTATATCCATTATTCAGAAAGTATACATGCTAATCAATTAGTGGTTAACTTCAAGTACCATTTACCCAGCTTTAAATGATAGGTAGTCCTCTTGTCAGCCATCCTCGAGCAAAAATAGCTTCATCCGTAACTTCACAATCCAAACTATGAGATGTATAGTAATTTCAAAAATTACCTGGAATTTTTGGGGAATTGTCATGTGACTATGCTCGACAGAAACATGTAATGAAGAAGGTGAAACATCAAAAACAGTGTTTTCCCCTCTGTAGTATGGCAACAGATAATAGCTACCTGCAAAATTATACAAAATAATGAACCTCTCTATGCTTGGTGCTTACACAGAACAGGAAATGCTATGGCACAAAGATCACCTCACTTTCACAAGCATTATAACACATGAAAAATGTTGATTAGCAACAGAATTGCAATGCTAATGACGCATCAAATAACTTTAGCGCCATAAATAAAAATATGAATTCATAATTTACAGCATTTGGAAAGGGACCACGTGAAGGAGTGTCTACACCAAATAAATTTAACAAGGTAACCTGACGATTTAGATGGCTGGAATTGTTGAACCGGTATTGGCCCAAGCCCATCCTCTCTTATCTTAGGGCCCAAGCCCATGTGAAGGGACTGACCTAGAAGGGGGCATCCAGCCCTCCTGTTCCCGGTAGAGCCGCCACACACACATATCACGCTAGCCACCAGACATGTCTACAGGTACTCCTCTCTCGTTCAACATGGTATCGAGCCAGGTTGCGGCGGCGCCGGCGAGGCGGTGGGGCCCGGCGGGGTCAGGCGAGAGGAGGATCCTGCTCGCGCTGCTGCGGAGGGGTGGCTGCTCCCGCGGCTGAGAAGGGGGCTTTGCGCGCGGCACAGGGGCTGCGACGCGGGGAGGCGGTACGGGTGCTGCTGTGCGGCAGAGGAAGAGGAGTCGGGCAAGGTGCGGCTGCACCAGGGGAGAGCAGAAGAGGGCTGCTGCTGCGCTGCGTCAAGGGGGAGAAGGACTGCTGTGGATCAAAAAAAATTCTCTCTCTCCTTCAAGGATCAATCTGTTCCTACTGGAGCTGCTGCTGTGCTGTTCCTACTGAAGCTGCTGTTGTGCATCCGTTGTGCTGTTTTGCTGCTGTGTGCGGGTGCTGCTGTGGAGAAGAAGTGTGGCTGTGGTGCTGCTGGAGCTGCTGCTGTGGATTTGCTGCTGGCGTGCTGCTGCTGCTGCTCGATTTGCTGGAGCTGCAGCTGCTGTTTGCTGTTGGTCTGGGTTGAGCGGCTGCTGCTGTTAGGTTTGGCGGCTGCTGTTTCTGCTGTCCTGCTGCTGCTGCTGGAGAAAGAAGGCTAGCTGAGTTCTTCTGCTGCTAGTGCTTGCGGCTGTGAGCTGAGGGGGAGCTAGAAGGAACTGCTGGTGTTGGTCTACTGCATTTGCTGCTGAGATTGCTGCATGCTGGTGCTTGGCTGTGACTGCTGTTTGAGGAGTCTCTGCTACTGCTGGGAGTTGCGGCTGCTACTCCCTAACAAAGATGGGTGAACCAAAAGCTCTTGCCGAGGCTTTCGAGAAACTCGCTAAGATCCTCGCAGACTCCAACTCCAACTCTGGGGCCATCGTTCCTCGACACGACGTGGCTCAGAAGCTCGAAATGTCGCCCTTGGACATGAAGCTAGAGGGGGCCACAAATTATTTGAGCTGGTCCAGGAGGGCTTTGTGGGCTGTTGGGCACTGTTGCAGAACCAGGAGACAAGAGTAGTGCAGAGGGAAAGAGGTGGAAGGTCATCAACTCTATACTGATGGTGTGGTTGTTGAACTCCGTCGTGCACTCCATTGGACGCACTGTAGAGGGGCTATCCACACCTACTGAGATATGGAAGATTCTGTCCACCCAGTACTCTGGCAAGGGCAATGTCATGCTCATTGCTCAGATTGAGGACAAAATTAGGTTGTTGCGCCAAGAGGATGGCATGTCAGTGATGGCATACGTGGCAGAACTACAGGCTCTGTGGGCAGATCAGGATAACTGTGATCCTCTGGAACTCTATGATGCAGATTCAATCGAGTCAGGGCACAAGTGGATGGCACGCAGGCGTGTGCTGAAACTTTTGGCTGGCCTCAAAGGTTGCTTTGATGGCAGGAAGGCCGCCCTGCTGCACCAACCAAGTTTGCCTACCATTGCCGAGGCTATTGCAGCGATGACTCAAGAGGAGGTGCGCCTATCTCTTGAGCATGCATATGTGAAGGGTGTGCCAGCTTCGACATTTGCAGTCATTGAGCGCATGGGGTGAGAAGATCCTAACAAATGTCACATCTGTGGGGAGGTAGGACACTGGAAGAGAGAATGTCCAACTCGTGGCAGAGGAAGGGGATACAACAGAGGTGGAACTGGCAGAGGTAGGAGTGCTAGAGGCAGAGGTGGATTTTCAGACCTTAGGGTCAGGTTTCTAGGGGTAGAGGTGGCTACTCAGGACACTCAGGCGGTCAGAGGGCTCACATGGCCGTTGCAGGAGAAACGGGGACGTCACAGTGCGAGGAAGTTGATGAGGCTGCCTATGGAGACTTTGCTCATTGGGCCTCCACTGATGAAGGTAATTCGACAAAGGCCATCTGGAGCATCTAAGCATGTTGCGGGTAATTCCTGCGTGTTTGAGTCTTACCATAAGCATGCTCCTACTCACAAGGACACTATACAAACTGCTGATGGTACAAATCAGCCTGTCGTAGGGGCTGGCACAGTCAAGTGCACTTCAACCAACTCCTTATCGTCAGTTCTACATGTGCCAGCTTTTCCTGTAAATTTGGTCTCTTTCGGTGGAATAGGCAAGGGCAAGTTGACATGTGATGCTTGCGCATATGCAAAACACACACGAGCCTCATATGTGAGCAAGGGGCTTAGGAGCATATCTCCTTTTATGATTATTCATTCGGATGTATGGACTAGTACAGTGGTATCAATGAATGGAAAGAAGTATTTTGCTACCTTTATTGACTGCTATTCTCGTATGACTTGGATTTACTTGATGCATCACAAGGATGAGGTGTTTAGCTGTTTTCAGAACTTCCATGCTCTTGTAAAGAACCAGTTTCAGGTGCAGATCAAGGTGCGCAGGACTGATAATGGCACAGAGTATGTGAACAATATATTTGGGGCTTTCATGGTTGACAAAGGGATTCTTCATCAAACTTCATGTCCGGACACCCCACCTCAAAATGGAGTGGCCGAAAGGAAGAATCGTCATATTCTTGAGGTTGCTCGGTCATTGATGTTTACCATGAATGTGCCTAAGTTCTTATGGGATGAAGCAGTTATGACAGCCACATACCAGATCAACCGGACACCTTCCAGGATACTAGGTATGAAATCTCCTTCTGAGTTGCTCGTTGGAGATGATAAGTTTGTTGTTTCCCCAAAGTTGTTTGGCGGTACTTGCTTTGTTCGTGATCACCAACCATCTGTTGGAAAGCTTGATCCTCGAGAAGTGAAGTGTGTCTTTCTGGGATACTCTTCTAGTCAGCAGGGGTATAAATGTTGGTGTCTCTCTGAAAAACGTAGGTTTGTGAGTATGGATGTTACCTTCAGGGAGTCTGAGCCATTCTATGGTGAGCCAACTGATCAGTCTGTTGTTTGCAGAGCTAGACCACCTACACCCTGTGCAAGATGGTCAAGAGGGGGAGAAGGATGCGTCTCATGCTCGGAGTGATACATTAACACTGATAATGATGTGCAAGTTCAGGCCCAACCAATAGTGGGTACAATTCCGGTTAGCACTCTCACTGATGATGATGATGTGCAAGATCATGTCGAGCCAACTGTCGATACACTTAAGATTGGTGCTCTCCGGGTTCCTGTTAGGGATCGATAGCAGACGAATACCCTGGTGTACTCTCGACAGCAACCACACGTGCAAGGGGAGTAGCAAGGCAGTGAGGTGGGGAGCAGCAAGCCGGTGAGGCAAGCTCATCTGACACAGTGGAGCTGCCCGTTGTGTTGCGAAAGGCTACACGTGAAGCGGCAAGAAAGGGTGAAGTAGCAAGGAAGGCTCTACCAAAGGATGATGCTTGTGATGATCTTGATATTGGCAATTTTGTGTCTTATAAGGCTTTGTCACCTTCATATAAGGCATTTGTGGCCTCCCTTCAAACTGTGTCAATTCCAAAGGATTGGAAGGCTGCAAAGCAAGATCCGAAGTGGCGTGAAGTGATGATAGAAGAGTTGGAAGCACTGAGGAAGAACAAGACGTGGGTACCAACCACATTGCCGGCAGAAAAGAAAGCAGTGAGTTGTAAGTGGATCTATACAGTGAAGCGGAATCCTGAGGGGAAGGTGGAACGGTATAAGGCCAGATTGGTCGCCAGAGGATATAGTCAAACTTATGGAATTGACTATGATGAGACGTTTGCTCCCGTGGCAAAGATGAACACGGTAAGGATATTGGTCTTCTGTGCTGCAAACTTTGGGTGGAAGTTGCATCAATTAGATGTCAAGAATGCCTTCTTGCGTGGTGAGTTGCAGGAAGAAGTGTACATGGAGATACCACCAGGTTTTGGTACTTCAGAGACTACGGGGAAGGTATGCAGGCTGAAGAAATCCTTGTATGGACTGAAGCAATCACCAAGGGCATGGTTTGATAGGTTCAGACGTGTCGTCCGTGGTATGGGGTATGGCCAGTGTAACGATGACCACACGATGTTCTACAAGCACTCTGATCGGAAGATCACCGTTCTTGCTGTTTATGTGGATGACATTATCATCACTGGAGATGATAAGGAGGAAATAGAGAGATTGAAGGGCTGTCTGAGCAAGGAGTTTGAGGTAAAGGATTTGGGTAACCTAAAATACTTCCTTGGCATTGAAGTGGCTCGGACAGAAAAGGGAATCTCTATGTGCCAACGAAAATACACCTTGGACCTCTTGAGTGACATGGGCATGATGGGATGTCGTGCTGCCCCTACTCCGATAGAACAAAATCACCAAGTGACAGCACAATCAGGAGAGCTAATGAATAAGGAAGATTATCAGAAATTGGTTGGGAGGTTGTTGTACTTGTGTCATACCAGGCCTGACATTACGTATGTCGTGGGGGTGGTGAGCAGATACATGCATGAACCAAGAAGTGGGCATCTTGATATTGTGCACAGAATCCTGAGATACTTGAAGGGGACTCCGGGTAAAGGGTTGTGGTTTGGGAAGAGTGGACATCTTGAGGTGGAGGGCTATAGTGACTCTGACTGGGCCAGTTGTCAAGATGATAGAAGATCAACTTCTGGCTACTGCGTGTTTGTGGGAGGAAATGTGGTGTCATGGAGAAGCAAGAAACAGCCGGTTGTGTCCAGATCAACAGCAGAAGCTGAGTATAGAGCATTATCTCAAGGGTTGTGTGAGATGCTCTGGGTGAAGTACCTACTAAGCGAGAAACTTCTGAGGAAAGGACCATTGAAGGTGTGGTGTGACAATCAGTCGGGTATAGCCATTGCTAATAACCCAGTTCAACATGATAGGACAAAGCATGTGGAAATTGATCGCTTTTTCATTAAGGAGAAACTTGATGCTGGGATCATCAACCTTACACATGTCAGCTCTGGGCAGCAATTTGCAGATTGCTTGACAAAGGGACTCGAAACAAATAACTGTAACTTGGCATGTGACAAGATGGGAATGATAGATATCTACCATCCATCTTGAGGGGGGGTGTTGAACCGGTATGGGCCCAAGCCCATCCTCTCTTATCTTAGGGCCCAAGCCCATGTGAAGGGACTGACCTAGAAGGGGGCATCCAGCCCTCCTGTTCCCGGTAGAGCCACCACATACACATATCACACTAGCCACCAGACATGTCTGCAGGTACTCCTCTCTCGTTCAACAGGAATACTGCGCAGTTCTCATGTTTATATACAGATTTGGCAAAACAGAACAAGACTTCCTATGGGAAATAACCACAAACAGAATGTCTACAACTTGATGCACCAACACCAATGATACATGCACATATACACATTGTAATAAAACAAAAATATAGTAGCCTAAAGCTTTATATGAGTGAAATAAAATGCAAGTTCTCTTGTAGGTTCCTTTACAGACAGACCTGTCAAACAAAAAGAAGACTTCCAATGGAAAACAATCATAAACAGCTAACATACATAATTTACAATCCATGCTGCATGAGGACAGGCAGTTCCTTAAGAGAAGATTAGTATTAGTTAATTAGATATACAAATTACATGTACAACTGTTGTTGTTGTTTTTATCCTGGAAGACATGTCAAATAAGAGGACATGTCAAAAGGAAACTTCCACAGCATGTGTTAACTACAGAATGTACCAGTTGCGTGATTAACTATGGGCAAGTTAACTTACCACAGGGCATTGATATAAATGAGAACTTCCCATCCGCACCAGATACTGCATGGCAAAGAGCACCTTCCCTGGGTGCGTCGATCAAACCTTGCGTGCAAGGAACCTCCTTTACATCATTTGAATATAAATACAGGTGAACTCCCAAGATTGGATTTCCCTGGTACAAGAAATGTTTAGTATGTGTTAATCTAAAAATCCAGCAAACAAGGAAATCACAACCCTACAGCTGGCAATTTCAGTCATATGCTTACAGCATTGGTTATAACTCATTGCCAACATAGAGATTCCTTCAGTACCTGTGCAACTACAGAGCCATGAATATCGTATCCAGATACGAAGAAAACATCATCTACTACAGCATTTCCAAATCGCAAGTCCACCTACATACAGAAAACAGACTCCACTATAACTATAAGCAATACATGTGTGTGATAACATATATTGGCAGATAAGCAACGATGAAATCCTAACCTCTGATGAACCTGTCATCTCAATTTCATAATCAGGATGAGATGCACGCAACTTGTAGAGTCCTGGAAAAGATCAAAGACACCCATAAATGAACAAACAAAGGTGATGCGCAGAAGCAAACAAGTAAATGCATGTCAGGTACCAAGCTCAAATGAGAAGGAGAAACAAGATATACATGGCTAACACTTGTAAATGGTTGCAAGTAAGAGTCTGACCAGACATAATCCATTAATGGAGAGTGCTATAAAAAGCTAGCTAGAAATGTGGTGTTTGGACCATAGTTACCAGATTCGCAATTCGCTTGATTCACAATTTGATTTCACGATCGCAAATCGGGTTCACTAGGGGGTATGCATTTCCAATTCGCAAACTGGGAATCAGATTCATGCATTCGTTATTTCCATTTCGAAATCGCTGTACACAACATATTTTTATCAAGAACTAGAAGTGCCACATATTTCTATTCACTCAAAGATCCAGAATTATTAAAAGGAAAAAAGGCCCGAAACTTTTAAGCGCTTAAAGCATAAGGCAAGGCTACAAATAAATTATATAACATATGGCAGCCGATTAGGAGATTTAACAGCTAGCATTAACATAAATGTAATACAAGTTGCACAACATGATAACTGTCAGCAAAGCATAGGCCTCGAATCATCTTGTGTAGATGACAGAACGCCGGCTGAGGCGCCTCTTTTCCTCTTCTCCTTCACCGATGAGGCCGGCAAGGAGTGAGGATAGGATAAGAGTGTGGATCCTCGTTGTATATAGTATAGTAGGTGTAGGTCTTGGTTAGGGCGGCCTTCGAGGTGTTTGGCCGGACTGGAGCTTCTCACAGCGCTCGAGCTGTGTCGGCCGGTTGCCTTTCACCTCTTCCAGCTGTCTTCCAGGGGGGGAGGGGACAGCTGCTGGAGGTGGATCCAGCAGGAGCTCCACAAATAAGCTCCTGCGGTGGCCAAATATGGTGGAGTCTGGAGCTTCTTTCCCTGTTCGTCACTGAGGTGCTGGACTTGGCTTCAGTCAAATCTGGTGTACCAACAGGAAAGGAAGCTGCCTTTGGTGATTCTCGTTTTCCAAGATGCACGGCCACGACCTCTTGACTGCCACGGTCGTGGTCCTTCCGGCCAAGCTTTGGTCATTCAGATGTCTCCAGTTTGCTCCGACAAGAGCTAGGGTTGATCAACGGCTTCGGCCTGTCACCAATCCCCTGCGCACTCCTTTTCAACTTCCATGCTAGGAGGCCCTCTTCTCCTTGCATAAAGATGGCAAGGTAGTAGCCTCTCCGGCGAGATCGGATTATGCTCGTTGCAATCTAAGTGTCTATGTTGGGATCTTGTTTGCAAAAAGAACTGTTATAAATATCGGACGATATTGAAGTTAATTGGCCAGTTAATCCTGAATCTGTAGGTCATGGATGCGATAACACCTTATCCATCGCGTTAACTGGTCCAGCGGCTTAATCAACTGTCAGGCCGATTAATCGGCTGTATGGTCGATTTATTCCTCTGGGCCGAATAACTGAATAAAGGGGGAGAGAAATTTGGGCTCCAAAATTTTGGCCCATTCCCTCCTTTACCCTAAAACTGGGTGTTTTAGGTCAGCCCGTTCCCTCACTAATCACTCTCTCCTCCCCTATGTAGTAACCCTCGTTGGAGGAGGCTAGGAGCAGCCGTAGCCACCCCCCTCTCCAAGCAGCCGCCGCCCCGAGCAGCTGCCGGCGCCATCCACCTGCACTCCTCAAGGATCCAGGCACCGAGCCTCTTCCTCCTGCTGTAGCTTGCCACCACCTCCCCCCTCCCCCTCCCCGAGCTTGCATCCCTTCTTCCTGCTCCAGGTCACCACCCCCTCCTGAAGCAGTCTGTGCTATAGGCTGATCTGCTTTGATATATGCTGCTCCAGCTCTGTGCTATATGTTGTTGCTGCTGCTTATTGCCTCTCCTTTATTGCTGCTGCTGCTGCATTATTAGTATATGTAGATAAGATATATAAATATGGCCCTAGTTAACCTACCGATAAATAGTTTACCGACAAATTCAGTTAATAGGCCGATTCGCCGATTAATCCCTACACCTCACCCGAGTGAGCAGCTACAAGTTACCGATATCCTGAACATTGGCAAAAAGGAAGGATGTGTCTGTAATCTTCTTTTTTTTTTGGTGCCCTTTTGTAAGCTGTGTTGTAAATGCTCCTCTTTTAATGCCAATTTCGGAACCTCGGGTCCCTTCCCGCTGTTCAAAAAAAAAATCCAAATCCCTCCCAAATTCACTAAGCTTTACTTCATGATCCCAACTTTCAAAGGCCAAAGCGCTGGAGGTGTTTGTACATACATCCACGCAGCACCATCCACCGCCAACACTTCACCACCGCCACGACCTCTCATGTGTCACGCCCAGGATCTCGGGCAAGCTGCTGCAGCGCCTTCCTCCGTCGACCATGCTGGAGGAGAGCCTGTCCACCACTAAGCTAACTGCTGATGCTTGTGATTTTGTGCATGGAGATCGGCGACTCGGTAGCGAACTGGACCGGAACTATGGTTGAAGAAACAGTTTGCTGCAAGCCTGCAATAGGTTTCCCCAAGATGTCTGGGTCATATTTGGAAAGGATGGAGAGGGGGTGCGTGAGACATTTGGGACAAAGCTACTGCCATGTCTCTGCTGGTGTATTGCAGGGTGGGAGTGGGTCTCATGGTACAGATGCCTCCGGTAGAACACCAAAGGAGAAAAATGATCTCTTGGCTCTAGGGTTCAACATGACGACTTTTTAGAAACACACTAGATTCTACACGACTTTTAGCCACTTAAGCAGACAGATCAAGAAGTTATTCCAATCAAAAACACACGCCAACATAACGACCCAATTGCACATCTTTTACAGAGGATTTGATCCGTACAAATGGAATAATAAAAAACAGATTGAACAACCTATACAAATATAAATATGGGCTCTAGGGTTCGTGGAATCATGGTGCACCTGCCTCCGGTGGAAAACCAAAGGAGGGAAATGATTTCTGGGCTCTAGGGTTCAACACAACGATGAGTCCATGACAGAGGGAGAAGGTACGGTTCGCCATGACACTAGATTCTACACGAACTTTTCACCACTTAAGCAGACTGTTCAAGAAGTTATTCGAATCAGAAACACATGCCAACATAACGACCCAATTGCACATCTTTTCCAGTGGAATTGATCCGTACAAATGCAATAATAAAAAACAGATTGAACAACCTATCAAAATATAAATATAGTGGCAAGTCATTAACAAGAGTAAATTAAGCATCTAATATATTTAAATGAAACAAAAAGAAAGACACCTTGACAAATTTTAATTAAAGTCACATCATACAAGTTCTTAATAGGGTACTCTGTCGCTACTGATAACATGAGTAAGAGATGGGCTCACAGGAAATGACCAACACTTCTCACATCAGACTATATACACGCATATACTGTGGTTTTCTAATGATGAATGTGAGGCTAACCAGGAATTATGTTCACAAACGCATAGCCTCCTGTTGATGATGTCAAAGCAGATGCAACTAACTCATCCAAATCTGATAACAGCTCAACTTTCACACCCGACGGTCCTCCATCTTTTGAACAGCTCTTACCACCAACAGCTCCCACTATTTTACCAGATACTGTAAATCTGCATGACAAATTCAACAGTTGAAACTTGAATCGGATAATTATCCACACCAAAAAGAGGTACTAAATAAATGGTCAAAGCAACAGACCCAGTGAACTGAAAGTTTATATCTGCATTTCCATTGCATCCATTTTGATCAATGACAACAGGAACCTGAAAATGTTAATTGATGACTTATTTCACACAATAGAAGAAAGTCACAGCCAATCACATAACTAAGACAGAAAAAAGGGGAAGAACAAAAAGATTCAGTCAACACATCAACTTACAGTTTCAGGCTTCCATGACCATCCCTTAGGCCCCTTAACTCTGACGATAAATGAACCCTGTGGAGAGACAACAAACCAAAATCAAACAGATAAGGGTCCAAAATTGTTTCAATGGGAATGCAGCGATCACTATTGAAATATTATATACATCACAAAATTAGCTATTACTGTTATATCTGTGTCCCTACTTGTAAAAAGATTATACATGAAAAGGTGAGATGACTCATAATGAAGAAAACCTACACTAAAGGCAAGCATCATCCACAAGTATACCTTGTCATAGGCTGGAATGAAATAGTAGCCATTAGGAGCACATTGGGTGTTTTCTTTCACCAAACCATCGATAGTACACAGCTCAACCTGATTCAAAAAGTTTAGGAGGTAATGAATTTGTGCATACCAGATACCACAAATACAAAAGCATAAAGTAGAATATATGGCCACCAAAAGCAATCTGAATTAATAACTATACTGCAGATGTAGAATTACTCTCTATGGCTTTGATATGCATAAGCAACTATAGGGAAGATATGAGATTTTCTCATTGATGTAGTATGATACATCTTATGCATAACCGAGGTAACATGACACTGGGTACGTTAGTGTTAGAAAATTCCTTGGGGAAACAGATTAAATTAGCTCAAAAATAATGAATGACAGAGAGTATAAAGAATATAAACACACCATTATGATTACAACTGAACCCGTCAATCATGAGTACAGCTATTGTTGACAGAGTTTCTAACACCTCCAAGATTTTTTACTCGCGCGCTTTGCAAATGCATGGAACTTGCTCAAAAGTCATAATCACCATTCATTTTTCATGTAAAAACTGTGTATCAAGTCACCTAATCCCAAGCAAATTTAGCGACCACCATCACTAGCAGCAACAAAATACAACGTACATATGGTCGCAGGCAAAGAAACATTAGCGTTATAATTCTCCACAACCCAGTTTTCATTTTCTCCATGGGAAGAAAGCAAAAGTAGTTTAGTCCAAGTGAGAGCAACCAGTAGCAGGTAGCCCCATTGCACAAAGCAACTAGCAATTTGGAATTATAAACAATTGGCCCAAACTAGCAGCGCCACTGGAACCAGTGGCATCCAGCAACTAGAAAAATCCACAAGGTATCAGTTCGAGTGAACTATCTCAAGTAACAAAACGTATCCCTGCTGAAGCACCCATGAACTACTAGCGGAGGCTTGATCAAGTGCAGCAACGTAGATCGCATACCGTTATGTCAGAGTGAGGCGGTGCAGCAACTCCCTCGCATTAGAGTGCGGCAACTTGATAGACAACAAGTAGAACGCAACGATAATTTACGAAATAATTAGAGTGCAGCATGTATCAAATACCGTTATGTCAGAGTAGTCGAACTTGGACTCCGACGCCCTCCTCGACTTGGCCAGGCCCGAGCTCGCCTGCACGAAGAGCCCGATCGGAAAATGCATTAGAATCAAGCCAAGCCAAGACTGAAGCTTAGAAAGTAACACGAGGAATACTTCGACGAAGCCGCCGCATCCGTCGATCTCGTCGGAGACAGCGGAGAAAGCGGCGAGGGAGAGGAGGAGGAGGACGGGGAGGACGGGGTCCATAGATCGGATCTAGTGAGCGCAGAGCATGCCAGGGAGATGAGTTTGAGGAGATGTGCGGGGGCCGGGTGCGGGGGGCGGGGGTAGTAATCTCTACTCCTAATGTCTCAGTTGGTAGGATTGCGTCGAGGTTTTTTTTCGTCACACCACTTTCGTCCGGTTTTTTTTCAATCGGTTATTTTTCGTCCCGTCCCACACCCTCCCCACCCCACACACGCACTGCAGAAGAAAAAACCAGCCCGCAGGAAACACCGCTCCTCCCGATCTCCCGTCCAAAAGAAAAACGCTGCGACGAGTCGCTCCTGTCCCTAGCCCCTCGCGCGCGCTAGGGTTCCTCACGCCGCCTTCGCCTTCGCCGCCGCCGCATGGGTGTTCGTCCACTGGCCCTGCCTCCGGCCGCCGCCGCCGCCCACCTCCATCCTCTCCCCAACCCCGGCCGGCCTCCACTCCACTCCACTCCTCGGCGGGTGCCACCCAACCACCGCCGCCCTCTCCCCGCACCCGCACCCAAGGACGAGAGAGAGAGAGAGAGAGAGAGAGAGGGCTCAGCCGGCGGCCAGATCCGCCCCTCCCACTCACCCAACTCTCTCTCCGTCGCCGCCATCTAGATCTAGGCCGGCCGATTCCGGCGGCGCGCAGAACACTCCTCCTGTGCTCGCCTCGCGCCGCTGCGTCCACCCATCGGGCTGGATTCGCCGCTCCTCGGTGTCAAGGGCTTCGGTCGCCTCCAACTCCGGCAACTCCGGCTTCGGTCCGCACTTCGGAGGCTTGCGCCACTCGGCGCGTCCCCCGCCCGCGTCTTTTCCTCCGGCCACACCTTCAGGATTCGCGCCGCTCCAGCCCGAGGGCTTTGGAGGCTTGCTGTTGCTGTCGTCCTCTTCACCGCTGTGCGTGCACATGTATGATTTTGACCTTGGTAGCGCTCCGGTCTCTCTCTGATCTTGGCCCTTCTGTCGTTGATGCCCCGATGCTAATGCAGCTGTCCTTATGCAATGCAATTCATTCACGAACACAAGTAGGATCTCCACTGGTTCTGATTCATGCACCAACTACTATTCTGTGCAATTAGTATTTGCTGTTAGATGTCAATGGACCATCAAAACTTCAGAAAAAATGTTCTTATAAGCTGCTAACTCTTCAATCCTTGCTAGATAGTCTGTCATGCTTTCAATTTTTGATGTGAATAAGCACTATTTCATAGATTACAGACGCCATGTGTTAATAGTCCATTGCATGAATTAGTAATATTTAAGGTGTCCAGTCTCAATAGTGGTCTGTATTTCATAACCTAATAAAATGTTATTTTTCAGGAGTCTGATATGCTTGGTCAAGTTTAGTGCAGCCGCCCCCTATTGATTCCATTCTCTCTGATGCACGGTGGTCGGCCGGTAGTCACCTCCACCTTCTGTCGCAGCGTATCCAGGTCAGCATTGCGGCTTCCTCGACACTAAACTTATGCAACCATCCACCACAATTTTTTCTTTGTGACCTATATATACTCGCCTTCAGTGACAGTCTTGCTGATCTTAGGCAATCAACATTCTCTCCGCTTACTTGTTAGATAGCGTTGCTTTGATGATTTAATCTGATAAAGATGATACACTAGGATGTAGGCGTACACAGAAAATTTCCGGTTAGTTTGCACATGACTGGATCCTCTCCGTGCAAAAATTGATGATACATAGTTGGTAGGAAACATTGACCCAACTCTTCAAACAATTGTAATTCCTTGATGCAGTTACTTTGGCGGACCTGATGAACACTCATTCTTCTCATCTTTGTGTTTTGTGATTTCTTTTGACGCATGGTATTGATGTGTTGTGAGTTGTGACATATGAAATATGTGTATTCATCTAATTGTTGTTCCTCTTCTAGCCTGCAGGATCGTGCCACTCAACCCCCGAGAGCGCCAAGGAGCCGCCTCTCAACACCTACAAGCCCAAGGGACCTTACACAGCCACCATCGTCTCGGTAGAGCAGGCAGTAGCTCATAACGCTCTGGGAGAGACGTGCCATGTCGTCATCGACCATGCCGGCAATGTGACATACTGTGAGGGGCATAGCTATGAGATTATTCCTCGGGTAATTGTCTAGCCCTTTCCATCATTCTCAGTTTTCCTCTGTTAGAATGCTGAACAGGGAACTCTTGGTGTTATTAAATAGGAGGATAACATATCAAGTTATCACGTACTGAAAGAAATTATGTTCAAAACTTTATACATTGATTTGAGTTCACTGAAACAGGGCTTGAGAGTGCTTCTGGGCTTGCACGCGAATGACGTCGGGTGCCGTGCGGTGCTCGGGAGACGCCACCACGATGAAGGCATGAACAAGCTGGTCCACGCATGGTTCTGGCAGTACCACAGGTAGGATTGCAAGGTATCCTTTCCACTTCCATCCTGTTTCAGTTGTGCCAATGCCTGCTTATGATACAAGATTGCAACAAATGATTACAATCAATAGTCATCTCTGTTATTACCTTTCTGTAGATGTATGTTCTGTAAGTTGATCTCAGTTCATCTGGGTGTTCTTTTAGGAATAGCTCACCGTTGTGTTTTTTGGCACCAATATGTTAGGTTTATAAAGCTAAATGAGATCTATATATAGCAGGAAAATATGCCTATAGCCCAGATGTGATGATTTGAAGATGAAAGGAAGAGCTGAGAAGCTCGAGAGAGCTGGAGGAACAAGAAGAAGCTAAAAGGACAGCAGAAGATGAAGCACTGGGGAGCTCTTAGACATACAATGTTCAACCTTGGTTGCTGAGGATAAATGCAAAAGAAAATCATCAAGGCTATCTTGCATACCATGGCTCTTTGAGGTTCACGTTGAGGTCAGTTTTAATCTCTTGTAATTCAGTGTATTATGAAAACAATGAACCTTTTATATTTATTCCGAGTCACCTGTCTAATATTTGTCACGAAGACTCACTTTGCGGGGATGTGATGCCACCGCTCCACTCCTCGCGACTAGGCGTCGTTGTGCATATTACCGCGAGGCACCACTATATCATGCTTGTCATCATCAGCCCGCACCAGTGATTATGCCACACACAAATCGGGGGAATGCCAACACCGCCTCGGCTGAATATTTGTGGTATTTATGAGATGTTTATTTAATAAGGACCTTAGTTTGCATTGAGTGACTGACGGCTCTTCTGGCCGACAGTGAAAACCACCAGGACCTTGAAACTCGATGCCAAGGCATCTGACCCAGCACGTATTTGCTTGGTTTTTATAAGCATCCTCTACTATTAGCAATTAGTGGCTTAATTAGTCTCCAGATGATTCTAACAATCACCCCATCTGTTATGCAGGTTTAACATATATCTTGAGATTAACTGCCGAGAGGAGTTGCTGATGATATAGCCAGCTGCAACTTAGCAGTCTTTCATAGCTGGTTTAAATTTTTTAAATACCTTCAACTTAATCAGTTATGCTATATTCACTGGTAGGTGATAAATGGCGTATTTGAATAATTAGTTTGCTAAATAGGAAGCTGGGTAAGTGGAGACTTGTACCAAAGTATCATATTCCCACATTGCAACCTGATGTCTTTATTTATTGGGCCCCAAGATATTTAGTTCAACGCTCATTCTGATTTTTCTTTGTTTTCATGTATATAATCTTTTAGTGGAATACTCTTTGAGCTACATAACTTTGACCAATTATGTATATTATTATTATGCAATGGTACGATCCCCTAGCCCCTCGCCTGCTCATCCATATCTACACTGGCTTAGGAAACTTCTTAAATGTAAGTGTTGAATCATCACTTGGAGGTGGTAGTATGAGATTTAAAAAATCTGACAGTGTAGGAGATATCTAACTCCATGGCAATGTTCGATGGCTGTTCTGTGAATTGCTCGCAAGCCATGAAAAATTGGGGTTTAACACAGCCTATATTGTCTTACACACTCATGATCTGGTGATAGTTTTAATTGCTTTGATCTTTGTTTTTTTAGTACAGACAAGAATAGCTTCAATGACAGCATCTCAAATCGTCAAGTTGTGTGACTTCCCTCTTGAGTGGGTGTTGTATTTTAGCAGGCCTATATTTGAAATAGTTGAGAGCCACTTTTGTTGTTTCTATATGGGTGCACACCAAATTATACCTTCCGAGAAGATTAATGTGCTCATGATTTACCTTCTGAAAATGGGAACTTGTAATCCTTCTGCGTGCGATGAGCTGGAGATGGGGGGCACAAAGGACACTAAGCCGCCTCAGATTGTTACGGCACAGTGGTGCCACCGTGTGGGCATCAACACGAGGAGCTGATGCAACTGCACCACAGGGCGGCAGCGGTATGACGACATCAACACGAGTCCTGGTGAGAAGAACGGGGGAGCTAGGATATAGAGCCAGATGTTGTGTATGTGTAAGAATTTCATCTACGCTTATATTATTTTGCAGGGTCCTAATGCATTCACTACTCTAATTTCTCCCGGATGCATCGGAACGCACTACTACCAAGTGTAATACTCTTGAAAACGAACACATATAGTTAGTATTCTGGGAAATAAAGGAAACTATGGAATAATGAGGACCCTGGTCTTCTATGTAAACTAGATACTGATCGTACATGGAATTTCTATGTAAAAATTACATAGTGGAGAAGCGCACCACTTGATGTCCTGAGCCTTCGCACAGCCAGCAAGTGCTTTGGCTAGGCTTGTGTTGGATGGTAGAAAGTTTTGACTCAGGTTGTTGTTTGTTAATTTGGCATGACTACTTGTAGGCGGTATGTTATTGTTAGTTTCAACATTATTTCAACTCTGTTGTTTCGGTCTGTGCTTATTAAAGTATTCCGGCTAGATAGTGTTCACATCGTAGTACCTAATACTTCACATGTACTCCCTCCGTCCCTTGATTTAGCACAACTTTAGTATAGTTACACATGCCGACATGTGTTGTTAGTCATTCTTTCCGGTGTATGCAGTCGTCGCTGGGTTGTCCATGGATTTGGTTGTAATTTCTATTATCTCCGATGTTCTTCGTACTATACCATGATTAAAGATGAATAGATTGAATGTTTTCCACGCAGAAAAGTAGTTTTCAATTATTACCATTGTTACTGCTATTTTTTCTGTACATGTAAAATTTAACATGCATTATATTTATATATAGAACTCCAAAATATTTTTAAATGCCCGTGGCAACGCACGGGCATTCTACTAGTAGCATTGGAGTTGCGACTTGATCCTGGAGTAAAATGCATCAACCGTCCCTGAACTCGCTGGCAAGGACCAAACGGTCCCTAAACTCTGAAACTGATCCAATACGGTCCCTAAACTCTGAAACTGATCCAATACGAACACAATACAGTCCTGGAAGTCGTGCGAGCACTCGCATACGCCGCAGGATCCGTGTCTGAGTATTATTTTTTATTATTAAATGTATATAAGCGCTTGCGTTGTTCAAAAAAAATTGATCCCTAGAGGATCTTATGCCGCCCATTGACCCTCGAAAAAATTTATTTCGTCATCTAACACCATCATTCGTGCCTCATAGATAGGCACCTAGAGTACATGTTGAAACGTCTTACTGGAAGGCATCCTTGACAGGCCATGGTCCACGATCGTCAGTCACACCGCGAGTGTGGCGTCGGTCTAACGCGCGAGATGAGATGGTGCTATATAAGATAGAATATTCGTCTTTCTTATAATCTCGATCATCATCGCATCAGTACGTCTGCGGGCTTAGTTGGATGTTCTGTGTACACCTGATACGCCTATTTGATAGGCTGATGATACGTCAATTTTGCTAATTTTTTTACTGTTATTTACTTTGTTTTGTTGAATAATAACGCTTTGGGGAGTGATTCTAATGTCTTTTCTTTCATAATATGCAAGGTTTACACAAAGAGGGAGAATACCGGCAGCTGGAATTCTGGACCCAAGAAAAGCACGTCAGAGATACCTATTCTGCACAACTCGAATGAAGCTGAAAATTTACGAAGATTATTTTTGTATTTAATAAAAATTACTGGAGCTGGAAACTACCGGAGGAGGGCCCCAGGTGGGCACAACCCACCAGGGAGCGCCAGGCCCCCCTGGGCGTGCCCTAATGGGTTGTGCCCAGCCTGGCCCGCTTCCGGTGCCCATCTTCTAGTATAAATTCCCAAAAAACCTAAAAAAATATAGGTGGAGGATTTTCGGGACGAAGCGCCGCCGCCTCGAGGCGAAACTTGGGCAGGAGCACTTTTGCTCTCCGGCGGAGCGATTCCGCCGGGGGAACTTCCCTCCCGGAGGCAGAAATCGAAGCTATCGTCATCACCAACACCCCTCTCATCTTTGGGAGGCCAATCTTCATCAACATCTTCAACAGCACCATCTCCTCCCAAACCCTAGTTCATCTCTTGTGTTTAATCTTTGTACCGGAACCTCAGATTGGTACCTGTGGGTGACTAGTAGTGTTGATTACCTTGCGTAGTTGATTACTATATGGTTTATTTGGTGGAAGATTATATGCTCAGATCCATTATGCTATTTAATACTCCTCTGATCTTGAGCATGTTTATTATTTGTGAGTGGTTACCTTTGTTCTTGAGGTCACGGGAGAAGTCATGTTGCGAGTAATCATGTGAATTTGATATGTGTTCGATATTTTGATGATATGTATGTTGTGATTCCCTTAGTGGTGTCATGTGAACGTCGACTACATGACACTTCACCATTCATGGGCCTAGGGAATGCATTGTGGAGTAGTTATTAGATGATGGGTTGCTAGAGTGATAGAAGCCTAAACCCTAGTTTATGCGCTACTTCGTAAGGGGCTGATTTGGATCCACGTGTTTAATGCTATGGTTAGACTTTGTCTTAATACTTTTCTCGTAGTTGCGGATGCTTGCGAGAGGGTTAATCATAAGTAGGTTGTTAGTTCAAGTAAGAACAACACCTTAGCACCGGTCCACCCACATACCAAATTATCAAAGTAGCGAACACGAATCAAACCAACATGATAAAAGTGACTAGACGAAATTCCCGTGTGCCCTCAAGAACACTTTGCCTATTACTAGTGATTGTTCTGGCCTGTCCTTTGCCTCAAAAGGACTGGGCTACCTTGCTGCACCTTGTTTACCGTTACCGTTACTTGCTCGTCACAAATTACCCTGCTATCAAACTATTTGTTACCTACAATTTCAGTGCTTGCAGAGATTACCTTGCTGAAAACCGCTTGTCATTTCCTTCTGCTCCTCGTTGGGTGAGGGAGTCCTGGATTAAGGGGTCATCGGGCCGCCGGCCTTTCTCTCACAGGCCGGCTTGGTGGGCCGCTCTCTGATTATCACGGGAATGGCCGGATAGGTGGTGACCCCATATTCTAGAAGGAAACCTCCGAAGACGGGGCATGCACTCCAAGTTAAGATGAGAAGATCGGCGTCTCTATTTTCGGCTGGAAGCTTACCATGTGTAAACCCTAGATACCCCCGGTGTCTATATAAACCGGAGGGTTTAGATTGTAGAGGACAGGTGAACTCATCTAGGGTTTAGTCATTTGATCTCGAGGTAGATCGACTCTGTAATGTTCATACACATCAATACAATCAAGCAGGACGTAGGGTTTTACCTCCATAGGAGGGCCCGAACCTGGGTAAACACCATCTCCTTCGTCTCATGTTACCCATCGATCCTAATCTCACAGCTCGGGACCCCCTACCCGAGATCCGCCGGTTTTGACACCGACATTGGTGCTTTCATTGAGAGTTCTGCTGCGGGATCACAAGAGGAATTGATGGCTCGCCTGATCCTTAGCGATGAAGTCCGTAACAGGGACTCCTTTGTCCCCGGACAGTTTCTCGCTTTCGGCAGCATCGTGCTGCACGCTGACCCGACTGGCCACCTCGGTCGGATCGGGATAGTCGCCCCCTATCAAGAGATCAGATTCGGGAACCTAGAGTTCTCCGTAGACTCCCGGGGCGACCTTTCATTTGTCGGGCTCGCAGTTTCGTCTGACAAGCCCGAAGTCTCAGAAGCCTTAACTTCGGGTTTCCTTCTCGACTCTGCCCTCGGGTCTATCCATGCCGATGATCTGGCTCCCAGTCCAGATCCGGTTATAGTACCTGAGGGCCGGAGGTCGGCCCCTGCCGAACACACTCTTTGTACGGACACGTCGGAGGTCAACTCCGGAAGTCCTAGGCAGATTGATCCGGTTGAGCTCTCAACGCTCAACGAGGCACTGGATCGGATCCTAACGATAAAAACCACAGACTACCCGACCTCGACCCATGCTCAGATCGGTCCGGAGGCGGGTCATTGGGAATTTTTCGACCCACCCACCACCCACTTGGTAGCCACTATCGACGATTTAACCGATATGCTGGATTACGCCTCCGAGGAGGCAGAAGACATGGATGAAGAGGACGGCGCCCCTGCCCCTGTCAACACTGGGCGATGGACGGCCACCTCCACTTACGACGTCTACATGGTGGACACCCCCGATGATAAAGGCAATCGCACCCCTCAGAATAATGGCGATAAATCCGGTGAGGCGCCGTCAAGGCGCCGGAAACAGCGCAAGCGATCTAAGGCACACAAGGGAAGGGAAGCCATTGCAGGCACCGGGGAAAACGATACCCTGGAAGACCTCGGCGACCCCGAAGTCCCCAAACAGCCACTGGAGGACCAGGAAAAGCCCAAAGATCGGCACGACACCGAGGATCCTAACGATTCCAAGGACGATAACTACCTCCCCCCCCCCCGAGGAGGAGGACGACCTAGAAGCCGAAGACTTCGCCGTCCCCGATAATCCTACGGATCAGGAACGGTTCAGGCGGCAGCTTCTAGCCACCGCCCGAAGCCTGAAGGCAAAACAATAGCAGCTCAAAGCCGAACAAGACACCATCAATGATAGATGGACGAGGGTCTTGGCAGCCGAAGAAGGGGACGGTTCCGACCTACCGGACCAACCCAAGAGCTACCCTCGCCGGCGGCGGCTGCCACAGTTCGATGACGAGGCCTTCGAAACATCGCCTCCCAGGCATACTCCGTACGACCGGCCCGACCGCCCTCCCCGAAGACGGGATAGAATGGCCGGCGAGGCCGAGTACAGGCCTGAAGCACCCCGCAGGAGAGGAAAAGAATCAGCAGGGCATGAAGACAGGTACGACTTACGACAGGACCTGGACTACAGAGCAGGCCACACAAGATCCATCTACGGATCTAGAGGGTACCCCCCCCCCCGCTAGACGGGACGGATACCGGTCTTGGCTCGACCGCAACAATAGAGGTCGGGAACAATACCGGACCCGGCCTACCGCCAATCGTAGGCATGACATAGCTCGGGTCAGAGGCGCTGCCCACCCACTGTGCTTCACAGACGAGGTGATGCAGCATCAGTTCCCTGAAGGGTTTAAACCCGTTAACATAGAGCAATACGACGGGACAACAGACCCACCCGTGTGGATTGAGGACTTCCTCCTCCATATCCATATGGCACGAGGAGATGACCTCCACACCATCAAGTATCTGCCCCTAAAACTTAAGGGGCCAGCTCGACACTGGTTAAACAGTCTTCCCGAAAACTCCATCGGGAGCTGGGAAGAGCTCGAGGATGCTTTCCGATCTAACTTCCAGGGCACTTATGTCCGGCCTCCGGACTCCTCGGACCTGAGCAATGTTGTCCAGAAAGCAGGAGAATCGGCTCGGCAATTCTGGAATCGGTTCTTGACCAAGAAAAACCAGATTGTTGACTGCCCGGACGCCGAGGCAATAGCCTCCTTCAGGCATAATATCCAGGACGAATGGCTAGCTCGTCAGCTCGGCTAGGACAAGCCGAGGACAATGTCCGCCCTTACCTCACTAATGACCCGCTTTTGCGCGGGTGAGGATAACTGGCTAGCTCGGCGAAGTCATAACCCCGAAGACCCCGGCACCTCTGAAGTCCGGGATGGAAACGGGAAACCGCGACGTAACAAAAACAAACGCCGCCACAGCAATGGAGATGCGGAGGACACGGCCGTCAATGCCGGCTTCCGCAACCCGAAATCCGGACAGCAGAAGAAACCCTCTAAAGGAAATAGAGACGGACCTACCACGCTGGACAAAATTATGGATAGGCCCTGCCAGATCCACGACACTCAGGACAAGCCCACTAACCACACCAACCGTAATTGTTGGGTATTCAAGCAAGCTGGCAAGCTCGCAGCCGAGGAGCAAAGCAAGAGCCCACACAGCGATGACGATGACGAGCCCCGCGGTCCAAGCAATGGAGGACAAAAGCAGTTCCCTCCAGAGGTGAAAACCGTGAATATGATATATGCCACTCACATACCAAAAAAGGAGAGGAAGCGCGCCCTTCGGGAGGTCTACGCCGTGGAGCCCTTAGCCCCGAAGTACAACCCATGGTCGGCTTGCCCGATCACTTTTGACCGACGGGATCATCCGACCAGTATCCGTCACGGGGGTTCGGCAGCCCTCGTCCTAGATCCAATTATCGATGGGTTTCACCTCACTAGAGTCCTAATGGATGGAGGAAGTAGCCTTAATCTGATTTACTCAGAGACGGTGAAAAAGATGGGTATAGATCCGTCAAGGATCAAACCTAGCAACACTACCTTTAAAGGAGTGATTCCAGGCGTCGAAGCCCGCTGCTCGGGCACCATAAATCTGGAAGTAGTGTTCGGCTCGCCCGACAACTTCCGCAGCGAAGACTTGATCTTCGACATTGTCCCTTTCCGCAGCGGTTGTCACGCCCTTCTCGGCCGCACAACATTCGCTCGCTTTAACGCCGTCCCCCATTACGCGTACCTGAAGCTCAAGATGCCCGGACCCAGGGGGGTCATTACTGTCAACGGCAACACAGAGCGCTCTCTCCGAACTGAGGAGCATATGGCGGCCTTGGCAGCCGAATTCCAGTGCGGTGACGATAGGCCGACGCCCAAATCAGCCATAAAGGCGCGTCGTGATAGCAAACGAGTTCGGCCTCAACCCGAACTTCCGGAATCACCTTCCGCCCAGCAAAAATAGGGATACGCCCCCCACAGCACAGCCCTAGTTCCTGTAAAGTATGTGCCAAGAAGGCACAACTTCGTGCTCAAAATACCATGGTTAGCTGTGGGGACCCACTATCAAAGGGTAAGTGTTCGGCTGGACCGAACTACTGCCAACACATGTCTTCGGACAGACTATAGGTACCATCTAGGACCAGCCAAGCGTAAAGCCCATTCACACTACGTCGACTTCTCAAGATCTTCTTCCAAAGGTCCGTTCGCCGATAACAATTACCTTTAAAGGAATGCAACCCCCTCAGGGGCAAAGGAGTAGACAGGCGACAGGGCGCATCGAGGACGTCAAGCCACCCATCGAAGACCCCGGGTAAAGCCTCTCCTTGGTACACCTTATTTTCCATTCCAAAATACTTGTAACAGTTGCTTCGACAATTTGAGTTGTAAGATTTCATCTGAAATAAAGAGCATCCTTTGCGGCCTCCTTGCGGTATTTTATGTCACATACCCTGTTCTCTACTCGCTGATGCCTATAGCAAAAAGTTGTTCGGTACATACTACGATGCGACCGGCTAATAGACCGAGGGATCGAATATAAAAATCGCCCTAAGCATCACCCCGGCACTACTATTCATGTGTTCGGCGTCTCGGATGATTGCTTTATATGAATTGGTTCCGAATTATGTCTTGGGTCAATGGTTGGGTTGCCCGGCTCCTGTGCTTGCCCTCTTGCATTCCGCTCGTTCGGCTAAAAGGGTAAAGGGAGAACCACTGCGATTGTGCTTCCGGCTCGCCTGGTCAAGCACCTTAGTGGAGAAAGCCGAAAACTAACTGTAGTAATAAGCGAGAACCGGTCTGCAATCCGAGCATAAGTGTCAAACTAAAAATCGATAGAGGTTATTCCGTGTTATACGAGGGGTTTGTACTATTGCAAACCATGTGATGCTGGTGTCAACCTCGGCGTATCCGAATATCACAAAACACTGGGGGCTCGTCATCAGCCCCCGCATTCAAGCTCCTCCGGCTAAGTGAAAGCACTAAAGCATTATAGTCCGATTGCCTTGTTCCCCTCGCGCTACCGCCTCCGGGCACCGATACTTCGGCTAAGGGTCACAGTGCGTAGGAAGAAACACCTTGTGTAGTATCTACATGGGGGCTGAAGCCGACGACTCACAACTTTCAGATAAAATGGCCACACAGGAGTCAAAATAATACAAAGCTTAAAAACATGATAAACCATGCAACCGCATTATAAAGCGGAACAGTCATCGGATACATGACAGAACATTCATTCATAAATTACATCTTTCGGGCATTGGGCTTCTATCGCCCGAGCACCGTCCATCACGGCGGAAAAGTACTTCTCGGGGCGCCTATGCTCCTTCCCAGGGGGTGGAGGCGCGGTGGCCATTTCGGTCGGCTTGAGCCCCGGCAGGTGCACCATGGTCCTTGCAAAGGCCATCCGAGCTCCCTCGATGCATGTAGAACGCTTCAGAGCGTCAATCCGAGGCGCAACGTCGCACAATTTCTGCACCAAGCCAAAGTAACTGCTTGGCATCGGCTCTGCAGGCCATAGCCGGATGCAGAGGTCCCTCATGGCCGGCTCCGCCATCCTGTGCAGCTCCATCAATTGTTTCATCTGCTTGCTCAGGAGGGGAGGGTGCTCGGGGGCTTGAAATTGAGCCCAAAACAGCCGTTGCTCAACTTCCCCATCCCGGGAGGCGAAGTATTTGTTCGCGTCCGCTGAACTCTTCGGGAGGTCTGCAAAGGCGCCTGAGGAACACCACACCCGGGTGAGCAAGGCAAACCTGTTACCACCAAAGGCACATTGCAGTAAGTACGGCTTACCATCGGCGATCGCCCTGACTTGGCGGAGTTCTTCTTCGAAGAACCGCCTATCAACACGCTTCGATTTGAGCTCGGATTTCAGCGTGGATAGCTCGGTGGCTTGGTCTCCGTTCTTCTGCTCAAGGGCCTCACACTTTGTGCTGGCATCCTTGAGCTCGAGCTGCACCTCCACCACCCGGGCTTCATGCTTGTCGTTCACGGCTTTTAATGCCGACAGGTCGGCTGCGGCCCGTTCGGCCGCCGCCTTCTCATCTGCGGCCTCCTGCCTCACCCTGGCCCACTCGGCCTTGAGGTTCTCGACCTCCGCAGCCACAGCTATGGTAACAATAAGTAAATACAAACTTCTGGATAATTCGGCTATCTCAATCAATGAGGATAGACAATAGCCCAAAAGTCACAATTCGGACTCACCTTGCGTCTCGTCGAACCTTTTGTTCAGACGATCGAGCTCCTCATCGAAGCTCTTGAGCTTCTGGTTTAGCTCGGCAAGCTCCATTGCGTTGGCGGCCACCGCCGATGACGAAGCCTACAAAACAAACTATGTGCATTAAAACTCCTGAGCTATCGGATTCCGACCCTCTGCTAAGTACTCTCCGGAGCTCTTAGAATAATGAAGAACAAAGGATGCCTTGAGCATCGTTACTAATGTTTGGACATTTGACCCCCGGGTGGGTTTTTCAAACTCACCCAGGGCTCGAGGGCTACTACACTTATAAGGATTTCATAAACTAGGCAAACTAACTTTTTCTAAGGAAAAGAATATTACGTGGCTCACCTGGAAGCCCGTCAAGAGACTGTTGAAGGCCTCTTTCAGTCTGCTATCTACGGACTGAATGCCTTGCAAAACCACACCCATAAGGGCGCGGTGATCCTCGACGATGGAGGAGCCGGATAACGCTTCCTCCATCTGCGTCGGCCACCCAGTCATGGGCGGCACTGGTGGGGACCTGCCAGCCCTCCCTCTGGTGGGGGATTGGGCGGCCTGCTCGAGAGGCGTAGATCGCTCCGGAGATGTCTTCGAAGAAGGACGAATCGGACTTCGTCCCCCCTCTTTATTTGCCAGGAGATGTTCTTCCTCCTGGTCTTCGGCGGCCGAGGTGTTAACCTCAGACATAATGTCGTCGTCGCCGCCGCCGGTGTTCGGCTCAGAAGGAGCCTGGCACGACAACACTTCAGTGGCCTCCTTCGAGGCCTCTGGAGGCATCGGATGCGACGCAGTCCCGCTTTCCGCCAGGTCGGCGGGCAGGGGCTCCCCGTCTGAGAGTTGGTCGGTGGGGAGATCACGCGGTGGGCTGCAAATCGAAATACGTTCGCCCATTTTAGCATTAAAAACTCTATGCAAGTAACCCAGAAGGTCTTCGGATTCATACCTCTAGGCTGGGGGCTTAACCCTGGGGTTCCTTTGGGGAACCTTTTTAGAAGCCTCAGACTCCTCGTCGGAGTCCAAGCTATCGTCGGCTAGGACCGCCTTTGTTCGGCAGGTCCTCTTTGGGGCAGGAGGAGGTAGGTCCTCCGCGACGTCTGCTGGCGCCGCCCTTTTCCTTGGGAGGGGGGAGTCGCACCCCCCCTCGTCCTCGTGCTCCTCCTCGTGAGCGGAAGAGGTGTGGGTCTCCTCGGATTTAGTGTCCGGAAGACCCCTTGGACGAAGACCCTCTCGGGCTCCCTTCTTCTCTCCTTTCTTCTTCTCCTTCTTCTCTGGCGCCGAATACGGCGCCACAACGAGCATCTCCGTCAGTAGATCTGATCGAGGGTCTTCGGGCTACGGGGTCGGGCAGTCGATTTTCACGGCCTTCCTCAGCCATTTCTGTGAAGATGAGGGAGAAGGGGTTCAGCTCTTGGTTAAAAAACAGAGCCGCAAAATTAAAAATTCTACCTTACCTTGGTGGGAGGGTTTGCGGTGTCGAGTCCGGTGTCCTCTTCCTCGGCCGGCCAGCTCTCCTGAGGCTTGAATAGCACCTTACACAATTTTTCGTGGGTGGTGCGGAAGAATTGATGTACGATGACCGGGTCCTCGAGCTGGTAAGCCCACATTGGGGAGGCCCGGTGCTGGCAGGGGAGGAGACGGCGGCGGAGCATGACCTGGACCATGTTGGTCAGCTTGATGTTGGTCTCGATCATCGAGGAGATGGGCTTCTGCAGCAACTTCACCTCTTCGGCCGACCCCCAGTTAAGGCCCTTCTTAAGCCACGAGGTTAGCCTCGCAGGGGGTCCGGATCTGAACTCAACGGGTGCCATCCCGTCCGCGCTCCTTGGCTCGGTGATGTAGAACCACTCCTTTTGCCAGATCTTTACTGTGTCGATGAAGGTGCCCTCCGGCCACTCGACACGGGGGAGCTTGCTGATTACGGCCCCTCCATAGTCCGCGTGCGCACCCGCAACTGTCTTCGGCTTGACGTTGAAAACCTTGAGCCACAGGCCGAAGTGCGGCTGTACCCACAGGAAGGCTTCGCAGACAAGGATGAACGCCGAGATGTGCATGATGGAGTTCGGGGGGAGGTCGTGGAAGTCTAACCCGTAAAAGAACATGAGGCCCCTGACGAAGGGGTGGAGCGGAAAGCCCAGTCCCCGGAGTAAATGGGGGACGAACACCACACTCTCGCCCTGCCTCGGCGTGGGAACCGCCTGATTCACCTCTGGGGCGCGGTGGGCGATGTTGGCGGAGAGGTAGCCGGCACGCTTCAACTCCCGTATGTCGTTGTCGATGACGGAGGAGGCCTCCCACTTGCCCATGGAACGGGAACCGGCCATGGCCGAGCTCGGAGGGGAGATGGAGGAAGAACTGGATCTGGGCTCTCGGAGCTTGGGAAGGTTGAGGAAGCAGAGGTTGCGAATTGAGAGCGTGACCAGGCCTTGGGGGCTTTCTCCCTTTTATGGGTGCCGTAATACCAAGAGCCTCCCCTCTACTGCGCCGCAGGCCTCGCCACTTCCCAAAACAATCATGCAGTTATGCGCGCGTGGGATAACCCAAGGGATTAATCATATCCCGTAAGAAACGGGACACGATCTGCACATTGATAAGACGTGCCAATGAAACTGCCTCAAACCGCGAATCGAGTTTTTGTAACCGGCTCGGCGGTCGTGGTAGGCCACGACCCTTCGTCAGAAAGGCTGTCAGGGAACACTATTCACACTTTAACGTTTGGCCTTTGAAGTTAAGCAATTTATGGCATCCGGATGATTTCATGTTCGGATAACTACGTATCATCGGTAGCCGGACTAGAGCCCGCCGATCATAAAGGAGGAAAAGAACTCGCCCCACAAGCCGAAGACTCTGATCACGCGAAGCTACTGGTGTCATGACCCCTGGCGTTGGAGGCTAGTTTGGGGGCTACTGAGGGAGTCCTGGATTAAGGGGTCCTCGGGCCGCCGGCCTATCTCTCACAGGACGGCTTGGTGGGTCGCTCTCTGATTATCACGGGAATGGCCGGATAGGTGGTGACCCCATATTCTAGAAGGAAACCTCCGAAGACGGGGCGTGCACTCCAAGTTAAGATGAGAAGATCGGCGTCTCTATTTCCGGCTGGAAACTTACCATGTATAAACCCTAGATACCCCCGGTGTCTATATAAACCGGAGGGTTTAGATTGTAGAGGACAGGTGAACTCATCTAGGGTTTAGTCATTTGATCTCGAGGTAGATCGACTCTGTAATATTCATACACATCAATACAATCAAGTAGGACGTAGGGTTTTACCTCCATAGGAGGGCCCGAACCTGGGTAAACACCGTCTCCTTCGTCTCCTGTTACCCATCGATCCTAATCTCACAGCTCGGGACCCCCTACCCGAGATCCGCCGGTTTTGACACCGACATTGGGTTCGACACTCTTACTTATCGAAAGGACTACGATTGATCCCCTATACTTGTGGGTCATCAAGACTCTTTTCTGGCACCGTTGCCGGGGAGTGAAGCGCTCTTGGTAAGTGGAAATCGGTAAGGAAAAACTTATACTACGTGCTGAAATTTATTGCTACTTGCTACTATGGAGAACAATCCTTTGAGGGGTTTGTTCAGGGTATCTTCACCTCGATTGGAACCACAATTAGTTACCCCTCAACCTACAGCACCTTCTGAAAATGTTATTTATGAAATTTCTTCGGGTATGCTAGAAAAACTGCTTGCTAAACCTTATGCAGGAGATGGAACTGAACATCCTGATATGCATCTTTTATATGTGAACGAAATATGTGGATTATTTAAGCTTGCAGGTTTACCCGGAGATGAAGTTAAGAACAAGGTTTTCCCTTTATCTTTGGAGGGAAAAGCAATGACATGGTATAGGCTATGTGATGATCTTGGATCGTAGAACTGGAATCATTTGCAATTGGAATTCCATCAAAAGTTTTATCCTATGCATCTAGTGTGACGCCCAAGATGCGATCCTATCCTTATTTTGGCATGAGGGCCTCGACAGGGATAGAAGCGCATCTCGTCGTTTCGCAAGAATGGATATCATTACAAGTACATGTAAAGAAGAGATGAGTATTTGGAATTGGCTTATACTCGCCACAAGCTACATTAATATCACATCAATACAACAACATAACAATCATCATACAGAAGAGCAGGGTCCGACTACGGACGAAATCAAACGATAAAATGACATCCATCCGTGCTATCCCAGGCTGCCGGCCTGGAACCCATCCTCGATCGATGATGAAGATGAAGAACTCCAAATCAAACAAGCATCGCTCTCACGTCAAAGAATCGCATTACCTATACCTGCAACTATTGTTGTAGTAATCTGTGAGACACAGAGACTCAGCAATCTCATTTCCAAGGATATCAAGACTATTAAAGCTTAATGGGTGAGATATGGTTAAGTGGTGAGGCTGCAGCAAGCACTAAGCATTTCTTTGAGTGGCTAACTTATGAGTACAAGAATAAAGGGGGATGATCGTCGCATAAATGGATGTGAACTAGTAATGATCTCTAAGAGATCCTGAACACCTACTTACGAACAAACATAACCCCACCGTGTTCTCTCTCGGTTCAGAAATCACGAGAAGAGACAGTCATGGTTACGCACACGGTTGGTGTATTTTATTTGAGTTTACTTCAAGTTTGCTATGGCCGGGTGTTAAACAAACTTTCCAAGTTGCCACGTAACCGCGGGCACGGCTTTCCGAAAGATTTAACCCTGCAGGGGAGCTCCAACTCATCCATCACAAACTAACCACATGCCGCGGGAATAACCTCGACCACGAATCCCATGATTTCCTAGGCAATTCCGTTGGAAAACCTCAACCTCGAGATAGCCCAAAGTATTATCGGAATTCCGTGCACAAGACGTTCGAGAAAGGTAAAACAAATCCAGCAAGGCCGCCTAGCGTGTCGACGAACCCGATAGGAGCCGCGTATCTCGTTCTCAGGACACGACCATGTGAGCGCAGTGTACAGTGGCCTGATAGACATCTCCCGAGTTGCCCCGGGTTGGCCCCGCACACGACTCTGTTTTGGACCAGCAGCAGCAGCACTGGCCCCCCTGTATTATGTTGAAATGAACCTCGGGTAGCGCTAACTCCCTATGCGATAAATTAATTATCAGTATTATTATGTTGGGCAAATGTAGTACCAAAGTTGGGCCTTGCCAGACAAGTTTTTATCCTAAAACGAAAATCAAGGGGGTCCCCATAACAACCCCGAGCATGTTAGGAGCGCTAAATATGGAACATAACACTGGTTCACAAGTAACTAGGGCGGCAAGAGTGGAACAAAACACCGAGCAAAAGGCCAAGCCTTCCACCCTTTACCAAGTATATATGCGCATTAAATTAAATAGCAATAATACTGTGATATATCAAAAACATCCATGTTGGCACATGGAACCAATTTGCACCTGCAACTAGCAACACTATAAGAAAGGCTGAGCAAGCGGTAACATAGCCAAACAATGTTTGCTCGGATGTGGAGGGTTAGAGGCTTTTCATGGCATTTGGGAGGCTTGACAAACAAGTGGTAGGTAGTGAGACAAGCATTAGAAATGAGACAACTAGCATGGCAATGATAGTAATGGTATCCAGGGAAATGGCCATCTTGCCTGAGATCCCGCTTGGAAGAAGAACGAGTCCATGAAGCAGATGATCCGTGAAGTAGACGAACGAATCCTCACACTCCGAACGCTTTCGGAACTCTATCGAGAAGAAGCAACACAGAACAAACAATCAACACACGATACACCCACAACATATGCACAGTATGATGCGCAAACAATATGATGCATGTCCGGTTTAAATATGCAAGGCATGGCAATCACAACAAACAATTACTACACATTAAGTGAAGCTCAATATGCAACGAGTTGCATATTGACGCAACTCCACATTCAAATATTTAGTTCCTCTCATTTAGGTACTCATCAATATTAGATGTTGTTTAACCTGGGTGGTCATGGCATAAGGTGATGATGGGATTAAGCAATTTAAATGGAGAAGGAGAACATACATATAAAAAAATAACTCCCCATATTATGAAAAATGTGGATAATGTTGTTTAACTAAACAATCATTTTAAATGTTGTTTATCATTTAAAGAGGTGAAGCATGAACAATTACATCAACTAGGCATTTTAAATGAGGCCGGAAGCAGATATAGCATTTCCAAAACAACCTCATATGCAAATTAAGAATTTGGTTCAGATCTGTCCTAAACACATTGTATATTTATTAAACAGGAAAATAAAGTCTACCATGCGATTCTACACATTTTTCTAGGCAAGTTACATATGTGGGTCATTTTAAACGGAGCTACGGTTATGTAGTTATGAAATAAACCAATTTCACATGGCATTTAGGCAAATTCCATGAGAACAACAAGTTAAAGATTTTAAACATGGATGAAAGTTGAGTATTGTGAAAGTAGACATCAAACTGAGCAACATTCATATATAGCATGTTATCATATGATGCACGGTTGAATTTATATGAATTTTGCAAAACTCTCAATCATACCGTGAAATTGTGCAGTTTTAAATTGAAAAAAAAAATAGACACAGGCTATGCTAGCCACTGTCAATGACAAGTGGGGCTAGCGGGGTGGTCAACCGAGTCAATGTGGAAAGGTCAACAGGGGCTCTGGGTCCTAGCTGTCACTGAGGGATGATAAAATGAACAGGCAATTTTTTTGCAAAGACTGGGATTTGATCCCAGGATCTCTCGCGTGAGAGATGTGGCACTAGGCACCAAGCTACGCCCAGCACTTGTCACACAAACTGACTCGGCCATAGATAAAATAGGACATGAGCTGACTCTCTGGAGAGGCAAAAAATGCAAGAAAAGGGCACAGCTGAGGGGATTTGACCCTTGGTCGCCAGGGTAAAACACACAGGTGCTAACCAGTGCGCTGCGGTTCACTTCGTGGTGCAAAGGGGAACTGCTGAAGATGAACAAATATGCTAACGCGAATCTGAAACAAAGAACGGAGACAGCTTTCACTGAGACCGTGGCTGGGCACGTACATCGGCGTGGCTTGAAGCGGAGGCTGCGGCGCGGATCCGGCGAGGAACTACACTGGGACGGGCGATGCAGGGGAGCGATGCTGCTCCAGGGCGAGCGCCTTCAGGCTCCTGTGGTCGTGCTCAAGCTCGGGGATCGAGCGCCCGCTGTCCTCGACGCAAGGCAGAGGCGGCTCAGGGTGCTCGGGTGGCAGGCTGGATGGAGGCTGCGGCTGGCTTGGGTTGGTCGGGTGGAGAACGCGAGGTGGATGTAGGATGGATCCCGACGAAGAGGGTGGCGGCGCTAGGTAGGATGGATGGGACATGTCCCTAGGATCTTGGGTTGGACCCCTATTTATAGGAAGCGTCTGAATGCGGTATAATATGGACCCTACAATCTAGATCAGACGGTCGAGATAAATAGATTAGGGTGTCCAATTGAAAAACCGATGATAGTTTGGGGTATTACGGGGTTGATCCGGATCCAACAGTTACGACTGTATGTTTTCGGGTTTGGGGAAGTATCGGACGCGCGTGAGGGTCTGTGCACTGTGCATAGGGGCTAGGCAAAGATGAGAGGGAAAACGGGTAGCCCGGCAACGTGGTTTTGAAAATGATAAACATCCAACGCTTGACAGGCTATAGTGCCACTATAGGTTTAACGGTTGCGGTACCAAACGGACTCCGAATGCAACGAAATTTTGGCAGGCGGTCTACCTACACTATATTGAGACCGCACGCCAACTTTCGACCCAATCCGAGAATATTTTTCATGCACTTTTAAAAACATTTTTTTAACGATGCCGCGGGCGCGTGCGTGTGTGGTTGGCCTCAAAACGGTCGACGACATGAACGGAGAGAACCGGCGACTATGAATGGATGCAAGTTTTGAAAAATGATGGCACGAAGTGCCGATGATATGCAGATGATGCGATGATGAATGCGACAACCAAACGAAACACACGATGACAACGAAATAAAAGGGGAATCTTCTAGAGCGTCGGTCTCGGGCTGTTACATCTAGTTCATCGTGATCGGAATTATATATATAATTTTTGGCCTCGTGAAGGAGAAAGTATCGCTCTAGCTTGGGGGAGGCTTAAGCCAATGTTATATTCATGCCCCAATCATGACATTCCGTGGGAAGTTATCATTCAGAATTTTTATGCTGGGCTTTCTCATAATGATCAATCCATGCTCGATACTTCTTGTGCTGGTTCTTATATGAACAAGACTATTGATTTCAAATGGGATCTCTTTGAAAGAATTAAACGCAACTCTAAAGATTGGGAACTCGATGAAGGTAACGAGTCACGTATAAAGCTTGAATTTGATTGTGTTAAATCTTTTATGAATACCGATACTTTTCATAAGTTTAGCGCTAAATATGGACTTGACTCTGAGATAGTAGCCTCTTTCTGTGAAGCATTTGCTACTCATGTTGACCTCCCTAAGGAGAAGTGGTTTAAATATCATCCCCCTATTAAAGAAGAAATTAAAGAACCGGTCATACCTAAAGAAGAAACCATCTTTTACAATGTTGATCCATTTGTGCCTAACGCTTATATTGAAAAACCACCTTTCCCTTTTAGGATAAAGGAACATGCTAAGGTATCAACTGTGGTTCGTAAGAGTAATATAAGAGCACCTAAACCCCCTGAGCAAATTAAAGTAGAACCTAGTGTTGCTATGTTTAAAGATCTCTTGGTAGAAAATGTTGATGGGCATGTCATCTACCTTTGTGATGAAGCTGCTAGAATTGCTAAACCTGATAAGAAAGATAAACATAGACCTATAGAAGGCTTGCCCGTTGTCTCAGTTAAAATAGGAGATCATTGCTACCATGGTTTATGTGATTTAGGTGCTAGTGTGAGTGCTATCCCTTTTACCTTATACCAAGAAATTATGAATGAAATAGCACCTGCTGAAATGGAAGATATTGATGTTACTATTAAACTTGCTAATAGAGACACTATCACACCACTTGGGATTGTTAGAGATGTTGAAGTCTTGTGTGGGAAAGTAAAATACCCTACTGATCCTTTCCCCACAAGATGACTTTTGTCCCATTATCTTTGGTAGACCTTTCTTGAGCACCGTCAATGCTAAGATAGATTGTGAAAAACAAACCGTCGGTGTCAGTTTTGGTAATGTGTCTCATGCGTTTAATTTTTCCAAGTTTAGTAGACAACCTCGTGATAAAGAATTATCTAATAAGGATGAGATAATTGGTCTTGCTTCTATTGTTGTGCCTCCTACTGATCCATTAGAACAATATTTGCTTGACCATGAAAATGATATGCACTTGCGTGAAATAAATGAAATAGATCAAATTTTCTTCGAACAACAACCTCTCTTGAAACATAATTTGCCTATTGAAACTCTTGGAGGTCCTCCTCCACCTAAAGGTGATCCTGTGTTTGAATTGAAACAATTGCCTGACACTTTGAAGTATGCTTTTCTTGATGAGAAAAAGATATATCCTGTTATTATTAGTGCTAACCTTTCAGAACATGAAGAAGAGAGGTTATTGAAAGTTCTACGGAAGCACCGGGCTGCTATTGGATATACTCTTGATGACCTTAAGGGCATTAGTCCCACTCTATGTCAGCACAAGATCAATATGGAACCTGATGCTAAACCCGTTGTTGATCACCAACGACGATTGAATCCTAAGATGAAGGAAGTGGTAAGAACTGAAATATTAAAGCTTCTGGAAGCAGGTATAATCTATCCCATAGCTGATAGTAGATGGGTAAGTCCCGTTCACTGTGTCCCTAAGAAAGGAGGTATTACCGTTGTTCCTAATGATAAGAATGAACTCATTCCACAAAGAATTGTCACTGGCTATAGAATGGTAATTGATTAGAAAATTAAATAAAGCTACTAGGAAAGATCATTACCCTTTGCCTTTCATTGATCAAATGCTAGAGAGACTATCTAAGCACACACACTTTTGTTTCCTAGATGGATATTCTGGTTTCTCTCAAATACATGTGTCACAATCCGATCAAGAGAAAACCACCTTTACTTGCCCTTTTGGAACCTATGCTTATAGACGTATGCCTTTTGGTTTATGCAATGCAGCTGCTACCTTTCAAAGATGTATGACTGCTATATTCTCTGATTTTTGTGAAAAGATTGTGGAGGTTTTCATGGATGACTTTTCCGTTTACGAAACTTCTTTTGATGATTGCTTAAGCAACCTTGATCGAGTTTTGCAGAGATGTGAACAAACTAATCTCGTCTTGAATTGGGAGAAGTGCCACTTTATGGTTAATGAAGGTATTGTCTTGGGGCATAAAATATCTGAATGAGGTATTGAGGTGCATAAAGCTAAGGTTGATGCAATTGAGAAAATGCCATGTCCTAAAGATATTAAAGGTATTCGAAGTTTCCTTGGTCATGCTGGTTTTTATGGGAGGTTCATTAAAGACTTCTCTAAAATTTCTAGGCCTCTTACTAATCTTTTGCAAAAGGATATTCCTTTTGTTTTTTATGACGATTGTGTGGAAGCCTTTGAAACACTCAAGAAAGCCTTAACCTCTGCACCTATCATTCAACCACCTGATTGGAACTTGCCTTTTGAAATTATGTGTGATGCTAGTGATTATGCTGTTGGTGCTGTCCTAGGACAAAGAGTTGATAAGAAATTGAATGTTATCCATTGTGCTAGTAAAACTCTAGACGGTACCCAACGAAACTATGCTACTACTGAAAAAGAATATTTAGCAGTTGTGTTTGCTTGTGATAAATTCAGATCCTATATTGTTGACTCCAAAGTTATTGTTCACACTGATCATGCTGCTATAAAATATCTTATGGAAAAGAAAGATGCTAAACCTAGACTTATTAGGTGGGTTCTTTTGCTTCAAGAATTTGACTTACATATCGTTGATAGGAAAGGAGCTGAGAACCTCGTAGCTGATAACTTATCTAGGTTAGAAAATATTCTTGATGACCCACTACCTATTGATGATAGTTTCCCTAACGAACAGCTAGCTGCAATAAGTGTCTCACACAACACACCTTGGTATGCTGATTATGCTAATTACATTGTCGCTAAATATATACCACCTAGCTTTACATATCAACAAAAGAAAAAAAATTCTTCTATGACTTGAGACATTACTTTTGGGATGACCCACATCTTTATAAAGAAGGAGTAGATGGTATTATTAGACGTTGTGTACCTGAGCATGAACAGGAGCAAATCCTACGGAAATGTCATTCCGAAGCTTATGGAGGACATCATGCGGGAGATAGAACTGCTCACAAGGTATTGCAATCTGGTTTTTATTGGCCTACTCTCTTCAAGGATGCCCGTAAGTTTGTTTTGTCTTGTGATGAATGTCAAAGAATTGGTAATATCGGTAAGCGTCAAGAAATGCCTATGAATTATTCACTTGTTTTTGAACCATTTGACGTGTGGGGTTTTGATTATATGGGACCTTTTCCCTCCTCTAACGGATACACTCATATTTTAGTTGCGGTTGATTATGTCACTAAGTGGGTAGAAGCTATTCCAACTAGTAGTGTTGATCACCACACCTCCATTAAAATGCTTAAAGAGGTTATCTTTCCGAGGTTTGGAGTCCCTAGATATTTAATGACCGATGGTGGTTCACACTTTATTCATGGTGCTTTCCGTAAGATGCTTGCTAAATATGATGTTAACCATAGAATTGCATCACCCTATCATCCTCAATCTAGTGGTCAAGTAGAACTTAGCAATAGAGAAATAAAATTAATATTACAAAAAACGGTCAATAGGTCTCGTAAGAATTGGTCTAAGAAATTAGATGATGCACTTTGGGCCTATAGAACAGCTTATAAAGATCCTATGGGTATGTCTCCATATAAAATGGTGTATGGAAAAGCTTGTCATTTGCCTCTAGAACTAGAACACAAAGCATTTTGGGCAATTAAAGAGCTCAACTATGATTTCAAACTTGCCGGTGAGAAGAGGCTATTTGATATTAGCTCACAAGATGAATGGAGAACCCAAGCGTATGAAAATGCCAAGCTATTCAAAGAAAAAGTAAAAAGATGGCATGACAAAAGAATCCAAAAGCGGGAATTCAAAATAGGAGATTATGTTCTTTTGTTCAACTCTCGTTTAAGATTTTTTGCAGGAAAGCTTCTCTCAAAATGGGAAGGACCATATATTATCGAAGAAGTTTATCGTTCTGGAGCTATCAAGATTAATAACGCAGAAGGTACTAATCCGAAGGTGGTCAATGGGCAAAGAATTAAGCATTATATCTCAGGTACGCCTATTAACGTTGAAAGCAATGTTATCCAAACCATGACACCGGAGGAACACATAAAAGAAACCTTCCGAAACACTCCAGAATATTTAAAAATAGGAGGTACGTGATACGGTGAGTAAACGGACTCCGAAAAATCCGCAAAAATATTTTTTGTCAGTTTTGGAATATTTTAGAATTTGGAAATAAAAAATAAACCGAAAGGTCATCGAGGTGAGCACGATACACCAGGGCGCGCCAGGCACCCCTGGGCGCGCCCTGGTGGGTTGTGCCCACCTCAGATGCCTTCCCGACTCCGTTTTCCTTCCAAATACTTGTTTTCCAAGAATAAAAATTCTCTATATATACCCCCAACTGTTTTGACGACCGCATCGCAGAAAAATCCTCTGTTTTGTTTCGTGCTGTTTTCCTGACAGATCTGAAAATATGTCGTCTCAAGATTCAGACGGAGAGAGCCATGTTGATCCCTATGTTCCAGACCCGAAGATATTTAGGGAGATTTACCCCTATCTATGGACCTTGGAGGAGGAAGAAGATTCTACCATGCAGGAAACAAAAGATGACAGCTCTGAGGAAGAGGATGACCCATTGCCTCAATCCGGAGACATGCATGTGGAATTCAAGAAGTCAAGCCTCCCTAGAAGATACAAACCTAAGGTCCAATTTATCTCGTCTCGTTTTCTGCAGGAAAGCAAGGAGGCCATGTGCCAAAGGATATTAAAGCTTGAATTGGAGAATGACGATCTAAGGGAGGAAAACTTTATGCTTAAATATAAGTTGAAGAAGAAGGCTTCCTCTACACCTCCACCTTCTTCACCACCACCACCAAAGGAGACTTGAGCACATGGGTATGGGCACTCCCCTTGGCTTGAGCCAAGCTTGGGGGAGGTGCCCCGGTATCATATCACCACCACTTTTATTCACCTTTATTTATTTTAGTTCGATCTTTAGTTTCCCTTTGCCTTAGTCGAATAAAAGTTTAGCGTGATCTATTTTCGTGTGTTGGTTTCGTGGTTTACCTATCTATGTAATCAAGTGAAAGTTATATAATAAAGTTTAGTTTGAGTTTTTGCTTCTCTACTTTCTGGTTGCAATCAAATAAAAGAAAGACAAATAAATGCAAAGAATCATATGCTAATCTTATGGTGAGTAATGACATCACATAATGAAAAGTATAAGTAGTAAAATTTGTTGGAGATTGACAAACATAGCATTGGTCAATGATGCAATTTATGAAAGAATTAATAAGGGAAGAGAAGATTCACATGCAAATACACTATCTTGGACATCTTTTATGATTGTGAGCCCCCATCAAATATTATATGTCAAAATTGTTGACGTTGGACAAGGAAGACAACGCAATGATTTATGTTTGTTCATATCCACATAGAAGTTATATTGTCATAGATCCTTTAACATGTGGTGCTTGCCCAATATCTTTGCTAGCCAAAAATTCCGCACTAAGTAGAGATACTACTTGTGCATCCAAAAACCCAAACCAAACTCTTTCTTTGAGTGTCCACCATACCTACCTATGGATCAAGAAAGATCCTTCAAGCAAGTTGTCATCAGTGCAACAAGGCAATAAAAATTGCTTCTAAAAGTGTTTTGATCAATTAGTGTAAGAGAAAATTGAGCGCTATACGAACTTATGACGGCAAAGTAATAAAAGCGACGGACTGCATAATAAAGGTTGCTATCATAGGGGGCAATATAGCGTGACGTTCTTTTACATTAAGGGATTGGGCATACAAATCAATAAGCGCATGACAACCTCTGCTTCCCTCTGCGAAGGGCCTATCTTTTACTTTTATGCACTTACTTTTATGCAAGAGTCAAAGTATTCTTCCCTATTCCTTTTTACTTTTCCCTTTTGCAAGCATCATGTGGTGAGGAAAGATCTAGGCACATATATCCAGTTAGATATGGGTGGGCATGAGTTATTATTGTTGACATCACCTTTGAGGTGAGTGAGTTGGGAGGCGAAACTATAAGCCCCTATCTTCCTACGTGTCCGGTTGAAACTTTTTGTTCATGGGTATGCCGTGAGCGTTAGCAATCATAGAAGACTAAATGATAGTTGAGTATGTGGACTTGCCAAAAGGCTCCGACATGAGACACTTCCTGAAAATATGATGAATTGTAGTTGCAAAGTTGACCGAGAACATAGTTTGTTGGTTTCCAATAAGGTTTATGCTTCATACTTCTATGTTGTGATGAATTGTTACTTGTTCATGAGAAGTCTTATGATAAAAATGTGTTGAAATAAGTTCTTATGTTAGAGTCTGTCGCTGTTATGTTAATAAGCATGATGCTTCTATGTCTGTATTTTGTTTTTATCGACACCTCTCTCTCAAACCATGTGGACATGCTTTTCAATATCGGCTTTCGCTTGAGGACAAGCGAGGTCTAAGCTTGGGGAGTTGATACGTCCATTTTGCATCATGATTTTTTTTACTGTTATTTACTTTGTTTTGTTGAATAATAACGCTTTGGGGAGTGATTCTAATGCCTTTCCTCTCATAATATGCAAGGTTTACACAAAGAGGGAGAATACCGGCAGCTGGAATTCTGGACCCAAGAAAAGCACGTCAGAGATACCTATTCTGCACAACTCCAATGAAGCTGAAAATTTATGGAGAATATTTTTGTATTTAATAAAAATTACTAGAGCCGAAAACTACCGGAGTAGGGCCCCCAGGTGGGCACAACCCACCAGGGCGCGCCTGGCCCCCCTGGGCGCGTCCTGATGGGTTGTGCCCAGCCTGGACTGCTTCTGGTGCCCATCTTCTGGTATACATTCCCAAAAAACCTAAAAAAATCAGGAGGAGGATTTTCGGGACGAAGCGCCGCCACCTCGAGGCGGAACTTGGGCAGGAGCACTTTTGCCCTCCGGCAGAGCGATTCCGCCGGGGGAACTTCCCTCCCGGAGGGGGAAATCGAAGCTATCGTCATCACCAACACCCCTCTCATCTTTGGGAGGCCAATCTTCATCAACATCTTCAACAGCACCATCTCCTCTCAAACCCTAGTTCATCTCTTGTGTTCAATCTCTGTACCGGAACCTCAGATTGGTACCTGTGGGTGACTAGTAGTGTTGATTACCTTGCGTAGTTGATTACTATATGGTTTATTTGGTGGAAGATTATATGTTCATATCCATTATGCTATTTAATACTCCTCTGATCTTGAGCATGTTTATTATTTGTGAGTAGTTACCTTTGTTCTTGAGGTCACGGGAGAAGTCATGTTGCGAGTAATCATGTGAATTTGATATGTGTTCGATATTTTGATGATATGTATGTTGTGATTCCCTTAGTGGTGTCATGTGAACGTCGACTAAATGACACTTCACCATGCATGGGCCTAAGGGAATGCATTGTGGAGTAGTTATTAGATGATGGGTTGCTAGAGTGACAGAAGCTTAAACCCTAGTTTATGCGCTACTTCGTAAGGGGCTGATTTGGATCCACATGTTTAATGCTATGGTTAGACTTTGTCTTAATACTTTTCTCGTAGTTGCGGATGCTTGCGAGGGGGTTAATCATAAGTAGGTTGTTAGTTCAAGTAAGAACAACACCTTAGCACCGGTCCACCCACATATCAAATTATCAAAGTAGCGAACACGAATCAAACCAACATGATAAAAGTGACTAGACGAAATTCCCGTGTACCCTCAAGAACACTTTGCCTATTACTAGTGATTGTTCTGGCTTGTCCTTTGCCTCAAAAGGATTGGGCTACCGTGCTGCACCATATTTACCGTTACCGTTACTTGCTCATTACAAATTACCTTGCTATCAAACTATCTGTTACCTACAATTTCAGTGCTTGCCGAGATTACCTTGCTGAAAACCGCTTGTCATTTCCTTCTGCTCCTCGTTGGGTTCAACACTGAAAGCACAACTTGCTCCCTTGGTGGTTTTGATAATTCATGACAACATACATTGTCTCTTGGACTAATACCTTTACCTAGTGTATTTCAGATAAAGTCCATAGAGAGGGTTGGCAAAAGGATTGTGGAGATTGTGGAGATACCCCAAGATGCAAGGAAATGGATTGGCAAAGCTTCAAGCAAGAGGACTCTACATTTTACTTTGTGAGAAATCACTTTGAGTCCATACGAAAGCCAATACTATTAAAAGGGGGTAAGGTATTGTTGGTGAACAAAATGCTCATACGTGCACAAGTGATAGTCACCAAAAACACCCACAAGCTCTTCCACAAAAGTATGTCCAAACTCAAATATCCAAAATCGGTGCAACCAACACTTTCCACTCGGTGCCACCGATTCCATACTCAGACAGACATTAGCCAAACCCTAGCCTTTCGGTGCAACCGATTCTGCTTCGTGCCATCGAGTTTAGGTTGCCAACTTTCTGTTACGCAAATTCACAATATCGGTCCCACCGAGATTGTTGGATCAGCGTCACCGAGAATGGGCAATCTGACCATTGGCCACCTTATCGGTGCAACCGAGTTTCATATATCGGTCTCATCGAGATTCAAAAGTTGCCACCTTTTGGTCACTTCGGTACCACCAAGATTAACACATCGGTGTCACCGAGTTGGTCATCTTGTGTGTAACGGTTGGATTTTTGGGGATGCCTATATATACCCCTTCACCACCACCCACTCGAAAGAGAAGCACTCAGAACTATTCCATACTTTCCCCATCCAGTTTTCTGAGAGAGAGCCACCTACCCTTGTGTTGAGGTCAAGATCATCCACTCCAACCATATGGATCTTGATTTCTAGCCTCCCCAAGTTGCTTTCCACCAATCCCATCTCTTCCACCAAGCCAAATCTGTGAGAGAGTGATTGTGTGTTGAAGAGTCTATCATCTTGAAGCACAAGAGCAAGGAGTTCATCATCATTGCCGAGCCTATTACCTTTTGGAGGTTGGTGCCTCCTAGATTGGTTAGGTGTCGCTTGGGAGCCTCCTACTTCGTGTTGTGGAGTTGAACCAAGAAGTTTGTACGGGCAAGGAGATCGCCTACTTCGTGAAGATCTACCCATAGTGAGGCTAGTCCTTCGTGGACGGAAGCCGTTATGGAATAGTCAAGGTTGCTACTTCGTGGACCCTTATGGGTGGAGCCCTCCGTGGACTCTCGCGACCGTTACCCTCCGTGGGTTGAAGACTCCATAAACGTGGACGTACGATAGCACCACCTATCGGAACCGCGGGAAAAATCTTTGCGTCTCCAATTGTGTTTGATCTACCTATCTCAACTCTTTACTTCATGTGCAATGTCTTTACTTTCCGCTGCCATATTTGTTGACATGCATGTGTAGGGCTGTTAGACTTGCTAGACTTGCTAAAACTGTTAAAATCTGCCAACCAATTAACTTGGAAAAAGGTTAGGTTTAAATATCTGCTAGTAGTCTATTCACCCCCCCTCTAGACACTCTTCTAGTGATCCCTCAATTGGTATCGGAGCTTTGGTCTCCATTGCTTCGGTTTTATCACCGAGGAGGAAGATGGATGTGTCTAGTATAGGGAGTTTGAGTTGTAGAGTGCCCATTCTTGATGGAGAATACTATTGTAAATGGAAAACTTTGATGCTTGAGCTGTTTAATGAATTTCAATTGAGCAAATATGTTAAGTGCCCCTATGTACCTCCCATTGATCCTTTACGTCCCACACACGAAGAGGAAATTGATATGCTATGCAATCTTAGAACTGTTAATCTCATTGGTAGAGCTTTGCCTAGAAATGTGCTTAATCAAATGAAGAGTTTTGATTGTGCTTACACTTTGTGGAATGACTTGGAGAAACGATATCCAAGTTATTCATTGAGTAATCTTGATGAAATTCTTCATAAAACCATTGCCTTCCACAAAATGACGCCTAGTGATCCCAAGTTTGATGATTGTCTATTTGAGCTTAGAGACCTCATGCGTGCTAAAGGAGATGTCACAACTATCAACAACATCATTGTAGAAGCCATTCACATTCATAAGTTTGAACATTGTCATGATCACAACCCTAACGAATCTCTTGTTCTTTATGACGAGGATTTCCCGCTTGATGATGAAAATGTGGAACATGGCTACTATGATGAAGATGAGCTGTTCGACATCGAGTATGAGAAGATCATGAAGAATCTAAGTCTCATGGCAAACTTCAAGGATTACATGTCCGGAGGAAAAGAGTGGATTCTCGATAGCGGATGCACCAATCATATGACCGGAGATAGAGAAATGTTTGAAGAGATCACACCAAACCATGGACCACGAAGTTACGTAACATTTGGAGACAACTCCAAGGGTAAGGTACTTGGTCTTGGTAAGGTGGCCATATCCCATGATAGCTCTATTCAAAATGTTATGCTTGTTGAATCTCTTGGCTACAATCTTCTTTCCGTATCTAGACTTGCCGACTTTGGTTTTAATGTGCTATTCACGAAAGTAGATTGCCAAGTGTTTCGTCAAGATAATCATAAAATGGTCTTTACCGGTTTCTGTAGAGGTGATCTATACATTGTCGACTTCACTAAGAGATCCAAACCTCGTACTTGTCTTATTGCAAAATCTTCTAAAGGTTGGCTTTGGCATAGAAGACTAGGACATGTTGGCATGCGTAATCTAGACAAGCTTATCAAAGGTGATCATATACTTGGTGTTAAAGATGTTATCTTTGACAAAGATAGACTTTGTAGTGCTTGTCAAGCTGGAAAGCAATTAGGTGGAAATCATCCCGTTAAGAATATCATGACTACTAGGAGACCACTCGAGTTACTTCACATGGATCTTTTTGGTCCCAATGCTTACAAGAGTCTCGGTGGAAATTCCTATGGTCTAGTTATAGTTGATGATTTTTCCAGATTTACGTGGGTATTCTTTCTTGATGATAAGTCGCAGGTTCAAAAGATCTTCAAGAACTTCGTTCGCAAAGCGCAAAATCAGTTTGAAGTGAAGATCAAGAAGGTTCGGAGCGATAACGGATCGGAGTTCAAGAACACCCATGTGGATACCTTTCTTGACGAAGAAGGTGTTTCACTTGAGTTCTCGGCTACGTACACACCTCAACAAAATGGAGTTGTTGAGAGGAAGAACCAGACGCTTATTGAGATGGCAAGAACGATGCTTGACGAATACAAGACGCCAAGACACTTTTGGGCAGAAGCTGTGGAAACAGCATGTCATGCCACAAACCGACTTTACCTGCACAAGCTTCTCAGTAAAACGGCATACGAGCTACTCACCGGTAACAAACCCCAAGTTGGATACTTTCGGGTATTCGGCTCAAAGTGCTACATTCTTGATAAGCATCGTCGTACTAAATTTGCTCCCAAATCTCATGAAGGATTCCTACTCGGTTACGGATCGAACTCTCACACTTACCGTGTCTACAACAACTTCTCTCAAAAAGTTGAAGAGACGATAGATGTGAAGTTTGATGAATCTAATGGTTCGCAAGTCGAACAATTGCCAAATGATGTAGGTGATAAGGACCCTTCGGAAGCTATCCAAGACTTGTCCATCGGCAAGATTTGTCCCATGGAGGTGAAGGAAAGTACTTCATCAACTCAAGTGGAAGCCCCTACTTCACGTCAAGGTGAACCACAACATGACATGGAGGCATCCACAAGCGGTACACGACAAGATGATGAAGAGGAGGAAGTGCATCATGAAGATCCACCACAACCTCCTTCACCACCACCTCAAGGAAACGACACCTTCAACAACAACGAAGATGAAGGAGATGATGATGAAGAAGAAGCTCCACCATCCAACAATCGGAAGCTGACCCGAGTTCGAGCACAAGTGACCAAGAACCATCCCCTAAACCAAATCTTTGGTGATATACAAACAGGGAGAATCACTCGCTCTAAAACTCGTCTAGCTAATTTTTGTGAGCATTATTCTTTCATCTCTAGCATTGAGCCCTTGAAGGTAGAACAAGCTCTTGAAGACGCGGATTGGGTGAACGCGATGCATGAAGAGCTTTACAACTTCGAGAGGAATGAAGTGTGGGCACTCGTTGAAAAGCCCAAGGATGAGCAAAACATCATCGGAACAAAATGGGTGTTTCGGAACAAGCAAGACGAAGACGGTCAAGTCGTACGGAACAAGGCACGTCTCGTAGCCCAAGGATATACGCAAGTCGAAGGTATGGACTATGGTGAGACCTACGCCCCTGTCGCTAGACTTGAAGCTATTCGCATTCTTCTTGCTTATGCTAATCACCATGATATCACGCTTTATCAAATGGACATTAAAAGTGCCTTTTTAAATGGTGAGATTGAAGAAGTCTATGTTAAGCAACCACCTGGTTTTGTGAATCCTAAGAAACCTAATCATGTTTACAAGCTTCATAAAGCCCTTTATGGTCTTAAGCAAGCCCCTCGTGCTTGGTACAAATGCTTAACGAAGTTTCTCATTGAAAAAGGTTTTGAAATTGGTAAAATTGACGCAACCTTATTCACTAAGAGAGTTAATGGTGAATTATTTGTGTGCCAAATCTATGTGGATGATATTATCTTTGGATCTACTAACCCACAATTTAGTGAAAGATTTGGAAGGTTGATGTCCGAGAAGTATGAGATGTCCATGATGTGTGAGCTGAAATTCTTTCTTGGTTTGCAAATCAAGCAAACTAAAGAAGTAACTTTCATCTCTCAAACTAAGTATACCAAGGACTTGATCAAGAAGTTCAACATGCAAGAGTGCAAAGGTACGAATACTCCTATGCCTACTAGTGGACATGTTGATCTTACCAAGGAGGATGAACCGGTTGATCAAAAAGTTTATCGATCTATGATTGGTTCATTGCTATATCTTTGTGCCTCTCGTCCCGATATTATGCTTAGTGTTTGCATGTGTGCTAGATATCAAGCTGCACCTAAAGAGTGTCATCTTTTGGCCGTGAAACGTATTGTGAGATATTTGATACAAACACCAAACTTTGGCATTTGGTATCCCAAGGGATCTTCCTTTAACCTTGTTGGCTATTCCGATTCGGACTATGCCGGTGACAAGGTTGATAGAAAATCCACCTCGGGTACTTGTCAATTTTTGGGTAGATCTCTTGTGTCTTGGTCCTGCAAGAAACAAAACTCGGTATCTCTATCTACTGCCGAAGCTGAGTATATTGCTGCTGGATCTTGTTGTGCACAATTACTATGGACGACACAAACGCTTAAGGATTATGGAATCCATGTTAGAAATGTTCCATTACTTTGTGACAATGAAAGTGCTATTAAAATTGGTCATAATCCTGTGCAACATTCTCAAACTAAACATATTCAAGTTAGACATCATTTCATCCGTGATCATGTTGCCAAAGGAGATATTGATCTTAAGCATGTTCGCACTAACAAGCAATTGGCCGATATCTTTACTAAGCCACTTGATGAGAAAACATTTTGCTACTTGAGGAGTTAGTTGAACATCATTGATGCTTCAAACTTGAGCTAGACTCACTCGTTTGCATGCAAGGGCATGAGCTTTCTTGATATTTCCACGATACTCCTAACATGTTATCTTATGCCATGGAATTCTATGCTCCCTTGTATTGCATCTAACCCTTTTGTAGGTACTTGGAAGATTTTCATTCCACAAGATTGCCATCAACTCAAATCATAAGCAATCTTGTCATGACCAAGTATCCACAACCCCTCTTGATGATGGAAGGAAGAAGACATCTCAACCATATCCTTGACATATACTTGATGTGATCATATTTGCTAAATCTCAATTGGTATCATGTCAAATGGATATATCTATTGTTCTTCCTTGCATGACTAACCTATGTAGGTGACAAGTGTACTAAAACGAGAAGGATTGCTCCCAACTCAAGATGATCTTCATCAACCTCGAGCATCCTCAACAAGTTCACCTACAAGCCACGTCATCAACATCACTCAAAGGTATGTACTCATATCCTTGCAAAGGCTTTACTCCAAGTCATGAGCTAAAGCAACTCAAGTGATATGAAGACATCAAAATGATTAATCAAAAAATGGTAACCCCATTTTGAGCTTAACGTTGAGTATGACCTATGATCAAGTATTCTTGCTTGGCTCCTAAGTCAATATACTCTAATATAGGTGACCTAGTCACCGCCCATCATCTAGTTAAGTATTTTGGATGGTTCATTCTCTATTTTGCAAGATTTCTTGGAACCACTCAAATCTTCTCTAGTTGATACTCTCTTGTAAAAACTTTTGCATTTCTCTTAAAAATTTCTTTTAAACACTGTGTTATTGGCAAAATTTGAGAAATTTCGATTTCAAAATCCCATTGCCAAGTTTCTGTTTTAGCCTCGGAGCCGCTGATACAAATATCTCGGTTCTACCGAATTAGCAGATGAGCTGCACCAAAAATCTCGGTACCACCGATTTGTTTGTCTCGGAGTCACCGATATGTTTTCTTTTCTTATTTCTGTTCGCAATTACAAATCTATGTTTCTTTTGTGATCTTACAAGTGATGATTTTGTTACTTCAATGATCCCTTCTTATTATTAAAAAAACTTAGGGGGAGAAACACTTTGTTCAAGGATCCCTAGCTCAAAGGAAGAGAAGTCTTACAAAATCCAAAGGGAGAGAAATTATTTTCCATGATTCCCTCAGTTTTCATTTCTATGAACCCTACATTCAATGACCCTTGTTCTCAAGGATCCCTTCTTAGTCAATGATCCCTGTATCTATCCCTGTGTATGACCTTTTTGGAAATTAATGCCAAAGGGGGAGAATAACAAAGCTTCATGCTAAAAGGGAGATACATGCTTATGCAAAGGGGGAGATATGATCAAGGAGGAGAGCGAATATCAATGTCTATACTTATATAAACGAGGTGAGAATACCAAAGTAGGGGGAGAAAAGCCTAACATAAGCTGTCAATATTTATTTCTTTCTAATGGTGATCATCTTAGATTTTTCTCACCCTATCCAATCCCAATATCTACATGCCAAGATTCAGGGGGAGAGGATGATCTACTATTTTCATATCTAAGGGCAGAAAGCTCTAAATAATCTTGGAGACATATCAATCTTAAGGAATACAATCTTCTATATGTTCTCCATATATTGGTACCATTGAGCTCTATTGCTTTTTGACTAGTAGAATACTCTTGTGTTTCCTAACATTGTTTTCTCAAGTGTGTTTCTACTACAAGAATGCTCAAGAACTCAAGGTAAGTATGTGCATCATATCTTTGGTCAAGATGATCTCTTGCTTCTTGCACATATTGTTTGCAAGAGTGAAGTCTTGAACAAGGATACATCTTATTCATATACATTTGATGCATATAGCCAAGATACACATGACTCATTATATACCTTCTACTATATGTGTGTCCATGCATTCCAAAGCAACTATCCTTTAAAGGGATTGCACACATTTAGGGGGAGCAAATCTAAGTCATGTGTCTCTCAAAACCTTCATTATATCCATGCATATCTTTGTTTGAAGCTTTGATTGTATGTTGTCATCAATTACCAAAAAGGGGGAGATTGAAAGCACAACTTGCTCCCTTGGTGGTTTTGATAATTCATGACAACATACATTGTCTCTTGGACTAATACCTTTACCTAGTGTATTTCAGATAAAGTCCACAGAGAGGGTTGGCAAAAGGATTGTGGAGATTGTGGAGATACCCCAAGATGCAAGGAAATGGATTGGCAAAGCTTCAAGCAAGAGGACTCTACATTTTACTTTGTGAGAAATCACTTTGAGTCCATAGGAAAGCCAATACTATTAAAAGGGGGTAAGGTATTGTTGGTGAACAAAATGCTCATACGTGCACAAGTGATAGTCACCAAAAACACCCACAAGCTCTTCCACAAAAGTCTGTCCAAAGTCAAATATCCAAAATCGGTGCAACCAACACTTTCCACTCGGTGCCACCGATTCCATACTCAGACAGACATTAGCCAAACCCTAGCCTTTCGGTGCAACCGATTCTGCTTCGTGCCACCGAGTTTAGGTTGCCAACTTTCTGTTACGCAAATTCACAATATCGGTCCCACCGAGATTGTTGGATCGGCATCACCGAGAATGGGCAATCTGACCGTTGGTCACCTTATCGGTGCAACCGAGTTTCATATATCGGTCTCACCGAGATTCAAAAGTTGCCACCTTTTGGTCACTTCGGTACCACCGAGATTAACACATCGGTGTCACCGAGTTGGTCATTTTGTGTGTAACGGTTGTATTTTTGGGGATGCCTATATATACCCCTTCACCACCACCCACTCGAAAGAGAAGCACTCAGAACTATTCCATACTTGCCCCATCCAGTTTTCTGAGAGAGAGCCACCTACCCTTGTGTTGAGGTCAAGATCATCCACTCCAACCATATGGATCTTGATTTCTAGCCTCCCCAAGTTGCTTTCCACCAATCCCATCTCTTCCACCAAGCCAAATCTGTGAGAGAGTGATTGTGTGTTGAGGAGTCTATCATCTTGAAGCACAAGAGCAAGGAGTTCATCATCATTGCCGAGCCTATTACCTTTTGGAGGGTGGTGCCTCCTAGATTGGTTAGGTGTCGCTTGGGAGCCTCCTACTTCGTGTTGTGGAGTTGAACCAAGAAGTTTGTACGGGCAAGGAGATCGCCTACTTCGTGTAGATCTACCCATAGTGAGGCTAGTCCTTCGTGGACGGAAGCCGTTATGGAATACTCAAGGTTGCTACTTCGTGGACCCTTATGGGTGGAGCCCTCTGTGGACTCTCGCGACCGTTACCCTCCGTGGGTTGAAGACTCCATAAACGTGGACGTACGATAGCACCACCTATCAGAACCACGGGAAAAATCTTTACGTCTCCAATTGCGTTTGATCTACCTATCTCAACTCTTTACTTCATGTGCAATGTCTTTACTTTCCGCTGCCATATTTGTTGACATGCATGTGTAGGGCTGTTAGACTTGCTAGACTTGCTAAAACTGTTAAAATCTGCCAACCAATTAACTTGGGAAAAGGTTAGGTTTTAAATTCCTGCTAGTAGTCTATTCACCCCCCCTCTAGACACTCTTCTAGTGATCCCTCAGACACTCTTACTTATCGAAAGGACTACGATTGATCCCCTATACTTGTGGGTCATTAGCTGACAATTGAAAATGAACACGACTATTTCTTTGGCGTGCCTTCGTATGATTCGCCTTACCGTTTGGCATTTCATCTGCATTAGTTAGTATGCCCGGTTGTTTGGCGTGGCCGATCATATGCCACCTTCCAATTAGGTGTGTTAGTCCGGACGCATGCTAACTTGGGGTGGTAGGCAGTAGACCGTGGCGCCTGCAAATTAAGCGTGGCGGGTCTTCTTCAGTGTCGCCCCGCACTTAGGCGTGGCAGCGCTTAAGTGGTGTGTTTATTACTTACCCTTCGTTATTTATTTGCGCGTATGTACTAGGCGTTTGTTTATAATCAAAATTAGTTTGTCCGATATCGGCGCGGTGGAATTTGTCCATTTGAGCTCCGGCTACCCTTGCTCCCCCACCCACCCTTCCCCGAAACAAGTCGTCCCCTCACATTCCTGGCGGTACTTGCTGAATCCAAAGAGCCACACTCGCAGGTCACCCACCTCGTTGTCCCATTCCCCTCCTGGTATGCTCCATGGATCCGGCGGCCCATTCCAGGAAGGCTTGGTGCCGGCGACCGCCCATGGCCCCTTTCCTAGGCTACCTCGTCGCATACCCTCCTCGTACCAACCTCCACCTCAACCCCAAATCCTAGCGGTAGTAGAGTGGAGACCACGCAACAGCAGCCAGATCTGGCCAAACCAGCAGGTAATCTTCTTACAAAACAACTTCGGAGGACGTATATCAGTTGTATATGACATATCATTAGGTAATAGGAGGGTGCCTACCAGTGCATATCCTTTTTACAAATGATGGCATGCTGAACCAGTCACGTGTGAAGTGGGTTGATGTTGGCTATATTGCCTTTTTATATAGGATGGTGTATCGTAATGTAGTGCATTTACATCATGACAGCGCTCTTAGCATCCAATCTGGCAGCACTGGTGTGGAGTTTGTGAACACCCAAAGATGTGTGCTGTGTTTTTCTAAGGATCAAACTCTTGCTGAACTTGTTGATAAGGTGAGTGTTGGTGCAATAATCCGCCTCCTTGTATTTTGGACATTGTTGTCATAAACAGTATGTGATTAATGTGTTTGCTAGTGCACACAGAGTAATAGGTCCATGAAGTCATGTGGAGTTTGGTACGGACTCCGCAAATAATCTCCTGCGTGGCAGAGGATTATCACCGAAGGTTAAGCCCATCGAGTGTGACCCCAAAAATTGTTGACGCAAAGCAATTGGTTCGGTGTGTCCGAACAAATTGACTGCAGCTGATAAGTTGAAGACGTAGCATTTATTTCGTTGTTCTTCTTTCTCTTTATTGAGTCGTAGGACCATCGTACTATTAAGAGGGGTATAGTGTTTGAAGCTTTTGGTTCATTGATGCTAAACCCAAATCCTATGTGAGTTGAGAGAAATCTCTTCGTGCTCTAAATGAATTCCTGGCAGCCGAAGACATTGTTCTTCTTCGCTGTGAGAGATTCGCTTCAGGCCGAGGAATTAGCATTACTTGGTACTCAAGCAATTTTGCTTTTGTGCTCAAATCCGAACATTGAGGATGTATCGGTTGGCCATTGGCCGGACCTCGTGTCCAAAATGGTTCCCCTTCGGGAAGGTTGCGACTATAAATAGCCACCTCGCTCCAATGTTGTATGTTGGCTGCCCCGTGTGATTCCTAGAAGATTGCGAAGCAACCTCTCTCCCGAGTGATTTGAGTTTAAAATCCATCGAGAGAATATCCAAAGCTGAAAAATTAAATAGTGGTTTAGCATTACTCGAATCTAAGTCCAGTACGCTCCACCTATTACTCTTGAGAGCTGCAAACTCTCTAGACGGTTAGGTGTCAAGTTTCTTCAGAGACCAATAGTCATTGTAGTCTCGAAGAAGAAGTTTGGAAAGGTTTGGAGATCACCTCAAGTATCTACCATGAGTGATCGGTATTTATTGGCGAATCAATTGTCGAGGAGAATAGGGCGAAGAGAGTTTATCTTGTGTGTTTCAATCACAATCCCTCCAACCAGACGTGGTCCTTTTTGCAGAAGGACAAACTGGTCTACCAAATTCCTTGTCTCCAACGAGCATCACTGGTCACATCATGTCCTTCCTATTTACCTTCGATCTATGTTGTATGATATGTTTTAGTCACGTGATTCCATTCGATGCACGTCTTAGTACTTGTTCGTCAGTTTTTACTTGCTCATTGAAGTTTGTTTTCATTCGCTTTGTTGCTGGGGTCTGAGAGATTTAAGTTTCCGAAGGAAAATTTAAATCTCCCATTCACCCCCCTCCCAGTTGGTATCAGGGCAAGGTACTCCTTGGCTCTGCTCATTTTGGTCTAAAAACCTTGGAGTTTAAGTATGTCTTCAGTGAGTTACAAGTCGCATCTCAAGATCCCTATTTTCGATGGGACGTCTATCCCTTCTGGAAGAATAAGATGAAGATCCGTCTTTGAGCAATTGATTATGATATGTGGCATGTGGTGCGGTGTGGCTATCAGGTCCAAGTACCACAGTACCCAACTGACTATGAAAAGAAACTCATTCAGATGGATGCTTAAAGTGAAAGATGAAATATGTGGTCATCTTTCTCGGGCACAATTTCTTCGCCACCGCCAGTGTGAATCTGCGAAGGAATTGTGGGACACCCTTGAAATGATCAATGAGTGTGTGTCCAATCAGAAGGAAGCTCACATTGATATTCTTCGTGCCAAATTCAACCTATTCAAGAGAGTTGGAAATAAAAGCTATCTGCGAACTTTCGATCGATTGAGTGACATCGCAAATGAGTTGCAAGGTCTCGGTGCCAAAGACATCACTGATCACGAGGTGGTGAAGAAGTTGCTCAGATCTCTGGACAGACTCCTCGACACTCTTGTCCTGATGATCCGTGAAAGATCGAGCTGATTTCAATGTCCTCGAATCTGCTGATATTATGGAAAGATTGAACACTCACGAGGAACAGGAAGAAGAAAAGATAGACCTCTATGGCTCAAGATACCGAAGGAGTCACGCACTCAAAGTTGTGGATTAATCCTCCTCTGAAGAAAATGCCAAAGAAGATTCCGATGATCCCGAAAGAATTAGTAAAGATCTCACACTGATCCCGAAACGATTCCGGCATTTCTGAAAGAAAATCAGTTTAGAAGAAAGAATCAAGCAACTCTGGAAGTTCCAAGTCTTCGTCAAAACCAACAGGCGACTACACCTACTTCAAGTGCACAATACAGGGCACTTCACATCAGATTGTCCTCAATGGGAAGTTGAAATTCGTGCCAGTGGAAGATTTGATTCAGGAAACAACAAGTACGAAAAGAGCAAGAGCAAGAGCTACGATTCAGATGACGAGAAGAAAACCACGAAGTTCTTCAAGAATAAAGACAACTCCTCCTCCAAGTCCTCGTCAAGATCTTCTTCACGGAATCCCTCCAAGTCCTCGTCCAACCGCAAGAACACCTCTTACGAGGCCAAGGCGTACATCGGCAAGGAGATGGACTCCAAAGAAGAAGAGTCATCTGGATCCGACGAAGCTGAGAATTCCGAAGAAGATTTAGACTCTAGCATGGCCGGCTGAGGGATCACTAGAAGGGATGTCTAGAGGGGGGGGGGTGGTGGTGAATAGACTACTTGCATAAATTAAAACCTAACCTTTTCCCAAGTTAATTGGTTGGTAGATTTTAGCAATTCTAACAAGTCTAGTGCACCCTACACATGCTAGTCAACAAGTATGGCAGCGGAAAGTAAAGACAATCATATGTAAGATATGGCAGCGGAAAGTAAAGACAATCATATGTAAGAGAGTTGAGATAGGAAGATCAAACGCAATAGATGACATGAAGATTTTTCCCGTGGTTTCGATAGGTGGTGCTATCGTACGTCCACGTTTATGGAGTCTTCAACCCACGGAGGGTAGCAGTCGCGAGAGTCCACAGAGGGCTCCACCCATAAGGGTCCACGAAGTAGCAACCTCGACTATTCCATAACGGCTTCCGTCCACAAAGGACTAGCCTCACTATGGGTAGATCTTCACGAAGTAGGCGATCTCCTTGCCCATACAAACTTCTTGGTTCAACTCTACAACACGAAGTAGGAGGCTCCCAAGCGACACCTAACCAATCTAGGAGGCACCACCCTCCAAAAGGTAATAGGCTCGATAGTAACGATGAACTCCTTGCTCTTGTGTTTCAAATGATAGTCTCCTCAACACTCAATCACTCTCTCACATATTTGGCTTGGGTAGAAGAGATTGATTGGATGGAAAGTGTCGTGGTTTTGTCACAGCAGATGTCCTCGTGCAAGGACTTAGGTGTGAGGCCATCGCCGCTAGGTGGCAACTCAAAGGGGTTAAACGGGAACGGGAGGCGAGTTTACCAAGGTTCGGCCCCTCCAATGGAGGTAATAGCCTATGTCCTACTTTGTGTCTATATTAATGATGACCTCGAATACAAGGGTGCGAAATCGCTAGCCTAGCTTTCGAAGGTGTCTAACTTAAGTCTTTCGGTCCTAGGGGCTCGCCTTTATATATAGGTCGAGACCCCAGGGTTTACAGCAGAGTCCAAGTCGTATTACAACTCGTAACCTATCACATCTCTAACATGCCTTGCCTCTCAAGCAAGGAATCTTCTGGCGACTTCTGCCGTGTGGGCCTTGAGTCGCCGTCTCTATGTGCTTGGGTCGCTCGACAGCTTACTTAGTAACCGCCTTGCTCGCCTCATCTTCACGAGGCGACCCATCTTGAATATAACTCCAGAGCCGCCATTACAATGACCCGGCCCAATAAGACGGGTTATACCGCTGGGTTATATCCCCGACATTAGGCCCTAGATTGATTTGAATTTATTCATGTCAATTTCCTTTATCTTCTCTTGACGGCTTATCATCTACTCGCATCGATGTTCTTCATGGATCTCGAAGTGCCAGCTTGTAATATCTCTAGACTTGTCATTTTTCCAGCGCCTGTCTGTGAGTGACGTCATCCTTGCTGACCGTTGTCCTTTGGAGTCATCATAACGTATCTTTCGAAAGCTGCGCCAAATCTAGGCCGATGCGAAAATTGAGGTGCACTTCTAGCCACAAATTTACTGCAGCCGTTTCGTCTTTCACAGCGCCGTTCCGTTTTCCCTCCTTATAAATAAGTCCACTGAGCCCCTATGATAACTTTCCCGTCATCTTCTTCCTCTTGCTCCTTCTTTGGCCGAGCACCACCGGAGATTCAGAGGCATCATCAGGGTCCCCAGCTCCATCGTCGACGCCATCGAGCCTTCTCGCAGCCGTCAGAGCGTGCACGGTCATCTCCATTTTCGTTCCAACATAATCTGGTACGAATCTCTTCCATCTAGGGTTTGATACTTCCGGTGTTCATACCATGTTCGTCGCGTTCGTCCGAGATGTGGTTCGTAGATCCGTGCACTCGATATTCCTTGGTATTGCGTAGCTTTATTGTGGTCTCCGCTTTGTTTTCCTCATAAGTAGATCTAAAATGAGCCATCGAGGGTCTCCGTTGAGTGATGTAGTGTTGGTCTTTCCGCCAGCTAGAACGCATATTTCATTGTTTTTCCTCATTTAGCTAGATCCATTGGAAAGAAAGTCTTCGTAGAAATCTGTTTGTGAGCCAGTCCGCTCGCTAAGTTTCGTGGAGATATACCTTTGACCTCCCTTGATTTTGCCGGCTTAAAATAGCAAATTATTATAGGCGACTTATAATTCGTACCGGCTCATTTTTCTTGTCGCTCTTGTAGTTGCTCTATAACCCACCATGGGTCCTAAGAACTCCAAAGTCTGTAACTGGGCCAAGACCAAAGAATCCAAACTTACCTTAGATAACCTTGTGGACCAAGGTCTCTTGCTGGCTCGAAAAGTCATAGAATGGCGGGCTCCCAAAGAAGAGCCGTACCCACAACCGCGGCAAGGAGAAGTTGTTGTTTTTACTGATCATCACCGTAGAGGTTTCCGTCCCCCGGCTCAAAGTTCTTCAGAGACCTTTTGCACTTCTTCAAACTCGGGCCTCAAGACATTGGTCCGAATTCCATGACCAATATTTGTCAATTCCAAGTGTTATGCGAGGTATATCTCTAGGTTGAGCCGTCTGTGACCCTTTTTAGGGAATTCTTTTATCTTAACCATCAGACTGAGGTGAAGAATGGTGCTGCCTGTGAACTTGGTGGAGTTTCCATTCAAAAGAGGAAGAACAACGGCTTTCCTGAATCAAAACTGGCGAGTCATCCAAAAGGATGGAACAAGACCTGGTTCTACTGCAAAAATACTGCTCCCGAGGGAGAAAATCCTCTGCCGGGTTTTAGACTGGAAAGGCTCAGTAGTAAAGTGGAATTTCCGGGTTGGCCAACAAATGAAGAGAGAGCTCCATTAGCACCTCTTCATACAAAATTGAGGGCTCTGACTGCGCATGGCTTAACCGGGATTGATTTGATTCGTTGCTGGCTAAAGTGGCGAATCCAGCCTATCAGCGTAAGGGACGACTTGATGTGTCATTACTCAGGCGCCTCATCTGATCCTCAACACTTCTCTCGTGAAAGTCTGACTGATGACGCCCTTAATAAAGAAATGAAGAAGTTCTTCTCCGACTCAAAGGAGCAATGCAGTGTTACCGGCTTGGGTCCGTTCTATCTGCTCAACCCGCCGCCTCCGGTACTAATCACTTACTCTGTTTTTTGTCGATTTTACCTTGACCCGTCATTCTTACCACATGCTTTATATGCTATAGGAGGACTCTATCTTTTGGAAAGTCACACCTCAAGCCCCTGTTTCCTCGTCGGGTAGAAAAGATAACCCGACCCCTGTGTCATCTTCTGGGGAGGAATCCGAGGTAGAACTTGATTCTCTTGGTCGCCTGTTTATTGAGCTTGCTGACGCGCCTTCTTATCAGGGTGACTCGGAATATAGCCAAGCCGGCGAAATTGAGGTAACTCCAATATCCTCCAGTTCTTCAGAAACGTTTGTTCCCAGAAAGCCAAGACAAGTCGTCTGAAAGGTTAAGTTGACACATCCCGATGCTCACTTGGCTCCCGATTTTCTTTTGAACAAAGCACAGTTTGTTGGCTCGTCAAAACGCAAGACCCGAAGTGGATCGGGCGACCTAGACCCCAGTTTGTCTCATGCACCACCGACTCGCAAACCACGTCTCGAGGTGCCTCATAGCCCAACCAATTCTCAACCTAGAGCTGGTTTGTTTAAACAACCTCTTAGTCCTTCGAATTCACTTTATCAGGCTTCCCCTCCATCTTCGGGCGACTCAACTGCAACATAGCTTCCCACCTTCAACGTCAACCGTGGGTAAGCTCCTGAACTTGCATTGTTGACTTATGTCATTTTAAACCTTGAGATATATTTTCCTTAGCATAATTTTTGATTTTTTCAATTGTAGGGCCAAAGCTACTTCATCGAAGCGGGCTGTCGGGTCATCTTCTGGTACTGCAAACCAAAACATTTCAGACCCCCCGCCGGTGAAAACAACCACAAGAACTGACCCCTTTGTAGAGAAGGAAACAAACGTGAGGGCTAAGGCGGCAATCAACGTTGAGACGCATAGGCCAGATGAGCCGGTTATTATGGATATACCACCTAAGGCCCACGACACGTCGGATGACCCATCTGCCCGCCTGCCAAGCCCGGTTCGTCCTTCCAGCCCTGCGATTCATTTGGATGATCCCAAGGCGCAGACAGAGGTAAGCCTTCCAGATGTTATCATTGTGAAGGAGGGTTTCCAAGTTCCCATTATTTCCACTTCCTTGGCTAAAATCATGGCTAAGGATGAGCCGGTTGATTTGAACAAAGGGAAGGCCAAACTGGAGATTCCAGAGTTGTCTACACTTGGTACTGAAGATTTACACCAGCAATACTTGACCCAGCTGTCTGAGAGCCGAGAAATTGAAATTAGCATGATAAATGCTATGAAGGAGAAGTATGCGGTAAACTTCTTGTTTTACCACTATCTTTACACTATAATTAGCCTCCAAGGGCCAGCTTATTGTGGTAAGCTGGTTCCATAAAATAACTATGACGTGTAGCTGTAGCCCCCAAGGACCGGCTCATCTTCTTGAGATGAGTCAGGTCTTGTTTATACTTTGAAGAATTCGACCTGTTAGCCCCCAAGGGCCGGCTCATCTTCTTGAGATGAGTCGGGTCTTGTTTATACTTTGAAGAATTCGACCTGTAGCCCCCAAGGGCCGGCTCATCTTCTTGAGATGAGTCGGGTCTTTCCATGCTAAGATTTTTAAGAAAAAACTAGCATGCATTAGCCCCCAAGTGTCAACGATATTGCTTGTAATCTGCTTGGGACTTTGATGACATATAAAAAAGAAGTAACCCGTCATAAGGCGGCTTGAGGCTGTTGTAGAAATACTTGCCGATACTTTTTGTATATCTGTCAGGAGTATGTTGAGGATGCTGAGTCAGTTGCTGTGAAACTGCAGAAATGGCTCAAAGAAGAGAGAAAGCTGAAAGATGATGCTGAGTTTATGGCGGCTCGTTTTGAGGATTCTGCACGTCAGGCTAATGAACGCATTGAACAAGCCGTAAAGCTGTTTGAGGCGGAAAAGGCCATCCTTTTAAAACGCGCAGAAAAGGCTGAAAAGAAGCTCGATCTATTGAAGGAGAAATATGCCACTTGTGAAACAGATCAATGAAATGTTGACGGCAATCTTCGGTATGTGTTCTTTCTCTCGTGTGTAATTTATCGGCTTACGATTGTATGGCGACTCATTGTCTCTCTTTTTGCTCTATTTGTAGGGTGGAAAGACCATAATCTTGTAGAGCTGTCTATTGTGAAATTGAAAGCCATTTTCACATATGTAGAGCAATTGTTCACAGGATTTGTTTACTCCATTATGGCGGTGAAGAATCTAAAACACCCGCCAAGAAGCATTAAGGACATGTTGAAACAGCTTTCCACCGTGCCACAATGGGTTACCGAGACCCGGAGAGCGGCGGCTCGAGGAGGAGAAAATATGGCTCTTGCTCGAGCAAAGGCATATTTACCAGAACTGGATGTGGAGCTCTTAAGAGGCGGCTTTCCTGAGTTCAAACTCGATGGCTCCATGTTTACTCATTCAGACTATGCTAAGTGTGTCACAGAGACTCGGCCACTGGCGACTCTTATAGCTGAAGAGATTGACCTCTCGAAGTACCATCCTGCGTACTCCAATGATAATGAACGTATCAATGCACTGAATGATGAGCCGTCTGAGTTGATGCCTCCCCGACGTAAGAGACCTTTTGCTCCTGATGTTGATGCATCGTCTCTTGTTGAAGGAACGTCCACTTTTGAATCGTTGAACTCAATTCGATGGCAATAGAAGGGCCAACAGGTTGACGAGGATGATGAGCCGGTGGATTCAGATCCAGAGGCGGCTGATGAGGAGAAGGCATGAAGGCATCTCCGAAGATGAATGAGTCGCCAAACTGAGCTAGCCCCCAAGTAATTGGGAAAACTTGAGTAATGTGCGGCTCCTTTATGGGCCTGTAATGGGGATAATCTTAAAAACTTCTTTGAAATGCCTGGTCGTGCCATTGTGCATGTGTGCACCTTTGTTGGTGTAGAACTCCATTCTTTTGATCTGTTTGCTGAGATAGGATTTATGCTGCTCTTTTGCTTATCTTTGAATATCTCTGTTGTTGTGCTCAATGAGTCACTTGATTGAAACAGAAAAAATAAGTCAAAAACAAGCTAGCAAAAGAACTTGACTTTTGAGGCCCAAGTCTGTTGAACCTTTCCACAATGATATTGGGAATAAGCAATTTAAACCTGGTCATAATAAGACCGTGGTTTGTTAACCCGGACGCTCATATATGAGCTGGTAATAGGGACAATATTGTTCCTGAAAATGCATAATGTGATAATAAAGAATTTATTTATATGTACTATTAATAGGCCGGCTCAATGAGACTCGGCAAAAAGAGACTGGCTTTCGAGGCTCAAGTCTTGCTTAAATGAAGCGGGTATGATAACCCATGGTTTATCCTAGCTTTCTGTATGCCGGCTCTCACGTGACTCAAGCCGGTGTTTTAACCTTGAGAAGTTCAGGGTCCTAGAGAGGATTGACTTGCAAGAGTACACGGGGTCACCTGATCGGAGTCGCATCAAGCATACATGCAGGTTTAACCATATATTGTGGCATTTTTGCCAGGCCAAGAGGGTGAGAAAGCTAAACTCGATGAGTTGGAAGCCCCCAAGTGACCTATGTTGCAAACAATAAAGATTCATGCTCAATTTATAGGCTGAAACGACAGAGACCTCGAGTTTTGAGGGTGCCTGCTTTATTATATTTGAACATAAAGAAGTATATACAAAATTTGCAGGGGGGGGGGTTACAAAAAGCTAAAAGAGCCGGCAGCTCTAAATGCAATATGGTTGTATGTGAGCAATGCTCCAAAGCTAAGTTATTTGAGAATTTGAGCACTAGTGGTACTGACCGCTATTCAACTGCTTGGGGTTACTCTGGAAACCACCTTGGTTATTATGTTGATTCCCTGGGCTAGGATGTTGTCCATTGCCATTATTCAGTCTGATGTTGGAGAACAGCTCCTGAGCCGCCCTGCGACCCGCTTGGACCATGCTGACCCGGGTGTCCACCCCTGTTGCCCCCTTGATGATTCTGGAAGGCTTGGTTGCGGAATTCCTGCATGATGTAACAGTTCTCCCATGAGTGGGTAGCCGGCTTATCCTAGGTACTATGTTTAGGACATGGTACCTTGAGCGCCTCTTCGTAATTACGAGGCTTATTCCCATTATAAGTCCCTCCAAGGCGACCATTACGGCGTTGGTTTTTGAAACCAACATTGGTATTGGCAGCGAAGTCTGACCCGCTCTCCGGCTATTTCCGTTTGACATTGTTATTCTGAGCCCCCTAGTTACCACCGTGATTATGCTGGCCTTTACCACCTTCACCCTTCTTTCCTTTGTTAGTCTTGTCCTCATTTGAGCCAGGATCCTTCCTGTTGTCTGATTCGGCATATCTGGTAAGGACATCCATTAAGCCGCCCATGTCCTGTACTTTTCGCTTGAGCCGCCCGAGCTTCTGGACTAGGGGCTAAAAATGGCAGTTCTTTTCCAGGATCAGGACAGCTTGAGCCGCCGTGATGCTGTCTGATGAGTGTATGATTTCTGCCACCCGACGAGTCCAATGATGGGCCAACTCATCTACGCGCTGGACACAATGCTGAAGGTCTACTATCGTCATTGGCTTCTTGCATGTTCCTTGAAAATTCTTGATGAAACGTTCCTTAAGCTCTGACCAAGTGTTGATGGAATTGGGCGGCATATTTTTTAGCCATGTTCGAGCCGGTCCCTTCAGCATCATGGTCAAGTACTTGGCGCATACGGCGTCGCTGACATCCAACATATCCATTGCTAACTCGTAGCTTTCGATCCAAGCCTCCGGCTCAAGATCCGCCGTGTAATTTGGCACTTTGCGAGGCCCCTTGAAGTCCTTAGGCATATGCTCGGCGCGGAGGGCCGGGGATATGCAAGGTATCCCAATCGTCCCACTGTTTGTCCCAACCTCCGGTGGAGGATGAAGCTGTTGAATCGCCCGCACTGCTGCCTCTGCCTCTGCCTGTCACGCACCCCTAGCCGCATCAACAATCGCCTGAGCCCCTGATGGAACAGGCTAGGTCAGGGAAACTTGAGGCTGTTGCCTATGCCCACTGCTAGAAACAGCCAGAGACTTCACATGGCGACTTTTGATGCGGCTGGCATATGGAGTGGAGTGCATCCGATCACGGCTATAAGAATACTGTGCTTGCTGCATTAATGTTGTCTTCAGCATCTCTATGGAGTTCCTAGCCTCCACATCAACAGGGGTATTTCCATGAATAGTAGTGCTTCAGGTGCCGGGTTGCCGCTAGCACATTGTCAACAGGGTTGGAAAAGTGACCCCGTGGCGTTTGGAAACGTCGTGGCGGCGAGTGAATTGGTGGTGGTTGAGCCGGCTCGTTTTGTTGATTTCCGAGTGGCTGCTCAGCCCCCGGAGTCTGCCGAGGGGTATTAAAAAGTTGTTGCGGCTTGAGATTCGTTGTCAGCCGGCTCCGGTGACTCCTCTGGTAAACTGCCTTAGATGCATCTCTATGAAGTCCCAACTGCCAAGCCTCGGCCTTAAGGCGCTCTGACTCATTATGTATGCGAGCCTGTAGTTCCGCCATCCTGGCGTTCTCAGCATCGATTTCCCTTTGTACCTCAGTCATCTGGTCACGTAGTTTGGTTAACTCCATGTTGCGTTCTTCTTGATTTTCCGCAGTGACAGGACTCCCCACAAGTTTTGCCATCTCAGCCATTAAATCTGTCATGGCTTGAGCCGGCGTCTTGCCAGACCCGCCAGATCCACCCGCCGCTCTAGACACGGACGGGTTCTGAGCCGCCGCGGTTCCTGCCATGTAGACAACAACTTGGCGAGGAGACTCCTGGAATTCCTCAGGGGCTTCAATCTCCAATGAACCTCCAAGTCTACCATCATAGAGAGGACAGATCGATTCAATTCCTCCCATGGAAGACTCGCCATCTGAGTTAACGTGGATGTCGCCGCTGCCCGCCGGCTCATCCAAGAGGCAAACTCCCTGGGTGAAGCCGACGAACACATGACACCGACCGGCTTGATCCTGGCCGGGTTGGGCGCACCGAGCTGGTTTGTCGATGTTGGTGCAGATGCTCGACTCGGAAACCGTAGCGCCGATCCTGCCAAAGGGGGACTCGGTGTTCGCGCTCAGCAGAGCCGGCCTCGGCGCCCCAGACTGGATCGTCGATGTAGATCTTGTCGCGGCGACTCTTGATCATCTGATCAACTGCGAATTTCTGAAACCTGGACAGGTTCCCTTTGAGAACTCAACTCCACCCGGCGAGGGCCCCACAGTGGGTGCCAACTGTCGTGGTTTTGTTACGGCAGATGTCCTCGTGCAAGGACTTAGGTGTGAGGCCATCGCCGCTAGGTGGCGACTCAAAGGGGTTAAACGGGAACGGGAGGCGAGTTTACCCAGGTCCGGCCCCTCCAATGGAGGTAATAGTCTACATCCTGCTTTGTGTCTATATTAATGATGATCTCGATTACAAGGGTGCAGAATCGCTAACCTAGCTTTCGAAGGTTTGTAACTTAAGTCTTTCGGTCCTAGGGGCTCGCCTTTATATACAGGTCGAGACCCCAGGGTTTACAACAGAGTCCAAGTCATATTACAACTCGTAACCTATCACGTCTCTAACACGCCTTGCCTCTCAAGCAAGGAATCTTCTGGCATCTTCTGCCGTGTGGGCCTTGAGTCGCCGTCTCTATGTGCTTGGGTCGCCCGGCGGCTTACTTAGTAACCGCCTTGCTCGCCTCATCTTCACGACGCGGCCCATCTTGAATATAACTCCAAAGCCGCCATTACAATGACCCGGCCCAATAAGGCGGGTTATACCGCAGGGTTATATCCTTGACAGAAAGCAACTTGGGGAGGCTAGAAATCAAGACCCATATGGTTGGAGTGGATGATCTTGACCTCAACACAAGGATAGGTGGTTCTCTCTCAGAAAATTGGATATGGCAAGTGGGGGTGTGTTCTGAGTGCTTCTCTCGTGAGTGGATGGTGGTGGAGGGGTATATATAGGCATCTCCAAAAATCCAACCATTACAACATTATTGCCCAACTCGGTGAAACCGAAGAGAAAACTCGGTTGCATGGACTAGTGCAAAATGTGGCAACTTTGGCATTTTCGGTGAGACCGATATATAAATCTCAGTGGTACCGATATGGATGACTTAGGCAGTTACCAAATCTTGGTGAGACCGATTTCTCAAACTCGGTGGGACCGATTTTAAGAAATGGGTTAACAGAGAGTTGGCCCAACTTCTCGGTGAAACTTATTTGCAAAACTCGATGGGACCGATTCTTGAAAATGGCTAACCAGGAAGTTGGTCACTGTTTTCGGTGGCACCGAAAGGGAATGTTGGCAGTACAAAGATGTGGGTCTTGGCTAGGGTTTCTGTCTGGGCTTTTGACTCGGTGTAGCCGATATGGAAATGTTGGTGACACCGATTTTGAGTGGTAGGCTCTATGACAAAATATTTGTGGGAGAGCTTGTGGATGTTTTTGGTGACTAACACTTGATCACTTTGAGCATTTCATTCACCATTATTACCTCACCCCCTTTTGATAGTATTGGCTTTCCTATGGACTCAAGGTGATTTCTTACAAAGTAAAATGTAGAGTCTTCATGCTTGTAGTTTGCCAATCCTATTCCTTGCATCTTGGGGTCTCCTCACAATCCTTTGGCCAATCCTCTCTGTGGACTAAACCTGAAATAAACTAGGTAGAACTCTTAGTCCAAGAGACAATGTATGTTGTCATGAATTATCAAAACCACCAAGGGAGCATATGTGCTTTCACCGGCATCGCATGCGCTTCTACACCTACCTCAAACTTCTTCGAGAACCATTCGAGCGATGATGAGTCTCCTACCTAGTGCTTCATGGCCAAGGCCCCAAAAGAAAAGGTACCTTCTAAACATCACAAGCTTTACACCGGTGATCAATTTTCTTCTGATGAGGATGACCATGCTAAACTGATTAAAATTGCTAAGAAGCAACAAAACTCTCTTGAGAAAACCCTCAGGAAGTCCGAAGGGTTGCTGGTTGAGGAGGTGGAGAAAAACCAGTTGTTGGCAGAAGAGCATTCTGCTCTCGAGTCACAAATGGAAGAGCTAACAAATCGTCATGATTTTCTCTCGACCGACCACGAGAGGCTGACTTATGATTACCTAAAAAGGAAACAAGAACTCGAGTCGCTGAGAGAGGCTCATGATGACTTGATTAGAGAAAATTCTCTTCTCACCCAACAAATCAAGGAGCAACCTGAAGTGTTTGTTCCACCTTGTTTGAAGTGTCTTGAACGCATTAATGCTGAATCTATTGTTGTATCCTCTATAACCGCTGAAAGAATTCTTCCTTGAATGATACCAATGCTAACCCCTGAGTCGAGGAAAATGGATCCGTGCTTGATGAAAATGCTAGGTTGAAGGATATTCTTCATACATGGATGTTCAAAAGCCTTAAAGGGCATCAGACCCTTTGTGATGTTCTGAAGAAATATATTCTTCACAAAAACCCTAGAAAAGATGGTGTCGGTTTGAAAAGGAAACTAAATGAAAATGGCACTTACTAGACAACTTATCAATACCCTCGCACTGTGTGGGTACCCGCAAAGAGCAAAATGCCCGGCCCTGCTTTATTCTTGGGACCCATTCTTGGATATGCTCATGATGATTCTCTGGATAACTATAAGTTGTTCAATAACCAACGTGGCAAAGCGTTTGCTCGCTATGTTGGACCAAGCAACAACAATAGTCCTCCAAAGAGAGCCATTTGGGTTGCAAAGGAAACCATCGAGGCATTACCTGTTACTGCTTTACTAACCATGCATGCAGATGATGCTCGATATATCCTCGAGAAGGTTTGAAAGAATGAGTACATGCATACCTCATCTAACCACTATACTCATTTGCCAGGAAAGATTTTCTATGCATATTCCTTTGATTATGCTCGTACTCCTTCGAGAAACAACTCTTATGGTTACCAAAAGAAATCATATCCTATTCGCTCATATGTTTCGAAGCCACCTGCGAAGATGTGGGTGGCTAAGAAAGCCTAATTCTCCTGCAGGACTATGTCTCTGGGTGTACCGAATGGATCATGGATAGTGGATGCACTAGTCATATGACCGGAGACAAGTCATTGTTTGTCGACCCCAACTTAACTGCTTCTTCTCAGAAGTTCATTGCTTTCGGTGACAACAATAGAATAAAGGTAATTGGGCTTGTTAAAATCACTATATCCAAAGACAAGAACATTGAGGATGTTTTACTTGTTCAGTATCTTGGATTCAATCTCTTGTGAGTCGGCAAGCTTTGTGATCTAGGCATGCAGTTCTATTTTCCAACACCAAATGCATCGTCTTTATGGCCACTAACAATTCATTTGTCTTTGAGGGAATAGAAAGGGTGATTTGTATATTGTGGATTTCTCTAAGGGTCCCTCGGTCCAAATTTGCTTGGTTGCAAAAGCAACCGAACGTTGGTTGTGGCACCGAAGACTTAGTGATGCACGTATGAGGAATCTGCAAACTGTCATGAAGAAAATTCATCTTCGAGGCATTCCTGATGTATAGTTTGATAAAGATCACATGTGTGGTGCTTGTGAGTCTGACAAGTTGGCTACGAAGCATCATTCGTCAAAGACTATCATGACTACTACTAGACCTCTGGAAATTCTTCAAATGGACTTATTTGGCCCCCAGAACTATGCAAGTTTTGGAGGCAGTCATTATGGTGTGATTATAGTTGATGATTTCTCTCTATACACTTAGGTATTATTTCTCGAAGACAAAACTTGCACTCAAGACATCTTCAAAAGGTTTTCCAAGAAGGCCGAGAGTGAATATGATGTGAGAATCACGCAAGTTCGAAGTGATAATGGTACTGAGTTAAAAAATACTCGTATCAAGGATTATCTCGACGAAAATGCTATTACTTATGAGTTCTCTGCCGCTTACACTCCCGAGCAAAATGGAGTTGTTGAGCGAAATAATAGAACTCTCATCAAGATGGCGAGAATAATGCTCGGTGAGTACAAAACTCACATTCGCTTCTAGGCTGATGCTATTAACATTGTTTGGCATATCGTGAATCGTGTTTATCTTCACAAGTTCCTTTAGAAAACTTCATATGAGCTTATCATTGGGAAGAAACCAAATGTTTCATATTTACGTGTTTTCAGTGCACCTTGTTACATTCGTGACATGAATCATCACTCTAAATTTGCACCTAAGGCACATGAAGGTTTTCTTCTTGGTTATGGCTCAAACTCGCATACTTATCAGGTCTATAACTCTCACCACGAGAAATTTATGTAAATGGTAAACGTGTGGTTTTATGAATCTAACAGCTCTCAAAGATAGCACCTGTTGATGGCCTGCAAGTGCACAGGGTTTAGTTGTAGCCTTTTCGAAGTAAGAGTATCAATCCCACAGGGAGCACGGTAATCAGACTTTTGCCTCTTATAGAGAATTATGTATCTTCATGCCTGCCGATAATTGTAGACTTAAAACAGAGTGAGGGCGGATATAAATGATGATTGAGTAATGTAATGACTTGTAGCTAAATAACATAAAATTAAATAAAGAACAAGGATTGTAGTGACTGATGAAACAACAGAATAAAAAGGCATTCTCAGGGAGTCTGAAATCCCCATTGGTATGTTTCTAGCACACCTATGCATCAGCATAGTATGGAATGGATACTTGAGCCACTGTTGATGACTATGCTAGGCAGAGCCGGGTACAGTACACGTTCTACTCGTAGTAGACTTCGTGCCACACACGCCACCATCACAGTCTCCCCCTGAGGGTTACAACATTTTTCCTTTGATGATAATTCATATCAGGCGACATTTATTTTCCTACAAGAAAGTTAGCATAATCTGCAAACGAAGGTTCTATCTTTTTAATCATAGCCAAACTCTCACCTAGAAAGGATCTCTACTCCTAAAGGAGCAGTCTGTGGTCGTGATGGTAGGTTCGCTTCTTTTCTAGGGGTTTTTTCATCTCACCTCTCACCTTTGTCTGGTTTTTTTTTCATCTATTTTTTTGTCCCTCCCATCATCATATATTTAGTAATGTATTTATGTGAAAAAATGAATCAAATTTAATTTCTAATAAATCTTTAAAGACCAAATCTGAATTAATTAACCTTACCATAAGTGGCCAAATCAAATTTATTAATATTTCCATACATCACCAAATTATATTAATTTCTAATAAATCTTTAAAGACCAAATCTGAATTAATTAACCTTACCATAAGTGGCTCAATCATATTTATTAAAATTTTGATACATCACCAAATTACATTAATCTATACTCCTAAAATGGGAGTGCATATGTCGTTTGGTTGGTTCACACGCATTAATTAATGCGGAAATAGTTTGGAAACGAGTGCCAAATCAATTTGTAAATCGAACCATTAATGCACTTAATTACCTATTTATGAATTATTAATCACCTACGAGCCCCCCACCGGATCCACTTCCTTATAATATGCAAAACGAAAACAATCAACCATCAATTGCAATCTCCCCATTATTTCTTCCCTTATGATGCATATACATAGCAGTAGAGCAGCCCCATCAGAATTGTGTTTTCTTTTCTTTCCTTTCCTTTCACTGTCATATTATAAATCATGACGAGACTGATCTAGACACGAGAGGAACTGCCTCCACCAGCCGTGCACTACATCTTCTAAACATGGACATCTTCCAAAATCACCTCCACAACGTCCAGGATGCAACAATGAGCCGCCTCGCAACACCATCCGGAGACCTAGAGACAGCCGCGTCCCCGCACGAGTTCGCCGTCTCGCGCACCGCATCGACCGATGTGACGTATGCCTATTTTTTTTCTACACAGAGAGAGATGAGTCCGCTTGAGGAGTCAGGGTTGTGGTCAATCCGACCATTGCCGCGCTCCATGCTTCAGGATCCTGTGGGGTAACGAGCGAGGATGTTCGAGCAGAGGAGTGGTGTGCTCCCATCGCTAGCAGCTCTGTGAAGGAGAGGAATATTTGTTACTGATGCTCATGGTGGGTTAAGGTGGAGGTGCCAAATGCAACACCGATCTTGGTGGAGGTACAATCGAGAAGGAGATGGGAGGAGTGTGGTCATGGTGGGTTAGGACAACAGTGGTTGATGTTTTGCTACACTCCCGCTCCAGGCCATCTCCAAGTTACGTCCTCCACCATCACATCTATACATCGCCACATGCGCCTCCACCTCTGCTGCCCACCGTGATCTGCATGCATAGTCCCTTTTTTGGTCTGTCAGCCATTTTCATAATAATAATTTGATTTGATTACCTATTCATGGGGTATTTGGTTCATTACTTCTTTACCTTTTGTACATGCATGGTCATCTAGCATAGTTTCTTTCCTCCATTAGAGATGCACTGCATCTTCTAAACATGAACATCTTCAAAAATCACCTCCACAACGTCCATGGTGCGATGATGAGCCGCCTCACAACACCATCCGAAAACCTAGAGACATCCGAGACGCGGCGTCGCATGGTGCGACACGATCCAGGCTCTGGAGTTGCACATATGGTTGGTGCAACGTGACTGGATCTCCATCTACACCCTCGTCGACCCGGCATCCACCAAGAACGAGGACACGCCAGAGACGAGGTAACCTTATGAATACGATGAAGGTACTATCACGTACATGGTACACACGGTTCAGTGTTGAGCTCACTTGCAGCTACATGCTCGTGCAACCATGGGTGTCAGGTGTGGGCTGAGGTGCTTGGTGGACACATATAAATACCATGGATTTTCATCTTCATAGGTTAATTCATGAACACTATTTTAAAGGTTCACTTCTTACAGTGACAAAGTAGGTGCTACAGTCCTGAACCCTCTTTTCATGTTTGGCCTTCAAGGACCCGATTTATCTTGACCTTGTGGTTTTGATCTAGTGAACCACAAGCTAACAATAATCTGCTATGTGCCTGCAACAGGTTCTTTAAGAATATGCTTCCTACAACTGTTTATATGATCAACTCTGAAATAGTAACACAACAAACGACAACATACGATAGTTTTGTAGATTTTGATCCACTCCTATAATGCCTTACAAGTCTGAGCTTCATTTTAATCTGATTAGTGTGTCGCAACTCCAAGCCTGCTATTTCCAATCGTACAACTTTTGTAGTTATTTTCGTGTCTTACATAATGCATAGATTTTTCAGAACAAAGACAAGTGAATTTATAATATGATTTTTCTTTACTATTTTGTTTCAGTTGACTTTGTAAATCTAACTTTTTCCAGTATTATAAATCTGTGTCAATCACCAAATTAAACTGATATCTTCTTTGGACAGCTTGCAATTTATAATATTACAATTTTACTTTTCAGAAACCACTTCAACTAGCTTAGGGCTATCTATTAGTCCTCCAATATTTGTTGGAATGAGATAATACATTGTATGCAAGGTAACATGTAACTCTCATAGAAGTTCTTTGTATTTTTTTATAAAGATCGAGCGCCTGAACCCAGGATCGAATATGCCAGGACCAATGAGGGAATTGTGGACCTTCATATTCATTTTTTGTTACCGTCTTGCCTACTTCAATTTTCTACAGATTACATGAACTAGGTTTCTTCAAGTGTCTACAAACTATAGGAAGTAAGTTTCTTAGGCCTCCTTTGGTTTGGAGGAATTTCACAGGAATTTTATAGGATAGGATTCTTGTAGGATTTTTTCATTTAGAGCCCTTTGGTTCATAGGAATGCATTCCTATTCATACATAGGATTGGTTCCTGTCCTCCATATTTCAAAGGAAAATAAAAAAGAACCTAGACTCAATGGAAAAATTACTATGATGCGAACCAAATGACATCTCTTTTCCTAATCCTACTCATAGGATTTGAGATGCATGTCATCTCATTTCCGACAAATTTCCTATTCCTAGGATAATCCTATCCTATGAACCAAAGAAGGCCTTATATTGTATTGGAAGTGTCTACATATTGTGTCATACTATGTCTTACGTATAGGCGTTCGTGGAAGCGGTCATATTATATTTCTTGACAGCCATACAGAGAGCTAGACATGCTACCTTCTCAAATCAAATGTGTTCATTCAAATGTCAAGAAATTCGTTAACAAAATCTGTCCTACAATACTCGATCGTTGTCATCGTCGTTCGTAGCAACCATTCATGCGAAAATCTTTAAGAAATCAAGTACTATATCAATTTGAAAATCAAACCTTCAATGCAATTTATTAGCTAGAAATTTAATTACATGTGCAATTAATTAGGTCCATTTAAATAGGAAATATTTTTGCATCGAATAAATTTGGCAATCAAGTCATTAATGCAATTAATTAATTAGGTAGACAATTATCTATGCCTACATATAATTAGAAGTAAGGATTTTTTCCAATTAGTCACATAATTAATTGATTTGGTTTGCAGTTAATTAGGCATGCAGAGAATTAGATAGGATGTTAATCTTTTTTGTACTTAATTAATTAAGCAAGCGGTTAATTGTGTCGAATCATTTTGAAAGTGTTTGTGGGCAAGGACGATCAACAAGCTCTCAGCGACATGTCCCAGCACCGCTTGCTAACATGGACAATGGCCACCATGCACTCGCGACTTAGGCGACATAGCGTTCACCAAGATTGATGATGACTATGCTTTGCAGGATGTACACACGCTGACGATTGACGAAATGTTCACCCATGAGGACAACAAGACACAACATTCGCCAGGTGGTTCATGCTATAGTAGAAAGAAAGAGTGTTCCAAAAAATGAAACAAAAACAAAAATTGAGTATTCTAGAAAATAAGTAGGAACGAGAACTAAAACTGACTAGGAATGAGAAAGAAGAAGATGAGGCGTCGATGGAGACCACACTAGTGTTGACGCGGTGCTGGTTGGCGCCAATTAAACGGGTTAACGAATAGGATAGGAGTAGAAGATGTAGGGTAGGATGAGTAAGAGAAGAACGATAATTCACTACTGCAGGATGCTGCTATCGCGACACATTAATCAGAGACCCTTCGACAAAACTGTGTGCGATGACCAAATCACAAACGGTATAGTTATAGCTCTGTCGCTAATGACGTAAACTGTGTGCGATGGCGTATCCATCAAATACGATCTAAAAAATAGTTGCGTGTGCGATGTTTGGCAAACAGTTGGCCTAGATAAACTGTTTGAGATTGGATAATATAACACAAACGCTTATAAAAATACAAGTTTGTGCGATGTACGGCATACTGTTCACCCCGATAAACTGTTTGCGCTGATCAAGCAGAACACAAACGATTGTCCAGATGATCACGTGTGCGATAGACGACATACATGTCACTCGGATAAACTGTTTGTGATGAGGTAAAATAACATAAACGGTTACATAGATCAAGATGTGTGTGATAGACGGCATACATGCCAGTGGGATGAACTGTGTGCGATAAGCAAAAATAACACAAATGGTTTCTCAGATCAAGATGTGTGTGATGTACGCAGGCCACTCGGATGTGTTGTGGGCAAACGGTTCCGGATAAAGAACTATCAGGGACTGATGAAATCATCACCGACGGTTTTGGTTGTTTATTCCGTATGCGATGTGATTTGCTCAATCTGCCCACAAACATCAATGCTCTATTTAGAAGAACATGATTGCATAACCAAATTAAGCATCCAATACAGACATAACATTGGCGCACACCTTAATAAACTATTACATGCATAATAAACTTATCCCTCTTAAACAACGAATATTTCTGCATAGGGGGAGTATGAGAATTGAGAAACGATCATCAAATCATCTACTTCTTGTGACGCTTGCCGCCAGCGCTCTTCTTGTGGCTCGATCCCTCGTTGACTTCAGGTAGGAGGCACTTCCTCATGTCAACGATCCGCCTGAACATCTCGTAGCATGTGTATGCTTGCTTGGCCGCGGTCTGGAGGTGATATTCATCCAGTTTCTTCACCCATCCCCTGTGCCAGATAGGCTTGTTCTTGTTGCACTCAGCCTTCATGTCAGCGTAGTAGGGGTCGATGATGGCCTCGGCCAGGTCAACATGGGAGTCCATGTGCTTCTTGCTGCCCCAGACCCTGTAGTGGCCGTGGATGTCGACAAGCTTCTGGCAGACTAAGCCCGAAGTCTTGAGCACCTTTGGATCATTGGTGGTGTCCACCATAGCGAACCTGTAGTTGGGGTTGTTGACAAACCTGGTGAAATGCTCGCAAGGCACTGTGGCCAGGCAGTAGTGGTAGAGGAGGACGTGATGGCCGACGCACAACTGAGCGACGACAACCTTCTGATCATGCCCGACACGACCGCCGGTGTAAGCGAGGTCGAAGCCGACCACTTTGTACTTGTCATCTGCATCAAGCAGCCGCTCCATGGTGTCGATGGAGTCCTCCACCATGCCCCGATCGTTGGTGTACACCACCGTGAGGTCCGTCTTCCTCATGTGGGTCTCCACATGATGCACCCCGAACTCCATTGGAGCGCCGCTGGACATCCTCTCTGTATGCGTCGTCCATGGTGCGCTTATTGTGTTGTGGGGCGCGATCGAAAGCGTGAAGAGACTATGGTTAATGGCCATGGGTATAAATGGGGGCCGGACGTCCTGGAAAACCGGCACGTCCGAATGGCAGTTTTTGCAGCGCGTGATTCAGTCGTGGAGCACGTAACTGCATGGGGCGACGCGCGTGGCGCAACCGCATGCATATGGAGCCCCGAATGGGATCGTGGGCCGGCCCCAACCGCTGGCAGAGCGCGCGCGGAGGGGCGCGAGAGCAGAGCACGCGCAGGGGCGCGAGAGCAGAGCACGCGCAGGGACGCGAGAGCAGAGCACGCGGTGGGGCGCGAGGTCGAACCAGACCACTATGTACTTGTCCTCGTCAAGTAGCAGGTCCATGATGTTAGAGTTCTCCATCCAGATCGGATGTTTGGTGTACACCACGAACGGACAGGGCGTGTCGCTACGGCATGCATGGTCCAAACACGACACATCAATCGAGACCCTTCGACGAAACTGTGTGCGATGCATGAATCGCAAATGGTATAGTTCAAGCTCCGTCGCTAATGGCACGAACTGTGTGCGAAGGTGGATCCATGAAATACGATTCAGAAAGTAGTTGCGTGTGCGATCTATGGTAGACAGTTTGTTCTTATGAACCATTTGTTCTTATAGCAGAAACGGTTACCAAAACTACATACGTGTGCGAAGTATGGCATACCGTTCACTCGGATAAACTGTGTGCGCTGATACATCAGAACACAAACGATTCAACATAACAAGATGTGTGCGATATACAGCAAACATGTGAGTAATGAGAATCGTGTGCGAACACCAGATATAACACAGACGATTGGTGCTAATAACTTGTGTGTGTTGTGGGGAAACGTTTGCTGGTATACAACTGTCAGCGATTTATGAAATCATCACCGACGGGTTTCGTAGTTTAGTCTGTGTGTACTGTGATTTGCTCGGTCTACACAACAACAATGCTGCGCCTACAGAACAACAACATATGTACTTATAAGAACATGATTGCATAAACAAAAAAGAACACAATGCAATTTCAAATGTTGTATCACAAATACCAACAATATTACAAGGTTCAAATTCCAGCATAACGAGGCCCAAATTCAAAGATTACAAGTTACAAACTGACGTTCGAAATCAAATCCAATCTTCAGGATCCATGGGATGAAATATTTCTGCGAAGGGATCATCCACCGAGAAGTCATATATCGGCTCGATAGAATCGCTTTCGAATAATCTGTCATATGAACTTCCAAAGTGAAAATCAGCTTTTGTAGAGCCTTTTCCATTCCGCTGTAGACGCCTCCGCTGGTCAGTAAACCATCCATTGTGGCGCACTAAATATTGTGCAAACCTCATTACCTTGAGCACCCTTGCTTTCTGAACAAAGAAACTGGCAAATTGAATCTCTGGATTGGTGCCTCGGTACTCGTTCAAAGTAATTTCCGTGAGATGGAATTCAAGGCATTCGATGGGATTGTTATATTGCGCCACCTTTTCCACACCAACTCCTGCTTGTATCTGCAAAGAAAGACAACATATCAGTGCTTAGATGCAGTAATTAACACTACGGGCTTCTTTGATTTGCATGATTTATAAAATACACTAATAGATTGGCCTGCCATCTTCGATCGTTCATGATTAACATCTCAAAAAAATGTATTGTACACATTTCATTGTAATCATGGGTAAAAGTACCAACAAATTGAACTCTGTTGTGGTTAAAATTAACAGGAAAGGAACATCACCTCGACGTATAGCTTCTCCGTGCACGGAAAGCATATAAGGAACTTAACAACTTCATCCAGATTGGGGCCGATAGATTGTAGTGCCAAGATCTTCACTGTTCGCAGAGACAATGCGAGGCTTGTGGGAATCATTTTCTGGATGACAGCCGAACATAGATCAACAAAAACTAGATAAAATGTGATGTACAATAATAAGAATGAGAAGAAGATTGTTGTACCTGAACGGGTATGGATCCAGCTGTAACAAGTTCAGAGAATTCAGCACACGAATATCCCAACACTGTCAATTTCGGTGCACCAATGACCCTGATTCTTGTTCGACCTTCTTTATCAAGTACAAACAATCTCTCTAGGAAAGGCGCATTCTCAATGACCATATCATAACTCCCCAACTGACAGCGTGTTGCGGCACCAGCCATGCACATAAATCGTACAGAGATGCGTCGTAGTGATGTGGAGGCTACTGAACCCAAACATCATCTTAAGACGAAGGTACTCGAGCTTTGTACAACCGCTGAGCAGGCGCTCCAAATCCAACTTCGAGATGCTGACGCTGATGAGCTTGAGGTGCTTCAGTTTAGGGAGATGAAGAGCGTGCGTGGCATTAATCTTGGGGAAAAGGCACCACATGAACGTACCGCAGCGCAGCGTGGGCGCGAGGCGGAGGACGGACGGAGGCAGCGAGCGCCCATGTCCAGCATCAAAGTTGAGCTCCTCAAGCTGATCTAGGGCGGGGGATAAGAACCAGTCGTGAAACTTGGGTTCGGCCTTGCAGTTTGAACGGAAAGTGCCGATGGCAAGGCGTCTGATGGGCGCAGTGTGCGTGGCGAGGATGTGGGACAATGCGTCCAAGCGTTTGCAATCCCCGCTGCAGAGCTCGTCGTCGTCGAGGAGGTCAATGGGGGTGGAGTGCCATAGGGGGAACCACCGCCTGGAGAGGATGGTGGTATGCACGGCAGATTTGATGGGGAGGAGGGACATGATGGTTACCAACATCTCGTCGAGGATGCTGCTGATGAAGTCCACGCTCGCCGGACGCTCGTGTGGTTCAACCTCCACCCGCCCCCGCTTGTTGGCCGCCTCGTCGTCCATCGAAAAAGGAGGTGATCCGCGGCGGCGGCCCAAATAGATAAGACCGGAGGAGAAGGTGTAGCACCAGTGGAGAACTTGGGAGAGAATAGGGCTATGGGTGGAAGTCCGAGGTCTAATGGCTTGATTCCCGGTGAGCCAGCTGCACCTACGCGGTGGACTGCTCGCACGCATCCCTCTGAGCCTGCACGGCGGACTGCTCGCACGCGTCCCGTCTAATCAAACCTGCACGCACAGCACAGGCAGGGCCCACCTCTCATAGAGGCAGGGCCACGCGTCTGCTCGATGAGCCCGTTCCCAAACGGTTTCTAAAAACCATAAAGCGTTCCGTGCTTAGGAACTAAAACCATAAATAAATATGGAACTTGTTTCCTTTCACATTCCAAATTACCACGCACTAAATTTTTCTCGCAAATCAGTTCACACCTACAAACCTAAAAGTGTTCTCACTTAGCATCTGTTTACTGTAGTAGGCTATAAAAACACAAACTCGTACTCGAAAATTACCGCTCATTCTTCACCCCCGACACCAAAAAGACATGCCTTTCTTTGTTAGTCCTTCGTTCCGTCTGCCATGGCCAGTAGGGGGGGTTTTCTGGGTCGAGATATAACCAGGGAAGAAAGACCAAAGCCGCAGAAGCAACCGAGAGGTCCTGCCGCCGCGCCGCGGAAGCGCCAGAGAGCTCCAGCCACACCGCTTTGGCCGCAACAAAGATGTCCGGTGGCGCCGCGGACGCCTGGGAGGATCTTTCGCGGAGAGGCGACGGCTCTCACAGTCACAAGCGCATTCGCCTTGGAGGCGAACTGGATGATTTGGCAGTCTTTGATTTCTTAGCCAGCGACGACATGCGCGCTGAGCTCGATAAGAAGGACGCCATGATCGATGACCCGGTGAAGGTGCTGGAGAAGAGCGACGCCTCGGTTGACAGGGCGACCGACCTCGTGGAGAAACTTATGGAGGAGAACGACGCCTGGAAGAAACTGCTCGACAAGAAAAGTGCCTCAGAGGGGAGGCTGAAAGAACTCGCCGAGGAACTTTTGGAAGACTTGGCGAAGCTCCACATCGAGCGGGAGGGGCTGCTGAAGGAATCCGTGGAGCGTGTGAAGGAACTTCATGCGTACGCGACACAGGCCATCGATGCTCTCGAGCAAAGAGCCTGCGCCATGGCCGCAATGCGGAAGATGTCGGATGAGAGGCGACAGGAGATGGAGGTCGTGGAGGCGATGAAGAAGGAGATTGAGGAACTCCGCGCCCAGCAATCCATGAAGAATTAGATAGATTGTTTTCTTTGTCTTCCTTCTTCAACCTCTTCCTTCTTCTTTTGCCCCTGTGTCTTTGGGGAGTTGCCACATGTGGCATTTTTTATTATCATGCATATGTAAGAAAATTATTATCTTTGCCGGTGCTAATTTGTTGTTATATTATTTCGTTCATTTGTACATGTATACGAGTCGAAAACAAACGAAATGTCAAAGTTCTCGGCTAGGCACGAACAAAACAGTGATCACAAGCAAACTAGTCCCTCCGTCCAGGCGCATTAACCACATGATAAACAGCGGGTAGGACGCCCTTAATTCAGAAGTTGGGAGCGAGGCGAGCGGGGGGGTTGGAGGTCAAAGTATCGCTTCCCGATGAGCGGGCGCAGTAGACTCTCATGCGTCCCGTCGTGCATGCACGGCGGACAGCTCTCACGCATCCTGTCAAGCCTGTGTGACGGACAGCTCGCACGCGTCCCGTCGAGCCTGTGCGACGGAAAGCTCACATGCGTCCTGTCATCAACCTGCAGCTATACACGCACGGTTCTCCCATATCAAGTACTCCCTCCGTTTCTTTTTAGTTAGCATATAAAATTTGGTCAAATTCAAAATTTGTAAAGTTTGTCTAGCTTTATAGAAAAATAAATAAATATTTATAATTTAAAATCAACATTATTAGATGCATCGTCAAATTAACTTTCATACTATATAACCTTAGCATTGTAGACGTTGATGTGTTTTTTGTATAAATTTAGTCAAACTATGTTTAGCTTGACTTTGATCAAATCCTATATGCGAAGTAAAAGGAAACGGAGGGAGTAAAAAAATGAACGCGTGGTACCAAATGGTTATCATACAAGTTTTGTATGTACAAGAATTCAATAAACCAATATTATCAATGATTGCGGCCGATCTATCATGCCTAAATGTTTCTAATTCATTCACATTCGTATGAAAAGGGCCCTAGAAAACTCAATTGATGTATATAAAGGGCCGAATTGGTGCACTAGAGGACACGTTGAATGTAGTTTCGTCACAAAAGGTGTCATGTTCCCTATCGAAACCACGAAGTCAGAGCATGTGCCACTAGTTCAAAATTTGAACTACACATATTAAGTCCCAAGAAAACTCAACTAATGTATAAAAGGGGCCAATTTGGTGGACTAACGACTCATTGAATGTAGTTTCACCAACAAAGGTGACATGTTCCGTGGATGTGCCGTGGCATGACACTGTGTAAGTTTCGTGAATTCATGGCGAGCTTTGGGTTCTCTCGGACTTTGAAACCAAGATTATCAATGTTTGCGGTCTAGTCACGACACCGAGATGTTTGTAATTCAGTGACCATCAGTGCATGAGATGTAAACATGGACCCAATGACACAAAATGGTTTTTAATAATCCATTTTGGTGCGCTGGAGCTTGTGCTTGTAATTCAAACTTGAGTTCTTCACATTAAGTGCACGCCTAGAAAACTCAAATGTCGTTTCGACCACAAAGGTGACATGTTCCATATCGAAACCACCATGCTTGTCGTGGGAAGCTCCAATTTGCAAGAGGTTTGTCCCAAAACTTATATACCATGTCCTATAAGTGTCGGGTCGACACACCAGTTTCAATAATTTCACATTTTAGCATTGCAGTTGTATTAGCCTATGTTGCATGTAGATAAAATATCAACGCAAGAAGAGACATCGAATGCCGTTCCCTCCACAGAGGTGACATATTGTTCCGTATCGAAACCACGATGGTTCTTGAGAGAAGTTTTGGTGTGGAAGAGACTTCTCCCACATTGGACAAAAAATTATCATGTTGTATAAGTGTCGTGTCATGACACCGGGGCGTGTTTCAAGAATTTCAGACGAGTTGTGGATTTATGATGATTTAATAGCCAAGTTTCTCAATGTTTGTGGCCTCGTCATGACTTCGAGATGTTTGAAATCCATTCACGTTAATTGCATGGGACCTAAACAAGGAACCCAAGGACACAAATACCTTTTTTCATCCCATTTTGGTGAAATGAAGCATGTTCTTTTAGTTCAAATTTGAATTATGCACATTAAATGTCTACAAACTTGATTAGTGTAGTATGCAAAAAGGTAACGAACCATGAATAATTTAAAGCAGTTCTATACGCCCGTCTGAAGCTCGTGCGTGTGTAAGCACGGTGTGTGCGTGTCGTGCTAGCTCGAGCTTCCTTCTTTGAGAAGTTATCCAATTTGTATTAAAATGATGTTCTATCCAAACATGCTTCTCCCGCCACTCCCCCAATCGGTCTCCCGCCACTCCCCTAATCGGTCTCCCGCCACTCCCCCAATCGGTTTCCCGCCGAAGCGCCAGCCCCGTCATCAACCTCCTGGACGAGCAGGACGAGAAGGAGCAGGCAAAAGCGGCATCACGCCATCGAGCATGAGCAAGACGTCATCATCAGCCCCCATGCCACCATCGCACACAGTTTCCAGTACTACCAGAAACGTCTGTGATGCGTGTCTGGTCCCACCAGGTGCCCATTGGGGCACGCCTTGTATACGATAGGAGGCAACCGTTACCAGCAAGACGCGGCTTTCCAGCCCATTACCCGTTCGATGGAACTCGGAAGTTAAGCATGCTTTTGGTGGAGTAGTCAAGGATGGGTGACCGATTGGGAAGTTGCTAGATTTCAAGGTTCATTTAGGCGGTGTGATATGATCACTATAGGCATAAATAAAATGCCTATAGTTATATGTCATTCCGGCTAAATAAATCTTGAGATCCTTGTTTTGAAAATATCCATGATTTTATTTTGCTTCTTTTGTTGTTTTGAAAATGTCAAGGATCGAGTGTGTGTGTGTGATATGTCATTCCGGGTAAATAAATCTTGAGATCCTTGTTTTGAAAATATCCACGGTTTTCTTTTGCTCTTTTGAAAATGTCAAGGATCGAGTGTGTGAGAGAGTGTGTGTGTAGACCAATGCCTGTGTGTGGACCATGTGCCTACATTGTGCGGTTTCTGATGACTGCTTCTTTTGCTGTTTTGAAAATGTCAAGGATCGAGTGTGTGTGTGTGTGTGATATGTCATTCCGGGTAAATAAATCTTGAGATCCTTGTTTTGAAAATATCCACGGTTTTCTTTTGCTGTTTTGAAAATGTCAAGGATCGAGTGTGTGTGAGTGTTTGTGTGTGTATACCAATGCCTGTGTGTGGACCATGTGCCTACATTGTGCGGTTTCTGATGACAAACCTATCGGTGGGCCCTTAGGGTCTGCCATGCCTTTTACTGACAACGCTGGAAGGCCAAGGGTGTGTGTATGTGTGTGCGCGTGTGCGTGTGCGTGTGCGTGTGTGTGTGTGCGCGCGTGTGCGTGCGTGTGTGTGTGTGTGTGTGTGTGTGTGTGAACCCATATGCTTGTGTGTGGACCATGTGTCTACATTGTGCGGTTTCTGACGACAAACCTATCAGTGGTTCCTTAGGGTGTGTCATGCCTTTTATTGACAATGTTGGAAGGCAAAGGATGGGTGACGGTGTGTGTGTGTGTGGGGGGGGGGCGTGTGCGTGTGTGCGTGTGTGAACCCATGCTTGTGTGTGGGCCATGTGCCTACATTGTGCGGTTTCCGACGACAAACCTATCGGTGTGCCCTTAGGGTTTGTCATGCCTTTTAGTGACAAACGCTGGAACACCAAGGATGGGTCACGGTGTGTGCGTGTGCATGTGTGTGTCTCTCTCTCTCCCTCTCTCTCTCCCTGTGTGTGTGCGCGCGCACGCGCGCGCGCGTGCGTGTGTGTTGTGTGTGTGTGTGAACCCATATGCTTGTGTGTGGACCATGTGTCTACATTGTGCGGTTTCCGACGACAAACCTATCAGTGGGCCCTTAGGGTGTGTCATGCCTTTTATTGACAATGCTGGAAGGCAAAGGATGGGTGACGGTGTGTGTGTGTGCGGGGGGGGGGGGGTGCGCTCGTGTGCGTGTGTGTGCGTGTGTGAACCCATGCTTGTGTGTGGGCCATGTGCCTACATTGTGCGGTTTCCGACGACAAACCTATCGGCGGGCCCTTATGGTTTGTCATGCCTTTTAGTGACAAACGCTGGAAGGCCAAGGATGGGTCACGGTGTGTGCGTGTGCATGTGTGCGTCTCTCTCTCTCTCTCTCTCCCTCTGTCTCTCCCTCTCTCTCTCCCTCTCTCTCTCCCTGTGTGTGTGTGTGTGTGTGTGGACCATGCATGCGTCCATTGTGTGGGGAGGGTAATGATATATATATATATATATATATAACGATCTTGGTATATAATATATATAACCAATCTTAAGGGGGGTATATATATATGTCCAGTTATCTCAGCTAGGTGCATGCCACATCATTGATAGTGTACCATTGTGTATTAATTGTTGAAACACCGGACCACACCATTTTCGCATATGCATTTGGCCATATGCAAGGGGGTGATGTTCTTCTAGCCCCGCTCAACTGATCTTCGACGACGCGCCAACTTGTGGGACCGCGTGATCTATATATCCCTCTTGTTCGACAACAATATGTGATGGTTTGGCCATATTAATTAAGGTATAAATTCTCTTGGTTGTCTTACGAAAATTCAGACATGGACAACTCGGGACATGGCGACTCCACCCACCCTCCCACCCCACCGGCGACTCCATGGCGATCTGGATTTCTAGCCAGCTTTCCTCCTCACCCTTCCGGCCATCAACTCAGGTGATCTCTCCTGACCTCGGGCATATCTCTCTTAATGGGTTCTGGCACTGGCTCCACTCTGGATCTGGATTTCTCTCATGGCGCGGCTTTTGCGGATGATGTGTTTCGGCAATCTGGTCTCTCAGTGCATCCTATGGATCATCGGCGTTCTTTCATCATGGTGGTCTCCTTTAGTAGACATGCTTTTCGTTTGACTGATGATTCTGTTGCTGCCGCGCTGGAGTCGGCGATCGGTGGCTCAGCCATTGATCTCATGGTTGAATGTATTAAGGACAAGGTTTTCTCCTTTAGGGTTTCATGCAAGCAGGTTGGGTTTCATGTCCTTGATCTGCGTTCTTACAAATGTTCTAGTTTTAAGTGTTTTTTCACCTTTGGGGCAATGGCGGCCCAAATCGGTGGCGTGAGTTCAGATTGTGGAAGAAGCAGTGTGACACTGAGTGGATTCTGGTTAGTCCCTCCAAGGGACGTCTGCTCTAGGTCTGATGGCAATGCATTCCAGACCCCTAAAATCTGCCATTAAATCTGGCTCTTCGGCTCGTAAGAAGCTATATTTTGCAACCCTACAACAACATGATGTCTGCAAAGGGTATCGGTGTCCCGCCTCGCAAGATGAGATCACTGCTCTCCAATATGCTGGGTATAATTTGCCACCGCATGAGCGAGTTGTCATCCATCCTTCGCCGCCGGCAGACCTCCAGTGGACTGTTGCCTCGCCGCACATCACTTTCGGGACGGTTCCTCAATCTTTGCCGGTTCACTTAGTTAGTTCCGGTTTGGAGGGTGCAACGAGCGGGAATCCAGGACTTTCAAATATTCAGAATTCGGTTTCTCCCCTGATTGCGGCGGCCCATTCTAATGGGCCAGCCTCAGATCAATCTTCTTCTTTTGGGCCTGGAGAGCTGAGTACTGACCATGGGCCTCTAATTCCATCCTCCCAGGAAGCCCGTGACGATTTTGAGAATATGGCCAATGATATGGTTACCAGGGTTTTGACTTGTACTGTTTGCACCCGTCACGGTCATCTAGCTGCTAATTGTCCATCTCTGGAGACTTGCTCGTCTTGCTGCCGGGTGGGCCACACCAAATTTGGGTGTGCCTCTTTTGCCTTGGAAAATAACCTCGTTTGGAAAAGGAAGAGTCCCACCTCTGTTTCGGATTTCTCGGGAACTTCCTCTTGCATCGATGAAAACGCGCAAGTTGCAGTGCCGCCCTGCCTCGTCCCATCGCATTCAATCTCCCAAGACCTCCACCTCCATTGGAGCCACCTCCACTGATACCTCCACCGCCAGCATCTCCACCTCCGATGGCCAACTTTGAGCTTGACCCGGAGCGTTATGTTCCTGCTGGTCACCAAATAGTCGACGACGGCCCACATCGTCTTCCTCGGACCTTTGTCACTCCGGCGACACCCATTGTTCGTCGCCATGAGCAATATCTGGTGGCAGAAGTCATGCCCGCGCCGCCAGTCAATCAGATTGGACAGGTACGGCAACAAGTTGTGGAGTTGCTTAACAATCGGGGTTTTCATGTTCGCTCGGCGCAACCATGGATTGCGGGAGTGGGTCTTTTTGAGCTGAGGGATGCTGGGGAGCGCTTTGCTGCGGTTCAGATGGTTCCGCAAGACCTAGGGAACGATTCTTTTGTCCGTTTTATGAAGCATAATGAAGGAGAGGGTTTTCGTGCCGCTGCTGGTTTTCGTCAAGGATGTATCATGTTCCTTGGGGTTCCTCTTGATCTAAGAAACACAGAAGATTTGAGGGCTGCGGTCAACACCTTTGGAGAGTTCCATCATTGGGTTAGTGATGACCCCTATCTAGTGTGATCAGTGGTTTTTGCTTCTTTCCCAGAGGATGCTCTAGTTCCCCGAAGTGTGGTTTTCTCTGAATTGCTTCATGGGGTGGGGCGAGGGTCTCTTGGACAGCACCGGTGTATATTCTTGGCGCAAATTTTGCAGAGCAACTGCCTCAGGACGAAGACCCCATGCCCCTTAATGGAAACCCACATCCACTGCTGGGGCAATTAGTACCTGACACCCTGCTATTCGCTCTTCCTCCTTACCCGGCTCTGGGCTGGAATGATGTACCACCGCCACCAATGCCAGATCACCATGAGGGTTCGCAAGACCAGCAGGACGCCAATGGCTGGGGTTGGCATGCCGAGGAGCCAGCTGTTCAACCGGAGGCACCAGTCCAGGACCAAGAATCAATGGTTATTGATCAACCAAGCTCTTCTGGTTCAGTTCAGGTTATTGGAGTTCTGAATCAACAAGTCCCCAATGACGTGCAAGTGGATCAGAACCCTCCTCTGGAGCAGAATCAACTTGCTATTGTTCCATATCAGCAGCCTATCATTCAGCCGGTGCATCTGATGATTGGCATGGTCAGGGTGGTCTATGGGCCGCCACTGCCCCCTGTCATGGCTTGGAGGAGGACCTTTGAGACGCTCATGGATGTTTTCACCCCCCGGTGATTTCTAGGCCCTTACACTATGTACCTGCTGAGCCGCTGGTTCTTTCAAAGTGTTCTTCGTCTATTGCTTTCGATGATGTCAACTGGGTCTCCAAGATGGTCTTTCTGGCTGACAGCAGTTCTGTTCCCGCATTGCCGATCAGGCCCCGTCCTGTAGCTCGAGTTCTTTTCACTGATGCTGACGGCTCAGATGCGAGGCATGTGGCTCCAGTACTTGCTCCTGAGGAGCAGTTTTTCTTTTCTGCGCAGTGTAACAGGAAGAAAACTTCGTGGAAGAAGGCGACTCCTGTTGTGGACACTACAGTTCGCAGGTGCACCCGCAGCTCTGTCAAACGGGATGGCTTTAAGCCAATTTTGTAGGAACTGCCTCTACCGCTGCCAAAGAAGAGGAGGCCAAGATCTAAGCCAATGGAGGAGCCGGAGCACAACTGCAAGGAGAATGACCCATCTGGCGAAGACCAAGTTCCTGAGGAGATACCACCTGCTACGCCTATCAGAGTGATCCTGACTGTTGGTCAGAGCTTGGGTATTGCCCCGGAAAAGCTAACGGTGGAGCTTCTTATGGAAGATCCGTCTGCATCATCCAAGAAGGACAATGATGATTAAGATGAATGCCCATATTTGCCTCTGGGGGGTTTCCCTGATGACCCCCAACGTTGTTAGTTTTAAACCTTTTGGTGTTTCCTGTTGCTTTGGTTATTATGTGCTGATAACTTCAAAACTTCCCCTGTGCCAGTCGCTGTGTGACTGTGCTTTTGCTATGTTTATCTTAAGTTGTTATGGATAGTCGATCTACTAGAAGTTGGCGTGTTCTCTGTTGGAATGTGCGAGGGCTTAACTCGGATGCGCGTCAGAGAGCTGTTCGAAACAAAATTGATGAAAGTTCGGCCTCGGTCGTATGTCTTCAAGAAACAAAAATGCAGAATATTGATCATAGATGCATTCGCAATTTCTGCCCCAAATGCTTTGATTGTTTTGCTTATTGCCCTTCTATGGGGGCCTCGGGTGGTCTAATTGTGCTATGGAATTCCTCTTTTTTCGATGGAGTGTTGCTGGACTCGCAGCGTTTTGGCATGATTATTTCCTTCACATCAAAGCACAATTCAGAGAAGTGGACATTGGTCAATGTGTATGGACCCTGCTAAGGTGAAGCTAGGGACCTCTTTGTTAGTTGGTTATATAACCTGAATATACCAGTTGATGAAAACTGGTTATTGCTTGGGGATTTCAACTTTATCATATCCACTTCAAACAGAAATCTCCCTGGGGCAGATGTTAATGATATTTTCATTTTCAATGAAATCATTGGCCATCTTGGACTCCTTGAGCTACCTCTTAATGGAAGATCATTTACATGGTCCAACATGCAGGATACCCCCCTACTGGAGCAATTGGATTGGTTTTTCACCTCTGCTAATTGGATCTCTTGCTACCCACTGACTCAGGTGTTGCCTTTGGCCAAAACTGCATCAGATCATGTGCCCTGTGTGGTGGACATCAACACCACCATCCCCAAGAGCAACCTCTTCCGTTTTGAGAACTATTGGGTTGAGCTTAATGCGTTCCTTGAGTGTGTGGAGAGTTCTTGGAAGGTCCCCTCCAGGAAAAGCCATATAACTGCAGTCATCATGGATAAGTTCAAGTCTCCGAGACAGGCACTCAAGAAATGGCAAACGGGATTATCAAGGATCAAGATACTCATACATAAATGCAATGAGGTGGTTTTGCTGCTGGATAATCTTGAGGAGTTGAGACCTCTTTTCAGGCCTGAGGCAAACTTCAGGGTGATTGTAAAACTGCACTTAGAACACTTGCTTCACTTACAATTTTTATACTGGAAGAAAAGGGCCACCATCAGAAAAATTAAAGTGGGAGAGGAGAATACTAAATTCTTCTATGCAATGGCCACTGAGAGGTATAGAAGGAATTCCATTTCCTCTCTCAAGTTGGAGGATGGATCTTTCACCACTGATCATGCACAAATTGCTGGGGCTTTTTGGTCAACCTTTAAGGGAAGGATGGGACATTCATAGGGAATCAATCTTGTTTTTGACCTGCCATCTTTGTTGAACAGGGTGGAGGGTTTGGAGGATCTTACTATGCCTTTTACAAAAGAGGAGATGGATAGGACTGTTAAGGAAATGCCCATTGACAAGGCTCCAGGCCCTGATGGTTTTAATGGTTTGTTTTTTAAGAAATGCTGGCATATTATCTGTGAGGATTTCTATACACTTGCAAATGTTTTCCATGATGGATCTGCCCTGCTTGAAAATATGAATTCCTCATATATTACACTGGTTCCAAAAAAGGGCTCACCTGAGCAGGTTGGAGATTTCAGACCAATCTCATTAACTGGGATGGGTTTGAAGTTTCTCTCCAAGATGACTGCCAATAGGTTTCAACTGCAAATCATGAAGTGCATTCATAAAAACCAGTATGGTTTCATTAAATCCAGGACAATCCAATCTTCTTCCTCTGTAGCTTGGACATACCCCCAGGTATTTTAAAGCAACTAGAGATAATTCAGAGACAGTGCCTCTAGAGAAGGAATGGTCAAGACCAAGCTCCTGCCCTTGCTGCCTGGAAACTAGTGTGTAGGCCAAAGAAAAAAGGAGGACTTGGAATCCTCTATCTAGTAGTGCAGAATGATGCCCTATTGCTCAAGCATGCTGATAAATTTTTCAATAAGGCTGATGTGCCTTGGGTTAATCTGATATGTAACACATACTATCATGACAGGGTGCCACAAGGTACAGCCTTGTGTGGTTCTTTCTGGTGGAAAGACATTTGTAAGAAGTTGGAAAGCTACAGGGCAGTTACTTATGTACAGCCAAGCAAGGGGGACACATTCCTTTTTTGGTCCGATTCTTTGTTGCTGGGCAACTCCATGATCCCTTTGGCTAACAGGTTTCAGAGATTGTTCTCTTTTGCTATTGATCCTTTTGCCACAGCTGAGGAGGTTTTCACTGCTTCTGATGCAAATGACACAACTAGTTTGTTTCATCTGCCATTATCTGAAAGAGCTTTTGAAGAGTTACAAGCTGTACAACTCCTACTCCATAACTTACACAGGTACCAGTCAGTAAATGATGTTTGGTTATGGAGGGAAGATGGCAAAGGGTATTCAGCCAGGAAGTTTTACATGCATGTCCACCAACCAATCTCCAGCAACCCTTTACTCAATTGGGTCTGGAAGAGTTGTTGTACCATGAAAATCAAAGTGTTTGCATGGATGTTAATCATGGACAGGCTGAATACACAGGATATGTTGGAGAGAAGACACTGTAATGTTTCTGAGTCTAACATGTGTGTCCTATGCCATGCAAGGGTTAAAGAAGATAGGGATCATCTATTTTTTTTACTTGCATGTTCAACACAAGTGTTTGGAATTATCTCCAAATAGAATGGCAGGCGGACTCCATGTGGGATATTTCAATGAGGGCAAGAAGAGATTTTAATTAGCCTTTCTTCAATGAGGTGGTCTTTACTGCTTGCTGGAACATCTGGACAACTAGGAATGCTAAGGTCTTTAGAAATGAGCGCCCTAGTTTCAACAGATGGAAGTGTAATTTTAAGCATGACATTTCTTTACTAGCTCATAGGATTAAGGCTAGCTTTAGGGATGACCTATTAAAATGGGTGTCCTTTTTACCTCCTTGAGGTTAGTGCTTAGTATCTTCTCCCCCTTACTACTTTAGCTTAGGTCTTGTAAATTGTAATCTGTGTTATGGAATAAAAGAAAAGCTGTGGGGTGTTTTACCCTACAGTAGCCGGTCAAAAAAAAAATTCAGACATGGATAAATGTGTGACAAAGTTTGAACCAGGTCATGTGTTCATAGGACCCCATATATCCTCCGGCACATACTGTAGGGGGCAACACCCTATATTATGTTTGTCATGAAACCCTTTTCTGTCACATTGGACACTTTTAGGCATGCACATATGCAGCATGTGCCACACATTAAAGTTGCGCATTGCGAATTTAAACATGACAACACCATGTTCGTACATATATATACTTCATCCGAACCTAATTACAAGTCTTTTTTAGAGATTTCACTACGAACTACATATATATTTAGGAACAGAGGGAGTATATATTTGGGCCACTAGCGGGCGTGGTTGTGTTTTGACCCTCTCTTGTGTTTTTTTCTTGTTTATCTCAAAGATGCTAGTATTATGTAAAATAGCAAACGAAACAGACGAAACAACCGTATGCGATTGTACCCCGAGCAGACACGAATGTGCTACTCTAACCGTGTGCGATGCCCGTAGACAGCAAAATTGGCCTTGCCTAGTGGTGCCAACCGCAAGCATCAGCCAGTGCAAAGGGGTAATGTGCACAGTACAAACCCAAACCCGATAGCAACCTATAAAAGATCTCGCCGGCGGCGTCTAACAGCTATTTTTTCCGCCGATAGCTCGCCACCACCACCACACACACCAAATGGAACCATTGCTCAAGCATGGGGATGTGCATGGCGCCGTCCTGATAGCGTTGGACGACGACGTGATAGAGGATTCTGACGCGTTGGCCGCCATGGCCGGCAATGGCAAACAGCCAGCTGCCGCGGTCGACGACGACGGGATAGAGGATTCCGACGCGCTGTCCTCCATGTCGGTCAACGGTCAACCGTCATCTGCCGCGGCCGATGACGACGACGATGACCCCGAGTTTCAACGTCGGATGTAGATGGCCATCGCTCTGTCCGTCCAGGAATCGGGCCTCGATGCCTTCCTGCGCGACGAGGACGAGCGCCGTCTCAGTGTCGGTGTGGAACAATCTATCGCATCTGCGGATGCCATCCGCAACGCGGATAGGGATCTGAAGCGGTAGATACGGCGGGAGAGTGTGAAGAGGAAGCGGAACTCAGATGCAGAGGGCAAAAAGAGGCGGGAGCAGGACCAGAAGGTGGCGGAGCATGCCGCCGCATGCCTCTCAGCTGCGTTGGAGGCCAGTGCAGGCCTTGCAACTGCAGCGACAGCCCTGGCAACAGCGGCCATGGCGACCAGGGACGTAGCTCTAGCGAGATCGGCGCCCGTCTGTATCCCGATGGCCCACCTGGACGCCACGACATCTTCGTCGATAGTGGCAGACCTGGCGAGAGGCGCCGCAGTCGCTCAAGCCGAGGTAGTCCCGCCGGTCTCTGCCGTGGAACGAGTGGAGCTCATCGACTTGACAAGCTCCTCTAAATACTCGTTCTGAGGCGAGGAAGGTCCTGACAATGGTGGAGGCACGGCGTTTGTATGCATCCATGGCGTAGTGAATATTTTGTGCAGTTCATCTTCATGTAATTTGACGAACTGTTTGTAAATTACTGAGCGTATGAACTAATGTCAACTAATCCGCTGCAAAATAAGGCATTTTGTGTTGAAAATTTGCCAAATGTTTGTGTCATCTGTTTGTGGGCATGTGGAAATTTAGGATGAATTTGACGTCTGCGACTGAAATTGAGGATGAACCGTGTGTGATGAACCCGCCTTGAGAAATCTCAGAAAGAGCTACCCACCTCGAGCGATGCAAAAATTCGTGGTTTCGCGGCATGGCATTTCGTTACAGCGAAGAGCGTGCACGCTTTATTATGTTTGGACCGTGTGCTATCTTGGTTGCTCCCGCCCAGTTCGTTTGCCAAAATTTAATTGGAAGCGGTATTTCAACTGCATGCCGCCTTTCCTCGTCCACCGCACCGATGCTATAGTAAAATTTCAGCTGCCGAGGCATTTGAACCGTCGCCATCCCTCGTCCACCACCATCTCCACCCACACCATTACTACTAAAATTTTCAGCAGCAGCGGCACATCCACAAACACCCCCCCGTCCGCACAGCACCCCCTCCCCCTTCCTTCCCCGCTTGAACCCTAGCTCGCCGCCGCCTCCCACCACCAACCTCAGCCGGTCTGCCCGTGCCTCATAGCTAAACAAGTTCAGGGTCCCCATCGATCCACATACACCATCGCCGCCCTTAGTTTTTAGATGAGGCCGGTGGTGTCCCTTTCCCCCAGATCCCCATCCCGTACTCCAGAGAGTCACAGTCTAATCAGCCCGACCACATCTCCCGTGGACCTCGAGGAGTGTACGAGCAAAAAGAGGTCTATCATGGCCTCTCTGCCGTACGCTGGCGAGGTGGGCACCGTTCGCGCCGACCCTTCGATCCCGGACAAACACCTCACCGCGGGAGCTGGTGAGGACACCGCGGGAGCTTCAAGTCTGCGGGAACACGTGTTCCTGTATCTTAGGAGAGCCGGCTACGACATCAAGCTCTTCAACATCACCGGCTTCACCCGGGCCATGTCACAAGTTAAGTGGTCCACCGGCAACGCCTCTGGTTCAACTGCCGTAGATCACTCCAAAGGCCCCGCCGCTGATCTCCTCCGCCTCGCGGTCATGGATTTGTGATCCTTCTACGCCATCGAGCTCCTTTTGTCCTTTCTGAAGGAAACGTTCTACGGCGGTGTCTTGGGATCCTTAGCTCCAAAGTAAGATCTCATCCACCAAGATATTGGCACACACTACGGCTGTTGCAAGGGGAAACGTGCCATCTGCGACATCAGGGAGCGCACCCTGGGCACCTCATATCCCAAGTGGAAGGAGCCCATCCATGACAAGTGAGGCAACATCCTGTGAGCAAATCATACCTTTTATAGCTAGCCGTCTCATACCCATTGTTGTAGTAGCTTTTGCCATGCGATAATCATGCAGTGTTTAATTGAGCATTTGTCCAGTTGTCAAGCAAATGCCTTGCTTTTCTGTATCTGGTTGTTAGGTTGGTTGCATTGAGTATTTGTCCAGTTTTCAATGGCTATAGTTGGTTGTTACAGTGAGCATGAATGCCTTGTTTCTTTCAGTTATTCACAATGTGATGTTCATTATGTGCAAGTATGAACTGTGTAGTTCAATTTCATCAATACCACCTGTTATGCCTGGTGTTGTTAACCTGTGCCCTTAACTCCCGCTTTAAACATTTATGCCTTGTTTCTCTGAATTTGGTTGCCAGGTTGGTTGCAGTGAGCATTTGTCTAGTTTTCAAGCAGATGCCTTGCTTTTCTGTATCTGGTTGTTAGGTTGATTGCAGTGAGCATTTGTCTAGTTTTCAAGCAGACGCCTTGCTTTTTGTTATCTGGTTGTTAGGTTGGTTCCATTGAGCATTTATCCAGTATCAAATGGCTATATTTGGTTGTTATAGTGATCATATATGCCTTGTTTATTTCAAGCAGATACCTCATATACTTGGTTGATGTTAAGCCTGATGTACTTATCATGACTTTACATGTACTTGCACAAGACAACAATGGGAGTGGCCAATGTTTTCCACCGAGGTTCTTTTCATCCCTTCGCTTATACTCCATCCGTTCCATCATGTAGTCCATATAGATTTTTGTGATGTATCTACATATATCATCTAAAATGTATACAATATAAAATTTTGTGATGTATCTAATGAAATGGAATTGCAATTCTAGATGTAAATGTTTTTCTATACAAACTTGGTCAAAGTAAGTAAATGTTGACTTCTCAAAATGTTTATATGCAACACATTGTGGAACTGATGGAGTAATATATTACACCATTGTGCAACTGCATTTTAGCTTCTAATATTGGCTTCTTGCTTGTAGGTACATATGTCTTAGGTAAAGATCCATTCCTGGACCCTTTTTGCGTGTGGGGAAATGAAATATTCATGAACCAGCATCAAGTGAGGAAACTGAAAATGATTGTTAGGGAAAAGAGACGAACAATGCCAATTAGACTATTTGTTTATGCTCTATCCAACACAACAGTGAGCTGTAGGATGGTAACTACGAACTCTGCAGGCTTCTATTAGTACTGCCCATAATGAGTTGTCACACAACAATGTCTGAATCTTTTTATTTTGCAGTGGTTCCGAAAGCAGTTTACTCAAGATTACCTCGCAAAGTACATGATTGCTGGACATGCAATGAAGGTTAAAATAAATCATCGAGACTACAATGAGCATCGAGAAGTCGTAATGAAGACAGTGAAGGATGGGCGGGCGGCCATCACTAGGGGCTGGCCTAGAGTCGTTCGTGCGTTAGGCATGGAGAAGGGCACAATATGGGCATTCCGCTTCACCTTCTCCAGCATACAAAATGTCTTTTGGCTCTCTCTTTACCGTCTTTTGTACAACCGTGCTTCCATCATTCTTTATTTGTCCCTTCTGTAGTTTTCCTTTTTTTGGAGAATTGATGCTTATGTAGTTCTTGAGTATATGTACATGTGAATCGAATTATGCATTCGTTCTTAAACCTAAACATGATTCGATATGAAATACAAGAATTCCTACTTTCAAATTTAAATTATGTGAATTATGAACAAAGGTATTTAATTAGGGGCAAATCCTGCTCTGCAGGCCATTACAATGCACACAATTTGAGAAAGCAAAACGTCTGCGATCAACTCCAACATTACACACGTTTCTCCATTCGAGGCGTGTGTGATGAATCTCGTCTTCGCGCACGGTCAGACGAGAAAGAACATGTGAGATTAACAACACCAGCGTTAGTGCTAGTCTCCTTATCACACACGATTTCGTATTTTGAACTGTGTACCATCATAAACGTTGGTCCAAGAAGACAGCGTGCGATAGGCCTTCATCCGACACAGTTATTCTGGATGACACGTTTGGGAACTATGGATCACACGTTTGGGACGTTTTATAAATCACAAACGTTTAACAGAAACCCCGCGTGTGGGATATATTCAACCTTCGCATACGGTTTTACAATGATAAACGTATGCACTCTTACATCATATCACAGACGGTCATGGTGGAACTAACTGTGTGAGATTGTCTCCTTACCGTACACGCTTTATAATCGTGAACTGTTTGCGATTTGGTGCACATCATAAATGGCGCTTCACAGAATAGCGCGTGCGATGTTAGTGTGATCTCACACGAGTTGCAAGGATGAACCGTATGGGAAATACACACATCTCAAACGATTATCCAACAACCCTCGTTTGTGATAGGTGCGGACATCCCATACGCTTAGTTTTGCCAAACGTTTGCGTTCGTTGGCCACCATCGCCGATGGGTTTGCTGTGTCATGTGGGATGGACCCCCCTATCGCCCACACATGCAAGGCGACGGTTTGGAACTACGTCGCGGAAAGGGGTTAAAAACCGTTTGTATAGCACGTCGTTGCACTAGTGATTATCCCTTCTAGCAATGAATGGTATGTGGGATGGATGTGAACCTTATTAGTGACTATGCGAATACGTTCACGTTGCCACTCACTTCCAACGTCGGTATGCGTTTGCAAAGTTAAATGGACCTTTGAGAATGATCTCTATAGTTATTTGTTGTTGTCAATATTATGTGTTAGTTTAACCCACTCTATTATATTGTTAAAATGAATTTTTTTATCGTTGTTGCAATGCACGACGAAGATGAGGTGGACGTCCTTTGATTTTAAAGGAGGTGCCTCGAGCGAGAAATGTATCGCTACGGCGAAAAACCGAGCAGGAAGGGGAGGTTCTGACAAAAAGAGAGAAGGTGCATCGTGGGATGGTGGTTTTGTGTTGAACCCTGATGTTAGAGATAACATGCCGCATAGCTTGTAGCAACGTACGGGCGTTCTTCTAGTTCATTTATAGGGACTGGATCATAAGGTATTATTTCCATGCGTGACAAGTGGCTTGCCACTGGATTGTCTTCTCCTTTGCGGTCTACTATCGACAAATCAAATTCTTGAAGTAGTAATATCCATCGAAAAAACCCAGGGCTTAGCATCCTTCTTTGCAAGAAGGTAACTCAAGGCATGATGATTCATATGCTATCACTTTTGAATTAATGATTTAAGGCCGGGATTTATCACAGGCAAAAACAATAGCAAGCAATTCTTTCTCGGTGGTTGCCAAATGTATTTGATCCTCATCCAAGCTCCTGCTAGCATAAAAGACCACATTGAGTTTTTTATCATCTCGTTGTCGTAAGATGACCCCGAGTGCATAATTGCTAGCATCATACATAATCTCAAAGGGTTCATCTCACTTTTGAGTTTGAATGATAGGAGTTGTGATTAAAGCATCCCTCAACTTCTCATAGGCCTGTACACAAATTTTGTCAGAAGATAGGGCACATCCTTGTGCAAAAGGCCAGTCAAGGGCTTTGATATTTTGGAGAAATCTTTGATAAATCTTCTATAGAAATTAGCGTGTCCCATAAAAGTTTGCATGCCTTTTACATCCTGAGGGTAAGGTAAATTCTCTATTACCTCAATTATCTTGATCTATCTTGATGCTCTTTCCCGAGACTCTGTGCCCCAACACTACCCCTTCTGTGACCATGAAGTGATTCTTTTCCCAATTCAGCATGAAACCCGTTTCTTCACATCTCTACAAAACTTTTGTAAGACTATAGAGACAATTATCGAAGGATGTACCTTGGACAGAAAAGTTGTCCATAAACACCTCGACAATCTTTTCAACAAAGTCAGGGAAAAATTTACAAATGCATGCATTTTTTAAATAAGGGTGGTCCATTACATAGACAAAATAGCATCCTACGATATGCGTATGTACCATACGGGCAGGTTAAGGTGGTCTTTTCTTGGTCCTCAGGCCGGATAGGTATTTGCGAGAATACAGAATATCCATCAAGATAGCAAAAATAAGAGTTGTTGGCCAATCTCTCCAATATCTCATTTATGAACGGGAACCGGTAGTGATCCTTCTTAGTCCACTTATTTAGTTTCCTGAAATCAACACACATTCCATATCCAATAATAGTCCTAGTAGGGACTATGTCATGATTTTCATTAGTTACTAAGGAAACTCCTCCTTTGTTAGGAATGCAATGAAACGAACTTACCCATTTACTATTAGATATAGGGTAAATTACCCATGCATCAAGGAGACTTATTATATCTTTTCTTACCATGTTTTTGGAGGCTGGATGAAGCCGTCGTTTGCTTTCAATCACTGGTTTAGCCCCTTCTTCAATAGGGAGAGCATGAGAATAAATGGACTGATGTATCCCCTTTACATCCTTCATTGAGTAGCCTAAAGCCTTCCGATGCTTACTCATCACCACCAATAGTTTCTCCTTTTCTTTCCCTGGAAGGTCAACATGAACGATAACAGGAAATCTTTTCGTATCATCCATAAATTCATACCTCAGCCCTTTGGGCAAGGGTTTCAAAGTAGGAGGAGGTAGTGACTCGTCTCCTTTTCTTTCAAGTGCATCATAGACTTTATTCAAGCGCGGGAAAAATATTGGGGTGCCCATTATCATTTCAATTCCCTTCTTTTCTTCGTCTTCAAACAAGGATTCGGGACTCACCAATACCCGTCCAACTTCATCTTCAGGTGTTTGGATATGGATCTTAGCTAATTGATTCAATTTTTGCTCTTCATCATCTTAAGCTTCCTCCTCATATGGCTTGCTTAACATTGAAGAAAATGGGAACTTAATCATTTTATCTCCCCACTTCATGGTGATAGATTTCTTCTTCATGTAGGCTCCTGCAACATTCAGAAAAGAGGTTCCAAAAACAATAGGGCAATCCATATCCCCAGAGGTCATTAGTACATAAATATCAGTGGGATAAATGAGCAAGCCAATTATAATATTGGCATCTTTAAGGATGCCACAAGGTTTGTTGTCGGTTTTATCTGCAAGCTTAATGATAACATCAATGGGCTTAAGAGTACCGGGAGAAATATCGTCATAGATTTTTTCGTAAAGACTATAAGCAATAATATTGTCTGGGGAACCAAGGTCACATAATCCAAAATAGGACTTGCACCCGAAGGAACATGATAAAATTTGTTTACCTGCATCTTTCCCTTCGGTACACCCTTTAAGATAAGAAGTGGTGTCCTTATCTAGGTAGACTTGTTTGTTCACCACTGGTATAGGTGTAGCAAGCTCTTTCATTATATCAACATAGGGTGGAGTTCCGCATTGTTCCATCTTAACGCTCTTCTTCCCTTTGGATGAGGGTGTCCCCTCTGGCTTTCTACCATTTGGCTTACGATAAGCTTCTTTTCTCCTCCCAGGTGGAGTAGTCTTCTTCTTTATAGCTTCCACCATACATATAGCTTTAGACTCCCTGCTGTATTTCAAGCACTTTTTTTCTGGCAAATTCAAGAACTTAGAAAAGTCTTTCGAGACATGCAACATGGGACCAGTTCCAATATTTAGCTCATGATGCAAGTTTACTTTTGTAGTCTTAAGGAAATAGTTCATACTCTCATAAACAGAATCATCCTTACTATTTTCCTTTGTAACAGAGGTACCAATTTTCAGCATCATACCTCATCCTGTCAAGTAAACTCCAAGCCTCTGATATCTCGGTTCACATTAAAGAACATTTAGAAGCAAGATCTAAAGCTTGTTTACTTTGTGAGTCCAACCCACCATAAAAGAAATTAACTATTAAGTGATTTGGATAATGGTGTTCAGGGCATGCAAAGAGTATTTCATGATACCTTATATATGCATCTACTAATTTCTCACATTCTCGCTGCCCAAAGCTGCTAATCTTCCTTCTTATTGTATATAATTTCCCTTGAGGATAATAATAAGCATAGAATGCGGTCAAGAATTCTGACTAGTTCCTCAAGATGTTCACGGGCTAGCGTTCTTGCCATTTGGCAACCCCTCCATCTAAATAATGAGGAAATATTTTTGCCTTTATTTCTTCATTAGTCAAGTCCTGCAACTGAAAAGTTCCACATGCTAGGTAAAAACATTTAATATGTGTATATCTGCATTCAGTTGCATAACCTTGGAATTTATTTTCTTTCACCATATCAATCAACCGAGGGTTTATCTCATATGTTTTGTCAGGTAGATCATGACCAACCGATATAAAATTCTCTCCTTGAGACGGTCCTGCAACCAATTCCACTCCTACCTGACAAATTAGCTCTTGAACGACCCTGGCTGCTCTTTATCCGCGGAAATTGTTAGATCACAAAATAATTCGAAACTTAAGGCAAGTCCCAAAAGCGCTCAGCTCCCCGACAATGGCGCCAGAAAAATCTTGATGGCCTGCAAGTGCACATGGTTTAGTTGTAGCCTTTTCGAATAAGAGTATCGATCCCATGGGGAGCACAAGAATCAGACTTTTACCTCTTATAAAGATTTATGTATCTTTGTGCCTACAGATAATTGGAGACTTAAAGTAGAGTGAGGGCGCATATAAATGATGATTGAGTAATGTAGTGACTTGTAGCTAAATAACATAAAAGTAAATGAAGAACAAGGATTGTAGTGACTGATCAAACAACAGAATAAAAAGACGTTCTAAGGAGTCTGGAATCCCCATTGGTATGTTTCTAGCACACCTATGCATGAGCATAGTACGGAATGGATACTTGAGCCACTATTGACGATTATGCTGGCGGAGTCGGGTACAGTGCATGTTCTACTCGTAGTAGACTTCGTACCATGCACGCCACCATCATAATCTCCCCCCGAGGGTTACAACTCTTGATAATTAAGGGTTACCCCGTTGACGCGGCCTCTCTAAGGGTTCTTTGTAAGTCTCCTGTCAATTAAAAAGGGTAGGGGCAGTAGGCTTTTACTGACTCCTCGAATTACCTCCACAACCTAGACCTTTACAATGACTCTGATATACTTCGTGGCCATAAGGCACAAATGCTGAGTGGGGTCCCTTCAGAACATTCGCGAAGTTATTAAACTAAGCATTCAACAGAGGATCTCATATCCACAATAACATTTCAGATCCTACACATACCAAGGTTCATCCATATCCACGAGAAGTGGGGGTCTACTCACACATGGGAACAACAAACATCATAGCAACGGTAATGTCATACATGGATGAATGAGTCATATGATACACCAAAGGATCCACTAGGGTTCTTGATGTTGCAGATGATAAGGATGCGGATGATGATGATGATGATGATGGAGTGGATGATGGTGATGAAGACGATGGTGATGATGTTGTCCTCCTCTTCGCGGTGAGAAGAATCCCCTTCTTCTCCTGGTTGATCCCTTCTCTGGATGAGCTCCGGAGGCTAGGGTTCTGCCTTTTGGATGAGTTTCTAGTGTCCCTGGGCATCCGATCCACTATCCGATTCGACGGGGTGGAAATATTTGATCTAGTGGTGGTGGCAGCGCGCCATACCACCGCTCATAAGGGCGCTTGCGGCCGTATGGAATGCCGTCTTCCGCTCTGGAAGCGCGACGATGACCGTTCCTTTGGCCTTCTTGCTCGATACTTTTATGGAAAGTGATTATTAAATACGTAATTCCACTAGCATTTCTGAGGATTTTCTCCATTAAATTGATCCAAAAGACGTTACCTGGGGGATTATCAACAAAAAGAAGTGCACGAACGCGGTAAAATTCCACAAAGCCTACTATGTAGGCACAAAATATGCAGTAAAACTATCACATAAATTGGACTCATCACCTGCAAATTTGATAATGAACCATCAATTTTTGATGCTATTAGGCAAATGGCTATCGAAGATGTCAGACCAATAGAAGCAAATGCGCCCGACTCATCCGATGAAGATGCTCCCACTGTTCGAAGCAAAACTCGATAAGCTACTGCCAAAAAATGCTAATGCGAACGCCAACCAGAATGAGAATGTCGAATCAACTGGCAATTTTGGGAATGATGAATGCCAAACAAAATGGAAATCCTGAAGGAAATGGCGATGAAAATGACAATCCAGATGCTGATATCGAGGAAAGTGATGATGCTCACGCTGATGGAAATTGATACGTCCCAAATGTATCTACTTTTCAAGCACTTTTGCTCTTGTTTTGTACTCTAATTTGCATAATTTGAATGAAACTAACCCAGACTAATGATGTTTTCAGAAGAACTGCCATGGTGTTGTTTTTGTGCAGAAATAAAAGTTCTCGAATTTGGACGAAATTTAGCGAAGATTTTTTATTGAATATATAAAAAAATACTAGAACAAAGGACTGCCGGAGGGGGCCTACGGGCCGTCCACACGGGGGCAGGACGTGCCTACCCCCCAGGGTGCGCCCCGTGCCCTTGTGGGCCCCTTGAAGCCCCATCTGACCTATCTCCAACTACATAAGTATCGTCTTCCCAAGAAAAATAAAATAAGAAAAGAAGTTCCATCATGTTTTACGATACTGAGCTGCCGCCACCTTACGTTCTTCTCTGGGAGGCCAGATCTGGAGCCGGTTTTGGGCTCCGGAAAGGGAGAATCGTCGTTGTCATCATCATCAACCCCTCTTCAAGAAAAACCTCATGATGCTCACCACCAGGGTGAGTAATTCCATTGTAGGCATACTAGAAGTAGATGGAGATGGATGAGACTGATCATGTAATCGAGTCAATTTGTTAGGGCTTGATTCGTAGTATCAACTATGTTTTGAGATTGATGTCGCTATGACTTTGCTATGCTTAATGCTTGTCACTAGGGCCCGAGTGCCATGATTACAAATATGAACCTATTATGTTTTCATGAATATAAGTTAGTTTTAAATACTATCTTGCAATTTGTATGCACCTATTACATGTTATGATCTGCAGACCCCAAGGTGACAATGGGATTCACTCCGGTGATGACCGTAGTATGAGGAGTTCATGTATTCACTATGTGTTAATTCTTTGTTTTAGTTCTCTATTAAAAGTAGGCCTTAATTGCCCTTAGATTTCCATTAGGACCCCGCTGCCATGGGAGGGTTGGACAAAAGATGTTATGCAAGTTCTTATTATAAGCACATATAACTTTATACGGAAAACATGCCTACATATGATTGATGAATTGGAGCTAGTTCCATGTCGCTCTAGGTTGTGACTATTACATGGTTAATATCATCCAAATATCCATCGATAATCCATGCCTAGACTATTGTCATATTGTGCTCGTTAAGTTACTACTATTGATGATGTTCTTGCAATTGCTACTACTACTATCACTATTGTTACCGATACCACTCACATCAAAACTATCGAACTATCATGCTACTAATATTGTGTTGTAAAGAATTAATTCTCTAGGTGTGGTTGAATTGACAACTCAACTGCTGAGGCTTATAAATATTCATTGGCTCCCATTGTGTCGAATCAATAAATTTGGGTAAAATACTTCCCTCGAAGACTGTCGCGATCCCCTATACTTGTGGGTCATCAAGACATTTTTCTGGCACCATTGCCGGGAGCATAAATCTATTTATTAAGTTCACTTGGGGATTATATATCTCTTGATCACGATGAAGAATCTGAGAGACTACAAAACCAAGATTATGCCCTCTAAGACGAGGGGAGGTAAGGAATTGCCAACTAGCTCCACATTTGATTCACCTTCTGTTTTAAGTCATCTTGTGACACCACCACCTGCTATACAATCGGATATGTCATAAATAATAGACACTGCTTCTGCTATAGAGGATATTCATGATGATGCTACTACTATGCTTGATGAAACTGTGCCACTAGGTGAATTTCTTGATGCTCAAATTGCTAGATCTAGAGAACTTTAAATTGATAAAATTCTGAATCACCTGTTACACCTAGCACTCCTACTAGAACTAAGATGCTTGATATACCTGAAGGTTATGTTATGGATTGAGAGATTTCTAAGGAATTTCTTGCTTGTAAGGATAGGGAGGATCTTCAATTTTTAATGAAGTAGCTAAAAGAAAAAGTTATGAATGAAATGATGAAATGTGATCCTAAATCTGCCACCTCTCCTATCTTTATTGATGATAAGGATTATGAATTCTCGGTTGATACTGAATTAATTACTTTGGTAGAATCCAATCCTTTTCATGGTTATGGGTCTGAAACTGTTGCGGCACACCTTACTAAGCAGAATGAAATAGCCACCCTGTTTACTCGTGAGGAAAATATTCGCTATTATTATATTCTTAAATTGTTTCCTTTCTCATTAAAGGGGAAGCTAAAGATTTGTTTAATACTCTTACTCCTGGTTGTGTGTGATACGTCTCAAACTTATCTACTTTTCCAAACACTTGTGCTGTTGTTTTGGACTATAATTTGCATGATTTGAATGAAACTAACCCAGACTAACGCTGTTTTCAGTAGAACTGCCATGGTGTTATTTTTGTGGAGAAATAAAAGTTCTCGGAATTGGACGAAACTTTTTGTGGATTTTTTCTGGAGAATACGAAGAATTATGGATCAAAAACCCACCAGAGGGGGGCCACCAGTTGGCGCCAAGCCAACAGGGCGTGCCCACCCCCTAGGCGCGTTATGTTAGCTTGGGGCCACCTCGTGGCTCCCCCGACCTAATTCCAGTCCTATAAATTCACAATTACAGAGAAAAAAATAAGAGAGAAGTTTTCATTGTGTTTCACGAGACGGAGCCGCCGCCACCTCCTATTCTTCCTCAGGAGGGCAGATCTGGAGTCCGTTTGGGGTTTCAGAGAGGGGGATTCGTTGCCATCGTCATCACCAACCCTTCTTCATCAACACCGCCATGATGCTCACCACCGGGAGTGAGTAATTCCTTTGTAGGCTTGCTGGATGGTGATGGGACTTGATGGGATTTATCATGTAATCGATTTATTTTGATAGGGCTTGTTCCCTAGTATCCACTATGTTCAGAGATTGAATTGCTATGACTTTGCTATGCTTAATGCTTGTCACTAGGGCCCGAGTGCCATGATTTCATATCTGAACCTATTATGTTTTCATGAATATAAGAGTGTTTTGGATCCTATCTTTCATGTTGTATGCACCTAGTACGTGTCATGATCCACGTACCCCAAGGTGACAATAATTGGGATTCTTTCTGGTGATTGCCGTAGTTCGAGGAGTTCATGTATTCACCATGTGTTAATTCTTTGTTCTGGTTCTCTATTAAAAGGAGGCATTAATATCCCTTAGTTTCCTTATGGACCCCGCTGCCACTGGAGGGTAGGACAAAAGATATCATGCAAGTTCTTATTGCAAGCACATATGACTATATACGAAATACATGCCTGCATTACATTGATGAATTGGAGCTAGTTCTGTGTCGCTCTAGTATGTAACTGTTACATGATTGATGTCATCTAAATTATTATCCATCACCGGTCCATGCGCCTATGCTTTTCATATACTGAATCTTGCTAAGTTACTATTGCTGCTACTGTTACAATCACTACAAATCTGCTGCTATTACTATTACTGTTATTACTGTTGCTTTGCTTTTCTACTGAACTTTTTCTACAGAGGATATCCTGAGTGTGGATGAATTGACAACTCAGCTGCTAAGACCAATAAATATTTTTTGGCTCCCCTTGTGTCGAATCAACAAATTTGGGTAAAATACTTCCCTCGAAGACTGTTACGATCCCCTATACTTGTGGATAATCAAGACTGTTTTCTGGCGCTGTTGTCGGGGAGCATAGCTCTATTTATTGTGTTCACTCAAGGTTATCTAATTGCTACTATGAAGAATCTGAAAGATACTAGAACCAAGATCATACTCTCTAAGACGAGGGGAGGTAAGGAACTGTCATCTAGCTCTACTTTTGATTCACCTATTGTTTTGAATCAGCTTATGACACCACCACTTGATAGTCGTTCTGATATGTCGCTAGTACTTGATGATGCTACTTCTGAAACTTATGATGATGCTACTGCTAAGCTTGATAAAAATGAATCTGTGTCACTGAATGAATTACTTGATGCTTTATGTCTACTACGCAACTTTATTCTTGTAGACTTTGTTGGGCCTCCAAGCGCAGAGTTTTGTAGGACAGTAGCAATTTTCGTGGATGACCTAAGGTTTATCAATCCGTGGGAGGTGTAGGATGAATATGGTCTCTCTCAAATAACCCTGCAATCAAATACAAGAAATCTCTTGTGTCCCCAACACACCCAATACAATGTCAAATTGTATAGGTGCACTAGTTCGGCGAAGAGATGGTGATACAAGTGCAATATGGATGGTAGATATAGGTTTTTGTAATCTGAAAATATAAAAACAGCAAGGTAGCAAGTAACAAAAGTGGGCACAAACGGTATTGCAATGCTTGAAAACAAGGCCTAGGGTCCGTACTTTCGCTAGTGAAATCTCTCAACAATGCTAATATAATTGGATCACATAACCGTCCCTCAACGTGCAACGAAGAATCACTCCAAAGTTCTTATCTAGCGGAGAACATAAGAAGAAATTGTTTGTAGGGTACGAAACCACCTTAAAGTTATTCTTTCCGATCGATCTATCCAAGAGTTCGTACTAAGATAACACCAAGTTATCCTTTCCGATCGATCTATCTAATAGTTCGTACTAGAATAACACCATATCATACGCATCAACCAACTCTAATGTCACCTAGATACTCCAATGTCACCACAAGTATCCATGAGTTAATTATACGATACGCATCAAACAATTTCAGATTCATAATACTCAATCCAACACAAAGAACCTCAAAGAGTACCCCAAAATCTCTATTGGAGAAAGTAGGACAAGAATGTGTATCAACCCCTATACATAGTTTACCCCAATGTCACCGCGGGAATCCGCAAGTTGAGTACCAAAACATATATCAAGTGAATCAATAGAACACCCCATTGTCACCACGGGTATCCACATGCAAGACATATATCAAGTGTTCTCAAATCCAATATTCAATCCAACATAACGATATCTCAAAGGGAAAGATTCAATTCATCACAACATGATAGCAAGGGAATAACATCATATGATCCGACTATATTAACAAAGCCCGTGATACATCAAGATCGTGACATCTCAAGAACACGAGAGAGAGAGAGATTGAACACATAGCTACTGGTACATACCCTCAGCCCCGAGGGTGGACTACTCCCTCCTCGTCATGGCCTCCGCCGGGATGATGAAGATGGCCACCGGAGATGATCTACCCTCTCCGGCAGGGTACTGGAACGCCTCCAGCTTGGTTTTTCATCGATACAGAGAGTTGCGGCGGCGGAGCGAATAGCCTAGGATTATTTCTGATGGTTTCTATATTTATAGGATTTTTGGGCGTCGGTTTCACGCCAAGATGGGCCACGAGGTGGGCACGATACACCAGGGCGCGTCGGGGGGCCCTGGCGCGCCCTGGTTGGTTGTGCCCACCTCGTGGCTCTTCTGGCCCTCCCACGAAGTGTCTAGTGCCTCTTTTATTCCAAAACAAATCGTCAAAAAGTTTCGGGCGATTCCGAGAACTTTCATTTTCTGCACAAAAACAACACCATGGTAGTTCTGCTGAAAACAGCGTCAGTCCGGGTTAGTTCTAAATAAATCATATAAAGTGCATCAAAACCATATAAAAGTATTGTAAACATAGGTGAATATGGCATGAATACTTCATAAATTGTCGATACGTTGGAGACATATCAGCATCCCCAAGCTTAATTCCTACTCGTCCTCGAGTAGGTAAATGATAAAAGAACTAATTTATGAAATGTGAATGCTAGCATAATATATAAGTTTGATCGTTGATAACTTCAGCCAATTTTCTAGCATCATAACCAGCAACTTTTTCTCATAAAAATCATCATGATAGAGCAATCAATTCACATGTCATGGTTCAAATAATGAATTCTCTTGAAACTTAACAACCTATGTTCTTAGTCACCAAACAATTGCAATCCAACTTATTCTCAACAAAGTCTAAGTAAGAGCTCCACATACTCAATCATAATATAGTCTTCTATGATTGCTAGTACTCAAAGCATATTTTTAGAACAAACAACATCCATCGAACACAGAGAAAGATAGGGGCTTAATGTTTTGCCTCCCAACTCATTTATCATAGAGATAATTGTCAACAATAATAAGTCGTGATCAAATATATTTGACTGGCCATATGTGCCTAGATCTTTCCCCACCACATGATGCTTGCCAACTAATACACTGAGGTTGGAATAAGAAGTTGACTCAACATGAATAGTAAATAACATGAAAGTAAATAGATTGTCCCTTCGCAGAGGGAAGCAGGGATTTGCAAAGGTGCCAGAGCTCATTGTTTAAAAACAGAGATGAATATAGTTTTGGGAGGTGCACCCTTCCTGTCAACGTTACGACCAAGAGTTATCAAGATCTTCCATCTTAAACACATTAGCGGCGGTTCCCAAGCAGTAAAACTAAAGGTTTACTCCCCCTCCACCAACAAACACACTCCACGGCTAGCCGAATCCACGGGTACCATCCATACCAACAACATTCCTGGGGGAGTTTTGTTTAATTATTTGCATTTTTTCCGGGACTGGGAATCCCTATTACCGCCCCTGTCGTGCAAGGACGTGTGAATAAACACTCATCATGAGAATAAACCGCTTAACATGGAAGATACTGACCACCCCCCCGTCGCTCCATGAGCGGTCCAGGCACACAGAACAGATGTTTATTTGAATGTTTAGAGGTGGCACATGCAAATTTACTTGGAATGGCAGTGAAATACCATATATAGGTAGGTATGGTGGACTCTTATGGAATAAACTTGGCTCAAGGATTTGGGTGCACAAGTAGTATCTCTACTTAGTACGAAGTGTTGGCTAGCAAAAGGTTCTAAACAAGCACCACATGTTGGAGGATCCATAACAATATAACTTCTATGCAAATATACACAACCATAACTCACTACGTTGTCTTCCTTGTCCAACTTCAACTAATTTGCTCAAGTTTGAAAATAATTAATGGGTATTCACAATCATAGAAGATGTCCAAGATAATATATTTGTATGTGAAAGTTCTCTTCCTTATACTAATCATTCACGAATTGCTTGTATGACCAATATTGTGATTGTTAAACTTCAATAGGTTTTACTATCTAAACCAAATGTGAACCTGCTACTAAGAATATAGCACATTGATAATTTTAGATTTATGATATTTCATTCATTCACAATTTACTCTTAGGATATAAGTGAAGCACAAGAGTAAACATCAAACTACCCTCAAAAGATATAAGTGAAGATCAATGAGTAGGTAAACAATCAAGTAGCTATGTGAGGATTCTCTCTCAATAAAGATTTTCAGATCTGAGTATTTTATTCAAACAGCAAACTAAATAAAAATTCATTCCAAGAATAGCACATATCATGTGGACAAATAAAAATTTAGGCTCAACATAGGCTAACCGATATTGAGGTGGGATGTGTAGCATCCCCAAGCTTAGATGCTTGATACTTCTTGAAATATTTACTTGGGGTGCCTTGGTCATCCCCAAGCTTGAGCTTTTGCATCTCGTTCAATCCTCTCATATCCCGGTTTCACCTAAGTCTCAAAAACTTCATCCACACAAAACTCGAAAAGAACTCGTGAGATAGGTTAGTACACATAATAATAAATTAACTCTTTATGTACTGCCAAGACAAGTTGCATAATAATTTCAAACATCATCTACTGTTTACTATCATTTCCACAATTTATATCTACCAATATAGGCCATGGAAACTATAGGATAAGTAGATAACAAAACTATGACAGCAATCTGTCCAAACAGAACAGTCTGTAGCAATCTATTAAACCAGTGTAGTTCTGTAACTCAAAACATTATGAAAATTTAGGACGTGATAAATAATTTATATTAAAACACTGTGTAAAAATTTCAGAAACTTACCACGTTCCAGTAAAATATGAAAATTCAAACACGATAGCAAAAGTTTCTGTTTTTACACAGCACACATCAAACATGCAATGCAATCATCCTAAGGCAATTCTTGGAACTTTTTATTGAAAAACAAGATTATAAATAACACCTAACATAAAATAAATAAATATAATGATGATCCAAGCAAAGCACATATTATGTGACGAATAAAAATATAGCTCTAAGTAAGATATACCGAGAATGTTAAAGACAAAAGAGGGGATGCCTTCCGAAGCATCCCCAAGCTTAGGTGCCTGAGTCTTCCTTGGATATTACCTTGGGGGTGCCTTGGGCATCCCCAAGCTTAGGTTCTTGTTACTCCTTATTCTCCTCATATCGGTGTCTCACCCAAAACTTGAAAACTTCAATCACACAGGACTTAACGGAACTTCGTGAGATGGGTTAGTATAATAAATAAAGATCATTCACTTAGGTACTGTCAAGACAAGATTCATAAACGTTCTCACATAATACCTACTGTATTCTACCATTCACACAATTTATATCACTGAATATAAGTTATGGGAACACTAAAACAAGCAAACTATGCATGCAAAACAGAATCTGTCAAAAACAGAACAGTCTGTGAAGATCTGTAATATAGCCATACTTCCCTATCTGTAAAAATTCTGAAAAATTAGTACAACATGAATAATTTTTATGTAAAGACTTTGTAAAAATTTCAGATCATTATCACACTCCAGTAAAAAATGAAAATTCCTGTACTGGAGTAAAAAGTTTCTGTTTTGGTTCAGCATCAATTCTACTCATCTTGTGAGTCATCCCAAAGGCTTTAGTTGGCACTTTATTGAAATAAAAGGCACACAACATTATTACTACAGTAGCTTAATCATGTGAACACATCAAAACAGGAAGTATAAGTGTTGGGTTGTCTCCCAACAAGCGCTTTTCTCTAATGCCTTTTAGCTAGGCATGATGATTTCAATGATGCTCACATAGGAATAGTATTTGAAACATGCAAAAGAGCATCATGGATCACATGGAAAGCACATTTAAGTCTAACCCATTTCCTATGCATAGGGATTTTGTGAGCAAACAATTTATGGGAGCAAGAATCAACTATCATAGGAAGGCAAAACAAGCATAACTTTAAACTTTCAACACATAGGGAGGAAGCTCGATATTATTGCAATTCCTACAAGCATATGTTCCTCCCTCATAATAATTTTCAGTAGCATCATGAAGGAATTTCACAATATAACTATCACATAGAGTATTCTTTTCATGATCTACAAGCATATTTCTTCTCATTCATCGTAGTGGGAGAAAACTCAACAAAATAACTATCATGAGATACATGATTGGCATAATCCAAATTAAAATTAAAATCATGTTGACAAGTTTCATGGTCACTATCACTCTTTATAGCATACATGTCATCATCATAATCATCATAGATAGGAGGCATGCCATCATCATAATAAATTTGCTCATCAAAACTTGGGGGGCAAAAATATAATCTTCATCAAACATAGCATCCCCAAGCTTGTGCCTTTGCATATCATTAGCATCATGGATATTCAGAGAATTCATACTAGCAACATTACAATCATGCTCATCATTTAAGGAATTATCATTAAGTATTTTCATAATTTCTTCCTCCACCAATTGAGCACAATTTTCTTTTCCATCATTTTCAAGAAAGACATGATAAAGACGAATAATATGAGGTCACCTCAATTCCATTTTTTAGTTTTCTTTTATAAACCAAACTAGTGATAAAACAAGAAACTAAAAGATTCAATTGCAAGATCTAAAGATATACCTTCAAGCACTCACCTCCCCGGCAACGGCGCCAGAAAAGAGCTTGATGTTTATATTACTTCTTGAGCATGCGTTGGTTTTCCCTTGAAGAGGAAAGGGTGATGCAGCAAAGTAGATACGTATTTCCCTCAGTTGTTGAGAACCAAGGTATCAATCCAGTAGGAGATACAAGCAAGATCCCAATAGATGTACCTACACAAATAATCAAACACTTGCACCCAACGCTATAAAGGGGTTGTCAATCCCTTCACGGTTATTTGCAAGGATGAGATCTGATAGAGATAGGTATAAAAGATTGCTAGAACGTAAAGTAAAACAAAAGTAAAAAATAATGCTGCGAGATATTTTTGGTATTTTTGGTTTTAGATCTGAAAATATAATATGGAAAATAGACCCGGGGGCCATAGGTTTCACTAGAGGCTTCTCTCATGAAGGAAAATAATACGGTGGGTGAACAAATTACTGTCGAGCAATTGATAGAAAAGCGAATAATTATGAAGATATCCAAGGCAATGATTATGCATATAGGCATCACGTCCGTGTCAAGTAGACCAAAATGATTCTGCATCTACTACTATTACTCCACACATCGACCGACTCCTGCCTGCATCTAGAGTATTAAGTTCATGAAGAACAGAGTAACGCATTAGGTAAGATGACATGATGTAGAGGGATAAACTCAAGCAATATGATGAAAACCCCATCTTTTTATCCTCGATGGCAACAATACAAATACGTGCCTCGCTACCCCTACTTTGTCACTGGGTGAGGACACCGCAAGATTGAACCAAAAACTAAGCACTTCTCCCATTGCAAGAATTACCAATCTAGTGGCCAAACCAAACCAATAACTCGAAGAGACTTGCAAAGATATGAAATCATGCATATAAGAATTCAGAGAAGATTCAAATAATATTCATAGATAAGCTGATCATAAACCCACAATTCATCGGATCTCGACAAACACACCGCAAAAGAGTATTACATCGGATAGATCTCCATGAAGATCATGAAGAACATGGTATTGAAGAACAAAGAGAGAGAAGAAGCCATCTAGCTACTAGCTATGGACCCGAAGGTCTGTGGTAAACTACTCACGCATCATCGGAGGGGCAATGGAGTTGATGTAGATGCCCTCCGTGATCGAATCCCCCTCCGGCAGATTACCGGAAAAGGCTCTAAGATTGGATCTCACGGGAACAGAGGCTTCCGGCGGCAGAAAAGTATTTTCGTGGCTCTTTTTAGTATCCAGGGAATATTTGGGAATTTATAGGCCGAAGAATAGGGTTAGGAGGGCTGCCGTGGGGCCACAAGCCAGGGGCGCCCCCCTAGGGCGCGCCCTGATGGCTTGTGACGCCACGGTAGGTCTCCTGCCTTCATCTCCAAGTCTGTTGGGTTTCTTCTGGTCCAAGAAAAATCATTCCGAAGATTTTATTCCGTTTGGACTCCGTTTAATATTCCTTATCTGCAATACTCAAAAACAAGGAAAAAACAGAAACTGGCACTAGGCTCTAGATTACTAGGTTAGTCCCAAAAATAATATAAAATAGCATATTAATGCATATAAAACATCCAAAACAGATAATATAATAGCATGGAACAATAAAAAATTATAGATACGTTGGAGACGTATCAAGCATCCCCAAGCTTAATTCCTGCTCGTCCTCGAGTAGGTAAATGATAAAAACAGAATTTTTGATGTGGAATGCTACCTAACATATTTATCCATGTAATATTCTTTATTGTGGCATGAATATTCAGATCCATAAGATTCAAAACAAAAGTCTAATATTGACATAAAACAGTAATACTTCAAGCATACCAACAAGGCAATTGTGTCCTTTCGAAATAAAATGGCCTTAGAAAGTTATCACTACAAAATCATATGGTCTGGCTATGCTCCATCTTCCCCACACAAAGTATCTAAATCATGCACAACCCCGATGACAAGTCAAGCAATTGTTTCACACTTTTTATGTTCTCAAACCTTTTCAACTCTCACGCAATACATGAGCGTGAGCCATGGATATAGCACTATAGGTGGAATAGAATATGGTGGAGGTTGCAAGGAAAAAGGAGAAGATAGTCTCACATCAACTAGGCGTATCAACGGGCTATGGAGATGCCCATCAATAGATATCAATGTGAGTGAGTAGGGATTGCCATGCAACGAATGCACTAGAGCTATAAGTGTATGAAATCTCAAAAAGAAAACTAAGTGGTTGTGCATATGATGAAAAATTCCACTAGTTATATGAAAGTGACAAAATAGGAGACTCTCTATCATGAAGATCATGGTGCTACTTTGAAGCACAAGTGTGGAAAAATATAGTAACATTGTCCCTTCTCTCTTTCTCTCTTTTTTTGGTGGGCTTCTTTGGCCTCTTTTTTTTATTTGGGCTTCGCCGGCCTCTTTTATTATTTGTAAAGTCCGGAGACTCATCCCAATTTGTGAGGGAGTCATAGCTTCCATCATCCTTTTCTCTCACGGGACAATGCTCTAATAATGAAGATCATCACACTTTTATTTACTTACAACTCAAAAATTACAACTCGATACCTAGAACAAAATATGACTCTATATGCAATATGAAAGTGATGGTGCATGTCATGAAAAACGGAAAGGTGGAAGTTGCATGGCAATATATCTCGGAATGGATATGGAAATGCCATAATAGGTAGGTATGGTGTCTGTTTTGAGGAAAATATATGGTGGCTGTTTTGAGGAAGGTGGGTTTGATCCACCGGCGAAAGTTGCGCGGTACTAGAGAGGCTAGCAAAGGTGTAAGGGTGAGCGTGCGTATAATCCATGGACTCAACATTAGTCATAAAGAACTCACATAATTATTGCAAAAGTATATTAGTTATCGAAACAAAGCATTAGACGCATGCTCCTAGGGGAGAGGTTGGTAGGAGTTAACCATCGCGCGCTCCCGACCCTCACACAAAGGTTGACAATCATTAAACAAATCATGCTCCGACTTCGTTGCATAACGGTTCACCATACATGCATGCTACGGGAATGACAAACTTTAACACAAGTATTTATTCCAATTCACAATTAATCACTAGCATGACTCTCATATTACCATCGTCATATCTCAAAACTATATGCAAGGAATCAAACTTCTCATAGTATTCAATGCACTTAATATGAAAGTTTTTATTATATCCCTCTTGGATGCCCATTATATTAGGACTAAATTCATAACCTAAACCAATTACCATGCTGTTTTAAAGACTCTCAAAATAATATAAGTGAAGTACGAGAGTTCAATAATTTCTATAAAATAAAACACCACCGTGCTCTAAAAAGATATAAGTGAAGTACTAGAGCAGCATTGCCTAGCTCAAAAGATATAAGTGAAGCACAAAGAGTATTCTAATAAATTCACGATTCAGCGTGTCTCTCTCAAAAGATGTGTGCATCAAGGATGATTGTGGCAAACTAAAAAGCAAAGAATCATATCATACAAGACGCTCCAAGGAAAACACATATCATGTGGTGAATAAAAATATGGCCTCAAGTAAATTTACCGATGGATTGAAGACGAAAGAGGGGATGCCTTCCGGGGAATCCCCAAGCTTAGGCTTTTTGGTATCCTTGAATATGGCTTGGGGTGCCTTGGGCATCCCCAAGCTTAATCTCTTGCCACTCCTTATTTCATTGTCCATCAAATCTTTACCCAAAACTTGAAAACTTCACAACACAAAACTCAACAGAAAACTCATGAGATCCGTTAGTATAAGAAAAATAAATCACCACTTTAGGTACTATTGTGAACTCATTCCTTATTTATATTGGTGTAATATGTACTGTATTCCAACTTCTCCATGGTTCATACCCCCCGATACAACCCATAGATACATCAAAATAAGCAAACAACACAAAGAAAACAGAATCTGTCTAAAACAGAACAGTCTGTAGCAATCTATAGACTTCGAATACTTCTGTAACTCCAAAAATTCTGAAACATTAGGACAATCAGGGAAATTTATATATCAATCTTGTGTAAAAATTTCAGATCAAAATCACGTTTGAGTGAATTTACAAAATTCCTGGACCGAGAGCAAAAGTTTCTGTTTTTCAGCAAAATCAAATCACAAACACCGTAGACCATCCCAAAGGTATTACTTGGCCCAAACACTAATTTAAACAAGAAAACACAATTATGACAGAGGTAATAATGTGTAAAACACTCAAAAACAGAAGCAAAAACAAAAGCATAAAAATAAAATTGGGTTGCCTCCCAACAAGCGCTATTGTTTAACGCCCCTAGCTAGGCATAACGCAAAATATCTAGGTATTGTCATCTTTGGTATGCAACTCCTCAATTGCACACTTGTAAGCCCTAGGAGATCCTTTGGTTTTATCAATAATCATACTCCTAGGCAAGAAATTAAGAAATTCACTTGTAATAATAGGTTCCCTAACAATATTGATAAAGCTAGGGTGAACACTTATCATCTTAAGATCTTCATCCCCTTTTCTAGAGGATTCACCCTTATTTTTGGGAACATAAACAAGCTTGGCAGTCTTAGAAGGAGAAAATTTTGGAGTGGTTTGAACAGAGGCAAAAGCGGAAGCCAAGTTGGTAATAATGTCCTCTAGCTTTCCAATTCTAGAGGAATCTTGATCCAATTTTTCATTAACTATGGGTTCTTTTTCCCTTAGGTTTTTTAAAGTAACTCCTACCTTAGATCCATATTGAGTAATATGATTATGAATCTTTTTATCCAAGTTTTCAATGAGCTCAATAGTAGCAACTTTATTTTCAATAATATCAAGCCTTCGCATCACATGTTCCAAAGTTAAGATTGTTTCATTAACCATGAGAGGAGGTGAACCTACCAATTTTGTCATAGCATTATAAGAATCAAATTGTATGGCTACCCAAGAAATTTCCTCCCGTAATGGTATCCAAAACATATCTATTCCAAGGAGAGACACCCACATAAAAGTTGCGAAGGTGAACGGTAGGAGATTGCTTACGAGTAGATCTATTTTGAGCATTGCAAATTCTATACCAAGCATCTTTTAAGTTTTCTCCCTCCCTTTGCTTAAAATTAAGAACTTCACTCTCGGGAGTACTAGCGATAGTGGCAAGGCTAGCCATGAGTTTAAGCAATCTAACACACAAGCAAACAAAAAGCAAACGGAAAGACGAACGGAAGAAGGGCGAATAAAAAGGCAAATCTTTTTGGTTTTTCTGAAAATCGTTTTTGAAGTGGGGGAGAGGAAAACAAGAGGCAAATGGCAAATAATGTAAATGCAAGAGATGAGTTTGTGATGGGTACTTGGTAGGCTTGATGTAGATCTCCCCGGCAACGGCGCCAGAAATTGGCAAGTTGACGGGAGAGTTCTTGTCCTGACTTGCTATGTATCTCCCCGGCAACGGCGCCAGAAATCCTTCTTGCTACTTCTTGAGCATGCGTTGGTTTTCCCTTGAAGAGGAAAGGGTGATGCAGCAAAGTAGATAAGTATTTCCCTTGGTTGTTGAGAACCAAGGTATCAATCCAGTAGGAGATACAAGCAAGTCCCCAATAGATGTACCTACACAAATAATCAAACACTTGCACCCAACACTATAAAGGGGTTGTCTATCCCTTCACGGTTATTTGCAAGGATGAGATCTGATAGAGATAGGTATAAAAGATTGCTAGAACGTAAAGTAAAACAAGAGTAAAAATAATGCAGCGAGATATTTTTGGTATTTTTGGTTTTAGATCTGAAAATATAATATGGAAAATAGACCCGGGGGCCATAGGTTTCGTTAGAGGCTTCTCTCATGAAGGAAAATAATACGGTGGGTGAACAAATTACTGTCGAGCAATTGATAGAAAAGCGAATAATTATGAAGGTATCCAAGGCAATGATTATGCATATAGGCATGACGTCCGTGTCAAGTAGACCGAAACGATTCTGCATCTACTACTATTACTCCACACATCGACCGACTCCTGCCTGCATCTAGAGTATTAAGTTCATGAAGAACAGAGTAACGCATTAGGTAAGATGACATGATGTAGAGGGATAAACTCAAGCAATATGATGAAAACCCCATCTTTTTATCCTCGATGGCAACAATACAAATACGTGCCTTGCTACCCCTACTTTGTCACTGGGTGAGGACACCGCAAGATTGAACCAAAAACTAAGCACTTCTCCCATTGCAAGAATTACCAATCTAGTGGCCAAACCAAACCAATAACTCGAAGAGACTTGCAAAGATATGAAATCATGCATATAAGAATTCAGAGAAGATTCAAATAATATTCATAGATAAGCTGATCATAAACCCACAATTCATCGGATCTCGACAAACACACCGCAAAAGAGTATTACATCGGATAGATCTCCATGAAGATCATGAAGAACATGGTATTGAAGAACAAAGAGAGAGAAGAAGCCATCTAGCTACTAGCTATGGACCCGAAGGTCTGTGGTAAACTACTCACGCATCATCGGAGGGGAAATGGAGTTGATGTAGATGCCCTCCGTGATCGAATCCCCCTCCGGCAGATTACCGGAAAAGGCTCCAAGATTGGATCTCACGGGAACAGAGGCGTCCGGCGGCGGAAAAGTATTTTCGTGGCACTTTTTAGTATCCAGGGAATATTTGGAAATTTATAGGCCGAAGAATAGGGTTAGGAGGGATGCCGTGGGGCCACAAGCCAGCGGGGCGCGCCCCCCCTAGGGCGCGCCCGGGTGGCTTGTGACGCCACGGCAGGTCTCCTGCCTTCATCTCCAAGTCTACTGGGTTTCTTCTAGTCCAAGAAAAATCATTCCGAAGATTTTATTCCGTTTGGACTCCGTTTAATATTCCTTATCTGCAATACTCAAAAACAAGGAAAAACATTAACTGGCACTAGGCTCTAGATTAATAGGTTAGTCCCAAAAATAATATAAAATAGCATATTAATGCATATAAAACATCCAAAACAGATAATATAATAGCATGGAACAATCAAAAATTATAGATACGTTGGAGACGTATCAAGCATCCCCAAGCTTAATTCGTGCTCATCCTCGAGTAGGTAAATGATAAAAACAGAATTTTTGATGTGGAATGCTACCTAAGATATTTATCCATGTAATATTCTTTATTGTGGCATGAATATTCAGATCCATAAGATTCAAAACAAAAGTCTAATATTGACATAAAAACAGTAATACTTCAAGCATACCAACAAGGCAATTGTGTCCTTTCGAAATAACATGGCCTTAGAAAGTTATCCCTACAAAATCATATGGTCTGGCTATGCTCCATCTTCCCCACACAAAGTATATAAATCATGCACAACCCCGATGACAAGTCAAGCAATTGTTTCACACTTTTATGTTCTCAAACCTTTTCAACTCTCACGCAATACATGAGCGTGAGCCATGGATATAGCACTATAGGTGGAATAGAATATGGTGGAGGTTGCAAGGAAAAAGGAGAAGATAGTCTCACATCAACTAGGCGTATCAACGGGCTATGGAGATGCCCATCAATAGATATCAATGTGAGTGAGTAGGGATTGCCATGCAACGAATGCACTAGAGCTATAAGTGTATGAAAGCTCAAAAAGAAAACTAAGTGGTTGTGCATATGATGAAAAATTCCACTAGTTATATGAAAGTGACAAAATAGGAGACTCTCTATCATGAAGATCATGGTGCTACTTTGAAGCACAAGTGTGGAAAAAGATAGTAACATTGTCCCTTCTCTCTTTCTCTCTTTTTTTGGTGGGCTTCTTTGGCCTCTTTTTTTTTATTTGGGCTTCGCCGGCCTCTTTTATTATTTGTAAAGTCCGGAGACTCATCCCAATTTGTGAGGGAGTCATAGCTTCCATCATCCTTTTCTCTCACGGGACAATGCTCTAATAATGAAGATCATCACACTTTTATTTACTTACAACTCAAAAATTACAACTCGATACCTAGAACAAAATATGACTCTATATGCAATATGAAAGTGATGGTGCATGTCATGAAAAACGGAAAGGTGGAAGTTGCATGGCAATATATCTCGGAATGGATATGGAAATGCCATAATAGGTAGGTATGGTGGCTGTTTTGAGGAAAATATATGGTGGCTGTTTTGAGGAAGGTGGGTTTGATGCACCGGCGAAAGTTGCGCGGTACTAGAGAGGCTAGCAAAGGTGTAAGGGTGAGCGTGCGTATAATCCATGGACTCAACATTAGTCATAAAGAACTCACATAATTATTGCAAAAGTATATTAGTTATCGAAACAAAGCATTAGACGCATGCTCCTAGGGGAGAGGTTGGTAGGAGTTAACCATCGCGCGCTCCCGACCCTCACACAAAGGTTGACAATCATTAAACAAATCATGCTCCGACTTCGTTGCATAACGGTTCACCATACATGCATGCTACGGGAATGACAAACTTTAACACAAGTATTTATTCCAATTCACAATTACTCACTAGCATGACTCTCATATTACCATCATCATATCTCAAAACTATATGCAAGGAATCAAACTTCTGATAGTATTCAATGCACTTAATATGAAAGTTTTTATTATATCCCTCTTGGATGCCCATTATATTAGGACTAAATTCATAACCTAAACCAATTACCATGCTGTTTTAAAGACTCTCAAAATAATATAAGTGAAGTACGAGAGTTCAATAATTTCTATAAAATAAAACACCACCGTGCTCTAAAAAGATATAAGTGAAGTACTAGAGCAGCATTGCCTAGCTCAAAAGATATAAGTGAAGCACAAAGAGTATTCTAATAAATTCACGATTCAGCGTGTCTCTCTCAAAAGATGTGTGCAGAAAGGATGATTGTGGCAAACTAAAAAGCAAAGACTCATATCATACAAGACGCTCCAAGCAAAACACATATCATGTGGTGAATAAAAATATGGCCTCAAGTAAATTTACCGATGGATTGAAGACGAAAGAGGGGATGCCTTCCGGGGCATCCCCAATCTTAGGATTTTTGGTATCCTTGAATATGGCTTGGGGTGCCTTGGGCATCCCCAAGCTTAATCTCTTGCCACTCCTTATTCCATTTTCCATCAAATCTTTACCCAAAACTTGAAAACTTCACAACACAAAAGTCAACAGAAAACTCATGAGATCCGTTAGTATAAGAAAAATAAATCACCACTTTAGGTACTGTTGTGAACTCATTCCTTATTTATATTGGTGCAATATCTATTGTATTCCAACTTCTCCATTGTTCATACCCCCCTATACAACCCATAGATACATCAAAATAAGCAAACAACACAAAAAAAACAGAATCTGTCTAAAACAGAACAGTCTCTAGCAATCTATAGACTTCGAATACTTCTGTAACTCCAAAAATTCTGAACAATTAGGACAATCAGGGCAATTTATATATCAATCTTGTGTAAAAATTTCAGATCAAAAGCACGTTTGAGTGAATTTACAAAATTCCTGGACTGAGAGCAAAAGTTTATGTTTTTCAGCAAAATCAAATCACAAACACCGTAGACCATCCCAAAGGTCTTACTTGGCCCAAACACTAATTTAAACAAGAAAACACAATTATGACAGAGGTAATAATGTGTAAAACACTCAAAAATAGAAGCAAAAACAAAAGCATAAAAATAAAATTGGGTTGCCTCCCAACAAGCGCTATTGTTTAACGCCCCTAGCTAGGCATAACGCAAAATATCTAGGTATTGTCATCTTTGGTATGCAACTCCTCAATTGCACACTTGTAAGCCCTAGGAGATCCTTTGGTTTTATCAATAATCATACTCCTAGGCAAGAAATTAAGAAATTCACTTGTAATAATAGGTTCCCTAACAATATTGATAAAGCTAGGGTGAACACTTATCATCTTAAGATCTTCATCCCCTTTTCTAGAGGATTCACCCTTATTTTTGGGAACATAAACAAGCTTGGCAGTCTTAGAAGGAGAAAATTTTGGAGTGGTTTGAACAGAGGCAAAAGCGGAAGCCAAGTTGGTAATAATGTCCTCTAGCTTTCCAATTCTAGAGGAATCTTGATCCAATTTTTCATTAACTATGGGTTCTTTTTCCCTTAGGTTTTTTAAAGTAACTCCTACCTTAGATCCATATTGAGTAATATGATTATGAATCTTTTTATCCAAGTTTTCAATGAGCTCAATAGTAGCAACTTTATTTTCAATAATATCAAGCCTTCGCATCACATGTTCCAAAGTTAAGATTGTTTCATTAACCATGAGAGGAGGTGAACCTACCAATTATGTCATAGCATTATAAGAATCAAATTGTATGGCTACCCAAGAAATTTCCTCCCGTAATGGTATCCAAAACATATCTATTCCAAGGAGAGACACCCACATAAAAGTTGCGAAGGAGAACGGTAGTAGATTGCTTACGAGTAGATCTATTTTGAGCATTGCAAATTCTATACCAAGCATCTTTTAAGTTTTCTCCCTCCCTTTGCTTAAAATTAAGAACTTCACTCTCGGGAGTACTAGCGATAGTGGCAAGGCTAGCTATGAGTTTAAGCAATCTAACACACAAGCAAACAAAAAGCAAACGGAAAGACGAACGGAAGAAGGGCGAATAAAAAGGCAAATCTTTTTGGTTTTTCTGAAAATCGTTTTAGAAGTGGGGGAGAGGAAAACGAGAGGCAAATGGCAAATAATGTAAATGCAAGAGATGAGTTTGTGATGGGTACTTGGTAGGCTTGATGTAGATCTCCCCGGCAACGGCGCCAGAAATTGGCAAGTTGACGGGAGAGTTCTTGTCCTGACTTGCTATGTATCTCCCCGGCAACGGCGCCGGAAATCCTTCTTGCTACTTCTTGAGCATGCGTTGGTTTTCCCTTGAAGAGGAAAGGGTGATGCAGCAAAGTAGATACGTATTTCCTTCGGTTGTTGGGAACCAAGGTATCAATCCAGTAGGAGATACAAGCAAGTCCCCAATAGATGTACCTACACAAATAATCAAACACTTGCACCCAACGCTATAAAGGGGTTGTCAATCCCTTCACGGTTATTTGCAAGGATGAGATCTGATAGAGATAGGTATAAAAGATTGCTAGAACGTAAAGTAAAACAAAAGTAAAAATAATGCAACGAGATATTTTTGGTATTTTTGGTTTTAGATCTGAAAATATAATAAGGAAAATAGACCCGGGGGCCATAGGTTTCACTAGAGGCTTCTCTCATGAAGGAAAATAATACGGTGGGTGAACAAATTACTGTCGAGCAATTGATAGAAAAGCGAATAATTATGAAGATATCCAAGGCAATGATTATGCATATAGGCATCACGTCCGTGTCAAGTAGACCGAAACGATTCTGCATCTACTACTATTAATCCACACATCGACCGACTCCTGCCTGCATCTAGAGTATTAAGTTCATGAAGAACAGAGTAACACATTAGGTAAGATGACATGATGTAGAGGGATAAACTCAAGCAATATGATGAAAACCCCATCTTTTTATCCTCGATGGCAACAATACAAATACGTGCCTCGCTACCCCTACTTTGTCACTGGGTGAGGACACCGCAAGATTGAACCCAAAACTAAGCACTTCTCCCATTGCAAGAATTACCAATCTAGTTGGCCAAACCAAACCAATAACTCGAAGAGACTTGCAAAGATATGAAATCATGCATATAAGAATTCAGAGAAGATTCAAATAATATTCATAGATAAGCTGATCATAAACCCACAATTCATCGGATCTCGACAAACACACCGCAAAAGAGTATTACATCGGATAGATCTCCATGAAGATCATGAAGAACATGGTATTGAAGAACAAAGAGAGAGAAGAAGCCATCTAGCTACTAGCTATGGACCCGAAGGTCTGTGGTAAACTACTCATGCATCATCGGAGGGGCAATGGAGTTGATGTAGATGCCCTCCGTGATCGAATCCCCCTCCGGCAGATTACTGGAAAAGGCTCCAAGATTGGATCTCATGGGAACAGAGGCTTCCGGGGGCGGAAAAGTATTTTCATGGCTCTTTTTAGTATCCAGGGAATATTTGGGAATTTATAGGACGAAGAATAGGGTTAGGAGGGCTGCCGTGGGGCCACAAGCCAGCGGGGCGCGCCCCCCCTAGGGCGCGCCCTGGTGGTTTGTGACGCCACGGCAGGTCTCCTGCCTTCATCTCCAAGTCTACTGGGTTTCTTCTGGTCCAAGAAAAGTCATTCCGAAGATTTTATTCCGATTGGACTCCGTTTAATATTCCTTATCTGCAATACTCAAAAACAAGGAAAAAACAGAAACTGGCACTAGGCTCTAGATTAATAGGTTAGTACAAAAAATAATATAAAATAGCATATTAATGCATATAAAACATCCAAAACAGATAATATAATAGCATGGAACAATCAAAAATTATAGATACGTTGGAGACGTATCAGTCTTCTATGCAACTTTATTCTTGTAGACTTTATTGGGCCTCCAAGCGCAGAGTTTTGTAGGACAGTAGCAATTTTCCCTCAAGTGGATGACCTAAGTTTATCAATCCGTGGGAGGTGTAGGATGAAGATGGTCTCTCTCAAACAACCCTGCAATCAAATACAAGAAATCTTTTGTGTCCCCAACACACCCAATACAATGGCAAATTGTATAGGTGCACTAGTTCGGCGAAGAGATGGTGATACAAGTGCAATATGGATGGTAGATATAGGTTTTTGTAATCTGAAAATATAAAAACAGCAAGGTAGCAAGTAACAAAAGTGAGCGCAAACGGTATTGCAATGCTTGAAAACAAGGCCTAGGGTCCATACTTTCGCTAGTGCAATCTCTCAACAATGCTAATATAATTGGATCACATAACTGTCCCTCAACATGCAACGAAGAATCACTCCAAAGTTCTTATGTAGCGGAGAACATAAGAAGAAATTGTTTGTAGGATAAGAAACCACCTTAAAGTTATTCTTTCCGATCGATCTATCTAAGAGTTCGTAGTAATAAAACACCAAGTTATCCTTTCTGATTGATCTATCTTAGAGTTCGTACTAGAATAACACCATATGATACGCATCAACCAACTCTAATGTCACCTAGATACTCCAATGTCACCACAAGTGTCCATGAGTTAATTATACGATACACATCAAACAATTTCAGATTCATAATACTCAATCAAACACAAAGAACCTCAAAGAGTACCCCAAGATTTCTATCGGAGAAAGTAGGACAAGAACGTGTATCAACACCTATGCATAGATTACCCCAATGTCACCGCGGGAATCACCAAGTTGAGCACCAAAACATATATCAAGTGAATCAATAGAACACCCCATTGTCACCACAGGTATCCACATGCAAGACATATATCAAGTGTTCTCAAATCCAATATTCAATCCAACATAATGATATCTCAAAGGGAAAGATTCAATTCATCACAACATGATAGCAAGGGAATAACATCATATGATCCGACTATGTTAACAAAGCCCGTGATACATCAAGATCGTGACATCTCAATAACACGAGAGAGAGAGAGATTGAACACATAGCTACTGGTACATACCCTCAGCCCCGAGGGTGGACTACTCCCTCCTCGTCATGGCCTCCGCCGGGATGATGAAGTTGTCCACCGGAGATGATCTACCCTCTTCGGCAGGGTACTGGAACGCCTCTAGATTGTTTTTTCATCGATACAAAGAGTTGCGGCGGTGGAGCGGAGAGCCTAGGGTTATTTCTGATGGTTTCTATATTTATAGGATTTTTGGGCGTCGGTTTCACGCAAAGATGGGCCACGAGGTGGGCACGATAAACCAGGGCGCGCCGGCGGGGCCTGGCGCGCCCTGGTGGGTTGTGCCCACCTCGTGGCTCTTCTGGCCCTCCCACGAAGCGTCTAGTGCCTCTTTTATTCCAAAAAAATCATCAAAAAGTGTCGGGGCACGGATGCTCACGATCACCTATGGGACCAGATGTCCCTTTGTAATTCGGCAAGGGGGGTCACGTTGCAAAAAGAGCGGAGAGCATGAGACGGCACGACGATCAGGACACTGGTATTTTACCCAGGTTTGGGCCGCTGCTAAGCGTAAAACCCTACTCCTGCATTTTGATGGATTGATTGGAAGAACACGAGTGGTGCCTCGCGCTCTACCCCGGCAAGGGTTGCCTTCGGGGAAAGAGCTGCTAGGTGAGTACAAATGTTCGGGGGTCCGAATCGTGAGCTAGGTAGCCTTGTGCCTCCTTTTATAGTGCAAGGGGTTACCACAATGGCAAAACAGTCATTATCCGATTAGATAGCGTAGCAGAGCTATCATACCTAACTCTGGCATTTAGGACAAAATACCATGATTACTAGTCTAGGTGGCGATCGGGGGTGCATCCCCGACAAGCTTTTACCACCGCTTGGCCGGTCGTTGCTTACTGTCTTGACATGCTGCAGGGCGGGTGTCAACTGAGCATAACTTGCCTTCCGGCGCGCCGCCACGTGCTTAGCGAGAGCTGATTAGCAGCTTGAGGGCTCGACACCGCATTGATAAGTGACTGGTGTAGCAATGCGGTGGAGCGGTGGCTGGTTAGCTCGTGCCTGTCGGGGGACGTCTTGCCGGGTCTTCTAGAGACGTGAGTGCCTCGGTCCCCGGCAGCCTCCGGGGGCGTGGCTGGCACGTCTTGGGCCCCTCCTGGGTCGTCGTGCTGGTGTTGCCGGCGTATGCCTGGCCTACTGTAGGTTGTTGCTGCCGGATGCTGGTTTTCGAATAGTTGCTTGGTGGCGTTGTGGCCTTCCCAAAGGGTTTTGCCACTACTGCCTATGCATAAGTTAGGGGCACTGGGTACCCCTGTTCTAGTGCACCGATAGGAGCCCCCGAGCCTGGCCCACACACGCTTGCTTAGTGTCGTTGGGTCAGGCCCAAAATTTATGCACAGGCGCGCAATGAGAGTAGGTAATTGCCAATTTACTAGTCAGCACTGCCCCACCACCTCAGGCCATTTCCGCCACGCGCGCCGCATGCAGGGCAAGGAGCTTTGCGATGGGCGCTCGTGACTTAAAGACCTGATCGTGGCAGGAACCACAGCGCCATGGATTGGAGCAATGGGGCGGTTACCTGTTCACCCGTGATCGTGGGTGGTGGAATTGGTGGAGACGGGCGGCGACCTTTGGAGCGGAGGAGAGCCAGCCCCCGCGCTCTCCCTTATAAATTGGAGGTCTCGAGGGGCGATGCTCATCCATCCTTTCTCCCTCCTTGAGTCCGAATCCACAGAGCTCGCCCTTCACTTCTGGTTCATCCTTGAGTCGTTCTTGCCATGGCGCGAGGGAGAGGACGATCCTCGACTTCCGCCGGAGCGGCGAGAGTTTCTCCTCGGGATCATGCCGCCGCTTCAGCCGCAATAACGGGAGGCGGTTCCAGCGCGCGAGGCGGGAGGGCTGGAAGAGGTCGAGGCCAGCACGGGGGTCGTGGTTGGGGGAGACGGAGCGCGCCCCCGACCCCATGCCGGCGGCGGCTTCCTTCGCGGCGGCAGAGCACACCGAAAGCACGGCGTTGGAGTTCATCGTCGGGCTGCGCGGTCCCCCTCGCAGTCGCCTGTGGCTCCCTCGTCCTTTTGCCAGGGTGATGGAGGTCGACAAACCACATGCATTGTGGTTGCGCGTGCATGGCTGTTGCAATGGCGTCGCGCGGGTCGACGTTGAGTTTTTGGCGCCCCGCGTTATGTTCTTCAGGCGTGGGTGGAAGACCTTCGCCCGTGCCCACAACTTCACTGGTGGGTATGTCCTCTGCTTCAAATTGGTGGAGGCCGACCTGCTCTCCGTCAAGATCTACGGGCGCTCGGGGTGCTCGCCTTGGCTGTTGCGAAGAGAGCTCAAGTGGTGATGAAAGCTCCTTCTCGAGCGATAGCGACGAGGACGACAGTGTTGGTGAAGACGGTGACAGCGAGCTCCAGGCCGTCAAGTCGAAGTATGATGACCTGTGCTCTAGCTGATCGATGGCCACACCATCACCGTCATCGAGCTCCTCCTCCCCTCCCGACTGAGCGATTTGCCGGGGGTTCTTGACTCGGGTGCCGCCTCTCCTTCTCAGCTGGACCCCGACAGGCTCATGGACTTCGGCTTCGTCTTCTTTGCTGGTGGTCCCGCTGAGCCATTCCCCGACAGCCTTGACGGGGTTAGGCTGGGCTTCTGCTTGGGTCCTCCCTCCTCTCTTTTTCTCTTTGTAATCTACCCCTAGGGGAGAAAGTCAAATAAAGAGTTATTTAAAAAAAGGGCGCCTTCTTATGTAATCTTTATCCCATTTGTATCAGAAATGAATGAGAAAAGGCGCCGTCTTTCTTTCGCAAGACTATCCCTTTCCCTTCCTTATTTATACTGTATCGGTATGTTTTGTCCTTGCTACACGGAGCTACTTGCCGGGTCATCATTCAAACCACGAGTGCCAAAAAGGGAAAACGAGCCCCCGGCAGCGGGTTGGTGTTGTTTCCTGGCAGAGCTCCTTGTCGGTGTCGGCGCCGCCACCCCCCACAGTCGTTAAACAAGGACAGGGGGACGGGTTGTCCCGACAAGGGTTTTCACCATGTGGATGACTCCACCACCCGCAGTAAGGAAGATACTAGGGATTTCCTCGAGGAATTGAAAGGTACTGAACTTGGGATATGTGATATACTTATCTTTTCCAAGCAGTATCCTTTTTAGAATGCGATGGGTTGCCATCCTTGTTTCTTTGTTTCCCTTCCCTGTTTTTTCGACGGTCAAACATGTAGGGTGAGAACAGTAACAAAGATTACGGGTTCATCAAGTATTCTAGCAAATCTTTATAACTCAAAAGCGATAACATTGCAGTCATAGAAAATGCGTAATGAGCATGTAAAGATGATGATATGATGCAATGCCTAGCTTTATTATTGTTGCAGAGGGTCTGCGCCTGGCTTTGTACAAAGGTTTACATGCAACATCGGCAAGGCTTGTACAAAAGGTGGCTGCCGGGTACTGAACCCGGCAGCCGCGCATTACGGGTAGAACTTACGAAGATGCTCAATGTTCCATGAGTTAAGCACCTTGGTGCCATCTTCGGTCTCCAGACGAACTGCGCCAGGTCTGGTGACTCGTGCTACCCGGTAAGGGCCTTCCCACTTCGGCGTCAACTTGTTGGCACCCTTGGCGGACTGAACACGCCTAAGGACAAGGTCACCTTCCTCAAGGCTCCGGGCGTGGACCCTGTAGCTATGGTAGCGGCGCAGGGCTTGCTGGTAACGTGCAGCACACACCGCAGCCCGGAGACGGTCTTTCTCAAGGAGCATGGCATCGTCATGCTGTAGCTGCTCTTGCTGTACTTCATCGTAGGCAAGCACTCGAGGTGACCCGTATATGAGTTCCGTGGGGAGTACTGCTTCCGCCCCGTATACTAGGGAGAAGGGCGTCTGTCCAGTAGCTCGATTTGTTGTTATTCTGAGGGACCAAAGAACCACCGGCAGCTCGTCTATCCAGCGTCTGCCGCTCTTCCGCAGCTTATCAAAAGTCCTTGTCTTGAGCCCTTGCAGCACTTCAGCATTCATCCTCTCAACTTGCCCGTTGCTTCTTGGGTGGGCAACCGAGGCGAAGGAGACCTTGCTTCCAAGGCTTTGGATATATTGCATGAAGGCGCGGCTCGTGAACTGGGTGCCGTTGTCGGTGATCACTCTGTTAGGCACTCCAAAGCGGCACACCAGTCCTTTCATGAACTTGATAGTTGACTGCACGGTCACCTTTCTCACTGGTTCCACCTCAGGCCACTTTGTGAACTTGTCGGTTGCCACGAACAAGAACTCAAAGCCCCCGACAGCACGGGGGAAGGGGCCCAGAATATCGAGCCCCCCCGAAGGAGAATGGCCATGATAGAGGGATTGTTTGCAGGGCTTGTGTTGTTTGATGGATGTTCTTGGAATGGAACTGGTAGGCTTCACACTTGGTGACCAGCTCAGCAGCGTCCTAGAGGGCAGTGGGCCAATAGAAACCCTATCAGAAAGCTTTCCTGGCAAGGGCCCTTGATCCAATGTGGGAACCACATACTCCTCCGTGAATCTCTGCCAACAGCTTCAGTCCATCCTCCCGGCAGATACACCTTAATTTCACACCGTTCGGTCGTCTTCTGTATAGGGTGTCATCGACAAACTGGTACATACTTGACCGACGGGCTACTCTTTCGGCTTCCTCTTGCTCTTCGGGGAGCTCTCCTATTTGAAGGAAATGGACTATATGCTGCGCCCAGGTTGGAGCCTGCGGCTCGACAACGAGGACTAAATGCATCTCCTCGTCCCCGGGAGCGCTTGTCTCAACCGCGAGAACCTGCGGTTCTGCAGGAGGGAGCTGCTTGTCAACCGGAACGAGATTTTCCCCGGCAGGCTCTCTACCGGCGGCTTCGGGAAGCTCCGCCGGGAAATGCTTGCCGGAGTTCAGCTTCCTTCTCTTCTTGGACATTGCTGATGGGGATACTGATGGTCGAGCGAGGCGGAGAACGAAAGTCCCTCGTTCCACAGGAAGCTTCTTCGTAGCGCACTTCGATAGATGGTCAGCAATGCAGTTTTCTGCTCGTTTCACATGCTCTGTTTGAAGTCCATCAAAATGCTCCTCCAATTTCCTCACTTCTTCCACGTATGCCTCCATCAGCGGGCTCTGGTAATCCTTGTTGACCTGCTTCACCATAAGCTGAGAATCTCCTTGGACAATCAGCCTCTTTATTCCCAGCTCCACCGCGATTCTAAGTCCGGCAAGAAGCCCCTCGTACTCAGTGGTATTGTTGGTGGCTTCATCCCGGGGAAAGTGCATTTGGACGACGTACTTCATGTGCTCTTGTCACGCCCAAGATGCGATCCTATCCTTATTTTGGCATGAGGGCCTCGACAGGGATAGAAGCGCATCTTGTCGTTTCGCAAGAATGGATATCATTACAAGTACATGTAAAGAAGAGATGAGTATATGGAATTGGCTTACACTCGCCACAAGCTACATCAATATCACATCAATACAACAACATATCCAAATAACATACAGAAGAGCAGGGTCCGACTACGGACGAAAACAAACGATAAAATGACATCCATCCTTGCTATCCCAGGCTGCCGCCTGGAACCCATCCTATGATCGATGAAGAAGAAGAAGAAGAACTCCAAATCAAACAAGCATCACGCTCACGTCATATCATCGCATTACCTGTACCTGCAACTGTTGTTGTAGTAATCTGTGAGCCACAGGGACTCAACAATCTCATTTCCAAGGGTATCAAGACTATTAAAGCTTAATGGGTGAGGTATGGTTAAGTGGTGATGCTGCAGCAAGCACTAAGCATTTATTTGAGTGGCTAACTTACGAGTACAAGAATAAATGGGGATGATTGTTGAATAAGCGAACGTGAACTAGTAATGATCACTAAGTGATCCTGAACACCTACTTACGAACAAACATAACCCCACCGTGTTCTCTCTCCGATCAGAAATTCACGAGAAGAGACAGTCACGGTTACGCACATAGTTGGTGTATTTTATTTGAGTTTACTTCAAGTTTGCTATGACCGGGTGTTAAACAAAGTTTCCAAGTTGCCACGTAACCGCGGGCATGGCTTTCCGAAAGATTTAACCCTGCAGGGGTGCTCCAACTCATCCATCACAAACTAACCACACGCCGCGGGAATAACCTCGACCACGAATCCCGTGATTTCATAGGCAATTCCATTGGAGAACCGCAACCTCGAGATAGCTCGAAGTATTTTCGGAATTCCCCGCGCAAGACATTCGAGAAAGGTAAAACAAGTCCAGCAAGACCGCCCGGCAGGCCAGATCCCAATAGGAGCCGCGCGTATCTCTTTTTCTCAGGGCACTACCAGATGGGCAAGACGTCGGGTTGGCTGAAACCCCGGGTGACCAGGGGGCACCGGACATCGCCCGGTTTGGACCAACACTCATGAGGAGCACTGGCCCGGGTTGTTGATTAAAGATCCTCGGGTTAATTACTCCCTATGCAGGTTTATTAGTTATTAGGCAAATGTAGTACCAATGTTGGGCCTTGCCCGACAAGTTTTATTCTAAAACGAAAATCAAGGGGTCCCCATAACAACCCCAAGCATGTTAGGAGCGCTCAATTATGGAACATAACACCGGTACACAAGTAACTAGGGCGGCAAGAGTGGAACAAAACACCGAGCAAAAGGCCAAGCCTTCCACCCTTTACCAAGTATATATGTGCATTAAATTAAATAGCAATAATTTTGTAATATAAAAAGGATATCCATGTTGGCACATGGAAACATTGCACCTGCAACTAGCAATGCTATGAGAAGGGCTGAGCAAGCGGTAACATAGCCAAACAATGGTGTGCTGGGATGTAGAGGGGGTTAGAGGCTTATCATGGCATTTGGGAGGCTTGACATACAAGTGGTAGGTAGCGAGACAAGCGATAGAAAACGAGACATCTTGCATGGCAATGATAGTAATGGTATCCAGGGAAATGATCATCTTGCCTGAGATCCCGCTTGGAAGAAGAACGAATCCATGAAGAAGACGAGCCAACGTAGTCGAACGAATGCTCACACTCCGAACGCTTTCGGAACTCTATCGAGAAGAAGCAATCTAGAAACAACAATCAACACACGAGAACACCACAACATATGCATGTCATGATGCGCAAACAAATATGATGCATGTCCATTCACATATGCATGACAAGGCAAAGCACAACAATCAATTACTACACATTAAGTGAAGCTCAATATGCAACGAGTTGCATATTGACGAAACTCCACATTCGAATATTTAGTTCGTTCTCGTTTAGGTACACGACAATATTAAATGTTTTTAAACATGGCAAGAGGTGAAGCATAAGTAAACTACACATCTAGGCAAGTTTAAATGAGGCCGGAAACAACATATAGCATTTCCGAAACGACCCCATATGTTAATTTAGAAATTGGTCCAGATCTGAACTAATCATGTTTTATATTTATTAAACAGGAAAATAAAGTATACCATGCAATTCTACACGTCATTCTAGTTGATTTACATATATGGAACATCTCAAACGGAACTACGGTTTAAAAGATATGACCTTCACAAGATGAACATGACATGAATGCAAAATGCATGAAAATGACAACTACAAACATTTCAAATCATGAATTCAGCAAGATATTATGATACTACATGAAAATCTAAGCAAGTTTCATATAGGACATGCTCAAAACGGAGTTATGGTTCAACCACAACAACCAACACACGTTTTATCTGAAATCTGCCCAAAACAGCAACATAGCATATTGCACACATGAAAACAACAAGCTACAAGATTCAAAAATGCACAAACTAAGCTTGGGGCAGTAGCATATAACACACACTTCATTTCATCTTCACATATCATACTCAAAAGAGTCATGGATCACATGGTAGGAAGCTCACAACATGGCAATAAAATATAGCAGATTATGACTTGGTGAAAATAACAGTTTTTAGCATAGCAGTTTTTCACGAAGGCATATTGGCAGCAGCAAAACTATATGCTACAGGGCATAGAATGGCATGAAAATTAACACAATGGTAGTAGACATGATGCACTACAAATCATTCCATGGTGGCAAGGTCTAATTATGCATAGAATCATGTCTAGCATCATCACAACATGGCATTACGAAGAAAACATATTCTCAGACTTGGTGAAAATTAGAGTAGACATGTGCAGCAGTTTTTAACAGATTGACATATTGGATAACAGAATTAATTATGATTCTAAACCTATTCATGCAAACTATTGGCACAACATGATAGGCAACAACATGATTAACAAAAGACTCCTTGGTGGCAACCACAAAAGACTCCTAGATCACTAGCAAATGACATGGCAACATGGCAACAAAATAACAGTTTCAGACTTATTGAAATTTAGCTATCTCCCAAAACTGCAGTATTGACTAGGCATGTTGACATGGCAACAACAGTAGCATAACAATCACTTATGAGCATGGTAAGGACACTAACAGCAACTAGACATGACACACTTCAAATCATACCATTGGCAAAATTACATAGGATGCATGGTTTGCTTAATATGATGCCCACAAAACGGAACTCTTCGTTAACAGATTTCAGTTTTTAACATGATGGCAACTTGAGAGCAAGAAATTGACATGTTAATGAATTCCTACCTAGCAACCATAGGCATGGCATGAAAGTAGACATCACATAGAGCAATACTCATGAAGGCACCACATGCAAAAGACCTACGGGTGAGATGCAACCATCCGCGCAACATCGAATAAAATAACAGATTTCGCAACTACGATGGGATGCACTTTTGCAACACAATTTACAGCATCTAAATGAATCCTAATATATATGTCAATGATGCCATCATGTAGAGCGCGAAATGTAGATGATTTTTCGTATATTACACATGTTCATACGATGCACGGTTAAAGAGGTACAAGTCACACAAAATGCAATGATGATGCTAAAACCTGCAGTTTTGGACTTAGAAAAAAAATCATCACCTCGGGGCCATCCGGGACGGGATCAACCGGGGAAGAGGAGAGGCAGGCGGGTTGGGGCCGCGTTTGGATCGAGGGACCGACCGATCTGGGACGCGCCCGTCCAGATCTGGCCGGCGGCGGCCCCGATGACGGTTGACGGCGCCGGCGATCCTCCGATGACGTGGGAAGATGGAGGGGACGGGCGAGGGACGAGGGAGGCGAAGGATCCGGCTGCGGCAAGGCCGGATCGGGTCACGGCGACGGCCATCGATGGCCGGGGACGAGCTGGCCGCGGTGGAGCTCCGAGCACCTCCTCCCATGGCGGTTGGAGGCGAGCTGGCAGGGCGGCGGCGCCTACTGCGGCGGCGGGGCGAGCGGCGATGCGGCGGCGAGATCCGGCGGTGAGGAGAGCGCGGAACGCCGGCGGCGGGGCGGGGAGGTGATGGGGCGAGGGCGAGCGGGCGCTCAGGTACTGGCGTCGGGGCGGTGGGGCCCGGGCGGGCTCGGGCGGGCCCCGCACGGGCCTGGCGGGCCGCGGTGGGGGCGCTGCCTGAGGGGGGCCGACTGTGAGACAGGTGGCGTTGCGGGGTAGGCCAAGGGGCGCCTCAGGGGCTGCGCGGCCTGCGGAGGCGCGCCAAGTGGCGGCGACGGGTCCGCCGGCATGGAGAATGAGGCAAGGGTGCGGCTGGCGGCGGCTCGGGCGCGGCTAGAGGTAGGTGGCTGGCGCGGAAAACGAGGGAGAGGAGGAAGAAGGCTAAATTGGAAGGGGGAGGTGTTTATATAGGATAGGGGTTAGGGTTTGGAGGGTTTGGGGCCATCTTCGGACCCTCCGATAGCGATCGGACGGTTCCGGTCGCGGGTAGGGGCTAGGCTGGGCTAGGTGGGCTGTGTAGAGTGGCCATGGGCTGAGATGAGAGGGATATTGATGGCAGCCCATGACAAGTTTTAAAACACCGAAAACTTCCGATAATAAACCGACGACGGTGCCGCTACGATCGACCGTTCGGGTATCAAACGAACTCTGATTGCGACGAAATTTGGCAGGCGGTCTACCTACAATAAAACAAGACCGCATGCCAACTTTCGACCCAATCCGAGAATATTTTCCACACACTTTTTAAAACAATATTTTTCCGATGCCACGGGCGCGTGCGTGTGTGGTTGGTCTCGAAACGGTCAACGGGGAGAACCGGCAACTACTAGCGGATGCAAGTTTTGAAAACATGACGACAACGGAGTGCCGATGCAATGCGGATGATGCGAATGATGCGATGATGAATGCGACAGACAAGCGAATCACACGACGTCAACGGAATAAAACAGGAATCTTCTGGAGCGTCGGTTCCGGGCTGTTACAAGTCTCCTCCACTTACAAGAGATCTCGCCCCGAGATCTTAGAACGAGAAGGGGAAGAGAAAGAGCAAGAGGAAGAGGTAAAACTTAGCTGCTTCTTCGACAACGAGTGAAACCAGCGAATCTTGAAGGTTGTAAAGATAAGAAGAATGGCACGAGAAACAAGCAAGAATTCAAAAGAAATTTGGGCAGCACTTCGGTAGAATAGAGGGGCAAAAGTTTGATAAGATAGATAGAACTTGAGAAGAGGACACAACACTCCGGTTAAATGGATAGCAAGAAAAGGACATGGTCTTAAAAAGAACGAGATGATGGTTCGAAGAGAGCAACATCAGAATGCCTCCGGAACAAAAGAATAGAAGTTTGATCATTGGAAAGAAAAGAATGGAGAAGAAAATGACAACTTCTACCACCATTGAATTAGAAAAGCATCTTTACAAGAAGAGACTGAACGGAGTTGTTGAAAAATCAACAACGAAAAGCATAGCTTGTTGTGGGCTTATGGAAACATCTCAAAATTACGAGGTGACAATCGACCACTAATAGAAACAAAGATTGCTTGGAAGCAACAAGATATGCCAAACTTCTTTCACCAAGAGGATACATTGAGAACTTGGATCCACGATAATCACCATAATAGCAACACTCCTAAGGATAGGCTTTAGGTGAAATATAATCCAAGATAATCCATGATGGGTTTAAATATCTCATTCTTGACAACTTCTCTTCAAGACTCCTCATGAATCAAGAATGCTATAATACCATCTCAAAAGATAGAAATAAAGAATTGCACTTTGGAATTCAAGACAAATGATGCTTGAGCCTCTCCAACTAGAACCTTGAAGAAAACTTGAGAAGGAATTAAATCCCTGAAGAGCCACCGTAAAGAACCTCCGTATGCAAAAGAATGATCAAGAGAAATGAAGGCTGGAAAGAATAAGATTATGACCTCGCAACGATTTGGATTAAGCTTCGGGACGAGATGCTGAGAAAAACTTGGAACTCCGGAAAAGAAAAGATGAACAACTTAGAATCGAGAATTAGATATCATGAACAACTCCAAAAGAAGGATTGAAATCACCTTGATGAAACAAGAATAAGAATTATGTTATGCTTATCCTTCATCAAGTTAAATTGATGACAAGCAACGGATTTTGCATACGACTTATTCTTCTTGAAACGGATTGAAGAGAGAGATCAGGCACAAACTTGAAGAAGTCTTCAACGCAACGCCGGTAAGAATTTGAAAACGAAAGAGGGAATTCTTTGAATGAATGGAGATACATGACATGAGAACGAAGAGATCACGATTTGCCTAATAGAAACTTGAACAATGCGCCGAAATAATTGAGATACGAACAAAGGGACAACAATTGAGAAGAATTGGAGAACGAAAGCTGAAAGCTAAGGACGAAGAAATCTTCTGAAATGATGGCCTTCGGAGGATCGAGAATGAAAACAACTCTGAAATGCTCCGGATCGATAAGGAAGAAATTTCTCATGATCGAAATTTTGAGAGGATAGCACGAAGCTGAAATCACAAATCTTCGAAAGAACGGATAAAGATTTAAGAGAAACTCTCCTTCGGTCTTCAAGGCTGAGAATGATAACAGGAAGAACATCATGAATTACTGAGACACTCCGGAACAACAAATAAGTAAAGGCTGAGCCAATGATGAAAATGATTTAGCAGCGATCTTCGAGAAGGAATATGACTGATGAAAATCATTCTTATGTCATATTTGAAAAGAACTTGAGGACATTTCCGGAAAAGATTAGAAGAGCCAGGTAAGATCCCGGGGAAAACCTGTGGGTTATGAGCCCACTCACAGAGATCGCCATTGAATCAATTGCTTAGGAAGAGAGATTGCGCCGGTACAATTGAAAACTTGATGAGGTGAGAACCTCGAAATAATTTGAAAGGATTTGAATGGGAACACGAATATTCTGAGATATGCTGAAAAGTCCGGATAGAATAGAGAGATGAATAAGGAAGAGAGGCTTGGATAAGAATTCCAACATTGGAGAGCAATTAGAGAATGAAAATGATATGATGAACACCGAGAACTTGAATTGAATCCACCGTAAAACAAAACAAAGATGAAGACTAAGAAATGATAAACTTGAGCACTAAGCATCTTCACAACGAATCACCGGATACATCATGGAAGAGAAGATAGCAGAAGCGTCACATGAATAGAAAAGGCACTCGAATGAGAATTTAATTGTTGAAGAAAAAGGGCGGGAGGGCGGGAAAAAAACAAAGACAACTTGATACCGATGAGATGAACTCCGGAAAGAAATACGAGGATTGATCTTGCAAATATTGGAGAGGGTTGAATTAGCCTGATGAGAAACACACCGGTTAGGAAAGATATGAATTCACCACTTGACCTCGAAGCAACTCGAATTACCATACTCCAAAACAACACAAAGGGTGAGGCTTGACAATTAAGCTGGAAACAAATACATAACCCATTATGCATTCGTTGGAAGGATAATCCTAGGTAACTACTTGAATTCCCACCTAAGAATTTCCGAAGTCTTTCTTGTTTATGCGATTCGGGTTGCGGACCCAGGAACGTACCCAAGGTAATCAGCTACAACTGCACCCGCAACCTTCCACACCATAATCCAAGAAACTCCGCAAACTCGTCTACCTCAGACACTCGTAATCACAAGGATACTAAGTATGCCAGTACATCCGTACTCTGTCCACCAGTACTGGGGATGCCGGACTCCTCTCGCCACTACTAGTATTGAAGCAATTTTGAATATCCTTTGTCCTGAGATACTAAGGAAACTGAACGGTAACGATGTGCAAAAATCCCTTGGAGCTCTACTCCTCGATAACAGGAGGCACCAAGACAGAATTCCTTCACATCGGCATCATATAGTTTCCAAAATACCCGCATGATCCTAAATTTTTTTTTGAGCGAGAAGAGGAGTAGAATCAAAATTCCTAAGTCGAATACTTCACCAGAGCATAGAAAAGGAGTAAAAAGAATCCTACTCTCCGATATAACTAGACTCAAAATAGTTTTTCACTAGACTCGACTCGGCCAAAGTTCGATCAATCAAGGGGGCTCCTAGGTCGGTACATGCTCTGATACCAACTTGTCATGCCCAAGATGTGATCCTATCCTTATTTTAGCACTAGGGCCTCGACAGGGAAAGAAGTGCATCTCGTCGTTTCGCAAGAATGGATATCATTACATGTACATGTAAAGAAGAGATGAGTATATGGAATTGGTTTACACTCGCCACAAGCTACATCAATATCACATCAATACAACAACATATCCAAATAACATACAGAAGAGCAGGGTCCGACTACGGACGAAAACAAATGATAAAATGACATCCATCCTTGCTATCCCAGGCTGTCGCCTGGAACCCATCCTATGATCGATGAAGAAGAAGAAGAACTCCAAATCAAACAAGCATCGCGCTCACGTCATATCATCGCATTACCTGTACCTGCAACTATTGTTTCATCGCATTACCTGTACCTGCAACTATTGTTGTAGTAATCTGTGAGCCACAGGGACTCAGCAATCTCATTTCCAAGGGTAGCAAGACTATTAAAGCTTAATGGGTGAGGTATGGTTAAGTGGTGAGGCTGTAGCAAGCACTAAACATTTATTTGAGTGGCTAACTTACGAGTACAAGAATAAAGGGGGATGATTGTCGAATAAGCGGACGTGAACTAGTAATGATCAATAAGTGATCCTAAACACCTACTTACGAACAAACATAACCCCACCGTGTTCTCTCTCAGATCAGAAATTCACGAGAAGAGACAGTCACGGTTACGCACACAGTTGGTGTATTTTATTTGAGTTTACTTCAAGTTTGCTATGACCGGGTGTTAAACAAAGTTTCCAAGTTGCCACGTAACCGCGGGCACGGCTTTCCGAGAGATTTAACCCTGCAGTGGTGGTCCAACTCATCCATCACAAACTAACCACACGCCGCGGGAATAACCACGACCACGAATCCCGTGATTTCCTAGGCAATTCCATTGGAAAACCACAACCTCGAGGTAGCTCGAAGTATTTTCGGAATTCCTCGCGCAAGACATTTGAGAAAGGTAAAACAAGTCCAGCAAGACCGCCCGGCAGGCCAGATCCCAATAGGAGCCGCGCGTATCTCTTTTTCTCAGGGCACTACCAGATGGGCAAGACGTCGTGTTGGCTGAAACCCCGAGTGACCAGGGGGCTCCGGACATCGCCCGGTTTGGACCAACACTCATGAGGAGCACTGGCCCGGGTTGTTGATTAAAGATCCTCGGGTTAATTACTCCCTATGCAGGTTTATTAGTTATTAGGCAAATGTAGTACCAATGTTGGGCCTTGCCAGACAAGTTTTATCCTAAAACGAAAATCAAGAGGGTCCCCATAACAACCCCGAGCATGTTAGGAGCGCTCAATTATGGAACATAACACCGGTACACAAGTAACTAGGACGGCAAGATGTCAGGACCGGTTTTCCAGGATATTAATTTCCCAGTAAATGGCCCTTGTGCTCACCAGCCCCAGGATTACTGTTAGCTGATGAGACACAATCTTGATACAGAAATACCAAGCAAAATACAATATTTGAAGTACACGACCAAAGTGGTCTCTGAGTACAACAAATTTTTTCTAGTGGTTGATGGTGGAAGCGGTTTGTGGATCATCAACGTCTATGGGACTCCATTTCCCACAGGAATAGCTGACCTGGATAACTCCTATCTTCGCGAGGCTGCTATCATCGTTGCCTAGGTTCCGGGGCTGTCATCATTGCGCTCCTCTCCAAGCAAGAAATCTGGCCAAGACAATAGCCAGGGACAAGCCAGTGAGTACTTTGAATGTACTCGCAAATATCATGAAAACAGGTATAATATAACAGGTGATAATTATGCACTGAAATAATCCACGATCACTTAATCAGTCATCAAATAATATTCAAGATGCACGCAAGCAGGTCATTCATACTAAACGTGAATAAGCAATCAGAGAATAAAAATAAAATAAACCGATCGGGTGACTGAAGCGACGTCTCGAAAGGATAATAATATAAGGCATGCCTCAGTCGGGCGTCAGAGTGACGCCACATAAAGGGCTTAGGAGGAAAATAAATAATATGCGTGCCACAGTCGGGCGTCTGAGCGACGCCACATAATGGGCTTATAAAGGAAATAAATAGCAACCATGCCATAGTCGGGCGTCTGAGCGACGCCACATAAAGGGCTTATAAGGAAAAATAAATAATCAGCATGCCACAGTCGGGCATTTGAGCGACACTACATAAAGGGCTTGTAAGGAAAAATAAATAATCAGCATGCCACAGTCGGGCGTCTGAACGATGCCACATAAAGGGCTTGTAAGGAAAAATAAATAATCAGCATGCCACAGTCGGGCGTCTCAGCGATGCCACATAAAGGGCTTATAAAGAAAATAAATAACAAACTTGCCACAGTCGGGCGTCTCAGCGACGCCACAGAAAGGGCTTATATGATAAAGCAAACAACATGCATGCCACAGTCGGGCGTCTGTGCGACGCCACATAAAGGGCTTATATAAGAATAATCACAATGAGTATCCAGGAGGTAGAACCATCCCAGGGATACTCAATAATTCAAATAATATAAATGGTTAGTCCACAATAATAATAATCATAATCATCATTTGTCACACGTCATGATCAATGTTTCGGTTTAGAAGTTTTCCTCCGAAGACCGACACTAAGACCGACACTTGACCCATCCCAGACTGTAGTCCTTAACCGCGGACATGGCTATTCGAATAGATATAAACTCTGCAGAGGGTGTACTCTTTACCCACGAGTAACAGATTCCTTTAGTCCACCGGGACTAATTCCGCTCACGGTCATTGAGTTGAAAACACACCTGACCTGCACACACCAACTTAACTTACCGGTGCCTGGAATCACCCACGACACCCGTCAAGCAAAACTCTAAGTGGGGAGGCTACAACCTCGACTAGCATGGGATCAAAAAATTTATAACGCGCCCAAACTAGGGGAGCTACCCCCCCTCGGCTCCAACCGGAAACACCCATGCCCCCGGACCAAGTGACATGCCTACCAGGGGCCACTGGTATCTTTCACTATGGCCTCTCTGTACGGTGTGTGCTAAGAAAGGGGTTGACAACTTACTGAACCGTACCCTACCTGAGGTCAGGACAAGTGGTAGCACGAAGCAAGTATGGGGTTTACTGGCACAAGACTCGATCTACGGTCGACTCAGGAGGTTATGTGTTCCCTGCATGGTTAGCACAACAAATATATTCCACATCATTAGACAGAATCACCACTCATCATACCTCACCATGCCTTACTGATCATACTCGTCCCAATGAAATATCAGTATCAAGCTCGTGTCTACTCAAGACAGAGACTTCTCCGGATTATTTCCGGTAGGCATGAAAGGCATATGAGGATGAATACTGTCACAAGCATTTCAATTCCAACAGCAAGGAATTATCGTCATGCACTTGTAAACATGATCACATCATCACATGAAATAATGCATACTTCAAGTCAACTTGGTGTTGTAGTCACATCAAACAACACACAACAAATATTATGCCAGGGTTCAGAATGCTTGCCTTCAAAGAGTATGTAGGTGAGGTGCACTCCAAAACTTTTGAAAGTTTTTGTCTTCCCTCCAAATTCCTATTTTTGAAAAGATTCAAATCGACATACATTTCAAAACAGTACTGAAAAGTTGTTGGAATTTTTTTTCAAATAAATATGAAAATAAACTAGACAAAATTTGAGAAATAACAGAAAAAGGATCAAGTCAATCTGAGTTTTAGTTTGAAAGATAAGGCCAGTCAAACATGGGTCAAACTTCTATTTTTTTAATAAATCAGAAAAAGAAAAACGGTTCGGCAGGGCTTACGCTTTCCTCCTAGCGAAAGCGTGTTTTGAGGAATACGCTTCCACTTAAAACGCTTCAGCCGAGCCTGGAGTCACTGACGGGTGGGGCCCTCGGGTCCACTGGTCATATTTGACCAGTCGCCCTTCTCCTTCCTCCCGCGGACGAGCCGGAGCGGAGGTCCGGTGCTCCTGGCCGGCGAACGGTGGCACAACTCAGGCACCTGGGCACGGGAATGGATCCAGAGAGTCCCGGTGGTCCTCTCGGTGCTTCAAATCGACAGAGAGGTGGACGGAGCTGCCGACGGTGAGCTCCGCGGCGGGCGACGGTTTCTGGTCAGATGGAGTTCGGTCTACGGTGGCTCTCGGTCGAGGTTGCGAGGTGGGGTGGCTCTGTGGTGTCGAGGGAGAGTGGGTGGTGGCGTGGGAGAGGCTAGGGGGCTCTGGCTTGGCCGGATTTTACCGGAGGGCTGCGGCGGCCGAGGCTATCGGAGGTGGGGAAGACGACCTCCCCCAGTCGATTGCTTGCTAAGGGAGCTCGATAGGGATAGCAGAGGGTCTTCTGAGTGTCGGGCAGAGCTCGGGGGTCCCTTAAATAGACGAGCAAAGGTGGTTCGGCGACGGCCGGGGATAAGATCGCCGGCCTGTTGCAAGGGCGATGTGGCGATGGTCGGTGTGGTTGGCGGGGCGAGCGGATGAGCTCGAGCAGCTCCAGGGGCAGCTGGCGGGTGAGGGTGGCTCAGGCGGTGCTGCCACGGCAGGGGCGCTCTGCGGCCAAAGGCATGCTGCCAAGATGGCCATGGCAGTAGCTCTGAACTGCGCAGAGCAGCAGTCGAGCGGCGCTAGCGGACGGGGTGAGGTGGCGGTGGTGTTCCAGCACTTTTTTGCGAGCCGATAAGGATCAGGGGGTGAGGTCAGTTGGCACGGCGATGCGGGTGCGGCGCGTGCAAAATGCGCGCTCTGCGTCACGCTCTGGACAAGTGCTCAAGGTGCTCGATTAAATGACAGAACCATTTGCAGAGCTCTGGTGCACCACAAACTTAACAAGGTCATTGGTGTGGCTAAGACATGGTTAATGGACATGCTGTCATGGCCAAGTAAGTAGGTTCCCAATGAAATCTTAGGAACTTGCCCAATTCTGCCATGCACTCAAGGTGCTCAATAGAATGCCAGGGGCATCTAGGAGACTTTGCTAGCCACCAAAGTTTCCAGAATAAGGTCTCTTTGGGTGCTAAATAAGATGGCAAGGTTATTTTGGCCAAAACAAAAACTTATTAGTGCAATGATTTCAAAACTTCACTTCTGGACAGAAGTTGCAGGGGATTATCTCATGCACTTAAAATCTTCTAATGGGGCTGATCTCCTGGTATTAAGGGTTTGGTAGGGCAAAATATAAGCAGGAAAAATCTCATGGGCATTAGAGCAAAACAAAATAGGGTTGCAGTAGAAAATACCAAACTGGACCAGAGAGCAAAAGAGGATGATTTGCTCAAAATTTCCAAAACACAAGGCTGGGTTTTTGCATAAAAGTGATCCAGGGACAACACATGTGATCTACAAATTTTTATGGAATTTTTAAAAGAGTTTATGAAGTGGTGGCAGTGTAACTTAGGCCTTTAAAAGAATGGAAAAGCTATTAAAAGAAATAAAACTTGGCAAGTTTTATTATAAAAATAATTCCACTGGTTTTACTAAATATAAATGAAATTTTATTGAGTGGGCACTCAAGTCCAACAATATTTTTGAAAAGTTTCTATTTGGAGGGAAAAATCCACAATTCAGAAGAAAGGAGTGATTCTGAAATCAATAGATGATCCAGAAAATAAAAATTTAATTTCCTGGCAAAATTTTAATTAATAAAACATGATTAAATTTTTTGGGGTGTTACAACACTACCCCCCTTAAGAAAAATCTCGTCCTCGAGATTTGCTAAGGACGGTTTCAAAAAATATTACTCCTACTACCACGCAGTAATAATACGAAAAACAAATATTCTACACACACAATACAACGTGGTTGCAGTGAGAGGGCAAATAATTGGGGTAACTACAGTGGGGTACTGGCGCTGCGTGGAAAAATCTACGGTTGGGGAAACCAAGAGATTTCTACTTATGGCTACAGTAAATTTAGAATTAATAAAATTCTAAATTTCCATATTACGCTGGTCGTACCCGAGTGCACAATGCTCTCTCTGGCTGATAGGTGGACACGGGGCCCACTGTAAGTCTCTTCTTCTACCTCTGGCTCTCCTTTCTTCCTCTCTCTCGCGCTCTTTCGCGCGCTTTCTCCACCGGCGGCGTCTAGCGCGTAGGGCATCTAGGCCGTACTGCGGTAGTGCGCGGCGTGCTAGCTGCCGGCGCAGCATGCACTCACCTCGCGGGCCAGTGCGCTGTCGGAACTGCTCGCGGATTCGCCTCCGAACACCGGCGATCGAGCGACGAGCGGCGCTGGTGGTCTTCGCTCACCGTACACCGATCTCGAGCTATAAAATGACCGCGGTGCTTCTCTCTTCTTCCTCACACCTGGCCTCGTTTCTTCTTCTCCTTCCTTCTCCTCCATTTCTGTTTACAGGAGCTCGAGGCGAGGCTCTAATGGCGGAGGTGATGCCGGATTGGTACACGATCCTGGTGTGTGGAGGGTTGGCGGCATTGCTGGGGTTCTCCGCGCTCTTGTGCGTGATGATCCACGATGATCGTCGTGATGCTGCTGCTCGAGTGTTGGCTCTTCGCAGAAGCAGTGATCATGAGGATTAGGTGCTGGTGTCCGTTGCTGACTGTTGTCAGTGTGCTGGAGGCAACTTGCACCAGAATAATTACCCACAATTTTCTCTTTCAGAAACTGTGGTGTGTTACTGAGGTGATCAGTTAGGTGCAAAATGTGTACGTGGTTTTGCAATTAGTGCATGTGGTCGAGTGGTTGTGGCTGTGAGCCTGATGTCGTGGTGCTGCGTGAATTTAAATCTATGTCACGGAAAAATGTTTGTTGCAATAGCTCAAGGAAAATCCCACCTCGGGATTTACTGAGAGCGAAAACAGTTGATCAAAAATCACAGCATTAAAAATTACTGATATTCAATTGAAACCAAACAATTTATTCATAGCACAAACTTAGGATACAACCCGTAAGCTGCAACACATAAATAAATGCTAGGCTAACAAACATAGTAGTGGCGTCTACGACGCAAATGTAAAATATGCTGGGTCCTGAGGAAATGTCTCCGGCACTGGGGCACATTCTTCTTCTTCCGGGGGAAACGGATTAACTAGTCGAAGAACACGCCTTTCCTGGTCTGGCCTCAGTGGTCTGCCAATGGCGATCCGAGGATTCAAAACAGCGAGGTTCTGGAGATAATCCATTACTCGCTGGGTCAAACGCTCTTGAGCGATGACGTACTGGGCAAGGTTGGCCAGTACTGGGTCCCTCTCTATTCGTCCACCGGGAAAAGATGCTTCTTCTCCGGGTGCTGCACCACTCGGGAAGTAATAATACCCCCTTTCGCTGGCATAGGGTACCGCGAATCGAAGGCGAGTAATCGCTTCGTACGCAGCAGCTTCTATGGCCATTTGCGGAGTCGGCATAGATTTCCCCGCGAAGGAGACTTCTGTTGGGTCTTGGTTTGGGTTCACAGGAGGGATGTGTACTACTGCCCAGTATTTCGAGGCGAATGGGGTGATTCTCGATTTGAGCAGCTCATACTGGGGTGGATGGGTAGAACTCATGGTACTGCGGGTAAAGTCCGACAATAATTTAACAAAACTACCTAGGGTCGCATCTGGAGTTCTCAGATGAATACTAGGGCTCGACATGGCAAAAATGGCTGTGAGAGCTGTGCACAAAGTGAGGGATGCTTGGCAAGGTCAAGGAGTGGCCTCTTATATAGCATCGGGGCTGGGTTACCTATTGCGGTGTGGGGGCTATCTAGGTTGACGGTGAAAGCACATTTGCTCCCTTGGTGGTTTTGGTAATTTATAACAACATATAACTCATTGAACTAATGTTTCCACTAAGTATATTTCAGGAAAAGTTCAATGATAGGGATGGCAAAATGATTGTGAAGATTGTGAAAATACCCCAAGATGCAAGGAAATAGGTTGGCAAAGCTTCAAGGAAGAGGACTCTACATTTTACATTTGTGAGAAATCACTTTGAGTCCATAGGAAAGCCAATACTATTAAAAAAGGATAAGGTTTTGATTGGTGAACAAAATGCTCATACGTGCACAAGTGATAGTCACCAAAAACACCCACAAGCTCTTCCACAAAGTCTGTCCATAGCCAAATATTCAAAATCGGTGCAACCAACATTTCCATCCCGGTGCCACCGATTCTCAACTCAGACAGACTCAGCCAAACCCTAGCCACTTCGGTGCAACCGATTCCATACCGGTGCCACCGAGTTTAGGTTGCCAACTTTCTGTTACGCAAATTCACAATTTCGGTACCACCGAGATTGTTGGATCGGCGTCACCGAGAATGTCAATCTGACCGTTGGTCACCTTATCGGTGCAACCGAGTTTCCTATATCGGTCTCACCGAGATTCAAAAGTTGCCACCTTTTGGTCACTTCGGTACCACCGAGATTAACACATCGGTGTCACCGAGTTGGTCATTTTGTGTGTAACGGTTAGATTTTTGGGGATGCCTATATATACCCCTTCACCACCACCTACTCGAAAGAGAAGCACTCAGAACTATTCCATACTTGCCCCATCCAGTTTTCTGAGAGAGAACCACCTACCCTTGTGTTGTGGTCAAGATCTTCCACTCCAACCATATGGACCTTGATTTCTAGCCTCCCCAAGTTGCTTTCCACCAATCCCATCTCTTCCAGCAAGCCAAATCTGTGAGAGAGTGATTGTGTGTTGAGGAGTCTATCATCTTGAAGCACAAGAGCAAGGAGTTCATCGTCATTACCGAGCCTATTACCTTTTGGAGGGTGGTGCCTCCTAGATTGCTTAGGTGTCGCTTGGGAGCCTCCTACTTCGTGTTGTGGAGTGAACCAAGAAGTTTGTACTGGCAAGGAGATCGCCTACTTCGTGAAGATCTACCCATAGTGAGGCTAGTCCTTCGTGGACGGAAGCCGTTATGGAATAGTCAAGGTTGCTACTTCGTGGACCCTTATGGGTGGAGCCCTCCGTGGACTCTCACGACCGTTACCCTCCGTGGGTTGAAGACTCCATAAACGTGGATGTATGATAGCACCACCTATCGGAACCACGGGAAAAATCATTGTGTCTACAATTGCGTTTGATCTTCCTACCCTATCCTTTCTACTCATGCTTGTTGTTACTTTCCGCTGCTATACTCTTAGACTTGCATGTGTAGGGTGTACTTGACTTGCCATGAAATGCTAAAAACTGCCAACTCTAAAATTTGGTATAGGCAAAACTTTTATTTGGTCAAGTAGTCTAATCACCCCCCCTCTAGACATACTTTTGGTCCTACAAGTGGTATCAGAGCTTTGGTCTCCATTGCATTGGTCTCACAACCTAGGAGAGTATGGCGTCTAGTGAGGGTAATTATCACCGTAGAGGTCCGTACTTTGATGGCACTAATTTTGCTAGTTGGAAGCACAAAATGAAAATGCATATTCTTGGTCATAACCCCGCCATTTGGGCTGTTGTTCGTGTTGGCTTGCAAGGTGAATTCTTTGGTGATGGAAAGGAATCGGATCGTGAAGCGACCGCGGATGAATTGAAGATGTTGCAATACAACGTTCAAGCATGCGACATTCTATTCAACTGCCTATGCCCAGAAGAATTCAACAAAATCAGCCGTCTTGAGAATGCAAAAGAGATTTGGGATACTTTGGTTGATATGCATGAAGGAACCGAGTCCGTGGGAGAATCCAAGTTGGAAGTTCTTCAAGGTCAGCTTGACAAGTTCAAGATGAAGGATGGTGAAGGAGTCGCAGAGATGTACTCTAGGCTAGCTCTCATCACCAATGAGATTGCCGGCTTGGGAAGCGAAGAAATGACCGACAAATTCATCATCAAGAAGATACTTAGAGCTTTGGATGAGAGATACGACACCGTGTGCACATTGATCCAAATGATGCCGAACTACAAAGATCTCAAGCCTACGAAAGTCAATGGAAGAATTGTTGCTCATGAGATGACACTCAAAGACAAAGAAGAGCTTCACCACAAGTCTAGTGGTGCTTACAAAGCCACAAGTGATGCTCCCGCAACTTCAAGCAACAACCTTGTCACCAATGAAGAGATAAGCCTCATGGTCAAGAAATTCAACAAGTTCTACAAGAATAGAGGCAAAGAAAGAAGCTCCAACTCAAGATATGATGAGAAGCGTTCGTCAAGTCGTGACCGCAATTGCTACAATTGTGGGAAGCCCGGACACTACTCCAATGAGTGCACGGCTCCCTACAAACGAAGAGAAGAGTCACCTCGAAGACGAAGCTCAAGGAATGAATCACCTAAAAGAGAGAGAAGGAGTAGAGATGATCGTTATGAACGAAGACCCTCAAGGAGAAATAGAGATTCGGAGAAAAAGGACAAGTACACCAAGAGCTACACAAGAAGAAAACATCAAGCTCATGTTGGTGAATGGGTTCCCGGCTCCGACTCCGACAACAACTCTGAGAGAAGCTATCACTCCGACTCCGACTATAGTCAAGATGATGGTGTTGCCGGGATTGCTCTAGTGACTACCAACTCCCATGATCTATTTGATTCACCAAACAAAGGGAGTGGAAGTTGCTTCATGGCTAAAGGCCCCAAGGTATCACACCCCGAGTATCTTGATTTCGATAGTGATGAAGATGACTTGCTATTTGATAAAACTAGTGATGTTAGTCAAAATGAACTTGATAATTCTCATGCTAGTCAAGATAAGTCTATTGATGATGATAAGATGAAAATAGAAGAACTAACTAAAGAACTAAACACTCTTAAGTTAGCTCATGAATCTACTCTTGAAGATCATAGAGAGCTTGTGAGAACTCATGAGAAGCTACGCTTCGAGAAGCTCAATTTGGAGCAAGAGCATGAGTTTCTTAAAGCTATCAATGACGATCTCCGAAAGAAGACTTCATCTTATCTAGCCAAACGACTACTCTTGTCTACATTCATGCCTCAAGTTAAAACTAAGCAATCTAGTAACAAAGGAAAGAAAGGTTCTTCATCTAGTAGCAACAATAAAAATGCTAAACCTAATGATGTTGCTCCCAGTAGTTCTATTGATTCCACTAATGATGATTCCCTTAACCAAGTTACACTTGAGCAAGAAAATGCTTTATTGAAAGGAATTATAGAGAAAGGTATCTACAAGAGTCTTGCCGGGTGTAAGCAATTTGAGGAAATTGTACGCAAGCACGGAGGATACCGAAAGAACCGTGGTGTTGGCTACTTCAACGCAAATGGAGTTGAATGGGAAGAAGGTCAATACCCCGAGCCAAAGTTTGTTCCTCAAAAGGAGAATTATGAAAATACTCTTCCCAAGAGAACAAGCACTCAAGATGACCTTCCACCACAAGACCACAAGCTCAAGGGCAAGAACAAGCTTCAAGAGGACATTGACTCATATGAAGATGAATCCCTAGCTATGGTGGAGTGGGTTCCCAAGGCTACGTCAAGCTCAACTTCTACAAAGGCTACTACAACACCAAGGATCCCCATCAACTTGATGTGGGTTCCCAAGAAGAAGAACTAGAGAGTTCTTGAGGGGTGACTCTGCCAATGAAATTCACTCACATTCTTTATTGGCAAGAACTATTTACAATCAACATCAACTCTATGCAATAGTTCAAGGAGTCACACATTTCCTCAAAGGTAAGCAAGGGACAAGGTAATCAACAAATCGATGGACATCATAACACATGCTTTGCACTCCATGTCCATAGATATCCTTGTATTTGTCTCTTGTGTGTTGGGACTAACCCATGTAGGTGAGAAGAGTAAGGAAACAACAAGGATGCTCCCAACTCTTGGTGATCTTCATCAACCTTGAGCATCCACCACTACCTCACCAACATGAAGTCTTCATCGACAAAACCCAAGGTTAGTGTATCCCTCTTATGGGGGGATGTCACATCAAGGGGGAGCTTTACTCTAAGACTTGAGTCTAAGCATCTCTTAGTATGTGACAACATTAAATGCTTTATGTAAAAGTGGTAACCCCACTTGTGCTTAAACGATGAGTATGACCTATGATCAAGTATTCTTACTTGGCTCCTAAGTCAATATACTCATATATAGATGACTTTGTCATCGCCCAAGTGCTTATCAGATGCTAATGTGTATGTGCATGTTTGTCATGATTTCATTTGACATCTTATTGTGTGAGCATGTTGGTCTGCATTTATTTTTACCATTCGAGGACATCCAATTGTTGTTATTTGGCCTTTGATTTATCTTTTGCCAATTGGATGGACAAGAATGCCTAGGACCACTCTTTAGCTATCTATGCTTTCTCACCTCATATTCCATTCATGCTGCATCACAAAATTTGAACAAGTACTTTTCGATCCCTCTGTGTGTGGAGCACTCGGAGTTCCGTATCGACAAGGACTGACCATTAAAACCTCCCAAGTGCATCTCGGTGGAACCAACCCACAATTCTCGGTCTCACCGAATGCCTAGGGTTGATCTGGTTTTCTATCTCGGTACTACCGATTCCATATTCTCGGTTACACCGAGTTTCCCTGTCAGCTGACAGTTGAGGAACTCGGTGACACCGAAAATTTAGAACTGGTATCACCGACAGTGAAGGGGATATAAGCTGTGGTCCCGACGGTTCGAAATTTCAATCTTCAATCGTCGCGCCCCAAACCCTAAACTGCCGCAAAAGGACCCCCTGGTCATTGCCTTGCCTCCCCGTGTGTCTTCGCCGCTGGGAATCCTCGCCGTCGACGGGAATCCTTGCCGCCGTCGCCGCCGTAGCGGATCCGTCACCGAGCTAGGGTACGGATTCGATCTTTCTTGCGCTCCCCGTCTGATTCTTGCGCAATAAAGTTGATTTTCTCTATAAGCCACAGTTTGCACATCTTTCTATCCATGAGAAAACTCCGTAGATTAGAGAACCATCGATTTTCTAGGGTTTGCGTTCCGCCCGATGGAACTCGGTAGAACCAAAGTGAACTAATCGGTATCACCGATTGGCCTGTTTGTGTTGCTGAGAACTGTCTTGGTGAAACTGAGTACTTCCTTTCAGTCTCACCGAAAGGAGTGCCAAGTTTCTGTTAATGAGATAGTCCGTCTCGGTAGCACCGAAAACTTTGCTTCGGCTGTACCGATTTTCATTTGACAGAATGTAATACTTTGAAAATCTTTTGTTCAAACTTTCAAAAACCAGCCACATTTTGTGATGACTTATCCTTTTCTGCTCCTCTATACTCTATTCACAGGGACAGTATGTCAAGTGCTGAGGACAGTGAGAACAACTTCAGAGCACAGAGTGTTGAATTGGATTCTGGCACTAGTCCTGAGTCTAGTTCATCTTCAGATCCAGGCACTCCCAGTTCCCATGGATTGCCCAAGGCTGCTACAAGGGCTAGGAAGAAGCTGAACTCAGATGAGGAGGACTCAGACTTCGTTCCAGAGGAGGTTCTTGCTAAGAAGCAAGAGAAGGCTGCCAAGAAAGCTGCAAATGAAGCCACCTCTTCAAGGAAAGCTGTCAGGAAAGAGTATGCTAGCTCTGAAGCTATGAGAGCACCTGAGGGTGCTAGGGAAAAAATGGCTCTTTACCTTGAGTCACCCCCAAAGAAGTCATTGCCTAAGAAGGCAGGTGAGAAGAAGGGTGCCAGAAAAAGGATTGTCTATGTCATTGGTAGGCAGACCTCCATGTTTGAGGACCCTGAGGAAGCTGCTGGTGCTGCTGCTGAGGAGGAGGAAGAGCAAGTTGTCAAGGCCCCTCCCAAGAAGAAGCAAAAGAAACTTATGTCTGATGCTATGCCAAAGAGTGGCACTTCCAAGAGCACCAAGTCTGCCCCCAAGAAGCCTGCTGCTGAGAAGCCCAAGAGGACTTCCAGGCAAACTCCAGCATCTGAGAAGAACAAAGGGACTACCTCCAGAGTTGAGGATGAGGATGCTATGTCTGCCTTAATGAAGCTTAGGCCACACCTTCCAGTACATAATGCCAGCTACCCACTTGCTGAGGATATGAAGAAGAGGAAGGATTCTGGTTTGAGGGCTTGGAGAGCTGCTGATCCATATGCCCAAAGGAGGAAGACAGCTGTGGACTACAGATTTTACACCAAAGAGCAACAGGATTTCTATGAGACTGTGCTTTTTGATAAAAGTCCAGCTGTGAGTGATATGAGGTATGTGGACTGGAAATTCATCAAGGAGAATGAAGACCATTTTCAAGTGTCCAAGATAATTTCCACTGCATTGGTTTGGATGAGTTTGTTGGCAGAGAGTTCACTGCTTGGAATGATGAGATGATCATGCAATTCTACTCCACTGCACATTTCTATGGAGATGGTAGAATTGTATGGATGACAGAAGGAGCTAGATATGAGTCCACTATTGAGGAGTGGGCTGCCATCTTAGGAGTTCTAGAAGTTCAGGATGGTGATTTGGATGTCTACTCATAATCCAAGGAGAGCCACAATGCTATGGCTAACATGTATAAAGAGATCCCTGCTGCTAACGTGAAGTCTCACAGGCTAGGATCTATTTACTTTCTTCAGGCTGGCCTCCGCACCATGAACACCATTCTGAGGCATACCTTAATGCCCAAGTCAGGAGATGACAAGATGATCCGAGGCTACTCCATCAACATGCTGATTCATCTTGACAGACACACCAGGATTAGAGTCATGGACTTAATTGTTGAGACAGTTAAGAGGGTTGCTGCTGATCAGAAGCGCTCTTGCTGCTATGCACCCTATATCCAGATGCTCATCAACTCTAAGCTGGAGAAGCACATATTTGCTCTGGACAGACCCCACTTGTCCCTACAGCCAGATCTCGAGGACAACGTCGTGGAGATGAACCCAGATCATCCCACTTCAGCTGCAGCTCAGGCAGAGGCAGAGGCAGCTAGAGCCACTAGTGCTCATGTCCCTAGATCCAGGAACGAGCAAATGGATCTTTTGATCTCATCAGTTCAGGGCATGCAGAAGGACATTAAGGGGATTCTAGACAACCAGAACAGTCTTGTGAGGATCTTCGAGAACAGGATCAAGACCCTTAATGATAAGGTGTATGGGCTGACCAAGACAGTCAATGAGCTCAAGAAGGAAGTTGACTCAGTGCCTCTTCCTCAGACTTCTTCTTCTGATGATGATGATGAGGATGGATCACCTCTCAGGCCAGGCACACAGTTTACTACTCAGGAAAGATCAGCCAATGTGCCAGCTCCAGACTTGAGGCCCTCTTCATCAGCTCCTGCCACTGTCACCTCAGCTCCTGCTTCATCAGCTTCAGTTCCTCCTGTTGCCACACCAACTCCATCCATGACATCTGTAGAGATCTTCGCCGACGCTATTCTCTCGACTCCTTCATCAACAACCGGAGGAGATCAACCCAAGAACGCTTAGATATATGCCTTTGAACTTTTTGGTAACTTGTTGCCAAAGGGGGAGAAGTGTATAGATCTTTAGGCTTCGAGTGAGAGAGTGTTTGGTTTTTATTGCCTTTTCAAAAACACACATGGTTCATTTACTTTTGGCTACGCTTTGTGTTTTGATCATACACTTTATGTGTGTTGTGCTACTATTTCCTATCATCTTAATGCTTTTGAGATGATCATTATGTTTGTCTGGTTGTGTTGTGCTATGATGTTCACTCTAATTATTCTCGCACACCACCAAGATGTATGTGACATCTAAGTAGTGCCCCATGTACCTAATCGATTGTGCATTTGCATTCAAACGCAAATTTAAAATAATGCACAAATTTAGGGGGAGCTCTTGCTTATCACATACTTCTCAAAGCGACGATTATATTCATTGATTATATCATATGTCGAAGCTTTGATCTATATGTTGTCATCAATTACCAAAAAGGGGGAGATTGAAAGCACATTTGCTCCCTTGGTGGTTTTGGTAATTTATAACAACATATAAGTCATTGAACTAATGTTTCCACTAAGTATATTTCAGGAAAAGTTCAATGATAGGGATGGCAAAAGGATTGTAAAGATTGTGGAAATACCCCAAGATGCAAGGAAATAGGTTGGCAAAGCTTCAAGGAAGAGGACTCTACATTTTACATTTGTGAGAAATCACTTTGAGTCCATAGGAAAGCCAATACTATTAAAAGGGGGTAAGGTTTTGATTGGTGAACAAAATGCTCATACATGCACAAGTGATAGTCACCAAAAACACCCACAAGCTCTTCCACAAAGTCTGTCCATAGCCAAATATTCAAAATCGGTGCAACCAACATTTCCATCCCGGTGCCACCGATTGTCAACTCAGATAGACTCAGCCAAACCCTAGCCACTTCGGTGCAACCGATTCCATACCGGTGCCACCGAGTTTAGGTTGCCAACTTTCTGTTACGCAAATTCACAATTTTGGTACCACCGAGATTGTTGGATCGGCGTCACCGAGAATGTCAATCTGACCGTTGGTCACCTTATCGGTGCAACCGAGTTTCCTATATCGGTCTCACCGAGATTCAAAAGTTGCCACCTTTTGGTCACTTCGGTACCACCGAGATTAACACATCGGTGTCACCGAGTTGGTCATTTTGTGTGTAACGGTTGGATTTTTGGGGATGCCTATATATACCCCTTCACCACCACCTTCTCGAAAGAGAAGCACTCAGAACTATTCCATACTTGCCCCATCCAGTTTTCTGAGAGAGAACCACCTACCCTTGTGTTGAGGTCAAGATCTTCCACTCCAACCATATGGATCTTGATTTCTAGCCTCCCCAAGTTGCTTTCCACCAATCCCATCTCTTCCACCAAGCCAAATCTGTGAGAGAGTGATTGTGTGTTGAGGAGTCTATCATCTTGAAGCACAAGAGCAAGTAGTTTATCGTCATTACCGAGCCTATTACCTTTTGGAGGGTGGTGTCTCCTAGATTGGTTAGGTGTCGCTTGGGAGCCTCCTACTTCGTGTTGTGGAGTGAACCAAGAAGTTTGTACGGGCAAGGAGATCGCCTACTTCGTGAAGATCTACCCATAGTGAGGCTAGTCCTTCGTGGACGGAAGCCGTTATGGAATAGTCAAGGTTGCTACTTCGTGGACCCTTATGGGTGGAGCCCTCCGTGGACTCTCGCGACCGTTACCCTCCGTGGGTTGAAGACTCCATAAACGTGGATCTATGATAGCACCACCTATCGGAACCACGGGAAAAATCATCGTGTCTACAATTGCGTTTGATCTTCCTACCCTATCCTTTCTACTCATGCTTGTTGTTCCTTTCCGCTGCTATACTCTTAGACTTGCATGTGTAGGGTGTACTTGACTTGCCATGAAATGCTAAAAACTGCCAACTCTAAAATTTGGTATAGGCAAAACTTTTATTTGGTCAAGTAGTCTAATCACCCCCCCTCTAGACATACTTTCGGTCCTACAGACGGTTCTGCTCTATGGGGGTCGTGGTCAATGCCACAGATATACATATCTCACAAAAGTGACGTATTACTGTGGGTGTCGTCTGGGGTGGTTTTTGGTAGCTACGCCTGGAATTTAATATGTAACCGAACGCCAAAATTTATTTAGGCATGGATACTTGTGGTACTATAATAATGGCATACAAGCAAACTGCATTTTATTCATGGCGATTACAAGGTCACACTATTACATGGCGTAGAATACTAAGACTCGGTACTACTCGAGTGACTTAGTCTACCTCGTTAATTTCTAATCGAGCGTGCCTTGTGGACGTCGAGGCTTCTCCTTGGGCTTCACCGTCGGGGTTTGCTGGATTAGGCTGAGGAGCTGCACGGTCAGGGTAGCGATGATGACCATCGCGGGGGTTGGTGGTCACAATCCCGTTGGAGCGTGTCCCTAAAAGGCGACGAAGCTCTTCCGGGGATACAAATACATTCCGGTCTATTGCAGGGGCAGACCTCAAGGACTCGATCGGTTGTCCGAACAGCACGACTGGGTTGTCGGCGTCGGGCACATCTTCTCGTCTTGCCGGGGCTCGACGGGCAAGTTCTCCACGAGCTGCGATCAGATCAAGAGTGACCTGATCGAACAATGCCTCTAGTGCACTTACATAGCGCACCAGATACAGCAATGCAGGGTCCGTCTCATGGTCTCCATTTGCGACCTGGGGCAGCCTATTGTATCCTTCGCGGCTGGGGTAGTAGTAGAATGAGCGGCAGTTAACTCTTGGCGACAGGTGCCGGAGTTGAACTATAGCCTCTCGAGCTGCTAGCTGGATGGCTTGTGGCTCAAAGGAAGTTGTCCTTCCGGTGAACCTGTAGGGGCGTTCTGGCGCTATACCCCTACCATAGACGTGCACCGTGGCCCAGAATTGACGATTCTCACCACTTGTGTGCCCTTGGTACACAACATATTCTGGGGGCTCTTCTAATGCAAAGGCACGACGGGTGAGGTTTGCTAGCACGGTTACAAAACCTCCAAGGTTGGTTGCTGTGGTCTCATTGTGAACAATGGGGCCATGCATCTTGGCTTGGTTTTGGGGTAGAGTCTGTGCTGTGCTGGGTTGGGGCTAACGTTCCCTTTATATAAAGAAAATGGAGTCTTCCTTCGCACGCTTGCGAATGGGACAAAAATAGGTGTCGGTCACTGGCGCGTGATCGACGGGCTAGGCTGATAGGTTGGGCACCGACTGCCAAAAGGTGTCGGGGACTGTGTGGGCTATCGTATAGGATAGGCTTGGCTGTGGTTAGGTTAAGGTCTGGCGGGTGGGTTAATCTAGGTTTATCGACCTGGCTAAGATAGGATTAGCCAACGGTCAGCCTGGCTCTGATACCAAGGTTGTCAGGACCGGTTTTCCAGGATATTAATTTCCCAGTAAATGGCCCTTGTGCTCACCAGCCCCAGGATTACTGTTAGCTGATGAGACACAATCTTGATACAGAAATTCCAAGCAAAATACAATATTTGAAGTACACGACCAAAGTGGTATCTGAGTACAACAAAATTTTTCTAGTGGTTGATGGCGGAAGCGGTTTGCGGATCATAAGCGTCTATGGGACTCCATTTCCCACAGGAACAACTGACCTGGATAACTCCAATCTTCGCGAGGCTGCTATCATCGTTGCCTAGGTTCCGGGGCTGTCATCATTGCGCTCCTCTCCAAGCAAGAAATCTGGCCAAGACAATAGCCAGGGACAAGCCAATGAGTACTTTGAATGTACTCGCAAACATCATGAAAACAGGTATAATATAGCAGGTGATAATTATGCACTGAAATAATCCACGATCACTTAATCAGTCATAAAATAATATTCAAGATGCACGCAAGCATGTCATTCATATTAAACGTGAATAAGCAATCAGAGAATAAAAATAAAATAAACCGATCAGGTGTCTGAAGCGACGTCTCGAAAGGATAATAATATAAGGCATGCCTCAGTCGGGCGTCTGAGCGACGCCACATAAAGGGCTTAGGAGGAAAATAAATAATATGCGTGCCACAGTCGGGCGTCTGAGCGACGCCACATAAAGGGCTTATAAAGGAAATAAATAACAAGCATGCCACAGTCGGGCGTCTGAGCGACGCCACATAAAGGGCTTATAAGGAAAAATAAATAATCAGCATGCCACAGTCGGGCGTCTGAGCGACGCCACATAAAGGGCTTGTAAGGAAAAATAAATAATCAGCATGCCACAGTCGGGCGTCTGAGCGACGCCACATAAAGGGCTTGTAAGGAAAAAAAATAATCCGCATGCCACAATCGGGCGTCTCAGCGACGCCACATAAAGGGCTTATAAAGAAAATAAATAACAAACGTGCCACAGTCGGGCGTCTCAGCGACGCCACGGAAAGGGCTTATATGATAAAGCAAACAACATGCATGCCACAGTCGGGCGTCTGTGCGACGCCACATAAAGGGCTTATATAAGAATAATCACAATGAGTATCCAGGAGGTAGAACCATCCCAGGGATACTCAATAATTCAAATAATATAAATGGCTAGTCCACAATAATAATAATCATAATCATCATTTGTCACACGTCCTGATCAATGTTCCGGTTTAGAAGTTTTCCTCCGAAGACCGACACTAAGACCGACACTTGACCCATCCCAGACTGTAGTCCTTAACCGCGGACACGGCTATTCGAATAGATATAAACTCTGCAGAGGGTGTACTCTTTACCCACGAGTAACGGATTCCTTTAGTCCACCGGGACTAATTCCGCTCACGGTCTTTGAGTTGAAAACACACCTGACCTGCACACACCAGCTTAACTTACCGGTGCCTGGAATCACCCACGACACCCGTCAAGCAAAACTCTAAGTGGGGAGGCTACAACCTCGACTAGCATGGGATCAAAAAATTTATAACGCGCGCAAACTAGGGGAGCTACCCCCCTCGGCTCCAACCGGAAACACCCATGCCCCCGGACCAAGTGACATGCCTACCAGGGGCCACTGGTATCTTTCACTATGGCCTCTCTGTACGGTGTCTGCTAAGAAAGGGGTTGACAACTTACTGAACCGTACCCAACCTGAGGCAGGGACAAGTGGTAGCATGAAGCAAGTATGGGGGTTACTGGCACAAGACTCGATCTACGGTCGACTCAGGAGGTTATGTGTTCCCTGCATGGTTAGCACAACAAATATATTCCACATCATTAGACAGAATCACCACTCATCATACCTCACCATGCCTTACTGATCATACTCGTCCCAACGAAATATCAGTATCAAGCTCGTGTCTACTCAAGACAGAGACTTCTCCGGATTACTTCCGGTAGGCATGAAAGGCATACGAGGATGAATACTGTCACAAGCATTTCAATTCCAATAGCAAGGAATTATCGTCATGCACTTGTAAACATGATCACATTATCACTTGAAATAATGCATACTTCAAGTCAACTTGGTGTTGTAGTCACATCAAACAACACACAACAAATATTATGCCAGGGTTCAGAATGCTTGCCTTCAAAGAGTATGTAGGTGAGGTGCACTCCAAAACTTTTGAAAGTTTTTGTCTTCCCTCCAAATTCCTATTTTTGAAAAGATTCAAATCCACATACATTTCAAAACAGTACTGAAAAGTTGTTGGAATTTTTTTCAAATAAATATGAAAATAAACTAGACAAAATTTGAGAAACAACAGAAATAGGATCAAGTCAATTTGAGTTTTAGTTTAAAAGATAAGGCCAGTCAAACATGGGTCAAACTTCTTTTTTTTAATAAATCAGAAAAAGAAAAACGGTTCGGCAGGGCTTACGCTTTCCTCCTAGCGAAAGCGTGTTTTGAGGAATACGCTTCCACTTAAAACGCTTCAGCCGAGCCTGGAGTCACTGACGGGTAGGGCCCTCGGGTCCACTGGTCATATTTGACCAGTCGCCCTTCTCCTTCCTCCCGCGGCCGAGCCAGAGCGGAGGTCCGGTGCTCCTGGCCGGCGAACGGTGGCACAACTCAGGCACCTGGGCACGGGAATGGATCCAGAGAGTCCCGGTGGTCCTCTCGGTGCTTCAAATCGACAGAGAGGTGGACGGAGCTGCCGACGGTGAGCTCCGCGACGGGCGACGGTTTCTGGTCAGATGGAGTTCGGTCTACGGTGGCTCCCGGTCGAGGTTGCGAGGTGGGGTGGCTCTGTGGTTTCGAGGGAGAGTGGGTGGTGGCGTGGGAGAGGCTAGGGGGCTCTGGCTTGGCCGGATTTTACCGGAGGGCTGCGGCGGCCGAGGCTACAGGAGGTGTGGAAGACGACCTCCCCCAGTCGATTGCTTGCTAAGGGAGCTCGATAGGGATAGCAGAGGGTCTTCTGAGGGTCGGGTAGAGCTCGGGGGTCCCTTAAATAGATGAGCAAAGGCGGTTCGGCGACGGCCGGGGATAAGATCGCCGGCCTGTTGCAAGGGCGAAGTGGCGAAGGCCGGTGTGGTTGGCGGGGCGAGCGGATGAGCTCGAGCAGCTCCAGGGGCAGCTGGTGGGCGAGGGTGGCTCGGGCGGTGTTGCCACGGCAGAGGCGCTCTGCGGCCGAAGGCATGCCGCCAAGATGGCCATGGCGGTAGCTCTGAACTGCGCAGAGCAGCAATCGAGCGGCGCTAGCGGATGGGGTGAGGTGGCGGTGGTGTTCCAGCACTTTTCTGTGAGCCGATAAGGATCAGGGGGTGAGGTCAGTTGGCGCGGCGATGCGGGTGCGGCGCGTGCAAAATGCGCGCTCTGCGTCGCGCTCTGGACATGTGCTCAAGGTGCTCGACTAAATGACAGAACCATTTGCAGAGCTCTGGTGCACCACAAACTTAACAGGGTCAATGGTGTGGCTAAGACATGGTTAATGGACATGCTGTCATGGCCAAGTAAGTAGGTTCCCAATGAAATCTTAGGAACTTGCCCAATTCTGCCATGAACTCAAGGTGCTCGATAGAATGCCAGGGGCATCTAGGAGACTTTGCCGGCCACCAAAGTTTCCAGAATAAGGTGTCTTTAGGTGCTAAATAAGATGGCAAGGTTATTTTGGCCAAAACAAAAACTTGTTAGTGCAATTATTTCAAAACTTCAGTTCTGGACAGAAGTTGCAGGGGATTATCTCATGCACTTAAAATCTTCTAATGGGGCCGATCTCCTGGACTTAAGGGTTTGGTAGGGCAAAATATAAGCAGGAAAAATCTCATGGCCATTAGAGCAAAACAAAATAGGGTTGCAGTAGAAAATACCAAACTGGACCAGAGAGCAAAAGAGGATGATTTGCTCAAAATTTCCAAAACACAAGGCTGGGTTTTTGCATAAAAGTGATCCAGGGACAACACATGTGATCTACAAATTTTTATGGAATTTTTAAAAGAGTTTATGAAGTGGTGGTAGTGTAACTTAGGCCTTTAAAAGAATGGAAAAGCTATTAAAAGAAATAAAACTTGGCAAGTTTTATTATAAAAATAATTCCACTGGTTTTACTAAATATAAATGAAATGTTATTGAGTGGGCACTCAAGTCCAACAATATTTTTGAAAAGTTTCTATTTGGAGGGAAAAATCCACAATTCAGAAGAAATGAGTGATTCTGAAATCAATAGATGATCCAGAAAAAAAAAATTAATTTCCTGGCAAAATTTTAATTAATAAAACATGATTAAATTTTTTGGGGTGTTATAGAAGAGTGGAACAAAACACCGAGCAAAAGGCCAAGCCTTCCACCCTTTACCAAGTATATATGTGCATTAAATTAAATAGCAATAATTTTGTAATATAAAAAGGATATCCATGTTGGCACATGGAAACATTGCACCTGCAACTAGCAATGCTATGAGAAGGGCTGAGCAAGCGGTAACATAGCAAAACAATGGTGTGCTGGGATGTAGAGGGGGTTAGAGGCTTATCATGGCATTTGGGAGGCTTGACATACAAGTGGTAGGTAGCGAGACAAGCGATAGAAAACGAGACATCTGGCAATGATAGTAATGGTATCCAGGGAAATGATCATCTTGCCTGAGATCCCGCTTGGAAGAAGAACGAATCCATGAAGAAGACGAGCCAACGTAGTCGAACGAATCCTCACACTCCGAACGCTTTCGGAACTCTATCGAGAAGAAGCAATCTAGAAACAACAATCAACACACGAGAACACCACAACATATGCATGTCATGATGCGCAAACAAATATGATGCATGTCCATTCACATATGCATGACAAGGCAAAGCACAACAATCAATTACTACACATTAAGTGAAGCTCAATATGCAACGAGTTGCATATTGACGAAACTCCACATTCGAATATTTAGTTCGTTCTCGTTTAGGTACACGACAATATTAAATGTTTTTAAACATGGCAAGAGGTGAAGCATAAGTAAACTACACATCTAGGCAAGTTTAAATGAGGCTGGAGACAACATATAGCATTTCCGAAACGACCCCATATGTTAATTTCGAAATTGGTCCAGATCTGAACTAATCATGTTTTATATTTATTAAACAGGAAAATAAAGTATACCATGCAATTCTACACGTCATTCTAGTCGATTTACATATATGGAACATCTCAAACGGAGCTACGGTTTAAAAGATATGACATTCACAAGATGAACATGACACGAATGCAAATTGCATGAAAATGACAACCACAAACATTTCAAATCACGACTTCAGCAAGATATTATGATACTACATGAAAATCTAAGCAAGTTTCATATAGGACATGCTCAAAACGGAGTTACGGTTCAACCACAACAACCAACACAAGTTTTATCTGAATTCTGCCCAAAACAGCAACATAGCATATTGCACACATGAAAACAACAATCTACAAGATTCAAAAATGCACAAACTAAGCATGGGTTAGTAGCATATAACACACACTTCATTTCACCTTCACATATCATACTCAAAAGAGTCATGGATCACATGGTATGAAGCTCACAACATGGCAATAAAATATAGCAGATTATGACTTAGTGAAAATAACAGTTTTTAGCATAGCAGTTTTTCACGAAGGCATTATGGCAGGAACAAAACTATATGCTACAGGGCATAGAATGGCATGAAAATTAACACAATGTTAGTAGACATGATGCACTACAAATCATTCCATGGTGGTAAGGTCTAATTATGCATAGAATCATGGCTAGCATCATCACAACATGGCATTATGAAGAAAACAGATTCTCAGACTTAGTGAAAATTGGAGTAGACATGTGCAGCAGTTTTTAACAGATTGACATATTGGATAACAGAATTAATTATGATTCTACACCTATTCATGCAAACTATTGGCACAACATGATGGGCAACAACATGATTAACAAAAGACTCCTTGGTGGCAACCACAAAAGACTCCTAGATCACTAGCAAATGACATGGCAACATGGCAACAAAATAACAGTTTCAGACTTATTGAAATTTAGCTATCTCCCAAAACTGCAGTATTGACTAGGCATGTTGACATGGCAATAACAGTAGCATAATAATCACTTATGAGCATGGCAAGGACACTAACAGCAACTAGACATGACACACTTCAAATCATACCATTGGCAAAATTACATAGGATGCATGGTTTGCTTAATATGATGCCCACAAAACGGAACTCTTCGTTAACAGATTTCAGTTTTTAACATGATGGCAACTTGAGAGCAAGAAATTGACATGTTAATGAATTCCTACCTAGCAACCAGAGGCATGGCATGAAAGTAGACATCACATAGAGCAATACTCATGAAGGCACCACATGCAAAAGACCTACGGGTGAGATGCAACCATCCGCGCAACATCGAATAAAATAACAGATTTCGCAACTACGATGGGATGCACTTTGGCAACACAATTTACAGCATCTAAATGAATCCTAATATATATGTCAATGATTCCATCATGTAGAGCGCGAAATGTAGATGCTTTTTGTATATTACACATGTTCATACGATGCACGGTTAAAGAGGTACAAGTCACACAAAATGCAATGATGATGTTAAAACCTGCAGTTTTGGACTTTGAAAAAAAATCATCACCTCGGGGCCATCCGGGACGGGATCGACCCGGGACGAGGAGAGGCAGGCGGGTTGGGGCCGCGTTTGGATCGAGGGACCGACCGATCTGGGACGCGCCCGTCCAGATCTGGCCGGCGGCGGCCCCGATGACGGTTGACGGCGCCGGCGATCCTCCGGCGATGTGGGAAGATGGCGGGGACGGGCGAGGGACGAGGGAGGCGAAGGATCCGGCCACGGCAAGGCCGGATCAGGTCGCGGCGACGGCCAGCGATGGCCGGGGACGAGCTGGCCGCGGTGGAGTTCCGAGCTCCTCCTCCCATGGCGGTTGGAGGTGAGCTGGCAGGGCGGCGGCACTGGCGGGCGAGCAGCGCGGGGCGAGCGGCGATGTGGCGGGCGAGATCCGGCGGCGAGGAGAGCGCGGAACACCGGCGGCGGGGCGGGGAGGCGATTGGGCGAGGGCGAGCGGGCGCTCAGGCATTGGCGGCGGGGCGGTCGGGCTCGGGCGGGCCCCGCACGGGCCTGGCGGGCCGCGGTGGGGGCGCTGGCTAAGGGGGGCCAACTGGGAGACAGGTGGCTATGCGGGGTAGGCCAAGGGGCGCCTCAGGGGCTGCGCGGTCTGCGGAGGCGCGCCAAGTGGCGGCGACGGGTCTGTCGGCGTGGAGAACGAGGCAAGGGTGCGGCTGGCGGCGGCTCGGGCGCGGCTAGAGGTAGGTGGCTGGCACGGAAAACGAGGGAGAGGAGGAAGAAGGCCAAATTGGAAGGGGGAGGTGTTTATATAGGATAGGGGTTAGGGTTTGGAGGGTTTGGGGCCATCTTCGGACCCTCCGATAGCGATCGGACGGTTCCGGTCGCGGGTAGGGGCTAGGCTGGGCTAGGTGGGCTGTGTAGCGTGGCCATGGGCTAAGATGAGAGGGATATTGATGGCAGCCCATGACAAGTTTTAAAACACCGAAAATGTCCGATAATAAACCGTGGACGGTGCCGCTACGGTCGACCGTTCGGGTATCAAACGAACTCTGATTGCGACGAAATTTGGCAGGCGGTCTACCTACAATAAAACAAGACCGCATGCCAAGTTTTGACCCAATCCGAGAATATTTTCCATGCACTTTTTAAAACAATATTTTTCCGATGCCACGGGCGCGTGCGTGTGTGGTTGGTCTCGAAACGGTCAACGGGGAGAACCGACAACTACTAGCGGATGCAAGTTTTGAAAACATGACGGCAACGGAGTGCCGATGCAATGCGGATGATGCAAATGTTGCGATGATGAATGAGACAGACAAGCGAATCACACGACGTCAACGGAATAAAACAGGAATCTTTTGGAGCATCGGTTCCGGGCTGTTACAGCTCTCCGGTAGGGGCAATGAGGAGCACGCCTGCTCCCGCGCCCTGGAGTGAGAAAGCGCCGTCAAAGTACATGATCCAGTCCTTGGGTGCTTCTTTGCCGGGGAGGATTGTCTCCGGAGCTTCATCATCTGGCGTGGGTGTCCATTCTGCAATAAACTCCGCCAACGCCCTGCTTTGAATGGTGGAAGTGCTTTCATACTTCAATCCGAAACTTGACAATTCTAATGCCCACTTAACTATCCTACCAGTGGCTTCGGGGTTCCTCAATATGCGTTGCAACGGGAAATGGGTGACAACTGTTATCTCATGGGCTTGGAAGTAGTGGCGCAGCTTCCTCGAGGCCATGATGGGGCCGAAGATCAACTTTTGTACTCCAGAGTACCTTGATCTAGCCCCCTGTAGCAGGGAACTGACAAAGTACACGGGCCGCTGTACCATTTTCTTCTTTGCCACCTCTTTGGATCCGCTGTCGATCATTTGCTGAGGTCCCCCTTGATCTGTACCGAGTCCTGCCATGAATGCTTCTTTCTCATCCCTGGTAGCATCAGCAATAGCCGCTGAATCTCCATCTACTTCCCGCTGCGCCACCAGCGCTGCACTAACCACTTGATTCATCGCTGCCAAATATAGCAGTAACGGCTCTTGTGGTTTAGGAGCGACCAAGGTGGGAGCAGAGGATAGGTAATTCTTCAGGTCTTGCAGCGCCGCATCTGCCTCCGGGGTCCACTTCATCGGGCCGGCCTTCTTCAAGATCTTGAAGAACGGCAAGGCACGTTCAGCAGACTTGGAGATGAACCTACTCAACGCGACAACACATCCGGTCAAGCATTTGATATCCTTGATAGTCTTGGGTGCCTGTATCTGTTCAATCGCCTTGATCTTGTCGGGATTGGCTTCTATTCCTCGCTGAGATAAAAAGAACCCAATCAGCTTGCCGGATGGGACCCCGAACACGCACTTTTCAGGGTTGAGCTTCAGGTTGATTTTGCGCAAGTTCGCAAAAGTTTCTTCCCGATCTTGTATGAGAGTGGCTTCATCCTTGGTTTTGACCACGATGTCATCCATGTAGGCTTCCACATTTCTGTGCAGCTGAGGTCCAAAACCAATCTGAACAGCCCTGGCGAAGGTTGAACCAGCACTCTTTAACCCGAAGGGCATACACACAAAACAGTACGTGCAACAGGGAGTTATGAATGCGGTCTTCTCCTCATCTTCTTTAGTCATAAATATCTGGTGGTATACTGAGTAGGCATCAAGAAAGGAGAGCAAGTCACATCCGGAGGTGGAATCAACAATCTGATCTATGCGCGGCAAGGGAAATGGGTCCTTCGGGCAAGCTTTGTTCAAGTCAGTGAAGTCTATGCAAAGCCTCCATTTCCCATTTGCCTTACGTACCACCACCGGGTTTGCCAGCCAAGTAGGATGCAGCACCCCTCTGACCAGACCAGCTGCTTCAAGCTTCTTGATTTCCTCGGCAATGAACTGCTACCGCTCCAGGGCTTGCTTCCTAACCTTTTGCTTGACGGGCCGGGCATGAGGACAGACAGCAAGGTGGTGCTCAATTACCTCCCTGGGAACACCGGGGATGTCAGATGGTTGCCAGGCAAACACATCGACATTCTCCCACAGGAAGGTACCGAGTGCGCTTTCCTATTTGTCAGTAAGGGTAGCACTGATGGTGAACGTGCCACCAGTGCCGTCCAGCCTTTCCGGGATTTTCTTTGTCTCAGGATAAGGTGGCCTTGGTCTTCTTGCTAGTGGAACTCCCCGGCAGGTCATCGTCGGGTGCGGCGCACTCCGAAGAGGCGCGCTTCCTGGACCCCTTGCCGGTGTTCCTGCTAGCCTTCTTCAATTTCTCTATGTCCTTGGCGGGAGGTGGGATTTCTATGGCTTCAGCTGCTACCGCGTCATGGTACATCTGCTCCACGCAGATAACTATGTTCTTCTTGTCGGATGGGATGGAAAGGACCCCAATGGGCCCTGCCATCTTTAAGGTATTGTAGGCATAGTGGGATGCCGCCATGAACTTTGCCAGAGCTGGGCGACCGAGGATTCCATTGTAAGGCAACGGGATTTTGGCGACGACGAACACTATCTTCTCTGTCCGGAAGTTCAGTTCCCCGCCAAATGTCACAGGCAGAGTGATCTTTCCCTTGGGTCGGCTCCTGCCGGGGTTGATTCCTTGGAATGTACCCATAGCTTCGAGCTCTTCATCAAGGATCTGCAGTTTCTCAGCCACTTTAGGGGAGATTAAGTTCAATCCCACCCCACCGTCAACTAACATCTTGGACACCTTGAGGTTGCGGATTGTCGGAGAAACCAACAATGGCAAACACCCGACCATAGTGGTACGGTCGGGATGATCCTCTTTGTCAAAGATGATAGGCGTGTGGGACCATTTGAGTGGCTTCCTAGATTCTGCAGTTGGTTCCACATCATTGACTTCGCGTGCCCACTGCTTTAGCTGGCGGCGAGAGGAATGCAAGGATGCACCCCCGTCAACGCACATGGCTTCTGTTGCTTTCTGAAACTCCCTGTCGTTGGAATCTTCATCATCATCCTCATCCTCACTCATATCGTCTGTTTCCTTCTTCTCTCGGCCTCTGGCGGTTTTTTCCTTTTGCTGCGGGGTTTTGCCGTAGCGACCTCCTCTGCCGCCACGACCCTTCCTGGTAGCACCGTCTTGGCCTTTTTCTTTGTCACGCTTCTCGTACTCGGCCCTCTGCTTCTCAACAAGTTGCTCGACCTGTCGGCATTCTTGGAGATCATGGCCCTTGGTGCGGTGAATTTTGCAGTACGGCCCGTCGGACTTCCCGGCCTTCTTAGCGGCAGCAGCCTCCCGGCAATCAGCGCACGCGACAGCTCCCTTGCCAGGGGTTTCGGCTTTTGCCTTCTTGCCTCCACTGAGGTCTCCGGAGCTCTCGACAGCGAATACTGCTTTTCCCTTACGCTTCTTGTTGCGCTTCCTACTTCTTCCCTTCGGGTCGGGGGCGTCGTCGTCGTCATCGAAGTCCACTTTGACGCTCGCCGCCCCCCCGGGAAGTCGCCTTCCTTCTTCAGCTCGAGCGCATTTATCCGCCAAGGTGTAAAGCTCATTAACAGTCTTGGGGAGCTTGACATTCATCTTGGCTCGCATTCTTCTATTGTGCACGTATGAATGGAACGCGGCAATCACCGCTGCGGGGTGTATCTCTGGGATGTTGCGGTGCACTCGACTGAATCTCTGGATATACTTCCTCAAGGTTTCTCCCTCCTTTTGCGGGAGGACATGGAGATCGCTGGGCTGGCCTGGTTCTTGATGACTGATGACCCACAAGTATAGGGGATGAATCGTAGTCCTTTTGATAAGTAAGAGTGTCGAACCCAATGAGAAGCAGAAGGAAATGACAAGCGGTTTTCAGCAAGGTAATCTCTGCAAGCACTGAAATTGTAGGTAACAGATAGTTTGATAGCAAGGTAATTTGTAACGAGCAAGTAACGGTAATGGTAAACAAGGTGCAGCATGGTAGCCCAATCCTTTTGAGGCAAAGGACAGGCCAGAACAATCACTAGTATTAGGCAAAGTGTTCTTGAGGGTACACGGGAATTTCGTCTAGTCACTTTTATCATGTTGGTTTGATTCGTGTTTGCTACTTTGATAATTTGATATGTGGGTGGACCAGTGCTAAGGCGCTGTTCTTACTTGAACTAATAATCCACTTATGATTAACCCCCTCGCAAGCATCCGCAACTACAAGAAAAGCATTAAGACAAAGTCTAACCATAGTATTAAACATGTGGATCCAAATCAGCCCCTTACGAAGTAGCGCATAAACTAGGGTTTAAGCTTCTGTCACTCTAGCAACCCATCATCTAATAACTACTCCACAATGCATTCCCTTAGGCCCATGAATGGTGAAGTTTCATGTAGTCGACGTTCACATGACACCACTAAGGGAATCACAACATACATATCATCAAAATATCGAACACATATCAAATTCACATGATTACTCGCAACATGACTTCTCCCGTGACCTTAAGAACAAAGGTAACTACTCACAAATAATAATCATGCTCAAGATCAGAGGAGTAATGAATAGCATAATGGATCTGAACATATGATCTTCCACCAAATAAACCATATAGTAATCAACTACGCAAGGTAATCAACACTACTAGTCACCCACAGGTACCAATCTGAGGTTCCGGTACAAAGATTGAACACAAGAGATGAACTAGGGTTTGAGAGGAGATGGTGCTGTTGAAGATGTTGATGAAGATTGGCCTCCCAAAGATGAGAGGGGTGTTGGTGATGACGATAGCTTCGATTTCCCCCTCCGGGAGGGAAGTTCCCCCGGCGGAATCACTCCGCCGGAGGGCAAAAGTGCTCCTGCCCAAGTTCCGCCTCGAGGCGGCGGCGCTTCGTCCCGAAAGTCCTCCTCTTAATGTTTTTAGGATTTTTGGGAATTTATACCAGGAGATGGGCACCGGAAGCGGGCCAGGCTGGGCACAACCCATCAGGGCGCCCAGGGGGGCTTGGCACGCCCTGGTGGGTTGTGCCCACCTGGGGCCCCTCCTCCGGTAGTTTTCAGCTCCAGTAATTTTTATTAAATACAAAAATAATCTCCGTAAATATTCAACTTCATTGGAGTTGTGTAGAATAGGTATCTCTGACGTGCTTTTCTTGGGTCCAGAATTCCAGCTCCCGGTATTCTCCCTCTTTGTGTAAACCTTGCATATTATGAGAGAAAAGACATTAGAATCACTCCCAAAGCATTATTATTCAACAAAACAAAGTAAATAACAGTAGGAAATCATGATGCAAAATGGACGTATCAAAGACCACCGGTGAAGGCGCCAACGAACTCGTTGCATAGATCAGCCCATGACGAAATTGAATTCTCCAGCAGGTGCATCAGCCACGATCTCACGTTCGGCTTAAGTGCCAAAGTGAAATAGTTGGCGAGCACCTTTTCATCTCTTCCTCCCGCAGCTTGAACATCTATCGTGTATATGCCCAAGAACTCTGCCGGGTTCAGCTTCCCATCATATTTCTCAAGCAGCTCCCGTTAGAAAGCTCGGGTCGACGGCCAGCGGACCCGTCGCAGCTCGCTAGTGAAGGCAGGGCAACCAACCTCATAGGGAAGATACCCACCAGCACTGGGCGTGGGGTCGCTGACATTTGGACCGTTGCGCTTGTCGGATTGACGGTGCACTTCTCGGCGTCGCTCGATGGTTATGCGCGCGTCTTCTTTCCGCCGGTCTTCAAGGACACGCCTTTGATCTTGGCGGTGGTGCGGGCCAGACGAGACTATGGACGCCTCGTCGTGCTCATCAGCATGCGAAGCTTGCTGCGGCTGCCTCTAGGATTGTTGTTGCGGAGGGGATTCCACCGTTGGGGTGGCCCCTTCGACGCGCTCGCCGGCCCGGGCTGCTGCTGCTGCTGTTTGCGTACGTCGCGACGGCTCTACATGCTGGGGCTTGTTGGCTTCAACGAAAGAAACCAAACTCTGAATGGTGGCTCTCCATTCATCCATCTTATTAGCTGTTGGCATAAAGTTGAGCAGCATCTAGACTCGCGCCATGACTTCCTCTGCAGACCGTGACGTCGCTCGACTCCTGGTAGGACCAAGAGAAGCGTCGCCGCGTTTCTAATGCCTTGTGCCACTCGCCGGGGCTGTCTGGCGTCCAGGGGGCCGAACCTGCGGGGCTGTGGTCCCGCTTGGTGCTCCGTCTCATTCCGCACGAGGTGCACGCCCAGTAGTTTTGCCGGCAACGGGCGCGGCCAAAGGGTCACGGCTTGCACCAGACCGGGCGCCCTCAAGGTGGCCACGGCCATCCGCACGGCGGGGAGGTGACGGATGATTGTTTCCCTCGCCCGCGGCGCCGGGGCCGAGCTCGCCAAGTTGTTGTTGTAGTCGCTCCCTTCCGGTGCCTCCTGCTCCATCTCCGGTCGTGAAGGACTGGACGGGGGCGCCGCCTGCGCCGACCGCGTCGTCCACGATGCCCGCCTCACCCGCAGCCGCCGCAGCGTCGACGGCGCCGGCGGCCACGTGTGAGGGAGCCTTCGAAGTGGAGGGATGCGTGGTCGCGCCGGATTTCTTCTTGGGAGCCATTTCTGAAGAAGATGATGATGAAGATCGATTCGCCGCTCACGAACTCGGGTTCGCGCAAATGATGCACGCCCCCTACCTGGCGCGCCAAAGATGTCGGGGCATGGATGCTCACGATCACCTATGGGACCAGAGGTCCCTTTGTGGTTCGGCAAGGGGGGTCACGTTGCACAAAGAGCGGAGAGCATGAGACGGGCCGCTGCTAAGCGTAAAACCCTACTCCTGCTTTTTGGTGGATTGATTGGAAGAACACGAGTGGTGCCTTGCGCTCTACACCGACAAGGGTTGCCTTCGGGGAAAGAGCTGCTAGGTGAGTACAAATGTTCGGGGGTCCGAATCCTGAGCTAGGTAGCCTTGGGCCTCCTTTTATAGTGCAAGGGGTTACCACAATGGCAAAACAGTCATTATCTATCGATTAGATAGCGTAGCAGAGCTATCATACCTAACTCTCGCATTTAGGACAAAATACTATGATTACTAGTCTAGGTGGCGCTCGGGGGTGCATCCCCGGCAAGCTTTTACCACCGCTTGGCCGGTCGTTGCTTACAGTCTTGACACGCTGCAGGGCGGGTGTCAACTGAGCATAACTTGCCTACCAACATGCCGCCACGTGCTTAGCGAGAGCTGATTAGCCGCTTGAGGGCTCGACACCGCATTGATAAGTGACTGGTGTAGCGATGCGGTGGATCGGTGACTGGTTAGCTCGTGCCTGCCGGGGGACGTCTTGCCGGGTCTTCTAGAGACGTGAGTGCCTTGGTCCCCGGCAGCCTCCGGGGGCGTGGCTGGCGCGTCTTGGGCCCCTCCTGGGCCGTCGTGCTGGTGTTGCCGGCGTTTGCCTGGGCTTCTGTAGGTTGTTGCTGGCGTATGCTGGTTTTCGAATACTTGCTTGGTGGCGTTGTGGCCTTCCCAAAGGGTTTTGCCAATACTGCCTGTGCATAAGTTAGGGGCACCGGGTACCCCTGTTCTAGTGCACCGACAAAAAGTTTCGGGCGATTCCGAGAACTTTCATTTTCTGCACAAAAACAACACCACGGTAGTTCTGCTGAAAAACAACGTCAGTCCGGGTTAGTTCTAAATAAATCATATAAAGTGCATCAAAACCATATAAAAGTATTGTAAACATAGGTGAATATGGCACGAATACTTCATAAATTATTGATACGTTGGAGACGTATCAATGCTCATATTGCTAAAGCTAGAGAACTTGAAAATGCTAAAATTGATGAAGATTATGAATCACCCATTATGCCTAGCTCTCCTAATAGATATGAATTACTTGATGTACCTGAGGGTTATGTTATGGATGGGGAAATAGTTAGAGACTTTCTTGCTTGTAATGATAGAGATGATTTGAAGAAACTACTATGCAAACTGAAAGAAAAATCTATGATGGAGAAAATGAAACATGATCCTAAATTTGCTACTTCTCCTATATGTGTTACTGATAAGGATTATGAATTCTCTATTGACCCTGAGTTAATCACTATAGTAGAATCTGATCCTTTCCATGGCTATGAAACTGAGACTGTTGTGGGACACCTCACTAAATTGAGTGATATTGCCACTTTGTTTACTCATGAGGAAAAGATGCGTTACCCTCTTGCTCCTAATTGCGTGCGTAGCCCCCAAGATTTGATATATTACTTCTTTCAAAAATATTTTCCTGCTCATAAAAAACAAGCTGCTTTACAGGAAATATTTTACTTTGTGCAAATTGATGGAGAGAACCTCCCTCAAGCTTGGGGGAGGCTTCTCCAGTTACTTAGAGCTTTGCCTGATCTCCTCTCAAGAAAAATGAAATACTTGATATCTTCTATAATGGACTAACCGGTGCTTCTAGGGACTACCTAGATAGTTGTGTTGGTCGTGTTTGTAGGGAATGAACTATTGGACAAGCTGAAGAATTATTGAATAACATATTGCAAAATGTTGATGATTGGACACTTCCTGAACCAGCACCGGAACCTATTCAAAAGAAGAGAGGTATTCTATTCCTCAGTCCTGAAGATATGCAAGAAGCCGAGAGAACTATGAAAGAAAAAGGTATTAAATCTGAAGATGTCAAGAATTTACCACCTATCAAAGAAATACATGGACTTGACACTCCGACACAGGTAGTAGAGGTAAATTCTCTCCGCTGATTTAATGCAAGTGACATACGTTATACTAAAACTCCTAGTCAATGCATGGATGAATTTGACAATTACATTGTTAAGCAAGAGCACTTAATAATTATGTCAAAGATATATTACAACACAATGCTATGATGATAGATCGTTTGAGTGACTTGATGTTTAGAATTTCTAATGATGTTAATGGTCTAGGTAAACATGCTTCCATGGTTCATACTCAACTAGACCAATTTGCTAAGTCACAAAATGATTTGCTTGCTGAATTAAATGAAAACATGAATGGCCATGCTGTTAGAGTAATGACTAGAGGAGGTAGAACGACTCAGCAACCTCTTTATCCTGAAGGTCATCCTAAGAGAATTGAACAAGATTCTCAGGGAATTAATGAGGATGTACCTATTCCATCTAAAAAGAAAAAGGAAAAGAAAAATGATAGGATTATGCATGCTTCTAGTGAACCTGTTATAGAAAAACCTGCTGAGAATCATAATGATGTTTCTATTTCTGATGCCGAGACACAATCTGGTAGTGAATGTCCACTTAGTGATAATAAAAATGAGAATGATAAAAATGATACTCACGTAGATGCTCAGCTAGATAGTAACAAAGAACCTGATAATGATGTGGAAATAGAACTTGTTGAAAATCTTGATAACCCACATACTAAAAATAAACGCTATGGAAAGAAAGACTTTGTTGCTAGAAAACATGGTAAAGAAAGAGAGCCATGGGTTCAGAAACCCATGCCATTCCCTCGTAAGCCTTCTAAGAGTAAGGACGAGGAGGAGTTTGAATGCTTTGCTGAAATGATTAGACCTGTCTTTCTGCGCACTCGCTTGACTGATATATTGAAGATGCCTCCATATGTTAAGTATATGAAGGACATCATTGCAAACAAAAGGAAGATACCTGAAACTGAAATTTCCACCATGCTTGCTAATAATTATTTTGACAGTGGAGTGCCTCAGAAGTTGGGAGATCCGGATATACCCACAATTTGCTCCATTAAACGAAGTTATGTTAAAACTGCTTTATGTGATCTAGGAGCCAGTGTTAGTGTTATGCCTTTCTCTTTATATAAAATACTTGATTTGAATAAGCTTACACCTACTAAGATATCTTTGCAAATGGCTGATAAACCACTGCTATACCTATTGGAATTTGTGAGGATGTTCCTGTTGTGGTTGCAAATGTTACTATCTTGATAGACTTTGTTATACTTGAGATGCTTGAGGACGACAACATGTCGATTATCCTTGGTAGACCCTTTTTAAATACCGCAGGGGCTGTTATTGATTGCAACAAAAGCAAGGTTACTTTTCATGTCAATGGGTAACAACATACGGTGCATTTTCTGAAGAAGAAAGCTTTGGCGAATAATATTAATACCATTGAACCAATTGCCACAATTAATATTGGAGGGTTTAAGTTTCCTCTTCCTACCACCAAGAAGAAATATGATATCCTAATTGTTAGGGATATGCAAATCCCCATTGAGGTGTAGGGTTCTACCATAGGTGCATCGGCTGCAATATAATTTTTCCTACGCGCAGAACAGCCAGGATCATGCTATAGAGATGCATCACAGATTGTTATCACTAGACGCGCAGTGCCATGCAGCGGAAGTAGAGTTGGGGCAATGCGTCCAGAGTTGTCTCCTCCTCGTCCGATCTCCCTTGAATAGTTGGTCGTCGGATCCCACGTACAGGTTCGCCTGAGCGGCGCAAGTGCATCACCTCTAACAGTATCCACGCGTGCAGGACAAACACCGTGTGACAGACTGCTAGGTCCGATCACAGAGTCGGCGGTGAGTGGAGGTGGCTACTTGCAACACATGTAAAGCCCTAATGACGGTGCCAAAGTGATCAACCGAATTAGTGTGCCGCACCTCCACTATATATAGGCATCCGTCATGGGCTCAACACTTGGGCCTCGCACGGATCCTAAAGCCCATAGGTTCCTTCCCTTAAGCGCGCGACCCCTTAGGTTCTCATTCACTTGGTCGCGGTCTGATCATATCCGGCTTGGCTAGTCGGTAGCGGCCTCTAGCAAAGCGTGCCAACTCCAAGTGTTCGATGAAGCTGGTTAGGCGAACCTGTACTTCACACTCCCGTTCCCTTTGCCACATGATATATGTCGTCATGCTCAAGGCGACATGGTCATCCTTGTTGCAGCATGACCTCTTTCTCGTTCTGGTGAATCCGACCAACACTTCGGATTATCTCATAATCCTCATCGCATGGCCATGCTTATCTAGGTCGGATCACCCGAGGGTGCCTACATTATATCTCTCCTGATCGAAGGGGCAAATCCCATCTTGCTCAACCATGTCTCGCAGCATGGGTCCGGACAGTATATCTCTCCTGATCGGAGTGGCGTTTGGTTGGCCCAAAGTAGGTCTATCACCATCTCGAGTACATGTGTCAGCTCAGGTGCTAGGACATAGAATATATGTTGTACTAGAGACTCACAAATGACCTATCGCCGCGTCTCATAGTCGGGTCTGTCCAACTCAGACCTTATCTCGACTCAGATCCGACTACGTTGAATCCGACCAGATCTTTCTGAGTCCATATTATTCGGCTAGCACCGAATGATACATGGTCAGTGAGACCGGACCATCCACCGTGTCATATGCTAGCCTAACTGGCTACGTGTCCACACAGCCCTTTCGACTAGGGACCATTTAGGACAGTCATCATACAATGCATAGTCTCACAAACAAGTCACGTACTTGTTAATACACACCATTGATAATGTCCAAGGACTATCTTTATTCATAAATACATAGGAAATATCATCATGCATGATTGCCTCTAGGACATATTTCCAACATGAGGTAACTTAGTGTTATATGAAAATTCTTCGGTTTCTTGTCAATCGGAAACGGTTATTAAGACTTGATCAACCTTATTAATGGATCCTTTTTGAAAGACATGTGGTCGATGAATCCAGTAAACACAACTTTCTATATCATTAGTTTTTTCTCTGTTATTTTTAGTCTAGCAAAACAAAATGCCATGGTTATCCGGTTTTCTGAATTTTCCCGTGCAAGAAAAATGACCCAAAAATAAAAAGTCTCAGAATGCCATCAAATTTTAACATGATTTTTTCTAGAATATTAAAAAAATTCTGGTGCGGAAAACCCACCTGGGGGTGCACTTGTTGGTGCCAAGCCAAAAGCACGTGCCCACCTCCTGGGTGCGCCCTAATGGCTTGGGGGGGCCCACATGCACCCGCTCACTTATCCATTCAGCCCACTGTTTCTCCTACCTCTAGAAAAAATTCCCGGCTGCTCTCGCTCTTGTCTTCTTGCTCCCAAACCTGAGATTTTCGATCTCTTTGCACAGAACTCTGTTTCCGAAACTGTTTGGAGGGATTGCTCCTTGGTATGTGACTCTCCCATTGCTCCAATTAGTTTTTGCTTTAGTTTGTTATATTTTGCATATTTTGCTGCACTTGGTGCTACTAAAAATGAGCTTGCATGTTGAGTTCTTTGAGTTCCAAGTAGTATGAATGCTTGATATGGCCTCTAGGCATCTATATGAGTAGTTACTACCAATCTTACACAATTTTACTAACATAATTTTGTGGCCCAAAAATTTCAGAAATTTGTTCTTAGGAAAAATGAACCTCTTTAGGAGGAGCTCTTCAAGAAGGCGTTCTTCGGTTGAGACGTCGAGCGAGGGCTCGGTACGACAAGCTTATGTTGAACCCAGAACAAGCTTGGTAGTCATGGTTGACATTAAATCATGTCGCTGGCCATGCGATGAGTTCATGAGAGGTGTGATACTTGTGATCTGCATTGGGTTTTCTGTGAAGAGGAATGGGTTATTGCAGCACAAAGTGGGTAAATATTTCCCTCAGTTATGAAACCAAGGTTTATCGAACCAATAGGAATATCAATCCTCAACCGTCTTCAGCGGCTGCACATAAAAGAACAAACAACTTGCACCCAACACTGGAAAGAGGGTTGTCAATTGATACGTCTCCATCGTATCTACTTTTCCTAACGCTTTTGCTCTTGTTTTGGTCTCTAATTTGCATGATTTGAATGAAACTAACCTGGAATGACGCTGTTTTCAGCAAAACTACCATGGTGTTGTTTTTGTGCAGAAATAAAAGTTCTCGGAATTGGACAAAACTTTTTGGAGAATTATTTTACAATAAATAAAAAATACTGGAGCCAAGAACCACCGGAGGGGGTGCCCTTTCTGGGCACGATACACCAGTGCGCGCCACCCTCTCCAGGCACGCCCTGGTGGGTTCTGGTCACCTCATGGCCCCCCTGACCCTAATTCCAGCACTATAAATTCCTATTTTTGGAGAAAAAATAGGAGAGGAAGTTTTATTGTGTTTCACGAGACGGAGCTGCCGCCACCTCCTGTTCTTCATCGGGAGGCCAGATCTGGAGTCCGTTTGGGGTTCCGGAGAGGGGAATCTTCGGTCTTCGTCATCACCAAACCTCCTTCATCGCCAATTCCATGATGCTCCCCACCGGGAGTGAGTAATTCCTTCGTAGGCTCGCTGGTCGGTGAGGAGTTGGATGAGATTCATCATGTAATCGAGTTAGTTTTGTTAGGGCTTGATCCCTAGTATCCATTATGTTCTGAGATTGATGTTGCTATGACTTTGCCATGCTTAATGCTTGTCACTAGGGCCCGAGTGCCATGATTTCAGATCTGAACCATTTATGTTATCACCATTATATCTATGTTCTTGATCCGATCTTGCTAGTCATATGCACCTGCTATGTGTTATGATCCGTAAACCCCGGGGTGACAATAGTCGGGATACTTTCCGGTGATGACCGTAGTTTGAGGAGTTCATGTATTCACTATGTGTTAATGCTTTGTTCCGGTTCTCTATTAAAAGGAGGCCTTAATATCCCTTAGTTTCCTTATGGACCCCGCTGCCACGGGAGGGTAGGACAAAAGATGCCATGCAAGTTCTTTTCCATAAGCACGTATGACTATTTACGGAATACATGCCTACATTATATTTATGAACTGGAGCTAGTTCTGTGTCGCCCTAGGTTATGACTGTTATATGATGAATATCATGCAACGAATTCACCGATCCAATGCCTACGAGTTTTCACATATTGTTTTTGCTAAGTTACTATTGCCACTGCTACTGTTACACTTGCTACGAAATCATTGCTATCACTGGTACCGTTACTGTTACTACTGCTATCAAAACTATCATATTACTGTGCTACTGATCACTCTGCTGCAGATATTTAATCTCCAGGTGTGGTTGAATTGACAACTCAACTGCTAATACTAGCAAATATTCTTTGGCTCCCCTTGTGTCGAATCTATAAATTTGGGTTGAATACTCTACCGTCGAAAACTATTGCGATGCCCTATACTTCTGGGTTATCAAGACCTTTTTCTGGCGCCGTTGCCGAGGAGCATAGCTATATTTGTTGAGTCACTTGGGATTTATATCAATTGATCACTATGAAGAATCTGAAGGATACTAAAACCAAGATCGTTCCCTCTAAGACGAGGGGAGGTAAGGATTTGCCATCACACTCTGCACTTGATTCACCTTCTGTTTTGAGTAGACTTGCAACACCACCACATGCTATTAATCCTGATATGTCACAATTTATTGATGATGCTACTTCTGCTATGAATGATGCTAGTACCATGCCTGATGATAATGTGCCACTAGGTGAATTTCTTGATAAACAATTTGCTAGAGCTAAAGAGAATGAAATTACTGAAACTCATGAAACTACTGAAATTGATGAAGTCCTTGAAACTGAGAACTATGAAACACCTATTAGACCTAGCTCTCCTAGATTTGAATTGCCTAAGATACCTGAGGGTTATGTTATGGATGGAGAAGTAGCTAGAGAAATCCTTGCTGGTAAGGATAGAGATGATCTTAAGAAATTATTATGCAAGTATAAAGAAAAGACTTTTAATGCTATAATGAAATGTGATCCTAAGTTTGCTACTTCACCTATCTTTGTTACCGATAAGGATTATGAACTCTCTGTCGACCCAGAGTTAATTACTTTAGTTGAATCTGATCCTTTTCATGGCTATGAAACTGAAACTATAGTAGCACATCTTACTAAGTTGAATGATATAGCCACCCTTTTTGTTCATGATGAGAAGATTCACTACTACTTGATACGTCCATTTTGCATCATATTATTATTTATAGTGTTTTTATGCATAATAATGGTTTATGGAGTAATTCTAATGCCTTTTCTCTCATAATATGCAAGGTTTACACAAAGAGGGAGAATGCCGACAGCTGGAATTCTGGACCTGAAAAAGCATATCAGAGATACCTATTCTGCACATCTCCAAATAAGCTGAAATTTCACGGAGAATTATTTTAGAATATATGAAAAATACTGGACCAAATAACTACCGAAGGGGGCCCACCTGGTGAGCACAAGACACCAGGGCGCGCCAGGCCCCCAGGCGTGCCCTAGTGGGTTGTGCTCAGCCCAGCCCACCTCCGGTGCCCATATTCTCTTACATAAGGTCTTTTGACCTAGAAAAAATAAGGAGAGGACTTTTGGGATGGAACGCCGCCATCTCGAGGCGGAACTTGGGCAGGAGCACTTCTGCCCTCCGGCGGAGCGACTCCGCCGGGGAAACTTCCCTCCCGGAGGGGGAAATCGAAGCCATCGTCATCACCAACACCCCTCTCATCTTTGGGAGGCCAATCTTCATCAAAATCTTCAACAACACCATCTCCTCTCAAACCCTAGTTCGTCTCTTGTGTTCAATCTTTGTACCGGAACCTCGGATTGGTACCTGTGGGTGACTAGTAGTGTTGGTTACATCTTGTAGTTGATTACTATATGGTTTATTTGGTGGAAGATTATATGTTCAGATCCATTATGCTATTTAATACCCCTCTGATCTTGAGCATGAATATTATTTGTGAGTAGTTACCTTTGTTCTTGAGGTCACGGGAGAAGTCATGTTGCAAGTAATCATGTGAATTTGATATGTGTTTGATATTTTGATGATATGAATGTTGTGATTCCCTTAGTAGTGTCATGTGAACGTCAACTACATGACACTTCACCATCTTTGTGGCTAAGGGAATGCATTGTGGAGTAGTTATTAGATGATGGGTTGCTAGAGTGACAGAAGCTTAAACCCTAGTTTATGCGCTATTTCGTAAGGGGCTGATTTGGATCCAATTGTTTAATGCTATGGTTAGATTTTATCTTAATACTTTTCTCGTAGTTGCGGATGCTTGCGAGGAGGTTAATCATAAGTGGGAGGTTTTTTCAAGTCAGAACAGGACCCAAGCACCGGTCCACCCACATATCAAATTATCAAAGTAGCGAACGCAAATCAAACCAACATGATGAAAGTGACTAGATGTAATTCCCGTGTACCCTCAATAACGCTTTGCTCATTATAAGAGACTGTTCTGGCCTGTCCTTTGCCACAAAAGGATTGGGCTACCCTGCTGCACTTTATTTACCGTTACCGTTACTTGCTCGTTACCAATTATCTTGCTATCAAACTACCTGTTACCTACAATTTCAGTGCTTGCAGAAATTACCTTGCTAAAAACCGCTTGTCATTTCCTTCTGCTCCTCGTTGGGTTCGACACTCTTACTTATTGAAAGGACTACGATTGACCCCCTAAACTTGTGGGTCATCAAGACTCTTTTCTGGCGTCGTTGCCAGGGAGTGAAGCGCTCTTGGTAAGTGGAAATCGGTAAGGCAAAACTTATACCACGTGCTGAAATTTATTATCACTTGCTACTATGGAAAACAATCCTTTGAGGGGTTTGTTCGGGGTATCTTCACCTCGACCGGAACCACAATTAGTTGCCCCTCAACCTACTTCACCTACTGAAAATATCGGTTATGAAATTCCTTTTGGGTATGGTAGAACAACTACTAGCTAATCCTTATGCAGGAGACGGAACTGAACATCCTGATATGCATCTAATACATGTGGATGAAATTTGTGGATTATTTAAGATTGCAGGTTTATCCGGAGAGTTAATAAGAAGGTTTTCCCTTTATCTTTGAGGGAAAAAGCCTTGACTTGGTATAGGCTATGTGATGATACTGGATCATGGAACTGGAATCGATTGCAATTAGAATTCCACCAAAAGTTTTATCCTATGCATCTAGTTCATCATGATCGGAATTATATATATAATTTTTGCCCTCGTGAAGGAGAAAGCATCGGTCTAGCTTGGGGGAGGCTTAAGTCAATGTTATATTCATGCCCCAATCATGATATCCCGAGAGAAATTATTATTCAGAACTTTTTTGCTCAGTTTTCTCATAATGATCGATCCATGCTCGATACTTCTTCTGTTGGTTCTTTTATGAAGAAGACTATTGAATTCAAGTGGGATCTCTTAGAAAGAATTAAACGCAACTCTGAAGATTGGGAACTCGACGAAGGTAACGAGTCAGGTATTAACCTTAAGTTTGATTGTGTTAAATCTTTTATGAATACCGATGCTTTTCACAAGTTTAGCACAAATATGGACTTGACTCTGAGATAGTAGCCTCTTTCTGTGAATCTTTTGCTACTCATGTTGATCTCCCTAAGGAGAAGTGGTTTAAATATAACCCCCCTATTAAAGAAGAAATTAAAGAACCGGTAAAAGCTAAGGATTAAACTACCATCTACAATGTTGGTCCAGTTGTGCCTACTGCTTATATTGAAAAACCACCTTTCCCTATTAGGATCAAGGAACATGCTAAGGTGTCAACTGTGGTTCGCAAAAGTTATATTAAAGCACCTAAGCCCTCTGAACAAATTAAAGTAGAACCTAGTGTTGCTATGGTTAAAGATCTCTTGGTAGAAAATATTGATGGGCATGTTATTTACTTCTGTGATGAAGCTGCGAGAATTGCCAAACCTGATGAAAAAGATAAACATAGACCCGTAGTTGGCATGCCTGTTGTCTCAGTTAAAATTGGAGATCATTGCTATCATGGTTTATGTGATATGGGTGCTAGTGTGAGTGCTATGCCGTTTACCTTATACCAAGAAATTATGAATGATATAGCACCTGCTGAAATAGAAGACATTGATGTTACTATTAAACTTGCCAATAGAGACACCATTACACCACTTGGAATTGTTAGAGATGTTGAAGTCTTGTGTCGGAAAATCAAACATCCTACTGATTTTCTAGTTCTTGGTTCCTCACAAGATGACTTTTGTCCCATTATCTTTGGTAGACCTTTCTTGAACACTGTTAATGCTAAGATAGATTGCAAGAAAGAAACCGTCAGTGTTAATTTTGGTGATGTGTCTCATGAATTTAACTTTTCCAAGTTTAGTAGAAAACCACGCAATAAAGAATTATCTAGTAAGGTTGAAATAATTGGTCTTGCTTCTATTGCAGTTCGTCCTACCGATCCACTAGAACAATATTTGCTTGACCATGAAACTGATATGCACTGGCTTGAAAGAAATGAGATAGATAAAATTTTCTTTGAACAACAACCTCTCCTAAAACAAAATTTTCCTATTGAAACTCTAGGAGGTCCTCCTCCACCTAAAGGTGATCCTGTGTTTGAATTAAGACAATTGCCTGACACTTTGAAGTATGCTTATCTTGATGAGAAAAAGATATATCCTGTTATTATTAGTGCTAACCTTTCAGAACATGATGAAGAAAGATTATTACAAGTTCTAAGGAAGCACCGGGCTGCTATTGGATATACTCTTGATGATCTTAAGGGCACTAGTCCCACTCTATGTCAGCACAAGATTAATATGGAACCTGATGCTAAACCCGTTGTTGATCACCAACGACGATTGAATCCTAAGATGAAAGAAGTGGCAAGAACTGAAATATTAAAGCTTCTGGAAGCAGGTATAATTTATCCCATAGCTGATAGTAGATAGGTAAGTCCCATTCATTGCGTCCCAAAGAAGGGATGTATTACCGTTGTTCCTAATGATAAAATGAATTTATCCCACAAAGAATTGTCACTATCTATAAAATGGTAATTGACTTTAGAAAATTAAATAAAGCTACTAGAAAAGATCATTACCCTCTGCCTTTCATTGATCAAATGCTAGAAAGATTATCTAAGCACACACACTTTTGTTTTCTAGATGGATATTCTGGTTTCTCTCAAATACCTGTATCACAATCTGATCAAGAGAAAACCACCTTTACTTGTCCTTTTGGAACCTATGCTTATAGACGTATGCCTTTTGGTTTATGCAATGCACCTGCTACCTTTCAAAGATGTATGACTGCTATATCCTCTGATTTTGGTGAAAGATTGTGGAGGTTTTCATGATTGATTTTTCTGTTTACGGAACTTCTTTTGATGATTGCTTAAGCAACCTTGATCGAGTTTTGTAGAGATGTGAACAAACTAATCTTTTACAAAAGGATATTCCATTTGTTTTTGATGATGATTGTGTAGAAGCCTTTGAAACACTCAAGAAAGGTGATTATGCTGTTGGTGTTGTCTAGGACAAAGAGTTGATAAGAAATTAAATGTTATCCATTATGCCAGCAAAACTCTAGACAGTGCCCAAAGAAACTATGCTACTACTGAAAAAGAATTTTTAGCAGTTGTGTTTGCTTGTGATAAATTTAGATCTTAGATTGTTGATTCCAAAGTTATTGTTCACACCGATCATGCTGCTATAAAATATCTTATGGAAAATAAAGATACTAAACCTAGACTCATTAGGTGGGTTCTCTTGCTTCAATAATTAGATTTGCATATCACTGATAGGAAAGGAGCTGAGAACCCCATAGCTGATAACTTGTCTAGGTTAGAAAATATTCTTGATGACCCACTACCTATTGATTATAGTTTTCCTGATGAACAGTTAGCTGCAATAAATGTTTCTCAAAACACTCCTTGGTATGATGATTATGCTAACTACATTGTTGCTAAATATATACCACCTAGTTTCACATACCAACAAAAGAAAAAATTCTTCTATGATTTAAGACATTACTTTTGGGATGACCCACATCTTTATAAAGAAGGGGTAGATGGTATTATTAGACATTGTGTACCTGAGCATGAACAGGGACAAATCCTACGGAAATGTCATTCCGAAGCCTATGGAGGACATCATGCGGGAGATAGAACTGCTCACAAGGTATTGCAATCTAGTTTTTATTGGCCTACTCTCTTCAAAGATGCCCGTAAGTTTGTCTTGTCTTGTGATGAGTGTCAAAGAATTGGTAATATCAGTAAGCGTCAGGAAATGCCTATAAATTATTCACTTGTTGTTGAACCATTTGATGTTTGGGGTTTTGACTATATGGGACCTTTTCCTTCCTCTAATGGGTATACTCATATTTTGGTTGATATTGATTATGTTACTAAGTGGGTAGAAGCTATTCCAACTAGTAGTGCTGATCATAACACCTCCATTAAAATGCTTAAAGAAGTTATCTTCCCGAGGTTTGGAGTCCCTAGATATTTAATGACTGATGGTGGTTCACACTTTATTCATGGTGCTTTTCGTAAGATGCTTGCTAAATATGATGTTAACCATAGAATTGCATCACCCTATCATCCTCAATCTAGTGGTCAAGTTGAACTTAGCAATAGAGAAATAAAGTTAATATTACAAAAAACTATCAATAGGTCTCGAAAGAATTGGTCTAAGAAACTAGATGATGCACTTTGGGCCTATAGAACAGCTTATAAAAATCCTATGGGTATGTCTCCATACAAAATGATATATGGAAAAGCTTGTCATTTGCCTCTATAGTTAGAACATAAACCATTTTGGGCAATTAAAGAACTCAATTATGATTTCAAACTTGCCAGTGAAAAGAGGTTATTTTATATTAGCTCACTGGATGAATGGAGAACCCAAGCTTATGAAAATGCCAAACTATTCAAAGAAAAAGTTAAAAGATGGCATGACAAAAGAATTCAAAAGCGGGAATTCAAAGTTGCAGAATATGTTCTTTTGTACAACTCTCGTTTGAGATTTTTTGCAGGAAAGCTTCTTTCCAAATGGGAAGGACCATATGTTATCGCAGAGGTTTATCGTTCTGGAGCTATCAAAATTAATAATGCCGAAGGTACTAACTCGAAGGTGGTCAATGGACAAAGAATTAAACACTATATCTTAGGTACGCCTATTAATGTTGAAAGCAATATTATCCAAACCATGACCCGGAGGAACACATAAAAGAAACCTTCCGGAACACTCCAGAATCATGAAAAAGAGGAGGTACGTGATACGGTAAGTAAACGGACTCCGAAAAATCCGCAAAAATATTTTCTGTCAGTTTTGGAATATTATAAAAATTAGGAAAATAAGAAATAAATAGGAAAGCAACCGAGGTGAGCACGATACACCAGGGCGCGCCTGCCCTGCCTAGCGCGCCCTGGTGGGTTGTGCCCTCCTCGGGCACCTTCCCGACTCCATTTTCCTTCCATATTCTTGCTTCCCAAGATAAAAAATCTCTATATATACCCCCGATTGTTTTGACCACCACATCACAGAAAAATCCCCTATTCTTGTTTTGTGTTGTTTTCCTGGCAGATCTGAAAATATGTCGTCTCAAGATTCAGAGGGGGAGAGCTATGTTGCTGACTATATTGCAAACCCTAAGTCTATGGAGAGGTGGATCATTATGGATGGCCACGGATGAGGAGGAAGACGCCCACATGAGGGAAACAAAGGATGATAGCTCTGAGGGAGAGGATGACCCACTACCTCAGCCCAGAGACATGCATGTGGAATTTAAGAAGTCAAGCCTCCCTAAAGGATACAAACCTGAGGTTCAATTTATTCCATCTTGTTTTCTGTAGGAGAGCAAGGCGGCATTATGCAAAAAGATATTAAAGCTCGAGTTAGAGAATGAGGATCTAAGGGAGGAAAATTTCATGCTCATCTAAGGGAGGAAAATTTCATGCTCAAATATAAGCTGAAGAAGAAGGCCACTTCATCGCCAGCACCTTCACCATCAACACCACCGAAGGAGACTTGAGTACACGGGTATGGGCAGTCCCCTTGGCTTGATCCAAGCTTGGGGGAGATGCCCCGGTATCGTATCACCATCACTTTTATTTACCTTTTACTATTTTAGTTCGATCCTTAGCTCTTTCGTGATCTAGTTGAATAAAAGTTTAGTATGATCTATTTTTGAGTGCTAGTTTCATGATCTATCTATCCTTGTAATCGAGTGAGAGTTATATAATAAAGTTTAGTTTGATCTTTTGCTTCTTTACTTTCTTGTTGCAATCAAAATGAAAAGGAAATAAATGAAAAGGAATCATATGCTAATCTTATGGTAAGTAATGACATCACATAAAGAAAAGTATAAGTGGTAAAATTTATTGGAGATTGACAAACATAGCATTGGTCAATGATGCAATTCATGAAAGAATTAATAAGGGAAGAGAAGATTCACATGCAAATACACTATATTGGACATCTTTTATGATTGTGAGCCCCCATTAAATATTATATGCCAAAATTGTTGACGTTAGACAAGGAAGACAACGTAATGATTTATGTTTGTTCATATTCACATAGAAGTTATATTGTCATAGATCCTTCAACATGTGGTGCTTGCTCAATATCTTTGCTAGCCAAAAGTTCCGCACTAAGTAGAGATACTACTTGTGCATCCAAAAGTCCTAAACCCAAACTCATGTTTTGAGAGTCCACCATACCTACCTATGGATTGAGTAAGATCCTTCAAGTAAGTTGTCATCGGTGCACTAAGGCAATAAAAAATTGCTTCTAAATGTGTTTGATCAATTAATGTAAGAGAAAATTGAGCGTTGTACGAACTTATGATGGCAAAGTAATAAAAGCGACGGACTGCATAATAAAGGTTGCTATCATAGGGGGCAATATAATGTGACGTTCTTTTGCATTAAGGGATTTTGGCATACAAACCAAAAAGCGCATGACAACCTCTGCTTCCCTCTGCAAAGGGCCTATCTTTTACTTTTATGTATTTACTTTTATGCAAGAGTCAAAGTATTCTTCCCTATTCCTTTTTACTTTTTATTTTTGCAAGCATCATGTGGTGAGGAAAGATCTAGGCACATATATCCAGTTGAATATGAGTGATCGTGAGTTATTATTGTTGACATCACCCTTGAGGCGAATACAATGGGAGGCGAAACTATAAGCCCCCATCTTTCTATGTGTCCGGTTGAAACTTTTTGCTCATGGGTATGCTGTGAGTGTTAGCAATCATAGAAGATTAAATGATGGTTGAGTATGATGACTTGCCAAAAGGCTCCAACACGAGACCCTTCCTGAAAATATGATGAATTGAGTTGCAAAGTTGACTGAGAACATAGTTTGTTAGTTTTCAATAAGGTTTATGCTTTATACTTCTATGTTGTGATGAATTGTTAATTGTTCATGAGAAGTTATATGATGAAGTTATACAATAAAAGGTATATTAATAAGTTCTATGATAAAGTTTGTTGCTGCAATGATAATAAGCATGATGCTACTATGTCCGTATTTTGTTTTTATCGACACCTCTCTCTCAAACCGTGTGGACATGTTATTCGATGTCGGCTTTCGCTTGAGGACAAGCGAGGTCTAAGCTTGGGGGAGTTGATACGTCCATTTTGCATCATGATTTCCTACTATTATTTATAGTGTTTTTATGCATAATAATTCTTTATGGAGTAATTCTAATGCCTTTTCTCTCATAATATGCAAGGTTTACACAAAGAGGGAGAATACCGGCAGCTGGAATTCTGGACCTGAAAAAGCATATCAGAGATACGTATAATGCACATCTCCTAATAATCTGAAACTTCACGGAGAATTATTTTGGAATATATGAAAAATACTGGAGCAACTAACTACCTGAGGGGGGCCACCTGGTGAGCACAAGACACCAGGCGCGCCAGGCCCCCCAGGCGCGCCCTGGTGGGTTGTGCTCAGCCCAACCCACCTCCGGTGCCCATCTTCTTGTACTTAAGGTCTTTTGACCTAGAAAAAATAAGGAGAGGACTTTCGGGATGGAACGACGCCATCTCGAGGTGGAACTTGGGCAGGAGCACTTTTGCCCTCCGACGGAGCGATTCCACCGGGGGAACTTCCCTCCCGGAGGGGGAAATCGAAGCCATCGTCATCACCAACACCCCTCTCATATTTGGGAGGCCAATCTTCATCAACATCTTCAATAGCACCATCTCCTCTCAAACCCTAGTTCGTCTCTTGTGTTCAATCTCTGTACTGGAACCTCAGATTGTGTAACGCCCAAGATGCGGTCCTAAACCTATTAAGGCGCGAGGGCCTTGACGGGGATAGAAGTGCATCTAGTCGTTTCATAAGTACAGAAATCATTGCATACATGTAGGAAGACATGAGTATATGAGTTGGCTTACACTCGCCACAAGCTATATCACAAGTCCACACAATTATTCATACATTCATCCAGAAGACAGGGTCCGGCTACGGACGAAATCAAACGGTAAAAGAAGCATTGAAAACTGTCTTGCTATCCCAGGAACACAACCACGAAGCTCCCTACTCATCAGGATACGTAACGTACATACGCCCACGTTCTTCATCGTACTCCCACTGGAGCTGAGACACATCATATGGCACGTACTCGTCCACACCTGTACCTGTATTGTTGTAATCTGTGAGCCACAGGGGACTCAGCAATCTCATAACCCGGGTACCGAAACTATGTAAGCCAATAGGTGAGGAATGGTTAAGTGGTGAGGCTGCGGCAAGCACTAAGCATGTATTTGGTGGCTAAATTATGAGAACATGAATGTAAATATGGTGGCCTACGTAAGACGGACGTGAACTAGCATGATCACTAAGTGATCCTGAACACCTACTTACGTCAAACATAACCCCACCATGTTCTCTCTCGGTTCATGTTCACGAGCAGAGACAGTCACGGTTACGCACACAGTTGGTGTATTTTATTTGAGTTTACTTCAAGTTTACTATAACCGGGTGTTAAACAAATTTCCAAGTTGCCACATAACCGTGGGGACGGCTTCTCAAAAAGATTAAACCCTACAGGGGTGCTCCAACTCATCCATCACAAACTAACCACACGCCGCGGGAATAGCCTCGACCACGAATCCCGTGATCTCCTAGGCAATTCCGTTGGAAAACCTCAACCTCGAGATAGCCCAAAGTATCCTCGGAATTCCTCGCGCAAGACATTCGAGAAAGGTAAAACAAGTCCGGCAAGACCGCCCGACGTGTCGACGAACCCGATAGGAGCCGCGTATCTCGTTCTCAGAACACGATGGATTGGCTAAGTTTCCGGTTGGCACACTCGTTGGTGGCCCCGGCTACTGCCATTTTGGACCAACACTCATGAGGAGCACTGGCCCGGATTGTTGATTAATCCACGGGGTAGCTAAACCCTATGCATTCTAATTAAGTTGTTTAGCAAATGTAGTACCAAAGTTGGGCCTTGCCAGACAAGTTTTAATCCAAAACGAATGGTCAAGGGGTCCCCATAACAACCCGAGCATGTTTGGAGCGCAAAATATGGAACATAACACCGGCACTCAGAACTAGTGCGGCAAAAGCGGAACAAAACACCAGGCAAAAGGCCAAGCCTTCCACCGTTGCCAGATATATATGTGCATTAATTTAAATAACAGTAAATAAAGTGATATCCTCAACATCCATGTTGGCACATGGAAAAAGCTTGCACCTGCAACTAGCAACGCTATAAGAAAAGGGCTGAGCAGCGGTAACGTAGCCAATCAATGTTTTGCTAGGAAGTGGAGGGGCTAGAGGCTTTCCTAGCAATTTAGGAGTCTGACAGTTTAAGTGGTGGGTAACGAAACATAAAGGTAGAAGCAAGACATCTAGCATAGCAAAAATAGTGTCGGGATCCGGGTATGATCATCTTGCCTGTTGGGTCTTCAGAGGGACAAAGAGCTGGGTCCTCGTAGTTGTACTCTCCGGGATCCTCGTACTCAGGCTCGACACTCGTGTCTACCAGAAGAGAAACAACACCAAATAAACATACAGACAACGTGCAATGCGCAAACAAGATGATGCATGTCCAAGTTGAAGTATTTAACATGGCAACCCTATGCTAGTCATGTTCCTCATGCAATTATTACGTTCTTTAGTATTCTGGAAAGGACCTCAAGATTAGTTATTTGAACATGCATGATCATGGCAAATATGAATGCCCCACGTAAAAACGATGCAAATGCATATGTAGAACGTTGCAAACGGAGTAACGTAGCTCACGGTACACTCAGGGCAAGGTACGAACGTTAACGGAGACAAAAACAAAGATGAGGGAGGCCATGGGCTATTCCTTGGTACTCGAAGGATGCCACTGGATTGGAAATGAAATTATAGCAAGAATAGAGCTAAAGAACAAGCAAAACAATGGAGTATAGCTCCCACAAGTCACAAAACATTCAAACACACAATCTGTCCACAAACAACAACATGTCATATTGTACCACACATATCCAGAGCTACAGAAAGTTTCAAATCACAACCAAGGCATGGGCATGAAGTATACAACATGCACAACAATTCATCTATCTACAGCAGCATGAAAGGAAGCATTTATAAATGGCAATGATGCTCACAAGATGGCATGTTGAATAAGTTTTTAGGGACTTGGTGAAAATTCCAGTTTTACAGAATATGAGTTAACATGATAACATCTTGACAGCAAATTTTATATATTCTACAAGAACTTTCATGACATGAAAATTAGCAGGGTTGTAGATGGCAACATGTACTTCAATTAATTACTTTATGGAAACATCAAAATATGCATGTATCAATGGCTACCATCCTCACAATATGACATATTGAAAATAGCAGATTCACAGACTTAGTGAAATTTACAAGAGGCAAACATGACACTTGTTAACAGAATAGCATGTTGACAACACGTTTTATATAAGATGCAATAGTCTAATCCACAAGATCTTGGCACACATCTACAGAGGATGACAAGCACAACATGCATTCCATTGTTCCAACTCTAAAGGAGCAACATATGCATGGGAATCATCAAGACAACATGGCAACAAAATAAAAGTTTTCAACACTTAGAAATATTTGGGCATGTGAAAACAGAATTTTAGTGGCATGTTGACATCAAGAATGCCAACCATATAATGATCTATCATGGCATGCAAAAATATCAGGGGCTAGCACATACACAAATGAGCATATTTCATGTTGAGAAGTTTATCATATAGTGCAAGAATTAATTAATGTGTAAAAGACAAAATGGCACAATATCCCAAAATAACATTTTTGCAAACATGCTCAAATGATCAAACCAACAATTCAAAGGACGCATGGATCAATGGCAATGCACAACAATTCATCTATCTACAACAACATGAAAGGACGCATGGATCAATGGCAATGAAGCTCACAAGATGGCATGTTGAATCAGTTTTTAGGGACTTAGTGAAAATTCCAGTTTTACAGAATCTGATTTAACATGATAACATTTTGACAAGAACTTTTATATATGCTACAGGAACTTTCATGGCATGAAAATTAACAGGGTTGTAGAGGGCAACATGTACTTCAATTAATTACTTTATGGCAACATCAAAATATGCATGTATCAATGGCTACCATCCTCACAATTTGACATATTGAATATAGCAGATTCACAGACTTAGTGAAATTTACAAGAGGCAAACATGGCACTTGTTAACAGAATAGCATGTTGACAACAAGTTTTATATAAGATGCAATAGTCTAATCCACAAGATCTTGGCACACATCTACAGAGGATGACAAGCACAACAATTCATTCCATTGTTCCAACTCTAAAAGAGCAACATATGCATGGGAATCATCAAGACAACATGGCAACAAAATAACAGTTTTCAACACTTAGAAATATTTGGGCATGTGAAAACAGAATTTTAGTGGCATGTTGACATCAATAATGCCACCCATATAATGATCTATCATGGCATGCAAAAATACCAGGGGCTAGCACATACACAAATGAGCATATTTCATGTTGACAAGTTTATCATATAGTGCAAGAATTAATTCATGTGTTAAAGACAAAATGGCACAATATCCCAAAATAACATTTTTGCAAACATGCTCAAATGATCAAACCAACACCACCATTGGATTCTCAGGATTTTTTAACCCAAAATCACCTATCATAAGCCTATGCTCCTTAAAACAATACTCCCACAATGCACTCAAGAAATCTGACATATCACTTAACACAAGTTATATGCCAAATTTGGCATATCCTAAAATACTGACCGAAATGGCAATGTCTAGTTCTGGCAAATTTTCCTTAAACGGAATATGCATATAAACAGAGAATTAAAACAAATAAAAAAACAAAAAGGGGGGCCACTGGCATAGACACTAGGGCCCCTAGCAGATGACATGTGGGCCCTTGGACCCACTGTCAGGGCCAGGGAAATAAAGAAGAAAAAGGGTGCCCGGGGGGATTCGAACCCGAGACCTCCCGGGAGGAGTCCCACGAGTGCTATCACTGGGCTACAGATCGATTGTTGACTGAAGAGGGCATTCAGGCAAAATGAACTAGGGAGAACCCCTGACGGGTTTCTGTTCTCCGCTGCAACAGAGAAGACACCGACGAAGCCGGCGAGCTCTCCAGCGATCGCTGGAGCTCGAGACCCACAGCGGGGCTGCAGAGTCTACCCAGGAACCCGTTCCTGGGGCTAGCACGGAGGGAAAGCGAGGCAAGGCGGGGCGCGAGGAGCTCGGTCTCCCGGCCATTGCAGCGCGAGGAGAGACTCGAGGCTGCCGCTAGCGTGCGCGGGCTGCCCTCTGCAGCGGGGGGGGGGGGTCTTGCTCGCACGAGGGCATGCGCTCGGGGAGATCCGGAGTGGGGCAGTCGTCCAACTCATGGCACATGAGGCAGACAAGAAGAAAAAAATGACACTTGGCCGGAGCGCCGAGAGCACGATCGTGGCACGGACATGGCCACGTCTACAGGATGCATGAGACCGCAAGAAAGGGCAGGGAGGGGGAGAAGCTCACCTAGTGTCCACTGGACATGTAGGTGTGGCTGGGAAGAGGAAGGTGACGTCGCGAGGAAGCGTCCAAGTGCAGCTCGTCTCGGATCCGGACCCAGGGAAGAAGATGGCGATGGAGACATAGCTTCGGGGTTGCTGGCGTCGCGGGCGTCGATGCAGGAGATGGAGGGGGCCCCGGGACGTCGAACCATGTGACAGGGAGGTCGGAGACGGGCGCAGACGGCTATCCCGAGTGCGAGCTCGAGATCGGCCGGAGCATGGAGATCATGGAGTTGACGTGGCGATGGGAGAGACTTCTCGGCTGCGGGAAAGGAAGGAGGAGGGAGGAATGGATAGACGAGAGGCCAGAGTAGGGTTAGGACATGTTTTATAGGGGGCTAGGCGCTTCTCCGGCCGTCAAATCAGCGAGAGGGCGATGTGGCTTCGCTGGATGTGCACCGTACAGAGGTTGACGAGGCCTGTCACTAGCGGGCTGCACTGTCTTATGTTGGGCCAAGGGGAAGGCTAAGGAGGCCCAGGGAGGAAACCTCTCTGCCAGGGAAAACAGAAAAGGGTTTTCCTACATAATAAAACAGAAGCAAAACAAAATTCGCAGAGAAAAGAGAGAAGAGTTGTTGGATGAAATAAAAATATATTTGAACTCTCAAAAATGTGCTCTATTTATTAAAAATGGAGTTGGCATTTTTAGAGCATCAAAATAAAACACCTATAAATTACATGGGACTCTGTTTTGCAAAGTTTCAAAAGACAGAATATATCCAAACATGGTTGAGAGTTGGTTAACAATGCTAAACAGAATATTTAAGAGAGAAGCAACATTTTTATAGAAATTAATAAGCAAGTTGAATACCAGATGTTGTATTTATTTGAAATGAGAGAGGGGGGGGGGGATAGTTTCTATAGAAATTGTGGAGAGGCTTCAAAACTAGTTTGCACACCTCACCACAACACACACACTCACAACAACAACACCACATCACAAGCATGTCAAGCAAGTATGATGCACTAATAATTTATGTGATGATGCCCTGATGCCATGATGCATGAGGAATGTCATGAAGCAAAATATATTACTCAAATCACAAAGACACAACATGAAGGTACCACATGGAATATTACAAGATGGCAAGGATGCACTTGGTCTGTTACAACTCTCCCCCACTACATGAGGATCTCGCCCCGAGATCTAGGAACGGAAGAATTCGGGAAATTCGGAATGGAGAATGTCCTCTCGTTCCCAAGTGGCTTCTTTGTCGGAGTGATGTGACCACTTCACCTTAAGAAACTTGATTGGTTTGTTGCGAGTCTTACGCTCAGTCTCTTCAAGGATAGCAACTGGATGCTCATGATAGGATAGGTCTGCTTGGAGATCAATGTCTTGGAGATCAACGGTGCGCTCGGGAGCCTTGAAACACTTTCGGAGCTGAGAGACGTGAAACACATCATGCACATTTGAGAAATTGGGAGGAAGATCGAGCTGGTAGGCAAGGTCACCCCTCTTGCCCACAATCTTGAAAGGACCCAAAGCATGGAGAAAGCTTTCCTTTGATGCCAAAGCATTGAGTGCCCTTCATGGGAGACACTCTGAGATAAACAAAATCATCGATCTGAAAGTTCATGTCATGATACTTGCTATCATAATAGCTCTTCTGACGAGATTGAGCTGCTTTGAGATTTTCACGAATGACACGGCACATTTCTTCTGCTTCAGTGATCATGTCATTACCAAGGATTTGACGCTCACCGGTTTCAGACCAATTGAGCGGGGTGCGGCACTTCCTGCCATAGAGAATCTCGAAAGGAGCCTTGCCGGAACTTGCTTGGAAGCTATTGTTGTATGAGAACTCAGCAAACGGGAGACAATCTTCCCACTTCATGCCAAAAGAAATCACACAAGCTCCGAGCATATCTTCAAGGATTTGATTGACTCTCTCAACTTGACCACTAGTCTGAGGATGGAAAGCTGTGCTGAAACAGAGATTGGTCCCCATTGCAGTCTGGAAGGAATCCCAAAACTTGGAAGTGAAGATGCTTCCACGATCTAAGGATATGAGCTGAGGAATACCGTGCAAAGAAACTATCCTTGATGTGTACAACTCTGCCAGCTGAGCTGCCGAGATAGATTCTTTGACCGGAAGGAAGTGGGCAACTTTGGTGAGCTTGTCGATGACCACGAAGATCGCATCGTTTCCTCTCTTGGACTTAGGAAACCCAGTGACGAAATCCATTTCAACATGATCGAATTTCCACTCTGGGATAGGGAAAGGCTGAAGGAGACCTACTGGACGTTGATGTTCCACCTTCACTCTGCGACAAACATCACACTCATTCACAAACTGAGCAATCTCACGTTTCATACGAGTCCACCAGAAGGTTTGCTTGAGGTCTTGATACATTTTGGAACTTCATGGATGAATTGAGAGGAGGGAATTATGTGCTTCATCCATGATAACCTTCATGAGATCACCTTTTGGAACCACCAGACGGTCCTCGAAGAAGAAGGTATCTTTGTCATCAACACGGAAGCACTTATACTTTGGAATGCTCTTGGACACACCTTTCTTCACTTTCTTCACCATAGCGTCAAGAAGCTGAGCTTGGTGAATCTGATCTTCCAAAGTCAGAGAGACTTGGAGATTGGCAAGAAATCCTTGAGGAACAACCTAGAGATTGAGCTTGCGGAAGGCTTCACAGAGCTCGGGTTGGAGACGCTTGAGGATGAGATTGTTGCAGTACGCCTTTCTGCTCAGCACGTCTGCAATGACATTTGCTTTTCCAGGAGTATACTCAATGCTTGGATTGTACTCCTCGATCATTTCCACCCAACGTGTTTGCCGAAGATTAAGATTGGGTTGAGTGAAAATGTACTTCAGGCTCTTGTGGTCGGTGAACACCTCAACTGGTCTTCCCAACAATAGATGTCTCCAGGTCATCAGAGCATGAACAACTGCCGCCAACTCAAGATCATGAGTGGGGTAGTTCTTCTCGCTAGGCTTCAGCTGCTGCGAGGTATAAGCCACAACCTTCTTATCTTGCATGAGAACACCACCGAGACCTTGGAGGGAAGCATCACAGAACACTTGGAAAGGCTTGGATTCATCTGGAGGAGTGAGAACTGGAGCTGAAGTCAGCTTTTCCATGAGTGTATTGAACGCCACATCACACTCAGGAGTCCACACATACTTGACACTCTTCTGAAGGAGACAGAGGCTTAGCAATTTGAGAGAAGTTCTCGATGAATCTTCTGCAGTAACTTGCAAGCCCAAGGAAGCTTCGAAGCTGCTTGACATTCTGAGGAGGCTCCCACTTCACGATAGCCTCAACTTTCTCAAGATGCACTTTAATACCCTCAGCAGAGATGACATGCCCAAGGTACACCACTTCATTGAGCCAAAACTCACACTTGGAGAACTTAGCATAGAACCGATGCTCTCTTAGCTTGTCAAGCACAAGCCGGAGATGCTCTGCATGCTCTTCTTTGATCTCTGAGAAAACAAGAATGCCATCCAAATACACCAAGATGAACTCATTCTTGAAAGGAGAGAATATGAAGTTCATCATTCTGGAGAAAGTCGGAGGCGCATTTGCGAGACCAAAGGACATAACGGTGTACTCATAAGAGCCAAAACTTGTCCTAAAAGCAGTCTTTGGAATATCTTCTTCACGAATACGGATTTGATGATAGCCCATACGGAGATCTAACTTCGAGAAAACCTTGGCACCTTTCAACTGATCAAACAACTCATTGATGTTGGGAAGTGGATACTTGTTCCTGATTGTCTTCTTATTCAATGGACGGTAATCGACGCATAGTCGGTCCGTGCCATCTTTCTTCTTGACAAAAAGAACACCACAACCCCAAGGTGAAGAACTTGGTCTAATCAGACCCAGACCCTCTTGTGCATCTAGCTGCTTCTTCAATTCTTTCAGCTCTTCGGGGCCAAGCTTATAAGGACGCTTGCACACCGGTTCAGTTCCAGGCTCGAGTTCAATCACAAACTCCACTGGCCGGTGAGGAGACATTCCTGGCAATTCTTCTAGAAAGACATCTTCATACTCAGAAACGACGGCGATTTGAGAAATGGCAGAAATTTCACCCTTCTCATTGAGAGAAAAGAGATGAATCGTGTCATCGCGAGCAGCGAAAATGATCACATCTTCAGAAGGATGAGTCAATTTGACTTCTTTGGCTTTACAATCAACATAAGCCTTATTCATTGCCAGAAAATCCATGCCAAGAATAAGATCAATATCGGAATTGCTGAGCACAATTGGAGAGGCTAGAAAGGAATAGCTGCCCATCTTGATAGAAACATTTGAAACAATCAACTGCGAATTCATCATGTTCCCCGGAGAAGCGATTGTCAAAGGCTTAGACAATTCGTCCGTGAACAATTCATTCTTAGCAACGAAAGGTCTTGATATGAATGAATGCGATGCACTAGTGTCAAACAAAACTTTTGCAGGAATATAATTAATCAAGAGATTACCCATAATCGCTTGAGAAGAATCCTCTGCTTCAGCTGCATTGACCATGTTCACTCTTGTAGTCTTGGGACTGTGCCTCACCATAGAATCACCTGGGGGCCTGATAGGAGGAGGAGGCGGAAGACGCCGCTGGTTGGTGCACTTGTTGGAGTAATGGCCCTTCTGACCACACTTGTGACACGTAACCTCTGAGAGCGGACGGAAGTTGCCTGGAGGAGGAGCATTTGCTGACTTGGGTGCCAGAGGCCTCTGCTGAAAACCTGGGTTGGGTGGGTGGGAAGGTCCACGACCACCGTGCTGCTTCTACTGCTGAGGTGGACGAAATGGAGGAGGAGGAGGAACCCAATACTTCTGCTGCTTAGGAACAATCTGAGAGCTGGACGAAGAAGAGTTGGAGTCTTTTAACCGCTTCTTGGAATTCTCAAGCTTGAGCTAAACTGCCTTGAACTTTAGAGCCAAGTTGTAGAACTGATCAAACACAAGAGGCTCGTGAAGGACGAGAGAAAGCTGAAGATCTTCTCTGAGGCCACCTCTGAACTAATAAATCTTGGACTTCTCCTCGGGAACATCTTGCTTAGCATAGCGGGCCAGATTCTGAAACTCAGAGTTGTACTGATAGACAGACATACTCCCCTGCTTCAGGTTCCTGAACTCCTCACGCATACCCTCGACAAAGCTCGTCGGGATATGATGGGCTCTGAAGTCATGGCAGAAATCATCCCAAGAGACTGCACGGCCACCTGTGGAATCCTTGTACTGCTGCCACCAATCTGCTGCCTGACCCTTGAGCTGGAAAGTCGCAAACTTGACATAGTCCTCAGGCCTGACATTGCTGCACTCAAAATGCTTGTTCATGTCACGGAGCCAATCGTCCGCATCGAGAGGCTGATCAAAGCAAGTGAAGGACTTGGGCTGATTTGCGAGGAACTGGTTCAGAGTTGCAAACTGCGGCTGATTATGAAAATTCCCTTGATGACCTTGCTGTCCCTGCTCCCTTTCCTGCAGGAACCTGAGCAACATCTGCGTGTTGGCATTGGTTGTGGCCATCATAGTTTGCCAAGCTTCTAGAGGTGGAGGTGGGGGTGGTGGAGGATCATACTGCTCCCCATCTTGACCCTGATTCCCACGAGTTGCTGGAGCCATCCTGAAGATGAACAAGAATATCAGCACACCATTGACAAGGTTGATTGAAATAAGCTGAATCAAATGGCTTGAAAGAAATTTGCACGAATATCATCAATTGCATTCAAACCGCAAATAGTAAGAACGCTTTCTGCAGGATCGTGATAACATCATTAGATCATGAAGCCACTTGAAATAACACAACAATTATTGAGCTACGGTTGCTCGGAACAAATGTAGAAACCATCATACATCTGTCGGAAGATGATCCTAGGTAACTACTGGAAATCCCACCTAGGAACTTCCGAAATCTTGGTTATGCAATCGGATCCACGGATACACGGAGTTTTTATCCATCACTCAACTCCTAGCAGTAATACTACTCTCCAGTGTATCACATCCCTCAACACACAACCAAAGGTCTCGGAAACTCATCTACCTTAGACCCTCGTAATCAGAACGATACTAAAGATGGCAGTACATGTGATCCCACTCCCCAGTACTGGGTGCCGCCACGCTCTTCGCACCACGAATAGTATTGAAGCAATTTCGAACATCCGCGTTCTTAAGTACTAAGGAAACTGAACGATAACGATGTGTCAAGAATCCCCTGGAGCTCTACTCCCCGGGTCCAATCCATACGTACGGGTGGCACAAAGAACAGAATTCCCGTCACATCGGTATCATAGAGGCTCCAAAATACTCGCGTGATCCTAATTTTTTTGAGCGAGAAGAGGAGTAGAATTAAAATTCCTACGTCGTAATTCCTCACCAGAGTATAGAAGAGGAGTAAAAGAAACCTACTCTCCGATATAACTAGACTCAAAATAGTTTTTCACTAGACTCGACTCGGCCAAGTTCGATCAAGCAAGGGGCTCCTATGGTCGGTATGGCTCTGATTACCAACTTGTAACGCCCAAGATGCGGTCCTATCCCTATTAAGGCGCGAGGGACACGACGGGGATAGAAGCGCATCTAGTCATTTTGCTAGTACATAAATCATTGCATACATGTAGGAAGAGATGAGTATATGAGTTGGCTTACACTCGCCACAAGCTATATTACAAGTCCACACAGTTATTTATACATTCATCCAGAAGACAGGGTCCGGCTACAGACGAAATCAAATGGTAAAAGAAGCAATGAAAACTGTGTTGCTATCCCAGGAACACCACCACGAAGCTCCCTACTCATCAGGATACGTAATGTACATACGCCTACGTTCTTCATCGTACTCCCACTGGAGCTGAGACACATCATCTGGCACGTAATCGTCAACACCTGTACCTGTATTGTTGTAATCTGTGAGCCATAGGGGACTCAGCAATCTCATAACCCGGGTACCGAAACTATGTAAGCCAATAGGTGATGAATGGTTAAGTGGTGAGGCTGCAGCAAGCACTAAGCATGTATTTGGTGGCTAACTTACGAGAACATGAATGTAAATATGGTGGCCTACGTAAGACGGACGTGAACTAGCATGATCATTAAGTGATCCTGAACACCTACTTACGTCAAACATAACCCCACCGTGTTCTCTCTCGGTTCATGTTCACGAGCAGAGACAGTCACGGTTACGCACACAGTTGGTGTATTTTATTTGAGTTTACTTCAAGTTTACTATAACCGGGTGTTAAACAAATTTCCAAGTTGCCACATAACCGCGGGCACGACTTCTCAAAAAGATTAAACCCTGTAGGGGTGCTCCAACTCATCCATCACAAACTAACCACACGCCGCGGGAATAGCCTAGACCACGAATCCCATGATCTCCTAGGCAATTCCGTTGGAAAACCTGAACCTCGAGATAGCCCAAAGTATCCTCAGAATTCCTCGCGCAAGACATTCGAGAAAGGTAAAACAAGTCCGACAAGACCGCCCGACATGTCGACGAATCCGATAGGAGCCACGTATCTCGTTCTCAGGACACGACGGATTGGCTAAGTTTCCGGCTGGCACACCCGTTGGTGGCCCCGGCTACTGCCATTTTGGACAAACACTCATGAGGAGCACTAGCCTAGGTTGTTGATTAATCCACGGGGTAGCTAAGCCCTATGCATTTTAATTAAGTTGTTTAGCAAATGTAGTACCAAAGTTGGGTCTTGCCAGACAAGTTTTAATCCAAAACGAATGGTCAAGGGGTCCCCATAACAACCCCGAGCATGTTAGGAGCGCAAAATATGGAACATAACACCGGCACTCGAAACTAGTGCGACAAAAGCGGAACAAAACACCTGGCAAAAGGCCAAGCCTTCCACCGTTGCCAGATATATATGGGCATTAATTTAAATAACAGTAAATAAAGTGATATCCTCAACATCAATGTTGGCACATGGAAAAAGCTTGCACCTGCAACTAGCAACGCTATAAGAAAAGGGCTGAGCAGCGGTAACGTAGCCAATCAATGTTTTGCTAGGAAGTGGAGGGGTTCGAGGCTTTAATGGCAATATAGGAGTCTGACAGTTTAAGTGGTGGGTAAAGAAATATAACGGTAGAAGCGAGACATCTAGCATAGCAAAAATAGTGTCGGGATCCGGGTATGATCATCTTACTTGTTGGGTCTTCAGAGGGACAAAGAGTTGGGTCCTCGTAGTTGTACTCTCCGAGATCCTCGTACTCAGGCTCAACACTCGCGTCTACCCAAAGAGAAATAGCACCAAATAAACATACAAACAACATGCAATGCGCAAACAAGATGATGCATGTCCAAGTTGAAGTATTTAACATGGCAACCCTATGCTAGTCATGTTCCTCATGCAATTATTAAGTTCTTTAGTATTCAGGTCAGAACCGCAAGATTATTTATTTGAACATGCTGATCATGGCAAATATGAATGGTCCACATAAAAACGATGCAAATGCATATGTAGAACGTTGCAAACGGAGTAACATAGCTCACGGTACACTCACGGCAAGGTACGAACGTTAACGGAGACGAAAACAAAGATGAGGGAGGCCATGGGCTATTCCTTGGTACTCCAAGGATGCCACTAGATTGGAAATGAAATTCTAGCAAGAATAGAGCTAAAGAACAAGCAAACAATGGAGTATAGCTCCCACAAGTCACAAAACATTCAAACACACAATCTGTCCACAAACAGCAACATGTCATCTTGTACCACACATATCCAGAGCTACAACAAGTTTCAAATCACAACCAAGGCATGGGCATGAAGTATACAACATGCACAACAATTCATCTATCTACAACAACATGAAAGGACGCATGGATCAATGGCAATGAAGCTCACAAGATGGCATGTTGAATCAGTTTTTAGGGACTTAGTGAAAATTCCAGTTTTACAGAATCTGAGTTAACATGATAACATTTTGACAAGAACTTTTATATATGCTACAGGAACTTTCATGGCATGAAAATTAACAGGGTTGTAGAGGGCAACATGTACTTCAATTAATTACTTTATGGCAACATCAAAATATGCATGTATCAATGGCTACCATCCTCACAATTTGACATATTGAATATAGCAGATTCACAGACTTAGTGAAATTTACAAGAGGCAAACATGGCACTTGTTAACAGAATAGCATGTTGACAACAAGTTTTATATAAGATGCAATAGTCTAATCCACAAGATCTTGGCACACATCTACAGAGGATGACAAGCACAACAATTCATTCCATTGTTCCAACTCTAAAAGAGCAACATATGCATGGGAATCATCAAGACAACATGGCAACAAAATAACAGTTTTCAACACTTAGAAATATTTGGGCATGTGAAAACAGAATTTTAGTGGCATGTTGACATCAATAATGCCACCCATATAATGATCTATCATGGCATGCAAAAATACCAGGGGCTAGCACATACACAAATGAGCATATTTCATGTTGACAAGTTTATCATATAGTGCAAGAATTAATTCATGTGTTAAAGACAAAATGGCACAATATCCCAAAATAACATTTTTGCAAACATGCTCAAATGATCAAACCAACACCACCATTGGATTCTCAGGATTTTTTAACCCAAAATCACCTATCATAAGCCTATGCTCCTTAAAACAATACTCCCACAATGCACTCAAGAAATCTGACATATCACTTAACACAAGTTATATGCCAAATTTGGCATATCCTAAAATACTGACCGAAATGGCAATGTCTAGTTCTGGCAAATTTTCCTTAAACGGAATATGCATATAAACAGAGAATTAAAACAAATAAAAAAACAAAAAGGGGGGCCACTGGCATAGACACTAGGGCCCCTAGCAGATGACATGTGGGCCCTTGGACCCACTGTCAGGGCCAGGGAAATAAAGAAGAAAAAGGGTGCCCGGGGGGATTCGAACCCGAGACCTCCCGGGAGGAGTCCCACGAGTGCTATCACTGGGCTACAGATCGATTGTTGACTGAAGAGGGCATTCAGGCAAAATGAACTAGGGAGAACCCCTGACGGGTTTCTGTTCTCTGCTGCAACAGAGAAGACACCGACGAAGCCGGCGAGCTCTCCAGCGATCGCCGGAGCTCGAGACCCGCGGCGGGGCTGCAGATTCTACCCAGGAACCCGTTCCCGGGGCTAGCGCGGAGGGAAAGCGAGGCAAGGCAGGGCGCGAGGAGCTCGGTCTCTAGGCCATGGCAGCACGAGGAGCGACTCGAGGCTGCCGCTAGCGCGCGCGGGCTGCGCTCTGCAGGGGGGTCTTGCGCACATGAGGGCATGCGCTTGAGGTGATCCGGAGCGGGGCATTCGTCCAACTCACGGCACAGGAGGCAGGCAAGAAGAAAAAAAATGACACTTGGCTGGAGCGCCGAGAGCACGATCGTGGCACAGACATGGCGACGTCTACATGATGCATGAGACTGCTAGAAAGGGCAGGGAGGAGGAGAAGCTCACCTAGTGTCCACTGGACATGTAGGTGTGGCCGGGAAGAGGAAGGAGACATCGCGAGGAAGCGTCCAAGTGCAGCTCGTCTCGGATCCGGACCCAGGGAAGAAGATGGCGACGGAGACAGAGCTTCGGGGTTGCTGGCGTCGCGGGCGTCGATGTAGGAGATGGAGGGGGCCCCAGGCCGTTGAACCACGCGTCAGGGAGGTCGGAGACGGGCGTGGACGGCTATCCCGAGTGCGAGCTCGAGCTCGGCCGGAGCATGGAGATCATGGAGTTGACGTGGCGACGGGAGAGACTTACCGGTGGCGGGGAAGGAAGGAGGAGGGAGGAATGGATAGAGGAGAGGCCGGAGTAGGGTTAGTACATGTTTTACAGGGGGCTAGGGGCTTCTCCGACCGTCAAATCAGTGAGGGGGTGACGTGCCTTCGCTAGATGTGCACCGTACAGAGGTTGACGATGCCTGTCTCTAGCGGGCTGCGCTGGCTGCTGGGCTGTCTTCTGTTGGGCCAAGGGGAAGGCTAAGGAGGCCCAGGGAGGAAACCTCTCTGCGAGGGAAAACAGAAAAGGGTTTTCCTATATAATAAAACAGAAGCAAAACAAAATTCGCAGAGAAAAGAGAGAAGAGTTGATGAATGAAATAAAAATATATTTGAACTCTCAAAAATGTGCTCTATTTATTAAAAATGGAGTTGGCATTTTTAGATCAACAAAATAAAACACCTATAAATTACATGGGACTCTGTTTTGCAAAGTTTCAAAAGACAGAATATATCTAAACATGGTTGAGAGTTGGTTAACAATGCTAAATAGAATATTTAAGAGAGAAGCAACATTTTTATAGAAATTAATAAGCAAGTGAAATCCCACATGTTGTATTTATTTGAAATGAGAGAGGGGGGATAGTTTCTATAAAAATTGTGGAGAGGCTTCACAACTAGTTTGCACACCACACCACAACACACACACTCACAACAACAACACCAGATCACAAGCATGTCAAGCAAGTATGATGCACTAATAATTTCTGTGATGATGCCCTGATGCCATGATGCATGAGGAATGTCATGAAGCAAAATATATTACTCAAATCACAAAGACACAACATGAAGGTACCACATGGAATATTACAAGATGGCAAGGATGCACTTGGGCTGTTATAGATTGGTACCTGTGGGTGACTAGTAGTGTTGATTACATCTTGTAGTTGATTACTATATGGTTTATTTAGTGGAAGATTATATGTTCAGATCCATTATGCTATTTAATACCCCTCTGGTCTTGAGCATGAATATTATTTGTGAATAGTTACTTTGTTCTGGAGGTCAGGGCAGAAGTCATGTTGCAAGTAATCATGTGAATTTGATATGTGTTCGATATTTTGATGATATGAATGTTGTGATTCCCTTAGTGGTGTCATGTGAACGTCGACTACATGACACTTCACCATCTTTGGGCCTAAGGGAATGCATTGTGGAGTAGTTATTAGATGATGGGTTGCTAGAGTGACAGAAGCTTAAACCCTAGTTTATGCGCTATTTCGTAAGGGGCTGATTTGGATCCAAATGTTTAATGCTATGGTTAGATTTTATCTTAATACTTTTCTCGTAGTTGCGGATGCTTGCGAGGGGGTTAATCATAAGTGGGAGATATGTTCAAGTAAGAACAACACCCAAGCACCGGTCCACCCACATATCAAATTATCAAAGTAGCGAACGCAAATCAAGCCAACATGATGAAAGTGACTAGATGAAATTCCCGTGTACTCTCAAGAACGCTTTGCTCATTATAAGAGACTGTTCTGGCCTGTCCTTTGCCACAAAAGGATTGGGCTACCTTGCTGCACTTTATTTACCGTTACCGTTACTTGCTCGTTACCAATTACCTTGCTATCAAACTACCTGTTACCTACAATTTCAGTGCTTGCAGAAATTACCTTGCTGAAAACCGCTTGTCATTTCCTTCTGCTCCTCGTTGGGTTCAACACTCTTACTTATCGAAAGGACTACTATTGACCCCCTATACTTGTGGGTCATCACTACTATATTCTCAAATTATTTCCGTTCTCATTAAAGGGTGATGCTAAGATATGGTACAATACCCTTGCTCTTGGTTGTGTGCGTAGTCCCCAGGATATGATTTACTACTTCTCTAAAAATATTTTCCTGCTCATAAGAAACAAGCTGCCTTACAGGAAATATTTAACTTTGTGCAAATTGAAGAAGAGAGTCTCCCACAAGCTTGGGGGTGGCTTCTCCAATTGCTTAATGCTTTGCCTGATCACCCTCTTAAGAAAAATGAAATACTTGATATCTTCTACAATGGACTAACTGATGCTTCTGGGGACTTCCTAGATAGTTGTGTTGGTTGTGTTTTTAGGGAACGAAATGTTGAACAAGCTGAGGAACTATTGAATAATATTTTGAAGAATTATGATGATTGGACTCTCCCTGAACCACCAGCTAAACCCAATCCGAAGAAGAGGGGTATCTTATTTTTCAGTCCTGAAGATATGCAGGAGGCAAAGAAATGTATAAAGGAAAAAGGTATTAAAGCTGAGGATGTTAAGAATTTACCACCTATTGAAGAAATACATGGCCTTGACACACAACCACCTCAACAGGTGGTAGATGTAAATTCTTTATTAAAGTTTCATGAAGGTGATATCCCTTACAATAAACATCCCAGTCAATGCTTATATAAGTTTGACAACTACGTTAGGAAACAAGATCACTTCAATGCAAATGTTCTAAAACAATTGAAATATAATTCTGATATGATTGCTCGCTTGAGTGACTTGTTATTTATAATTAGTAATGATGTTAGAGGTACAGGAAAACATGCCTCTATGGTTCAAACCCATTTAGAACAAGTTGCTAAATATCAAAGAGAATTGCTTAATGAAATCAATAATAATATGAATGATTTTGCTGTTAGAGTAGCAACTAGAGGAGGTAAAATGACTCAGGAACCACTTTATCCTAAAGGGCACCCTAAAAGAATTGAACAAGACTCTCAGAGAATTAACACTGATGCACCTAGTCCTTCTAAAAAGAAAAAGAAAAAGAAAAATAAAAATGATAGGACTTTGCATACCTCTAGTGAACCTGAGATAGAAAAACCTCCTAAAGATAATGATGTCTCTATTTCTGATGCTGAAACTCAACCTGGTAATGAGCATTCACCTAGTGATAATAAAAATGATAATGATGATGTTCATGAAGATAATCAACCGAACAATGTTAAAGAACCAGATAATGATGTTGAAATAGAACTTGCTGTTGATCTTGATAACCCACAACCTAAAAATAAACGATATGATAAAAGAGACTTTGTGGCTAGAAAACATGGTAAAGAAAGAGAGCCATGGGTTCAGATACCCATGCCTTTCCCACCTAAGCATTCTAAGAAAAAGGATGATGAAGAATTTGAACGCTTTGCTGAAATGATTAGGTCAGTCTTTTTGCATACCCGCTTAGCTGATATTTTAAAGATGGCCCCTTATGCAAAATACATGAAAGACATCATCACTAATAAAAGAAATATACCTGAAGCTGAAATCTCCACCATGCTTGCTAATTATTCTTTTAAGGATGGAGTACCTAAAAAACTCGGAGATCCTGGAATACCAACTATACCTTGCTCCATTAAAAGAAATTATGTCAAAACTGCTTTGTGTGATTTGGGAGCTGGTGTTAGTGTTATGCCTTTCTCTTTATATAAAAGACTTGATTTGAATAAACTCACACCTACTGAAATATCTTTGCAAATGGCTGACAAATCAACTGCCATACCTATCGGTATTTGTGACGATGTTCCCGTTGTTGTTGCAAATGTTACTATCTTAACAGACTTTGTTATTCTTGAGATGCCTGAGGACGACAACATGTCAATTATCCTTGGTAGACCCTTTTTGAATATTGCAGGGGATGTTATTGATTGCAATAAAAGCAAAGTCACTTTTCATATCAATGGTAATGAGCATACGGTGCACTTTCCGAAGAAACAATTCCAAGTGAATGGTATAAATGTTATTAACAAATCTCCGACACTCACTATTGGAAGTTTTCAACTACCTCTACCTACTGCCAAAAAGAAATATGACATACTTATTGTTGGGGATATGCATATCCCCGTTGAGGTAACTTAGTGATTTACGAAAATTCTTCGGTTTCATGCTAATCGAAAGTGGTTCTTAATAAGACTTGATCAACCTTATTAATGGATCGTTTTTGAGAGGTATGAAGTTGATGAATCTAGTAGGCACAACCTTCTGCTCCCACCTTTTGTTTTTATTCTTCTTAGTCATATAAAATAAAATGCCATGTTTATCCTGTTTTCTGTTTTCTCCGTGCAATAAAAAATGACCCAAAAATAAAAGTTCTCAGAATGTTCTGAAAATTTAACATGATTTTTTTCCGAATATTTCTGAATTTCTGGTATAAATAACATCAGAGGGGGGGGGGGGTGCACCTGGAGTCCACAAGACACCAGGGCGCGCCAGCAACCCCAGGCGTGCCCTAGTGGGTCGTGGTCCCCACGTGGGTCCCCTCACTTATCTCTCTAGCCCATTTCATCTCCTACCTCTAGAAAAAATCACCATAGCTCTCTCTCTCACGTTCTTGCTCTCAAACCCGCGGATTTCGATCTCTTTGCTCGAAGCTCCATTTCCGAAACTGTTTTGGGGGATTGCTACTTGGTATGTGACTCCTCCATTGCTCCAATTAGTTTTTGATTTAGTGGTTTATTTTTAGAATAATTAGCTACTCTTGGTGCTGTTGTAGATGGGCTTGCTTGTTGAATTCTTAGAGTTCTAAGTAGTTTCAATGCTTAATATGGCCTCTAGGAATCCTTAGGGGTAGTTGCTATGAATCTTACGAAGTTTTGTTGACAAAAATTTGTAGACTAAAATTTTCAGAAATTTATTTTTAGGAATAAGATGAGTTTCTTTAGGAAGTTTTCCTCCAAGAGGAATGCTAAAGGAGACATTGGGGAATCATCGGACAATGACCTCAACGCTCCGAGAATGGCAGAGGTGCGTCCGGGTGAATGGCCGCATAATGCCTTCATGGAGGAGGTCGGGTTCCATCAAGAGTTTGACAATTCGTTGCAAATGCTGGGCTGACCGACTTCATCGCAGCTGAGTGTGACCAACACTACCTCCTTACAAATTTTTTGTGCAAAATTTTCATTTTCTGAGTAGGAATAACCCTCCTGAGGTGCAGTTTAATTTATATGCTGAAACCCGTCAGATACCGCTCACTGACTTTTGTGACGTATGTTTGATCCCTTCTGATGGGGAATTAAGAGATCCTAGATCAACGGAGTTTGAGGACTTTCTCCTCACTTTGACAGTGGGTGATGAAAGAGGCGTGTCAAATGCCACTGCCACCAGTTTGCAGTTTCCTTCTGTGCATTACTTTGCTTTATTCATCGCGAAGTGTTTAACCGCTAGGGATAAGGTCGGTGCACTCAGTGCCCCCGACCTCACCATTTTACGCCGTGCATTGCACAATGATCACACCTTTAGCCTAGGGGCTATTATTGCACGTCGCCTACACCTTAACAGGAATAAGGGCAAGATACATGGTGGTATTTATGCTACTCGCTTAGCGAGTCACTTTAATGTTCATATTCTCCAACATGATTATCCTTTGCCCCGAGTTTTTCTAGATTACAAGGCATTGGAGGATCATCAATTTATTGATGCAGCTGATAATTTTCATAACATATGCTACAACTTAGTATTCAGCGTGGTTACCCGTGATATTATCCCGTTGCCTGCACCTGCTTTGTTTGATTCTATTGCCAGGAACGGATACAGGGTCATGCCAAAGGACATTTTTGCCTACCGGAGCGACCTAGCAGCGGATGAGGAGGAGCCCCAGGAGTGGGACGCTCAGGTGCCGCCGCCACAGCACCTCCACATAGGACCGGATGACCATTACGGATGGTGATTACCAAGCTAAGCCAAAAGCCTAAGCTTGGGGGAGTATGTATTTCCACCGACATTATATTCATGTTTACACATTTCATCCCAGTTGTCGGTGTCTACACTTTTTCATTGTATTATCCTTGCTAGATTTATTTTCTCACTTTCTTATTGCGTGTTTGAAAAACTTTGAGAAAATCCAAAAATATTTCTTGCTTCTTTTCGGTTTTCCTTTCTAGTTTAAATTAATTGTAGTAGAAATAGAAAACCCAAAAAGATTTCTCGTTTCTTCTTTTACTTGTTGGGAGTTTTCCCGTGTAAATAGTTTTTCTCGTCTTCGTTTTTCCTTCTTTGATTTGCTTTCCTTAAGAAAAACCAAAAACTAAAAATATATATTTTAGTGTGTTTCTCTGAAATTATTTTCCTTTTATTTGAGTCATACTAGGGAGAAGACCACGATGAAAATGTTGAGTGGCTCTCGTATGCATTATTGTTAATCTAACAAAGAGCTCAAATTACTTTCTCTTCCCCTTTTGAATAAAATGTTTGCAAATTCTAGCTTAGTCCATGGCACTCTTGCACTGTTATTATTTTTTATATCATTCGGTCGTGCAAGTGAAAGGCAATAATGACGATATTTGATGAAGCGATTGTGGTAGAGAGAAGCGGGTATGAACTCAACTTGTTTTTGTTTTTGTAAGTATGCTTAACCTAGTATCCATGATTCAGCATATTATGATCAAACATATTGGCAATGGCAATTAGAGATTATAGTTCCTCATGCCATGCTTAAGTAGCTAGGAGTGGATAATGATTTATCTTGGATGTCAACATGCATTAAAATGGTTGTGATGTAGTATGATGATATGGTATCCTCCTCTGAATGTGTCGAGTGGCTTGACTTGGCACACGTTCACGCATGTAGTTGAATCAAAACCAACATAGCCTCTACGATATTTATGTTCATGGTGTTCATATCCTACTCAGGCTAGTATTCAATGTTGATTATGCATAACGCATGTTCATGACCATTTTCGCTCTTTAGCTAGCCGCTTCTCAACCTATTTGCTAGCCTTCACCTGTACTAAGCGGGAATACTGCTTGTGCGTCAAAATCATTAAACCAAAGTTATTCCATATGAGTCCACTATATCTACCTATATGCGGTATTACCCTGCCATTCCAAGTAAATTTGCATGTGCCATCTCTAAAATTTCAAATGAACATCTGTTTTTTGTGCCTGGACCGCTCATGGAGCGACATGGGACGGTCAGTATCTTCCATGTTAAGCGGGTTATTCTCATGATGAGTGTTTATTCATTCGTCCTTGCACGAGAGGGGCGGTAATAGGGATTCCTAGTCCCGAAATCAAAAATTGCAAATAATTAAACAAAACTCCCCCAGGAATGTTGTTGGTATGGACGGTACCCGTGGATTCGGCTAGCCGTGGAGTGTGTTTGTTGGTGGAGGGGGAGTAAACCTTTACTTTTACCAGTTGGGAATCACCGCTAATGTGTTTAGCATGGAAGATATTGATAACTGTTGGTCATAACATTGACAGGAAGCGCGCACCTCCCAAAATTATATTTATCTCTGATTTAAGCTTTGAGCTTTGGCACCTCTACAAATCCCTGCTTCCCTCTGCGAAGGGACTATCTATTTACTTTTATGTTGAGTCATCACCTTCTCAAATAAACGCGAGATCTGAGAGCACTATTGTCATCCTCATGCATTGTGTATAGTTAATGTTGGATGCAGCATGACTGGATCTTTTCTACCATGAATTACAATGTTAAGTCGCTGCTTGAACTTTGGAGGTGCTCTACATTTATGTTTTGCGGTCTCAGAAAGGGCTGGCGAGATACCACAGTTATCATATTATATCATGACCGTTTTGACAAAGTGTTGGCACTTGAGATATTTTATTATTGCTCTCTAGTTGATTATGCCATTGATATGAGTTAATATAATTGATAAGAGTTATTGTGTACATGGTTAGACATTATCTTTGCTGAAAACCTAGGCGCTACTTAAGCATATTTATGTAAACAAGAACAAAAGAGTTCGTAAAAGTTTTTCTTTTTCACTTTCAGTTTGTCAACTGAATTGCTTGAGGACAAGCAATGGGTTAAGCTTGGGGGAGTTGATACGTCTCCATCGTATCTACTTTTCCTAACACTTTTGCTCTTGTTTTGGACTCTAATTTGCATGGTTTTAATGAAACTAACCCGGACTGATGCTGTTTTCAGCAGAACTACCATGGTGTTGTTTTGTGCAGAAATAAAAGTTCTCGGAAATGGACGAAACTTTTTGGAGAATTATTTTACAATAAATAAAATTCACTGGAGCCAAGAACCACCAGAGAGGGTGCCCTGGTTGGGCACGATACACCAGGGCGCGCCACCTCCTCCAGGTGCGCCCTGGTGGGTTGTGCCCACCTCGGGGCCCCACTGACCCTAATTCCAACGCTATAAAATCCTATTTTCAGAGAAAAAAATTAGAGAAAAAGTTTCATCGTGTTTTACGATACGGAGCCACTGCCACCTCCTGTTCTTCTTCGGAAGGCCAGATCTGGAGCCCGTTCGGGGCTCCGAAGAGGGGAATCTTCGGTCTTCATCATCATCAACCCTTCTCCATCGCCAATTCCGTGATGCTCCCCACCAGGAGTGAGTAATTCCTTCATAGGCTCGCTGGTCGGTGAGGAGTTGGATGAGATTCATCATGTAATTGAGTTAGTTTTGTTAGGGCTTGATCCCTAGTATCCACTATGTTCTGAGATTGATGTTGCTATGACTTTACCATGCTTAATGCTTGTCACTAGGGCCCGAGTGCCATGATTTCAGATCTGAACTGTTTATGTTATCACCATTATATCTATGTTCTTGATCCGATCTTGCTAATCATATACACCTGCTATGTGTTATGATCCGTAAACCCCGGGGTGACAATAATCGGGATACTTTTCGGTGATGACCGTAGTTTGAGGAGTTCATGTATTCACTATGTGTTAATGCTTTGTTCCAGTTCTCTATTAAAAGGAGGCCTTAATATCCCTTAGTTTCCTTATGGACCCCGCTGCCACGGGAAAGATGTCATGCAAGCTCTTTTCTATAAGCACATATGACTATTTACGGAATACATGCCTACATTATATTTACGAACTGGAGCTAGATCTGTGTCGCCCTAGCTTATGACTGTTATATGATGAATATCATCCAATGAATTCACTGATCCAATGCCTATGAATTTTCCACATATTGTTTTTGCTAAGTTACTATTGCTACTGCTACTGTTACACTTGCTACGAAATCATTGCTATCACTGTTACCGTTACTGTTACTACTGCTATCAAAACTATCATATTATTGTGCTACTGATCACTCCGTTGTAGATATTTAATCTACAGGTGTGGTTGAATTGAAAACTCAACTGCTAATACTAGCAAATATTCTTTGGCTCCCCTTGTGTCGAATCTATAAATTTGGGTTGAATACTCTACCCTCGAAAACTGTTCGATCCCCTATACTTGTGGGTTATCATCAATCCCCTTGATCTTCTTATTTACAAGCAAATGAGTTGTGTAGCTAATTGTAAATTGCAAAATAAAATAAAAAGTGAATAAAGGCAGCAAGGTAATAGTAGCGTTTGTAAATTTATAAGTGAATAGACCCGGGGGCCATAGTTTTCCCTATCGGCATCTCTCATGTAGGCAGGATACGGTGGGTAACAAATTACGATTGGGCAATTGATAGAAAACGGATAGTTATGTGATTTTCACGGAAATGATCATGTGTATATAGGCATCACGTCCATAAACAAATAGGCCAACTCCTGCCTGCACCTATTACTATTACTCCACTTCAAGAGCGCTTCTATGCTGGCCTCTCTACGTATTAAGTTCATGACAAACAGAGTAATGCATGGAGAACGATGACATGATGTAGACAAAGTAAACTCAAGCAATATGAATGAACCCCATCGTGTTATCCTTAGTAGCAACAACACAAAGACGCATCTAGTCCCCTACTTTGTCACTGGGATATAGAAACTCGTCAGGTTGAACCTACCACAACGCACCACTCCCACTGAAGATAGATCAATCTACTTGGCCAAAGCACATCCATAAACAGGAGAGCATTACGAAGCTATAATGATCATGTAAATAAGAATCTTAATATTCAGAGGTGACTCAAATACTTTTCATGAATAATCTGAACATAAACCCACAATTCATCGGACCTCAACAAACACACCGCATAATAGGATTACATTGGATAGATCAAAGCGAAGATGCGATGATCATTGTATTGAAGATCAAGACATAAAGAGATTGCCATCTAGGTACTAGCTATGGACCCGTAAGTCTGTGGTGAACTACTCACACATCATCAAGAGGGCAGCAAGGTTGATGAAGAGGCCCTCCGTGATCGATCCCCCTCCGATAGGGTGCCGGAACGGAGCTCCAGGTGGTCTTGTGACGGAATAGAGACTTGCGGCGGCGTAAAAATAGTTTCGGGACTGCCTCTAGGGTTTTTGGAATATCAGAGAATTTATAGGCCAGAGAGGGGTGTCGGCAGGCACGCGAGGGGGCCAGCACACATCAAGGCGCGCCCTGTGCGTGCTGGTGCCCTCGTGCGGCCTCCTGACTCCTCCCGAAGCTTCCAGGTATTCTTTTGGTCAATAGAAAATCATCAAAAAGTTTTATGGCAATTGGACTTCGTTTGGTACTGTAAACCTGAAAAGCAAAAAACATGCAGAAAACAGCAACTAGCACTTGGCACTGGGTCAATAGGTTAGTGCTAAAAAATATTATAAATTGGTAAATAAAGACCCAAAAAGTATCCTAGAATGATAATATATCAGCATGGAACAATAAAAAATTATAGATACGTTGGAGACGTATGAAGCATCCCCAAGCTTAATTCCTGCTCGTCCTCGAGTAGGTAAATGATGAAAACAGAATTTTTGATGTGACATGCTATCCATTATGTAATCTTATGCATGTATGCTCATTGAGAAATGATGAATCAACAAATATTAACACAGCAATATTTATAAGTACAAGAAACAAAATCATCAATTTTTCAAAGTATATGATCCTTAAAGAATGTTTACACCCCATTCATCTTATTATATTAGCAAGGCATGGCTCCATCTTCACCACATTAATACAAACGTCAAGCACCATAGTGTCCAAGTCAGGCAATTGGATCATACTTTTCAATATGCATCAACTTTTTATTCTTCACGAAATACATGAGCATGAGCCATTGGACATAGCATTTAGGTGGAATAGAATATGGTGGTAGATATCAAAGGGGCAAAAAGTGGAGAAGATAGTCTCACATCAACTAGGCGTACCAACGAGCTATGGAGATGCCCATCGATAGATGTCAATGCAAGGTGTAGGGATTGCCATGCAAATGATGCACTAGAGCTATAAGTGTATGAAAGCTCAAATGAAGCTAAGTGGGGTGTGCATCCAACTTGCTTGCTCATGAAGACCTCGGGCATTTGAGGAAGCCCATCATAGGAATATACAAGCCAAGTTTGTAATAATGAAAAGTAGTTCCTACTAGCATATGAAAAGGACATATCATGAGACTCTCTACATGAGGAACAAGGTGCCACTTTGAGGCACAAGTGTGGTAAAGGATAGTAGCAAAGTCCCTTCTCTCATTTTCTCTCAAATTTTTTATTCAGAATGGTGGGCTCATTTGGCCTCCCCCATCTTTATTTCCTCACTGGGACAATGCTCTAACAATGATGATCATCACACTTTTATTTACTTACAACTCGATATGGAGAACTGATATTAAGATATGACTCTAAATGAATGCCTCTGTCAGTGTACCAGGATGTGCAATGATCTAGCGTGACACTTATAAAAAATATGATGGACGGCGGCTTTGCCACAAATACTATGTCAGCTCTATATGATCATGCAAAGCAATATGATGATGAACGAACTAGTCATGTGAAGTGACGATGGAATTTCCATGGCAATATATCTCGGAATGGCTATGGAAATGCCATGATAGGTAGGTATGGTGGATGTTTCGAGGAAGATATAATGAGGCTTATGTGCAATAGAGCGTATCATGTATGTCACGGGGTTTGGATGCATCGGCGAAAGTTGCATCGATCCTCGAGGTGAGAATGGGCTATGCACGGTACCGAAGAGGGTAGCAAATATGAGAAGGTGAGATTGCGTATGTCCATGGTTTCACATTAGTCATAAAGAACTCATATACTTATTGTAAAGTTATATTAGTTTTATCACAGATCAAAGTACTACTCGCATGCCCCGAGGGAAGAGGTTGGTAGGAGTTAACCATCGCGCGCTTCCGACCTGAAACAACACTAGGATTTCAATGAGGAATAGAAACGCTCACACATCATCACCATGCCTCTTTAATTTTTAGATGAATAAAAATTTGACATCTCTTAATATCGACACTTCTACAAATCAACAATTATGAACTCATACTTTTTTCATATTACCACATCAATATCATTAACCCACAATTTCTCTATATGTGCTACAAGATGGTTTTGATTATTACTCATTGAATACCTAATTTTTTTGGACTAGTCTTATGACCCATGCAAATTACCGTCACTATTTATTAACTCTCAAACAAATATAAGTGAATAATGAGAGTGAAATCATTTCTCTAAAATCTACATGCCACCGTGCTCAAAAAGATATAAGTGAAGTACTAGAGCAACTGCTAAGCTCAAAAGATATAAGTGAAGCACATAGAGTATTCTAAGAAATTATGATGAAGGTGTGTCTCTCTTAAATAGGTGTGTCCAGCAAACAATGATTGTGGCAAACTGAAAGTAAAAGTAAACAGAAAAAATGACGCTCCAAGCACAACTCATATCATGTGACGAATAAAAATATACCTTCAAGTGACATACCGATGGATTGAGACGAAAGAGGGGATGCCTTCCGGGGCATCCCCAAGCTTAGACGCTCGAGTCTTCATTAAAATATTACCTTGGGGTGCCTTGGGCATCCCCAAGCTTAGGCTCTTGTCGCTCCTTATTCCTTTGTCCATCGTGATAACACCCAAAACTTGAAAACTTCAATCACACAAAACTCAACAAAACTTCATGAGATCCATTAGTATAAGCAACATATCGAATACTTTAGGTACTGTTATAAATTGATTATTATTTCATAAATGCATAATAGGTACTGTATTCTAACTTCACCTTTTCTTATACCCCCGATACAATCCATAGCATAATCAAAACAAGCAACTATGCAAGAAAAAACAAAATCTGTCTAAAACAGAGCAGTCTATACCAATCTGTAGAGAACCTACAGTTCTGTAACTCTAAAATTTCTGAAAAATTAGTACAACCTCGAAATTTGTATAGCAATACTGTGTAAATAATTCAGATCATTATCACTCTCCAGTAAAAAAATAATTTTTCTGTACTAGAGTCGAAAGTTTCTGTTTTGTTTCAGCATCGATTCTACTCATCTTGTGAGTCATCCCAAAGGATTTACTTGGCACAAACACTAATTTAAACTCAAAAAACATAATCATTACAGAGGCAATAATCATGCTATGAAAAACAAATAGAAAGTTAAAAGCAAAAATAAAGATAACTATTGGGTTGGCTCCCAACAAGCGCTATTGTTTTATGCCCCTAGCTAGGCGTAATGCATAGTTTCAAGTGTTTTCATCTTTGACATTCCACCCATAAGTAGCTATCATGATTGATTCATAAGGTGGTTTAATTCTATTTCTATGGAAGTGTTCCATCCCTTTCTTTAATGGGAATTTGAACCTTATGTTTCCCGGTTTCATGTTAATAATTACACCTATAGTTCGTAGGAAAGGTCTTCCAAGTATTATGGGACAAGTAGGATTGCAATCAATATCAAGCACAATGAAATGTATAGGCACATAATTTTTATTTACAATAATAAGCACATCATTAATTCTACCTAGAGGTTTCTTAATGGTATAATCCGCAAGATGCAAGGTAAGGGAACAATCTTCAATATTAGTGAGACCAAGCACATCACAAAGAGATTTAGGAATAGTTGAAACAATAGCACCTAGGTCACACAAGGCATTGCATTCATATTTATTTATCTTTACTTTTATAGTAGGTTCCCACTGATCATGCAATTTTCTAGGAATAGAAACTTCAAGCTCAAGTTTCTCATCATAAGCTTTTATCATAGCTTCTACTATATGTTCGGTAAAAGCTTTGTTTTGTTTATAAGCATTGGGCTAACTAATAATGGTTTGCAACAAGGAAATACATTATACTAAACAGAAATTATCATAATTAAAGTCCTTGTAATCCAAAATAGTGGGCACATTACTAGTTAAAGTTTTGACTTCTCCAAACCCACGTTTTTCAGTTTTAGCATCAAAATCATCACCCTCCAAGAAAAGGGGACGCTTCTCAACTAGAGTTGACTCATCTCTAGTCCCTTTATCATTTATATTCAGAGAGGTAAATAAAGATTCAATATGATAAGTACCAATCATTTTAAGATCTTCATCGTGATTCCGGTAAAAACCGGGTGGAAGGGCTTTTTCTAAGAACTCCCGCTTAGCTTTACTCAGCGGTCCTCTCCTTACTTTCATTAGTAGATATTTGGATAGATTTAATAGCCTCATTGAAATCATGCTTGGGTGGCAAAGCTTTACTTTTAAGAGTTTCTATATCAAGAGCAAGTCTATCCATGTTTTTAGCCAAAGCATCAACTACATGCAATTTTTCTTCTACCATAGTGTTGAAAACCTTTTGAGAATTAATGAATTCTTTAATTGTGTTCTCAAGATCAGAGGGTGTACTATTAGAATTTTTAGAAGAATTTCCATAAGAATTACCATAAGAATTACCATAGTTGTTAGAGGAATTATCGGGATATGGTCTAGAATTGAAGGTTCCTCTATAAGCATTTTTATTGAAATTATTTTGCGAGACAAAGTTCACATCAATAGCATCATTATTTTGCTCAATCAAAGTAGACAAGGGCATATCATTAGGATCAAGATGAGCATTTTTACTAGCAACCATATTCATAAGAGCATCCACGTTTTCACTCAAAGTAGCTATTTCTTCAACATAATTTATCTTCTTACCGGTTGGAGCTGTTTCGTTATGCCATTGAGAATAATTTGTCATAATATTGTATAGAAGTTTTGTGGCCTCTCCTAAGGTCACATCCATAAAGGTACCACCTGCAGCATAATCTAGAAGATTTCTAGACAAAAAGTTTAGTCCAGCATAGAAGTTTTGGATAATCATCCACAAATTTAAGCCATGAGTAGGTCAATTTCTTATGATTAATTTCATTCACTCCCAATCTTGTGCAACATGCTCTTGATCTTGATGTTTAAAATTCATTATTTGATTTCTAAGGGAGATGATCTTGGCAGGAGGAAAATACTTGGCAATAAAAAATTCTTTACACTTATCCAATGTTCCAATACTATTACGAGATAAAGATGAAAACCAAGCCTTAGAAGGAAATAATAGTATTGGAAATCATATAAAATAAAAATTAAATAAATATTCTTTTGTAAATTTATAAAATATACTATTAGTAAATTAGTAAATTTACTAATTTTATCCAATGTTCCAATACTATTACGAGGTAAAGATGAAAACCAATACTATTACGAGGTAAAGATGAAAACCAATCCCCTTGATCTCCTTATTTGCAAGCAAATGAGTTGTGTAGATAATTGTAAAGTGAAAAATAAAATAAAAATTAAATAAATTCAGCAAGGTAATGGTAGCATTTGTAAATTTATAAGTAAATAGACCCGGGGGCCATAGGTTTCCCTAGCGGCATCTCTCATGTAGGTAGCATACAGTGGGTAACAAATTACTGTTGGGCAATTGATAGAAAAGCAGATAGTTATGCGATTTTCATGGTAATGATCATGTGCATATATGCATCACGTCAATAAACAAATAGGCCGACTCCTGCCTGCACCTATTACTATTACTCCACTTCAAGAGCGCTTCTATGCTTGCCTCTCTACGTATTAAGTTCATGACAAACAGAGTAATGCATGGAGAACGATGACATGATGTAGACAAAGTAAACTCAAGCAATATGAATGAACCCCATCGTGTTATCCTTAGTAGTAACAACACAAAGATGCATCTTGTCCCTACTTTGTCACTGGGATATAGAAACTCGTCAGGTTGAACCTACCACAACACACCACTCCCACGGAAGATAGATCAATCTACTTGGCCAAAGCACATCGATAAATCGGAGAGCATTACGAAGCTATAATGATCATGCAAATAAGAATCTTAATATTCAGAGGTGACTCAAATACTTTTCATGAATAATCTGAACATAAACCCACAATTCATCGGATCCCAACAAACACACCGCACAATAGGATTGAATCGGATAGATCAAATCGAAGATGCGATGATCATTGTATTGAAGATCAAGAGATAGAGAGATTGCCATATAGGTATACTAGCTATGGACCCGTAGGTCTGTGGTGAACTACTCACACATCATCAAGAGGGCAGCAAGGTTGATGAAGAGGCCCTCCGTGATCGATCGTCCCTCCGGCAGGGGCCGGAACGGATCTCCAGATGGCCTCGCGATGGAACAGAGACTTACGGCGTCTTAAAAAGAGTTTCGGGACTGCCTCTAGGGTTTTTGGAATATTAGAGAATTTATGGGCCAGGGAGGGGCGTCGGGAGGCACCCGAGGGGGCTAGCACACATCAGGGCACGCCTGACTCCTCCCGAAGCTTCCAGGTATTCTTTTGGTTCATAAAAAATCATCAAAAAGTTTCGTGGCAATTGGACTTCGTTTGGTACTGTAAACCTGAAAAGCAAAAAACATGCAGAAAACAGCAACTGGCACTGGGCACTGGGTCAATAGGTTATTGCTAAAAAATATTATAAATTGGTAAATAAAGACCCAAAAAGTATCCTAGAATGATAATATATCAGCATGGAACAATAAAAAATTATAGATACGTTGGATACGTATCAAGGTGTAGGCATTAAGGAGGAATTTGATCAATACATTTATAATACTGACCTCGCCGACTTCCTTGCAGATAAGTGTGTTCAACACTATGATCTTACCCGTTCATTTACGCAAGGATTTCAATATCATCCCCATACTTCTAAAGTATTGTTTAGTCTCTATAATAATTCTTTTAGTATGACTCTAGAACAATTTTGTGATGCATGCAAACTTCCATATAGGGGATGTCACAGCCCTAGCTAGCCATTGCTTGTCATTGCATTAACCATCATGGCATCATATTTATATTCAATTGAATTTGAAATGGGGATGACAAACCCTAGGACTTCATTGAGTAAACAAAATTCCAATAATTGAATTATTTCAATGAATCCAATATGCTTTTCAAAAATGTCCCCCCCCCCTCTCTGATAAATGTTGGCAACAACATACCAGGGGTGATCTACTTTTAACAACTCTTTTTGGCATTTTAAATAATGCAGCAATGTTGCTGAAAATGTCAAATAAAGCACTATAAATATTTCAGTTGTTCCAAATATTCTGAAACATTTTGTGGGGCATGGAAATATTCCAAGATATACCCCAAAAACATTTCAGGGTTTTTGGATTTAAGGCTTTGCCCAAAAAAATAAAACAAAGTTGCAGAAATAGAAAAAAAATAGAATAAAGGAAATAGGGAAATAGGACTTACCTGGCAGTGTTGGCCCAACACTGTAGCTAGGCCCAGCCCACCAGGGAGGCGGTCGTCTTCAACCTCTGCCAGTAGGCAGAGGCGTGTCGACACGCCCGCGGTCGCCGTGGCCACCTCCCTGCCTGCTTCCTCCCCTCCCCTTGCTCATCTCCTCGCGCCAGAGAGACGCCCTAGAGCTCCCTCTCCCATTTCCCCCCTTCTCTGGCCCCTTTGCTCTCTCCCCCGCCATGGCTGAGTTTTGCTCGAGCCTGCCGTCACCGCCCGCGTAGCCAGCGCCTCCCCCTCGACCGTCGTCGCGCCTCCAAGCTCAGCTGCAACCCCCTCGACCTCTCCGTGGAGCCAAGCGACGCCGGGAGCATCGCAGTGCCGAGACCACCGTCTTATTCAACCTCCGGTCGTCAGACGTCGCCGTCAAATCCATCGTCTCCGACGCCTCCCCGACCCAGATGAGCAGCGCATCGAGATCGCCGTGAGCCTCCGGTCCTTCTCCCCTCGACCCCCTTATCGATCTCGTCCTCTAGGCCCTAAATCGACCAAGGCCAGAAGCCCCCGTCGCCAGACCTCGAGCTAGCCGTCGCTCCGGTGGGTGGCAACCTCGTCCGAGCACGTCAGCGTACTCATCAGCCTCCCAGGAGCCCGTAGGTAGAATCGATTGCTCCTGAGATGCTCCAGAGCCTCGGCTCCGTTGGTCCCCGAGCCTGGCCACTGCCGTGCTCTACGCCGGCGAAGATTCCAGCCACTCCAGCCCCAGCCGTCTGCTCCAATAGATGCGCGCCACTCCCCGAGCCTAACCGCGTGCCAAATGGTCGCCGGACGGCAAAGTCCGATGACCTCCGCCGTGTCTGCTGACGCCGACGTCGAACCACCGGCGGGTTTGACCCCGCTAGCCAGTATTTCACCCCCTTGGGTCACTTACAGGTGGGGCTAGCCGCTGGTTAAGTTTAGGTTAAGCACTAAACTAATTAAGTCAATTAATTAGCCTAATGGGCCACTGACTAGTGGGCCCATCCCTGTTAATTAGTTTTAAGGGTTAAACTAAACACTGCTTAGTGCCTGTGTCACTGACCAGTGGGACCTACTGGTCAGGTTTGACCCGAAACGGCCAGTTGACCTGCTGAGGTCATGCTGACACAGTGCTGATGCAATAAAGGAATTTCTCTTTAAAGAATATTCAGGAAATTCCAGAAAATGATTAAAACTTCAAAAAAATCATAGAAATTAATCCGTAACTCAGATGAAAATAAGTTATATATGAAAAATTATCGGAAAAATGCAAGGAATCTGTTTATGCCATGTTCATGCATGTTTGAGCAAGTTAACATCACCAACTAGGAGATTTCATGATTAGGACAATTTAATAAATAGTGTTGGAGTTTGTAGGACCGAAAGTATGTCTAGAGGGGGGGTGATTAGACTACTTGACCAAATAAAATTCTACCTTTTCCCAAATTTTAGAGTTGGCAGATTTTAGCATTCATGGCAAGTCAAGTACACCCTACACATGCATGTCTAAGAGTAAAGCAGCGGAAAGTAACAACAAGCATGAGTAGAAAGGATAGGGTAGGAGGATCAAACGCAATTGGAGACACGATGATTTTTCCCGTGGTTCCGATAGGTGGTGCTATCGTACATCCACGTTTATGGAGTCTTCAACCCACGGAGGGTAACGGTCGCAAGAGTCCACGGAGGGCTCCACCCATAAGGGTCCACGAAGTAGCAACCTTGACTATTCCATAACGGCTTCCGTCCACGAAGGACTAGCCTCACTATGGGTAGATCTTCACGAAGTAGGCGATCTCCTTGCCCTTACAAACTTCTTGGTTCAACTCCACAACACGAAGTAGGAGGCTCCCAAGCGACACCTAACCAATCTAGGAGGCACCACCCTCCAAAAGGTAATAGGCTCGGCAATGTCGATGAACTCCTTGCTCTTGTGCTTCAAGATGATAGACTCCTCAACACACAATCACTCTCTCACAGATTTGGCTTGGTGGAATAGATGGGATTGGTGGAAAGCAACTTGGGGAGGCTAGAAATCAAGATCCATATGGTTGGAGTGGATGATCTTGATCTCAACACAAGGGTAGGTGGCTCTCTCTCAGAAAACTGGATGGGGCAAGTATGGAATAGTTCTGAGTGCTTCTCTTTCGAGTAGGTGGTGGTGAAGGGGTATATATAGGCATCCCCAAAAATCCAACCGTTACACACAAAATGACCAACTCGGTGACACCGATGTGTTAATCTCGGTGGTACCGAAGTGACCAAAATGTGGCAACTTTTGAATCTCGGTGAGACCGATATAGGAAACTCGGTTGCACCGATAAGGTGACCAACGGTCAGATTGCCCAATCTCGGTGACGCCGATCCAACAATCTCGGTGGGACCGATATTGTGAATTTGCGTAACAGAAAGTTGGCAACCTAAACTCGGTGGCACCAAAGCAGAATCGGTTGCACCGAAATGCTAGGGTTTGGCTTAGGTCTGTCTGAGTATGGGAATCGGTGGCACCAAGTGGAAAGTGTTGGTTGCACCGATTTTGGATATTTGACTTTGGACAGACTTTTGTGGAAGAGCTTGTGGGTGTTTTTGGTGACTATCACTTGTGCACGTATGAGCATTTTGTTCACCAACAATACCTTACCCCCTTTTAATAGTATTGGCTTTCCTATGGACTCAAAGTGATTTCTCACAAAGTAAAATGTAGAGTCCTCTTGCTTGAAGCTTTGCCAATCCATTTCCTTGCATCTTGGGATATTTCCACAATCTCCACAATCCTTTTGCCATCCCTATCATTGAACTTTTCCTGAAATATACTTAGTGGAAACATTAGTTCAATGACTTATATGTTGTTATTAATTACCAAAACCACCAAGGGAGCAAATGTGCTTTCAATCTCCCCCTTTTTGGTAATTGATGACAACATATAGATCAAAGCTTCGACATATGATATAATCAATGAATATAATCGTCGCTTTGAGAAGTATGTGATAAGCAAGAGCTCCCCCTAAATTTGTGCATTATTTTAAATTTGCGTTTGAATGCAAATGCACAATTGATTAGGTACATGGGGCACGTCTTCCATGTCACATACAACTTGGTGGTGTGCGAGAATAATAAGAGTGAACATCATAGCACAACACAATCAAGCAAAGGTGAATGATCATCTCATAAGTAGCATAATGATAGGAAATAGTAGCAGCAACCATTAAGCGTATGATCAAAACACCACATAGTTCAACACAAACAACCAAAAGACCAATTGTTTTTGCAAAAGCAATAAAAACCAAATGCTCTCTCACTCGAAGCCTAAAGATCTATATACACACTTCTCCCCCTTTGGCAACAAGTTACCAAAAAGTTCAAAGGCATATATCTAAGCATTCTTGGGCTGATCTCCTCCGGTTGTTGATGAAGGAGTCAAGAGAACTGCGTCGGCGAAGATCTCTGCAGATGTCGTGGATGGAGTTGGAGTAGCAACTAGAGGAACTCGAGCTGATGGAGCTGAGGTGACAGTAGCAGGAGCTGATGAAGAGGGCCTCAAGTCTGGAGCTGGCACTGTGGCTGATCTGGCCTGGGTAGTGAAGTGTGTGCCTGGCCTGAGAGGTGAGTCATCCTCATCATCATCTGAAGAGTGAGGAAGAGGCACAGAGTCAACTTCCTTCTTGAGCTCATTGACTGTCTTGGTCAGCCCATCCACCTTATCATTAAGGGTCTTGATCCTGTTCTCAAAGATCCTGACAAGACTGTTTTGATTGTTCAAAATGTCCTTAATGTCCTTCTGCATGCCCTGAACTGATGATATCAACAGATCCATTTGCTCGTTCCTGGATCTAGGGACCTGAGCACTAGTGGCTGTAGCTGCCTCTGCCTCTGCCTGTGCTTGAGCTGCAGCTGATGTGGGATGTTCTGGGTCCATCACCACAATGTTGTCCTCGAGATCTGGCTGTAGGGGCAAGTGGGGTCTGTCCAGAGCAAAGCTGTGCTTCTCCAGCTTGGAGTTGATAAGCATCTGGATATAGGGTGCATAGCAGCAAGAGCGCTTCTGATCAGCAGCAACCCTCTTCACTGTCTCTACAATCAAATCGATGACTCTAATCCTGGTGTGTCTGTCAAGATGGATTAGCATGTTGATGGAGTAGCCTCGGATCATCATCTCATCTCCTGACTTGGGCATCAAAGTATGCCTCAAAATGGTGTTCATGGTACGGAGGCCAGCCTAGAGGAAATAGATAGAACCTAGCCTGTGAGACTTCACATGAGCAGCAGGAATCTCATTGTACATGTTGGCCATAGCATTGTGGCTCTCCTTGGATTTAGAGTAGACATCCAAGTCACCCTCCTGTACCTCAGGGACTCCTAAGATTGCAGCCCAATCATCAACAGTGGACTCATATCTAGCTCCTTCAGTCATCCATACAATCCTACCATCTCCATAGAAATGTGCAGTGGAGTAGAATTCCATGATCATCTCATCATTCCATGCTGTAAACTCTCTGCCAACAAACTCATCCAAACCAATGCAGTGAAAGTTGTCTTGGACACTTGGAAAGTAGTCTTCATTCTCCTTAATGAACTTCCAGTCCACATATCTCATGTCACTCACAGCTGGACTCTTGTCAAGCAGCACAGTCTCATAAAAATCCTGTTGCTCCTTGGTGTAGAATCTGTAGTCCACAGCTGTCTTTCTCCTTTGGGCATATGGATCAATGGCTCTCCATGCCCTCAAACCAGAATCCTTCCTCTTCTTCATATCTTCAGCAAGTAGATGGCTGGCATTATGCTCAGGAAGGTGTGGTCTAAGCTTCATCAAAGCAGACATAGCATCTTTATCCTCAACTCTGGAGGCGGTTCCCTTGTTCTTTTCAGAAGCTGGAATCTGTCTGGATAATCTCTTTGGCTTCTCAGCAGCAACTTTCTTGGGGGCAGACTTGGTGCTCTTGGATGTGCCAGTCTTTGGCATAGCATCAGCCATAAGCTTCTTTTTCTTCTTGGGAGGGGCCTTCTCAACATGTTCTTCCTCCTCCTCAGCAGCAGCACCAGTAGCCTCCTCTGGATCTTCATACATGGATGTTTGCCTGCCAACAACATAAACAATCCTCTTCCTAGATCTCTTCTTCTCCCCTGCCTTCTTAGGCAATGACTTCCTTGGGGGCTCAACAGTCATGGTAGCTCTAGCACTCTCAGGTGCTCTCATAGCTTCAGAGCTAGCATAGACTTTGCTAACAGTCCTCCTTGAAGAGGTGGCTTCATTAGCAGATTTCTTTGCAGCCTTCTCTTGCTTCTTGGCAAGAATCTCCTCTGGCACAAAATCTGAATCCTCCTCATCTGAATTCAGCTTCTTCCTGGCTCAAGTAGCAGCCTTGGGCAACCCATGAGAACTGGGAGTGCCTAGATCTGAAGAGGAACTGGACTCAGGACTAGTGCCTGAACTCATGACAATGTTCTCCTCTTGGAAGTTGTTCTCACTGTCCTTAGCACTTGACATACTGACCCTGTGAATAGATTATAGAGGAGCAGAAGAAGATGAGTCATCACAAAATGCAGCTGGTTTTTGAAAGTTTGAACTTAAGATTTCTCAAATTTTGCATTCTGCCAAATGTATTTCTGTACTGCCGAGACAAAATTTTCGGACCCACCGAGACAAACAACCCGCTTTCCAGGAACTTGGCACCATTCTCGGTTACACCGAAAATAGCACACGGTTCGACCGTGGTGTTCTCAGTGTGACAGAAAACAAAATCGGTGATACCGATTATTTTGCATCGGTTCTACCGAGATTCATCAGGCGGACGGCAAAACCTAAAAAATCTTGGTTTGCTAATCTAATGAGATTTCCAGTGGATGGAGAGGTTTGCAAATGATGGATTATAGATAAAATCAATTTCATTGCGCAAGAATCGGACGGGGAGCGCAAGAAATATCGAATCCGTACCCTAACTTGGCGACGGATCCGCTACGGCTGCGACGGCGGCGAAGATGCTCGTCGACGGCGAGGATCCCTGCGGCGGAGGAGCGCAGGGAGACAAGGGCGACGACCAGGGGGTCCTTTGCGGCAGCTTAGGGTTTTGGGGCGCGATGGTTTGAGGATGAAATTTCAAAGCGTCGGGTCCACATCATATATACCCCTCACTGTCGGTGTCACCGATTCTAAATTTTCGGTGTCACCGAGTTCCTCAACTGTCAGCTGACAGGGAAACTCCATGTAACCGAGAATATGGAATCAGTAGTACCGAGATTGAAAACCAGATCAACCCTAGGCATTCGGTGAGACCGAGAATTGTGGGTTGGTTCCACCGAGATGCACTTGGGAGGTTTTAATGGTCAGTCCTTTGTCGATACGGAACTCCGAGTGCTCCACACACAGAGGGATCGAAAAGTACTTGTTCAAGTTTTGTGACGCAACATGAATGGAATATGGGGTGAGAAAGCATAGATAGTTAGAGAGTGGTCCTAGGCATTCTTGTCCATCCAATTGGCAAAAGATAAATCAAAAGCCAAATAGCAACAATTGGATGTCCTCGAATGTGAAAATAAATGCAGACCAACATGCTCACACAATAAGATGTCAAATGAAATCATGACAAATATGCACATACATACTAGCATCTAACAAGCACTTGGGCGATGACAAAGTCATCTATATATGAGTATTTTGACTTAGGAGCCAAGTAAGAATACTTGATCATAGGTCATACTCATCGTTTAAGCACAAGTGGGGTTACCACTTTTACATAAAGCGTTTAATGTTGTCACATGCTAAGAGATGCTTTAACTCAAGTCTTAGAGTAAAGCTCCCCCTTGATGTGACATCCCCCCAGAGGAGGGATAAACTAACCTTGGGTTTTGTCGATGAAGACTTCATGTTGGTGAGGTAGTGGTGGATGCTCAAGGTTGATGAAGATCACCAAGAGTTGGGAGCATCCTTGTTGTTTCCTTACTCTTCTCACCTACATGGGTTAGTCCCAACACACAAGAGACAAATACAAGGATATCTATGGACATGGAGTGCAAAGCATGTGTAATGATGTCCATTGATTTGTTGATTACCTTATCCCTTGCTTACCTTTGAGGGAATGTGTGACTCCTTGAACTATTGCATAGAGTTGATGTTGATTGCAAATAGTTCTTGCCAATAATGAATGTGAGTGAATTTCATTGGCGGAGTCACCCCTCAAGAACTCTCTAGTTCTTCTTCTTGGGGACCCACATCAAGTTGATGGGGATCCTTGGTGTTGTAGTAGCCTTTGTAGAAGTTGAGCTTGACGTAGCCTTGGGAACCCACTCCACCAAAGCTAGGGATTCATCTTCATATGAGTCAATGTCCTCTTGAAGCTTGTTCTTGCCCTTGAGCTTGTGGTCTTGTGGTGGAAGGTCATCTTGAGTGTTTGTTCCCTTGGGAAGAGTATTTTCATACTTCTCCTTTTGAGGAACAAACTTGGGCTTGGGGTATTGACCTTCTTCCCATTCAACTCCATTAGCGTTGAAGTAGCCAACACCATTGTTCTTTCGGTATCCTTCATGCTTGCGTACAATTTCCTCAAATTGCTTACACCCGGCAAGACTCTTGTAGATACCTTTCTCTATAATTCCTTTCAATAAAGCATTTTCTTGCTCAAGTGTAACTTGGCTAAGAGAATCATCATTAGTGGAATCAATAGAACTACTAGAAGCAACATCATTAGGTTTAGCATTTTTATTGTTGCTACTAGATGAAGAACCTTTCTTGCCTTTGTTACTAGTTAGTTTAGATTTAACTTGAGGCATGAATGTAGACAAGAGTAGTCGTTTGGTTAGATAAGATGAAGTCTTCTTTCAGAGATCATCATTGATAGCTTTAAGAAACTCATGTTCTTGCTCCAAGTTGAGCTTCTCGAAGCGTAGCTTCTCATGAGTTCTTACAAGCTCTCTATGATCTTCAAGAGTAGATTCATGAGCTAACTTAAGAGTGTTTAGTTCTTTAGTTAGTTGTTCTATTTTCATCTTATCATCATCAATTGACTTATCTTGACTAGCATGAGAATTATCAAGTTCATTTTGACTAACATCACTAGTTTTATCAAAGAGCAAGTCATCATCACAAAGCAAATCATCTTCATCACTATTGAAATCAAGATACTCGGGGTGTGATACCTTGGGGCCTTTAGCCATGAAGCAACTTCCACTCCCTTCGTTTGGTGAATCAAATAGATCATAGGAGTTGGTAGTCACTAGAGCAATTCCGGCAACACCATCATCTTGACTATAGTCGGAGTCGGAGTGATAGCTTCTCTCGGAGTAGTTGTCGGAGTCGGAGCTGGAAACCCATTCACCAACATGAGCTTGATGTTTTCTTCTTGTGTAGCCCTTGGTGTACTTGTCCTTCTTCTCCGAATCTCTACTTCTCCTTGAGGGTCTTCGTTCATAACGATCATCTCTACTCCTTCTCTCTCTTTGAGGTGATTCATTCCTTGAGCTTCGTCTTCGAGGTGACTCTTCTCTTCGTTTGTAGGGAGCCGTGCACTCATTGGAGTAGTGTCCGGGCTTCCCACAATTGTAGCAATTGCGGTCACGACTTGACGAACGCTTCTCATCATATCTTGAGTTGGAGCTTCGTTCTTTGCCTCTATTCTTGTAGAACTTGTTGAATTTCTTGACCATGAGGCTTATCTCTTCATTGGTGAAAAGGTTGTCGCTTGAAGTTGTGGGAGCATCACTTGTGGCTTTGTAAGCACCGCTAGACTTGTTGTGAAGCTCTTCTTTGTCTTTGAGTGTCATCTCATGAGCAACAATCCTTCCAATGATTTCCGTAGGCTTGAGATCTTTGTAGTTGGGCATCATTTGGATCAATGTGCACACGGTGTCATATCTCTCATCCAAAGCTCTAAGTATCTTCTTGATGATGAATTTGTCGGTCATTTCTTCGCTTCCTAAGCCGGCAATCTCATTGGTGATGAGAGCTAGCCTAGAGTACATCTCTGCGACTCCTTCACCATCCTTCATCTTGAACTTGTCAAGTTGACTTTGAAGAACATCTAACTTGGATTCTCTTACGGACTCAGTTCCTTCGTGCATATCAACCAAAGTATCCCAAATCTCTTTTGCATTCTCAATACGGCTGATTTTGTTAAATTCTTCGGGGCATAGGCAGTTGAAGAGAATGTCGCATGCTTGAGCGTTGTATTGCAACATCTTCAATTCTTCCGCGGTCGCTTCACGATCCGGTTCCTTTCCATCACCAAAGAATTCACCTTGCAAGCCAACACGAACAACAGCCCATACGGCAGGGTTATGACCAAGAATATGCATTTTCATTTTGTGCTTCCAACTAGCAAAATTAGTGCCATCAAAGTACGGACCTCTACGGTGATAATTTCCCTCACTAGACGCCATACTCTCCTAGGTTGTGAGACCAATGCAATGGAGACCAAAGCTCTGATGCCACTTGTAGGACCGAAAGTATGTCTAGAGGGGGGTGATTAGACTACTTGACCAAATAAAATTCTACCTTTTCCCAAATTTTAGAGTTGGCAGATTTTAGCATTCATGGCAAGTCAAGTACACCCTACACATGCATGTCTAAGAGTAAAGCAGCAGAAAGTAACAACAAGCATGAGTAGAAAGGATAGGGTAGGAGGATCAAACGCAATTGGAGACACGATGATTTTTCCCGTGGTTCCGATAGGTGGTGCTATCGTACATCCACGTTTATGGAGTCTTCAACCCACGGAGGGTAACGGTCGCGAGAGTCCACGGAGGGCTCCACCCATAAGGGTCCACGAAGTAGCAACCTTGACTATTCCATAACGGCTTCCGTCCACGAAGGACTAGCCTCACTATGGGTAGATCTTCACGAAGTAGGCGATCTCCTTGCACTTACAAACTTCTTGGTTCAACTCCACAACACAAAGTAGGAGGCTCCCAAGCGACACCTAACCAATCTAGGAGGCACCACCCTCCAAAAGGTAATAGGCTCGGCAATGTCGATGAACTCCTTGCTCTTGTGCTTCAAGATGATAGACTCCTCAACACACAATCACTCTCTCACAGATTTGGCTTGGTGGAAGAGATGGGATTGGTGCAAAGCAACTTGGGGAGGCTAGAAATCAAGATCCATATGGTTGGAGTCGATGATCTTGACCTCAACACAAGGGTAGGTGGCTCTCTCTTAGAAAACTGGATGGGCAAGTATGGAATAGTTCTGAGTGCTTCTATTTCAAGTAGGTGGTGGTGAAGGGGTATATATAGGCATCCCCAAAAATCCAACCGTTACACACAAAATGACCAACTCGGTGACACCGATGTGTTAATCTCGGTGGTACCGAAGTGACCAAAAGGTGGCAACTTTTGAATCTCGGTGAGACCGATATAGGAAACTCGGTTGCACCGATAAGGTGACCAATGGTCAGATTGCCCAATCTCGGTGACGCCGATCCAACAATCTCGGTGTGACCGATATTGTGAATTTGCGTAAAAGAAAGTTGGCAACCTAAACTCGGTGGCACCGAAGCAGAATCGGTTGCACCGAAAGGCTAGGGTTTGGCTTAGGTCTGTCTGAGTATGGGAATCGGTGGCACCGAGTGGAAAGTGTTGGTTGCACCGATTTTGGATATTTGACTTTGGACAGACTTTTGTGGAAGAGCTTGTGGGTGTTTTTGGTGACTATCACTTGTGCACGTATGAGCATTTTGTTCACCAAGAATACCTTACCCCTTTTAATAGTATTGGCTTTCCTATGGACTCAAAATGATTTCTCACAAAGTAAGATGTAGAGTCCTCTTGCTTGAAGCTTTGCCAATCCATTTCCTTGCATCTTGGGGTATTTCCACAATCTCCACAATCCTTTTGCCATCCCTATCATTGAACTTTTCCTGAAATATACTTAGTGGAAACATTAGTTCAATGACTTATATGTTGTTATTAATTACCAAAACCACCAAGGGAGCAAATGTGCTTTCAGAGTTGGAATTTGGTATATATTTGAATTCCACTTCACTTAATATGACTATCTATTGCACTAGGTCAATTTGATGCTTTAACATGTCATATCATACATCATGTTTGTTGCATTGCATTGAATGTGTTCCTTTCCTGTTTTGCCGCTGGTGTTCCTTCCCGGTAGACGATGGTTCCGACATTGAGATTATTGTCACCGATGAAGACTCATTGTTATCTTCAGAAGTGTCAGGCAAGCACCCCCCCTCACTACAGGAATCAGGCTCTTTGCCGTCTGCCATGGCAGACGGCAAAGGGCACAACCACAGACGGTAAAGGCCTTTGCCGTCAGCCAGCGGACGGCAAAAGTTTGGGCCGAATAAACTCCGGCAATGGGTTTCTTTGCCGTCTGCCTTGGCACAGCAGACGGCAAAGTTTTTTTGCTGTTAGCTTACAGACAGCAACGCGGCTGGACGGCGTAGTACTGACGTTAGCACCGTTAGGTGGCTAACGGCCCCCACCAAGCCCTTTGCCGTCTGCCCCCGGACGGCCCCCACCCAGTCCTTTGCCGTCTGCCCCGGACGGCCCCCACCCAGCCCATTGCCGTCTACCCCGGACGGCCCCGCCCAGACCTTTGTCGTTTGCCCCGGACGGCCCAGCCCAGCCCATTGCCATTTGCCCCGGACGGCCCCGCCCAGCCCATTGCCGTCTGCCCCGGACGGCCCCGCCCAGACCTTTGCCGTCTGCCCCGGACGCCCCCCCCACCCAGCCCTTTGTCGTCTGCCCCGGACGGCAAAGAGGCCAAATGGCCCTAGGCCTGGTGCTCCCAGGTTTAACAGGTGGCTTCCACGTGCCCGCTTTGCCGACGGTGGCCGTCGGCAAATAGGTCTTTGCGGTCCGGGGCAGACGACAAAGAGGCTGTATTGCCTCTTTTTTGCCTGTTTTTTTAATATTCAACAATTATCACAGGCAAATATATGATATGTATATATATATGACAGAAACAATATCCCTGCCATATGGATATGATCAACCAACAATTATACCAAATTAAAAGTATCAAATGTCACATTGTTCACCATATTACAATAGTTTCATCCAAACATACATAGTCTCATACATAGGTAGAAAGTTTCACGTAAGTTCATCGATACAAAATGAAAACAGAAAGTAAACACTAGCACTACATCAAAGCAAGCTGCGTGAACTCAATCAAATCTGCAAAATTGGAAATAAGAAAGTTAGAATACGAATACTAGAAGAAGTAGAAGAAGATCTACAAGTAGAAGAAGATCTAGAAGAAGAAGAAGAAGAAGAAGAAGCGTTTTTCTTCTCTCTCTTTCTCCTCTTGTTTTTCTTCTTCTTATTGCTTATTTGTGTCATTTTAGAGCTAACCTAGGTAATTATCACATTTTTTACCTAACTAAGCTTATTGTGTCATTTTGCAAGAAAATAAGCTAAGTCTATGGCATCTATGAGGTTACCAAGTCTATTATGCCATTTTTGAGTTAACTAAGCTTATTATGTCATTGTGGAGGAAACAATGCTAAGTATAGGTCATTTTAGAGCTAACTTAGGTACAATATGTCTAAGTGCTAAGTTTGTCTAAGTGCTAAGTTTGTCTTTGATTGAGAAAATGAGACAAGTAAATGGCATATTAGGGCTTACCGTCCTCGTCATCACGGAGGTGAAGCACCGGGGTTGCTCGGGCCGGTGTCACCTGGAGCACTACTTGGCCCTGGAGAAGGATCGTGCGATGCGGCTCGGGAGTTATGCTGCACCAAAGATCATTTGCGTTAGCATGATGACACTGAAATGTTAAGACTAGTAACTAATGAACATTGAAATGAAACTCACCGTTCTAGCCGTGGTAATGACTGGCATCGGCGGAGGGGTTTGGCCGGTCTTCTCGCACAAAGACTGAACATTTGGTTTTGACAAGTCAATCATATTGGTTATTAATGAAACGAACATCTAGTGCATGATTTGGCTAATATGAAGAAGAAACTTACCACGATGAGCTCGTACATGGCCCGGTTATACGCATCGTTCCGTGCCCTCTCCTCCTCCAACAACCTAGCCGTTCTCTCCTCCAAATCCCTCTTCTCCTCCGCCGCCTGTCGGGCCTATTCCGCCAGAAGCGCCTGGGTTGCCTCTCTCTCTTTCTGCAGAGCAGCCTGCAACACAACTCCTCGTTAGCATTGTAATCATCTTTGTTCGCACACATAATGTAATGAAGGAAAGCTATCTGAGTCCGTATGACTAACCTCGATGGCGAGCTGGACTGGCCGTGGACGAGGCGTTATCTCAGGACAGGAGCTCGTTTGGCGCGCCTTGATCTGCCGGAGAGTGCACGAAGACCGTATAAGTCCATCTCCAATGGCTATCGAGCCATGGGGCCTCCTGCCGCCAGCTATCATCACTAGCTCTGGATTAATAGGATGCTGGCTCGGGTTGAAGTCCTCCCCATTCACCGCCTTCCCCACATCTCTGTACCTCACGAGCTTGTTGTGGGAGGAGATGTTGGTGAAGTTCTGGGGATTATCGAGGTCAGACTCAGAGAATGCCTTGGCCTTCTTGTACGAGGCAGTATGGGCCATGGCATAGAGGTCGTCCACCTGTGGCACCTCCGCCTTATTGTAATGCGCCTACAAGAGAGGAACAAAGTATTAATAAAGGGGTCAAGCTAGCATCAAGAATGAATTGCAGGAATCATGAAGCAAACCACATACCCAGTTCCGCCCGAACTGAAATAAGTTGGCACTGCCTTGATGGTGTGTCACACCTTCCATTTGGGCACGCCGTTCCTTGGCATCGTCGTGGACGGCTCGCCATTCGTCAGAGCACCACTCATTCACCAACGCCTCCCAACAATCCATCTTATCCGCACACCATCTCGGGGGCACCTAAGTTAGTAAAGAGAAATTTGAGAGCTACGCCTACGAATCAAAGCAAGGAAACTAAGTACAAGGCCTTAAGAATACGTAATTACCTTCATGTACTGCTCCTTGTGCAGAAACTTTCCGCGGCACGATGACTTGTCCTTCTTAATATGCCGCGAGGCGTAGTAGTCTCGAACAGCCTATACCCGAGCATCGTGCCGTAAGTTCTGTAGTAGGCGCCTGCACTCATCATCGATAACCTTTGCCGCGGCCTCCTCGTATCCCTCCTCACACCTGTAGAAGGTCTGCAATCAAACGAGACAACACTGATTAGTACAATAACTAGCTATTATTGACTTTTAATTGTGTAAAGGAGAAATTACCCAGAACTTTCTGATCACCATGTCGGCCCTTGTGTGGCACAACACATCGTCGATCATCTCCTCCGGCGGGGCCGGGGCAGCCAAGTAGTGCTCCTAGTTCAATCCTAACTCTGGAAGCTGACCCTCGCCGGGCAACGTGACAAACCCCAGGAAGTTATGCCGTAAAATCACACCAAGGATGGAGTTGGGCCTGCGGACATCCTTGGCGTGAATCCAACCCCTGCAGTATGACAAAGCCAACGCATTAGATATGTGAAGAAACATGAAGGCAAAAGGATTAAAAAGAGTAAATGCACTTACTTCTGCAACTCAGGCCTAATCGGCCACCTCTGCTCGCGGGTCGCCGGCACGGGCGGGAGCCGTGTACACCCACGCTTGTAGACGGTGGCCCCCTCAACCACCTCGTCCCCGCTATCAGAAAACTGATCCCCGCCACCATCGGCATGGCCACTCGGCTCCGGCTGATGCAGATCCGGCCAGGTATCCCATCCGGTCGAAGCGTGTGGAGTCTCATAGGACGAAGCGTCTGGCACGGGAGTCTCGTGGGTCGAAGCGTCTGGGACAGAAGGATCGTCGACCCGAGGCTCGTGGATAGGAGTTCTTGTAGCCTCCACCTCAGACGGGTCCACCGTAGCAGTCCTGTGCTCCGGTGAATCAGCTGGGGGTGGCGGCGAGGAAGGCGTAGCAGCCTTCGTACCTCTCCCGCGGCCACCACGTGTACCTTTAGGAGCTCTCTTCTTCCCCCGACCTCCTCTCCCGGTGGGCAACTTCGCCGACGAAGAAGCGCCCTCGGGTGTCCCAATACTGTCGTACAACGCTCTCCGGAGAGTTTGGGGTGGAATGGAAGTACCCCTCCCACCACGCGCCGACGAAGGAGCCTCGGATCGCTTTCGACCCGCGCCCACCATCTTTCAACACCTGCCATGACAAAGAGTAAACAAAATTAGTACAACATAAAAAAATTGAATACCGACATGAATAATAATATGTATATATATAATTTGAGTGTATCATCATCATGTATATAATAAAAATTGAATAATACCTGACATGAACTAATAATAATCTTCATCGTCTATATATGCTCCGGGATCAATAAATGCATTCTCATCATCACTATCATCAATAAATGCATCATCATCATCACTATTGGGAACAACATGTGGAAGGCCTCCTTTATGTAATCGGTCAGGCATTGAGAGGTCATCCGCAGCAGTAACCTCTTCTTCTTCCGTCTCTTCTTGTTCCGGCTCAGGGGTGAAGTCGGATTCACTGTCGCTGTCTACTTCAATGTTCTGGGGTGAAGTAGAGCGGTTCTTGAAACATTTTTTGGAAAGACGCGTTTCTTGGAAGAATTCTCCTTCATATGTGTCTGGGTTAATGTGAGGTTCATAATCATCTTCATTGAGGGGAGGTGGTCTAAAATGTGGTGGCACATCATAAACGACATCCCAACCATTCAGATTTGGATCAATTTGGCAGGCCCACGGTAGATAAAAAACTTGGGTCGCCTGTTGAGCCGTAATATAGACATCGGGAACATCTAAATGGGTGCTTTGTTTGATTTCGACTAGCCCTATATGTTCATGAGTCCTTCTAGTCTCCTTCGGCTGGAACCAATAACATTTGAAGACTACGACGTTTGGTGGGTTTTCACCAAAGAATATAAGTTCATAAATTGCTTCAACTCTTCCATAATACTCGACACCTCCTTCGTCGATAGCAGAGACACAACAATTTGTAGAATTTTGGTCAGGCATAGATAGCTCTTTGCCAAAAGTACGAAAGCGATACCCGTTGATGTCGTATTTGTCAAATGAACGGACCTTATAGTCAAAACCATTAGCGACTTGTCTCAATTCGGAGTCCATAGACTCTGAATTAGCCTACAAGTTTAATACGAAAGGATTGTTGCATTAGCCGCAAACTAGACGAAGAAATGGAATGGTCTAATGGAAATTACCGTTTGTTTGAACCAAGAGATGAAACCGGGATAGCCGCCTCCATGCTTTGCTAGAAGCTCATACTCTTCGATGGAATCCTTTTGGATCACCGCTCCATCCGAGAATTTGGCGACGTATCGACTGTATCACATATCCGGGAATAAGAGCATTTCAAAGGAATTAGAAGTTGTGAAACAATGTACCGAGAACTTACTCGATGTACGGCCGCACTTTTGTTAGGTTGTTGAAGATATACAATGAAATGGTCCGCCATTCTTCGACATCCAACGCTATTGCTTTCGAAGCACTGGCTGGTGCGAGCTTCCCTTTGAATAGGCTGCGGTTGGATCGACCTTTTTCACGGTCACCATCATTGTACCGAGGCTTCGGATTATGCAAATGACGATTCTTGGCTTCGTAGTGTGCTGTCACGAAGTTTGCCGCCTCCTCAGTAATGAATGCCTCGGCCATCGATGCTTCAATTCTACTTTTATTTTTACATTTTGCTCGAAGCGTCTTCTGCATCCTCTCAGTTGCGAAGCACCAACGATTTTGCACGGGCCCACCCAATCTTGCCTCGGTCGGGAGATGCAAAATCAAATGCTGCATTGGATTAAAGAATCCCGGTGGAAAGATCTTTTCTAACTTGCAGATCAACTCCGGCGCCAACTCTTCTAGTTCGTCAAGCACGTCAGGCGATAGTTCTTTCGCACAAAGAGCACGGAAGAAATAGCTCAGCTCTATTAGTACTAGCCATTCATCCTCAGGGATAAAGCCACGCAACATCACCGGCATTACCCGCTCAAGCCATATGTGCCAATCATGACTCTTGAGACCAAATATTTTCAATTTGTCAAGACTCGCTCCCCTCTTTAGATTCGCTGCATACCCATCGGGGAACATCAACTGCATTTTCACCCACAAGATCATTTCCCTCATAGCTGGCCTTCCAAGATTGAACCATGCCTTTGGCTTCCTCCAGTTCTTCTTTCCTTTCGGTTGTCGCATGTTTTGTAACGGTCTATCACATAGAGCCTCCTGATCGACTCTAGCCTTAGGATTATCCTTTGACTTCCCCTCTATGCCGAACAATGTACCAAAAAGGGCCTCGGCGATATTCTTTTCAGTGTGCATCACGTCGATGTTGTGTGGGCAAAGGAGGTCTTTAAAGTAAGGCAGATCCCACAAGCATATCTTGTGAGTCCAGGCGTGTTCCGAATTATACCCTTTGAGATACCCTGGACGCGCTGGATCAGGCTCGAGAGCGTTTAACTGATCCAGGGTCTGTTGGCCTGTCAATGCAGGTGGTGCATAGTTTTTGAGAACTCTACCTTTCATGAAATTCTTCTTGTCTTTTTTGAACTTATGGCTAGGATCCAGGAACTGTCTATGCAAGTCAAAGCAAGAATACTTGCGACCAGCCTGCAGCCAACGGAACTCAAGAGCTGCCTTGCATGTGGGGCATGGGAACCTTCCATGCACACACCAGCCAATGAATAGCGCATACGCCGGAAAGTCATGCGTCGAGTACATGTACCACACATGCATTTTGAAGTTATGTTTTGTAGCGGTGTCATATGTCTTGATCCCATTATCCCAAGCTTCTTGCAATTCATCCTTACGCGGCTGCATGTACACATTCATATTCTTCCCCGGATAGTTGGGCCCTGAAATTATCAACGTTAAGAAAATGTTCTTTCTTTTCATAATCTCTCCGGGTGGGAGATTTAGTGGAATGACAAATACAGGCCAACAACTGTATTGGGTTGCCGTCATACCAAACACATTGAACCCATCCGTGCTGATGGCGACTCGAGGATGCCTTGGATCTGCCGCTTTATCCTTATGTAATGCATCGAAGTGCTTCCACGCAAAAGCGTCTGAAGTGTGTCCCAACATCGGATTCTCATCTGCATCTAGTTCGGTTCTTTTGCCCAATTTGTGCCACGTCATCTGTCTGGCCGTCTCTTCGACCATGAAAAGACGTTGAAGTCTTGGTATGATTGGCATATACCGAAGAACATTAACTGGGATTTTGGTCTGACTCTTCTCACCCATACCGTTGTCTACCACTACATACCTGGAAGACTTGCAAAGGGGACAATAGTTCAAGCCCGCATACTCAAGCCTAAATAAGGCACATCCATTCTCACAGGCATCTATCTTCTCATAGGGCATCTTAAGCGCACGTAGGATTTTGTCCGACTGGTAAAGGTTTGCAGGCAATACATGGCCTTTGGGTAGAAAGCGTCCAGATATCGTCATCATCGCGTCGTAGCATTCTCTGCCCAGGTTGAACTGAGCCTTCAGAGCCATTACTTGCGCGATGGCATCCAGCTGACAAAGCTCAGTGTGCTCGTGGAGAGGACGTTTTGAAGACTCCAACATTTCATAGAAGGCCTTTGCAGATTCCTCCATCTCATCGTTCGAATCCCGAGCATCATCAAAGTCTTGCACCATGTCTTCGATCCCGGTACCATGCTCGTCGGTGCGACGACGAACCACCTCAGCTCTGACACGTTGGGCAGACTCACCATGAAATCTCTACACCGTATAATCAGGCGTAAAACCCCACTTCTGCAAGTGTTTACCCATTTCATCCCGTGTCCACTTTTTATGGTTGTCGCACCGGACACAGGGGCACCTGGTTATTTCCTGGCCATTTGCAAATGCGGCGCTCAAAAACCCCTTGGTTTTTGTAAACCATTCAATGGTCATGTCTTTCTGACTAGGGTGACCGGTGTACATCCACGCACGATCATTCATCTTGCCTACCTACTAAACACACAAGAAATATATATATAATTCATCATCTATATTCATCAGTTAATCAAGTTTGTCGGTTTTATTACGTCCATGCAACCTACACGCTAATAGGTAAAGATAGGTCCTAATCCCACCCGAGTATGTGTAGATTGGGTTCATTTTCCCATGCTCTGCTCCGGATTCGACGCAGAATTTTGGCAGCACCTCCCCGCTGTTCTCCTGATACACGTCTCGGCAATAAGCAGAGAGGATGTGTACCCGGAGAACAACAGGGAGGCACTGACGAAATTCCGCATCGGATCCGGAGCAGAGCATAAGGGAAAACGAACCCAATCTACACATACTCGGGCTGTCCATGGATAACGTTGGACAATTGGAAAGGATGGCGGTTATAAATATGCAAAGACATGCATATTTATAGATGCCGCCCTTTCGAACGGGAGACGCATACTGGTCACGCATACTGATGATTGAAGACACCTATAGCTAGCAAGTTTCATCGGCACGAAGACTGGAACAGAGCAAATTAAGGGGGGGAGGAGATGTCATTTGTGCTCACCCACGAACGCGTCGGGAAGCTCATCAAACGCACGGGGAGGTCGTCGAACAGCAGACCCTCGCAGCGACGAAACAACTGCACGTTGAAATCCACCCGATCAACACAAATATTCAATCCCGATAGAAAAATCTCTCTATATGTAACTACTTTTGCACTTCTATTTTATTATTTTTCTCCTGTATTTCTTCTTCTTCTTCTTCTTCTTCTTCTTCTTTTCTACTCCTCTTCTTCTTCTCCTCTTTTTCTTCTTCTTTCTCCTCCTCTTCTATTTTTCCTCTTCTTCTCTTTTTCTTCTTCTTCTTCTTCTTCTTCTTCTTCTTCTTCTTCTTCTTCTTCTTCTTCTTCTTCTTCTTCCTCCTCCTCCTCCTCCTCCTCTTCTTCTTCTTCTTCTTCTTCTTCCTTCTTTTCCTTTTTCCTATTCTTTTCCTCTTCTTCTTCTCCTCTTCTCCTCTTTTCTTACTTTTCTTCTTCTTCTTCTTCTTCTTCTTCTTCTTCTTCTACTTCTTCCTCTTCTTTCTATTTTTCTTTATCCTCTTCTTCTACTTATTCTTCTTTTCTTCTTTTTTCTCTTCTAACGTAACTAACTAACCTAATAAACCAAGCTAACTAACTAACCTAACTAACCTAATAAACTAAAAAACTAACCTAACTAATTTAACAAAAATAAAAAAACAGGAAAAACAAAATAAAAACAAGGGCGGCCGGCGCGGGGGGGGGGGACTCACCGGCGGGGGCGGCTGGGGCGTCGTGGGCGGCGGGGCGCCGAGGCGGCTGGTGGCGGGGACGACGGGGCATTGGGGGCGGCGGGGCGCCGGGGTGGCGAGGCGCCGGGGCGGCGGGGAGGACGGGCGCGACGGGGGCAGTGGTGCGGCGGTGCGACGGGGGCGGTGGGCGCGTTGGGGGCGGCGGGGCGCCGGGGCCGCGAGGCGCCGGGGCGGCGGGGAGGACGGGCGCGACGAGGGCGGTGGGGCGGAGGCGCGATGAGGGCGGTGGGCGGCGGTGCGACGGGGGCGGTGGGGCGAAGGCGCGACGGGGCCGGTGGGGCGACGACGGCGGTAGCCTCGGGGGTGGCGGCGGTGGGCGTCGGGGAGAGAGGGGAGTGGGAGTGGGAGTGTGTGAGTGAGAGAGAGGGGCCGGGGTGGGGGCGGGACGGCCGTTAGTACCCATTAGTGCATTGTCGTCTGCTGGCGGACGGCAAAGAGGCTAGCCTCTTTGCCGTCTGCTTTAGCACTCTTTGCCGTCCGCTAGCAGACGGCAAAGAAGACGCCAAATTTAACCTACTCACCCCGCGGTCAGGTGGGGCCCAGCTGTCGCTTTGCCGTCTGCTGTGCGGCTCTTTGCCGTTTGCGAGCCGACGGCAAAGAGCTGACTGATGGCAAAGACCCTCTGTGCCATCTGCCAACTCTTTGCCGTCTGCTTTATGGCAGCTGACGACAAAGACTCTCTTTGCCATCTGCCAGCCGACGGCAAAGATCTGGCAGATGGCAAATAACTGAATTCCAGTAGTGGTTCCTAACGATAAAAACAAACTCATTCCACAAAGAATTGTCACTGGTTATAGAATGGTAATTGATTTTAGAAAGTTAAATAAAGCTACTAGAAAAGATCATTATCCTTTGCCTTTCATTGATCAAATGCTAGAAAGATTATCCAAGCACACAGACTTTTGTTTTCTGGATGGATATTCTGGTTTCTCTCAAATACCTGTGTCACAATCCGATCAAGAGAAAACCACCTTTACTTGCCCTTTTGGAACCTATGCTTATAGACATATGCCTTTTGGTTTATGCAATGAACCTGCTACCTTTCAAAGATGTATGACTGCTATATTCCCAGATTTTTGTGAAAAGATTGTGGAGGTTTTCATGGATGATTTTTCCATTTATGGGACTTCTTTTGATGATTGCTTAAGCAACCTTGATCGAGTTTTGCAGAAATATGAACAAACTAATCTCGTCTTGAATTGGGAGAAGTGCCACTTTATGGTTAATGAAGGTATTGTCTATGGGGCATAAAATATCTGAACGAGGTATTGAGGTGGATAAAGCTAAAGTTGATGCAATTGAGAAAATGCCATGTCCTAAAGATAATAAAGGTATTCGCAGTTTCCTTGGTCATCCTTTATAGATGCTGCCCTTTCGAACGGGAGACGCATACTGGTCACACATACTGATGATTGAAGACACCTATAGCTAGCAAGTTTCATCGGCACGAAGACCGGAATAGAGCAAATTAAGGGGGGGAGGAGATGTCATTTGTGCTCACCCACGAACACAGGGGAGCTCGTCAAACGCACGGGGAGGTCGTCGAACAGCAGACCCTCGCACCGCCGAAACAACTGCACATTGAAATCCATCCAATCAACACAAATATGATGTTGTTCATAACAAAATCGGAATATATATATGACCTAACTCGTAATTTACAAAACTATGACCCCGTCGGCCTCTGGAAGGCCGAAGAGCACCTTTTCGGTCAACAGGAGGCTGAAGAGGTGTCGGGGGTTGGGGGTCGGGGGTCAGTGGCGTCGGGGGCGGCGTATTAACAATTGCGCGGAGTGTTGTGCCGGGGTGTCGGGTGGTCGTGTCTGGGTGTCGGGGTGTCGTGTCGGGGCGTCGTGTCGGGGTGTCGGGGCGTCGTGTCGGGGTGTCTGGGCATCGTGTCTGGGTGTCGGGGTGTCAGGGTTCTTGGCGGTGCGTCGTGTCGGGGTGTCATTTTCTTCTTCTTCCTCTTCTTCTTTTTTTCCCTCTTCTTCCTTTTCTTCTTGTTCCTCTTTTCTTCTTCTTCTTCACTTCTTCTTCTCTTCTTCTTCTTCTTCTTCTTCTTCTTCTTATTCTTCTTCTTATTTTCCTTTTTCCTCTTCTTCTTCTCCTCTTCTCCTCTTTTTCTTCTTCTTTTCCTTTTTCCTCTTCCCCTTCTCCCCCTCTCCTCTTTCTTCTTCTTCTTCTTCTTCTTCTTCTTCTTCTTCTTCTTCTCTTCTTTTTCTTCTTCTTTTCCTTTTTCCTATTCTCCTTCTCCTCCTCTCCTCTTTCTTCTTCTTCTTCTTCTTTTTTTTATTCTAGTTTTTTCCTTTCTTCTTTTCTTCTAAGTTTTTTCCTTTCTATCTAAGTTTTTCCTACCTAATAAACTAACTATCGAATTTAACCGAAAATAAACTAACTATCTAATTTAACTAACTAACTAACTAACTAACTAAAAAAAGGAAAAACAAAAAAATATGTGAGGGGGGGGGGGGGCGGCGGACGGGCACTCACCGGAGTAGGGGGGAAGGCTGCCGAGGCGGCGGGGGGAGGGGGAGCCTCGGGGAGGGGGGAGCCGCGGGGAGGGGGTGGCTTCGGGAGCCGGCGAGGGGAGGGGGCGGCGCGAGGGCGCCGCCGAGGGGAGGGTGGCGGCGCAGGGAGGGGGTCGTTGCGGTGGTGGGGGCAGCGCAGGGAGGGGGTCGTTGCGGTGGTGGGGGCGGCGTAGGGAGGGCGGCGGCGCGGTGGTGGGGGCGGCGCAGGGAGGGGGTTGGTGCTGGGCGCCGGCGAGGGGAGGGGCGGCTCGGGGAGGGGGGCGGAGCGGGGGAGCCGCCGAGGGGAGGGGGCGGCGCGGGGAGGGGTGGTTGCGGTGGGGGGGCGACGCGGGGAGGGTGGCGGCGCGGTGATGGGGGGCGGGGCTGGGAGGGGGCCGGTGGTGGGGGGCGGGCAGCGCAGGGAGGGGGTGGAGGGGGGATCCGGCCGTTATGGGGGCGTCCTCTTTGCCGTCTGCTAGCAGACGACAAAGAGGGGGGCGGGGGGGACCCGCCGTGACCGTTAGGGGAGGCATCCTCTTTGCCGTCCGCTAGCGGACGACAAAGAGAGGGGATGCAGACGGCAAAGATGTACCCGACGGCAACGAGGCTGCCCTCTGAACCCACGGTGCGGTGGGGCCCGCCCGTGACCGTTGCCGTCTGCCTGCCCCATCTTTGCCGTCGGCAGATGGCAAATGATCTGATTCCAGTAGTGCCTTGAGCATACTGATATGAACCCACTCCCTCCCTCCTGCTCTCTTTTAAATGCATTAGGACAACAATGATTCAACTTCTACATGTTCTCGGTAGTTGAACCCATTCCTTTGCATGACATGTCCTTGTCACAATAAATAGTTGAAACCACTTAGCATGAGTAGCAACTACTTGAGCCTTGTTATGCTTACTGATCCATGCTTGCTTACTATGCCAGCTATGCTTAGAGTCGTGTCAGGTCTGATCCATCTGGGCGATGAATCGGAATGGTTGTGTTCATGTCCTACTGTGTGAGAGCTAAGTGTGTGAACACGATTTGGTAAAGGTAGCGATGAGAGGCCATGTAGGAGTACATGGTGGGTTGTCTCATTGGGACCGTCCTTAAGAACTGAGTTATGTGTTTGTTATCCAAGACAAGATACTACTGCGCATTGGGATCCTTAATTGACCCTCTCGGCTTATTAATTGCCTTGATCTCTGTCCAGGAGTTGCAACTAGTTTCTGGTGTTTGTAGGATGTGCTAGTGGCCGTGCATAGCGCTGACTGGAGGGGTAGGCTATGGCGCGGTAGATGCACCGTGGCCCGATGTACCAAGCGTAGTACCATCCGTCGAGGTGGGCTTGGGAACCCTGCACACATCGTTTGGGGCCGTGATGGAAACTTTGGCCGGACTTCCGTTGCGGGTTCAGTCTCAAATAGGCGATAAACCTGGATTAGAGTCTTGTGTGGTTAACGGTCGTGGCCGACTCCCTCGCTGGACTTCTGCTTGAAGGTTGCCGAGGTGCCTTTTTACGTGCACATGGCGTTAAGTGGCGGGAGCGTGTGTGAAGAAGTATACCCTTGCAGGGTGAATTAATCTGTTCGAATAGCCGCGTCCTCGGATATGGACTACTTGGATTGCTTATGTGGTACATAGACAAGTGAAATGGATACTCTAAAATGCGCAAGATAAGCGTGAGTGCTATGGATGGCCTTCTCGTAGGGAGACGGAAGTGGATCCATAGTGGTGTATTGATTTGGTGAATATGTGGACTCGTGTGCGCTAACCCACCTCAAAGATACTACTTGTAATCGTAGTACAGGTTAGCCAAGAGTCAAAGCTGGCTTGCCGCACACTACAAGAATACCCGGTATTAAGCAACACATATTTTACAACATTTTAGCTATACGTTGTAAAATCACAATAGATACGCATATTAAAGGTTGTAGATATGCGTTGCACATCGGCAGCTCTTCCCCTACAGTGGGGTATTAAAATAGAAAGAAAAAATAAACACACTAAAGGAGAGAGGGACGCGCGAGAAACAGAGTCCCCGATGCCCCTCATCCCTCCCAAATCGCCACCACCAACTGCTTCGTCACCCTCCTCCTCCCACCTCGCCGCCGGCCCTCCCCTCCCCTCCCACCTCACAGGGAAGCCACCGGATCCGCCGCATCCGCCACCCACCCATCCCTCTCACATCCCATCTCTCTCTCTCTCTCTCTCTCTCTCTCTCTCTCCCTTGACGCAGCTCCTTATTGCGCCACCTACGGCGGCTGATTCACGCGCCGTCCGGCGAATTCCACCATCGCAAAGGACAGCCCGAGGTCCCCTCACACCGCGGCGCTGTCCCATCTGGCTTGATTCGGCCCTCACCGCCACCAAAGCCCACCCATGACCTTCCCCCGATGGCTAGGGTTTCGGGCGTCAGCTCCGGTGCCTTTGGCCATGTCGTCCTCCTCTAGTCCGATGAGTGAATCCCCTCTGGCTTCGTCCTCTCTCTCTCCCGCTTCCTCTAACCTCTGTTCTTCTCTTCTCCTGTAGACGTCTAGGAATGCACCCCCGATTCTATTGAGCCAATCCCTACCAAAAAGTTTGGCCCTTGTGTAATTCACTAACGAACACTGATAGGCCTGCAGACTGACTTCTGATTTCCGTTGATTTACATTCATGCACTGATTGCTGTTCTATTAAATTAGTAATTATTAGATATCAATGGAGCATCAAAATTTTGAAAAATTCTTATACGCTGCTAACTTATCAATCCTTGCTAGATGAGTCGGTAATCCTTTCATTTTTTTAATGTAGAGAAGCAGAACATCAGAAACAACAGAAGCACTAGGTTCCCAATGTGCTCCAACGGTATTGTTTGAAGACCATGCTATTCTTGTTGTGGTCGAGTTTTGTAACGTCGCCAAATTCTTCTTGTGCTTCTTCCCTGACTTGTGGATCGTGAGAACGCGTTGGCTATCACACTGAATCTTGCAGATGTCGCAGGTTGCTAGTTGTACAACCTTGGGTGTTTCTTCTGTGTGCTCTAGTAGAGGATGACCAAAATGAGAATTCCGCTGGGCTTGGTGCATGCCGGCGGCTGCAGCTGCTGGGTTATCATGGAGATATAAGCTTACACGTGAAAAAAAGGCCCCATACTAGAAGATTCTCGAAAATGTATATACTGCAGACTACTTCATATATGCGGACCCCATATTAAATAGTCTATTGCAAGAGTTATAATATATGTGTTGCAATTTCACACTTTTCAGGAGTCTGATGGTCAGATTATTTAGGTGCAGGGAGTAGCTTGCTAATGGTGGCTTTCACGTCTAGCTCAAATACTAGAGGGCGTGGACCTGTTGGGGGAAGCATGTACACCTTTGTTTTAGTGAGCAGGTAAATTAATAATCCACATTATTTCTTCCATGAGGATGTTGCTTTGATGCTGTTGATATGATTCAGAACACTGATAAATAATTCTCTCCACGCCTGTTAATGTACTGATTGATGTGTGCTCTTACTATTCTACACAGTTTGGATTACTAGCTAAATACCCGTGCATTGCTACGGAATAACAAACATTCAATTTCATGAACAAACATTAAAAAAACATTCAATTTCATGAACATGTCAAATATGATACACTGTTTTTTAAAGGTAAATGTGACACGCTGTTACTTTCCAATTGTATTTCCATACACTGACGTCTTTCTCTTCCTTCGGTTTGAAAAGCTTCCTCGGTGTCTTGCTATCCTCTTCGTCTAAAAATCTCACCATAAGATGGTACACATTTTCTTTGTCATTTGGTTATGTGATTGTCCTCTAATAGCATGCAGTTATTATGTACGCACTTGGGTCAAGTCAATGTAGAGGATTCATCTATACCAAGTACTTATCTACTAATCTAAAATAAGTACTTATCTACTACCGATGTACATCATAGTGAAAATAAAACTGAATCCCAATACCCCACTTAGATGCAAACATTCATATACTAAAGCTTCCAGCAAGCACACACACATATACACTGGCAGCGGCAAACAAGGACACACTGATGCAAAGCAGCGACAGCGCCGAAGCGCGCACACATGCAGCAGTGGCAGCAAGCACATCAAATGACCTACACACGTCATCAAGCAAGCATCCAGGTGGAACTGCAGTTTTTATTATTCAACAGGAGCTCAAGATAAACAGTGTGGACGTGATGAGTTGGTAGAGGATGGATGGATTGCGTTGTCCTGTGGCTGTCGAGGGATTGTATTATGATTGGAAATCTGAGGAGGTGCGGGTGGGAGGAGGGGAGAGGGGACCATGATCTCGGGGAAAGAAACAAGAATTGAGGAAGGATATCTGCAGCGTGGTTGTTGCGAGGATTGCGTGAGGATTTTACAGGGCTGGACTCGACCACGTACGTGCGAGGAGGACGAAGAGAAAGATGGGAGATGAACGATGACCAACATACCATCACCGCCACAGAATTCCCTTTAACAGTAGAGATATCATGTCATTGTTGTTGGGATCTATTGGATTCTTGTGGTTGTTAATTGGTAGGAACCTCTTCTTACTTCGACAGAATAAGGAACCCCTTCTTTCAGATTTAGTTAATCATCATGTTTGTCATTTGTTAAGTAGATGCTCACTGTTTGTGTGTGCGCAGGTTTCCAAAGAAAGAAATATTCAATGCCATTCGGTGGTTTTCAATGTGCCAGTCTCTACATTCATAGTACATCACTGAGTTTTACCTTCAACTAAGACTATTTCCGTTGCGGTGATTATTTATTTATTCCTTTTTAGATTAGTTCTAATCATTTTTCAGCCTCCTTTTTTGCTCTTATTCAACTATTTCTGTACTCCTATCTCGCCAATGTTGTACCTATTGTTGTGTGTAATTTAATGTGAGGCGCTGCACTCATCTGTTTCAGCACTGTCGAGATGGAGGCCAACATCATGGATGGCTGGAGCTGCGATTAGATTTGTCCAAGATACGACAGTGTTCGTAGTCATGGTTCTGGTAACTGTCTACGATCTCCATATCTTAATTGTTTGTGAAGACGGAAATGTGAGTAATGTTCTTCTTAGATGCTCTTGCCCTTTGATTCGTACATTGGTAAATTGACCCCTGAGCTCTCGCCACTTTGATTCATAAATTGCTGAATTACCCACGTGAACTCTTGCTGTCATGGTTTGTAAATTGCTGAATTTCCCATTATGTCGCTTGTACTGTTCCATATGAGCAGTGTCTATTGTGCTTTTAACCCGTCAACTAACTAGGTACTATGTTATGAGTGGCTTGCTTTTAGGCACAACCACATCTATTTTTTTTTCTCCGAGTCTTTTTATGTTTGTTTTGTAATCTGAAGAAGTATATTGAGTTGTAAGGGAATACTTTCAGGTCACAAATTTTCTTTTCAATAGTCATAATCTAGCTGGGCAACCAATGTTTCTGAAGTAATGACCCTTTGTAAGAAGTAACGTTTCTTATTTGCTGGGCAACCTTTCACTATTTGCATCATGTCAATTCATTGTGTAATAAAAGTTCATTTTGTTATTTTGTTTGTAGATTCAAAAGATATATGGACGATTATATGGGTGCATGGCAAGTATACTTCAATGATGATGATGATGATGATGTTCCGGTTCATCATGATGATGATGATGTTCCGGTTCATGATTATGACGATGATGTTCCAGTTCATGATGATGATGATGATGGCTGTTTTCAGTTTTAGTTATGATGGCTGTTTTCAGTTTTAGTTAAGTTGTAGGGATGCTGTTCCTGTTGGATGATGTTCCTCGGTTAAGTTTTAGTTGAGTTGTAGGGATGTTGATGGATGCTTTAATTTAAGTTTTGCTGTCAAGAAAATATTTAGATTATGCATCACATTTGCATGATATTCCTCCTGTAATATCAACTATTGTAGTCCAACAGTTCTTTTCAATATATGGTTTCTTCCTCTCGTGAGTATATTTTTTCCGCTGACTTGATATACATACTTATCACCATTGTGTGGAGTATTAATTTAATTGTTGGCAATATATAAAATATCACATTTTATATGTAAAACACATGAAGCGTTGCAATTGTTTGTTGCCAAGAAATGAGTTTTGGTTCATGCACATTAACCACCAACATATATGTGTGTTGTAAGAGTCGGATTTATGTGTTGTACTCTTGCAACGATCCCTTTTACCAACGGAAGTATAATCGTTGCACTGTGTGGTAGCAACACTGGATAAGGCAACGCATCCCAAACCGTTGGTAAAGAACCTAGCAACGCATATATGGACTTTTAGATACGGAAAAATGCGTTGCTATAGGTGGGGTTCTGTTGTAGTGCAATAAACTCCAGAACCCCCTTTGTTGAGAATGATGCATATGTAGATAGTTCTGATGTAAGTCTTGCTGAGTACCTTTGTACTCACGGTTGCCTAAATTATGTTTTTGCAGATGAGACGTCAGTCTCATTAGTGATTCTTATGACGTGAAGTTCGATGTTGACCGGGTTAGCTTGGGAATCCTAGACAGAGGCCTAGCTCCTTTGGTAGGGTCGTCGTAGCTTTTCAGGCTCTTCTAGCCGTTTTTAATAGATGTCTCTACCCAGACATGTATCTTCCGCTTGATGATTGTATGCTCTGAATGATGGGTCATGTGACCCTCTGCTTGTAACATTATACTATGTAGGCTCTCTGGAGCCTTCTAAATAAATGTAATGTTATAGAGTTATGTTGTGATGACATGTTGTATCTACGCATATCATGCATATTGTGTGTATGATTGAAATGCATTGGTATGTGTGGGATTCGACACCTAGTTGTGTGCCTTTAGTAGTACTCTTTATGGGGAAATGCCTCTTTGTGCTTCCAACGAGCCTTGGTAGCTTGCTAATGCTCCGAACACATTGATTGACCGTCGTGTATCCTTCTTTGCTGCTGTGTCTGTCCCTTCGGGGAAATGTCTCGTAGTGTAATGGAGTCCATGTAACCTGCTATGACTCGTCTATGCGCAGTTGATGACATTTATGTCCCACGGCGTAATGGAGTCCCTGTAGCTTGCTATGACTCGTCTACACACGCTGAGACCGACACCTGAATTGTTGGGTTACGTATGCCTGTCCCTGTACGGATGTGCCACTTGGGTTCTACGACTAGTCATGTCGACCCGGGTTCTTGGACATTTGAATGCTAGCGACATATTCACATTCGTGAGCCAAAAGGCGCAAACGGTCCCGGCCCAGGTAAGGTGGCAGCCGTGGAGATAACCGTGCGTGAGGCCGCAAAGTAATGTGAAGTGTTACATGCTAGATTCTTATGGCTTAGGATCGGGGTCCCGACAGCGTTGGTATCAGAGCTTGACTGCCTGTAGGATTACCAAGCCAAACTGGTTGATGTTGAGTCTAGAACTGCTTTAGTTATATAAGGGAATTGATTGTGGAAGGGAACGTAAGATTCTTTTTGCTCCTTTCCTTGTGTCATTCATATTCTGAGTCACCCTCTTCTTTATTCTACGGGGTTAAGAATTAGGCTTCTCACCTATCTATCCGGATGACGGGTTGCTATGCTGGAGACTGATAGGACAGTTGTTGTCTTTCTGGACGAGTGTCTCCATAAGAAATCAGTTGTTATGTTGTCAGTTTCATGCAGGTAGCCTCATATTACACACCCGTACAACCGTTATGCTTTCCGAGTTATCCAAGAACACCATATAATCTGATGCAATTGCAAACTCTTTCATCTCGAATCGGTGTCTTTTGGGCCAGACAAAGCACACTAATTGTTGAGTTGAGGTACTCCATTACCTCGACGTGTGAGTTGAAGTGATGGGAAAACCAGGTTATTCTTGTGAACCACCCAACAGTCTTGTTGTGTTTGAGTTTCCGGTGTGATAATTCTGGCCATCATTATCGAAAGCATCCTGTGATGCCACTTAGTTAGTAGGTATTCTATTTCTGGGTTCTTGAACCCAAGCATCATTCTACTCACTCCTGTTGGTAGTGTTTGCTCGTTCCTTTAGGATGATTAGTAACTTTGTCATAGTCTTCAAGGTTCGTGGTTTATCATTCTTCCAATACCATGAACCAGTCATGGCAGGAGTTCCTCGTGAACTGAAGATCACAACAAGAGTGCTCTTCATGAGTCCTCTATTCCATAGTTATGAGCCTGCCAATTCCCTCCTTCTGCATGGGTTATCCGGAAGAATTATGTAGAACTTGTTCGACTTGCCAACCTATGCATCTACAACTCAGAAAACTCATGTGCTCTTGAGTTGCCCCTCTCTATTTGTATTCCGACCTTTATCTATCAGTGGATAGTCAAGAGTAGTTGTGCATTCATGTTCATCGATGCCTATTATTGTTGTGGTCCGTCAAGTCATTCTATTTCAGACTGACTAGGAGAAACAAACTCCGGTACCTCATCCTTTACGAGGATTGGGTCAAAGCAGTTGTATTCCGCAGATCAAAATGCCAATCCAACTTTTGTTCTGTTCTACCTTGAAGTACTACCCTCTTCATGTTGGGAATATCGTGAGAATTGCACAACCTCTTATGAATTCTTGCTACAGTGGTACTTCTCACCATTATCGTTCATTCCTCGGCCTCCGTGCTGTTGTACCTGGAATGCCGACAAGTGAACCATGATGTGTGAACTCAATACTCCTAGCAACCCCGTTGCTTGGTAGTTAATGGACACTAATTTCACTCTTAGTGTGGTGGTTATTGAATCATCATTCAAAGATTGATCGTGCTACCTAGTCCATCTTTCCCGGTGCACTCCTCGATCAATGGGTTAGGATTGTGTCAATCCCTCGCTCTTTTGATCATATCGTCTTCCCCTAAAAAGCAAGATTGTTCCCGAGCTTGATAACATACCGGCGGTCCGTGATTTTTTCGAATATCTTCTCGGAAGTATCACCAGGTTGTCCTTTGACCGTTATGTTGAGTTTGTGATCAAGTTGGTTTCCTGTAAGCCACCCCTTCTCCAAGACTCTGTGTTAGATACCCCTGAACTAGTAGGTTAAGCTAAACAACAACTTGGAGGGTTGGAAGATAAAGCTTTCCCTAACTTAGTTACTTTTGAAGGGGATATCCTTGTGTGTGTGTTGAAGAAAGATGATATCTTCGTCAATTGATCCTTGTGATCAATTGTTGCACTATTGTCTTGTCCAATCTTTGATTTGTGTATGGGCTATTGTCAAATCAAAATCAGAACCATCGATCATCGCAATGTTGTCGTACTCGTGGATGTTTCCCCGAGCATGCATCATTATATCTTTGGGTCTAACCAATGCTATCGCTTTGTTCGCATAGTTGTGGAATTCCATTTTTATGGAAATCTCGATGAATTGTTGTTAATCCCATATGTAACAACTTCATCTTCTCCATGATTTTGATGAACATCATGCTACTGTTGGAAACTTTCGTAGGCAATATCTTCGTGTTCTGTACATGAAGCATATGTTAGGTGTAGGAATTGACTTCCCAGTTCACGTGCATTTGATGTAAGTTGCCGCCGTGAATTTGAGAAAGTTTATTTTGCCTCCTTGGAATCATCCCAAGTCAGTTATGCAGGTGCGAAGGTATGCTATGGTTTGGTAGATTAATTACCTCCATTCCATGTGTATTCCCTAGCACAAAAGCCACTGATTGACTTGTACAAGGTAAAGAGGTTCTTTCCTAAGAGCTAATCCGGACTTATGCAAGGACTTCGATATCCCCAATGATGGTTCCCACCCAGAACTCGGTAGTGTTTTATTGTAAGACTTCTATGTGATCATGCTTATTTTGGATAGTGTGTTCACATGTGACTTGCAATCCAGCTCGTGTCTTGGAGCTGTCTTTTGTAGTTCATTTCCTGAGAATCTCGCAACGTCATCTCTTCGATTTGTGTTGCAACCTTTCACTTTCAGACATGCTGAGTCTGGAATATCCTGTCACCAACCATATCTGAATCTCAGGCAGATATGATGGTTGGAACGTTTCCCCAAGAATTATAACATTGGTCTCTCTGTAACCCGGTAAGTGATGTCATGGCTAACACACCTAGCCGGAAGACCTGTTGTTGTAACATCTTGTATCAGCAACATTAGCCACTTCCCCATGAGGAATTTGTATGACTTATTCATAAGTTGTTCCTCATGGACCCTTTGAGATTACGAAGTCTGACCTTTTACTTGATGTGCTAGATATCAAGCATTATCTATAATTGGGTTATGCTAGTACATCAAGGAGAACTTTAGAAGCGGAGTGCTAAATGTCTATCGGTCGATCATCCAGATTTCATTCCTTCGCATAGGTAAGGTGAAATCTGAGAAGGTGTTGTCGTCCTTTGCATCTGCATCCTCCATCGTTGTTCATATGGTAGTATGTTGTGGCCAGGATCCTTGGCATAGATGTTGGTTAAATCCTGATGAATATGGAGATGCTCAAGTTCTTGAGAGCACGCTCAGACACTGGGTTATATTCTCGGCATCTTTTGGAATGTGTCTTCCGTTGCCGAGTGGTTCTATAACTCTAGTTTCCTTTCCGTTTTGAGTATGCCATTTCTTCCGGACTCCTTCAAACGATCATTGTGAATTGCCTTAACCTGGTATGAAGAGTTTCAATGATCTTTGGATCAAAAGTAATTCTTTTTGCCACTTAAGGGAATAACTCTACGAGTCACCTCCCTTAAGGTGCCCCGTATTGGTATTATGGCAACTAACTCCTCGCTACTGTGAAACCCATGTACCATCTGTTTTGGCATGGAATTGTTGCCTACCAATTGAACCTCCGTTATCTACCTCATTCCCTTATTTTCGACGTGTGTTTTGTGTCTCAGCTCAGGAGACGTTCTCACGTCTCATTCTATGAGTTGATCATGAGTTGCTCGATCTTTGAGAAGATCGAATCTTGTAGAGTTTTCTGTTCCTTTTGTCGTATGTTGGATGGAGATCCCGAAGGAAAAGATGTGAAGATCATCATGACGCAACGAATCGACATCTTCAAGAAGTGCAATCAGATCATGAAGATTATGTTAGTTTGTGTTCCCTCAGCCCTGTTACCCTACGCCTGAATCTCGGGACTAGATTCTTGTGTAGTGGGGGTGAGTTGTCACAGCCCTAGCTAGCCATTGCTTGTCATTGCATTAAACATCATGGTATCATATTTATATTCAATTGAATTTGAAATGGGGATGAAAAACACTAGCACTTCATTGAGTAAACAAAATTCCAATAATTGAATTATTTCAATGAATCCAAAATGCTCTTCAAAAATGTCCCCCCCCCCTCTCTGATAAACGTTGGCAACAACATACCAGGGGTGATCTACTTTTAACAACTCTTTTTGGCATTTTAAATAATGCAGCAATGTTGCTGAAAATGTCAAATAAAGCACTATAAATATTTCAGTTGTTCCAAATATTCTGAAACATTTTGTGGGACATGGAAATATTCCAAGATATACCCCAAAAACATTTCAGGGTTTTTGGATCTAAGGTTTTGCCCAAACAAAATAAACACAGTTGCAGAAATAGAAAAAAACAGAATAAAGGAAATATGAAAATAGGACTTACCTGGCACTGTTGGCCCAACACTGTAGCTAGGCCCAGCCCACCAGGGAGGCGGTCATCTTCAACCTCTGCCAGTAGGCAGAGGCGTGTCGACACGCTCGCGGTCGCCGTGGCCACCTCCATGCCTGCTTCCTCCCCTCCCCTTGCTTATCTCCTCACGCTAGAGAGACGCCCTGGATCTCCCTCTCCCATTTTCCCCCTTCTCTGGCCCCTTTGCTCTCTCCCCCGCCATGGCTGAGTTCTGCTCGAGCCTGCCGTCGCCGCCCGCGTAGCCAGCGCCTCCCCCTCGACCGTCGTCGCGCCTCAAAGCTCAGCTGCAACCCCCTTGACCTCTCCGTGGAGCCAAGCGACGCCGGGAGCACCGCAGCACCGAGACCACTGTCTTATTCAACCTCCGGTCGCCGGACGTCGCCGTCAAATCCATCGTCTCTGATGCCTCCCCGACCCAGATGAGCAGCGCATCGAGATCGCCGTGAGCCTCCGGTCCTTCTCCCCTCGACCCCCTTGTCGATCTCGTCCTTTAGGCCCTAAATCGACCAAGGCCGGAAACCTCCGTCGCCGGACCTCGATCTAGCCGTCGCTCCGGTGGGTGGCAACCTCGTCCGAGCACGTCAGCGTGCTCATCAGCCTCCCAGGAGCGCGTAGGTAGAATCGGTTGCTCCTGAGATGCTCCAGAGTCTCGGCTCCATTGGTCCCCGAGCCCGGCAGCCGCCGTGCTCGACGCCGGTGAGGATTCCAGCCACTCCAGCCCCAGCTGTCTACTCCAATAGATGCGTGCCACTCGCAGCTCTCGTTAGAGACTAACCGCGTGCCAAATGGTCGCCGGACGGCGACGTCCGATGACCTCCGCCGTGTCTGCTGACGACGACGTCGAACCACCGGCGGGTTTGACTCCGCTAGCCAGTATTTGACCCCCTTGGGTCACTTACAGGTGGGGCCAGCCAGTGGTTAAGTTTAGGTTAAGCACTAAACTAATTAAGTCGATTAATTAGCCTAATGGGCCACTGACTAGTGGGCCCATCCTTGTTAATTAGTTTTAAGGGTTAAACTAAACACTGCTTAGTGCCTGTGTCACTCACCAGTGGGACCCATTGGTCAGGTTTGACCCGAAATGGTCAGTTGACCTGCTGAGGTCATGCTGACACAGTGCTGATGCAATAAAGGAATTTCTCTTTAAATAGTATTTAGAAAATTCCAGAAAATGATTAAAACTTCAAAAAAATCATAGAAATTAATCTGTAACTCAGATGAAAATAAGTTATATATGAAAAATTATCGGAAAAATGCAAGGAATCTGTTTATGCCATGTTCATGCATGTTTGAGCAAGTTAACATCACTAACTAGGACATTTCATGATTAGGACAATTTAATAAATAGTGTTGGAGTTGGAATTTGGTATATATTTGAATTCCACTTCACTTAATATGACTATCTATTGCACTAGGTCAATTTGATGCTTTAACATGTCATATCATACATCATGTTTGTTGCATTGCATTGAATGTGTTCCTTTCCTGTTTTGCCGCTGGTGTTCCTTCCCGGTAGACGATGGTTCCGACATTGAGATCGTTGTCACTGATGAAGACTTATTGTTCTCTTCAGAAGTGTCAGGCAAGCACCCCCCCTTGAGCATACTGATATGAACCCACTCCCTCACTCCTGCTCTCTTTTAAATGCATTAGGACAACAACAATTCAACTGCTACATGTTCTCGGTAGTTGAACCCATTCCTTTGCATGACCTGTCCTTGTCACAGTAAATAGTTGAAACCACTTAGCATGAGTAGCAACTGCTTGAGCCTTGTTGTGCTTACTCATCCATGCTTGCTTACTGTGCCAGCTATGCTTAGAGTCTTGTCGGGTCTGATCCATCTGGGTGATGAATCGGAATGGTTGTGTTCATGTCCTACTAAGTGAGAGCTAAGTGTGTGAACACGATTTGGTAAAGGTAGCGATGAGAGGACATGTAGGAGTACATGGTGGGTTGTGTCATTGGGACCGTCCTTAAGAATTGAGTTCTGTGTTTGTTATCCAAGACAAGATACTACCGCGCATTGGGATCCTTAATTGACCCTCTCGGCTTATTAATCGCCTTGATCTCTGTCCAGGAGTTGCAACTAGTTTCTAGTGTTTGTAGGATGTGCTGGCGGCCATGCATAGCGCTGACCGGAGGGGTAGGCTACGGCACGGTAGATGCACGGTGGCCCGGTGTACCAAGCGTAGTACCATCCGTCGAGGTGGGCTTGGGAACCCTGCACACATCGTTTGGGGCCGTGATGGAAACTTCGGCCGGACTTCCGTTGCGGGTTCAGTCTCAAATAGGCGATAAACCTGGACTAGAGTCTTGTGTGGTTAACGGTCGTGGCCGACTCCCTCGCTGGGCTTCCGCTTGAAGGTTGCCGAGGTGCCTTTTTATGTGCACATGGCGGTAAGTGGCGGGAGCGTGTGTGAAGAAGTATACCCCTGCAGGGTGAATTAATCTGTTCGAATAGCCGCGTCCTCGGATATGGACTACTTGGATTGCTTATGTGGTACATAGACAAGTGAAATAGATACTCTAAAATGCGCAAGATAAGCGTGAGTGCTATGGATGGCCTTCTCGTAGGGAGACGGAAGTGGATCCATAGTGGTGTATTGATTTGGTGAATATGTGGACTCGTGTGCGCTACCCCACCTCAAAGATACTACTTCTAGTCGTAGTATAGGTTAGCCAAGAGTCAAAGCTGGCTTGCCACAATAAACTCCACAACCCCCTTTGTTGACAATGATGCATATGTAGATAGTTCTGATGTAAGTCTTGCTAAGTACCTTTGTACTCACGGTTGCTTAAATTATGTTTTTGCAGATGAGACGTCAGTCTCATTAGTGATTCTTATGACGTGAAGTTCAATGTTAACCGGGTTAGCTTGGGAATCCCAGACAAAGGTCTGGCTTCTTTGGTAGGGTCGTTCTAGCTTTTCAGGCTCTTCTAGTCGTTTTTAATAGATGTCTGTACCCAGACATGTATGTTCCGCTTGATGATTGTATGCTCTGAATGATGGATCATGTGACCCTCTGCTTGTAACATTATACTATGTAGGCTCTCTAGAGGCTTCTAAATAAATGTAATGTTATAGAGTTATGTTGTGATACCATGTTGTATCTACGCATATCATGCATATTGCGTGTATGATTGAAATGCATTGGTATGTGTGGGATTTGACACCTAGTTGTGTGCCTTTAGTAGTACTCTTTACGGGGAAATGCCTCTTTGTGCTTCCAACGAGCCTTGGTAGCTTGCTACTGCTCCGGACACATTGATTGACCGGCGTGTATCCTTCTTTGCTGTTGTGTCTATCCCTTTGGGGAAATGTCTCGCAGTGTAATGGAGTCCATGTAGCCTGCTATGACTCGTCTACACGCAGTTGATGACATTTATGTCCCACGGCGTAATGGAGTCCATGTAGCTTGCTATGACTCGTCTACATAAGCTGAGACCGACACCTGAATTGTTAGGTTACGTATGCCTGTCCCTGTACGGATGTGCCACTTGGGTTGTACGACTAGTCATGTCGACCTGGGTTCTTGGACAGTTGAATGCTAGCGACATATTCACATTCGTGAGCCAAAAGGCGCAAACGGTCCCGGCCCAGGTAAGGTGGCAGCCGTGGAGATAACCGTGCGTGAGGCCGCAAAGTAATGTGAAGTGTTACATGCTAGATTCTTATGGCTTAGGATCGGGGTCCCGACAGGGGATCACTAGACAAACCACAAAATCTGATTATAATATGTTCCTTGAGAGTCTTTGCATTGGAGAGGATAGATGGGTGACACAAGCTAGAATAAGAAGTATCCATTTTCCCTTTATTCACTACTTTGCATTGTTTAATGAGAAATGTGTTGTGGGCAAGCAAGATTGTAGTGCATTGTGTGCTCCTGACTTGAGCCTCATTCATACCGCAGTAACTAGTAATAAACAATATAACCTTGGTGCAATTGTTGCCCGTAGTTGCATCTTAACGTGGGTAATGGTGATTTGTATGGAGGAATTCGTACCTCCCGTGTAGCTACGAGACTGAGAGTCTCACCTCAACCTAATGACCCTATGCTGCCTGAGAGATATTTAGATTTTGAAGCCATGCATCATCATGACTTTCTTATGGACAGTGCTCAGGGTTATGAGTACAACTTAACGTTTTATAAATATAATCATGTCTCTGTTATGTTGCCTGCGCCTGCTCTCCTTGATTTTCAGAATAAGCGGAGATATTACGTTCTCGAGGACGAGGTGCGTCAGTACAACGCCATAGTGGAGGCTGCTCGCTTGGCTGAGGAGGTGGCAAGGAACACCCCCACGAGCTACCACTTGAACTATCATCCAGACTAGCAGTAGTGATCATCAAGCTAGGCCAAAAGCCTAAGCTTGGGGGAGTACGTATGTCTTGCCGACATTACATTCATGTTCACACACTTCATTTCAATTGTCGATGTTCATCCTTTTTCATTGTATATCCATGTTAGTTTTATTTTTTCGCTTTCTTCTTGTGTGTTTGAAAAACTTTGAAACCCCTAAAATATTTCTCGCTTCTTTTCGATATTTCTTTCTCGCTCAGTTAGTTTGTAGTATTAAAAGAAAACCCAAAAAGATATCCTTTGCATGTTGGGAGCTTTTTCGTGCAAATAGTTTTTCTCGTTTTTGCTTTTCCTTTGTTTATTTGCTTCCTTCAAAAAAACCAAAAACTCCAAAAATAATTGAGTGTGTTTCTCCGAATTTCTTTTCTTTTTGTTGAGTCAGTGAAAGGAGAAGACCACGATGAAAATGTTGAGTGGCTCTCATATGCACTAATGTTGATCTAACGAAGAGCCAATATTAACTTGTCTTCTCCTTTGTATAAATTGTTTCGTAGATTCCAGCTTAGTCCACGACGCACTTGCACTATTATTATTATCACATCATTCGGTCGTGCAAGTGAAAGGTAATAATGACGATATTTGATGAAGTGATCGTGGTAAAGGAAGCTGGTATGAATTCTTCTTGTTATCCGTTTTTTAAATATGTTTAGCTCGTTCGATCTTGATTCAGCATATTTTGAGTAAACATGTTTATGATGACAATTAAAATGGTTGTGATGTGGTATGGTAGTATGGTATCATCTTCTGAGTAATTCGAGCGGCTTGACTTGGCACATATGCAAACATGTAGTTGATTCAAATCCAATGTAGCCTTCATGATATTTATGTTCAGAATGTTTATATCCTACTTATGCTAATGTTCAATGTTAACTATCCGCAATGCATGACTATGACCATTTTCGCTCTCTAGTTGGTCGCTTCTTAATCTGTTGCTAGCCTTCACCTGTACTAGGCGGGAATGCTGCTTGTGGATCCAAAATCCTTAAACCCAAGTTGTTCCACATGAGTCCACCATATCTACCTATATACGATATTACCTGTGGCGCCCCGCCTGATTATCACTGTAGCCAGACGGTCGCCACGCATACCAGCCCAGGAAATCACTCTGGCATGCACGTTTACAACAAGTATCATGAACACAGGCATTTCTATTAATGGATATATAAGTCTTACATGATCTATTACAAGAGTGATGGCAACGGAAAGGCTCTATCTAGGGCAGCATGGTCTTGGTGCGGCTCCAATCCACAGGGATCTGACTAGGTTACTCTTCTAGCTCACGAACGCTCCGGCTCCTTATGTGAACCTGGTCATGTTAAAGGCCGCTGAGTACTTTTGAATGTACTCGCAAGCAGACCAAACCAACATATACACTAAGCAAAGCAATCCATGGCATTCAAGCATGCATTTATTATTAGAGCAACATTAATTCACATGGCATAGCATCACTAGCTAGCAATATCAATTATCAAGTCATAACAGGTTTATCTAGCAAGATAGCCACTAATGTAAAATGCAGTAAAGTAAAGCATATCAGGTAAATAATCCATACTCTGAATAATCTCAGGATCCAATCTAAACCTTAACCAGATCCAGCTTACTCTCTTCCGGGTTGCCTTACAACCCTCAGAACATCCATGATCCACTAAGTACTTCAGGGCATAAGACAAGTTCTTCCATCATTATTATCATTGTTACGATTGACCACCTAGTGAGGCCTGGACGGACTGTCCAATACCGTGGACACGGCTATTCGAATAGATTCTTCCACTCTGCAGAGGTTGCGCACTTTACCCACACCACGGAGCACCTGGCCTCGTGATCCCATTCGGGTGGACCAGCGTTGCTCCAACGAAACCCGCCTGACCCATGACTCTCCCATCGTACCACCGGCATTCATCCTCCCCCGGAGTCCTGCCCTGGGTGGCCCCTGTGTCACCACGTGACACCTGCCACCGTCATGGCCACACAAACTGTCCCAAACGGGGACTCCCGGGTTAAACAATCAACTGGGCTCACAAGGTTATCGCCGCCTACCGGGCCAGGGTAGCGCGCGCGCATAACCTTCCCTGTCTGGAGGTACCGGTGAAAGAGCACGCGATCAGACCAAGTCAAGGCCGTCCCATACCGGCAAATGTGGCTGCACGGATAAGCCCGGACAGGTGACTCTAGATCAACCGACTAGGTTTAGCTTTAGCAAGTATTTAACAAGAATGGTTGTTTATCACAATAACTTGAGATGGCAGTAGCTAAGCATGATAAAAACATAAACACGTATCTCCATATAATATGACGACAAGTCATTAGTGCAATGATAAGATGAGCAGTAGCAGGTAATGTAAATGACAATATCGAAATGGCAGGAGTTTAATTATTTCTAGCACAAGCATATCATTAATTAAACACGCAAGAATAACACAGATCAATGCTTTAGGGCATATATCAGATGGTCGGCTTGCCTGGGGTCGAAGAATACTCCGGGAAGAAGTGCGGAGAGTCCGCGGAACGGATCGCCGGAAACCGTTCTCTCTCGGAGGGGGCTGTATGAGTGCAAGGGAAAAATGGTCATTTACACTATGTGGAAATATTATGAAAATGAGGCCATCAGAACGGGCTCGACGAACTGAAGACGTGAGCGTTGATTTCACCTGAATCGGAGTTACGAGTAAAAAGATATAAGGGATTGAAGTGGAGGGACCTATCTGTAAACATAATATTTACTTTGGGGTCCCTGGCTGGAATCTGGTAGCGCCTTTTCTGAGAATACGTTTCCTCTGAACTGAAAACGCATTTTGAGAAATGCACTTCCACTTAAATGACATGGCAGGGGCGCGGTGTCGCTGACGGGTGGGGTCGGGGAGAGGAGCGGGGCCCGCCTGGCCCTGTATTCTTCCTCCTCTCACTGGCCTGACCGAAGCAGAGGAGAGGCAGAGGAGGGGCGACGCCGGTGACGGCCTGTCCGGCTCCGGCAGTCTCCAGCCGAACGGGGAGCACCGACGAGCTCGTGGCGACACGCCACGCCCGTCCAAAGGAGGAGAAGGCGCCGGGGAAGGATGGAACTGCCGCTGCTCGAGACGACAGCGGATCGGAGAGGAGCGCGATGCCGGCGACGTCCACGGTGACTCCGGCAGTCCCCGGCCAAGAGGGAGACACCGGCGTGCTCGGCGGCAGGTGGCGCTTCCACCTGGGACATCAGCAGCATAGGGGAAGGGCAGCGACGATGACAACAGGGGGCACCCGCGGGCGTGGCCTCCGGCCAAGTTTGGGACCCGCGGCGAGGTGAGCTCCGACGACTAACCGAGGAGTGGGGGAGGGTCTACGGGCTCAGGGGAAGGTGCTGGTGGGGAGAGGGGGACGAGGAGAGCTCCGGTTAGCTCGAATTTAGGCCGAGGCCGTGGCGGACACAGTGAACGGCGGTGGACAGAAAGCGGAGGAGCCACTCCGGTGAGCTTAGGAGGAGGGGGAGAGGTGGGTGGTTGCGAGGGAGGGCTCAGGGCTCACCATTTATAGCCGAGGGAGGGGCTAGGCGACGACGGCTGGAGCTTCGAGAGCTCGTCGCCGTGGCGGCGACCTAGCGGCGAATCAACGTCGGCAGAGGCGGCCCGGAGCTAGGGGACGAGGGGGAGAAAGTTCCAGACAAGCCGGCGCTCGCCGGCGCTCGCAGACACACGTGCGGTGGGCAGCTCGCCGGCGCTCGCAGACAAGCCGGAGCCCGCGGGAGCGAGCTCCTGAAGCCTCTGGGCACGCGGTGCTCTGACTTGGCGTGCACTGCACGCGGTTACCGTGTGGCCACGGCGTTGCCACGCCGCACTCGCAGCCAAATCGTGTCTGAAGCATTCTACTTCCTTCCCTGGATTGACTGGAGCAGCTGGATGGCACAGGAGAGCTCTGGTGTGACTGCACCTTGATCAACAAGTTTCCAACAGCAAACTGTTTGACATGCGGTATGGCCACCACAGTGCTCTTCTTGGCCTAATCTTTGGCATGGATTAGTCATCCACTAAGGTGGGCATGATGACAAGATTTCAACAGAAATGGATAACCCTAGATGGTACTTCCTTTGTAACCATGCAATCTGGCCAGAAAGGAAGATAAACTTGCTGGGGAAGAATGGCTAGGTGGATTTGGCTCAAATTTGGTGGAGAGTGAATCATTTGTTCATATGAAAGCACTGTAAAAATTTCATACCAATTGGATACACCAAAATGGTACAGCCTTCACAATGCTTCCTGTTGGACAGAAACTTGAGAAAATTGCTGGGGAAAAATGGATAGATGAATTGAGCTGGTTTTTGGTATCCATGGGTGATTTCGCAATGTTAATCACCATGAAAAATTTCAGGTCAAATAGCTCAAGGGTTCAAGCACTTCCTTAGCAATTTGCCCAACTGGACAGAAATTGCAAATTGATGTTGTGCTCAAAATGTGAACTATGGAACTTGGGTTCTTGATGGAAATGGTGAAGATATGGATAGGAGAAGCTCCACAAATTATTTGGGATTTTTCCTGGCTACCAAAATAGTAGCTCCTTTAGAAACTGCCCAAAATGCAATATTGGCATTAAATAGGAAAATGCAATTTCCCTTATTTAATTATGGCCAATATTTTTATGGGAGCTCAATATGATCACAAAGAATATCTCCACAAGTTTTCATGAAATTTGGAGATGGATAGATATTTTCCTGGATTTTATTCCTTTAACTGGCAGAAAAAGGAATTAATTATAAATGAAAAATATTGCAAATGACTTGGCAATATTTTTGCATATCCAGGGTTTATAGATGAAGGATGATCGCTGGGAAAAGTTTGGGAAGCAACAGATGAAAGGAAGTTGGGTTTCCTTTGTAACTGGAAGGATTAGGGTTTCCCTTCCGGCAACTCGGGAGGGAGGGTTTCGGTGGAAAGTCCCGAGAATAGATCTTGGGTGGCAAGGTTGGACTGGAGAGAATCTCTGGTTGGATAGAGAAGGCAAGGCTAGATGACCATCTTCACATACCCAATAGCTAGAGAAATCCGATAACACTGAGAAAAAAGACGGGAGTCAAATTCCGCAAAGGAAAAAAACAGGGAGCGAAAACCACGGTGTTACATTACCTTGCCGTTCCAAGTAAATTTTCATGTGCCACCTGGGATTAGGAAAAGAATAGCAATAGCTAAATGATGGTGCATAATATCGGTCAGCCAGAGACCACCGGTTACTGGATCTAAATATTCAAATAAACATCCGTTTTGTGTGCTTGTACCGCTCAAGGAGCGACGGGGTGGTCAGTATCTTCCATGCTAAGTGGGTTATTCTCAAGGTGGGGGTTTATTCGCCTGTCATTGCACAAGAGAGGCTGGTAAAAAGGATGCTCAGTCCTTCATAATAAAAAATAATTAAACAAAACTCCTAAGACAGTTGATATGTTGGTAGGCACCCGTGGATTTGGTCAACCATGGTTTGTGTATGTATGGTGGATGGGATTAAACTTTACAATTCTGCTTGGGAACCGCCAATAATGTGTTTAGCATGGAAGATATTGAAAACTCAGTCGTGACGTTTACGAGAAAAGTATACCACCCAAAATTACAATTTCATCTCTATTTTAAACCTTGAGCTCTGGCACCTCTAGAAATCAATGCTTCCCTCTGTGAAGGGCCATTCTATTTACTTTTATGTTATTTTAATTTTATTCTTGAGTCATCATCTTCTTGCTAAAGCACCAGACCAGAGAGCACTATTGTCATTTTTATGCATTAAGTCTAGTTAATGTTGGATCTGAGCATGAGTGGATCTCTTCTACCATGAATTGCAATGTTTAGTCGCTGCTTGGAGCTCAGAGGTGCTCTGTATTTATATTTTGCGGTCTCAGAAAGGGCTAGTGAGATACCATATCATCATATTATATCATGATTGTTTTGGCAAATTGTTGGCATGTGAGATATTTTATTATTGCTCGCTAGTTGGTTATGTTATTGTCATGAGTGAATATAATAGCTAAGTGGTTATTTATGATCTATGCTGAAAACTTGAACACTAGCTAAGTATATATAGCAACGAGAAAAAAAGAGTTTGTAAAAGTTTTCTTTAGCACTTTCAGTTTATCAACTGAATTGCTTGAGGACAAGCAATGAGTTAAGCTTGGGGGAGTTGATACGTCTCAAACGTATCTACTTTTCCAAACAGTTATGTTCTTGTTTTGGACTCTAATTTGCATGATTTGAATGAAACTAACCCGAATTGACATTGCTTTCAATAGAAGTTCCATGGTGTTATTTTTGTGCAGAAATAAAATTTCTCGGAATTGGATGAAACTTTTTGTGGATTTTTTCTAGAATATAAGAAGAATTATGGAGCGAAGACCCACCAGAGGGGGCCACCTATTGGTGCCAAGCCAACAGGGCACGCCCACCCCCTGGGCGCGCCCTATTAGCTTGGGGTCACCTTGTGGCTCCCCGACCTTAATTCATGTCCTATAAATTCACAATTACGGAGAAAAAAATAAGAGAGTAGTTTTCATCGCATTTCACGAGACGGAGCCACCGCCACCTCCTATTCTTCCTCGGGAGGGCAGATCTGGAGTCCGTTTGGGGCTCTGGAGAGGGGGATTCGTCGCCATCATCATCACCAACCCTTCTTCATCAAGACCGCCATGATGCTCACCACCGGGAGTGAGTAATTCCTTTGTTAGCTTGCTGGACGGTGATGGGATTGGATGAGTTTGATCATGTAATTGAGTTATTTTGATAGGGCTTGATCCCTAGGATCCACAATCTTCTGAGATTGATGTTGCTATGGCTTTGCTATGCTTAATGCTTGTCACTAGGGCCCGAGTGCCATGATTTGAGATCCGAACCTATTATGTTTTCATGAATATAAGAGTGTTTTGGATCCTATCTTGCAAGTTGTATGCTCCTATTATGTGTCATGATCCGCATACCCCAAGGTGGCAATAATTTGGATTCTTTCCGGTGATTGCCGTAGTTCTATGAGTTTATGTATTCACCATGTGTTAATGCTTTGTTCCAGTTCTCTATTAAAAGGAGGCCTTAATATCCCTCAGTTTCCTTATGGACCCCGCTGCCACGGGAGGGTAGGACAAAAGATGCCATGCAAGTTCTTATTGGAAGCACGTATGACTATATACGGAATACATGCCTACATTACATTGATGAATTGGAGCTAGTTATGTGTCGCTCTAGTGTGTAACTACTACATGATTGATGTCATCTAAACCATTACCCTTCACCAGTCCATGTGCCTACGCTTTTCATATACTGAATCTTGCGAAGTTACTATTGGTGCTACTGTTACAATCACTACAAATCTGCTGCTATTACTGTTACTGTTACTACTGCTGCTCTGCTTTGATACTAAACTTTTGCTACAGAGGATATCCCGAGTGTGGCTGAATTGAAAACTTAGCTGCTAAGACCAATAAATATTCGTCGGCTCCCCTTGTGTCGAATCAAAAAAATTGGGTAAAATACTTCCCTCGAAGACTGTTATGACCCCCTATACTTCTGGGTTATCAATGTGCATAGTCCCCAGGATATGATCTACTACTTCTCTAAAAAATATTTTCCCGCTCATAAGAAACAAGCTGCTTTGCAGGAAATTTAGAACTTTGTGCAACTTGAGGAAGAGCATCTTCCTCAAGCTTGGGGGAGGCTTCTCGAGCTACTAAATGCTTTGCCCGATCATCCTCTTAAGAAAAACGAAATACTTGATATCTTTTATAATGGACTAATCGATACTTCTAGGGACTACCTAGATAGTTGTGTTGGCTGTGTTTTCAGGGAAAGAACAGTTGAACAAGCTCAGGAACTATTGAATAACTTATTGAAAAATGTTGATGATTGGACACTTCCTGAGCCACCCTAGAAGCCAACTCCAAACAAAAGAGGTATATATTCCTTAGTCCAGAAGATACGCAAGAAGCTAAGAAATCTACGAAAGAGAAAGGTATTAAATCTGAAGTTGTCAAGAATCTACCACCTATCAAAAAAATACATGGACTTGATATCCCGACACAGGTAGTAGAGGTAAATTCTCTGTATAGATTTGCTGAGGGTGACATTCCCTATAATAAATCTCCTAGCCAGTGTTTAGATGAGTTTGATAACTTCATCGTTAAACAAGAAAACTTTAATGAGCAAATTCGCGATCAATTGAAACATGATTCTATTATGATTGAACGCTTAGGTGATGTACTATTAGAAATTTCAAATGATATTAAAGGCTTATGTAAACATCACTCCGTGGTTCAAACCCAGCTTGAACAAGTTTCTAAATCATGAAATGACTTGATTAGGGATATGGTTGATAAAAATAATGATCATGGTGTTAAAGTAGTGACTAGAGGTGGTAAAATGACTCAGGAACCTTTGTTTCCCGAAGGCCAGCCTAAAAGAATTAAACAAGATTCTCATAGAGTTAATGATATTGCACCTAGTTCACCGAGGAAAAAAAACATAAAAGGTAAGCCTTCACATGCTTCTAGTGAACCTACTATAGAAAAACCTCCTAAGTATCCTAATAGTGGTTCTCTTTCCAATGCTGAGGCACAATCTGGTGATCAGCATTCATCTAGTGGTACTTATAATTATAATGCTAATAATGGTCATGTATATGCTCAACCCAATGACAATAATATACCGGATAGTGATGTGGAAATACAGCCTACAATTGACCTTGATGATCCACCTCCTAAAAATAAAAGATATGATAAAACATACTTTGTTGCTAGGAAACATGGTAAAGAAAGAGAACCATGGGTTCAGAAACCCATGCCTTTTCCTAGAAAAGCTACTAAAACCAAAGATGATGATGCTTTTAGTCGCTTTGTTGAATTGCTTAGACCTTTATTTTTGCAAGTACCCCTTACTGATGGTATTAAAATGCCCATGTATTCTACATACATGAAAGACATTGTCACTAATAAAGGGAAAATACTAGTGGCTGAAATTTCTACCATGCTTGCAAATTATTCTTTCAAAGGGAAAATACCTGAAAATCTAGGAGACCCAGGAATACCTACTATACCATGCTCCATTAAGAATAGTTATGTTAGAACTGCATTAAGCCTTGGAGACGACGTACCCGGGGCTAGGGTGAGCTGAGGGGGGACATCGTAAGTGAGCGAATGTGTGTAAGCCCAGTCAAAGTCCTTCAGATCCTAGAAAACGTCCGAAAAAACCGGTAAGAAGGGGTTTCGTTCTAGTGCCCGGAAATAATATTCCAAAGCCTGTGTATGCTCTCCATTGCTTGTGTGTTATGTGATCTAGGAGCCGGTGTTAGTGTTATGCCTTTTTTATATATAAAAGACTTGATTTGAATAAGATGATTCCTACTGAAATATCCTTGCAAATGGCTGACAAACCCACTTCTATACCCATTGAAATTCGTGAGGATGTTCCGGTTGTTGTTGCTAATGTTACTATCATGATGGACTTCATTAATCTTGAGATGTCCGAGGACGACAACATGTCGGTTATTCTCGGGACACCTTTTGTTAACACTGTAGGGGTTGTTATTGATTGTAATAAAAGCAAGGTCACTTTCCATGTCAACAACAATGAGCATACAATATATTTTCCAAAGAAACACAACAAAATGAATAGTATCAACTCCATTGAATTTTTTATGACAATTACTATTGGAGACTTTAAATTCCCTCTTCCGGTTCCCGAAAAGAAATATCAAATTCTCATTATTGGAACCATGCATATTCCGATTGTGGAAACATAGTGCTATACAAAAAATCTTTGGTTCTATGTTACTCGGAAATGGTTTGTTAATAAGACTTGATCAACCTTATTAATGGATTATATTTGAGGGCCATATGGTCGATGAATTCCGTAAGCACAACTTTCTGTAACTCTAGTTTATTTTATGTTATTTTCAATTTAATAAAGCAAAAATGCTATGCTTATCCTGTTTTCTGAGTTTTCTGTGCAATAATAATGACCCAGAAATAAAAGTGCTTAGAATGTCGCAAAATTTTAACATGATTTTTATTGAATAAATAAGCATTTTTGGCACTAGACACACCCAGGGGGTGGACCTACTGTCCACAAGGGGGTAGGGCGTGCCTACCCCCTGGGCGCGCCCACTGTCCTTGTGAGGCCCACAGGTCCCCACCCACTTACCTCGTATGGCCCCTAACTTCTTCCACCTCTAGAAAAATTCGTGTTCAGTTCCTAGCTCGGGTTCTAGCTCTTAGATAGAATTTTTTTGATCTCTTTGCTCAGAGCTTTGTTTCCAAAATTGTTCCTTGGTATGTGACTCCTCTGTGTGTCCAATTAGTTTTTGTTTTAGTGGTTTATATTTTGCATATTGTGCTGCTATTGTTGACCAACAAAATAAGCTTGCATGTTGAATTCATTTGGTTCTAAGTAGTTTGAATGCTTGATATAGCCTCTAGGCATCCATATGAGTTGTTGCTATCAATTTTGTTAAGTCTTATTCACCTCTTATTAGTGGCCAAAAAATCAGAAATTTGTAAGAGAAGAAAAGCATGTTTAGGAGAGGTCCTTAGGTGGCTCCTCTAGCCAGGGTGTGGCACACCTGATATATCGTGAACCCTGTGAGAATTTTTTTTGGGGGGGGGGGAGCCAAGGTGAAGTCGTGCTAATGTCCGTGTGACACTTTCATGACGGGTGTCGGTATTAAGCAATAATTTGATCAATATATTTAGAATGTCGAGCTGACTGCTTTTCTCGCAGATAAGTGTACTATGTACTATCAACTTACCAATTCATCTACACAACAATTTGAGTACCATTCTGCAACTTCTAGAGTTCTCTTTCATCTTTATGAAAAATCATATGGTTTGCCTCTAAAAAACTTTTGTGAAATTGGTAAAATTCCGTATTGGGGTTCGCTCGCCGAACCATGAAACTTGATTATGATGCATTTCTCAGTAGTCTTTGTAATGGGGAGGATAGAGGTGTGACACAAGCGAGAATTAAAAGCATTCAATTTCCTCCTATTCGTTACTATGCAATATTCAGTGGGAGAAGCCTAGTTAGTAAACATGATATTAGTGCATTGTGTGCACCTGATTTGAGTATTTTGCATGCTGCTATGTATGGATCTAGGAGTTATAATTTTGGTGCCATAATTGCATGACGCTTAGCTAGAAATTCACATGATGGTAACTTATATGGAGGGATTTATGCTTCTCACTTGGCTGCGAGCTTGGGCATCTCTGCTAGGCCTAATGACCGTGTGCTCCCTCCTAATTTCTTGAATTTTGATGCCATGCAGCGCCATAAGTTTATAGAGTATGGGACTAATGATTTCATGTATAAACTAGCATTTAATACAGAGCACGATGTTCCTATTGTTTTGCCTGTGCCTTCACTCTTTGATTTTGAGAACAAAAAAGGTATTATATTTATAAGGATGATGCCCATGAGCACAATGCTGCAGTGGAGGCCACTTGCCTTGCTACAGAGACGGCACGGAACGCCGCCCCGAGTTATCACTACGACCACTATCCAGGACCTGAAGAATTCTACTAGTGTCCATTGACCAAGTTAGGCTAAAATCCTAAGCTTAGGGGAGTACATATTCTTACCGACATTTCATTTTCATGTTCACACATTCATTGCTCTTGTGAGTGTTCATCATTTTATTTGTTCAATTTTTCTTATTTCTCTTTTGTGCATTTGAAAATTTCCGAAAATCCAAAAAAAATCTCGCTTATGTTGCGTGTTCTTTCTTGTTTATTTAGTTCGTAGTAGTAAAAGAAAACCCAAAATGATTTCTCGTTTCTTCTTTTGTTTGTTTGGATCTCTCCCTTGTAAATAATTTTTCTTGTTTTTCGTATTCCTTCTTTCTATCGCCTTGTTCAGAAAAAAAAACTCCAAAAATATTTCAGTGTGTTTCTCTGAATTTCTTTTTATTCTTTGAGTCGTCGTAAGGAGAAACTTCATAAGAACTATCAAGTGGCTCATGTATTCCTTATTGTTTATCTAATGAAGAGCCAATTATTCCTTGTCTTCTCCTTTGAATAAAGTGTTTATAGATTCCATCTTAGTCCATGACACTCTTGCACTATTAAAATTTTCACATCATTGGGTTGTGCATGTGAAAGGCAATATTGACGATAATTTCATGAAGTGATTGTGTTAAACAAAAGCTGCTATGAACTCTTCTTGTTTTTGTTTTTGTAAATATGTTTAGCTTGTAGTCCTGATCCAGCATATTACGAGTAAACATATTTTTCATGACAATTAGATATTATAGTTGCTCATGCCATGCTTAAGTAGCTTGGAGTGGATAATATGTTATCTTGTGTGTTGATACATCCCAAATATATCTACTTTTACAAACACTTTTGCTCTTATTCTGGGCTCTAGTTTGCATGATTTGAATGAATAACCCGGACGGACACTGTTTCAACATAACTACCATGGTGTTATTTTTGTGCAGAAATAAAAGATCTCGGATTGGGCTAAAAATTTACGGAGAATAAGTAAGAGTGTCGAACACAACGAGGAGAAGAAGGAAATGATAAGTGGTTTTCAACAAGGTATTCTCTGCAAGCACTAAAAGTAACAGTAACAGATAGTTTTGTGGCAAGGCAATTCGTAATAAGTAACAAGTAACAATAGTAACAAATGTGCAGCAAGGTGGAAAAATCCTTTTTATAGCAAATGGCAAGCCACAAAGTTCTCTTATAGCAAGCAGAGTGTTCTTGAGGACACATGTGAATTCATGTAGTCACATTCATCATGTTTAGTTGATTCACGTTCATTACTTTGATAATTTGATATGTGGGTGGACCAGTGCTAGGGTGCTGTTCTTAATTTAACAAACAACCCTCTTATGATTACCCCCTCTCGCAAGCATCCGCAACTACGAAATAAGAATTAAGATAAATCTAACCATAGCATGAAACATGTGGATCCAAATCAGCCCCTTACAGAATAATGCATAAACTAGGGTTTAAGCTTCTGTCACTCTCACAACCCACCATCTACTTATTACTCCCCAATACCTTCCCTTAGGACCAAGTATGGTGAAGTGTCATGTAGTCGACGTTCACATGACACCACTAAAGGAAGGGCAACTTACACATCATCAAAATATCGAACGAATACCAACATCACATGATTACTTATAACAAGACTTCTCCCATGTCCTCATGGAAAAAAGTAACTACTCATAAAATCATATTCATGTTCAAGATCCGAGGTATATTGAATACGCTTAAGGATCTGAACATATAATTTTCCACCAAATAAACCAACTAGCATCAACTACAACATGTAATCAACACTACTAGCAACCCGCAGGTACCAATATGATGTTTGCAAACAAAGACTGAATACAAAAGATGAAATAGGGTTTGAGATGAGATGGTGCTGGTGAAGATGTTGATGAATATTGGTGCTCCCATGATAGAGGAAGCGTTGATGATAACGATGGCTTTGATTTACCCCTCTCAGAGGGAAGTTTCCCCGGCGGAATCTCTCCGCCGGAGAGCAAAAGTGTTCCTGCCCAGGTTCCACCTGGAGACGGCGGCGCTTCATCCCGAAAGTGTTTTTCTGTTTTTTTCCTAGGGCAAATATCATCTTATAGGAGAAGATGGGCCCCGGAGGCTGATGTCTACTACACAACTTTCTTCTTGTAGACTCGTGTTGGGCCTTCAAGCGCAGAGTTTTGTAGGACAATAGCAATTTTCTCTCAAGTGGATGACCTAAGGTTTATAAATCTGTGGGAGGTGTAGGATGAAGATGGTCTCTCTCAAAAAACCCTGCAATCAAATACAAGAAATCTCTTATGTCCCTAATACACCCAATACAATGGCAAATTGTATAGGCGCACTAGTTCGGTGAAGAGATGGTGATACAAGTGCAATATGGATAGTAGATATAGGTTTTTGTAATCCAAAAATCTAAAACAGCAAGGTAGCAAGTGACAAACAGCGAGCAAAACATTGTACAAATGCTTGGAAATAAGGCCTAGGGTTCATACTTTCTCTAGTGCAATCTCTCAACAATGCTAACATAATAGAATCATATGATCACCCCTCAACCTGCGACAAAGAATCACTCCAAAGTTCATAAGTAGTGGAGAACATAAGATGAAATTGTTGCAGGTAGTAGAACCACCTCAAAGTTATCCTTTTCGATCAATCTATTGAGCTATTCCTATAGGTGTCTCAAACAGCCCTAGAGTTCGTACTAGATTAACACCATATGATACGCATTAATCAACCCTAATGTCACCTAGATACTCCAATGTCACCACAAGTATCCATGGATTAATTATTCAACATGCATCAAAAAATTTCAGATTCATCATATTCAATCCAACACAAAGAACTTCAAAGAATACCCAAGATTGCTATCGGAGAAAGTACGATGAAAACGTGCAATCAACCCATGTGCATAGATCCCCCAAGGTCACTGGAATCCACAAGTTGATGCCATAACATATATCAAGTGAATCAATAAAATACCCCATTGTCACCACGGGTATCCACATGCAAGACATACATCAAGTGTTCTCAAACCCAAAGAATTCAATCCAATGTAACATAATCTCAAAGGGAAAGATTCAATTCATCACAACAAGGTAGCAAGGGAATAACATAATATGATCCAACTATATTAACAAAGACCATGATACATCAAGATCGTGACATCTCAAGAACATGAGAGAGAGAGATCAATCACATAGCTAGTAGTACATACCCTCAACCTAGAGGGTGAACTACTCCCTCCTCGTCATGGACACCATCGGGATGATGAAGATGGCCTCCGGTGATGATTGCCCCTCCGGCAGGGTGCCGAAACAGGGCTCCGGATGAGTTTTCTTTGGTACAGAGGTTTGCGGCGGCGGAGCGGAAGTTCTAGGTTAACTTCTAGGGTTTATGGTATTTATAGGATTTTTCGGCGTTGGTCAGGGCGCGCCCAGGGGATGATGGCACCCTGATGGCTTGGGGCATCTGGTGGCCCCCTCCGGTGGTTCTTCGCTCCGGTATTTCTTATTTTCTCTAGAAAAAAACATCAAAAAGTTTCGGGCGATTCCAAGAACTTTTATTTTCTGCACAAAAATACAACACCACGGTAATTCTGCAACAACATCAGTTCGGGTTAGTTCTAATTAAATCATATAAAGTGCATCAAAACCATATAAAAGCATTGTAAACATAGATAAATACGTCATGAATACTTCATAAATTATCGATACGTTGGAGACGTATCAGCATCCCCAATCTTAATTCCTACTCGTCTCGAGTAGGTAAATGATAAAAGAAATAATTTGTGAAGTGTGAATGCTAGCATAGTATATAGGCTTGATCAATGATAATTTTAGTCACATTTCTAGCATCATAACCAACAACTTTTTCTCATGAAACTCATTATGATAGAGTAGCAATCAATTCACATGTCATGGTTCAAACAATGTATTCACTTTAAACTTAACAATCTATGTTCTTAGTCATCAAAAAATTTCAATGTATCTTATTTTCGACAAAGTCTGAGTAAGTGCTCCACATACTCAATTATCATATAGTATTCTATGATTGCTAATACTCAAAGCATATTTTTAGAACAAGCAGCATCCATCAAACACATAGAAAGATAGGGGCTTAATGTTTCGCCTCCCAATGCACTTATCATAAAGATAATTGTCAACAATAATGAAATATGATCAAATATATTTGACTGGATATATATGCCTGGATCTTTCCCCCCACATGCTTGCCACCAAATAGATTGAGGTTGGAATAAGAAGTTGACGCAACATGAAAAGTAAATAACATAAAAATAAATAGAATGTCCCTTCGTAGAGGGAAGCAAGGATTTGTAGAGGTGCCAGAGCTCATTACTTAAAACAGAGATGAATATATTTTGGGTGGTGTGCCTTTCCTGTCAACGTTACAACAAGGGATTTCAATATCTTCCATGCTAAACACATTAATGGCGGTTCCCAAATAGAATTGTAATTTTACCCCCCTCCACCATTCAAACACAATCCATGGCTGACCAAATCCAGTGGTGCCCTCCAAACAATCAACTTTCTAGGGGGAGTTCTTGTTTATTTATTTTTGTATTATGCATGACCGGGCAACCTTTTTACCAGCCTCTCTCATGCAATGTCAAGTGAATAAACACTTATCATGAGTTAAACACACTTAGCATGGAAGATACTGACCGCCTAGATACATATGTTTATTTGAAGTTTTTAGAGGTGGCACGTGCAAATTTACTTGGAATTGTAGTGAAATACCATATATAAGTAGGTATGGTGGACTCTCATGGAAGAAACTTGGCTCAACGATTTGGATGCACTAGTAGTATCTCTACGTAGTATGAAGTTTTGTCTAGCAAAAGGTTCTAAACAAGCACCACATGTTGGAGGATCCATAAAAATATAACTTCTATGAAAATATACCCAAACATAACCATTGCGTTGTCTTCCTTGTCCAACATCAACTACTTGATCAGGTTTGAAAATAATTAATGGGTATTCGCAATCATAAAAGATGTCCAAGATAATATATTTGTTTATGAAAGGTCTCTTACCTATACTAATCATTCATGAATTGCTTGTATGACCAATATTGTGATTGTCAAGCTTCAATAGATTTTACTTTCTAAACCCAATGTGAACCTACTACTAAGAATATAGCACATTGATAATTTCAGATTTATGATATTTCATTCATTCACAATTTACAATCAGGATAAATGTGAAGCACATGAGTAAACATCAAACTACTCTCATGTCTCAAAAGATATAAGTGAAGAGCAATGAGTAGTCAAACAATTAAGTAGCTATGTGACAACTTGATACGTCCATTCTGCATCATGATTTCTTATTCATATTTATGTTATTCTTGTCCATTATTCCCTATTATCATACAATTATTATTCTCTTTCTCTCGGAATATGCAAGGTACATCACAAAGAGGGAAATATCTGAAAACTAGAATTCTGGACTGAAAACCGAGAAAAAGGCAGAAAAATCACCAGACTCCAAATGACCTAAAACTTCAGGGAGAATTTTTATTTAATATTTAAGAATTTCTGGGCCAAAAATATATCAGAGGGGGGCCACCAGCTGGCCACAAGCCAACAGGGCGCGTCCCCCCTAGGCCGCGCCCTGATGGCTTGTGGGGCACCTGCTGGCCTCCCGATGTCCCTCTTCACCTATATGGTGTGTTTTACCCAAGAAAAAATCATAAGGAACCTTTCAGGACGAAGTGCCGCTGTCTCGAGGCGGAAACCTGGGCAGAGGCCTTTTTGCACTCCAACAGTCAGATTCTGCCGGGGAAATTCCTCTCCGTGTGGGGGAGATCGAAGCCATCATCATCACGACCGCTTCCTCCTTCGTGGGAGTACCAATCCTCATCAAAATATTCACCAGCACCGTCTCATCTCCAACCCTAGTTCATCTCTTGTATTCAATCTTTGTCTCATAACCTCAGATTGGTACATGTGGGTTACTAGTTGTCTTGATTACATCTTGTAATTGATGCTTGTTGGATTATTTGGTGGAAGATATTATGTTCAGATCCTTAATCATTATTATTACACCTCTGATCTTGAACATGTTGATGTGGTGTGAGTAGTTACTATTGTTCCCGAGGACATGGATAAGTCTTGTTATAAGTAATCATGTGAAGTTGGTATTCGTTCGATATTTTGATGATATGTATGTTGTTACTTCTCTTAGTGGTGTCATGTGAATGTCGACTACATGACACTTCACCATGTTATGGGCCTAAGGGAAGTCATTCTGGAGTAACAAGTAGATGATGGGTTGCTAGAGTGACAGAAGCTTAAACCCTAGTTTATGCGTTGCTTCATAAGGGGCTGATTTGGATCCACAAGTTTCATGCTATGGTTAGATTTATCTTAATTCTTCTTTCGTAGTTGCGGATGCTTGCGAGAGGGGGTAATCATAAGTAAGTTTTTAGTTCAATTAAGATCAGCACCTTAGCAACGGTCCACCCACATATCAAATTATCAAAGCAGCGAACGCGAATCAACTCAACATGATGAACATGACTAGACAGAAATTCCCATGTTTCCTCGGGAGGGCTTGCTTAACATAAGAGTACTTCTAGGCCTGTCCTTTGCTATAAAAGGATTGGGCTACCTTGCTGCACCTTTGTTACTATTGTCACTCGTTACTTGTTACGAATTATCTTGCTACAAAACTATCTATTATTGTTACTTACAACACTTGCAGAGAATACCTTGCTGAAAACCGCTTTACATTTCCTTCTGCTCCTCGTTGGGTTCGACACTCTTACTTACCGAAAGGACTACGATTGATCCCCTATACTTGTGGGTCATCAAGACTCTTTTTTGGCGCCATTTCCGGGGAGTGAAGCGCCTTTGGTAAGTGGAATTGGTAAAGAAACATTTTCTATACGTGCTGAAATTTACTGTTGGTGATCGCTATGAACGGTCACCCTTTGAGTTGCTTGTTCGGGGCACCTTCACCTCGAACTGAAGATGAGGAAATTGTTCCTCAACCTACTGAACCTACTGAAAATATTTATTATGAGATTCCTTCGGGTATGCTTGAAAAACTGTTATCTAATCCATATGATGGAATGACTCATCCTGATTATAATTTGATATTTGTCGATGAAGTTTGTGTATTATTTCAGCTTGCAGGGTTGTCTGGAGACAAAGTTAAGAAGAAAGTTTTCCCTTTATCTTTGGAGGGAAAGGCATTAACGTGGTACATGCTATTGGATGATATTGGATCACGGGACTGGAATCACTTGAAGCTGAATTTCATCAGAATTTTTATCTTATGCATTTAGTCCATCGTGATCGGGACTTTATTTATAACTGCTGGCCTCGTGAGGGAGAAAGTAATGCTCAAGCTTGGGGGAGGCTTAAATCTATGATGCACACTGATACGTCCATTTTGCATCATGATTTCCTACTGTTATTTATTATGTTTTGTTGAATAATAATGCTTTAGGGAGTGATTCTAATGCCTGTTCTCTCATAATATGCAAGGTTTACACAAAGAGGGAGAATACCGGCAGCTGAAATTCTGGACCTGAAAAAAGCACAACAGAGATACCTATTCTGCACATCTCCAATGGAGCTGAAATTTTACGGAGATTATATTTGGAATTAATAAAAAATATTGGAGCAAAGAACTACTGGAGGGGGCCACCCTGGTGGGCACAAGACACCAGGGCGCGCCCGGCCCCCCTGGGCGCGCCCTGGAGGGTTGTGCCCTCCTCGGCCCACCTCCGGTGCCCATTTTCTGGTATATATTCACTTTTGACCTACAAAAAATAAGAGGAGGACTTTCGGGACGAAGCGCCGCTGCCTCGAGGCGGAACTTGGGCAGGAGCACTTTTGCCCTCCGACGGAGCGATTCCGTCGGGGGAACTTCCCTCCCAGAGGGGGAAATTGAAGCCATCATCATCACCAACACCCCTCTCATCTTTGGGAGGCCAATCTTCATCACCATCTTGAACAACACCATCTCCTCTCAAACCCTAGTTCATCTCTTGTGTTCAATCTTTGTACCGGAACCTCAGATTGGTACCTGTGGGTGACTAGTAGTGTTGATTACCTTGCATAGTTGATTAATATATGGTTTATTTAGTGGAAGATTATATGTTCAGATCCATTATGATATTCAATACCCGTCTGATCTTGAGATGCTTATTATTTGTGAGTATTTACCTTTGTTCTTGAGGTCACGAGAGAAGTCATGTTGCAAGTAATCATGTGAATTTGATATGTGTTCGATATTTTGATGATATGTATGTTGTGATTCCCTTAGTGGTGTCATGTGAACGTCAACTACATGACACTTCACCATTCATGGGCCTAAGGGAATGCATTGTGGAGTAGTTATTAGATGATGGGTTGCTAGAGTGACGGAAGCTTAAACCCTAGTTTATGCGCTACTTCGTAAGGGGCTGATTTGGATCCAAACGTTTAATGCTATGGTTAGATTTTATCTTAATACTGTTCTCGTAGTTGCGGATGCTTGTGAGGGGGTTAATCATAAGTGGGAGGTTGTTCAAGTAAGAACAACACCCAAGCACCGGTCCACCCACATATCAAATTATCAAAGTAGCGAACACGAATCAAACCAACATGATAAAATCGACTAGATGAAATTCCCGTGTACCCTCAAGAACACTTTGCCTATTACTAGAGACTTGTCTGGCCTGTCCTTGCCACAAAAGGATTGGGATACCTTGCTGCACCTTATTTACCATTACCGTTACTTGCTATTTACCAATTATCTTGCTATCAAACTATTTGTTACCTACAATTTCAGTGCTTGCAGAAATTACCTTGCTGAAAACCGCTTTTCATTTCCTTCTGCTCCTCGTTGGGTTCGACACTCTTACTTATCGAAAGGACTACGATTCACCCCCTATACTTGTGTGTCATCAAGACTCTTTTCTGGCGCCGTTGCCGGGGAGTGAAGCGCTCTTGGTAAGCAGAAATCGGTAAGTAAAAACTAATACTACGTGCTGAAATTTATTGTTACTTGCTACTATGGAAAACAATCCTTTGAGGGGTTTGTTCGGGGTATCTTCACCTCGGCCGGAACCACAATTAGTTGCCCCTCAACCTAATGCACCTACTGAAAATATTGGTTATGAAATTCCTTCGGGTATGGTAGAACAACTGCTTGCTAAACCTTATGCAGGAGATGGAACTGAACATCCTGATATCCACCTATTATATGTGAACGAAATTTGTGGATTATTTAAGCTTGCAGGTTTACCCAGAGATGAAGCTAAGAAGAAGGTTTTCCCTTTATCTTTGAAGGGAGAAGAATTGACATGGTATAGGCCATGTGATGATCTTGGATCGTGGAACTAGAATCGTTTGCAATTGGAATTCCACCAAAAGCTTTATCCCATGCATCTAGTTCATCGTGATCGGAATTATATATATAATTTTTGGCCTCGTGAAGGAGAAATCATCGATCTAGCTTGGGGGAGGCTTAAGTCAATGTTATATTCATGCCCCAATCATGACATCCTGAGAAAAGTTATCATTCAGAATTTTTATGCTCGGCTTTCTCATAATGATCAATCCATGCTCGATACTTCCTGTGCTGGTTCTTATATGAAGAAAACTATTGAATTCAAGTGGGATCTCTTGGAAAGAATTAAACACAACTTTGAAGATTGGGAACTCGACGAAGGTAATGAGTCAGGTATAAAGCTTGAGTTTGATTGTGTTAAATCTTTTATGAATACCGATACTTTTCACAAGTTTAGCACTAAATATGGACTTGACTCTGAGATAGTAACCTCTTTCTGCGAAGCATTTGCTACTCACGTTGATATCCCTGAGGAGAAGTGGTTTAAATATCATCCCCCTATTAAAGATGAAATTAAAGAACCGGTCATAGCTAAAGATGAAACCATCATTTACAATGTTGATCCAGTTGTGCCTACCGCTTAAATTGAAAAACCCTATTAGGATAAAGGAACATGCTAAGGTATCAACTATGGTTCGTAAGAGTAATATAAGAGCACCTAAGCCCCCTGAACAAATTAAAGTAGAACCTAGTGTTGCTATGGTTAAATATCTCTTGGTAGAAAATATTGATGGGCATGTTATCTACTTCTGTGATGAAGCTGCTAGAATTGCTAAACCCGATGAAAAAGATAAACATAGACCCATAGAAGGCATTCATGTTGTCTCAGTTAAAATAGGAGATCATTGCTATCATGGTTTATGTGACTTGGGTGCTAGTGTGAGTGCTATCCCTTTACCTTATACCAAGAAATTATGGATGAAATAGCACCTGCTGAAATAGAAGGCATTGATGTTACCATTAAACTTGCTAATAGAGACACCATCACACCACTTGGGATTGTTAGAGATGTTGAAGTCTTGTGTGGGAAAGTAAAATACCCTACTGATTTTCTAGTTCTTGGTTCCCCACAAGATGACTTTTGTCCCATTATCTTTGGTAGACCTTTCTTGAGCACCGTCAACGCTAAGATAGATTGTGAAAAACAAACTGTCGGTGTCAGTTTTGGTGGTGTGTCTCATGAGTTTAATTTTTCCAAGTTTAGTAGACAACCTCATGATAGAGCGTTATCTAGTAAGGATGAAATAATTGGTCTTGCTTCTATTGCCATGCCTCCTACTGATCCATTAGACCAATATTTGCCTGACCATGAAAATGATATGCACTTGCGTGAAAGAAATGAAATAGATCAAATTTTCTTTGAACAACAACCTCTCCTGAAACACAATTTGCCTATTGAAACTCTTGGAGGTCCTCCTCCACCTAAAGGTGATCCTATGTTTGAATTAAAGCAATTGCCTGATACTTTGAACTATGCTTATCTTGATGAGAAAAACATATATCCTATTATTATTAGTGCTAACCTTTTAGAACATGAAGAAGAAAGATTATTATAAGATCTAAGCAAGCACCGGGCTGCTATTGGATATACTCTTGATGATATTAAGGGCATTAGTCCCACTCTATGTCAGCACAAGATTAATATGGAACCTGATGCTAAACTCATTGTTGATAATCTTTGGCGATTAAATCCTAAGATGAAAGAAGTGGTAAGAACTGAAATATTAAAGCTTCTAGAAGCAGGTATAATCTATCCCATAGCTGATAGTAGATGGGTAAGTCACATTCATTGTGTCCCTAAGAAAGGAGGTATTACCGTTGTTCACTACAGGAATCAGGTTCTTTGCCGTCCGCCATGGCAGACGGCAAAGGAGCAACCACAGACGGCAAAGAACTTTGCCATCCGCCAGCGGACAGCAATTTTTTTGGACGAATAAAGCCCGGCAAAGAGGTCCTTTGCCGTCTGCCATCGCACAACGGACGGCAAAGATTTTTTGCCGTTGGCCTGCAGACGGCAACGAGCATTGACGGCGAAGTTTGACGTTAGCACCGTTAGGTGGCTAACGGGCCCTCACCAAAGCCTTTGCCATCTGCCATGGCCGGCCCCACCAAAGCCTTTGCCGTCTGCCATGGCCGGCCCCACCAAAGCCTTTGCCGTCTGCCATGGCCGGCCCCACCAAAGCCTTTGCCGTCTGCCCCGGACGGCCTCGCCCGGCCCCTTGCGTCCGCCCCACCCAACGCTTTGCCGTCGGCCCCCGCTATGCCGACGGCCACCGTCGGCAAAGAAGCAACCTTTGCCGTCCGCCCCCGCTATGCCGACGGTGGCCGTCGGCAAAGAAGCCAAATGGCCTGCGGCCTGCCGCTCCCAGGTTTGACAGTTGGCTGCCACGTGTCATCTATGCCGACGGCGGCCATCGGCAAAGCGGTCTTTGCCGTCCGGGGAAGATGGCAAAGAGGCTGTATTGCCTCTTTTTTGTTTGTTTTTGTTATATTCAACAATTTTACAGCAACAATATATATATTTCACAGCAACAATATCCTTGTCATATGGATATGATCAACCAACAATTATACCAAATTAAAAGTATCAAATGTCACATTGTTCACCATATTACATTAGTTTCATCCATACATACATAGTCTCATACATAGGAAGAAAGTTTCATGTAAGTTCATCGATACAAAATGAAAACAGAAAGTAAACACTAGCACTACATCAAAGCAAGCTGCCGTGAACTCAATCAAATCTGCAAAATTGGAAATAAGAAAGTTAGAATAAGAATACTAGAAGAAGTAGAAGATGATGAAGAAGCATTTTTCTTCTCTCTCTTTCTCCTCTTGTTTTTCTTCTTCTTATTGCTTATTTGTGTCATTTTAGAGCTAACCTAGGTAATTATCACATTTTTGACCTAACTAAGCTTATTGTGTCATTTTGCAAGAAAATAAGCTAAGTCTATGGCTTCTATGAGGTTACCAAGTCTATTATGCCATTTTTGAGTTAACTAAGCTTATTATGTCATTGTGGAGGAAACAATGCTAAGTATAGGTCATTTTAGAGCTAACTTAGGTACAATATGTCATTTTGGAGGTAAGTAAGCTTACTATGTCTTTTTATAGGAAACAAAGCTAACTTAGGTAAAATATGACATTTGTCTAAGTGTTAAGTTTGTCTTTGTGCTAAGTTTGTCTAAGTGCTAAGTTTGTCTTTGTTTGAGAAAATGAGCCAAGTAAGTGGCATATTACGGCTTACCGTCCTCGTCATCACGGCGGTGAAGCACCGGGGTTGCTCGGGCCGGTGTCAGCTCGAGCACTACTTGGCCCTGGAGAAGGATCGTGCGATGCGGCTCGGGAGTTATGCTGCACCAAAGATCATTTGCGTTAGAATGATGACGCTGAAACGTTAAGACTAGTAACTAATGAACATTGAAATGAAACTCACCGTTCTAGCCGTGGTAATGACTGGCATCGACAGAGGGGTCTGGCCGGTCTTCTCGCACAAAGTGTGCACATTTGGTTTTGACAAGTCAATCATATTGGTTATTAATGCAAAGAACATGTAGTGCATGATTTGGCTAATATGAAGAAAAAACTTACCACGATGAGCTCGTACATGGCCCGGTTAGACGCATCGTTCCGTGCCCTCTCCTCCTCCAACAACCTAGCCGTCCTCTCCTCCAAATCCCTCTTCTCCTCCGCCGCCTGCCGGGCCTGTTCCGCCAGAAGCGCCTGGGTTCTCTCTCTCTCTTTCTGTAGAGCAGCCTGCAACACAACTCCTCGTTAGCGTTGTAATCATCTTTGTTCGCACACACAATGTAATGGAGGAAAGCTATCTGAGTCCGTATGACTAACCTCGATGGCGAGCTGGACTGGCCGTGGACGAGGCGTCATCTCACGGCAGGAGCTCGTTTGGCACGCCTTGATCTCCCGGAGAGTGCGCGAAGACCGTATAAGTCCATATCCAACGGCTATATGGCCATGGGGCCTCCCGTCGCCAGCTATCATCACCAGGTCTGGATCAATAGGATGCTGGCTCGGGTTGAAGTCCTCCCCATTCACCGCCTTCCCCACATCTCTGTACCTCACGAGCTTGTTGTGGGAGGAGATGTTCGTGAAGTTCTGGGGATTATCGAGGTCAGACTCAGAGAATGCCTTGGCCTTCTTGTACGAGGCAGTATGGGCCATGGCATAGAGGTCGTACACCTATGGCACCTCCATCTTATTGTATTGTGCCTACAAGAGAGGAACAAACTATTAATAAAGGGGTCAAGCTAGCATCAAAAAATGAATTGCAAGAATCATGAAGCAAACCACGTACCCAGTTCCGCCCGAACTGAAATAAGTTGGCGCTGCCTTGATGGTGTGGCACACCTTCCATTTGGGCACGCCGTTCCTTGGCATCGTCGTGGACGGCTCGCCATTCGTCAGAGCACCACTCATTCACCAACGCCTCCCAACAATCCATCTTATCCGCACACCATCTCGGGGGCACCTAAGTTAGTAAAGAGAAATTTGAGAGCTACGCCTACGAATCAAAGCAAGGAAACTAAGTACAAGGCCTTAAGAATAGATAATTACCTTCTTGTACTGCTCCTTGTCCAGAAACTTTCGGCGGGACGACGACTTGTCCTTCTTAATACGCCGCGAGGCGTAGTAGTCTCAAACAGCCTGTACCCGAGCCTCGTGCCGTAAGTTCTGTAGCCGGCGCCTGCACTCGTAATCGATAAGCTTTGCCGCGGCCTCCTCGTATCCCTCCTCACACCTGTATAAGGTCTGCAATCAAACGAGACAACACTGATTAGTACAATAAATAGCTATTATTGATTTTTAATTGTGTAAAGAAGAAATTACCCAGAACTTTCTGACCACCATGTCGGCCCTCGTGTGGCACAACACATCGTCGATCATCTCCTCCGGCGGGGCAGGGGCAGCCAAGTAGTGCTCCCATTTCAATCCTAACTCTGGAAGCTGACCCTAGCCGGGCAACGTGACAAACCCCGGGAAGTTATGCCGTAAAAGCACACCAAGGATGGAGTTGGGCCTGCGGACATCCTTGGCGTGAATCCAGCCCCTGCAGTATGACAACGCATTAGATATGTGAAGAAACATGAAGGCAAAAGGTTTAAAAAGAGTAAATGCACTTACTTCAGCGACTCAGGCCTAATCGGCCACCTCTGTTCGCGGGTCGCCGGCACGGGCGGGAGCCGTGTACACCCACGCTGGTAGACGGTGGCCCCCTCAGCCACCTCGTCCCCGCTATCAGGAAGCTGATCCCCGCCACCATCAGCATGGCCACTCGGCTCCGGCTGATGCAGATCCGGCCAGGTGTCCCATCCGGTCGAAGCGTGTGGAGTCTCGTAGGATGAAGCGTCTGGAACAGGAGTCTCGCGGGACGAAGCGTCTGGCATAGGAGTCTCGCGGGTGGCCGCGTCTGAGACAGAAGGATCGTCGACCCGAGGCTCGTGGACAGGAGTCCTTGTAGCCTCCACCTTAGACGGGTCCACCGTAGCAGTCCTGTGCTCGGGTGAATCAGCTGGGGATGGCGGCGAGGAAGGCGTAGCAGCCTTCCTACCTCTCCCACGGCCACCACGTGTAACTTTAGGAGCCTTCCTACCTCTCCCCCGACCTCCTCTCCCGGTCGGCAACTTCGCCGACGAAGAAGCGCCCTCAGGTGTCCCAATACTGTCGTGCAACGCTCTCCGGAGAGTTTGGGGTGGAATGGAAGTACCCCTCCCACCACGCGCCCCCGAAGGAGCCTCGGATCGCTCTCGACCCGCGCCCACCATCTTTCAACACCTGCCATGACAACGAGTAAAAGAAATTAGTACAACATAAAAAAATTGAATACCGACATGAATAATAATATGTATATATATAATTTGAGTGTATCATCATCATGTATATAATAAAAATTGAATAATACCTGACATGAACTAATAAAAATCTTCATCGTCTATATATGCTCCGGGATCAATAAATGCATCGTCATCATCACTATCATCAATAAATGCATCATCATCATCACTATTGGGAACAACATGTGGAAGGCCTCCTTTATGTAATCGGTCAAGCATTGAGAGGTCATCCGCAGCAGTAACCTCTTCTTCTTCCGTCTCTTCTTGTTCCGGCTCAGGGGTGAAGTCGGATTCACTGTCGCTGTCTACTTCAATGTTCTGGGGTGAAGTAGAGCGGTTCTTGAAATGTTTTTTGGAAAGACGTGTTTCTTGGAAGAATTCTCCTTCATATGTGTCTGGGTTAATGTGAGGTTCATAATCATCTTCATTGAGGGGAGGTGGTCTAAAATGTGGTGGCACATCATAAACGACATCCCAACCATTCAGATTTGGATCAGTTTGGCAGGCCCACGGTAGATAAAAAACTTGGGTCGCCTGTTGAGCCGTAATATAGACATCGGGAACATCTAAATGGGTGTTTTGTTTGATTTCGACTAGCCCTATATGTTCATGAGTCCTTCTAGTATCCTTCGGCTGGAACCAATAACATTTGAAGACTACGACGTTTGGTGGGTTTTCACCAAAGAATATAAGTTCTGAAATTGCTTCAACTCTTCCATAATACTCGACACCTCCTTCGCCGATAGCAGAGACACAACAATTTGTAGACTTTTGGTCGGGCATAGATAGCTCTTTGCCAAAAGTACGAAAGCGATACCCGTTGATGTCGTATTTGTCAAATGAACGGACCTTATAGTCAAAACCATTAGCGACTTGTCTCAATTCGGAGTCCATAGACTCTGAATTAGCCTACAAGTTTAATACGAAAGGATGGTTGCATTAGTCGCAAACTAGACGAAGAAATGAAATGGTTTAATGGAAATTACCGTTTGTTTGAACCAAGAGATGAAACCGGGATAGCCGCCTCCATGCTTTGCCAGAAGCTCATACTCTTTGATGGAATCCTTTTGGATCACCGCTCCATCCGAGAATTTGGCGACGTATCGACTGTATCACATATCCGGGAATAAGAGCATTTCAAAGGAATTAGAAGTTGCGAAACAATGTACCGAGAACTTACTCAATGTACGGCCGCACTTCTGTTAGGTTGTTGAAGATATACAATGAAATGGTCCGCCATTCTTCAACATCCAACGCTATTGCTTTCGAAGCACTGGCTGGTGCGAGCTTCCCTTTGAATAGGCTGAGGTTGGATCGACCTTTTTCACGGTCGCTATCATTGTACCGAGGCTTCGGATTATGCAAATGACGATTCTTGGCTTCATAGTGTGCGATCACGAAGTTTGCCGCCTCCTCAGTAATGAATGCCTCGGCCATCGATACTTCAATTCTACGTTTATTTTTACATTTTGCTCGAAGCGTCTTCTGCATCCTCTCAATTGCGAAGCACCAATGATTTTGCACGGGCCCACCCAATCTTGCCTCGGTCGGGAGATGCAAAATCAAATGCTGCATTGGATTAAAGAATCCCGGTGGAAAGATCTTTTCTAACTTGCAGATCAACTCCGGCGCCAACTCTTCTAGTTCGTCAAGCACGTCAGGCGATAGTTCTTTCGCACAAAGAGCACGAAAGAAATAGCTCAGCTCTGCCAGTACCAGCCATTCATCCTCAGGGATAAAGCCACGCAACATCACCGGCATTACCCGCTCAAGCCATATGTGCCAATCATGACTCTTGAGACCAAATATTTTCAATTTGTCATGACTCGCTCCCCTCTTTAGATTCGCTGCATACCCATCGGGGAACATGAACTGCATTTTCACCCACAAGATCATTTCCCTCATAGCTGGCCTTCCAAGATTGAACCATGCCTTTGGCTTCCTCCAGTTCTTCTTTCCTTTCGGTTGACGCATGTTTTGTAACGATCTATCACATAGAGCCTCCTGATCGACTCTAGCCTTAGGATTATCCTTTGACTTCCCCTCTATGCCGAACAATGTACCAAAAAGGGCCTCGGCGATATTCTTTTCAATGTGCATCACGTCGATGTTGTGTGGGCAAAGGAGGTCTTTAAAGTAAGGCAGATCCCACAAGCATATCTTGTGAGTCCAGGCGTGTTCCGAATTATACCCTTTGAGATACCCTGGACGCGCTGCATCAGGCTCGAGAGCGTTTAACTGATCCAGGGTCTGTTGGCTTGTCAATGCAGGTGGTGCATAGTTTTTGACAACTCGACCTTTGATGAAATTCTTCTTGTCTTTTCTGAACTTATGGCGAGGATCCAGGAACTGTCTATGCAAGTCGAAGCAAGAATACTTGCGACCAGCCTGCAGCCAACGGAACTCAAGAGCTACCTTGCATGTGGGGCACGGGAACCTTCCATGCACACACCAGCCAATGAATAGCGCATACGCCGGCAAGTCATGCGTCGAGTACATGTACAACACATGCATTTTGAAGTTATGTTTTGTAGCGGCGTCATATGTCTTGATCCCATTATCCCAAGCTTCTTGCAATTCATCCTTACGCGGCTGCATGTACACATTCATATTCTTCCCCGGATAGTTGGGCCCTGAAATTATCAACGTTAATAAAATGTTCTTTCTTTTCATAATCTCTCCGGGTGGGAGATTTAGTGGAATGACAAATACAGGCCAACAACTGTATTGGGTTGCCGTCATACCAAACACATTGAACCCATCTGTGCTGATGGCGACTCGAGGATGCCTTGGATCTGCCGCTTTATCCTTATGTAATGCATCGAAGTGCTTCCACGCAAAAGCGTCTGAAGTGTGTCCCAACATCGGATTCCCATCTGCATCTAGTTCGGTTCTTTTGCCCAATTTGTGCCACGTCATCTGTCTGGCCGTCTCTTCGACCATGAAAAGACGTTGAAGTCTTGGTATGATTGGCATATACCGAAGAACATTAACTGGGATTTTGGTCTGACTCTTCTCACCCATACCGTTGTCTACCACAACATACCTGGAAGACTTGCAAAGGGGACAATAGTTCAAGCCCGCATACTCAAGCCTAAATAAGGCACATCCATTCTCACAGGCATCTATCTTCTCATAGGGCATCTTAAGCGCACGTAGGATTTTGTCCGACTGGTAAAGGTTTACAGGTAATACATGGCCTTTGGGTAGAAAGCGTCCAAATATCGTCATCATCGCGTCGTAGCCTTCTCTGCCCAGGTTGAACTGAGCCTTCAGAGCCATTACTTGCGCGATGGCATCCAGCTAACAAAGCTCAGTGTGCTCGTGGAGAGGACGTTTTGAAGACTCCAACATTTCATAGAAGGCCTTTGCAGATTCCTCCATCTCATCGTTCGAATCCCGAGCATCATCAAAGTCTTGCACCATGTCTTCGATCCCGGTACCATGCTCGTCGGTGCGACGACGAACCACCTCAGCTCTGACACGTTGGGCAGACTCACCATGAAATCTCCACAACGTATAATCAGGCGTAAAACCCCACTTCTGCAAGTGTTTACCCATTTCATCCCGTGTCCACTTTTTATGGTTGTCGCACTGGACACAGGGGCACCTGGTTATTTCCTGGCCATTTGCAAATGCGGCGCTCAGAAACCCCTTGATTTTTGTAAACCATTCAATGGTCATGTCTTTCTGACTAGGGTGACCGGTGTACATCCACGCACGATCATTCATCTTGCCTACCTACTAAACACACAAGAAATATATATATAATTCATCATCTATATTCATCAGTTAATCAAGTTTGTCGGTTTTATTACGTCCATGCAACCTACACGCTAATACGTAAAGATAGGTCCTAATCCCACCCGAGTATGTGTAGATTGGGTTCATTTTCCCATGCTCTGCTCCGGATCCGACGTAGAATTTCGGCAGCACCTCCCCGCTATTCTCCTGATACACGTCTCGGCAATAAGCAGAGAGGATGTGTACCCGGAGAACAATAGGGAGGCACTGACGAAATTCCGCATCGGATCCGGAGCAGAGCATAAGGGAAAATGAACCCAATCTACACATACTCGGGCTGTCCATGGATAACGTTGGACAATTCGAAAGGATGGCGGTTATATATATGCAAAGACATGCATATTTATAGATGCCGCCCTTTCGAGCGGGAGATGCATACTGGTCACGCATACTGATGATTGAAGACACCTATAGCTAGCAAGTTTCATCGGCACGAAGACCGGAATAGAGCAAATTAAGGGGGGGGAGGAGATGTCATTTGTGCTCACCCACGAATGCGTCGGGAAGCTCGTCAAACGCACGGGGAGGTCGTCGAACAGCAGACCCTCGCAGCGACGAAACAACTGCACGTTGAAATCCACCCGATCAACACAAATATTCAATCCCGATAGAAAAATCTCTCTATATGTAACTACTTTTGCACTTCTATTTTATTATTTTTCTCCTGTATTTCTTCTTCTTCTTCTTCTTCTTCTTTTCTACTCCTCTTCTTCTTCTCCTCTTTTTCTTCTTCTTTCTCCTCCTCTTCTATTTTTCCTCTTCTCCTCTTTTTCTTCTTCTTCTTCTTCTTCTTCTTCTTCTTCCTCCTCCTCTTCTTCTTCTTCTTCTTCTTCTTCTTCTTCTTCTTCCTTCTTTTCCTTTTTCCTATTCTTTTCCTCTTCTTCTTCTCCTCTTCTCCTCTTTTCTTATTTTTCTTCTTCTTCTTCTTCTTCTTCTTCTTCTTCTTCTACTTCTTCTTCTTCTACTTCTTCCTCTTCTTTCTATTTTTCTTTATCCTCTTCTTCTACTTATTCTTCTTTTCTTCTTTTTTCTCTTCTAACCTAACTAACTAACCTAATAAACCAAGCTAACTAACTAACCTAATAAACTAACCTAACTAATTTAACAGAAATAAAAAAAAACAGGAAAAACAAAATAAAAACAGGGGCGGCCGGCGGGGGGGGGGACTCACCGGCGGGGGCGGCTGGGGCGTCGTGGGCGGCGGGGCGCCGGGGCGGCTGGTGGCGGGGACGACGGGGCGTTGGGGGCGGCAGGGCGCCGGGGTGGCGAGGCGCCGGGGCGGCGGGGAGGACGGGCGCGACGGGGGCGGTGGTGCGGCGGTGCGACGGGGGCGGTGGGCGCGTTGGGGGCGGCGGGGCGCCGGGGCCGCGAGGCGCCGGGGCGGCGGGGCGCTGAGGCGGCGACGCACCGGGGCGGCGGGGAGGACGGGCGCGACGAGGGCGGTGGGGCGGCGGCGCGATGAGGGCGGTGGGCGGCGGTGCGACGGGGGCGGTGGGGCGGCGGCGCGACGGGGCCGGTGGGGCGACGACGGCGGTGGCCTCGGGGGTGGCGGCGGTGGGCGTCGGGGAGAGAGGGGAGTGGGAGTGGGAGTGTGTGAGTGAGAGAGAGGGGCCGGGGTGGGGGCGGGACGGCCGTTAGTACCCATTAGTGCATTGCCGTCTGCTGGCGGACGGCAAAGAGGCTAGCCTCTTTGCCGTCTGCTTTAGGACTCTTTGCCGTCCGCTAGCAGACGGCAAAGAAGACGCCAAATTTAACCTACCCACCCCGCGGTCAGGTGGGGCCCAGCTGTCGCTTTGCCGTCTGCTGTGCGGCTCTTTGCCGTTTGCGAGCCGACGACAAAGAGCTGACTGATGGCAAAGACCCTCTGTGCCATCTGCCAACTCTTTGCCGTCTGCTTTATGGCAGCTGACGACAAAGACTCTCTTTGCCATCTGCCAGCCGACGGCAAAGATCTGGCAGATGGCAAATAACTGAATTCCAGTAGTGGTTCCTAACGATAAAAACAAACTCATTCCACAAAGAATTGTCACTGATTATAGAATGGTAATTGATTTTAGAATGTTAAATAAAGCTACTAGAAAAGATCATTATCCTCTGCCTTTCATTGATCAAATGCTCGAAAGATTATCCAAGCACACAGACTTTTGTTTTCTGGATGGATATTCTGGTTTCTCTCAAATACCTGTGTCACAATCCGATCAAGAGAAAACCACCTTTACTTGCCCTTTTGGACCTATGCTTATAAACGCCTTTTGGTTTATGCAATGAACCTGCTACCTTTCAAAGATGTATGACTGCTATATTCCCAGATTTTTGTCAAAAGATTGTGGAGGTTTTCATGTATGATTTTTCCGTTTACGGGACTTCTTTTGATGATTGCTTAAGCAACCTTGATCGAGTTTTGCAGAAATGTGAACAAACTAATCTCGTCTTGAATTGGGAGAAGTGCCACTTTATGGTTAATGAAGGTATTGTCTATGGGGCATAAAATATCTGAACGAGGTATTGAGGTGGATAAAGCTAAAGTTGATGCAATTGAGAAAATGCCATGTCCTAAAGATATTAAAGGTATTCGCAGTTTCCTTGGTCATCCTGGTTTCTATAGGAGGTTCATTAAAGACTTCTCTAAAATTTCTAGGCCTCTTACTAATCTTTTGCAAAAGGATATTCCTTTTGTTTTTGATGATGATTGTGTGGAAGCCTTTGAAACACTCAAGAAAGCCTTAACCTCTGCACCTATCATTCAACCACCTGATTAGAACTTGCATTTTGAAATTATGTGTGTGTCGGTGCACTAGGACAGGGGTATCCAGTGCCCCTGACTTATGCATAGGCCGTAGTAGAAAAACCCGTTGGGAAAAGCTACCACGCCACCAAGAAAGCATTCAAGAACCAGACCCCGGCAGCAACGACCTACAGAAGGCCAAGCAAACACCGGCAAGACCAACACAATGGCCCAGGAGGGGCCGAAAGCGCGCCAGCCACGTCCCCGGAGCCTGCCGGGGACCAAGGCGTGCACATCTTAGGAAGACCCGACAAGCCATCCCCCGACAGGCACGAGCTGACCAGCCACCACTCCACCGCATCACGACGCCAGTGACTTATCGATGTGGTGCTGAGCCCTCAAGCGAGCTACGTGGCTCTCGCTAAGCACGTGGCGACGCACCGGAAGGCAGATTATACCCAGTTGACACCCGTCCATCAGCGTGTCAAGACCCTAAGCAACGGCTAGCTAGGCGGTGGCAAGAGCTTGCCGGGAATGCATCCCCGAGCGCCACCTAGTCTAGAAATCATGGTATTTTGTCATAAATGCCAGAGTTAGGTATGATAGCTCTGTTAGATATCTAATCGATAGATAATTACTGATTTGCCATTGTGGTTGCCCCTTGCACTATAAAAGGAGGCCCAAGGCAACCTAGCTGAAGATTCGGACCTTTGGACACTTGTACTCATGTAGCAGCTCTCCCCAACGGCAACCCTTGCCGGGATTGGGCGCTACGTGTTCTTCGTGTTCCTACGATCAATCCACCAAAAGCAGGAGTAGGGTTTTACGCTTCACAGCAGCCCGAAACTGGGTAAAAATGCCAGCATCCCGATCATCGCACTACCTCATGCTCTCCGATCTTTGTGCAACGTGACCCCCCTTGTCAAACCACAAAGGGGCCTCTGGTCCCATAGGTGATCATGTGCATCCGTGCCCCGACATCTTTGGCGCGCCAGGTAGGGGGCGTGCATCATTTGCACGAACCAGAGTTTGTGATCAGCGAGTCGATCTTCATCATCATCTTCTTCATCCATGGCTCCCAAGAAAAAGCCCGGCACGGCCACGCATCTCTGCACTTCAAAGGCTCCCTCGCATACAATCTCAGACGTTGTGGGCGCTGCGGTGGGTGCGAATGAGGCAGGCGTCGTGGGCGACACGGCTGGCGCAGGCGGCGCCACCGTCGTGTCCCTCGCGACCGAGGTTGGAATGGGGAATGCCGGAGAGGAGCAACAACAACAACATCCTGGCGAGCATGCCCCTGGTGCCGCGGGCGGAGGAAACGACCAATCACCACCTCCCCGCTGCACGGATGGCCATGGTCGTCACGACGGCACAAAATTCGGGGCGAGCCGCAACCCCCCGTCTGCGCCCATCACCAGCGCGGCTACTGGACGCACGCCTCGTCCAGAACAAGACGGGGCGCCGATCGGAGCCGCGAACCCGCAGACTCAGCCTCCCCCACGTTAGACCGCCCCGGCGGGCAGCGCACGGTGTCAAGGAAACGTCGACGCCCCTCTTGGTTCCACCAGGAGCCGGGCGACGTCGCGGTCCGCCTCTTTCGCCATGCCGGACACGGCGTCGGAAGCGATGGCGCGAGCTCAGTTACTGTTAAACTTCCCACCGGCGGCTGACAAGATGGATGAGTGGAGAGCTACCATCCAGAGCTTGATATCCTTCGTCGAAGCCAACAAACCTCAGCATGCCGAGCCATCGTGACACACGCGTACGGCGACGGCGGCCCGGGCCGGCGATCATGTCGAGGGGGCCACACCAACGGTGCAGTCCCCTCCGCGACAGCAAACCCAGGAGTAGCCGTGGCGAGCTTCACATGCTGACGAGTTCGACGAAGCATCCATAGCCTCGTCCAGCCCACGTGATCGCCGGGACCAGTGGCGTGTCCTGGAGGATCGGCGGAAAGAAGATGCGCGCATCACCATCGAGCGGCGTCGAGAAGCACACCGTGAGTCTGACAGGCGCAATGGCCCAGGCGCTGGCGACCCCGCGCCCAGTGCTGGCAGGTACCCGCCTTATGAGGTGGGGTGCCCTGCCTTCTCTCGCGAGCTGCGGCAGGTCCACTGGCCATCAGCCCGAACTTTCAAACCAGAGCTGACGGAGAAGTATGATGGAAAGCTAAACCCAGCGGAGTTCCTAGGCATCTACACGATAGCCGTTCAAGCTGCCGGAGGAAGGGATGAGAAGGTGCTCGCCAACTATTTCCCTTTGGCACTCAAGCCAAATGTGAGATCGTGGCTGATGCACCTGTCGGAAAACACCATCATTGATCATCTGTCAAAGTGCGCTGCGCAAAAGCTCCCTGTGGAACTAGGAACCTTTATCCTTCGCCTCACTCAACCATCAGTATCCCCATCTACGATGGCCAGGAAAAGAAGAAAGCTAAACTCCGGCAAGCATTTCCCGGCAGAGCTTCCCGAAGCCGCTGGTAGAGAAGCTGTCGGGGACAACCTTGTTTCGCCTGGTGAGCAGCTTTCTTCTGCGGAACCCCAGGTTCTTGCGGTCGAGACAAGCACTCCCACGGACAAGGAGATGCCTTTAGTCCTTGTTGTCGAGCTGCAGGCTCCAACCTGGGCACAACACATAGTCCATTTCCTTCAAACCGGAGAACTCCCCGAAGAGCAGAAGAGGCCGAAAAAGTAGCCCGGTGGTCAAGTATGTACCAGTTTGTCGATGACACCTTGTACATAAGACGACCGAACGGTGTGAAATTGCGGTGCATCTGCCGGGAGGATGGACTAAAGCTATTGGCGGAGATTCACGGGGGCATATATGGCTCGCACATTGGATCTAGAGCTCTTGTCGGGAAAGCCTTCCGGCAGGGTTTCTACTGGCCTACTGCCCTCCAAGATGCAACTGAATTGGTCACCAAGTGTGAGGCCTGCCAGTTCCATTCCAAGAACATCCATCAGCCAATGCAAGCTCTCCAGACAATCCCTTTGTCCTGGCCCTTCTCGGTCTGGGGGCTCGATATTTTGGGCCCCTTCCCCCGCACTGTCGGGGGCTTTGAGTTCTTGTTCGTAGCAATCGACAAGTTCACAAAGTGGCCTGAGGTAGAGCCAGTAAGGAAGGTGAACGCGCAGTCAGCTATAAGGTTCATGAAAGAACTGGTGTGCCTTTTTGGAGTACCTAACAGAGTGATCACCGACAACGGCACCCAATTCACGAGCCACGCCTTCATGTAATACATCCAAAGCCTTGGTAGCAAGGTCTCCTTCGCCTCTGTTGTCCATCCAAGAAGCAACAGGCAAGTCGAGAGGATGAATGCTAAAGTGCTGCGAGGTCTCAAGACAAGGACTTTCGATAGGCTGCGGAGGAGCGGCAAGCGCTGGATTGATGAGCTGCCGGTGGTTCGTTGGTCCCTCAAAACGACACCGAATAGAGCTACCAGCTAGACGCCCTTCTAACTCGTATACGGGGAGGAAGCAGTGCTCAACATGGAACTCATATACGGGTCACCTCGAGTACTTGCCTACGATGAAGTAGAGCAAGAGTAGATACGGCATGACGATGCCATGCTCCTCGAGGAAGATCGTCTCCGTGCTGCTGTGTGTGCTGCACGCTACCAGCAAGCCCTGTGCCACTATCATAGCCACAGGTTACATGCCCGGAGCCTTGAGGAAGGCGACCTTGTCCTTAGGCGCGTTCAGTCCGCCAAGGGTACCAACAAGTTGACGCCGAAGTGGGAAGGCCCTTACCGGGTAGCACGAGTCACCAGACCTGGCTCTGTCTGTCTGGAGACCGAAGATGGCACCAAGGTGCTTAACTCATAGAATATTGAGCATCTTCGTAAGTTCTACCCGTAAGGCGTGGCTGCCGGGCACAGTCCCCGGCAGCCACCTTTGTACAAGCCTTGCCGAAGTTGCATGCAACCCTTTGTACAAAGTCAGGCGCAGACCCTGTGCAACAACAATAAAGCTAGGCACTGCATCATATCATTGCGTTGGACGTTCGTTATGCATCTTTTATGATGGCAATATCATCGCCTATTTAAATTCTGGAGATTTGCTAGAATACTTGCTGAGCCTGTAATCCTTGTTGTTGCACTCTCTTCTCAAAGGATAGTGGCCTCTTGCCCTGTGTGTTTTGCCACCAGGCAAATATGGAAGGAGGACGAAGGAACAAGGACGACGGCGCAGCGTACTCCAGAAAGGGATACTACCTAAAAAGAGACAAGTCTAATCGCATATCCCAAGTTTTATGTTTGTTAGCTCCCTTAAAGGAAATCCTCTCTCTTTTCGAACGTGCTCGATGAAGTTCCCTCACGTGGTAAAAACCTTTGTTGGGACGAGCTGTTCCCTAGCTCTTGATACTTATCAACTCTGAGGGACCGTGCCAATACCGACAAGGACCCTTGCCGGAGAACAACGCGAGCCTGCTGCCGGGGGGCTCCCTCCCCTTTTGGCGCTCGCGGTTAATAGTAACCCGGCAGGCGGTCCCGTGTGACGAGGACAAACACATTGACACAGTAGAAACAAAGAGAAAAAAGGATAGTACTCAGGGAAGTAAAATAACATTCGTTCATTCATTTGTTGATACAAAATGGATCAAGATACATTGAAGAACTCCTTCCTAATAAATCTTTATTTGACTATCTCCCCTAGGAGGAAGTTACCCCCTTACATTGAGCGCCTGTGCATAAATTTTGGGCCTGACCCAATGGCACTAGGCAAGCGCGTGTGGGCCAGACCCGTTGGCTCCTGTCGGTGCACTAGGACAGGGGTATCCAGTGCCCCTGACTTATGCATAGGCAATAGTAGCAAAACCCGTTGGGAAAAGCTACCACACCACCAAGCAAGCATTCAAGAACCAGACCCCGGCAGCAACGACCTGCAGAAGGCCAAGCAAACACCGACAAGACCAACACAACGGCTCAGGAGGGGCCCAAAGCGCGCCAGCCATGTCCACGGAGCCTGCCGGGGACGGAGGCGCGCACATCTTAGGAAGACCCGGCAAGCCATCCCCCGGCAGGCACGAGCTGACCAGCCACCGCTCCACCGCATCACGACGCCAGTCACTTATCGATGCGGTGTCGAGCCCTCAAGCGGCTAACTGGCTCTCGCTAAGCATGTGGCGATGCACCGGAAGGCAGATTATACCCAGTTGACACCCGTCCAGCAGCGTGTCAAGACCCTAAGCAACGGCTAGCTAGGCGGTGGCAAGAGCTTGCCGCGGATGCATCCCCGAGCGCCACCTAGTGTAGCAATCATTGTATTTTGTCCTAAATGCCAAAGTTAGGTATGATAGCTCTATTAGCTATCTAATCGATAGATAATGAATGTTTTGCCATTGTGGTTGCCCCTTGCACTATAAAAGGAGGCCCAAGGCAACCTAGCTGAAGATTCGGACCTTTGGACACTTGTACTCACGTAGCAGCTCTCCCTAATGGCAACCCTTGCCGGGATTGAGCACTGCGTGCTCTTCGTGTACCTACCATCAATCCACCAAAATCAGGAGTAGGGTTTTACGCTGCACAGCGGCCCGAACCTGGGTAAAAATGCCAGTGTCCTGATCGTCGCACTGCCTCACGCTCTCCGCTCTTTGTGCAACGTGACCCCCCTTGCCGAACCACAAAGGGGCCTCTGGTCCCGTAGGTGATCGTGTGCATCCGTGCCCCGACAGTGTGATGCTAGTGATTATGCTGTTGGTGCTATTCTAGGACAAAGAGTTGATAAAAAATTGAATGTTATCCATTATGCTAGTAAGACTCTAGATAATGCTTAACGAAATTATGCTACTACTAAAAAGGAATTTTTTGCAGTTGTGTTTGCCTGTTATAAATTTAGATCCTATATTGTTGACTCCAAATTTATTGTTCACACCGATCATGCTGCTATAAAATATCTTATGGAAAAGAAAGATGCTAAACCTAGACTCATTAGGTGAGTTCTCTTGCTTCAAGAATTTGACTTACATATCATTGATAGGAAAGGAGCTGAGAATCACGTAGCTGATAACTTGTCTAGGTTAGAAAATATTCTTGATGACACACTACCTATTGATGATAGTTTTCCTGACGAACAGTTAGCTGTAATAAGTGTTTCTCAAAACACCCCTTGGTATGCTGATTATGCTAACTACATTGTTGCTAAATATATACCACCTAGCTTCACATACCAACAAAAGAAAAAATCTTCTATGACTTAAGACATTACTTTTGGGATGACCCACATCTTTATACAGAAGGAGTAGATGGTATTATTAGACGTTGTGTACCTGAGCATGAACAAGAACTAATCCTACGGAAATGTCATTCCGAAGCTTATGGAGGACATCATGCGGGAGATAGGACTGCTCACAAGGTATTGCAATCTGGTTTTTATTGGCCTACTCTCTTCAAGGATGCCTATAAGTTTGTCTTGTCTTGTGATGAATGTCAAAGAATTGGTAATATCGGTAAGCGTCAGGAAATGCCTATGAATTATTCACTTGTTGTTGAACCTTTTGACGTTTGGGGTTTTGATTATATGGGGCCTTTTCCTTCCTCTAATGGGTACACTTATATTTTGGTTGCTGTTGATTATGTCACTAAGTGGGTACAAGCTATTCCAACTAGTAGTGCTGATCACCACACCTCCATTAAAATGCTTAAAGAGGTTATCTTCCCGAGGTTTGGAGTCCCTAGATATCTAATGACCGATGGTGGTTCACACTTTATTCCTGGTGCTTTCCGTAAGATGCTTGCTAAATATGATGTTAACCATAGAATTGCATCACCCTACCATCCTCAATGCAGTGGTCTAGTTGAACTTAGAAATAGAGAAATAAAATTGATGTTACAAAAAACTGTCAATAGGTCTCGTAAGAATTGGTCTAAGAAATTAGATGATGCACTTTGGGCCTATAGAACAGCTTATAAAAATCCTATGGGTATGTCTCCATATAAAATGGTATATGGAAAAGCTTGTCATTTGCCTCTAGAGTTAGAACATAAAGCATTTTGGGCAATTAAAGAACTCAACTATGATTTGAAGCTTGCCGGTGAGAAGAGGCTATTTGATATTAGCTCACTAGATGAATGGAGAACCCAAGCCTATGAAATGCCAAACTATTCAAAGAAAAAGTAAAAAAGATGGCATGACAAAAGAATCAAAAAGCGGGAATTCAAAATAGGTGACTATGTTCTTTTGTTCAACTCTCGTTTAAGATTTTTTGCAGGTAAGCTTCTCTCCAAATGGGAAGGACCATATATTATCGAAGAGGTTTATCGTTCTAGAGCTATCAAGATTAATAATGCCGAAGGTACTAACCCGAAGGTGGTCAATGGACAAAGAATTAAGCACTATATCTCAGGTACACCTATTAACGTTGAAAGCAATGTTATCCAAACCATGACACCGGAGGAACACATAAAAGAGACCTTCCGGAACACTCCAGAATTCTAAAAAATATGAGGTACGTGATACAGTAAGTAAACGGACTCCGAAAAATCCGCAAAAGTATTTTTTGTCAGTTTTGGAATATTAGAAAATTTTGGAAGTAAAGAAATAAAACGGAAGGTGATCGAGGTGAGCACGATACACCGGGGCGCACCAGGCACCCCTGGGCGTGCCCTGGTGGGTTGTGCCCACCTCGAACACCTTCCCGACTCCGTTTTCCTTCCATATGCTTGTTTTCCAAGAATAAAAATTCTCTATATATACCCCCGACTGTTTTGACAACCGCATCATAGAAAAATCTTCTATTCTTGTTTTGTTCTGTTTTCTCTTCAGATCTAGATCTTCATGTCTCCACCAAGCTCCTCCAAGGACAAGTTCTTTGAGAAGGTCATCAACCTGTACTTGCCGAAGGTGATGAAGCACCCTCAAGCCATTGAGATGCGTGAGGGGGTGCTCCACATCCGTGATGTTCAGCGACCCAAGAGGACCGGTAGCGTGGAGGCTAGGCTCGAGGCGGTGGAACAAGAAATCTTCAAGTGCCAAAAGATGGTGGAGCATGGACTTAGTGCCAATCACTCCATGATCACGGAGTTCACCCGTGATCAGATGGTGGATGGCCGGTCTGTGAAGGACATCATCTCCACCCTCAACGAGCAAATTAATTTTCTGCAGAGCCAAGTTTATGATCTTCAAAACCAAGTTTTTGAATATGAAGCAAGATTTAAAGGTATGAGTTTAGCTGCCAGTTGCAGGACTCAGGGGACTCTTGCTTCAACTTTTGATGGGGAGCCCTTGCCCTGGAAGCTGGAGGACAAGCCTACCACATCATCACCACCACCTTCTTCATCACCACCACCAAAGGAGACATGAGCACACGGGTATGGGCACTCCCCTTGGCTTGAGCCAAGCTTGGGGGAGGTGCCCCGGTATCGTATCACCATCACTTTTATTGACCTTTACCTATTTTAGTTTGATCTTTAGTTTTCCTTTGCTTTAGTTGGATAAAAGTTTAGCATGATCTATTTTTGTGTGTTAGTTTCGTGGCCTATCTATCTATGTAATCGAGTGAGAGTTATATAATAAAGTTTAGTTTGAGTTTTTGCCTCTCTACTTTCATGTTGCAATCAAAATAAAGGAAAAGGAAATAAATGAAAAGAATCATATGCTAATCTTATTGTGAGTAATGACATCACATTAAGAAAAGTATAAGTAGTAAAATTTATTGGAGATTGACAAACGTAGCATTGGTCAATGATGCAATTCATGAAAGAATTAACAAGGAAAGAGAAGATTCACATGCAAATACACTATCTTGGACATCTTTTATGATTGTGAGCCCCCATTAAATATTATATGTCAAAATTGTTGACGTTGGACAAGGAAGACAACGTAATGATTTATGCTTGTTCATATCAACATAGAAGTTATATTGTCATAGATCCTTCAACATGTGGTGCTTGCTCAATATCTTTGCTAGCCAAAAATTCCGCACTAAGTAGAGATACTACTTGTGCACCCAAAAACCCAAAGCCAAAATCATTCTTTGAGTGTCCACCATACCTACCTATGGATCGAGTAAGATCCTTCAAGTAAGTTGTCATCGATGCAATAAGGCAATAAAAAATTGCTTCTAAATGTGTTTGATCAATTAGTGTAAGAGAAAATTGAGCGCTATACGAACTTCTGATGGAAAACTAATAAAAGCGACGGACTGCATAATAAAGGTTGCTATCATAGGGGGCAATATAGCGTGACGTTCTTTTACATGAAGGGATTAGGCATACAAACCAAAAATTGCATGACAACCTCTGCTTCCCTGTGCGAAGGGACTATCTTTTACTTTTATGTATTTACTTTTATGCAAGAGTCAAAGTATTCTTCCCTATTCCTTTTTACTTTTTTCTTTTGCAAGCATCATGTGGTGAGGAAAGATCTAGGCACATATATCCAGTTGGATATGGGTGGGCATGAGTTATTATTGTTGACATCACCCTTGAGGTGAATACGTTGGGAGGCGAAACTATAAGCCCCTATCTTCCTATGTGTCCGGGTTAAAAATTTTGCTCATGGGTATGTTGTGAGTGTTAGCAATCATAGAAGACTAAATGATGGTTGAGTATGTGGACTTGCAAAAAGGCTCCAACATGAGACCCTTCCTGAAAATATGATGAATTGTAGTTGCAAAGTTGACTGAGAACATAGTTTGTTGGTTTTCAATAAGGTTTATGCTTTATACTTCTATGTTGTGATGAATTGTTACTTGTGCATGAGAAGTTAGATGATGAAAGTATATGAATAAGTTTTATGATAGAGTTTGTTGTTGTTATGATAATAAGCATGATGCTTCTATGTCTGTATTTTGTTTTTATCGACACCTCTCTCTCAAACCATCTGGACATGCTTTTCAATTTCGGCTTTTCGCTTGAGGACAAGCGAAGTCTAAGCTTAGGGGAGTTGATACGTCCATTTTGCATCATGATTTCCTACTGTTATTTATTATGTTTTGTTGAATAATAATGCTTTAGGGAGTGATTCTAATGCCTTTTCTATCATAATATGCAAAGTTTACACAAAGAGGGAGAATACTGGCAACTGGAATTCTGGACCTGAAAAAAGCACATCAGAAATACCTAATCTGCACATCTCCAATGGAGCTGAAACTTTATAGAGATTATTTTTGGAATTAATAAAAAATACTGGAGCAAAGAACAACCGGAGGGGGCCACCCTGGTGGGCATAAGACACCAGGGCGCGCCAGGCCCCCTTGGGCGCGCCCTCGTGGGTTGTGCCCTCCTCGGCCCACCTCCGGTGCCCATCTTCTGGTATATATTCACTCTTGACCTAGAAAAAATAAGAGGAGGACTTTTGGGACGAAGCCCCGCCGCCTCGAGGCGGAACTTGGGCAGGATCACTTTTGCCCTCCGGCGAAGCGATTCCGCCGGGGGAACTTCCCTCCCCGAGGGGGAAATCAAAGCGATCGTCATCACCAACACCCCTCTCATCTTTGGGAGGCCAATCTTCATCAACATCTTCAACAGCACCATCTCCTCTCAAAGCCTAGTTCATCTCTTGTGTTCAGTCTTTGTACCGGAACCTCAGATTAGTACCTGTGGGTGACTAGTAGTGTTGATTACCTTGCGTAGTTGATTACTATATGGTTTATTTGGTGGAAGATTATATGTTCAGATCCATTATGCTATTCAATACCCCTCTGATCTTGAGCATGATTATTTTTTGTGAGTAGTTACCTTTGTTCTTGAGCTCACGGGAGAAGTCATGGTGCAAGTAATCATGTGAATTTGATATGTGTTCGATACTTTGATGATACGTATGTTGTGATTCCCTTAGTGGTGTCATGTGAATGTCGGCTACATGACACTTCACCATTCATGGGCCTAAGGGAATGCATTGTGGGGATAGTTATTAGATGATGGGTTTCTAGAGTGACAGAAGCTTAAACCCTAGTTTATGCGCTACTTCGTATGGGGCTGATTTGGATCCAAACGTTTAATTCTATGGTTAGATTTTATCTTAATACTTTTCTCGTAGTTGCGGATGCTTGCGAGGGTGTTAATCATAAGTGGGAGGTTGTTCAAGTAAGAACAGCACCCAAGCACCGGTCCACCCACATATCAAATTATCAAAGTAGCGAACACGAATCAAACCAACATGATAAAAGCGACTAGATGAAATTCCCGTGTAACCTCAAGAACACTTTCCTGTTACTAGAGCCTGTTCTGGCCTGTCCTTTGCCACAAAAGGATTGGGCTACCTTGCTGCACCTTATTTACTGTTACCGTTACTTGCTCGTTACCAATTATCTTGCTATCAAACTATCGGTTACCTACAATTTCAGTGCTTGCAGAAATTAGCTTGCTGAAAACCGCTTGTCATTTCCTTCTGCTCCTCGTTGGGTTTGACACTCTTACTTATCGAAAGGACTACGATTGATCCCCTATACTTGTTGATCATCACACACCTGCCCCAACCATGAGTTCACAAGAAAAAATATTATACAAAAATTTTATGCTCGGTTTTCTCATGATGATCAAGTACTACTCGATTCTTCTTCTACTGGTTCCTTTATGAATAGGACTATTGAATTCAAATGGGATTTTCTGGAAAGAATTAAACGCAACTGTGAAGATTGGTAACTCGACAAAGGGAAAGATTCAGGTACAAAGCTTAAGTTTGATTGTGTTAAATCTTTTATGGGAACCAATGCTTTCTATAATTTCAGCAATAAATATGGCCTCGACTCTGAGATAGTAGCTTCTTTCTGTGAATCATTTGCTACTCATGTTGATCTCCCTAAGGAGAAGTGGTTTAAATATCATCCACCCATTGAAAAGCAATTAAAGGAACCTATTAAAATTGAGAAGGAAGAAATAATTGTTAGCCATGTTGATCCAATTGTTCCTACTACTTACATTGAGAAACCCCCTTTCCCTGTTAGAATTAAGGAACACGCTAAGGCTACAACTGTGGTTAATAAAAGTAATGTTAGAACACCTAACCTCCTGAACAAATAAACATTGAGCCTAATGTTGCTATGGTCAAAGATCTTCTAGTCGATAATATTGAGGGTCAGGTTATTTACTTCTGTGGTGAAGCTGCGAGAATTGCAAAACCTGCTAGAAACGGACATGATGAGCTAGATAAAAATAAACCAGTTGTCGGCATGCCAGTCGTTTCAGTTAAAATTGGAGATCATTGTTACCATGGCTTGTGTGACATTGGTGCTAGAGTTAGTGCTATACCTTTTACCTTACACCAAGAGATTATGAATGACATAACACCCGCTGAGCTTGAAGACATTGATGTCACTATTAAATTTGCAAACAGAGACACTATTACACCACTTGGGAATTTTAGAGATGTTGCAGTCTTGTGTGGAAAAATGAAGTACCCAACTGAACTTTTGTCCCATTATATTTGGTAGACCATTCTTAAATACTGTTAATGCTGAAATTAAATCTGTTACTGAGAAGGTCAAGGTAAGCTTTGGTGATGTGTCTCATGAATTTAATTTTTACAAGTTTGGTAGACAACCACATGAGAAAGAATTACCAAGTAAGGATGAAATAATTGGTCTTGCTTCTATTGTTGTACCTCCTACCGATCCGTTAGAAGAATATTTACTGCACCATGAAAATGATATGCATATGAATGAAAGAAATGAAATAGATGACATATTTCTTAAACAAACACCTATTCTTAAACACAACTTACTAGTTGATAGTTTAGGAGATCCTCCTCCACCCAAGGGAGATCCCGTGTTTGAGCTAAATACTTTACCCGACACTTTGAAATATGCTTACCTTGATGAAAAGGAGATATATCCTGTTATTATCAGTGCTAATCTTTCAGAGCATGAAGAAATAAGATTACTTAAAACTCTAAAGAAGCACATGGCTGCCATCAGATATACTCCCGATGATCTTAAGGGCATAAGCCCTTTGCTATGTCAACACAAGATTAATATGGAACCAGACGCTAAACCAGTCATTGACCACCAACGTCGTCTCAATCCTAAGATGAAGGAGGTGGTAAGAACCGAAATATTAAAACTTCTGGAAGCAGGTATAATTTATCCTATTGCTGATAGTAGATGGGTAAGTCATGTTCATTGTGTCCCTAAGAAAGGTGGTATATATAACTGTTGTACCTAATGATAAAAATTAGCTTATTCCCTAAAGAATAGTAACTAGTTATAGGATGGTGATTGATTTCAGGAAATTAAGCAAATCTACTAGGAAAGATCACTACCCTTTGCCTTTTATCGATCAAATGCTAGAAAGATTATCTAAGCACACACACTTTTGTTGTCTTAAAGGATACTCTGGTTTTCTCAAATACCTGTGTCAAAAGAGGATCAAGAGAAAACTACCTTCACTTGCCCTTTTGGAAGTTTTCCTTATAGGCGTATGCCTTTTGGTTTATGCAATGCACCTGCTACCTTTCAAAGATGCATGATTGCTATATTCTCTGATTTTTGTGAAAAGATTGTTGTGGTTTTCATGGATGATTTTTCCGTTTATGTGACTTCTTTTGATGATTGCTTAAGAAACCTTGATCGAGTTTTGCAGAGATGTGAAGAAACTAATCTTGTCTTGAATTGAGAGAAGTGCCATTTTATGGTGAATGAAGGCATAGTGCTTGGGCATAAAATTTCTGAACGAGGTATTGAAGTGAACAAAGATAAAGTTGATGCAATTGAGAAAATGCCATGCCCAAAAGATATCAAAGGTATAAGAAGTTTCCTTGGTCATGTTGGTTTCTATAGGCGTTTCATCAAAGATTTCTCAAAGATTTCTAGGCCATTAACTAATCTTCTTCAAAAAGATATTCCTTTTGTTTTTGATGATGATTGTGTAGAAGCTTTTGAAATACATAAGAAAGCTTTGATTTTTTCACCCATTGTTCAACCACCTGATTGGAACTTACCATTTGAAATTATGTGTGATGCTAGTGATTATGCTGGTTGTGCTATTTTAGGGCGGAGAGTAGATAAGAAATTGAATGTTATTCATTATGCTAGTAAAACTCTAGACGATGCCCAAAGAAATTATGCCACTACTGAAAATGAATTTTTATCAGTTGTCTTTGCATGTGATAAGTTAGACCTTATATTGTTGATTCCAAAGTAACTATTCGTGCTGATAATGCTGCTATTAAATACCTTATGGAAAAGAAAGATGATAAACCTAGAATTATTAGGTGGGTACTTTTATGTCGGGGTACACAAAACAGGGTTTTTTATTTCCCCTGACTTGTGCACGGACGATGAGCCTCCAGCTTTCATGGCATGAACCCGCCGGGAAAAGCTACCACATAACCAAGCAAGCATTCAAGACCCAAACTCCGGCAGCAGCAACCTACGAAAGTCCAAGCAATGCCGGCAAGACCAACACAACACCCCAGGAGGGGCCCAGGGCGCTCCAGCCGCGTCCCCAGTGCCTGCCGGGGACCAAGGCGCGCGTATCTTCAAGAAGACCCGGCAAGCCATCCCCCAGCAAGCGCGGGCCAATCGGCCACCGCTCCACCGCATCACAACACCAGTCGCTTGTCGATGCGGTGTCGAGCCCTCAGGTGGCTAAGTGACTCTCGCTAATCACGTGGCGAAGCACCGGAAGACAAATTATGCCCAGTTGACACCCGTCCAGAGGCGTGTCAAGACACTAAGCAACAGCCAGCCAAGCGGTGGGAAGAGCCTGCCGGGGATGCATCCCCGCGCGTCGCCTAGACTAGCAATCATGGTATTTTGTCCTAAATGACAGAGTTAGGTATGATAGCTCTGTTTAGCTATCTAATCGTTAGATAATGACTGTCTTGCCATTGTGGTTGCCCCTTGCCCTATAAAAGGAGGCCCAAGGCAACCTAGGTCAAGATTCGGACTTCTGGACACTTGTACTGACGTAGCAGCTCTCCCCGACGGCAACCCTTGCCGGGATTGAGCGCTACGTGTCCTTCGTGTTCCTCTGATCAATCCACCAAAAGCAGGAGTAGGGTTTTACGCTTCGCAGTGGCCCGAACCTGGGTAAAAACACCCGCGTCCCGATCGCCATGCTGCCTCATGGGCTCCGCTCTTTGTGCAACGTGACGCCCCTTGCCGAACCACAAAGGGCCTCTGGTCCCATAGGTGATCATGTGCATCCGTGCCCTGACATCTTAGTTCAAGAGTTTGACTTGCATATCGTTGATAGGAAGGGAGCTGAAAACCCGGTAGCAGATAACTTGTCTAGAATGGAAAATGTTCTTGCTGACCCACTGCCTATTGATGATAATTTTCCTGATGAACAAGTTGCTGCTATAAATACTTCACATAGTACTCCTTGGTATGCTGATTATGCTAACTATATTATCACTAAATATATACCACCTAACTTCACCTACCAACAAAAGAATAAATTCTTTTATGATTTACGACATTACTTTTGGGATGACCCACATCTTTATAAAGGAGTAGATGGTGTTATTAGACATTGTGTACCTGAGCATGAACAGGGACAGATCCTACGGAAGTGTCACTCCGAGGCTTACAGAGGACATCATGCTGGCGACAGAACTACACATAAAGTATTACAATCTGGTTTTTATTGGCCTATTCTTTTGAAAGATGCTCATAAGTATGTCCTTTCATGTAATGAATGCCAAAGAGTTGGTAACATTGGTAAACGTCAGAAAATGCCTATGAACTATTCACTTGCCATTGAACCATTTGATGTTTGGGGTTTTGACTTCATGGGACCTTTTCCTTCCTCAAATGGATATACTCATATTTTAGTTGTTGTTGATTATGTTACTAAGTGGGTAGAGACTATTCCAACTAGTAGTGCTGATCCTAACACTTCTATTAAAATGCTTAAGGAAATTATTTTTCCGAGGTTTGGAGTCCCTAGATACTTAATGACTAATGGTGGTTCACATTTTATTCATGGTGCTTTTCGTAAACTTCTAGCGAAATATGATGTTAACCATAGAATTGCATCACCTTATCATCCTCAGTCTAGTGGCCAAGTTGAATTGAGCAATCAAGAAATAAAATTAATATTGTAAAAGACTGTCAATAGATCCAGGAAGAATTGGTCTAAGGAACTAGATGATGCTCTTTGGGCTTATAGAACAGCTTATAAGAACCCCATGGGGATGTCCCCATATAAAATGGTGTATGGAAAAGCTTGTCATTTACCTCTTGAGTTAGAACATAAGGCTTATTGGGCAATTAAAGAACTTAATTATGATTTTAAGCTTGCCGGAGAGAAGAGGTTATTTGATATAAGCTCATTAGATGAATGGAGGACACACGCCTATGAAAATGCTAAATTGTTTAAAGAAAAGGTTCAAAGATGGCATGACAAAAGGATTCAAAAACAGGAATTCAATGTAGGAGACCTTGTGCTTTTTTACAATTCTCGTTTCAGATTTTTTGCAGGAAAACTCTTATCCAAATGGGAAGGTCCATATGTTGTCGAAGAGGTCTATCGCTCCGGCGCTATAAAAATTAATAACTTCGAAGGCAAAAACTCGAGAGTGGTGAATGGGCAAAGAATCAAGCACTATAGTTCTGGTACACCCATTAATGAGGAGACTAATGTCGTCCAAGTTATAACACCGGAGGAACACATACGGGAGGCCTTCCGGAACACTCCAGAAACCTGAAAAAGGGGTAGGTATGTGGTACGGTAAGTAAACCGACCCCAAAAATTCCAAAAAAATAGTTTCTGTTGGTTTTGGTATTTTAGAAAAATTCCAAAAATAAAAAGGAGTCAGGGGGACCCACGAGGGAGGCACAAGCCAACAGGGCGCCCCTTGGGGCGCGCCCTGATGGCTTGTGGAGCCCTCGTGTGCCTCCCGGACTCTGATTTCTTTCCAAACACGTATTCTGACCTGAAAAAAATCATTATATATACTCCCGTATGTTTTGACCACCGCATCGCGAGTTTGTCCTATGTTCTTGTTTCAAGCTGTTTTTCTGGCAGAGCTGAGAATATGTCATCTCAAGATTCAGATGGAGAGAGCTATGTCTCCCACTATGTGGCAGATCCAAAGATTTATGGGGATATTTATCCCTACCTATGGTCCACGGAAGAGGGGGAAGATACCGATTTGGAGGAGAATGAGGATGCCGGTCCAGATGCCAATTCAGGTGAAGATGAAGATCCACTACCTCAGCCTGGAGATATGCACGTGGAATTCAAGAAGTCAAGTCTCCCTAACGGAGTAAACAAATCTAAGATCCAATTTATCCTATCTCGTTTTCTGCAGGAAAGCAAGGCAACCTTATGCAAAAAGATATTGAAGCTCGAGCAAGAAAACGATGACTTAAGAGCGGAAAACTTCATCCTCAAGCGTAAGCTGAAGAAGAAGGGTACCACTACTTCAGCACCACCACCATCACCCAAGGAGGACGCTTGAGTACATGGGTATGGGCATCACCCTTTGGCTTGTTCCAAGCTTGGGGAGGTGCCCCGGTATCATATCATCATCACTTTAACCATCATCTTTTGTCTTAGTTCGATCCTTAGTTATTTCATGGTTTAGAGAAATAAAGTTTCAAGATTTGCTTTGCTTAGTATTTTGCTTTGAGTTCTATCTATCCTTGTAACCGAGTGTGAGAGTTATATAATAAAGTTAGTTGGGTTCGTGTGCCTTACCCACATTGCATCCTACACCATAGTAAGGATATAAGAAAAATAGAAAGATCATGTGCTTATCTCATGGGTAGTAATGACTTCACATAAAAAAGAAAGTATGAGCGATGAAAATTCTTGGGAATAAAACAAACATAGCCTTAGTCATTGTTATAATCTATACAAGACTATGGTAGAGAAGAGAAGATCCACATACAAATACCCTATATTAGACATCATCTATGATTGCGAACCCTCACCAAATACTAAATAATGATCAAGTGTTGAAGTCGGACATGGAAGACAACCTAATGGTCATGATTGCTTACATTTTCATAGAAGTTATATAGTCATGGATCCTTTAACATGTGATGTTTCTTTTAGATCTTTTGCTAGCCAAAATTTCCGCACCAAGTACAGATACTACTTGTGGATCCATAACCCCTTAAACCCAGTTTCTTTCCGTGAGAGTCCACCATACCTACATATGGATTGAATAAGATCCTTCAAGTAAGTTGTCATCGGTGCACAAGAAATAAAAATTCCCTATAATCGTGTATGATCTTTTATTGAAGGGAAAATAAGCTTTGTACGATCTTGTGATGACGAAGAAATAAAAGCGACGGAGTGCATAATAAAGTTTGCTATAACAAGGGGCAATATAAAGTGATGTTCCTTTGCATTAAGAATTTCACATCTAAACAAATAAAATCACATGAGAACCTCTGCTTCTCTCTGCGAAGGGCCTATCTCTTACTTCCATAAAAGATTTTACTTTCACACAAGAGTCATTAATACCTTCCCTTCTTTTAATTTATAAACTCTCTTAGTTGGCAAGCATCACGTGTTGAGGAAAGATCCAGATATATATATATCCAGTAGAATGTAAGAAACCATGATTCATTATTGTTGGCATTATCCTTGAGGTAAACGAGTTGGGTGGCAAATAAAGCCCCTATCTTCCTATGTGTCCGGCAAAAATATTAGCTCCAAAAATATGCAATGAGTGTCAACAATCATAGATGGCTAAGTGATAGTTGAGTATGTGGATTTGCTAGAATGAAATCTCTTATATAGACTCTTCTCTTGAATATGATGAATTATGATTACCTCCATGACTAAAAGCCCCGTTTGTTGGTTGTCAATAAGGTTTATGCTTCATACTTTGATAATTGTGAATAGATCTTTACTTGTTTATGAGAAGTCATATGATGAAATGCTTGCTGCTATAATGATATTCATGATGCTCTCATTCCCGTATTCTGTTTTTATCTACACCTCTCTCTCAAATTATGTGGTCATTATTCTCGAGCTTGGCTATCGCTTGAGGACAAGCGAGGTCTAAGCTTGGGGGAGATGATATGTCCATTCTGCATCATGATTTCTTATTCATATTTATGTTATTCTTATCCATTATTCCCTATTATCATACAATTCTTACGCTCTTTCTCTCTGAATATGCAAGGTACATCACAAAGAGGGAAATGTCTGGAAACTAGAATTCTGGACTGAAAACCGAGAAAAAGGCAGAAAAATCACCAGACTCCAAATGACCTAAAACTTCAGGGAGAATTTTTATTGAATATTTAATAATTTCTTGGCCAAAAATATACCATAGGGGGGCCACCAGCTGGCCACAAGCCAACAGGGCGCCCCCAGGCCGCGCCCTGATGGCTTGTGGGGCCCTTGCTGGCCTCCCGACGTCCCTGTTCTCATATATGGTGTGTTTAACCCTAGAAAAAATCATAAGAAACCTTTCAGGATGAAGCGCCACCGTCTCGAGGCGGAAACCCGGGCAGAGGCCCTTTTGCACTCCGGCAGTCAGATTCTGCCGGGTAAATTTCCTCTCCGGGAGGGGGAGATCGAAGCCATCGTCATCGCCAACGCTTCCTCCTTCGTGGGAGGACCAATCCTCATCAACATCTTCACCACCACTGTATCATCTCCAACCCGAGTTCATCTCTTGTATTAAATCTTTGTCTCAAAACCTCAGATTGGTACCTGTGGGTTACTAGTTGTGTTGATTACATCTTGTAGTTGATGCTTGTTGGATTACTTTGTGGAAGATATTATGTTCAGATCCTTAATCATTATTATTACACCTCTGATCATGAACATGTTGATGAGGTGTGAGTAGTTACTATTGTTCCTGAGGACATGGGAGAAGTCTTGTTATAAGTAATCATGTGAAGTTGGTATTCGTTCGATATTTTGATGATATGTATGTTGTTACTTCTCTTAGTGGTGTCATGTGAACGTCGACTACATGACACTTCACCATGTTATGGGCCTAAGGTAAGTCATTGCAGAGTAACAAGTAGATGATGGGCTGCTAGAGTGACAGAAGCTTAAACCCCAGTTTATGCGTTGCTTCATAAGGCGCTGATTTGGATCCACAAGTTTCATGCTATGGTTAGATTTATCTCAATTCTTCTTTCATAGTTCCGGATGTGTGCGAGAGGGGGTAATCATAAGTAGGTTGTTAGTTCAAGTAAGAACAACACCTTAGCACCGGTCCACCCACATATCAAATTATCAAAATAGAGAACGCGAATCAACTCAACATGATAAACATGACTAGATAAAAATTCTCATGTGTCCTCGAGAGCACTTGCTTAATATAAGAGTACTTCTAGGCCTGTCCTTTGCTATAAAAAGGATTGGGCTACCTTGCTGCACCTTTGTTACTATTGTCACTCTTTACTTGTTACGAATTATCTTGCTGCAAAACTATCTATTATTGTTACTTACAACACTTGCTGAGAATACCTTGCTGAAAACCGCTTGTCATTTCCTTCTGCTCCTCGTTGGGTTCGACACTCTTACTTATCGAAAGGACTATGATTGATCCCCTATACTTGTGGGTCATCAAAACTCTCTCTCCATAAAGACTTTCAGATCTAAGATTTCTTTTAAAGAGCAAACAAAACAAAAGACACTCCAAGAATAGCACATATCATGTGAACGAGTAAAAAGTTAGGATCAACATAGGCTAACCGATGTTTGTTGACGAAGAGAGGTGGGATGCGTAGCATCCCCAAGCTTAGATGCTTGATACTTCTTGTAATATTGACTTGGGGAGCCTTGGGCATCCCCAAGCTTAGATGCTTGATACTTCTTGTAATATTGACTTGGGGAGGCTTGGGCATCCCCAAGCTTGAGCTCTTGTGTCTCGTTAATTCGTCTCATATCATGGTTTCACCTAGGTCTCAAAAACTTCATCCACACAAAACTTGAAAAGAACTCGTGAGATAGGTTAGTGCACATAAGAATAAATCAACACTTTATGTACTGCCAAGACAAGTTGCATAATAATTTTCAAACATTATCTACCATATATTATCATTTCCACAATTTATATCTACCAATATAAGTCATGAAAACTATAGGAGAAATAGATAACAAAACTATGACAACAATCTGTCTAAACAGGACAGTCTATAGCAATTAATTTAAAACATGCAATTATTTAACTCCAAAAATCCTGACAATTTAGGACATGATAAAAAGTTATGTGAAAATAATGTGTAAAAATTTCAGAACCTTTCCACGTTCCAGTAAAATATGAAAATTCAAACACTACGGCAAAAGTTTCTGTTTTTACACAGAACACATCAAAAATGCAATTCAAGCATCCTAGAAGCCAATTCTTGGAACTTTTTATCGGAAAAAAGATTATAAATAACAGCAAGCAAAGTTTAACAAAATAAAATGACGCTCCAAGCAAAACTCAAATTATGCGTCGAATAAAAATATAGCTTGACGTGGCTTGAGACTGCGTCGGTATTTCCCCAAAGAGGAAGGGATGATGCAGCACAACGACGGTAAGTATTTCCCTCAGTTATGAAACCAAGGTATCGAACCAGTAGGAGGATCACCACCACCTAATAAACAACACCTGCACACAAAGAACAAATACTTGCAACCCAACGCGAAAGAGAGGTTGTCAATCTCTCTACGGTAAAAAGATAGATTAGGTAGTGATAGATTTGAGAGATAGCTCTCTCAAGAACACAAAATAAAAATAACAAATAAAAAGTGCAGCAAGGTATTTTGAAATAATACATCTGAAAACAAAAGCGGCAAGAAGATAGATCGGAAAGCAATATGTTGGAAAAGTAGATCCGGGGGCCGTAGGTTTCACTAGTGGCTTCTCTCATGAGTATAGCACACGGTGGGTGAACAAATTACTATTGGGCAATTGATAGAAGATCAAATAATCATGACGATATCCAAGGCGATGATCATTATATAGGCATCAGGTCCAAGATAAGTAGACCGACTCCTGCCTTCATCTACAACTATTACTCCACACATCGACCGCTATCCAGCATGCATCTAGTGTATTAAGTTCATGGAATAATGGAGTAATGCAATAAGAACGATGACATGATGTAGACAAGATCTATTCATGTAGGAATATACCCCATCTTGTTATCCTTAATAGCAACGATACATGCGTGCCTCGCTGCCCCTTCTGTCACTGGGAGAGGACACCGCAAGATCGAACCCATCACAAAGCACCTCTTCCCATGGCAGGAAAAATCGATCTAGTTGGCCTAACTAAACCAAAGATTCTAAGAAGAAATACGAGGCTATAAGTAATCATGCATATAAGATATCAAAGAAGACTCCAATAATATTCATGGATAGAAACTGATCATGAACTCAAAATTCATCGGATCCCAACAAACACACCGCAAAAAGTTTACATCAAATAGATCTCAAAGAGACCATTGTATTAAGAATCAAAAGAGAGAGAGGAAGCCATCTAGCTACGGCCTACGGACCCGTAGGTCTATGGTGGACTACTCACGCATCATCGGAGAGGCACCAATGAGGATGATGAACCCCTCTGTGATGGTGTTAGATTGGATCTCGATGCTCTGGAACTTGCGGCGGCTGGATGTGTTTTTCGTCGACTCCTCTAGGGTTTCTGGAATATTTGGGAATTTATAGGCGTCAGATGCGGTGAAGAGAGGTCCCGAGGAGGGCACAACCCATCAGGGCGTGCCTGGGGCCTCTGGCGCGCCCTGATGGGTTGTGGTCTCCTCGACCCTCCCCTCTGGCACTTCTTTGGCCCACTGGATGTCTTCTGGCCAAAAAAAAATCTCCAAAAAGTTACGTCGCGATTGGACTCCGTTTGGTACTGATATTCTGCGAAGTAAAAAACAAGCAAAAAACAACAATTGGAACTTTGGCACTATGTCAATAGGTTAGTCCCAAAAAATGATATAAAGTTGCTATAAAATGATTGTAAAACATCCAAGAATGATAATACAACAGCATGGAACAAGCAAAAATATAGATACGTTGGAGATGTACCAGCATCCCCAAGCTTAATTCCTACTCGTCCTCAAGTAGGTAAATGATAAAAACAGAATTTTTGATGTGGAATGTTGCCCAACATGTTCATCTCATATTCTTTTCTTTGTAGCATGGACATTTGGACTTTAGATTATTCAAAGCAATAGTCTAGTTTTAACATAATGACTTCAATACTCAAGCATGCCAACAAGCAACCATGTCTTTCAAAATATCAACACTAAATAAAGTAATCCCTAGCCCATCATGCTCAATAATTGATCCATTCATGAAACACACTCAAATATTATCTACACCCAATGCTCAAGTACGATCATAGTGCCCCCTAGTTGGTGCTTTATAAGAGAAGATGGAGACACAAAGTAAAAAACAAATTGCATAAAGTAAATAGATAGGCCCTTCACAGAGGGAAGTAGGGATTTGTAGAGGTGCCAGAGCTCAAAGTTTAAATTGAGAGAGAAAAATATTTTCAGTGGCATGCCTTTCCTGTCAACGAAAACGACAAAGTAGTTCACAATACTTTCTATGCTAGATATATCATAGGTGGTTCCCAAACATAAAATAAAGTTTATTCCTTTTTCCACCATTCTTTTACAATCCATGGCTGGCCGTATCCACGGTTGCCTTCCATACCAACACTTTCCAAGGAATTTATTATTTGACAACATAAAGTAATTTTTTTCTTTTTTTTCATTTCGGGAATGGGCATCCCTATTACCGCCGCACTCTTGTGCAATGACAAGTGAATAAACACTCATATTGAGAATAACACATCTAGCATGGAAAAATATTGGACACCCCCTACCGTTTCATGAGCGGTATGAGCACACAAAAAGGAAATTTATTTTTTAAATTAGAGATGGTACATACAAATTTGCTTAGAACAGCATGGAAATACCGCATATAGGTAGGTATGGTGGACTCATAAGGCAAAACTGGGTTTAAGGATTTTGGAAGCACAAGTAGTATTTCTACTTAGTACAAGTGGAGACTAGCAAATAGATTGAGAAGCAACCAACCAAGAAACGAAAATTCACATAAGCGAGCATTGAGCATACCTAACACCGAATAATGCACCATAAGTAGGATGTAATTTCACTGCATAACTATTGACTTTCGTATTTGCATAGGGAATCACAAACCTTAACACCAATAGTCCTACTAAAGCATAATTACTCACTAACATGACTCACATATTACTATCATCATGTCTCAAAACTATTACAAGGAATCAAGTTTAATTTGTCCAATGATCTTCATGAAAGTTTTTATTATATCCTCCTTGGATATCTATCACTTTGGGACTAGTTTCATATATTGCCATTGCTTTTGACAAGCTAAAACAAATTTAAGTAAAGCACATGAGCATAAAGATTTCATCTCTCAAAATAATATAAGTGAAGCATGAGAGGATTTCTTCAAAATTTACTAACTCTCAAATTTATCTAAGTGAAGCATGAGAGTATTTCTACAAAAAAAATCAAGCACACCGTGCTCAAAAAGATATAAGTGAAGCACTAGAGCAATTCTATAGCTCAAAAAGTTTAAGTGAAGCATATAGAGCAATTCTAATCAATCATATCATAATTTTGGCTCTCTAAAACAGGTGTGTCCAGAAAGGAAACTAAAGACAAACTAAAAAGCAAATCAAGAAAAGACTCGAATGATACAAGACACTCCAAGCAAAACTCATGATATGTGACGAATAAAAAAATAGCTCCAAGTAAAATACCGATGGTCGTTAGAAGAAAGAGGGGATGCCACTCTGGGCAACCCCAAGCTTAGTTGCTTGTTTCTCTTTGGATATATCTTGGGGTGCTGTATCATCCCCAAGCTTAGGCTCTTTTCACTCCTTATTCCTTCATCCATCGTGATCTCACCCAAAACTTGTAAACTTCAATCACACAAAACTCAACAAAATCTCTGTGAGATCCGTTAGTATAATAAAGCAAATCACTACTTTAGGTTCTGTTGCAAACCCATTCATATTTTATTATTGCGTTATACCTACTGTCTTTTAACTTTACCATGGCTCATATCCTTCAATATAACCCATAGATTCATCAAAACAAGCACACAATGCAACGAAAACAGAATCTGTCTTAAACAGAACAGTCTGTAGTAATCTGTACTCTAACCATACTTCTGTAACTCTAAAAATTCTGAAAAATTACGACAAGGTAAAGAATTTGTATAGAAACACTGTGTTAAAATTTCAGCTAAATATCAGGTTCCAGTAAAAAATGAAAATTCGAACACTCTAGACAAAGTTTCTGTTTCAGATTCAGCACCACTTCTACTCATGTTCTGAATCATCCTAAAGGCTCTACTTGGCACAAACACTAAATAAAACATAAAAACACAATCATAATAGAGGCATAATTGTTTCAACACTCAAAAACAGAAAGAAAAATACGAAAATAAATTTATTCATTGGGTTGCCTCCCAACAAGCGCTATCGTTTTACGCCCCTAGCTAGGCCTAAGGAATAGATTCAAGTATTGTCATCTTTGGTTTTCAACTCCTCAATCACACAACTAGATTTTTCAAGGATTTAGCATGCATACTCTCAATGACAACACTTCTAGGAAAAAGACCAAAAAATTCAATCTTGTAAATAGGGTCTCTTACTATTTCAACAAAGTCGGGATGAATACTAATCATTTTAAGATCTCCCTTGTGGCCACTAGGTGTAGCAACTTTGTTCTTAGTGATTTGCGTGGTTTGGAAAAAATTATGGGAGTTTTTTGAATAGTTTTGACAGAAGAAAAAGCCGAACCCAAGTTACTAAAAATTTCTTCCAACTTATCAATCCGGTAAGGACTCTCTTCTATCCTTTCGTTAACTACGGTTTCTTTTTTCCTTTAACAATTTAAAAGCATCTCCCGCTATAGACCCAATTTTATTGGCAAGATTATGCATTTTCTTATCCAAATTTTTAAGATGTTCTTCAGTAATCATGTTTTTTTCAATAGCACTACTAGAATCCAGGAATTTGCCGTCTGCCAGTTCTTTGTCGTCTGCTGGCGGACGGCAAAGAACGTCTTTGTTGTCCGCTGACAAGAAACTGACGGCAAAAAACGGACTGACGGCAAAGATATTGTTTGCCGTCCGCCAGGTCTTTGCCGTCGGCCAGCGGACGGCAAAGGGACCAAAGGCAGACGGCAAAGAGCCCAGCTGGGCCCCACTGGGGCGTGAAGCTGGTTAGGTCAAATGGACGAGCTCTTTGCCGTCCGCCGTATCTTTGTCGTCTGCCTTTGGTCCCTTTGCCGTCCGTTAGCATACAGTAAAGAAGACGCCTGGCTAACGGTCGTTAGCCCCCGGCCCCACCCCCTCTTTGCCGTATGCTAGCGGACGGCAAAGGGGCGAACGGCGGACGACAAAGACCCTCACCCGGCCTAACAAACCCCCCCCCCCCGGCCGGCCCCGACCCCCTCTCTCTCTCTGTGTGCATCTCTCTCTCACCCCACACGACCACCAGCCGCCCCTCACCCGCCGCCACCCCTCACCCGCCGCCCCTGCCCCGCCGCCCCTCACCGGCCGCCACCCTCACCTATCGCCCCTACCCACCGCCACCCTCACCTGCCGCCCCTCACCCCGCCACCACCGTCATCGGCCGCCCCGCCCCGCTCCCCAGCCCCTACGCCGGCCCCTTCCCCGACGAGCTCCCCCGCCGCCCCTCCCCGACGACCTGCCCCGCCGCCCTGCTCTCCGGCCCCTGCGCCCGCCCCTCCCCCGACGACCTCGGAGCGGCCGCTGCTCTGCCACACCGCCCCACCGCCGGAGCAGGCCGCGGCTCTGCCCCCCTCTCCGTGGCCTTCCTCCCCCTGCGTCGGCCCTCCTCCACCACCGCATCGACCCTCCTCCACCACCGCGCCGGCCCTCCTCCACCGGCCCTCAAGGTGATTTTTTTCCTTTTTTCTGTTGTTTTACTATTTAGGTTTAGGTTAATTAGTGTTTGGTTTAGGTTAGGGCTAGGTTTAGTTTAGGTTTAGATAATTAGAAGAAGAAGAAGAAAGATGAAAAAAAAACTAAGAAGAAAAGAAAAATAAGGAGAAGAAGAGGAAAAAGGAAAAGGGAAGAAGAGGAAAAAGGAAAAGAAGGAATAAGAAGAAGAGGAGGAGGAGGAGGATAGGAAAGAGAGGGCCAGGGTGGCCTGTCGACGGAGGGCGTACCTCGGCGTCGATGGAACCCTAAATTTCAACTTGGCAGTGGCATCGTATTTTAAATATTTAGTTAGGTTGACGGAAAAAACAATAATGCTATGTTACTCATCTTTGGATTTCAATGTGCAGTTGTTTCGTCGCTGCGAGGGTCTGCTGTTCGACGACCTCCCTGTGTGTTTGACGAGCTCCCCTGCGTTCGTGGGTGAGCACACATCTCCTCCCCCCCTTAATTTGCTCTGTTCCGGTCTTCGCGCCGATGAAACTTGCTAGCTATAGGTGTCTTCAATCATCAGTATGTGTGACCAGTATGCGTCTCCCGTTCGAAAGGGCAGCATCTATAAATATGCATGTCTTTGCATATTTATAACCGCCATCCTTTCGAATTGTCCAACGTTATCCATGGACAGCCCGAGTATGTGTAGATTGGGTTCGTTTTCCCATATGCTTTGCTCCGGATCCGATGCGGAATTTCGTCAGTACCTCCCTGTTGTTCTCCGGGTACACATCCTCTCTGCTTATTGCCGAGACGTGTATCAGGAGAACAGCGGGGAGGTGCTGCCAAAATTCTGCGTCGGATCCGGAGCAGAGCATGGGAAAACAAACCCAATCTACACATACTGGGGTGGGATTAGGACCTATCTTTACCTATTAGCGTGTAGGTTGCATGGACGTAATAAAACTGACAAACTTGATTAACTGATGAATATATATGCTGAATTATATATATATATTTCTTGTGTGTCCAGTAGCTAGGCAAGATGACTGATCGTGCGTGGATGTACACCGGTCACACCAGTCAGAACGACATGACCAAAGAATGGTTTACAAATACCAAGGGGTTTGTGAGAGCCGCATTTGCAAATGGCCAGGAAAAAACATGGTGTCCCTGTCCCCGGTGCGACAACTTTAAAAGGCAGACAGAGGGTGAAATGGTTAAACACCTGCAGAAGTGGGGTTTCAGGCCTAATTATACAGTGTGGACTTTTCATGGTGAGTCTGCCCAACGTGCCAGAGCTGAGGTGGTTCGTCATCGCACCGACGAGCATGGTACCGGGATCGAAGACATGGTGCAAGACTTTGATGATGCTCGGGATTCGGACGATGAGATGGAGGAATCTGCAAAGGCATTCTATGAAATGTTGGAGTCGTCAAAACGTCCTCTCCACGAGCACACTGAGCTTTGTCAGCTGGATTCCATCGCGCAAGTAATGGCTCTGAAGGCTCAATTCAACCTGGGCAGAGAATGCTACGATGCGATGATGACAATATTTTGACGCTTTCTACCCAAAGGCCATGTACTGCCTCCAAACTTGTACCAGTCGGACAAAATTCTCCGTGTACTTAAGATGCCCTATGAGAAGATAGATGCCTGTGAGAGTGGATGTGCCTTATTTAGGCTTGAGTATGCGGACTTGAACTATTGTCCCATTTGCAAGTCTTCCAGGTATGTTGTCGTAGACAACGGTATGGGTGAGAAGATGCAGACAAAAATTCCTGTTAACATTCTTCGCTATATGCCAATCATACCAAGACTTCAACGTCTTTTCATGGTCGAAGAGACGGCCAGACAGATGACATGGCATAAATTGGGCAAAAGAACCGAACTAGATGCAGATGGGAAACAGATGTTGGTACACACGTCAGACGCTTTTGCGTGGAAGCATTTCGATGCATTACATAACGATAAAGCGGCAGATCCAAGGCATCCTCGAGTCGCCATCAGCACGGATGGATTCAATGTGTTTGGTATGACGGCAACCCAATACAGTTGTTGGCCTGTATTTGTCATTCCACTCAATCTCCCCCCCGGAGAGATTATGAAAAGAAAGAACATTTTCCTGACGTTGATAATTCCAGGGCCCAACTATCCGGGGAAGAATATGAATGTGTACATGCAGCCGCTTAAGGATGAATTGCAACAAGCTTGGGATAATGGGATCAAGACATACGACGCCGCTACTAAAAAAACCTTCAAAATGCATGTGTGGTACATGTACTCGACGCATGACTTGCCGGCGTATGCCCTATTCGTTGGCTGGTGTGTGCATGGAAGGTTCCCGTGCCCCACATGCAAGGCAGCTCTTGAGTTCCGTTGGCTGCAGGCGGGTCGCAAGTATTCTTGCTTCGACATGCATAGACAGTTCCTGGATCCTCGCCATAAGTTCAGAAAAGACAAGAAGAATTTCATCAAAGGTAGAGTTGTCAAAAACTCTGCATCACCCGCGTTGACAGGCCAACAGATGTTGGATCAGTTAAACGCTCTCAAGCCGGATCCAAATCGTCATGGGTATTTCAAAGGGTATAATATGGAACACGCATGGACTCACAAGTCATGCTTATGGGATCTGCCTTACTTCAAAGACCTCCTTTGCCCACACAACATCGACGTGATGCACACTGAAAAGAATATCGCCGAGGCCATTTTTGGTACATTGTTCGGCATAGAGGGGAAGTCAAAGGATAATCCTAAGGCTAGAATCGATCAGGAAGCTCTATGTGACAGACCGTTACAAAACATGCGACAAACGAAAGGAAAGAAGAACTGGACAAAGCCAAAGGCATGGTTCAATCTTGGAAGGCCGGCTATGAGAGAAATGATCTTGTGGGTGAAAATGCAGTTGATGTTCCCCGATGGTTATGCAGCGAATCTAAAGAGGGGAGCGAGTCTTGACAAACTGAAGATATTTGGTCTCAAGAGTCATGATTGGCACATATGTCTTGAGCGGGTAATGCCGGTGATGCTGCGTGGCTTTATCCCTGAGGATGAATGGCTAGTATTGGCAGAGCTGAGCTATTTCTTCCGTTCTCTTTGTGCGAAAGAACTATCGCCTGGCGTGCTAGATGAAATGGAAGAGTTGGCATCAGAGTTGATATGCAAGTTAGAGAAGATCTTTCCACCGGGCTTCTTTAATCCAATGCAGCATTTGATTTTGCATCTCGCGACCGAGGCAAGATTGGGGGGGCCCGTGCAAAACCGTTGGTGCTTCGTAACTGAGAGGATGCAGAAGACGCTTCGAGAAAAATGTAAAAATAAACGTAGAATTGAAGCATCGATGGCCGAGGCATTCATTACTGAGGAGGCGGCAAACTTCGTGACAGCACACTACGAAGCCAAAAATCGTCATTTGCATAATCCGAAGCCTCGGTACAATGATGGCGACCCAAAAAAAAGTCGATCCAACCTCAGCCTATTGAAAGGGAAGCTCGCACCAGCCGGTGCTTCTAAAGCAAAAGCGTTGGATGTCGATGAATGGCAGACCATTTCGTTGTATATCTTCAACAACCTAACAGAAGTGCGGCCGTACATCGAGTAAGTTGTCGGTACATTATTGTTTCGCAACTTGTAATTCCTTAGAACAGCTCATATTCCTGGATATTTGATATAGTCGATACGTCGCCAAATTCTCGGATGGAGTGGTCATCCAAAAGGATTCCGTCGAAGAGTATGAGCTCCTGGCGAAGCATGGAGGCAGCTATCCCGGTTTCATATCTTTGTTCAAACAAACGGTAATTAATTACCATTAATGGACCATTTCATTTCTTCGTCTTATTTGCGGCTAATGCAACAATCCTTTCGTATTAAACTTGTAGGCTAATTCAGAGTCTATGGACGCCGAGCTGAGACAAGTCGCTAATGGTTTTGACTATAAGGTCTGTTCATTTGATAGATACGACATCAACGGGTATCGCTTTCGTACCTTTGGCAAAGAGCTATCTATGCCTGACCTGAAGACTACAAATTGTTGTGTCTCTGCTATCGGCGAAGGAGGTACAGAGTACTATGGAAGAGTTGAAGCAATTTATGAACTTCTATTCTATGGTGAAAACCCACCGAACGCCGTAGTCTTCAAATGTCATTGGTTCCAGCCGAAGGAGACTAGAAGGACTCATGAACATATAGGGCTAGTCGAAATCAAACAAAGCACCCATTTAGATGTGCCCGATGTCTATATTACGGCTGAACAGGCGACCCAAGTTTTCTATCTACCGTGGGCCTGCCAAACTGATCCAAATCTGAAAGGTTGGGATGTCGTTTATGAAGTGCCGCCACATTTTAGACCACCTCCCCTCAATGAAGAGGAGTATGAACCTCACATTAACCAAGACACATATGAAGGAGAATTCTTCCAAGAAACACGTATTTCCAAAAAACGTTTCAAGAACCGCTCTACTTCATCCCGGAACATTGAAGCAGACAGCGACAATGAATCCGACTTAACCCCTGAGCCGGAACATGAAGAGCTGGAACAAGAAGAGGTTACTGATGCGGATGACCTGTCAATGCTTAACCGATTACATGAAGGAGGCCTTCCACACGTTGTTCCTGATAGTGATGATGATCATGCATTTATTGATGATAGTGATGATGATGATGCATTTATTGATCCCGGAGAATATATAGACAATCAAGATTATTATTAATTCATGTCAGGTAATCAACTTTTAGATCATGTTAGGTATATGATGATACACTTAAATTATATACATTTTATTATTCATGTCGGTATTCAATTTTATGTTGTACTAATTTCGTTTACTATTTGTCATGGCAGTTGTTGAAAGATGGTGGGAAAGGGTCGAGAGCACTCCGCGGCTCCTTCGTCGGAGGGTGGTGGGATGGGTACTTCCATTCCTGTCGACTCTCTCCGGAGAGCATTGCTCTCTAGTCTGCATACACTGGTGGCCGCTTCTTCGTCGACCCCCGTGAGAGGAGGCCGGGGGAAGAAGAGAGGTAGTAGAGGTGGGAGAGGAGGGAGAGGAGGCCGCGGCAAAGGTAGGGTGGTTGCTACGCCTTCCTCGCCGCCACCCCCAGCTGATTCACCCGAGCACAGGACTGCTAGGGTGGACCTGTCTGAGGACGAGGCTATGCGGACTCCGGTCCACGAGCCTCGGGTCGACGAGCCTTCGACCTACACGACTCCTGTCCCAGAGGCTTCGTCCCACGAGACTCCGGAGCAGAGTAGGGATGAGGGCACGTCCCGGCAGACCCCATGGGATACCTGGCCGGAGGAGCCTAGTGGCCATGCTGATGGTGGCTGGGATTGTTTTTCTGATAGCGACGTGGAGCTTCCTGAGGGCGCCACCGTCTACCAGCGTGGTATGACACGGCTCCCGCCCGTGCCGGCGACCCGCGAGCTGAGGTGGTTGATTAGGCCTGATGGGGAGAGGTAAGTGCATGTACTCTTTTTTAACCTTTTGCCTTCACGTTTTTTCAAATATCTAATGTGTTGGCTTTGTCATACTGCAGGGGTTGGCATCATCCCAAGGATGCCCGCAGGCCCAACAGCATCCTTGGTGTCCTTGTCAGGCAAAACTTCCCGGGGTTTGTCACGTTGCCCGGTGAGGGTCAGGTTCGAGAGTTAGGACTGACCTGGGAGCACTACTTGGCTGCACCGGCCCCGCCTGAGGAGAGGATCGACGGTGTTTTGTGCCACACGAGGGCGGAGATGGTGATCAGGCATTTTTGGGTAATTTCTACTTTACACAATTAAAAATCAACAATAGCTAGTTATTGTACTAATAAGTGTTGTGTCGTTTGATTGCAGACCTTCTACAACTGTCAGGAGGGATACGAGGAGGCCGCGGCAAAGGTTATCGATCAGCAATGCAGGCGCCTACTGCAAAACTTTCGGCACGAGGCTCGGGTGCAGGCTGTTCGAGACTACTACGCCTCGCGGCGTATTAGGAAGGAGAAGTCGACGTGCCGCGGAAAGAAGATGGAGAAGGAGCATTACATGAAGGTAATTACGTATTCTTAAGGCCTTGTACTTAGTTTCCTTCATTTGATTCCTACGCGTAGCACTCAAATATCTCTTTATTAACTTAGGTGCCCCCAAGATGGTGTGCGGATATGATGGATTGTTGGGAGGCGTTGGTGGATGAGTGGTGCTCAGAACAATGGCTATCCGTCCACAACAATGCCAAGGACCGGCGTAGCAAAATGGTTGGTGTGCCACACCATCAAGGGAGCGCCAACTTAAATTAGTTTGGTCTGAACTGGGTATGTGGTTAGCTTCATGATTCATGCAATTCATTCTTGATTCTAGCTTGATCCCTTTACTAATACTTTGTTCCTCTCTCTCTCTTTTAGGCGCATCACAATAAAACGGAGGTGCCACAGATGTACGACCTCTATGCGTTGGCCCATACTGCCTCGTACAAGAAGGTCAAGGCATTCTCTAAGTCTGACCTCGATGATCCCTTGAAGTTCAGCAACATCTCCTCCCACAACAAGCTCGTGAGGTACAGAGATGAGGGGAAGGCGAGTAAAGGGGAGGACTTTAACCCGAGCCAGGAGCCTATTGATCCAGAGCTGGTGATGATAGCTGGCGGCGGGAGGCCCCATGGCTCGATTGTCATTGGAGATGGCCTTATACGTTGTCCTAGCAACCTCCGGGAGATCAAGGCGCGCCAAACGAGCTCATGTCCTGAGATAAGGCCTCGTCCATGGCCAGTCGAGCTCGCCATCGAGGTTAGTTATACGGACTCAGATATCTTTCCTCATTACGTTGTGTGTGTGAACAAAGATGATTACAATGCTAACGAGGAGTTGTGTTGCAGGCTGCTATTCTGAAAGAGAGAGAGGCAACACAGGCGCTTATGGTGGCGAAGGAGAAGGAGATGGAGGAGAGGACGGCAAGGTTGTTGGAGGAGGAGAGGGCACCGTGCGATGCGTCTTACCGGGCCATCTACGAGCTCTTCGTGGTAATATTCTTCTTCATATTTGTCAAATCTTGCATATAATGTTCCTTTCATTAATAATGAATATCGTTGACTTGTGAAAACCAAATGTGCAGACTATGTGCGAGAAGACCGGCCAGGCCGCTCCGTCGATGCCAGTCATTACCACGGCTGCAACGTTGAGTTTCATTTCAATGCAATGATCTTTTCAGTGTCATCATGCTAACGAGACATTGCAAATCATCTTTGGTGCAGCTTAACTCCGGAGTCGCATCGCACGACCCTTCTCCAGGGCAACCTTCTCCAAGTGAAACCGGTCTGAGCAACCGCGGTGCTTCTCCTCCGTGATGACGAGGACGGTAAGCCCCAAACTTAGCTCTTTTTTCATCTTCTTAGCACTTAGACAAACTTAGCACTTACACAAACTTAGCACTTAGACAAACTTAGCACTTACACAAACTTAGCACTTAGACAAACTTAGCACTTAGACAAACTTAGCTCCTTCCGAAATATTAGTGTTCTTCATCTTCTTCTTCTTATTCTAGTCTTCTTCATCTAACTTTCGCCCAAATGACACAAATAAGCAATAAGAAGAAGAAAACAAGAGGAGAAAGATAGAGAGAAGAAAACCGCTTCTTCATCTTCTTCTTCTTATTCTAGTCTTCTTCATCTAACTTTCATATTTCCCATTTTGCAGATTAGAGTCACTTCACGGAAGCTTGCATTGATGGAGTGCTTGTGATTTTGTATCGATGAACAATGTTAAACTTGCTACATATGTGAAACTTGTTACTATTGTAATATGGTGAACAATGTGACATTTGTTTTGGTATGTTTGTTGGATACTTGTGCTTGTGCTTGTTGTTGGATGATCATCACTAGGGTTATTGTGAAATATATACATATATAGCATATTTTGCCTGTGAAAATTGGATATTAGAAAAAACAGAAAAAACTGGGGCAATATTGCCACTTTGCCGACGGCCACCGTCGGCATAGTTTCTTTGCCGTCCGGCACCGACGGCAAAGGCGACACGTGGTACCCACCTGTGCATCCTGGGAGTGCGCCTGATGCCATTTGGTACATTTGCCGTCCGGGGGCGGACGGCAAAGAAGCTATGCCGACGGCCACTGTCGGCATAGCAGTGGCACTGTAGCAAAGGAGTGTGGCGGGGGGCGTACGGCAAAGAAGATATGCCGACGGCCACCGTCAACATAGCAGTGACCGTCGGCAAAGGAGGCTGGCGGGGGGGCGGACGGCAAAGAAGCTATGCCGACGGTGGCCGTCGGCAAAGGAGTGGCCGTCGGCAAAGGAGGGGAGGCAGACAGCATAGGGTGCGGACGGCAAAGGGGGAGTGGCAGACGACAAAGGCTCCGTTAGCCACTAACGGGGCTAACTCAAGTTTAGGCCGTCCAGACACTTTGCCGTCTGCTGACTGACGGCAAAAACACTTTGCCGTCCGCTGTATAAAGGCAGACGGCAAAGCACTCCTTTACCGGGGTTCTCAGTGCCGGAAATTTTGCCGTCTGCTGCCCGACGGCAAAGGCTTTGCCGTCGGTGGTCCTGCCCTTTGCCGTCCGCTATGGCAGACGGCAAATAACTGAATTCCAGTAGTGTAGCATCTAGTCTCTCCATAACATGTTCAAGAGTTAAAGTTGTTTCGTTGATCGTAAGAGGTGGTGACCCCACTAAACTTCCCATAGCATTAAAAGCATCCAAAGATGGACACATCAAGAAATTCCCACCGGTAATCGTATCAAGGACGAATCTATACCAAGTGGTGATGCCCACATAAAAACTGCGAAGAAGAACAACGGTAGATTGCTTATGAATAGATCTATTATGAGCATTGCAAATCCTATACCAAGCATCTTCTAGGTTCTCCCCTCCCCTTTGCTTAAAATTAAGAAATTCGATCTCGGGAGTACACGCAATAGAGGAAGAACTAACCATAAATACAAGGTAGGAGAACAAGAGATCTGATGAGAAAAAGGCAAACGAAAAAGAGGGCGAATAAAACAGCAAATTGGGTGAAGTGGGGGAGATGAAAACGAGAGGCAAATGGCAAATAATGTAATTGCAAGGAGATGAGATTTGTGATTAGGAACCTAGTAGATAATGATGGTGTCTCCTCGGCGCCAGAGATTGGCACGTAGAAGAGACCGCTTCCTCCCCGACAACAGCGCTAGAAATTCCTTTGACATGGCTTGAGACTGCGTCGGTATTTCCCCAAAGAGGAAGGGATGATGCAGCGCAGCGACGGTAAGTATTTCCCTCAGTTCTGAAACCAAGGTATCAAAACAGTAGGAGGATCACCACCACCTAATAAACAACACCTGCACACAAAGAACAAATACTTGCAACCCGACGCGAAAGAGAGGTTGTCAATCTCTCTACGGTAAAAAGATAGATTAGGTAGTGATAGATTGGAGAGATAGATCTCTCAAGAACACAAAATAAAAAGAACAAATAAAAAGTGCAGCAAGGTATTTTTGGGTTTTTGGAATAATACATCTGAAAACAAAAGCAGCAAAAAGATAGATCGGAAAGCAATATGTTGGAAAAGTAGACCCGGGGGCCGTAGGTTTAACTAGTGGCTTCTCTTATGAGTATAGCACACGGTGGGTGAACAAATTACTGTTGGGCAATTGATAGAAGAACAAATAATCATGACGATATCCAAGGCGATGATCATTATATAGGCATCACATCCAAGATAAGTAGACCGACTCCTGCCTGCATCTACAACTATTACTCCACACATCGACCGCTATCCAGCATGCATCTAGTGTATTAAGTTCATGGAAAAACGGAGTAATGCAAAAAGAATGATGACATGATGTAGACAAGATCTATTCATGTAGGAATAGACGCCCTATTGTCATCCTTAATAGCAATGATACATGTGTGCCTCGCTGCCCCTTCTGTCACTGGGAGAGGACACCGCAAGATCAAACCCATCACAAAGCACCACTTCCCATGGAAAGAAAAATTGATCTAGTTGGCCTAACTAAACCAAAGATTCGAAGAAGAAATATGAGGCTATAAGTAATCATGCATATTAGAGATCAAAGAAGACTCAAATAATATTCATGGATAGAACTGATCATGAACTCAAAATTCATCGACTCCCAACAAACACACCACAAAAAGTTTACATCAAATAGATCTCCAAGAGACCATTGTATTGAGAATCAAGAGAGAGAGAGAGAGAGGAAGCCATCTAGCTACTGCCTACGGACCCGTAGGTCTATGGTGGACTACTCACGCATCATCGGAGAGGCACCAATGAGGGTGATGAACCCCTCCGTGATGGTGTTAGATTGGATATCGAGGCTCTAGACCTTGCGGTGGCTGGATGTGTTTTTCATCGACTCCTCTAGGGTTTGTGGAATATTTGGGAATTTATAAGCGTGAGAGGCGGTGGAGAGGGGTCCCGAGGAGGGCACAACCCATGAGGGCGCGCCTGGGGCCTCTAGCGCGCCCTGGTGGGTTGTGATCTCCTCGACCCTCCCCTCTGGCACTTATTTGGCCCACTGGATGTCTTCTGGCCCAAAACAATTCTCCAAAAGTTTCGTCGCGATTGGACTCCATTTGGTACTGATATTCTGCGAAGTAAAAATCAAGCAAAAACAACAACTGACACTTTGGCAATATGTCAATAGGTTAGTCCCAAAAAATGATATAAATTTGCTATAAAATGATTGTAAAACATCCAAGAATGATAATATAACAACATGGAACAAGAAAAAATTATAGATACGTTGGAGACATATCATAGCTCTAGGTAAGATATAACGATAGTGTTGAAGACGAAAGAGGGGATGCCTTCCGGGGCATCCCCAAGCTTAGACGCTTGAGTCTTCCTAGGATATTACCTTCGGGGTGTCTTGAGCATCTCCAAGCTTAGGGTATTACCACTCTTTATTCTCCTCATATCGGTATCTTACCCAAAACTTGAAAACTTCAATCACATAAAACTTAACAGAACTTCGTGAGATGGGTTACTGTAATAAAGATAGATAATTCGCTTAGGTGCTGTCAAGACAATATTAATAATTTTTCTCACATAATACCTACTGTATTCTATCATTCCCATAATTTATACCACTAAATATAAGCTATGGAAACACTAAAACAAGTAAACTATGCATGCAAAACACAATCTGTTAAAAACAGAACAGTCAGCGAAGATCTGAACTTAAACCATATTTCCTTATCTCTAAAAATTCCGAAACATTAGGAAAACACAGAAAATTTGCATAGAAAAACTGTGTAGAAATTTCAGAATTGTTTAACTCTTCAGTAAAATCATAGAAATTCTGCACCGGACGTAAAAGTTTCTGTTTTTGCACAGAATCGAACTAACAAGTATCCACACTATCCCAAAGGCTTTACTTGGCACCTTATTGAAACAAAATACACAAAACATGATTACTATAGTAGCTTAATCATGTGAACACAAACAGAAAGTATAAGTGTCGGGTTGTCTCCCAACAATCGATTTTCTTTAAAGCCTTTTAGCTAGGCATAATGATTTCAATGATGCTCACATAGGAATAGTATTTGAAACATGCAAAAGAGCATCATGGATCACATGACAAGCATATTTAAGTCTAATATAGTTCCTATGCATAGGGATTTTGCAAGCAAACAATTTATTGTAGCAAGAATCAACTTGCATAGGAAGATAAAACAGGCATGACTTCTAAACTTTGAATACATAGAGAGGAAACTTGATATTATTGTAATTCCTACAAGCATATGTTCCTCCCTCATAATGATTTTCAGTAGCATCATGAAGGAATTCCACAATATAACTATCACATAAAGCATTGTTTTCATGATCCACAAGCATAGAAAATTTATTACTCTTCTCACAAGCAAACTTCTCATACATAATAGTGGGAGTATCATAGGAGACTCGAATATTATAACTTTTTTCCACATTAAAAGAGTAATGTTCAGAAAAAGGGTATTCATATTTATGACAAGTTTTATAATAATAATAATCAAAACTTTTTATAACATAAGTATCATCGCAATAATCATCATAAGTAGCAACTTTGTTCTCATCCTAATCAATTTGATCATTCAAACTGAGGGGACTAAAAAGATCATCTTCATTAAGCATAGCATCCCCAAGCTTGGGAAACATTAATTGCAACAAATATATTCTCAAAAGTGTCATTCTTATCAAGCATAGCATCCCCAAGCTTGGGAAAATATTAAGTGCATCAAATGGATTCTCAAACATGTCATTCTCATCAAACATTGTATCCCCAAGCTTGCGGTTTTGCAAATCATTAGCATAATCATCAATAGCATGAATGTCACCAATAGTATAACAAGTATTATAATCATAATTTTCCAAGTTAGTGCCAAATATATTTTCAATATTATGAGGAGTATCATTATCTTACCAATCATACTCATCACAACAAGTGTTGTGGGCATAAGAAAATAATCATCAAGTGTATCATCGTCCACACTACTTTCAGATTCATTCTCAACAATGATAGGGGCAACATTATTTGGGAGAGATGACTTTTTACCTATACCTTTTGTTCTTTTCTTCTTCTCCACCACGTCATGTGTGGGTTTAATCAATTTTTCTGAGCTTCTTATTAATGAGATTGGTTGGATAGGAAGCTCCTTCTTGTCACCTGTTTCATTACGCGAGACAATAGAAGGGAAAGTGGAAATCTTTACCCTTCCATTGGTATTCCTTTTATATTCTTGGTTTTCCCGTCTTTCTATCATTGGCAATATAAGCATTCTCAGTGCAATTTACTACGCAAAACAAATAGAGTTCTTGTAGACTAGTTTCAAAATAGTTTGTGAATAAGAATGCTTCAAACAAACTATTTTTTTTCTGTCAATTCTTCACACCCCAAAAATAAACAAAGTTCATTATAGAGTTCAAGGATGATCAAGTTATTACAATATTTGGTCATGATTCGATCATGAAAAAGTATGCATTGGAAATTAAGATGACCAACTCTATTGCAAAGTTCACAAGTAATTGGATGAACAGAGCATAATTTCGTAGGAAATTCATCTATTCCTTTAATCCACCACTTATTTTTCCCATGTTTATGCTTCTTACAAAATCTATCATCCCTATAAGGCATGTGTTCACAAATTTTATTAACTCCGCAAAATTTGACATGCTTATAGGAAACCTTTTTATCAAGAGTAGTGCAATCATCATTAGCATGATGGATATTCAGATAATTCATACTAACAATATTGTTATCATGCTCATCATTCAAGCATTTTACATTAAGCATTTTTATAAATTCTTCCTCAACATATCAGCACAATTTTCTGAACCATCATTTTCACGAAAGACATTATAAAGGTGAAGCAATTGAGGCAACCTAAATTCCACTTTTTTGTAGTTTTATTTTTATAAACCAAACTAGTGATAAACAAGAAACTAAAAGATTTAATTGCAAGATCTAAATATATACCTTAAAGCACTCACCTCCCCGGCAACGATGCCAGGAAAGAGCTTGATGTCCACTACACAACTTTCTTCTTGTAGACTCGTGTTGGGCCTCCAAGCGCAGAGTTTTGTAGGACAGTAGAAAATTCCCCTCAAGTGGATGACCTGAGGTTTATAAATCCGTGGGAGGTGTAGGATGAAGATGGTCTCTCTCAAACAACCCCACAATCAAATACAAGAAATCTCTTGTGTCCCCAACACACCCAATACAATAGTAAACTGTATAGGTGCACTAGTTCGATGAAGAGATGGTGATACAAGTGCAATATGGATAGTAGATATAGGTTTTGGTAATCCGAAAATATAAAAACAGCAAGGTAGCAAGTGACAAACAGCAAGCAAAATGTTGAATAAATGCTTGGAAATAAGGCCTAGGGTTCATACTTTTGCTAGTGCAATCTCTCAACAATACTAACATAAGAGAATCATATGATCATCCCTCAACATGCGACAAAGAATCACTCCAAAGTTCATAAGTAGCGGAGAACAAAAGACGAAATTGTTATAGGTAGTAGAACCACCTCAAAGTTATCCTTTCCAATCAATCTATTGACCTATTCCTGTAGGTGTCACAAACAGCCCTAGGAGTTCGTACTAGAATAACACCATATGATACGCATCAATCAACCCTAAAGTTACCTAGATACTCCAATGTCACCACAAGTATCCATGGCTTAATTATTCGACATGCATCAAACAATTTCATATTCATCATATTCAATCCAACACAAAGAACTTCAAAGAGTACCCCAAGATTTATATCGGAGAAAGTACGATGAAAACATGCAATCAACCCATGTGCATAGATCCCCCAAGGTCACCGGAATCCACAAGTTGATGCCATAACATATATCAAGTGAATCAATAAAATACCCCATTGTCACCATGGGTATCCACATGCAAGACATACATCAAGTGTTTTCAAACCCAAAGAATTCAATCCAACGTAACAGAATCTCAAAGGGAAAGATTCAATTCATCAAAAAAAGGTAGCAAGGGAATAACACAATATGATCCAACTATATTAACAAAGACCATGATACATCAAGATCGTGACATCTCAAGAACACGAGAGAGAGAGAGATCACATAGCTACTAGTACATACCCTCAGCCTAGAGGATGAACTACTCCCTCCTCGTCATGGACACCGCCGGGATGATGATGATGGCCTCCGGTGATGATTGCCCCCTCCGGCAGGGTGCCGGAACAGGGCCCCGGATGAGTTTTCTTTGATACAGAGGTTTGCGACGCCGGAGCGGAAGTTCTAGGTGAACTTCTGGGGGTTTTGGTATTTATAGGATTTTTAGCACTGGAATCATGTTAAACGGAGCCACGAGGTGGTCCCAAGCTGTCAGGGCACGCCCAGGGAGCGATGGCGCCCTGATGGCTTGGGGGCACCTGGTGGCCCCCTCTGGTGGTTCTTCTCTCCGGTATTTCTTATTTTCTCTAGAAAAAATCATCAAAAACTTTCGAGCGATTCCGAGAACTTTTATTTTTTTTCACAAAAAAAACAACACCACGGTAATTCTGCTGAAAACAGCGTTAATTCGGGTTAGTTCCAATTAAATCATATAAAATGCATCAAAACCATATAAAAGCATTGTAAACATAGGTAAATATGGCATGAACACTTAATAAATTATCGATACATTGGAGACGTATCACATGCCTGCTGGTGGAGCCACGAGCTCAGTGGGCGCGCCCAGGGGTAGGGCGCTCCCACCAGGCTCGTGAATTCCTGGTGGGTCCCCTTCGGGTAATTCCTTCGCCAGTATTTTTATATATTCCAAAATGATTTGCCTAAAATTTTAGGTCATTTGGAGTTGTAGAGAATATCCAACTCTTCTATAGCCATTTCCGGTCCAGAATTCTAGCTGCCGGCAATCTCCCTCTTTGAATGAAACTTGCAAAATAAGAGAGAAAAGGCATTAGGATTGCATAATAAAGTGAAATAATGACCCAAAACATAAAAAATATCAATAGGAAAACATGATGCAAAATGGATGTATCAACTCCCCAAAGCTTAGACCTTCCTTGTCCTGAAGTGAAAGCCGAACGCGATAATCATGGCCACATGCTTAGAGAGAGAGAGAGAGGTGTTGATAAAATAAAATACGAACGTGAAAACATCATGCTAATTTTCATAGCATCGATATAATATCATAAAAATTCTCACGAACAACTGATAATTCATTCACAATCTAAAGTATGAACTACAAACTTCATTGAAAACTAACAAATTGTGATCTTAGTCATTGAAACAATTGCAATCCATCATATTTTCAGAAAGAGTCTATGTAAGAACTTTGTTTAGCAAGTTCACATACTCAACTATCATTTAGTCTTATATGATTGCTAACACTCACAACATACTTATGGAGCAAAAAGTTTTAGTTAGAGACATACGAAGATAGGGGTTTATAGCTTCGACCTCCCAACTCATTTATCTCGAGGATAATGTCAACAATAATAACTTATTCCTAGATCTTTCCCTATCACATGATGCTTGCCAAGTGGAGAATAAATAAGAATGGAATAGGGATGAACATTATTGACTCATGCATAAAAGTAAATACAGAAAAGTAAAAGATAGGCCCTTCGCAGAGGGAAGCAAAGGTTGTCATGCATTTTTTCATCAGGATGTGCAAACTCTTAATGGAAAGGAATGCCACTTTATATTTCCCCTTGTGATAGCAACCTTTTTTTATGTAGTTTGTCTCTTTTATTTCTTTACCATCACAAGTTCGTACAGAGCTTATTTTCCCTTACAATAAAAGATCATACATATTTAGCAGCAATTTTTATTGCTTTTGCACCGATGACAACTTGCTTGAAGGATCTTATTCAATCCATAGGTAGATATGGTAGAATATCATGGCAAGAAACTAGGTCAAGGGTTTTGGATGCATACGTGGTATCCCTACTTAGTGCGAAGTTTTGGCTAGCAAAAGATTACGAGAAAGCACCACATGTTAGAGGATCCATGACAATATAACTTCTATGTGAATATAAGCAAACATAACCCATTATGTTGTCTTCCTTGTCCAACGTCAACTAGTTGATCAAACGTGGAACATTTAATGGGGGCTCACAATCATACAAGACATCCAAGATAGTATATTTATATGTGGGACCTCTCTTTCGTTATTACTTTTTCATGAATTGCACCAATGACCAATGCTATGTTTGTCAACTTCCAACAAAATTTATTAATTATACTTCTTCTATGTGAAGTCATCACTTCCCATGGGATTAGCATATGATCTTTTTATTATTTTTATTTCTAAGATTGAAGCAAAAAGGTAAAGCAACCAAACTCAAACTACTCTTTATTATATAACTCTCACACTCAATTACATAGATATATAGATCACGAAACAAGTACTTGAAACTAAATCATACTAAAAATTTATTCATCTAAATCATAGAATAACTAAGGATCGAACTTAGATAGGTAATGATGGTAAAAGTGACGGTGATACGATACCGGGGAACCTCCCCCAAGCTTGGAGCAAGCCAATGGTGGTGCCCATACTCGTGTACTCAAGTTTCTTTCGTCAATGATGGTGGTGATGAAGTGGTGAGTTTTTCATCAATGATAGAAAGAAAGGCATCGTTTAGGTCCTGAATTTCCTGAAGAAGACGCTAGATCATTGCAGTGTTCTTTTGCAGTTCCACCATAAGATGTTTATTCTCCGGCCACCAACAGTTCTTTCCTACATCACTTTCACTTGGACGAGAGATGTCCCAATTGGACAGTATATGTAAACGATAAATATTCTCGACCTCATAGTTATGAATTAAATTATTAAAGTTATTTCTGTGTAACCTGCCGAGGGGTATCCTTGGATTGGGATCATCTTGTACCTCTTGAACTGGTTGGCTTCTTCTTCTCATGGGTGGACAAGGATTTGGAGAGGTGGAGATGCCAGAAGAGTGCATTGCTGTGAAGCAGGGGTTGCACTTCCATGGAGTCTCCAGAGCCCTCTCCTGTAATGACTTCCTTGGTTCCTTCTCTTTCGAGCTTCATATGTAGCAACCAAGCATCACCCCAACGTCGTTGGAGGAGGACGACGACAAAATGCCTGGAACTCAATATCCCGACAGAAAATAACTCGAAACAAGAATAGAGGAGAACCTTGCGATACGGTGGTCAAAACAGCAAGGAGTATGTATAATGAATTTTCCCGTGCAGGACAAGTCTACAAAAGGAAAACGGAGTCGGGAAAGTCCCCGGGGAGTCACGAGCTCACACGACGCGCCCTAGGGGGTAGGGCGTGCCCCTGAGCTCGTCTCTCCCTCGTGCACTTTTCTGATTGTTTATTATTTTTCTATTTTTTCATTTATTCCGAAACGAACAAAAATTACTTTTATTGAACTTTTGGAGTCTGTTTACTTACCGTATCACATACCTACTTTTAGGATTTTGGAGCATACTGGAAGGTCTCTTTTATGTGTTCCTCCTGTGTCATCGTTTGGATAATGTTGTTTTCCTTGTTAATGGGTGTACCTGAAATATAATGTTTAATTATTTGCCCATTAACCACCTTAGGATTTGTGCCCTCGACATTCTTGATAGCTCCGGAGCGATAAACCTCCTCGATGATATAGGGTCCTTCCCATTCGGAGAGAAGTTTTCCTGCAAAGAATCTTAAACGAGAATTATATAATAGAGCTTGATCACCGACATTAAATTCCTGTTTTTGTATTCTTTTTTCATGCCATTTTTTAACTTTTTATTTAAGCAACTTGGCATTTTCATAGGCGTGTGTCCTGCATTCATCTAGAGAGCTCATATGAAATAACCTCTTTTCACCGACAAGTTTAAAATCATAATTAAGATCTTTAATTGCCCAATAAGCCTTATATTCTAATTCTAGAGGTAAATGCAAATCCCTTCCATAAACCATTTTATAGGCGGACATACCCATAGGATTTTTATAAGGAGTTCTATATGCCCACAATGCATCATCAAGTTTCTTAGACCAATTCTTCCTAGACCCATTAGCTGTCTTTTGTAACATTAATTTTATTTCTCTATTGCTCAATTCAACTTGACCACTAGACTGAGATGATACAGTGAGGCAATTTTATGGTTAACATCATATTTTGCTCAGAGTTTACGAAATGTACAATGAATAAAATGTGAACCACCATTAGTCATTAAATATTTAGGGACTCTAAACCTCGGGAAAATAACTTCTTTAAGCATTTTAATAGAGGTGGTGTGTCAACACTACTAGTTCGAATAGCTTCTACGCACTTAGTAACATAATCAGCAACAACTAAAATACGAGGATACCCATTAGAGGAAGGAAAAGGTCCCACATAATCAAAGCCCCAAACATCAAATGGTTCAATAACAAGTTAATAATTCATAGGCATTTCCTGAGCTCGACCAATATTACCAATTCTTTGACATGCATCACAAGAAAGGACAAACTTAGTGCATCCTTGAAGAGAGTAGGCCAATAAAACCAAGACTGTAATACCTTATATGCAGTTATGTCTCCCGCATGGTGTGATCAGTATGCTTCAGAATGACACTTCCATAGGATTTTTTCTGTTCATGTTCAGGTATACATCGTCTAATAATACCATCTACTCCTTCTCTATACAAATGTGGGTCATCCCAAAAGTAATGTCTTAAGTCAAAGAAGAACTTTTTTGCTGGTATGTGTAGCTAGGTGGTACATATTTAGCAACAATGTAATTAGCATAATCTGCATACCAAGGACTATTGCGAGAAGTAGAAGGATTTAACAGCTAATTGCTCATAAGGAAAAGTATCATCAATAGGCAGTGGGTCATCAAAAACATTTTCCATCCTAGACAAATTATCTGCTACAGGGTTTTCAACTCCCTTCCTATCAACAATATTCAAATCAAACTCTTGTAATAAAAGAACCCACCAAATCAGTCTATGTTTAGCATCTTTCTTTTCCAATAGACATTTAATAGCAGCATGATCAGTGCGAATTATTACTTTAGATGTGGGGCCCCGACTCATAAGTCATGATCGCCGAATGCACGTGTACAGTGATCCCAGAGATCAATGCTCGCTGAACACACATAAGTTGAATAACAAGAGTCTTACATCCATAGATACCGTCTTACACAAATTATGACCATTATGGTCAGGTCTTACATAGATAGGGCCTTGAAGGCCAAACATCAAACACAAACTCGCAACGGAAATCTTGAATGATAGCGTGAACCCATGCCATCTGCCTCAACGCTACTACCTTTCTGACTGGGAAGTAGCCTAATTCGCATGTTCATCACCAAGGTACTCTTCACCATATTCCTGATCTTCCATGCCTGGCCAATTAAATAACCAGTGGCAAGCCAATGAGTACTTTGAATGTACTCGCAAGCAACCCATGTTTGGAACAAGGCATAACAATGCATGATATAGCACTAAGTAGGTAGTTTTGCGAAAAGCTAATTTCAGTGCAATGAGATGTTCTATCAACATGTAAAAGCATGCATCATGAGGTTACGAATCTCCATAAGAACAGGTTATAGATATCAATATAAATAGAGTTCGGAACAACTCCAGTTTAATCCTCACGTCGAGTCATCCGACTCAACTCATGTATCTCGTCCCCCCCCCCCACACACACACACGCACACACCAAGTTTTGTAAGACAATGGACGTAGCCCAAGCGCAGTCATCCAACTGTCCTTGACTATGGACACGGCTATTCGAATAGTTTTACACCCTGTAGAGGTTGCACACTTTACCCACAAGACTCGAGAAACTTCCGTGTCCAGCCACGACTCGTGGTATATTACATACCCGAGGTAAGTACCCGAACAATGCCTTTCCCTTGACAAAACTAGCAAAGAGTCCACTCGTTGGCTCATGGCCCGCATGATGTACATCACAAGTATCATCCATGAAGGGACCAATGGTGTGCCCGATGTCTGTGAAAACAACCCATGGTCGTACTTTCCGGCACTACCCCGTATCGAGAGTGACCACGTCACTCCCGCCACTAGTAATGCGGGCTCTCTGCTAGCATCAACCAAAGTAATCAACAAAGCCCCATCCCATAAGGGGTATCGTGATCGTACATGTAAGGTTGGAGTAATGGTCGCAACTTAAACAAATCCGTTTTTGAAAACAACACACTCACTTGCCTCGGTACCCACTTCTTTATCAAGTGGTCACCTAGCTCATCATCTCCCTCGTGCATTAGTGGCACCTGACGGGCTTTTCAAAAAGTCTTTGAAAATACTTTTGTTGCCATCACCATGCATATACCCATCCCACTTGCGTAGCATCTACTTTAGCAACCTATCTACTTCCCACCCACATAACTCTAAGCACAAGGTAGAGTCGTGGAAATGCAAGTATCAACGAGGAAAGTAATGGAGGCATCCCACCAATGGGTCACCATGAAGATGATTCCAATGCATCAATTTAAAGTGCTATATGACATGCATAAAAAGGGTTTCTTAGACATTGTCAAAGGGCTGCTTGCCTGGCTCAAGAAAGTCCTCGAGTTCTTCGAATGCTTCTAGTCCAACTCCTTCGTCAACAACGCAATCACAATATAGCGGGCAAAAATAAGACCACAGCAAAAACAGGGAAAAATACATCACTCCTAAAAATGTCAAACCATTTTTGTAAAATACTAGGTTGAAAACTAAAAATAAAAAAATTATTAGTCTCTGGTTTTGGATTGTAAAAAATGGTGAAAAGCATTTTACAGAGATTTAAAATGCTTTAAAAAGGGTTTTTAATACAAACAGTACAGAAAATATTTTCCAAATGATGCACAAGTGGCATCATCAAATAGGTTGGAATATTACAAGATTTTACAAATTTGAATCACTGGATTTGAACAAGGATTTGGATCTGTGGAATTTTTGCAAAACTACGAGAAAAAGAAAAAGGAAAATGTGCACTGTGCCACTGGGCCAAAACGGCTGGCCGAGCCGGCCCACTCGACGAAACATGCCCAGGCGAGCCAGACGCATGTGCCTGCCTAGGTTTAAACCCTACATGCGAGGCCCAGCCGCCAAAGACAGGGGGGAGCAAGAGAGAGGTGCGGATGACACGCGGGGCCCGCCTGTCATCCCTGACCTCGCGACAGGGAGGAGCACGGGCTCGCCGGCGATGACTGGCGGCACGGCAAGGGCAGCCGAGGGCGGGAATGGAATCAGGAGGCTACCGCCATTCGGGTGGTGGTCCAGGGGGTCGCCGGATTGGCCCTAGTCGCCAATGACGAGCGGACGCGGTGGAGAGGCTCCGGGAGGGGGTCGACGTCAGCGTTTCCGACCGTAACCTGCATGAGATAGGGGCAGAATCGCGTGAAGAGAGCAAAGGAGGACCAAGGGATAGAAATGAGCGCCGAAGAGGGGCTATACCCGGAGATTGACGATGTCCCGACGCGGCGGAGCTCCGCCCGATATCGAGCACAGGGGCTCCGGGAGGTAGCCTGAGGGGTTCGGACCTGCGACTGGGGTTGGGAGAGAGGGACCAGAGGGGAGAGAGGGTCGCGGGGGTGGCTTTTATAGCCTGGCCATGGTTCACCATGGATGGAGTCCACGGCCATCCGCGGGGGCGTCTCCGGTGGCCATGGTAGGGTCCAGGGCGTGTCTAAGGAGCTCGTGGGGGTCGTCCACAACCAGGGGAAGAGAAAGGGAGAGCGCGGCTTGGTTAGAGGCGGGTACCGTGTGCGGGTGGGCACTAGCCGGAATGGGCGGCGTTAGGCACACGCTGCAACGGTCGCCAAAGAGGGAGGGAGGAGGGGGCCGACAGCTTGGCTTCTTGCGGACATCGAGGGCGATCTAAGGGACAAGCGCCCGCCTCCCCAGGCTGTCAGGGCATTGGAATGGGAGCTGCTACAGTGCGGGTTGGCACTATAGCATGCTCCAGAGCATGCGTTTGGCATGCCAGGGCATGCCTCATATGCTCTGGTCACACCCCACCGTGTCCCTTAGCACCTGGATGGTCTGGAGATGCTCTGGAGGTAACTTAGGAGGTAAGCAAGGGGTAGAAGTAAGGGAAGGGGGAGAGAAGCTTCTGTCTTGGCTGTCTAGAGAGGTAAAAATGGGGTTTTTAGCCCTCAATCATTGATCTGAGGCCATAGGAAAATCACTGGAGGTGGAGGGGGATGAGGGCAAGGTGTGGTAAAAGTTTGGGTCAAGGAGAACGGTAGAAGAAGTGAAACCAGGGGATTTACCAATCTACCAGAAGGTGTTTGATGATTGATTGGGCAAGATAAAATTCTCTCCTTGCCATGAGATTTAATAGGATCAAATAGTGGGTAAAAATGAGGTGGATCACCAAGTTCGATCTCATTTCAAAAAAGTTGCTAATGCAAACTTTATAAACCCTAGAAATCAACAGAAATAGGTTTCTTTAGATCTATCCATGCAAATCCATTCTCCTTGATGCACCACTTGGTGTAGGGTCATCATTTGGGGATTAGAGCATGCCCACAAAGTTTGGGATGAAATGGAGAAAGTTGACAATGTAAAGTTGCTCAAATTTAGATCTGGACAGAGAGTGTTTTGGGGCATTTTGGTGAACCAAAATTATTGTGATTGAGATGAAACTTTGCAAGACCATCACATTAGACATATGTGACTTGCTTTAATTTTCATGAATTTATTTGACACTATTTGTTATGGAAATATTTCAAATTCTTGAAATATACAGAAAGGGTTTTGGAGGGTTTTGTCCAATATTTTGATAGGCCGTTCACAGAGGGAAGCAATGGTTGTCATGCGCTTTTATTTGTTTAGATGTGCAATCTCTTAATGCAAAGGAACGTCACTTTATATTCCCCCTTGTGATAGCGAACTTTATTATGCACTTTGTTGCTTTTATTTCGTCGTCATCACAAGATCGTACAAAGCTTATTTTCCCTTTCAATAAAAGATCATACAAAATTATAGGCAATTTTTATTGCTTGTGCACCGATGAAAACTTACTTGAAGGATATTATTCAATCCATAGGTAGGTATGGTGGCCTCTCACAATCCATAGGTAGGTATGGTGGCCTCTCACGGAGAGAAACTGGGTTTAAGGGGTTATGGATGCACAAGTAGTATCTCTACTTGGTGTGGAAATTTCGGCTAGCAAAAGATCTAAAAGAAACATCACATGTTAAAGGATCCAAGACTATATAACTTCTATGCAAATGTAAGCAATCATAACCATTAAGTTGTCTTCCATGTCCAGCTACAACACTTGATCATTATTTAATATTTGGTGAGGGTTTGCAATCATAGATGATGTCCAAGATAGTGTATTTGTATGTGGATCTTCTCTTCTCTATCATAGTCTTACATAGATTATAACAATGACTAAGGCTATGTTTGTTTTATTCCCAACAATTTTTATTGCTCATACTTTCTTTTTATGTGAAGTCATTACTCCTCATGAGATAAGCACATGATCTTTCTATTTTTCTTATATCCTTACTATGGTGTAGGATGCAATGAGGGTGAGGCACACGAACCCAACTAACTTTATTATATAACTCTCACACTCGGTTACAGGGATAGATAGAACTCAAAGAAAAATAATAAGCAAAGCGAATCTTGAAACCTTATTTCTCTAAACCATGAAATAATTAAGGATCGAACTAACACAAAAGATGATGGTAAAAAGTGATGGTGATACAATACCGGGGCGCCACCCCCAAGCTTGGAACAAGCTAGGGGTGGTTCCCATATCCATGTACTAGAGTGTTCTTCGGGGATGGTGGTGGTGTTGAAGTAGTGGTATCCTTCTTCTCCAGCTTACGCTTGAGGATGAAGTTTTCCTCTCTTAAATCATCGTTTTCTTGTTCGAGCTTCAAGACCTTTTTGCGTAAAGCTGCCTTTCTTTCCTGCAGAAAACGAGACGGGATAAATTGGATCTTAGATTTGTTTACTCTGTTGGGGAGGCTTGACTTCTTGAATTCCACATGCATATCTCCAGGTTGAGGTAGCGGATCTTCATCTTCATCCAAACTGGCGTATGGACCGGCATCGTCCGTCTCCTCCAGATCGGTATCTCCCTCCTCCTCAGTGGACCATAGGTAGGGGTAAATATCCCCAAAGATCTTCGGGTCTGCCACATAGTGAGAGACATAGCTCTCTCCATCCGAATCTTGAGACGACATATTGTCACCCCTGCCAGAAAAATAGCTCGAAACAAGAATAGAGGAGAAACTCACGATACGGTGGTCAAAACATACGGGAGTATATATAATGATTTTTCTAGGTAAGAATATGTGCTCAAGAAGAAATTGGAGTCCGGGAGGCACACGGGGGCACCACAAGTCATTAGGGCGTGCCCCAGGGGGGGCGCGCCCTGTTGGCTTATGCCTCCCTCTTGGATCCCCCTAACTCCATTTTATTTTTGGATTTTTTCTAAAATACAAAAACCAACAGAAATTATTTTTTTGGAATTTTTGGAGTCGGTTTACTTACCGTTCCACATACCTACCCCTTTTTCTGGTTTCTGGAGTGTTCCGGAAGGCCTCCCGTATGTGTTCTTCCACTGTTATAACTTGAATGATATTAGTGTCCTCATTAATGGGTGTACCTGAAATATAATGCTTGATTCTTTGCCCATTCACCACTCTCAGGTTTTTGCCTTCGAAGTTATTAATTTTTATAGCACTGGAGCGATAAACCTCATCGACAACATATGGACCTTCCCATTTGGATAAGAGTTTTCCTGCAAAAAATCTGAAATGAGAATTGTACAAAAGCACAAGGTCTCCTACATTGAATTCCTATTTTTGAATCCTTTTGTCATGCCATCTTTTAACCTTTTCTTTAAACAATTTAGCATTTTCATAGGCTTGTGTCCTCCATTCATCTAACGAGCTTATATCAAATAACCTCTTCTCTCCAGCAAGCATAAAATCACAATTAAGTTCTTTAATTTCCCAATAAGCCTTATGTTCTAACTCAAGAGGTAAATGACAAGCTTTCCCATACACCATTTTATATGGGGACATCCCCATGGGGTTCTTATAAGCTGTTCTATAAGCCCATAAAGCATCATCTAGTTTCTTAGACCAATTCTTCCTGGATCTATTGACAGTCTTTTGCAAGATTAATTTTATTTCTCGATTGCTCAATTCAACTTGGCCACTATACTGAGAATGATAAGGTGATGCGATTCTATGGTTAACATCATATTTTGCTAGAAGTTTACGGAAAGCACCATGAATAAAATGTGAACCACCATCAACAACAACAACAACAACAACAACAACAACAACAACAACAACAACAACAACAACAACAACAACAACAACAACAACAAAGCCTTTAGTCCCAAACAAGTTGGGGTAGGCTAGAGGTGAAACCCATAAGATCTCGCGACCAACTCATGGTTCTGGCACATGGATAGCAAGCTTCCACGCACCCCTGTCCATGGCTAGTTCTTTGGTGATGCTCCAATCCTTCAGGTCTCTCTTTACGGACTCTTCCCATGTCAAGTTCGGTCTACCCCGGCCTCTTTTGATATTATCAGCACGCTTTAGCCGTCCGCTATGTACTGGGGCTTCTGGAGGCCTGCGCTGAATATGTCCAAACCATCTCAGACGATGTTGGACAAGCTTCTCTTCAATTGGCACTACCCCAACTCTATCTCGTATATCATCATTCCGGATTCGGTCCTTCCTTGTGTGGCCACACATCCATCTCAACATGCGCATCTCCGCCACACCTAACTGTTGCACATGTCGCCTTTTAGTCGGCCAACACTCAGCGCCATACAACATTGCGGGTCGAACCGCCGTCCTATAGAACTTGCCTTTTAGCTTTTGTGGCACCCTCTTGTCACAGAGAATGCTAGAAGCTTGGCGCCACTTCATCCATCCGGCTTTAATTCGATGATTCACATCTTCATCGATATCCCCATCCTTCTGCAACATTGACCCCAAATATCGAAAGGTGTCCTTCCGCGGCACCACCTGCCCATCAAGGCTAACATCCTCCTCCTCCTCGTGCCTAGTAGTACCGAAAGCGCACCTCATGTACTCGGTTTTAGTCCTACTAAGTCTAAAACCTTTTGATTCCAAAGTTTGCCTCCATAACTCCAACTTCCTGTTGACCCCCGTCCGACTCTCATCGACTAGCACCACATCGTCCGCAAAGAGCATACACCATGGGATATCTCCTTGTATATCCCTTGTGACCTCATCCATCACCAAGGCAAAAAGATAAGGGCTCAAAGCTGACCCTTGATGCAGTCCTATCTTAATCGGGAAGTCATCAGTGTCGCCATCACTTGTTCGAACACTTGTCACAACATTATCGTACATGTCCTTGATGAGGGTAATGTACTTTGCTGGGACTTTGTGTTTCTCCAAGCCCCACCACATAACATTCCGCGGTATCTTATCATAGGCCTTCTCCAAGTCAATGAACACCATATGCAGGTCCTTCTTTTGCTCCCTATATCTCTCCATAAGTTGTCGTACCAAGAAAATGGCTTCCATGGTCGACCTCCCAGGCATGAAACCAAACTGATTTTTGGTCGACCACCATCAGTCATTAAGAATATACGGACTCCAAACCTCGGAAAAATAATTTCCTTAAGCATTTTAATAGAAGTGTTATGATCAACACTACTAATTGGAATAGCCTCTACCCACTTAGTAACGTAATCAACAGCAGCTAAAATATGAGTATATCCATTTGAGGAAGGAAAAGGTCCCATGAAGTCAAAACACCAAACATGAAATGGTTCAATGGCAAGTGAATAGTTCATAGGCATTTCCTGACGTTTACCAATGTTACCAACTCTTTGGCATTCATTACATGAAAGGACATACTTACGAGCATCTTCGAAAACCGTAGATCAATAAAAACCAGATTGTAATACCTTGTGGGCAGTTCTGCCGCCAACATGATTTTCTCCGTAAGCCTCGGAGTGACACTTCCGTAGGATCTGTCCCTATTCATGCTCAGGTACACAAAGTCTAATAACACCATCTACTCCTTCTTTATAAAGATGTGGGTCATCCCAAAAGTAATGTCGTAAATCATAAAAGAATTTCTTCTTTTGTTGGTAGGTGAAGTTAGGTGGTATATATTTAGCGACAATATAGTTAGTATAATCAGCATACCAAGGAATACCATGTGAAGTATTTATAGCAGCAAGTTGTTCATCAAGAAAATTATCATCAATAGGTAGTGCGTCATCAAGAACATTTTCCATTCTAGATAAGTTATCTGCTACCAGGTTTTCAGCTCCCTTCCTATCAACAATGTGCAAATGAAACTCTTAAAGTAAAAGGACCCACCTAATAAGTCTAGGTTTAGCATCTTTCTTTTCCATAAGGTATTTAAAAGTAGCATGATTAGTGTGAATAGTTACTTTGGAATCAACAATATAAGATCTAAACTTATCACACTCAAAGACAACTGCTAAAATTTCCTATTCAGTGGTGGCATAATTTCTTTGGGCAGCGTCTAGAGTTTCACTAGCATAATGAATAACATTCAATTTCTTGTCTACTCTTTGCCCTAGAACAATAACAACAACATAATCACTAGCATCACACATAATTTCAAATGGTAAGTTCCAATCAAGTGGTTGAACAATGGGTGCAGAAATCAAAGCTTTCTTAAGTATTTCAAGAGCTTCTACACAATCATCATCAAAAACAAGGAATATCTTTTTGAAGAAGATTAGTTAACGGCCTCGAAATCTTTGAGAAATCTTTAATGAAATGCCTATAGAAACCAACATGACCAAGGAAACTTCTTATACCTTTGATATCTTTTGGGCATGGCATTTTGTCAATTGCATCAACTTTAGCTTTGTCCACTTCAATACCTCGTTTAGAAATTTTATGCCCAAGCACTATGACTTCATTCACCATAAAATGGCACTTCTTCCAATTCAAGACAAGATTAGTTTCTTCACATCTCTGCAAAACTCGATCAAGGTTGCTTAAGCAATCATCAAAAGAAGTCCCATAAACGGAAAAATCATCCATGAAAACCTCAACAATCTTTTCACAAAAATCAGAGAATATAGCAGTCATACATCTTTGAAAGGTAGAAGGTGCATTGCATAAACCAAAAGGCATACGCCTATAAGCATAAGTTCCAAAAAGGCAAGTAAATGTAGTTTTGTCTTGATCCTCTTTCGACACAGGTATTTGAGAAAAACCATAATATCCATCAAGAAAACAAAAGTGTGTATCCTTAGATAATATTTCTAGCATTTGATCGATAAAAGGCAAAGGATAGTGCTCTTTTCTAGTAGCTTTGTTTAATTTCTTGAAATCAATCACCATCCTATAACCAGTTACTATCCTTTGTGGAATAAGCTCATTTTTATCATTAGGTACAACAGTTATACCGCCTTTGTTAGGGACACAATGAACATGACTTACCCATCTACTATCAGCAATAGGATAAATTATACCTGCTTCCACAAGTTTTAATATTTCGGTTCTTACCACCTCCTTCATCTTAGGATTGAGACGACGTTGGTGGTCAACGACTGGTTTAGCATCCGGTTCCATATTAATCTTGTGTTGACATAGCGTAGGGCTTATGCCCTTAAGATCATCGAGAGTATATATGATGGCAGCCCTGTGCTTCCTAAGAGTTTTAAGTAATATTCTTTCTTCATGCTCATGATGGCAGCCCTTCATGTTTTGAACCAAGTACTAAGAAGTAAGTTGGGTACTTAATTTTTCCACACAGGACTTCAACATCGCTAACAATCCCAAGTGGTGTAGTAGTGTCTCTGTTTGCAAGTTTAATAGTGACATCAATGTCTTCAAGCTCAGAGGGTGCTATGTCATTCATAATTTCTTGGTATAAGGTAAAAGGTATAGCAGTAAAACTAGCACCTATGTCACACAAGCCATGGTAACAATGTTCTCCAATTTTAACTGAAACAACCGGCATGCCAACAACGGGTTTATTTTTATCTAGCTCATCCTGCGCGTTTCTAGCAGGTTTTGCAATTCTGGTAGCATCACCACAGAAGTAAATAACCCGACCCTCAATATTATCGACTAGAAGATCTTTGACCATAGCAACATTAGGCTCGATGTTTATTTGTTCAGAAGGTTTAGGTGTTCTGACGTGACTTTTATTAACCACAGTTGTAGCCTTAGCATCTTCTATTTACTAATTGGATGCACCATACGAGCTCCCACGTTAATCCTGGAAATTAAGCAAAACTAACCGTCGGATCTCCGCGTTAATTACGTGCAACCATTGGATGAAGTACATCAGAGTCCTTGCCAACCTTCCCACGTACAATACTTTTCCTTGCCGAACCCTTCTATGGTTAGTCGTAAAAAAATATCAAATCGCAGGCCCCATTTCTATGCCGATCTCCCCCATCCCTCTACCTCTATGTTGCAGGAGAGCTAGGTTCGAGGTCGACGCCAGAGGCGGCAAGGTGTGTGCCTGAGGCGCCAAGGTGCATGAGAGCTCTACGGAGACGGCGAGGTGTGTGCGCTGATCCACTATTCTAAACACTATTGATTAGATTTGTCTCCACCATCAGAAGAACTCAATCACATATCCTTCCTTGGGCCGATGGAATTTTCCATCCATCGTACCCCAAGGTATCCCAGTTCAATTTTCAAATAATCCAATAATACAATTGTTTTGGTGATGTCACGAGGTTCTGTTTGTAGCTTTGCAATCATATACGGTTGTTATATCATGCAATATGCATGGCCTCTACGTGGGATGACTATAGTGTATTAATTAATTGTCTGTGTCAGGTTTTGTCTTGCCGCTAGAAAACTGTTGTATAGTACACTTTTCTTATTTGGACCAGTTATGTTGATTTGATTCCCTGTAGGAGTAGATTGAGAGTATTCTCCTCTTTTAGGTAACTCTGTTTTGCTATTTAGTAGCTATGCTCTCATATTTTACTCTGAATTGTTTGCTAGGTGCTCGATGAAAGCCCCACCTAAGGAAATATTTTTTTGTTTTGTACCAGGGTTGGTAGGTGGAACTGGAGGAGAATTTGTGCACTTGCCTCAGACTCCTTGATGCCGTGCTGATTATATGGATAACATATATTTGTGTTGAAGTAATCTCTCTAATAATTTGTTTGAGGGAGAGGGCATTGTGCTGTCAGAAGAAGTAACTAGATGTGATCATCAAGTTTGAAAGATGGAAGAGCCTATATGGAGCGTTATGCACGCACCAATAAAATGTAGTCATTCATTCTGTGGCAGCAGGTTAGTAATTTGTCATGCAAAAAGAAAACCATTTGAGGAAGAATCTAAATTTAATGTATCTTGAGATTTTAGAGACTGTTGTTTAACACTGGATTTGGCATTGTTGTTCTACAACGGAAGTTGACATTTGACTTGGATCTTTTGTCCTGCTAGAATAGTAGGTGCATATCTACGTCACAACAATGTGAAGTTAAGTATTGGAGATGATGCTCTGCTCACCATTTTTCTACAGAATCTTAAATATGTATTTGTACGTTTTATGTCAACATTGGAATATTCCCACAATAAGTTTTTCAAGAGTGAAAATATTTCCGTGTTCCAGTAGTGTTATATTGGACAGAAGGTATCCAACGGGCTCTGCTTTGGGTAAAACACGGTTTCGATGGCATTGGGTAACTGTAAGAAACCATAATGCTTTCCCCTTCTTTGGTCAGAAACAGCTTAGTTTCCAGTATATAATTTGTGCAGAAATCATAGTGTTTCTGTTGGCATACTTGCCTTTCCGTCAGAACAGTTTTTCTACGCAAACTAAAAGCTATCATCACTTGGTAAGAGTAGTGCATCCAGCGGATAAAGTTTGTACTATGTCCTGAGCGGCAAACAATGTGAGTTATCTCTTTATAACTACAGATAGAGATTGGTTATTACTATATTTCTGCAAACCATTTTTTGGAGTTATCTTTCTAACTACAGATAGTGATTAGTTACTCTATTTTTAGTAGTTAGGATTTGCAGGAATTTTACTCCGTCCATGCTTCCTTAAGCATTGGTACTCTGTAGTTAGCTGCTGAATGAAATATAAAAAACGATCTGTTAATTCGGGTCATTGGGCACCCTCTGACCACCCTTCGCTCCTCAAGTACACACTACAAGCGTTACTTCCTTGATATTAGTTAGAAGCCACCACCGCAGGTAACCTGCATGTCAGAAAGAAAATCTTCATTTTTCCCAAACCCAGTTCATAGGATTACTTTTGTGTTCATTTTAGGTTGTGGTGTACAAACAGACGAAAGATGATGGCTTTATAGTATCTCATTACCCTGCAGGTGAAATATCCAGTACATTAGAAGTGGAGGCATGGCATTGCACAAGCTGGAGCAAGTGGAATGGTTACTCCATAGATTGCATGCAGATTTCCATTTTTCTTATCACGTAAAGTGGCTATTGTTTCCTCATATGATTTCATTGAAATTTGTAGTCTAGTCCAGGCAACTTCACTCCTAGATCGGAACCAAGCCCATTTGAACTTTGTATGTTTGCTTGAGTTAGTTTTCTCTTATTGTCTATCAATTATATGAAGCACACAAATAATTGTGTGTACATTATTGTACAGTTCAGAGTAGGGGCAATAAATCACACTTGATGTTGAATTATGCAATCTGATTATGTTGAATGGTATTTTCCATATCTTTCAAGTACATTTATTTAATCATCTAATAATGAAGCCAACAGGTTTTGACTTCATGGATGGATGAACACCATTGATTAAAATAGTTGTGGTGCATACTATTCATCCATGAGAGCTCAAGGTTTTGGTGAAATAGTCTCTATCGACGCATATATATTTCAATATCATATACTACTACTTCATATATGCTGACTAGGAGGAGCATGCCAATATGACACGTATGCACAGAATCATACTAAAGTTAGATACTCATATTTCCTCGATTTAACTTCTAAGAATCCAGCTTTTAACATTTAACTTTGTGTTTTCACTTGAGTTGTTTTGAAGGTTGATCCAAACATAGGGTCCAGTCCCCGAACGTCGGCCTTTAGTGCAATCCCTGCTATGACATCCGAGATTCAATTAAAAATTTAGGACTGAGTGGTCTTGGATATAACATGTATTTATACTTTCTAAGGAGTCCCAACAAAAATATGTGTAGTCATATAGACATTGGATTCTACCAGTTTCCTATGTTAAAACACACATGTTACTTGGTTTTGACTACAAGGAGGATTTGTGAGCAGAGAACTTATGGCAATTATTTCTCTCCTATATAGCTTTTCATTGATGCATAACTAAAAAAATAATCACATTTTAATGTGCATAAATAAAATAGCTAGCCCGTGCAAGTGCTGCACGGGGTTGACGACTAGTGTTCCTTAATTCTAGCAGGGAAAGGTGGCTTCTCAATGTAAGCAGTAGGAACAATTGGATCAACATGGCTAACAAGTATTTCTTCCTTCTCAATTTTAGTGGGTTCCTCTAATTGTTTTTCAATGGGTGGATGCTATTTGAACCACTTCTCCTTAGGGAGATCAACATGAGTAGCAAATGATTCATAGAAAGAAGCTACTATCTTAGAGTCGAGGCCATATTTATTGCTAAAATTATAGAAAGCATTGGTTCCCATAAAAGATTTAACACAATCAAACTTAAGTTTTATACCTGACTCTTTACCTTTGTCGAGTTCCCAATCTTCAGAGTTTCATTTAATTCTTTCCAGAAGATCCCAGTTGAATTCAATAGTCCTATTCATAAAGGAACCAGTAGAAGAAAATTTTTATGCTCGGCTTTCTCATGATGATCAAGTACTACTCAATTCTTCTTCTACTGGTTCCTTTATGAAGAGAACTATTGAATTCAAATGGGATCTTGTAGAAAGGATTAAACGCAACTCTGAAGATTGGGAACTCGACAAAGGTAAAGAGCCAGGTACAAAGCTTAAGTTTAATTGTGTTAAAAAATTTATGGAAACCAATGCTTTCTATGAGCTTTGCAAAAAATATGGCCTTGACTCTGAGATAGTAGCTTCTTTCTGTGAATCATTTGCTACTAATGTTGATCTCCCTAAGGAGAAGTGGTTTAAATATCATCGACCCATTGAAAAACAATTAGAGGAACCTGTTAAAATTGAGAAGGAAGAAATAATTGTTAGCCATGTTGATCCAATTGTTCCTACTGCTTACATTGAGAAGCCACGTTTCCTAGAATTAAGGTACATGCTAAAGCTACAAATGTGGTTAATAAAAGTCATGTTAGAACACCAAAACCTTCTGAACAAATAAACATTGAGCCTAATGTTTCTATTGTTAAAGATCTTCTAGTTGATAATATTGAGGATCAGGTTATTTATTTCTGTGGTGAAGCCGCTAGAATTACAAAACCTGCTAGAAACGCGCAGGATGAGCTGGATAAAAATAAACCAATTTTGGCATGCATGTGGTTTGAGTTAAAATTGGAGATCATTGTTATGATGTCTTGTGTGACATTGGTGCTAGTGTTAGTGTTATACCTTTTACCTTATATCAAGAAATTATGAATGACATAGCACCCTCTGAGCTTGAAGACATTGATGTTACTATTAAACATGCAAACAGAGATACTATTACACCACTTGGGATCATCAGAGATATTGAAGTCTTATGTGGAAAAATTAAGTACCCAACTGACTTCTTAGTACTTGGTTGAAAACAAGATAACTTTTTTCCCATTATATTTGGTAGACCTTTCTTGAATACTGTTAATGCTGAGATTAATTGTGTCACTGAGAAGGTCAAACTAAGCTTTGGTGATGTGTCTCATGAGTTTAATTTCTGCAAGTTTGGTAGACAACCACATGAGAAAGAATTACCTAGTAAGGATGAAATAATTGGTCTTGCTTCTATTGTCGTGCCTCCTAATCCACTAGAACAATATTTGCTAGACCATGAGAATGATATCATATGAATGAAAGAAATGGCATAGATGATATATTTCTTAGACAAACACCTATTCTTAAGCACAACTGACCAGTTGATATTTTAGGGGATCCTCCTCCACCCAAGGGAGATCCCGTGTTTGAGCTAAAGACTTTACCTGATACCTTCAAATATGCTTATCTTGACGAAAAAATGATATATCCTGTTATTATCAGTACTAACCTTTCAGAGCATGAAGAAAAGATATTACTTAAAGCTCCGAAGAAGCACATGGTTGCTATTGGATATACTCTTGATGATCTTAAGGGCATAAGCCCCACTCTATGCCATCATGAGATTAATATGGAACCGGATGCTAAACCTGTCGTTGATCATCAACATCGCTTAAATCCCAAGATGAAGGAAGTGGTAAGAACTAAAATACTAAAGCTTTTGGAAGCAGGTATAATTTATCCTATTGCTGATAGTAGATGGGCAAGTCCTGTTCATTGTGTTCCTAAGAAAGGAGGTATAACTGTAGTCCCTAATGATAAAAATGAACTTCTTCCACAAATAATAGTAACTGGTTACATGATGGTAATTGATTTCAAAAAATTAAATAAAGCTACTAGGAAAGATCATTACCCCTTGCCTTTTATTGATCAAATGTTAGAAATACTATCTAAGCACACACACTTTTGCTTGCTTGATGGATATTCTGGATTCTCTCAAATACCTATGTCAAAAGAGGACCAAGAGAAAACTACTTTCACATGCCCTTTTGGAACCTATGCTTATAGACGTACGCCTTTTGGTTTATGCAATGCACCTGCTACCTTTCAAAGATGTATGACTGCTATATTCTCTTACTTTTGTGAAAAGATTGTTGAGGTTTTCATGGATGATTTTTCCGTCTACGGAACTTCTTTTGATGATTGCTTGAGAAACCTTGATCGAGTTTTGCAGAGATGTGAAGAAACTAATCTTGTCTTGAATTGGGAGAAGTGCCACTTTATGGTGAATGAAGGTATAGTACTTAGGCATAAAATTTCTGAACGAGGTATTGAGGTAAACAAAGCTAAAGTTGACGGAATAGAGAAAATGACATGTCCTAAAGACATCGAAGGTATAAGAAGTTTCCTTGGTCATGCTGGTTTTTATAGGCGTTTCATTATAAAATTCTCAAAGATTTATAGGCCACTAACTAATATTCTTCAAAAATATATTCCTTTTATTTTTGATGATGATTGTGTAGAAGCCTTTGAAATACTTAAGAAAGCCTTGATTTCTGCACCTATTGTCCAACCACCTGATTGGAATTTACCATTTGAAATCATGTGTGATGCTAGTGATTATGCTGTTGGTGTTGTTCTAGGGCAAAGAGTAGGCAAGAAATTGAATGTTATTCATGATGCTAGTAAGACCCTAGACAATGCTCAAAGAAATTATGCTACCACTGAGAAGGAATTTTTAGGAGTTGTGTTTGCATGTGATAAATTTAGACCTTACATTGTTGACTCCAAAGTTACTATTCACACTAATCATGCTGCTATTAAATACCTTATGGAAAAGAAAGATGCTAAACCTAGACTTATTAGGTCGGTGCTTTTACTACAAGAGTTTGACTTGCATATCGTTGATAGGAAGGGAGTTAAAAACCCTATAGCAGATAACTTGTCTAGAATGGAAAATGTTCTTGATGACCCACTGCCTATTGATGATAATTTTCCTAATGAGCAACTTGCTTCTATAAATACTTCACATAGTACTCCTTGGTATGCTGATTAGGCTAACTATATTGTCGCTAAATATATACCACCTAACTTCACCTATCAACAAAAGAAGAATTTTTTTTATGATTTACGACGTTACTTTTGGGATGACCCACATCTTTATAAAAAAGGAGTAGACGGTGTTATTAGACGCTGTGTACCTGAGCATGAATAGGGACAGATCCTACGGAAGTGTCACTCCGAGGCTTACGGAGGACACCATGCTGGCGGCAGAACTGCACACAAGGTATTACAATCTGGTTTTTATTGGCCAACTCTTTTTAAAGATGCCCGTAAGTATGTCCTTTCTTGTGATGAATGTCAAAGAATTAGTAACATTGGTAGACGTCAGGAAATGCCTATGAATTATTTACTTGCTATAGAACCATTTAATGCTTGGGGATTTGATTATATGGGACCTTTTCCTTCCTCTAATGGGTATACACATATTATAGTTGTTGTTGATTACGTTACCAAGTGGGTAGAAGCTATTCCTACTAGTAGTCCTGATGATAACACTTCTATTAACATGCTTAAAGATGTTATTTTCCTGAGGTTTGGAGTCCCCGGATATTTAATGACTGATGGTGGTTCTCATTTTATTCATGGTGCTTTCCGTAAACTTCTAGCTAAATATGATGTTAACCATAGAATTGCATCACCTTATCATCCTCAGTCTAGTGGCCAAGTTGAATTGAGCAACCGAGAAATAAAGTTAATTTTGCAAAATACTATTAATAGATCTAGAAAGAATTGGTCTAAGAAATTTGATGATGCCTTATGGGCCCATAGAACTGCTTACAAAAATCCCATGGGAATGTCGCCTTATAAAATGGTCTATGGAAAAGCTTGTCATTTACCTCTTGAGTTAGAACATAAAGCTTATTGGGAAATTAAAGAACTTAACTATGATTTTAATCTTGCCGGTGAAAAGAGGTTATTTGGTATTAGCTCATTAGATGACTGGAGGACACAAGCTTATGAGAATGCCAAGTTGTTTAAGGAAAAAGTTAAAAGATGGCATGATATGAGAATTCAAAAATGGGAATTCAATGTAGGAGATCTAGTTCTTTTGTACAATTCTCGTTTCAAATTTTTTGCAGGTAAGCTTCTCTCCAAATGGGAAGGTCCTTATGTTGTTGAGGAGGTCTATCGCTCTGGTGCTATAAAGATTAACAACTTCGAAGGCAAAAACCCGAGAGTGGTAAATGGGCAAAGATTTAAGCACTATATATCATGTACACCCCTTATTGTTGAAACTAACATTATTCAAGTTATAACTCCGGAAAAATACATAAGGGAGACCCTGCGGAACACTCCAGAAAGCTGAAAAGGCGTAGGTATGTGATACGGTAAGTAAGCCGACTCCAAAAATTCCAAAAATATATTTTCTGTTCGTTTTGGTATTTTAGAAAAATTGCAGAAATAAAAAGGAGTTCGGGGGACCCACGAGGGAGCCACGACCCAACAGGGCGCGACCTAGGCCCTGGCCGCGCCCTGTTAGCTCGTGGTGCCCTCGTGTGCCCCCCGGACTCCGTTTTCTTCTTGGACACATATTCTAACCTAGAAAAAATCATTATATATACCCCCATATGTTTTGACCACCACATCGCAAGTTTCTCCTCTGTTCTTGTTTCGGGTTGTTTTTCTGACAGATCTAGATGGCCATGACGTCTCCAAGCACCTCCCAGGACAAGTTCTTCGAGAAGGTCATCAACCCTTACCCGCCGGAGGTGATGAAGCACCCTCAAGCCATTGAGATGCGTGAGGGGGTGCTCCATATCCGGGATGTTCAAGGCCCCAAGAAGGAGGGAAGCGAGAAGGCCATGCTTGCATCAGTGGAGCAGGAGATCTTCAAGTGCCAAGGGATGGTTGAACGTGGTCTGAGTGCTAATCACTCTACGATCACAGACTTCATCCGGTAAAACAAGATGTACATAAGGAACCCGGGAGAGGCTCTCTTCAAGCTTCAAGAGCGGATCGAGCATCTCCAAGCTCAAATCTATGACATGCAAAACCAAAACTGTGAGTATGAATCCAGGTTTAAAAGGATGAGCATCGCTACCTATTTCAAGATTCCGGAGACAAGGTCATCTTTCTATGATGGGGAGCCTATGCCTTGGAATATGGAGGACAAGCCTACTACAACATCACCCAAGAAGGATACTTGAGTACATGGGTATGGGCACCACCCTTAGCTTGTTCCAAGCTTGGGGGAGGTGCCCCGGTATCGTATCACCATCACCTCTATCATTACCATATGTTTTAGTTTGATCTGTAGTTATTTCGTGATTTAGGGAAATAAAATTTCAGATTTGCTTTGCTTAGAATTTTTGCTTTGAGATCTATCTATCCTTGTAATCGAGTGTGAGAGTTATATAATAAAGATTAGTTTGTGTGCTCTACTCTCATGCATCTATCATCATAGCATTGAAGTAAAAGAAAAGATCATATGCTAATTCCATAGGGGGGTAATAACTTCACATAGAAAAAGTATAAGTTGGGAATAAACAAACATAACATTAGTCATTGATACAATCCATGCAAGATTATGATAGAGGAGAAGAGATTCACATATAAATACACTATCTTGGACATCTTTTATGATTGTGAGCCCCCATAAAATATTATATAGTGACCAAGTGTTGATGTTGGACATGGAAGACAATGTAATGATCATGATAGTTTACATTCACATAGAAGTTATATGGTCATGGATCCCTTAACATGTGGTGCTTGCTTTAGATCTTTTGCTAGCCAATAATTTTCTGCACCAAGTAGAGATACTACTTGTGCATCCATAACCCGTTAAACCCAGTTTATTCCCATGAGAGTCCACTATACCTACCTATGGATTGAGTAAGATCCTTCAAGTAAGTTGTCATCGGTGCATCAAGCAATAAAATTGCTCTTAAATATGTATGATTAAAGGAAAATAAGCTTTGTACAATCTTGTGATGGCAAAGAAATAAAAGTGACAGAGTGTATAATAAAGTTTGCCATCATAAGGGGCAATATAAAGTGACGTTCCTTTGCATTTAGAGCTTGCACATCCAACTTACAAGCGCATGACAATCTCTGCTTCCCTCTGCGAAGGGCTTATATCTTGTCATCATGAAATTACTTTTGTTCATGAGTCAATAAATTTTATTCTTACTTCAACCTATCAACTCTATAGTTGGCAAGCATCATGTGTTGAGGACAGATCCAGATAAATATATCCAGTTGAATGTAGGAGATCATGAACCATTACTGTTGACATTATCCTTGAGGTAAATAAGTTGGGTGGCAAAAACAAGGAAGCCCCCATCTTCCTATGTGTCCACCGGAAACTCTAGCTCCAAAAATATGCAATGAGTGTCAACAATCATAAAAGACTAAATGATAGTTGAGTATGTGAACTTGCTAGAATGAAAGCTCTTACATAGAATCTTCTCTAGATTATGATGAATGGTGATTGCCTTAGTGACTAAGAGCATAGTTTGTTGATTGTCAATAGTGTTTATGCTTCATAATTCAATTTTGTGAACGGATTGTTACTTACCCATGAGAAGCTATATGATGAAAATATTGCTGCTATGTTGTCATTCATGATGCACTCATGGCCGTATTTTATTATTAGCGACATCTCTCTCTCAAATCATGAGGCCATTATTATCGAGTTCAGCTTTCGCTTGAGGACAAGCGAGGTCTAAGCTTGGGGGAGTTGATACGTCCATTATTCATCATGAATTCTTATTGATATTTATGTCATTCTTGTTCATTATTCCTTTTTTGATATAATTCTCATGCCTTTTCTCTCTGAATATGCAAGGTACATCACAAGGAGGGAAATATCTAGAAACTGGAATTCTGGACCTGACAACCAAGAAAATGGCAGAAAATTCACTGGACTCCAAATGACCTTAAATTTCACAGTGAATTTTTATGGAATATATAAGAATTTCTGGTCCAAAAATATACCAGAGGGGGGGGCTCCTGGCCACGAGCCAATAGTTGCGCGACCGAGCCCCTGGCCGCGCCCTGTTGGGTCGTGGTAGCCCAGCAGGTCCCCTGGCCTCCCTCTTATCCTATATGGTGTATTTTGACCTAAAAATCATAAGATTACTTTCGGGACGAAGCGCCACCATCTCTAGGCGGAAACCAGGGCAGAGGCCCTTTTTCTCTCTGACAGAGAGATTCTGCCGGGGAAACTTCTCTCCGGGAGGGGAGATCAAAGCCATCATCATCACCAACGCTTCCTCCATCGTGGGAGGACCAATCTTCATCAACCACTTCACCAGCACCATCTCATCTCCAATCCTAGTTCATCTCTTGTGTTCAATCTTTGTCTCAAAACCTCAGATTGGTACCTGTGGGTTACTAGTATTGTTGATTACATCTTGTAGTTGATGCTTGTTGGATTAATTGGTGAAAGATATTATGTTCAGATCCTTGATCATCATCATTACACCTCTGATCTTGAACATGTTGATGAGGGGTGAGTAGTTACTATTGTTCCTGAGGACATGGGATATGTCTTGTTATAAGTAATCATGTGAAGTTGGTATTCGTTCGATATTTTGATGATATGTATGTTGTTGCTTCTCTTAGTGGTGTCGTGTGAATGTCGACTACACCACACTTCACCATTTATGGGCCTAAGGGAAAGCATTGTGGAGTAAGAAGTAGATGATGGGTTGCTAGAGTGATAGAAGCTTAAACCCCAGTTTATGCGTTGCTTCATAAGGGGCTGATTTGGATCCACACGTTTCATGCTATGGTTAGATTTATCTTAATTCTTCTTTCATAGTTGCGAATGCTTGCAAGAGGGGGTAATCATAAGGGGTTTGCTTGTTCAAGTAAGAACAACACCTTAGCACCGGTCCACCCACATACCAAATTATCAAAGTAGCGAACGCGAATCAACTCAGCATGATGAACATGACTTGACAGAAATCCCCATGTGTCCTCGGGAGCGCTTCCTCCATATAAGAATACTTTCCGGCCCGTCCTTTGATACAAAAAGGATTGGGCTACCTTGCTGCACCTTGGTTACTATTGTTACTTGTCACTTGTTACGAATTATCTTGCTGCAAAACTATCTACTGTTGTTACTCATAGCACTTGCAAAAAATACCCTGCTGAAAACTGCTTATCATTTCCTTCTGCTCCTCGTTGGGTTCGACACTCTTACTTATCGAAAGGACTACGATTGACCCCCTATACTTGTGGGTCATCAGGCTGCACTGCGTGCCACTCGGTACCAGCAAGCGTTGCGCCGCTATCACAGCCGCAAGGTGCACGCTGAGCGTTGAGGAATGTGACCTTGTCCTTCATTGGATCCAGTCTGCGAAGGGATCAAACAAGTTGACGCCGAAGTGGGAAGGCCCTTACCGGGTGGTGCGAGTCACTAGGCCTGGCACAGTCTGCACAGAGATCAAAGATGACACCCCGGTGCAAAACTCGTGGAATATCGAGCATCTTTGCAAGTTCTACCCGTGAGGCGCGGTTGCCGGGCCCCCCGGCAACCTCTTTTGTACAAGTCAGCCGGCAATGCATGTAATCCTTTGTACAATGCCAGGCAAAGACCTTGTGCGTAGTCAATAAAGCTAAGTGTTCTACAACTTTTTGTCAAAGTACATATTTATTTTATATGTATGTGCATGAAAATGTTGTAACCACCATCACTTTCTTAAAGTGGTTGCCGAACCAGCAAGGTTCCTACCTCCTCTTTTTCTCAAAAGGAAGAAGGGCCTCAAGCGTGCAAGTCTTCCCGGGGGGAGGTGTGATGGTACGGATACCTAAACGCGTTCAAGGATGATCATTTTGCGGCAAGAAGTACATCAAAGAAAAGCTAAGTCACAAAAACTTCCAGAAAATTTATTTGTTGTGAGATGCTCTCCCTTAAATGATTTTTAGCATTTGTCTGAGAAAACCTGCACGCGAAGGACCCTTGTTGAAATTGTTCGCGCTCTTAAGTTTTTTCAATCCTGCTCGGCAACAAAAGTAGTCGCGGCAAAGACGGCAAGGTGGTTTGGACGACAGTGACATCGCCAGCAGCTGCTAAGGATCCGTTCCTAAAGCACTCGTGGCAAGGATGTGCGCATCGGAAAGCATTTCCAGCAAGCGTTGGGATCAAGAATATACAAGTGTAAAATTGCATATAAGGGAAATTGGCCATTCATTAACGAAAACATAATAAGTAGTAGATATTTGGTTAAAAGTACCCGACCACATTTTTCGCGTCCCTGCAGGGTTACATCGGATACGATTCAAGGACAAAAGACAAAAGCCTATCTAAGGCGGGATTCGTTCTCGAAAATCGGCTGGAGCGCTATTCACACCTAATCAGAACCATCGCCCTCGCTCTTGATGTGGGGGGAGCTATCATCGTTGTCTCTCTCGCTGGTGGAGTCAAAGTCGCTGCCGCTCAAGCTTTCCGCGCAGCACTCCAGACGACTGCCGGAAGCCCCGAAGAACTTCACGGAGAGCGTGGCGGATCAATCAAACCTAAATTGAAGGAGATGCTCCGGTCCCAGGCCACGGGAGCGGGCAAATGACTTCCATTCCCGCGTCAGGAACATGGCGCTGCCGGGAGAAATATCGACCCCCACCTAGGCGGGGCCATTGCAGCAGTCATCCCCCCGAAGCCACAGGCCTAAGGGCCTGCTGCCTTCCATGACCCTTGCGAAGGGGTCGGGAAGCCGCAGCCAGCTACAAGGATGACGGCGCAGCGCCACGACGAACTCATGCGCCACCTCCCCTGTATGGGTCTCCACCCGAGGTGAAGGGAGAGGTGCACCGCCATGACCACCTTGGCTCGGGGTGCCTAGACTTCTGCGCCCCCTAGATGCGATCCTTCCGCGGGATCTAGAACCGCCCCTCGCAGCCGTAACCAATATGCGCGTCTGGATCCGGGGGGAGCCCTCGAGGTGGCGACGGATCCTCCAGCTTGGCCCCTACCCCTCTCCATTTCGAAGACGATTTTCTAGAAGAAGCAACGGAGGGAAGGAGACGAAGGGAGAAGGCAATGGTGGCTAGCAGATTGGAATGGGGAAGGGTGAATGAGCAACGCTCTCCGTGGTCTCCTATTTATAGGGAGGGCGCGGGGGCTAGCTCTTTATTGCTCGAAATGACTGCGCACTAGCAAGCACACTACTCCAGCGACCCCCCCCCCCCTTCGCCAATGCCACGCTTTGCATGCAACACTTATCATAGAGGGCGCAGTAAAAGAGAAGAAGACCGAGGGAAACGGTGAAAGATGAAGACATATGGCTGGGATGTGCTGCGCATATGCGAGTCCTCTTATCGAGAGGGGGGAATGCTGCCAACCCACCGCTCCAAGTCATGAGGCTGATTGTCTACATCAGCTAGGTGTCGAGTGAGCAGGCGGTTAGGTAGATCTTGTTGGGACGTGTGGCGGCTCGGTAGAATTACAACAACTTTAATGACACCCATCCCATTAGTGTGGCAGAAGAATAAGAGGCAGCTGGGCGAATGGCATAGAAGGAGAGACGATCCTTCCTGGGAGACGGCGCTAGCATGACACCTCACGACGCATTTAATGCGCCTGTCCTAATCCGCTAGGGTTAGGTATCTCCCACTATAGCTTATGTGAGTAGTTTTGGCGGCTATTGTATATACTTCTTACCCTATGTAATGACCGTTTTAGCCATCATGGTAACCCCCTAGCCTATAAAAGGAGGTCCATGGCTACCTTTACAAAGGTCGAAACCCTGTCCATTCACACATGTAGCAGCACTCTCGAGCATCCTTGACGGGTTGTCACGCTCTCTGTACTTTGGACTTATATAATCCACAACACACAAGATGTAGGGTTTTACGCTCCCGGGCGGCCCGAACCTGTCTAAACCCCGAGCGTGCTTGGATTGGTGATGCCCTTTGCGCCCATAGTCCCCATAGTTGAACTGCAAAGAGACCCCGTAGGTCCCATAGATTGTCATACCTCGACAAAGATTGATCCTCCCACGAAGGAGGAAGCGTTGGTGATGAGGATGGCTTCGATTTCCCCCTCCCGGAGGGAAGTTTCCCTAGCCAAATCTCTCTGTCGGAGATCAAAAGGGACTCTGCCCAGGTTTCCGCCTCGAGACGGTAGCGCTTCGTCCTGAAAGTACCTCTTGATTTTTTCTAGGTCAAAACACATCATATAGTAGAAGAGGGGGCCGGGGGCCGCCTATGGGCCTGCCAAGTCATCAGGGTGCGCCCGGGGGGGGCACCCTGTTTGCTTGGCACCAATAGGTGGCCCCCTCTAAAACTTCTTTGCTCCATAAATTCAGATATATTCCACAAAAAATCCTCATGAAGTTTCCGGTCATTTGGAGTCTAGAGAATTTCCATCCTTTTTCTAGGTTTTCAGGTCCAGAATTCCTGTTTCCGGCAATTTCCCTCTTTGTAATGTACCTTGTAAATTAAGAGAGAAAAACACTAGAATAGTATCATAAAATGGAATAGTGGCCAAGTATAATATAAATATCAATAAGAAATCATGATGCAAAATGGACGTATCACATGGCGTGACCAGCCGGTTGGTCCCATGACCGTGAAGGATTTTGACGAAAGATGGCGCCTGTGCGTGGGTCTCCCCGAAGGTGATAAAAACGAGAAGGCAGGGCTACTCTTGGCACAACTGCAGGAAGGCGTCCTCCTCAATGCTGGCCTTTCGGGTTGAGCAACGCTGGAAACGCCTACCAAGGCTTTGCATTGCTCTCGCTGGACCCCGCCACGGGATTCCCCCGTCAAGACATCCCGCTGGGGCCCAGCAGGCCTCCCCGGGGCGAAGAATGCCCCGACTATGACAAGGGCGCTCGACCTCCTCGAGCCCTCCTCTCGGAGCCGCGAAGACTGGCTCGACCCGAGAGCCACTTTGCCACCAATGCCCGTCTGGGCGCCTGCTCGCTGGCTGAAGACATACGCGTTAGATATGTAAAAAGAAGTGGGCACATTATCAGCCGCCAAGACGAAGCTTCGACGGTATCTCTGTTCACTAGCTGCCGGATGACCGTGGTCAAAACTGGGTGACATGGGAGTGTCAGTCCTGTTGCGATGTGAAAAGTTCCCGGGACCTCTCCCGCGCGGACCACTTTCCTCAAGTTGTTGGGCCCGTGCCTCTATTCCCTTGGAGAAGAATAACAACCACAAGCCCCACCTGCACATTGGAACATTTTCGGGTCCTTACCCGAACGACCTCTTCCTTCTGACTGCCAGCCCCCTGCTACTCGCCTATGTGGTCGAGCCACACCAAAGCATCGTGTCCCCTGATGAAAATGCTCCCGAGATCCTTCCCGTGCGAGTCACTTCCCAGACGCTATGGTCCTGGTGTCAACCCCATATAGTGGATGTAGAGGCACATGCCCCACCTGTTGTAAGGGGAAAGCTCCCGGGTCCTGTCCTGTTCGAGAAAAATCTTCCCTAGGCCACCAAAAACCTCTGCTCCTTCCCCCACGTGGTGAAGTTGCTCCAGTGTGCTGCGCCTTCCGCCAAGGAAATGTTCCCGGATCTCTCCCGTGCGGACCACTTTCCTGGGTTGCTGGGTTTCATTGTCTTTTCCTTCACCGGTTTAACCAATATGACAAAATATTCGTTTATTGCATCCATAGGGCATTACAAGGACAACCAAAAGAAAAAAACATAAGAAGAAAAGATCATGCAAGTAATCTATTCTGTGATCTCATGGCCTCCCACTCCGAGCACCCCAAGGATGCGGGGGCTTCAGGCGCCTCCGAAGTTCGCATCCTTCTCCTGCTGTCGGATTTCGGGCTCTGCAAAAACCCTAAGAAGTTCAAACTCAGGGGCGTGTGCGAAGATCGCCAATAGGTTCAACCCCGCCAAGCCCACAACACGATAACCCCACTCGATGGCGAGGAAGAAGATAGCACACAAGAATTTACCCAGGTTCGGGCCGCTACGAAGCGTAAAACCCTACTCCTGCTTTTGGTGGATTGCCTCTCGAGGAGGTTTGTGGATGAACTAGTACAGTGGTGAGTTGCCTCCTGAGTGCGTTTGGGTGGCGTCGGATCTCCCCCCCTACAGAGCAGCCTAGCCTCTCTTTATAGTGGCCCGGGTCCTCTCCCCTTATCGCAATGGTGGGAAGGGATCCCAAAATGGTCAAATTCGAAAGGGGACCAGGAGTACACCCTATCCTGACGAAAGGTGGTCTTCGCCTGCAAAGTAGCCGATGGTGGTGCAGAGGTGGGCTCGGCGATGACGTCCGTCCTGTGGAGCTCAGGGTCTTGGTCTTGTTGCACCGGAATGGAAACCTTTGGGGGCGCTTTGGGAACCTGCGTGCGCTCCTGCCTCCTTTGCACGAAAGAGGAAACTGTCTCCTCTGGCGCGCTGGTGCCCGCCTGGCCCGCCTTGCGTCATCCTTGGCCTCCCAAGGTCGAGCGTTGCATAGAGATCTCCACCGCTCGGGAGGGGGCCTCCGGAGGCCTATTCCCCCTCGGGTCTTGGCGCCGTTTCCCTCGCGAGCTCGGGGCTCTCGCGAGGGCCTTGTGCTGAGTGAGACCGCGCTGGGCCGTACCTGGCTGTCGAAGTGGGCCACGCCCTGGGCCGCAGGGAGGCAAGTCTGGGTACCCCCGTTCCTAGGACGCCGACACCTGCTGCACTAGCGCGGTGATTATGCCCTCCACCGTGCGCTGGGCCGCTAGCCGGTCCTCGGCTAACTGCTCCCCCATCACAACCCTTAGCAAAAGTGGGGGGAGGCAAGATGGACACCAACAAGGACACGCGTGGCAGTCGCCCGCATGGCCTACTCCGCCGCCGCCTCTGGTGCCGCCTCCCTCAACTGGCGGAGCTCCCCAAACTTGGTGGCAAGATGCTGAAAGAAGAACAGCAGGTGGTTCAACGTCCCCTCATCGAAGGCGGAGTACGACATGAACGACTAAAGTAGGAGGACATGCATGTCGTCGTTCAGCCATCGGTACATGTCACGCAGCCCCCCCACGCTCCCATAATGGTCGGCCTGGAGGTGGCCGAAAAGCTGCTCGGCCTCACGACGGTGGATCTTCTCCATCTCCAATTCCCTGCGCAACTTAGCGGTCTCATTCTCCAGGCGGAGAGCAGTTCCACTGAGGGCTGCGTGTAGCTCCTGAAGCTCGATGTCCTTCATGGAGAGACTGGCCAGCATCTGCTATTTCTCAAAGTCGTTGTTCCCATGCGCCATTTGAAAGCACAAATGCTCCCTTGGTGGTTTTTATAATTCATGACAACATACATTGTCTCTTGGACTAATAGTTTTATCTAGCTTATTTCAGATGAAGTCCACAAAGAGGATTGGCTAAAGGATTGTGTGGAGAACCTCTCCAAGGAAAGGAACGAATAGGATTGGACATGCTTCAAGCTACAAGACTGTACATTTTACTTTATGTGAGAAATCACAATTGAGTCCATAGGAAAGCCAATACTATTAAAAGGGGATGAGGTATCTATGATGATCTGGTTGCTCAAGTGCTTAGAGGTAGCCACCAAAACTACTCATCCATTCTCCCACAAATATCCTTTGTACAAAGCCAAAAGATAAAATGCAGTAATACCAACCTTCCCATTCGGATCCATCGAGTTTTACCCTAGACAGAAGCAAACCAAACCCTAGCATCTCAGTACTACCAACATTCCATTCAGTGCAACCGAAACGAGTGACCAACTTTCTGGGTAGCCATTTTCAAGAATCGGTACCACCAAGTTTTGAGAATCGGTCTCACCGAGATTTGGACCAACTTTCTTGTTAGCCATTTTCAAGAATCGGTCTCACCGAGTTGTGTAACTGGCTAGGACACCCATATCGGTACCACAGAGATTTATATATCGGTTCCACCGAAAAGCCTAAAGTTGCCACATTTTGCACTAGTCGATACGACCGAGTTTTTGCTTCGGTTTCACCGAGTTGGGCAATAATGTTGTAACAGTTGGATTTTTGGAGAAGCCTATATATACCCGTCCACCACCTCTCACTCGCAAGAGAAGCACTTAGAACATATACCCACTTGCCATAACCAATTTTCTGAGAGAGAACCAGCTACCCTTGTGTTGAGGTCAAGATCATCCACTCCAACCATATGGATCTTGATTTCTAGCCTCCCCAAGTTGCTTTCCATCCAATCAATCTCTTCTACCCATGCCAAACCTGTGAGAGAGTGATTGAGTCTTCAGGAGACTATCTTTTGAAGCACAAGAGCAAGGAGTTCATCATACTACCACATCTACTACCTTTTGGAGGGTGGTGCCTCCTAGATTGGTTAGGTGTCGCTTGGGAGCCCCCTTCTTCGTGATTGTGGAGTTGAAACAAGAGTTTGTAAGGGTAAGGAGATCGCCTACTTCGTGAAGATCTACCTCGAGTAAGGCTAGTCCTCCGTGGACGCAGGCCATCATGGAATAGATGAGGTTGCTACTTCGTGGACCCTTCGTGGGTGGACCCTCCATGGACTCTCGCGACCGTTACCCTCAATGGGTTTGAAGTCTCCATAAACGTGGACGTACGATAGCACCACCTATAGGAACCATGGGAAAAATCTTTGTGTCTCCAAATTGCATTTGATCTTCCTATCTCTACTCTCTTACATATTCTTGTATTTACTTTCCGCTGCCATACTTGTTTACTAGGATGTGTAGGGTGAACTAGACTTGTTAGAATTGCTAATATCTGCCAACCAATTAACTTGGGAAAAGTTTAGGTTTTAATTTTGTCAAGTAGTCTATTCACCCCCCTCTAGACATCCCTTCTTGTGATCCCATAAATGGTATCAGAGCTTTGGTCACCAAAGCTTCGGTTTTATCACCGTTGGAGGAAGATGGATGTGTCTAGTTTGGGGAGTATTAGTTGTAGAGTGCCCGTTCTCGATGGGGAGTACTATAGTTAATGGAAATATGATATGCTTGTGTTATTCATGAATTCCATTTGATCAAGTATGTTAAGAACCCCTATGTACCTCCCATTGATCCTTTACATCCCACACCCGAAGAGGAAATTGACATGCTTCGTAATCTTAGAACTGTTAATCTCATCATTAGAGGATTGCCTAGAATTGTGTTTGATCAAATGAAGAATGTGCTTATACTTTGTGGAATGATTTGGAGAAACGATATCCAAATTATTCTTTGAGTAATCTTGATGAAATTCTTCATAAATCAATTGCCTTTCACAAAATGATGCCTAGTGATCCTAAATTTGATGACTATCTATTTGAGCTTAGAGACCTCATGCATGCTAAAGGAGATGTCATAACTATCACCAACATCATTGTTGAAGTCATTCACATTCATAATCTTGAACATTGTCATGATCACAATCCTAACAAATCTCTTGTTTATTTTGAAGAGGATTTCCCACTTGATGATGAAAATGTGGAACATGGCTACTATGATGAAGATGAGTTATTCGACATCGAGTATGAGAAAACTATGAAGAATCTAAGTCTCATGGCAAACTTCAAGGATTACCTGTCCAGAGGAAAAGAGTGGATTCTCGATAGTGGATTCACCGATCATATGACCGGAGATAGAGACATGTTTCAAGAGATCACACCAAACCATGGACCGTGAAGGTATGTGACTTTTGGAGACAACTCCAAGGGTAAGGTACTTGGTCTTGGTAAGGTGGCCATATCTCATGATAGCTCTATTCAAAATGTCATGCTTGTTGAATCCCTTGGCTATAATCTTCTTTCCGTATCTAGACTTGCCGACTTCGGTTTTAATGTGCTATTTACCAAAGTAGATTGACAAGTGTTTCGTCAAGACAATCATAGCATGGCCTTTACCGGTTTCCGTAGAGGTGATCTATACTTTGTTGATTTCACTAAGAGATCCAAACCTCGTACTTGTTTTATTGCAAAATCTTCTAAAGGTTGGCTTTGGCATAGAAGGCTAGGACATGTTGGCATGCGTAATCTAGACAAGCTCATCAAAGGTGATCATATACTTGGTGTTAAAGATGTTATCTTTGACAAATATAGACTTTGTAGCGCTTGTCAAGATGGAAAGCAAGTAGGTGGAAGTCATCCCGTAAAGAATATCATGACTACTAGGAGACCACTCGAGTTGCTTCATATGGATCTTTTTGGTCCCAATGCTTACAAGAGCCTCGGTGGAAATTCCTTTGGTCTAGTTATAGTTGATGATTTTTCCAGATTTACGTGGGTATTATTTCTTGATGATAAGTCGCAGGTGCAAAAGATCTTCAAGAACTTCGCTCGCAAGGCGCAAAATCAATTTGAAGTGAAGATCAAGAAAGTTCGGAGCGACAATGGATCGGAGTTCAAGAACACGAATGTGGATTCCTTTCTTGACGAAGAAGGGATTTCACATGAGTTCTCGGCTACGTACACGCCTCAACAAAATGGAGTTGTTGAGAGGAAGAACCAAACTCTTATAGAGATGGCTAGAACGATGCTCAATGAATACGAGACGCCAAGACACTTTTGGGCGAAAGCCGTGGAAACAACTTGTCATGCTACGAACCCACTCTACCTTCACAAGCTTCTCGGTAGAACGGCATACGAGCTACTCACCAGTAACAAGCCCCAAGTTGGATACTTTAGGGTATTCGGCTCCAAGTGTTAAATTCTTTATAAGCATCGTCATTCTAAATTTGCTCCTAAATCTCATGATGGTTTCCTACTCGGTTGCGGATCAAACTCTCACACTTACCGTGTCTACAACAACTTGACTCGAAAAGTTGAAGAGACGGTACATGTGAAGTTTGATGAAACTAATGGTTTGCAAGTCGAACAATTGCCAAATGATGTAGGAGATAAGGAACCTTCGAAAGCTATCCAAGACTTGTCCATCGGCAAGATTCGTCCCATGGAGCTGAAGGAAAGCACCTCATCGACCCAAGTGGAAGCCCCTACTTTGCGTCAAGGCGAACTTCAACACGACATGGAGGCATCCACAAGCGGTACACGACAAGATGAAGAGGAGGAAGAAGTTCATCATGATGATCCACCACAACCACCTTCACCACAACCTCAAGGCAATGACAATGAAGAAGAAGATGATGATGAAGAAGCTCCACCATCCAACAAGCAAAAGCTACCCTGAGTTCGACAAATAGTGAACAAAATCATCATCTAGATCAAATCTTCGGTGACATACAAACCGGGAGGATAACTCGCTCTAAAACTCGACTAGCTAAATTTTGTGAGCATTATTCATTCATCTCTAGTATTGAGCCTTTGAAGCTAGAAGAAGCTCTTCAGGACCCGGATTGGGTGAATGCTATGCACGAGGAGCTACACAGCTTCGAGAGGAACGAAGTGTGGACACAAGTGGAGAAGCCCAATGACGAGCAAAACATCATCGGAAGCAAATGGGTGTTTCGGAACAAACAAGACGAAGACAGTCAATTCGTATGCAACAAGGCGTGTCTTGTGGCTCAAGGCTACACCCAAGTCGAAGGTATGGACTACGGTGAGACCTATGCCCCCGTTGCTAGACTTGAAGCTATCCGTATTCTTCTCGCTTATGCTAATCACCATAATATCACTCTTCATCAAATGGACATTAAAAGTGCATTCTTAAATGGTGATATTGAAGAAGAGGTCTATGTTAAACAACACCCTGGTTTTGTGAATCCTAAGAAACCTAACCACGTTTACAAGCTTCGTAAAGCTCTTTATGGACTTAAGCAAGCCCCACGTGGTTGGTATAAATACTTAACGAAGTTTCTCATTGAAAAGGGTTTTGAAATTGGTAAAATTGACGCAACCTTATTCACTAAGAGAGTTAATGGCGAATTATTTGTGTGCCAAATCTATATGGATGATATTATCTTTGGATCTACTAACCCACAATTTAGTGAAAGATTTGGAAGGTTGATGTCCGAGAAGTATGAGATGTCCATGATGTGTGAGCTGAAAATTTTCCTTGGTTTGAAAATCAAGCAAACGAAAGAAGGAACTTTCATCTCTCAAACCAAGTATACCAAGGACTTGATGAAGAAGTTCAACATGCAGTAGTGTAAAGGTATGAAAACTCCTATGCCTACTTGTGGACATGTTGACGTCACCAAGGAGGACAAACCGGTTGATCAAAAGGTTTATGGATCAATGAATAGTTCATTGCTATATCTATGTGCCTCCCGTCCCGACATTATGCTTAGTGTGTGCATGTGTGCTAGATATCAAGCCACTCCTAAAGAGTGAGATCTTAAGGCCGTGAAAAGAATTGTGAGATACTTGATACAAACACCAAACTTTGGCATATGGTATCCCAAGGGATCTTCTTTTAACCTTGTTGGCTATTCCGACACGAACTATGCCGGAGATAACGTGGATAGAAAATCCACCTCTGGTACATGTCAATTTTGGTAGATCTCTTGTGTCTTGGTCATCCAAGAAACAAAACTCGGTATCTCTATCTACCGCCGAAGCGGAATACATTGCCGCCGGATCATGTTGTGCTCAATTGCTATGGATGACTCAAACTCTTAAGGATTATGGAATCCATGTGAGACATGTTCCATTGTTGTGTGACAATGATGTCGGATTTCGGGCTGAGCAAAACCCTTAAGATTCGAACACAGGGGCGTGTGCGAAGATCCCCTGCAGCCTCGCCCAACCTAGCTCGCTACTCGATGGACCAAACAACGATAAACTCGCACGATGATGAGGAAGAAGATGAACACGGTAGTTTACCCAGGTTCAGGCCGCTGCGAAGCGTAATACCCTACTCCTGCTTTGGTGGATTGCCTCTCGAGGAGGTGTGGTGGATGAACTAGTACAGTGTTTCGGAGCCTCGCGAGGGCGCTCCTGAGGTGTTCTTGGCCCTCTGATGGATTGGTGATGGATGGGTGGATCGACTGGATCTCGGCCCCCTCTACGGTGCAGCCTACCCTCTATATATAGCGGTGGCTCGGGTCCTCTTCCCTTATCGCAATGGCGGGAAGGGATCCCACAACGGCCAATTTTGAAGGGGGACAGGAGTACATGCCCGCCCTGCCCAAAGGCGGTCTTCGCCTGCAAAGTTGTTGTCGATGGTGCAGAGGTGGGCTCGGCGATGACGTCTGTCCTACGGGGCTCGTGGTTGTGGTCTTGTTGCACCAGAATGGAAACCTTTGGGGGGTGCTTTGGGAACCCGTGTACGTCCTTGCTCCCTTTGCACCAAAGGGGAAACTGCGCCGCCTGGCGCGCTGGCGCCCGCCTGTCCTTCCTTGCGTCATCTTTGACTCCTGAGGCCGGGCTCTGCATAGAGATCTCCGCCGCTCCGGAGGGGGCCTGGGGAGGCCCATCCCTTGCCGGTCTTCACGCCGCTCCTCCTCGCGAGCCTAGGGCCCTCGCGAGGGCCTTGTCTTGAGTGGGGCCGCGCTTGGCTGTGGTTGGCTGATGAAGTGGGACATGCCCAGGGCCGCAGGCAGGCAGGTCTGGGTACCCCCGTTCCCAGAATGCCGACAGTAGCCCCCGGGCCCAAGGCGTGCTCGAGTTGGCTTCGGGGCGAAGCCTCGAGGGCGGCCCGAGGCGCCGCGGGCCCCAAACGCCTGCGGGCCAGGCTTCACACGCGCCGAGCGTCTGGGCGGCGACGCCCCCGCTCCCCGAGGGCGTCAGAAACCGTTCCAAGTCAGATTGACGCAACGCCCTCGCGTAGCGCTGGCCATCATTGCCCTTCCTTGAATGCTGCCGCTGCTTCAGGCCACGCGGATGTGACCCTTCAGAGGCCGCACGCCTCCCGGAATGCGAGGGGGCGCCGGGCAGTCCTTGGCTGTATATAAGTGGGCGAGGGCGAGAAAGCCCTCACTCATCTTCGTCTTCTTTGGCTCCCCATCTCCAATCCGTCACTCTCCCAGTCATGGCGTCGGTGAGGAAGTTCTCTGCTGTCGAGAAGGGAAAGACCTCCGAGGAGGGCCCTGCCGCTCCGGAGCCCAGGAGGGGCCGCGGTCGTCCCCGGAAGCATGCCGCGACACCGACAGCGGTTCTTGGTGTGCGCGGCCATGCTTCTGCGCGCCCCGGGGTCACCATCGGCGGCCGCGGTGGGGTGTCGTCCAGCATGGGTGGCCGCAGTGGTCGAGGCAGTGGCGCCCACGGTGGGAGGTCGGCAGTGGCCACCCGACCGCCGCGCCCGCGGCTCCATTCGGCCGACACGGCCCAGGAGTTCGTGATGTGGGCGGAGAGGCCAGAGGCCGCTTGGTTCCAACTCCCGAACTTCTTCTCGGGGGCGCTAGCGGCCGGAGGGCCTACCGGCCTATGGCTGCAGGCCGACGGCTGCTACAGCGCGGCGTCGTGGGTGGAGGTTGAGGTCACCCCCGGAGGCTATGTGTATCTGAACCGTGGGTGGCAAGCGTTCGCCCGCGCTCGTGGTCTGAAGGGGAGGCGCACCCTTCACTTCAAGTATGACGGGGAGGTGACGCTCTTCGTCAAGGTCTTCGGGGAAGAGGGCGAGCGCCTGGGGTGCTGCCCGAAGGATGTCGGCTGCGGCGATCTTAGAGATGAGCTTGCCCTTCACGACGGGCGCCGCGCCTCCAGCAGTAGCGACACCCCCTCCGAAGGGAGCCCGAGCGACAGCAGTGACAGCAGCTATGACGCGCCGGCACGCCCGGACCTCGGGGGTAGCCAGCCGCCGCGGCGCCGCTCTTCCGCTCCAGGGGCGTCCGTGCCAGCGCGCCTCCACGGGACCGTGAAGGAAGAGGAGGACAGCGGCTGAGCGTTGGTGCGCCGACGCCGGGGCTCCTAAGGCGGCAGCCCCTGTGGGGCTTCATCACTTTCTTTCTCCTCCTCTTCTCTTGTTCCTGCAATCAAAGAACCATGGGAGGCCCTGCGGGCGTGTAATGGATTTGGGCGCTTGCCTCTCTTTATTAGCACCTTTGTCATGTGTCCTGGCCTTTGCATTTTGTTGTTTGAAATTGCCTTCCGGTCGTGGTTAGGATACTTAGCTTGACACGCTCGTGGTAGGCTTCTGGGTTGTGGAGGCGCGGCTACGGCGCTCGGAGCGTCTGTACGTCCGGTGGGCTTCTTCTTCTTGCGAGCGAGGTAGGTTGGGAGCCCTGTCGGCGCTCTGTGTCTGCAGGTCCCAGTCCCGCACATTTCCCTACCGTCGCAAGGTACGACCAGTTCACCTGGACGCACCTCACGAGGCGAGGCCCTGATACCCTTAATGCCGACCGGATAACCAAGGACGACATCAAGGGACGAGTGGCTTTTCGACCGGTAAGGCTCCTAAGGCGCGATGCTCAGGAGCCCCCTTCGACACTCAAGCAGCTCTAAGTCGGCTGGTCCCAGTCCCGCACATTTCCCCACCACCGTTAGGTACGACTGGATCACCTGGATGCACTTCACGGGGCGAAGCCTCGACACCCTTGATGCCTACCGGATAACCAAGGACGACATCAAGGGGGGCGAGTGGCCTTATGACCGATAAGGCTCCTAAGGCGCGATGCTCAGGAGCCCCCTTAGATGCTCAAGCGGCTCCCGAAAATTTTGCTTCCTGCCCCGGGAGGGGCGGGCTTCCTGAGGCTCCGAGTTGACGTTCAAGTAGCCCTATGTCGGCAGGTCCCAGTCCCGCACATTTCCCCACCACCGTTAGGTACGACCGGATCACCTGGACGCACTTCACAGGGCGAAGCCTTGACACCCTTGATGCCGACCGGATAACCAAGGACGACATCAAGGGGGGCGAGTGGCCTTATGACCAGTAAGGCTCCTGAGGCGCGATGCTCAGGAGCCCCCTTTGACGCTCAAGCTGTCCCAAGAAAAAAATTTGTTTCCTGCCCCGGGAGGGGCGGGCCTCCCGAGGTTCCAAGATGGCGCGTCGGGCGGTGAATGGAGCCCCCGAGCGAGTATGAGACGACATGTGCCTGCTGACTCATCCGTGAGTACCACGCGAGGATCCGGGCGCCAAGGCCTTGGCGAGGTGTAAGCACCGTGCCCCCCAGCCCCCGCTCGCGGGGTACGAGGGGGAGGGGAGCAGGCGAGTGCTTGACTCGAAGAGAGAGAAACCAACATAAGAAATGGCGATGAAAACAAATCTTTGACCCTTTCCTTTAAAACACGATTTGGAAAAACCCCGAGTTTAGTTTCAAAAAAGCTGGCAAATCCAAACACGAGAAAAGAAAATAATGGCCGCGTCCGGCACCTAGGCTAGTCTTCGTCTTCCCCCAGCGCTGAGCGTAGGGCATCCACGTTGCATGGGCATAGCCATTGATGGGCAGTGTTGACTTCTCCGCCAGCGCGGAGCTGTGGCTGCCACATTGCGTGGGAGGAAGCCCTCCGCGTCCTCGGGGGGCTCCGGGCGTATACAGCCCACTCATTATTACGTGAGAGTGTCACGGGTCGGTGTTGGTCCCGGGGGTGTATAGGGAGCTCCATGCCTCGCAGGCACGAAGCCCACTCCCAGACCCCGGGCTTGTCGCGGCGAAGTAGGGTCTGCTCTGGGCGGGCCCTCGAGCGTAGGGGGAGCCCCTTGCACTCTCCGACTGGAAGGCCCCCCCCCCCAGAAGAAGGCCCTGGGCTCCCCGGGCGGTGCCCCAGCGCGCCTCGCTGGGGTCCCCGGGGTTCCCATGCTGGTACTCGGGGCCCTGCCCCCAGGTCGGGCGAGCCGGGCCTGGGGACATGGGCGAGTACATGATCGCCCGCTGGTGATCGAACGAAACCCGACCCGGAGACATGGGCGTATGTTCCACCCTCCGTCTCCAAGCGAGCGTCGCGCGCCCCGGAGACACGGGTGCATGCTCCACCCTTCGTCTCCAGGTTGGGATCGTCTGGCCTGGGGACATGGGCGTGTGTTCCACCCTCCATCCCCAAGCTAGGGCCTCCCGGCCCGGGGACGAGGGCGCATGTTCTACCCTCCGTTCCCAGGCAAGTGACCCCCGGTCCCAGGACCCAGACGCCTGCTCAAGGCAGCTCCCTACTAGTGGGCATGCCTCGCGAGGGTTCCCGCAAGCCGCCCCCGCGAGGTTGCACATACCAGTCCGTGCGGGGGCTGCCCGCGAAGTCGCGTGTGCGCCACCTGTCGCCGTGGCAGCCGGTGTTGCTCCCTTCGTGGCCTGGGCACGCGTCAACACGGTCGTTGTAGAGTTGCATGAGCCCCCGGGCGCCGGCGTAGTCGAGCCTCCGGTCCTCCTCCCTGGTCCCGGTGAGCGTGCCGAGAGGCGCGAGGCGACGCCCCTCTCGTGTGGCCAGCACCTCCCACCGGTCTCTGCCGGCGCCAGCGGCCGGCTCCTGCGCCCCCGGCGGCTCGAACCAGGTCCCCGGTGAGCGCGGGACGCCGCAGACGTCCCGAGCGCGCCCGCGTGGCCCAGGCGTTGTGCCCGCCGATCGTGCGAGTTCACGGGCGCGAGCCTCGCTGAGAGACACCTGGGTCTCGTTGGCGGCGGTGTCGCGCCAAGGGGCACGCCTGGACTCGTCGATGCGGCGGTCGCGGGCAGCGTGTTGGCGCCGTAGCTCGTGCGCCACGAGGAGCGCGACATGTCTGTGCGTCGGGTCTTGGCAGACTCGGAAGAATGGGGGAGTGTCGTGTGGTTGGTGAAGGCGGCAGCCCCCAGCGCCCGTTGAGAGTCCGGCCGGTGACGGTGCCCGCTGACGGGGTGGCAGAACGACGCGGGGCGCCACGGCCCATCGGCGCCGGCCGCGCCACGCGGGCAGCTCGCCGCTCAGCACGGGTTCGACGTCCTTTTGCCATGAGTGCGGTGAGCAGAGGCAAGGCGAGACCTGAGGGAGATTTCGACACGCCCCCTACCTGGCGCGCCAAATGTCGGATTTTGGGCTCCGCAAAACCCTTAAGATTCCAACACAGGGGTGTGTGCGAAGATCCCCTGTAGCCTCGCCCAACCTAGCTCGCTACTCGATGGACCAAACGATGATAAACTCGCACGATGACGAGGAAGAAGATGAACACGGTAGTTTACCCAGGTTCGGGCCGCTGCGAAGCGTAATACCCTACTCCTGCTTTGGTGGATTGCCTCTCGAGGAGGTGTGGTGGATGAACTAGTACAGTGTTTCGGAGCCTCGCGAGGGCGCTCCTGAGGTGTTCTTGGCCCTCTGATGGCTTGGTGATGGATGGGTGGATCGACTGGATCCCGGCCCCCTCTATGGTGCAGCCTACCCTCTATATATAGCGGTGGCTCGGGTCCTCTTCCCTTATCGCAATGGCGGGAAGGGATCCCACAACGGCCAATTTTGAAGGGGGACAGGAGTACATGCCCGCCCTGCCCAAAGGCGGTCTTCGCCTGCAAAGTTGCTGTCAATGGTGCAGAGGTAGGCTCGGCGATGATGTCCATCCTGCGGGGCTCGTGGTCGTGGTCTTGTTGCACTGGAATGGAAACCTTTGGGGGTGCTTTGGGAACCCGCGTATGTCCTTGCTCCCTTTGCACCAAAGGGGAAACTGCGCCGCCTGGCGTGCTGGCGCCCGCCTGTCCTTACTTGCGTCATCTTTGACTCCTGAGGCCGGGCTCTGCATAGAGATCTCCGCCGCTCCGAAGGGGGCCTGGGGAGGCCCATCCCTTACCGGTCTTGACGCCGCTCCTCCTCGCGAGCCTAGAGCCCTCGCGAGGGCCTTGTCTTGAGTGGGGCCGCGCTTGGCTGTGGTTGGCTGATGAAGTGGGCCATGCCCTGGGCCGCAGGCAGGCAGGTCTGGGTACCCCCGTTCCCAGAACGCCGACAAATGAGAGTGCTATTAAGATTGCTCATAATCCCGTGCAACATTCTCGAACTAAGCATATTCAAGTGCGCATCATTTTATTCGTGATCATGTTGCTGAAGGGGACATTAATCTCAAACATGTTCGCACTAACAAGCAATTGGCCGATATCTTTACTAAGCCACTTGATGAGAAAGTGTTTTGTCACATGAGGAGTGAGTTGAACACCATTGATGCTTCAAACTTGATCTAGACTCACTCGGATGCATGCAAGGGCATGAGCTTACATGACTATTCCATGTAACACTTGATATGACACTATCTTATATCTTGGAAAACTATGCTCCCTTGTATTGCATCTAACCTTTTGTAGGTGCTTGGAAGAACTACACTCCACAAGATTGCCATCAACTCATATTATAAGCAATCTTGTCATGGCCAAGTATCCACAACCCTTCTTTGATGATGGAAGGAAGAAGACAATCCAAACGATATCGTTGACAACCACTTGATAAACAAATTTCATTCTTGTCATTTGGATATATCTTGTTCTTCCTTGCATGAGTAACTCTTGTCGGAGGACCTAGCTTCACAGAAAAGATGGATTGTTCCCAATTCTAGATGATCTTCATCAACAATGAGCATCCACAACAAGTTCTCCTACATGCTACGTCATCAACATCACTCAAAGGTATGTGATCATATCCTTGAAATAGCTTTACTCCAAGTCATGAGATGAAGCAACTCAAGTGATATGAAAACATTAAAATGCTTAATCGAAAAATGGTAACCCCATTTTGAGCTTAACGTAGAGTATGACCTATGATCAAGTATTCTTGCTTGGCTCCCTAAGTCAATATACTCTAATATAGGTGACCTAGTCACCGACCATCATCTAGATGAAGTATCTTGTTTGGTTCATCTTATAGTTGCATGCTTTCTTGGAACCACTCAATTTCCATCTAGTTGAATATTCCTTGCAAAACTTTCTGAAAATTCATTGCAAAGCTCTTTGAATATTCCTTGCAAATCACTTTGAAAATTCACTTCAAATCATTTTAATCGATTTGAGACTTTCTAAAAAAATTGTTTTTGACAAACTTTGCCAAGTTTCTGTTTGGCATTTCGGACCCTCCGATCCAGATAACTCAGTGTCACCGATCATGTAGATAGGTTGCACAACCACATATCGGTTCCACCGACTTGTTCTGCCTTGGAGCCACCGATTTTGCTATCTTCTCAGTTCTTTGTCAAAATTAGCAAAACTTCAATGTCTTCAAGGATACCTATGTCAAAGGGGGAGAAATCTTAGAAAGCTTTGCAGATGATAAAAGGGAGAGAAAAGTACTCAAGGTTCCCTTTGTCTCAATTACTCTCAATGACCCTTACTCTCAAGGATCCCTACTATCGATGACCCTTATTCTCAAGGATCCCTTCCCTCTCAATGATCCCTTTCCTTTGACCCTCTACGTCACCCTTTTTGGAAATTAATGCCAAAGGGGGAGAAATATCAAAGCTTATATTTGCTGAAAAAGGGGGAGAATATCAAAGCTTATGCTTGTATATAGGGAGAATATCAAGGGGGAGAACATATATAGGGGGAGAAATATTTGTTCAAGGGAGAGAGATAGAGAAGACCAAATTCATGCTACTTACTTTAAGGAGAGAGTGCATATGATTTTATGATTAGACTTGTCTCACCCTACCTACTCCCAATATCTACATGCTAAGATTCAGGGGGAGAGGAAGATTTACAAATCCATACTTAGGGGAGAAAGTTCTAAATGTGTTTTGGAGATATATCAAGCTTTATGACCTTTATCTTCTATATGTCTTCCATATCTTGGTACTCTTGAATCTTTTTGCATTTGGATAAGTAGAATACTCTTGTGTTTCCTAACATTGTTTTCTCAAGTCTGTTTCTACTACTAGAATGCTCAAGAAATTCAAGGTAAGTATATGCATCATATCCTTGGTCAACATGAACTCTTGCTTCTTGCATGTATCGTTTGCAAGAGTGACGTCTTGAACATGGAGACACCTCATTGACATATATTTGATGCATATAGCCAAGATATACATGATTTCTCATGTCCTTTCTACTATGTGTGTGTTCATGCATTCCAAAGAAACTATCCTTTAAAATGGATTGCACACATTTAGGGGGAGCTTGTATTAGTCATGTATCCTTCAAAGCTATCACATATTTCTACATATATTAATTTGAAGCTTTGATTGTATCTCGTCATCAATTAGCAAAAAGGGGGAGATTGAAATCACAAATGCTCCCTTGGTGGTTTTGATAATTCATGACAACATACATTGTCTCTTGGACTAATAGTTTTATCTAGCTTATTTCAGATGAAGTCCACAGAGAGGATTGGCTAAAGGATTGTGTGGAGAACCTCCCCAAGGAAAGGAAGGAATAGGATTGGCCATGCTTCAAGCTACAAGACTGTACATTTTACTTTATGTGAGAAATCACAATTGAGCCCATAGGAAAGCCAATACTATTAAAAGGGGATGAGGTATCTATGATGATCTGGGTGCTCAAGTGCTTAGAGGTAGCCACCAAAAATACTCATCCATTCTCCCACAAATATCCTCTGTCCAAAGCCAAAAGATAAAATTCGGTGACACCAACCTTCCCATTCGGATCCACCGAGTTTTACCCTAGACAGAAGCCAAACCAAACCCTAGCATCTCAGTACTACCAACATTGCATTCGGTGCAACCGAAACCAGTGACCAACTTTCTGGTTAACCATTTTCAAGAATCGGCACCACCAAGTTTTGAGAATCGGTCTAACTGAGATTTGGACCAACTTTCTGGTTAGCTATTTTCAAGAATCTATAGCATCGAGTTTTGATAATCGGTCTCACCGAGTTTTGGACCAACTCTCTGGTTAGCCATTTTCAGGAATTGGTACCACTGAGTTTTGAGAATCGGTCTCACCGAGTTGTGTAACTAACTAGGACACCCGTATCGGTACCACCGAGATTTATATATCGGTTCCACCGAAAAGCCTAAAGTTTCCACATTTTGCATTAGTCGGTACGACCGAGTTTTTGCTTCGGTTTCACCGAGTTGGGCAATAATGTTGTAACAGTTGGATTTTTGAAGAAGCCTATATATACCCATCCATGACCTCTCACTCACAATAGAAGCACTTAGAACATATACCAACTTGCCATATACAATTTTCTGAGAGAGAACCACCTACCCTTGTGTTGAGGTCAAGGTCATCAACTCCAACCATATGGATCTTGATTAATAGCCTCCCCAAGTTGCTCTCCATCCAATCAATCTTCTACCCATGCCAAACCCGTGAGAGAGTGATTGAGTGTTGAGGAGACTATCTTTTGAAGCACAAGAGCAAGGAGTTCATCATACTACCACATCTACTACCTTTTGGAGGGTGGTGCCTCCTAGATTGGTTAGGTGTCGCTTGGGAGCCCCCTTCTTCGTGATTGTGGAGTTGAAACAAGAGTTTGTAACTCAAGGAGATCGCCTACTTCATGAAGATCTACCTCCAGTAAGGCTAGTCCTCCGTGGACGTAGGCCGTCATGGAATAGATGAGGTTGCTACTTCGTGGACCCTTCGTGGGTGGAGCCCTCCATGGACTCCCACGACCGTTACCCTCCGTGGGTTGAAGTCTCCATAAATGTGGATGTACGATAGCACCACCTATCGGAACCACGAGAAAAATCTTCATGTCTCCCAATTGCGTTTGATCTTCCTATCTCTACTCTCTTACATATGCTTGTCTTTACTTTCCGCTGTCATACTAGTTGACTAGCATGTGTAGGGTGCACTAGACTTGTTAGAATTGCTAAAATCTGCCAACCAATTAACTTGGGAAAAGGTTAGGTTTTAAGTTTGTCAAGTAGTCTATTCACCCGCCCTCTAGACATCCCTTCTAGTGATCCCACACCATCATGAGCCAAGAAGAGCATGGAAGGAGGAAGAAGAAGGTAAATGAGATGACGGACGCTCGGGGGCTATGGAGATGGGGTGCAAAAGGAAATCGAACCCCCATGTCTTATAGATGGATGGGGTGGGAAAGATACGCTCTCGTTCCCATGATTCACAACCCTCGCCACCTCCTCTCCCTCATTGCCCGTTATCCCAAGCGCCACGATGTAGGAACCAAGGCACCGCCTGCCCAGAGTTGCCATTTCAACAAACAGCCCAAAGTGACAGGTGGGCGCAGGGATATGATGGCAGGGGTGCGTTTCCCCAACATCGAGTAAACAACCCCACGCGTCCAGCCCTCACCGTGTCTGGGCCCCATCCGTCCCGCACTTCTGTACACAATTTACGGGGGGCGTGATGGTCCCGGGGGTTACTACACGCATGACTGGCCCGACGTTGTTTGGAGCATAAGGACGAGTTCATTCATGATAACGAGTTGGGGGCTCGTGGAAGAAGAGATATTCAAAGAAAAGAAATTGTGGTGGCTTGGTGGAAATTCAATGTTCCTTGCAACAAAACACATATGAAAACCCAAGACAAATAGCTATGGACGCCGAATGCGGTTACAAGCAAATAACTCCTGGAGGTTCTACGCCTCAGAGTCAACATCTATGCCCAGGGACCCCCCGTTGTGCGTGGAATCTTTTGGGGCATCTTCATCATCAACGGGTGCGAAGGCACCGACAAGTTCATAAACAAAGCCGGAGATCGCAACCCTCGAAGCTTCAGCCCGTCTGCTTTGCCCAAGACGCTTCACCAGCTCAGCAAACAGGAACGAGGGGTTTGCAAGATGGAGGTTCATGAGGATATGCTCCCAGGCTAATGTCGCCACCTCCCGAGCTTCGGCCTCTATATGCCCCCGTGGAACTCCCCCACAAATGCCTCTAGCTTGGTGAAGAAATCCTGGAAGAACAAGGCGTAGCTACCTACATTATCAGCTTGAAAGTTAAGGGACACCGGGAGGACCATCCGCGGCTTCCGATGATCTTAAAGATGTGGTCACGCACTCCCTTGAAGACACCGCACTGCATCTTGTGCTGACCCCTAAGCTGATCCATCTCTTCACCCCGCTTCGCGAAATCACTCACCAGCTGAGCGTTTTGTGTTTTGAGGTGTGATAGTCTGCCTAGCAATCCGAGAGCTTCTTCAAGGCCTCATCCTGGGTTTTCTCTCCAACGTCTGCCAAAGACTTTGCTTTATTAACGAAATCCTTTAGGGAACCTAGCTGCCTTTCTAGTTCAAGTGTTTGGCCTCTAAGACTTTTCTTTTCTCCATGAAGCAAGTCTCCTCGAGGGTCAGCTTTCCTTGATATTCGGAGCGACCATCTTGTTTCTGCTTGAGAAGAGCATCTGCAAGTGTCTTCCTGTTGTGAAGATCCTGCTTGTCGCAACGATCCCTCAGGCGGGCGTCGACAGCATCAACATTGGCTTGATGAGTGGCCTCCCGGTGCGAGACGACATCTTCATGACTTTCAAGCTTGATACCTCCTGAAACAGTTCCAACACCTCCTGAAGCAGTTCCAACCACTCCCTCTCAGCGCGACGATCCGACGCAGTCTTCTCGGCCTCTGCATAACTCTTCGAGGCTTCACGAAGAAGATGCTGGCCTCGGGTCAAAATGGTTTTCTCGGTTGCCAGACTGGCGCAAAGGCGATCAATCGCCAGTTGTGCCGCCTTGAAGGGGTCGTCGGGCGACGTACCTGTATCTCCACCACTTCAGCCGCTTAGAGCCACACTAGGCCCTGAGCCTGGCCGACCCTGGAAGCCAAAGACGTCGAGAAAGGTTCCCAAAGAAGTTGCCCGTCTCGACGGGACGGTCTCGAGGGAACCTGGATGTTTTGGGACGTCTCCGGCGTGCTGTTGGAATGGGCAAGGCCCTTCAGGCCCATCGACAAAGGAGCCGCGTTGACCCCAGTGGTTTCCGGAACCTCCAAAGCTCGGGCACTCTCTTCAACGGTGCTGCCGGGCATGCCCTTTCGGGGGGCTTCACCGGCCGGGGTTACCAAGGGCTCTTCTTCGATGGCGCGGGCAACATCAGCTATAAAAAAGAAGAAACAATCTCATAAGAAAGACTTGGACAAGCGGAGTGGATGAAGGCCAAGCCAAGACAAAATGGCTAACCCCTCTTTCGGGTCCTTGGCGTGGTCCGCCATTGCCTAGCCACCTCATGCTGCCAGGGTCTTTTGGAAATACCTCCACTGCCGGGAGTAGAGCTTCATTCCTCCAAGCTGCCTCGGACACCTCCGACCTCCCGACCATTGCCTCCAAAGATGGGGTCGTAGGCTGGAGGCTGCCCACACTAAAGGAAAAGAAAGCCATCCAAGGACATCACAACAGCAGAGTGACCCAAAAAAACTCATATGTCCTTGGCGTGTCGATGCCTCATCGGCAAACATTTCGCAGATAATGAAGCCGAGGGTGCCGTATCAGGGAGGGCGCCAAGCAATACTGAAGATCCCTGCCCCGACACGGGGCCACTGGCAGCCACGCCTGGAAAGGGAGAAGGGCCCGCATTCTCGTCTCTATCGCATGGGCCTTCCGGGCAGCTGACGGAGTGGGGACTGCAGGTTAAGTCATGCTGGTCCAAGGAAAGCGGCAATATAAAGAGAGAGGAAGCTCTTCACTCCTCAACACGATGCCGTGCGAGTGGCGTCCTCGCTTGGGTCGCCTGCACGACACCGTGTCCACACGGGAAAGCCATCCTCTTTTCATTTTGGCCGCCAACATCGCATTTCGTGCGCGCGGTGGTGACGAAGAGCCTTCAGCGTCACCATTATCTCCCCCACCATCACCTCTTTTTATGGTCCCCACACAACCAAGCCATAACGGTGTTGGCTGCCCAGCAAAAGGATTGGGGCGGCCTCTATCTCCTATGCCCTTGGGGACGACGCCCAACCTATCACACTCTAGCATGATTTCTAGGATGGCCTCACCGGCCCCATCACCATGCAACATCACGATGGAAAGGGGGAGGCCAGCGCCACTGATAAGTCTCTAACGTATCTATAATTTTTGATTGTTTCATGCTATTATATTATCAATCTTGGATACTTTATATGCAATTATATGCTATTTTATATCATTTTTTGGACTAACCTATTAACCTAGTGCCCAGTGCGAGTTCCTATTTTTGCCTGATTTTGGACTTTTTAGAAAAACAATACCAAACGGAGTCCAAATTGGATGAAACTTTATGGGGGTTATTTTTGGACATAAAGAGACCCTAGAAGCTTTAGGAGGTGGCCAGAAGACCCACGAGCTCGTAGGTCGTACCTTAAGGGGGGGGGTAGGGCGCGCCCCCTGAGCTTGTGGGCCCCTCGCAATGCCTCCTAACCTAATTCCACTTCTATGTATTCACAATTACCCCAAAACAAACAGAGAGACACCCAAAATACTTTTTCTGCCACCGCAAGACTGTGTTCTTATGCTATCCCATCCGGAGGCCTTTTGTGGCACTCTACCGGAGGGGGAATCGATCACGGAGGCCATCTACACTAACCTTGCTGCCTCCATGATGATGTGTGAGTAGTTCACCACAGACCTACGGGTCCATAGCTAGTAGCTAGACGGATTCTTCTGTCACTCTCTCTTATCTTTAATACCGTGTTCCTCGTGATTCTCGTGAAGATTTATCCGATGTAATCTTCTTTTGCGGTATGTTTGTTGGGATCCGATGAATTGTGGGTTTATTATCAGATTATTCATTGACAGTAACTGAGTCTTTTCTGAATTTTATTATGCATGACTGTTATAGCTTTGCATTTCTCTCCGACCAATCCATTCGGTTTGGCCAACTAGATTGATTTATCTTCAACGGGAGCGGTGCATTGTAGTGGGTTCAATATTGCGGTGCTCTATATCCGAATGACAGAAAGCGGCAAGACGCGTATTTTATTGTTGCCATTAAGGATAAAACGATGGGGTCTGAACATTGCTTGTCTTACTTTGTCTACATCATGTCATCTTGCTTAATGCATTACTCTATTTTTCATGAATATAATACCATAGATGCAGGGAGGAGTTGGTGGATTGGTGGAGTAATAGTAGTAGATGCAGGATTGTTTCGGTCTACTTGTCACGGACGTGAGGCTTATATACATGATCATTGCCATGAATAACATCATAACTATGCTCTTTTCTATCAATTGCCCAACAATAATTTGTCTACCCACCGTACACTATGCGTTCGAGGGAAGCCTCTAGTGAAAACTATGGCCCGGAGTCTATTTAATCATATTGCTAAAAACTAGAAAAATACCTTGCTGCAATTATTTAGTTTTTATTTCCTTTTACTTTTTATATATCTATCACTATTAGAATTAATCCTTGCAAGTAACGAGTTCAAGGGGATTGACAACCCTCTTGCCCGCATTGGGTGCAAGTGTTTGGTTTTGTGTGTGTAGGTGCTGATGACGAGAGTTTGCATTGATTCTCCTACTGGTTCGATAACCTTGGTTCTCACCGAGGCAAAAACTTATGGTTACTATATTGCTTCAACCTTCCTCTTCGGGGAAAAGCCCAACACATCTCACCAGTAGCAGCCACTCTCGGTGTTGAACAAGACCTTCATCATCCACTTAAGCTTCTTATCTTCCATAGCACATAGATGAAGGTGCCTTGGGTCTTGAGGCCCCTGATACGACCATGGCGGGAACTGATTATCTTGTAGGGGGGCTACCCGCATATGGTCAAAACTGAGGACTACCATGCGACTGTCAAGGCGTTCTTCCACAAGGCGCTTGATGCGCCTGAGCACGGGACCAAAGGCATCTCCGACTAGACAGCTCGCCCATCTGTCTACTCCTTCACCGGAGCAACTGGTGGGCGCAACCAGACAGACTTGCAGGATCTGAAGTAGGTCTAGAGGGGTGGGGGATTAAATACTTGACAAATAAAACCTAACCTTTTCCCAATTTTAGTTCTAGGAAAGTTTTAGCAATTGTTGCAAATCAAGTTCACCCTACACATGCATGTCTACGAGTATAGCAGCGGAAAGTAAAGACAAGCACATGTAATGAGAGGATAGGGATAGGAAGATCAAACGCAATTTCGAGACACGAAGATTTTTCCCGTGGTTCCGATAGGTGGTGCTATTGTACGTCCACGTTTATGGAGACTTCAAACCCACGGAGGGTAACAGCCGTGAGATTCCACGAAGGGATCCACCCACGAAGGGTCCATGAAGTAGCAACCATGTCTATTCCAGGATGGCCTACGTCCACGGAGGACTAGCCTTACTCGGGGTAGATCTTCACGAAGTAGGCGATCTCCTTGCCCTTACAAACTTCTTGGGTCAACTCCACAACAAGAAGAAGGAGGCTCCCAAGCAACACCTAACCAATCTAGGAGGCACCACCCTCCAAAAGGTAATAGATGTGGTAGTATGATGAACTCCTTGCTCTTGTGCTTCAAACTATAGTCTCCTCAACACTCAATCACTCTCTCACAGGTTTGGCATGGGTAGAAGAGATTGATTGGATGGAAAGCAACTTGGGGAGGCTAGAAATCAAGATCCATATCGTTGGAGTGGATGATCTTGACCTCAACACATGAGTAGGTGGCTCTCTCTCAGAAAAATGGATAGGACAATTCTTTGTATGTTCTGAGTGCTTCCTCTACGAGTGAGAGGTGGTGGAGGGGTATATATAGGCATCTCCAAAAATCCAACCGTTACAACATTATTACCCAACTCGGTGAAACCGAAGTGAAAACTCGGTTGCACCGACTAGTGCAAAATGTGGCAACTTTGGCCTTTTCGGTGAGACCGATATATGAATCTCAGTGGTACTGATTCTTGAAATCAGCTAACCAAAGAGTTGGTCCAAAACTCAGTTGGACTGATTCTCAAAACTCGGTGGTACCGATTCCTGAAAATGGCTAACCAGAGAGTTGGTCCAAAACTCGGTTGGTCCGATTCACAAAACTTTGTGGCACCGAGATGCTAGGGTTTGGCATGGGAATCTGTCTAAGTGAAACTCGATAGGGCCGAATGGAAATTGCTGGTGGCACCGAATTTGAACTTTAGGCTTTGGACAGAGAATATTTGTTGGAGAATGGATGAGTATTTTTGGTGGCTAATCTCTAAGCACTTGAGCAACCAGATCATCATAATTCCTCATCCCCTTTTAATAGTATTGGCTTTCCTATGGACTCAAAAGTGATTTCTCACAACATATAAAGTGTAGAGTCTTCAAGCTTGAATCAAGGCCAATCCTATTCCTTTCCTTTCCTTGGGGAGGTTCTCCACACAATCCTTTAGCCCTCCTATCATTGAACTTTTTCCTGAGATAAACTTGGTGGAAACATTAGTCCAATGAAATATATGTTGTTATTAATTACCAAAACCACCTAGGGAGAAGTTGCACTTTCAATCTCCCCCTTTTTGGTAATTTATGACAACATATAGATCAAAGCTTCAAGCAGAGATATAATCAATGAATAGCATCGTTGCTTTGAGAGGTATGTTAGAAGTTGCGCTTTCAATCTCCCCCTTTTTGGTAATTTATGACAACAATTACAAAATTTGTGCACTATTATAAATTTGCGTTTGAATGCAAATGCACAATCGATTAGGATTATGGGTCACTCTTCCATGTCACATACAACTTGGTGGTGCGCAAGAATTAATATGAGTGAATTACAAAAGCACATCACACAAAAACAATAGTGAATGATCATCATATAGACATCCTAAGGGTAGCACGTAGTAGCATCACACAAATAGTATATGATCAAGCACTGACGAAGTTTTAATCAAACGAGCGATAAACCAAATGTTTTCAAAAAGCAGAGAGCAACCAAAATGCAACACACACTCTCTCGAAGCCCTATGATCTATAACTTCTCCCCCTTTGGCAACAAGTTACCAAAAAGTTCAAAGCTATAGAGCTAATCGTCTCTCTGGGCATGGTCTCCTCCATGAGACGATGAAGCAGCTTCTGTAGCTGTCGAAGGAGTCGAGAGAAGAGCATCCGCAAATGCTTTGGCTGAAGTCCTTTTAGGTGGTGTAGTAGACACTGGAGGTGCTGAAGGAGTAGTAGGGGCAGTAGCAGGTGCTGATGAAGATGGTCTCGACTCGGGAACTGGCATAGCAGACGATCTTGCCTGAGTCTTGAACTGGGTGTTGGTCCGGACAGGAGGGCTATCATCATTTGAGGAGTGGGGACTAGGCACTGCATCTACCTCCTGCTTCAGCTCAGCGACTGTCTTTGTAAGCCCATCCACCTTGTTGTCTAGAGCATGAAACTTGGTTTCCATGATCCGCACTATGCTCTTCTGGTTCTTAAGAATCTCAGCCACATCCTTCTCGTCTTGTAGCTTCTTGGAGGTGACCTCATCAGGAATAAAATATGAGTCCTCTTCATTTGAGTTGAGTTTCCTCCTTGCCCTGGTGGCAGCCTTGGGCAATCCATGAGAGCTGGGGGTGCCTGGATCCTCTGAAGATGAGGAACTAGCTCCAGGGCTAGTGCCAGCATCCAAGTCCACACTTGGATCATTACAATGATTGTCACTGTCTGACCCTGAGCCTGACATCCTGATCCTGTGAATAGATATAGGTGAGTAGAAGGGATGAACATCAAAAACATAGAAGGTTTTTTGCAAATTTGAACTCAAATTCTTAAGTTTAACTTTCTGCAAAGTGTATTTCGGTTCCACTGAGTCAAAACTTTTGGAGCCAATGAGACAAACAAACTCATTAACAGAAACTTGGCAACCCTTTCGGTTTCACCGAGAATGTTCTCTGTAGCCCAAAAACACAAATCGGTAAGACCGATTTATCTGACTCGGTGACACCGAGATTCACTTGGCGGACGGTTAAACCTAAAATGTTTTTCTCTCTAATCTAATGGAATTTTCTTCTGGATAGGGGCATTGGAAAACATGGATTGTAGATGAACTTAGCCTATCGCGCGAGAATCAGATTTGGGAGCGCAAGTAGGGGCCGAAACCTTACCCTAGTTTGGTGAAGGTTCCGCTGTGGCGGCGACGATGGAGGAATCCTGCGGCTAGGGCACACGTGATGCAAGGGTGACGTCCGGAGACTCAAGCTCGGCAGCGAGGGGGTGCGGGAGGCGATGTTTGAGCATTGCCTTTCAAAAGTTGGGTCTGCTGGGAATATATACCCCCTAGCTGTCGGTGACACCGAGTTGAACCTTTCGGTGCCACCGAGTTTCTGAACTGTCAGGTGACAGTGAAACTCGATGATGACGAAAATTTCAGATCGGTGGTACAGAGATACTAAAACCAGATCAACCCTAGGCTTCGATGGAACCGAATTTTTGAAGCTGGTTACACCGAGTTGCACTTGGGAGGTTTTGGAAGTCAGCTCTTGTCAAAACAGAACTCCGAGTGCTTCTCACACAGAGGTTTTGAAAAGTGCTTGCTCAAATTTTGTGATGAAGCATGAATAGAATTTGAGACGAGAAAGCATAGATAGCTAGAGGAGGGTACTTAGGCATTCTTGTATATCCAATTGGCCAAAGTAAAATGAAAGCCAAATAACAACAATTGGATATCCTCGAATGAGAAAAGATATATATACCAACATGCTCACACAATAAAATGTCAAATGAAATATGGCAAACATGCAAAACCACTCTAGTATCTACCAAGCACTTTGGCGATGACGTAGTCATCTATATATGAGTATATTGACTTAGGAGCCAAGTAAGAATACTTGATCATAGGCCATACTCATCGTTTAAGCACAAGTGGGGTTACCACTTTTACATAAAGCATTTAATGTGTTCACATATTTAAGAGATGCTTTAACTCAAGTCTTAGAGTAAAGCTCCCCCTTGATGTGACATCCCCCCTAAGAGGGATAAACTAACCTTGGGGAGGAAGTAGTGGATGCTCATTGTTGATGAAGATCATCTTGAGTTTGGAGCAATCCTCGTTGTTTCTTACTTTTCTCACCTACATGGGTTAGTCCCACACAAGAGACAAATACAAGGATATCTATGGACATGGAGTGCAATGCATACATGATGATGTCCATGGATTCATTAATTACCTTGTCCCTTGCTTACCTTTGAGGGAATGTGTGACTCCTTGAACTATTGCATGAAGTTGACATTGATTGCAAATAGTTCTTACCAAATATGAATGTGAGTGAATTTTGTTGGCGGAGTCACCCCTCAAGAACTTCTCTAGTTCTTCTTCTTGGGGACCCACATCAAGTTGATGGGGATCCTTGGAGTTGAGCTAGCATTTGATGATATAGAGCTAGTAGTAGCTTTGGGAACCCACTTGACCATGGCTTTGGACTCATCTTCATATGTGTCAATCTCTCCTTGAAGCTTGTCCTTGCCCTTCAGCTTGTGGTCTTGTGGTGGAAGGTCATCTTGAGCTTTTGTTCCCTTGGGAAGAGTATGTTCATACTTCTCCTTTTGAGGAACAAACTTCGGCTTGGGGTATGGACCTTCATCCCATTCAACTCCACTGGAGTGAAGATTTCATCGCATTTCACGAGACGGAGCCGCCGCCACCTTCAGTTCTTCCTTGGGAGGGCTGATCTAGAGTCCGTTTGGGGCTCCGAAGAGTGGAAATCATCGTCGTCGTCATCACTAACCCTTCTTCATCTACAATTCCATGATGCTCACCATCGGGAGTGAGTAATTCCTTTGTAGGCTTGCTGGACGGTGATGGGTGTGGATGAGATTGATTATGTAATCGACTTATTTTGATAGGGCTTGATCCCTAGTATCCACTATGATCTAAGATAGATGTTGCTATGACTTTGCTATGCCTAGTGCTTGCCACTAGGGCCCGAATGCCATGATTTCAGATCTGAACCTATTATGTTTTCATAAATATGAGAGTGTTTTAGATCCTATCTTGCAAGTTGTATGAACCTATTACGTGTCATGATCTGCATACCCCAAGGTGACAATAATTGGGATTCTTTCCGGTGATTGATGTAGTTTGAGGAGTTCATGTATTCACTAAGTGTTAATGCTTTGTTGCGGTTCTCTATTAAATGGAGGCCTTAATATCCCTTAGTTTCCTTATGGACGCCGCTACCACGGGAGGGTAGGACAAAAGATGTCATGCAAGTTCTTATTGCAAGCATGTATGACTATATACGGAATACATGCCTACATTATATTGATGAATTGGAGCTAGTTCTGTGTCGCTCTAGCATGTAACTGTTACATGACGAATGTCATCCATATCTATCCATCGTTGATCCATGGCCTACGGTTTTCATATACTGAATCTTGCTAAGTTACTATTGCTGCTACTACTGCTACAATCACTACAAAACTGCTGCTACTACTGTTACTATTACTACTACTATTCTGCTTTGCTAAAGAAGGATACTCCAGGTGTGGTTGAATTGACAATTCAACTGCTCAGACCAATAAATATTCTTTGGCTCCCCTTGTGTAGAATCAACACATTTGGGTAAAATACTTCCCTTGAAGACTTTTACGATCCCCTATACTTCTGGGTTAACATGCGTCGCCCACCGGAATGAGTTCCGTCGGCCCCCATGAATGGCTCACACCTCCGACCAAGAACCCGAATTCCCTCAAGATCCAGGCGTCTTGGAAGATGGACTCAAGCATGACCGGAAGGGGCTCCTCTCAAACTATATCCTTACCTCTTTCCCCCATTTCTGCCTCCGTAGCGAGGTCACTGGACGCCGTGGCTGATGGGGGGAAGTGGCTAGGGGAGGTTGTGAGCGACATCGGGGTGGCGACAACGGATGACGATGGTAGGCTCGGCGTCATTCGGTTTCCCTCTTTAATCAAAGAGACAGGCAAGATGCCAACCGCTCATCCAGACACGTGGTGGCCCGTGACCTGTGAAGAGCATATGGAGCGGCACGGAAGTCGAGAAGGCGGCTTGTTTTTTGAGATGACAATCAATTAGTCTCAACGCCCGTGACATAATGAGGGCTGGTTCTGTTCGCCACAAGAGGGCGGCTTGGGATGCCACATGTTACGTCCCTGGGTCTGCTTGCCCCCTCCTCCTCTTTGCTACCACTATAGGGCGAGAGGATGATGGGCCCAGGGGCTACTGTCGGCATAAAGAAAACTAGGGTAGTGGCAGCCTGACACATTGGGCTTAAACAAATGGGCCGTACAACTTCCTTGAGAGGGAAGGAAGGCTTTTAGAGACTATGGTAATTAGCGAGTTTTAGCCTGACCCAGAAGGATAGCCCCGAACGAAGCATTGGGCGAGCACACGCCTCTTCGTGGGATTCGCCCGGGAGGATGCGTAAGCTGCCAGCGTGATTAATAAGTGGTCCTACCTCACCGGGTGGAACCTTGCGGGCAAAGTCATGAGTAGCGGCTACAGTAAGATTCGCCTACTGCCTACATTGCCGCAGTGGTGGTACCCCTCTGTCATCAAACGAGGAAGCGTAAGACCTTGGGGACAATTCATAGCCCTGAGAGGACTTCATCATGACCAGTAGAAGCACACAATGGGCGACCATGCCACCATGGTACAAGCTATAGTAGTCTACTTTAGTATATGTTCAACCAATCAGAGCATCGGCAAGGCCTCTCTAGACACTATAAATAGGGGAGACCAAGGCCTCGGATGGTGTCAATCTTTCCACCATGAAACACATTGTAGCTCTCTACCATTGCAATACAACAAAGCAGGAGTAGGGTATCACACCATGAAGGTGGACCGAACCTGGGTTGTTCGTTGTGGTCATCCATTACATTACTTTGATGACTTACTATAGTTGGATGTGTTCAGTCCCTGGCCGAACTTTCAAAGAGTTGTTGCTCACAACTCATATGTAGGTTCTTATAAACCCCACAGAGGGATCTTCCAGCCATTCTAGAGGAGCCACTTGGTGTGAAGGAGCAAGGTGAGTCCATGGTCCAGGGGGACAAGGAAGCCCAGGTGGGACCGACTCATAGTTAGGGGTGCGCGCTCGCATTTGATTCCGGGACACCGCAGAGGGAGGCTTTGCAGGTGGGCCTGGTCTTGGGTGGATCAAATGCACCGGACCTAGAGCATGAGGAAAAGGAGGGAAATAAGCCCATCGAATATGTTGTCATCAATCATGAGCTGATGCCTAGCTGGATGTGACCACGTCCCAGCTCTAGCCAAGCGAGGCGGAACCCCAGGATAGCATGCACGGGATGCATGCATGCACAAACGTAGCCATGATGGACATGCAGGCTGCTCCGGTTGGAACTCCGGCGCATGATGGCATGACAATCTAGAAGTTATTGTGTACGCCGGACTCAAAACTTTTTGCTTCAACAGTGTGAAGAAACTAGTGCCCCCTACTCAAAGAATTACAAGCATCCACACTACGGCCATACGGGGAGCCGTTCACCCCTAGGCGCACCATGCGAGCATCCAAGTGCTCAGCCAGTCAGGGAGCCGGCAAGGCAACTCCCATGAAGAACATGTTGTTGCGCGTTGTGGGACTGGTGGCGGATGACATGGTGGTTGATCAAAAAATGGTGGAAGAGCTTAACGACATGTTTGATTCGCCTCTCCGCGAGCAGCATGTACGAGTCATTGCGGATCTTTTTAGGAAGCCCATGCCTATTGGCGGTGACATGGGTACTAAAGACTCTTTGGTGATGGGAGCGCACTAAGCTTTAGGCTGTAGTGAGTTGGTGCTTGCCGGTTCACTTTATTTATGGATCCAAGCCCATCTATCCTTTGTTGGAATGTTAGTGGTTTTAACAACCCAGCCAAGAGAGACGTGGTGAGAAAATTTGTTGCTACAATTCGAGCAAACATGGCGTGTCTACAGGAGACGAAACTGGATGTAATAGACCATTATGTTGTAGTGCAGTGCTTGGGGTCGTCTTTTGACTGTTTTTCTTATGTGCCAGCATTGGAGACCAGAGAAGGAATCCTTTTGGCTTGGGATTCGACCACCATCAAGGTGGACCAATGCCTAACGGACACAGATTTTGTTACATGGATGGTACACACCAAACCAGGTGCTTCTTGGTGGATTTCCGTGGTCTATGGACCTCAAGGAGATGCACTAAAAAAATTGTTCCTGGAGGAGCTTAACTTGAGAAGAGTGCATTGCCCGGGTTCCTGGATGATCCTAGTGGACGTAAATATGATATTATGAGCTTCAGAAAAGAGCAACACTAATTTGTACAGAGGCATGATCAACAAGTTCAAGAGCTTTGTGGACAATAATGAGTTGAAAGAGCCCTATATGCATGGCAGGAGGTTCACCTGGTCCAGCGAGAGGGACTCCCCCACGATGACGAAGATTGACCGCGTCCTTGTCTCGGTGGACTGGGATCTTGAGTACCCGGATTGCTTGCTGCAGGCATTGTCTTTGAGAGTTTCGGATCATGTACCGCTACATGTCAACCCAAAAAAAAGATTCATGTTCGAAATTTTTTGGACCAATCTAGAAGGCTTTGATGAGGCGGTCAAAGAAGCGTGGGTGTGCAAAGATGAAATCGTCGTCCCCCGTCAAGATCTTCATGCTCTATTTAGAAATGCGGCAGCGGCTTTGCAAGCCTATGGACAGCGTAAGTCGGCGTCCTCAGAATGGGGGTACCCAGACCTCCCTGCCTGCGGCCCAGCGCGTGGCCCACCTCGACGGCCCGGTATGGCCTGGCAGCAAGCCCCTGAGGGATCACTAGAAGAGTGTCTAGAAGGGGGTCAATAGACTATTAGCAGGAATTTAAAACCTAACCTTTTCCCAAGTTAATTGGTTGGCAGATTTTAACAATCATAGCAAGTCAAGCACACCCTACACATGCATGTCTACGAGTATAGCAGCGGAAAGTAAAGACATTGCACATCAAGTAAACAGTTGAGATAGGGAGATCAAACGCATGAGGGACACGAAGATTTTTCCCGTGGTTCCGATAGGTGGTGCTATCGTACGTCCACGTTTATGGAGTCTTCAACTCACGGAGGGTAACGGTCGCGAGAGTCCACGGAGGGCTCCACCAACGAAGGGTCCACGAAGTAGCAACCTTGAGTATTCCATAACGGCTTCCGTCCACGAAGGACTAGCCTCACTATGGGTAGATCTTCAGGAAGTAGGCGATCTCCTTGCCCTTACAAACTTCTTGGTTCAACTCCACAACACGAAGTAGGAGGCTCCCAAGCGACACCTAACCAATCTAGGTGGCACCACCCTCCAAAAGGTAACAGGCTCGGCAATGTCGATGAACTCCTTGCTCTTGTGCTTCAAGATAATAGACTCCTCAACACACAATCACTCTCTCACAGATTTGGCTTGGTGGAAGAGATGGGATTGGTGGAAAGCAACTTGGGGAGGCTAGAGATCAAGATTCATATGGTTGGAATGGAATGGCATGATCTCAACACATGAGTAGGTGGCTCTCTCTCAGAAAATATGATGGGGCAAGTATGGAATAGTTCTGAGTGCTTCTCTTTCGAGTGGGTGGTGGTGAAGGGGTATATATAGGCATCTCCAAAAATCCAACCGTTACACCTAAAGTGACCAACTCGGTGACACCGATGTGTGAATCTCGGTGGTACCAAAGTGACCAAAAGGCGACAACTTTTGAATCTCGGTGAGACCGATATATAACTCTCGGTGGTACCGATCAGGTGACCAACGGTCAGATTGCACAAACTCGGTGACGCCGATCTTCACATCTCGGTGGTACCGATTCTTGACCAAGGCTTACCAGAGAGTTGGACCAGAAACTCGGTGGCGCCGATCCACATTTCTCGGTGGTACCGATCAGGTGAATGGCTTTCCAGAGAGTTGGTCCAGAAACTCGGTGAGACCGATAGGCAAATCTCGGTGGTACCGAAGACTGAAGATGGCTAAACAGAGAGTTGGCAACCTAAACTCGGTGGCACCGATGCAGAATCGGTTGCACCGACAAGCTAGGGTTTGGCATGGGTCTGTCTGAGTTTGGATATCGGTGGCACCGAGTGGAAGTGTTGGTTGCACCGATTTTGGATATTTGACTTTGGACAGACTTTTGTGGAAGAGCTTGTGGGTGTTTTTGGTGACTATCACTTGTGCACGTATGAGCATTTTGTTCACCAACAATACCTTACCCCCTTTTAATAGTATTGGCTTTCCTATGGACTCAAAGTGATTTCTCACAAAGTAAAATGTAGAGTCCTCTTGCTTGAAGCTTTGCCAATCCATTTCCTTGCATCTTTGGGGTATCTCCACACAGCCCTTTTTGCCAACCCATCTCTCCATGGACTTTTATCTAAAATTCACTAGGTAAAAGTATTAGTCCAAGATACAATGTATGTTGTCATGAATTATCAAAACCACCAAGGGAGCACATTGTGCTTTCAATCTCCCCCTTTTTGGTAATTGATGACAACATACAATCAAAGCTTCAAATAAAGACATGCATGTATATAATGAAGACTTTGAGAGACACATGACTTAAACTTGCTCCCCCTAAATGTGTGCAATTCCTTTAAAGGATAGTTGCTTTGGAATGCATGGACACACATATAGTTGAAGGGATACAATAAGTCATGTGTATCTTGGCTATATGCATCAAATATATGTGAATGAGTTACATCCTTGTTCAAGACTTCACTCTTGCAAACAATATGTGCAAGAAGCAAGAGATCATCTTGATCAAAGATATGATGCATATACTTACCTTGAGTTCTTGAGCATTCTGGTAGTAGAGGTACACTTGAGAAAACAATGTTAGGAAACACAAGAGTATTCTACCAATCGGCAAGGCAATAGAACTCAAAAGTACCAAGATATGGAGAACATATAGAAGATAGTATCCTTTAAGATTGATATGTCTCCAAGATCATTTAGAACTTTCGACCCTTAGATATGAAAATAGTAGATCATCTTCTCCCCCTGAATCTTAGCATGTAGATATTGGGATTGGATAGGGTGAGAAAAGTCTAAGATGAGTATTTTTTTTTCAAACACATTTTTCTCCCCATACTTTGGTATTCTCACCTTGTCTATATAAATGTAAGCTTTGATATCTGCTCTCCCCCTTGATTATATCTCCCCCTTTGCATAAGCATGTATCTCCCCTTTTTGCATTGAAGCTTTGGTATTCTCCCCCTTTGGCATTAATTTCCAAAAAGGTCATACACAGGGTCAGATACAGGGATCATTGATTCAGAAGGGATGCTTGAGAACAAGGGTCATTGAATGTAAGGTTCACAAAAAAGAGAATCATAGATAGCATTAGAAACTGAGGGAATCATGGAAAATAATTTCTCTCCCCCTTGGCTGATCTGAGATCTTGTAAGACTTCTCCTCCTTTGAGTTAGGGATCCTTGAATAAAGTTTCTCCCCCTAAGATTTATTTTTTATTTTTTTAATAATAAGGGATCATCGAAGAAACAAAACCATCTCTAGTAGGATCACTAAAGAAACACAGATTTGCAATTATGAACCCAGATAAGAGAAGAAATCAAATCGGTGGCTCCGAGACAAATAAATCGGTGGTACCGAGATTATGTTTTGCAGCTGTTCTGCTAATTCGGTAGAACCGAGTTATTTGTATCGGTGGCTCCGAGGCTGAAACAGAAACTTGGCAAAGTGATTTTGAAATCGGAGACTCCGAAGTAGATCGAGATTTCTCAAACATTGCCAATAACAAAGTGTCAAAAGAAATTTTCAAAAGGGAATGCAAATGTTTTTACAAAAGGATGTCAACTAGATAAGATTTGAGTGGTTCCAAGAAATCTTGCAAATAGAGAGTGAACCAACTCAAAATACTTAACTAGATGATGGGCGGTGACTAGGTCACCTATATTAGAGTATATTGACTTAGGAGCCAAGCAAGAATACTTGATCATAGGTCATACTCATCGTTAAGCTCAAAATGGGGTTACCATTTTTCGATTAAGCATTTTAATGTCTTCATATCACTTGAGTTGCTTTTGCTCATTTCTTGGAGTAAAGCCTTTTTCAAGGATATGAGTACATACCTTTGAGTGATGTTGATGACGTGGCTTGTAGATGAACTTGTTGAGGATGCTCGAGGTTGATGAAGATCATCTTGAGTTGGGAGCAATCCTTCTCGTTTTAGTACACTTGTCATCTACAAAGGTTAGTCAAGAAAGGAAGAACAATATATATATCCATTTTGACATGATACCAATTGAGAATTATAAATAAGTGTCAAGGATATGTTCTTGTTGTGTTCTTCCTTCTATCATCAAGAGGGGTTGTGGATACTTGGTCATGACAAGATTGCTTATGATTGGAGTTGATGACAATCTTGTGGAATGAAGTTCTTCCAAGTACCTACAAAATGTTAGATGCAATACAAGGGAGCATAGAATTCCATGGTATAAGATAACATGTCAAGAGTATCATGGAAGTATCAAGAAAGCTCATGCCCTTGCATGCAACCGAGTGAGTCTAGCTCAAGTTTGAAGCATCAATGATGTTCAACTCACTCCTCAAGTAACAAAACGTTTTCTCATCAAGTGGCTTAGTAAAGATATCGGCCAATTGCTTGTTAGTACGGACATGCTTAAGATTAATATCTCCTTTGGCAACATGATCACGAATGAAATGATGTCTAACTTGAATATGTTTAGTTCGAGAATGTTGCACAGGATTATGACCAATTTTAATAGCACTTTCATTGTCACAAAGTAATGGAACATTTTTAACATGGATTCCATATTCCTTAAGCATTTGTGTCATCCATAGTAATTGTGCACAACAAGATCCAGCAGCAATATACTCAGCTTCGGCAGTAGATAAAGATACCGAGTTTTGTTTCTTGGAGGACCAAGATACAAGAGATCTACCCAAAAATTGACAAGTACCCGAGGTGGATTTTCTATCAACCTTGTCTCCGGCATAGTCCGAATCGGAATAGCCAACAAGGTTAAAGGAAGATCCCTTGGGATACCAAATGCCAAAGTTTGGTGTTTGTATCAAATATCTCACAATACGTTTCACGGCCAAAAGATGACACTCTTTAGGTGCGGCTTGATATCTAGCACACATGCAAACACTAAGCATAATATCGGGACGGGAGGCACATAGATATAGCAATGAACCAATCATAGATCGATAAACTTTTTGATCAACCGGTTCGTCCTCCTTGGTAAGATCAACATGTCCACTAGTAGGCATAGGAGTTTTCATACCTTTGCACTCCTGCATGTTGAACTTCTTGATCAAGTCCTTGGTATACTTAGTTTGAGAGATGAAAGTTCCTTCTCCCGTTTGCTTGATTTGCAAACCAAGAAAGAATTTCAGCTCACACATCATGGACATCTCATACTTCTCAGACATCAACCTTCCAAATCTTTCACTAAATTGTGGGTTAGTGGAACCAAAGATAATATCATCCACATAGATTTGGCACACAAATAGTTCACCATTAACTCTTTTAGTGAATAAGGTTGCGTCAATTTTACCAATTTCAAAACCTTTTTCAATGAGAAACTTCGTTAAGCATTTGTACCAGGCACGAGGGGCTTGCTTAAGACCATAAAGGGCTTTACGAAGCTTGTAAACATGATTAGGTTTCTTAGGATTCACAAAACCAGGTGGTTGCTTAACATAAACTTCTTCTTCAATCTCACCATTTAAAAAGGCACTTTTAATATCCATTTGATAAAGCGTGATATCATGGTGATTGGCATAAGCAAGAAGAATGCGAATAGCTTCAAGTCTAGCGACGGAGGCATAGGTCTCACCGTAGTCCATACCTTCGACTTGTGTATATCCTTGGGCTACGAGACGTGCCTTGTAGCGTACGACTTGACCGTCTTCGTCTTGCTTGTTTCGAAACACCCATTTGGTTCCGATGATGTTATGCTCGTCCTCGGGCTTCTCCATGAGTGTCCACACTTCGTTCCTCTCGAAGTTGTGAAGCTCTTCATGCATTGCGTTCACCCAATCCGGGTCTTCAAGAGCTTGTTCTACCTTCAAGGGTTCAATGCTAGAAATGAAAGAATAATGCTCACAAAAGTTAGCTACGCGAGTTTTAGAGCGAGTGATTCTCCCGGTTTGTATGTCACCAAAGATTTGGTTTAGGGGATGGTTCTTGGTCACTCTTGCTCGAACTTGGGGTAGCTTAGGCTTGTTTGATGGTGGAGCTTCTTCTTCATCATCATCTCGTTCGTCTTCGTTGTTGTTGAAGGTGTCGTTTCCTTGAGGTGGTGGTGAAGGATGTTGTGGTGGATCTTCATGATGTACTTCCTCCTCTTCATCATCTTGTCGAGTACCACTTGTGGATGCCTCCATCTCATGTTGAGGATCACCTTGACGTGAAGTAGGGGCTTCCACTTGAGTTGACAAAGTACTTTCCTTCACCTCCATGGGACGAATCTTGCCGATGGACAAGTCTTGGAGAGCTTCCGAAGGATCCTTATCACCTACATCATTTGGCAATTGTTCGACTTGCGAACCATTAGATTCATCAAACTTCACATCTACCGTCTCTTCAACTTTTCGAGCGAAGTTGTTGTAGACACAGTAAGTGTGAGAGTTCGATCCATAACCAAGTAGGAATCCTTCATGAGATTTATGAGCAAATTTAGTACGACGATGCTTATCAAGAATGTAGCACTTTGAGCCGAATACCCGAAAGTATCCAACTTGGGTTTGTTACTGGTGAGTAGCTCGTATGCCGTTTTACCGAGAAGCTTGTGCAAGTAGAGTCGGTTTGTGGCATGACACGCTGTTTCCACGGCTTCTGCCCAAAAGTGTCTTCGTGTCTTGTATTCGTCAAGCATCGTTCTTGCCATCTCAATAAGAGTTCGGTTCTTCCTCTAAACAACTCCATTTTGTTGAGGTGTGTACGTAGCTGAGAACTCATGTGAGACACCTTCTTCGTCAAGAAAGGTATCCACATGGGTGTTCTTGAACTCCGATCAATTATCGCTCCGAACCTTCTTGATCTTCACTTCAAACTGATTTTGTGCTTTGCGAACGAAGTTCTTGAAGATCTTTTGTACCTGCGACTTATCATCAAGAAAGAATACCCACGTAAATCTGGAAAAATCATCAACTATAACTAGACCATAGGAATTTCCACCGAGACTCTTGTAAGCATTGGGACCAAAAAGATCCATGTGAAGTAACTCGAGTGGTCTCCTAGTAGTCATGATATTCTTAACGGGATGACTTCCACCTACTTGTTTTCCTGCTTGACAAGCGCTACAAAGTCTATCTTTGTCAAAGATAACATCTTTAACACCAAGTATGTGATCACCTTTGATAAGTTTGTCTAGATTACGCATGCCAACATGTCCTAGTCTTCTATGCCAAAGCCAACCTTTAGAAGATTTTGCAATAAGACAAGTACGAGGTTTGGATCTCTTAGTGAAATCGACAATGTATAGATCACCTCTACGGAAACCGGTAAAGACCATGTTATGATTGTCTTGACGAAACACTTGGCAATCTACTTTCGTGAATAGCACATTAAAACCTAAGTCGGCAAGTCTAGATACGGAAAGAAGATTGTAGCCAAGAGATTCAACAAGCATAACATTTTGAATAGAGCTATCATGGGATATGGCCACCTTACCAAGACCAAGTACCTTACCCTTGGACTTATCTCCAAACGTTACGTACCTTCGCGATCCATGGTTTGGTGTGATCTCTTCGAACATTTCTCTATCTCCGGTCATATGATCGGTGCATCCGCTATCGAGGATCCACTCTTTTCCTCCGGACATGTAATCTTTGAAGTTTGCCATGAGACTTAGATTCTTCATGATCTTCTCATACTCGATGTCGAACAGCTCATCTTCATCATAGAAGCCACGTTCCACATTGTCATCATCAAGTGGGAAATCCTCGTCACAAAGAACAAGAGATTCGTTAGGATTGTGATCATGACAATGTTCAAGATTGTGCATTCGAATGGCTTCTACAATGATGTTGCTAATGGTTATGACATCTCCTTTAGCACGCATGAGGTCTCTAAGCTCAAATAGATAGTCATCAAACTTGGGATTACTAGGCGTCATTTTGTGAAAGGCAATAGTTTTATGAAGAATTTCATCAAGATTACTCAATGAATAACTTGGATATCGTTTCTCCAATTCATTCCACAAAGTATAAGCACATTCAAAATTCTTCATTTGATTAAGCACATTTCTAGGTAATGCTCTAACAATGAGATTAACAGTTCAAAGATTGCATAGCATATCAATTTCCTCTTTGTGTGTGGGATGTAAAGGATCAATGGAAAACTTTGATGCTTGAGTTGTTTAATGAATTTCAATTGAGCAAATATGTTAAGAGCCCCTATGTACCTCCCATTGATCCTTTACATCCCACACACAAAGAGGAAATTGATGGAGAGTACGAAGGGTCCACGAAGTAGCAACCTTGACTATTCCATAACGGCTTCCATCCACGAAGGACTAGCCTCACTATGGGTAGATCTTCACGAAGTAGGCGATCTCCTTGCCCTTACAAACTTCTTGGTTCAACTCCACAACACGAAGTAGGAGGCTCCCAAGCGACACCTAACCAATCTAGGTGGCACCACCCTCCAAAAGGTAACAGGCTCGGCAATGTCAATGAACTCCTTGCTCTTGTGCTTCAAGATGATAGACTCCTCAACACACAATCACTCTCTCACAGATTTGGCATGGTGGAAGAGATGGGATTGGTGGAAAGCAACTTGGGGAGGCTAGAGATCAAGATTCATATGGTTGGAATGGAATGGCATGATCTCAACACATGAGTAGGTGACTCTCTCTCAGAAAATATGATGGGGCAAGTATGGAATAGTTCTGAGTGCTTCTCTTTCGAGTGGGTGGTGGTGAAGGGGTATATATAGGCATCTCCAAAAATCCAACCGTTACACCTAAAGTGACCAACTCGGTGACACCGATGTGTGAATCTCGGTGGTACCGAAGTGACCAAAAGGTGACAACTTTTGAATCTCGGTGAGACCGATATATAACTCTCGGTGGTACCGATCAGGTGACCAATGGTCAGATTGCACAAACTCGGTGACGCCGATCTTCACATCTCGGTGGTACCGATTCTTGACCAAGGCTTACCAGAGAGTTGGTCTAGAAACTCGGTGGCGCCGATCCACATTTCTCGGTGGTACCGATCAGGTGAATGGCTTTCCAGAGAGTTCGTCCAGAAACTCGGTGAGACCGATAGGCAAATCTCGGTGGTACCGAAGACTGAAGATGGCTAAACAGAGAGTTGGCAACCTAAACTCGGTGGCACCGATGCAGAATCGGTTGCACCGACAAGCTAGGGTTTGGCATGGGTCTGTCTGAGTTTGGATATCGGTGGCACCGAGTGGAAGTGTTGGTTGCACCGATTTTGGATATTTGACTTTGGACAGACTTTTGTGGAAGAGCTTGTGGGTGTTTTTGGTGACTATCACTTGTGCACGTATGAGCATTTTGTTCACCAACAATACCTTACCCCCTTTTAATAGTATTGGCTTTCCTATGGACTCAAAGTGATTTCTCACAAAGTAAAATGTAGAGTCCTCTTGCTTGAAGCTTTGCCAATCCATTTCCTTGCATCTTTGGGGTATCTCCACACAACCCTTTATGCCAACCCATCTCTCCATGGACTTTTATCTGAAATTCACTAGGTAAAAGTATTTGTCCAAGAGACAATGTATGTTGTCATGAATTATCAAAACCACCAAGGGAGCACATTGTGCTTTCATCCCCCCAAGACAAGACCCTCGTGAGGGCCCCAGCCTCGCGAGGAGAACGATGCCAAGACCTCCAGGGGAGCGGCCTCCCCAGGTTGCCTCCCGAGGAGCGGAGATTCCTATGCAGGTGCCCAGCCTTAGGAGGCAGCGATGACGTAAGCCATGACGACCAAGGCCAGCGGGTGCAGAGAGTACAGTTTCCCCTTTGGTGCTAAGGAGGTAAGGATGTACGCGGGTTCCCAAGGGATCCCCCAAAGGTTTCCCTTCCGGTGCAACAAGACCAAGATCACGCCCAGTTGCCTTGCCGGCGATGACCACCTTTAGTCAGGATCAGCTGTACCTCCTGTCCCCTTTCAAATTGGGCCGTCGTGGGATCCCTTCCCACATGTGCGATAAGGGAAGAGGACCAAGGCCACTATAAATAGGGACTAGCCTCCACCGTAGAGAAGCACCCCGAAGAGAGACCGAATGACCCACAACCAAGAGCCCTCGCGAGGCCGCTCTCCACTGTACTTGTTCATCCCCAAACCTCCTCGTGAGGCCAATCCACCAAAGCAGGAGTAGAGTTTTACACCGCAAGGTGGCCCGAACCTGGGTAAATCTCTGTGTTCATCTTCTCGCTCACTCGCACGCATTTGGCAAGGCAAGGCTGTGGGGTGAAGAGCTTGAGGCTTGAGCTGGGTGGGATCTTCGCACACGCCCCAGAGTTCGAACCTTCTTGGGTCCGCGGAGCCCCGATTCCGACATTTGGCGCGCCAGGTAGGGGCGTGTCAGAATCCTCCCTCCAGTGCAGCTTTGTCTCCGCGTCGTCGCTCCCATGGCCAAGGCTCGCCGGGCTCGCGCTGAGCGCCGGGCTGCTCGCATCACCCAAGCGGCACCCGTGGGCCGCGGCGTTCCGCACCGCTCCGTCCCTCCTGCAGCTAACGCTACCCTTGACCCGGCTACGCACAGGTAGCGGGACCCGTTCTCGCTGCCCACCGTGCGGCGTGACGGCCGCACCGCTACCCCATCCCTTGCCCTCACCACGGCGTCATCCTCCCGCGCATGCCGCAGGCCGGCGAACGCGCGTACTACGCTTCTCGTGGCGCGCGAGCCGTTGCGTTACCGCCCTGCCAATGACCGCTATGGCGACTGGCTGGGTCGCTTCGCCGAGCCCGTCAATGCGGCTGACGAGGCCCCAGTGCTCTCCTCCGGGGCGGTCTCAGGGGCTCCCACCCAGAGAGCCTCCGACCTGACCGGTGCGACGAGGGAGGTGCTCGGGCACCACTTGGAGGCGTGCCTCGACGCGCTCCCCCACGAGCAAGGAGCATGGTGCGAGGCGCCAGGCTCGCGAGGGTTTGTCACCAGCACGATCGAGGAGCTTTGGAAGGCGCGGGCCATGCATAGCGAGCGTCTCCCCGTACCACCCAATGCGGCTGCCGCCCACGTCAGCATGATCGAGGAGCTTTGGAAGGCGCGACCATGCGTGGCGAGTGTCGCCCCGTACCACCCAATGTGGCTGCCGCCCCCGACGTGGGCAGCGGGCTGCACGTCTATGTCGACACCCCGTGTAATGGCCGTGTCTTCGCGGGTGGCCTCCGCAGGGCCTGGTGCGACCAGCCTCGCGAGGGGGCCTGGCATGGCCAGCTTTGTGAGGCTGCCTGGCATGAGCAACCTCGCAAGGTACGCCACCAGGCTAGGGGCTACCACGAGAAATGGCCCATGTCTCCGGGTCGGGCGTTGCTTGCCTGGAGACGGAGGGTGGAACAAGCGCCCATGTCTCCGGGCCGGGCGTTGCCTGCCTGGAGATGGAGGGTGCAACAAGCGCCCATGTATCTGGGCTGGGCGTTGCCTGCCTGGAGACGGAGGGTGCAACAAGCGCCCATGTCTCCGGGCGGGGCGTTGCCTACCTAGAGACGGAGGGTGGAACAAGCGCCCATGTCTCCGGGCCGGGCGTTGCCAGCCTGGAGACGGAGGGTGGAACTAGCGCCCATGTCCCCAGGGCGGGTGCTGCCCTCCTAGAGACGGAGGGTGGAGCACTCGCCCATGTCTCCAGGCCTGGCGTTACCCGCTTGGAGACGGAGGGTGGAGTGCCCGTACAAGACGCTCGGACACCACGACAAGGCGCGCCGGGATGCCGCGCCGGGGGCCACCCTCGCGCATAGCGAGAGGGTCCGGCATCGTGCCCTGTCCGTGCCGCAAGGAGTCATGGCGCTACCACGGTGACAGCGTTCGCCTCGAGGCCCTCAAGAGCCGGAGGCCCCGTTCCGAATCGGGTCCTCCCCAGGAAGGGTGCCCATGGGCTCCCGCCCCGCGGGAGGACCCGTCCGAAGCCTGATGCGCCCCAGGCCCGCCGCCGTGAGCCTTGGGACAAGGGATGGGATCCACGCCCTAGAGGCAGGGAGCATCCAAGGCCTCCCCAGGCTCTACCCGTGACACTCTCACGTAATAATGACTAGGTTGTATACGCCCAGGGTCCCCCGAGGACGCGGAGAGGCCCCCACCCACGCCCAAGTGGAAGCCCCATCATCCGCGCTGGCGGACGACACGGTCCTCCAATGAATATGCCCACGCCTAGTGGAAGCCCCATGCTCCACGCTAGTGGGAAGACTAGCTTAGGTGCTAGACGCTGCTGTTCTTTGCTCTCTTTTGTAACCGAATTTGTCGTTTTTGGAATAAAGTTTGAAGTTTTCTCGTCTTTATTCGAAAAGAGGGGTGGGGATTTTTCTCCCTGCAGCGGTTCCCATCTTGCGTCTCGTTTCTCCTTGGTCGTCCACGTGATCCTCTACCCAGTCCCCGAGGGCGCCTTGAATCACCTCGGGCACGAGGGCTATCACGGAGTCGAAGTCGAAGTTGGGGTCGAAGCGAAGGAGGTGGCGCGAGGAGGTCACGGCTCTTCTCTTCCACGAGTTGGCGGGCCTACTCTGCCCCCCTTCAAGGCGCTCCACAATCCGGGTGAAGAAGCCAAGGTAGCCGGCATCATCAGGAATGAGCGGACTAGAGACGCTCTCGTTGCAGATACTGCTCAGGGCATGGTGGGCCCTCCTCTCTAGGGCCTGGAACATCTGGGAGCGCGTGTGCTGCAGCCCCCGGGCACGGTTCGCCTCGTCCGAGGCCTTCTCCATGAGGGAAGCGACGTCCTCCACTTGCATGTAGAGGAAAGATAGCTCGGCTTCGGTGGCGGCCCGGGCATCCACCGTATATTTTTCACGTTGCTCCGCCGCGGTTAAATTCTTCTTGAGGCCGTCAACCTCAACTTTCAGGTCGTCGTGCCGCTTGAAGAAACGGGACTCCTGAAGCTTTATCTTCCCTCGGTAGTCCATGGAGAGGGCCCGACGAACCTCTGCCACCTTCTAGTCAACCTCATCCTGGATCTTCGCCTCCCAAGAGGCGAGGGAGTCCTCGGCGACAGCCACTTGGCGCTCCATCACCTCCAGCTGCTCGCGCTCCAGGCTTTGTTCCAGTGCTTCCAATGTCAGCGTATCCTCAAGTGTGCGGAGCCTCACTTCGCTTGTGGACGGCCTACCCGCGGAGGCGGCGAGCACGGCCTTGCGCGCCTGGACTTGCCGTTCGAGGGCGGCATTGGAAGCTTGAAGCTCTTCCCCGCGCTTCTCCGCAGCCTCACGCCGGCAGTCCTCGGCTCGGGCTTCCTCAAGGGCACGACCGTGGGCCTCCCTAGCCGCGACGAGGGATTCTTTGACTTCCGTGCGAGCATGCTCGCATTGCAGACGACCGAGGTTGATGGTGATCTCGAGCGCCAGGCACAAGCGTTCCGCCTCAAGGCACGCGTCGATGTCGTTAACTCGGCCCCAAGACGGCCTAGCGTGCTCACCGCGCCTTGAAGGAGGCCGTGCCTGGCGGCGCTGCGACCGCAAGAGAGCTCCAGCGCTCGACCGAGGGTTTCCTCCCCTCCCCGATCGGCAAGGAAGGCACGTGAGGGGCCACCTGTCTCCAGCGGGGATCCGGAGGCCGAGGGCCCACTGTCTACCCCCCCCCCCCTCGGCCCGGGGCCGGGCCTCATAGGGACTCGCCCCTCCACTCGAAGAAGGCGCCGACGCCTCGTGGGTCCAGCTACCAGGAAGAATCGTCAGGGGAGGCCTCGGCCCTGCCCCCGCAAGCCGGAGGCCATGCCTGAAGAGGAACGCCGGAACTCGGGCCCGAGGCCCCCCAGGGATGGCTTGGGCCCCGTGGGCACCTCCCCTCGCGCGGTCATGCGGCTCGCGAAGCACGGAGCTGCGATAGGCCCAGCATCTACGGGAGGTGGTGGCGGAGGTGTGCTCGTTCCTTCGTCAAGAGGGGACCTGAGGAGCAAAGACTCAGAAGTGCACGTCATGCGGGAATCAAGGGAGGTCGGGCGCTTACTCATCTAGCGCGATCCACTTCCTCTTCCTCAGGGTCCCCGGGGCCCGGACGTTGCGACCCCCGGGCCTCCTCCTCCCTCGGCATGCGCAGGAACCGGGGGACAGCTTGCTGGCATCCGACGCATGGGACCTTGTGGCAGGAGCAGCGGTCATGCCTCCGGGAATGGCATCACCTGCGCCGATTGGAGGGACGGAGGCGGACGCTTGAGGGGCGAGCGGCTCAGGGCGCTCCTCCGCAATCGTGCGATGGGCGCTGCCCTCAGGGCCCCCAGAGGCTGGGGCCGTCACAAGAAGGGCGTCACGAGGGTCCGCATGGACCTCGGGAAGCAGCCCCCACTCGTCAAAGCGTGGCATCTTCTGGATGAAGGCTCCCATGTTCGGGTAATTGTATAATGGGAGCCCTTCCGAAGGAAGTGCGGCGGGTTCCCCGCCAGTTAGGAGGCGGAGCACCTCGCGTAGCGAGCTGGAAGGAAGGGAAGAAACCTGAAGCCTCATGACATCGTCGGGGCCGGTAAAGACCCACATGGGGCGAGAGTGGCGTTGGAGGGGAGCGATTCGCCGACGGATGAACTCCCTCACCACGATCGCCATCATCATGGCCGGTTTCTTCAGGACGGCCAACCTGGCCGTAACCTGCACAAGCCGCGGGTCGATGAGCTTCGCGTGCCCCCAGCCGGGGCTCGGCACCGCGGGGGCCTCTGAAGCTTGGAGCAGGGGGCTGTATGCAGTAGCGTTGACATATAACCACTGCCTCCAGAATCCCTCCACGTCCGGATGAAGCTCAGCGTTGAGGGCCACGCCCGCCGTCGCGTCCGCCGCTTGGAACGACGCGCACCCCGAGCACTGCCCGCTGGCGACCATCTGGAGGGAGAAGAAGTGGCGAAGCAAAGCCATGGATGGGGAGACGCCCACGAAGGACTCACACAAGAAAGCGAAGGCCGAGAGGAGGACAATGGATCCAGGGTTGAGGTGCAATGCCTGGACCTGGTAGAGCGTGAGCACGGCATTGAAGAAGTCCGAAAAAGGCAGCAGCAAGCCAGACAAGATGTCATGGAGATGGAGGGGGACGTTGGTGGCCTCCAGATCCACCGGAAGCCGAGAGGCGGGCCAGATCTTCGTCGCCTTCCACTCATTGGTGCCGGCGGCGATCGCCCGCCGGACCTTGTCCAGCCCTTCGAGATTGAGCACGAAGGACTGGCCCAGCACGGGCTCTGGCCCCGGCTGGGGCTCTGACGCCACCGAAGTCATGTCCCTTTTCCTCTTGGGAGCCATGGTGGACGGGTAGATTGGAGCTAACGCGAGACCCGGCAAGAAGTGCGCGAGCATGTGGAGGAAGGGGAAGCAGAAGGAAGGCGCGAGGTGGGGCAATGATGGCTCTGCTACCTACGCTAGGCTTTTTGTCAGTCGGGGCGGTTGCCAAGGTAACGTGGGGAAGTGGAGGCGTTCGCGTCCCGTCGTGCGCCACACGTCGAGCCTAGCCCGCAGGCGGTTAGGGCCCGCAACGCCTCGGCCTTCCTCCCTTGGCTTCGCCCCGAAGCCAGCCCGAGCACACCTTGGGCCCGGGGGCTACCATCGGCGTCCTGGGAACGGGGGTATCCAGACCTGCCTGCGTGCGGCCCAGCGCGTGGCCCACCTCGACGGCCCGGTACGGCCTGGCAGCAAGCCCCCCCCCCCAAGACAAGACCCTCATGAGGGCCCCAGCCTCGCGAGGAGAACGAGGCCAAGACCTCCAAGGGAGCGGGCTCCCCAGGTTGCCTCCCGAGAAGCGGAGATTCCTATGCAGGTGCCCAGCCTCAAGAGGCAGCGATGATGTAAGCCATGACGACCAAGGCCAGCGGGTGCAGAGAGGATAGTTTCCCCATTGGTGCTAAGGTGGCAAGGACGTACGCGGGTTCCCAAGGGATCCCCCAACGGTATCCCTTCCGGTGCAACAAGACCAAGACCATGAGCTCGGCGGGACGGATGTCATCGCCGAGCCCACCTCTGCGTCACGCCAAGTTGCTTTGCAGGCGAAGACCACCTTTAGTCAGGATAAGCTGTACGTCCTGTCCCCTTTCAAATTTGGCCGTTGTGGGATCCCTTCCTGCCTGTGCGATAAGGGAAGAGGACCAAGGCCACTATAAATAGGGACTAGCCTCCACCGTAGAGAAGCACCCCAGAGAGAGACCAAACGACCCACAACCAAGAGCCCTCGCGAGGCCGCTCGCCACTGTACTTGTTCATCCCCAAACCTCCTCGTGAGGCCAATTGACCAAAGCAGGATTAGGGTTTTACACCGCAAGGTGGCCCGAACCTGGGAAAATATCTGTGTTCATCTTCTCGCTCGCTGGCATGCATTCGGCAAGGCAAGGCTATGGTGTGGCGAGCTTGAGGCTTGAGTTGGTTGGGATCTTCGCACACGTCCCAGAGTTCGAACCAAGAGCCCTCGGAATCGGGGCTCCGCAGACCCAAGAAGGTTCGAACTCTGGGGCATGTGCGAACATCCCAACCAGCTCAAGCCTCAAGCTCACCACGCCACAGCCTTGCCTTGTCGAATGCGTGCGAGCGAGCGAGAAGATGAACACAGAGACTTACCCAGGTTCGGGCCACCTTGCGATGTAAAAACCTACTCCTGCTTTGGTGGATTGGTGTGGGGACCCCGACTCATAAGTCGTGATCACCGAATGTACGTGTACAGTGATCCCAGATATCTTCAATGATCACACAAAAACTGAATAACAAGAGTCTTACATCCATTACATACCGTTTTACTCGAATATGGCCCTTAAGGCCTAGTCTTCATAAACTTGCAGCGGAAATCTTCAATGATAGCGTGAACCCATGCCATCTGCCTTAACCCTACAGGCATTCTGACTGGGAAGCGTCCTAGCTCGCATGTTTGTCACCAAGGTAATCTTCATCACAACCTGGTCTTTCATGCCTGGCCAATAAAATAACCAGTGACAAGACAATGAGTACTTTGAATGTACTCACAAGCAACCCATGTTTGGAACAAGGTTCAACAGAGCATGATATAGCACTAAGTAGGTAATTTTGCAGAAAGCTAATTTCGAGTGCAATTACATGATCAAATAACTTATGAAAGCATGCATCAACAGTTGGCAGATATCCATATGAACAGTTATAGATATCATCATAAGCAGGGGTTGAACATCTCATGTTCAGACATCATGTCAAGTCATTTGACTTAACTCAAGTATCATCTTTGCCACCAACACACACACCAGTTTGTGAAAATATCGGACGTAGTTTAAGTAGGACCTCCAACTGTCCATGACCGCGGACACGGCTATTCGAATAGTTTTACACTCTGCAGAGGTTGCACACTTTACCCACAAGACTCGGGGAACTTCCGTGTCATCCACGACTCGCGGTACATCACATACCCGAGGTAAGAACCCGAACAATGCCTTTCCCTTAGCGATACTAAACAAAGAGTCCACGCGATTGGTACCTAGCCCTCATGATGTACATCATACGAGCCTCGCTCCAGATCGTACCATCCATGAAGGGACCAACGGTGTGCCCGGTGCCTGTGAAGACAGCGCATGATCGTCCATTCCGGTACGACCCCGTATCGAGAGTGACCACGCCACTCTCGCCACTAGTAATGCGGGCTATATGCTAGTACCCACCAAAGTAATCAACAAAGCCCCTTCCCATATAGGGGTAGAGTGGTTGTACATGTAAGGTTGGGACGATCAGCAAATCTTAAATCTCTCCGTTTTCAAAAACACACACACAACTTGCTCCGGTACACCACTTCTTTATCAAGTGGTTACCTAGCTCATCATCATCTCCCTCGGGCATTAGTGGCACCCGACAGGGTTTTCGAAAACTCTTTGAAACCATTTTTTGTTTCCATCACCATGCATATTCCCATCCCAATTGCGTAGCAACTAGTAGCAACCTAACTACTCCCACCCGCACAACCCTCATAAGAATGGTAGGGTTATGCACGATGCAAGTATCAATGGTAAAGTATCGGAGGCATCCCACCGAAGGGGGGGTACCTCATCACATGATCAATTCATCGGAACAACAAGTGCTATATGACATGCAATAAAAGGGTTCATAGTCATGGTCAAAGGGCTGCTTGCCTGGCTTAGCAACGTCTTCGAGGTCTTCACACGCTTCTCGTCCACTCCGAGCAGTTCGTCTACCTCGTTAACTATCGCCGGAAACAACGGCAATAAGCAACACAACAAGCAGAGAAATAAAAGTGCTCTATAAATAGGAGTTTTATTTTTCTTGGACACCTCTGGTCACAAGAAAAATAGCCAAGGAGGTTTCATTGGATGTGGATCAAGGGGGATTTTTGAACGGTGGAAATGAAGGAAATGATGATCCTATAAGAAGTCCACAAAAAATATTTTTATAAAAATGGGTGGATGGTCCCGACAGTTAGGGAATGATTTTAGAAAATTTTAGGAAGTGGTTTTACTGGATGTGGAGTTGGCATGATTTTCCTAGGGGTTTTCAAAGTGAGCCATATACGAAGAAATGGTTCAATAATCCACATAACAGAATAAGTGTAAGGCAAAATGTTCACCACTTATTGCATTAATTTATATCCACCTAGAAACTTGAATCACTCCATTTGGAGCTTTAATCAATGCCCTAGAGATTTTACAAGGTGGTCTCTAATAGTTCAAATTTGAATTTAAATTTGAACAGCAAAAATCTTGTGGTAGAAAAATATGAGAGTTGCATCATTGGATAGGTGGCATTTCTAGGAGTATGTAGAAATTTGAATCACTAATTTTGGAGGTCAGATGAATTCTTTATGAATTAATTAGTGCCACTGGAAAAAGAAAAGGGAAAAGGTTTTACCGAAAGGCCAAACTACGCACTGGGCGCAATTTAACAAATGGACCGGCCAGTCAGTTCTCCCGCGCAAGGGGGGGGGTCAGGCGACGTCGAAAGCACACTCGGGGAGTACGCTTTCCCCGAGCGAAGGCGTGAACTGGCCGAGGTGTTTCCACTTAAACAGCGGGCCCCAGCCGTTGGGCCACTGATTGGCGGGGCCCGCCTGTCGGGTCCTCCCTCTTCCTCCCGCTCGAGCCGGGGCGACAGAGGGGGCGAGGCAGAGCGCCCGCCGGTGCCGTTCCGACAGCTCGGGCCACCTCCGACCAAGCTCCGGCCTCCGGCGTGCTCAGGGGAGAGACCCTCACCTACCTGGGGGGTCTATTCCCGTCGGGGAGCGCCAGGGTGAGCGCTGCTTGGTCGTGGCAGAAGCCGGCGACGATCGGCTGCGGCAGGGGCTACTCTGGCCACCGGGAGGACGGAAAGGAGCGCGGGGGAAAGCGCGTACGCGACGTTGAGGGCTCTAGAGGAGCTTAGAGTAGACGGAGGGCTCGGGGGAGTTCGAATTTGAGCGGCGGCCAAAGCGGCAATTCTGGCAGCAGGAGGAGGAAGAGGGCACGGGGGAGCGAAGGAGCTGGTCTGGGAGGCGCACAGGATGGAGGGGGGCCTAAGGGAGTCGAGAGGAGCGCTCGGGAGGCCTTAAGTAGCCGGTCCGAGGTGCACCATGGACCGGACCTACGGGCAGCGCGCGGCGAGCTTTGCAGGGGAAAGAGGAGGGCAAGGGGGCTGTCTAAGGAGTTTGTGGGACTTGTCCACGACGTAGGGGAGAGGGAGAGAGAGCGGGGCGAGCGCCAGGAGCCCGCGCGTGTGGGCTTGCCCACTGGTCGAGCCGGGCGGCCATGGCGCGCATGCAAGGAGGCTACAAGAGGAGGAGAGACGAGGGGGCCGACAAGGTGCCGTGTCCTGGACGCCGAGGCGGCCTCGAGGGACACGATGGGGAGGCCCGAGGCTGTCGGGGCTGGCGATTGGGGGGCGGCTACAGTGCGGCTGGGCACTGTAGCGCGCTCCAGAGCGCCCATATAGCCGGCATGGCCAGGCCGCCGCGCGCTCGGGGCCACCAAACCTTGTCCACTAGCTGCGGGGGTTTACTGGAGATGCCCTGGGGTGCAAGTAATCTAGGAGAGAGGAGGGGAAAGAAAATAGAGGTGGGGAAGGGCAATGCAGGGGCTGGCCAGGTATAAAAGTGAGGGTTTTTACCCTCCAAAAATTGAGCTGGAGCCATGGGGCTCCTACTGGGGGTAGCTGGGGGTCAAGTGGAGGTGTGGTAAAAACCTTGGCTCAAGGAGAAACAGGGAAGTGGGCAAAACAGGGTCTTTTGAAAACCAACAGAAGGTGTTTGATGCCGGTTTGGGGAACTCAAAAGATTCCACCAGCCATGAGATTTAACAGGACTAAATGGTGGTTAAAAATAAGGTTTACCACCAAGTTTGAGATTTGTTGAGGAAAGTTGCCAATGTAACTTTGGCAAACCCTAGAAATCCTTAGAAACTGATTTTCTTAGATCTAGCCATGCAAACTTATTCTCCTTAATGCACCACTTGAGGTGGTGGCATAATTTGGCCATTAGAGCATGCCCAAAAAGTTTGGGACCAAATGAGGAAACTTGACAATGCAAAACTTTCCAATTCTTGAAATTAGCAGAAAGGGGTTTGGGGGGATTTGGACAAGTGTATATGTTCTCCTTGATGCAACACTTGGTGTGGATGCATTATTAGAGGATTAGAACATGTCCACAAAGTTTGAGATCAATAGGAGACAGTTGGCAATGTAGAGTTGTTCAAATTTGAATCTGGACAGAGAGGGTTTTGGAATATTTTGATGAAGCAAATCAATTGGAATTGAGATTAAACTTAGCAAGACCATCACATATAACATGTCTGGCTTGCTGGAATTTTCTAGGAATTTATTGAGAGTATTTCTTATAGAAATATTTCAAAACCTTGAAACAGACAGAAATGGTTTTGAAGAGTTTTGTCCAATATTTTGAACATGACCATGTGTTGAAACTCTTATATATGGACAATATATGTCCACTGAGTTTTCCTAAATTTTCTCAAATATTTTGAAAGCATAAAAATATTTTTCCCTATAAAAGACCATTTCTGGCCTTAAGAAAAAGCCTTTAAATAGAATAGTAAAATAATCTTTAAAAATAATATTTTGTGTTTTTGGGAAGTTATCTATATAGTAGGTTCCAAATAAATCCTTTGGGGCAAAACAATCCACCCAATTTGAGGACTTGTAGTACAAACCTCAATTCAGGGGTTTTTGAAAACCTAAATTAAATAAATTCATTTTGGCCAAAATAAAATTTTATAAAAATAGTTTTATGTCCTATACACATGGCATGATCATTGGGCAAATATTTGGAGCAAGGAGATGAGTTTTGAGAGTAGGAAGGATTTTATTAATATAGAGCACCAACAAGCAAACAAGCACAGAAAAAGTTTTAATTGGCCCTAAGTTTTGAGTCATGTTAACTTAGTCATGAGGCAAAACACAGGGCGTGACAGACCTACCCCCCTTACAAGAATCTTGTCCCCGAGATTCCTAGGCTAGGCGTGGGAAAGATGTGGAAATTTAGAGGTGAGGTAGTCTTTACGTTCCATGTTGCTTCTGCTCCGGCGTGGTTGTCCTTCTAGGTCTTGAAGTGCCTGAGGATATGTCTTCGAGTGCATCGTTGACTTCTTCTAAGGATGAACTGGTGTCTTGCAATATGCTAGGCTCACCTAAAGGTCAAGGGTTTGGTTAACGGGGTTCTAGCAAGGGCCTGGCTTGCGTGTGTATTCCAAAGTCAGAATATGTGGCCAAGTAGTGTGTCCGCGCGCTGGTCCTGGGGTTGCTCATGCTGTTAGTGACGTCTAGATGTCTCTCTCTAGTCTACATGGGTCAAGGTCTTGGCATAGTATCCTCGTGACGGGGAATCGTCGACTTTGTTGGAACGGTTGACCTTCCGGTGCTCGTGGATCTTAATCGTAAGGACGTTGGAGTTTGTTGGCATAGGCTTCTCATCGACGGGGAAGTTCTTATCTTCCTTAAAACAGGAGGTCTTCGGTCGAAGGTGGTCTTCATCCTTGAGGGTGCTGAAACGCGTCATCGTAGGCTTTGCGTCGAGAACTTCTGCTTGAATAAGTTGCCAGGTATGTTCTTCATTCAGCTTCGGCCATTTGTCTTCGTCATTACAGACGCGCGTTTCTGGCGGGTCTTCAAGTGTCTGGTCTACTGGTCTCTCTGTAGCCATTGTGGCAAAGGTTTGGGCCGAGTCTCGTTCCTAAGACTAAGCTTAGAGACATGGGGTCAAAACGGGTTCTACCATCTGGGAAGGTTTCTGAAGGGTTCTAAATAAGATGACTATCCGGAAGTATAGAACAACCATCTAGTCCCCAAGGTTTGAGGCTTGGCAAGCGGAGTGAACTACCTTTGACAGGTGGTCTATCATGATCGAGTCAGGGCTTACGCCCTAGATTGGATTAGAAAGGGCTGGTAACGAAGTCATGACAGTCGTCCACTCCATTCCAAGCATCTGAAGGAAGTAGGGACGTCATGCTCATCGTACACCATCAAAGTGGTGGAGTGAGGGGTGCTATCAACTTCTCGGCTCCTTCCTAGTCAGGAACCGAAAGATGATTGCTAAGACAAGGGGCCTTTAATCCTCTTGATGTTCAAGGGCTTCATCGTGCTTGGACGTCGATGCTTCTTGATATAGTCTAGTTGATGTAGCCGGCTGAGGAGCGGTGGTTGACTTCTCTTGCTTCTTCTTCTCCTTCGTCGTAGCTTCGCAGCCGTAGTGGTTCTTCATCTTGCTTGGGTAAGAATGTCTTCGGATGAAGGGAGGGTGCTACGGGGAGTCCAACTCCTTCAAGGTGAAACCTTATACTCGAGAGGCATGGTAATTGGTGTTCCTGGGGCTGGTCCAAACAGGACTAAGGTGTTCCTTTCTCTCATTGGTTTAATAAGTATGTCATCCTAGAGGACAACAACCTATTTCTCCAAGTGTCACATAAACACATTGTTCATGGGATATGTGAGAGAAGCGGCATTTGTTCCGGAAGGTCACTAGTTCAGGGGTTCGTGATCCAACGTAATCTAGTTCTTCGTGTCCACCTTCCTTTTGAACAGGATTGGTGGTGATCGAGGTGGAGTATTGGCCATAGTCTAATGACTTAGAGCCAAGACCTATGGTCATAATCCGACCATATTATGGCTCGGTAAAGCTTAGGGGGGTTTCAAGGATCTTAGGATGCGAGTGAACATCTATCATCTTATCCTCGAGCACAGTTCTTTAGATGCCAATAATCCTTCCTATTTCTTCAAACCAAATCATCCTATAGCATTGAGGGTATCACCTCATATAAGTCATCTCCATCAACAACTATGCTACGCATATCACCATGGCTCTAAGAGAAGGACAACCCATACTCTCATACATACATTATATCTACTCATATATTTCCCTATGTAAAAATCCTCGGGAAAGCATACAAGCCGCTAAGCTTGATTGCGACACTACAAATCCAAGTGTTCAGCTAATGTATCCAAGTCTAAGGTGTTGCATCTCTACGCTATGGAAACACGTAATTAAACCAGTCCAAGATCTTGTTTCCTTCCTACCAATCCAATTAATCGATCCACGAATACCATCTACTATTACATAACTGCTACAAATCCAATTCCGATGTTGTTCCATATATCTCCAGATTTCCTAAATCCACAAATTCCAGAAAGAACTATCTCATCACAGTATATCCATCAATTCTTATCATGATGATCTAGTGAACTCCGATGTTAGGTGCATATGGATCCTTGAATCAATTCTGACAACCATCCAATATTCCTAGTTTGTCTTCCACCAAAAAACATGGTATCAAGATCAAGATCATCGGACTAAATCCAAATTACTCCGAACCATGTAGTTTGATTAATCCTAAGCACCTATTAGAATCACCTATTTAAATCCAAGGTTTACATCTAGTAACAATTCCCTACTAGTTACTCCAGTCACTAACATATCACCATCAATCCACTATCAACATTACTTGCCAAAGTCAAGTCATTAACCCACCAAGAATTTCAGCTTGTGATGATAATCGCCCTACCAAATCCAAATTGACTCAAGGGAGAAGTAAGTTATGCTACTCTATCAACTTGATCCACCAAGTTCGTTCAGCAACATAAAAGTCTCGTAATCCTCCAAAGGGTCTTAACTACTTCCTCAAGACATCTATTATGGCTAAACCAAATCATTGTCCACAAATCGTATACCCTTAGAATGATCCTTCCTATGGCATCAAGGTTCTAGTGCTAGCAAGAATGAAGGGTGTTTGTTCACTATGACCATTACCTCCATAATGAACCCAGTGCTAAGCAGGGGGTTTTGATGCTCAATAAGTGCTCTGGCAAATCCGTGTATTAAACACGTGATCAGAGGCTTGTGCTGGGGGAGCTTGTGAGGTCTAGGCTGGGCTAGGGAGGGGTTTCCAATCTTGAGGGAAAAGCATAACTCTATGGGGTTGTGTCTCGTTGGGTACGTTGTAGTCGAAGTCTTCAGTGTCAGTTGTTTGCCGAGGTGGATCCTTGGTGCATCTTGTCTTGCCGGTCTTCAGTTGACGAGAGGGGGAAGAGGGAAAGTAGCATAGACGAGCGTGCCTAAGGGGGTGGTATAGTGCAAGTGCAATCAAACAAGTGCCGAAAAGGCAAAACACACTTATTAAGATAAGGTGGGTGCTTAGTCGCGTACTTGTTGCCTGGGGCAAAAGTGCGACTTACACCAAAGCACAAACAAGCAAAAACAAGTAACACACAATCATGGTTCTGTCAGAACTATCATACGGACTCGACTTCGCATGGGGGATACACGACTCATCCTACCCTAGGGGTTCTCGGACTCAGTAGTCGTGCTTGCTTCGCGTCTTGGAGAGGAGTCTGCTTAGTCTTCTGGGTCTTCTTCAGGCGTAGCTATGTCTCTGGTTGTTGTTCATTGAATCGATCATGGTTGCACGTGAAGAGTCTTTGACGACTTCGGGTCTGGTGAGTTGACGACGAAGGTGATTCCTCATGGCTGTCGTTGACAGGGTCTTCTGGTGTCTTCGTAATCGTGCCAATGCCTTCTTGTCTTCCATGGCGCCGAGGGTTCCAAGTAGGCAATCTTTTATGCAATGAAATTAGCAAGGCATGGTGGAGTTGTATCCTGCCGGTCATGTTGACGATATCATCGGCACCAAGAGCGGGGGATGATGAGAACCGTTTTCCTGCTCACTATAGTGAGGCGGACCAAATGGTGAGGTTCTCATCCACCGGTGGTTACCGACACAACAACGGTAATGAAAGGATTGCTCTATTAGCGATGCATATAATGACCTTGCATATCTTACGTCATGTTCATCGCAAGCCAAGGTTGCATCATCCTGGGGCAGTGTCGAGGGTGTCACCATCTTCTGAGTCTTGATATTCTCATCCTTCGAGAGGGTATCTTCAGTTGGTACCGTCTTGTCGTGGTGTCGTCAAACTTGTGTGTAGGTCTGGCAAGGAGGCTTCCCTCCAGATTACCCACGAGGATTTCAAGGAATCCAGTGGTCAGGGGCATAAGGGTACTATCGACCGTTTGTAAAGTTTGAAAAAGCAGATGAGGAGAGTCAAGAGAAAAGTGGTGGAAGTGCTAAGGCAAAAACCTTTGCTTCCTTTGAAAATTTAGGAGAGATGAGAGATATAGAGGTTTTGTAAGTGATTTTGAAGGGTCTGGAAAAATATTTTTGTCCTAACTAACGTCCATGCTAACTAAGGGCTTCCTACAGTCAGGATGGCTCTGATACCAGCTCTGTGGGGACCCCGACTCATAAGTCGTGATCACCGAATGTACGTGCACAGTGATCCCAGAGATCAATGCTCACTGAACACATAGAAACTGAATAACAAGAGTCTTACATCCATTACATACCGTTTTACTCGAATATGGCCCTTAAGGCCTAGTCTTCATAAACTTGTAGCGGAAATCTTCAATGATAGCGTGAACCCATGCCATCTGCCTTAACCCTACAGGCATTCTGACTGGGAAGCGTCCTAGATCGCATGTTTGTCACCAAGGTAATCTTCATCACAACCTGGTCTTTCATGCCTGGCCAATAAAATAACCAGTGGCAAGCCAATGAGTACTTTGAATGTACTCGCAAGCAACCCATGTTTGGAACAAGGTTCAACAGAGCATGATATAGCACTAAGTAGGTAATTTTGCAGAAAGCTAATTTTGATTGCAATTACATGATCAAATAACTTATGAAAGCATGCATCAACAGTTGGCAGATATCCATATGAACAGTTATAGATATCATCATAAGCAGGGGTTGAACATCTCATGTTCAGACATCATGTCAAGTCATCTGACTTAACTCAAGTATCATCTTTGCCACCAACACACACACCAGTTTGTGAAAACATCGGACGTAGTTTAAGCAGGACCTCCAACTGTCCATGACCGCGGACACGGCTATTCGAATAGTTTTACACTCTGCAGAGGTTGCACACTTTACCCACAAGACTCGGGGAACTTCCGTGTCATCCACGACTCGCGGTACATCACATACCCGAGGTAAGCACCCGAACAATGCCTTTCCCTTAGCGATACTAAACAAAGAGTCCACTCGATTGGTACCTAGCCCTCATGATGTACATCATACGAGCCTCTCTCCAGATCATACCATCCATGAAGGGACCAACGGTGTGCCCGGTGCCTATGAAGACAGCGCATGATCGTCCATTCCGGTACGACCCCGTATTGAGAGTGACCACGCCACTCTCGCCACTAGTAATGCGGGCTCTATGGTAGTACCCACCAAAGTAATCAACAAAGCCCCTTCCCATATAGGGGTAGAGTGGTTGTACATGTACGGTTAGGACGGTCAGCAAATCTTAAATCTCTCCGTTTTCGAAAACACACACACAACTTGCTCCGGTACACCACTTCTTTATCAAGTGGTTACCTAGCTCATCATCATCTCCCTCGGGCATTAGTGGCACCCGACGGGGTTTTCGAAAAGTCTTTGAAACTATTTTTTGTTTCCATCACCATGCATATTCCCATCCCAATTGCGTAGCAACTAGTAGCAACCTAACTACTCCCACCCGCACAACCCTCATAAGAATGGTAGGGTTATGCACGATGCAAGTATCAATGGTGAAGTATCGGAGGCATCCCACCGAAACGGGGGGTACCTCATCACATGATCAATTCATCGGAACAACAAGTGCTATATGACATGCAATAAAAGGGTTCATAGTCATGGTCAAAGGGCTGCTTGCCTGGCTTAGCAACGTCTTTGAGGTCTTCACACGCTTCTCGTCCACTCCGAGCACTTCGTCTACCTCGTTAACTATCGCCGGAAACAACCGCAATAAGCAACACAACAAGCAGAAAAATAAAAGTGCTCTATAAATAGGAGTTTTATTTTTCTTGGACACCTCTGGTCACAAGAAAAATAGCCAAGGAGGTTTCATTGGATGTGGATCAAGGGGGATTTTTGAACGGTGGAAATGAAGGAAATGATGATCCTATAAGAAGTCCACATAAAATATTTTTATAAAAATGGGTGGATGGTCCCAACAGTTAGGGAATGATTTTAGAAAATTTTAATAAGTGGTTTTACTGGATGTGGAGTTGGCATGATTTTCCTAGGGGTTTTCAAAGTGAGCCATATATGAAGAAATGGTTCAATAATCCACATAACAGAATAAGTGTAAGGCAAAATGTTCACCACTTATTGCATTAATTTATATCCACCTAGAAACTTGAATCACTCCATTTCGTACTTTAATCAATGCCCTAGAGATTTTACAAGGTGGTCTCTAATAGTTCAAATTTGAATTTAAATTTGAACAGCAAAAATCTTGTGGTAGAAAAATATGAGAGTTGCATCATTGGATAGGTGGCGTTTCTAGGAGTATGTAGAAATTTGAATCACTAATTTTGGAGGTCAGATGAATTCTTTATGAATTAATTAGTGCCACTGGAAAAAGAAAAGGGAAAAGGTTTTACCGAAAGGCCAAACTGCCCACTGGGCGCAATTTAACAAATGGGCCGGCCCGTCAGTTCTCCCGCGCAGGGGGGGGGAGGTCAGGCGACGTCGAAAGCACACTCGGGGAGTACGCTTTCCCCGAGCGAAGGCGTGAACCGGCCGAGGCGTTTCCACTTAAACAGCGGGCCCCAGCCGCTGGGCCACTGATTGGCGCGGCCCGCCTGTCGGGTCCTCCCTCTTCCTCCCGCTCGAGCCGGGGCAATAGAGGGGGCGAGGCAGAGCGCCCGCCGGCGCCGTTCCGGCAGCTCGGGCCACCTCCGACCAAGCTCCGGCCTCCGGCGTGCTCAGGGGAGAGACCCTCACCTACCTGGGGGGTCTATTCCCGCCGGAGAACGCCAGGGTGAGCGCCGCTTGGTCGTGGCGGAAGCCGGCGACGATCGGCCGCGGCAGGGGGTACTCCGGCCACCAGGAGGACGGAAAGGAGCGCGGGGGAAAGCGCGTACGCGACGTTGAGGGCTCTAGAGGAGCTTAGAGTGGAGGGGGGGCTCGGGGGAGTTCGAATTTTGAGCAGCGGCCGAAGCGGCAATTCTGGCAGTAGGAGGAGGAAGAGGGCACGGGGGAGCGAAGGAGCTGGTCTGGGAGGCGCACAGGATGGAGGGGGGCCTAAGGGAGTCGAGAGGAGCGCTCGGGAGGCCTTAAGTAGCCGGTCCGAGGTGCACCATGGACCGGACCTACGGGCAGCGCGCGGCGAGCTTTGCAGGGGAAAGAGGAGGGCAAGGGGGGCTGTCTAAGGAGTTCGTGGGACTTGTCCACAATGTAGGGAGAGGGAGAGACAGCAGGGCGAGCGCCAGGAGCCAGCACGTGTGGGCTCGCCCACTGGCCGAGCCGGGCGGCCATGGCGCGCGTGCGAGGAGGCTACAAGAGGAGGAGAGAGGAGGGGGCCGACAAGGTGCCGTGTCCCGGACGCCGAGGCGGCCTCGGGGGACACGATGGGGAGGCTCGAGGCTGTCGGGGCTGGCGATTGGGGGGCGGCTACAGTGCGGCTGGGCACTGTAGCGCGCTCCAGAGCGCCCATATGGCCGGCATGGCCAGGCCGCCGCGCGCTCGGGGCCACCAAACCTTGTCCACTAGCTGCGGGGGTTTACTGGAGATGCCCTGGGGTGCAAGTAATCTAGGAGAGAGGAGGGGAAAGAAAATAGAGGTGGGGAAGGGCAATGCAGGGGCTGGCCAGGTATAAAAATGAGGTTTTTTACCCTCCAAAAATTGTGCTGGAGCCATGGGGCTCCTACTGGGAGTAGCTGGGGGTCAAGTGGAGGTGTGGTAAAAACCTTGGCTCAAGGAGAAACAGGGAAGTGGGCAAAATAGGGTCTTTTGGAAACCAACAGAAGGTGTTTGATGCTGGTTTGGGGAACTCAAAAGATTCCACCAGCCATGAGATTTAACAGGACTAAATGGTGGTTAAAAATAAGGTTTACCACCAAGTGTGAGATTTGTTGAGGAAAGTTGCCAATGTAACTTTGGCAAACCCTAGAAATCCTCAGAAACTGATTTTCTTAGATCTAGCCATGCAAACTTATTCTCCTTAATGCACCACTTGAGGTGGTGGCATAATTTGGCCATTAGAGCATGCCCAAAAAGTTTGGGACCAAATGGGGAAACTTGACAATGCAAAACTTTCCAATTCTTGAAATCAGCAAAAAGGGGTTTGGGGGGATTTGGACAAGTGTATATGTTCTCCTTGATGCACCACTTGGTGTGGATGCATTATTAGAGGATTAGAACATGTCCACAAAGTTTGAGATCAATAGGAGACGGTTGGCAATGTAGAGTTGTTCAAATTTGAATCTGGAAAGAGAGGGTTTTGGAATATTTTGATGAAGCAAATCAATTGGGATTGAGATTAAACTTAGCAAGACCATCACATATAACATGTCTGGCTTGCTGGAATTTTCTAGGAATTTATTGAGAATATTTCTTATAGAAATATTTCAAAACCTTGAAACAGATAGAAATGGTTTTGAAGAGTTTTGTCCAATATTTTGAACATGACCATGTGTTGAAACTCTTATATATGGACAATATATGTCCACTGAGTTTTCCTAAATTTTCTCAAATATTTTGAAAGCATAAAAATAATTTTTCCCTATAAAAGACCATTTCTGGCCTTAAGAAAAAGCCTTTAAATAGAATAGTAAAATAATCTTTAAAAATAATATTTTGTGTTTTTGGGAAGTTATCTATATAGTAGGTTCCAAATAAATCCTTTGGGACAAAACAATCCACCCAATTTGAGGACTTGTAGTACAAACCTCAATTCAGGGGGTTTTGAAAACCTAAATTAAATAAATTCATTTTGGCCAAAATAAAATTTTATAAAAATAGTTTTATGTCCTATACACATGGCATGATCATTGGGCAAATATTTGGAGCAAGGAGATGAGTTTTGAGAGTAGGAAGGATTTTATGAATATAGAGCACCAACAAGCAAACAAGCAATCATCAATCAAGTCAAGCATCACAAGCACAGAAAAAGTTTTAATTGGCCCTAATTTTTGAGTCATGTTAACTTAGTCGTGAGGCAAAACACAGGGTGTGACAATTGGCCTCACGAGGAGGTTCGGGGATGAACAAGTACAGTGGAGAGCGGCCTCGCGAGGGCTCTTGGTTGTGGGTGGTTCGGTCTCTCTCCGGGGGGGGTCCTCCTCTATGGTGGAGGCCAGTCCCTATTTATAGTGCCCTTGGTCCTCTTCCCTTATCGCATAGGCGGGAAGGGATCCCACAATGGCCAAACTTGAAAGGGGACAGGAGGTACAGCTTATCCTGACTAAAGGTGGTCTTCGCCTGCAAAGCAACTGGGCGTGACGCAGGGGTGGGATCGGCGATGACATCCATCCTGCCGAGCTCGTGGTCCTGGTCTTGTTGCACTGGAAGGGAAACCTGTGGGGGATTCGTTGGGAACCCGCGTACGTCCTTGCCTCTTAGCACCAAAGGGGAAACTGTCCCCTCTGCGCCTGCTGGCGCCCGCCAGCCATGGTCGTCATGGCTCACGTCATCGCTGCCTCCTGAGGCTGGGTACCTGCATAGGAATCTCCGCTCCTCAGGAGGCAGCCTTGGGAGGCCGCTCCCCTGGGGGTCTTGGCATCGTTCTCCTCGCGAGACCGGGGCCCTCACGAGGGTCTTGTCCTGGGGGGTTTGTCGCCAGGCCGTACCGGGCCGTCGAGGTGGGCCACGCACTGGGCCGCAGGCAGGCAGGTCTGGGTACCCCCGTTCCCAGAACGCCGACAGTAGCCCTCGGGCCCAAGGTGTGCTCGGGCTGGCTTCGGGGCGAAGCCAAGGGAGGAAGTCCGAAATGCCACGGTCCCCAACTGCCTACGGGCCAATCTCGACGCGTGGCACGTGGCAGGACACGGGCGCCTCCGCTCCCACGTCGCCTCGGCAATTGCCCAGGCCGGAAAAAGCCTGGCGCCCGCTGCCGAGCCATCATTGCTCTCCTTCCTTGCGCCCTTGCCTCTTTGCTCAGATCCCCTTTCCCTTGCGAGAGCTTCCTCCAGATCTTGGTGTAGCGCCGTCCTCCCTCTTGCTCCTCCAACCCCCGGGATCCTTCGGATGGCGCCCGCCGGGAAGTCGAAGCCTGAGGCCCTGGCCTCGAGCTCCTTTTCTCCTTTGCCGGCGCTTACAGAATCCACCATCACTAAGGAGGGAGACCCCCACCCCGCGCTCCCGTTGACAGCGGGCAACACCAATGAGTGGGGGCAGACCTTGATCTGGTGCGGCTCTGCGGAGCAGTGCACCTTGGCGAAGACAGCCTATCCCTTCTTCCTTCACAGCGTCTTCTCCGGGCTTGTCCCGCTCTTCTTAGGGATCTTCTCCGCCATCCTCGAGCATTACAGGATCCAGGCCCTCCATCTTCAGCCCAACTCTATCCTGCTCCTGTCTGTTTTCGCCTTCTACTACGAAGCCTTCATGGGCGTGAGGCCCTCAGTGGCCCTCTTCGCCACTACTTCAGCCTGCAGCTTCATGATTGTGCGCAGCGGTCGGCGTGTGCCTCCTTTGTCACGGTTCAGAGCGGGAATATGCTCCTGAAGGCCGGGAAAAAGGTGGAAGGCTTCAGGCACTGCTGGGTGTTCTTTGATGCACGGGGCCTTGATTCGCGCCTGGAGCTTCCGACGGAGCTGCCCGAGAAGACCCTCGTGTGGGGCTCCGTGAAGCTCACCGATCCCCGGGCGGAGCCATTCTTGAAGCGGATCTTCCAGGACATGGAGGCCAAGCAACTGTCCGGGGTGATGATAGTGAGAGAGTTCCTGATGCAGCGCCTGGCACCGCTCCAGTCGCACTCGAAGCCCATGTGGGAGTACAAGGGTGCGCGGGACACCATCAAGCTTCGATCTGCCATCCTGACAGACGAGGAACTGGGCAAGGCCGTGGCTACCCTACTCCATTGCGACCCTGGGATCTCCCCAAGGCCTACGCCCCGCTATACCGCCGTGACGACAGGGAGAGACTGGTCGCCGCCATGCCTGTCTTCAATGAGCTAGGGCTCGTGCCACCTGAGTGCCCCAATCCTCCGATGCCGGTGTCTTTTGGCAACACTGGAGACGGGGGGGGCCTCGGAGGAGACTGAAGATGACAACCCAGTAGAGGTGTATCCCCCGTCGCACAGCATGCTCCTCCGCGATCTCGAAGACGACGACGCCGACGTGCCCCGACCGCGGACTCCCTGCACTTCGTCAGGGCCCTCGGGAGGCCAAGGCCTGCCTCCCAGACCACGCCGGCATCTAGCCGGGTGACCTCGAAGAAACGCACATCCTCCGGCAGACTCCTCGCGCTCCAGCGGGGCGATTGAGATGCCGGTCTCATATCCACCCGAGCCGCAGCCGAAAGATGGGGCAGCTGCCGCTGGGGCATACATGGCCTCTCTGGCTGCGGCCCCTCGGGGCGGTCTCGCCACCCCTCCGGGCGACAGCGCCACGCCGAAGAAGGGAGGGGTCATCCCGGCCCTCGACGACGTGGAGAGGAAGAGGAAGTGGGTCGCGGCCGACGAGTAAGTAACTTGCCCCGCCTTTGGTCGATTATAAATTGTGCGGATACTCACGGCCCCTTCTCTCCTTGATGGCCAGGGTCGTCGTCGAGCCGAAGAGGAGGAAGCCGAGCACCAAGCCATAGGAGCCCCCTGTCCGGAGGACGCCATCGGCCTCTGACCGCAGACGCGGCGGGCGAAGAAGCGTGTCACGCCAACTTAGCGCGAGCCTCGAGTGCCCTGGCGGCACCGCACCCGAGCTCGCGGGCGTGACGCCTTCTCCTGACGTCGTGACGCCGCCGCTCGGGAGGCCGGTCACCGGGAGTGCGGAGGATCACGAGGCGGCACCCTTGCCGCGGCCGTGGCGACTCCAGTGCCGGTGGAGGGGGCGATCTCCTGCCCCCTTCTGATGGAGTCCGCCCTCGAGGACGCAGCGGCGCGGCCTCAGGAGGAGCCAGCCCCTGTAGGCCATCAGGTTGAGAAGTCGTCCGCTCTTGTCGTGCTGGAGGAGAGACTGGAGCCTCCAGCGCCCCAAGCGGGCCACGCCAACGCTCCCTTGGACACAGCACCTGCCGATGTGTTGGTGCCGCCTTTTGGTCAGGCTCTCGCGCTCGTGGGCAGCGGCCCTCTAGTCGAGCCCGGCGACTTGGACGAGGCTTATACTGCACTTGGCCGGATCCGGGCCAACCTCCATGCCTCCGACAGGCGCTCCTTCGCGGGGGAACGCCTGGAGCTTATCTCTGGGTGGCTCCAGGCTGACGCGGCCATCAAGATGGCCTGGGGTCAGGCTGAGGCTGCCGCCGCAAAGAGCAAGAAGGAGGCCGCCGAAGCCGAGGCAGCTCACGACGTGGCGCCGGCCAAGGCAGCGGCTGCCGCGGAGCGCTGTGGTTTGACAGGCCTCGCAGGATCGGACCAGCTCAGTGGCGTCTTGGAGCGCCGTGGGCCAGTAGAAGTCGCTGCGGAACACCTTCCCCACGAGGGTACGAGATGAGTATGGTGCGCGCTATTGCCTCCATGGATGTCGGCCAGCAGCTCGCGCCCCTGCTCCTCGGATATGCACTGCAGTGAGACATCGTTGGGGCGCCTGTGGTACAACTCGCCGTCCTGCAAACAATAAGCAGTGGCCTGGCGGACCACGCGCTCCGCGTCCTCCTCCTTCTCCGCCAAGGCGCCGCTGAACAGGTATGCCTTGAACTCCTCGGTCCAACTGCCGGCCTGAGGTTCCAGCGCCAGAAGCAGGCGGGCTCCTAAGGCCGGACCACGGGTCGGGGCGCCTGAGGGCGGGGCTGGTGGCAGCTCTTCCTGAAGCGACGCTAGGCCTGCGGCCGAGGGTGCTGCGGACGGCTTGAAAAGCCTCTCTTAGAAAACTCCACGCTCCTGAGGTTCACGATGCGATGCCCTCTTGGCGATGTCATCTACTTCCTTGTTCGTGCCACACGGGACGTGCTGCAATTCCAAGCACTGGAAACGCTTTTCAATCTTACGTACCTCTTCCAAGTATGCCTCCATGTGCTCGTCCTTCGGCGTGTACTACTTGTTGGAGAAGTTAACGAGGAGCTGGGAGTCGCCCTTGATGGTGAGGCGCTTGACCCCCAGGGCGGCAGCGGCCCTGAGGCCAGTGATCAAGCCCTCGTATTCCGCGATGTTGTTGGAGACTGTCGGAATCGGGGCTCCGCAAAACCCAACAAGGTTCAAACACTAGGGCGTGTGCGAAGATCTCAACCGACCCGAAGTCCCAAGCCCGTCACCCTACGGCCTAGCTGCGTCGAGTAAGTGTGAGCGAGGAAGATGATGGACACAGAGATTTACCCAGGTTTGGGCCACCTTGCGGTGTAAAACCCTACTCCTGCTTTGTGGTGGATTGGCCTCACGAGGAGGCTGAGGATGAACTAGTATAGTGGTTGGATGGCCTTGCGAGGGCTCTTGGCAGTGATGAACTGGTGTGTCATCCCCCTCTCTACGATGGGAGCTAGTTCCTCTTTATAGGGGTCACGGTCCTCTTCCCTTATGGCTGAGGCGGGACGGGATCCCACAACGGCCAAATTTGAAAGGGGACAAGAAGTACATCCTATCCTGACTAAAGGTGGTCTTCGCCTGCAAAGCTTCCGGGTGTGACGCAGCAGTGGGCTCGGTGATGTCATCCGTCCTGCCAAGCTCGTGGTCTTGGCCCTCTTGCACTAGGAGGGAAACCTTTGGGGGGTTCCTTTGGAGCCCGCGTACGTCCTTGCCTCCTTATCACAAAAGAGGAAACTGTCCCGCTTCTGCGCCTGCTGGCGCCCGCCTGGCTCTGCCGTCAGAACCCACGCCACCCCGGCCTCATGAGGCCGGGTACTTGCATAGGAATCTCCGCTCCTCGGGAGGCAGCCTGGGGGGATGCCACTTCTCTGAAGGTCGTGGTGTTGCTCTCCTCGCGAGGCGGGGGCTCTCGCGAAGGCCTTAGCTTGAGGGGCTTGTTGCTGGGCCGTACGGGCCTTCATGGTGGGCCACGCGCTGGGCCACAGGCAGGCAGGTCTGGGTACCCCGATCGCAAAACGCAGACAGTAGCCCCCGGGCCCAAGGCATGCTAGTCCTGGCTTCGAAGCAAAGGCAAGAAGCGATGGGTGAAGCTCCGCGGGCCCCAAATCGCCTGTGGGCCCGGCACGAGGCGCCCGGCAGGTCGCTGGACTCCTCCTCCTCCGCAGTGCCTCGGGAACTGTCCCGAGTCAAGTCAATTCATAGCCTGTGTGCCATGTTGATCATCATTGCTCTTCCTTGATCGACATCGCCTTCCTGCCCTTCTGCCACACCGGGCCCACGCCGAAGTGACCCGTCAATGGAATTGAGGCGACGCGAGGTAGAGCCGCCCATGAGCCGGGTACGGTACGTAGTGCCTGAGAAAAACTCGTTGCCTCTGCTCCCCATGACGCCTCGGGGATTGCGGTTGCACCTATAAACCCGCCTCACCCGAGGGGCAGTTCCATCCTTGCTTGCCGTCCTGTTCGGCTCCTTCCATTACTGCCCATTCTCCCCCGTTGGAAAACCGCCTTCTCCGTCCTTTCTTCTTCCGATGGCACCCAAAAGAAGTGCTGCCGGTGCCGGAGCGCGAGCAGGGTCCTCAGCGCCGTGATCGTCTCAGGAGGGTGGCGGAGGCCAACTTTCGAGGCCGGTCCAGGCACGCCGACGCTGGGCCGCCACTGATGAGTAAGTGCGCCGTCGCCCCTGCTTTTCGTGTTCATCATATCTATCTTGCCGAGCCTGACTGCCGACCTTCCTCAGGGCGCCCATGCCCAAGAGGCGCATGCTCGACACGCTCCAGGGCGAGGCGGACGCCCTCCGGGCCCAGCTGCTGAATGCCAAGGCCGCTCTTCAAGACGCGCTGCGGGGCGAGGAGGATGCCAAGGCGGAGCTAGCATCGCTCCAGTCTCAAGTTGAGGTGGCCGCCAACGCAGTCCAGGCAGCCAAGGATGACGCGGCGCACGCGTAGATGATGGAGGCGCAGCGCGCCAAACAGTACCTGGACACCGCCCACCGCGTAGACAACGCGGTCCGCCGATTCGTCACGGAAGCCCCCGCGTTGCCGTGTGCGCACGGCGACGGGGGCCACCTCACCTTCTTCCAGAAGGTGGTGGAGGCGCTTGAGTCCGGCGTCTCCCTGGTGGATGAGGATGTCGAATCCAGCGCGCGTGACCTCCTGGACAATGCGCCGACGCGCGTCTTCTCCCACTTGCGTCGCCATGTCCCCGCGTTCGACCTCTCCCGCGAGATGGAGCCGGTGCCCGCGGAGCTCCGGAGGCCCCTCGGGGACGAGGTGCGCGAGCACGTGGAGTCCCTAATCGAGCGGTTTGCCCCGGAGGCATCATCCGAGGGGGGTGGCAGCTCCGGCGACGAGTCCTCCAGGAGCCACGACGGGGGCAGCGCCTCCTCCGCCTGAGCTTCTTCTCTTTTATTCCTGTTGCATCATGAACTATTTGGCCCCCGTGGTGCGTAAAGCATTGTATGATACCTTTGCTTTTGGGTAGTTGTTGCCTGTCGTGCTTTGAACATCCTTATTTCCTTCGCGTGGTTTTCTGTTTTTCTCGTGCGCCTCCTGCGCCCTGGCCAGCAGGGACCTATGATGAACGGCTCTGGAGGTCCTCGCTCCTAGCATGTGGTGGAGACCACGGTGCGGCAGCCCTCGTGCTCCTCCTTGCGCCTGTACTCGCCTCGCGGGGCTGTTTTCTCACCTCGGACCTTCCTCAGTCAAGGTCTTCGGGAGCACCGAAGGCCCTGGCAGGGGGGCCTTCGGGAGCAGCGCGTGGCCTTCAAGGAAGGTTGCTCGCTTGATCATCGCGAGGCTGATGCCCTCGCGATGGCCTTACTCGTGAAGCCTGGGTGGCGCCTGCGTCGGGCTCTCTGGGGCAGCATTGTGAGAGCCCGATTCTCCTCCTTCTACGTTGTCTTTCCTTTCCAGTAGCATCCTCGCTGGTCCCGCGAGTGCAGCGAGAGGGTTTGTGTGTTTCATGCTCGAACGTCGGTATCGCGAAGGCTCCTGAGGCGAGGCACCTGGGGGGTCTGTCTTGGGTACTCGGGTGAGTCGCACCGGGGAGAGCGTTGCCAGCTAGGCCTGCTCCACGAGGCACCTGCAAGGAAATTATCCTGTTCCAAATGTTAAGCGCACGCCCGCCTGCATTTGGGCATCCCTGCGTGCATTTGGGCATTACATGAGAAGGGTGGGCCTCAAGACCCTGGCGGGGTATCATGCGAGCGATATGCCCTCGAGCCAAAACTCAGTTCCTTAACTTCCAGTGTCGCTGGGGCGGACCCAAGCGCTGACACCATGTCTAGACCGGGGGTGCGACCCCCGTACGCATTTTGTCTTCCCCCCCCAGCGCGGAGCATGGGGTCCTCCACTTGGGCGTGGGCGGGAGCCCTTCCCTCTACGGCCACGACGCGGCTCGTCATGGGCTTCCACTTTGGGGGGTCCGGAGCATGTACAACCCCTAACTCATTATTACGTGAGAGTGTCACGGCGGAGATAATTGGGTGGATACCCCAGGAACAAGGCTCAGTAGATCCTAACCCGGTCTTCAGATGCTCCCGCACAATTCGGTGCGGGAGCGCGCGAGTCGGCGCTGCGCTCATGCGGCCCACGCGCGATTGCCATCATACACCGCGTGGCCACAGGAATGCGGTTGCGTGCCCCTACGGCCCAAACATGAGCGTCATGGCAAGCCCCGTGTGTTCGTAAGGGCACGTCTGCAGGAGAGGCGTTTTTCACCAATTGCGTGCCCCTACGGCCCAAACATGAGCGTCGTGGCACGCCCCGCGTGTCCGTAAGGGCACGTCTGCAGGAGAGGCGTTGTTCACCAATTGCGTGCCCCTACGGCCCAAACATGAGCGCCGTGGCACGCCCCGCGTGTCCGTAAGGGCAGGTCTGCAGGAGAGGCGTTGTTCACCAATTGCGTGCCCCTACGGCCCAAACATGAGCGTCGTGCCATGCCCCACGTGTCCATAAGGGCACGTCTGTAGGAGAGGCGTTGTTTCCTGCTCCATGGCATCGCGAGCCATGCCGCCTTCCACTCCTCCGCCTGCAATGGTTCACTGAGGGGGCATGACACTAAGGTAGATGATCCGCACGGGTGGCCAGCCCGTGGGTCAGAGCTCGGGTACTTAGATTTTTCAACGATTCACTGCGAGGACAAGTCCTACGCAGACGTCGTGTCCAGCCCCTGTGCGGAACCATCACGGGGCGGTCGTGGGGGGCGCGCCAGCCCCCGGTAGCGGCGACGCGCCAGAGCCTGAGTCTTTAGACAAACAATACCATCTCGAGTGGGGGGTTAGCCGGATCCGTTATGTATTCAAAAGACACTTGCTCTGGGCGATAGAGAACACGTAGAATTGTTTGGTAGGAACAACCCAAGAAGTCACCTGACGGCTGCGCGCGGGGGGTTCGGTCGGCTCCCTTACGCCTTGAGGACCCGTGGTGCCCCGGCGCCTTGCGAGGCATACGCGTCCCGTGTCCTTGGCTGCTTGTCGCCCTTGTGACGCAAGGCTCTCGCGCTCCTGACGTCTCGCGCCTTGCTCCTTTCTTGCGGGGTCGCGCATCGAAGCACGCCTCCGGGTGGTGACCGGGTTCTTCCTCCGTTGCATCGGTCGGGTCACGAGTTCTCTAGGCGGAAGCCCCCGAGCCCGTCCTAAGGGAGGCGTCGGGCGCGCCCTCCTATGTGGACGGGGGATACGCCTCAGCAGTAGGCGCGATGCTTGAGGCTCCAGAGGCGGGGGCTCCAGTCCCCAGGCGGCTCTTGGGCTGGAGCTGCCTGAAGGTACTGTCGGAGGCTAAGGCTTGCGCACCGCCCAGAGCGCAAGCGATCGTGCGGGGCTCTTGGAAGCCCCCTGCCCGATCGTCCTGTCGGCCATCTTTCTTCCTTGGTGGTGGTGGCAGCGGAGGAAGGCAGGTCCCGCCCTGAGGGTGGGCCTGCCGAGGATGATCGCGCCTAGGTCCGCCACGAGGCTCGCCGCGCCGGCGAACCTCGTAAGGCTGATCTCGCCAGTCCGGTCGTGCGTCGCGGTTGTCCCAGCGGCTCCCGCTGCGGTCCTCCCCACGGCCGCTCCCGTGGTTACCGCGCTCGGGGCGGCGGCTGAAGCACTCGTCGCGGAGCTCCTTGAGCTCCAGGCAGTTGCTGGTGTTGTGGGTGTTGGTGTAGTGGAAGACGCAGAACAGTCAGTTGTTCTTGACGTGTTCTTCCTGGCCTCGACTGCGTTTGGCCTCAGACTCGTTGGCTAGAATGATGGGGTTCTTGCATTTTGCCTTCTTGACCTTGGCCTTCTTGTCCTCACGGTCTGCCTCCGGGAGTGCGCTGAGGGAGGTACGGCCTGTCCCGGCCCTTGCGCACTTGTTCGCCGAGTTGAACTTCGGGGGGAGTGCACGGGCGCCGTCTCGCGGCTGCGGCATCATCTGGCAGCCTGTCTCGTCCCACGCGCGTGCCGGCGCCCCACGTGGCGGTTCGTGGCGTCATGCTTCGCACCTGGGCTTGTGGTCGGCCATTCGCGGGGAAGGAGGAGGTGGTGCGCCGTGAGTCACGTTGCCCGCCTGGAAGGGCAGGGTGCGGAGCGAGCGGGTAGGCATCGGGGCTTCACTAGTAGCGTCAGCAAACTCGGCGACGCGGCTAAGCCAGTCTTCAGAGTTGTCATGGTCGGGGTGGTAACACAGCAGTTCGCGCGCCATGGACATCACGGCGGGTGCACTGATGTCTACTACGCAACTTTATTCTTGTAGACTTTGTTGGGCCTCCAAGCGCAGAGTTTTGTAGGACAGTAGCAATTTTCCCTCAAGTGGATGACCTAAGGTTTATCAATCCGTGGGAGGTGTAGGATGAAGATGGTCTCTCTCAAACAACCCTGCAATCTAATACAAGAAATCTCTTGTGTCCCCAACACACCCAATACAATGGCAAATTGTATAGATGCACTAGTTCGGCGAAGAGATGGTGATACAAGTGCAATATGGATGGTAGATATAGGTTTTTATAATCTGAAAATATAAAAACAGCAAGGTAGCAAGTAACAAAAGTGAGCACAGACGGTATTGCAATGCTTGAAAACAAGGCCTAGGGTCCGTACTTTCGCTAGTGCAATCTCTCAACAATGCTAATATAATTGGATCACATAACCATCCCTCAACGTGCAACGAAGAATCACTCCAAAGTTCTTATCTAGCGGAGAACATAAGAAGAAATTGTTTGTAGGGTATGAAACCACCTTAAAGCTATTCTTTTGGATCGATCTATTCAAGAGTTCGTACTAAGATAACATCAAGTTAACCTTTCCGTTCGATCTATCTAAGAGTTAGTACTAGAATAACACCATATGATGCGCATCAACCAACTCTAATGTCACCTAGATAGTCCAATGTTACCACAAGTATCCATGAGTTAATTATACGATACGCATCAAACAATTTCAGATTCATAATACTCAATCCAACACCAAGAACCTCAAGGAGCACCCCAAGATTTCTATCAGAGAATGTAGGACAAGAACGTGTATCAACCCCTATGCATAGATTACCCCAATGTCACCGCGGGAATCCGCAAGTTGAGTACCCAAAACATATATCAAGTGAATCAATAGAACACCCCATTGTCACCACGGGTATCCACATGCAAGATATATATCAAGTGTTCTCAAATCCAATATTCAATCCAACATAACGATATCTCAAAGGGAAAGATTCAATTCATCACAACATGGTAGCAAGGGAATAACATCATATGATCCGACTATATTAACAAAGCCCGTGATAAATCAAGATCATGACATCTCAAGAACACGAGAGAGAGAGATTGAACACATAGCTACTGGTACATACCCTCAGCCCCGAGGGTGGACTACTCCCTCCTCGTCATGGCCTCCGCCGGGATGATGAAGACGGCCACCGGAGATGGATTCCCCTCTCCGGCAGGGTACTAGAACGTCTCCAGATGTGATTTTCGTCGATATAGAGAGTTGCGGCGGCGGAGCGGAGAGTCTAGGGTTATTTTTGGGGGTTTCCGAATATTTGGGAATTTATAGGCATCGGAGGCGGTTGAGGGGGTGCCCGAGGTGCCCATCCTCCACCAGGCGGCGCCAAGGGGCCTATGGCGCGCCCTCGTGGGGGATGGCCACCCTGGGCCCCCTCTTCTGGTGTTCTTTGGCCCATCTTCTTTCTTCTGGTCCCTAAAAAATCCAAAAAAATCCCCGCAGTGTTTGGGCTCCATTTGGTACTGATTTTCTGCGAAGTAAAACACAAGCAAAAAAAGCAACTGGCACTTTGGCACTATGTCAATAGGTTAGTCCCAAAAAATGATATAAAGTTGTAATAAAATGATTGTAAAATATCCAAGAATGATAATATAACAGCATGAACAAGCAAAAATTATAGATACATTGGAGACGTATCAGCATCCCCAAGCTTAATTCCTGCTCGTCCTCGAGTAGGTAAATGATAAAAGCAGAATTTTAGATGTGGAATGCTGCCTAACATGTTCATCACATTCTTTTATTTTATATAGCATGGATGTTTGGACTTGTAAATGATTCAAAGCAATAGTCTAGTTTTAACATAATGACTTCAATACTCAAGCATGTCAACAAGCAACCATGTCTTTCAAAATATCAATACTAAAGAAAGTTATCCCTAGCCCATCATGCTCAATCATTGATCCATTCATGAAACACACTCAAATATTAGCTATGCCCAATGCTCAAGTACGATCATAGTGCCCCCTAGTTGGTGCTTATAAGAGAAGGTGAGATTCAAAGCAAAAATAAAAATTGCATAAAGTAAATAGATAGGCCCTTCGCGGAGGGAAGTAGGGATTTGTAGAGGTGCGAGAGCTCAAGGTTTAAAATTGAGAGAGAAAAATATTTTGGGTGGCATGCTTTTCCTGTCAACAAAAACGACAAAGTAGCTCACAATACTTTCCATGCTAGATATATCATAGGCGGTTCCCAAACAGAAAATAAAGTTTATTCCTTTTTCCACCAAACTTTCACTTTCCATGGCGGGCTGTATCCATGGTTGCCTTTCATACCGACAATTTCCAAGGAATTTATTATTTGACAACATAAAGTATTTTTTTCTTTTTCATTTCGGGAATGGGCATCCCTTTTACCGCCGCACTCTCGTGCAATGACAAGTGAATAAACACTCATCTTGAGAATAACACATCTAGCATGGAAAATTATTGGACACTCCTCACTATTTCATGAGCGGTACGAGCACACAAAAGAGAAGATTTGTTTTGAAAATTTAGAGATGGCACATACAATTTGCTTGGAACGGCATGGAAATACCGCATATAGGTAGGTATGGTGGACTCATAAGGCAAAACTTGGTTTAAGGATTTTGGATGCACAAGTAGTATTTCTACTTAGTACAAATGAAGGCTAGCAAATAGATTGGGAAGCAACCAAACCAAGAAACGAAAAATCACATAAGTGAGCATTGAACATAACTAACACCGAATAATGCACCACAAGTAGGATGTAACTTCATTGCATAACTATTGACTTTCGTGCATGCATAGGGAATCACAAACCTTAACACCAATATTCCTACTAAGCACAATTACTCATCAACATGACTCACATATTACTATCATCATGTTTCAATACTATTACAAGGAATCAAGTTTAATTTGTCCAATTATCTTCATGATTTTTTTAATATATCCTCCTTGGATATCTATCACTTTGGGACTAGTTTCGTATATTGCCATTGCTTTTTGGCAAGCTCAAACAAATTTAAGTGAAGCACATGAGCATAACGATTTCATCTCTCAAAAAGATATAAGTGAAGCATGAGAGGATTTCTTCAAAATTTACCTACTCTCAAATTAATCTAAGTGAAGCATGAGAGTATTTCTACAAAAGTTTCCAAGCACACCATGCTCAAAAATATATAAGTGAAGCACTAGAGCAAATGACAAGCTACTCTCAAAAGATATAAGTGAAGATCAATGAGTAGTCAAACAATTAAGTAGCTATGTGAGGACTCTCTCTCTCTCAGTAAAGATTTTCAGATCTAAGTATTTTATTCAAACAGCAAACTAAACAAAAATAGAACTCCAAGAATAGCACGCATCATGTGAACGAATAAACATTTAGGCTCAACATAGGCTAACCGATAGTTGACGAAGAGAGGTGGGATGCGTAGCATCCCCAAGCTTACATGCTTGAGACTTCTTGAAATATTTACTTGGGGTGCCTTGGGCATGCCCAAGCTTGAGATTTTGTATCTCGTTCAATCCTCTCATATCCCGGTTTCACCTATTCTGAAAAACTTCATCCATACAAAACTCGAAAAGAACTCGTGAGATAGGTTAGTACACATAAGAATAAATCAACACTTCATGTACTGCCAAGACAAGATGCACAATAATTTTCAAACATCATCTACTGTTTACTATCGTTTCCACAATTTATATCATTCAATATAGGCTATGGAAACTATAGGATAAGTAGATAATGAAACTATGACAGCAATCTGTCCAAACAGAACAGTCTGTATTAATCTATTAAACTAGTGTACTTCTGTAACTCAAAAAATTATGAAAATTTAGGACATGCTAAATAATTTATATGACCATACTGTGTAAAAATGTCAGAAACTTTCCAAGTTCCAGTAAAGTATGAAAATTCAAACACTACAGCAAAAGTTTCTGTTTTTACACAGCACATATCAAACATGCAATTCAAGCATCCTAAAGGCAATTCTTGCAACTTTTTATTGAAAAACAAGATTATAAATAACACCTAACAGAGACCAAAAAAATAAAATGACGCTCCAAGCAAAAAACATATTATGTGACGAATAAAATATAGCTCTAAGTAAGATATACCGATAGTGTTGAAGACGAAAGAGGGGATGCCTTCCGGGGCTTCCCCAAGCTTAGGCGCTTGAGTATTCCTTGGATATTACCTTGGGGGTGCCTTGGTCATCCCCAAGCTTAGGTCCTTGTCACTCCTTATTCTCCTCATATTGGTGTCTCACCCAAAACTTGAAAACTTCAATCACACAAAACTTAACGGAACTTCGTGAGAAGGGTTAGTGTAATAAAGATAAATCATTCACTTAGGTACTGTCAAGACAAGATTCATAATTGTTCCCACATGATACCTACTGTATTCTATCATTCCCATGATTTATACCGCTAAATATAAGCTATGGAAACACTAAAACAAGCAAACTATGCATGCAAAACAGAATCTGTCAAAAACAGAACAGTCTGTAAAGATCTGTAGTGTAACCATACTTCCCTGTATCTAAAAATTCTGACAAATTAGGAAAACCTTAATAATTTGTATATGAAGACTTTGTAAAAATTTCAGATCATTATCACGCTCCAGTAAAAAATGAAAATTCTAGTAATGGAGTCAAAAGTTTCTGTTTTGGTTCAGCATCAATTCTACTCATCTTGTGAGTCATCCTAAAGGCTTTACTTGGCACTTTATTGAAATAAAAGGCACAAAACATGATTAATCCAGTAGCTTAATCATGTGAACACACAAAAACATAAAGGAAAAGAGTTGGGTTGTCTCCCAACAAGCGCTTTTCTTTAATACCTTTTAGCTAGGCATGATGATTTCAATGATGCTCACATAGGAATAATAATTGAAACATGCAAAAGAGCATCATGAATCTCATGAAAAGCACATTTAAGTCTAACCCACTTCCTATGCATAGGGATTTTGTGAGCAAACAATTTATGGGAACAAGAATCAACTAGCATAGGAAGGCAAAACAAGCATAACTTCAAAACTTTGAACACATAGAGAGGAAACTTGATATTATTGCAATTCCTACAAGCATATGTTCCCCCCTCATAATAATTTTCAGTAGCATCATGAAGGAATTTCAGAATATAACTATCACATAAAGCATTCTTTTCATGATGCAAAAACATAGAATTTTCATTACTCTCCACATAAGCAAATTTCTTCTCATTCATAATAGGGGGAGCATCAAATGAAACTCGAATACTATAAATTGTTTCCACATTAAAATAGTAATGATCGGTAAAAGTATATTCAAAATCATGACAATAATTATCACTAATTTTTATAACATAAGTATCATCGCAATAATCATCATAAGTAGCAACTTTGTTCTCATCATAGTCAAGTGAAACCTCTTCCGAAATAGTGGAATCATTACTAAATAAAGTCATGACCTCTCCAAATCCACATTTATCTTTATAATAAAATTCAACACCCTCCAAAATAGTGGGATAATAATTATCTAAAGTTGACACTCTTCCAAACCCAGTTTCATAAATATCACAATCATCATAAATAGGAGGCATGCAATCATCATAACAAATTTGATCATTCAAAGTAGGGGAACTAAAAAGATCATCTTCATTAAGCATAGCATCCCCAAGCTTGTGGCTTGGCATATCATAAGCATAATCACTCTCATCATTAATAGTATGAATAGCACCAATAGCATAACAATTATTATCATCATAATTTACCAAGTTGGTGCCAAAAAGATTTTCAAGTTATAAGAAGTATCATTATCTTCCCAATCATAGTCATCACAACAAGCAATAGGCATAACAAGATCATCATCAAGTGTATCATCTTCCACAAATATTTTTGATTCATCCTCGTGAGGCAAAACAATAATAGGAGCAACATCATTTGGAAGAGATACCTTTTTACCTCTACTCTTTCTTCTTTTCTTCTTCTTCACCACATCATGTGTGGGTCTAATTAATTTTTTCGAGCTTCTTATTGATGAGATTGGTTGAATAGGGAGATCCTCCTCATCACCTATTACATCATGAGAGACAATAGGAGGGAAAGTGAAATTCTTTACCCTTTCATTAGTATTCCTTTTATATTCTATTGGTTTTCCCATCTTTCTATAGTTGGCAATATAAGCATTCTCATTGCAATTTACCATACAAAACATATAGATATTATTTAGATTAGTTTCAATGTCGTCTGTGAGAATGAATACTTCAAACCAACTATTTTTGTGCCAATTCTTCACTCCCCAAAAATAGAGAAAGCTCATCATAAAGTTCAAGGGTGATCAAGTCATTACAATATTTGGCCATGATTTGATCATGAAAAAGTTTGCATTGGAAATTAAGATGACCAACTTTATTGCAAAGTTCACAAGTAATAGGAGAAAAGAGAACATAATTTTGTAGCAAATTCATCTATCACTTTGAGCAAATAATGGGTTCTATCATGTTTATGCTTCTTACAAAATCTATCATCCCTATAAGGCACGTCTTCACAAACTTTATGCACTCCACAAAAATTGACATGCTTATAGGAAACATTTTTATCATGACTAGTGCAATCATAATTAGTATTTTGGATATTCATAGAATTCATACTAACAACATTGCCATCATGCTCATCATTCAAGGAATTCTCATTAAGTATTTTCAAAGTTTTTTCCTCTACCAATTGAGCACAATTTTCTGCATCCTTTTTTTCACGAATGACATTATAAAGACGAAACAAATGATGCAACCAAAGCTCCATTTTTTTGTAGTTTTCTTTTATAAAAACCAAACTAGTGATAAACAAGAAACTAAAAGATTTAATTGCAAGATCTAAAGATATATCTTCAAGCACTCACCTCCCCGGCAACGGCGCCAGAAAAGATCTTGATGTCTACTACGCAACTTTATTCTTGTAGACTTTGTTCGGCCTCCAAGCACAGAGTTTTGTAGGACAGTAGCAATTTTCCCTCAAGTGGATGACCTAAAGTTTATCAATCCGTGGGAGGTGTAGGATGAAGATGGTCTCTCTCAAATAACCATGCAATCAAATACAAGAAATCTCTTGTGTCCCCAACACACCCAATACAATGGCAAATTGTATAGGTGCACTAGTTCGGCAAAGAGATGGTGATACAAGTGCAATATGGATGGTAGATATAAGTTTTTATAATCTGAAAATATAAAAACAGCAAGGTAGCAAGTAACAAAAGTGAGCACAAACGGTATTGCAATGCTTGAAAACAAGTCCTAGGGTCCGTACTTTCGCTAGTGCAATCTCTCAACAATGCTAATATAATTGGATCACATAACCATCCCTCAACGTGCAACAAAGAATCACTCCAAAGTTCTTTTCTAGCGGAGAACATAAGAAGAAATTGTTTGTAGGGTATGAAACCACCTTAAAGATATTCTTTCGGAACGATCTATTCAAGAGTTCGTACTAAGATAACATCAAGTTAACCTTTCTGTTCGATCTATCTAAGAGTTCGTACTAGAATAACACCATATGATACGCATCAACCAACTCTAATGTCACCTAGATACTCCAATGTCACCACAAGTATCCATGAGTTAATTATACGATACGCATCAAACAATTTCAGATTCATAATACTCAATCCAACACCAAGAACCTCAAGGAGCACCCCAAGATTTCTATCGGAGAATGTATGACAAGAACGTGTATCAACCCCTATGCATAGATTACCCCAATGTCACCGCGGGAATCCGCAAGTTGAGTACCAAAACATATATCAAGTGAATCAATAGAACACCCCATTGTCACCACGGGTATCCACATGCAAGACATATATCAAGTGTTCTCAAATCCAATATTCAATCCAACATAACGATATCTCAAAGGGAAAGATTCAATTCATCACGACATGCTAGCAAGGGAATAACATCATATGATCCGACTATATTAACAAAGCCCGTGATACATCAAGATCATGACATCTCAAGAACACGAGAGAGAGAGAGATTGAACACATAGCTACTAGTACATACCCTCAGCCCCGAGGGTGGACTACTCCCTCCTCATCATGGCCTCCGCCGGGATGATGAAGATGGCCACCGGAGATGGATTCCCCTCTTCGGCAGGGTACTGGAATGTCTCCAGATTGGTTTTTCGTCGATACAGAGAGTTGCGGCGGCGGAGCGGAGAGTCTAGGGTTATTTTTGGGGGTTTCCGAATATTTGGGAATTTATATGCATCGGAGGCGGTTGAGGGGGTGCCCGAGGTGCCCATCCTCCACCAGGCCGTGCCAGGGGGCCTCTGGCGCGCCCCGGTGGGGGATGGCCACCCTGGGCCCCCTCTTCTGGTGTTCTTTGGCCCATCTTCTTTCTTCTGGTCCATAAAAAATCCACAAAAACCCCCGCAGTGTTTGGGCTCCGTTTGGTACTGATTTTCTACGAAGTAAAAAACAAGCAAAAATAGCAACTGGCACTTTGGCACTATGTCCATAGGTTAGTCCCAAAAAATGATATAAAGTTGTAATAAAATGATTGTAAAACATCCAAGAATGATAATATAACAGCATGGAACAAGCAAAAATTATAGATATGTTGGAGACGTATCACGCACCCGCTGGTCCGCGGTGTGCGTGGGAGGCCGACGCCATGGTGGGAGCGGGGGACGGCGCTGCGACGCGGCCATCTCGCCGCTCGGAGGGTGGCAGCGGTAGGTCCTTGCTACCGCAAGCAGCCCACCCGGTAGCAGCGTTGGCCGCGGATGTGGCGGAGCGGCGTGGAACGCCGCAGCATATAGGCGCCATTTGGGCGACGTGGGCTGCCCGGCGCTCGACGCGGGCTCGGCGGGCGTCGGCCTTGGGAGTGGCGGAGCTGAGACGAAGTGGAACCGGAGAAAGATTTCGACACGCCCCTACCTGGTGCGCCAAATGTCGGAATCGGGGCTCCGCAAAACCAAACAAGGTTCGAATAGGCTGAGGATGAACTAGTATAGTGGTTGGATGGCCTCGCGAGGGCTCTTGGCAGTGATGAAATGGTGTGTCCTCCCCCCTCTCTACGATGGGAGCTCGTTCCTCTTTATAGGGGCCACAGTCCTCTTCCCTTATCGCTCAGGCGGGAAGGGATCCCACAATGGCCAAATTTGAAAGGGGACAAGAAGTACATCCTATCCTGACTAAAGGTGGTCTTCGCCTGCAAAGCTTCTGGGTGTGACGCAGCGGTGGGCTCGGTGATGTCATCCGTCCTGCTGAGCTCGTGGTCTTGGTCCTCTTGCACTAGGAGGGAAACCTTTGGGGGGTTCCTTGGGAGGCCCCGTACGTCCTTGCCTCCTTATCACGAAAGAGGAAACTGTCCCCCTTCTACGCCAGCTGGCGCCCGCCTGGCTCTGCCGTCAGAACCCACGTCACCCCGGCCTCATGAGGCCGGGTACTTGCATAGGAATCTCCGCACCTCGGGAGGCAGCCTGGGGGATGCCACTTCTCCGAAGGTTGTGGTGTTGCTCTCCTCGCGAGGCGGGGGCTCTCGCGAAGGCCTTAGCTTGAGGGGCTTGTTGCTGGGCTGTATGGGCCTTCGTGGTGGGCCACGCGTTGGGCTGCAGGCAGACAGGTCTGGGTACCCCCGATCCCAGAACGCTGACAGAGACCTTCTCGCCATGTTGGAAGCAAAGCTGGACGGCCTAGTAATGCATGTCTTGGGTAGGGGAAATGAGCACTACTCCAGCCCCCGCGCCCCATCGTGCGAAGGCTCCGTCGAAGTGCATGACCCAGCCGTCGGGCGCCTCATCGCCAGGTGCGAGGGACTGGCCCTCGTCCAGCCCCTGGTCGGGAGCGTCTGTCCATTCCGCCACGAAGTCAGCGAGGGCTACGCCCTTGATGATCCTAGTTGTGCTAGACTCCAGGTGGAAAGCTTGCAGCTCGATGATCCACTCTGCAACCTTTCCAGCAGTGTTGGGGCTGCGCAGCACTCTCTCCAGGGGGTACGCGGAGATGACCTTGATGGGGGGGCACTAGAAATAGTGGCACAGCTTCCTTGAGGCGACGAGGAGTGCAAGCAAGAGCTTTTGCTGCATAGGGTAGCGTGCACGCGCATCCCGCAGCATGGTGCTGACGTAGTACACCGGGTGCTCGATTAGGGACGAGGTGTTAGCGTCGCCCTGCTCCACATGAGGCTCGAGGGACTTAGGTGCCCCGGGGGTAGATGAAGTGGGCCTCAGGAGTGCCGTCCTGAGGCGGCGAGCGTTGCGCGGCCCCGCACGAGCCACCCTGTTTTGCGCCTGTGCCAGCGCGCTCCTCTCGGACTGCCACGAGCGCCGCCCTGGCCGAGTGGGGGTGGCCGCCAAGTAGAGTACCAGGGGCTCGTGAGGACGAGGCGCCACGATGACGGGCGGGCTCGTGAGATACCGCTTGAGGTCCTCGAAAGCCGCCTCCGCCTCAGGGGTCCACTCGAATGGGCCCTTCCTCTTCATGAGCTTGAAGAAGGGGAGAGCGCGCTCGCCCAGCTTGGAGATGAAACGTCCCAAAGAGGTCACGCAGCCCGCGAGCTTCTGCATTTCCTTGAGGGTCTGAGGAGGGCGCATTTTCCTGATCGCTTTGACCTTCTCTGGGTTGGCCTCGATCCCTCGATGCGATACCAAGAAACTGAGTAGCTTGCCGGACGGGACCCCAAAAACGCATTTTTCAGGGTTGAGCTTCAGGTTCACTCGACGCAGGCTGGCGAACGTCTCCTCCAGATCCTCGATCAGGGTCCTCGCCTCTCGCGACTTGACCACGATGTCATCGACGTACGCCTCCATGTTCCTCCCGAGCTGCTGCCCCAGGGCAATGCGCATCAGCCGCTGGAAGGTTGCACCGGCGTTCCGTAGCCCGAAGGGCATGCACACGTAGCAGTACACGCCGCACGGGGAGAGGAAAGCCTTCTCGATGTCCTCCACCGCCATCTTGATTTGATGATAGCCTGAGAAAGCATCCAGAAAGCATAGCAAATCGCACTCGGGGGTGGATTCCGCGATCTGGTCAATGCGCGGGAGCGGGAAGGGGTCCTGAGGGCAAGCCTTGTTGAGGCTCGTGAAGTGGATGCACATGCATTCCTTCCCACCCTTCTTGGGGACAATCACTGGGTTGGCCAGCCAATCCGGGTGCCGTACCTCCCGAACAACGCCAACTTCCCGCAGATTGCCGACCTCCTGGACGATGAACGCTTGCTTTTCTTGTGCTTGTTGCCTTGCTTTCTGCTTCACCGGGCACGCATTGGGGCGCACCCCTAGGTGGTGTTCGATCACCTCTCTCGGGACGCCTACTAGGTCACACGCCTCCCATGCAAACACGTCCTTTTTTGCGTGGAGGAAGTTAACCAACGCCTTCTCCTGCCCCAGGGGAAGGCCGACGCCAGTGGTGAAAGTGTGGCCCGGGCTCCCGTAATCAACAAGCACCTGCATCGTCTTAGCTCGGTCCTGAGAGAACAACTGCTTCTTCTTTGTGGCTGCGGCCTTCGGAGCCAGCGGAGTGTCCTCTGGAGCCTGCGCGACGCTCTTGGCGTCGGGGCGCAAGGCTGCCGCGGCCTGGTAGACGAGCTTGAGGAGCCGAACCACGTCCTTGGTGTCTCCAGCCACAGTGATGATGTCGCTACTGCCAAGCATCTTGACGATGTTGTAGCCTGGGTGCGTCGCCGCCATGAACTTGGCGAGGGCCGGATATCTCAGGAGGGCTTTGTACGGGAGGCCGATGTGGGCCACGTCGAAGTCGATCAGCTCGGTGCGGTAGTTGTCGCGGGTGCCGAAGGTGACGGGGAAGCGCACCTTCCCCAGGGGGTGGCGGAGCCTCTGACCACCCCTGAGAAGGGCCTGTAGGGCGCGAGCTGGTCGTAGGGCATCTGGAGCATGTCGAAGGCCTGCACGGAAAGGACATTGAGGCCGGCGCCGCCGGCGATGAGGGTCTTGGTGACCGCAATGTTACTGATGGTGGGCGTGCACAGTATGGGGAGCGCACCAGCAGCGACAGTAGTCCTGGGATGGTCCCTGGAGTCGAAGGTGATGTCAGTCTCCGGCTTCGCCCTGCTCCGTGGGGCCTCGAGCCACGGCTGAGTTGCGCCCGCCTGGCGGAGGAGCTGCTTGACTTGGCGACCGGACACGGGCGCCTGCTGTTGGAAATATGCCCTAGAGGCAATAATAAAATGGTTATTATTATATTTCCTTGTTCATGATAATTGTTTTTTATCCATGCTATAATTGTATTGATTGGAAACTCAAATACATGTGTGGGTATATAGACAACACCGTGTCCCTAGTGAGCCTCTATAGGACTAGCTCGTTGATCAAAGATGGTCAAGGTTTCCTGGCCATAGACATGAGTTGTCATTTGATAACGGGATCACATCATTAGGAGAATGATGTGATGGACAAGACCCAAACTATGAACGTAGCATATGATCGTGTCAGTTTATTGCTATTGTTTTCGGCATGTCAAGTATATGTTCCTATGACCATGAGATCATGTAACTCACTGACACCAGAGGAGTACCTTGTGTGTATCAAACGTCATAACGTAACTGGGTGACTATAAAGATGCTCTATAGGTATCTCTGAGGGTGTCTGTTGAGTTGGCATGGATCAAGACTGGGATTTGTTAGTCCGTGTGATGGAGAGGTATCTCAGGGCCCACTCGGTAATACAACACCACAATGAGCTTGCAAGCAAAGTGACTAAAGAGTTAGCCACGGGATCTTGTATTACGGAACGAGTAAAGAGAGTTGCCGGTAACGAGATAGAACTAGGTATAGAGATACCGACGATCGAATCTCGGGAAAGTAACATACCGACGAACAAAGGGAACATCATACGGGATTAACCGAATCCTTGACATAGAGGTTCAACCGATAAAGATCTTTGTAGAATATGTAGGAGCCAATATGGGCATCCAGGTCCCGCTATTGGTTATTGACCGTAGAGGTGTCTTGGTCATGTCTACATAGTTATCGAACCCGCAGGGTCTACACACTTAACGTTTGGTGACGATATAAGTATAGTTGAGTTGTTATGTTGGTGACCGAAGGTTGTTCGGAGTCCCGGATGAGATCCTGGACATGACGAGGAGCTCCGAAATAGTCCGGAGGTAAAGATTGATATATGGGATAATAGTGTTTGGTCTCCTGAAGGGTTTCGGAATTCACCGGAAGGGGTTTCGGATGTTTCCCGAAATGTTCGGGTACGAGAACACTTTATTTGGGCCAAGGGGTAAAGCCCACGAGGCTTTAGGAAGGTGCAAAAGGAGTTTTGCGAAGGCCAGGGGCCAGACACCAGGGACCCTGGCGTCTGGGTCCAGACGTCGAGGACCCTGGCGTCTGGTCCTGGAGTCCGAGGAGGACTCCTGCCTTGCGGGCCAAACCGACTTTGAGGAGGCTCTTTCTCCAAGAAACGACCCTAGGGCTCAACATATAAATAGAGGGGCAGGGCTAGCACCCGGAACACATCAAGATTTCCCCAAGCCGTGTGCCGGCAACCCCGCCCCCTCTAGTTTATCCTCCGTCATAGTTTCCGTTGTGCTTGGCGAAGCCCTGCGGAGATTGTTCTTCACCACCACCGTCATCACGCCGTCGTGCTACTGGAGTACTCGAGCTACTACTTCACCATTGCTCACTAGATCGAGGAGGTGAAGGCATCATCAAGCTGCACGTGTGTTGAACGCGGAGGTGTTGTCCGTTCGGTACTAGATCGTGATTGGATGGCGAGACGGCTTGCGATTTGGATCGCGAAGACGTTCGACTACATCAACTGCCTTTCTTAACGCTTCCGCTTAGCGATCTACAAGGGTATGTAGATGCAATCTCTCCTCTCGTAGATGCTCATATCCTAGATTGATCTTGGTGAAGTGTAGGAATTTTTTTGTTTCCCATGCAACGTTCCCCAACAGTGGTATCAGAGCCAGGTTTATGCGTAGATGACATCACGAGTAGAACACAAAGGAGTTTGTGGGCATTGATATTCAGATTGCTTCCCTCCTTAGTCTTTTCTTGATTCAGCGGTATTGTGGGATGAAGCGTCTCGTACCAACCTTACACGTCCACGTACGAGAGACCGGTTCCATCGACTGACATGTAACTTTGTTGCATAAGATGGCTGGCGGGTGTTTGTCTCTCCCACCTTAGTTGAATCGGATTTGACAAAGGCGGCCGTTGTAGAAGGTGAAATAGAAACTTGTATATCACCGTTGTGGTTTTGCGTAGGTAAGAATCATTCTTGCTAGATACCCATAGCAGCCACGTAAAACATGGAACAACAAATTAGAGGACGTCTAACTTGTTTTTGCAGGGTATGTTGTGATATGATATGGCCAGAAACATGATGTGATATATGTGATGTATGAGATGATCATGTTTTGTAATAGTTTATATTGACTTGCATGTCGATGAGTACGACAACCGGCAGGAGCCATAGGGTTGTCTTTAATTAATTTGTGCCATTTGCTTAACTTTATTGCTATGAGTTAGCAATAGTTGTAGAAGCAATAGTTGGCTCGACAACCTCATGGCGACACGTTGATGGAGATCAAGATGATGGAGATCATGGTGTCATGCCGGTGACGATGGAGATCATGCCGGTGCTTTGGAGATGGAGATCAAAAGCACAAGTTCATGGCCATATCATGTCACTTATGATTTGCATGTGATGTTAATCCTTTTATGCATCTTATTATGCTTAGGACGACGGTAGCATTATAAGGTGATCCCTCACTAAAATTTCAAGATAAAATTGTGTTCTCCCCAAGTGTGCACCGTTGCGAAAGTTCGTCGTTTCGAGACACCACGTGATGATCAGGTGTGATAGACTCTACGTTCGCATACAACGGGTGCAAGCCAATGTTGCACATGCGGAACACTTGGGTTAAACTTGACGAGCCTAGCATGTACAGACATGGCCTCAGAACACAAGAGACCGAAAGGTCGAACATGAGTCATATAGAAGATATGATCAACATGGAGATTTTCACCATTGAAACCACCTCATCTCACGTGATGATCAGACTTGGGTTGATGAATTTGGATCATGTAGCACTCGAATGACCGGAGGGATGTCAATTTGAGTGGGAGTTTTTAAGTAATATGATTAACTAAACTCATTATCTTGAACAATAGTCTAAGTTGTCTTTGCAAATTTTATGTTGTAGATCAATGGCTCGTGCAATAGTTCCCCTGAATTTCAATGCGTTCCTAGAGAAAGCCAAGCTAAAAGATGATCGAAGTAACTTTGTAGACTGGGCCCATAATCTGAGGATTATCCTCACGGCTTCCCAAAAGGCTTATGTCCTTGATGCACCGCTCGGTGAGCCACCCGCTCCAGTGTCGTCTGCAGACGTTGTGAATGCCTGGCAGTCGCGTTCGGATGATTACTCAATAGTTCAGTGTGCTATGTTGTATGGCTTGGAGCCGGGACTTCAAAGGCGTTTTGAATGTCATGGAGCATATGAGATGTTCCAGGAGTTGAAGTTTATCTTTGAAAAGAATGCCCGGATCGAGAGGTATGAGACCTCCGATAAATTCTATGCTTGCAAGATGGAGGAGAACGGGTCTGTCAGTGAACACATACTCAGAATGTCTGGGTATTCCAACCGTCTGGCTGAGATGGGAATTGCTCTCCCGCCGGAGGCGATCACTGACAGAGTTCTTCAATCATTGCCACCTAGCTACAAGAGCTTTGTGTTGAACTATAACATGCAAGGGATGAACAAGTCAGTCACCGAGCTGTTTGCGATGCTGAAAGTCGCTGAGTCTGAAATCCAGAAGGAGCATCAAGTGTTGATGGTCAATAAAACCACTAGTTTCAAGAAGAATGGCAAGGGCAAGAAGGGTAACTCCAAGAAGAGTGGCAAATCAGTTGCCCCTCCCGTGAAGAAACCCAAGGCTGGACCCAAGCCAGGAACTGAGTGCTTTCATTGCAAGGGTACTGGCCACTCAAAGTGGAATTTCCCCAAGTATCTAGCCGACAAGAAGGCGGCCAACACCAAACAAGGTATATATGATATACATGTTATTGATGTGTACCGTGCCAACTCTCGTTGTAGTGCCTGGGTATTTGATACCGGTTCGGTTGCTGACATTTGCAACTCAAAACAGGAACTGCGGAATAGACGGAGGCTGGCAAAGGACGAAGTGACGATGCACGTGGGAAATGGTTCCAAGGTTGATGTGATCGCCGTCGGCACGCTCACTCTTCGCTTACCATCGGGATTAGTGATGAACCTGAATAATTGTTATTTAGTGTCTGCGTTAACCATGAACATTATATCTGGATCTTGTTTATTGCGAGACGGTTACTCATTTAAATCAGAGAATAATGGTTGATATATTTATATGAGTAATATCTTTTATGGTCATGCACCCATTGTGAGAGGTTTATTCTTATTGAATCTCGATAGTGATGATACACATGTTTAGTGTTGATTACATCTCGTAGTTGATTACTATATGGTTTATTTGGTGGAAGATTATATGTTCAGATCCATTATGCTATTTAATACCCCTCTGATCTTGAGCATGAGTATCATTTGTGAGTAGTTACCATTGTTCTTGAGGTCGCGGGAGAAGTCATGTTGCAAGTAATCATGTGAATTTGATATGTGTTCGATGTTTTGATGATATGAATGTTGTGATTCCCTTAGTGGTGTCATGTGAACGACGACTACATGGCACTTCACCATCTTTGGGCCTAAGGGAATGTATTGTGGAGTAGTTATTAGATGATGGGTTGCTAGAGTGACAGAAGCTTAAACCCTAGTTTATGCGCTATTTCGTAAGGGGCTGATTTGGATCCAAATGTTTCATGCTATGGTTAGATTTTATCTTAATACTTTTCTCGTAGTTTTAGATGCTTGCGAGGGGTTAATCATAAGTGGGAGGTTTTTTCAAGTACGAATAGCACCCAAGCACTGGTCCACCCACATATCAAATTATCAAAGTAGCGAACGCAAATCAAACCAACATGATGAAGTGACTAGATGAAATTCATGTGTACCCTCAAGAACGCTTGCTTATTATAAGAGATTGTTTTAGCTTGTCCTTTGCCACAAAAGAATTGGGCTATCTTGCTGCACTTTATTTACCATTACCTTTACTTGCTCGTTACCAATTACTTGCTATCAAACTACATGTAACCTACAATTTCAGTGCTTGCAGAAATTACCTTGCTGAAAACCGCTTGTCATTTCCTTCTACTCCTCGTTGGGTTTGACACTCTTACTTATCAAAAGGACTACGATTGACCCCCTATACTTGTGGGTCATCAAGACTCTTTTCTGGCGCCGTTGCCGGGTAGTGAAGCGCTCTTGGTAAGTGGAAATCGGTAAGGAAAAATTTATACCACGTGCTGAAATTTATTGTCACTTGCTACTATGGAAAACAATCCTTTGAGGGGTTTGTTCGGGTATCTTCACCTCGACCGGAAGCGCAATTAGTTGCCCCTCAACCTACTGCACCTACTGAAAATATTGGTTATGAAATTCCTTTGGGTATGGTAGAACAACTGCTAGCTAATCCTTATGCAGGAGGCGGAACTGAACATCCCGATATGCATCTAATACATGTGGATGAAATTTGTGGATTATTTAAGCTTGCAGGTTTACCCGGAGTTGAAGTTAAGAAGAAGGTTTTCCCTTTATCTTTGAAGGGAAAAGCATTGACATGGTATAGGCTATGTGATGATATTGGATCATGGAACTGGAATCGATTGAAATTAGAATTCCACCAAAAGTTTTATCCTATGCATCTAGTTCATCGTGATCGGAATTATATATATAATTTTTGGACTCGTGAAGGAGAAAGCATCGCTCTAGCTTGGGGGAGGCTTAAATCAACGAGAATTTTTATGCTCGGCTTTCTCATAATGATTGATCCATGCTCGATACTTCTTGTGCTGGTTCTTTTATGAAGAAGACTATTGAATTCAAGTGGGATCTCTTAGAAAGAATTAAACGCAACTATGAAGATTAGGAACTCGACAAAGGTAATGAGTCAGGTATTAAGCTTAAGTTTCATTGTGTTAAATCTTTTATGAATACCGATGCTTTTCACAAGTTTAGCACTAAATATGGACTTGACTCTGAGATAGTAGCCTCTTTCTGTGAATAATTTGCTACTCATGTTGATATCCCTAAGGAGAAGTGGTTTAAATATCATCCCCCTATTAAAGAAGAAATTAAAGAACCGGTAACAGCTAAAAATGAAACCATCATTTACAATGTTGATCCAGTTGTGCTTACTGCTTATATTGAAAAAAAACCTTTCCCTGTTAGGATAAAGGAACATGCTAATGTATCAACTATGGTTCGCAAAAGTAATATTAAAGCACCTAAGCCCTCTGAACAAATTAAAGTAGAACCTAGTGTTGCTATGGTTAAAGATCTCTTGGTAGAAAATATTGATGGGCATGTTATTTACTTCTGTGATGAAGCTGCTAGAATTGCCAAACCCGATGAAAAAGATAAACATAGACCCGTAGTCGGCATGCCTGTTGTCTCAGTTAAAATAGGAGATCATTGCTATCATGGTTTATGTGATATGGGTGCTAGTGTGAGTGCTATTCCTTTTACCTTATACCAAGAAATTATGAATGACATAGCACCCACCGAAATGGAAGACAATGATGTTACTATTAAACTTGCTAATAGAGACACCATCACACCACTTGGGATTGTTAGAGATGTTGAAGTCTTGTGTGGGATAATAAAATATCCTACTGATTTTCTAGTTCTTGGTTCCCCACAAGATAACTTTTGTCCCATTATCTTTGGTAGACCTTTCTTGAACACTATTAATGCTAAGATAGATTGTGAAAAACAAATTGTCGGTGTTAGTTTTGGTGAAGTGTCTCATGAGTTTAACTTTTCCAAGTTTAGTAGACAACCCCGTAATAAAGAATTATATAGTAATGATGAAATAATTGTTCTTGCTTCTATTGCCGTTCCTCCTACTGATCCACTAGAACAATATTTGCTAGACCATGAAAATGATATGCATTTTCTTTGAACAACAACCTCTCCTAAAACACAATTTTCCTATTGAAACTCTAGGAGGTCCTCCTCCACCTAAAGGTGATCCTCTGTTTGAATTAAAACAATTGCCTGACACTTCGAAGTATGCTTATCTTGATGAGAAAGGATATATCCTGTTATTATTAGTGCTAACCTTTCAGAACATGAAGAAGAAAGATTATTAAAAATTCTGAGGAAGCACCGGGCTGCTATTGGATATACTCTTGATGATCTTAAGGGCATTAGTCCCACTCTATGTCGGCACAAGATCAATATGGAACCCGATGCTAAACCCATTGTTGATCACCAACGACGATTGAATCCTAAGATGAAAGAAGTGGTAAGAACTGAAATATTAAAGTTTCTTGAAGCAGGTATAATTTATCCCATAGCTGATAGTAGATGGGTAAGTCCCGTTCATTGTGTCCCTAAGAAAGGAGGTATTACTGTTGTTCCTAATGATGAAATGAACTTATCCCACAGAGAATTGTCATTGGCTATAGAATGGTAATTGATTTTAGAAAATTAAATAAAGCTACTAGAAAAGATCATTACCCTCTGTCTTTCATTGATCAAATGCTAGAAAGATTATTTAAGCACAGACACTTTTGTTTTCTGGATGGATATTCTGGTTTCTCTCAAATACATGTATCACAACATAATCAAGAGAAAACCACCTTTACTTGTCCTTTTGGAACCTATGCTTATAGACGTATGCCTTTTGGTTTATGAAATGCACCTGCTACCTTTCAAAGATGCATGACTGCTATATTCTCTGATTTTTGTGAAAAGATTATGGAGGTTTTCATGGATGATTTTTTTGTTTACGGAACTTCTTTTGATGATTGCTTAAGCAACCTTGATCGAGTTTTGCAGAGATGTGAACAAACAAATCTCGTCTTGAATTGGGAGAAGTGCCACTTTATGGTTAATGAAGGTATTGTCTTGCAGCATAAAATATCTGAACGAGGTATTGAGGTGGATAAGGCTAAAGTTGATGCAATTGAGAGAATGCCATGTCCTAATGATATTAAAGGTATTAGGAGTTTCCTTGGTCATGTTGGTTTCTATAGGAGGTTTATTAAAGACTTCTCTAAAATTTCTAGGCCTCTTACTAATCTTTTACAAAAGGATATTCCATTTGTTTTTGATGATGATTGTGTAGAAGCCTTTGAAACACTCAAGAAAGCCTTAACTTCTGCACCTATTGTTCAACCACCTGATTGGAACTTGCCTTTTGAAATTATGTGTGATGCTAGTGATTATGAATTTGGTGCTGTTCTAGGACAAAGAGTTGATAAGAAATTAAATGTTATGCATTATGCTAGCAAAACTCTAGATAGTGCCCAAAGAAATTATGCTACTACTGAAAAAGAATTTTTAGCAGTTGTGTTTGTTTGTGATAAATTTAGATCTTACATTGTTGATTCCAAAGTTATTGTTCACACTGATCATGCTGCTATAAAATATCTTATGGAAAAGAAAGATGCTAAACCTAGACTCATTAGGTGGGTTCTCTTGCTTCAAGAATTTGATTTACATATCACTGATAGGAAAGGAGCTGAGAACCCCATAGCTGATAACTTGTCTAGGTTAGAAAATATTCTTGATGACCCACTACCTATTGATGATAGTTTTCCTGATGAACAGTTAGCTGCAATAAATGTTTATCAAAACACTCCTTGGTATGCTGATTATGCTAACTACATTGTTGCTAAATATATACCACCTAGTTTCACATACCAACAAAAGAAAAAATTCTTCTATGATTTAAGACATTACTTTTGGGATGACCCACATCTTTATAAAGAAGGAGTAGATGGTATTATCAGACGTTGTGTACCTAAGCATAAACAGGAACAAATCCTACGGAAATGTCATTCCGAAGCCTATGGAGGACATCATGCGGGAGATAGAACTGCTCACAAGGTATTGCAATCTGGTTTTTATTGGCCTACTCTCTTCAAGGATGCCCGTAAGTTTGTCTTATCTTGTGATGAATGTCAAAGAATTGGTAATATCGGTAAGCGTCAGGAAATACCTATGAATTATTCACTTGTTGTTGAACCATTTGATGTTTGGGGTTTTGACTATATGGGACATTTTCCTTCCTCTAATGGGTATACTCATATTTTGGTTGTTGTTGATTATGTTACTAAGTGGGTAGAAGCTATTCCACCTAATAGTGCTGATCATAACACCTCCATTAAAATGCTTAAAGAGGTTATTTTCCCGAGGTTTGGAGTCCCTTGATATTTAATGACTTATGGTGGTTCACACTTTATTCATGGTGCTTTTCGTAAAAGGCTTGCTAAATGTGATGTTAACCATAGAATTGCATCACCCTATCATCCTCAATCTAGTGGTCAAGTTGAACTTAGCAATAGAGAAATAAAATTAATATTACAAAAAACTGTCAATAGGTCCCGAAAGAATTGGTCTAAGAAACTAGATGATGCACTTTGGGCCTATAGAACAGCTTATAAAATCCTATGGGCATGTCTCCATACAAAATGGTATATGGAAAAGCTTGTCATTTGCCTCTGAGTTAGAACATGAAGCATTTTGGGCAATTAAAGAACTCAATTATGATTTCAAACTTGCCGGTGAAAAGAGGTTATTTGATATTAGCTCACTAGATGAATGGAGAACCCAAGCTTATGAAAATGCCAAACTGTTCAAAGAAAAAGTTAAAAGATGGCATGACAACAGAATTCAAAAGCGGGAATTCAAAGTTGGAGAATATGTTCTTTTGTACAACTCTTGTTTTAGATTTTTTGGATGAAAGCTTCTTTCCAAATGAGAAGGACCATATATTATCGAAGAGGTTTATCGTTTTGGAGCTATCAAGATTAATAATGCCGAAGGTACTAACCCGAAGGTGGTGAATGGACAAAGAATTAAACACTATATCACATGTACGCCTATTAATGTTGAAAGCAATATTATCCAAACCATGACACCGGAGGAACACATAAAAGAAACATTCCGGAACACTTTAGAATCCTGAAAAAGAGGAGGTACGTGATACGGTAAGTAAACGGACTCCGAAAAATCCGCAAAAATATTTTCTGTTAGTTTTGGAATATTACAAAAATTAGGAAAATAAGAAATAAATAGGAAAGCAACCGAGGTGAGCATGATACACCAGGGCGCGCCTGCCCTGCCTGGCGCGCCCTGGTGGGTTGTGCCCCCTCAGGCACCTTCCCGACTCGGTTTTCCTTCCATATTCTTGCTTCCCAAGATAAAAAAAATCTTTATATATACCCCCGATTGTTTTGACCACCGCATAGCAGAAAAATCCCCTGTTCTTGTTTCGTGCTGTTTTCCTGACAAGTCTGAAAATATGTCGTCTCAAGATTCAGAGGGGGAGAGCTATGTTGTTGACTATATTGCAAACCCTAAGGTCTATGGAGAGGTGGATCATTATGGATGGACCATGGATGAGGTGGAAGACGCCAACATGAAGGGAACAAAGGATGATAGCTCTGAGGAAGAGGATGACCCACTACCTCAGCCTGGAGGCATGCATGTGGAATTCAAGAAGTCAAGCCTCCCTAAAGGATACAAACCTGAGGTTCAATTTATTCCATCTCGTTTTCTGCAGGAGAGCAAGGCAGTGTTATGCAAAAAGATATCAAAGCTCGAATAGAGAATGAGGATCTATGGGAGGAAAATTGTATGCTCAAATATAAGCTGAAGAAGAAGGCTACCTCATCACTACCACCTTCATCATCTTCACCACCAAAGGAGATTTGAGTACACGGGCATGGGCACTCCCCTTGGCTTGAGCCAAGCTTGGGGGAGATGCCCCGGTATCGTATCACCATCACTTTTATTTACCTTTACCTATTTTAGTTCGACCCTTAGCTCTTTTGTGATCTAGTTGAATAAAAGTTTAGTATAATCTATTTTCGAGTGCTAGTTTCATGATATATCTATCTATCTATGTAATCGAGTGAGAATTATATAATAAAGTTTAGTTTGAGCTTTTGCTTCTTTACTTTCTTGTTGCAATCAAAATAAAAAGTAAATAAATGAAAAGGATCATATGCTAATCTTATGGTAACTAATGACGTCACATAAGGAAAAGTATAAGTGGTAAAATTTATTGGAGATTGGCAAACATAGCATTGGTCAACGATGCAATGCATGAAAGAATTAATAAGGGAAGAGAAGATTCACATGCCAATACACAAGCTTGGACATCTTCATGATTGTGAGCCCCCATTAAATATTATATGCCAAAATTGTTGACGTTGGACAAGGAAGACAACGTAATGATTTATGTTTGTTCATATTCACATAGAAGTTATATTGTCATAGATCCTTCAATATGCGGTGCTTGCTCAATATCTTTGCTAGCCAAAAAATCCGCACTAAGTAGAGATACTACTTGTGCATCCAAAAACCCTAAACCCAAACTCATGTTTTGAGAGTCCACCATACCTACCTATGGATTGAGTAAGATCCTTGAAGTAAGTTGACATCGGTGCACTAAGGCAATAAAAAATTGCTTCTAAATGTGTTTGATCAATTAGTGTAAGAGAAAATTGAGCGTTGTACGAACTTGTGATGGCAAAGTAATAAAAGCGACGGACTGCAAAATAAAAGTTGTTATCATAAGGGGCAATATAACGTGATGTTCTTTTGCATTAAGGGATTTGGCATACAAACCAAAAAGCGCATGACAACCTCTGCTTCCCTCTGCGAAGGGCTTATCTTTTACTTTTATGTATTTACTTTTATGCAAGAGTCAAAGTATTCTTCCCTATTCCTTTTTACTTTTTCTTTTTGCAAGCATCATGTGGTGAGGAAAGATCTAGGCACATATATCCAGTTGGATATGAGTGAGCATGAGTTATTATTGTTGACAACACCCTTGAGGTGAATACGTTGGGAGGCGAAACTATAAGCCCCTATCTTTCTATGTGTCCGGTTGAAACTTTTGCCTCATGGGTATGCTGTGAGTGTTAGCAATCATAGAAGATTAAATGATGGTTGAGTATGTGGACTTGCCAAAAGGCTCCGACATGAGACCCTTCCTAAAAATATGATGAATTGTAGTTGCAAAGTTGACTCAGAACATAGTTTGTTGGTTTTCAATAAGGTTTATGCTCTATACTTCTGTGTTGTGATGAATTGTTACTTGTTCATGAGAAGTTATATGATGAAGTTATATAATAAAAGTTATATTAATAAGTTCTATGATAAAGTTTGTTGCTGCTATGATAATAAGCATGATGTTGCTATGTCCGTATTTTGTTTTTATCGACACCTCTCTCTCAAACCATGTGGACATGTTTCTCGATATCGGCTTTCGCTTGAGGACAAGCGAGGTCTAAGCTTGCGGGAGTTGATAAGTCCATTTTGCATCATGATTTCCTATTGTTATTTATAATGTTTTTATGCATAATAATGCTTTATGGAGTAATTCTAATGCATTTTCTCCCATAATATGAAAGGTTTACACAAAGAGGGAGAATGCCGGCAACTGGAATTCTGGACCTGAAAAAGCATATCAGAGACACCTATTCTGCACATCTCCAAATAAGCTGAAACTTCACGGAGAATTATTTTGGAATAAAAAAAATAATGGAGCAAATAACTAACGAAGGGGGGGCACCTGGTGACCACAAGACACCAGGGCGCGCCAGGCCCCCCAGGCGCGCCCTGGTGGGTTGTGGCCAGCCCGGCCCACCTCCGGTGCCCATCTTATGGTACTTAAGGTCTTTTGACCTAGAAAAAATAAGGAGGGGACTTTCAGGACGGAACGCCGGCATCTCGAGCTGGAACTTGGGCAGGAGCACTTTTGCCCTCCGGCGGAGCGATTCCGACGGGGGAACTTCCCTCCCGGCGGGGGAAATCAAAGCCATCGCCATCACCAACAACCCTCTCATCTTTGGGAGGCCAATCTTCATCAACATCTTCAACAACACCATCTCCTCTCAAACCCTAGTTCATCTCTTGTGTTCAATCTTTGTACTGGAACCTCAGATTGGTACCTGTGGGTGACTAGTAGTGTTGATTACATCTCGTAGTTGATTACTATATGGTTTATTTGGTGGAAGATTATATGTTCAGATCCATTATGCTATTTAATACCCCTCTAATATTGAACATGAGTATCATTTGTGAGTAGTTACCTTTGTTCTTGAGGTCACGGGAGATGTCATGTTGCAAATAATCATTTGAATTTGATATGTGTTCGATGTTTTCATGATATGAATGTTCTGATTCCCTTAGTGGTGTCATGTGAACGTCCACTACATGGCACTTCACCATCTTTGGGCCTAAGGGAATGCATTGTGGAGTAGTTATTAAATGATGGGTTGCTAGAGTGACAGAAGCTTAAACCCTAGTTTATGCGCCATTTCGTAAGGGGCTGATTTGGATCCAAATGTTTAATGCTATGGTTAGATTTTATCTTAATACTTTTCTCGTAGTTGCGGATGCTTGCGAGGGGGTTAATCATAAGTGGGAGGTTTGTTCAAGTAAGAACAACACCCAAGCACCGATCCACCCACACATCAAATTATCAAAGTAGCTAACGCAAATCAAACCAACATGATGAAAGTGAGTAGATGAAATTCCCGTGTACCCTCAAGAACGCTTGCTTATTATAAGAGACTATTTTGGCATGTACTTTGCCACAAAAGGATTGGGCTATCTTGCTGCACTTTATTTACCGTTACTGTTACTTGCTTGTTACCAATTATCTTGCTATCAAACTACCTGTTACCTACAATTTCAGTGCTTGCAGAAATTACCTTGCTGAAAACCGCTTGTCATTTCCTTTTGCTCCTCGTTGGGTTCGACGCTTTTACTTATCGAAAGGACTACGATTGACCCCCTATACTTATGGGTCATCCATTCGTAGACCTCCGGACGTCCGACACCTCCAGCGTCGGATGACTGACGTCCTCCGGAAATCCGATGCCACTTCGACTAAGCCGAACTGTCGGAAGTCCGGTCCCTCGCGAGCCACTAGACGATCGGTAACCTCTGGACGTCCGGAACCACCTGTGCACAGCCGCGGCCTTTGGCCTTGTATCTCTCTCTCGCTTACCCCTTCATGGCTAAGACTATATATACTCTTCCCCCACCTCCTTTCTAGGGTTAGCAATGTGTTGGCTCAGAGCTAGTTGAGCATTGCTCCTTCCATATACTTATCCCTAGGACATTGACACCTCTTTGAGAGAAGATCCTATGGATGCCAAGTCCCCTTCTTAGGAAGATCCCCGCGTGGATTTCAAGGCCCCTCCTCTCGGAGTAGGAAGACTACCGGTACTTGTATCCGTTTGTTGGATTCGAATCTTGTATCTCTTATGTTCGTTGGATCTAGTGGATGTGTGATTTGAGGATTGTCCTTGAGTGTTATTCGTTTGCCTCTTGATTATCCTCTCTTCCCCCTTCATGTGTGAAAAGATCGGCCCTCATGGGTTTGCCCCATATCATCTTGGTATCAAGAGCCATGTTTCTCACGAATTTGGAGTCCTCCCCTTCATTTTCTAGCCTATTTTTTTGTGTTTTTGTCCCAATTCAAAAATTCCCACCGAAAATAGCCATACTAAAAGAATTGCAATTTGTTGGTTCTTGTGAGATTTTGTTGATTTTGATCCATGGAATTCGTGTTTTGCAAGTAGATCTAGCATTACCACCACGAAATCCACCCTAATTTTTCTTTTTCTCCATCATTTTTGACCCCGAAAATCGAAATTTCCGCCTAAAATCGCGTTCCGGATCTGAGATCTCGAGTTGACCCAGACCCACCGGACGTTCGGCACTTTACGAACGTGCGGACATGTCCGAAGCACCGGACGTCCGAACATGTCCGAAGCACCGGTCGTCCGACCTTTTTCGGACGTCCGGAACCCCAAAACAGAGCTGTTTTCTCGGATTTCCGAACGTCCGACCTCCGGACATCCGTCGTTTCCCGGACGTCCGTAACCTATAGAAACTGACTCGACTCGAATTTGTTTTGGCCATAACTAATTCATTCGAAGTCTGATTTTGACATCCTTTAGCTCGTTGGATGACAGTTGACATCCCCCATCCCACAAAATTACTTCCCAAACCATTTGAATTCGTATTTTTTTGCATATTTGGCATCTTTGCCTAGGCCACCATCATAAACTTCCGCCATCCTATCCCAATTTTATTTGAGATTTTGAGTTGCGGTTTCTATTTCCTAAGGTGTTTCGGCTAATTAGGGACGGTTCTACATCGACAACACCGCCACTCATTATCGCCTCGGCCTCGACATCGACAACGGCCACTTTGCCTTTTGGCAACCCAACTGTAAGCAAGGACGGTAACCTCGACGACATCATCGTCTATTTCCTTGCCATTGCATTGATCACCTCGAGCCTATTGCGTACCTTACCCATTGAGACTAGGGAGTTGAGAATTGTTGGGCCACGTTACTTGTGCACCGTAGTGATACTCTTATGCCGCATAGCTAGTTTTAGCGTGCAAACATCTTGTTATCTACATTGTGCCATAAGTCTCTCCCATGCATATCCATCATACTTGTCTCATATCTTGGTTCAAGCATCAAACATAGTGAAAAAAAAAGAAGAAGAAGAAAAGGCTTTTAAGCAAAAGAGGAGATACAAAAGAGCTTGTAAGCAATAGAAATAGCATTGAGCCATTTTTCAAAGTAGATACTCTTGGATCATACATACATAGCATACTTGGGATTGAAGATGGCATGTTTACTCTCATAGGTTGGTGCACAAGCGCATATCTAGCCCATTTGATAAATCAAGTTATTGTCTCTCTAGTATCCGTGCAACAAGAGCTTTTCCCGGGTCTAACACATTTTGTGCTCATTATTTGGTTGCGCGGATCCCATTTATCTATCTGTGTGTGTGTTCCTAGTGCCACTATAGCTATTGATCTATTTGCTTTGCATTGCAATTTTGTGAATCTTCCTCAACATTTTCAATATCTTGGATTAACATTTGCTTGAATTTTGTGCCACTTGTCCTAACCAAGCCACTCGATAAGATTTACTTTGTAGGTGTGAGTGAACAAGTCCAGTACCAATTCCACTATTCTCTCAATTCACATTGAGTGAAACGGGATACATCCTCAACTTTGGGAATGGTATCTTGGTATTGTTTATCTCATTTCCCACTCACCTTTGCTCGAGTCTTGTGATGGCTAGGCAAAGCACATCATCTTCGGTCTTCGATGACTACATCGGCATGAACAACTACATCAACCAAAAACTCGAGCGACTTGCCATCAACATACGACACTCCGAAGCTCGGAAAAGAGACTACATCGACAACAAGTTGGACGCACACATGGAGAAACTTTGACACATGTTGGCCAACTGCAAGTCTTCTTCCCCTTCGTCATCTTCAAGGCAGATACGCTCAAGTCGCACACCTTCAGAACGCCCATCCAATGCAAGCACAAGTCGGCCACGTCCTCACCTTCGAGACGACCGCCACGACAACCATCACATTCGTGATCTCCATCATCATGAAGGGCAAGCCATCTCCAAGCAACAAGTGCGCGAAGACCAAGAATGCCACCGACTACAAGCTCTACATCACACTACGTCCAATCTTCATGATCTCAAAAGAAGACCGCGCGATGAACGCCACCAAGGACAAGCTTCGACGCCAACATCAATGCGACCACCTACATGCATGGATGACCCTTCCATCTTCGGAGACATCCCAAGGAAGATGTCCGAGCATGGGATTCTCCCTTCGATCATGGAGGCGCACGACGAGGTACCATCTTCGGCCCTCATACAAGGCAACGGCGACAAGATGGTAGAGCATGGGATTTTCCTTTTGACCACGGCGGCAAGCGCGACCCTCTTCGACAACATGAAGACGGCGCCTTGATACGTCCATTTTGCATCATGATTTCCTATTGTTATTTATTATGTTTTGTTGAATAATAATGCTTTAGGGAGTGATTCCAATGCCTTTTCTCTCATAATATGCAAGGTTTACACGAAGAGGGAGAATACCGGCAACTGGAATTCTGGACCCAAGAAAAGCACATCAGAGATACCTATTCTGCACAACTCCAATGAAGCTGAAATTTTACGGAGATTATTTTTGGAATAAATAAAAATTACTGGAGCAAAAAACTACCGAAGGGGGCCACCCTGGTGCGCACAAGACACTAGGGCGCGCCCTGGTGGGTTGTGCCCTCCTCAGACCACCTCCGGTGCCCATCTTCTGGTATAAATTCACTTTTAACCTAGAAAAAATAAGAGGAGGACTTTCGGGACAAAGCGCCGCCGCCTCGAGGCGGAACTTGGGCAGGAGCACTTTTGCCCTCCGGCGGAGCGATTCCGTCGGGGGAACCTCCCTCCCGGAGGGGGAAATCGAAGCCATCGTCATCACTAACACCCCTCTCATCTTTGGGAGGCCAATCTTCATCAACATCTTCAACAACACCATTTCCTCTCAAACCCTAGTTCATCTCTTGTGTTCAATCTTTGTACCGGAACCTCAGATTGGTACCTATGGGTGACTAGTAGTGTTGATTACCTTGTGTAGTTGATTACTATATGGTTTATTTGGTGGAAGATTATATGTTCAGATCCATTATGCTATTCAATACCCCTCTGATCTTGAGCATGTTTATTATTTGTGAGTAGTTACCTTTGTTCTTGAGGTCACGGGAGAAGTCATGTTGCAAGTAATCATGTGAATTTGATATGTGTTCGATATTTTGATGATATCTATGTTGTGATTCCCTTAGTGGTGTCATGTGAATGTCGACTACATGACACTTCACCATTCATGGGCCTAAGGGAATGCATTGTGGAGTAGTTATTAGATGATGGGTTGCTAGAGCGACAGAAGCTTAAACCCTAGTTTATGCGCTACTTCGTAAGGGGCTGATTTGGATCCAAACGTTTAATGCTATGGTTAGATTTTATCTTAATACTTTTCTCGTAGTTGCGGATGCTTGCGAGGGGGTTAATCATAAGTGGGAGGTTGTTCAAGTAAGAATAGCACCCAAGCACCGGTCCACCCACATATCAAATTATCAAAGTAGCGAACACGAATCAAACCAACATGATAAAAGTGACTAGATGAAATTCCCGTGTACCCTCAAGAACACTTGCTTATTACTAGAGATTGTTCTGGCCTGTTCTTTGCCACAAAAGGATTGGGCTACCTTGCTGCACCTTATTTACCGTTACCGTTACTTGCTAGTTACCAATTATCTTGCTATCAAACTATCTGTTACCTATAATTTCAGTGCTTGCAGAAATTACCTTGCTGAAAACCGCTTGCCATTTCTTTCTGCTCCTCGTTGGGTTCGACACTCTTACTTATAGAAAGGACTACGATTGATCCGCTATACTTGTGGGTCATCACGCCCATATGGGACTCATACTTGGAGTCGAGCACCAAGGCCGAGCTTGGGATGTTCCCTTCGGTCTTGGAGGAGCATGATGTTTTTCTACATCCTACGGCATTCATCTTCGGAGGCGTTATGGATGAGGAGGTTGAGCATGGGACTATCCCTTCAACCGAGGCGGCGCAAGGAGTTGAGCATGGAGATGTTTGCACCTACATCTCTCTGACACCCACATATGACGAGATGCCCCAATTTCCATGTGAGGAGAGCCGCCACCACCACATGAGTGAGATGAGTGACTCCACCATATGTGACATTGAGTGCATTTCCTATGAGAGGATGAGTGTGACCACCACTAGCCCCATACACGAAAATATGCCAAACTTCCTATGTGAGGTTGAGAGCCATCACCACCATTTGAGTGACTCCACCAACCATATGAGTGAGAGCATCCTAGAGGGAGTGAGTGAGCCACAACACTTAGTGAGTGAGGTAGTTGAGAGGGCACGTGAGGCCACTATGATTTCTAACAACTTAACCTCTACTCCTATTGTGTCTTCTTCTTTGGTGCAAGGTCTCCAACATGACGACACGCCTACCCTTGACGAGTCCATTCCTCCAATGGGAATGATGATGGCCATGGTGGACGATGATGCCCCACCCACATGGTTCCATCATGATGTTGACCACGAGTTGGTACTTCCCACCTCACCTACATCGCATGAGCGGAGCTCTAAAGGTAACATAGGTGAACGTTCTTTGCTTGTCCCACTAGTGGACTATCTTGCCATTGATTGCTTACATGATGTTGATCACCTTATGGACACACCACATTCTATGTCTTCTTCATGCTTAGATGTGCCACCTATTTGTGATGAATATGATGATGATCATGTTGAATCACTGGTGCAGCGACGTGCTATACAAACGGTTTTTCACCCCTTTCCGCGACGTAGTTGTAAACCGTCGCCTTGCATGTGTGGGCGATAGGGGGGTCCATCCCACACGACACGGCAAACCCGTCGGCGATGGTGGCCAACGAACGCAAACGTTTGGCAAAACTAAGCGTATGGGATGTCCGCATCTATCACAAACGAGGGTCACCGGGCAATCATTTGAGATATGGTGTATTTCCCATACGGTTCATCCTTGCAACTCATGTGAGATCACACTAACATCGCACGCGCTATTCTGTGGCACCCCGTTTACGATGTGCACCAAATCGCAAATAGTTCATGATTATAAAGCGTGTATGATAAGGGGGCTATCACGCACATTTAGTTCCACTATGACCGCCTGTGATATGATATAAGAGTGCATACATTTATCATTATAAAACCGTATGCGAAGGTGGAATATATCCCACACGCGGCGTTTTTGATAAGTGTTTGTGATTTATAAAACGTCCCAAACGTGTGATCCATACTTCCCAAACATGCCATCTAGACTAACTGTGTCGGATGAAGGCCTATCACACGCGTTCTTCTTTGACCAACGTTTACGATGGGCACGATATCATACACAGTTCAAAATACAAAATCGTGTGTGATAAGGACACTAGCACAAACGCTGGTGTTGTTAATCTCACACGTTCTTTCTCGTCTGACCGTGTGCGAAGACGAGACTCATTGCATACGCCGCGAATGAAGAAACATGTGTGATGTTGAAGTTGATCGCAGACGTTTTGCTTTCTCAAACTGTGTGCATTGTAATGGCCTGCAGAGCATGATTTGCCCCTAATTAAATACCTTTGTTCATAATTCACATAATTTAAATTTGAAAGTAGGAATTCATGTATTTTATATCGAATCACATTTAAATGTAGGTTTAAGAACAAATGCATAATTCGATTCACATGTACATACACTCAAGAACTACATAAGCATCAATTCTCACAAAAAAGGAAAACTATAGAAGGGACAAATAAAGAATGATGGAACCACGGTTGTATTAAAGACAGTAAAGAGAGAGCCGAAAGACATTCTGGTTGCTGAAGAAGGTGAAGCGGAATGCCCATATTGTGCCCTCCTCCATGCCTAACGCACGAACGACTCTAGGCCAGCCCCTAGTGATGGCCGCCCGCCCATCCTTCACTGTCTTCATTATGACTTCTCGATGCTCATTGTAGTCTCGATGATATATTTTAACCTTCATTGCATGTCTAGCAATCATGTACTTTGCGAGGTAATCTTGAGTAAACTGCTTTGGGAACCACTGCAAAAGAAAAAGATTCAGACATTGTTGTGTGACAACTCATTATGGGCAGTACTAATAGAAGCCTATAGAGTTCGTAGTTACCATTCTATAGCTCATTGTTGTGTTGGATAGAGCGTAAACAAATAGTCTAATTGGCATTGTTCATCTCTTTTCCCTAACAATCATTTTCAGTTTCCTCAGTTGATGCTGGTTCATGAATATTTCATTGCCCCACACGCAAAAAGGGTCCAGGAATGGATCTTTACCTAAGACATATGTACCTACAAGCAAGAAGTCGATATTAGAAGCTAAAATGCAGTTGCAGAATGGTGTAATATATTACTCCATCAATTCCACAATGTGTTGCGTATAAACATTTTGAGAAGTCAACATTTACTTACTTTGACCAAGTTTGTAGAGAAAAACATTTACATCTAGAATTGCAATTCCATTTCATTAGATACATCACAAAATTTCATATTGTATACATTTTAGATGGTATATGTAGATACATCACAAAAATCTATATGCACTACATGATGGAACGGATAGAGTATAAGCGGGGGGGTGAAAAGAACCTCGGTGGAAAACGTTGGCCACTCCCATTGTTCTCCTGTGCAAGTACATGTAAAGTCATGATAAGTACAACAGGCTTAACATCAACCAAGTATATGAGGTATCTGCTTGAAATAAACAAGGCATATATGCTCACTATATCAACCAAATATAGCCATTTGATACTGGACACATGCTCAATGGAACCAACCTAACAACCAGATAACGAAAAGCAAGGTGTCTGCTTGAAAACTAGACAAATGCTTGCTGCAATCAACCTAACAACTAGATACAGAAAAGCAAGGCATCTGCTTGAAAACTAGACAAATGCTCACTTCAACCAACCTGGCAACCAAATTCAGAGAAACAAGGCATAAATGTTTAAAGCGAGAGTTAAGGGCACGGGTTAACAACACCAGGAATATAAGGTGGTATTGATGAAATTGAACTGCACAGTTCATACTTGCACATAATGAACATCACATTGTGTATAACTGAAAGAACCAACCAACCTAATAAGGCATTCATGCTCACTATAACAACCAACTATAGCCATTGAAAACTGGACAAATACTCAATGCAACCAACCTAACAACCAGATACAGAAAAGCAAGGCATCTGCTTGACAACTGGACAAATGCTCAATTAAACACTGCATGATTATCGCATGGCAAAAGCTACTACAACAATGGGTACGAGACGGCTAGCTAGAAAAGGTATGATTTGCTCACAGGATGTTGTCTCACTTGTCATGGATGGGCTCCTTCCACTTGGGATATGAGGTGCCCAGGGTGCGCTCCCTGATGTCGCAGATGGGACGCTTCCCCTTGTAACAGCCGTAGTGTGTGCCATTATCTTGGTGGATGAGATCTGACTTTGGATCTAAGGATCCCAAGCCACCGCCGTAGAACGTTTCCTTCAGAAATGACAAAAGGGGCTCGATGGCATAGAAGGATCGCAAATCCATGACCACAAGGCGGAGGAGATCAGGGCGGGGCCTTTGAAGAGATCGACGGCGATTGAACCAGAGGCGTTACCGGTGGACAACATAACTTGTGACATGGCCCGAGTGAAGCCGGTGATGTTAACGAGCTTGATGTCGTAGCCGCCTCTCCTGAGATACAGGAATACGCGAGCCCGCAGACTTGAAGCCTTTGGCATGGCAACGTAGGCATCGTCCTCACCGGCTCCCGTGGTGAGGTGTTCGTCCGGGATCGAAGGGTCGGCACGAACGGTGCTCACCTCGCCAGCGTACAGCGGAGAGGACATGATAGACCTCTTTTTGCTCGTACACTCCTCGAGCTCCACGGGAGATGTGGTCGAGCTGATTAGGCTTCGACTCTCTGGAGTACGGGGTGGGGATCTAGGGGAAAGGGACACCACCGGCCTCATCTAAAAACTCAGGGCGGCGATGGTGTATGTGGATCGGTGGGGACCCTGAACTTGTTTAGCTATGAGGCACGGGCAGACCGACTGAGGTTGGTGGTGGAAGGTGGCGGCGGGGGCGAGCTAGGGTTCAAGCGAGGGAGCAAGGGGGAGGGGGTGTTGTGTGGACGGGGGGTGTTTGCGGATGTGCCGCAACTGCTGAAAAATTTAGTAGTAATGGTGTGGGTGGAGATGGTGGTGGACGAGGGATGGCGACTGTTCAAATGCCTCGGCAGCTGAAATTTTACTATAGGTTCGGTGCGGTGGACGAAGAAGGGCGGCATGTAGTTGAAATACCGCTTCCACTTAAATTTTGGTAAAGGAACTGGGCGTGAGCAACCAAGATCGCACACGGTCCAAACATAATAGAGTGTGTACGCTGTAACGAAATGTCGTGCCGCGAAACCATGAATGTTTGCATCGCTCAAGGCGGGTAGCTCTTTCTGAGATTTCTCAAGGCGGGTTCATCTCACACGGTTCATCCTCAATTTCAGTCGCAGACGTGAAATTCATCCTAAATTTCCACATGCCCACAAACAGATGACACAAACATTTGGCAAATTTTCACCACAAAATGCCTTATTTTGCAGCGGATTAGTTGACATTAGTTCATACGCTTAGTAATTTACAAACAATTCATCAATTTACATGATGATGAACTGCACAAAATATTCACTACGCCATGGATGCATACAAACGTCGCGCCTCCACCGTCGTCATGGCCTTCCTCGGCTCAGAACGAGTATTCAGAGGAGCTCGTCAAGTCGATGAGCTCCACTGGTTCCACGGTGGAGACCAGCAGGGCTACCTCGGCCGGAGCGACCGCGGCGCCTCTCGCCAGGTCTGCCGCTGTTGACGAAGATGTCGTGGCGTCCACGTGGGCCATCGGGATACAGACGGGCGCCGTTCTCGCTAAAGCGGCGTCCCTGGTCGCCGTGGCCACTGTTGCCAGGGCTGCCGCCGCAGCTGCAAGGCCTGCACTGGCCTCCAACGCGGCTGAGAGGCATGCGGCGGCCTGCCCCGCTGCCTTCTGGTTCCGTTTCCTCTTAGCACTCTCCCGCCGTTTCTGCTGCTTCAGATCCCTAGCCGCGTTGCGGATGGCATCCGTAGATGCGATAGATTGTTCCACACCGACACTCAGACGGCGCTCGTCCTCGTCGCGCAGGAACGCATCGAGGCCCGATTCCTGGACGGACAGAGCGATGGCCATCTGCATCTGACGCTGAAACTCGAGGTCGTCGTTGTCGTCGTCGGCCGCGACAGATGACGGTTGACTGTTGACCGACATGGAGGACAGCGCGTCGGAATCCTCTATCCCGTCGTCGTCGGCCGCGACAGTTGGCTGTTTGCCGTTGCCCGCCATGGCGGCCAACGCGTCGGAATCCTCTATCACGTCGTTGTCCAACACTATCAGGGCGGTGCCATCCACATCCCCATGGTTGAGCATCGGTTCCATTTGGTGTGTGTGGTGGTGGTGGCGAGTTATCGGCGGAAAAATTAGCTATTAGTCGCCGCCGACGAGATCTTTAATAGGTCGCTGTCGGGTTTGGGTTTTTACTGTGCGCATTACCCCTTTGCACTGGCTGACGCTTGCGGTTGCCACCACAAGGCAAGGCCGATTTTGCTGTGTACGGGCATCGCACACGGTTAGAGTAGCACACTCGTGCCTGTTGGGGATACAATCGCATACGGTTGTTTCGTCAGTTTCGTTTGCTATTTTACATAATACTAGCATCTTTGGGATAAACGACAAAAAAACGCAAGAGAGGGTCAAAACACAACCACGCCCGCTAGTGGCCCAAATATATACTCCCTCCGTTCCTAAATATAAGTCTTTTTAGAGTTTTCAAAAAAGAAGTCTTTTTAGAGATTCCGGTACTAACTATATATGTACGGAGTAAAATAAGTGAATATACACTCTAAAGTACTTGTGTGTGTATATATATATATATATATAGAGAGAGAGAGAGATAGATATATGTAGTTCATAGTGAAATCTCTAAAAAAGACTTGTATTTAGGAATGGATGAAGTATATATGTGTGTGTGTGTGTACGAACATGGTGTTGTCATGTTTAAATTCACAATGCGCAACTTTAATGTGTGGCACATGCTGCATATGTGCATGCCTAAAAGTGTCCAATGTGACAGAAAATGGTTTCATGACAAACGTAAGATGTTGTCCATACACTATGTGCTGGAGGATGGGGTCCTATGAACACATGACCTGGTTCAAACTTTGTCACACATTTATCCATGTCTGACTTTCCGTAAGACAGCCAAGAGAATTTATACCTTAATTTGGCCAAACCATCACATATTGTTGTCGGACAAGAGTGATATATAGATCGCGCGATCCCACGAGTTGGCGCGTCGTCGAAGATCAGTTGAGCGGGGCTAGAAGAACACCATCCCCCTGCATATGGCAAAATGTATATGCGAAAATGGTGTGGTCCGGTGTTTCAATTAATACACAATGCACAACACTAACTATGATGTGGCATGCACCTAGCTGAGATAACTGGATATATATACCCCCCTTAAGATTGGTTATATATATACTACCTAGCTAGGTCGTTATGGACGTGTGTGTGTGTGAATACTAGATGATACCCCGCGCGTTGCTGCGGAAACTCGTAGCACTATATGCGAGGAAGATTGTGGAGTGAAAATAAGTAAACGATGAAAAACAAATATAAATGAGTTTATTTGACACTTTGATGGTATAGGAAACTTATGGAGTGGGGATATGTAAACAATGAATATTTTTCAACCTTTGATGCTATTTTGTGAAAGAGAGAAATAGTCGAGTATCTCCATATTTGCGTAAATTAAAACGCGTCACCCTTTTGCAGGGATTTTGAAAATGCATCACTAACATGATAAAATAGAACATATGGTTTGATTAGAATTACACTGAAAACATATTCAAGCCCAGTCTAAAGCTGAATATTTCACTCGATAGAGTTGGTTCAATGCTAACACAAAAGCACTAATGCTTGTTGACTTATTTGTAATAGGAAAAATCCAACAATAAGACATCCATACACTTAAGAGTTTGTACATGACCAAGAGCTACATCCCAATCACTAAAAAACGTGAATATAGAGTAATATACATCAGGCCTGCACAACACAGATGCATCTCTTTCCCTAAAAATACATATGCCTTCAGGGGAACAATCTAGGCATGAAGATCCGGACAAATAAATGGCAGGAACGGACTCATCATCCTGCCCCTTCCGTGGCGACAGAGGGCCTTTCATTGATTGGGATCCGACTGACATGTTGCTGCCCCTTCATCAGATGGTGCTGATTGCTATCTAAAAGCAAGCTAGGTACTCTCTCTGTAAACTAATATAAGAGCGTTTAGATCACTACCACTTTACCAGCTGTCATGCATCACATGAGAAGGCAAGAAAGGCTACGTGCTGCCATGGCTGGGCCTCTTGGTTGGATGCAAGGAGGAGATGATAGTGCATGCAGCATGTATATTATCACGTGAACGGGTGAGGATCCATGTTAGGTCAATGTAGATGAGAGAGAAGGAAGAGTTTGGATTCCAGGGTGTACGGATGCGTGTGTGCGTGCTCTGGATGCTTGCATTTGTATGGCTCTGTCAGCGCTGCCAAACTACATATGGGGACCGGCACCCTTGCTCTTTCCAGCTACTTCGATTGGAAATCAGATCTTACGCGCGCGCTAACTAAAAATCACCGTTCAGATCGAGCAGATAGAGGGGAAAGGGAGCACCCATCTTCGGCTGTGGAAATCATGGCTCGTGGTAGGTCGGGTTGATGCCACGGCGCCACCATAGCACCTACGGTCGGTGATCATAGGGCTCCGGGGTGGCCTCACCATGCAGATCTCATGTGGTGACGACCAGAGAAGAATGACAGCCGGCAGCACTGCAATCAGGAAAGTGGCACATATAAAGAAGGGAGGAGAAGAATCGGGAATACAATGCTAGAGATTTATTGGTGGAGGGAAGATGAAACGAACCATCCGATGAAGAGGCAATAAGAGGAACGGGCAGCAATCAGCGCGACAGCGTAAAAAAATAGCCGATTTGTTTCCTTGAAAAAAAAGAATTGATGAGGTGGCAGATTTGCTTAGGTGGAAGGCTGCATGTTGATTGCTGATGTGGATAGGCTGCATGTCAAGAGAAATAAGATAGTGGGAATGAACTATTTAGGTATATATATATATATATATATATATATAAATCGTTCCCCTCCCCCCACCCCACCCCCACACACACATGACACGTAGCAGGATGACGTTCCAGCGTTGTCAGTCAAATGGATGATATATAATGGCCCATCGATATATAAGCGTGTCATCCAAAACCGCACAATGGAGGCATGCATGGTCCACACACACACACAAACACACATACACACACACACAAACACACACACAAACAAACACACACACGCGCGCGCACACGCACACACACACCGTCACCCATCCTTGGCCTTCCAGCGTTGTCAGTAAAAGGCATGACAGGCCCTAAGGGCCCACCGATAGGTTTGTTGTCAGAAACCGCACAATGTAGGCACATGGTCCACACACAGGCATGGGTTCACATACACACACAAGCACACGTGCGCACACACACACGCACGCACGCACGCACGCGCGTCTGCGCGCACACACATGCACGCACACACATCGTCACCCATCCTTGGCCTTCCAGCGTTGTCAGTAAAAGGCATGACAGACTCTAAGGGCCCATCGATAGGTTTGTCGTCGGAAACCGCACAATGTAGGCACATGATCCACACAGAGGCATTGGTTCTCTCTCTCTCTCTCTCTCACACACACACACACACACACGTCATCGATCGTTGACATTTTCAAAACAGCAAAAGAAAATCATGGATATTTTCAAAACAAGGATCTCAAGATTTGTTTAGCCGGAATGACGTATCACTACAAACATTTATTGATATTTTCAAAACAAGGATCTCAAAATTTATTTAGCCGGAATGACATATCACTTCACGCATTTTATTTATACCTATAGTGATTGTATCACACCGCCTAAATGAACCTTAAAATCTAGCAACTTCCCAACCGGTCACCCATCCTTGACTACTCCACCGAAAGCACGCTTAACTTCTAACTTCCATTCGGCTGGGTTACGGGCTGGGAAGTTGCATCTTGTTGGTAAGGGTTGCCTCCTATCATTTACAAGGCGTGCCCCGATGGGCACCTGGTGGGACCAGATACGTATCACAGACGTTTCTGGTAGTACTGGAAACCGTGTGCGATGGTGGCATGAGGGCTGATGATGACGTCTCGCTCATGCTCGATGGCGCGATGCCGCTTTTGCCTGCTCTCCGGCCTGTTCCGTCTCGTCCTCCTCGTCCAGGAGGTTGATGATGGGGCCGACGCTTCGGCGGGAAACGGATTGGGGGAGTGGCGGGAGACCGATTGGGGGAGTGGCGGGAGAAGCGTGTTTGGATAGAACATCATTTTAATACAAATTGGATAGCATATGAAAGAAGGAAGCTCGAGCTAGCACGAGACGCGCACACCGTGCTTACACACGCACGAGCTTCACACGGGCGTATAGAACTGCTTTAAATTATTCCTGGTTCGTTTAGTTTTTTGTATACTACACTAATTAAGTTTCTAGACATTTAATGTGCATAATTCAAATTTGAACTAAAAGAACATGCTTCGTGTCACGACAATGGGTTGAAAAAAGATATTTGTGTCCTTGGGTTCCTTGTTTAGGTCCCATGCAATGAACGTGAATGGATTACAAACATCTCGGAGTCATGACGAGGCCACAAACATTGAGAAACTTGGCTTTTAAATCATCATAAATCCAAAACTCGTCTGAAATTCTTGAAACTTACCCTGGTGTCATGACACGACACTTATACGACATGATAATTTTTTGTCCAGTTTGGGACAAGTCTCTTGCACACCAAAACATCTCGCAAGAACCCGTTGATATTTTTTCTACATGCAACATAGACTAATAGAAGTGCAATGCTAAAATGTGAAATTATTCACGGCTCGTTTGGGGCCCTTTACAAATTAGTTGAGCTTTTCTATATCCATTTAATGTGCATAATTCAAATTTGAACTACAAGCACATGCTACAGGGCACCAAAATGGGTTACAAAATCATTTATATGTCCTTGGGTCCCTGTTTAGGTCCCATGCAATGATTAAAAACATCTCGGCATCATGACTAGGATGCAAACGTTGAGAAACATTGCTTTTAAGTCCCCATAAATTCGGAACTCATCTGAAATTATTGAAACTGGGGTGTCGACACGACACATATAGGACATGGTAATTTTTTTGACCAGTCTGGGACAAGTTTTGGGACAAACCTCTTACAAATTGGAGCTTCCCACGAGAAGCATGGTGGTTTCGATAGGGAACATGTCGCCTTTGTGGTCGAAACGACATTTGAGTTTTCTAGGCATGCACTTAATGTGAAGAACTCAAGTTTGAATTACAAGCACGGGCTCCGGGGCACCAAAATGGATTAAAAACCATTTTGTGTCCTTGGGTCCATGTTTAGATCCCATGCACTGATGGTCACTAAATTACAAACATCTTGGTGTCCTAACTAGGCCGCAAACATTGATAATCTTGGTTTCAAAATCTGAGAGAACCCAAAGCTCGCCATGAATTCATGAAACTTACACAGTGTCATGCCACAACACATATATGGTGTGCATTTTTTTGACGAATTTGGGACAAATATTGGGACATGCATCTTACAAGCCAAAGCTTATTCAAGAAGCCTTGTGATTTCGATAGGGAACATGTCACCTTTGTTGGTGAAACTACATTCAATGTGTCGTCTAGTGCACTAGTTCGACCCCTAATTGAGTTTTCTAGGGATTTAATATGCGTAGTTCAAATTTTTGAACTAGAAGCACATGCTCTGACCTCGTGGTTTCGATAGGGAACATGTCACCTTTGGTGGCGAAACTACATTCAATGTGTCCTCTAGTGCCACGCGTCCAATTTTTTTTACTCCCTCCATTTCTTTTTACTTCGCATATAAGATTTGGTCAAAGTCAAGCTAAACATAGTTTGACTAAATTTATACAAAAAACATATCAACATCTACAATGCTAAGGTTATATAGTATGAAAGTTAATTTGACGATGCATCTAATAATATTGATTTTAAATTATAAATGTTTATATATTTTTCTATAAAGCTAGTCAAACTTTACAAATTATGAATTTGACCAAATTTTATATGTTAACTAAAAAGAAACGGAGGGAGTACTTGATATGGGGGTTCCGTGCGTGTAGCTGCAGGTTGAAGACACGACGCATGCGAGCTTTCCGCCGCGCAGGCTCGACGGGACGCGTGCGAGCTGTCCGTCGCGCAGGCTTGACAGGATGCATGAGAGCTGTCCGCCATGCATGCTCGACGGGACGCATGAGAGTCTACTGCGCATGCTCATCGGGATGCGATAATTTGACCTCCACCCCCCTTCTCGCCTCGCTCCCAACTTCTGAATTAATGGCGTCCGACCCGTTGTTTATCATGTGGTTAATGCGCCTGGACGGAGGGACTAGTTTGTTTTTTATCACTGTTTTGTTCGTGCCTCGCCGAGAACTTTGACGTTTCGTCTGTTTCGACTCGTATACATGTACAAATGAACGAAATAATATAACAACAAATTCGCATCGGCAAAGGATAATAATTCACTTACATATGCATGATAATAAAAAATGCCACATGCGGCAACTCCCCAAAGAAACAGGGGCAAAAGAAGAAGGAAGAGGTTGAAGAAGGAAGACAAAGAAAATGATCTGGCCCGCTACTATCTAATTCTTCATGGATTTCTGGGCGCGGAGTTCCTCAATCTCCTTCTTCATCGCCTCCACGACCTCCATCTCCTCTCGCCTCTCATCCGACATCTTCCGCATTGCGGCCATGGTGCGGGCTCTTTCCTCGAGAGCGTCGATGGTCTCCGTCGCGTACGCATGAAGTTCCTTCACACGCTCCATGGATTCCTTCACCAGCCCCTCGCACTCAATGTAGAGCTTCGCCAAGTCTTCCAAAAGTTCCTCGGCGAGTTCTTTCAGCCTCCCCTCCGAGGCACTTTTCTTCTCGAGCAGTTTCTTCCAGGCATCGTTCTCCTCCATAAGTTTCTCCACGAGGCCGGTCGCCCTATCAACTGAGGCATCGCTCTTCTCCAGCAGCTTCACCAAGTCATCGATCATTGCGTCCTTCCTATCGAGCTCAACTCGTATGTCGTCGCTGGCTGAGGAATCCAAGACTGCCAACTCGTCCAGTTCGCCTCCGAGGCGAATGCGCTAGTGATTGTGAGAGTCGTCGCCTCTCCGCGAAAGATCCTCCCGGGCGTCCGCGGCGCCACCGGACATCTCTGCTGCGGCCAAAGCGGTGTGGCTGGAGCTCTCTGGCTATTCCGCGGCGTGGCGGCGGGACCTCTCGGTTGCTTCCGCGGCCTTGGTCTTTCTTCCCTGGTTATATCTCGACCTAGAACTCCCCTCCTACCGGCCAAGGCAGGCGGAATGAAGGACTAACAAAGAAAGGCCTGCTTTTTTGGTGGCGGGGGTGAGGAATGTGCAGTAATTTTCGAGTACGTGTTTGTGTTTTTATAGCCTACTAAAGTAAAGAACTGCTAAGTGGGAACACGTTTAGGTTTGGTAGGTGTGAACTGATTTGCGAAAAAAATAGCGCGTGGTAATTTGGAATGTGAAAGGAAACAAGCTCAATATTTATTGATGGTTTTAGTTCCCAGGCACGGAACGCTTTATGGTTTTTAGAAACCGTTTGGGATGGCGTACGTGGGCCTGCGATCTCGGATGTGTGTACGTGTGTGCCCACTATTACTGCAGGGTCAAGGCCAAGACCGATGACGGTGTCGTGACGGGCTAGACGGCCGCCGCTATGGTGGCGGCCTCGGCGGCTGCCCGTGGGATGGCGGCCAAGGCGGCCACGGCGGCCGCCGGCAGCAGCTGCCTTCGGGCAGCCGTAGCGGAGCGTAGTGGGTAGCGCGCTTTTGTGCATGGGAACGGGCTCATGAAGCACACGCGTGGCCCTGCCTGTCAGGGAAATGTGAAAATTAACGTAAAACCAAGTTTTTTTATAAATCTTTAAAAGGTTTGTAAATTCTAATCTTAATAACAAACATAACGTGTTGTGGGTGCAGGTTTGATTAGACGGGACGCGTGCGAGGAGTCTACCGCGCAGGATCAAAGGGATGTGTGCGAGCATGTAACGCCCAAGATGCGATCCTATCCTTATTTTGGCACGAGGGCCTCGACAGGGATAGAAGCGCATCTCGTCGTTTCGCAAGAATGGATATCGTTACAAGTACATGTAAAGAAGAGATGAGTATATGGAATTGGCTTACACTCGCCACAAGCTAAATCAAGATCACATCAATACAACAACATATCCAAACATCATACAAAAGAGCAGGGTCTGACTACGGATGAAAACAAATGATAAAATGACATCCATCCTTGCTATCCCAGGCTGCCGCCTGGAACCCATCCTATGATTGATGAAGAAGAAGAAGAACTCCAAATCAAACAAAGCATCGCTCTCACATCAAAGCATCGCATTACCTACACGTGCAACTGTTGTTGTAGTAATCTGTGAGACACAGGGACTCAGCAATCTCATTTCCAAGGGTATCAAGACTATTAAAGCTTAATGGGTGAGGTATGGCTAAGTGGTGAGGCTACAGCAAGCACTAAGCATTTATTTGAGTGGCTAACTTACGAGTACAAGAATAAAGGGGGATGATTGTCGCTTAAACGGACGTGATCTAGTAATGATCTCTAAGAGATCCTGAACACCTACTTACGTCAAACATAACCCCACCATGTTCTCTCTCGGATAAGGACTCACGAGAAGAGACAGTCACGGTTACGCACACGGTTGGTGTATTTTATTTGAGTTTACTTCAAGTTTGCTATGACCGGGTGTTAAACAAAGTTTCCAAGTTGCCACGTAACCGCGGGCACGGCTTTCCCAAAGATTTAACCCTGCAGGGGTGCTCCAACTCATCCATCACAAACTAACCACACGCCGCAGGAATAACCTCGACCACGAATCCCGTGATTTCATAGGAAATTCCATTAGAAAACCGCAACCTCGAGATAGCCCGAAGTATTCTCGGAATTTCTCGCACAAGACGTTCGAGAAAGGTAAAACAAGTCCAGCAAAACCGCCCGGCGTGTCGACGAATCCGATAGGAGCCGCGTATCTCGTTCTCAGGACACGACGGATAAGCGACGCGTACGGTGGCCTGATAGACATCACCCAAGTTGCCCTGGGGTGGCCCCGCACAGTGCTCTATTTTGGACCAACACTCATGAGGAGCACTGGCCCGGGTTGTTGATTAAAGATCCTCGGGTTAATTACTCCCTATGCAGGTTTATTAGTTATTAGGCAAATGTAGTACCAATGTTGGGCCTTGCCAGACAAGTTTTATCCTAAAACGAAAATCAAGGGGGTCCCCATAACAACCCCGAGCATGTTAGGAGCGCTCAATTATGGAACATAACACCGGTACACAAGTAACTAAGGCGGCAAGAGTGGAACAAAACACCGAGCAAAAGGCCAAGCCTTCCACCCTTTACCAAGTATATATGTGCATTAAATTAAATAGCAATAATATTGTGATATATCAAAATATCCATGTTTCACATGGGAAGCATCTTGCACCTGCAACTAGCAACGCTATAAGAAGGGTTGAGCAAGCGGTAACATAGCCAAACAATGTTTTGCTGGGATATGGAGGGGTTAGAGGCTTTTCATGGCAATTTGGGAGGCTTGACATACAAGTGGTAGGTAGCGAGACAAGCGATAGAAACGAGACATCTAGCATGGCAATGATAGTAATGGTATCCAGGGAAATGATCATCTTGCCTGAGATCCCGTTTAGAAGAAGAACGAATCCATGAAGTAGACGAACAAATCCTCACACTCCGAACGCTTTCGGAACTCTATTGAGAAGAAGCAATCCGGAAACAACAATCAACACATGAAAAACACCACAACATGTGCATGACATGATGCGCAAACAAATATGATGCATGTCCAGTTTAATTATGCAAGACATGGCAAGCACAACAAGCAAATACTACACATTAAGTGAAGCCCAATATGCATCGAGTTGCATATTGACGAAACTCCACATTTGTATCATTTAATTCACTCTCGTTTATTTACATGGCAAGCTTAAATGTTGTTTAACATGGCAAGAGGTGAAGCATGAACAACTACATCATCTAGGCATTTTAAGTGAGGTCGGAAACGACTTAATAGTATTTCCAAAATGACCCCACATGCAAATTATGAATTTGGTACAGATCTGCCCTAACACAATTTTATATTAATTAAACATGAAAATAAAGTGGGCCATGTGGTTCTACACATTTTTCTAGTCAAGTTACATATATAAAACATTTGAATCGGAGTTACGGTTAATTAGTTATTAAATAAATCATTTAACATGGGATTTACGCAAAATATTACAAACAGCAAGTTTAAACATTTTAAACATGGTTGAAAGTTGGAAATTGTGAATCTACACGGAATTCTATTCATTTTTCATATATTAAGTTTTTACATGCGATGCACGGTTATTTAGTTATTAGCATTGCAAGATGATAGCAATATGTTATTGTGCAATGCACTAAAAAAAGAAAGCTACAGAAAAGAAAACATCCACGGCTAGAAGGAGCATAGTGCAGCAACCCAGCAGTGGAACCGGTCCAACTGGCCATGTGTGTGTGAGTGCAATTTAAAACAGAGAGACATCAACAAACAAAACAAAAGGGGAGAACATGGGATTCGAACCCCAGTCTCCTGGGTCTACAACATGCATGGTCAACCAGTTGCTATAGGATTGAATTGTGATCACAAATAGGTTCGGCTCTATATGACACACCCCGACGAGCTAATCTGAATTAAACTGGCAGATAAAACCGAGTGCATAAAAATAGGGGCGCCTGGGATTCGAACCCCAGACCCCTTCTTGCAACACAAGGCACTGACCAGTTGGGCTACGGGGGCGAGCATGCTAAACAATGGATTCGTGGCACATGAGCATAACCTGTCGCTACTAAACAAAACAGAAAGCGGAGCTCGAGCGAACCTGACAAGAAACAGGGCCGTCCTTGGCTGTTCTCACGGCGAGGCAAGGGATGGCGCGGGCGACGGAGGGCGAGGCCGTGCTGCTGGAGGCGGCCCAAGGCGCAGGAGGCACGACAGGTCAACGCGAGCAGCCTTGTGCTCGCTCGAAGCAGAGGCGGGCGATGGCTCTGCTCGTTTCTCTGAAGAACAGAGGCAACAACAGGGACGAAGCAGAGCCACATAGCAAGAGGTAGCGGCGGCGCGGGACTTGGCGAGGAATGGCGACATCGCGAGCAGGGGAGGCCGGGAACGGGTCCGAGGCGGCGAGATGCGGGCAAGGGACGGCTGGGTCGGACCTCCGAGCGGCGACGCGAGCTTCGCGGCGGCTACCTGTACCTGACAGAGAAAAGAGAGAGAGAGTTGAGATGAGAGAGATCAGGGAGGAGAAACGGGAGGAGGAGAAGGAGATGGCCAGGAGAAGGGCGACACTGGACCTGTGTCTCCGGTGGACGACGTCGCCGGCGGTGGCCTCCGGCACGGCGGCGCGGTGCTCAGGGACGAGCTCGTCCACGGGCATGAGGATGCGCTGGGTGCTCGGGTACGCCATGGCAAAGGAGCTGGCCTCGGGCACGAGCTCCTGGTGGCGCTGTGGGAGGCGCACGGGGGCAGCGGCGCTTGGGGCACGAGCCCCTGGTCTTCGGGAGGAGATGCGGCCCTGGCTTGGAGCTTCAGCGTTGGCGCCTTTGGCTCCGATGGGGAGGCCTCGGGCTCCTCTCGAGCGGGCGTGCTCGAGCAGACAAGGCGGCGGCGCTGGTTGGCTTGGAGATCGAGGGGATTTGGATCAGGAGGATCCCGAGGTGGGAGGAGAGCAGGTGTGGGTGGCGGCGGCTGAATTGGTGGGATGGGACGAGCCTCCTAAAATCTAGTGTTGGACTGATTAAATAGGTAGGGTTTGATCTAGGTTTGCCTAAATAGGAAGTGGTTGGTTTGGGACTAAAACTAGACCCTCCGATTTAGATCGGACGGCTCCGGTTGGAAGGGGGCTAGGTTAGGTGGGTGTGTTGGGCTGTGTAGATGGGCTAGGTGGAGATGAGAGGGAGGTTTGCAGCCCGACAACAAGGTTTTTAAATACCGAAACGTTTGCAAATTAACCGATGATGGTGCCGCTACCGCTGACCGTTGGGTATCAAATAACCTCCGAATGCGACGAAATTTGGCAGGAGGTCTACCTACAATATAACAAGACCGCATGCCAACTTTCGACCCATTCCGAGAATATTTTTCGCGCGCCTTTAAAAACAATATCTTATCGATGCCGCGGGCGCGTGCGTGTGTGGTTGGTCACGAAACGGTCGACGACAAGAACGGAGAGAACCGGCGACTACGAACGGATGCAAGTTTTCAAAAACGAGTGACGATGATATGCAGATGATGCGAATGATGCGATGATGAATACAATAACCAAATGAATCACACGACGAAAATGGAAAACAACGGGAATCTTCTGGAGCGTCGGTCTCGGGCTGTTACAGAGCAGTCCGTCGCGTAGGCGCAGCTGGCTCACCGGGAATCAAGCCCTTTGACCTCGAACCTCCACCCATAGCCCTATTCTCTCCCAAGCTCTCCATTAATTCTACACCTTCTCCTCCGGTCTTATCTATAAGGGCCGCCGCTGAGGATTGCCTCCTTTTTTGATGGACGACGAGGCGGCCAACAAGCGGGGGCGGGTCGAGGCTGAACCACATGAGCCTCCGGCGACCGTGGACGTCATCAGCAGCATCCCCGACGAGATGTTGGTAACCATCATGTCCCTCCTCCCAATCAAATCTTCCATGCAGATCACCATCCTCTCCAGGCGGTGGCGCCCCCTATGGCACTCCACCCCCCTTGACCTCCTCGACGACGACGAGCTCTGCAGCGAGGATCGCAAACGCTTGGACGCATTGTCCCACATCCTTGCCATGCACACTGTGCCAGTCAGACGCCTTGCCATCGGCACTTTCCGTTCAAACTACAAGGCCGAACCCAAGTTTCACGAGTGATTCTTATCCCCCGCCCTAGATCAGCTCGAGGAGCTCAACTTTGTTGCTGGACATGGGCGCTCACTGCCTCCGTCCGTCCTCCGCCTCGCGCCCACGCTGCACCGCGCTCCGTTCATGTGGTGCCTTTTCCCCAAGATTAATGTCGTGCACGCTCTTCATCTCCCTAAACTGAAGCACCTCGAGCTCATTGGCGTCAGCATCTCGAAGTCGGATTTGGAGCGCCTGCTCGGCGGCTGTACAACGTTTGAGTACCTTCGTCTTTAGATGATGTTTGGGTTCAGTAGCCTCCACATCGCTACGACGAATCTCCGTACGATTTATGTGCATGGCTGGTGCCGCAACACGCTATCAGTTGGGGAGTTTCATGATATGGTCATTGAGAATGCGCCTTTCCTAGAGAGATTGTTTGTACTTGATAAAGAAGGTCGAACAAGAATCAGGGTCATTGACGCACCGAAATTGACAGTGTTGGGCTATTCGTGTGCCGAATTCTCTGAAATTGTTACAGCTGGATCCATACCCGTCCAGGTACAACAATCTTCTTCTCATTCTTATTATTGTACATCACATTTTATCTAGTTTTTGTTGATCTATGTTCGGCTGTCATCCAGAAAATGATTCCCACAAGCCTCGCATTGTCTCTGCGCACAGTGAAGATCTTAGCACTACAATCTATCGGCCCCAATATGGATGAAGTTTTTAAGTTCCTTATATGCTTTCCGTGCACGGAGAAGCTATACATCGAGGTGATGTTCCTTTCCTGTTAATTGCTAACCACAACGGAGTTCAATTTGTTGGTACTTTTACCCATTATTACAATGACAGATGTACTATACATTTTTTTGAGATGTTAATCATGAACGATCGAAGATGGCATGTTAATCTATTAGTGTATTTTATAAATCATGCAAATCAAAGAGGCCCGTAGTGTTCAATACTGCATCTAAGCACCGATATGTTGTCTTCGTTTGCAGATACAAGCAGGACTTGGAGTGGAAAAGGTGGCGCAATATAACAATCCCATCGAATGCCTTGAATTCCATCTCACAGAAATTACTTTGAATGAGTACCGAGGCACCAATCCAGAGATTCAATTTGCCAGTTTCTTTGTTCAGAAAGCAAGGTTGCCCAAGGTAATGAAGTTTGCACTATATTTAGTGCGCCACAATGGATGGTTTACTGACCAACAGAGGTGTCTGCAGCGGAATGGAAAAGGCTCTGCAGAAGCTAATTTTCACTTTGGAAGTTCATATGACAGATTATTCGGAAGCGATTCTATCGAGCCGATATATGACTTCTCGGTGGATGATCCCTTCGCAGAAATATTTCATCCCATTGATCCTGAAGGTTGGATTTGATTTCTAATGTCAGTTTGTACCTTGTAATCTTTGAATTTGGGCCTTGTTATGCTGGAATTTGAACCTTGTAATATTGCTGGTATTTGTGATACAATATTTGAAATTGCATTATGTTCTTTTTTGTTTATGCAATCATGTTCTTATAAGTACATATGTTGTTGTTCTGTAGGCACAGCATTGATGTTGTGCAGACCGAGCAAATCACAGTACACACGGACTAAACTACGAAGCCCGTCGGTGATGATTTCATCAATCGCTGACAATTGTATACCAGCAAACGTTTTCCCACAACACACACGGGTTATTAGCACCAATCGTCTGTGTTATTTCTGGTGTTCGCACACGATTCTCATTACTCACATGTTTGTTGTATATCACACACATCTTGTTATGTCGAATCGTTTGTGTTCTGCTGTATCAGCGCACACAGTTTATCCGAGTGAACTGTATGTCGTACTTCACACACATATGTAGTTTTGCTAACCGTTTCTGTTATCCTCGCTAATCACAAATGGTTCATAAGAACAAACTGTCTGCCGTAGATCGCACACGCAACTACTTTCTGAATCGTATTTGATGGATCCACCTTCGCACACGGTTCGTGCCATTAGCGACGGAGTTTGAACTATATCATTTGCGATTCATGCATCGCACACAGTTTCGTCGAAGGGTCTCTGATTGATGTGTCGTCTTTGGACCATTCTGTAGTAGTGAATTACCTAGTTGTGATGCTATACTCCATAGGATAACATGTGAAACTTCTATTGGTCACATCATGTTTGATAAACCGCTAAACTTGTCATATGCTATGAGTGAGATTACCCATATTGCATCATTGCAATTTCACCGTAGTGCCTATGCATATCCCATAAAAATTAATCCCATTTGCTCATATGGCATAGACGACAAGCCCATGGTTATTGGCTTTTGTTTTTCTTGTGATAATATTGTCATGCTTCCTTTGCATCATTTGCGCAATAATTCTCATATGTCATGCCATGATCTCCATGATTTGGAAATGCATTGTTTTGGATGTTGTCCATATTCTCCGAATCATGCTTCCGATATTGCACATGAGGAGACCTCCATAGTTTCCTCATACATGTTAGGGGATTTTGTTCCATCCCATCAATTGCATGATCCCAATAATTGTGTGCAACATTCGCATATCATGAATAACAATGCTCCCGATATTTCAAGTGACGCACTACATTCTAGTCTCCATTATGCCATATATAACAACAAACCTTTCATGGTGGATGAATGTTCCTATATCATGCATCTCATTTATTTGAGCATTGGATATTTTGTGCTAATGAAAACATGCACATGCACATCCTAATGGACGATGTATACATATACCACGCGCACACTATTTTTCCCTTGTCTTTGTTGTGTGTAGGTACATATGAATACTCGTCAACCTCACAATCCCATGAGTTGACGAAAAGAGATCTTGAGAGCAACGATGGTTTGGGATTCATTGGAATGTGTCTCCAACCATTCCCCTCGCGCAAGGACTACGCGCACCTCTTCTACTTAGTTCTCACACGACTATGTGCTATATACCACTTGTCATCTTACGCTCATTTTCTCGTGTTCACTTTGCATGTTATGCCTCATTCCATGATTTTGCCATGCGATTGTGACCCTTGCTTTCATTTACCCATGAGTCACCATTGTACTAATACTATGTGTATTTGCATGCTTGGTGGAGATTCTATGTGCTATTGCCATGTTTACCTTGAGCAGTATGCTATTGTTGCTTCTTGTGTTGGGAGAGTCATGATGTTCCAGTGCTATTCACATAGGACTTCTTGCCAATACAATGACGATATTTTGCTCATATCTTGTTTTCATGCTTGTGATATGTCACGTGCATTATGTATGTCCACCATTTGCACACGTGACATGATTGCCATGATTACATCTAGTATGTTGCATCTTTGCACTACTAGCTTCCATGTCTCGATTACTATGATCACTTGCTTTGTTGCATCACCCATGTTACATATTTGCTCGTTTCATTGGGTTGATAACATACATGGCCATGCCTCTCACATGATTTGTGTTGATCATTGTCCCTTGTTTCCATAGATGCCTCTCTCATATTCACTTGTAGTGAGGACAACCATGTTATGCTTATTGATGATCTTGGAGACTTGGACATCTTACTTGTGACGCATGCTACTTTGATTGAGCTTCATATATTTCGGTGCTTGCATCATATGCTTACATACCATGTCGCATTCTCTTGTCCCTTCTTATGATAAGAATGATGATGACACTTGTTGGGTATCTCACCGCAAGAATGATAGGTTTTGCATTCATGCTAACCTCATTTGTTTTTTCGAGTGTTTGTTATGCTCTTTTGTGTTGAAGGCTTTGCAAGGTGGTGCCGTCATGGGACATATTGGTCATGCGAAGACATCTTCGGGAACCTTCCTACGGTGAGCTCGTTCCCTTTGGGTCATTTTCCCATGCACTTATTGAATGGTTCGCATTTCCATTGTTGTCTCCTCCTTATTGCTTACATGCTACATCTCATGGACAGAGAAGCAACATACCATGTGCATCCGTTTCTACTTGGGTACATTCCCATGCATTTGCACATTTGCACCAACAATTTCACATTTGTTGCTCAACATGCTAAATGGAAACATTCTTTCCACAACAAATTTGCTCAATATGAATGGATTGACTCATATTTTGATTGGCTTAATGCATCTTGTCTTTCCATCTCATACTTGATATATGAGCTTGTGCACTTCCTAAGCAAATTTGTTGTGATCTACCTTGATGGACTATTTCTACATGATGCTCATTTTGTCCACCATCAATTCCATGATAACACAATCACTTTGAGCCATATTTGCCATGTTCATGCTATTGATAAAACTTCTCTATATGACATCATTTTGCACAATGGTCGCATTAATTGCATGTACAACACCGTTGTGTGCACAACAAATGAAGTTGCTCCCATGAACGCTTTACATACAATGTTGTATTATTCTATTAAGCTTCATGATACTTGTCACAAATATTCTTGTGGGACGAACTCGTGCTTAATTGATGGATACCTCGTGTGCGCTAATCAATGTATTTCCAAGTGTACTTTGTGTTTGCTCATTTTGCATGTACACCATCTCGGAGACATCTTGGAGTACCTTGATTACACCATGACTTCCACTCCGTCCAACTACAAGTCCGTCCACGACTACCATTTCCATGGTGATGAGGTTTTTGATCCGAGGGCGGATCTTTCCCAAGGGGGGGATGATGCGGAGCATCCTACGGTCATCCCCATGTACACTCCGACTACTCCCCAAGCCCAAAGTGCCATAGGACATAAGGTGAACTCGCTCCTGAGTGCCTCTCCTTTCAATTCACTCGAGACATGAATGCTACCTCAAGTACAGACCTTGTGTGTACTCAGGTGCATCCGAGGCGACCATGGTGACACTTGGAGCGAAGGCCAAGTCACCAAGGAGACGGACGAACGAACACGTCAAGAGGCGACACCGGAAGTCTACAGCGGCCGGACGACCGGAAGCCTCCGGATGTCCGACACCTCCCAGCATCCGGACGACCGAGCCTCTCCGGAAATCCGGCGCCAACCGAACAAAGCCGAATCTACGGAAGTCCGAAGACCTCCGGACGTCCGACACCTCCAGCGGCCGGACGACCGACGTCCTCCGGAAATCCGATGCCACTTCAACCGAACCGAACTGCCAGAAGTCTGGACGCCATCGGACGTCCGGTCCCTCGCGAGCCACCGGACGACCGGTAACCTCCGGACGTCCGGAACCACCTGTGCGCAGCCGCCTCCTTTGGCCCTGTATCTCTCTCACTTGCCCCTTCGTGGCTAAGACTATATATACTCTTCCCCCACCTCCTTTGGCCTTGTATCTCTCTCACTTGCTCCTTCCATATACTTCTCCCTAGGAGATTGACACCTCTTTGAGAGAAGATCCTATGGATGCCAAGGCCCCTTCTTAGGGAAGATCCCCACGTGGATTTCAAGGCCCCTCTTCTCGGAGTGGGAAGACTACTGATACTTGTATCCGTTTGTTGGATTCGAATCTTGTATCTCTTATGTTCGTTGGATCTAGTGGATGTGTGATTTGAGGATTGACCTTGAGTGTTCTTCGTTTGCCTCTTGATTTGCCTCTCTTCCCCCTCCAAGTGTGAAAAGATCGGCCCTCACGGGTGATGACCCACAAGTATAGGGGATCAATCGTAGTCCTTTCAATAAGTAAGAGTGTTGAACCCAACGAGGAGCAGAAGGAAATGACAAGCGGTTTTCAGCAAGGCAATTTCTGCAAGCACTGAAATTGTAGGTAACAGATAGTTTGATAGCAAGATAATTGGTAACGAGCAAGTAATGGTAACGGTAAATAAAGTGCAGCAAGGTAGCCCAATCCTTTTGTGGCAAAGGACAGGCAAGAACAGTCTCTAGCAATAGGCAAAGTGTTCTTGAGGGTACACGGGAATTTCATCTAGTCACTTTTATCATGTTGGTTTGATTTGTGTTCGCTACTTTGATAATTTGATATGTGGGTGGACCGGTGCTTGGGTGTTGTTCTTACTTGAACAACCTCCCACTTATGATTAACCCCCTCGCAAGCATTCGCAACTACGAGAAAAGTATTAAGATAAAATCTAACTATAGCATTAAACGTTTGGATCCAAATCAGCCCCTTACGAAGTAGCGTATAAACTAGGGTTTAAGCATCTGACACTCTAGCAACCCATCATCTAATAACTACTCCACAATGCATCCCCTTAGGCCCAAGAATGGTGAAGTGTCATGTAGTCAATGTTCACATGACACCACTAAGGGAATCAAAATATACCTATCATCAAAATATCGAACACATATCAAATTCACATGATTACTTGCAACATGACTTCTCCCGTGACCTCAAGAACAAAGGTAACTACTCATAAATAATAATCATGCTCAAGATCAGAGGGGTATTGAATAGCATAATGGATCTGAACATATAATTATCCCTATAGCAATCAACTACAAGATGTAATCAACACTACTAGTCACCCACAGGTACCAATCTGAGGTTCCGATACAAAGATTGAACACAAGAGATGAACTAGGGTTTGAGATGAGATGGTGCTATTGAAGATGTTGATGAAGATTGGCCTCCCAAAGATGAGAGGGGTGTTGGTGATGACGATGGCTTCGATTTCCCCCTCTGGGAGGGAAGTTCCCCCGGCGGAATCACTTCACCGGAGGGCAAAAGTGCTCCTGCCCAAGTTCCGCCTCGAGACGGCGGCGCTCCGTCCCAAAAGTCATCTCTTTATTTTTTTCTAGGTCAAAAGAGATTATATACCAGAGGATGGGCACCGGAGGTGGGCCGAGGAGGGCACAACTCACCAGGGCGCGCCTGGGGGGGCCTGGCGCGCCCTGGTGTCTTGTGCCCACCAGGGTGGCCCCCTACGGTAGTTCTTTGCTCCAGTATTTTTTATTAATTCCAAAAATAATCTCTGAAAAGTTTCAGCTCCATTGGAGATGTGCAAAATAGGTATCTCTGATGTGCTTTTTTCAGGTCCGGAATTCCAGCTGCCGGTATTCTCCCTCTTTGCGTAAACCTTGCATATTATGAGAGAAAAGGCATTATAATCACTCCCTAAAGCATTATTATTCAACAAAACATAATAAATAACAGTAGGAAATCATGATGCAAAATGAACGTATCAACGGGTTTGCCTCGTATCAAAGGAGCTCGCACATGTCGCCATACTCAAGGCTTCAACGGCCTCCTGTACACTGACGAGCAGCGCACCACCGTCCTCGCACAACAGTGGTTCCTCCGTGAGATCATCGGCCATCTACCCCTAGGTAAATTTAGATATTTAAAAATCTCTTCACTCTCCTTGAGTGAACTCCGGTACAGTTCTATGTATGTAGAACAGTAGAAGCAGAGGGCTTCATGGATCCGTTCAATTCATGTAGAGGCCTGAGATAGCGATGTGCATAATGGCAAGGTTATCGATAGAGATCCTTGGTAATTGATGATTAAGAGAGAGAGAGATCTGCATCGAGTCAGTGGGCTTGCGATATGACACGGCTTTAGGCTACCCTGGATGGTGCAACGGTGTGGCTGTCGGTGTGTCCTGACCTCTGCTTCCACTATCGTGTACCACCGTCCTTCCCCTACACCATCACCATCCATCCCTCCCATCTTAGCCCTGCTCGTTGTGTTCCTCTTCAGCGCGATCTTGCCTCCTATTTCACACTGGACAGCTACACCAACACGACACCACAACTTGATGTTGGTGTACGTGTTTTAGATAAGCTTACTCCTTGATAACACTCTAAATCTAGGAATGCAATGAGTATGTGATATTTTTTTCCTGATGTCCATGCTGATACAATTGGATAGTTTTTTTGAAACAATTATGTCTAAAATTCATGATGGTATCATAAAAGTAGTTGCTCTGGTGTTCTAAAGTTTCTCGGTGAAGTGTAATATATTCGACCGTTAACGACACTTCTTCACCACAAGGCATAGATGTACCATGATATTATTTCTTGAAGTCAAGTTGAAATTTGTATCCATTGTGGCTAACAAGTAAACAGTTCAGGTTGATCAAATTTGTATATTTTTTTAAACTGTTTCCTAATATCATGGTTGGGAGAGTGTAGTTTAGTCCAGATATAATTAGTATACTTTAGTTTGGTTCAATTTAGGACACAATAAGTATGCTTTATAAGAAATAAATTCTCTTTTGCGAAGAACGCGTCATGCTTACGTTTTCAATCTCCATGCACTTCCGTTGTTCCAAATATCCTCCTATAGGTTTGTTATATCTTGTCTATGTGTAGAACTATGTGCAAGTTAGCTTGTTCTTCAAGCAATATCCATTTGTTATAACATTGTCAATTTGTGCTTATCTGCGATTGCTAACGATAATTCAAAGAGATATGCAGAAGGAGCTTCAACACGCATGGTGGTTCAACAACCACAACCTCGCAAGGCCATTCCCATGGCCCGACAAAATTGTTTCAGGTTTGGCGTTCGCTCCATATCTAGCAACTCTCCATTGGATGTTATTATTGTGGTTACTCCATGGACAAATAGTTTGTTGCTATGGTTGCTCCATGGACTAATATGACATTTCCACTCGAACATTTATTTACAAAAATTCCTACCTTTGTTCTGGAGTACTGCATTTTATCAGCACACTCCAGTGCCTAGAAATTGTTTCATCCGAATGCTATTGTAATTTTTGCCATCGTGAAATGTGTGAAGTTCGTAATGACATGAGATTTCACCAATGGTCATGGCTCCAAAATTTCCTCTTGTTCAATTCATATGCTCAACTTCTCTTCTAGATAATGTCAGATTGCTCCTCTGGCATCTAATGTTGAATTATTGTTTTGGATAATTATGACTATATACTATTCTTTGACTATTTTAGCTAAAGTCAGAATGACATTTGTAGATATGCTGGAAGGGAGGTCCTCATCTGGAACTGCTAAACATATGATATTTCATTAGTTTAAAAATTATGATTGCCCACTAGGATTGTATACTTAGATTAGCTTATTTAGTGTAGATTTTCTAATTTGTGGATAATGGAAATTTCAAATCATTTAGGGAGTTTTGATGCTATAAACTATAGATGGAAAGCAAGATCATATATTTTGATTTCAGGATTAGAAGAGAACAAGTGCCTAAATCCAAAGTTGTGGCACACTTGTGGTAGGGCCCTTGTTTTGTACCCCATGGATGGTTGTCGAGTATTGTATTTTTCCTAAGGTCACAATGAGCATATTCTTCTTCTTCATCTCACTACACATATTTAAACTGAAATGTTGTTTAATATCGATAATTATCAGTAAGGTTTGTAAACCGATCTCATTTTTTACCCTTTTTGCAAGTTTCCTCTCGAAATTCATATCCATGTAGCCTTGCTCAAAATACCATTGGGTATGTTGAATCCCTTTTAATACTTGATGACTTAGTTACCTGATGTACCAGAAAATACAACATTTTTATTATTTGACCAACCATCAGGAGAAGCAAATACAAGGGGTACACTAATTACTAAGACTAAGGAAGTCGCAATTAATGCAAAAATAGCTAATTGGAAAGCAATAGTCATATTTCTAATCCTCCAAGCTACCATCAAATAAAGTTGACTACATATTTGATCCCTCACTTAACCAAAATTGTAAAAAATACAAGAAGTAGGAGGGGTTTAATCATGAATCCATCGATTCTTCTCTTTAACTAAAATTTATTACTTAACCTCTTTTTTTAGATATGGGGGTGAGAGGAGGTTATTTAGTCTTTATTTCACAAGCGGGTATAGCGGATCCTTATTTCTGCGACCATTGGTTTCTATTTCTTTGAAGAATGATCTAGTTCATAAGGGAATCATGCAGCAACGGCCGTCAAAACGCTTGTCAATATTATAAGTAAATTGCAAGATTGTATGTGTGTGTGTGTGTCAAACTGCATGACATGGACGCAATTCTTATTGGGATGACCTGGTACTAATTGACACTATTTCAATTTTTCTTCTAAAAAATTTTTGAATTACTTTTTTTCTATTACTTATATGGTTATGATATATGCCCAACAACTATGTGTTCAAACTTCAAATATTCAAGCAAACAAATTTATTTGTATTGACTTTGGGATGTATTATGCTGGAAAACATGGATGGTCAAGTTAAGCATTATGATATGAATTGAAGAAAACTGACAATTGAAAGAGAGGGAGAGGGAGACGGAGAGGGTGGTGGAGTGGGGATGGTGGGAGGGAGTGAAAGAAATAGGGGTTTACCATGACGTGAAGTATATCCAAACAACACGGTTATGTGTTTTAAAATCAAAGGGTGTAGGGATGGAGGTGGAAGGGATTGCAATTTAGGTGCTCCATTGTCAGGGTACGATGGAGTGGACTTTTATGGGGTTGCGAAGAGGGAGGGACGAATAGAGTGGGTGAAGGAGGAAAAAATTAATGGTGTAACATAGAAGTATATTGTATACAATTAGAGACGAGCCAACATAATGCGTATGCCCTCATTGCAACGCACGACCTTAATCATTTGTTTCATTTATTTATATGCATTGTAGCCCGTAGCAACGCACGGGCATTCTACTAGTAGATGATGGTGGAAGGGGGGGACGAAAAAAACCATATGAAGGTGGGAGGAGAGACGAAAAAAAACATGGAACGCCGACTACCAACTCCTCCGTTAGGACTAGATATAATTTCTCGGAAGGTGCAAAGAACAATGAGAGAAGAAATTGGTGATAGCCAATTTTGTATAATGGTTGACGAAGCTCACGATGAATAAGAAAAAGAGCAAATGGCATTGGTCTTCCGGTTTCCTCACATTAAAGGGTTCATACATGAGCGTTTCGCTCATGTCATTCATGTGAAGGACACTCTTGCATTGACTCTCAAGGAGACAATTTGCACTATCCTAGTAGATAACGATTTAAATGTGGAAGATATTTGAGGTCAAGCATATGACGGAGCTAACAATATGTGAGGGGAGTGGAATGGACTGAAGGCATTAATTATGAAGGAGTGCCTTATGCATATTACATTTATTCTATGGCGCATCAACTTCAATTGGCACTTGATGCAACATCACAGGAGGTAAATGAAGTGCATAATTTTTTTCAACATACTAATTTCATCATAAATGTTGTTAGTGCTTCACACAATATTCCCGTGGAGATGCTGGAGCCGCCCTAAGGATAATTCGTTCTTTCGATTTTGTGTTAATTTTGCACCTCATGGAGAGGATTATGAAAATCACTGATGTCTTGTGCCAAATACCCCAGAAGAAATCTTTGGACATTTTGAATGCATTGGATACACTCTCAAACACTAAGATGCTCCTCGTTGATCTAAGAGAAGAAGGATGGGAACCTCTCATAGAGGAGGTTGAGACCTTTTGTATGGAGCACGAAGTTGAGATGCCCGATATGAGTCACAAGTATGTTCCTTTCCTCTATTTGTATAATATAATAATATTAATCACACCTGCTTTACTCTAACACATATATTGTATTTGTAATTTGCAGCGTGTTGATGTGACTAAGTCTCGGAATAAACATAATAACATCACTATGCTTCACCACTACAAAGCAGATGTGTTAAATGTGACGATGGATCATCAACTGGCCAAGCTAAATGACCGTTTTAGCTTTGAGACTACTGAGATTATGACACTCTATGCATCGTTGGATCCTAGGCATGAGTCATTTGACATGTCAAAGATTTGTAGGCTGGTAGAAAATTCTATCCAGAAGTTTTTTCTAGTCAAGAGCAGGCTCATCTAGAGTCATAACTTCCACACTATCAGTTAGATGTTCGCAACCATCTAGAACAGAAATCTTCGCCATCACTTCCTGGTTTGACCGTTGCATTGCATAAAACAGGTAAAGCATATGTGTATTCAATGGTTGATAGGTTATTGTGATTGATCATCACTCTCCCAGTGTCAACTACAACTGCAGAGAGAGTTTTTTCAGAAATGAAGCTTATCAAGATGCGTCTCCGAAGTAAAATGGGCGACGATTTTCTTCAACATTACATGGTTGTATACATTGAGAAGGAAATAACTACAAAGTTCAATGTTAATGAGATCATTGATTTGTTCGATCGGCCGGCTGGGAGCATAGATCTTCACTCAAACTAGTAGAAATGTAGTTTTTTATTGAAAAACTTATACTGTTACATGTTTGATGTCGCTACAGTATTCAACACTTGAAATATTTTTGTGTTATGTCTTGTGTGTTTCAATGTGTTCGTCGCCCCCATGGTGAAATCTTGGCTCCGCCCCGGGCGACTTCCACAACGCCCTCCTATACCTCTTCTTGGTGCAAGAATAACGAACCCCATTCAAACTTGCTTTCATCACGCTCTGCCGAACCGCACACCTCGTGCCAATGGCCCATGAAACCACAAAGCATTGTAGAAGTGAACAAATTCTTAAATTTAACTAGGTACTTCTCTCTTTCTCCCCCTTTCTGTGTATCTACACCCCTTGTTAGTTTTTTGTTGACATCAAGTTTAACTCTCGCGCGAATGAACTCACCAACGAAGCCGTTCGACAAAGTCACTTGAACCTCCTGGACTTCGCCAATGTGTGTTACCAAATTCTCCAATCTCTACTCCTAAATGCTCAGTTGTTAGAATTGCATCCACGGTTATTTTTCGTCTCCCACTTTCGCATGTTTTTTTCGTCTCTCCTCCCACCACCCTCACCCCGGTCCATCGAATTATTTTTCTCTCCACTCTTATTACAAACTAGGACTTACCTAACGTATAAAAAATCATGAATCTAACTTTCTTAAGTTATCCAAATCAATCGATCCCTCTTATTAATGCAATTTTTTTAGGAAACAAATAACAGATTTTTAGGAAATAAATAATATATTTTAATCTAACTTTCCTAACTTATCCAAATCAACTGACCCCTCTCATTAGTGCAATTTGTTTTAGGAAATAAATAACAGATTTTCAGGAAACAAATAATGGATTTTAAGAATATTAACATCTAAATCATGACAAACAAATCTCTACACGCAGGATTAGTGTGGGAGGATTGCTCGCCCCTCTCCCGTCTCTTCCATCGGGACTTGGTGGCCGGCGTTCCATGATTTTTCGTCTCTCCTCCCACCATTGTCTGGTTTTTTGTCCCTCCTTCCACCGTCATCTATTTTGTCTGGGTTTTTTTCGCATCACCTTCCACCATCCTATTCCTCTGTTTTTTTTGCTTTACATCCTACACAATGGAAAACAAACCTGAACGGATCCAAAATTTCCATGCGATCATAAGTTATATAGTAATGTCTTTATGTGAAAGAATTAATGACAATCAATCTTTAATGAATCCTTAAAGATAAAATCGAAATTAATTAACCTTACCATAAGTCGCTCAATCATCTTAATTAATCTTTCCATACGTCATCAACATTAAATTAATTAACATTACCATATATCGTCTAATCACATTAATGTCGCATGACACATCCTATCAAATCTCTACTTGGTAGCTTCCGTTCCACGATTTTTTTGTCTCACCTCCCTCCCTCCCTTCACCTTGATTTTTTATCTTTTTTTCACGTCACCACCACCAGATCGCACTAAAAACTACGCAAGGAAAGAAAAATACGCCGCCAGTTCCCCCTCGATCCAGCCGGTTCTTCCATCTAGGAAATCCTAGGGCGTGTTTTTGGGATGCCGCCGCCACCATCGTCGGGGTTCCCAGCCTCCGTCACCTAACTTTATGTTCCTCCGCCGACCTCCGAGACCGCCACCGCCGGCGCCATCGCAACCCCAGGTCAGGGCAAGACTCAAGGAAGGTCGTGGCTCCCCCCAATCCGTCTCAATCCCACCGCCCCGCCCAGGAGGACATGCAACAACAAGTATTGGTGCGTCGTCGCGGGTGGCGGTGAGGAGATTGGCATGTGGTAGCCCTCGAAGCACCACCACGACGACACCTCGCCGCGGCCCCTCGGCATGGGTTGGCGCCCCCCCGTCCAAGAGATGGGTAAGCTCCCGTGATTCCCACTCGACCCCTCCCCTGAATTCCTAGATTGCTTGTGCTCTCCACCGACTGCATGAGTGGGCAGTGAGGGGGTTCAATCTCGATTTCGTTGCGGATGTGTAGCTTCTTGTAACAATTAGGGCGAGATGTATAATGTGTCGGCTAGGATCTGCTTTGGGATTGTGCATGTAATTATCGATTCTATGATTTGCCTCTGGTAAATGTGAGTGAGCACTGATCCATCGTCATATGGCTGCTGAGATGAGTTATTGTTGTGATTAAAATTGTGTTGGTGCTCCAGGAGTAGATGCACTACAAGATGGAAAGGAGCTCCTGGTTGATCACGAGGCTTATAAGTATCTCCTTGCTCAATATCAGGTTGTGTTCTCTCTCTACTTTATGTTTTGTCTTACTCTCTACGTTATGTTTTGTCTTACAGGCAAATATAGTATGCAATTTATATTTTTTGACGGACAGTAAGTGGCAATATTTTGTTCAATTATCGTTTACAATCGTTGGTTTGTAGACACCATTTATTTGTCTGATGCATTCCTAAGTACGTGAGGTTAGTTCATTATCAGATATACTGGAAGCAACCATTAGAAAGTTGCTATATCTGTTACTACAATGCCTAATTCTAACATGATGTTATTGCAAGTACACAACAAACATCATTCTCCCATTTCTCTACAAAAGACGACATTTTTGGCGTACATAACCTGCCTACAATATGTTTAGACCTTATTTTCTTGGGAAGTTTCTTCAAAGAATAGCTGGCTAATGATGCTTATGGTTCAGGTATGTCGTGTCCATGGTTTTTCTCAGACATCTAATGTATAACAACCTGAAAGTATGTGAGGTTAGTTCATTATCAGATATACTGGACACGGATGCATGTTTAGCATATTGATCTCCTACAGATTGGTAAGATGGTACCAAAGTGCAGGTTAGTTGGCAAACATACTTGAAAACTCTATACTTGCATTTATGCATCTTAATTAAATTTGGACCAGCCTGATATTTGTATGAACTCAATATTGCCGGATGTTTGACAATGTATTATACTTACGTATAAAGTATCGATGTCACGTTATGATCATCTACATCCATACTTGATTTGTTTCCATAGAAACTACCCCTGCATTCTGTTTACGGTATACCCCATCTGAGCTTAAACTTAGCCCTTTGGGATACTACATTCATCACTTTGCGGCTAAAAAGGAAAAGTTGAAAAATAAAAGCAAGCTCAAATAGGTTGACCTTGGGAAACGTTACCATGAGTGAAGTTATCTTGGAATGATCGTCACCCTTGATGTTGAACTCCTCTTTTCTTAGGATGGCGACGAAATAAATGTCATAGAAGCATTGTTTCCCAAGCTCACAAGGTTGCATTTCAGCGGCGTGAACATATAGATGGTGTTCTTCACACATGAAAGCCTGCAATAGATTCAGGTTGTTCGTGATTTGCCAATATGGTGACATTTTCTTCCATAATAATTGAACTTATTCCTAGGCAATGGAAAATGTTCTTGTATGGATGAGTTTGGGTATATAGTCATTTGACAATATAACGATTTATTATAAATTTGATCTTGTGACAAGTGTGCTAATAGTTACTAATTTCGTGAAAGGTAAAAATTGATCCTTCAAGCACCGGTGAGTTACTAATTTCATGTTGTTTGTTCCATAAGCACATCTAATTTTGTGGCTTGATTCCAGTGCTCTTGAATCGATCGATCTATAGAAAGTATATCTTTGGAAATATTAAGTGTAGTGGTGCCATTCCAGAACATTCTAAATTATAGGAATATCTATTGCGTAGTCACGTTCTTCATGGAGGTTACTCCTAGAATATTTGTATGTCAGATGAACAGTTTTCGTGTATTTGCAACTACATTGTTAGAATAGGATACCATATTTTGAGTATGAGCCTAGACTGCCTAGATATTTGTGTTGTTTCCCATGAAATTGGTTATGTTGAATTTGCTGCAGCTGAAGCTTCTCGCGAGATAATTGCTTCTGTTCTACTGATAATCACTTTTGAATTTTCTCAGTTTTAAATTTTATTCATTGGTGTGTTAGTATAATTATGTTATTGGCGTTCCTCCCATAGACCGGTAAAACAATCTGCTATATGAAGTTATCGGTGGCACCATGTTAGTCGGAATTGGGTTCATGAACGTAGCAGGATTCATATCATCATGATATGTGGCAACATGTTAGCTAAAGTTATATACACACTGGTCTATTACTTGCACACTTATTAAAGACTAAACATTATTCTACAATTTTCCGTAGGCTCTTTCTCCAAATAACTTGTTATTCTTTCTTTGAAATGTTAGTTGTGTTCAACTTACTTCGTGAATACAAATTACTAGCAGACTAGCACCGACATTACTTGCACCAAAACTGACATGTATCTATATGTGTGATGAAGGCATTTTTCTTTGTATTCATCACTACTTGATCATGCTTCCTGCTATGTAGAAAGAAGGAAAAATAGGTGTTTCAACTCATTTTTTATCTCATACTTCATTATAACGCTTCCTAGATCTGGAACGTCAAGGTATAAATACATCTTAGTTTGTAAGAGATAATTAGTTGGATCATTGAAGTGAATTTCAACTTTTCAGTGTTACATGCTATAATTTCTATGCATGCAAATTTTAACATGCATTGTGATTATGTTTGCAACTGATAAAAATATATTCATGGCCCGTGACAACGCACGGGCATTATACTAGTAATTTTTTATTCATCAATAACCATCTGAAAGCTTATGAATTTGACATTATGTCTCTATCTTATCCAATTGACGTTTTCTAGGTTTGAAAGCCCATCACATTTTGCTAGGATCGGAGCAACAACGCAAAAATTCAAAGGGTTTTGATGTATTGCTTTACTCCAATCCCCTAAGCAATTAAATTGAATAGAGAAAATGTTGGGGGTTAATCCTTCTTCATATAACAATTTACGCCGGATTTCATGCCGCCCTCATATGAAATATGACGTTCTGACTAAAGCTTTTCCCTGTTACCAGCCGCCCAAGGGCTAACGACTCCGGCGTAGTGTCCTTTATGTCAAGTTCTTCTTCCCAGAATAGGTCATCCGCTTCTTCATCATGCAACGTCATCTTTTCCAAGAGCTTGTTGGTCTCCTCCGACTTCATATCTCTGCCACCCGATCTTTCATGCGATCCCATCATGATTGTGCCTCACAAACAATCAAAAACCACGAAACCCTAGCCGTTGACGACTCACAACCAAGGCCGGAAAGATACATAGATGTTTCTCCTTGATCAGCCCGAGAAGGAATGGAGACTAGGCGAGGGAAGCGGGTGATGGCCGAGCGGCGAATCGTCGGAACAAGGGGACTCGTGACGGCGGCGCTGTAGGAGGAATACGGGAGGACTAGAAAACCCAGTCACAGGAGACGCAGGAAAAAAAATGCAACCCTATTCTGGCTGAATATTTTGATTTAAAGAAAAACACGTCAATTTCCATACTCTGAAGGGGTACAACCGCAAGAACGACTACTTCGCCGCGCGGAGTGCGAGTGTGTGACTAATTCCCGAAGTCTGCCGCTTCTTTCCTAACCCGCGTCGCTAATTCTCGTCGCGAACTTCTCGCCGGAGGAGAGGAGCTCGCCAGACAAGGCCATGGGGCCACCGCAGCCAGCCAAGGGCATCATCAGCATCGAGGCCTGCGCGCGGCCGATAGCCGTCGACCACCGCATCAGCCTCCCCTACTACTTCCGCATCGCGGGCACCCTCCTCCGCCAGGTCAAACCCTAACCATCTTCGAAATCTCTCGCGCGGAATTCCTACCGCCAGTATAGATCTGGCCTTTTGGGGCTGAAATTTAACTTCTAGCTGGTCTTTCGCGCAATTCGCGGTTGTTTTCTTGTTCTGTTAACACGTGATGTGGTGAATTTGGTTTGTACGTAATTAACGTCAGTGCTACCGTGTTTTTGTTCCAGACGGTGCTAAATTTTTGTGCTTTTATGTGGTGCGCAGGCCAAGATATATCGAGACGAGAAGAACATCCTCGACCTGTATGTCATCCTCCTGAGATATACGAGGTTGGCTGAACGTTCATTGATTCATCCTGATATTCGCTTCTTACTATTGTGATGATCAGTTAACGTCTGACCGGCTGTAGCTTGCTGTGTGAGACCATCCCCAAGCACCGTGACTACCCCGTATTCAAGTTGAGGGAAGCAGAGTTCGTCAGAAATGCCAACTCCTCTGTAATTCCTCTTCCGAGCTCAGTAACTACTGTGTTTATGGTATCAAACAATTAAAGTATTAGTTTTCCTGATCACATAGCACATATTGAGCCTTATATGTATAATATATGATGTAGAATTTACAATTTCGATTGGTCATGTTGACTAATCTACCCCCCCTCCGCCCCAGCCCCCGGCGCCTGTTTTGTCTGATCGACTGTTTTGTTGTAGACACTCATTGATGTTGTCAATGAGCTTGAGTCTCTGAAGCCAGTTGTGAAGCGGCAGCTCGTTGAGCATAACAGAAGAGGTAGCCCGGAAGCTAATGGTCTGAATGGAACCCATGCTACAAGTTTAAAGACGGAGAAGTATCCTCCAACCACATATTCCACACAGGTAATATGGGATTGCACAACATTTCGTAGTTTGCAATCATTTTGTGGAAAACGAGTTATGTACTGTCAGCTTGCCAGGTGTTCTTCTGGCTATTCTTTCTCATTCATTTCCTTCTCCAGCCATTTGTAGGTTCATTGCAAAAATTCTACCCAGATGGGAGGCATCACGTGGCATCATTGACAAGCATCCAAACTGATAGGCAGATCCGCAAACAGTATGTGTATCTCCTGTTCGTATTTTTGTATATGATATGCTGTGTTCCATTTGGCTGAAGTTAAAGTAGTTCCTGAGTGATTTCCAGATTGAACGGTGGTCCACCAATTATGAAAGAGGAAGGCTAGTTGACATGTTTGATAGCTAATCTAAACCACTCCGGTAACTTGAGCGGTTTCTTAAGCCAAAAAGTTAGGTTTAAAGGGTACACTTCATAAGCAACACAGTAACTTAATTATGGGACTGCATGCTTTCCTGCATTTGAGTCATGTCAATTATCAGTCTTCTCTGACTAGTGGGTTAAATTAGGAGATTTCAGAGATCTAGCTCCGTTTACGAGTTCTTTTTAATACAAGAACATAGTTTTTCTTGGCAGAGTTTAGTTGTATTTATCGATTTGTCTGGCTGTCCCACAGTTGTATAAGTGGATATTTGAAGTTTGGCACATAGTTGCCTGGAATTAGGGTCGATCGGGTCGAGGTTCGGGTTCGCGGGACGAGGATAGCTAATGGCGAAATCGATGGATCGATTGAGGGTAGATTTCTTCGGAACGCCAGATCGGGACGCGGGTCGTGATCCCGGGTCGACTGATCCGGGTTGACAACACTAATTACAATTGTTCGTATAAAATGTTGGATTTTCTTTGAGAACGTATAAAATGTTAGTGAGAATCTCAGCGGCCTGTTTAAGAAAAATAGAGAAGACAAAAGAAAGCAGCCCATTAGGCCTGTTAGCCCTTCTCATGTGACCTACATTGCTTCGCTATCTGAAGCCGGCGTCTCTTCCCTGTTCGTTCCTGTTACGCGCCACCACTTCCCTTCCTCAATCTCCGTCGGCCTTCCATGGCCAATACTTCGTTTGTCTTACTCCTGAAGCTGCTACAATTGCCCGCCTAATCGAGTTAGTGCGACCAACAAGGAAATAGTGTCTGGCGACCAGAGTCCACAAGGACCAAGAACCGCAGCCACGACGGACGACCTACGAGGCTACGACATCTACGGCGAGCTGAGGTGGTCTTGCCCATTCTCTTCCCTCTCTATGCCTCATCCCCTGAACAGGGTCACCCAAAGTCATGCAGGGTCGCGTCCCAGCAGTTGATCCACATCGATCAGACATTGACTCCAAACCTCGATCTGGGTCGAGCGACCCCGGGTCGTGGGATGTGGCACCGACCCGCAAACCCGGCTACTGTGGTTTGGTACCACATTAATTGTTTGTGGTGATTGGTCATTCTACACTGTACACATTTCGGAGTTGTTAAGCAGAGAAACAACATTCCTCTAGCAAGGGGCAAAGGTTAAGTGGCTCGGAAAGTTAGTTATACTGGTCTTGTGAAATGTGAAAAGCCACCATCATTCCCCCAGGAACACCGGCACATAGCGGAAGATTAAAGCGTGCTGATAATGTCAAGAGTTAGCTATCCACGTGCCAGAACTATGACTAAATTTCGAGATCTTATAGGTTACAACTGTAGCCTACCCCAATTTGTTTGGGACTGAAAGGAGGAATTGCTGCTCTGCTGTTGTTGTCAACAGGAGTGAACTGACGTGATCTGGCAGAACTATAGCAAGAATCTCCCTTCTAGTTGCATGCATGTGACTTGATATTTTCATAGTCTCTGTTTGCTCCTTTATACGATGCGCTTTTGTAGATCAAAATTCCATTGCTTTGCCTGACATTGGCAGCCATTAGTGTTATAGGTTTGTTGTTGGAATACTTTTTATCGGCGTACTAAGCTAGACTCTTTTCACTTTCTGGCTAAATTATTCAGATTTGTAAATCTGCCTTTTCCAAAAGAAGAGACACTGGCTAGACATTCAATATTAGGGCCTAATGGGCTTCATGGACAATGGACTGGGCCTGTTGCTGCAGTCAAGGCATGTTTGCTTTCTTTACATTTTCCCCCAACATGTTTGCTTGAGAATTTGACCATGGGCAGCCATTATGTTACAAATATATTTCTGCTTAATGCAGGTCCAATATCCATGCAATCTTGAATTTACTCAAAGTGATATGACAAGGTGAGATCTGAGATAGTTTCAGCATAATATCTCTAATACAAATTCTGTTTTTCTCTCATTTATTCCGACCTTGTGCAAAGTTTCTTTCAGTTCTAGAAATGGTGTTTTTTTTTTTGAAAGATGCCCTAATTGGTCTTGCTACTCTGTTTGGGACCTGCAAGCCTATTGAGATTCATGTATGCATTGAACTATTTTGAGTGGAATCCACCGTACAAATATAAATAATTTAACTATCTCGTTGCCTCCAAATTGTTTTTATTGTAACTTGTAAGGACTAGATTTAGAAAGAAAGCGGGATTTGACTAGACAAATTCAATGAAGCTAATACAAGATCTCAGTAGAAGAGAGATTAGAAGAGTGAACCAAACATATGTATAATTTATAGGGAAATTAGTCTATGCTCAGTGTGACATTATCACTCTGTTCCTTCTGCAGTCTAGTGCCGGTTATGTTGAACCAAGATGGTCTGCATGGTCCCAGTACCACATATCCCGATAGCACTACAAAAGATAACGATGATATGAAATCCGTTCTATCTCTTGATGATGGTCGATGGTCTGCACCAGCAGAAGAATGCACCTCTACACCTTCTGCAAGTTTGGAGGGAGAATTATCCCAGTTGAATATCAGACAGCCTTCACCCCCACCAGTTCTGGCAGAAGTACATTCTGATCATACACCCCCGATTTCTCCATCAAGAGTTGCTGATCCAACACCAGGACTTGCTATATCAGAAACCGGTCGTTATCATAACTTGCATGTTGTAAGTTCAAATTACACTGATTCCATTTGAAATGATATGTTGCTCTGGGCCTTTAGGCTATAACTTGTAGGAAATACATCCGTATTCTATCTGTATTTGTTTGTAACTTATGTATTCCTATACACTTATTTCGACTGATGATTTCAACTTTGTTGTCTTGTTAGCCGGTGAAATTGATGGAGTGTTTTTTAAGGGTTGCTGAGGCGAACACTAAAAGAAGTTTAGAAACATGTGGGGTTCTTGCTGGTACCCTGGTATGTATGTTATTCCGGAAATGAGAACAGTTATTTTGCTCGACTACTGACATCACGTTGTATTTTCATGTAGAAAAAGAGAACTTTTTATGTGTCAACCTTAATAATTCCAAAGCAGAAATCTACATCTGATTCGGTAAGTTGTTCTTGTATCTTCCGTAGACTAGGTTATTTACTGTATTGTAACATATCATCTGGATTGCAGTTCAGGGGATTACTTAATACATAGCTTTCTTTTTTGACAGTGTGAAGCTACAAATGAAGAAGAACTATTTGAAGTTCAGGACAAGGGCTCACTATTCACTCTTGGTTGGATTCATGTAAGTTCAGTTTAAAGAATTTTATGCACCATTGATGCTGTTTGTTGTTTCCTCAAGCCAATAAGGTATATGTAATCTGTTAACAATATATTTAAGATATACTCCCTCCGTCCCAACTTGTTTGGAACTAAAGGCTTTGTTGTTGTTGTTACTCTTCATAACTCATAACTCATAACTGAAGAAACTCTGTTTAAAACTTAGTTGTTACAAAGCTGGATACTATGCTACCAAACCCTTTAGCTTGAATTGGCGTGCCACTTCTATTTTGAGAATCTTAATGATATGCTTGCAATTTTCACCTTGAAATTGGCATTTGTCCATATAATTACGTGTATTACATGATTTAGATCCCTGTTGTCTAATTCTGGACAATGCTTCATGCACTTTCCATACATAATGGAAGGTGGTGCCACAAGGGCATCTTCCATAGTTGATAGGTGAAATCATGTTTTTTGCAGCTAGATCTGTATGTATTGCTTTCTTGCAATGTTTTGTTATGTTTTTGCACTAGGCCATGGCACTGAATTATGGACTTGAGAGAATGTAACATCAACAAAAAATCTGTGTTGTTGAAAATGTGTAAATTCCTATTCAATATTGGTTCAAGGAAATTCGTGGCACTCTCAGTTGTATCTCATGCAATATTTGTTTCAAAGATGGATATGGTAACACATTGCTGTTTTAGTATTATGCATCTGGATTGTACCAAATGGCAATAAGTAGATTCCATATGGCAATACATTATCATACCAAGTGTTACAGAAGTAGGCATAATTGCATAAGTACGGTACTCCATACCTAGCCATAGCTTGGTACTTAGGGATATTGTTTATTTGTCGACGGGCTGACTGCTCGCCTCTGTTGTCATAAAAAAGGCTGCTTTCGTCACCAATTGTCTGCTTTGCTTTCCAGACACATCCAACACAGTCCTGTTTCCTGTCTTCTATTGACCTCCATAATCATTATTCCTACCAGGTAATGTTGGCAGACTGGACCTCTCAGTACCATTACCACTTATTTGGTCGGCAATTCCATTATAGTATTTTTGTTGTTGCCCTCAACACTCGATGATGTCATTTCTCACACTACAATCGTATGGATTCAGATAACGAAAACATGAAGAAATTAATTGTATATCAAGATTCTGTAACTCTACTTATCATTGAGATGCTATCAAATCGAATGGTGTACTCTGCATTGTTATTTTCCACAATTCAATACCAGTTAGTGTGCGGCCAGCTAATTTGTTTAATAGTTAGCAGCCAGTTTATCAAATCATATAGTGTACTCTGCATCATAATTTTCTACTATTCATTTGAGGAAATGTCGTTTGGTATTATTGTATGAACAGGTCATGCTACCTGAGGCAATTGCAATAGTTATGGCACCTACTGACACAAGAAAGTAAGTATTTAATTGTTTCATATGTTCTGTCGACATCCAGTTTTGCGGTCAGTCTTTCACTTTTTTTTTTTTGACTATTGCTAATCAAAATCATATGGACTAGCATTGGCTTGTGGTGAGCTTTAGGGTGTTTAGAGCATCTCTAGTAGATGCTCTAATATCCGATAGTCTATATATATATCCCCATATAGACTATGGTCTAAAAGGATTCCTCCTGTATATCTCACAGCTCTCCAGCAGATAGTTTATATTCACATCGTCTGTATTCTCTCCTATATTTCAATAATATTTTATTACTACCGATTCAACTACCATTTCTTTCACAAAAAAATTTAAAAAATTCAACTACCATTTCACAACCATACTTAGTTCCTGCTAATTAAATACAAACATGATGTTACATCTTGATGATGTGCAATCCATTTTAATTTAAATAGTTGATGCTACGTTCTAGTGTGCGTTGATAGCAAAATGCATCAGGCTAATCAATCAATAGTGCCCATGCACGTGTGCTGTACAGAGAGAGAAAGGAAGAAAAGCAGGCAGACTGATCGGTCAAGCCCATCCCCTGTTTACTTATCTTTTCAGCTTTTCCCAAATGATCATCTTCCTCATACTCTCTCCTGTACAGCTCTCTCTCTTCCCTAACAGAGCGATGCCTTTCACTAAAAGAAAAAGAATGATGCCTCTCACGCCTAACACTCCTGGCCGTCTCCTTCGCTGTCGTTAGCATCTGAGATCCCCACGACTTCCTCTACCTATTCTTTCCCTTGATACTGCTGCTGCTGCTGCAAACGTCGCCGCCACCGGCGGCGGCCATGGACACCCCCATCCCTGTCCACCGCGATCTGCGCCACCGCCTCTGCTGCTCCTTCTCGCCGCTGCCGGCTTCCTTCCTTTCCCTCCTCTTCCACTCCACTCCACCGTGACCCGAGCCGCTGGCATCCTTCCCCCATCATGTCCTGCTCCACCTCCGGACGGATCCACAATGATGGCGCTCGGTGGTGGCCCGATCCGCAACCACAGTGTGCGGCTGTGCCGGATTCATCACTACATCCAGCACCACTCTCTCTCTTGAAAAAAAAAAACCCTCTGCTGCTCTAGAGGGTGGCAGGAGGAAGGGTTTGGCAGAGGTAGTTGCGATTTGGATGATGTGCAGGGATCATCCAAGTTGGGAAGATCTCTAGCGATTTTTGGACAATGTCATGCGATAGACTTTCTGCTGGAGAGCGTTTTTACCTACGTGTGCTACTTCGGCTGTAAACCACCATATTGACTGGCTGCTAGAGATGCTCTTCTCATTTCTATAGGGCTGAGATTCGAACCGCAATGTTGTATGGCTCCGAGTGTTGGCTGACTGAAAGGCGACATGTACAACAGTTGAGTGTAGCGGAAATGCGCATGGTGAGATGGATGTGTGCCCACACAAGAAAGGATCAGGTCTGGAATGATATATGTGATAGAGTTGGGGTAGCACCGATTGAAGAGAAGCTTGTTCAACATCGTCTGAGATGGTTTGGGCATATACAACGCAGGCCTCCTCAAGTTCCAATGCATAGCGGACGGTTAAAGCGTGCTGATAATGTCAATAGAGGTCGGGCTAGACCAAATTTAACATGGGAGGAGTCCGTAAAGAGTGATCTGAAGGACTGGAATATCACCAAACTAGCCATGGACAGGGATGCGTGGAAGTTTGCTATCCACGTGCCAAAACCATGAGTTGGTTCGAGATCTTGTGGGTTTCAGCTCTGGCCTACCCCAACTTATTTGGAACTAAAGGCTTTCTTGTTGTTGTTGTGGTCGAATTATGCAAACATTTCGCCTCTAATTTGTACAAACTAGTTGAGTTTTCATGTGTTACTACCGACTACCGAATTATGTAGTACTCCCTCTGTCCCAAAATGCAAGACCATTTTTGGCACTATGGGATGGAAGGAGTATTTGCCAATATTCACCAATGAGGAAACAAAATTGGAGTTCGCTAAAGTTTTATGCAACTTTCTTACTTGCCTCCTCAATATTTCTAGTTACATTCCACTGTGCTAAAACTCAGCAACTCCAAAGATCATTAGCTAACAAATTTGATGCCATGGTGCCCAGCTGGTTTATTATCGTAGGTCTGACATGGCTGCAAAAGTGAATACACATTCAGTCCCAGGTGTCACGGGTTCGAACTTTAGGGAGCATGTCAGACTAAAACCTAAGCATAATTGGCATATAAGGACAGACTAAAACCTAAGCATAATTGGCATATAAGGAAGAAGGGTTTTGCCACCAAGCAAGCCAAGTCCTGCGTGTTGCATCAAAACACCAAGGACCTTCCTCTTTGATATATCTTTTTCTCCAATCCGTCTGCCGTTGAGTAGCACAACACTTTCCAGATCTCTTACCCCACTTCGGCGGGAGCAACGTAAATGTAATCAAAGAAAATCGGAAAATGTTTGTTTTACCACTGTAGCGTCAACCAATTACAGATACGCCGTGTCACTCATGGTCTTGTGGGCTTTGGTCAGGGTGAGAAGGCCAGGCTGGTCTCGCTTGACGTCCTTGATGCCGTCTCCCTCGTGCTCAGGTCACTGAATTGAGGGCAGCGGTTGTTCCGCTGCGCTTGTGTCGCGCCTCCCCGTGTGCTATCCTCCAGCGTTCATCCAAGAACTGGTCGACAGGGCACCATGGCTGTGTATCTCTCCTCGCCGCCGTTGGGGGCAGCCCATGGTGCCGGCTGTGGGCTCGGATTGGCGCTCATCCCTGCCGTGTCGTGCCAGGACCAGGCCTTCGCGGCTGCCCCCGTCGTGCCGAAAGCAGGCACAATGGGCGGCGCCTCGGATTGGCGCTCGTCACCGCCGTGCTGTGCCAGGACCAGGCCTCTGCTGCCGCCCCCGTCGCGCCGAAAGAAGGCACAACGGGAGGCGCCAATGACGGCCCTCCATGAGCGGATCATGGATGAGTCTTTAGGCCGAGGGACAAGGATGGGTCACCCTCCCAGTCGTCCTTGTCGGCATCGATGCGACGTGGGCAGAGGGTGGAGGCGGAGGAGCGTGGGATCGTGGGAGAGGAGGAGGCCCAGTTCGGTAACGTAATCCAATAACGGTGGGGGTTAGGCGGAATTGTCCGAGAATAGCGCTGGGATTTGTTTACGGAGCATCTGATTACAACGTTGATTAACCAAACACATGTAACAGTTTGAGATGATGCTGTAAGCAGGTTACGGGAAAAAGCGCCGAAACAAACACCTCAGTGGAAATTACTGCCGTCATGACATGGTTCCGGCATCAATTGTGGGTGTGTCAGAGTTTCACGTTTGAGCATCAGGATCGTCTCTACCTCCCCTTAGAAATCCCCAAACAAACTTGGGTGCAGTATCCTCGTTGCCGGCCCTGACCATGATGTAAGCCACTGCAGCATCTTCTGTCGTGCACATGTGTGGGGAATTGAGGCTTCCCAATCGTTTTACTTTTCTATTTGGTCCATGTTCGCAACTTCCACCGCCAGCACATCTCCTTTTCAGGATTTCAGGCTAGGTCAGTAAGGAGCAAATGGTGATTTACAAGATTTATGCAGATGGGAGAAAACTGTTGGGAGCACTGAGTGTAATTTTTTTTAAGGGAAGTAGGAAATCCAGTGTAATTTTCTTTTCACCAATAACATTGTTAAGCAAATGCTGTATTGTTGTCAAGACAAGTATCTGTTCATAAAAATGTGCATCCTTCACTCTTATCTCCATCTGAAACCTTATTATCCATAATTATACGTATACTTAGCCTATATATTTGCTCTGTTTACTGAACCCAAATCGCTGTTTGCTTGGCTGCTTGCTAGCTCATTGAGGATTATTTCTCTGCGTTGTGCTACCCTTTATGATATATGATCTTTTTAATATGCTTTGTTTTGAACAGAAAACATGGTATATTTCATCTAACGGATCCTGGTGGTATCGGTGTGATCCATGATTGCCCAGAGAGAGGATTCCATCCACATAAAGCCCCCCTGGATGGCTCACCAATCTACGAGCATTGCTCCCACGTGTACATGAATGCTGATACAAAGTTTGATATGATTGACCTCCGAGAACAGTGAGAGGTATCAGTTTCGTTCTGTCATAATTTGGCGGCTGTACTTGCGGCAGTTGAGCAAGTTGTCTGCCTTGATTTTTCCCGTGCGCTGAAGAATTGTGGATACTGATTTAAGTGATTGTACATATATTGCGTGTATAGAGATATGTCGAGTCAAAGATCATTGGTACGTCCGGGGAAATTGAGGATTTGCAGTGTAATTCATCCCATTGACCTTTCGGGGTATACACTTTTGAGATTAGATGCAAGTAAATTGTCGATCTCATATTATGCAAGTTTAATTGTAAAAGCATTATACTGTATCCATTCTGAAACACATTGATTGCTATCTAAAAACCCGTTAATTTTTATATGTCCGTTTTGTAATATTAAGGCCACGCTTGGAATGCTGGAATTTTGCCACCCCTGTAATTTTTCACACTTTATATTATCAGCCTCCAACAAATTTATGGTGGACAGTTGTATTTTCTTTATATTATCAACAACAAATTCAATAAGCGATCTAAATACTCTTATTTAGGACAGTAAAACTGAGCCTAAAGTGAGCTCTCTCACGCCCCCGACGATTTCGGCCGTCGGATTAAGTTTTTAGATCATTTCTAGCTGTCAGATTCTGTTTTAATGCCAGTTTACCATGACTGGGCCGTTTGTCCTAACGGGCAGCTATTCTGGAGACCGTTTTAGCTATTCTGGAGACCGTTTTGAAGGCCTGTCATTGATTGGGCTTCAATGGCCCATTTATCTGAGCGATCGATGATGCTTTATTGGGCCCATTTATCATCTGGACCAAGCCGAGGCGACGCAAACAGGCAGTCGAGGGCATCCAGCGAACGCCAGCCTTGTGTGGGGTCCAGCGCTGGAGGGAGCCGACGTGACGCGAGCGAGGGAACCGGCGGTCCAGGGGATCCAGCCAAGGCAAGGCGCCCGAGGGGATCCGACGCTCGAGGGCCGGTCGATGCGCCGAGGTTCCTCGCCTGGCTACGTGGCATGCTCCGCCACGCCGCCGTCTGGGAGAGAGAGGCCGTGGCTGGACGCCGGCGCCGTCGTGCAGGACGGAGCTACCGCTCCAAGCGCCAGTTGTTGTCCTCGCCGTCGGGAGTCGTGACGGGAGCGCATTCGCAGCGGGGCGCGCCGGCCGTCTCTCGCCGATGTGGTGCCTGAGGGCGCTGCTGGTTGGGCCGCCGATGCAGGACAAGGCCGAGCTTGCTCCGCGCTGCCTTTCAAATGCAGGAGTGTAACAGGGTGCGGCGGCGGGATATCAGCTCTCCGACGCGAACACCCCACCACGTGCCCTCTTTATTGTCTATTTCATGGATGAAACAAGAACAACATGCGTGACTGTATATCTGTTTCTACGACGGGTCTGAAGTCCTCGGGCGCGCTGCTGCCAGGTCCTATCTCGGTCGAGCAGCCGGTCATGAAGGTACACAAACGTCGAGCAGGCAATGTTGGTTCGTTCTCGGTGGAGGTACAACGGGTCACTGTGGATACTGGATACAATAGCAGCAGGTGGATGTGTACGTAATTGTACTCATCCTGTGCTTTCTTGTGATTGTAAACCTAATGGACACCGCTAGGCATCAGACTACTGCTAATTGTATTATATATCAGACCATTCATTGTCCGTTGGATAGGAAGCAACACGTCCGTTGGATCTGCTACTTAGTCCAGGCAGAGATTAGGTTGACTGGATCGCTAATTTGGTGGGACCGCTTCTCCATTGCATGATGACTGCGTTTGTTTCACGCATCAGTATATGGCAACTAATTCAGCGCTAATAATGTATGATTGATGAGTAATTGGGCCCCTATTTTAGGAAAATAATCCCTATTTTCACGTAGAAAATATTGTTTCCAAAGTATTTTAATTTGTTGTCAACTATTCTACTCCCTATTGTTTTTGTTTGCTTGTTTGCTTCCATAACAATAAAACTGTGTTTTTGCCAATTGGACAATTAGCTTCCAGGGTGAATTAGATTTGCTTCAATTTGGTGAAAAAGTCACAATATTGTTCACAGAAACCAAGTACTGCTTCATACATAATAGGAATTTGCTTCCATCAAAATCACAATTATTTTCACTATGATAATCGCACATGTTTCAGCCGAATTGGGAGTGTGCATCTAGAGAAATAAAATTATGCTCTCTTCCTAAGGTGAATTTTCTTCGTGAAGAAAACACCTCAAATTATAATCACAACCTTTTTTGTGAGATCGAAAAAAAGTAATCACAAATATTTCTTTTGATTGTGCCACATGCTTCCTATCAGGTTCTTGTTTGCTTTCGTAAACATTGACAATCGTCCAGCTATGTTGTTTCCTATTTCCAAGCTACATATATGCTTCCTATTTGCTTCATGGAGGTTGATGATGTGATGGGAAGCAAGCAGGCGTATCGGCCATCATCTTGAGTTAAGTTCTCATGGTGCCAGAAGCCTCCATCTCCTTTGCCGCCAGTTTCCATTGCCGATTCGTCTACTTGTCGTCATGACTCGTCTGCATGCCACCGGTGCGCCCTATCCTTGAGCTCCTCAGGCCTGCTGGCTAGCATGTCACCTGGGCGGCGTCGGCGACCTATAAGTACCTTTGAAGCATATAAAGTTTAGGCATGATGCATAACAATAGAAGGTAGGAAGCAACAACAATACTAGAAAGAAGGTTAAAAATACATGCACAAAAATGTTGGATGCTTAAAAATAAATATTTCGAAGCATGGTTCTATATTGTGGTAAGCTATCTGAACTGAAGAAATATAAATCAGATTAGGAAGCATCGATATCTCGAACCATCAATTTCATGTTATCTCAGCATAAGATTGGAAGCATTAAAAACTTAGAGAAGAAATTGGCAATGCTTCCTGCGGACATGCAGGCACGTCATTTTGTGATTTGCAAACCAATTCCATCCAAACTGATAGGTTCTGTTTTTTATGCACACATAAAAACAAGGCAGAACATGATAAAAACATGGAATCTATTAGAACAAATTACCATCAATCAATGGTAAAATTGGATTCAAATTTGACAAAAAAGGAGGAACAAACAACGGGATGCCACTGCTAGTTCACAATTCGAGGAGTGGTGGAGATGTCGGGCACACCTACAGCCTCCGTCCAACCTGGTGATGCAACGACGGAGATGGCGGGCACAACCACCTACTGTTGGGATGTCGCACCGGCGACCTCACCGGTGGCAGCGTCGTGGAGCGCAGGTCACTCATGGGTTTAGGTTTGGATCTGGGCCGCATGCGGGAGAGACAAGGGAAGGTAGCGGGAGAGACGGAACAGACGGGATAGATATGCGATCATTTGTGCGTGATGTACGGGTGATTAGCTACGGCTGAGAGAAATTATAGGAACAAGCATTATTATTTAATTTCTCCACCGTGGGATTGAATTGGAATCGATGGACATGGAGTGGTCTGACGTTGGGTTTCTACCAGACTACAGATAACAAGTGTTTCCCATCACATTCTAAATCGCTTATTCATGTCGCCTTTCATAATTAGAATAACTGGTGGTATTTATGATGTTATGCATTATATTCCCCCTCCAATTTAATTCTAGGTGCTAACTTGCATATTTTACAACAGGCCCAAAGACATACACTATTTTATGGATATTTATATTAGCTTTCCATCCTTCAGTGGCGAAAACAGTTTCCCCAATTTTCTTTCCTTGTTCATTCTTTTTTTGTTGTTGTTGTAATGATTTTCATGACAATCCATATGGTCATGTCAGTTTTGGTTGCTACATATGATATATATGCAGATGCAATATTTATTGAGCCTGGAATTTTCTTTCTATTTTAGTTGATCCATGACTGAAACATTATACATCATGTGCCTATATTCTTTTGTGGAAACAAACCCGAGGAAGTGATGCCCAACTCAAGAAAAAGTAAGTGATTTGAAATTTCTAGGTGCATTGCTATTTACAATACCATGCAATGACATTCAAATATTAAGCATGTCTTTAATAAAGTTTAACATGCCATTTTCTATTAGAGTACTCCGATCCAAGTTGGACATGTAGCTAGCCTCTCCTAATCTTCCTGTAAAAAACACTCTCCTAATCTTCCCCTGCTTTTAGTTTCTTCTGTATGGGATTTATGGGAGTTCTCATCTAATCTTTGAGATTTCGGTGATCAATGTCGAGCATGTGTATTTTATCTACCCCTCACACTCTAATTTCCTAAACCCCCAGTATTTCTGTTTTACATTGCATCTGACTAATACCCATGAGGTTCCCTTTTCATTACAAAAAATTGTGGTCTCCTTCCTGTTATGTCACTATTACGTCTTCGGTTCAATGTGACACATGCAGGGCCACCTTAAGTGCTCAACTGCCACGGCTAGCAGGAAATGGAGAGGGACACAAAGATTATATGCGTGCTTATGGTTGCGGGGTGATGGAAGATGGACCTGCTGGTGCAGTGGTGAGGACTATATACCCCATGTCCTTTACCATCAACAATCCGAGGTTTAATAATGAAATATTGATAGGATATGCTATTTATGGCTTCCTCTATTTAAAATGTGAATATGTTTCTGGACTTTGAATAAGTCTTGATAGGATCTGCCATTTATGGCTTTCTCTTTTTAAAATGTGATTATGTTTCTAGACTTTGAATAATAAAAACATCAAATTCTCATGATTCCGAGTAAATATTTTTATGTGGATTTCTCCTTTATTTATCTGTTGTGATCAGTCTTTTCTTCTTGCATGTGGCTTTGTGACACCAACCAATGCATGTCTTTACCCTGTGATGGCCCAAAAACAGTCAATGAAAATGCTTGTTTGGTCCTCTTACTCTATTAAACTTATTAATTTGATCTTTTTCGTTATACAGATCCTACTTCTGACATTGCTAGTTCCTGCACTGCTGGACTCCTCCTTTACCAACGACCCACACGCAAAATAACGTAAGTTGACAGGCTCCAATTTGATAATCTAGATTACATAATGACTATGCTGAGAACTGTGTTCCTTCAAAATTAGGAAAAAAATGTTGCTCAATCCGCTATTTACAGAACAATGAGTAGCTGGCACTTGCTTGTGTTAAATATATAGTCAATTTCTAGTATGCTTCAGTTCCATGAAAAGCATTTTAGCCTACCTGTCATTTTGGCCTGTCATTTTAAATTATTTCTGTATGGGAGGGAGCTACATGTTTCTGCCTTCAGTGATTATCAGCTTAAATTTGAGCAGAAGGCCAAAGTTGTTCTTGGAACTTACAACATGGTTGGCTTTCCAAATACGAAAAGATGACATGAATGCTACCTTTTGCTAGGCCTGGTCAGAAACAAGCGAATGCTACCAGTTTGTCGAGTTGTTTGCAGTGGCCACTGCCATTTCTTATTTGAATAAATTGAAGTTTTTATGCATGGATTCAATATAATTATAGGTGTCATACTACTTGGGCCGTGATTATGCTTTCAGATATTTATAGAAATACGTATCATTCCATTGAAAAAAGATGGGCGCGGCAACGCGTGCCATCAATGATCTAGTATTTCTTTACAGAGGGAGTAATATGCACTTGGTTCCCAGGTTGCAATACAATGGTATTCAAATATGGAGTAGATCACAAGTGCATGTAATGCAAACCACCAGCAAACTGCACAAGAACCAAGGAAGGAGTGTAAATAAACTCAAGATTGATGTTGTACTTGTTGAACAACAAGAATACAATTTTCACACCAATGGGATAAGAGCAAGTAGACATGCTAATTTGTTTATGGATATGAAAGGATGTGCGACAAATGTAACAATGTTCACACCATTAACTCAAAACGAAAGCATCAGGTTCCCATGAATAATGAGATTGAATGCAAAACTGTAGCTCCAAGAATTTCTGTTTTTCAGCACAAGTATTGTGGATAACAATACACATGTTAAGGTAGAATCTATATCTATACAAATATAAAATGAGCGTGTTATGAAGATCCAACAAATCTCACCAGTTCAGTCATATCTATCCAATGATCTAAGTCGCCCCGGTGTTTAGCGTTAAACATATTTAGCACCATTTAAAAATTAATGTCATGCTTAATACCAATATCCGTGTAAATCAAATAATTATACCATACACAACATTAACATGCAATTTATGTCTTGTCTAATATTAATGTGTAACAGAATTAATTTCTTGCCTGATATTAACATGCATTGCACGCACACAATTGCTAGTTACTCCTACCAAGGTTGTTGGAATACACGCCTCGTAGAGGCCTTCGAGGGCGAGGGTGCCCTCTATGCCGTTCATTTGTCGGTCGCATGCCATGGGGCCCTCTCAGATACTCTCCGCACTGCCCGATCTATCCAGACAACGCTCACCTGGGCGACCCGCCTTGGCGGTCCATGATGGTGGACCACGGGCGCGCCCGGGACCACCGTCATGCGGCTGGTTCGGCCGCGGCCTCGTGGGGCGTCCAATACGCTGTCCTGCGTGTGACAAGGAGGCCCTCCCAGTCGGTGCCTTTGGCTCCAGGGGAGTTGGTCCAGCCATGCTACGCTGCGTGTGCGTCGTGCCAAGCGGACACACACGGCCCCGGTTGGGTCGGTTCGGTCCCAATAGATGGGCCCGCGTGGGCGCGTGGCCGGCTGCCCCTCACGTCGATTGCTCTGACACGTTCCTGGCCATAGGATCTCCGTGGTCGCCACGCATGCTCGGAGTTTAAGCTTCGCATGCCCGGCCCCACGAGCCGGGCACACCCATCGACCAGGCTTCGCTGTGTTTGACCCGGGCACGCGCGTACCCGACTCGTCATACCCAACCAGCATGAGCTTTTCTTAAGACGGTTGTTTTGAGGGCGTTTTGGTCTTTCCCTTAAGACGGGTTGCTTTTTCCTATATGTTGGTTTGCGACACGTTGGACGCTGCGTGCACTGGCTTGGCCTGCCTGGCGTCAAGCGCGACACCGAGGTGGACGTTCTTGAGCACTGACGGGCATGTGTAGAGCCTTTGGTGTAGGGAAGAGGCCAGTCGCATGGAGGTTGCGCCCGAGGTAGGTACCTTCTAAGGTATGTTATTCCCAAGTGCATCCCCTTGTAATATTTCCATGTGTGAACCTTCAATGAATGCCATCATGTGGTTTGAGTAATAATATTTTGCTTCATATCATTTTGCATCATGACATCATATCATCATTTCATAAATTGCATCATGCCTTGTTTTAAGTGGTGATGTTGTGTGAGTGTGTGTTGTGGGGTATGTGTGCTTGCAAACCAAGTGATACTCCTTGTGCAAACCCTCTCTACAATTTCCTTAGAGAAAACTATATCCCCATCCCTCTTTATTTCAAAATTGTTGAATGTGGTGTTTTTGCATGGTCCTAGTCCTCCCAAGAAATGTTGCTAAGTTGTCTAATATTATGTGGGTTCTTAAAATTCTCATCCTTGGTCATGTGCTGCTCTCCACCATTCTATATTTTGCAAAACAGTTTCAAATGATAATAAAAGGGCATTTTATTTTTCTCTCTTAAAATTCCCTAAAACAATTTTATTAAATTGCTAATATTTCTATCTCTCCAAAACTATTTTTCTTTCTCTCAAATTCTTTTCCAAACTCGCTGGGCATTTTTTTTCTCTTGTTCGGATGTTTTATTAAAAGGGAAGATACCAGGGAAGAGAGAGAGAGTAACCGCGGCCCAGCGAGCCCACCAGATTGCCTCCCCCGCAAGCCCAGCCTGCCTCCTCGCTCGGGTGGTCGTTCTTCTGTACGGCATGTCATCCAGCAGGTACACGTCGGCCACCCTGCGATTTGACGGCCGTCGGAAGCCCGGCGCGCCTATAAAACATGTCCGTGGTGCCCTAGGGTTTTTCCTCGACCCATTATGTCCCTCTCCTTCCCTCCCCGCCGTCAGGTAAGGCTAGCCACGCCACGACAACGCCCTGTACTCCATGCTCCGGCCGAGCTCGACCTCGTGCTCGGGGTAGCCCCTCTGCGTCGTCTTCATCCTCCCCGACGGCGTGGATCGAAGCCCTGGAGTCCCCGCATCTCCTGCATCGACGCAAGCTTCGCCAGGCCGTGGTAACCTCGCCTCCCCAACCCGTCTTCTTCCCTGCGTTCCGGATCCGAGACGAGCTGAACTTCGGCGCTTCCCCGCGTTGTCTCCATCGCCTTATAGCCCTCGTTCCCATGTCCACAAGACGCTAGGTGAGCTTCTTCGCCCCCCTGCCCTTTTGTTTTCCGCGTGTTCGTCCCGTGCGTGTCGTGCTATCCATGCCAAGATCGTGTCTTCCGTGCTCCGGCCATGGTCATAGTGCAAACGTACTATTTTTTTGCGTTGTTATTCTGCTCGTCCGCGCGTTTCTCCTATCGTGCCTGCGCACAACCTCGCTCTCGCGCACATGCCTCCACAGGGCATCAACCCCGCGCACCCTCTGTACGCGCTTGCGGACCGTTCGTCGTTGCCATAGCCGAGGCAAGCTCGTCATGAGGTCGAGCTGCAACCTTCCCCCCCGCGCGCCACCAGAGAGCACTCCCGCGATCCCCTTTCAATCCGGCACCCCCGCCGTCGATAGCCATCTCCGGTGGTCGCCGGAGTACTCGCCGACGCCATATGTATCTTCTGTGTCTTAGGGAAGGAGAAAGCCCAGCGCTTGTGTCTGGTTCAAAGGGTTTAAGTCTCTGTTTTTGTCAACTACACGAGCATAGCCCACTGGCTAGCGCCTCTTGCTCATACCAGTGCGACCTGGGTTCGAATCCCCGCGCCCCCACCTTATATTTTTTGCCATGTTTTTTTTTCTGATTTTAGTCCCGCTATCACATACAAAATCTGCAGGGACCTCGTTTAGTTCAACACATAGCCGCAGCATAGTGGTCAGCACTCTGTGCTCAGACCTCTGGTCTTGGGTTCGAACCCCAGCCCCCCCACCTTTTTCCATTTTATTGCAGAGCCAATGACAGTGGGCCCGATGGCCCACGTGTCATCCTCACATGGCCCCGGGGTCACTGCCATGTGGCCCCTTCTTTTTAAAACATTTAGTTTTATTGTTTTCTTGTTTTTAGAGATTATCCATTTAGGGAAAATCCTAGTTTTGGCTTTTCCCAAATCTGTCCAAAAACCTAGGACATGCCAAATTAGGCATATAAGTGGCTATAAGTGAATTGTTGTTTTTGTGATTGCAATAATGAGAGACTTATCAACAGGAATATAGGCATGTGACATATGGTTTTGGGGTAGAAAAATGCTGTGAATTCAATGGTGTGGTTGGTTTTGTCATTTGGACATGTTTGCAAAAATGTTGTTTTGTGACAATGTCACCTTTTGTCTTTTTCACATGATTTAATCCTTGCACTATATGTTAAACTTGTCAACATGAAATATGCTCATTTGTGTATGTTCTAGCCCCTGGTATTTTTGCATGCCATGATAGATCATCATATGGGTGGCATTCTTGATGTTAACATGCCTCAAAAATTCTGCTTTCACATGCCCAAAATATTCGAAGTGTGGGAAATCTGTTATTTTGTTGCCATATTGTCTAGATGATTCCCATGTATATATTGTTCCTTTGGAGTTGACACGATGACATGAATTTTTGTGCTTGGTATCCTCTGTAGATGTCTTCCAAGTACTTGTGGGTTAAGCTATTGCATCATATGTTAAACTTGTTGTCAACTTGCTATTCTGTTAACAAGTGCCATGTTTTTCTTTTGTAAATTCTACCAAGTCTGTGAATCTGCTAGTTTCAATATGTCAACTTGTGAGGATGGTAGCCAGAGATACATGGATATTTTGATGTTGCCATACAGTAATGAATTGAAGCACATGTTGCCCTCTATCACCCTGTTAATTTTCATGCCATGATAGTTCCTGTAACATATGTAAAAGTTGTTGTCAAGTTGCTATCATGTTAACTCAGATTCTATAAAACTGGAATTTTCACTAAGTCCCTAAAAACTGATTCAACATGCCAACTTGTGAACTTCATTGCCATTGATCCATGCTTCCTTTCATGTTTCTGTAGATAGATGAATAGTTGTGCATGCTGTATACGTCATGTCCATGCCTTGGTTGTGATTTGAAACTTGCTGTAACTCTGGTTATGTGTGTTGTAAGATGACATGTTGCTGTTTGTGGACAGATTGTGTGTTGGATTGTTTTGTGACTTGTGGGAGCTATACTCCATTGTTTTGCTTGTTCTTTAGCTCTATTCTTGCTAGATTTTCATTTCCTATCAAGTGGCATCCTTGGAATACCAAGGAATAGCCCATGTCCTCCCTCATCCTTGTTTTTGTCTCCGTTAACGTTCATACCTTGCCGGGAGTGTACCGTGAGCTACATTACTCCATTTGCAACGTTCTACATATGCATTTGCATCGATTTTGCATGAAGCATGCATATTTGCCATGCTCATGCATGTTCAAATAACAAATATTGAGGTTCTGTCCAGAATACTAAAGAACTTAATAATTGCATGAGAAACGTGACTAGTTTAGGTTGCCATGTCAAACACTTCAACTTGGTCATGCATCATCTTGTTTGTGCATTGCACCTTGTTTGTATGTTTATTTGGTGTTGTTTCTCTTTGGGTAGACGCGAGTGTCGAGCCTGAGTACGAGGATCCAGGAGAGTACAACTAGGAGCACCCAGCTCTTTGTCCCTCTGAAGACCCAGCAGGCAAGATGATCATACCTAGATCCCGGCACTATTTTTGCCTTGCTAGATTCTTGCTTTTACCATTATGTTTCGTTGCCTACCACTTAAACTATCAGCCTCCTAAATTGCCATGAAAGCCTCTAACCCCTCCACTACCTAGCAAGACATTGATTGGCTACATTACCACTGCTTAGCCCTTATCTTATAGCGTTGCTAGTTGCAGGTGCAAGCTTTCCATGTGACAACATGGATTTGGAGATATCATCTTATTTATTTTTATTTAAATTAATGCACATATATATCTGGCAACGGTGGAAGGCTTGGCCTTTTGCCCGGTGTTTTGTTCCGCTTTTGCCGCACTAGTTCCGAGTACCGGTGTTATATTCCATATTTTGCGCTCCTAACATGCTCGGGGTTGTTATGGGGACCCCCTTGACCATTCATTTTAGATTGAAACTTGTCTGACAAGATCCAACTTTGGTACTGTCGTGGTTTTATCATGGCAGATGTCCTAGTGCAAGGACTTAGGGCTGAAGCCATCGCTACGACGGTTAACACGAAGGGGTTGATCGGGACGAAAGACACAGGTTTATCCAGGTTCGACCCCTCTCGAAGGAGGTAATAGCCTACGTCCTGCTTTGAGTTGTATTGATTGGATATCGATTACAAAGGAGCGGATTCGCTTGACCTAGTACTCGATCATAGGTTTCGTGGTCTAAGCCGCCCAGGGAACCCGCCTTTATATACACAGGTCAAGGTCCTAGGCTTACAAGAGTCCGGGCCGGGTTACATCTTGTAACCGACCTTATCTCTAACTATCCTTGCCCTGTCTGGCAAGCCGTCTCCTGGTCTCCCGGCGGCTTACGCCTCCGGGTCACATGCTGCCTTCTGACTCTGGGCCTCCGCCAGGCCCGTCTGGCGAGTCACTTCCAGGCCTTGTCTTGATCTTCCAGCCTGCTTAGGCCTCACTGCTAAGCCGCCAACCTCATGACCCGGCCCCTCCCGGGAGGGTCTCACCACGGGGTTATATCCCCAACATTAGGCCCCAGATTGATTTGAACGTGTTCATGTCAATCTTCAAGTCTTCTAGTTGGCGAGTCTTGTAGTCTTCGTAATCACCTGACCTGTAATAAATCTTCATGACTCGCCATGTGAAAACGGATGACGTCATCTCTGATAAATCCAAAAGATCTTAATGACATCATAACGGATCTTTGCATTAACTAGTCAACCCAAGAACCGAGGCATTTTCTTGGTCAATCATCATTTTGTCTCCTCGATTCCCGCGCCAGACTATTGCTGTTCCACCCCCCTTATAAATAGGCGCGTGGGGTCCTATCCTTTTCACTTTCCCCCATCGCCGCCTCTCTCTTCTTCTTCCTCCAGACGTTCGAGCAGCCGAAGCTCCTCCGCGCCGTCCGGACCTCGCCGTCGTCCTCAACAAGGGCCGCTGCATCACCCTGACTGTGTCCAGAGTTCTCCGGCGCTTCACCCGCTCCTTCTACATCCTCCAGGTTCCATCTTCTTCCCCCTTTAGATCTGCATTAGTTCATCGGGTTTCTTCGAGCCCGCCGCCGCTCATCGGAGCACTTGCTTTAGATCATAAAGGAAATGTTCCTCTTCAGTTCCGAGACCATAGGTCGAAATGCGCAACCGTTTAGCATCCATACCGCACCCAGTGTAGATTGTTTCTTCACCGGAATCCTTATACGAACTTGCCTGTTCTTCGCTGTTGTATTTAGGTTTAGGAAATATTTTCCGTTTTTCTTCGTCCGTAGATCTTGTAACTGCAACCGTAATTGGCGGAACCTGTTTGTCCACACTTAGCAATATTTTCAATATCTTGCTGTCGATTTGACCCGCCATCATGCTGCCGGCTCTCCTTGTAGCGATGTAATCTGCCTCATTTCTGTAGTCGTCGGCGGCTCATAACTTAATTGTGACCCGCCAAGTAACGTTGTCGTTTTAGAGTCATAGCTGTTTTGGTTATGCAACGTTTTTAACCCGCCATGTATCCATGCCTTTCCGCAGCATTTAAGCCGCCGTTATGGCTAAAGCCCCCGCCTCTTGCGATTGGGTAGGCTCCGGGGTCACTGAGGAGATTCTCAACGACTTCGTAGTCATGGGAGTTTTGCCAGCTCAGGACGTCATCCAATGGCGGGTTCCAGGTGCTGAAATCACTCCCGAACCCAAGGATGGGGAAGTTATCGTCTTCACAGACCATCTTCTCCGCGGCTTTTCGCCGCCCGGATCAAAGTTCTTCCACGACGCACTGCACTTTTACAAGCTGTACCCTCAGGACATGGCCCCCAACTCTGTTACCAATTTGTGCCAAATCTAGATTTTCTGTGAAGCATATCTGCAAGAAGAGCCGTCCGTTGACCTCTTCAGGGATTTTTTCTACATCAATCGCCAAACCAAAATTGCTGATGGGCCAAGCCTTGCACTCGGTGGTGTTTCTATTCAGAGGAGGAGGGATGTGTCCTTTCCTGTGGCGATCCTGCCTAGCCACCCCAAAGACTGGAATTATACTTGGTTTTACTGCAAAGACACTTCTCCAACAGGAGAGAATCCACTGCCGGTTATCGTCCCTACCGGCTCTGCACCGACAGTGAACTTCCAGACCAGCTAACTGCCGCTGAGTGCGCCCAATACGCTCCAACATTTTCAAAGATAAGGGCCCTGCTAGCCAACGGGTTAACTGGCGTTGATCTGACCCGTTGCTGGGTCTCTTGGAGAATTCTACCGCTGAGCCGCCGTAATGGCTTAATGTGTCAATATACTACCGAGGTGAATGACCCTCAGCGCTTCAACCAGACACCCCTGACAGACCAGGATCTCAACTTGATTGTCAAATCATTGTTGGGAGAACCTCAAGAAGCCTGCAACAAGACGGGGTTAAGTCCTTTCTATGCTCTTAACCCGGCTCCCGAGGTAAACTTTTACTTCAATCTTCACTCTTTTCCTTTAGATTTGGCACTTTACTTCATTTAACCTCTCTGCCAATGCATATATTATATGCAGGCCGGCTCTTCTTTCTGGAACAAAAGACTAACCTCTACCTCCAAGAAGAAGAAAGGCAAGGCAACCAAAGCCCGAGCTCCGGCTCGTAAAAAGAAACAAACAACTGAGGAGCTGTTTGGGCTGGATGACTCAGAGGTAGAACTTGATTCCCTTGGCCTTATTTTCATTTAACTTATTGACGCTGACTCCTCTCAGGATGACGCGAAGGCAAGCGAAGCCGGTGCTGCAGAGGTTACTATCATCTCCTCCGACTCAGAACCTCTGCCAACAGAGAAAATCCGGCGGGTCATCCGGAAAGTAAAGTTTTCACATCCTCTTGCTCACTTGGATCCCGACTTTATTTTGAAGAAGCATCAACATGATGCTAGACGTCAGACCCGGAGCGGCGGCTCTGAAGACCTGGTGGCCGGCTTACCTGATACTCCAGCTCGTCGGAAACGTCGCAACGAGGTATTTCATAACTTATATTTTCATTTCTTCTGCATATTAGTCTTGTGCTGTCACTTGCTCATACGACTTAATTTAACTGTGTCAGGAGTCACCTCCTTCGTCTGGCGACTCAACCGCCTCCAAATTGCCTCCCCTTGTTATCAACCCGGGGTAAATTTCTTTGCATCCCCTTTCTGCTTATTAATATTCTGTCCTTGCATATAACTGACAATGAAATCTTTGTTCACATGGCCCAGGCTAAGAAGAGGAAATTGAGCGGGTCATCCTCCCGTCCAGATGTCTCAGTACGAGGATCCAGGAGAGTACAACTAGGAGGACCCAGCTCTTTGTCCCTCTGAAGACCCAGCAGGCAAGATGATCATACCCGGACCCCAGCACTATTTTTGCCTTGCTAGATCTTGCTTTTACCGTTATGTTTCGTTGCCTACCACTTAAACTGTCAGCCTCCTAAATTGCCATGAAAGCCTCTAACCTCTCCACTACCTAGCAAAACATTGATTGGCTACATTACCGGTGCTCAACCCTTATCTTATAGCGTTGCTAGTTGCAGGTGCAAGCTTTCCATGTGACAACATGGATTTGGAGATATCATCTTATTTAATGTTATTTAAATTAATGCACATATATATATCTGGCAATGGTGGAAGGCTTGGCCTTTTGCCCGGTGTTTTGTTCCGCTTTTGCCGCACTAGTTCCGAGTACCGGTGTTATATTCCATATTTTGCGCTCCTAACATGCTCGGGGTTGTTATGGGGACCCCCATGACCATTCGTTTTAGATTAAAACTTGTCTGGCAAGACCCAAATTTTGTACAACATTTGCTAAACAACTTAATAAAATTGCATAGGGCATAGCTACCCCGTGGATAATTAATCAACAACCCGGGCCAGTGCTCCTCATGAGTGTTGGTCCAAACTAGAGTCGTGTGCGGGGCCAACCCGGGGCAACTCGGGAGATGTCTATCAGGCCACTGTACGCTGTGCTCATCCGGTTGTGTCCTGAGAACGAGATACGCGGCTCCTATCGGGTTCGTCGACACGTCGGGCGGTCTTGCTGGACTTGTTTTACCTTTCTCGAATGTCTTGCGCGAGGAATTCCGAGAATATTTCGGGCTATCTCGAGGTTGCGGTTTTCCAGTGGAATTGCCTAGGAAATCATGGGATTCGTGGTCGAGGTTATTCCCGCGGCGTGTGGTTAGTTTGTGATGGATGAGTTGGAGCACCCCTGCAGGGTTAAATCTTTCGGAAAGCCATGCCCGCGGTTACGTGGCAACTTGGAAATTTGTTTAACACCCGGTAATAGTAAACTTGAAGTAAACTCAATAAAATACACCAACCATGTGCGTAACCGTGACTGTCTCTGCTCGTGAACATGAACCAAGAGAGAACACGGTGGGGTTATGATTGACGTAAGTAGGTGTTCAGGCTCACTTAGTGATCATGCTAGTTCACGACCATCTTATGTAGGCCACCATATTTACATTCATGCTTTCGTAAGTTAGCCACCAAATACTTGCTTAGCGCTTGCTGCAGCCTCACCACTTAACCAATTCCTCACCTATTGGCTTACATAGTTTCGGTACCCGGGTTATGAGATCGCCGAGTCCCTGTGGCTCACAGATTACAACAATACAGGTACAAGTGTTGACGAGTATGTGCCAGATGACTTGTCGCAGATCCAGTGGGAGTATGATGAAGAACGTAGGCGTATGTATGTTACGTATCCTGATGAGTAGGGAGCTTCGTGGTGGTGATCCTGGGATAGCAAGACAGTTTATCGTTGCTCTTTTATCGTTTGATTTCGTCCGTAGCCGGACCCTGTCTTCTGGATGATGTATGAATAAATTTGTGTGAACTTGTAAGATAGCTTGTGGCGAGTGTAAGCCAACTCATATACACATATCTTCCTACATGTATGCAATGTTTACTGTACTTGCGAAACGACTAGATGCGCTTCTATCCCTGTCGAGGCCCTCATGCCTTAATAGGGATAGGACCGCATGTTGAGCGTTACAAGTTGGTAATCAGAGCCATACCGACCATAGGAGCCCCTTGCTTGATCGAAATTGGCCGAGTCGAGTCTAGTAAAAAACTATTTTGAGTCTAGTTATATCGGAGAGTAGGATTCTTTTACTCCTCTTCTATACTCTGGTGAGGAATGATGACTTAGGAATTTTAATTCTACTCCTCTTCTCGCTCAATTTTTTTAGGATCACGCGAGTATTTTGGAGCCTCTATGATACCGATGTGATGGGAATTCTGTTCTTGGTGCCTCCCGTACGTATGGATTGGACCCGGGGAGTAGAGCTCCAGGGGATTCTTGACACATCGTTATCATTCAGTTTCCTTAGTACTGAAGAATGCAGATGTTCGAAATTGCTTCAATACTATTCGTGGTGCGAAGAGGGTGGCGGGATCACATGTACTGCCATCTTTAGTATCGTTGTTATTATGAGGGTCTCAGGTAGATGAGTTTCCGAGGTCTTTGGGTGTGTATTGAGGGATGTGATACACTGGAGAGTAGTATTACTGCTAGGAGTTGAGTGATGGATAAAAACTCCGTGTATCCGTGTACCCGATTGCATAACCAAGATTTCGGAAGTTCCTAGGTGGGAATTCCAGTAGTTACCTAGGATCATCTTCCGACAAATGTATTGTGGTTTATACATTTGTTCTGAGCAACCTTAGCTCAATACTTGTTGTGTTATTTCAAGTGGCTTCATGATCTAATGGTGTTATCACGATCCTGCAGAAAGCGTTCTTACTATTTGCAGTTGGAATGCAATTGATGATATCCCATTGCAATTTCTTTCAAGCCGTTGATTCAGCTTATTTCTATCATCTTTATCAATGGAATGCTGATAATCTTGTCCATCTTCAGGATGGCGCCAGCAACTCGTGGGAATCAGGGTCGTGATGGAGAGCAGTCTGATCCTCCACCACCCCCACCTCCACCCCCAGAATCTTGGCAAGCTGTGATGGGCGCAACCAATGCAAACACTCAGATGTTGCTCAGGTTGCTGCAAGAAAGAGAGCAGGGACAACAAGGTCATCAAGGGAATTTTTATAATCAGCCGCAGTTTGCAACTCTGAACCAGTTCCTCGCAAATCAACCCAAGTCCTTCACCTGTTGTGACCAGCCTACCGATGCAGACGATTGGCTCCGTGACATGAACAAGCATTTTGAGTGCAGCAATGTCAGGCCAGATGACTATGTCAAATTTGCAACTTTCCAGCTTAAGGGTCAGGCAGGAGATTGGTGGCAGCAGTACAAGGACTCTAGAGGTGGCCGTGCAGTCTCTTGGGATGATTTCTGTCGTGACTTCAGAGCTCATCATATCCCGACGAGTTTTGTTGAGGGTATGCGTGAGAAGTTCAGGAATTTGAAGCAGGGGAGTATGTCTGTCTATCAGTACAACTCGGGGGTTTCAGAATCTGGCCCGCTATGCTAAGCAAGATGTTCCCGATGAGAAGTCCAAGATTTATCAGTTCAGAGGTGGCCTTAGAGAAGATCTTCAAATTGCTCTCGTCCTTCACGAGCCTCTTGTGTTTGATCAGTTCTACAACTTGGCTCTAAAGTTCGAGGCAGTTCAGCTCAAGCTTGAGAATTCCAAGAAGCGGTTCAGAGACTCCAACCCTTCTCCGTCCAGCTCTCAGATTGTTCCTAAGCAGCAGAAATATTGGGTTCCTCCTCCTCCTCCGTTTCGTCCTCCTCAGCAGCAGAAGCAGCACGGTGGTCGTGGACCTTCCCACCCACCCAACCCAGGTTTTCAGCAGAGGCCTCAGGCACCCAAGTCAGCAAATGCTCCTCCTCCAGGCACTTCCGTCTGCTCTCAGAGGTTACGTGCCACAAGTGTGGTCAGAAGGGCCACTACTCCAACAAGTGCACCAACCAGCGGCGTCTTCCGCCTCCTCCTCCTATCAGGCCCCCAGGCAGTGCTATGGTGAAGGACAATCCCAAGGCAGCAAGAGTGAACATGGTCAATGCAGCTGAAGCAGAGGATTCTTCTCAAGTGATAATGGGTAATCTCTTGGTTAATTCTATTCCTGCAAAAGTTTTGTTTGACACTGGTGCATCGCATTGTTTTATGTCTCGCACGTTCTTTGCAAAGCATGAGTTCTCTTGTCAAGATCTTCTTAGACCTGTATCAGTTGTCTCTCCTGGGAAGTTAATGAATTCCAACTGCTTAGTTCCGGATGTTTCTATCAAGATGGGCAATTATTCCTTTCTGGCCTCTCCAATTGTGCTCGGCAATTCCGATATTGATCTTATTCTTGGCATGGATTTTCTGGTGATGAACAAGGCTTATGTTGATTGTAAAGCCAAAGAAGTCCAATTGACTCATCTTTCTAAAGATGTGATCATTTTCGCTGCTCGCGATGACACGATTCGTCTATTTTCTCTCAATGAGAAGGGTGAAATTTCTGCCATCTCTCAAATTCCCGTTGTCTCGGAGTATGAAGATGTCTTTCCAAAAGAGTTACCAGGAATGCCTCCTCACAGGCCAGTGAAGTTTGTGATTGAACTCGAGCCTGGAACTGAACTGGTGTGCAAGCGTCCTTATAAGCTTGGCCCCGAAGAGCTGAAAGAATTGAAGAAGCAGCTAGATGAACAAGAGCGTCTGGGTTTGATCAGACCAAGTTCTTCACCTTGGGGTTGTGGTGTTCTGTTTGTCAAGAAGAAGGATGGCACGGACCGACTATGTGTCGATTACCGTCCATTGAATAAGAAGACAATCAGGAACAAGTATCCACTTCCCAACATCAATGAGTTGTTTGAGCAATTGAAAGGTGCCAAGGTTTTCTCGAAGTTAGATCTCCGTATGGGATATCATCAAATCCGCATTCGTGAAGAAGATATTCCAAAGACTGCTTTCAGGACAAGTTTTGGCTCTTATGAGTACACCGTCATGTCCTTTGGTCTAGCAAATGCGCCTTCGACTTTCTCCAGAATGATGAACTTCATACTCTCCTTTCAAGAATGAGTTTGTCTTGGTGTATTTGGATGACATCCTTGTTTTCTCGGAGACCGAAGAAGAGCATGCAGAGCATCTCCGACTTGTGCTGGACAAGTTAAGAGAGCATCGATTCTATGCTAAGTTCTCCAAGTGTGAGATTTGGCTCAATGAAGTGGTGTACCTTGGGCATGTCATCTCTGCCGAGGGCATTAAAGTGCACCCTGAGAAAGTTGAGGCAATTGTGAAGTGAGAGCTTCCTCAGAATGTCAAGCAACTTCAAAGCTTCCTCGGGCTTGCAAGTTACTGCAGAAGATTCATTGGGAACTTCTCTCAAATTGCTAAGCCTTTGTCTAACCTCCTTCAGAAGAATGTCAAGTATGTGTGGACTCCTGAGTGTGATGTGGCGTTCAATACACTCAAGGAGAAGCTGACTTCAGCTCCAGTTCTCACTCCTCCAGATGAATCCAAGCCTTTCCAAGTGTTCTGTGATGCTTCCCTCCAAGGTCTTGGTGGTGTTCTCATGCAGGAGAAGAAGGTTGTGGATTATACCTCGCGGCAGCTGAAGCCAAGCGAGAAGAACTACCCCACTCATGATCTTGAGTTGGCGGCAGTTGTTCATGCTCTGATGACCTGGAGACATCTATTGTTGGAAAGGCCAGTTGAGGTGTTCACCGACCACAAGAGCTTGAAGTACATTTTCACTCAACCCAATCTCAATCTCCGGCAAACACGTTGGGTGGAAATGATCGAGGAGTACAATCCAAGCATTGAGTATACTCCTGGTAAAGCAAATGTCATTGCAGACGCACTGAGCAGAAAGGCATACTGCAACAGTCTCATTCTCAAGCCTCTCCAACCCGAGCTTTGTGAAGCCTTCCGCAAGCTCATTCTCCAAGTTGTTCCTCAAGGATTTCTTGCCAATCTCCAAGTCTCTCCGACTCTCGAAGATCAGATTCACCAAGCTCAGCTTCTTGATGCTATTGTGAAGAAAGTGAAGAAAGGTGTGGCCAAGAGCATTCCAAAGTATAAGTGCTTCCGTGTTGATGACAAAGATACCTCGTTCTTCAAGGACCATCTGGTGGTTCCAAAAGGTGATCTCAGGAAGGTTATCATGGATGAAGCACATAATTCCCTCCTCTCAATTCATCCAGGAAGTTCCAAAATGTATCAAGACCTCAAGCAAACCTTCTGGTGGACTCGTATGAAACGTGAGATTGCTCAGTTTGTGAACGAGTGTGATGTTTGTCACAGAGTGAAGGCGGAACATCAATGTCCAGCAGGCCTCCTTCAGCCTTTGCCCATCCCAGAGTGGAAATTCGATCATGTTGAAATGGATTTCGTCACTGGATTTCCTAAGTCCAAGAGAGGGAACGATGCCATCTTTGTGGTCATCCACAAGCTCACCATAGTTGCCCACTTCCTTCCGGTCAAAGAATCTATCTCGGCAGCCCAGCTGGCAGAGTTGTACACGTCAAGGATAGTTTCTTTGCACGGTGTTCCTCAGCTTATATCCTCAGATCGTGGAAGCATCTTCACTTCCAAGTTTTGGGATTCCTTCCAGACTGCAATGGGGACCAATCTCCGTTTCAGTACAGCTTTCCATCCTTAGACTAGTGGTCAAGTTGAGAGAGTCAATCAAATCCTAGAAGATATGCTTAGAGCTTGTGTGATTTCTTTTGGCATGAAGTGGGAAGATTGTCTCCCGTTTGCTGAGTTCTCATACAACAATAGCTTCCAAGCAAGTTTCGGCAAAGCTCCTTTCGAGATTCTCTATGGCAGAAGGTGCCGCACCCCGCTCAATTGGTCTAAAACCAGTGAGCGTCAAATCCTTGGTAATGACATGGTCACTGAAGTAGAAGAAATGTGCCGTGTCATTCGTGAAAATCTCAAAGCAGCTCAATCCCGTCAGAAGAGCTATTATGATATCAAGCATCGTGACATGACCTTTCAGATCGATGATTTTGTCTATCTTAGAGTGTCTCCCATGAAGCACACTCAACGCTTTGGCATCAAAGGAAAGCTTGCTCCATGCTTTGTGGGTCCTTTCAAGATTGTGGGCAAGAGGGGTCACCTTGCCTACCAACTCGAGCTTCCTCCCAATTTCTCAAATGTGCATGATGTGTTTCACGTCTCTCAGCTTCGGAAGTGTTTCAAGACTCCCGAGCGCACCGTTGATCTCCAAGACATTGATCTCCAAGCAGACCTATCCTATCATGAGCATCCAGTTGCTATCCTTGAAGAAACTAAGCGTAAGACTCGCAACAAGTCAATCAAGTTTCTAAAGGTGAAGTGGTCACATCACTCCGACAAAGAAGCCACTTGGGAACGAGAGGACCATCTCCGTTCTGAATTTCCCGAATTCTTCCATTCCTGATCCCGGGACGAGATCCTCTTGTAGTGGGGGAGAGTTGTAACAGCCCAAGTGCATCCCCTTGTAATATTTCGATGTGTGAACCTTCAATGAATGCCATCATGTGGTTTGAGTAATAATATTTTGCTTCATATCATTTTGCATCATGGCATCATATCATCATTTCGTAAATTGCATCATGCCTTGTTTTATGTGGTGATGTTGTGTGAGTGTGTGTTGTGGGGTATGTGTGCTTGCAACCCAAGTGATACTCCTTGTGCAAACCCTCTCTACAATTTCCTTAGAGAAAACTATATCCCCATCCCTCTTTATTTCAAAATTGTTGAATGTGGTGTTTTTGCATGGTCCTAGTCCTCCCATGAAATGTTGCTAAGTTGTCTAATATTCTGTGGGTTTTTAAAATTCTCATCCTTGGTCATGTGTTGCTCTCCACCATTCTATATTTTGCAAAACAGTTTCAAATGATAATAAAAGGGCATTTTATTTTTCTCTCTTAAAATTCCCTAAAACAATTTTATTAAATTACTAATATTTCCAGCTCTCCAAAACTATTTTGCTTTTGCTCAAATTCTTTTCCAAACTTGCTGGGCATTTTTTCTTTTGTTCGGATGTTTTATTAAAAGGGAAGATACCAGGGAAGAGAGAGAGAGAGAGAGAGAGAGTAACCGCGGCCCAGCCAGCCCACCAGATTGCCTCCCTTGCAAGCCCAGCCTGCCTCCTCGCTCGGGTGGTCGTTCTCTTGTACGGCATGTCATCCAGTAGGTACACGTCGGCCACCCTACGATTTGACGGCTGTCGCAAGCCCGACGCGCCTATAAAACATGTCCGTGGTGCCCTAGGGTTTTTTCTCGACCCATTCTGTCCCTCTTCTTCCCTATCCGCCGTCATGTAAGGCTCCATGCTCCGACCGAGCTCGACCTCGTGCTCGGGGTAGCCCCTCTGCGTCGTCTTCATCCTCCCCGATGGCGTGGATCGAAGCCCTGGAGTCCCCGCATCTCCTGCATCGACGTAAGCTTCGCCAGGCCGCGAGAACCTCGCCTTCCCAACCCGTCTTCTTCCCTGCGTCCCGGATCCGAGACGAGCTGAACATCGGCGCTTCCCCACGTTGTCTCCATTGCCTTCTAGCCCTCGTTCCCATGTCCACAAGACGCTAGGTGAGCTCCTTTGCCACCCTGCCCTTTTGTTTTTGGCGTGTTCGTCCCGTCCGTGTCGTGCTATCCATGCCAAGATCATGTCTTCCGTGCTCCGGCCATGGTCACAGTGTAAACGTACTATTTTTTTGCGTTGTTATTCTGCTCGTCCGCGCGTTTCGCCTATCGTGCCTGCGCACAACCTCGCTCCCGCGCACATGCCTCCGCAGGGCATTAGCCCCGCGCACCCTCTGTACGCGCTTGCGGACCGTTCGTCGTTGCCATAGCCGAGGCAAGCTCGCCATGAGGTCGAGCTGCAACCTCCCCCCCGCGCGCGCCACCAGAGAGCACTCCCGCGATCCCCTTTCAATCCCGCACCCCCGCCGTCGATAGCCAGCTCCGGTGGTCGCCGGAGTACTCGCCGACGCCATAGGTATCTCCTATGTCTTAGGGAAGGAGAAAGCCCAACGCTTGTGTCTGGTTCAAAGGGTTTAAGTCTCTATTTTTATCAACTACACGAGCATAGCCCGCTGGCTAGCGTCTCTTTCTCATACCAGTGCGACCTGGGTTCGAATCCTCGCGCCCCCACCTTTTATTTTTTGCTGTGTTTTTTTTTCTGATTTTAGTCCCGCTATCACATACAAATTCTGCAGGGACCTCGTTTAGTTCAACACATAGCCGCAACATAGTGGTCAGCACTTTCTGCTCAGACCAGGAGGTCTTGGGTTCGAACCCCAGCCCCCCCACATTTTTCCATTTTATTGCAGAGCCAATGACAGTGGTCCCTAAAAACTGATTCAACATGCCATCTTGTGAGCTTCATTGCCATTGATCCATGCTTCCTTTCATGTTGCTGTAGATAGATGAATTGTTGTGCATGCTGTATACTTCATGTCCATGCCTTGGTTGTGATTTCAAACTTGCTGTAACTCTGGTTATGTGTGTTGCAAGATGACATGTTGCTGTTTGTGGACAGATTGTGTGTTGGATTGTTTTGTGACTTGTGGGAGCTATACTCCATTGTTTTGCTTGTTCTTTAGCTCTATTCTTGCTAGATTTTCATTTCCTATCAAGTGGCATCCTTGGAATACCAAGGAATAGCCCATGTCCTCCCTCATCCTTGTTTTTGTCTCCGTTAACGTTCATACCTTGCCGGGAGTGTACCGTGAGCTACATTACTCCATTTGCAACGTTCTACATATGCATTTGCATCGATTTTGCATGAAGCATGCATATTTGCCATGCTCATGCATGTTCAAATAACAAATATTGAGGTTCTGTCCAGAATACTAAAGAACTTAATAATTGCATGAGAAACGTGACTAGTTTAGGTTGCCATGTCAAACACTTCAACTTGGTCATGCATCATCTTGTTTGTGCATTGCACCTTGTTTGTATGTTTATTTGGTGTTGTTTCTCTTTGGGTAGACGCGAGTGTTGAGCCTGAGTACGAGGATCCAGGAGAGTACAACTAGGAGCACCCAGCTCTTTGTCCCTCTGAAGACCCAGCAGGCAAGATGATCATACCTGGATCCCGGCACTATTTTTGCCTTGCTAGATTCTTGCTTTTACCATTATGTTTCGTTGCCTACCACTTAAACTATCAGCCTCCTAAATTGCCATGAAAGCCTCTAACCCCTCCACTACCTAGCAAAACATTGATTGGCTACATTACCGCTGCTTAGCCCTTATCTTATAGCGTTGCTAGTTGCAGGTGCAAGCTTTCCATGTGACAACATGGATTTGGAGATATCATCTTATTTATTTTTATTTAAATTAATGCACATATATATCTGGCAACGGTGGAAGGCTTGGCCTTTTGCCCGGTGTTTTGTTCCGCTTTTGCCGCACTAGTTCCGAGTACCGGTGTTATATTCCATATTTTGCGCTCCTAACATGCTCGGGGTTGTTATGGGGACCCCCTTGACCATTCATTTTAGATTAAAACTTGTCTGGCAAGACCCAACTTTGGTACTGTCGTGGTTTTATCATGGCAGATGTCCTAGTGCAAGGACTTAGGGGTGAAGCCATCGCTACGACGGTTAACACGAAGGGGTTGATCGGGACGAAAGACACAGGTTTATCCAGGTTCAACCCCTCTCGAAGGAGGTAATAGCCTACGTCCTGCTTTGAGTTGTATTGATTGGATATCGATTACAAAGGAGCGGATTCGCTTGACCTAGTACTCGATCATAGGTTTCGTGGTCTAAGCCGCCCAGGGAACCCGCCTTTATATACACAGGTCAAGGTCCTAGGCTTACAAGAGTCCGGGCCGGGTTACATCTTGTAACCGACCTTATCTCTAACTATCCTTGCCCTGTCTGGCAAGCCGTCTCCCGGTCTCCCGGCGGCTTACGCCTCCGGGTCACATGCTGCCTTCTGACTCTGGGCCTCCGCCAGGCCCGTCTGGCGAGTCACTTCCAGGCCTTGTCTTGATCTTCCAGCCTGCTTAGGCCTCACTGCTAAGCCGCCAACCTCATGACCCGGCCCATCCCGGGAGGGTCTCACCACGGGGTTATATCCCCAACATTAGGCCCCAGATTGATTTGAACGTGTTCATGTCAATCTTCAAGTCTTCTAGTTGGCGAGTCTTGTAGTCTTCGTAATCACCTGACCTGTAATAAATCTTCATGACTCGCCATGTGAAAACGGATGACGTCATCTCTGATAAATCCAAAAGATCTTAATGACATCATAACGGATCTTTGCATTAACTAGTCAACCCGAGAACCGAGGCATTTTCTTGGTCAATCATCATTTTGTCTCCTCGATTCCCGCGCCAGACTATTGCTGTTCCATCCCCCTTATAAATAGGCGCGTGGGGTCCTATCCTTTTCACTTTCCCCCATCGCCGCCTCTCTCTTCTTCTTCCTCCAGACGTTCGAGCAGCCGAAGCTCCTCCGTGCCGTCCGGACCTCGCCGTCGTCCTCAACAAGGGCCGCTGCATCACCCTGACTGTGTCCAGAGTTCTCCGGCGCTTCACCCGCTCCTTCTACATCCTCCAGGTTCCATCTTCTTCCCCCTTTAGATCTGCATTAGTTCATCGGGTTTCTTCGAGCCCGCCGCCGCTCATCGGAGCACTTGCTTTAGATCATAAAGGAAATGTTCCTCTTCAGTTCCGAGACCATAGGTCGAAATGTGCAACCGTTTAGCATCCATACTGCACCCAGTGTAGATTGTTTCTTCACTGGAATCCTTATACGAACTTGCCTGTTCTTCGCTGTTGTATTTAGGTTTAGGAAATATTTTCCGTTTTTCTTCGTCCGTAGATCTTGTAACTGCAACCGTAATTGGCGGAACCTGTTTGTCCACACTTAGCAATATTTTTAATATCTTGCTGTCGATTTGACCCGCCATCATGCTGCCGGCTCTCCTTGTAGCGATGTAATCTGCCTCATTTCTGTAGTCGTCGGCGGCTCATAACTTAATTGTGACCCGCCAAGTAACGTTGTCGTTTTAGAGTCATAGCTGTTTTGGTTATGCAGCGTTTTTAACCCGCCATGTATCCATGCCTTTCCGCAGCATTTAAGCCACCGTTATGGCTAAAGCCCCCGCCTCTTGCGATTGGGTAGGCTCCGGGGTCACTGAGGAGATTCTCAACGACTTCGTAGTCATGGGAGTTTTGCCAGCTCAGGACGTCATCCAATGGCGGGTTCCAGGTGCTGAAATCACTCCCGAACCCAAGGATGGGGAAGTTATCGTCTTCACAGACCATCTTCTCCGCGGCTTTTCGCCGCCCGGATCAAAGTTCTTCCACGACGCACTGCACTTTTACAAGCTGTACCCTCAGGACATGGCCCCCAACTCTGTTACCAATTTGTGCCAAATCTAGATTTTTTGTGAAGCATATCTGCAAGAAGAGCCGTCCGTTGACCTCTTCAGGGATTTTTTCTACATCAATCGCCAAACCAAAATTGCTGATGGGCCAAGCCTTGCACTCGGTGGTGTTTCTATTTAGAGGAGGAGGGATGTGTCCTTTCCTATGGCGATCCTGCCTAGCCACCCCAAAGACTGGAATTATACTTGGTTTTACTGCAAAGACACTTCTCCAGCAGGAGAGAATCCACTGCCGGTTATCGTCCCTACCGGCTCTGCACCGACAGTGAACTTCCAGACCAGCTAACTGCCGCTGAGTGCGCCCAATACGCTCCAACATTTTCAAAGATAAGGGCCCTGCTAGCCAACGGGTTAACTGGCGTTGATCTGACCCGTTGCTGGGTCTCTTGGAGAATTCTACCGCTGAGCCGCCGTAATGGCTTAATGTGTCAATATACTACCGAGGTGAATGACCCTCAGCGCTTCAACCAGACACCCCTGACAGACCAGGATCTCAACTTGATTGTCAAATCATTGTTGGGAGAACCTCAAGAAGCCTGCAACAAGACGGGGTTAAGTCCTTTCTATGCTCTTAACCCGGCTCCCGAGGTAAACTTTTACTTCAATCTTCACTCTTTTCCTTTAGATTTGGCACTTTACTTCATTTAACCTCTCTGCCAATGCATATATTATATGCAGGCCGGCTCTTCTTTCTGGAACAAAAGACTAACCTCTACCTCCAAGAAGAAGAAAGGCAAGGCAACCAAAGCCCGAGCTCCGGCTCGTAAAAAGAAACAAACAACTGAGGAGCTGTTTGGGCTGGATGACTCAGAGGTAGAACTTGATTCCCTTGGCCTTATTTTCATTTAACTTATTGACGCTGACTCCTCTCAGGATGACGCGAAGGCAAGCGAAGCCGGTGCTGCAGAGGTAACTATCATCTCCTTCGACTCAGAACCTCTGCCAACAGAGAAAATCCGGCGGGTCATCCGGAAAGTAAAGTTTTCACATCCTCTTGCTCACTTGGATCCCGACTTTCTTTTGATGAAGCAGCAACATGACGCTAGACGTCAGACCCGGAGCGGCGGCTCTGAAGACCTGGTGGCCGGCTTACCTGATACTCCAGCTCGTCGGAAACGTCGCAACGAGGTATTTCATAACTTATATTTTCATTTCTTCTGCATATTAGTCTTGTGCTGTCACTTGCTCATACTGCTTAATTTAACTGTGTCAGGAGTCACCTCCTTCGTTTGGCGACTCAACCGCCTCCAAATTGCCTCCCCTTGTTATCAACCCGGGTTAAATTTCTTTGCATCCCCTTTCTGCTTATTAATATTCTGTCCTTGCATATAACTGACAATGAAATCTTTGTTCACATGGCCCAGGCTAAGAAGTGGAAATTGAGCGGGTCATCCTCCCGTCCGGATGTCCTAGAACCGGAGAACCCAAAACGTAGCACTCCTGAAATTCAGGTCGAGCCCTCCAAAGCTGACCAAGGCGCCCATGACGACGCTCCCCAGCCTACTGAGCCGGCGGATGCCGATGTTATGATTCCCGAGGCCAATCTGGAGACGGATCCTAAGCTGTCCAGCCCTTTGCCAACAACTGCTGAGATGACTTCTCACGAGGAAGAAGTTACTATCACTGGGGCGGCTTTCACAGCTCCAGCTCCTTCCAACGTGCTGACCAAACACATTAGCAAGGATGAGGCGCCTTCACCTGATAAAGAGAAGGCTAAACTTGATCTGCCCAATCTAGAGAAACTTACAGCTGATGAACTACACTCCAGCTATCTAAGCCGCCTTGCCGCAAGCCGGGACATGGAGGCCAACTTAGTTGGCATGATGAAGAGGAAATATGAGGTACTCAACTTTCCTACTCTCCGTATATCCTTACGTAGCCCCCAAGAGCCGGTTTATTTTCTCAAAGATAAGCCGGGTCTTCAGTAATATGTAGATTTCAATAGACCAACATGTAGCCCCCAAGGGTCGGGTCATTATACAAATAATGAGCCGGCACTTACTACCTTGATAGAAACAAAAAATTCCAAGTGTAGCCCCCGAGGGCCGGGACATTATGTAAATAATGAGACGGAACTTTTGTAGATGTGATCATATAAAATTGAGGAGCAATATGTTGCCCCCAAGGGCCGGGTTATCTTCGTGAAGATGATCCGGGTCTTATTTATACTGTAGACTTTGAAAGAACTGATACTCATTAGCCCCCAAGTGTCAAGTATATTGCTTGCAATCTGCTTGAAATTTGAAACAAACTTCTGCAGTACCTCCAAGTACTATTATAAACCGAACTGGCGGCTTAGAATTGATAAATTTGCTGTTGACAATTGTCTTATGCAGGAGGCTTTTAATGTGGCCGAGTCTAGTATGGCCGATCATAGGAAGAACCTAGCTTTGCAAGAAAACGCCCGAGCTGAGGCTGACACAAAGTGGCGGCTCTCCTCGACGGAACTAGAAAAAAATCAAGGCAGACTTTGAAGCATACAAACAATCTGCTGAAACCAACCAAGCCGCCTTGACCAAACGTGCAGAAGACGCCGAGGGCCGGCCTACACCTGTTACCGAAGAGCTTTCCAGCTTGAAACGCCATATAGCCCGGATGAATGAAGCTGTCTTTGGTAAGCATTGCTGACTATGTTATGAGTATTCTTTCTCAAATATTCTTATAGAGACTCGCCTGGCGGCTTACAAATTTGATCTGTTTGCAGGCCAACGAACGCGCCAGCTTCTGGATGACAGCTTGCTGAAACTGAAAGCTTTATATGCCTTCACCGAACAGCTGTATGCTGGAAGCCTTTTTACCATCAGGGCTGTTTTTGGTGAAAAAGGGATTCCGAAGCTGATCAAGGACGTGCTGAAGTGCCTCTCTATCGTTCCCAGACATTTTGAAGAGATGAAAAAATCAGCCGCCCGCAAAGGCGCAATATCTGCTTTAAGCCGGGCTTTGGCATATGCGCCGGAGCTTAACCCGGAGGAGATGATGGGAGGTTTTCTGCAGCTGAAGGCCGACGGGTCAGAATTCACTCAAGATGACTACGCTCGTTGCTTTAGAGCGTCTCGAGTATTGGCCAGCCAATTAGCCGCAGAAGCTGATCTGAAGACATATCAGGCGGCTTACGACAACAACAACACGCGAGTCCGGGCGCCCACATTTGAGCCGAAGGACCTGATTCCTCAACGTCGTAAGCACATCTTTGCCCCTGATGTTGACCCGTCTCCAATCTTGCACGACGAAGCTGAATTTGAAGCTTTAATCAATTGCAACTGGGATGTGGACAACCTTCAAATCCAGGAAAACAAAGACCCGGCACAGGATGACCCGTCAACGAGCTAGGCGAGGAGCTGTTCTCCAATGAAGTTAACCCGGGCAATGCTGAGCCGCCGGGTCATAACTTGTGCGAAAACTTGAGTCACACATTTTGGGCCCGCTGGAGCCTTGTAATAGCCGTAGCAAAAACTTGATTGCCTGTGTCGTGCCTTCATGCCCGTTTTTGAATTTTAACCACTCATATACCGACAGCTTTGGCGCTTCAAATTTTTTCCATCGTGAATGTCTTGATATGATTATATGCCTCATTATCAATTCATCAACTCCCACTGGCGGGTTATACTCCATGAGCAATACTAAGTCGGGATTACTGAAAAACTTAGAATTTTATCATGAAAAACTCCTGCAAAATAGCAAGCAGAAAATACATGTATAGTTTAGGCGGCTTTGAAGGCACAGCCCAAAGAGATCAACTCTTATATTTTAGAAAAAATTTGAATTTTTTGCTTCAAAGAAGCTAGGCATGAGTGCCCAAAATCCCATAAGCCGGCTCTCACGTGACATAAATCCATCGTTTTAACCTTAACCAGTTCAGGGTCTTAAAAAAGATTGACTGTTAAGAGTACGAACAGGCCACATAGCGGAGAGACTACAACAGATAGGTGAGTTTATCCCCGCTCTCTGTAAGTCGGCTCTCACGTGACATAAGCCGCCGGTTTAACTTTGACAAGTTCAGGGTCTTGAAAAGATTGACTGTCAAACGTTCGGCGGGTCACCTGGCGGAGTAGCAAGTTGCAAACAGGCAGGTTTAACTCAAATATGGCATATAAAGCCGGTCAAGAGGGTATGAAAGCTAAACCCAATGGGTTGGAAGCCCCCAAGTGACCTTATGATGAATCAATTCTTTGCACAAAACTTGGTGCAGGAAAACGGCAGAGGTCCCAAATTATAGGGATGCCGGCTTTATTATATTATAAGTGGTATATACAATGATAGAAGTATGTACATTGATGAGAGCCGGTGGCTCAAGTGTAGTAAGGCCAAAGATGAGCAATGTTCCACGGCCTGGAAGTCTCCTCCCCAGAAGTGCGTGACTTGTCGTTCTCCCGTATATCAATGAGATAATAGGAACCATTGTTGAGATTTCTGCTGATCACAAAAGGTCCTTCCCAGGGGGGTGATAACTTATGCATATCTGTCTGGTCTTGAATCAGACGAAGCACTAAGTCGCCCTCTTGGAACGTCCGGGTCTTGACTCTGCGGCTATGATAGTGGCACAGATCTTGTTGATAAATCGCCGAACGTGCGGCTGCAAGATCCCGTTCTTCATCCAAGGCGTCCAGTGCATCCTGATGCGCCGTCTCATTATCAGCTTCAACGTAAGCCACCACTCTGGGCAAGTCATGACGGATATCACTAGGGAGAACAGCCTCTGCGCCATAAACCATGAAGAAAGGCGTATAGCCTATTGATCTGTTGGGGGTGGTTCTGATGCTCCAAAGAACGGAAGGTAACTCCTCCACCAAACAACCCGGTGTTCGTTCCAAAGGAACCATAAGCCGGGGTTTTATCCCTCTGAGAATTTCCTGGTTAGCACGCTCTGCTTGACCATTAGACTGTGGATGAGCCACGGAGGAAACATCAAGGCGGATGTGTTCATTGTCACAGAATTCTTTCATAGCCCCCTTGGATAGATTTGTACCATTGTCAGTAATGATACTGTGAGGGTAACCAAACTGAAAAATCAGCTTTTTGATGAACTGAACTGCTTTTGCTGCGTCACACTTACTGACCGGCTCTGCCTCAATCCACTTGGTAAATTTATCAACCGCCACCAAGAGGTGGGTCTTCTTATCCTTAGACCTTTTAAAAGGTCCAACCATATCAAGCCCCCAGACCGCAAATGGCCAGGTGATTGGAATCATCCGCAATTCTTGAGCCGGCACATGGGCACGTCGTCCAAATTTTTGACACCCATCACATTTGCTAACCAATTTCTCTGCATCTGCATGAGCTGTTAGCCACTAAAAACCGTGCCGAAAAGCTTTGGCCACCAAGGATTTTGACCCGGCGTGATGACCACAATCGCCAGCATGTATCTCGTGCAAGATTTGTAGGCCCTCCTCAGGAGAAATGCACCATTGAAAAACGCCAGTCACGCTGCATCTGTGCAACTCGCCATTGACAATAGTCATGGACTTAGACCACCTTATGATTTTTCATGCCAAAGTCTCGTCCTCGGGTAACTCGCCACGAGTCAGATATGCCAGGTAAGGCAATGTCCAATTAGGGATAGCGCGGAGAGCCGCCACCAATTGTCCTTCCGGGTTAGGTATAGCAAGATCCTCTTCATAAGGCAACTTAACTGACGGGTGATGCAGCACATCCAGGAACACATCAGGTGGCACCGGCTTACGCTGAGACCCCCGTCTTGATAATGCATCAGCCGCCTGATTCTTCCGACGATCAATATGATCCACCTGATATCCTTTGAAATGACCAGCGATGACGTCAACCGCCTGGCAATAAGCCGCCATACGAGGGTCCTTAGAATCCCACGTGCCCGAGACTTGCTGGGCCACAAGGTCTAAGTCGCCGAGACATCTGACTCGGCTTAAATTCATCTCCTTGGCCACACGGAGCCCTTGAAGCAATGCTTCATACTCAGATGCATTGTTAGTACAAGGAAACATTAGCCTTAACACATAACAGAACTTGTCACCTCTAGGGGAAGTTAAAACAACCCCAGCGCCCGAGCCTTCCAACTGTCTGGATCCATCAAAGTGGATTGTCCAATACGTATTGTCCGACTTCTCTTCAGGTGCTTGACACTCTGTCCAGTCATTTATAAAATCTACCAGGGCCTGAGACTTGACAGCCGTTCGAGGCACATACTTCAAATTAAGAGGTCCAAGCTCAATCGCCCACTTAGCAATCCTGCCGGTGGCTTCTCTATTCTGAATAATATCTCCCAAAGGAGCAGAGCTGACCACCGTGATTGGATGTCCAAGGAAATAATGCTTCAATTTGCGATTTGCCATGAACACTCCAAACACCAACTTTTGCCAATGCGGATACCTTTGCTTGGACTCTGTCAAAACCTCACTGACGTAATAAACCGGCCACTGGACTGGATACTCTTTGCCTGCCTCCTTGCGCTCCATAACGACTGCAGTGCTGACGGCTTTATTATTAGCCGCCACGTACAGGAGCAAGGCTCTTTTTCCACTGGAGCGGCCAAGACAGGCGGCTCAAGCAACTGTTTTTTGAGCGTCTCAAATGCATCATTGGCAGCATCACTCCAGACAAAATCATCTGTCTTCTTCATCATCTGATACAAAGGAATAGCCTTCTCGCTCAGGTGGCTTATGAACCGGCTTAAGGTGGCAATACGACCCACCAAGCGCTGGACATCATTAATGCACGCCGGCTTAGATAATGAGGTGATGGACTTTATTTTATCCGGGTTAGCTTCAATGCCCCGCTCTGAAACCAAAAACCCCAGGAGCTTGCCTGCAGGTACGCCAAAAAACACATTTAGCCGGGTTAAGCATCATCTTGTAAACCCACAAGTTATCAAAAGTTTCCTTCAAGTCATCAAGTAGAGTCTCCTTCTTTCTTGACTTGACCACAATATCATCCACATAAGCATGAACATTGCGTCCAATCTGACTATGAAGACAGTTCTGCACACATCGTTGATAAGTCGCCTGCGCACTTTTGAGCCCAAAAGGCATAGACACGTAGCAGAAAGCTCCAAAAGGCGTGATGAAAGACGTCTTCTCTTGGTCCTTAACTGCCATCTTGATCTGATGATAACCCGAATAAGCATCCAGGAAGCATAAACTCTCACAACCCGCCGTTGCGTCAATGATCTGGTCAATACGGGGGAGAGAAAATGGATCAACCGGACACGCCTTGTTGAGATCTGTGTAATCTACACACATGCGCCACGCGCCGTTCTTCTTAAGTACTAGCACGGGGTTAGCCAACCACTCCGGGTGAAAAACCTCCACGATAAACCCTGCTGCTAAGAGCCGGGCTACCTCTTCCCCGATAGCTTTACGCCGCTCTTCATTGAAACGACGGAGGAATTGTTTGACCGGCTTAAACTTAGGATCCACATTAAGGTGGTGCTCAGCGAATTCTCTCGGTACCCCCGACATGTCAGAAGGCTTCCATGCAAAGATGTCCCAATTCTCACGGATGAATTCGATGAGCGCGCTTTCCTATTTGGGGTCCATATTGGCCCCAATAGTGAGCTGCTGAGATGAGTCGCCAGGAACAAAGTCCACCAACTTGGTATCTTCTGCCACAAATTTCAGGGGCGGCTCAGATTTTGTGCTGGACTTCTTCAACGGGGTCATATCCGCCGGGTCAACATTGTCTTTATAAAACTTGAGCTCCGTCTCCGCACAACTTGACTCTGCATATGCATCATCGCCTTCCTCGCACTCAAGAGCAATCTTTTGATCACCATGCACTGTAATCGTCCCATTCAAACCAGGCATCTTGAGCTGCAAGTAAACATAACAAGGCCTAGCCATGAACTTGGCATAAGCCGGCCTCCCAAACAGAGCATGATATGGACTCTTGATTTTAACCACCTCAAACCATAAGGTGTCCACCCTGTAGTTGAACGCATCACCAAAGGCTACCTCAGGGGAAATTTTGCCTACTAGATAAGCTGATTTGCCGGGCATGACACCATGAAAAACTATGGACGACGGCTTGAGATCCTTGTCAACCAGGTTCATCCAACGAAAGGTGTCATAGTACAGGATGTTGATGCTGCTGCCACCATCCATCAGCACCTTGGTGAACACATAGCCTCCTACCTGAGGGGTTACCACAAGGGCCAAATGCCCCGGGTTATCAACTCACGGCGGGTGATCCTCCCTGGTCCAAGATATTGTGTATTCAGACCACTTTAAGTACTGCGGAAGAGCCGACATGGTTGCGTTAACCGCCCGCTTGCGCACCTTCTGATCACGCTTATCAAGGCTTGTCATAAAGACGTGATACTGGCCCCCATTAAGCTGTTTTGGGTTACTCTGATACCCTGATTGATTATTCAGCTGCTGCTGGCCACCATTGCCAGACTGCTGATTATGACCTCCATGGTTACCTTGACCTTGATAACCAGAGTTTGAGCCGCCTGCACCAAAGTCTGACCCATGAGAGCCGGATCCTGACCCGCCGGGCGGCCCATTGCCGTTACCGTGATGCTGGTTAAGGCTGTAATTCCGGAACTCCCGCATGATATAACAATCTTTCCAAGCATGAGTGGACGGCTTGTTAGGTAGACTGTGCTTTGGGCAGGGATCGTTAAGCATTGCCTCCATATTGAAAGGCTTTCCCTTGCCAAAAGGCGGTTTTCCATTGCCCTTGCCGCGGTTGTTCCCGGTGTTGGTATTGGCCACCAGATCTGACCCGCCGTCCGGATGCTTCCGTTTACCGCCATTGCCTGGGTCGCTATTCCCTGCTCCATTATGCTGCTGACCCTTGCCGTTGCCATTCTTCTTACCCTTAGCCGATTTCTCATCATCCGACCCAGGATCCTTCGTGCTGTCCGAATCTGAATATCTCGTGAGAGCCGCCATGAGCTCGCCCATGTCTTGACAAGAACGCTTGATCCGTCCAAGCTTCTGCTTAAGGGGCAAAAAGTGACAATTCTTCTCCAGAATCAGAACCGCCTGAGCCGCCGTGATATTATCAGACGAGTGGATAATGGTTGAGACCCGCCGGACCCAATGGTGGGCCGACTCATCCTCACGCTGCACGCAATGATCCAAATCCACAATCTTCATAGGCTGCTTACACGTCCCTTAAGAATTCTTGACAAACCTTGCTTTTAACTCGGCCCAGGAATTAATGGTGTTGGGTGGCAAACCCTTTGACCATGTACGAGCCGGTCCTTCCAGCATCATGATGAAGTACTTGGCACAGATTGCATCACTGACATCCAACATCTCCATGGCTAGCTCATAACTCTCGATCCAGGCTTCTGGAGGCAGATCAGCTGTATAATTAGGTACTTTGCATGGGCCCTTAAAGTCCTTCGGCAGGCGCTCGTTCCGCAGAGCCGGTGCTAAACATGGCACTCCCACAGCTCTGGAGGTGACTCCGGCTCCCACCGAATCGGAAGGTGTTACTGGGGGCAATTCTTGGTAAGCCACCGCGGCCGCTGCCGCCTCCCGCTGAGCTCTGGCATGATCTACAATTGCCTGAGCATTGACAACGGGCGGGTCATCACGGGGCGGGTTTCGATGTCGCTCACTGCTAGAGATCGCCGGTGACTCCAAGCGCCGGCTATAACTGCGGCTTGGGATGGGGGTTGAGTGCACATGACTCTGGTTGTAAGTATACTTCTCCTGCTGAGCCACCGCGGTCTGCAAATACCCAATGGCATTCCTTGCCTCTTCAGCCAAAGGTGTTCCCTCAGCCAGGGGGAGCGCATTGAGCCTGGTAGCAGCTGCTACCATGTTCTCCACCGGGTTAGAGTAATGACCAGGTGGTGTCAGGAAACGCTACGGCGGGGTCTGGTTCCTGCGGGGCGGGTCTGGCTGCCGATGCTGAGTCGCTGCCCTGCTCCCAGGCACCTCCGCCGTCCGGGTCATGGCAAGCGGCGCGGTCGGCCCTGCTCCCGGGGTGTTAAAGAGATTTCTGGGCTCATACTGATCAGGCAGGCGGGTCTGATGTCTCATCCGGATAACTGCATCTGAGGCTTGTTGATCCAGATTAAGGCGAAAAGCTTCAGCCCTGAGACGCTCCGACTCAGCATCCATCTGAGCCTGCAACGTGTTGATTTCCTCCTGGGCCCTGGTCATCTGGTCCTTCAACCTCGCGATCTCCGCGTTACGGTTTGCTTGGTTTTCTGCTGTGACCTCGGTTCCCATCAGAGTTGTGAGTTCGTTCATCAGATCCAGCAAAACTTGAGCCGGCGGCCTGGTTGACCCGGATCCTGCTGCGCCAGTGGCCGCTGTCCCAGCCGCCGTGCTGCCAGAAGCCGGTGCCGATCCAGCAATGAAGACGGCGGCTTGGCTCGGCGGCTCATAGGGCTCCGTGTCATGGTAACCCTCAAAGTAGCCCCCAAGCCCGCCGTTGTGAAGCTGGTAGATTGATTCCGCGTCTCTGCTCGAGGATCCATCCTCGGAGTAGACGAGGGTTTCCTCTCACGACATAGAGCCTTCCTCAAGCTCCACGCCTTGGGTGAAGCCGACGAAGACATGCTTCCGGCCCGGGTTGATCCGGGCGGGTTGCGCATGCCGGGCCGACTCGACGGGATTGGAGCAGATGTCCAGCCCGGGCTTAGATCCGCCGATCTTCCCGATGAAAACGTGAATTCCGCCGAAGGGGACCCGGTGCCCGTACTCCATTGAGTCGGCCTCGGGGCCCCTGTCGGATTTCAGGCTCCGCAAAACCCTCAAGGTTCGAACACAGGGGCGTGTGCGAAGATCCCCTGCAGCCTCGCCCTACCTAGCTCGCTACTCGATGGTCAAGATGATGAACTCGCACGATGACGAGGAAGAAGATGAACACGGTGGTTTACCCAGGTTCGGGCCGCTGCGAAGCGTAATACCCTACTCCTGCTTTGGTGGATTGCCCCTCGAGGAGGTGTGGTGGATGAACTAGTACAGTGTTGAGGAGCCTCGTGAGGGCGCTCGAGTGGTGTTCTTGGCCTTCTGCTAGTCTTGTCGTGGAGAGAGTCCCTTTCTACGGTGCAGCCTAGCCTCTATATCTAGCAGTGGCCCGGGTCCTCTTCCCTTATCGCAATGGCGGGAAGGGATCCCACAATGGCCAAATTTGAAGGGGGACAGGAGTACATCCCCGCCTTGTCCAAAGGTGGTCTTCGCCTGCAAAGTGGCTGTCGACGATGCAGAGGTGGGATCAGCGATGATATCCGCCCTACGGGGCTCGTGGTCGTGGTCTTGTTGCACCGGAATGGAAACCTTTGGGTGGCGCTTTGGGAACCCGCGTACGTCCTTGCTCCCTTTGCACCAAAGGGGAAACTGTCCCGCCTGGCACGCTGGCGCCCGCCTGTCCTTCCTTGTGTCATCCTTGACTCCTGAGGCCGGGTTTTGCATAGAGATCTCCGCCGCTCCGGAGGGGGCCTGAGGAGGCCCATTCCTTGCTGGTCTTGGTGCTGCTTCCCTCGCGAGCTCGGGTCCTCGCGAGGGCCTTGTCTTGAGTGGGGCTGTGCCTGGTTGTGCTTGGCTCGTGAGGTGGGCCATGCCCTAGGCCGCAGGCACGCAGGTCTGGGTACCCCCGTTCCCAGAACGCCGATAGCCCCAGCCAGTGTCGTCGATGTAGAGCTTGCCGCGGCGACTCTTGGTCATCCTGCCAACGGCGTATCCCTCGATCCCTGGGAGAGAGCCCTTCGAGTACTCCAAACTACCGAGCATCTGCCCCACGGTGGGCGCCAACTGTCGTGGTTTTATTACGGCAGATGTCCTAGTGCAAGGACTTAGGGGTGAAGCCATCGCTATGGCGGTTAACTCGAAGGGGTTGATCGGGACGAAAGACACAGGTTTACCCAGGTTTGGCCCCTCTCGAAGGAGGTAATAGCCTACGTCCTGCTTTGAGTTGTATTGATTGGATATCGATTACAAAGGAGCGGATTTGCTTGACCTAGTACTCGATCAAAGGTTTCGTGGTCTAAGCCGCCCAGGGAACCCACCTTTATATACACAGGTCAAGGTCCTAGGCTTACAAGAGTCCGGGCCGGGTTACATCTTGTAACCGACCTTATCTCTAACTATCCTTGCCCTGTCTGGCAAGCCGTCTCCCGGCCTCCCGGCGGCTTACGCCTCTGGGTCACATGCTGCCTTCTGGCTCTGGGCCTCCGCCAGACCCGTCTGGCGAGTCACTTCCCGGCCTTGTCTTGATCTTCCAGCCTACTTAGGCCTCACTGCTAAGCCGCCAACCTCATGACCCGGCCCCTCCTGGGCGGGTCTCACCACGGGGTTATATCCCCAACAGGTACTACATTTGCTAAACAACTTAATAAAATTGCATAGGGCATAGTTACCCCGTGGATAATTAATCAACAACCCGGGCCAGTGCTCCTCATGAGTGTTGGTCCAAACTAGAGTCGTGTGCGGGGCCAACCCGGGGCAACTAGGGAGATGTCTATCAGGCCACTATACGCTGTGCTCATCCGGTCGTGTCCTGAGAACAAGATACGCGGCTCCTATCGGGTTCGTCGACACGTCGGGCGGTCTTGCTGGACTTGTTTTACCTTTCTCGAATGTCTTGCGTGAGGAATTCCGAGAATATTTCGGGCTATCTCGAGGTTGCGGTTTTCCAATGGAATTGCCTAGGAAATCACGGGATTCGTGGTCGAGGTTATTCCCGCGGCGTGTGGTTAGTTTGTGATGGATGAGTTGGAGCGCCCCTGCAGGGTTAAATCTTTTGGAAAGCCGTGCCCACGGTTACGTGGCAACTTGGAATTTTTTTTAACACCCGGTAATAGTAAACTTGAAGTAAACTCAATAAAATACACTAACAGTGTGCTTAACCGTGACTGTCTCTACTCGTGAACATGAACCGAGAGAGAACATGGTGGCGTTATGATTGATGTAAGTAGGTGTTCAGGATCACTTAGTGATCATGCTAGTTCACGGCCGTCTTACGTAGGCCACCATATTTACATTCATGCTCTCGTAAGTTAGCCACCAAATACATGCTTAGCGCTTGCTGCAGCCTCACCACTTAACCAATTCCTCACCTATTGGCTTACATAGTTTCGGTACCCGGGTTATGAGATTGCTGAGTCCCTATGGCTCACATATTACAACAATACAGGTACAGGTGTTGACGAGTACGTGCGACTTGTCGCAGCTCCAGTGGGAGTATGATGAAGAACGTAGGCGTATGTATGTTACGTATCCTAATGAGTAGGGAGCTTCGTGGTGGTGATCCTGGGATAGCAAGACAATTTATCGTTGCTCTTTTATCGTTTGATTTCGTCCGTAGCCGGACCCTGTCTTCTGGATGATGTATGAATAAATTTGTGTGAACTTGTAAGATAGCTTGTGGCGAGTGTAAGCCAACTCATACACTCATCTCTTCCTACATGTATGCAATGTTTACTGTACTTGCGAAATGACTAGATGCGCTTCTATCCCCGTCTAGGCCCTCGTGCCTTAATAGGGATAGGACCGCATCTTGAGCGTTACAATGTTATTCTTGCTCGTCTCTTTCTTGGCTACCATCCTTTCTGTTCTTCGTTGTGTTTGCCGGTTTTGCATGTTGTTGTTTGAGATGTGCATTCACTTCTTATCGGGTTGTGTTCCTGCGATGGTGCCTTAGTTTCCCTACTCTTGCCCCATGCCGTACGGTTGTGCCCGTCGGCTTCATTAGCCGGGTATGCTTTTTAGTGTCAAGTAGCTGTTGTAATGATCAGGGAAGGAGGGAGATAGAATTAGGAAAGCAATAGAAATTGGTGCCATGAAAGTTGCAAGGTTTTCAAAAGTGCTGCCATGGCGACCCAATTTGGTGCCATGGTAGGGTTTCTAGGAGAACTCAATTTCAATCAAATTGATCATATCTTTGATCATTATATATGTAATATTTAGGCTTCTTTGTTGATGCATAATGGGCTTTTGTAGACAATGAAACATAAGATTTTATGATGGAGGTGTATAGGATCTTCTTATTTATTCTTTCTTGTCCCACACCATGTAATTATGCCCATCTTAGGTTACCATGTACTACCTTTTTCATGCTTTATACTTTGTGGACGATTGGTCTATGGCCAGCTACAACTGACGTTCGACCTTCATCGCGTGTTTCCTAGTTTTGTATTGGGAATGCACCAACGTATGGTCAAGAATAGAGTTGTTAGGCACGATCGCGTGCCCCGGCTACATACGTTTGTTTTGATGGTCGGGCATGTGTCCGGGTGTGGCAGCAATGCCCTTGCGATGGTGGTTGGGCACGACGTTCATGTGTAGGATCGAACGTATGTCTAGAGGGGGGGTGATTAGACTACTTGACCAAATAAAAATCTAACCTTTTCCCAATTTTAGTTGTTGGCAGATTTTAGCAATTGTAGCAAGTCAAGTTCACCCTACACATGCAAGTCTAAGAGTATAGCAGCGGAAAGTAAAGACATGCACATGAAAGTAAAGGAAGGGATAAGAAGATCAAACGCAATTTGGAGACACGAAGATTTTTCCCGTGGTTCCGATAGGTGGTGCTATCGTACGTCCACGTTATTGAGACTTCAACCCACAGAAGTTAACGGTCGCGAGAGTCCACGGAGGGCTCCAGCCACGAACGGTCCACGAAGTGGCAACCTCGTCTATTCCATGATGGCCTACGTCCACGGAGGACTAGCCTTACTCGGGGTAGATCTTCACGAAGTAGGCGATCTCCTTGCCCTTACAAACTCTCTTGGTTCAACTCCACAATAACGAAGAAGGAGGCTCCCAAGCGACACCTAACCAATCTAGGAGGCACCACCCTCCAAAAGGTGATAGATGTGGTAGTATGATGAATTCCTTGATCTTGTGCTTCAAAAGATAGTCTCCTCAACACTCAATCACTCTCTCACAGATTTGGCATGGGTAGAAGAGATTTATTGGATGGAAAGCAACTTGGGGAGGCTAGAAATCAAGATCCATATGGTTGGAGTGGATGATCTTGACCTCAACACAAGGGTAGGTGGTTCTCTGTCAGAAAATTGGATATGGCAAGTGGGTGTATGTTCCGAGTGGTTCTCTTGCGAGTGAATGGTGGTGGAGGGGTGTATATAGGCATCTCCAAAAATCCAACCGTTACAACATTATTTCCCAACTCGGTGAAACCGAAGTGAAAACTCGGTTGCACCGACTAGTGCAAAATGTGGCAACTTTGGCGTTTTCGGTGAGACTGATGTATGAATCTCGGTGGTACCGATATGGGTGACCTAGGCAGTTACCAAAACTCGGTGAGACCGATTCCTCAAACTCGGTGGGATCGATTTTAAGAAACTGGTTAACAGAGAGTTGGTCCAACACTCGGTGAGACCGATTCTCAAAACTCGGTGGGACCGATTCTTGAAAATGGCTAACAGAGAGTTGGTCACTGGTTTTGGTTGCACCGAATGGAATGTTGGTAGTACTGAGACAAGGATTTGTCTAGGGTTCTGTCTAGGTTTAAAACTCGGTGGATCCGGATGGGAAAGTTGGTGTCACCGAATTTTGACTTTTGTCTTTGGACAGAAGATTTGCGTGGGAAAGTGGGTGAGTATTTTTGGTGGCTAATCTCTAAGCACTTGAGCAACCTGATCATCATATTTACCTCATCCAATTTTAATAGTATTGGCTTTCCTATGGACTCAAAAGTGATTTCTCACAAAATGTAAAATGTAGAGTCCTCATCCTTGAAGCATGACCAATCCTATTCCTTCCTTTCCTTGGGGAGTTTCTCCACACAATCCTTTAGCCATCCCATCATTGTACTTTTCCTGAGATACATTGGAGGAAATACGAGTCCAATGAAATATGTGTTGTTATTAATTACCAAAACCACCTAGGGAGAAGTTGTGCTTTCATCATGGATCCCATTCGACTATTTGCTTAGATGCCAGCTGGTGATGCGCTCGGTATGGAGCCTGTGTATTGGCCGTCCGGGCAAGCGACTGCTAGAAAGGGCAGAAGGCCTGACGCTAGGGCTAGCCGGTCGATGCAAATGTGGTGTCAAAAGCCATCAACATCGTTTTCCATCCCATCATATGCCAGGGATCACGTACGCCTACCGTGTACGATTCTGTGTGGCGGTGGGTGTCTGTCGTGGATGTATCCCTCGGTAACCATTTGTCTTGCATAGAGACCAGCTGGCGATAAGCTTTCTGTGGTGCCAGTGTCTTGCACGTCATCTACATGCGGTTGATTTGCCGGTGTTCTATTGCATTCACGTCACCGGTGCGCCGTTATGTAGATTAGGTGCCTTGCGTCCATTTGTCAGTCGTGTTACGTCTCAAGGCTCAGAAAGTCCGAGCAACCGTAGCCTAGGTGAGGGAGTTCTGGACTAGGGGGTCCCAGCCGAGGTGGGCTAGTTAATGGGCCGGGCTGGAGGCCCACCCTGGTGGAAGGACTTCGGAGGCTTTGAGGCGAGGCGTGTGCATCCTGGATTCTGCCGAAGACTTGCCGTGCGCTCCAAGGAAGAAGGATACCATTCGGCATATAGTGCATAGGTGATAACTGGCATTGGTGTAACCCTAGATACCCCCGGTGCCTATATAAATCGTGGGGTTTTGTCCGTAGAGGATACTCATACACAACATCATAACCCCTAGGGTTTAGTCCACAAATCCATGATCTCGAGGTAGATCAACTCTGTAATCTCTACAATATCAATACAACAAGATCAGGACGTAGGGTTTTACCTCCATCAAGAGGTCCCAAACCTGGGTAAAAGCATCGCGTTCCTCGTCTTCTGTTACCATCTGTCAAATCTCACTGCTCCCTCCCCCTACCCTAGACCTGCCAGTTTTGACACCGACATTGGTGCTTTCATTGAGAGCTCGTTGTGTGATCATCACGACTGATGGCTCATCTACAGTTCAACAACAACATTAGCTGCGTTGGCGCTTTCGTCCCTGACCAACTTTTCTCCTTCGGAAGTGTAGTATTACACGCCACCCCCAGTGGCCATCTAGGCCGCATCGACACCTTCGCCCCGAATCATGTCAACATGTTTGACAGTTTGGAGTACGTTGCTGACGCCCGTGGTGACCTAGCCCTATTGAGACAAGTCGCGGTCCAACCCGAGGAACTCTCGGGCGTCAACACCACGGAATCAATCTCCGATCTAACCCAAGGATCTGACCTCCTCACGGAAGCTGCCCCGGAGATGGATCTAGGGGCTATCTTGTCCGACCCCGTCTATGCCGCCTTGGGCAGTCATCTAGAGTCGAACTCCTCTTTGCATCGGATGGCCATCCCCGAAGAGTCCGCCTCGGTCCTCGAACTGAAGTTGGCCAATGAAGCCTCGGGTGATGGGCCAACTGCGAGTGGCCCAAATGAACTTTTGCACATCATCTCGGCCTACCACTAGGCCTTGGATGTAGAAGAGCTCTCGTAGATAAACAAGGTATTGGGGATCCAAAACCTGGCAATCTCATCTGTAGTTTATGACCAGATCAGTTGTAAAGCCGACGATCGAGAAATTTTCATCCCGCCCTATCGTGGTTTTGTCAACCCGGCAGATGTCCTCGTAACAGGACTTAGGTGTGAGGCCATTGCCGCTTGGTGGCGACTCGAAGGGGTTAAACGAGAGAGAGAGAGTCGGGTTTACCCAGGTTCGGCCCCTCCTATGGAGGTAATAGCCTACGTCCTTCTTTGTGTGTATTTGATGGATAGATCTCGATTACAAGGGTGCGGAATCGAGATCCTAGCTATCGAGAGGTTGTAACCTGAGAGTTTTGGCCCTAGGGGCCTGCCTTTATATACAGGTCAAGCCCTAGGGTTTACAATAGAGTCCGGGTCATATCATGTCCCGTGACCTATGACATCTCTAACTTGTCTTGTATCTTAAGGAAACTTTAATCGGCGTCTTTAGCTTCATGGGCTTTGAGCCGCCGTCTTCTGGTATTGGGCCGCCCGGCATCTTGGTCAGCTGCCACCTTACTTATCTTGTACTTAGGACACGACCCACCTTGACCTGGGTCACAAGACTGTTGATATGTTGACCCGACCCAGTAGGGCGGGTTATATCGTGGAGTTATATCCCCGACATTAGGCCCCAGATTGATTTGAATCCATTCATATAAATAGATCTTTTCCTTCCTTTGGCGGCTCATCCTGGACCGGCTTGTTCCAGTTCTATGAAAAACGCCGGCTTGTTCCACTTCTTCACCTTGTCATTTTTCCAGTGTTCATTTATTGTGACGTCATCCTTGCTGACCGTTGTTCTTCAAAGTCATCATAACGCATCCCTTCGAAAACTGTGCCAAATCTAGGTGGGCGTGAAAATCGAGGCGCGCTTGTAGCCACAAATTTACCATGGTCGCTTCGTTTTTCTCGGTGCCGCTTCACTTTCTTCTTCTTATAAATAGGCCTCGCTGGACTCCACAGTAACCTTTCCTCATCGTCTTCCTCCTCCTGCTTCTCCATTGACTGAACACCATCAGAGCTCCCAAGGCGACTTCGAGGTTTTTCGAATCCATTGCCAGTGTCGTCAAGCCTTCTCGCGACCGCCGAAGCGAACTCGATCATCTTCGTCCCTGCTCTGACACCATCTGGTATGAATCCCCGCCATTTAGGGTTTCGGTATTTTCGGTGTTCTTGCCGCCCTCATAGTGTTCATCTGAAACTTCATTAGTAGATCCACACATCGTCCGCTCATTGTGATGTATTCTTAGAATGTCCTCCGCTCCATTTTCCTTTAAAGTAGATCTAAAACAAACCATCGGGGGTTATTATTTGGAACGTTGCAGTTTCGGTTTTCTCCGTCAGCTAGAACACATATCTTGCTGTTTTTCTTCGTTTAATTAGATCCGCCTGTAGAGAAATTTTCATAGAAACCTGTTTGTGACCCAATGCTCTTGCTAAGTGTTGAAGATATCCTTTTGGCCTTCTCAAATTTCGCCGGCTCACAACAATACCTTAATATAGGCGGCTTATAATCTGCTCCGGCTTATTTTTCTCATTATTCTTGTAGCTACTGCATAACCCGCCATGGCTCCGAAAAACTCCAAAGTTTGTAATTGGGCAAAAAGCAAAGAGTCCAAGCTCACCTTGGAGGACCTTGTGGATCAGGGCTTCTTGCCGGCTCGAAAGATTATAAAGTGGCGAGCTCCTGAAGAAGAGCCGTCCCCACAACCACAACTAGGGGAGGTTGTAGTATTTACTAATCATTTGCGCAGGGGCTTCCGCCCTCCCGGCTCAAAATTCTTTAGAGACCTCTTGCACTTCTTGAAGCTCAGGCCTCAAGACATTAGTCCGAATTCCATGACAAACATTTGTCAATTTCAAGTGTTATGTGAAGTGTACCTTTAGGTTGAGCCATCCGTGACTCTGTTCAGAGAGTTCTTCTATCTTAACCATCAAACAGAAACAAAGAACGGTGCTTCCTGCGAGCTCGGTGGTATTTCTATCCAGAAGAGAAAGAAAATCACCTTCCCAAAATCGAAGCTTGCGAGTCACTCCAAAGGATGGAACAAAACTTGGTTCTATTGCAGAGATAGTTCACCCGAAGGGGAAAATCCCTTGCTGGGTTTCAGATTGGAAAGACTTAGTGGAAAAATGGAATTCCCGGTTTGGCCTACTGACGAAGAGAGAGCAACTTTAGTGCCTCTTCATGCAAAGCTGAGAGCCCTGAACGCACATGGCCTGACCGGGATAGATCTGGTTCGTTGCTGGTTGAAGTGGCGGATCCAACCCGTCAGTTTGAGGGGCGGCTTGATGTGTGATTACTCGGGCGCCTCAAATGATTCTCAACGGTTTTCTCGTGAAAATCTCACTGACAATGCTCTTACCAAGGAAACAAAGAAGTTTTTCTCTGAATCAAAAGAGCTATGCAGTGTCACCGGCTTGGGTCCGTTTTACCATCTTAACCCGCCGCCTCAGGTATTAACTGTTTCCATTGTCTCTCGTTCATGTCTCTCTCTCGACTCGCCATTTACTTATTCTATGTTTTATATATCTGCAGGCGGATTCTAACTTTTGGAAAGTTGCACCTGAAGCCTCCCTTCCTGCTACGGGTAAAAAGAATGCCCCGGTCTCCGTGTCATATTCAGAGGAGGAATCTGAGGTAGAACTTGACTCTCTCGGCCGCTTGTTTAATGAACTTGCTGACGCACCTTCTTATAAGGACGACTCGGAATGTAGCCAAGCCGACGAAACTAAGGTAACTCCAATTTCCCTCAATCCTTCGGAAATGCTTGCTCCTCGGAGACCAAGACAAGCCGTTCGGGAAAGTTAAATTATCACACCCAGAAGCTCATTTGGCTCCTGACTTTCTTTTGAAGAACACACAGTTTGCCAGCTCATCGAAGCGCAAGACTCGGGATGATGAAGACCCTAGTTTATCTCACGCGCCGCCGGCTCGCAAATCACGCCTTGAGGTGCCCCATAGTCCAACTGATTCTCGCCCTAGAGCCGGTTTGTTTAAACAACCTCTCAGTCCTTCAAATTCCCTTTATCATGATTCTCCTTCATCATCAGGCGACTCAAGCGCGTCACAACTTCCCACTTTCAATGCCAATCATGGGTAAGCGTTTATCTTTGCAAAGTCTGTATTGTATCTTTCATTGTTTTGGTCTCAACTTGTAGTAACTTTTGTTGTACTAATACTCCAGAGCCAAAGCTGTTGTGTCTCAACGGACATGCGGGTCATCCTTTGGGACATCAAACCAAGAGACGCCAATTCTTCTGAAGATGACTCCAATGGTTGATTCTTCTGAAAAAGAACTTGATGTGAGGGTAGAGCGGAAGGCTGCCATTGAGATGCCCGGAACAGATGAGCCGGTTGTTATGGATGCTCCTCCTGAGTTTGAATCACCCATCTTTCCTTCCAAATCAGCTTGCGTAGATGAACTTATGGCGTCATCTGACCGCAACGTTCCAGACATTGTGTTTGTCAAAGAAACTTTGCAAGCCCCCACTGCTTCCACTTCCTTAGCTAAAATCGTGAGCAAGGATGCACCAGTGATTTTGGATAAGGGAAAAGCCAAAATGGAATTCCTGGATTTATCCGTACTTGGTGTTGAAGACCTGTATCAAGAGTACTTGACCCGGCTGTCTGAGAGCCGAGAAATTGAAATGAGCATGATAAATGCTATGAAGGAAAAATATGAGGCAACCTCCACCTTTTACCATTATCATGCATACTACCATTAGCTTCCGAAGACCAGCTTGTTATGATAAGCCGGTTTTATAGAATAACTGAAAGCCTGTAATATCCATGTAGCCCCCAAGGGCCGACTCATCTTCTTGAGATGAGTCGGGTCTTTAAGACTGAAGAAGTTCGACCTGTAGCCCCAAGGGCCGACTCATCTTCTTGAGATGAGTCGGGTCTTTAAGACTGAAGAAAGTTCGACCTGTAGCCCCCAAGGGCCGACTCATCTTCTGGAGACGAGCCGGGTCTTTTTAATATGAAAGAAGTTCGACCTGTAGCCCCCAAGGGCCGACTCCTCTTCTTGAGATGAGTCGGATCTTCTCCATTCTTTAGTTTCAAAAGAGCTGAATTACATTAGCCCCCAAGTGTCAAGGATATTGTTGCAATCTTCTTGAGACTTGTAAACCATAATTGCTGATGTTTGTTGTTCATCCACCAGGGATATTGTGAAGATGCTGAGTCTGTTGGTGTGAGACTGCAGAAATAGCTCAAGGAGGAAAGAAGATTGAAAACTGAAGCCGAGTCCATGGCGGCTCACTCTGAAAATTCTGCCCGTCAGGCGAACGAATGTTTGGAACAGGCCATAAAACTGTTTGAGACGGAAAAGGCTGCCCTGACCAAACGTGCAGAGAAGGCTGAGAAGAACTTTGGCCCCATGAAAGAAAAATACGCCACCCTCGTGAAGCAGATCAATGATATGTTGACATCAATCTTCGGTACGTGTGCTGTCCCGCCTTCGTCAATGTGCCGGCTTTATAAACCTTGTGGCGACTTATTTTGCTTTCTGTTATGTGCAGGGCGAAAAAATCACAACCTCGTAGAGCTACCAATTGTAAAATTGAAGACCATTTTCAAGTACGTAGAGCAGCTGTTTACAGGCTCCGTATATTCCATCATGGCTGTGAAGAACCTGAAGAATCCACCGAGAAGTATCACAGACATGTTGAAACAACTCTCTACCATACCACAATGGGTGATTGAAACTCAGAAATCGGCGGCTCGTGTAGGAGCGAACATGGCACTCGCTCAGGCAAAGGCGTATCTGCCAGAATTGGATGTGGAGCAGCTGAAAGGCGGCTTCCCGGAGTTTAAACTTGACGGGTCAGCATTCACTCATGAAGATTACGCCAAGTGCCTTTTGGAGACCCGGCCACTGGCATCTTTTATAGCCAACGAGGTAGATCTTTCAAGGTATCATCCAGCATACACCGCCGATAATGAACGCATCAGCGCGCCCAAGGACGAGCCGTCTGGCCTGGTGCCGCCTCGCCGTAAGACAACTTTTGCCCCTGACATTGACGCGCCATCTCTTGTTGAAGGGACTGCAAATTTTGAATCTATGCTCTCAATTCGTTGGCAACAGAAAGGCCATCAGGTTGATGATGATGTCGAGCCGGCGGGGTTAGATCCAGAGGCGGCTGATGATAGACCTTGAAGAGGGCTTGGAAGCTGGATGAGTCGCCTCGTCAGACGAGCCCCTTGGTGTAAGACAAACTTTTGTGAAGGATTATGTGACTCCACTATGAGCCTGTAATAGGAGTAGTACTTCCTCATAACTTTGAATTTGCTTTGTCGTGCCATCGTGCACGTTTCGCGCCTTTTGCCAGTGCTAAACTCTGACGTGACAAGCTTCTTGTTAATATGCTCATGGCATTGTTTATTCCTGCACCTTCCTTGCTTAATATCTGACAATTTTTGTCCATAAAGCAATTCTGGAGTAAGCCGGAAACATAGCCTGATCTTTCGAAACTCAAGTCAATCGATTTTTTCCTTCAATGATATTGGAGACGGATGATCCGGAAATTGGTCATGATATGAACTCAGTTATGTAACCCGGCCATCCAAATATAAGCCGGTGGCAAGTGTAATACTGTACCTGAAAAATGCAAGTATATATTTTTTAATAATCTGGCTCAATGAGACTCGGAAAAAAGGAGACTAGCTTTCGAGGCTCAAGTCTTGATTCCATGAAGCGGGCATAATAACCCATGGTTTGTCCTAGCTTTATGTATGCCGACTCTCACATGACTCAAGCCAATGTTTTAACCTTAAAAGTTCAGGGTCCAGAAAAGGATTAACTTTTAAGAGTACATGGGGTCATCTAATCGGAGTCGCATCAAACATACAGGCAGGTTTAACCATATTTTAGTGGCGTCTTTGCCGGGTCAAGAGGGTGAGAAAGCTAAACTCGGTGAGTTGGAAGCCCCCAAGTGACCTATGTTTCAAACAATAAAGACTCATGCTCAATTTATAGGCTGAAACGACAGAGACCCCGAGTTTCGGGGATGCCGGCTTTATTATATTTGAACATAAAGAAGTATATACAGAATTTTGTAGAGGGGGGGGGGGGGGGGAAGAATTACAAAAAGGTGAGCCGGTGGCTCCTAAGTGTAATAAGGCCGCAGGTGTGTGATATTCCAGGGCCGGGTTGTTTCCTCCTGAGAAGTGTATGAGCCCTCTCGTAAGTCGACCAGGTAATACGAACCATTATTGAGGTTTCGACTGATAACGAAAGGACCCTCTCAAGGCGGGGAGAGCTTGTGCATCCCCGTTTGGTCTTGAATCAGACGGAGAACTAAGTCGCCTTCTTGAAAAGTATGGCTTCGGACTCTACGGCTGTGATAGCGACGTAGATCTTGCTGGTATATTGCAGATCTGGCTGCGGCTAAGTCACGTTCCTCTTCCAAGGCATCCAAGGAGTTTTGGCGTGCTTGCTCATTATCCGCCTCGACATAAGCAGTCACCCGAGGCGAGTCATGACGAATATCGCTTGGGAGGACCGCATCAGCTCCGTAAACCCAGAAGAAAGGAGTATATCCTGTGGATCTATTTGGTGTTGTTTGAATACTCCAAAGCACTGAGGGGAGTTCTTCAACCCAACAACCCGGTGTTCGCTCAAGGGGCACCATGAGCCGGGGCTTCATTCCTCCCAAGATTTCTTGATTGGCTCTTTCAGCTTGCCCGTTGGACTGCGGATGCGCTACCGCTGCTAAATTGAGCCAGATGTGCTCCCGCTGGCAGAATTGCTCCATGGCTCCCTTGGACAGATTTGTACCATTGTCGGTAATGATGCTGTGAGGGTAACCAAAACAGAAAATCAGCTTTTTTAGAAATTTGAGTGCGGTCTCCGCGTCACCATTTCTGACCGTCTCTGCCTCAACCCATTTGGTAAACTTATCAACCGCCACTAATAAGTGGGTCTTTTTTATCAGAAGACGACTTGAATGGACCAACCATATCTAACCCCCAGACTGCGAACAACCAAGTAATTGGTATCATACGCAACTCCTGAACCGGTACATGAGCCTGTCGACCAAATTTTTGGCACCCATCGCACTTGCGCACAATATCCTCATCATCGGCATGAGCCGTCAGCCAATAAAATCCTTGCCAGAAAGCTTTGGCGACCAGCGATCGTGAGCCGGCATGATGTCCGCAGTCACCAGAATGAATTTCGTTAAGAATTTCCAGGCCTTCCTCAGGTGAAACACACCGTTGAAACACGTCAGTACTGCTCCGATGATGTAACTCGCCTTTAACGACTGTCATGGACTTTGATCACCGGATGATTTGACGAGCGTCAACTTCCTCTTCTGGGAGCTCTCCTTGGGTCAGATAAGCCAAATATGGCACAGTCCAATCAGGGGTGACACGCAGAGCTGCCACCAGCTGTGCCTCCAGGTCAGGGATAGCTATGTCCTCCTCCGATGGTAACTTGACTGATGGATTGTGAAGGACATCCAGAAAGATGTTAGGCAGCACCGACTTTCTCTGGGAGCCAAGTCTATACAAAGCATCAGCCGCTTCATTGAGCCGGCGATCTATATGATCGACCTGATAACCTTGAAAATGACCCGCCACATCAGAGACCGCTCGTCGATAAGCCGCCATAAGAGTGTCCTTAGAATACCAAGTCCCTGAAACTTGCTGTGCTACTAGATCTGAGTCGCCCAGACATCTGACCCGGCTAAGATTCATCTCTTTGGCTATCCGAAGCCCATGTAGGAGCGCTTCGTACTCAGCTGCATTGTTAGTACACGGGAACATGAGCCGTAAGACATAACAAAATTTGTCACCTTTTGGAGAAGATAGCACGACCCCAGCCCCCGAGCCTTCCAGCTTTCGAGACCCATCAAAGTGTATAGTCCAGTACATGGTATCTGGCCTATCCTCTGGAATTTGTATCTCTGTCCAATCATTGATGAAATCCACCAATGCTTGAGACTTGATGACGGTTCGGGGCATGTACTTCAAGTGGTGGTCACCAAGCTCAATGGCCCACTTGGCTATTCTGCCCATGGCCTCTCGGTTTTGTATGATATCGCCAAGAGGCGCCGAACTAACCAAAGTTATTGGGAAATAGTGCTTCAGCTTCTGGCTTGCCATGAAGATCCCAAAAACCAGCTTCTGCCAATGTGGGTACCGCTGCTTGGATAGGGTTAAGACCTCGCTGACAAAGTAAATCGGGTGATGAACTGGATATTCCTTTCCCTCTTCTTTCCGCTCGACCACAACTGCAACACTTACCACCTTGGAGTTGGCAGCGATGTACAGGAGCATAGGCTCTTTTTCCGTGGGAGCAGCCAAGATGGGCGGGTTAACAAGCTGCTATTTGAGCTCTTCAAAGGCTCTGCCTGCTTCGTCTGTCCACTTGAAGTCGCCCGATTTCTTCAATAACTGGTAAAAAGGGGTCGCCTTCTCCCCTAGGCGGCTCATGAACCGGCTTAAAGCCGCAATGCGTCCAGTGAGCCGCTGAACTTGATTCACGTTTGCCGGCTCAGATAATGATGTCACGGCCTTGATCTTGTCCGGGTTGGCCTCGATGCCTCGCTCAGAGACCAGAAAACCCAACAACTTGCCTGCAGGAATGCCAAACACACACTTCGCCGGATTAAGCTTCATCTTGTATACTCGAAGATTGTCAAAGGTTTCCTTGATGTCATCTAAGAGTGTCTCTTTCTTCTGAGACTTCACCACAATGTCATCAACATATGCATGGACATTACGTCCGATTTGTGGCTTAAGGTAATTCTGGACACAGTGCTGGTAAGTCGCCCCGGCGCTCTTGAGCCCAAAAGGCATGGAGACATAGCAGAAAGCCCCAAAGGGAGTGATGAAAACCGTCTTCTCTTGATCCTCAACAGCCATCTTGATGTGATGATACCCAGAGTATGCATCCAAAAAGCATAAACGCTCGCAACCCGCCGTAGAATCAATGATCTGATCAATACGCGGAAGGGCAAAAGGATCCTTGGGACATGCTTTGTTGAGATCTGTGTAGTCGACACACATGTGCCAAGTGCCGTTTTTCTTCAAAACCATCACCGGGTTAGCCAACCACTCAGGATGAAAAACTTCCACAATGAACCCGACAGCTAGGAGCCGGGCCACTTCTTCTCCAATGGCCTTGCGTCTCTCCTCATTAAAACGACGGAGGTACTGGCGTACTGGCTTCATCTTGGGATCTACGTTAAGGTGGTGCTCAGCAAGTTATCTCGAAACCCCAGGCATGTCAGATGGCTTCCATGCAAAGATGTCCCGATTCTCACGGATGAACTTGATGAGCGCGTTTTCCTATTTGGGATCCAAGCCGGTCCCAATAGTGAACTGTTTGGACGAGTCGCCCGGTGTGAAGTCAATCTGCTTTGTATCCTCAGCCGGCTTGAACTTGAGCTCGGGTTCTGACTCAGTATTGGGTTTCTTGAGCGGGCTCATGTCAGCTGGGTCAACATTAGCAGTGTATAACTTCAACTCCTCTGCCGCACAGGCTGACTCGGCATAGGCCGCGTCTCCTTCCTCGCATTCCTGGGCTAACTTCCGGTTTCCATCCACGGTTATGGTCCCTTTGAGTCCCGGCATCTTGAGCTTTAGATAGACGTAACATGGGCGGGCCATAAAACGAGCGTAAGCCGGCCGCCCAAAGAGAGCATGATAAGGGCTTTTTATCTTGACAACTTTAAACATCAATGACTCGCACCTGTAGTTGGAATCATCTCCAAAGGCCACATCGAGCTTAATCCGCCCGATCGGATAAGCCGACTTTCCAGGGACGATCCCATGAAAAACTGTCGTCGAGGGAAGTAACATGCTCTCTGACAAATTCATTCGACGGAACGTCTCGTAGTACAATATGTTTATGCTGCTGCGTCCATCCATGAGAACCTTGGACAGTGTGTATCCTCCAACTTGCGGTGCCACCACCAAAGCCAAACCACTTGGATTGTCAACCCGGGGGGGCTGATCCTCTCTGCTCTAGGTGATCGCGTGTTCGGACCAGTTAAGGTACCTAGGGACCGCCGGCTCAGCCATGTTGACAGCCCTGCTTTTGACCTTGTTGTCCTGCTTGTAGGTATTGGTGGTGAACACGTGGTATTGACCACGGCTTAGCTGCCTCGGATGCTTTTGAAAAGTACTTTGGCCATCCTGTTGCTGGAGCTCCGTTCCTGAGTCGCCATGCACTTCGTCAGAGCCGCCAAGGACTCCGGACGTGAATGGCGGCTGCGCCGCCATACTTATCATAGCATGAGCCGGAACCTATAGGGGGAGGTCACGACGTTCCTCGCAAATCTCCATTCCGGGCGAGACTCCAAGTCTAGAGTCCGAGTTGATGACGATTGTTTCCTCGACAGCCGGCTCGTCAAGAGGGCCGACCCCCCGAGAAGTTCTGACTACGTCGTGCCTTTGGCCGGCTTGACGCCGGCCGGATTGAGTACGCCGAGGCGGCTCGATGATGTTGGAGTAGATGTCCGGCTCGGGCACCGTCGCGCCGATCTTGCCGATGAAGACTTGGATCCTACCAAAGGGGACCCGGTAACCATACTCAACTGAGTCGGCATCAGGGCCCCAGCCAGAGTCGTCGATGTAGATCTTGCCGCGGCGGCTCTTGGTCATACGACCGATCACGTAACTCCCGAACCCTGGAAGGGCTCCCTCCGAGAACTCAACTCCACCGAGCGAGAGCCCCACGGTGGGCGCCAACTGTCGTGGTTTTGTCAACCCGACATATGTCCTCATAACAGGACTTAGGTGTGAGGCCATCGCCGCTTGGTGGCGACTCGAAGGTGTTAAACGAGAGAGAGAGAGTCAGGTTTACCCAGGTTCGGCCCCTCCTATGGAGGTAATAGCCTACATCCTGCTTTGTGTGTATTTGATGGATATATCTCGATTACAAGGGTGCGAAATCGAGATCCTAGCTATCGAGAGGTTGTAACCTGAGAGTTTCGGCCCTAGGGGCCTGCCTTTATATACAGGTCAAGCCCTAGGGTTTACAATAGAGTCCGGGTCATATCATCTCCTGTGACCTATGAGATCTCTAACTTGTCTTGTATCTTAAGGAAACTTTAATCGGCATCTTTAGCTTCATGGGCTTTGAGCCGCCGTCTTCTGGTATTGGGCCGCCCGGCATCTTGGTCAGCTGCCACTTACTTAGGACACGGCCCACCTTGAACTGGGTCACAAGACTGTTGATATGTTGACCCGGCCCAGTAGGGCGGGTTATATCGTGGAGTTATATCCCCGACAAGCGCACCACCCACCTAGTCGCCACAGTTGAAGATCTAACTGACGCGCCTGACTACGAATCTGACGATGCCCTCGGTATGGACGAGGAAGATCTCGGCTTATCTGGACCAAACTCACCCACGGCCATACCCCGGACAGGTAAGTGTGCCGCCACATGTACCTACGATGTCTACATGGTCGACACTCCCAAGGAGGACCCCGACCAGAAGCCTAAGGGGAGTTCCAAACGCCGCCATCCGAACAAAAATCCCAAAGGCATCGCTGGAAGCAATCGCAAAACCAACGCTGTAGATGACATACCGGCAAGAACGAGCATATCGAGCCCGTACAACAAAATGGGCCCATGAAAACCCTTTCGGGAGACAAAGCCGAGGAGATGGAAGGCTCCAACACGGAACGGACGATGACTACATGCCAGAATTCGGGGACGATCACAACCTTAGACCCTTCGACTTTGAGGTACCCGAGGACCCATCCGAAATGGTACGTTTCTAGCGTCGGCTAGCTGCTGCCGCTCAAAGCATGAAGTGAAAGTAGCAGGAGCTGTATTCGCATGAAGCCACCCTTAATGACAAATGGGAGAAATTACTCGCATCCGAAGCCGATTTGGAGGCACAGCGCACGACGGCCAAATCGTTTCCGCGACGACGCCTGTTGCCCAAATTCGAGGACGAGGTTGCCAAATCTGACCCCCTCAGTTACCATTATAATGAACACGCTGACAGTCCCCCTAGAGGATGAGATCGGCCCACAGGGGCATATAAAGAGCCACCGATGAGGCCCTGCCCGAACGATAAGGACCCGGTCGAGCCGTACGACCTGCGAACTAAGATACGTAGAGACAGATCACCTTCCCGATCAATTTATGGAGCCCGGGACCACGCACCCGCAGGCCGGGATAGATATGACACCTGGATAGACAGGCAAGGTCAAGCTCGGGAAATAAGAAGGGAACATGCCTCTGCCAATCCCCACGAGGATACATTTCGGCACCGAGCTCCCGCACACCCAGCTTGTTTCTCTCCTATACGAATCTCCTCTTGATATTCATGGAACTTGGATGCTACCTCAAGCGGAGATCCTATGCATGCTTAGGTACAATGAAGACTCTCAGAGTGAAGAACAAGTCGCCATGAAGCCGGACGCGAAGACGGAGGAACAAGAGCTTACAAAGGAGGCATACCAACTCCCAGGCCCCGGACATCCGGCCATGCCCCGGACATTCGCCCCCTAGAAGCTGCACAGGCGCCAAGGCCAAGCTGCCGCAAAGCTACAGGCGCCGTACATCCGGGCCCCCTGCCCCAGACATCCGGCCTACGGCCCCGGAAATCTGGCAGCGCCTATACAGAGAGCATCAAAAACGGCACCCCTGCCCCGGAGATCCGGCGCCTCCTATCCAGAGAGCATCTGCAACCGGCTCCAGGCCCCGGACATCCGGCTCCGAGCCCCGGACATCCGGCCCCTACTGAAGCCCCGGACATCCAGCCCCTCAAGCCCGGACATCCGGCCCCTCAAGCCCGGACATCCGGCCCCTGTGTGGGCAGCCTCGGGCCCGAGTGGCCATGTACCATTCCCTTCGCCCCTTTTCCCCCTAAGACTATATAAACACCTCCCTCTCCTCTCTCTAGGGTTAGCTTATGTTTAGCATTGGATATTGTTGAGCATAGCTCCATCTACTTCCTTCCCTCGTGGAGAGACACCTCTACGTGAGAAGATCCGAAGCGGATGCCAAGGCCCCATCTAGGGAAGATCCCACAGGATATCAAGACCTCATCTCCACGGAGTGAGACGACTACCAGTTACCGTGTATCGCTTGTTTAACTTTGCATCCTTTGTATCTTGTGTGCTTGAGTGGATTTAGCGGATGTGTGATCGGAGATCTTCCTTGTGTTCGTGTTCTATTTTGTGATTTTCTCCCTTCTTCCCCCTCCAAGTGTGAAAAGGTCGACTCACACGGGCTTGCCCCGTATCATATTGGTATCAGAGCCAGGTTGATTCACGCCTTGGAGTCCATCCCCCCACTTTCTAGCCAATTTTGTTTCATTTTTTACCTAATTTCGAAAATCCCCACAAAAATAGCCATACCGAATTTTCTTGGATTTGTTAGATTTGAGGAGATTTTGTTGATTTTGATCCGTGGATTTCGTTGTGGACAGGTAGATCTAGCTTTTCCCCTCCACCCCCATCATTTTCAACCACCAAATAGCCCCAATTTTGTCGAAACATTTTTGTGTTCATCCTCTAGTTCATAGGGATCCTGAGATTGGATCTGAATTCGAGAGGCCCGGACATCCGGCCCAGGCAGCCCGGACGTCCGGCCCCTGGAGAACAGCAAAGCTGTTTTGCCTCCAATTTTGACAAATTTGGTTCTTTTCCACCATTTCTTCCGCAACACTCCACCATTTCTTCCGCAACCCATTTGCGTTTGAGATTTTGAGTCACGAGCATTGCCACTTCCTATGGTGTTTTGTCTAATTAGGAGTGGTTCTTCATCGACATCGCCGCTCATCATCGCTCCGGATCGTCGCCAACCACCTCTACATTGACACTTCACCGTAAGCAATGATGGTAGCCGCGACGACACTCTTGACATATCCCTTGCCATTGCATTGTTACCCCGAGCCTATTTGCGTTACTTGCCTATCGAGACTAGCCATTGAGTATTGCCGGGCTACGCTACTTGTGCACTTTAGTTATACATACTCCTCATAGCTTCAATTGTGTGCATATATCTTAGTATCATTTCGGCATCATATTTTGTGTTGAAGTAGTACCCGCATACATAATTGCTATCTTGGTGTGCACGTCCCGCATTGTGACCATACAAAACATCATTGCAAAAGAAGAGAGAAGCAAAGCTTTTAAGCAAGAGCAAAAGAGCAAAAGAGCAATAGCATAGCAAGCTTTGCATAGAATATTTGATCATCTTGGATCACTTGAGCGAGTGACATGGGCATCATACATACATAGCAAGTCGGGCATAGGAAGACGACACGTTTGGTTCCTTTTAGGTTGTGCACAAGTGCGTATCACGCCCATTGGAGCAATCGTGCTAGCGTCTCTCTAGTGTTGGGCAACACGAGCGTTTTCCGTGGATTCCACATTTTGGCTCATCCTTGGTTGCACGACCCCAATTTTTCTTCCGTGTATACTCATTGCTATTGACCTACATTGTCTCATTTACGAATTTCCGAATCTCTTTCAACATTATTCAATCTTATCTTTTGGATTGCTTGAAATTTGTGCCACTATCCTAACCAAGCTACTCCATAAGCCTTATTTGTGTAGGTGTGAGAAGGACGATCTTCGGTACCAATTCTACTACTTCCACATTTGCATATTGCGTGATCTTTGATCCATTTTCAAACTTGTGGAACGGTAATAATTGATATTGTCGTCTCATTCCTCCACTTATATCTACTTGAGTGTTGTTATGGAAAGGTAAAACATCCACAACCCGGCGTTTGAGGAACAAGAGGACGACGATACCACCTTCGTCACCAAGATGCAATTCTTCGGCGCACAAAAAGCGATGCACCAATCGCATGACGTCTTGAACGACCGCATCGAGCAACTCGCCACCGACGTACGCGAATCCGAAGTGCGAACAAGGGACTACCTCGACACCAAGCTCTCAATCCAAATGGAGGAAATTCGTGCCTTGATGGTCACGCGTGCTTATTCCACATCTACATACTCCGGACGACGCCACTCAAGTCGTCACTCATCAGAGTACTCTTTCGGCGAGAGTCCACCTCGAGCACGGTCTCATCATCGAGATGACCGCTCCGGTCCAAGTTCACACCAAGGCCGCCAACGTCAAGCTTCGAACAATCCTTTCCATGGCAATGGACTACAAGATTGACTTCGTGAGCATGCTCGACGCCAACAACAAGAGCAAGAGGCATTGGAACAAGAACGCCAACAACAACGCCATGAAGAAGAACTACGTCAACGCGAAGAATAAGCGCTCGAAGCCCAACGTGCACTCCGTGATTCTACTCGTGCTTTGGAGGAACGAAACCGTCAAGCACGTCTTGAGCAAGAGGCACTTCGCCAAGAACGACAAGAAGAAATTCGCTGCGAACGACAAGAAGAAGCCAATCGCCAAGAGGAGCACCAAGAAAGGCGCAACCGTGTACGTCCACCTCATCGCCATCCTCAAGCTCATCGCGACGAACCACACCATGAAGACGACCAAGGCCAAGACCAACGCCAACACGCCCAAGACAATGTCAATGAGGATCCACCTCCAAGACATGGTTTCCGGCATCACCAACACAATGATGAACAACGCTTCGGCAAGCTCAAGTTCACAATGCCAAAGTTTTCCGGAAGCAATGATCCCGAAGATTACCTATCATGGGAACTCAAAGTTGACAAGATTTTTTGCCTCCACAACTATGATGAAGAGAAGATAGCCATGGCTTCACTTGAGTTCCAAGACTATGTCCTTATTTGGTGGGAACAAGTGATTGAGCGGAGAACAGAGAGAGGCGAGCCACCTATAAACACTTGGGCCCAAATGAAGGATCTCATGCGAGCTCGTTTTGTGCCTACACATTACAACCGGGATCTCTTCAAGAAGCTACAACAACTAAAGCAAGGCACCAAGTCGGTACAAGAGTACTATCAAGAGATGGAAATCGCATTGACACGAGCCAATGTCAAGGAAGATGATGAGCAAACAATGGCGCGTTTCTTGAACAGCCTCAACTACCAAGTCAAGAAAATCGCGGACTTCCAACCATACTCCAACTTACATGAACATGTGCATCAAGCGACCAAGGCAGAACGACAAGTGCAAGATGACTACAAGTACTCCAAGTTCTCTTCCAAGACCTACGGTTCAAGTGCTCAAGCTACTACAACCATGGCGCTTTCGACTACAAAAACTACAATACCTATCGGCGACAAGTCAAGCTCCAAGGACAAGACGACTTCGTCAAGCCGACCTACTACAAGCAACTACAAGTCGATAACCTCATCCTCTACACCAACACCGGATGCTACCGCCAAGACATGCTCCATCAAGTGTTTCACGTGCCAAGGCCGAGGCCACAAGACTTATGAGTGTCCAACAAGACGCACCATGATCCTTCAAGACGATGGCACCTATGACTCTATGAGTGATGGTGAGATGGAAGCACTGGAGCACGTGGCAATGCACCGTCAAGTCAATGAAGATGACGATTCGCAAATCTTTTGCGACAACGATCTGAGCCCTGCTCTCGTTGTCTCCAAGGTTTTGACGCTTCAACAACAAGACGACGAGGACCAACGTTGCCACATCTTCCACACCAAGGCGGGCATCCAAGGAAAATCCGTCAAGGTCATCATCGACGGCGGAAGTTGCCACAACTTGGCAAGTGAGGACCTTTGTTCCAAGCTACAATTGGTCAAGAAGAAGCACCCTCGCCCCTACAAGGTCCAATGGCTAAGTGATTCCGGCACAATCCAAGTTGAACATACCGTGGAAGTTTCCTTCAAGATAGGTGCTTATGAAGACACTTTGGAGTGTGATGTGGTTGCAATGTCCGTTTGCCACCTTCTACTTGGTAGACCTTGGCAATTCGACCGTGGTGTCATCCACAACGGCCGGACAAATCACTATAGCTTCAAGATGAAGGGCAAGCAATATGTACTTCGCCCAATGACTCCAAGTCAAGTCATCGTCGACAAACACGCTTCATCCCATCGTGGAGACAAAAGTGAGAGAGTGATCCACCTCAAAGAAAGTGAGCGCCACAGGCCAAAAATGAGCGACTCCACGATGAGGGACATGAGAGATATAGTTCTGTTAGCCACCAAAAGATATTTGAGGGATGTGAGTGAGAGCCCATCGACCGTTCTTCACTATGTACTCATGTGCAAAGATGACGTCGTTCGGACTAACCCTTCACAACATCTTCCTCTTGTGTTATCTCAATTGTTGCAGGAATTCCAAGATGTTTCCCCGGTGAGCTACCTCTGGGTCTACTACCAAAACGAGGGATCGAACACCGCATCGACCTCATCCCCGGAGCACCGCTTCCTAACAAGGCACCCTACCACGTCAACCCCGAAGAAACAAAGGAAATACAAAGGCAAGTCCAAAAAATCCTAGATAAAGGGCATGTACGTGAGAGTTTGAGTCCTTGTGCGGTTCCGGTGATACTAGTACCCAAGCAAGATGGTAGTATGCGCATGTGTTGCGATTGCCGTCCTATCAATGCTATCACTATTCGTTATCGTCATCCCATTCCTCGCCTAGATGATATGCTAGATGAACTTAGTGGTGCCACTATATTTTCTAAGATTGACTTAAAAAGTGATTACTACCAAATATGCATACAAGAGGGTGACGAGTGGAAAACAACATTTAAGACTAAGTTTGGTCTCTATGAATGGCTAGTGATGCCCGACGTGGCTTGAGACTGCGTCAGTATTTCCCCAAAGAGGAAGGGATGATGCAGCACAACGACGGTAAGTATTTCCCTCAGTTATGAAACCAAGGTTATCGAACCAGTAGGAGGACCACCACCACCCAATAAGCAGCACCTGCACACAAATAACAAATACTTGCAACCCGACGCGAAAGAGAGGTTGTCAATCTCTCTACGGTAAAAAGATAGATTAGGTAATGATAGATAGGAGTGATAGATCTCTCAAGAACACAAAATAAGAAGAGCAAATAAAAAGTGCAGCAATATGTTTTTGGGTTTTTGGTTTTGTAGATCTGAAAACAAAGAGGCAAAAAGATAGATCGGAAAGCAATATGTTGGAAAAGTAGACCCGGGGGCCGTAGGATTCACTAGTGGCTTCTCTCATGAGTATAGCACACGGTGGGTGAACAAATTACTGTTGGGCAATTGATATAAGATCAAATAATCATGACAATATCCAAGGCGATGATCATTATATAGGCATCACGTCCAAGATAAGTAGACCGACTCCTGCTAGCATCTACCACTATTACTCCACACATCGACCGCTATCCAGCATGCATCTAGTGTATTAAGTTCATGAAAAAACAGAGTAATGCAATAAGAATGATGACATGATGTAGACAAGATCTATTCATGTAGGAATAGACCCCATCCTGTTATCCTTAATGGCAACAATACATGCGTGCCTTGCTGCCCCTTCTGACTGGGAAAGGACACCGCAAGATCGAACCCATCACAAAGCACCCCTTCCCATGGTAAGAAAAATCGATCTAGTTGGCCTAACTAAAACCAAAGATTCGAAGAAGAAATACGAGGCTATAAGCAATCATGCATATAAGAGATCAAATAAGACTCAAATAATATTCATGGATAGAAACTGATCATGAACTCAAAATTCATCAGATCCCAACAAACACACCGCAAAAGTTTACATCAAATAGTTCTCCAAGAGACCATTGTATTGAGAATCATAAGAGAGAGAGAGGAAGCCATCTAGCTACCGCCTACGGACCCGTAGGTCTATGGTGGACTACTCACGTATCATCGGAGAGGCACCTATGAAGCAGATGAACCCCTCCGTGATGGTGTTTAGATTGGATCTCGCGGTTCTGGAACTTGGGCGGCTGGGATTGTGTTTCGTCGACTCCCCTAGGGTTTTTGGTATATTTGGGAATTTATAGGCATCAGAGGCGGTGGAGAGGGGCCCCGTGGAGGGCACTGTCGGATTCAGGGCTCCGCAGACCCAAGAAGGTTCGAACTCTGGGGCGTGTGCAAAGATCCCACCCAGCTTAAACCCCAAGCTCGCCACCCCACGGCCTGACCCTGCCGAGGATGCACTGGAGCGCAAGAAGATGGACACAACGATTTACCCAGGTTCGGGCCACCTTGCGGTGTAAAACCCTACTCCTGCTTTGGTGGATTGGCCTCACGAAGAGGTTTAGTGATGAACTTGTACAGTGGTGAGCAACCTCGCGAGGGCTCTTGGGTGAGGATGGATCGGGGTCCCTCTCCACGGTGGAGGCTAGTCCCTATTTATAGTGGCCTGGGTCCTCTTCCCTTATCGCACTGGCGGGAAGGGATCCCACAACGGCCAAATTTGAAAGGGGACAGGAGGTACAACTTATCCTAACTAAAGGCGGTCTTCGCCTGCAAAGCTCCTGGCTTGACGCAGACGTGGGCTTGGCGATGACATCCTTCCTGCCGAGCTCGTGGTCTTGGTCTTGTTGCACCGAATGGAAACCTTTGGTGGATTCCTTGGGAACCCGCTTTCGTCGTTGCCCCCTTAGCATGAAAGAGGAAACTGTCTCTGCTACGCTCGCTGGCGCCCGCCTGCCCTGATCGTCATGGCTCACGTCATCACGACCTCCTTAAGCTGGGCACCGCATAGGAGTCTCCGCTCCTCGGGAGGCAGCCTGGGGAGACCGCTCCTCTGGAGGTCTTGGCGTCGTTCTCCTCGCGAGGCCGGGCCCCTCGCGAGGGTCTTGTCCTGTGGGGTTCGTCGCCAGGCCGTACCGGGCCATCGAGGTGGGCCACGCCATGGGCCGCAGGCAGGCAGGTCTGGGTACCCCCGATCCCAGAATGCCGACAGTAGCCCTCGGGCCCAAGGCGCGCTCGGGCTGGCTTCGAGGCGAAGCTAAGGAAGCAAGGCCGAAGCGCCACGGGCCCCAATCGCCTGCGGGCCAGGCTTGACGCGTGGTGCACGACGAGGCGCGGACGCCTCCACTTCCCCACGCCGCCTCGGTAACCGCCCAGACTGACAAGGGCTGGCGCGCGCCGTAGGGCCATCATTGCCTGGGATGCGGAGGAACGCCGGTTAGCCTCTGATCATGTATAAGTAGGCGAGGGGGGCAGAGCCCTAGCCCGTCTTCATCTCCTCGCGTCTCTGCTCCAATCCACCGCTCCCACGACCATGACTCTAGTGAGGAGGTTCTCTGTTGCCGAGAAAGGGAAGGGCCGCCTGGAGGGACCGGGCTCTCCGCCGCCCAAGAGGGGTCGTGGGCGTCCCCGCAAGCACACCGCAACGCCAGCGGTGGCCCCTCGGGGACGCAGGCGCACTCCGGTGCGGGCCGGCGGTGCCTCCGGCAGCCGTGGAAAGGCTCCCTCCCGCGTGAGTAGTGGCGGGAGCCGTGGCACGCGTAGCCGAGGAGGGAGGCTCGCGGCTGGCACCCGGCCGCCCCGCTCGCAATCTCATTCCGCCGACGCGGTCCAGGAGTTCGTAGTGTGGGAGGATCAGCCAACCACCACCTGGCTCCAGCTCCCTCGCTTCTTCGCTGGTGCGCTGCTGTCACACCCTGTGTTTCTATCACTTTGCTATGCTTGGATTTAAATTTTTTTGGAACCAATTAAAACTTTTGAGTGCATGCTTGTTTGACTTGTTGCTTGTTTGGTTGATTATGTTTGGCACTCATAGGTTCTACTCCCCTCTACACTCATCTTCCTTGATCCAAACATCTTGCCCAATGATCATACCATGTGTTTAGTACCTAAAACTATTTTTATCAAAATTTATTTTGACCAAAAAGGATTTATTCAAATTAGGTTTTCAAAAACCCCTGAGTTGAGGTTTGCACTGCAAGTCCTCAAATGGGGTGGATCCTTTTTCCCCAAAGGCTTTATTTGGAACCCAATATATATATTACTTCCCAAAACCACCAACTATTAATTTTAAAGATTAGTTTACTATTTTATTTAAAGGCTTTTTCTTAAGGACAGAAATGGTCTTTTATAGGGAAAATTATTTAAATGCTTTAAAAATATTTGAGAAAATTTAGGGAAACTCAGTGGACATATATTTTCCATATATATGAGTTTCAACACATGGTCTTGTTCAAAATTATGGGTAAAACCCCTCAAAACCCTTTCTGCTTAAATCAAGGTTTTGAAATATTTCTATAAGAAATATTCTCAATAAAATCCAGGAAAATTCTAGCAAGTAACACATGCTATATGTGATGATCTTGAAAAGTTTCATCTCGATCCCAATTGTTTTGATCCACCAAAATATTGCAAAACCATTCCTGTCCAGAGTCAAGTTTGAACAACTTTACATTGTAGAGTTTGCCCTATTGATCTTAAACTTTGTGGGCATGATCTACTACCCAAATAAGGATGCTACACCAAGTGGTGTATCAAGGAGATTAGATTTGCACACCTGGATCTACACAAGTCAATTTCTATTAAAATCTAGGGTTTACAAAGTTTACATTATCAACTTTCCTCAATTGAGCTCAAACTTGGTGATCAAGCTCAATTGTTACCACCATTTCATCCTGTTAACTCTCAGCTCCAGTGGAGGGGATTAACTATCCAAAGCATTGATCAAACACCTTCTGCCAGAATACTAAAACCAATAATTGAGCCCCATCCACCACTCTCCTTCACCTCAATTTTTTACCACAGCTCCTCCTAGTCCCCAAGCACCTCTAGTAAGATTCCTGGCGCCCAAGTCGATGATTGCATGGGGGAAAAGCCCCATTTCCCTCTCTGGACAACCATTTTCTCCCTCTTTCTCAGCCTCCCCTCTCTCCTATCCAGCACCCAGAGCATCCAAGGTGCTTTCCCAGTAAAATACTCCCTCCTGCAGCTCTCTGACACTAGTGGACGCACTAGAGCGCGCCAAAGAGGTCATCATGCCGGCCAAAGTCGCGCTCTGGAGCGCGCAGCCGCGCTCCAGAGGGTTGATCTCCCTCTCCTGCCCATACCCGACCACCTCGAGCTCCCCCCTCGCGCCAGTCGATGCGCCTCGACGTCCGCAACACGCCACGCCCCAGTCCCCCTCCTCTCTCCCTCCAACGGCTCCTCTCGCACGCACCCGACGTCGCCCGGTTCGGCCAACCGCGAGCCTCACACACGCGAGCTCCCCCACCTTATCTCTTCTCTCCCCTAGCCCTAGACCAGCCCCAGGAACGCCCCAGACACTCCCCCTCTCTTTCCCGTGCCCTCCAGCGAGCGCCACTTCCTCACTGGTGCACCACCGTGCGGTGGACCGCCGTGCCCCTATAAAAGGGCCTCCCCGAGCCCTTCTCTCACCTCTGCTGACTCCCTCTCCTCCCCAATCGCCCTCCCGTACCGCCAAATCTGCCCCGGAAGCACCTGAGCCCGAGATCGAGCCCGAGCTCCGCCGCTTCGGCTCGCCGGAGATCTCCGGGTACAGGCCCCCTCCAATCCCCATTCTTCTTACCCAACTCCTCCCTCAGCCCGCTGATGCGATTCCCCCTTCCTCCCATGCGTTTTGCTGCAGGAACCGTTGGCTTGGAGCACACCCGAAGCTCATCCACCGCGGCTTCTTCGCCGCCGGCGACTCCGGCCACCCCAGCCACTCCCTCGATGTAACAGCCCAAGTGTAATCCTTGCCTTTTGTAATATATTTTCATGTGGACCTTCATGTTTTGCCATTGTGGTTTGCTTATCAAGATATTTGCTTCATGACATTCCTCTTTGCATCATGGCATCATACCACCATTCATCATTTGCATCATGCCTTGTTTTATGTGTTGTTGTTGTGAGTGTGGTGTTGTGGTTATGAGTGTGTGTGATGTTATGTGTGGGCAACTAGTTTTGTAAACCCTCCTCAATTTCTATAGATCTATGCCAACTCTCTCTCTTTTCAAAATATATGCAACATGTGATGATTTTGCTTGCTGGTTCACCTCATTAAAAATGTTAATCCCCTCTAAAATATTCTGTAATGATTTGTTAGTCTGCACCCAACCATGTTTATGCTTTGTCTTTGTCTATTCTTGCAAAAAGGTTCCAATAATGAATTTTATGTGATTTAATTTTCTTGCTCTTAAAATGCCAACTCCATTTTTATTAAATAGGGTACAATTTGCTTATTCCAATACATATTTTCTTCCTCCCTATTTCTTTTCAAAACTTGCCTGTTTTTTTTCTTTTGTGCTGTTTTATTTAAATAAGAAAGGGGTTTTGTTTTCTGCAGAGAGAGAGGGAGAGAGGAGGTTCTCTGGGCCTCCGCAGCCGCAGCCCAGCAAGTCTTCCGCAGACGCAGCCTAGCTAGCGCCTCCGCAGCCTGCTCGCTCGCTCGCTTTCCACCCTGGCTCCGCGCGGCCCCACCTGTTGGCGTCTGTCTGCATTCGTCGTCATCCTCCCTTTCCAGCTCCCTCTCAGGGAGAGCGCGAGCAGGGGCCCCACCATGGCCGAGGTGGCGAGGGGAGCCGTGCCTCCAGGGCCTTTAAAAGGCCTCGGCGTGGGTGCCTTCCGCTAGGTTTTCCCCATCCCCCTCTCGCCGCCGCCAGATCCTTCTCCTTCCCTTCTCCTCCTCCCTGAATTCAGAGAGATCCGAGAGAGAGAGAGAGCAGAGAGTCGCTTCTGAATCCCGTCGTCTCCTTCATCGCTGGTGGCCTCTCCGGGGCATCCAAGATGTCCGCAGAGTTGCTGATGGCGCCCGCGTTCCGTTCCCGGCGCTAGGGAGGTCCGAGCTCCTCCGTGGCGTCGGCTCCTTCCTCGCCATCGTCGGAGCGGAGAAGCTCTGCTGCGTCAGGCCGCCCCAACCCTCTCCATCGCCTTGCATCGTCGTCTCTGCATCCCGAGCGTTCTGGGTGAGCCAACGATCGTCTGCTTTCCTCTCCCGCGTCCTTGTTGCTCTCTGCGCGTAGATGCCGTCGCCAGTTGCCTGCGAGCGCCATGCCCGAGCGAGCGCAAGCTCGAGCTTGAGCGCTGCCTTAGCGTGTAGCTAGATCCCCCCTCTGAGTGCAGAGATGGAGTTCCCCAGGTCTCCGCGTTCCCCGCCGGCGTTTTGCCCCTCCGTAGATCGCCTCTGTTATCGCCGGCGGCGAGGTCTTCTGCTCTGAGTCGAGCCAGGGCCTTCTCCTAATATTTGTTGAGTGGATCCCCTCTCTGTTCAGTAGCCGGCTCGTAGCGTAGTGGTAACGGCTCGGGGAAAGGACCGAGAGGTCCAGGGATCGAATCTCCCCCCCGGCCTTTTTTTAATTTTCGGTGCGTGTACCTGTGTGTGTGTGTGCCCTTGTGTGTGTGTGTGTGTGTGTGTGTGTGTGAGTGACAGGTGGACCCTATGGGGCCGCCCTGTCATACTCAGGGAGGGGCCTGGCTCACTGCCAGTGGGACCCCCTCCCCTTTTCTTTTATTTATTTGTTTGTTTTGTGCACTGTTTGTTTTATTTCCCTGTTTGGAATACTTGCCAGATCAGGAAATTGCCAAATATGGTCATTCCCATTTTGGGCAAGTTTTGACTTATAAGTGCTTGTGCAGATTTTCGAATTGAGTTTTGGGAGTTTTACAAATGCAAAGATAGGAGTGTGATATATGGTTTTGGGGTAGAATTGTCCAAGAAATCCAATGGTGCACTTTGTTTGGTCATTTGAGCAAGTTTGCAAAATGTCATTTTTGTCCCAACATGCCATTTTGTCATTTTTCACATGAATTAACCTATGCAACATATGTGAAACTTGTCAACATGAATATGCTAGTGTTTGGTGGGTACTAGGCCCTGGTATTTTTGTTTGGCATGATAAGCTTGTGGATAAGTGGGTTTCTTGCTGTTAACATGCTAAGAAATAACACTGATTTCATGTCTCAATTTTTGCTAAGTGTTGAATGCTGTTATTTTCTTACCATGTTTAGAGGATGGTTCCCATGAATGTAGTGTTCCTTGAGTTTGGGACCTTAACATGTTTTGTTGAGCTCTTCATGCTCTACCTAATTGTGCTAAGAACTTGAGCATTAAGCCCTTGCATCATATGTAAAACCTGCTGTGAAGTTGCTATTCTGTAACATGTGTCCAGTTTTGCCCTTGCTAAATTTGTCTAAGTCTGAGAATCTGTTGTTATTTTTATGCCATGTTTAGAGGATGCTACCAAGTGATATGTTGTGTTCTAGCTCATGCTCAGTGCTAATGTTTCGTTGTAGATGTTGCCCTATATAACCCTGTTAATTTTCATGCCATGAAAGTTGCTGTAGAATATATGAATCATGCTGTCAATATGCCTTCTGGTTAACTCAGATTCTATAAAACTGGGATTTTCACTAAGTCCCTAAAAACTGATTCAACATGCCATCTTGTGAGCTTCATTGCTATTGATCCATGCTTCCTTTCAAGTTTGTGTAGATGGATGATTTGTTAAGCATGCTGTATAGTTTCTGTAGATGCCTTGGTTTTGATTTAAAACCTGCTGTAGCTCTGGCTATGTGTGTGACAAGATGCCATGTTGCTGGTTGTGGACAGATTGTGTGTTTGAATGTTTTGTGACTTGTGGGAGCTATACTCCGTTGTTTTGCATGATCTTTAGCTCTATTCTTGCTAGATTTTAATTTCCTATCCAGTGGCATCCTTGGGACACCAAGGTATAGCCCAGAGATTGCCTCATCTTGTGTTTTGTCCCCGTTAACGTTCGTACCTTGCCGTGAGTGTACCGTGAGCTACGTTACTCCGTTTGCAACGTTCTACATATGCATTTGCATAAATTTTGCATGAAGAATTCATATTTGCCATGATCATGCATGTTCAAATAACTAAACTTGAGGTTCTGTCCAGAATACTAAAGAACTTAATAAGTGCATGAGAAACATGACTAGCTTAGGGTTGCCATGTTATACTTCTTAATATGACCATGCATCATCTTGTTTGTGCATTGCACCTCGCTGTTTGTTTATTTGGTGTTGTTCTCTTTGGGTAGACGCGAGTGTTGAGCCTGAGTACGAGGATCCCGGAGAGTACAACTACGAGGACCCAGCTCTTTGTCCCTCTGAAGAACCAACAGGCAAGATGATCATACCCGGATCCCGACACTATTTTTGCCTTGCTAGTTGTCTCGCTTTTACCGTTATGTTTTCCGTTACCTACCACTTAAACTGTCAGCCTCCTAAATTGCCATGAAAGCCTCTAACCCCTCCACCACCTAGCAAACATTGATTGGCTATGTTACAGCTGTTCAGCCCTTATCTTATAGCGTTGCTAGTTGCAGGTGCAAGATTTCCATGTGACAACATGGATTTTGTTTATATCACTCTATTTACTGTTATTTAATTTAATGCACATATATATCTGGCAACGGTGGAAGGCTTGGCCTTTTGCTCAGAGTTTTGTTCCGCTTTTGCCGCACTAGTTCCGAGTACCGGTGTTATATTCCATATTTTGCGCTCCTAACATGCTCGGGGTTGTTATGGGGACCCCCTTGACCATTAGTTTTAGATTAAAACTTGTCTAGCAAGACCCAACTTTGGTACTACATTTGCTAAACAACTTAATAAAATTGCATAGGGCATAGCTACCCCATGGATAATTAATCAACAACCTGGGCCAGTGCTCCTCATGAGTGTTGGTCCAAACTAGAGTCGTGTGCGGGGCCAACCCGGGGCAACTCGGGAGATCTCTATCAGGCCACCGTACGCTGCGCTCATCCGGTCGTGTCCTGAGAACGAGATACGCGGCTCTTATCGGGTTCGTCGACACGTCAGGTGATCTTGCTGGAATTGTTTTACCTTTCTCGAATGTCTTGCGCGAGGAATTCCGATTTTTCTTCGGGCTATCTCGAGGTTGCGGTTTTCCAGTGGAATTGCCTGGGAAGATCACGAGATTCGTGGTCGAGGTTATTCTCGCGGCGTGTGGTTAGTTTGTGATGGATGAGTTGGAGCACCCCTGCAGGGTTTAATCTTTTCGGAAAGCCGTGCCCGCGGTTACGTGGTAACTTGGAAATTTGTTTAACACCCGGTTATAGTTAACTTGAAGTAAACTCATATAAAATACACCAACTGAGTGCGTAACCGTGACTGTCTCTGCTCGTGAACTTGAACCGAGAGAGAACACGGTGGGGTTATGATTGACGTAAGTAGGTGTTCAGGATCACTTAGTGGTCATACTAGTTCACGTCCGTCTCTCGTATGCCACCATATTTACATTCATGTTCTCGTAAGTTAGCCACCAAATATATGCTTAGCGCTTGCTGCAGCCTCACCACTTAACCAATTCCTTACCCAATGGCTTACATAGTTTCGGTACCCGGGTTATGAGATTGCTGAGTCCCTGTGGCTCACCGATTACAACAATACAGGTGCAGGTGTTGATGAGAACGTGCCAGACGATGTTTCTCAGCTCTAGTGGGAGTATGACGAAGACCGTGGTCGGATGTATGTTACGTATCCAGACGAGTAGGTAGCTTCATGGTGGTGATCCTGGGATAGCAGGGTAGTTTTACATTGTTTCTTTTATCGTTTGATTTCGTCCGTAGCCGGACCCTGCCTTCTGAATGATGTATGAATAAATTTGTGTGGACTTGTAAGATAGCTTGTGGCGAGTGTAAGCCAACTCATATACTCATCTCTTCCTACATGTATGCAATGTATTACTGTTCTTGCGAACGACGAGATGCGCTTCTATCCCCGTCGAGGCGCAAGCCTTAATAGGGATAGGACCGCATCTTGGGCGTGACACTCGACCACCACCCGAACGGCGGCAGCACCCCGAGTCCATTCCAGCCCTCATCTCCCCTCGCCGCGCACTCCTTCGCTGCCGGTGAGCTCCCCCCTCCTCTGTCGAGAGGTAGGAGACGACCGCGGGGTGGGGCCCACGTGTCATCCTATCACCTCTCTCCCGCGCCTCCCCTCTCTCTGGCCAACGGGTCCCGCCCGTCAGGTTTGAAACCTGACGCACGCGGGGGCGCTGAGCCGCCTGGGCCGCTCGCTGGCTGGCCCGCTGGGCCGGCCCAGCTGCTGGCCGAATCTGGCCCAGGGCACAGAGCCCTTTTTCTATTTCTTTTTCTGTTCTGTTTTCTAAAATTTCCAGGGGATTAAATAAAACTCCAATTCCAACAATTCTTCCACCTAAATTCCTGCAATATTGTGTACTATTTATTAGTGCCATTTGTGAATTTTTTTGAAAAACTTTTATGTACTGTTTTATTTTTAAAACTTCTTTTTAGGCATTTTTGCCTCTGTTAAAAATGGTATGGAAAACCTTTTTCACCACAAAACCTTATACCAATATTTTTAGAATAGCTTGTAGAATTTATCAGAATAGGGTAACATTTTAGAAGTAAAGTTTGTGCTCTGTTTTTGTTGTGATGCTTATTATTACCGTTGTTTATCGCGACGATAGATTGCGCTGTTGACGAGGGAGTTGAACCCGAAGACTTTGTTGAGCCAGGCAAGCAGCCCTTTGACCATGACTATGAACCCCTTTATTTGCATGTCATATAGCACTTGTTTCCGTGATGATGAGCATGTTGATGTGGTGACCACTTCGGTGGGATGCCTTCGATACTTTACCGTTGATACTTGCATCGTGCATGACCCTACCATTCTTATGAGGGTTGTGCAGGTGGGAGTAGATAGGTTGCTAGTAGATGCTACGCAAGTGGTATGGGTATATGCATGGTGATGAAAACAAAAGTGCTTTCAAAGACTTTTTCGAAAACCCCGTCGGGTGCCATTAATGCCCGAGGGAGATGATGATGAGCTAGGTAACCACTTGATAAAGAGGTGGTGTACCGGAGCAAGTGGGTGTGTGTGTTTTCAAAAACGGAGAGATTTAAGATTTGCTGACCATCCCAACCTTACATGTACAACCACGATACCCCTTATGGGACGGGGCTTTGTTGATTACCTTGGTGGGTACTAGCAGAGAGCTCACATTACTAGTGGCGAGAGTGACGAGGTCACTCTCGATACGGGGTCATGCCTGGTAGGGCGACCATGCGCTGTCTTTACAGGCACCGGACACACCGTTGCGTGCCCTCATGGATGATACATGTGATGTACATCATGGGGGATGGCACCAACGAGTGGACTCTTTGTTTAGTATCGCTAGGGAAAGACAATGTTCGAGTACTTACCTCGGGTATGGACAGTACCGCGAGTCGTGGCTTGACACGGAAGTTTCCCGAGTCTTGTGGGTAAAGTGTGCAACCTTTGTAGAGTGTAAAACTATTCGAATTGCCGTGTCCACGGTCTTGGACAGTTGGAGGTCCTACTTAAACTACGTCCGATGTTTTCACAAACTTGGTGTGTGTGTGTGTGTGTGTGAGTATGACACAAGGATGAAACTTGAGCTAAGTCCGATGACTTGGCATGATGATGAAGATGAGATGTTCAACCCCTTCTTAAGATGATAACTGAGACTTGTTCACATGAATACCTGTCAACAGTTGATGCATGCTTACTCAAGTTACTTGATCATATCATTGCACTTAAAATTAGCCGCAAAACTTACCCACTTAGTGCTATATCATGCATTGTTGTACCTTGTTCCAAAACTTGGGTTGCTTGCGAGTACATTCAAAGTACTCATTGTCTTGCCACTAGTTATTTAATTGGTCAGGCATGGAAGATCAGGAATATGGTGAAGAGTTCGTTGCTGACGAACATGCGAACTAGGACACTTCCCAGTCAGAATGCATGCAGGTTTAAGGCAGATGGCATGGGTTCATGCTTCCGATCAAGATTTCTGCTGCTTGTTATGTTTAAATGTTTGGCCCTTGCGGCCCTATCTATGTAAGACTTGACCTTCATGGTCTTTATTTGTGTAAGACACTAAATGTGGATGCAAGACTCTTGTTATTTAGCTTCTATGTGTTCAGTGAGCATCGATTTCTGGGATCACTGTACACGTGCATTTGGTGATCACGACTTATGAGTCGGGGTCCCCAAAGAGCTGGTATCAGAGCCATCCTGACTGTAGGAAGCCCTTAGTTAGCATGGACGTTAGTTAGGACAAAACCGTTTTCAAAACTACGCCTAGCACCTATGCTTAGGAGTTTCTGCACTGATTACCTCTTCTATTCTTCACACAACACTATACTGACTCTCCTCCCTTCAAACCTTGTAGATGGCCGTCGTACCTGAAGCCCTCCTAGCATCTGGCTTTTCCCTACTCCTTGAGGATAGTCTGGAGTAGTGACAGTTTCGCCAACCACCTGTTTTCCTCTACCACGAGCACTGGGTCGATGCCGTCACGAAGGTGTACCACGTGGATGTGGTCGTGAAGGCAAACGACTCCCCGACTAGTTGGTTCTTTGAAGGACCACAGATGGAGACCATGGCACTCGCAGTCGAGACAGCTGCACGGAAGGCACTCCTACACCTTCGAGACATCATTCCAGAGATGGCTGACGAGCCAGCTACTCGCTACCTGCCTTTCAGGAAGGATGATCTTGGCGAGAGTTGGACGTTGATTCCATCCAAGAAGGATGGTACACCACTCAGGTTCCAGACCTACTTCAGCCTCTCCGCCGATAGTCTGGTTCACAACCTAATTAAGGAGTCCATGAAGCTCCGCGAGGAACTTCACCACACCCGAGAGCTACTTCGTCAAGCCAAGACGAAGCCAGATAGGATCAAGAAGGATGGAGCCCCTGAGGGACGACCAGCTGTCGCTTACCGAGGAGGAGTACCCCCAGCTATAGATGCACCCACACGTCATCGTCGCATGAGTGCGAAGGAGTACCGTGAGCTCTTCACTGACCCACCGACGAAGCGTCGTCGGGATGGACCTCCTCATTCTCCGACCCCTTCAACCGGAGATGATGCACGTACGGAGGACGATCAGGAGGAAGACCCAGAGGAGCGTGACTAGGAGACCGAGAACTCCACCACCTGAGTCTGAGAACCCCTAGGGTAGGATCAGTCATGTACCCCTCATGCGAAGTCGAGTCCGAGTAATGGTTCATATGAAACCATGTGTGCTTGTTGTTTGCTTTTGTTGTTTGTGTTCCGATGCGAGTCGCGCTTTTGCCTTAGGCAACATGTAAGCGACTCCATCGTCTATCTTATCTTAATATATGTGTTGGTCTTTCGACCTTTGTTTTTCTACACTTGCACTATACCAACCCCCTTAGGCACGCTTTTTCCAGTTTTGCTTTTCCTCTCGTCTATCCCAGTTATTTGACCTGGCTGCTCCAAACAGGATGGTGACTGCAACCCGCAACAGCTCCTTTACCAACCCTGAAGCCGGCAACTCCAGCCAGCAACAGGGAGATGGTGGGGCTGCTCATGCCGGAGATCACCCGGAGCAGCCACAAGGCGACATTCCCCCGCCGTCACCTCCACCGGAGAACATGACCATGGCTCAGTTTCTCCAAGTTCTCCAGGAGGAACGCCAGGCCAACACTGCTGCTATCCAGCAGGTGGCTCAAGTCCTTGTGAACAACCAGCAGCAAGGTAGGAACGACAATGGCCGCTCCACTCTGTCTGAGTTCATGAGGAATTCACCCCCAACCTTCACTAAGACTGATGAACCACTGGATGCCGATGACTGGATCCGCACCATCGAGGACCTCCTTGCACTGGTCAATTGCAATGAGGATCGTGAGAAGGTGTTGTATGCCTCTCACTGTCTCGGAGGTACCACCAGAGCTTGGTGGGATGGATTCAAGGTCATGCAAGGCGATCGTGTGCTCACCTGGTATAACTTCAAGGAAGGATTCCGCACCGCCCACATTCCTTCTGGGATCATGGCTATCAAGAAGAGAGAATTCTGAGTGCTAAAGCAAGGAAGTGGCTCTATCAAGGAGTATATGCAGAAGTTCAACCTGCTGTCAAGGTATGCGCCTGAAGATGTCAACACGGAGGCTGCTAAGATGGAACGCTTCATGAAAGGACTCCAGCAGACCCCGCAGTACCAACTCATCGTCTGCAACTGTCGGACTTTCTTCGACCTGGTGAACAAGGCCCTCATGCTTGAAGACAAGCGTCGGGCCATGGACGACACTTGCAAGCGCAAGATGATCAACAAGGGTAGTTGCAGCAACCAGAAGCCTCGCCCCTGGCAGCCAGCTCCAACCAAGCCAACCTATCAGCCGCAGCAGGCTAGACCACCTGCACCTCGTCCGAGCTACTAGCCTCAAAAGTATACCAATCCAAGGCCAGCTTACAACAACACCAATAACAACAACGGCGGCAGGAACAACAACAACAACAACTATGGTCAGGTCACTTGCTTTGGGTGTGGTCAGTCTGGACACATCTCTAAGCAGTGCCCCAACAAGAAGCCAGATGCACCGCGCCCCAATGCGCCCAACCAAGGTCAAGGCCATGGAGCACCACCAAGGAACCCAGCTCCCCGCAACTAGCCCAACAATGGCAAAGGTCGTGTGAATCACGTCACCGCCGAGGAAGCCCAGGAAGACCCGGACGTCATACTGGCTACGTTCCTCGTCAACTCAACCCTAACAACCATATTGTTTGATTGTGGAGCCTCACATTCCTTTGTCACTCAAAAGTTTGCACTAGAGAGTGGTATGAAGCCTACACCCCTGGGTAGTCATATGTTGATACAAACCCCGGGTTCGGTTATGAAGTCCAAGATAGGATGTAAAGGAGTTGAGATTATCATCAATGGGGTAGACTTTTCCTAGCAGACCTCATAGTTCTGGATTCACAAGGCTTGGCCGTCATCCTTGGCATGAATTGGTTGACCAAGAACCAAGGCTACTTGGACTGTGCCAAGAGGATCGTTACCATAACCAATAGCGAAGGAGTGGAAGTCAAGTATGTTCCCAACCCTGCCTCCGCTCAAGCCCCGCAGGCTAACTGTCTGTCGGGAATTGAGTTGGATCAAGTGCCAGTGGTATGTGAATACCCGGATGTAATTCCTGATGAGCTGCCCGAAATGCCTCCTGACCGCGACATTGAGTTCATCATTGAGCTAATGCCCGGAGCAGGACCCATCTATAAGAATCCCTATAGGATGGGGTCCGAAGAGTTGGCTGAGTTGAAGAAGCAACTGGCAGAGCAGCTTAGAAAATGATTTATTCGCCCTAGTGCCTCTCCTTGGGGATCATCTGTTCTATTTGTGTCAAAGAGGTACGGAACTATCTGACTCTGTGTTGATTACTGTTCCCTCAATGAGGTCACAATAAAGAACAAGTACCCACTCCCCAAGATTGAAGAACTGTTCGATCAGCTGAATGGAGCTAAGGTGTTTTCCAAGATCGACCTTAGGTCTGGGTACTATCAGCTGAAGATCAGGTCCCAAGACATTCCGAAGACGGCGTTTGTAACCCGGTATGGCCTGTATGTATACACGATCATGTCATTTGGGTTAACCAATGCCCCTGCTTACTTCATGTACCTCATGAACAAAGTCTTCATGGAGTACTTGGACAAGTTTGTTGTCGTCTTCATTGATGACATACTCGTCTTCTCCAAGTCCAAAGAAGAGCATGAGCAACACTTGAGGTTGGTCCTAGACAAGCTTTGAGAGCACCAGCTTTATGCCAAGTTCAGCAAGTGTGAATTCTGGCTGCATGAAGTGGGATTCTTGGGTCATGTGTTGACTGCAGAAGGATTGTCAGTGGATCCTGCCAAGATTGAAGCCGTGACTGAATGGCAATCCCCAACCAATGTGAAGGAGGTCAGAAGCTTCCTCGGACTCGCGGGATATTACCGCAAGTTCGTCGAAGGATTCTTGAGCATTGCCCGACCTATGACCCAACTTTTGAAGAAGGGCAAGAAGTTCGAATGGACGCCAAAGTGCGAAGAAAGCTTCTAAGAGCTCAAGAAGAGATTGACCACATCCCTAGTTTTGGCCACCCCCGATATCCACAAGGAGTTTGTGATATATTGTGATGCATCAAGAACCGGGCTTGGAGGTGTCCTGATGCAAGAAGGCATAGTCGTAGCATATCTATCCAGAAAGCTACGTCCTCATGAAGAGAACTACGCTACTCATGATCTTGAGTTGGCAGCCGTAGTTCATGCCTTGAAGACATGGCGGCATTACCTTCTGGGAAGGCGATGTGAGATATACACAGACCACAAGAGTTTGAAATATATTTTCACTCAAAAGGAATTGAACATGAGGCAACGAAGATGGTTGGAGTTGATCAAGGATTATGACCTCAGTGTTCAATACCACCCTGGAAAGGCTAATGTGGTAGCAGATGCCTTAAGCAGAAAGGCTTGTTCCTTGAATGCTATGATTAAGGAATGGCTACCCACCCTGTATGAAGAACTTGAAAGCTTCGGCTTGGAAATAGTTGCACCTGGATTCCTCGCCAACCTCGAAGCAAAGCCTACCTTGATGGATGATATTAAAGAAGCTCAGAAGGGACATGAGAGCATTGAAGGCATCAAGAGGAAGATCAAGGCAGGCAAGGCCCCAGGATTCTCAGTGGATGAACAAGGAGTTGTATGCTTCGGGAAGCGCATCTGCGTACCCAACAAAGTTGAGCTCAAGAACTTGATCTTGCAAGAAGCTCATGACACTCCGTATTCCATCCATCCTGGAGGAACCAAGATGTACCAAGACCTCAAGACAAGATTCTGGTGGCATGGCATGAAACGGGAAATAAGCACCTTTGTTGCTAAGTGTGACATATGCCAGAGAGTCAAAGCTGAGCATCAGCGACCCGCTGGACTATTGCAACCTCTCATAGTGCCTGAATGGAAGTGGGACAAAGTCGGGATGGATTTCATCACCGGATTACCAAGGTCAAGCAAGGGACATGATTCTATTTGGGTCATTGTCGATCACCTGACCAAGGTAGCCCACTTCATTCCCGTCAAGACTACCTATGATGGTAACAAGCTAGCCAGCCTTTACATCGAGCGTATTGTGAGCCTCCATGGAGTTCCAAAGGAGATTGTGTCAGACCGAGGAACTCAGTTTACCTCAAGGTTTTGGAAGAAGTTTCAAGAAGCGATGGGAACCAAGATCTCCTTCAGCACTGCTTTTCACCCCCAGACCGGAGGACAGACAGAACGGGTGAATCAGATACTCGAAGATATGCTCCATGCTTGTGTCTTGGCATATGGAGCCAAGTGGGAAGATTGCCTACCGTTCGCCGAGTTCTCCTACAACAACAACTATCAGTCGAGCCTTCAGATGGCACCATTTGGGGTGTTGTATGGACACAAGTGCCGTACCCCCCTCAACTGGTCGGAGACCGGAGAAGGACTAGTCTTTGGGCCAGACGTTCTCCGCGAAGCAGAAGAGCAAGTTCAACTCGTCCGAGAACGACTGAAGACCGCCAAATCAAGACAGAATAGTTGCGCCGACTCTCACCGCCGAGAAGTGAACTTCTGTGTCGGTGACCATGTCTACCTCTGAGTCACGCCTCTCAAAGGGACCAAACGTTTCCACGTCAAGGGAAAGCTTGCACCAAGATACATCGGCCCCTTCAAGATCACCGCCAAGCGAGAAGTTGCCTACCAGCTAGAGCTACCTTCCAAGTTATCAGATGTGCACAACGTATTCCACGTGTCACAACTCCGGAAGTGTCTCAAAGTTCCCAACCACCCCGACCTCTACAAGGACATCGATCATCAAGCCATTGACCTTCAGCCAGACCTCACTTATCGTGAGAGGCCAGTTCGCATTCTGGATGAAGCCGAGCGTTGCACCCGAAGCCGCACCATCAAGTACTTCAAGGTCCAATGGAGCAACCACACAGAAGCAGAAGCAACCTGTGAGCGTGAAGATTATCTTAGATCTGAGTTCCCTTATCTTTTTAGCGCTTAGCCTAGGAATCTCGGGGACGAGATTCTTGTAAGGGGGGTAGGTCTGTCACACCCTGTGTTAGTATCACTTTGCTATGCTTGGATTTACAAAAATTTGGAACCAATTAAAACTTTTGAGTGCATGTTTGTTTGACTTGTTGCTTGTTTGGTTGATTATGTTTGGCACTCATAGGTTCTACTCCCCTCTACACTCATCTTCCTTGATCCAAACATCTTGCCCAATGATCATACCATGTGTTTAGTACCTAAAACTATTTTTATCAAAATTTATTTTGACCAAAAAGGATTTATTCAAATTAGGTTTTCAAAACCCCCTGAATTGAGGTTTGCACAGCAAGTCCTCAAATGGGGTGGATCCTTTTTCCCCAAAGGCTTTATTTGGAACCCACTATATATATTACTTCCCAAAACCACCAAATATTATTTTTAAAGATTATTTTACTATTTTATTTAAAGGCTTTTTCTTAAGGACAGAAATGGTCTTTTATAGGGAAAAATTATTTCAATGCTTTAAAAATATTTGAGAAAATTTAGGGAAACTCAGTGGACATATATTTTCCATATATATGAGTTTCAACACATGGTCTTGTTCAAAATCATGGGCAAAACCCCTCAAAACCCTTTCTGCTTAAATCAAGATTTTGAAATATTTCTATAAGAAATATTCTCAATAAAATCCAGGAAAATTCTAGCAAGTCACACATGCTATATGTGATGATGTTGCAAAGTTTCATCTCAATCCCAATTGTTTTGATCCACCAAAATATTCCAAAACCATTCCTGTCCAGAGTCAAGTTTGAACAACTTTACATTGTAGAGTTTGCCCTATTGATCTTAAACTTTGTGGGCATGATCTACTACCCAAATAAGGATGCTACACCAAGTGGTGCATCAAGGAGATTAGATTTGCACACCTGGATCTACAGAAGTCAGTTTCTGTTAAAATCTAGTGTTTACAAAGTTTACATTATCAACTTTCCTCAATTGAGCTAAAACTTGGTGATCAAGCTCAATTGTTACCACCATTTCATCCTGTTAACTCTCAGTTCCAGTGGAGGGGATTAACTAGCCAAAGCACTGATCAAACACCTTCTGCCAGAATACTAAAACCAATAATTGAGCCCCATCCACCACTCTCCTTCACCTCAAATTTTTACCACAGCTCCTCCAAGTCCCCCAGCACCTCCAGTAAGATTCCTGGCGCCCAAGTCCATGATCGCATGGGGGAAAAGCCCCATTTCCCTCTCTAGACAGCCATTTTCTCCCTCTTTTTCAGCCTCCCCTCTCTCCTATCCTGCACCCAGAGCATCCAAGGGGCTTTCCCAGTAAAATACTCCCTCCTGCAGCTCCCTGACACTAGTGGACGCGCCAGAGCGTGCCAAAGAGGTCATCATGCCGGCCAAAGTCGCGCTCTAGAGCGCGCAGCCGCGCTCCAGAGGGTTGACCTCCCTCTCCTGCCCATACCCGACCACCTCGAGCTCGCCCCTCACGCCAGTCGATGCGCCTCGACGTCCGCAACACGCCACGCCCCTGTCTCCCTCCTCTCTCTCCCTCCAACGGCTCCTCTCGCACGCGCCCGACGCCGCCCGGTTCGGCCAACCGCGGGCCTCACACGCGCGAGTTCCCCCGCCTTCTCTCTTCTCTCCCCTAGCCCTAGACCAGCCCCTGGAACGCCCCAGACACTCCCCCTCTCTTTCCCGTGCCCTCCAGCGAGCGCCACTTCCTCACCGGCGCACCACCGTGCGGTGGACCGCCGTGCCCCTATAAAAGGGCCTCCCCGAGCCCTTCTCTCACCTCTGCTGACTCCCTCTCCTCCCCAATCACCCTCCCGTGCCGCCAAATCCGCCCCGGAAGCACCTGAGCCCAAGATCGAGCCCGAGCTCCGCCGTTTCGGCTCGCCGGAGATCTCCGGGTATAGGCCCCTCCGAATCCCATTCTTCTTCCCCTACTCCTCCCTCAGCCTGCTATGCGATTCCCCCTTCCTCCCATGCGTTTTGCTGCAGGAACCGTTGGCTTGGAGCACACCCGAAGCTCCTCCGCCGTGGCTTCTTCGCCGCCGGTGACTCCGGCCACCCCAAGCACCCCGAGTCCATTCTAGCCCTCATCTCCCCTCGCCGTGCACTCCTTCTCCGCCGGTGAGCTCTCTCCCTCCTCTGTCGAGAGGTAGGAGACGACCGTGGGGTGGGGCCCGCGTGTCATCCTCTCACCTCTCTCCCGCGTCTCCCCTCTCTCTCTGGCCAACGGGCCCCGCCCGTCAGGTTTGAAACAAGATGCGCGCGGGGGCGCTGAGCCGCCTGGGCCACCCGCTGGCTGGCTGGCTGGGCCGGCCCAGCTGCTGGCCGAATCTGGCCCTGGGCACAGAGCCCTTTTTCTTTTTCTTTTTCTGTTCTGTTTTCTAAAATTTCCAGGGGATTAAATAAAACTCCAATTCCAATAATTCTTCCACCTAAATTCCTGTAATATTGTGTAGTATTTATTAGTGCCATTTGTGAATTTTTTTGAAAACCTTTTATGTACTGCTTTATTTTTAAAACCTCTTTTTTTGGCATTTTTGCCTTTGTTAAAAATGGTTTTGAAAACCTTTTTCACCACAAAACCTTATACCAATATTTTTAGAATAGCTTGTAGTATTTATCAGAATAGGGTAACATTTTGGAAGTAAAGTTTGTGCTCTGTTTTTGTTGTGATGCTTATTATTACCGTTGTTTATCGCGACGATAGATTGCGCTGTTGACGAGGGAGTTGAACCCGAAGACTTTGAAGATCCTGAAGACTTTGTTGAGCCAGGCAAGAAGCCCTTTGACCATGACTATGAACCCCTTTATTTGCATGTCATATAGCACTTGTTTCCGTGATGATGATCATGTTGATGTGGTGACCACTTCGGTGGGATGCCTCTGATAATTTACCGTTGATACTTGTATCGCATATGACCCTATGTCACACCCTGTGATTTGCCTCATGACTAAGTTAACATGACTCAAAAATAGGGCCAATTAAAACTTTTTGAGTGCATATGTATTCTTGACTTGTGTGCTATTTGCTTGCTTGTTTGATTGCTTGCTAGTGCTCTATATTCATAAAACTCCCTCCTACTCTCAAAACTCTTTTCCTTGATCCCAACTCTTGTCCAATGATCATGCCATGTGTATAGGACTTAAAAATATTTTTACAAAATATTATTTTGGCCAAAAAGCATTTATTCAATTTAAGTTTTCCAAAACCCCTGAATTGAGGTTTGTACTACAAGTCCTCAAATTGGGTGGAATGTTTTGCACAAAAGATTTTATTTGGAACCTACGATATATAAGACTTCCCAAAACTGCCAAATATTAATTTTAAAGATTATTTTCCTATTTTATTTAAAGCCTTTTTCTTAAGGCCAGAAATGGTTTTTCATAGGGAAAATTATTTAAATGCTTTAAAAATATTTGAGAAAATTTAGGGAAACTCAGTGGACATATATTGTCCATATATAAGAGTTTAAACACATGGTCATGTTCAAAATAATGGACAAAACCCTTCAAAACCATTTCTGCCTATTTCAAGGATTTGAAATATTTCTATAAGAAATATTCTCAAATAAATCCAAGAAAATTCTAGCATGTCACAAATGACATATGTGATCATATAGCCAAGTTTCATCTCAATCCCAATTGTTTTGATTCACCAAAATATTCCAAAACCATTCCTATCCAGATCCAAATTTGAACAACTCTACATTGCCAACTGTCTCCTATTGATCTCAAACTTTGTGGACATGTTCTAATACTCCAATAATGCATCCACACCAAGTGGTGCATCAAGGAGAACATATCCACTTGTCCAAACCCCTCCAAACCCCTCTTTGCTGATTTCTAGAGTTGGAAATTTTTGCATTGTCAAGTTTCTCTATTTGATCCCAAACTTTTTGGGCATGCTCTAATACCCAAATAATGCCACCACACCAAGTGGTGCATTAAGGGGAATAGAATTGCATGAGTAGATCTATAGAAATCAGTTTCTGCCCATTCCTAGGGTTTGCCAAAATTACATTGGCAACTTTCCTCAACAAATCTCAAACTTGGTGGAAAACTTATTTTTAACCACCATTTATCTCTGTTAAATCTCAAGGCAAGTAGTATTCATTTACTTGTCCAAATCATCATCAAACACCTTCATGTCATTTCTAAAAGTCACTGTTTCCCCCTCTTAACTTGTTCTCCTTGCCCTTATATTTTTACCACATTCTCACATTGATGCATTTCATCTCCAGCAAGGAAAACCCAGCTCTGGTTCCATGGTTAAGTGGGGTAAAACCCCATTTTACCCCTCTGGACAGCCCCATTTCCTCTTCCCCTCAACCTCTCTCCTCTTCCTTTGGCCTCACAGGGAATCCAAGGGCCTCCCCACATTGTTTAATTGCCCCCAAACCCTCTGGACACAAATGGACACGACCATGGCACAATAGGCATGCCATGGCATGCAATAGCCGCGCTCTAGAGCGCGCTACAGTGCCCGATCGCACTGTAGCCGCCGCCCTGTTCATGGCTCCGACAGCCTCGGGCACCCTCCTCTCGCCACTTGGTTGGCCTCGGCGTCCAGGACACGTCGGACGGTCGGCCCCCTCCTATCTCTCCCTCCCGTTGCCCCTCCTCACACGCGCGCCGTGGCCGCCCGGCTCGGCCAATGGGAGAGCTCACACGGGCGCTCCTCTGTCCCCCCTTGCTCCATCCCTGGACGTGGACCTCGTCCACGAAGCCCGTAGACACGCTCCCGCAGCTCCCCGAGCCCTCCAGCAGCGGCAACGATTGAGCCGGCGTACGAGCTCACGGTGCACCGCGCCCCCGCCTATAAAAGCACTCCCGAGCTCACCTCGGCCCTCCTCTCGCCCCCTATCCCCCCTGTGAACCTCAAGGACCAACCGATTTGAGATCCCGAGCTCTACTCCCTTCCCCATGGCTGAAGCCCCGCCGGCGTCCTCCGCTCAAATTCGGCCACTGTGGCCTCCCCCTGCTCCTGTGAGCCTCGCCAGAGTGACCCCTGCATCTCCACGGGCCTTTCCCGAGCCACATTGCCCCCTCTCGATGGTCAGAACGCCCAGTCCGTTGCCGCCGTCATTGGAGTCCGCTGCGGCTGAAGCCGTGCTCACTCTGGCGCTCCCCGACAAAAATGGAACCACCAGGTGGATGCGGCTCCTCGCCCTGATCACACCGGTGGTCGGAGCACCGCCGGAGACGGTCGGTGCCGCCGGAGCGAGCACTTGCACCGGCCGGCTCTGCCAACCCTGCTCCTTCTCTGCTCGAGCGGGAGGAGGAAGGAGGTCTTGGCAGGCGGGGCCCGCCTGTAAGCGGCACACCAACCGGGCCCGCCATTTTAAGTGGATGCGGTTTCCCCCGCGTGAGCATCCCTGCGTCGAAGACGGCTTCTGCCGATGCGCCATCAACGTGGCCCTGCGCAGGCGCGCAGCTGAGCCACTGGACCGGCCCATTTGCTATGTTGCGCCTTGAGCGCGTTTTAGCCCACTAGGTATAAACCTTTTCCTTTTTCTTTTTCTGAGATACTAAATAAATCCTAGAATATTCATTATAGCTCCAAATTTGGTGATTCAAATTCCTACAGGTTCCTAAAATATTGGCCTAACCAAATATGTGCATTGCACATTTTTCCAGAAAACTTTCCTATACACTTATATGATTAAAGCCTGTTTTTGTTTTCTTGCCTTAAACTTTGGAAATTCCTAGGGTGCTCACCCTAACTCCAAATGCCATGATTCTAATTCCTAGGTGGGCCTAAATTCATGCATTAAGTGGTGAACATTGTTTCTTCCAATTATTCTCCTATATCAAATATTGGACCATTTCTTCATATATGGCTCACTTTGAAAATCCCTAGGAAATTCATGCCAACTCCAAATCCATTGAAACCACTTCCCAAGTGTTTCTAAAATCATTCCCTATTTGATGAGTGCATACACTCATTTTTATAAAAATATTTTATGTAGACTTCTTATAGGATCATCAATTCCTCCATTTCCACCATTCAAAAATCCCCCTTGATCCACATCCAATGAAACCTCCTTGGTTATTTTTTTATGACCAGAGGTGTCCAAGAAAAATAAATCTCCTATTTATAGAGCACTTTTATTTTCTACTTGTTGTGTTGCTTATTGCGGTTGTTTCCGACGGTAGTTGACGAAGTAGATGGAGTACTCGGAGTTGGACGAGAAGCATATGAAGACCTCGAAGACATTGCTAAGCCAGGCAAGCAGCCCTTTGACCATGACTAAGAACCCTTTTATTTGCATGGTATATAGCACTTATTTCCGTGATGTTGATCATGTTGATGTGGTGACCACTTCGGTGGGATGCCTCCGATACTTTACCGTTGATACTTGCATCGTGCATGACCCTACCAACCTTATGAGGGTTGTGCAGGTGGGAGTAGATAGGATGCTTAGTAGATGCTACGCAAAGTGGGACGAGAATATGCATGGTGATGGAAACAAAAGTATTTTCAAAGAGTTTTCGAAAACCCCGTCGGGTGCCACTAATGCCCGAGGGAGATGATGATGAGTTAGGTAACCACTTGATAAAGACGTGGTGTACCGGAGCAAGTTGTGTGTGTATTTTCGAAAACGGAGAGTTTTAAGATTTGTTGACCGTCCCAACCTTACATGTACGACCACGATACCCCTTATGGGACGGGGCTTTGTTGATTACCTTGGTGGGTACTAGCATGGAGCCCGCATTACTAGTGGTGGGATTGGCGTGGTCACTCTCGATACGGGGTCGTGCCTGATAGGGCGACCATGCGCTGTCTTTACAGGCACCGAGCACACCGTTGTGTTCCTTCATGGATGGTACTGTGTAGAGCAAGGCTCGTGTTTGTACATCATGAAGACACGGACCAACGAGTGGACTCTTTGTTTAGTATCGCTAGGGGAAAGGCGTTGTTCGGGTGCTTACCTCGGGTATGTAATATACCGCGAGTTGTGGATGACACGGAAGTTCCCCGAGTCTTGTGGGTAAAGCGTGCAACCTCTGCAGAGTGTAAAACTATTCGAATAGCCGTGTCCACGGTCATGGACAGTTGGAGGTCCTTCTTAAACTGCGTTTGATGCTTTCATAAACTTGGTGTGTGAGTGTGTGTGGATGACACAGAGATGATACTTGAGCTAAGTCCGACGACTTGGCACGATGATGAACATGAGATGTTCAACCCCTGCTTATGATGACAATCGTGACTTGTTTATACGAATACCTGTCATCAGTTGATGCATGCTTACTTAAGTTACTTGATCATATCATTGCACTTAAAATTAGCTTTCTATAAAACCTACCTACTTAGTGCTATATCATGCATTGTTGTACCTTGTTCCAAAACTTGGGTTGCTTGCGAGTACATTCAAAGTACTCATTGGCTTGCCACTGGTTATTTAATTGGCCAGGCATGGAAGAACAGGAATATGGCGAAGAGTTCGTTGGTGACGAACATGCGAACTAGGACGCTTCCCAGTCAGAATGCCTGTAGGTTTAAGGCAGATGGCATGGGTTCACGCTTTCGATCAAGATTTCCGCTGCTTGTTATGTCTAAGTGCTTGGCCCCTGTGGCCCTATCTATGTAAGACTTGACCTTCATGGTCCTTATTTGTGTAAGACGCTAAATGTGGATGTAAGACTCTTGTTATTCAGCTTCTGTGTGTTCACTGAGCATTGATCTCTGGGATCACTGTACACGTGCATTCGGTGATCACGACTTATGAGTCGGGGTCCCCACAACCTACCATTCTTATGAGGGTTGTGTAGGTGGGGTAGATAGGTTGCTAGTAGATGCTACGCAAGTGGGACGGGTATATGCATGGTGATGAAAACAAAAGTGCTTTCAAAGACTTTTTCAAAAATCCCATTGGGTGCCATTAATGCCCGAGGGAGATGATGATGAGCTAGGTAACCACTTGATAAAGAATTGGTGTACCGGAGCAAGTGGGTGTATGTGCTTTCGAAAACGGAGAGATTTAAGATTTGCTAACCATCCCAACCTTACATGTACAACCACGATACCCCTTATGGGACGTGGCTTTGTTGATTACCTTGGTGGGTACTAGCAGAGAGCTCACATTACTAGTGGCGAGACTGACGAGGTCACTCTCGATACGGGGTCGTGCCTGGTAGGGCGACCATGCGCTATCTTTACAGGCACCGGGCACACCGTCGCGTGCCCTCATGGATGATACGTGTGATGTACATCATGGGGGATGGCACCAATGAGTGGACTCTTTGTTTAGTATCGCTAGGGGAAAGACAATGTTCGGGTACTTACCTCGGGTATGGACAATACCGCGAGTCGTGGCTTGACACGGAAGTTTCCCGAGTCTTGTGGGTAAAGTGTGCAACCTCTGCAGAGTGTAAAACTATTCGAATAGCCGTGTCCATGGTCATGGACAGTTGGAGGTCCTGCTTAAACTACGTCCGATGTTTTCACAAACTTGGTGTGTGTGTGTGTGTGTGTGTGTGTGTGTGTGTGTGTGTGTGTGTGAGTATGACACAAGGATGAAACTTGAGCTAAGTCCGATGACTTGGCATGATGATGAACATGAGATGTTCAACCCCTGCTTATGATGATAACTGAGACTTGTTCACATGAATACCTGTCAACAGTTGATGCATGCTTACTCAAGTTACTTGATCATATCATTGCACTTAAAATTAGCTTTCCACAAAAGTTACCCACTTAGTGCTATATCATGTATTGTTGTACCTTGTTCCAAAACTTGGGTTGCTTGCGAGTAGATTCAAAGTACTCATTGGCTTGACACTGGTTATTTAATTGGCCAGGCATGGAAGAGCATGAATATGGTGAAGAGTTCGTTATTGACGAACATGCGAACTAGGACGCTTCCCAGTCAGAATACCTGTAGGTTTAAGGCAGATGGCATGGGTTCACGCTTCCGATCAATATTTCTGCTGCTTGTTATGTTTAAATTTTTGGCCCTTGCGGCCCTATCTATGTAAGACTTGACCTTCATGGTCTTTATTTGAGTAAGACGCTAAATGTGGATGTAAGACTCTTGTTATTTAGCTTCTGTGTGTTCAGTGAGCATTGATCTCTGGGATCACTGTACATGTGCATTCGGTGGTCACGACTTATGAGTTGGGGTCCCCACAACTACTCGCCGGAGGGCCTGCCGGCCTATGGCTGCAGGCCGACGGCTGCTGCAGTGCAGCTTCGTGGGTGGAGGTCGAAGTCACCCCAGCGGGCTACGTGTTCCTGAACTGCGAGTGGCAGACGTTCGCCCGCACTTCAAGTATGACGGGGCGGCGACGCTCTTCGTCATGATCTTCGGGGAAGACGGTAGGCACTTAGGGTGCTGCCCTGAAGGCGACGGTGGTGACGGCGACCATTCGTCCGCCGACGATGACCATCGCGGCGGCGGCGCCCTCGGCGGTGAGCTTGCCCTTGGCGACGGACGTAGCGCCTCCAGCAGCAGCAACGCCTCCTCCGGGGGAAGCTCGAGCGACGACGACTACGACGAACCGCTGTGTCTGCGGTCCCGGACCAAGGAGGACAGCGAGCCCCCGCGACGCCGTGCCCCTGCCCCGGAGGCCGTCGAGCCGCCATGCCGCCGTGCCATCGTCAAGGAGCAGGAGGACTCCGACTGAGCGCGGGCGGCGCCGGAGCCAGGCCTCAGGAGTCCCGGCCCTAGGGAGGCCATCTTTTGCTGTTTTTTTACTTCCTGCATCAAGAATCACGAAGGGCCCTGTTGGGGATATAACCCCGTGGTGAGACCCGCCCAAGTGGGGCCGGGTCATGAGGTTGGCGGCTTAGCGATAAAGTTTGGAAGAAGATTGCTCAATGGGCCTGGAGGCCCAGAGCCAGAAGACAATGTGTACCCCGGTGGCGGCTTGCTAGACACGGCAAGTATAGTTAGAGGTGAGGTCGGTTATTAAGTATGACCCGGCCCGGACTCTTGTAAGCCCAGGGCCTCGACCTGTATATATAAAGGCGGGTTACCTGGGTGGCTTAGGCAACGAAACCTTTAATCGAGTACTAGGTCAAGCGAATCCGCTCCCTTGTAATCAAGATCCAATCAATACAACTCAAAGCAGGACGTAGGCTATTACCTCCTTCGAGAGGGGCCGAACCTGGGTAAACCTGTGTCTTTCGTCCCGACCAACCCCTTCGAGTTAACCGCCGTAGCGATGGCTCCACACCTAAGTCCTGACGCTAGGACATCTGCCGTGACAAAACGACGACAGTTGGCGCCCACCGTGGGGCGGATGCTCGATGGTTTGGAGTACTCGAAGGGTTCTCTCCCAGGGATCAAGGGATACACCATTGGCAGGATGACCAAGAGTCGCCGTGGCAAACTCTACATCGACGACGCTGGCTGGGGCCCCGAGGCCGACTCAATCGAGTACGGGTACCGGGTCCCCTTCGGCAGAATTCACGTCTTCATTGGCAAGATCGGTGGATCTAAGCCTGGGCCGGACATCTGCATTGACCTCGTCGAGCCGGCCCGGCGCGCGCAACCCGCCCGGGTCAACCCGGGCCGGAAGCGCGTCGTCGTCGGCTTCACCCAAGGCGCGGAACTTGAAGGTTCTATGTCGCGGGAGGAAACCCTCATCTGCTCAGAGGATGGATCCTCGAGCGGAGAGGCGGAATCAATCTACCATCTTCACAACGGCGGGCTTGGGGGCTACTTCGAGGGCTACCCTGAGCCGGAATACCATGAGCCGGAATACTATGAGCCGCCGAGCCACGCCGCTGTTTTCCTGGCAGGATCGGCACCAGCTCCTGGTAGCATGGCCGCTGGTGCGACCGGGTCTGGATCAGGCAGGCCGCCGGCTCAAGTTTTGCTGGATCTGATGAATGAACTTACGACTCTGATGGGAACCGAGGTCACGGCCAAAAACCAAGCAGCCCGTAACACGGAAATCGCGAGGTTGAAGGACCAGATGGCCAGTGCCCAAGAGGAAATCAATGCACTGAAAGCTCGGATGGATGCTGAGTCGGAACGCCTCAGGGCGGAAGCTTTTTGCCTTGACCTGGATCAACAGACCGCAGATGCAGTCCATCGGATGAGTCGCCAGACCCGCCTGCCGGATCAGTATGAGCCTAGGAATCTTTTCAACATGCCAGGGACAGGACGGAATGCACCTCTGACCATGACCCGGACGGCGGAAGTACCTGGAAGTAGGGCGGCGGTTCAGCATCGGCAGCCAGACCCACCCCGTAGGAACCAGACCCCGTCGCAACACTTTCCGACACCACCCAGTCATTATTCTAACCCGGTGGAGAACATGGTAGCAGCGGCGGTTAGACTTGGCGCGCTCCCCATCCCTGATGGAACGCCTTTTGCGGAAGAAGCGCGGAACGCCATTGGATATTTGCAGACAGCGGTGGCGCAACAGGAGAAGTATACTTACAGCCGGAGCCACGTGCACTCGACCCCTATCCCAAGCCGCAGTTACAGTCGGCATTTAGAGTCGCCTGCGATTTCTGGCAGCGATCGACGTCGGAATCCGGCGCGGGATGACCCGCCTGCTGTTGATGCCCATGCGCTGGTGGATCGTGCGAGAGCACAACGAGAGGCGGTAGCAGCGGCAGCTGCGGCGGCTTACCAGGAACCCACAGTAGCACCTTCTGTCTCAGTAGGAGCCGGAGTAACCTCCAGGACTGTGGGAGTACCGTGCTTAGTGCCGGCTTTATGAAACGAGCGCCTGCCGAAGGATTTCAAGGGTCCCCGCAAGGTGCCAAATTATACTGCCGATCTGCCTCCGGAAGCATGGATTGAGAGTTATGAACTAGCCATGGAGATGTTGGACGTCACTGATGCCGTCTGCGCCAAGTATTTCATCATGATGCTGGAGGGGCCGGCTCGCACATGGTTGAAGGGTTTGCCACCCAATACCATTAATTCCTGGGCCGAGTTGAAGGCGAAATTCATCAAATTTTTTCAAGGAAAGTGCAAGCAGCCCATGACAATCGTGGATTTGGATCATTGTGTGCAGCATGAGGATGAGTCGGCCCATCATTGGGTCCGGCGGGTCTGCACCATTATCCACTCCTCTGATAACATCACGACGGCTCAAGCGGTTCTGATTCTGGAGAAGAATTGCCACTTTTTGCCCCTGAAGCAGAAGCTTGGACGGCTCAAACGTTCATGCCAGGACATGGGGGAGCTCATGGCGGCTCTCACCAAGTACGCAGACTCTGACAGCACGAAGGACCCTGGTTCTGATGATGAGAAATCAGCTAAGGGTAAGAAGAATAGCAATGTCAAGAGTCAGCAGCAGAACGGGGGAGGAAATAATAATAACGGCAATGGCGGTAAGCGGAAACACCCAGACGGCGGGTCAGATCTGGTGGCTAACACTAGTGCTGGAGGCAACCGTGGCAAGGGCAATGGTAAACCGCCTTTCGTCAAGTCTAAGCCTTTCAATATGGAAGCAATGTTGAATGCCCCCTGTCCAAAACATAGTGTTCCCGATAAACCATCCACTCATGCCTGGAAGGTATATTGGGTCATGCGGGAGTTTCGGAATTACAGCACTAACCAGCATCAGGGTGGCGGCAGTGGACCTTCCGGCGGGTCAGGATCCGGCTCTCCTGGGTCCGGCTTTGGTGTGGGCGGCTCAGGTTCTGGCTACCAAGGTCAGGGAAACAATGGGGGTCACCATCAACAGTCTGGCAATGGAGGTCAACAACAAAACAACCAGTCCGGGTACCAGAGGAACCCAAAGCAGCTTAATGGAGGCCAATATCACGTCTTTACGACAAGCCTTGACAAGCGGGATCAGAAAGTGCGAAAGCGGGCGGTTAATACGGTCATGCTGGCCCTCCCGCAATACTTGAAGTGGTCTGAGTATGACATAACTTGGAGCAGGGAGGATCACCCGCTGCGTGTGGATAACCCGGGGCAATTGGCCTTGGTAGTGGCCCCCCAAGTAGGAGGCTACGTGTTCACCAAGGTGCTTATGGACGGTGGCAGCAGCATCAACATCCTGTATTATGACATGTTCCGCCGGATGAACTTGCTTGACAAGGATCTTAAACCATCTTCGACATTTTTTCACGGTGTGGTGCCCGGAAAGTCGGCTTATCCAGTTGGATTTTTTTACCTAGAGGTAGCCTTTGGTGATGAGTTCAACTACAGAGTGGAGACCTTATGGTTTGAGGTGGTCAAGATCAAGAGCCCGTACCATGCTTTATTTGGGCGGCCGGCTTATGCTAAGTTCATGGCTAGGCCTTGTTATGTTTACTTGCAGCTCAAGATGCCCGGGTTAAACGGAACAATTACCGTGCATGGTGATCAGAAGATTGCTCTTGAGTGTGAGGAAGGCGATGCTACGTATGCAGAGTCAAGTCGTGCTAAGGCGGAGCTCAAGTTTTATAAGGAGAATGTTGACCCGGCAGATATGACCCCGTTGAAGAAGCCCAGCACGGAATCTGAGCCGCCCCTTAAGTTTGTGGCAGAAGATACCAAGCTGGTGGATTTCACTCCTGGCGACTCATCGCAGCAGTTCACTATTGGGGCCAATATGGATCCCAAATAGGAAAGCGTGCTCATCGAATTCATCCGTGAGAATCGGGACATCTTTGCATGTAAGCCTTCTGACATGCCGTGTGTACCGAGAGAGTTCTCTGAGCACCACCTTAATGTGGATCCTAAGTTTAAGCCGGTCAAACAGTTCCTCCGTCGTTTCAACGAGGAGAGGCGTAAGGCTATTGGAGAAGAGGTGGCCTGACTCTTGGCAGTAGGGTTCATCGTCGAAGTTTTTCACCCGGAGTGGTTAGCTAACCCGGTGTTGGTGCTCAAGAAGAACGGCACGTTGCGCATGTGTGTGGATTACACCGATCTCAACAAAGCGTGTCCGGTTGATCCATTTGCTCTCCCCCATATCGACCAGATCATTGATGCAACGGCGGGTTGTGAGAGTTTATGTTTCCTGGATGCTTATTCGGGTTATCATCAGATCAAGATGGCAGTCAAAGACCAAGAGAAGACGTCTTTCATTACGCCTTTTGGTGCTTGCTGCTATGTGTCTATGCCTTTTGGGCTCAAGAGTGCTCAGGCGACTCATCAGCGCTGTGTGCAGAACTGTCCTCATGGTCAAATTGGGCGCAATGTTCATGCTTATGTAGATGATATTGTGGTCAAGTCGAGGAAGAAGTAGACTCTGTTGGCTGATTTGAAGGAAACTTTTGATAATCTGCGGGTTTACAAGATGATGCTTAACCCGGCAAAGTGTGTGTTTGGTGTACCTGCAGGCAAGCTCTTGGGATTCTTGGTCTCCGAGCGTGGCATTGAAGCTAACCCGGACAAGATAAAGGCCATCACTTCTTTGTCTAAGCCGTTGTGTATTAATGATGTTCAGTGCCTGGCGGGTCGTATTGCTGCTTTGAGCCGATTCATAAGCCGCCTGGGTGAGAAAGCTATTCCTTTATATCAGATGATGAAGAAGACAGATGACTTCGTCTGGAGTGATGCTGCTAATGAGGCGTTTGAGGCGCTCAAGAAGCAGTTGGCTGAGCCGCCCGTCTTGGCTGCTCTGGTGGAAAAGGAGCCTTTGCTTTTTATACGCGGCGGCTAACAACAGAGCTGTCAGTGCTGCTGTTGTGGTGGAGCGCAAGGAGGCGGGTAAGGAATACCCAGTCCAGCGGCCGGTTTACTATGTCAGTGAGGTCTTGACAGAGTCCAAGCAAAGGTATCCGCATTGGCAAAAGCTGGTGTTTGGGGTATTCATGGCCAATCGCAAGCTGAAGCACTATTTCCTTGGGCATCCAATCACAGTGGTCAGCTTGGCTCCTTTGGGAGATATCATTCAAAACAGAGAAGCTACTGGCAGGATTGCTAAGTGGGCAATTGATCTTGGGCCTCTTAATTTGAAGTATGTGCCCCGGGCGGCTGTAAAATCTCAAGCCCTGGTGGACTTTATCAATGACTGGACAGAGTGTCAAGCACCTGAGGAGAAGCCAGACAATACATATTGGACGATTCACTTTGATGGTTCCAGGCAATTGGAAGGCTCGGGGGCTGAAGTTGTTCTAACTTCCCCGCGAGGTGACAAATTCTGTTATGTTTTGAGGTTAATGTTTCCTTGTACTAACAATGCAGCTGAATATGAGGCTTTGCTTCACGGGCTCCGTGTGGCCAAGGAGATGAATTTGAGCCAGGTCCGATGTCTTGGCGACTCAGACCTGGTGGCTCAACAAGTCTCTGGCACGTGGGACTCTAAAGACCCTTGCATGGCGGCTTATCGTCAGGCGGTCGATGTCATTGCTGGCCATTTCAAGGGCTATCAGGTGGATCATATTGATCGGCGGACGAATGAGGCAGCTGACGCATTATCAAGACTTGGGTCTCAGCGTAAGCCGGTGCCGCCTAATGTGTTCCTGGACGTATTGCATCACCCGTCGGTCAAGTTACCGTCGGAGGAGGATTTGGCTATACCTGACCTGGAAGGACAATTGGTGGCGGCTCTCCGCGCAATCCCTGATTGGACATTGCCTTATCTGGCGTATCTGACCCGCGGCGAGTTACCTCAAGATGAAAATCTGGCGCGGCAGATCATAAGGCGGTCTAAATCTATGACTATTGTGAATGGCGAGTTACACCGGCACAGCGTGACTGGTGTCTTTCATCGATGTGTTTCTCCGGATGAGGGTCATGAGATCTTGCAAGAAATCCATGCCGACGATTGTGGTCATCATGCCGGGTTAAAATCTTTGGTGGCTAAGGCTTTTCGACACGGTTTCTACTGGTTAACAGCTCATAAAGATGCAGAGTACTTGTTCAGTAAGTGTGACGGGTGCCAGGAATTTGGGCGACGTGCCCATGTGCCGGGTCAAGAGTTACAGATGATTCCAATCACCTGGCCGTTTGCAGTCTGGGGGCTTGACATGGTGGGGCCTTTTAAGAGGTCTAAGGACAAGAAGACCCACCTCTTGGTGGCGGTTGACAAGTTTACTAAGTGGGTTGAAGCTGAGCCGGTCAGCAAGTGTGATGCAACAACGACAGTTAAATTCATAAAAAAGCTGATCTTTCGGTTTGGTTATCCTCATAGTATCATTACTGACAATGGCACAAACCTGTCCAAGGGGGCTATGAAGGAGTTTTGCGATAGTGAGCATATCCGCCTTGATGTGTCTTCAGTGGCTCACCCACAGTCTAATGGTCAAGCAGAGCGTGCTAACCAGGAAATCTTGAGAGGAATAAAACCCCGGCTTATGGTTCCTTTGGAGTGCACGCCGTGTTGTTGGGTGGAGGAATTATCTTTAGTTCTTTGGAGCATACAAACTACCCCCAACAGGTCAACAGGCTATACGCCTTTCTTCATGGTTTATGGCGCAGAAGCTGTTCTCCCCAGTGATATTCGCCATGACTCGCCCAGAGTGGTGGCTTACGTGGAAGCTGATAATGAGGCGGCGCGTCAGGATGCTTTGGATGCCTTAGACGAAGAACGGGATCTTGCAGCAACTCGGTCCGCGATTTACCAGCAAGACCTGCGTCGCTATCATAGCCGCAGGGTCAAGACCCGGACGTTCCAAGAAGGCGACTTAGTACTCCGGTTGATTCAAGACCAGTCAGATATGCATAAGTTGTCACCTCCTTGGGAAGGACCGTTTGTGATCAGCAGAAATCTCAACAATGGTTCCTATTACCTCATTGATATACGAGAGAGCGACAAGTCACGAACCTCTGGTGAAGAGACTGCAAGGCCTTGGAATATTGCTCACCTTCGGCCATACTATGCTTGAGCCGCCGGTTCGGCTCTCATCAATGTACATATTCCTGTCATTGTATATACCATCTTTTATGATATACCATTGTATATTCCTGTCATTGTATATTGAAAGGCCTCTGCCGTTTTTTCTGCACTAAGTTTCGTGCAAAGGAGTTGATCCTTCATCAGGTCACTTGGGGGCTTCCAACCCACTGGGTTTAGCTTTCATACCCTCTTGGCCAGGCTTTATATGCCATGTTCGAGTTAAACCTGCCTGTTTGCAACTTGCTACTCCACCATGTGACCCGCCGAACTCTTGACAGTCAATCTTGCTCAGAGACCCTGAACTTTCATAGTCAATCTCGCACAAAGACCCTGAACTTGTCAAGGTTTAAACGGCGGCTTTTGTCACGAGAGAGCCGGCTTACAGTGAGCTAGGATAAACTCGCCTTGTCTGCTGTAGTCTCTCCGCTATGTGGCCCGTTCGTACTCTTAGCAATGTCGATCTTTTAAAGACCCTGAACTTGCTAAGGTTTAAACGACGGATTTATGTCACGTGAGAGCCGGCTTACGAGGTTTTAGGCTTTTATGCCTAGCTTCTTCGGAAGCAATACAAAATTTTTCTTGAAAAAATAAAGTTCTCCTGTCTTGCTGTGCCTTTAAAGCCGGCTCATAAGGCAAGAGATATGCACAAGTATATTGCTTGTTTTTTGCAGGTATTTTTCATGAAGAAATTCTAAGTATTTTCGGTAACTCCGGCTTAGTGTTGCTCATGGAATATAACCCGCCGGGCGCATCAAGGCAGTTAGATGATTATATATCAAGACAGTTATGCTGAGTCGCCGGCGTATGAGCTGAAAGAAGTTTAAAAAGTGTATGAAGGCACAAGGGCATGTGATTAAGTGTTTTCTACTGCTATTACAAGGCTGTCAAGGAGCCCAAAATCTGCGGACTTAAGTTCTTTGCAGCAAAATATAACCCGGCATGTTAATAGGGCCAGGTTACCTTCACATGAATCCAAACTCTTCATTTAGCTCATCGCCGGATCATCCTGCGCCGGGTCTTCGGTCTCCCGGATCTGAAGGTTGTCCACATCCCAGTTGCAGCTTGTTAAGGCTTCAAATTTGGCTTCGTCATGCATGATTGGAGATGGGTCAGCATCAGGGGCAAAGAGGTGCTTACGGCGTTGAGGAATCAGACTTTTTGCTTCAAAGGTGGGCCCTCGAACTCGCTTATTGTCCTCAGAGTAAGCCGCCTGATATGATGACATGTCGGCATCTGCGGCCAGCCGGCTTGCCAATATTCGGGATGCCTTCATGCAACGGGCATATTCCTCTTGAGTGAATTGTGAGTCGTCATCTTTCAGCTGAGGAAAACCATCCATCATCTCGGCCGGGTTAAGCTCGGGGGCATAAGCCAATGACCGGCTCAAAGCAGCCATTGCGCCCTTACGGGCGGCTGATCTTTTCAGCTCTTCTATCTGCTTTGGGATGGTAGAGAGGACTTCTAGCACACCCTTCATAAACTCTGGAACGCCCCTCTCAGTCATAACAACCTTAATGGTGAAAAGGGATCCGGCATACAACTGCTCAGTAAGTGAATATAAAGCCTTCAACTTCATCAGGCTGTCACCCGGAAGTTGGCGAGTTCGTTGGCCTGCAAAAGAGGTTGAGATTGTAAGTCGCCGGGCGAGTCTCCGTAGGATCATGTCAAGCGTAATTACAAGTCAACAAATACTTACCAAAGACGGCTTCGGTCATCCGGTTTATGAGCCGCTTCAGGCCGGTCAGCTCTCCAGTCACCGTTTTAAGACGGCTTTCTGCATCTTCTGCGCGCTTGGTCAGGGAGGCTTGGCTCGTTTCAGCAGATTTCATGAGTGTTTTGAGCTCAGCCTTGATTACATCCAGCTCAGTCAAAGCGATCTGGTACTTGGCGTCGGCTTCCGCTTGGCTTTCTTGTTGCAGTGCCAGACTCTTCTTAAGGCCCGACACATTAGACTCAGCGGCATTTAAAGATTCCTGCACAAGACAAGTCATAACAAGGCAACATTGTCAGTTTTAAGCCGTCTGTCCGGCTCATACCGATTTTTAGAAGTTTGGCAGAGTCATTACAAGTCTCAAGCAGATTGCAAGCAATATACTTGACACTTGGGGGCTAATGCGCATCAGCTCTTCAAAAGGGTTACAATTCACATAAGACCCGGGTCATCTTCAGGAAGATGACCCGGCCCTTGGGGGCTACATTTGGCTCTTATTCTATGAATGAGAGCCGGCTCATTATTTACATAATGACCCGGCCCTTGGGGGTTACAGTTGGCTCTTATTCTATGATTGAGTGCCGGCTCATTATTTACATAATGACCCGGCCCTTGGGGGCTACATGGCGATTCATCGAAAGATTGCAAGTGACTGAATACCCGACTGACCTTTTGAGAGGTAAACCGGCTCTTGGGGGCTACCTAAGTATATATATGGAAAGGCAAGGGAAGTGGAGTACCTCGTATTTTTTCTTCATCATGCCAACCAAGTTGGCCTCCATGTCCCGGCTTGCAGAGAGACGGCTCAGATAGCCAGAGTGTAACTTATCGGCAGTAAGTTTTTCTAAGTTAGGAAGATCAAATTGAATCTTTCCTTCCTTAAGAGGAGCCGCCTCGTCTTCACTGGTATGTTTTGATAGTACATGGGAGGGAGCTGGAGATTTATAAGCCGCCCCGGTAACAGTAACTTCTTCATGAGAAGCCACGTTTTCAGTTGTCGGCTGGCGGCTGGGCGGCTTAGGATCAGTTTCTGGATACGCCTCAGGAGCCTCAACATCCATATCAGCCGGCTCATTATGCTGAGGAGCCTTTTCATGGGCGTCTTTGTCAGCTTCAGAAGGTTCAATGTGAGCTTCAGGGGTGTTAGGCTTTGGGTTTTCCGACTCTGGAACATCAGGAGTAGCGGTTGACCCGCCTACTTTCCTCCGTTTGGTTTGAGCCCTATGAGCAAAGGTGAAGTTATACGTTCATGAGCAAGGATAGACTATTAACGCACGGAGTGGGATATAAAAATACTTACCCCGGGTTGATAATAAGGGGAGGCAACTTTGAGGCGGTTGAGTCGCCGGAAGAAGAAGGCGAGTCCTGGAAAGTTAGCATTGTCAAATACAAGTAAGCTGCAACACAAGATTAGCATACAGAAGAAATAAATTCAAGGCAAGGAAGTACTTCAGTGTGCTGTTTTCGAGGAGCCGGATCATTTGGTAAGCCAGCTAGAAGATCTTCAGAGCCGGTGCTCCGGGTCTGACGTCTGTTGTCATCTTGCCGCTTCTTCAAAAGAAAGTTGGGATCCAAGTGAGCAAAAGGGCGAGAACATTTTACCTTCCGTATAGCCCGCCGTATTCTTTTTACTGGTAAAAGTTCCGAGTCAGAAGAGATAATGGTTACCTCTGCAACATCAGCATGACTTGTTTCTGCTTCCTCCTGTGAGTAATCATTGTCAATGAGTTGCATAAGGAGAAGACCAAGGGAGTCAAGTTCTACCTCTAAGTCATCCAAATCGAATAGTTCTTCGGTTGATTGCTTCCTCTTATGAGCCGGCGCCTTAGCCTTGGTCGCCTTGGGGACTTTGCTCTTCTTCTTAAGGGAAGCGGGTAACCTTTTGTTCCAGAAGGAAGAGCCGGCCTATATATGATAAAACGCATTGGCAGAAGGGTTAATAAAGTATATGAAGTACATCATTAAAAGAATGGATGAGGGTCAGGATGGAAAGACTCACATCTGGAGCCGGGTTAAGTGCGGAAAAAGGGTTTAACCCCGTCTTCCTACAGGCGGCTTGAGATTCTCCCAGCAAAGACTTGACGATGGTATTGAGATCCTGGTCTGTCAAGGGGGTCTGGTTGAAGCGTTGAGGATCAGACACCTCGCCAGTGTATTGGCACATTAAGGCGCTGCGGCGGCTCAACGACAGAATCCTCCAAGAGACCCAACAGCGGGTCAGATCAACACCTGTTAACCCGTTGGCTAACAGGGCCCTTATTTTTGGGAAGGTTGGGCCATATTGAGCGCGTTCTGTAGCGGACATCTGGTCTGGGAGCTCTGTATCAGTGCTGAGCCAGTAAGGACGGTAACCCGGCAGTGGGTTCTCCCCTTCCGGCGAAGTGTCTTTGCAGTAAAACCAAGTCTTATTCCATTCTTTGGGATGACTCGGCAGAGTTGCTGCTGGAAAGAGTATCTACAGAGAGGACGTTGAGGCCGGCTCCGCTGTCTATGAGGGTCCTGGTGACTGCCACTCTGTTTATGGTTGGCGTGCACAGCATGGGGAGCGCACCGGCGGCGGTCGTTGTTCTGGGGTGATCGTCGGGGCCGAAGGTGATGTCGATCTCTGGCCACGCTCGGTGCTGCGGGGTTTCGAACCGTGGCCGGATCACGCCTGGCTGGCGAAGGAACCGCTTGACCTGGCGGTTGGAGGCGGCTGCCTGCGATCCGCCGAGGATGCAAGCGACCGCCGGGCCGACCCTGTGAGCCGGGGCGCCACCGCGCACCGAGGGCTGCCCGGCCTCTGAGGTTGCGTCGACCATCGGCACGATGGGGCGAAGAAGAAGCGAAGCTTGCTGAAGACTCCGACATGCCCCTACCTGGCACGCCAAATGTCGGATTTCGGGCTCCGCAAAACCCTAAGGAGTTCGTACCCAGGGGCGTGTGCGAAGATCTCCAACAACTTCACGCCCACAATGCCCCAAACACGATAACCCCACTCGATGGCGAGGAAGACGATGGCACATGAGAGTTTACCCAGGTTCGGGCCGCTGCGAAGCGTAAAACCCTAGTCCTGCCTTTGGTGGATTGCCTCGCGAGGAGGTTTGTGGATGAACTAGTACAGTGGTGTGTTTGCGGGGTGGTTGCTTCGTCCTTTTCTACCAAGCTACCCAACCTCTATTTATAGCGGCCCGGGTCCTCTTCCCTTATCGCAATGGTGGGAAGGGATCCCACAACGGCCAAATTTGAAGGGGGATAGGAGGTACACCCTTTCCTGACGAAAGGTGGTCTTCGCCTGCAAAGTGGTCGACGGTGATGTAGTGGTGGGCTCGGTGATGACGTCCGTCCTGCGGGGCTTGGGGTCTTGGTCTTGTTGCACCGAAGTGGAAACCTTTGGGGGCACTCTGGGAACTCGTGTGCGTCCCTGCCTCCTTTGCACCAAAGGGGAAACCGTCCCCTCTGGCGTACTGCGCCCGCCTGACCTGGCTGGCTTCACCCTTGGCCTCCTGAGGTTGTGTGTTGCATAGAAGTGTCCACCGCTCAGGAGGGGGCCTGGGGAGGCCTGTCTCCCCCCGGGTCTTGGCACTTCTTCCCTCGTGAGCTCGGGGTCTCGCGAGGGCCTTGTGTCGAGTAAGGCCGCGCCGGGCCGTACTCGGTCCTTGAGGTGGGCCACGCCTGGGGCCGAAGGCAGGCAAGTCTGGGTACCCTGGTATCCAGAACGCCGACAAAGTGGTTTAAATATAATCCCCCTATTAAGGAAGAAATTTAATAACCGGTCATAGCTAAAGAAGAAACCATCTTATACAATGTTGATCCAGTTGTGCCTACTGCTTATATTAAAAAACCACCTTTCCCTGTTAGGATAAAGGAACATGCTAAGGTATCAATTGTGGTTCGTAAGAGTAATATAAGAGCACCTAAACCCCCTAAGAAAATTAAAGTAGAACCTAGTGTTGATATGGTTAAAGATCTCTTGGTAGAAAATATTGATGGGCATGTTATCTACTTTTGTGATGAAGCTGCTAGAATTGCTAAACCTGATGAAAAAGATAAACATAGACCCATAGAAGGCTTGTCTGTTGTCTCAGTTAAAATACGAGATCATTGCTACCATGGTTTATGTGATTTAGGTGCTAGTGTGAGTGCTATCCCTTTTACCTTATACCAAGAAATTATGGACGAAATAGCACCTGCTGAAATGGAAGACATTGATGTCACTATTAAACTTGCTAATAGAGACACTATCACACCACTTGGGATTGTTAGAGATGTTGAAGTCTTGTGTGGGAAAGTAAAATATCCTACCTATTTTCTAGTCCTTGGTTCCCCACAAGATGACTTTTGTCCCATTATCTTTGGCAGACCTTTCTTGAGCACCGTCAATGCTAAGATAGATTGTGAAAAACAAACTGTCGGTGTCAGTTTTGGTAATGTGTCTCATGAGTTTAATTTTTCCAAGTTTAGTAGACAACCCCGTGATAAAGCGTTATCTAGTAAGGATGAAATAATTGGTCCTGCTTCTATTGCTGTGCCTCCTACCGATCCATTAGAACAATATTTGCTCGACCATGAAAATGATATGCATTTGCGCGAAAGAAATGAAATAGATCAAATTTTCTTCGAACAACAACCTCTCTTGAAACACAATTTGCCTATTGAAACTCTGGGAGGTCCTCCTCCACCTAAAGGTGATCCTGTGTTTGAATTGAAACAATTGCCTGACACTTTGAAGTATGCTTATCTTGATGAGAAAAAGATATATCATGTTATTATTAGTGCTAACCTTTCAGAACATGAAGAACAGAGATTATTGAAAGTTCTAAGGAAGCACCGGGATACTATTGGATATACTCTTGATGATCTTAAGGGCATTAGTCCCAGTCTATGTCAGCACAAGATCAATATGGGACCTGATGCTAAACCCGTTGTTAATCACCAACGGCGATTGAATCCTAAGATGAAACAAGTGGCAAGAACTAAAATATTAAAGCTTCTGGAAGCAGGTATAATCTATCCCATAGCTGATAGTAGGTGGGTAAGTCCCGTTCATTGTGTCCCTAAGAAAGGAGGTATTACCGTTGTTCCCAACGATAAGAATGAACTCATTCAACAAAGAATTGTCACTCGCTATAGAATGGTAATTGATTTTAGAAAATTAAATAAAGCTACTAGGAAAGATCATTACCCTCTACCTTTCATTGATCAAATGCTAGAGAGACTATCTAAGCACACACACTTTTGTTTCCTAGATGGATTTTCTGGTTTCTCTCAAATACCTGTGTCACAATCCGATCAAGAGAAAACTACCTTTACTTGCCCTTTTGGAACCGATGCTTATAGACGTATGCCTTTTGGTTTATGCAATGCACCTGCTATCTTTCAAAGATGTATGACTGCTATATTCTCTGATTTTTGTGAAAAGATTGTGGAGGTTTTCATGGATGATTTTTCCGTTTACGGAACTTCTTTTGATGATTGCTTAAGCAACCTTGATCGAGTTTTGCAGAGATGTGAACAAACTAATCTCGTCTTGAATTGGGAGAAGTGCCACTTTATGGTTAATGGAGGCATTGTCTTGGGGCATAAAATATCTGAACGAGGTATTGAGGTGGATAAAGCTAAAGTTGATGCAATTGAGAAAATGCCATGTCCTAAAGATATTAAAGGTATTCGAAGTTTCCTTGGTCATGCTGGTTTTTATAGGAGGTTCATTAAAGACTTCTCTAAATTTTTTAGGCCTCTTACTAATCTTTTGCAAAAGGATATTCCTTTTGTCTTTGATGATGATTGTGTGGAAGCCTTTGAAACACTCAAGAAAGCCTTAACCTCTGCACCTATCGTTCAACCACCTGATTGGAACCTGCCTTTTGAAATTATGTGTGATGCTAGTGATTATGCTGTTGGTGCTGTCCTAGGACAAAGAGTTGATAAGAAATTGAATGTTATCCATTTCCTAATAAAACTCTAGACAGTGCCCAACGAAACTATGCTACTACTGAAAAAGATTTTTTAGCAGTTGTGTTTGCTTGTGATAAATTTCGATCCTATATTGTTGACTCTAAAGTTATTGTTCACACCGATCATGCTGCTATAAAATACCTGATGGAAAAGAAAGATGCTAAACCTAGACTCATTAGGTGGTTTCTTTTGCTTCAAGAATTTGACTTACACATCGTTCATAGGAAAGGAGCTGAGAACCCCGTAGCTGATAACTTGTCTAGGTTAGAAAATATTCTTCATGACCTACTTCCTATTGATGATAGTTTCCCTGACGAACAGCTAGCTGCAATAAGTGTCTCACAAAACACACCCTTGTATGCTGATTATGCCAATTATATTGTCGCTAAATATATACCACCTAGCTTTACTTATCAACAAAAGAGAAAAAAATTCTATGACTTGAGACATTACTTTGTGGATATGAACAAACGTAAATCATTACGTTGTCTTCCTTCACCAACGTCAACAATTTTGACATATAATATTTGATGGGGGCTCACAATCATAAAAGATCTCCAAGATAGTGTATTTGCATGAGAATCTTCTCCTCCCTAATTAATTCTTTCATGAATTGCATCATTGACCAATGCTATGTTTGTCAATCTCCAATAAATTTTACTACTTATACTTTTCCTTTATGTAAATATATACCACCTAGCTTTACTTATCAACAAAAGAGAAAAAATTTCTATGACTTGAGACATTACTTTTGGGATGACCCACACCTTTATAAAGAAGGAGTAGATGGTATTATTAGACGTTGTGTACCTGAGCGTGAACAGGAACAAATCCTATGGAATTGTCATTCCGAAGCTTATGGAGGACATCATGCGGGAGATAGAACTGCTCATAAGGTATTGCAATCTGGCTTTTATTGGCCTACTCTCTTCAAGGATGCCCGTAAGTTTGTCAAAGAATTGGTAATATCGGTATGCGTCAGGAAATGGCTATGAATTATTCACTTGTTGTCGAACCATTTGACGTTTGGGGTTTTGATTATATGGGGCCTTTTCCTTCCTCTAATGGGTACACTCATATTTTGGTTGCGGTTGATTATGTCACTAAGTGGGTAGAAGCTATTCCAACTAGTAGTGCCGATCACCACACCTCCATTAAAATGCTTAAAGAGGTTATCTTCCCGAGGTTTGGAGTCCCTAGATATTTAATGACCGATGGTGGTTCACACTTTATTCATGGTGCTTTCCGTAAGATGCTTGCTAAATATGATGTTAACCATAGAATTGCATCACCCTATCATCCTCAATCTAGTGGTCAAGTTGAGCTTAGCAATAGAGAAATAAAATTAATATCACAAAAAACTGTCAATAGCTCTCGTAAGAATTGGTCTAAGAAATTAGATGATGCACTTTGGGCCTATAGAACAACTTATAAAAATCCTGTGGGTAAGTCTCCATATAAAATGGTGTATGGGAAAGCTTGTCATTTGCCTCTAGAATTAGAACACAAAGCATTTTGGGCAATTAAAGAACTCAACTATGATTTCAAACGTGCCGGTGAGAAGAGGCTATTTGATATTAGCTCACTAGATGAATGGAGAACCCAAGCCTATGAAAATGCCAAACTATTCAAAGAAAAAGTAAAAAGATGGCACGACAAAAGAATCCAAAAACGGGAATTCAAAATAGGAGATTATGTTCTTTTGTTCAACTCTCGTTTAAGATTTTTTGCAGGAAAGCTTCTCTCAAAATGGGAAGGACCATATATTATTGAAGAGGTTTATCGTTCTGGAGCTATCAAGATTAATAACGCCGAAGGTACTAACCCGAAGGTGGCCACTGGACAAAGAATTAAGCATTATATCTCAGGTACGCCTATTAACGTTGAAAGCAATGTTATCCAAACCATGACACCGGAGGAACACATAAAAGAAACCTTCCGGAACACTCCAGAATACTTAAAAATAGGAGGTATGTGATACGGTAAGTAAACGGACTCCGAAAAATCCGCAAAAATATTTTTTGTCAGTTTTGGAATATTTTAGTATTTTGGAAATAAAAAAAATAAACCGCAAGGTGATCGAGGTGAGAACGATACACCAGGGCGCGCCAGGCACCCCTGGGCGCGCCCTGGTGGGTTGTGCCCACCTCCGATGCCTTCCCGACTTCGTTTTCTTTCCAAATACTTGTTTCCCAAGAATAAAAATTCTTTATATATACCCCGACTGTTTTGACGACCGCATCGTAGAAAAATCCTCTGTTTTTGTTTCTTGCTGTTTTCTCGTTAGATCTAGATCTCCATGGCTCCACCAAGCTCCTCCAAGGACAAGTTCTTCGAGAAGGTCATCAACCCATACTTGCCGGGGGTGATGAAGTTCCCTCAAGCCATTGAGATGCGTGAGGGGGTGCTCCACATCCGCGATGTTCAAGGACCCAAGAAGACCGGAAGCGTGGAGGCTAGGCTCGAGGCGGTGGAACAGGAAATCTTCAAGTGCCAGAAGATGGTGGAGCGTGGACTTAGTGCCAATCACTCCATGATCACGGAATTCACCCGTGATCATACGGTGGATGGCCGGTCTGTGAAGGACATCATCTCAACCCTCAACGAGCAAATTAATTTTCTGCAGAGCCAAGTTTATGATCTTCAAAACCAAGTCTTTGAATATGAAGCGAGATTTAAAGGTATGAGTTTAGCTGCCAATTGTAGGACTCAGGGGACTCTCGCGTTAACCTTTGATGGGGAGCCCTTGCCCTAGAAGCTGGAGGACAAGCTTACTACATCATCACCACCACCTTCATCAACACCTCCACCTTCTTCATCACCACAACCAAAGGAGACTTGAGCACACGGGTATGGGCACTCCCCTTGGCTTGAGCCAAGCTTGGGGGAGGTGCCCCGGTATAGTATCACCACCACTTTTATTCACCTTTACCTATTTTAGTTCGATCTTTAGTTTCCCTTTGCTTTAGTTGAATAAAACTTTAGCATGATCTGTTTTCCTGTGTTAGTTTCGTGGCCTACCTATCTATGTAATCGAGTGAAAATTATATAATAAAGTTTAGTTTGAGTTTTTGCCTCTCTACTTTCTGTTTGCAATCAAATAAAGGAAAAGAAACAAATGAAAAGAATCATATGCTAATCTTATGGTGAGTAATGACATCACATAAAGGAAAAGTATAAGTAGTAAAATTTATTGGAGATTGACAAACATAGCATTGGTCAATGATGCAATTCATGAAAGAATTAATTAGGGAAGAGAAGATTCACATGCAAATACACTATCTTGGACATCTTTTATGATTGTGAGCCCCCATCAAATATTATATGTCAAAATTGTTGACGTTGGACAAGGAAGACAACATAATGATTTATATTTAGTCATATCCACATAGAAGTTATATTGTCATATATCCTTTAACATGTGGTGCTTGCCCAATATCTTTGCTAGCCAAAAATTCCGCACCAAGTAGAGATACTACTTGTGCATCCAAAAACCCAAACCCAAATTCTTTCTTTGAGTGTCCACCATACCTACCTATGGATCGAGAAAGATCCTTCAAGTAAGTTGTCATCGGTGCATCAAGGCAATAAAAATTGCTTCTAAAAGTGTTTTGATCAATTAGTGTAAGAGAAAATTGAGCGTTATACGAACTTATGATGGCAAAGTAATAAAAGCGACGGACTGCATAATAAAGGTTGCTATCATAGGGGGCAATATAGCGTGACATTCTTTTACATTAAGGGATTGGGCATACAAACCAATAAGTGCATGACAACCTCTGCTTCCCTCTGCGAAGGGCCTATCTTTTATTTTTATGCACTTACTTTTATGCAAGAGTCAAAGTATTCTTCCCTATTCCTTTTTACTTTTTCTTTTGCAAGCATCATGTGGTGAGGAAAGATCTAGGCACATATATCCAGTTGGATATGGGTGGGCATGAGTTATTATTGTTGACATCACCCTTGAGGTGAGTACGTTGGGAGGCGAAAATATAAGCCCCTATCTTCCTTTGTGTCCAGTTGAAACTTTTTGTTCATGGGTATGCCATGAGTGTTAACAATCATAGAAGACTAAATGATGGTTGAGTATGTGGACTTGCCAAAAGGCTCCTACATGAGACCCTTCCTGAAAATATGATGAATTGTAGTTGCAAAGTTGACAGAGAACATAGTTTGTTGATTTTCAATAAGGTTTATGCTTCATACTTCTATGTTGTGATGAATTGTTACTTGTTCATGGGAAGCTCTATGATAAAAATGTATTGAAATAAGTTCCTATGTTAGAGTTTGTTGCTGTTATGTTAATAAGCATGATGCTTCTATGTCCGTATTTTTTTATCGACACCTCTTTCTCAAACCATGTGGACATGCTTTTCAATATCGGCTTTCGCTTGAGGACAAGCGAGGTCTAAGCTTGGGGGAGTTGATACGTCCATTTTGCATCATTATTTCCTACTGTTATTTACTTTGTTTTGTTGAATAATAATGCTTTGGGGAGTGATTCTAATGCCTTTTCTCTCATAATATGCAAGGTTTACATAAAGAGGGAGAATACCGGCAGCTGGAATTCTGGACCCAAGAAAAGCATGTCAGATATACCTATTCTGCACAACTCCAATGAAGCTGAAAATTTACGGAGATTATTTTTGCATTTAATAAAAAATACTGGACCTGAAAACTACCGGAGGGGGCCTCCCAGGTGGGCACAACCCACCAGGGCGCGCCAGGCCCCCCTGGGCGCGCCCTGATGGGTTGTGGTCACCCAGGCCCACCTCCGGTGCACATCTTCTGGTATAAGGTCCCTCTTGACCTAGAAAAAAAATCAGCGGAGGACTTTCGGGATGAAGCGCCGCCGCCTCGAGGTGGAACTTGGGCAGGAGCACTTTTGCCCTCCGACGGAGCGATTCCGCCGGGGGAACTTCCCTCCCGGAGGGGGAAATCGAAGCTGTCATCATCACCAACACCCCTCTCATCATTGGGAGGCCAATCTTCATCATCATCTTCAACAGCACCATCTCCTCTCAAACCCTAGTTCATCTCGTGTGTTCAATCTTTGTACCAGAACCTCAGATTGGTACCTGTGGGTGACTAGTAGTGTTGATTACCTTGCGTAGTTGATTGCTATATGGTTTATTTGGTTGAAGATTATATGTTTAGATCCATTATGCTATTCAATACTCCTCTGATCTTGAGCATGATTATTATTTGTGAGTAGTTACCTTTGTTCTTGAGGTCACGGGAGAAGTCATGTTGCGAGTAATCATGTGAATTTGATATGTGTTCGATATTTTGATGATATGTATGTTGTGATTCCCTTAGTGGTGTCATGTGAACGTCGACTACATGACACTTCACCATTCATGGGCCGAATGCATTGTGGAGTAGTTATTAGATGATGGGTTGCTAGAGTGAAAGAAGCTTAAACCCTAGTTTATGCGCTACTTCGTAAGGGGCTGATTTGGATCCACATGTTTAATGCTGTGGTTAGAATTTGTCTTAATACTTTTCTCATAGTTGCGGATTCTTGCGATGGGGTTAATCATAAGTAGGTTGTTAGTTCAGGTAAGAACAACACCTTAGCACCGGTCCACCCACATATCAAATTATCAAAGTAGCTAACACGAATCAAACCAACATGATGAAAGTGACTAGACGAAATTCCCGTGTACCCTCAAGAACACTTTGCCTATTACTAGTGATTGTTCTGGCCTGTCCTTTGCCTCAAAAGGATTGGGCTACCTAGCTGCACCTTGTTTACCGTTACCGTTACTTGCTCGTTACCAATGACCTTGCTATCAAACTATCTGTTACCTACAATTTTAGTGCTTGCAGAAATTACATTGCTGAAAACTGCTTGTCATTTCCTTCTGCTCCTCGTTGGGTTCAACACTCTTATCGAAAGGACTATGATTGATCCCCTATACTTGTGGGTCATCAGCGTGCTCTGCTCTCGCGCCCTTCCGCACGCGCTCTGCCAGCGGTTGGGGCCGGCCCACGATGACGTTCGGGGCCCGATATGCACGCGGTTGCGCCACGCGCATCGCCCCATGCAGTTACGTGCTCCATGACTGAATCACGCGCTGCAAAAACTGCCATCCGGACGTGCCGGTTTTCCAGGACATCCCGCCCCCATTTATACCCACGACCGTTAACCATAGTCTCTTCACACTTTCGATCGCGCCCCACAACATAATAAGCACACCCTCAACGATGCATACAGAGAGGATGTCCAGCGGCGCTCCAATGGAGTTCGGCGTGCATCATGTGGAGACCCACATGAGGAAGACAGTCCTCACAGTGGTGTACACCAACGACTCGAGCATGGTGGAGGACTCCATCGACACTATGGAGCGGTTGCTTGATGCGGATGACAAGTACAAAGTGGTCAGCTTTGACCTCGCTTACACCGGCGGTCGTGTCGGGCATGATCAGAAGGTTGTAGTTGCCCAGTTGTGCATGCGCCATCACGTCCACCTCTACCACTACTACCTGGCCACAGTGCTTTGCGAGCGTTTCACCAGGTTTTTCATTAGCCTCGACTATAGGTTCGCTATGGTGAACAACACCAACGATCCAAAGGTGCTCAAGACTTCGGGCTTTGCCTGCCAGAAGCTTGTCGACATCCACGACCACCACAAGGTCTGGGGTAGCATGAAGAACATGGACTCCCATGTTGACCTGGCCGAGGCCATCATCGAGCCCTACTACAGAGATGTCGGAATCGGGGCTCCGCAGACACAAGAAGATTTGAACACTGGGGTGCGCTACCTCACGACGACTCTCCGGTGGTTTGAGTTAGGAAGGCGAACAAGGACACGAGAGTTTACCCAGGTTCGGGCCACCTCGCGGTGTAAAACCCTACTCCTACTTGGTGGATTGCTTGAGGTAGGAGAAGAGTACAAGGCATGTTCTTGCCCAACCGAAAGTCCCCTCCCCTCTACGGGGGCTGGTTCCTTCCTTATACTGGCCCCGGTCCTCTTCCCCGAAAAAATCAGGCGGGAAGAGTTGCCACAATAGCCGTTTTGAAAGGGGACAAGGTCGTAGCTTATCTTCACAAAAGGCGGTCTTCGCCTACTAAAGTTCCCCGCCGTGTCGTGCTCGTGGGCTCGGGGGTGACATCCGTCCTGCCGAGCCCCCGGTCCCGGTCTTCTTGCACGGAAGAGGAAACCTTTGGGGGATGCCTTGGGAACCCGCGGGCTGGCGCTGCCCCTCTATCACCAAAAAGGAAACACTCTCCTCTATGCCAGCTGGTGCGGCCCCAGGGGCCGCTCGGTGCGAGCCACGTCAACCACGTGGAGGCCAGGACCGCCAGTCCTCGCGAGGGCACCGAAAGTGGCCTCACGGGGGATCCCCCTGGAGGCTTGCGATGTCCTGGTCGTCGTGCGCCTCGCGAGGCACCGGGCCTCGCGAAGGCTTCCCTCGTGAGGATGATTGGTTGGACACTTGGTCGCTTTGGGCCAGCGCCACGCCCGGGCCGCGGGCAGACGGGCCTGGGTACCCCAGTCCCAGAGGCCCGACAGTAGCCCCCGGGACGCGACGCGCATGATCCCGCCGGTTGGTTGGGATGCTGTGATGTGGGCCCTAACCGCCTGTGGGCCGGGCGCTGCACGCTAGCGCCATAGGACGCGTGGCACCCTACTTTCCTCGAGGCATCGGAGTTCACACAAGCCGACATAAAGCCCAGTTGCGGCCGGGGGGCACCGCTGCCATTCCTCATGTCGCCTTCGCCTTCCTGCATCTTCTTTCTCTGTGCAGAACCGCTCCAGATTCAAACTCGCTCAAAGCGCTTTCCTTACCCTTCCCGCGACTCCAACGCTCAGATGGCGCCCTTCAGCAAGAAGGGGAAGTCCGCGACTTCCGCCGGGAGACCTGCCGCCGCTGGGCAGTCACTCCTGCCCTCCCTCATTTCCGACGAAGAGGATCTGGGCCCCGTGCTCCCGCTGGTGGCCGACGGGCAGAACGGGGGGCAGGCGACCGGGCTCTGTCCAGGCTCATCGGCGCCGAGCGGCTTGCCGAAGTCCGCCTATCCCTTCTTCCTCCACAACATCTACGCCGGGCTAGTCCCGCCCTTCTCCGGGTTCTTTTACGCCATCCTCTCCCATTATCAGATCCAAGCCTTGCACCTCCCGCCCAACTCCATCCTCCTCCTGGCCATCTTCGCCTTCTACTACGAGGCCCTCGGTGGTGCTCTTTCGCCACTTTTTCAGCCTGCGGTTCACCGCCCCGGAGCATCGTTCCGCGTGCGTCTCCTTTGTAGACGTCACGGGCGCGAGCATCCGCCTGATGGCCGGGAAGAAGGTGGAGGGCTACCGGTAGCGTTGGGTATTCATGGACGCGTGCCGAGTCTGCCCGCTCCTGAGAGACCCCATGAACCATCCCGTGCAGTCCCCGGAGTGGGTGCATGAGAAGCTGACCAACCTGAGGGCAGAGCCCGTCCTGGAGCACATCGCCGCGCACGGGCATGCCTCTCTGACAGGGGTGATGGTCATCAAGGAATTCCTGGGGCAGCGCATCGCGCCACTCCAGGCACGCTCGCTCCCCCTGTGGAAGCTCATCGGCTCGGAGGACCTGTTGTGGCTGCGCGTTTATAGCCTGATGCATGACGAGCTGGATGGGGCCCTGTGGGCCCTGCTCAGCTACACTCCGGAAGGTCCACCGGAGGCGGCGCCGCCGTTGTACGCTTGTGGCGACATGGAGGAGCTGGTCGGAGAGATGCCCGTTTTCGACGAGTGGGGTCTCGTCGGGTCATGCAGGATTCCCTCCATCGTGGTGACGTCCTTCGGCGGGAGTGATGGCGGCTAGGACTCGGAGGCGACCGAGGAAGAGGGGAGTGCCGGCCGGGTACCGTCGGCCAGCCGCCACACATCCCTGTGCAGCCTCGGGGGTGACGACGCTGTCTCAAATGAGCAGCACCAAGTTATTCCCCCCAGGCCCACGGGCCCGGGAGGCGGTACGGGGTCGGACCCCGTGACCCCTCCTGTACCGGCGACGGCGGCCGATGGCGAAGACACTGCGCCCACTTCGGCGGCTGTCGCGCCCCCTCCGGAGGCTTCTCAGGCCCCTATGGAAATGGAGAGTTTGGCAGGTCCCGCTAAGGGCCGTGCCGAAAGCCCTCCAGACGTTGTTGAGACGGCACGTGGGGGCGGCACGGGCACGACGTCAGCCATTGCAAAGAAGAGGAAGTGGGCTCCCCGGGATGAGTAAGTTTCTCAGTTCGCTCCCACGTCATGCGCCTTTGGGTGGTTGTTCCAACTAACTCCATCATTGGCACAGGCGCTCCGGCGGCAGCGAGGAGAAGAAGAAGAAGGTGACTGCTGGGGCAAAAGTTGCGCCAGCCAAGAAGGCGGCCTCAACCCTTGGTCGGAGCCTTGGCGGACGCGGGGGCGGCTTGCGCCAGCCCAGCGCCGTGCTCGACCGTGCGGGCGCGACCACGGGGCCCAGCGCCTCCCTGGCGTGTCAGGGGGGGGGGGGCGTGCCCCGGGGTTTCGACGGTTTAGCCCCCGGCACCACCTGCCAAGGCTATGGCTGCTCAGCCCGTGATGCCGCTCGCCGGGGCCGCGACCTCCCAGCCAGCGGAAGAGGGAGAGGTGCCTCAGCCTCCGCCCGCCGACCCGGCTCTGGCAACCGGCCATGACTCGGGGGGCGACTCAGGCTGTCCTCTGGTGGTGATCGCTCCAGGGGCCCATGGCGCCAGTGCGGCGGTCTCCTTAAGCGTACAGCAGGGGCCAAGCCCGGGCGAGAGCTCGGAGCCCCCGACGTTTCAACTGCAGAGCGCTGGGGCGCTCCTTGCTTCAGCTGCGTTGGGCGCCGGGGCACCAGCCCCCGGGCCAACTCTCGCCTTGATGGATCAGAACGCCTTGCTCAGGCACGGAGCTCTGACCGATGCCCAGGACGCGCTCGTTCGGCTGGGGGCGGACTTCCGAGACGCCGATGCACGTCTCTCCGCCGAGCGCCTGAAGCTCGCAATGGGGTGGCATTAGTTAGATGCCTCCACCAGGGAGGCTCACAGCAGGGCCGAGGCCACCCTCACGGAGGGCAAGAAGGAGGCTGCCGAGGCGAACGTCGCTTTCGAGAGAGATCTTGCCGAGAATACATCGCTCGCCAAGTGCCTCGGAGAAGTGGAAGCCGGCCCGAAGGCGCTTCAGGAGCTAGCCGTGCAAGCGCAGCAGCTCCAGCTGCGAGAAGAGGGCGTCAAGGCCCGCGAGGCGGAGCTTGCGGGCTGTGACGCTACCCTCGCGAAGCTGGCGGCAGAACAGGCCACGGAGCGCGAGCGCCTGGAGGCGTTGCGGCGCGATGTGGCTGAGGCCCAGGAGGCTCATGCCAAGCGGATCTCCGAGGCCAACGCCAAGCTGTACACTCGGGAGAAAGAGTTCCTGGCTGCCGGCGATGCGAGGGCGGCCTCAAACCACGCCGCGCTCTCCTCCCTCGAACACAGGGCCCACGAGGCCCTGTCCTCCATTTCCAGGTCGAGCTTCGATGTCCCTCTCGTTCCACAGGGCTCCAGCTATGCCAATCTTTCCTCCAAGCTTGTAAAGGCGCTCGAGGGCGTGACCCAGGGGGTGGACGGCATCCTGGAAGAGGAAAGCCATGGTCTCCTCTCGGTAGCAGCGACTCGCGTCCTCAGCCATCTCCTCCTTCGCGACCCCAACTTCAAGTTTGACGACGTGACGGGCCCCGTTCCCGAAGAGTCTCGCGGTAATGTAGCGGCGGCTGTGGAGGGCCACGTGAAGGCGTTGCTCGAGAAGTTCTTTTGTTTGGACAGCGACGAAGAGCCTAGTCGGGCGCCTCCTTTTACCACCCTGCCATAAACTGAGTCCGCCTCGAGGGGGCATGAAATGAAATTTTTAAGTCATAGGGAATATTTTGGATTTTGTAATAACTGCTTGTGATCTGCGAGTTCCCTTTCTTGGCTGGGTTTCTCTCTTGCTTGTCTCAATGCTCTGCGTCGGCAGGGCCCAGCCCCGCGGATACCTCAGCCGTCGCTAGGACGCCAGGTCGCGATGCCTGGGCTGAAGTAGGAGGTGAGGGGCTACGGGCGCTAGTGAAGGTTCCTGAGATGCGATGCTCAAGAACCCCCTTTGATGCGCAAGAGACCAGCTTGAGAGTCCTCACGCTCTGCGTCGACAGGGCCCAGCCCCGCGCATACCTCAGCCGCCGCTGGGACGCCTGGTCGCGATGCCTATGCTGACCCAGGAGGTGAGGGGCTACGGGCGCTAGTGAAGGTTCCTGAGACGCGATGCTCAAGAACGCCCCCATGACGCGCAAGCTACCTGCTCAAAAGTCCTTACGCTCTGCATCGGCAGGGTCCATCCCCTCGCATACCTCAGCCGTCGCTGGGCCGCCAGGTCGCGATGCCTAAGCTGACCCAGGAGGTGAGGGGCTACGTGCGCTAGTGAAGGTTCCTGAGACGCGATGCTCAAGAATCCCCCCTTGACGCGCAAGCAGCTCTCGTGAAGAGGAACCCTGCGCACGGTAAACCATGCCTGGAGCGTCGCGCTTTGTCAGCTTACACTTGGGTGTCGCGCGAGGAGACTAGACACCAAGGACCTCAGGAGGTGACATGCATGGGGGAAAGCCCGCGAGACAGAGCTCGATCGCTTGGGTTTATTAGTGTTGCAGGGACGAACCCGAGCACAAACACCGTGTCCAGCCCCCGCTCACGCGAGGTACAAGGGAAACCTGTCAAGCACGGAGCTCCGTCGATCATCCACCAGCGCGGGGCATGGGGCTTCCACTAGGCGTGGGCGGGAGCCCTCCTGGGGACGAGGGGTGGCCCTCGAGGGGCTCCGGGGCGTGTACAGCCCCAACCTCATTATTAAGTGAGAGGGTCACGGGCAGCGATTTTGAAAAGAGGTGTCGGACGCCCCAGGCACATGGCTTAGGGGCTCCTTCCTCGATTCTTTATCCAGCAGCGCGGAGCGTGGGGTTTCCACTAGGCGTGGGCGGGAGCCCTCCCGGGGCCGAGTGGCGGCCTCCCGAGGGGCTCCGAGGCGTGTACAACCCCAACCTCATTATTACGTGAGAGGGTCACGGGCGGCGATTTTTAAAATAGGTGTCGGATGCCCCGGGCACATGGCTCGGGGGCTCCTTCCTCAATTCTTCGGGCGGTTTATGCCTCACTTTTCATACAGCTGCGTGCTTACGGAACGTGTGATATGGGAGGGGGGCAACACGAGCCGGGTGGCCGTCGCAAGGCCACCACATGAATAGGTTCTACACCGAGGAACCTAGAAGGTGACGTGTTCGGGGGCTGCCCATCAGTCAGAGCTCAGTCTCCCGGATTTAGCGACGCTGCAGGGGCGAACCCGAGCACAGACGCCGTGTCGGGTTCCTTCACGAGATGAACAAGGGAACAACCACCCAATCTGTGGTGCCCGGGGTGACGAAGCATCCCAACTGGCAACGGAATATAACAAGCCGCACTCTCACTCGCCTACCCACGGCGATCCTCGAGGAGCAAGACACCAAAGACCCAGGAGGTGACGTACACGAGAACGAGCCCACGAGACAGAGCTCGATTGATTGGATTTACCAATGCTGCAGGGATGCACTCGAGCACAGACGCCGTGTCTTACACCGATTGGGGGATTTTCGAAGAAAAGGGTCGCGGGAGCGCGGCGATTTCAAGCGGTGACAAGGTACCGAATGCTAGGCTTAGGCCAAAATCATGAACTTCCAAGGAAATAACAAGGTTCGCTACACTTCCAAAAAGTGAGAATGCTGCAGGGACGGACCCAAGCCAGCCTGAGGGTGTTGCAGCCCCGGGGGGCGCCCTCAATTCAAACAGAACAACAAAAAATGACCTGGCGGTTGCGTTGCTGTAGAAGCGTCCGGCCGTCTTGCCGAGCATGCCGCGAGGCCAACCCTTCAGGGGCCGGCCGGCTCCTGTGGTCCTGGGGATCCTGGAGGCTCGAGGGGCCTTGGAGCCATGCGAGGTGTCCTCGCGAGCTGCGCCAGCCTTTGGAAGACAGGGCCGGCGCTCACCAAGCCAAAGGGCATGTGAACGCGGTGGGTGGCGACGTGCGTCCGGAAAAGGCCTGGAGATCCGGCCTGGTTAAGGCCCGTGATGTTGACACACATGCTCGTCCCGCTACGCTCCGAGCGATACTCCTCCCGCATCCTGGTGCCTTCTCGGTCGATGAATTCCCACGACGCCAGCGCCTGGCGCCGCGTCCCTTCCCTTTTGGGGCGCGCCACGAGGCACGCCTCCAAGTGGTGCCCGAGAACCTCCCTCGTCACGCCGGCCAAGTTGGACGCTTCCCACGTGGAAGCCCTCGAGCCTAACCTGAGGGGGGCACCGGGCGCGCCTTCCTATGCGGGGAGGCGGTTTGCGCCGGCGACGGGCGCGGTACCCGCGTCGGCAGGGGCTGCCTTCTTGGTCTTGATGAGGCTCGGTACGGGCATCAACTACTTCTTCCTCGGGGGCGCGGCCACGCGAGGCTCAACGCCCCCCGCATCACCGGAATGCTCCACCGCGGCAAGCTTGTAAGCACGCTCAAGGGAGCAGACCGCGTGCTTTTCATCACAGGTGATGGTGATCACGCCACTGCATCCCGACATCTTGAGGCTGTTGTAGCCGTGGTGCGTCGCTGCCATGAACTTGGCCAGCGCCGGGTATCCCAGGATGGCATTGTACGGGAGGCCGGTGTGCGCCATGTCGAAGTCGATGAGCTCGGTATGGTAGTTGTCGCGCGTGCCCAACGTGATGGGGAGGCGGATCTGCCCCAGCGGAGTGGTGGAGCCGTTGGTCACTCCGGAGAAAGGCCTGGTTGGCATCATCTAGTCGTAGGGCACTTGGAGCATGTCGAAGGTCTCCATCGAGAGCACGTTGAGGCCCGCGCCTCCGTCGATGATGGTCTTGGTGATGGCGATGTTGCTGATTGTGGGGGTGCACATCATGGGAAGCGCACCCGCGGCGGCCGAGGACTTGAGGCTATCGCTGGCATCGAAAGAGATAACATACTGGGACCACTTGAGGGGCCTCACGGCTTCCTGCCTCTGGAGGGCAGCATTCACCTTACGGGAAAACAACTTGAACCGACGGTTGGACAGAGGGGTATGTGCCCCGCCAAGGATGCAAGCCACCGCGCAAGGCTCCTAGTAGCCCCCAGCGTCCTCATTGTGCTGGGTGTCATCGCTCCTCCTTGGAGGCGGCGGCAGCGGGGGAAGCGTGGCGTTGTCCCGAGGACGCACTTCGCGAGGCTGATCGCGCCAGCCGTTGTCACGAGGGTGCTCCTGCCAGCCCTGGCGGGGGTTGCCACCACGACCATCCCATCGGCCGCCACCCCGCCGCCACCGCCTTCGCGGCCTGCGCCAAGGTGGCTCCTCTCCGGACGCCGGCCAACGCGTTCATCTCAGAGGACCCTGAGCTCCTGACAGTCTTTGGTGTTGTGGGTGTGCAAGTCGTGGGAGATGCAGAACGGGCGTCGATCTTTCTCGGGTGCGGGTTGGTCGCGGCCGCGCTTCTACTCATGCTCCATCGTGAGCACGGTAGGGCCCTTGCGCTTGACCTCCTTGGTCTTGGCCTTGTCGTCATCTTGCGCGGCGTCCGGGTCATCGTGGGCGAACAGGCGTCCTTCCTCCGCCTTGGCGCACTTGTCGGCGATGTTGAACATCTCCAGGGCCGAGCTTAGGTTGTCGTTGATGGTGAGCTTCTCGCACATCTTGAGGTCCTTGACGCTGTTGGTGAACACCATGATGACGGCTTCGTCCGTAGCGCGCGGGATCTTGTTGCGCACCTGACTAAAACGCTGGATGTACTTGCGTAGGGTTTCTCCAGGGCGCTGCTTCATGCGCCGCAGGTCGTTGACGGAGAGGGGACGGTCATGCGTGCCCTTGAAGTTGGCTATGAATAGCTCGCAGAGCTCGCTCCATGAAGAGACCAAATTCTTGGTCAGGTTCAGGAGCCAGGATCGCGCACCGTCCTTGAGAGCCATCGGGAGCCAGTTCGCCATGACCTTATCGCCGCAGCCCGCTGCCTCCACGCTCAGTGCATAGAGCTGGAGGAACTCCGTGGGGTCGATGGTGCCATCGTAGCGCTGGGGCAGCTCGGGCTTGAACTTGGCGAGCCAGACCACCCTACGGAGCTCACGGGTGAAGGCCCGACTGCCCACAGTGCTCAGAGGACCACCGCGCGCGAGGGCAGCCCAGTTCTGACGCCTGACCGCAGCCACATCCTGCGTGACCCGGTCTTGACGCTGGCGCTGCTGGTCAAGAACTGCATGCGCATCAGGCGCCGCGCGGTTGACGATCTGACAGCTGGCCTCGTCCTGGTTCCGCGTGGGTGCTTCATGACGTTGGTCGCGGGGGTGTGCGTCATGCCGGGGTTCGACCCGCTTGTCATACATGGGAGCAGGTGGAGGCGCTCCATGAGCCACTTCGCCCGCGCAGGACGGCAGGGGGCGAAATGACCGGGAGGGTACCGGGGCCTCCCCGGCGGTGGTGACGAGCTCCGTGATGCGGCCCATCCATGCATCGTAGCCAGGCCCATCCGCAGGGAGGTAGCTGAGCAGCTCGCGCCATGAGCAGCGCCGCCAGCGCGTTCACCCGCTCGAGGCGGGCGTGGAAGGAGGAAGCCATGGCAGTGCGGCCCTCCCGTTGCACAGAGGGGTGTCCGGAGGAATCCTGCTGCTCGCGAGCAGCGAGGTCAGTGGCTGCCGCGCCCTCGGCGCCGGCGGAGTGGCGACGACCACCACGGCCAACCGGGGTGGTCTGAATGACCCGGGCCGCCCTGCCCTCAGCACGCACACGGCGAGCGTCGGCCATGGGGTTGATGAAGCCGGAGTTGTCAGAACTGACAAGCGTCGACGCACCCCTACCTTGCGTGCCAAATGTCGGAATCGGGGCTCCGCAGAACCAATAAGGTTCGAACACTGCGATGCGCTTGCTCTCCTGCCCTCTTCTACCTCGCAAACTCACGACGACTCTCCGGCGGTTTGAGGTAGGAAGGCGAACAAGGACACGAGAGTTTACCTAGGTTCAGGCCACCTCGCGGTGTAAAACCCTACTCCTGCTTGGTGGATTGCTTGAGGTTGGAGAAGAGTAAAAGGCGTGTTCTTGCCCAACCGAAAGTCCCCTCCCCTCTGCGAGGGCTGGTTCCTTCCTTATACTTGCCCCGGTCCTCTTCCCCGAAAAAAATCAGGCGGGAAGGGTTGCCACAACGGCCGTTTTTAAAGGGGACAAGGTTGCAGCTTATCCTGACAAAAGGTGGTCTTCGCCTGCTATAGTTCCCAGCAGTGACGTGCTCGTGGGCTCGGGGGTGACATCCGTCCTGCCGAGCCCCCGGTCCTGGTCTTCTTGCACGGAAGAGTAAACCTTTGGGGATGCCTTGGGAACCCGCGGGCTGGCGCTGCCCCTCTATCACCAAAAAGGGAACGCTCTCCTCTACGCCAGCTGGTGCGGCCCCGGGGGCCGCTCGGTGTGAGCCACGTCAAGCACGTGGAGGGCAGGACCGCCCATTCTCGCGAGGGCACCGAAAGTCGCCTCACGGGGGGGGGGGGGGTCCCCGGGAGGCTTGCGATGTCCTGGTCGTCATGCGCCTCGTGAGGCACCGGGCCTCGCGAAGGCTTCCCTCGTGAGGACGATTGGTGGGCCACTTGGTCGCTTAGGGCCAGTGCCATGCCCGGGACGCGGGCAGATGGGCCTGGGTACCCCCAGTCCCAGAGACCCGACAAGAGACATGAAGGTTGAGTGCGACAAGAACAAGCCTGTCTGGCACAGGGCCTGGGTGAAGAAACTGGATGAATATCACCTCCAGACCGCGGCCAAGGAAGCATACACATGATATGATATGTTCAGGCGGATCATTGACATGAGGAAGTGCCTTCTACCTAAAGACGATGAGGGATCGAGCCACAAGCAGAGCGGTGGCGGCAAGCGTCACAAGGAGTAGATGATTTGATGATCGTTTCTCATACTCCCTCTATGCCGAAATATTTGTAGTTTTATAAGGATAAGTTTATTATGCATGTAATTATTTATTGAGGTGTGCGCCAATGTTATGTGTGTATTTGGATGTTTAATTTGGTTATGCAATCATGTTCTTCTAAACATAGCCTAGATGTTTATGGGCAGATTGAGCAAATCACATCGCATACCGAATAAACAACCTAATCCGTCGGTGATGATTTCATCAGTCCCTGATAGGTCTTTATCCGGAACCGTTTGCCCACAACACATCCGAGTAGCCTGTGTATGCTGTACATCACACACATCTTGATCTCAGAAACCGTTTTGTGTTATTTTTGTTTATCGCACACAGTTCATCCCAGTGGCATGTATGTTGTCTATCACACACATCTTGATCTATGTAACCGTTTATGTTATTTTATCTCATCACAAACAGTTCATCCAAGTGACCTGTACGTCATCTATCGCACACATAATCATCTGGACAATCGTTTGTGTTCTGCTGGATCAGCGCAAACAGTTTATTAGGGTGAACTGTATGCCGTACATCTCACACACTTGTATTTTTCTAACCGTTTGCGTTATATTGTCCAATCGCAAACAGTTTATCTGGGTCAACTGTTTGCCGCAGATCGCACACACAACTTTTTTTTGGATCGTATTTGATGGATCCGCCATGACACACAGTTGACGTCATTAGCGACAGAGCTATAACTATATCGTTTGCGATTTGGTCATCACACGCAGTTTCGTCGAAGGGTCTGTGATTGTTGTGTCGTCTTTGGACCTTCCTGCAGTAGTGGTGGGGACCCCGACTCATAAGTCGAAGTCACCGAATGCACGTGTATAGTGATCCCAGAGATCAATGCTCACTGAACACACACAAAATAAATAACAAGAGTCTTACATCCAGTATGTATCGTTTTACTCAGATATGACCTTTGTGGCCAAGTCTTCATAAACTCGCAACGGAAATCTTCAACGATAGCACAGACCCATGCCATCTGCCTTAGCCCTACAGATATTCTGACTGGGAAGCGTCCTAGCTCGCATGTTCGTCATGAGGTACTCTTCATCATATCCTGTTCTTTCATGCCTGGCCAATTAAATAACCAGGGACAAGCCAATGAGTACTTTTGAATGTACTCGCAAGCAACCCATGTTTGGAACAAGGTAAACAATGTAGGGTATAGCACTAAGTAGGTATTTTTGCAGAAAGCTAGTTTTGAATGCAATATGATGTCCTATCGTCTTGTAAAGCATGCATCAACAGGTGCACATATCCATATGGACAGCTTACAGATATCAATATAAATAGAATATGTCAACTCTAGTTTCATCGTCTCATCAAGTCACCAGACTTAATTCAAGTACCTCTTCTCCATACACATACACACCAAGTTTTGTAAAACAATGGACGCATCCCAAGGGCGGTCATCCAACAGTCCTTGACCGTGGACATGGATATTCGAATAGTTTTACACTCTACAGAGGTTGCACACTTTACCCACAAGACTCGGGGAACTTCCGTGTGATGCCACGACTCGCAGTATATTACATACCTGAGATAAGCACCCGAACAATGTCTTTCCCTTGACAACACTAAACAAAGAGTCCACTCGTTAGCCCACGTCATCATGATGTACATCAGAAGTACCATCCCTTAGGGGACACAACGGTGTGCCCGGTGTCTGTGAAAACAGTCATAGTCGTCCTTCTAGGAACGACCCCATATCTCGCCACTAGTAATGCGGGCTCTCTGCTAGCATTGACCAAAGTAATCAACAAAGCCCCGTCCCATAAGGGGTATCGTGGTCGTACATGTAAGTTTGGAGTAACGGTCGCAACTTAAACCAATCCCTTTTTGAAAACAACATGCACACTTGCCTCGATACACCACTTCTTTCTCAAGCGGTTACCTAGCACATCATCATCTCCCTCGGGCATTAGTGTCACCCGATGGGTGTTTTCATAAAGTCTTTGGTAAAACACTTTGTTTTCCATCTCATGCATATTCCCGTACCATTTGCGTAGCAACTACTTGCACCTAATTACTTCGCACTCGCATAACCCTCATCGGAAGGTAGGGTCATGCACAATGCAAGTATCAATGAGCAATGTATCACAGACAACCCAACAAGGTGGTCACCATATCATCATGCCATTTCATGCAACAATGAAAATACTATAATGCCATGCCTAAAAGTAGGTTCATCAACACGGTCAAAGGGCTGCTTGCCTGGTTGAGCAAAGCCTTCAAAGTCTTCAAGTGCTTCTTCTCCTACTCCCTTGTCAAGAACATGATCTATCGGCGCAAAGTAATGAGGTACAAATAAGACAATAGCACCAAACATGAAAATAAAAGCACTCAGAAAAATGTCAACTCATTTTTGTAAAATACTAGAGTGAAAACTAAAAACACCAAAATTCCTAGTTTTTCGGTTTGGAGTACCAAAAATAGTGAAAAGCATTTTAAGAGTATTTTTAAATATTTAAAATAGGGTTTTTAATAAGGACAATCCATAAAATATATTCCAAATTGTGCACAAGTGGCATCATTAGATAGGCTGGATTATTCTGAGAATTTAGGAATTTAGTTCACCTCGTTTGGACAAAGATTATGCCTTGAGGAATTTTTTCAAAAACTGCCAGAAAAGAAAAAGAAAAAAGGCACCGTTGCCCCGGGTCGGAACAACCCGCGGTTGGGCCGGCCTGGAGCCAAAACGGACTAGCCGAGCCTGGCACGCGCGTCGGTCAGGTTTTAAACCCGACAGGCGGGGCCCAGCGGTAGAGAGAGGGGGGAGCGAGAGAGAGAGAGAGAGGAGATGATGACAGGCGGGCCGCGCCTGTCATCTCCTACCTCGCGACCAAGAGGGGTCGGGGGCTCACCGGGGGCATTGTGGTCATCGAGGAGGTAAGTGGAGGGTGCTTACGGGCTTAGGGGTGAGCCGCACTTCGGCTGGAGGTGGAGGCGGACGGAGAGGAGCAGCAGTTTGCCGACGACGAGGTCCCGCAGCGGAGGAGCTTAGAGAGGTGGTTGTCGGGGCTGTTTCCGGCAACAAACTCCACGGTAGGGGGATGGATCCGCTTCAGGAAGGCAAGGGGGGACCATACGAAAGGAAAGGGGAGCCGAGGGAGCTTCCTACCTCAAGATTGCCGGCGACCCGAGGCGGTGGAGCTCGGGTTCGATCCCAAGCTCAGGGGCTTCTGAGGTGGCTAGAGGGGTATGAGAGGTCGATTAGAAGTGAGAGAGGGCGAGAGAGGAGGAGGGGAGGGCTTGGGATGGCCTCTTATAGGCTAGTGCTGGTGCACCACGAACCCGTGCGCCGGCGAGGTCGTAGCCATCGCCAGAGGCCGAGGGAGCTGGAGCCACGTGTCTGGGGTGCTCCTGGGCCTCGTACAGATCGGACAGAAGAGAGAGGGGAGAGCAAGGCGTGCTCCTGGCGGGACACGAGCTCGCGCGCTCACTGGACAAGCCGGGCGGCACCGGGCATGCGCTGCGGAGGGCTCTAGAGAGGGAGGGAGGAGGGGGCCGTTGCCCTGGCGTGACACGGATGTCGAGACACGTCTTCTAGCGCGCGGGGAGGACCCGAGGTGGTCGGGGGAGCAGGGTCAACTCTCTGGAGCGCGGCTGCCCGCTCCAGAGCGCCCATTTGGCCGACATCCGTGCATTCTCGCGCGCCCCGGTTCTCCAGTAGTTTCTGGGGGGTACTAAGGATGCCCTGGGTGGCGTGGGTGCTAAGCAAAGGTGGGAGAGAGCAGAGGGAAGGTAGAAAAGTTGAGAGAGAGAAAGGTGCTTGCTGTCCCAGGGGGTGAACATGGGGTTTTTACCCCTCAATCATTGATCTGAGGCCATGGGAAAATTACATGAGGTAGAGCGGGATGAGGTCAATGTGTGGTAAGAAATTGGGGTCAAGGAGAACAAGTTAAGAGGGGAAAGCAGTAACTTTGGTTTTCTGGCAGAAGGTTTTTGATGCAATGATGGGCAGGGTAGCTTGTCCTCCTTGATTTGAGAATTAACATGAGTAAATGGTAGATAGAAATGAGGTTGATGCGAAAGTTTGAGCTTATTCGAAGAAAGTTGCCAATGTAAATTTGGTAAACCCTAGAAATTCATAGAATATGATTTCCTTAGATCTAACTAGGCTAATCTGTTCTCCTTGATGCACCACTTGGTGTAGTGTCATCATTTAGGTATTAGATCATGCCCACAAAGATTTAGGGTAATTGGGAATACTTGGCAATGTAAAGTTGTTGAAATTTGGATATGGACATATAAGGTTTTGGGACACTTTCGTGAGCCAAAACTATTTCGATTGGAATGAAACTTTGCAAGGTCATCACATTAGGCATATGTGACTTGCTAGAATTTTCCTGGATTTAATTGGCAATATTTCTTATAGAAATATTTCAAATACCTGAAATATACAAAAAGGGTTTTAGAGGGATTTGTCCAATATTTGGAATATGACCATGTGTTTAAACTCATATATATGGAAAATATATGTCCACTTAGTTTCCCTATTTTCTCTCAAATATTTTTGAAACATAAAAAATCCCTATTAAAGATAATTTTTGGCCCTAGAAAAGGGTATTTAAATAAAATACTGAAATAAATTTTAAAATAATAGTTTTGTGGTTCAGGAAGTCTTATATATAGTGGGATCTAAATAAAATATTTGGGGCAAAATATTTTCCCTAATTTGAGGATTTGTAGTACAAACCTCAATTTAGGGGTTTTTGAAAACCTAAATCAAATAAATGCTTTTTGGCCAAAATAATATTTTATAAAAATAATTTTATGTCCTGCACACATGGCATGATCATTGGCTAAAATTTCGATCAAGGAGATGAGTCTAGAGAATAGGGGGATTTTTGTGAATTAAACACAAACAAGCAAACTAGCAAATAGCAATCAACTCAAGCATTCGCATGCACACAAAAGTTTAATTGCCCCAATTTTTTAAACTCATAATCATAGGTAGGTGGTACAAACACAGGGTGTGACAGCCAGGTTACCGCTTTGGTGATAAGGGAGCAGCGGCGAATGCCTCCCCCAAAGCGGGTTCCCAAAGCTTGCCATTCTGGTGAAAGAAGATTAGGGCAAATCAGCGCACGCGGATGAAGATCATCGTTGAGCCCACACGCGAGTCACGAAGACTGCTTTACCAGGCGAAGACCACCTTTAGTCAGGATAGGCCCGGGCTCCAGTCCCCCTTTGAATTGCCACCCTCTGGCCACCCTTTCCCGCCAATATTTTTGGGGAAGAGAACCAAGGCAATACAAGAGGGACCGGGCCGCCTCCATGTAAAGGGATTGAGCCATTCTTTCCCTCCAAGACCTCATGTACTCGAGCCACAACCTCCTCATCACAAAGCAATCAAATCACAAGCAGGAGTAGGGTTTTACACCGCACGGTGGCCCGAACCTGGGTAGCTCGCGTGTCCCCGTCGTTTCTGGTGAGAAGGAGTGAGCTCGCCGTTGATCTTGTTGTGTTACCATCGTGTTGCAGGTCTACAAACAAAGCCCCCAGTGTTCGAACCTTGTTCTCGGAGAAGTTCTTGGACTCAGATCCCAGACTCCGATAGTTTCGCCCACAAAGCATCGTTCTAAGCATAGTTTGCTCCTACGTGCTCCTGGGAGTGCGCCACGTCGACTAGTTGTAGTGGCCAGAGCTGCGGTGGCCTGGGTCATCGACGGCGGCCATTCTAGTGGCGGCCGGCGCTCGTGCCTCAACTGGAACTTCGCTACTCTGTGCAAACAAGTGAGGCGATACGCTAGCGTTGCTCTACGGAATGTTGTGAGCACGACGGGCACACGCACAAGACCATTTGGTCACTAGAGCCTCGTCAGCGACAGGCTCGTGCGGCGGTGGTGCTCAGACCTGCTGTGCATAGTGGCTAGAGCTCGAAATCGAGCGAGGGAAGAGGGGGAAAAGATTTGTGGCCTCACAGTGAGTACGATCGGCTGGTCAACGAGCTCGGGGAGGACGGGACGGCGGCAAATCGGCGGTGGCGATCTTCGGTGGACGAAGGTTAAAGATGGGTCGCGGATGGCGTTTGGAGGCGTCTGGCGTCGCGTGACTCGGCGAGGAGGACGGTGGCATCAAGGCGGAGCTTCTAGACAACAAGATGGGGCAAGGAGGTAGTTGTGGCTGCGGTGTTCACGGAGGCGTTCTTGCGAGTGCGGCAGCCATGGCAAGCAGAGAGCGAGGAAGAGGTAGAAGAGGCGAATGGTGAGGAGGAGGGGATCGAGACGGCTTCGGGTAGCTTATCCCCGTCCCCTCGCTGGCCTGGGAGGCAGGCAGGCACCTGCCGGCGTGGAGGCCTCGGGCGCACGTCATGCCCTGCTTCCCCTCTGCCTACTGGCAAGAGGAGGAAGACAGTGCTGCTCCTGGGTGACTGGGCTGGGCTAGGTGAGTGTCAGGTAAGCCTTTCTCTCTTTGGTTTCTAATTCTGTTTTCTAAACTTTGCCCTCTGGATCAATTTGATTTAGGGTATTAACCCAACTGCAAAAAATCCAGAAAATAATCCTGGGGTTAAGGCATAATATAGCCAAGTTTCAGCAATTTTGGAGCTACTAGATGATTTGTAGCAATTTAAAATCATTTTCAGATTCATTTTTGGGTTAAATTAAAATGCCAAATGACATTGTTAAATGTGCATCACCTCTGGTATGTTGTTCCCAACATTTATAAAAAATGATGAACATTTGTGAAGGCCATTTTGGGTTCATTGAAAAATTTAGTTGTTGGAATTTGTTTTTCAATGAAGTGCTAGGGTTTGACAATCCCTGTTTCATGTTTAAAGGAAATTTAAACATGAAGCAACAATCAACACTAGAGCAAGTGCAAGATTAACTAGGGTTGTGACAACTCACCACCACTTAACAAGAATCTCGTCCCGAGATTCACGCGTAGGGTAAGAGGAATAGGGGACACTAAACTAGCATAGTCTTCTTGATCCAATTTCCCTTCTCAAAGGTGTCGATTCATTTCATCATGATGATGTTGACATCTTTCCTTTTGAGATCTTCATCCAACACGACGATGAGAGGAAGGAGAACTCTACCAGAATCGATCTTGATGAAGATAGACCAAGTCACGATCAACCCAAAGAGTGAGACGTAAGAACGTCTCTTGAGCTGAGACACAAAACACATATCAGGAGCGATGGAACAAACTAGATGACGGAGGTTCAATTTGGTATGAAATAATTCCATGCTAAAACAGATGGTGATGAGGTTTCAAAGTAGCAAGGAGTTAAGTTGCCCTTAGTACCATAACGAGACATCTTAGGGAAGGTTACTCATATAATTATTCCATTAAGTGGCAAAAAGAATTGCTTTTGATATAGAGATCATTGATTCTCTTCATACGAGCTAAGGTAATGCACAAATGATCGTTTGAAGGAACTCAAAGAAATGGCAGACTGAGGTTGGAAAAGAAACTAGAGTTATAGGACAACTCGGCAAACGGAAGGCACATTCCAATTGACGTCGAGGATATAACCCAGTGTCTGAGCGTGCTCTCAATAACTTAAGCATTACCATATTCATCAGGGTTTTACCAACATCCATGCCAAGGATCTTAGCAACACATCATACAACCATGAAGAATAGTGATGGAGGATGCATATGCAAAGGAAGACAACACTTTCTCAAATTTCACCTTAGCAATGCAAAGGGAACGGAATCTGGATGATTGACCGAGAGACATTTAGCACTCCGCTTCTAATGTTCTCCTTGATGTATTAGCGTAACGCAATTAATGGTACTGTTTGGTATCTAGAACATCAAGTAGAGGTCGGACTTCGGGATCTCAAAGGGTCCATGAGGAACAACTTCTAGAATAAGTCTTATGAAATCCTCATGGGGAGGTGGCTAAGGTTGCTGATACAAGATATTATAATATTAGGTCTTCCAGCTAGGTGTGCTGGCCACAACACCACCTTACTGGGTTACAGAGAGACCAATATTATAATTCTTGGGAAATGTTCCAACCATCATATCTTCCTGAGATTCAGATCTCGTTGGTGATGTCTACTACGCAACTTTATTCTTGTAGACGTTATTGGGCCTCCAAGTGCAGAGTTTTGTACGACAGCAGCAAATTTCCCTCAAGTGGATGACCTAAGATTTATCAATCCGTGGGAGGTGTAGGATGAAGATGGTCTCTCTCAAACAATCCTGCAATAAAATACAAGAAATCTCTTGTGTCCCCAACACACCCAATACAATGGTAAATTCTATAGGTGCACTAGTTCACTGAAGAGATGGTGATACAAGTGCAATATGGATAGTATATATAGGTTTTTGTAATCTGAAAATATAAAAAATCAAGGTAGCAAGTGGCAAACAACAAGAAAAATGTTGTATAAATGCTTGGAAATAAGGCCTAGGGTTTATACTTTCACTAGTGCTATCTCTCAACAATGCTAACATAATAGAATCATGTGATCATTCCTCAACGCGCCACAACGAATCCCTCCAAAGTTCATATCTACCGGACAACATAAGATGAAATTGTTCTAGGTAGAAAAACCACCTCAAAGTTATTCTATCTGATCAATCTATTGAGCCATTCCTATAAGTGTCACAAACAGCCCTAGAGTTCATAGTAAAATAGCACCTATGATACATATCAATCAACCCTAATGTCACATAGATACTCCAAAGTCACCTCAAGTATCCGTGGGTCAATTATTCCACATGCATCAAACAATTTCAGATTCATCATATTCAATCCAACACAAAGAACTTCAAAGAGTACCCCAATATTTCTATCAGAGAAAGTAGGACAAGAACGTGTATCAACCCATATGCATTTATTGCCCCATTGTCACCACGGGAATCCGCAAGTGGAGTACCAAAACATATATCAACTAAATCAATAGAACACCCCATTGTCACCACGGGTATCCACATGCAAGACATACATCAAGTGATCTAAAATCCAATATTCAATCCGACATAGCAAAACCTCAAAGGAAAAGATTCAATTCATCACAACAAGATGGCAAGGGATGAACTCCATATGATTCAACTATATTAACAAAGCTCATGATACATCAAAATAGTGACATCTCAAGAACACGAGAGAGAGAGAGAGAGAGAGAGAGAGAGAGAGAGAGAGAGAGAGAGATCACATAGCTACTGGTACATACCCTCAGCCCCGAGAATGAACTACTCCCTCCTCATCATGGACACCGCTGAAATGATAAAGATGGCCTCTAGTGATGATTGCCACATCCTGCAGGGTGCCAAAACAGGGCTCCGGAGGTGTTTTCTTTGGTACAATGGTTTGCGGCGGCGGAGCGGAAGTTCTAGGTTTGTTTTTTAGGGCTGTTGTATATATATATGATTTTCAGTGTTGGAATCACGCTAAACAGAGCCACGAGGTGGTTCCAAGCTATCAGGGTCCGCCCATGGGGGGTTAGGGCGCCCTAATGGCAATGGGGCACCTAGTGGCCCCCTTCCGGTGGTTCTTCACTCCAGTATTTCTTATATTTTTCAGAAAAAATCATCAAAATGTTTCGGGCGATTCTGAGAACTTTTATTTTCTGCATAATAAACAACACCACGATAATTCTGCTGAAAACAACGTCAGTCCGGGTTAGTTCTAATTAAATCATATAAAGTGCATCAAAACTGTATAAAAGTATTGTAAACATAGGTAAATATGGCATGAATACTTCATAAATTATCGATACATTCGAGACGTATCAGCATCTCCAAGCTTAATTCCCACTCGTCCTCCAGTAGGTAAATGATAAAAGAACTAATTTATGAAGTGTGAATGCTAGCATATGCTTTGCCGTCTGCCAGCTGACGGCAAAGAAGATATTTGCTGTCAGTCCATTCTTTGCCACTGGAATTAGAGAATTTGCCATCAGTCCATTCTTTGCCGTCTGCCAGCTGACGGCAAAGAAGATAATTGCCATCAGCTTCCACAAAACAAACGGCAAAGAAGGGACTCATGGCAAAGATATTGTTTTACATCAGTACATTCTTTTCCGTCTGCTGGCTGACGGCAAAGAGCCCAAAGACAGACGGCAAAGAGACCAGGTGGGCCCCACTAGACCGGGGGTCAACTGGACGACATGGATGCAGTCCGCTACATCTTTGCCGTCTGCCTTTATACTCTTTGCCGTCCACAAAGAGGATGCCAATCTAACGGCCGTGCCCCCCTCCTCTCTCTCCCCCTCTCCCCACCTCTCTTTCTCTGCCCCACCATCAGACCTCCTCCCTCCCCTTCCCCCATCCCCGCAACCGGCGCCATTCTCCCCCCTCCTCGCGACCCTCCTCCACCACCGCGGCGCCCCACCGCCGGAGCAAGGCCGCGGCGCCCCCCTCCCCGCGGCCCTCCTCCACCACCGCGACGCCCCACCGCCGGAGCCAGGCTGTGCGCCCCCCTCCCCGTGGACCTCCTCCACCACCGCGATGCCCCTCCGCCGGAGCCAGGCCGCGGGGCCCACCCGTCCCCGCGGCCCTCCTCCACCACCGGGACGCCCCACCGCCGGCGCCAGACCGTGGCGCCCACCCGTCCTCGCGGCGAGCCCTCCTCCCCGCGGCCCTCCTCCACCACCGCGACGCCCCACCACCGGAGCCAGGCAGCGATGCCCCCTCCCCGCGGCCCTCCTCCACCACCGCGGCATCCTCCCCGCGCCGGCGTTCCTCCCTGCGCCGGCCCTCCTCCACTTGCCCTCCCCCGGTGAGTTCATCTTCTTTTTTTTTCTTTTTTTTCATTTCATTGCATCTATTAGTGCTAATTAGGTTAGTGCAAAAAAAGAAGAAAAGAAGAATAAGTAGAAGAAGAGGATAAAGGAAAAAAGGAAGAAGAGGAGCAGAAGAAGAAAAGAATAAGAAGAAGAAGAAGAAGAAGAAGAAGAAGAAGAAGAAGAAGAAAAAGAGGAGAAGAGGAGAAGAAGAGGAAAAAGGAAAAGAAGGAAGAAGAAGAAGAAGAAGAAGAAGAAGAGAAGAAGAAGAAGAGGAGAAGAAGAAGAGGAAAACAGAAGAGGAGGAGAAAGTAGAAGAAAAATAGGAGAAGAAGAAGAGGAGAAGAAAAGAAGAAGAAGAAGAAGAAGAAGAAGAAGAAGAAAAGGAAGAAGAAGAGGTGAAGAAGAAGAAATAGAGGAGAAAAATAATAAAATAGAAGTGGAAAAGTAGTTATATATAGAGAGATTTTTCTATCGGGATTGAATATTCGTGTTGATCGTGTGGATTTAAATCTGCAGTTGTTTCGTCGCCGCGAGGTCCTGGTGTTCGACGACCTCCACGTGCGTTTGACGAGCTCCCCTGCTTTCGTGGGTGAGCACAAATGACATCTCCTCCTCCCCCCTTCATTTGCTATAGGTAGATTTAATCATTAGTATGCGTGGCCAGTATGCGTCTCCCGTTTGAAAGGGCGGCATCTATAAATATGCATGCCTTTGCATATTTATAACCACCATCTTTTCGAATTGTCCATGTTATCCATGGACAGCCCGAGTATGTGTAGATTGGGTTTGTTTTCCCATGCTCTGCTCCGGATCCGATGCAGAATTTCATAAGTGCCTCCCTGTTGTTCTCTGGGTACACATCTTCTTTGTTTAATGCCGAGACGTGTATCAGGAGAACAGCGGGGAGGTGCTGCCGAAATTCCGCGTCGGATCCAGAGCAGAGCATGGGAAAACGAACCCAATCTACACATACTCGAGTGGGATTAGGACCTATCTTTACCTATTAGCGTGTAGGTTACATGGACATAATAAAATTGACAAACTTGATTAACTGATGAATATATATATATGTTGAATTATATATATATATTTCTTGTGTGTTTAGTAGCTAGGCAAGATGGGCGATCGTGCGTGGATGTACACCAGTCACACTAGTCAGGAAGACATGACCAATGAATGGTTAACAAAAACCAAGAGGTTTGTGAAAGCCACATTTGCAAATGGCCAGAGAAAAACATGGTGCCCATGTATTATGTGCGACAACTTTAAACAGAGGACAGAGGTTGAAATGGGTAAACACCTGCAGAAGTGGGGTTTTATGCCTAATTATACGGTGTGGACATTTCATGGTGAGTCTGCCCAACGTACCAGAGCTGAGGTGGTTCGTCGTCACACCGACGAGCATGGTACTAGGATCGAAGACATCGTGCAAGACTTTGATGATACTGGATTAGGACGATGAGATGGAGGAATCTGCAAAGGCCTTCTATGAAATGTTGGAGTCTTCAAAACGTCCTCTCCACGAGCACACTGAGCTTTGTCAGTTGGATGCCATCACACAAGTAATGGCTCTGAAGGCTCAATTCAACTTGGGTAGAGAATGCTACGACGCGATGATGACACTATTTGGACGCTTTCTACCCAAAGGCCATGTCATGCCTGCAAACCTATACCAGCCGGACAAAATCCTCCATGTACTTAAGATGCCCTATGACAAGATAGATGCCTATGAGAATGGATGTGCCTTATTTAGGCTTGAGTATGCAGGCTTGAACTATTGTCCCATTTGCAAGTCTTACAGGTATGTTGTGGTAGACAACGGTATGGGTGAGAAGAGGCAGACCAAAATCCCAGTTTATGTTCTTCGGTACATACCAAGTATACCAAGACTTCAACGCCTTTTCATGGTCGAAGAGACGGCCAGACAGATGACATGGCACAAATTGGGCAAAATAACCGAACTAGATGCAGATAGGAATCAGATGTTGGTACACACATCGGATGCTTTTGCGTGGAAGCACTTCGATGCATTACATGAGGATAAAGCAGCAGATCCAAGGCATCCTCGAGTCTGCATCACCATGGATGGGTTCAATCCGTTTGGTATGACGGCAACCCAATATAGTTGTTGGCCTGTATTTGTCATTCCACTCAATCTCCCCCCCGGACAGATTATGCAAAGAAAGAACATTTTCCTGGCATTGATAATTCCAGGGCCCAACTATCCGGAGAAGAATATGAATGTGTACATGCAGCCGCTTAATGATGAATTGCAAGAAGCTTGGGATAATGGGTTCAAGACATACGATGTCGCTAGAAAAGAAAACTTCAAAATGCATGTCTGGTACATGTACTCGATGCATGACTTGCCGGCGTATGCACTATTCGCTGGCTGGGGTACGCATGGAAGGTTCCCGTGCCCCACATGCAAGGCAGATCTTCAGTTTCGTTGGCTGCAGGTGGGTCATAAGTATTCTTGCTTCGATTGGCATACACAGTTCCTAGATCCTCGCCATGAGTTCAGAAAAGACAAGAAGAACTTTATCAAAGGTACAATTGTCAAAAACTCTGCGCCACCTGCGTTGACATGCCAACAGATCCTGGATCAGTTAAACGCTCTCGAGCCTGATCCAGAGTGTCCAGGGTATTTCAAGGTGTATAATTCGGAACACGCCTGGACTCACAAGACATGCTTGTGGGATCTGCCTTACTTGAAAGACCTCCTTCCATACAACATCGACGTGATGCACACTAAAACGAATATCGGAGAGGCCCTTTTTGGTACATTGTTCGGCATAGAGGGGAAGTCAAAGGATAATCCTAATGCTAGAGTCGATCAGCAAACTCTATGTGATAGACCGTCACAGAACATGTGACAACCGAAAGGAAAGAAGAACTAGTCGAAGCCAAAGGCCTGGTTCAATCTTGCAAGGGGAACTATGAGGGAAATTATCTTGTGGGTGAAAATGCACTTGCTGTTCTCCGATGGGTATGCAGCAAATCTAAAGAGGGGAGCGAGTCTTGAAAAAGTGAAAATATTTGGTCTCAAGAGTCATGATTGGCATATATGGCTTCAGCGGGTAATGCCGGTGATGTTGCGTGGCTTTATCCCTGAGGCTGAATGGCTAGTACTGGCAGACCTGAGCTATTTCTTCCGTGTTGTTTGTGCAAAAGAAATATCGCCTGGCATGCTAGATGACATGGAAAAGTTGGCGCCGGAGTTGCTCTGCAAGTTAGAGAAGATCTTTCCACCAGGCTTCTTTAATCCAATGCAACATTATATTTTACATCTCCTGACCGAAGCAAGATTGGGGGGGGCCCGTGCAAAATCGTTGGTGTTATGCAACTGAGAGGATGCAGAAGACGCTTCGAGAAAAATGTAAAAAAAAAACATAGAATTGAAGCATCGATGGCCGATGCATTCATTACTGAGGAGGCGACAAACTTCGTGACAGCACACTATGAAGCCAAAAATTGTCATTTGCATAATCCAAAGCCTCAGTACAATGCTGATGACCCTAGAAAAGGTGGATCCAACCTTAGCCTATTCAAGGGGAAGTTCGCACCAGCCGGTGCATGGAAACCAATAGTGTTGGATGTCGAAGAATGGCGGACCATTTCGTTGTATATCTTCAACAACCTAACAGAAGTGCGGCCGTATATCGAGTAAGTTCTCGGTACATTGTTTCGAAACTTCTAATTCCTTTGAACTGCTCTTATTCCTGGATATTTGATACAGTCGATACGTCACCAAATTCTCGGATGGAGCGGTAATTCAAAAGGATTCCATCGAAGAGTATGAACTTCTGGCAAAGCATGGAGGCGGCTATCCCGGTTTCATCTCTTGGTTCAAACAAACGGTAATTACCATTAATAGACCATTTCATTTCTTGGTCTAATTTGCGGTAACGCAACTATCATTTTGTATTAAACTTGTAGGCTAATTCAGAGTCTATGGACGCTGAATTGAGACAAGCCGCTAATGGTTTTGACTATAAGGTCTGTTCATTTGAGAAATACACCATCAACGGGTATAGCTTTCGTACCTTTGGCAAAGAGCAATCTATGGCCGACCGAAAAACTACAAATTGTGGTGTCTCTGCTATCGGCGACGGAGGTACTGAGTATTATGGAAGAGTTGAAGCAATTTATGAACTTCTATTCTATGGTGAAAACCCACCGAACATCGTAGTCTTCAAATGTTATTGGTTCCATCCGAAGGAGACTAGAAGGACTCATGTACATATAGGGCTACTCGAAATCAAACAAAGCACCCATTTAGATGTTCCCGATGATTATATTACGGCTCAACAGGCGACCCAAGTTTTCTATCTACCGTGGGCCTGCCAAACTGATAAAAATCTGAATGGTTGGGATATCGTTTATGAAGTGCCGCCACATGCTAGACCAACTCCCCCCAATGAAGAGGATTATGAACCTCATATTAACCCAGACACATATGAAGGAGAATTCTTCCAAGAAACATGTCTTTCCAAAAACATTTTAAAAACCGCTCTACTTTACTCCAGAACATGGAAGTAGACATCGACAGTGAATCCGACTTCACCCCTGAGCCGGAACAAGAGCCGGAAGAAGAAGAGGTTACTGCTGTGGATGACCTGTCAATGCTGGACTGATTGCAGAAAGGCCTTCCACATGTTGATGCCGCTGAACCCGATGAGCACGTCATTCATGATGACACGCGTGATAGTGATGATGATGATGCATTTATTGATTACGATGATCCAGACTATTATTAGTTTGTATGCATCCCAACTTTAATTATGTACATATTATTATTCATGTCAGGTATTCATTTTTTATGTTGTACTAATTTTGTTTACTCTTTGTCATGGCAGGTGTTGAAAGATGGTGGTCGCAGGTTCAGAGCGGGCGGCGGCCCGCGGGAGGGGTACTTCCATTCCACCCCAATCTCTCCAGAGAGCGTTGATAGATAGTATGGGGACACCGGCGGACGCTTCTTCGTCGGCGACGTTGCCCACCGGGAGAGGAGGTCGGGGAGGGAAGAAAAGAGGTACAAGACGTGGCCACGGGAGAGGTAGACGGACTGATAATCCTTCCTTGCCGCCACCCCCAGCTCATTCACCCAAGCACATTACTGCTAGGGTGGACCCGTCTGAGGTGGAGGCTACGGGGACTCCGGACCACGAGCCTCGAGTCGACCGGCCTTCGGCCCACGAGACTTCGGTCCCAGATGCTTCGCCCCCCCAAGCTCCGGTCCCAGATGCTTTGACCCACGAGAGTACGGATGGGGCTAAGTCGCAGGAGACTTCCGGATGGGGTACCTGGCCGGATCCGTCTCAGGGGCCAAGTGGCCATGCTGATGGTGGCGGGGATCAGTTTACTGATAGTGAGGGCGAGGTGGTTGAGGGAGTCACCGTGTACCAGCGTGGTAGTACACGGCTCCCGCCCTGCTGGCGACCCGCGAGCAGAGGCCGGTGATTAGGCCTCAGGGGGAGAAGTAAGTGCATTTACTCTTTTTGTACCTTTTGCCTTCACGTTTCTTCAAATATCTAATGCATTGGCCTTGTCATATTGCAGAGGTTGGCATCACGCCGATGGAGTCCGCAGGCTCAACACCGTCCTTGGTGTGCTTTGCCGGCAAAATTTTCTAGGGTTTGTCACGTTGCCCGGTGAGGGTCAGCTTCCATAGCTAGGATTGAGCTGGGATCACTACAAGGCTGCCCAGGCTCCCCTGGAGGAGATGATCGACGGTGTCTAGTGTCACACGAGGGCCGAGATGGTGATCAACAACTTTTGGGTAATTTCTCCTTTACACAATCCAAAATTAACAATAGCTAGTTTTTTTACAAATCAGTGTTGTCTCGTTTGATTGCAGACCTTCTACATGTGTCAAGAGGGATATGAGGAGGCCGCGACAAAGGTTATCGAAACCGAGTGCAAGCGCCTATTACAGAACTTACGGCACGAGGCTCGGCCGCAGGCTGTTCGAGACTACTACGCCACGCGTGGTGTTAAGAAGGACAAGCCGTCGTGCCACGAAATTTTTCTGAAGATGCATCAGTATATGAAGGTAATTACCTATTGATACGTCTCTGTCATCTCTACTTTTCCTAATGCTTTTGCTCTTGTTTTGGACTCTAATTTTTATGATTTGAATGAAAGTAACTCGGACTGACGCTGTTTTCAGCAGAACTACCATGGTGTTGTTTTTGTGCAGAAATAAAAGTTCTCAGAACTGGACAAAACTTTTCGGGGAATTATTTTACAATAAATAAAAAAAACTGGAGCCAAGAACCACCGGAGGGGGTGCCCTGGCTAGGAACGATACACCAGGGCATGTCACCCCCTCCAGGCGTGCCCTGGTGGGTCGTGCAAACCTCATGGCCCCACTGACCCTAATTCCGGAACTAAAAATTCCTATTTTCAGAGAAAAAATAGGAGAGGAAGTTTTATCGCGTTTCACGAGACGGAGCCGCCGCCACCTCCTGTTCTTCATCGGGAGGCCAGATCTGGAGTCCGTTTGGGGCTCCAGAGAGGGGAATCTTCGGTCTTCGTAATCTTCAACCGTTCTCCATCACCAATTCCATGATGCTCCCCATCGGGAGTGAGTAATTCCTTCGTAGGCTCGCTGGTCGGTGAGGAGTTGGATGAGATTCATCATGTAATCAAGTTAGTTTTGTTAGAGCATGATCCCTAGTATCCACTATGTTCTGAGATTGATGTTGCTATGACTTTGCCATGCTTAATGCTTGTCACTAGGGCCCGAGTGCCATGATTTCAGATCTGAACCATTTATGTTATCACCATTATATCTATGTTCTTGATCCGATCTTTCTAGTCATATGCACCTATTACGTGTTACGATCCGTCAACCCCATAGTGACAATATTTGGGATACTTTCCGGTGATGACCGTAGTTTGAGGAGTTCATGTATTCACTATGTGTTAAAGCTTTGTTCGAGTTCTCTATTAAAAGGAGGCCTTAATATCCCTTAGTTTCCTTATGGACCCCGCTGCCACGGGAGGGTAGGATAAAAGATGTCATGCAAGTTCTTTTCCATGGGCACGTATGACTATTTACGGAATACATGCCTACATTACATTGATGAACCGGAGCTAGTTCTATGTCGCCCTAGGTTATGACTATTATATGATGAATATTATCCAACGAGTTCACCGTTCCAGTGCATACAATTTTCCACATATTGTTCTTGCTAAGTTACTATTGCTATTCTACTATTACACTTGCTACAAAATCATTGCTATCACTGCTACCGTTAATACTACTGTTACTACTGCTATCAAAACTATCATACTACTGTGCTACTGATCACTTTGCTGCAGATATTTAATCTCCAGGTGTGGTTGAATTGACAACTCAACTGCTAATACTTGCAAATATTCTTTGGCTCCCCTTGTGTCGAATCTATAAATTTGGGTTGAATACTCTACCCTCGAAAACTGTTGCGATCCCCTATACTTGTGGGTTATCAAGACCTTTTTCTGGAGCCGTTGCCGGGAGCGCAGCTATATTTGTTGTGTCACTTGGGATTTATATCAATTGATCTCTATGAAGAATCTGAAGGATACAAGCACCAAGATTTTTCCTCTAAGACGAGGGGAGGTAAGGAATTGCCATCTAGCTCTGTACTTGATTCACCTTCGCTTATGAGTATACTTGCAACACCACCACATGCTATTAATCCTGATATGTCGTAAGTTATTGATGATGCTACTTCTGCTATGAATGGTGCTTATGATGATGCTAGTACCATGCCTGATGAGAATGTGCCACTAGGCGAATTTCTTGATGAACAAATTGCTACAGCTAAAGAGAATGAATTTACTAAAACTGATGAAGTCTTTGAAACTTGGAACTATGAAACACCTATTAGACCTAGCTGTCCTAGATTTGAAATCCCTAAGATACCTGAGGGTTATGTTACGGATGAGGAGATAGCTGGAGAAATCCTTTCTTGTAAGGATAGAGATGATCTTAAGAAATTATTATGCAAGTATAAAGAAAATACTTTGAATGCTAGAATGAAATGTGATCCTAAGTTTGCTACTTCACCTATCTTTTTTACCGATAAGGATTATGGATTCTCTGTCGACCCAGAGTTAATTACTTTGGTTGAATCTGATCCTTTCCATGGCTATGCAACTGAAACTGTAGCGTCACATCTTACAAAGTTGAATGATATAGCCACCCTCTTTGCTCATGATGAGAAGATTCCCTATTACTATATTCTCAAATTATTTCCGTTCTCATTAAAGGGTGATGCTAAGATATGGTACAATACTCTTGCTCCTGGTTGTGTGCGTAGTCCCCAGGATATGATTTACTACTTCTCTGAAAAATATTTTCCTGCTCATAAGAAACAAGATGCCTTACATGAAATACTTAACTTTGTGCAAATTGAAGAAGAGAGTCTCTCACAAGCTTGGGGGAGGCTTCTCCAATTGCTTCATGCTTTGCCGGATCACTCTCTTAAGAAAAATGAAATACTTGATATCTTCTATAATGGACTAACTGATGCTTCTAGGGACTTCCTAGATAGTTGTGCTGGTTGTGTTTTCAGGGAACGAACTGTTAAACAAGCTGAGGAACTATTGAATAATATATTGAAGAATTATGATGATTGGACTCTCCCTAAACCACCGCCTAAACCCACTCCAAAGAAGAGGGGTATCTAATTTCTCAGTCTCGAAGATATGCAAGAGGCAAAGACATGTATGTAGGAAAAAGGTATTAAAGCTGAGGATGTTAAGAATTTACCACCTGTTGAAGAAATACATGGCCTTGATACACCACCACCTCAATAGGTGGTAGAGGTAAATTCTTTATTAAAGTTTGATGAAAGTGATATCCCTTACAATAAACATCCTAGTCAATGCTTATATGAGTTTGATAACCACATTAGGAAACACGGTCACTTCAATGCAAATGTTCTGAAACAATTGAAATATAATTCTGATATGATTGCTCGCTTGAGTGACTTGTTATTTAGAATCAGTAATGATGTTAGAGGTGTAGGAAAACATGCCTCTATGGTTCAAACCCAGTTTGAACAAGTTGCTAAATCTCAAAGAGAATTGCTTAATGAAATGAATAATAATATGAATGATCATGCTATTAGAGTAGTGACTAGAGGAGGTAGAATGACCCAAGAACATCTTTATCCTGAAGGTCATCCTAAAAGAATTGAACAAGACTCTTAGAGAATTAACACTGATGCACCTAGTCCTTCCAAAAAGAAAAAGAAAAAGAAAAATAATAGGACTTTGCATACCTGTAGTGAACCTGAGATAGAAAAACCTCCCGATAATAATGATGACTCTATTTCTGATGCTGAAACTCTGTGTTAATGAGCATTCACCTAGTGATAATGAAAATGATAATGATGATGTCCATGAAGATACTCAACTGAACAATGATAAGGAACCAGATAATGATGTTGAAATAGAACATGGTGTTGATCTTGATAACCCACAACCTAAAAATAAACGATATGATAAGAAATACTTTGTGGCTAGAAAACATGGTAAAGAAAGAGAGCCGTGGGTTCAGAAACCCATGCCTCTTCCACCTAAACCATCTAAGGAAAAGGATGATGAAGAATTTGAACGCTTTGCTAAAATGATTAGGCCAGTCTTTTTGCGTACCCGCTTAACTGATATTTTAAAGATGGCCCCTTATGCAAAATACATGAAAGACATCATCACTAATAAAAGAAAGATACCTGAAGCTGGAATCTCCACCATGCTTGCTAATTATTCTTTGAAGGATGGAGTACCTAAAAGACTTGAATACCAACTATACCTTGCTCCATTAAAAGAAATTATGTCAAAACTGCTTTGTGTGATTTGGGAGCTGGTGTTAGTGTTATGCCTTTCTCTTTATATAAAAGACTTGATTTGAATAAACTCACACCTACTGAAATATCTTTGCAAATGTCTGACAAATCAACTGCCATACCTATCGGTATTTGTGAGGATGTGCCCGTTGTTGTTGCAAATGTTACTATCTTAACAGACTTTGTTATTCTTGAGATGCCCGAGGACGACAACATGCCGATTATCGTTGGTAGACCCTTTTTGAATACTGCTGGGGCTGTTATTGATTGTAATAAAAGCAAAGTCACTTTTCATATCAATGGTAATGAGCATACGGGGCACTTTCCGAAGAAACAATTCCAAGTGAATGGTATAAATGTTATTGAAGAATCTCCGACACTCATTATTGGAAGTTTTCAACTACCTCTACCTACTGCCAAAAAGAAATATGATATACTTATTGTTGGGGATATGCATATCCCCATTGAGGTAACTTAGTGTTTTACGAAAGTTCTTCGATTTCATGCTAATCAAAAGTGGTTATTAATAAGACTTGATCAACCTTATTAATGGATCATCTTTGAGAGGTATGAAGTTGATGAATCTAGTAGGCACAACCTTCTGCTCCCACCTTTTGTTTTCTATTTTTCTTAGTCAAATAAAATAAAATGCCATGTTTATCCTATTTTCTGATTTCTCCGTGCAATAAAAATGACCCAAAAATAAAAGCTCCCAGAATGTCCTGAAAATTTAACACGATTTTTTTTGATTATTTCTGAATTTTTGGTGCAAATAACATTAGAGGGGGGTGCACCTGGTGTCCACAAGATACCAGGGAGCACCAGCAAACCCAGGCGCGCCCTGGTGGGTTGTGGTCCCCACGTGGGTCCTCTCACTTATTCCTTTAGCCCATTCCATCTCTGACCTCCAGAAAAAAATCACCATAGCTCTCTCTCTCTCTCTCTCTCTCTCTCTCTCTCTCTCTCTCGTGTTCTTGCTCTCAAACCCGCGAATTTCGATCTCTTTGCTCGAAGCTCCGTTTCTGAAACTGTTTTGGGGGATTTCTACTTGGTATGTGACTCCTCCATTGCTCCAATTAGTTTTTGATTTAGTGGTTTATTTTTAGAATAATTAGCTACTCTTGGTGCTGCTGTAGATGGGCTTGCATGTTCAATTCTTAGAGTTCTAAGTAGTTTGAATGCTTAATATGGCCTCTATGCATCCTTAGGAGTAGTTGCTATCAATCTTATGAAGTTTTGTTAACAAAAAATTTGTAGACTAAAATTTTCAGAAATTTATTTATAGGAATAAGATGGATTTCTTTAGGAAGTTTTCCTCCAAGAATAATGCTAAAGGAGTCATTAGGGAATCATGAGACAATGACCTCCACACTCCGAGAACGGAGGAGGTGCGGCCGTGCGAATGGCCGCATAATGCCTTCACGGAGGAGGCCGGGTTCCATCAAGAGTTTGCCCAATTCGTTGCAAATGCTGGGCTGACCGATTTCCTCATAGCTGAGTGTGACCAACATCACCTCCTTACAAATTCCTTTTTGCAGAGCTTTAATTTTCTGAGTAGGAATAATCCTCCTGAGGTGCAGTTTAATTTATATGCTGAAGCCCGTAAGATACCGCTCACTGACTTTTGTGACATATGTTTGATCCCTTCTGATGGGGAATTAAGAGATCCTAGACCAGCGGAGTTTGAAGACTTTCTCCTCACTTTGACAGTGGGTGATGAAAGAGCTGTGTCAAATGCCACTGCCACCAGTTTGCAGTTCCTTCTGTGGATTACTTTGCTTTATTCATCACGAAGTGTTTAACCGCTAGGGAGAAGGTTGGTGCACTCAGTGCCCCCGACCTCGCCATTTTACGTCGTGCACTGCACAATGATCGCACCTTTAGCTTAGGGGCTATTATTGCACGTCGCCTACACCTTACCAGGACTAAGGGCAAGATACAAGGTGGTATTTAAGCTACTCGCTTAGCGAGACACTTTAATGTTGAGATTCGCCAACATGATTATCCATTACCCCTATTTTTTCTAGATCACAAGGAATTGGTGGATCATCAATTTATTGATGTAGCTGATTCTTTTCATAACATTCGCTACAACCTAGTATTCAGCGTGGTTACCCGTGATGTTATCCCGTTTCCTGCACCTGCTTTGTTTGATTCTACTGCCAGGAACCGATACAGGATCATGCCAGAGGACAATACAGCCTACCGGAACAACCTGGCAGCGGCTGAGGAGGATCCCCAGGAGTGGGACGCTCAGGTGCCATTGCCACCGCACCTCAACTTAGGACCGGATGGTGATTACCAAGCTAGGCCAAAAGCCTAAGCTTGGGGGAGTACGTATTTCCACCGACATTGTATTCATGTTTACACATTTCATTCCAGTTGTCGGTGTCTACACTTTTTCATTGTATTATCCTTACTAGATTAATTTTCTCGATTTCTTCTTGCGTGTTTGAAAAACTTTGAGAAAATCCAAAAATATTTCCTACTTCTTTTCGGTTTTTCTTTTTAGTTTAAATTAATTGTAGTAGCAAAGGAAAACCCAAAAAGGTTTCTCGTTTCTTCTTTTACTTGTTGGGAGCTCTCTCGTGCCAATAGTTTTTCTCGTTTTTGTTTTTCCCTCTTTAATTTGCTTTCTTTATGAAAAAACCAAAAACTCAAAAAATATTTCAGTGTGTTTCTCTGAAATTCTTTTCCTTTTGTTTGAGTCATACCAAGGAGAAGACCACAATGAAAATGTTGAGTGGCTCTCATATACATCATTGTTAATCTAACAAAGAGCCCATATTACTCTGTCTTCTCCTCTTGAATAAAATGTTTGCAGATTCCAGCTTAGTCCGCGACACTCTTGCACTATTATTATTTTCATATCATTCGGTCGTGCAAGTGAAAGGCAATAATGATGATATTTGACGAAGTGACTATGGCAGAGAGAAGCGGGTATGAACTCAACTTGTTTTTGCTTTTGTAAATATGTTTAACCTAGTATCAATGATTTAGCATATTATGATCAAACATGTTTGCAACGAAAATTAGAGATTATAGTTGCTCATGCCATGCTTAAGTAGCTAGGAGTGGATAATGATTTATCTTGGATGTCAACATGCATTAAAATGGTTGTGATGTAGTATGATGATATGGTATCCTCCTCTAAATGTTTCAAGTGGCTTGACTTGGCACATGTTCACGCATGTAGTTGAATCAAAACCAACACTAGCCTCTATGATATTTATGTTCATGGTGTTCATATCCTACTCATGCTAGTACTCAATGTTGATTATTCATAATGGATGTTCATGACCGTTTTCGCTCTCTAGCTGGCCGCTTCTCAACCTATTTGCTAGCCTTCGCCTGTACTAAGCGGGAATACAGCTTGTGCGTCAAAATCCTTAAACCAAAGTTATTCCAGATGAGTCGACTATACCTACCTATATGCGGTATTACCTTGTCGTTCCGAGTAAATTTGCATGTGCCACCTCTAAAATTTCAAATGAACATCTGTTTTGTGTGCCTGGACCGCTCATGGAGTGACAGGGGGCGGTCAGTATCTTCCATGTTAAGCGGGTTATTCTCATGATGAGTGTTTATTCACTCGTCCTTGCACGAGAGGGGCGGTAATAGGGATTCCCAGTCCCGAAATAAATTTTTTTTGCAAATAATTAATCAAAACTCTCCCAGGAATGTTGTTGGTATGTACGGTACCCGTGGATTCGGCTAGCCGTGTAGTGTGTTTGTTCGTGGAGGGGGAGTAAACCTTTACTTTTACCTCTTGGGAACCGCCACTAATGTGTTTAGCATGGAAGATATTGATAACTCTTGGTCGTAACGTTGACAGGAAGGGTGTACCTCCCAAAATTATATTTATCTTTGATTCTTTGAGCTCTGGCCCCTCTGTAAATCCCTGCTTCCCTCTGCGAAGGGATTATGTACTTACCTTTATGTTGAGTCATCACCTGCTCAAATAAGCGCCAGATCTGAGAGCACTATTGTCATCCTCATGCATTGTGTATAGTTAATGTTGGATGCAGCATGACTGGATCTTTTCTACCATGAATTACAATGTTTAGTCACTGCTTGAACTTTGGAGGTGCTCTGCATTTATGTTTTGCGGTCTCGGAAAGGGCTAGCGAGATACCACTGTTGTCATATTATATCATGATCGTTTTGACAAAGTGTTGAGGTTTGAGATATTTTATTATTGCTCGCTAGTTGCTTATGTCATTGATATGAGCTAATATAATTTTTAAGAGTTATTGCTGTCATGGTTAGTCATAATCTTTGCTGAAAACCTGGGTGCTACTTAAGCATATATATGTAAACAAGAACAAAAGAGTTCGTAAAAGTTTTTCTTTATCACTTTCAGTTTGTCAACTGAATTGCTCGAGGACAAGCAATGTGTTAAGCTTGGGGGAGTTGATACGTCTCCATCGTATCTACTTTTCCTAACGCTTTTGCTCTTGTTTTGGACTCTAATTTGCATGATTTGAATGAAACTAACCCGGACTGACGCTGTTTTCGGTAGAACAACCATGGTGTTGTTTTTGTGCAGAAATAAAAGTTCTCGGAACTGGATGAAACTTTTTGGAGAATTATTTTACAATAAAAAAAATACTGGAGCCAAGAACCACTGGAGGGGATGCATGGCTGGGCACGATACACCAGGGCGGGCCACCCCCTCCAGGCGCGCCCTGGTGGGTTGTTCCCACCTCGTGGCCCCACTGACCCTAATTCCGGGACTATAAATTCCTATTTTTGGAGAAAAAATAGGAGAGGAAGTTTTATCGCGTTTCACGAGACGGAGCCGCCACCACCTCCTGTTCTTCATCGGGAGGCCAGATCTGGAGTCCGTTTGGGGCTCCAGAGAGGGGAATCTTTGGTCTTCGTCATCATCAACCCTTCTCCATTGCCAATTCCATGATGCTCCCCACCGGGAGAAAGTTATTCCTTCGTAGGCTCGCTGGTCGGTGAGGAGTTGGATGAGATTCATCATGTAATCGAGTTAGTTTTGTTAGGGCTTGATCCCAAGTATCCACTATGTTCTGAGATTGATGTTGCTATGACTTTGCCATGCTTAATGCTTGTCACTAGGGCCCGAGTGCCATGATTTCAGATCTGAACCGTTTATGTGATCGCCATTATATCTATGTTGTTGATCCTATTTTGGTAGTCATATGCACCTATTACGTGTTATGATTCGTAAACCCCATAGTGACAATATTTGGGACACTTTTAGGTGATGACCGTAGTTTGAGGAGTTCATGTATTCACTATGTGTTAATGCTTTGTTCCGGTTCTCTATTAAAAGGAGGCCTTAATATCCCTTAGTTTCCTTATGGACCCCAATGCCACGGGAGGGTAGGACAAAAGATGTCATGCAAGTTCTTTTCCATAAGCACGTATGACTATTTATGGAATACATGCCTACATTACATTTATGAACTAGAGCTAGTTCTGTGTCGCCCTAGGTTATGACTATTATATGATGAATATTATCCAATGTGTTCACCGATCCAGTGCCTACAAGTTTTCCACATATTGTTCTTGCTAAGTTACTATTGCTATTTCTACTGTTACACTTGCTACAAAATCATTGCTATCACTGCTACCGTTAATACTACTGTTACTACTTCTATCAAAACTATCATACTACTGTGCTACTGATCACTTTGCTGCAGATATTTAATCTCCATGTGTGGTTGAATTGACAACTCAACTGCTAATACTTGCAAATATTCTTTGGCTCCCCTTGTGCCGAATCTATAAATTTGGGTTGAATACTCTACCCTCGAAAACTGTTGCGATCCCCTATACTTGTTGGTTATCACCTATTCTTAAGGCCTTGTACTTAGTTTCCTTGATTTGATTCATAGGCTTAGCGCTCAAATTTCTATTTACTAACTTAGGTGTCCCCGAGATGGTGTGCGGATAAGATGGATTGTTGGGAGGCGTTGGTGGATGAGTGGTGCACAGACCGCTGGCGAGCCGTCCAGGACAATGCGAAGGACCGGCGTGCCCAAATGGTTGGTGTGCCACACCATCAAGGCAGCGCCAACTTATTTCAGCTCGGGCGGAACTGGGTATGCGGTTTGCTTCATGATTCATGCAATTCATTCTTCATGTTAGCTTGAGCCCTTTACTAATACTGTGTTCCTCTCTTTTAGGCGCGACACAATAAGACAAAGGTGCCAGAGGTGTATGACCTCTATGCCATGGCCCATACTGCCTCGTACAAGAAGGCCAAGGCATTCTCTGAGTCTGAGCTGGACCATCCAGAAATGTTCACAACCATCTCCTCCCACCACAAGCTCGTGAGGTACAACGAGGAGGGGAAGGCAAGGAAAGGGGAGGACTTCAACCCGAGCCAGCATCCTTTCGATCCTGAGCTGGTGATGATATCTGGTTGCGGGAGGCCCCATGGCTCGATAGCCATTGGAGATGGATTGATACGTTGTCCTAGAACACTCCCGGAGATCAAGGTGCGCCAAACGAGCTCCTGTCCTGAGATAAGGACTCGTCCATAGCCAGTCGATCTCGCCATCGAGGTTAGTTATAAGGACTCAGATATCTTTCTTCCATTACATTGTGTGTGTGGCCATCGATGATTACAATGCTAACGAGTAGTGGTGTTGCAGGCTGCTCTTCAGAAAGAGAGAGCGACAAACCAGGTGCTTCTGCAGGAGAGGGACCGGGTGGCGGCGGAGAAGACGACTAGGTTGTTGGAGGAGGAGAGGGCATGGAATGAGGCGGCTCACCAGGCCATGTACGAGCTCCTCGTGGTAAGTTTCTTCTTCATATTAGCCAAATCATGCACGTAAATATTCGTTTCATTACTAACTAATATGACTGACTCGTCAAAACCAAATGTGCAGTCTGTGTGCGAGAAGACCGGTCAGACCCCTCAGCCGATTCCAGTCATTACTGCGGCGGGAACGGTGAGTTTCATTTGAATGGTCATTAGTTACTAGTCTTAACATTTGAGTGTCATCATGGTAACGAGACATTGCAAATGATCTTTGGTGCAGCATAACTCCCGAGCCGCATGGCACAACCCTTCTCCAAGGCATCCTTCTCTAGGTGAAACCGGCCCGAGCAACCCCGGCGCTTCACCTCCGGGATGACGACGAAGGTAAGTTCTCTCTAGTGTTTTGCTTAACAAATGCATACTTAGCTTCATACGTGCTAATTAGCTATAATATGCCACAGACTTAGCTTATTTTCCCACAAAAAGACATACTTAGCTAATTATCCTCCAAAAATGACATAATTAGCTTATTTGGTTCATTTATGACATAATTATCTTAGTTATGTCAAAAATGGTATAATAACCATGGTTAGCTCATAAATGACATATACTTAGCTTATTTTCCTCCAAAATGACATAATAGGCTAAGTTAGCTCAATAATTACCTATACTTACCTAAGTAAGCTCACTAATGACCTATAGTTACACTATTTTCCTCCGAAATAACGTAATAAGCTTAGTTACCTCTAAAATGGCATAATTACCTAAGTTAGCTCAATAATGACCTATAATTACCCTATTTTCCTCCAAAATGACATAATAAGCTTAGTTAGGTCTAAAATGGCATAATTACCTAAGTTAGCTCTAAAATTACACAAATAAGGAATAAGAAGAAGAAAAACAAGGAAGAGGAGAAAAAGAAAGAATAGAAGAAGAAAGAGAAGAAAAAGAAAGGATAAAAGAAGAAGAATGAGAAGGAAAAGGATAAAAAGATAGAAGAGAAGAAGAAAGATGAGCTTCTTCTTTCTTCTTCTTCTTTCTTTCTTCTTATTATTTTCCTTCTTCTTCTTCTTCTTCTTCTTCTTCTAGTCTTCTTCTTCTTCTTCTTCTTCTAGTCTTCTTCTTCTTCTTCTTCTACTTCTTCTAACTTTCTTATTCCCATTTTGCAGATTTGATTCACTTCATGGAAGCTGGCATTGATGGACTGCTAGTGTTTAGTTTTTGTTTTGATTTGTGTTTATGAACAATGTGAAACTATGTATGTATATATGGATGAACAATGTGAAACTATGTATTTTGCTAGCCTATGTGTTCTCTTGTTAAATATTTCACAATGATGTTGGATACATGGCCTATGCTTCTTTCTAAAACTATATATATCATATATGTGTTGTGAAACTACAGGGAAATAACAGAAAATAGGCAAAAAAGAGGCAATATAGGCACTTTGCCGTCCACCAATGGACGGCAAAGACCTTTGCCATCGGTAGGCGGACGACAAAGGAACCACGTGGAAGCAACCTATGCAACCTGGGAGCACCAGGTCTGCCCATTTGGTCACTTTGCCGTCCGTTGCAGCGACGGGCAGACGGCAAAGAAAGACCTGGTAGACGGCAACGCAGAAAAGGGGGCAGACGACAAAGACGAAGGGAGCGACGTGTAGCCGTAAGACTGATGACGTCAACGAGCAGACGACAAAGGCACCTAGTGGTTTGTCATCAGCCAGCGGATGGCAAACTCGGCAGTTAGCCACCTAACGGGGCTAATAGCTGTACGTTTCCGTCTAGGAGCTTTCCCGTCCGCCTGCCTAACAAAGCGGACATCAAAGAGGTTTGCCGTCTGCTGCAGGTTTGCAGACGGCAAAGAACCTCATTACCGTTACTTTCAGCGCCGACAGTGGGGCCGTCAGCCAGCTGACGGCAAAGACATTTGCGGTCAGTGGTATTGTCCTTTGCCGTTCGCCATGGCAGATGGCAACGAAGCAGATTCCTGTAGTGGCATAGTATATAGGTTTGATCAATGATAATTTCATTCACATTTATAGCATCATAACCAACAACTTTTTCTCATGAAACTCATTATGATAGAGTAGCAATCAATTCACATGTCATGGTTCAAACAATGCATTCTCTTTGAAACTTAACAACCTACGTTCTTAGTCATCAAACTATTTCAATGCATCTTATTTTAGCAAAGTCTAAGTAAGAGATCAACATACTCAATTATCATATAGTCTTCTATGATTGCTAATACTCAAAGCATATTTTTAGAACAAACAACATCCATTGAACACAGAGAAAGATAGGGGCTTAATGTTTCACCTCCCAACGTACTTATCATGAACATAATTGTCAACAATAATGAATCATGATCAAATATATTTGACTAGATATATGTGTTTGGATTTGTCCCCACCACATGATGCTTGCAAACTAATAGATTGAGGTTGGAATAAGAAGTTGAATGAACATGAAAAGTAAATAACATGAAGGTCAATAACATAAAAGTAAATAGATTGTCCCTTCGCAGAGGGAAGCAGGGATTTGCAGAGGTGCCAGAGCTCATTTCTTAAAACAGAGATGAATATATTTTGGTCGGTGTGCCTTCCAGACAATGTCACAACAAGGGATTTCAATATCTTCCATGGTAAGCACATTACTGAGGGTTCCCAAATGGAATTGAAATTTTACTCCACCTCCACCATTCAAACACATTCCATGGCTGACCGAATCCATGGGTGCCCTCCAAACAATCAACTTTCTAGGGTTTTTTGTTTGTTTATTTTTTGTATTATGCAAGACTAGGCATCCTTTCTAGCAGCCTCTCTCGTGCAATGACAAGTGAATAAACACTCATCATTAGAATAACCCGCTTAGCATGGAAGATATTGACCGCCCCAATTGCTCCATGAGCGGTACGGGCACACAAAACGGATGTTTATTTGAATGTTTTAGAGGTGGCTCATGCAAATTTACATGGAATGGCAGTGAAATACCATATATAGGTAGGTATGGTGGACTCTGATGGAAGAAACTTGGCTCAAAGATTTGGATGCACACATAGTATTTCTACTTAGTACGAAGTTTTGGCTAGCAAAAGGTTCTAAACAAGCACCACGTGTTTGAGGATTCATAACAATATAACTTCTATGTAAATATACCCAAACATAACCATTACATTGTCTTCCTTGTCCAATTTCAACTATTTGATCAAGGATGAAAATAATTAATGGGTATTCACAATCATAAAAGATGTCCAAGATAATATATTTGTATGAAAAAGTTATCTTTCTTATACTAATCATTCAGGAATTGCTAGTATGACCACATTGGGTGCAGCGACGTGCTATACAAACGATTTTTAACCCCTTTTCGCAACGTAGTTTTAAACCATTGCCTTGCATGTGTGGGCGACAGGGGTGTGTGTGGGGGGGGGGGTCCATCCCACACAACATGGAAATATCGTCGGCGATGTTGACCAATGAACACAAACATTTGGGAAAACTAAGCATGTGCGATACAGGAACATATCTCACACACTATATTTTGGATGTACGTGTGGGATTAGGGATCAATCACACACGTCTATCACGATTCAAACACGTCTAATAGCACAAGGGAAACAAACGGTGTTTGACCTTTAACCATTTGTGAAACATTACCTAATCCACACGGGCCATCATAGAAAGTATGTGTGATATCTGCATGATCGCACATGAGTTTTCTTTGGCAAGCGTCTGCCATGCATGATATCATCGCACACGTTTCACGAACAATTTACGCGTGGGATCATCTTTGCATCGGGCATGGTTTCCTGTTGGCTCACGTGTGAAATAATGTGCTATCGCAAACGATTGAGGAGCTCCTACGCACATCAAATCGTCCATGATTTCTTATGTATCACCAACATTTCAGTTTATATCTCATGTGCTTTTCCTGTAGATCACAGGCGGTTGCGCTACGAGTTATGTGTGCTTTCCATTCTTGATCGCACACACTTATTTGTTTGAACCGCGTGGACTGAAATGGTGAGGTTATTGTAAAATATCGCATATGAATCACCCTGCGAATAGCAAATTCCCCACAATATGCAATCGAACAAATAGTGTACACATGAAGAACATTCATCATAATTCGCCACAATGTGCAATTGAACAAAAAGTGTCCAAAAGAAGAACATTCATCAAAATTCACCACAATATGCAATTGAACAAATAGTGTCCACAGGAAGAACATTCATCATAATCCGTGACCATATGCAATTGAACAAATGCTAGTTAAATTACACAGATGTAAGGACATATGCAATACATAATCATAGTGTATGAAATACGATGACATTATCACATGGAAAAAATGCATCCATGCGTATATGTTTAGCTGATAACACTATATGAATGCATACTTATTCTTGGGAGGTATTAATGCTGAAATCTTCACAGCCTGGACTGGGCTTGATATAGTGTTTCACAAAGAAGGTGCAGATAACTTTCCTAACAGACAACAATTCATTTGCAGCAAGCGGTTCAGAGGTCAGCGGTCCAAAGATCAAATGTGGGATTTTCAGATCAGAATGTGACATACGTGTGGAGTAGAAGATATTAATTAAGAAATAGACTTACTAGTTCTATTCTGTCAGCATCGGCACCACACTCAACTTGTCTGCATAGTTTCATCATGTGTGTCAAACGTAGTATCCACATAGGATGGTCCCTTGATGTTGTTGAGGGCACTGAAATTTTTTGTACATTATTAGTCATGTATTTGTCCTGTTAGGAACAACCTAACCGGTGTAATTTGTTTTTTTCTTTGTAGAGAAATAGAAAGATGTTTACTTAGAAACTCGAACATTTGACTACCATTTTCTGAAAATAATGGATTTCTGTGTCATACCGGAGAAACGATCTCATGGTGCAGAGGTAGTTGGCGGTCGAACAGGCATCCTCCTAAAGTTATGTACCTTGAAAATACACTGCATATGAAGATGAAATTTCACATACTCAATTCTTGAAACAGATATGGACACAACATATTAAAATGAAAGAATTCAATACCTATCCATGAAATCCTGATGATGATTCAGATCGTGTGGCTTATTTGACTCTCTGAGAGAATCCAGGTAGTAAACCGTGTTGCACTTTGGAACAATAACCACCAGGATCTAGTGATTGCTACAATTTAAGAAAACCTTGAACTTACGAAATATGTCAAAAACTGAAAGACGATCAATGTATGCGTAGTTGTATATTTAACTTGCCCTTCATGATATGGACACATGAAGAATTCTCCTACCTGTAAGTGGAACAAGATATTGGCGACATGATGAATGGAAGCCTTGCATGTAACATTATTACATAACAAAACGCTATTTCTAAATCAGGATCTATGAAATACGGATGCACCCTCATTGATCTATGCGCCGTCAATCCCCTGAGAGGAATACAATACAATTAGCTTTTTTTTCATTTACAACCTTGTATGGAGAAATTGTTCTGAGTTTGTGAAGTACTTACAACATCAAGCATTTGACAAGAGTGGCACCAAGCACATCTAAGTTGAACAAGAGATGAAAGTCCTCGAATTCCACATTGATCGTACCCGCAATGTGATTGAAATGCGTACTGTCGTCGTGCACTTGTAGAATGTTAGTATCTTCTCCTTCTGACATTCTGTCCATGCAATATTTATGTAACTTGCGACAAGTGGAACTACACTCCTCAAAGCATTCACCAACAAGAAATTGCTTGCCATGCTTGTACTTGTGTGCTTCAAATGGGTCTGCTTTATTCTTAGATAGGGTCATGTCAATTTCTTCATCGGCCATGACATGGTTCTGCTTGAAGAGTCTTTGCAGTAGGATGCTCTGGTTCTCATCCCTCCTTTGTTTCTGTCTTGTGAAATAACAAATTGTCAATTTTACGAGAAAGCTAAATCTAAATGCATTAGTATTTATAGTATAGGATGCACAGCGACATTGTTTGAATAAGATCAAATTAATAGTGACAGGTGAGGGAGTCCTGGTTTAAGGGGTCCTCGGGAGGTCGACCTATTGCTTATGGCCTGGACTATATGGGCCACTTGTCGAATACTAGATGGATTGAAGATCCTGTCTCCAGGAAGGAAGCTTCGAGAATCGTGGCTTCTCCTCCACGTTTGGAGTAGTGAATAGGCATGTTTATCCCTTCGACGTGTAACCGACCATGTGTAAACCCTAGGTACCCTCGGCGTCTATATAAGCTAGAGGGTTTTAGGTTGTAGGCCAACAGAACTCATCTAGGGTTTTTACGATCTCGAGGTAGATCAACTCTGTAACCCTTATACCATCAATATAATCAAGCAGGACATAGGGTATTACCTCCATAGGAGGGCCCGAACCTGGGTAAAACACTGTCCCCTTCATCTCCTGTTACCCTTGATTCTAGTCTCATAGGTCGGGACCCCCTACCCGAGATCCGCCGGTTTTGACACCGACATTGGTGCTTTCATTGAGAGTTCCGCTGTGATCGCCAAAGGAATCGATGGCTCGTCTTGTCGTCAACGAAGAGATCCGCAACACGGGCACTTTTGTCCCCGGACAGATCTTCGCTTTCGGCAGCATTGTGCTGCACGCCGACCCGACCGGCCATCTAGGCCGTGTCGGAAGTTTCGCCCCTGATCAAGAGGTCAGATTCGGGAACTTAGAGTTCTCCGTAGACTCTCGGGGCGATCTATCACTAACCGGGCTCGCAGCCTTGCCTGTCACGCCCGAAGACTCTGAGGCTTTAACCTCAGATCCATCTTTCGGCCCCGCCCACGGGATCTACCCCGGCGAGGACCCGACTCTCAGTCCGAACCCGGTCATAGTATGGGGCGTCTGGACACCTGTTCTTGTCGAACACTCTCCCTGCGCAGATGCACCGGAGGTAAACTCCGGAAACTCTGAGCAGGCCGATCCGATCGAGCTCTCGATACTCAACTAAGCCCTAGATCGGATCTCGTCGATGAAAATTACCGACGACCCAACCCCGATCTGTGCTCGGATCGGGCTCAAGACGGGTCAGGACAAATTTTTCGACCCACCCACCACCCACTTCGTAGCCACTGTCGAGGATTTAACCGACATGCTAGACTATGCTTCTAAGGAAGCAGATTACATGGATGAGGAGGATCGCACCCTCACCCCCGTTAGCACCGGGCGATGGACTGCCACCTCCACATACGACGTCTATATGGTGGACACTCCGAAAAACGATGGCGACAAATCGGATGAGGCGCCATCAAGACGCCAAAAGCCGCATAAACGGTCAAAAGGAAAAAAGGGAAGAAAAGCTATCGATGGCATCGGGGACGGAGACACCCCGGAAGACCTTGGCGATCCCGAAAACCCCGAACACCCGTTAGAGGGTCAGGAGAGGCCGGAAGACCGGCGCAACCCTAATGACCTAGATGATCCCGAGGACGACGATTACCTCCGCTCTGTCGAGGGGGAGGATAATGCGGAAGCCGATGACTTCGTCATCCCTGATAATCCCGCGGATCAGGAACTATTCAGGCAACAACTCATATCTACTGCCCGCAGCTTGAAAGCAAAAGAACGGTAGCTCAAAGCCGAACAAGACGACCTCAACAACCGATGGACGAGAGTCCTCTCGGCTGAGGAAGGATACGGTACCGGTCTATCGGACCAACCTAAGAGTTATCCGCGCAGAAGGCTGCTGCCACAGTTCGATGACGAGCTCACTGATACGCCGTCTCCCAAACATACCCCATACGACAAGCAAGACCGCCCTCCTCGAGGACGGGACAGAACGGCTGACAACACCGGCTATAGGCCGACGATACCCCGTAGACGGGGAAAGGAGCCACTAGAGCCCGATGACAGGTTCGACCTACGACACGATCTGGACGACAGAGCAGGGCGTACACGATCCATCTACGGATCCAGAGGATACTCACCCGATAGACGGGGAGGGTACCGGCCTTGGTCCGACCATAACAATGAAGGTCGGGAACGAAACTGAGCTAGGACAGACACCGATCACCGGCGCGACATAGCTTTGGTTAGAGGCGCTGCCCACCCACTATGCTTCACGGACGAGGTGATGCGGCATCAGTTCCCGGAAGGGTTTAAACCCGTAAACATAGAACAATACGATGGGACAACTGACCCAACTGTATGGATAGAGGATTTCCTCCTCCACATCCACATGGCACGAGGAGATGACCTCCACGCCATTAAATACCTACCCCTGAAGCTTAAGGGGCCAGCTCGGCACTGGTTAAATAGCCTCCCCGAAAATTCTATTGGGTGTTGGGAGGACCTAGAAGAGGCATTCCGATCTAACTTCCAGGGCACTTATGTTTGGCCGCCGGACTCCTCCGACCTAAGCAACGTCGTTCAGAAGCCAGGAGAATCCGCGCGGCTATTCTGGAATAGTTTTTTGACCAAGAAAAACCAGATCTTGGACTGCCTGGACGCCGAAGCAATAGCCTCTTTCACGCACAATATTCGGGACGAATGGCTGGCTCGTCAGCTCGGCCATGACAAACCAAGGACAATGTCCGCCCTCACATCACTCATGACCCGCTTTTGCGCGGGCAAGGATAACTGGCTAGCAAGACGTAGTCACAACCCCGAAGACCCCGGAACCTCTGAAGTTCGGGATGGAAACAGGAAACCGAAGCGCAACAAGAACAAGTGCCGGCACAATAACAGTGATGCCGATGACATGGCTGTTAACGCCGGCTTCCGCAACTCCCGGCCTGGGCAGCGGAAGAAGCCTCCTAAAGGCAAACACGATGGACCCACCCCGCTGGACAAGATCCTGGAAAGGCCTTGCCAGATCCATGGCACTCAAGAGAAGCCCGCCAATCACACCAACCGTAATTGTTGGGTCTTCAAACAGGCCGGCAAGCTCGCAACCGAGGACCAAGGCAAGAGCCCATGCAGCGAGGACGAGGATGGGCCCCGTGGTCCGATTGGTGGCGGACAAAAGAAATTCCCTCCAGAGGTAAAAACAATAAATATGATATACGCCACCCATATACCCAAAAGGGAGAGGAAGCGCGCCCTTCGGGATGTCTATGCCATAGAGCCTGTAGCCCCGAAGTATAACCCATGGTCGGCATACCCGATCACCTTCGATCAACGTGACCATCCGACCAGTATCCGTCATGGGGTGTCGGCCGCACTCGTCCTAGACCCCATCATAGACGGGTATCACCTCACTAAGGTCCTAATGGACGGAGGAAGTAGACTCAATCTGATTTACTTAGATACGGTGAAAAAGATGGGCATAGATCCGTCAAGGATCAAGCCCAGCAACACTACCTTTAAAGGAGTGATCCCAGGTGTTGAAGCCCGGTGCACGGGCTCTGTAAGCCTGGAAGTAGTGTTCGGCTCGCCCAATAACTTTCGAAGCGAGGACTTGATCTTCGACATCGTACCTTTCCGCAGCGGCTATCACGCCCTGCTCGACCGTACAGCGTTCGCTCGCTTTAATGCCATCCCACACTACGCATACCTCAAGCTCAAAATGCCCGGCCCCAAGGGGGTCATTACTGTCAATGGCAACACAGAGCGCTCCCTCCGAACTAAGGAACATGCATTGGCCCTAGCGGCCGAATTTCATTACACCGATGATCGGCAAGCGCCGACATCCGCCGTAAAGGCACCCAAGGCTGGGAAGCGAGCTCGGTCTCAAACCGAAGTACCAGAACCTTCTTCTTCCCATAAATAGGGATTCGCCCCCCATCGCACGGCCCTAGAACCGGCAAAGTATGTGCCGAGGAGGCACAACTTCGCGCTCAAAATTCCATGGGCAGCGGTGGGGAAAAATTATTAAAGGATAAGTGTTCGGCTGGACCGAACTATCACCGTCAACACGTCTTCGGACACACTACAGGTACCATAAAGTGCCTGCTACGGCGTAAAGCTCATTCACATTTCGGCGAATTCTCAAGACTTTTCTCCGAAGTCCGCTCGCCGAACATTACACCCATCGCGGTATACAACTCCTTGGGAGACGCAGGAGCGGACAAGCGACAGGGCACATCGAGGACGTCAGGTCACCTATCGAAGACCCTTGGTACAACCCCTACTGTAAGGTTTATATTTCATTTTTACTACCTGTAAACAGTTGTATCAGCAATTTGAATAATAAGAGTTGTTGAGTAAAATACAGATGTATCATGCATGATCGTTTCGCCATTTTTGGCGCACTCTCTATTTTCCCTCTCTTCTTGCGAACCTGTTTGGTATACTGTACGACGCAACCGGCTAATAGACCGGGGGCTCGAACTAAAGAAAATCGCCTTAAGCACAACCGATCTTTGCGTTCGGCGTCTTGGAACTCCGCTTTATATGCATTGGTTCCGAACTATGTCTTGGGTCAATAGTTGGGTTGCCCGGCTCCTGTGCTTGCCCCTTTATGTTCCGCTCGTTCGGCTAAAAGGGCAAAGGGAGAACCGCTGCGATTGTGTTTCCGGCTAGTCCGGTCAAGCACCTCAGCGAAGAAAGCCGAAAACTGACTGGCGAGAACTGGTCTGCGATTCCGAGCTTAACTAAATCTCGTCAGAGGTTACTCCATGTCATACGATGGGTTTGGTGTTAGTACAAACCATGTGATATAGGCTTCGGCCACGGCTCATCCGAACGTCACAAACACCTGGGGGCTAGTCATCAGCCCCCCGCACTCCTTTCTCGCGCTCCTACAGCTAAGTGAAAGTAATAAAGCATTATGGTCCGATTGCCTTGTCCGCCTCACACTACCGCCCTCGGGTACCGATAGCTCGGCTAACGGTCACAGTGCATTGGCAGAGACACCCCGCGTAGTATCTACGTGGGGACTGAAGCCGACGACTCGCCGCTTTCAGGTTTAACGGACACAAAGGAGTTATAAAGGATGCTAAACACAAAAGACATGATAAACCATGCATCTTAAATATAAACGCGTTGAAAGGTCTTCGGACACATTACATGATTCTACTCATAAGTGTTCTCTCCCGAACACTGCGACTCTATCGGCCGAGCACCCTCCATTACTCCGGAGAAATACAGCTCGGGGCGCCTATGCTCTTTTCCAGGAGGCGGAGGAGCGGTGGCTATCTTCATCGGATCCAGCCCCGGCCAGTGCACCTTGGCTTTCGCAAAGGTCATCCGAGCTCCCTCGATGCAGGAGGATCGCCTTAGCGCGTTGATCCGGGGCGAGGCGTCGCTCAGCTTCTGCACCAGGCCGAAGTAGCTGCCCGGTAGTGGCTCGTTGGGCCATAGCCGGATGCAGAGATCCTTCATAGCCATCTCCGCCATCCGGTGTAGCTCCATCAGCTGCTTCAGCTGCTCTACAAGGAGAGGAGAGCGCTCGGGGGCTTCAAACTGCGCCCAGAATAGACGAGTTTCATCTCCTTCTCCCCGCGAAGCATAGAACTGGTTCGCGTCCACTGTGCTCTTCTGGAGGTCTGAGCAGGCGCCTAAGGAACGCCATACTTGGGTAAGCTACTCGAACTTGCTATCCCCGAAGACACACTGCAATAAATATGGCTTACCATCCATGATAGCTTTGGCTTGGTTGACTTTCTCTTCAAAGGACCGCCTATCCACCCGCTCCTTTTGGAGATTACTTTTCAGGGTGGATAGTTTGGCAGCCTGCTCCTTGCCTTTCCGCTCAAGGTCCTCGCACTTTTGGCCGGCGTCCTTGAGCTCCTGTTGGATGTCCTCCACCCGAGCCTCATGCTTGTCGCGGGTGGCTCTTAAGGCGGATAGCGTGGTAGCCGCTTCCTTGGCCGCCGCCTTCTCGACCGCAGCCTCCTGCTTCGCCTTCTCAAGCTCGGCCTTGAGCTTCTCAATTTCTTTCGCCGAGGCTGCGTAAGCACTAAACACATCAAAAAATACTGCATTGATAGTACGGAAATGAAAAATACGGATACTCTAATCCGGCTTACCTTGCGCCTCGTCGAACCTCTTGTTCAGCGCGTCCAGCTCTTCATCGGAGCTCTTGAGCTTCCGATTTAGCTCGTCTAGCTCGGCAGCATTAGCAGCCGCCGCCGTCGATGAAGCCTATAAAAGACAAAACAATATCAAGTCACATGGGTTCAAAACTTCCGAACTGTCATAAACATGATCCGGTGTCCGGTCCTCTTAAGGGCTGTTAGACCGTTCCGAACGAAAGCTGTTCTATACATAGTTCGGATAATGATTTATGTTTAACCCCCAGGTAAGTTTTTCCAAACTTACCTAGGGCTCGGGGGCTGCCATGTATATAATGACAAACTCAAAGAAATTAATATTTCGCAAAAAGAGCATTATGTGGCTCACCTGAAAGCCCGTTAGGAGACCTTTGAAGGCCTCCTTCTGTCCGTTGTCAACAGACTGAATGCTCTGCAATACCGCACCCATAAGGGTGCGGTGCTCCCCGCAGATGGAGGCGCTTGACAGAGCCTTCCCCATAGCCGGCCACCCATTGGTCGGTGGCGCCGGTGGGGATCGGTTGACCCGATCTCCAACCGGGGATTGAACCAATACCTCCGGAGGCATGGTGTGCCCCGAGACAGCCTTGGAGGTGACTGGACATCTTCTCGTCCGGTCTCCTCAGTGTCCGAAAGGGGCTCGTCCCCCCGGTCTTCGGCGGCCGAGGTGTTAGCCTCGACCATGACGTCATCGCCCCCACCTCCAGTGTCCGGCTCCAAAGGAGCCTGTTGGGAGGACACCTCCGCGGCATCCTTCGAGGCGCCCAGAGGAGAGGGGTGCGACGCGGTCCCGCTCTCCGCTAGCTCGGCGGGCGGGGTCTCCCCGTCCGAGACTTGATCGGTGGGGAGGACTCGTGGTGGGCTGCAAGTTAATGGGCGCTCACATGTTAATAATATTCAAAGCCTAGAACTAATAGTTCGGGGAATCTTCGGATATTTACCTTCGAGGTGGGGGCTTGACCCTAAGGTTCCTTCATGGAACCCTCTCGAAGTCCTCGGACTCGGTATCCGAGTCTGAACTGTCGTCGGACAGGGCTACCTGTGTCCGGTGCGCTTTCTTTTGGGCAGGAGGAGGTACCTCCTCTGAGGCGTCCGATGACGCCGCCCTCTTTCCTGTAAGGGGGGAATCGCCTCCCCTTCACCCTCGTGCTCCTCCTCTTGATTCGAGGAGGCATGGGTTTCCTCGGACACAGCCCCTGGCTGGTCCCTGATGCGCAGGCCTGCTCAGCCTGGCTTCTTCTTCTCCTTCTTCTCTGGCACCTTATAAGGCGCCACGACGAGCATCTCCGACAGCAGCTGGGACCTAGGGTCTTCGGGCTGCGGAGTCGGGCATTTGATGCTCGTGGCCTTGCTCAGCCATTCCTGCAGAAGTGATCGGAAAGTACTTAGATTTCCTTCAGAAAGGCGATGCCGATCTAATGAAGCTATGACATACCTCGGAAGGGAGCTTACCGGCGCGTAAGCCCTGGTCCTCCTTCTTGGCCGGCCAATTCTCCCGCGCCTTGAACAGCGCCTTCCACAGCTTCTCCCTAGTGGTGCAGAAGAGCTGACGAATTGTAGGATCATCGTCAGTCCGGTAAGTCCACATAGGAGAGCCCCGGCGCTGGTAGGGGAGGATGCGCCGCCGAAGCATAACTTGGACCACATTGGGCAGCTCGATCCCGTCCTTGATCATGGAGGCGATGCCCCTCTGCAGGTCATCTACCTCTGTGTCCGACCCCCAGTCGAGGCCCTTTCGGACCCATGAGGTCAATCTGGTCGGGGGGCCGGACCTGAATTCGGCAGGAGCAGTTCCGCCCTCCTCCCTTGGCTCGGTGATATAAAACCACTCTTTTTGCCAACTCTTGATGGTGTCGATGAAGGTACCGGATGGCCATACCGCGCACGGAAGCTTGCTGATGACTGCCCCGCCGCAGTCTGCGTGTGCGCCTGGGACACACTTCGGCTTGATGTTGAAGATCTTGAGCCACAGTCCGAAGTGTGGTTCGACCCGCAAGAAGGCCTCGCAGACAATGATGAAGGCCGATATATGCATGAAAGAGTTTGGCGGGAGGTCGTGGAAGTCGAGTCCGTAGAAGAACATGAGGCCCCTCACGAAGGGGTGGAGCGGGAAGCTCAATCCTCGGATGAAATGAGGAATGAAAACCACCCTCTCGCCTGGTTTGGGGGTAGGGATCACCTGTCCCTCCTCTGCGGTGCGGTGGAAGACATTGGCGGGGAGGTTGCCGGCCTCCTTGAGGTCCCGGATGTCCTGGTCGGTGACTGTGGAAGCTCAGGAGATGGGGGAAGCAGGGATGCGAATGGGAAGCGTGGTTAAGCCTTGGGATTTTCTTCCCCTTTTATTGGGCTTGTCGCCAGTTAGCCTCCCTTCACCACGCCGTGAATCCCTCCGCTTCCCAAGACGTGCGTGCCGTTATACGTGCATGATTAAACATATCCCATGTAAAACGGAGCACAATATGTTCATTGATGGATCGTGCTAGTAAAAACGGCCTCGAACCACGAATCGACCTTTTTTGACTGGTTCAGCGGTCGTGGTGGGCCGTGACCTTTCATCTGAAAGGTTGTCAGAGAGCACTATTGACTCCTTGACGTTTGTTCTTCAGGGCCGAATTATTCGTGATGATCGGACGATCTATGATCGGAAAAATTACACGTCGTCGGAGGCCGAGCTAAACTCGGCCGATCACTATTCAGAGAAAGGAACTCGCCTCGCAAGCCGAAGACACTGATCATTTGAAGCAGCTGGAGCTTGGACCCTTGGCATTGGAGGCTAGTTCGGGGGCTACTAAGGGAGTCCTGGTTTAAGGGGTCCTCGGGAGGTCGACCTATTACTTATGGGCCGGACTATATGGGCCACTTGCCGAATACTAGATGGATTGAAGACCCTGTCTCCAGGAAGGAAGCTTCGAGAATCGTGGCTTGTCCTCCACGTTTGGAGTAGTGAATAGGCATGTTTATCCCTTAGACGTGTAACCGACCATGTGTAAACCCTAGGTACCCTCGGCGTCTATATAAGCCGGAGGGTTTTAGGTTGTAGGCCAACAGAACTCATCTAGGGTTTTTACGATCTCGAGGTAGATCAACTCTGTAACCCTTATACCATCAATATAATCAAGCAGGACGTAGGGTATTACCTCCATAGGAGGCCCCGAACCTGGGTAAAACACCGTCCCCTTCGTCTCCTGTTACCCTCGATTCTAGTCTCACAGCTCGGGACCCCCTACCCAAGATCCGCCGGTTTTGACACCGACAATAGGTATGTACATGAACAAATTTTATAACATATTACTACTCATACCAATTAAAATGGCACTCACAATCGTAGAACTATGACAGTGTCTTAATCACATCTAGAATCAAATAGCACTCGGGAAGTGTCTGAATCATACCTAATATAACAAATGATTTCTAACAACGAGAGTTAGGCTAACCTTCTTTGCACGTCCCAGAAACTTCCTACCCCTACACCCAGATTCAAAAGCTCGTAACTTCATGGATGAAAATTGATGTTGACCATGAACAGGCAGGTCTTCAGCTACCCCGCTCGATCCCTTGGAAGTGATTGTCCTAGGGAGCTACAAGAGAAAGAAATGGCTCAAATCGGCCTGCTGCTTTAAAATCCCCAATTCCAAACCAAAACCCTAAGCCTAGTTGAGCCGGAGAGAAGAGAGAGGAATACATGGCTGTCGGAATCGGGGCTGCGGGGACCCAAGGAGGTTCGAACTCTGGGGTGCGCATGTTCTCTTGCCCTACTCTACCTCGCAACCTCACGGCAACGCTCCGATGTGCTCGAACTAAGGAAGAAGAACAGTGGACACTGCAGTTTACCCTGGTTCAGGCAACCTTGTGGTGTAAAACCCTACTCCTCCTTGTCTGTGTTGCTTGAAGATGAGAGCGGGTAGAAGGGTGAATTCTGGCTCCCCCTCTATGTTGGCAGCTTGCATTCTCTTATACTGGCCCTGGTCCTCTTCCCCCGAAAACACAAGGCGGGAAGGTTCGCCACAACGACCAGTTTGAAGGGGGATAGGACTGCATCTTATCCTGACAAAAGCAATCTTCGCCTACAAAAGCCTCCTGCCATGACGTGCCGGTGGGCTCGGGGATGACCTCTGTCGTGGTGAGCCCCGGAATTGGTATTCTTTCACCAAACAGGAAACCTTTGGGGATTGCTTTGGGAACCCATGAGGTGGCCCTCCTCCCTTAGGACAAAAGGGGAAAGCCTCTCTTTCCGCGCCTGCTGGCGCGGGTCCTGGTGCTGCTTGGCATGGCGCGCGTCGCCAACGCGTAGACGTAGAACTGTGTGACCCTGCCGGGCCACCCATGATCACTCCGCCCCGCGAAGGCCCCAGGGGCAGCAGTAGGCGGTGGCCTCCTTAAGGGGGCTTCGCGAGACTCTTAACGTCGCTTGCTGACGTACGCGTCGCGAGGCGGGGACCCACGCGAGGGTCTTGCTCATAAAGTCCAGAGGTGGACCGCGTTGGGCCCATGGCAGGATCCGCGTCTTGGGCCGCGGGCCGACGGGCCTAGGTACCTCCAGTTCCATGGGCCTGAGAGTATCCCCCGGACCCGCGGCATGCACGATTCCACCAGCTAGAGGGGGCGAAACAGTGTGGGCTCCAACCGCGTGCAGGTCAGGCGCGATGCGTGGCGCGCGACAGGGCGCGGGACGCCCCCACCTTCTTACGACGCCTTGGCTACTGCCCAGACTGACATAAAGCCTGCGCGCGGCGTGGTGCCATCATTGCTCCTCCTCGCCTTGCATTCCTCTTGCTACGCCTCCCTCCTCTGCACGAGACTCCTCTCTATCCGATCTCAGGCGAGGCCCTCTTCCTAACTCATTCGCGGCCTCGATATGCAGATGGCGCCGGCTGGCTAGAAGGCGAAGGACGCGGCTCCCGCCGCCAGCCCTGCGGCTCTCCTCCATCACCTCGGCATACGACCTGGGTCTGGTGCTCCCGTTGATAGCCAGTGACAAGAATAAGGGGCATGCGACCAAGATCTGATCGGGCTCGGAGGTGTGGAGCGGCCTGGGGGTGTCCGCCTACTCCTTCTTCATCCACAGTGTCTACGCCGGGTTGATCTCGCCATTCTCTGAGTTCTTTTACGCCATCCTCTCCCATTACCGGATCCAGGCCCTCCATCTTCAACCCAACTCCATCCTCCTCCTGGCAATCTTCGCCTTCTACTGCGAGGCCTTCGTGGGCATGAGGCCCTCGATGACGCTTTTTTGTCACTTCTTCAGCCTACGGTTCACCATCCCGGACCAGCTCTCCGCGTGCGTCTCCTTCGTCGACGTCAAGGGTGAGAATATCCGCCTGAAGGCTGGGAAGAAGGTGGAGGGCTACCGGCACCGCTGGGTCTTCCTGGACGTGCGTCAGGTCAGTCTGCTCTTGAGCATCCGCACGACCGATCCCGAGCAGAACCCCGGGTGGGCTCACGTGAAGCTCACCGACCCGAGGACGGAGCCCATCCAGGAGAGGATCACTGCTCACGGGAACGCCCAACTGACATGGGCGATGGTCATCAAGGAGCTCCTGGGGTAGCGCGTCGCACCGCTCTAGGCATGCTCGCGGCCCATGTGGGAGTACACAGGCGCAGAGGACGCGATGAGGCTGCACACCGCCGACTTGATGTCCGAAGAGCTGGACGGGGCCCTGTGGGCGCTGCTTGGCTTCACCCCCAAGAATCCTCCTGAGGCCGCGTCCCCGCTGTACAACTATGACGACAAGGCATAGTTGGTCACAGATATGCCTGCCTTCAACGAGTAGGGACTCATGCAAAGCGATCGCATTGGGTCACACAAGGTCTCCTCCATCGTGGTGCCGTCCTCTAACGAAGATGGTGACAGCGAGGTCTCGGAGGCGACGACGGAAGAAGAGGATGTCGGCCAGGTGCCGATGCCCGATCACCGCCAGTCCCTGCGCAATTTTGGGGACGACGACGACGACATAGACGAGTGACCCTAGGCAACGTCTCCTGGGCTAGCCGACGCGGCGAGACGGATGGGACCCGACCCCACGACCGCCCAGAAACCAGCGGTGGGGGACCTCGGCAGTGCTGCGGCAATCACACCCGTGGCGGCCGCACCCCCTCAGGAGGGTTCCCAGGCCCTTAGGAAGGAGGGCGGTCCAGCTGTGCCCACCGAGGGCCGTGCCGAGCGCCCCTCAAGCAGCTCCAGGGCGTCGCACAAGTGCCGCGAGGGCACGCCACTCGCCGCTGAGAAGAAGAGGAAATGGGCCGCCGAGGACGAGTAAGTGTTCCAGTCCATTCTCGTGTCGCGCACCCATGGTCTGTCTAATCATGCTGACCCGTCGCCTGTGCAAGCGCCGAAGTGGCGGTGAAGAGAAGAGGAGGAAGGTGATTGCCGGGGCGAGAGTGACCTCCACTCTGAAGGCAGCATCAGCACTCGGCCGCAGCATCAGCGGGCGAGGGGGTGCCTCGCGTCGGCCCGACGCTACGCCTAGGCGCGCGGGCGTCGGTTCGTCCGGGCACGCGGGCACCACGACAGCTCCTAGCGCCTCTCCTGCATGGCAAGGGGGTCCGATTGACAAAGAAGTGGCGGCCCAGCCCCCGGTGCCGTCCGCCAAGGACGCGATGGCCCAGCCCATGAAGAAGGAGCAGGCGCTGCAGCCTCCCCCGACTATCCTTATCCCCGTAGTCGGTCGTGACGCAGGGCCCGCCTCGGGGCAACCTCAAGCTGCGTCCACCCCCGAGGCCCAGGAGGATGGCGTGGCAGTACCACCAAGCACTCCGCGGGGGCCGAGCGCGGTGGAGGACCCGGAGCTCCCTGCGCCGCGAGCAGAAGGTGCTGGGGCCCCTTCGATCGTGACGACCACAAGCACCGAGACGCCGCCCCCTTGCCAGGCTCTCGCCCTTGTGGGTTGCAGGCTGGGGGCCCTTCGGCCGTGATGACCACAAGCGCCGAGACGCCGTCCCCTTGCCAGGCTCTTGCCCTTGTAGACTACAACGCCTTGCTCAGGCACAGGTCCTTGACCGACGCCCGGGCTACACTCGATCGGCTCGGGGCAGACTTCTGGGATGCCGAGGCGCGTCTTGCCGCGGAGCGCCTGAGGCTAGCCATGGGGTGGCGCCAGCTAGACATCGCTGCCAAAGAGGCCCAGGGAAAGGCCGAGGCCACCATCGCGGAAAGCATGGATGAGGCCAACGAGGCGAAGGTATCTCGTGAGAGCACTATCGCCGAGGCAGTGGCGACTGTCAAGCGCTGCGAAGAAGCGGAGGCCAGCTTAAAGGCTTTTCAGGACGAGCGAGCCCTCGAGGCACAACAGCTCCAGTTGCGGGAAGACGACCTCAGGGCCCGCGAGGCGAAACTCGCAGACCGTGACTCCGAGTCGGCGAAGGTGGCGGCGTATCAGGCCACGGAGCGAGGGCGCCTAGAGACTCTGCAGCACGTGGTGACCGAGGCCCAAGAGAGCCACGCCAAGCATGTCTCCGAGTCCAACGCTAGGCTGGACGCCAGGGAGAAGGAGATTCATGCCGGTACCGACGCGAAGGCGGCGGCGGACCACGCCGCCTTTCTTCTCTCGAGCTCAAGGCCCGCAAGGCCCTGAGTTCCATATGCAGAGGGAGGTTCAAGGCTCCTCTTTGTCGGAATCGGGGCTCCGGGGAGCCAAGAAAGGTTCGAACTCTGGGTGTACTGGCTCTCCAACTTCGCTTTCTCATCCTAACCTATGGCGATGCTCCGGTGTGCTTGAGCTTGGGGGAAAGGCAATGAACACAACAATCTACCCAGATTCGGGCCACCTTGCGGTGTAAAACCCTACTCCTGCTTGTGTGGATTGCTTAGTGGTTGAGAGTGAATACAAAGTGAGCGTCCCCTTCTGTGATTGCTGCCTTCGTCGTTTTATACCAGCTTCGGTCTCTTCCCCCAATATATCCGGCGGGAAGGGTAGCCACAATCGCTGGTTTGAAAGGGGACAGGACTGCGGCCCATCCATAGAAGAGTGGTCGCCGCCTGCCATACCATCCATCCATGATGCGCTGGTGGGCTTGGGGATGACCTCCGTCCTGGCTAGCCTCCAGCTTTGATCGTCTAGCACCAAACGGGAAACCTTTGGGGGGCACTTCGGGAACTGGTGGGCCGGCCCTGCTCCCTTAACGCCAAAGAGGAAAGGTCTTCCTGCCGCGGCTCCGGATGACATGGGGTAGGGCACATGCCGCCTTTGGAACCGGCCAGGCTACGCCCCTCTACTGAGCTACATTGGACCAGTGACTCGCGAGGGCACCCGAAGGGGCGACCTCGCGAGGCCGCTCCTGGGGGGCAATGTGGGTGCCTCCGGTAGTTTTCCTCATGAGGCTGGGCCCCCACGAAGCCCTTCCTCGTGACGTCAACTGGACGGGTTTCCCTGGGCCCAGCGTCAAGACGTGGGCCTCAAGTAGACGGGCCTGGGTACCCCCTGTCCCAGTGGCCCGACAGTAGCCCCCGAGCCCGCAGCGCGCGTGTCCCCGCCAGCTGGAGGGGGCAAAAGCAGTGCAGGGTCCAACCGCCTATGGGCCAGTCGCGACGCGTGGCGCGTGCCAGGGCTCTGGGCGCCCCCACCTTCATGTGATGCCTCGACAACTTCCCGGGCGAGCGTAAAGACTGCCCGCGGCACTGGGCCATCGTTACCTTTCCTCGTGTGGCGTCTGTCTCACTGTGCCCCCTTTCTCCGCCCGAAACTCCGCCAGATCCAGCCTCGAGCAGAGTGCCTTCCTCTCTTTCTCGTCGCCGTCCATTGCTCTGATCACCCCCGGCGGGAAGAAGGCGAAGGCCAAGGCTCCTGCCGTGAGCCCCTAGGAGATCGGGGAGGCCCTCCTGCGTTCCTCCATCACTAAGGAGGGGACCTGGACCCGGTGCGCCCGCTAATAGCGGGTGACCGGAATGAGTGGAAGGACACCGTAATCTCCCCGTGTGCGGTGGCGCGGAGCGGTCTGGGGGCATCCGCCTACGCCTTCTTCCTCCACAGCGTCTACGCCGGGCTGGTCCCGCTGTTCTCCGAGTTCTTCTACGCCATCCTCTCCCACTACCAGATACACGCCCTACACCTCCAACCCAACTCAATCCTCCTCCTGTCCATCTTTGCTTTTTATTGCTAAGCTTTCGTGGGTGTGAGGCCATCGATGGCGCTCTTCCGCCATTTCTTCAGCCTGCGGTTCACAGCCCGGGACCAGCTCTCGGCGTGTGTCTCCTTTGTCGATGTCAAAAGCGCCAGCACCCGCCTGAAGGCCGGGAAGAAGGTGGAGGGCTATCGGCAGCGCTGGGTTTATTTGTACGCCCTCAAAATTCACCCGCTCCTGAGGATCCCTACTGCCCTTCTGGTGTAGCACTCTGGATGGAGCCATGCGCCGCTCTCCGACCTAGGGGTAGGGCCCGTACTAGAGCGGATTTCCTCGCACGGGAACACCCCGCTGTCGGGGGCAATAATCGTCAAGGAGTTTCTGGGGCAGCACATCGTGCCGCTCCAGGCGCACTCGCAGCCCATATGGGAGTACGAGGGCGCGAGGGACCCGATGAGGATGCACCCGGCCGGCCTATCGCGCGCCGAGTTTGAAGGAGCCTTAATGGCTCTGCTCGGCTCCATGCCCGGCAACCCTCCTGAGGCTGTGGGCCCTCTGTATGGCCAAGACGACCAAACGGATCTGGTCGCTCTCATGCCTGCCTTCGACGAGTGGGGACTTGTATCGAACGACAGCGAAGGGTCGTTAGGGAACTTCCCCGTCAGGGTGTCTTCCTCCACCGAAGACTGTGGTAGCGAAGATTCTGAGGCTACCGTCGGGGAAGAGGAGGAGGGGGATGCCGACCAGGGACTACCGCCAGAACACCACCGGTCCCCAGGCAATGCTTCCTCAGCCCTTCGACTGGGCTGCGTCAGCGGAGGCCTGCACCACTGCCTCCCAAGCGCCGAACGCCAGGGTTCTAGTCGGCGAGGCGGCCAACGCTCCTGGAACCACCGCCCTTCTCCGAGGGGCGCACCGGGACCTTGAGAAGAAATCAGGCCCGGCCGAACCCACCAGGGGTCACGCCGAGCGTTCCTCTGGCGTCCCCAGGGGGGCGCCCGAGAGCGGCGGGGCGCGCCTTCCACCGCCGAGAAGAAGCGGAAGTGGGCCGCCGGGGATGAGTAAGTGCTCGAGCTTGTGCTTACACCTTGTGCCTGTGAATTGTTCGCTCGTGGTAATCCCTCGTCTGCGCAGGCGCCGGGGCAGCGATGACGGGAAGAAGAAGAAGACCGACATCGAGGCGAAGGTGAGATGCGCACCGAAGGCGTTGTTGGCGCTGGGCCGCAACCTTCGTGGGCGCGGGGGAGCTCCACGCCGGGCCGACGTCGTGCCGTGGCGCGCTCGGGGATCAATGACGCCCAGTCTCTCCTCCGTGCAGCCCAGGGGGCAATTGCCGAGGCAACGGGGGACCAACCCTCGGCGCTTCCCGTCGTAGCCGCGGCGTCCCAGCCCATGGAGCCGGAGCTGTCGCTGCAGCCCCTCCGAGTTATCCCCACTCTCACAACCAAGCATGAAGCGAGGAACCTCCAGGGCCCGTCCCAGACTGGGCTTGCTTCTGGGGCTGATGGGGCTGATGCGGTGGCCCCGCGTGGCGCGTCACGAGGTCGGTCCACAGAGGAGGGGCCGAAACCTCTGGTGCCCGAGAAGGAGAACACTAGGGCCCTTTCGGTTGTGGTGGCGACTAGCGCTGAGGCGCCGGCGCTCCGCCCGGCTCTCGCGCTCGCGAGCCACCATGTCTCGCTCGGGCAGGAGGTCCCGTCCAACGTGCGGGCCGCTCTCGACCGATTTGTGGGGGCCTCCCGGGATGCCGAAGCACACCTTGCTGGGGAGCGCCTGGAACTTGCCACCCTGCTAAAGCGGCTCTCTGCTGCCCTTGCGGAGAGCGAGAAGGACGCCATCGAAGCAAAAGCAGCCCGTGAGGACATCAAGCGCTACAGGGAAGCAGAAGCCAACCTGAGTGCGCTCGGGGATGAGTAGGGCGCGCGTGCGCAGCAGCTCCAACTACGGGAAGACAGCCTCGGGACTCGTGAAGCGCAGCTCGCCGGCCGTGATGCAGAGCTGGCGAAGGCGGCAGTTAAGCAAGCCACGGAACGCGAGCACCTGGAGGCGCTGTAGCGTGAGGTGACCGAAGCCCAGGAAGCCCACGCGAAGCGCGTCTCTGAGGCAAACGCCGCGCTGGACGCCAGGAAGCAAAGGGTCCAGGCCGACGCCGCGCGAAGGCTGCGACGGACAGTGCTGCCTTTTCTTCTCTTGAACTCCGGGCTCGCAAGGCCTTCCAATCCTTGTGGAGGGGAGGCTTCGATGCTCCTCTTGCCAGCCCTGACGTTGGCCTCGTCGAGCTTTCTGCCAAGCTCATGGGGGAACTCGAGGACATGGCGCGGAAGGTGGACGGCTTCCTGGAGGAAGAGTGCAAAGACTTGTTCTCCGTGGCGGCGACCCGAGTCTTCTGCCACCTTCTTCTCCACGACCCAAACTTCAACTTCGACGAGGTGACGGGCCCTGTCCCTGAAGAGTCTCGCGACCGCCTGGAGGCAGCCGTGGAGGGCCCTGTGAGCACGCTTCTTGAGAAGTTTACCTACAACAATTGCGACGACGGTGGTGCCGATACTCCTTTCGTTACACTCCAAGACTGAACCTGCCTTGCGGCAGCGTAAGACAATGGTTTTAATGTACTGAACATCATAAGCTTGTAATGTCCGCCAGATACCCGCGGGTTTTCCTTTTACGCCTGGTTTTCCTCAAGCTTGCCTTTGTGCTCTTTACCGGCAGGGCCCAGTCCCGCACATTTCTCAACCGTCGCTGGGCTGTTAGGTCGCGATGCCTAGACAAGGCCGGGAGGTGAGGGGCTTCGGGAACTAGTGAAGGCTCCTGAGGCGCGATGCTCAAGAGCTCCCCCTTGACATACGAGCGGCCTTCGAAAGGAACCACGCACTTGCCAGTTCATGCACGGGCGTCGCGTGAGGAAGTTAGGCACCGAGGGCCTTAGTGGGGTGACGTGCACAGGGGTAGGCCCGCGAGCCAGAGCCCAGTCCCTTGGATTTTTAAGTGCTGCTGGGACTAACCCGAGCACAGGCACCGTGCCCAACCCCCGCTCGCATGAGGCCCAGGGGAAAACTGGTTAGCGATAGTGACGGGGCGGGGTGACGCCCCCCGATCGACCACCCAGCATGGAGCATGGGGCTTCGACTGGGCGTGGGCATAGACGCAGGTTGACAGTTACTCCGCCAGCGGGGAGCATGGGGCTCCCACTTCGGCGTGGGCGGTGGTCCTCTTGAGGCCACGGGGCGGCGCTCCAAGAGGCCCCGGGGCATGTACAACCCCAATCTCATTATTATGTGAGAGGGTCATGGACGGCGATAAGGAGGGGTCCGATATTCCAGGCACTGGGCTCAGGAATTCCTTCCTCCATCTTTAGGTGTTTTGCGCCTAGTCCATTCAGGGCGGCTGCACCCTTATGCAATCCTGAGATTCGTGGGTGATGCGCGCCGGACGGTCGTCTTGAGGCCACCATATGAAGGGGTTGGACACCGAGGATCTATTGAGGTGACGTGTGTGGGCCTGGCGCGTCAGACAAAGCTCAGCCACTCGGGTTTAGCGATGTTGCAAGGATGGACCCGAGCACAAACGCCGTATCGAGTTCCCTCATACAATGACCAAGGGAAGAAACGCCTGAAGCGTAGCACCCGAGGTGGAGAAACACCTCACCGGCAGTTATGCGATATCGGGTCGCGCCTTCGTTCGTCTTCCTGTAATGGTTCCATGAAAAGGACGAGACACCAAGGACCTTGTGAGGTGACGTGCATGGGATCAAGCCCGCGAGATAGAGCTCGATCACTTGGATTTTTCAATGTTGCACGGACGAACCCGAGCACAGACGCCATGTCCCGACCCGATCATGAAACGGACGGAGGAAAGGGTTGCGAGGGCGCGGCTAATGCAAGAGGTGACGGAGCACCGAGCGCAAGACTTAAGCAAGAGTATTGAATTCATTAAAGGATAATCAAATTTGGTACACGACCAAAAGGTGCAGATGCTACAATGGGAAACCCTTGCTCGCTCGAGGATAATGCAGCCCGAAGGGTACCCTCAATTTAAACAACCAAAAAGTCACATGGCGATTATGTCATTTGCAGGAGCGACCAGCTGCTTGGCGAAGCGCACCATGGGGGGTCCACCCCTCAGGCACCAGGTGGATCCTGAGGCCTTGGGGGCCGATGAGGAGCCGACACCTCGCTCGGCGCCAACGCGAATTGCATGAGTCTCTGGTAGGCGTCGTAGTCGGCATGTTCCAAGCGGTAGCGGAGCAGTTCACACACCCTGACCAGCGCGGCCTGCGCATTCAAGTGCTTGAGGCGACCGTCCCTCTGCACGGAAGGGTGCATGGAGGAATCCTGCTGCTCGCATGCAGCAGGGTCGGTGGCAGCGGCAGCTTCGGCGCCGGCGGAGTGGTGGCGGCCGTCACGACCCGCGGGCGCAGTCTGCACGACGTGGGCCACTCGGCACTTCGCGTGCACGAGGCGGGCTTCGGCCATGAGGTCGACGAGGGTGGATCCAAAACGGAGCTGAAGAACAACGGTGCACCCCTACCTAGTGCGCCAAAATGTCAGAATCGGGGCTCCGGGGACCCAAGATAGGTTTGAACTCTGGGGTGTACCAGCTCTCCAACTTCGCTTTCTCACCCTAACCTATAGCGATGCTCCGGCGTGCTTGAGCTTGGGGGAAAGGCAACGAACACGACGATCTACCCAGGTTCGGGCCACCTTGCGATGTAAAACCCTACTCCTGCTTGTCTGGATTGCTTAGTGATTGAGAGTGAATACAAAGTGTGCGTCCCCTTCTGTGATTGCTGCCTTCTTCCTTTTATACCAGCTTCGGTCCTCTTCCCCCAAAATATCCGGTGGGAAGGGTAGCCATAGTCGCTGGTTTGAAAGGGGACAGGACTGCGGCCCATCCTGACAAAAGTGGTCGCCGCCTGCCAAAGCCTCCATCCATGACGTGTCGGTGGACTCGGGGATGACCTCCATCCTAGCGATCCTCCAGCTTTTACCGTCTAGCATCAAATGGGAAACCTTTGGGGGCCGCTTCAGGAACTAGCGGGCCGACCCTTCTCCCTTAACACCAAAGAGGAAAGGTCTTCCTGTCGCAGCTCCGGATGACACGGGTTAGGGCACATCCGCCTTTAGAACCGGCTAGGCTACGCCCCTCTACTGAGCCGCAGTGGACTAGTGACTCGTGAGGGCACCCTAAGGGGCAACCTCGCGAGGCCACTACTGGGGGCCGACGGGGGTGCCTCCGGTAGTTCGCCTCATGAGGCTGGGCCCCCATGAAGCCTTTCGTCGTGACGTTTACTAGACGGGTTTCCCTGGGCCCCGGCCCAGCGTCGATCCATGGGCCTCAGGAGACGGGCCTGGGTGCCTCTTGTCCTACTGGCCTGACAATCATGCCACCCATGACGCTGGTTATGCCGAGCTTTCCTCCCAACTCGTGGAGGAGCTCGAGGATTCGGCCCGGAAGGTGGATCGCATCCTAGAGGAAGAATGCCGCCATCTCTTCTTCATGGCGGCGACCGGCGTCTTTGGCCACCTCCTCCGCCGGGATCCTGGCTTCAATTTTGACGAGGTGATAGGCCCCGTCCCCGAAGAATCTCGCAACAACCTGGCGGAAGCTGTGGAGAGCCACGTGAGCGCGATGCTTGGGAAGTTCTCATGTGGCGGCGACGAGGAGACAGGCGAGACCGTGGTGGGCGACGATGATGGCAACGGCGACCCTTCTTCCTGAAGCTTCCTTTTGTCCTCCTGTAATAGATCGAATCCGCCTCACGGAGGTGTTAAGGCAACGGTTTAATTTGTGAAACACTTGAAGTTTGTAATAATCGTTTGTGATCCGCGGGTTTCCTCTCCGTGCTTGGTTTATCTCTTGCTTGCCGTCATGCTCTACGTCGGCAGGGCCCAGCCCCGCGCATACCTCAAGCATTGCTGGAATGTCAGGTCGCGGTGCCTAGACAAAACCAGGAGCTGAGTGGCTTCGGGTGCTAGTGAAGGCTCCTAAGGCACGATGCTCAAGGGCCCCCTTTGATGCGCAAGCAGCCCGCGTGAGGGAAGAAGGGGGGATTTCCATACTTAGCTCTTTGCAACACCGATAGGTTGTCACTTGTCGGGAGCGGACGCCTTGTGAGACCCTTCGAGTGATCCGTCCCGAGGGAAAAACCTGCGCACAAACGGCTTTGTTTCGAACGATGCGCGCTAGCTCTCTTGCACTTGGGTGTCACGCGAGGAGACCACACACCAAGGGCCTTGGTGGGGTAACGTGCACGGGAGCAGGCCCGCGAGCCAGAGCCCGGTCCCTTGGGTTTTTCAACGCTGCTAGGACTAACCCAAGCACAGGCACCGTGTCAAGCCCCTGCTCGCGTGAGGCACAAGGGGAAGTCAGCGAGCACGTGCCGCAGGGGAGGGTGAGGCTTTCAGTAGACTATCCACCAGCGTGGAGCATGTGGCTTCCACTTGGGCATGGGCATGATCATAGTTTCATTGTTCCGCCAGTGCGGAGCATGGGGATTCCACTTGGGCGTGGGCATGGTCGCGGTTTGACCGTTCCGCCAGCGCTGAGCATGGGGCTTCCACTTGGGTGGGAGCTCTGTTTCAGAGTCTCCGGGGCGTGTACAGCCCCAACCTCATTCTTACGTGAGAGGGTCACGAGCAGCGTTTGTGGAGGTGTCGGACGCTCTGGGCATAGGGCTCAGGAGCTCCTTCCTCGGTCTTCAGGCGGTTTGCACCTAGATTTTGACGCAGTTGTGTGCTCATGTAACTTGGGACATGGGGGTGACGCGCGTTGGACGGCTGTCCCGAGGCCACCGCATCGAGAGGTTGGACATGGAGGACCTAATGAGGTGACGTGTGCGGGTCTGGCTTGCCAGACAGAGCTCGGTCACTCGGGTTTAGCAGCGCTGCAGGGACAGACCCGAGCATAGACGCCGTGTTGACTTCCCCCATAGGATGATCAAGGGAAAGGTCGCCGGACACGTGGCGCCCGAGGTGGCGAAACACCGGACTGGCAGTCATACAATATTGAGCCGCGCCCTTACTCGCTTTTGATGTCTACTACGCAACCTTCTTCTTGTAGACTCGTGTTGGTCCTCCAAGCGCAGAGTTTTGTAGGACAGTAGCAAATTTCCCTCAAGTGGATGACCTAAGGTTTATCAATCCGTGGGAGGCATAGGATGAAGATGGTCTCTCTCAAACAACCCTGCAATCAAATAACAAAGAGTCTCTTGTGTCCCCAACACACCCAATACAATGGTAAATTGTATAGGTGCACTAGTTCGGCGAAGAGATGGTGATACCAGTGCAATATGGATGGTAGATATAGGTTTTTGTAATCTGAAAATATAAAAACAGCAAGGTAGCAAGTAACAAAAGTGAGCAAAAACGGTATTGCAATGCTTGAAAACAAGGCCTAGGATTCATACTTTCACTAGTGTAAGTTCTCTCAACAATACTGACATAGTTGAATCATATGTAAATCCCTCACGTGCGACAAAGAGTTCACTCCAAAGCCACAAATAGCGGAGAACAAACGAAGAAATTATTGTAGGGTACGAAACCACCTCAAAGTTATCTTTTCCGATCAATCGTATGAGCTATCCTTATAAGTGTCACGAACAACCCTAGAGTTTGTACTAAAATAACACCTTAAGATACACATCAACCAAAACCCTAACGTCACCTAGATACTCCAATGTCACCACGAGTACCCATGGGCTTGATTATACGATATGCATCACACAATTTCAGATTCATCATGTTCAATCCAACACAAAGAACTTCAAAGAGTGCCTCAAAGTTTCTACCGGAGAGTCAAGACGAAAACGTGTGCCAACCCCTATGCATAGATTCCCAAGGTCACAGAACCCGCAAGTTGATCACCAAAACATACATCAAGTGGATCAATAGAACATCCCATTGTCACCACGGATATCCCATCACAAGACATACATCAAGTGTTCTCAAATCCTTAAAGACTCAATCCGATAAGTAAACTTCAAAGGGAAAACTCAATTCATCACAAGAAGATAAAGAGGGGAAAACTCCATATGATTCATCTATATCAATAAAGCTCGCGGTATATCAAGATCGTGTCATCTCAAGAACACGAGAGAGAGAGACCAAACACATAGTTACTTGTACATACCCTCAGCCCCGAGGGTGAACTACTCCCTCCTCGTCATGGAGACCGCCGGGATGATGAAGATGGCCTCCGGTGATGGTTTCCGCCTCCAGCAGGGTGCCGGAACGGGCTCTCGATTGGTTTTTCGTGGCTACAGAGGCTTGCGGCGGCGGAACTCCCGATCTAGGTTTCTTTCTGGGGGTTACGGGATTTATAGGAGTATTTGGCGTTGGAATCAAGTCAGGGGGACTCCCGAGGGGCCCACAAGCTAGGGGGGCGCACCCTAGGGGGGGGGCCCTAGGCTTGTGGCTGCCTCGGGACTCTTCTCTGGTATATTTTTGCTCCAGTATTTTTTATATTTGCCAAAAATATTCTCTGTAAATTTTCAGCCCATTCCGAAAACTTTTATTTCTGCACAAAAAACGACACCATGGTAGTTCTGCTGAAAATAGCGTCAGTCCGGGTTAGTTCTAATAAAATCATATAAAATTATTGTAAACATGGCATGAATACTTCATAAATTATAGATACGTTGGAGACGTATCAGCATCCCCAAGCTTAATTCCTCCTCGTCCTCGAGTAGGTAAATGATAAAAGAAATAATTTATGAAGTGTGAATGCTAGCAAGTGCACAAGTTTGATCGATGATAATTCAAATCACTTTTTCTAGCATCAATATAAACCATAAACAGTAGCTCATCTCATAAAACTTCTCATGATCAAGTAACAAGCTATTCACATGTTAAAGTATAGACCAGAAAGTTTCTTGAAAACTAACAAACCATATTCCTAGTCATCGAACAATTGCAATTCATCTTATTTTCAGGAAGGGTCTATGTAAGAGCTTTGATTTAGCAAATTCCACATACTCAACTATCATATAGTCTTCCATGATTATTGACACTCAAAGCATATTTTTAGACAAATAGCATCCATCGAACACAGAGAAAGATAGGGGCTTAATGTTTCGCCTCCCACTTATTTATCATATAGATAATTGTCAACAATAATAATTGATGATCAAATATATTCGACTGGATATATATGTCTAGATCATTCCCCAACACATGACGCTTGCCAAGAGAAAAAGGCGAAATATAGGAAGTGGTGAAGATCACCATGACTCTTGCATAAAGGTAAGTACTAGAAAGTAAAAGATAGGCCCTTCGCAGAGGGAAGCAAAGGTTGTCATGCGCTTTTTGTTTTTGGATGTGCAAACCCTTAATGCAAAGGAATGTCACGTTGTATTGCCCTTTGTGATAGCAACCTTTATTATGCAGTCCGTCGCTTTTATTTCTTTACCATCACAAGTTCGTACAACGCTTATTTTCCCTTACAATAAAAGATCATACATATTTAGGAGCAATTTTTATTGCTTTTTGCACCGATGACAACTTACTTGAAGGATCTTACTCAATCCATAGGTAGGTATAGTGGACTCTCATGGCAAAACTGGTTTAAGGGTGTTTGGATGCACAAGTAGTATTTCTTGTTGGTGAGGAAGTTTTGGCTAGTATGAGGTGGAAGCAAGCACCACATGTTGGAGGATCCATAACAATATAACTTCTATACAAATATACCCAAACATAACTCATTAAGTTGTCTTGCTTGTCCAATTTTAACTAATTTTCTCGAGTTTGAAAATAATTAATGAGCTCACAATCATAGAATATGTCCAAGATTGTATATTTATATGTGGAATCTCTCTTCCTTCAATATTCTTTCATGAATTGTTCAAGTGACCAATGCGGTGTTTGCTAACTTTCAATAAATTTTACCACCTATACTTATTATGTGTGAAGTCATTACTCCCCATGGGATAAGTATATGAAGCATATTTAATTTCAGATTTATGATATTCAATTCATTCAACCATTTACTCATAGGATATAAGTGAAGCACGGGAGTGAATGACAAACTACTCCAAAAAGATATAAGTGAAGATCAATGCGTAGTCAATTAGTTAAATAGCCATGTGAGGACTCTCTCTCTTATTCAAAATTTCAGATCCAATGCTTTTATTCAAACAGCAAAACAAAATAAAATGATATTCCAAGGATAGCACATATCATGTGAAGAAGCAAAAACTTAGGTTCAACCGATACTAACCGATAATTGTTGAAGAACAAAGGTGGGATGCCTACCGGGGCATCCCCAAGCTTAGATGCTTGAGACTTCTTGAAATATTAATTAGGGATGCCTTGGGCATCCCCAAGCTTGAGCTCTTGTGTCTCCTTAATTCCTCTCATATCATGGTTTCCCTAATTCTTATAAACTTCATCCACAGAAAACTCAACAAGAACTCGTGAGATAGGTTAGTACACATAAGAATAAATCAACACTTTATGTACTGCCAAGACTTGTTGCACAATAATTTCCAAACATCATCTACTGTTTACTATCGTTTCCACAATTTATATCTACCAATATAGGCTAAGGAGACTATAGGATAAGTAGATAACAAAACTATGACAGCAATCTGTCTAAACAGAACAGTCTGTAGCAATTTATTAAACCAGTGTACTTATGTAACTCTAACAATTATGAAAATTTAGGACACAATATAAAATTTATATGACAATACTGTGTAAAAATTTCAGAAACTCACCACGTTCCAGTAAAATATGAAAATTCAAACACTACAGCAAAAGTTTCTGTTTTTACACAGCACACATCAAACATGCAATGCAAGCATCCTAAAGGCAATTCTTGGAACTTTTTATTGAAAAACAAGATTATGAATAACACCTAACAGAAAATAACAAAATATAATGATGATCCAAGCAAAACACATATTATGTGATGAATAAAAATATAGCTCTAAGTAAGATATACCGATAATGTTGAAGACGAAAGAGGGGATGCCTTCCGGGGCATCCCCAAGCTTAAACGCTTGAGTATTACTTGGATATTACCTTGGGGGTGCCTTGGGCATCCCCAATCTTAGGTTCTTTTCACTCCTTATTCTCCTCATATCGGTGTCTCACCCAAAACTTGAAAACTTCAATCACACAAAACTTAAAGGAACTTCGTGAGAAGGGTTAGTGTAGTAAAGATAAATCATTCACTTAGGTACTGTCAAGAAAAGATTCATAATTGTTCCCACATAATATATAATGTATTATATCATTCCCATAATTTATATCACTCAATATAAGCTATAGAAACACTAAAACAAGTAAACTATGCATGCAAAACAGAATCTGTCAAAAACAGAACAGTCTGTGAAGATCTGTAGCGTAACCATACTTCCCTGTCTCGAAAAATTCTGAACAATTAGGACATCCTGAAGAATTTGTATATCAAGACTGTGTAAAAATTTCATATCATTATCACACTCCAGTAAAAAATTAAAATTCCTGTACTAGAGTCAAAAGTTTCTGTTTTGGTTCAGCATTAATTCTACTCATCTTGTGAGTCATCCCAAAGGCTTTACTTGGCACTTTATTGAAATAAAAGACACAAAACATGATTACTACAGTATCTTAATCATGTGAACATATAAAAACAGAAAGTAAAAGTGTTGGGTTGCCTCCCAACAAGCGCTTTTCTTTAATGCCTTTTAGCTAGGCATGATGATTTCAATGATGCTCACATAGGAATAGTATTTGAAACATGTAAGAGAGCATCATGAATCTCATGACAAGCACATTTAAGTCTAACCCACTTCCTATGCATAGGGATTTTTTTAGCAAACAATTGATGGGAACAAAAATCAACTAGCATAGGAAGGCAAAACAAGCATAACTTCAAAACTTTGAACATATGGAGAGGAAACTTGATATTATTGCAATTCCTACAAGCATATGTTCCTCCCTCATAATAATTTTCAGTAGCATCATGAAGGAATTTCACAATATAACTATCACATAAATCATTCTTTTCATGATGCACAAGCATAGAATTTTCATTACTCTCCACATAAGCAAATTTCTTCTCATTCATAATAGTGGGAGCAAACTCAACAAAATAACTATCATGAGATACTTGATTGACATAACCACATTGAATATTAAAATCACGATAACAAGTTTCATCGTTGTCATTACTCTTTATAGCATACATGTCATCACAATAATCATCATACATAGTAGGCATGCCATCATCATAATAGTTTTGCTCATCAAAACTTGGGGCACTAAAAATATCATCTTCATCAAACATAGCATCCCCAAGCTTGTGGCTTTGCATATCATTAGCATCATGAATATTCAGAGAATTCATACTAGCAACATTACAATCATGCTCATCATTCAAGGAATTCTCATTAAGTATTTTCATAATTTCTTCGTCTACCAATTGAGCACAATTTTCTGAATCCTTATTTTCACGAAAGACATTAAAAAGACGAACCAATTGATGCAACCTAAACTCCATTTTTTTGTAGTTTTCTTTTATAAAACCAAACTAGTGAAAAAACAAGAAACTAAAAGATTTGATTGCAAGATCTAAAGATATACCTTCAAGCAGTCACCTCCCCGGCAACGGCGCCATAAAAGAGCTTGATATCTACTACGCAACCTTCTTCTTGTAGACTCGTGTTGGGCCTCCAAGCGCAGAGTTTTGTAGGACAGTAGCAAATTTCCCTCAAGTGGATGACCTAAGGTTTATCAATCGGTGGGAGGTGTAGGACGAAGATGGTCTCTCTCAAACAACCCTGCAATCAAATAACAAAGAGTCTCTTGTGTCCCGAACACACCCAATACAATGATAAATTGTATAGGTGCACTAGTTCGGCGAAGAGATGGTGATACAAGTGCAATATGGATGGTAGATATAGGTTTTTGTAATCTTAAAATATAAAAACAGCAAGGTAGCAAGTAACAAAAGTGAGCAAAAACGGTATTGCAATGCTTGAAAACAAGGCCTAGGGTTCATACTTTCACTAGTGTAAGTTCTCTCAACAATACTGACATAGTTGAATCATATGTAAATCCCTCGCATGCGACAAAGAGTTCACTCCAAAGCCACAGATAGCGGAGAACAAACGAAGAAATTATTATAGGGTACGAAACCACCTCAAAGTTATCTTTTCCGATCAATCGTATGAGCTATCCCTATAAGTGTCACGAACAGCCCTATAGTTCGTACTAAAATAACACCTTAAGATACACATCAACCAAAACCCTAATGTCACCTAGATACTCCAATGTCACCACGAGTACCCATGGGCTTGATTATACGATATGCATCACACAATTTCAGATTCATCATGTTCAATCCAACACAAAGAACTTGAAAGAGTGCCCCAAAGTTTCTACCGGAGAGTCAAGACGAAAACGTGTGCCAACCCCTATGCATAGATTCCCAAGGTCACGGAACCCGCAAGTTGATCACCAAAACATACATCAAGTGGATCAATAGAACATCCCATTGTCACCACGGATATCCCATCGCAAGACATACATCAAGTGTTCTCAAATCCTTAAAGACTCAATCCGATAAGTAAACTTCAAAGGGAAAACTCAATTCATCACAAGAAGATAGAGAGGGGAAAACTCCATATGATTCATCTACATCAATAAAGCTTGCGGTACATCAAGATCGTGTCATCTCAAGAACACGAGAGAGAGAGAGAGAGAGAGAGATCAAACACATAGCTACTGGTACATACCCTCAGCCCCGAGGGTGAACTACTCCCTCCTCGTCATGGAGACCGCCGGGATGATGAAGATGGCCTCCGGTGATGGTTTCCCCCTCCGGCAGGGTGCCAGAACGGGCTCCTGATTGGTTTTTCGTGGCTACAGAGGCTTGCGGCGGCGGAACTCCCGATCTAGGTTTCTTTCTGAGGGTTACTGGATTTATAGGAGTACTTGGAAATGGAATCAAGTCAGGGGGACTCCCGAGGGGGCACAAGCCAGGGGGGCGCGCCCTAGGGGGGCGCCCCTAGGCTTGTGGCTGCCTCGGGACTCTTCTCCGGTATCTTTTTGCTCCAGTTTTTTTATATTTTCCAAAAATATTCTCCGTAAATTTTCAGCCCATTCCGAGAACTTTTATTTCTGCACAAAAAACGACACCTTGGTAGTTCTGCTGAAAAAAGCGTCAGTCCTGGTTAGTTCTAATAAAATCATACCAAAATCATATAAAATTATTGTAATAATGGCATGAATACTTCATAAATTATAGATACGTTGGGGACATATCACTTTCTCGCGGCGGTTCCATGAAAGGGCAACACACCAAGGACCTCTGTGAGGTGACGTGCACGGGAGCAGGCCCGCGAGACAGAGCTCGATCGCTTTGATTTATCAACACTGCAGGGACGGACTCGAGCACAAACACCGTGTCCAGCACCTGTCATGGGACGGCCAAGAGAAGAGTCGCGAGGGCGCAACAATTGCAGGTGGTGACGAAGCACCAGGCGCAAGGCTTAAGCAATTGTCATGAATTCATCGGAGGATAACCAAATTCTCTACACGACCAAAAAGTGCAGATGCTGCAGGGGAATCCTTGCCTGCTTGAGGATAATGCAGCCCAAATGGCACCCTCGATTTGAACGAACCAAAAAATAACCTGGCAATCATGCTGCTGCGGAAGCGTCGGGCTGCTTGGCGTAGCGTGCCATGGGGGTTCACCTCTCAGGGGCCGGCTGGCTCCTGAGGCCTTGAGGGACAGCGAGGGCCAGCGTTCTCCAGGCCAAAGGGCAAGCGGGCATAGTTGGTGGTGACGCCCCTGCTCAGGCCAACACGCGATGGCCAGAAGATGTCCTGGGAGCCGGCCCTGTTGAAGCCCGCGAGGTCAACGCACATGCGCACCTTGCTATCCTCCCCAAGAACACCAGCCGGGTCGGTAGGACGCCTCGAGCGACTCTCGTCGCGCATGGCCCGTGCCTCATGCAGCTTGCTAATCTCTCGGGTGATGAACTCTTGTGCTCCTGGCGCCGTACTCCTTTCTTGCGGGGGCGTGCGCCAAGGCGTGCTTCTAGGTGGTGCCCGAGCACCACCCTCGTCATGCTGGTCAGGTCAGACGCTTTCCAGGTGGAAGCCTCCGAGCCTGGCCTGAGGGTGCGCCGGGCGCGCCTTCGTATGCTGGAGGGAGGCGGGCACCGGCTGTAGGCATGGGGCTCGCGGAGCTGGGACCAGGCTCGACGTCCTTCATCTTGGCGGGGCCCTGGGTGGGCAATGACTGCTTCTTCCTTGGGGTCGTGGCCTTGTGGGGCCCAGCACCTCCCTCGTCGTCTGAATACTCAGTCGCAGCATCTTTGTAGGCGTGCTCGAGGGAACAAACCGCATCCTTCTCATCGCAGGCGATGGTGATGACGCCACTACAGCCAGGCATCTTAAGGACGTTGTAGCCATGGTGGGTAGACACCATGAATTTGGCCAACGCCGGGTAACCCAGGATCGCATTGTACGGGAGGCCAATGTGTGCTACGTTGAAGTCGATGAGTTCGGTGTGGTAGTTGTCACGCGTGCCGAAGGTGAAGGGGAGGTGGACTTGCCCAGGGGAATGGTGGAACCATCGGTCACCCCATAGAATGGCCTGGTGTGCATTAGCTGGTCGTAAGGCACCTTAAGTGTTTGGAAGGTCTTGACAGAGAGCATGTTGAGGCCGGCGCCTCCGTCGGTGAGGTTCTTGGTGACTAAGACGTTGCTGATGGTGGGAGTGCACAACATGAGAAGCGCGCCTGCAGCAGCCGTAGACTTGAAGCTGTCTGTGGCGTCGAAGGAGATGGCATATTGTGACCATTTTAGGGGCCACGCGGCCTCCGGCTTCGGGAGAGCGGCGTTCACCTCACGAGAGAACTACTTGAACAGGCGGTTCGACGCGAGGGAATTGGTTCCGCCGAGGATGCATGCTACTGCTCGAGGCTCCTGGTAGCTCCCAACCCCCTCGTCGTGCTGGTTGTTGTCGTTCCTCCTGGGCGACAGCGGCAACGGCGGGAGAGCAACATTGCCCTGAGGGCGCGCCTCACGAGGCTGTTCATGCCAGGCGCCCTCACGCGGCTGATCACGCCAGCCGTCCTCACGAGGCTGATCACACCAGCCCTGGTGCGGGTTTCCATTGCAGTTGTCCCACCAGCAGCCGCTGCGGCCGGTGAAGCGGTCGTTGCGGTCCGGATGCCGGCCGACGCGTTCGTCGCTGAGGGCCTTGAGCTCTTGGCAGTCTTCAGTGTCGTGGGTGCGCACGTTGTGGTAGATGCAGAGCGGACGACGGTCCTTCATGGGCACATCATGGTCATGACCACGCTTCTGCTCAGGCTCTGCCACGAGCACGGAAGGGCCCTTGCGCTTGACCTCCTTGTCCTTGGCCTTGCTGTCGTCGGGCGCGGCGTCTGGGTCGTCGTGGATGAAGAGGCGGCCATCTTCGGCCTTGGCACATTTGTCAGCGATGTTGAACAGCTCCAGAGCCGAGCTTAGGGTGTCGTTCATGGCTTGCTTCTCACACATCCGGACATCCTTGATGTCGTTGGTGAACGCCATGACGATGGCTTCGTCCGAGGCACGCGAGATCTTGTTGTGCACCTAGCTGAAGCATAGGAGAGAGGTCAGTCGTGCGTGCCCCTGAAGTTGGCGACGAACTTCTCGTAGAGCTCGCTCCACGAAGAGATCGACTCCTCGGGTAGGTTCATGAGCTAGTAGCACGCGCCATCCTTATGGGCCATGGGAACCGGTTGTCCATGACCGTGTCGTCGCTGTTTGTCGCCTCGATGCTCAGCGCGTATAGCTGGATGAACTCCGTGGGGTCGGGGATGCCGTCGTAGCGCGGGGGCAGCTCAGGCTTGAACTTGACGGGCCAAACCTCCCGATGCAACTCATGAGTAAAGGCCCGGCAGCCTACGCTGCTCGAAGGAACTCCACGCGCGAGGGCGGCCCGGTTATAGCGCCCGGCTGCCGCGATATTCTGGACGATACGGTCTTGGCGCTGACGCTGCTTCTAAAGGATCACGAGCGCGTCGGGCGGCGCACGGTGGATGATCTGGCAGCAGGCTTCGTCCTAGGGCAGCGGAGGTGCGCCGCGAGGCTGGTCGCATGGGCACGCGTCGCGCCGAGACTCAACAGGGTCGTTGTGCGGGGGAGGTGGCAGTGGCGCTCCGTGCGCCACATCCCCAGCGCGAGACCGTGGAGGGCGAAGCGAGCAAGAGGGTCCGGCGGCGATGACAAGCTAGGTGATGCGGCCCAGCCAGGCATCGTATCTAGCGTCAGCCACGCGGTAGCGCAGCAACTCGCGCGCCAGGAGCAACGCGGCCTGCGCGTTCATGTCCCCAAGGCTCGCATGGAAGGAGGAATCTGTGGCGGTGCGGCCGTCCTGCTGCACGGAGGGGTGCATGGAGGAGTCCTGCTTCTCGCGGGCAGCAGGGTCAATGACGGCGGCAGCTTCGGCGCCGGCGGAGTTGCGACGACCGTCGCGGCCCGCAGGCTCGGTCTGCACAACGCAGGCTACCCGGCGCTCACCACGCGCATGACGAGCATCAGCCATAGGGTTGGCGGAGCCGGAGCAGAAACGGAGCTGGAGAACGATGGCACACCCTTACCTGGCGTGCCAAATGTCAGAATCGTGGCTCCGGGGACCCAAGGAGGTTTGAATTATGGGGTGCGCAGGTTCTCTCGTCCTACTCTACCTCGCAACCTCACGGCGACGCTCTAGCGTGCTCGAGCTAAGGAAGAAGAACAGTGGACACGACAATTTACCCAGGTTCAGGCGACCTTGTGGTGTAAAACCCTACTACTGCTTGTCCGGATTGCTTGAGGATGAGAGTGGGTACAAGGGTCAATTCTGCCCCCCCTCTATGGTGGCAGCCTACCTTCTCTTATACTGGCCCTGGTCCTCTTCCCCCGAAAACATAAGGCGGGAAGGGTCACCTCAACGGCCAGTTTGAAGGGGGACAGGACTACAACTTATCCTGACAAAAGCAGTCTTCGCCTGCAAAAGCCTCCTACCGTGACGCGCTGGTGAGCTCGGGGATGACCTCCGTCCTGGCGAGACCCAGCCTTGGTCCCCTTTCACCAAACTGGAAACCTTTGGCGATTGCTTTGGGAACAGGCGAGGTGGCCCTGCTCCCTTATCAGAAAAGGGGAAATTCTCTCTATCCACGCCTGCTGGCGCGGGTCCTCATGCTGCTTGGCGTGGTGCGCATCGCCCGTGCGTAGATGCAGAACCCCGTGACCCTGCCGGGCCACCCTTGATCACTCCGCCCCGTGAAGGCCCCAGGGGCAGCCGTAGGTGGTGGCCTCGCGAAGGGGGCTTCACGAGACTCTTAATGGCGCTTGCTGACGTACGCCTCGCGAGGGTCTTGCTCACGAAGTCCAGAGGTTGGCCGCGTTGGGCCCATGGCAATCGCCACGTCTTCGGCCGCAGGAAGACGGGCCTGGGTACCCCCAGTCCCACGGGCCCAGCACTGGCTGATGAGAGATTCGTCGGAGGAGGAGATACCGCTAGAGGGGTAATTCGAGGAGACCATGCCATCCGCGACAATCGGATGCGAGAGGGAGAGATGTGGCGCCGGGGGGAGGGGGGATGTAACAGGGGAAATGTGGCCCTTAGGGGAGCAGATATTTCGGTGGTCGGTGAAATTTTTGCTATGTGCAGGGAAACTTGACGCGCAAAGATTCATTAGACAGGGTTTTTCAACTTTTAGCGTGTGTGATGATATAGAACATACAAAATTTCGCCCCTCCCCACGTATTCCCTGGTTATAGTGCACATCCACATCATTGCATAATTTAACATCAACTACTAACTTGGGTATACAAATTAGCGGACACATAGCTCGCAGTTACTAAACCGAGCGACTTCACTAAATAATAAAGGTTCTTGAACTAGATATAGCTCTAACAAAAGATCGACTCTCTAAACAAAGGCTATTAGTACTACGCATAATTTCAATAAAGACGCCGACGAGCCGCCGCCCTATGCCTCGCCGATGTTCGATGAGATGTTGATGACTTGTCCGGGCGACATTCCGCCGGTGCTGGACTCCGCGTCCCCCAGGCTGAATTCGACCACGACGAAGTCCTTGTCCTCGGCGTTGCCCTCGTCATCGGCGTCACCCTCATCGTTGTAGTACTCGTAGTACTGGCGCCGCTAGAGCTCACACTGGTAATCCACCGTCGATTGATCGATGGACAAGCGCTTCTCAACCTCCTCCTGAGCCACACGCAACTCCTCCTAGTGCTTGTCACTCTCAGACGGCGCCTGCATCTCGAGCTCTCGCTCGAAGATCTCATGGGGAAGGGGCTCCATGGCCTCCGCCGCCGCATCGTCAGCATGCATCTCGGCATCTGTAGCAGCCGCCTCTTCGGACGTGTGGTGGATGGTGGATTCCGAGGAAGCTTGGAGTATCTTGGCTTGGGCATTTCAATATTGTCTTGGATGGCCTCGACCGGGGCCAGGGCAACCTCCACGGCACAATACGCTGATTGTGCACTCTTGGCATTTGCAGCCACCATCGCAGCAGCTGCAGCTGCCCTCTCCGTGGCTACAGATGCCCTTTCGGCCACCCTAGAGTCCATGTCGGCCGCTGCAGAGGCCCTTTTGGCGGATGCGGCAGTGTTCAAGGCGGATGCGGTTGTGCTCTTGTCACAGCCCTAGCTAGACATTGCTTGTCATTGCATTAGTCATCATGTCATCATGTTTAAATTCAAATGAACTTGAAATGGGGATTGTCAAAACCCTAGCACTCCATTATTAAAACCAATTCAAGTAGCTAAGATTTCCAATGAACCCAAAATGGCCTTAGAAAATGTTCACCATTTCTGATAAATGTTGGAAACAACATACCAGAGGTGATGAATTTTTAAACAACTCTTTTGTCATTTTCAATAAAACAGAAATACATCTGAAAATCATAACTAAATGACTATAAATATTTTAGTTCCTCCAAAAATGCTGAAACTTATTTTGGGGTTTGGAAATAATATACTTACACCCCATAATATATTCCAGGGTTTTTGTCTTTAGGGTTTTGCCCAAACATTTTAAAACAGAGAGCAAATATTAGAAAAACAGAAACAAAAAGGGAAATAGAAAAACCCACCTGGCATACCTGGCCCAGCAGCAGGCCCAGCCCACCAGGGGCATACTTGTCTTCCTCCTCTCGCAAGTAGGTAGAGGGGAAGCAGGGCACGGCGTGCGCAGGGGGCCTCCACGCCGGCAGGTGCCTGCCTGCCTCCCCCAGGCCAGCGAGGCGCCAAGGATAAGCCCCCTAGACCCATCTGGATCCCCTCTTCCTCGCCATCTCTCTCCCCCTACCCTCTCCCTCGCCTCGAAATGATGCCCTATAGCACCGTTCCGAGCCACTCCGGCGAGCCACCGCCGTGGAATTTGGTCGCCGGTGGCTAGCCCCGGCCGGCGCTGACGTGGCTCAGCCATTAGGGCCTAATTATTCTGATTAGTGGCCCCTTTGAGTCAGACAGCCGGGCCCCACATTTAATTAACCCCCCTGCTTAGTTTAATAACCCACAGTTAATTGCTGAGACGCTGACATGTGGGCCGGTCCACTGACATAATTAGTTTAGTGTTAAATTAATGCTAATTAACCTTTTAGCTAGATGGGTCACTGACCAGTGGGCCCCACTGGTCAGGTTTGACCTGAACCGACTCTGTTGACCTGCTGAGGTCATCCTGACATCATGCTGACGCAGTAAATGTTTCTGGAATTTAAATAAATCTTAAATGATTAATTATATTTCAGAAATGTTCAAAACTTCTAAAAATCATAGAAATTCAACCGTAACTCCAATGAAAATAATTTATATATGAAAAATGATCACAAAAATCCAATGAATCTGTTTATGCCATGTTCATGCATGTTTGAGAAGTTGACATAACCAACTAGGACATTTTATGATTAGGACAAATTTGATAAATATTTTGGAGTTGGAATTTGATGCCTATTTGAATTCCACTTCAATTAATATGGCTAAATATTGTACTAGGTTAATTTAGAACCTTAGCATGCCATATCATACATCATGTTTGTTGCATCACATTGATTGTCTTCCTTCTTCTTGTTCCTTCTTGGTAGACTATGGTTCCGACGTTATGATCGTTGGCACTTATGAAGAGAAATGCTATCTTCAGAACTATCACGCAAGCAACCCTCCTTGAGCATCCCGATAATATCCTACTCTCTCGCTCATGTTCTCTTTTACTACATTAGGACAACAACGATTCAACTGTTACATGTTCTCGGTAGTTGAACCCATTCCTTTGCATGACCTGTCCTTGTAACAGTAAATCGTTGAAACCACTTAGCATGAGTAGCAACTGCTTGAGCCCTGTTGTGTTCACCCATCCATGCTTGCTTACTATGCCTGCTATGCTTAGAGTCGTGTCGGGTCTGATCCATCTGGGCGATGAATCGGAATGGTTGTGTTCATGTCCTGCTGTGTGAGAGCTAGGTGTGTGAATCCGATTTGGTAAAGGTAGCGATGAGAGGCCATGTAGGAGTACATGGTGGGTTGTCTAATTGGGATCGTCCTTAAGAACTGAGTTCTGTGTATGTTATCCAAGACAAGATACTACCGCACATTGGGATCCTTAATTGACCCTCTCGGCTTATTAACCGCCTTGATCTCTGTCCAGGAGTTGCAACTAGTTTCTGGTGTTTGTAGGATGTGCTGGCGGCCATGCATAGCGCTGACCGGAGGAGTAGGCTATGGGGTGGTAGATGCACCGTGGCCCGGTGTACCAAGCATAGTACCATCCGTCGAGGTGGGCTTGGGAACCCTGCACACATCATTTGGGGCCGTGATGGAAACTTCGGCCGGACTTCCGTTGCGGTTCAGTCTCAAATAGGCGATAAACCTGGACTAGAGTCTTGCGTGGTTAACGGTCGTGGCCGACTCCCTCGCTAGGCTTCCGCTTGAAGGTTGCCGAGGTGCCTTTTTACGTGCACATGGCGGTAAGTGGCGGGAGCGTGTGTGAAGAAGTATACCCCTGCAGGGTGAATGAATCCGTTCGAATAGCCGCGTCCTTGGATATGAACTACTTGGATTACTTATGTGGTACATAGACAAGTGAAAGGGATACTCTAAAATGCGCAAGATAAGTGTGAGTGCTATGGATGGCCTTCTCGTAGGGAGACGGGAGTGGATCCATAGTGGTGTATTGATTTGATGAATATGTGGACTCGTGTGCGTTGTCCCACCTCAAAGATAATACTAGTAGTCATAGTACAGGTTAGCCAAGAGTCAAAGCTGGCTTGCTGCAATAAACTCCACAACCCCCTTTGTTGACAATTATGCATATGTAGTTAGTTCTGATGTAAGTCTTGTTGAGTACCTTGTACTCACAGTTGCTTAATTTATGTTTTTGTAGAGAAGACGCCAGTCTCATTAGTGATTCTTATGACGTGAAGTTCAACGTTGTCCGGATTAGCTTGGGAATCCCAGACAGAGGTCTGGCTCCTTTGGTAGGGTTGTTGTAGCTTTTTCAGGCTCTTCTAGCCGCTTTATTAGATGTCTGTACCCAAACATGTATCTTTCGCTTGTTGATTGTATGCTCTAAATGATGGGTCATGTGACCCTCTGCTTGTAACATAATATTATGTAAGGCTCTTCCGAGCCTTCTATATAAATGTTGTGTTGTTGTATGGTTATGTTGTAATGCCATAGTTGTATCTATTCATATCGGACATGTCGTGCGTACGTGTGACGTGTAATGGTATGTATGGGATTCAACACCTAGTTGTGTGCCTCTACTAGTACTCATTACGGGGAAATGCCTCTTTGTGCTTCCACTGAGCCTTGGTAGGTTGCTACTGCTCTGGACACATTGATTGACCGGCGGGTATCCTTCTTTGCTGCTGTGTCTGTCCCTTCGGGGAAATGTCTCACCGTGTAATGGAGTCCATGTAGCCTGCTATGACTCGTCTACGCGCAGTTGATGACATTTATGTCCCACGGCGTAATGGAGTCCCTGTAGCTTGCTATGAATTGTCTACACACGCTGATGACCGACACCTGCACTGTTGGGTTACGTATGCCTGTCCCTGTACGGATGTGCCACTTGTGTTCTACGACTAGTCATGTCGACCCGGGTTCTTTGATATTTGAATGCTAGTGACATATTCACAAACGTGAGCCAAAAGATGCAAATGGTTCCGGCCAAGGTAAGGTGGCAGCCGTGGGGATAACCGTGCGTGAGGCCGCAATGTGATGTGATGTGTTACATGCTAGATTCTTATGGCTTGGGATCGGGGTCCCGACAGCGTTGGTATCAGAGCTTGACTGCCTGTAGCATTACCAAGCCAAACTGGTCGATTTTTGAGTCTAGAACTGCTTTAGTTATATAAGGGAATTGATTGTGGAAGGGAACGTAAGATTCTTTTTACTCTTTTCCTTGTGTCATTCTAATTCTGAGTCGCCCTCTTCTTTATTCTACGGGGTTAAGAATTAGGCTTCTCATCTATCTATCTGGATGACGAGTTACTATGCTAGAGACTTATAGGAGAATTGATGTCTTCCTGGAACGATGTCTCCATAAGAATTCATTGTTATGTTGTTAGTTTTCTTCCAGGATGCCTCATATTTCACACCCGTACATCCGTTATGCTGTCCGAGTTATCCAAGGTTTATAAATAATCTGATGCAATTGCAAACTCCTTCATCTCGAATCGATGTCTTTTGGGCCAGACAAAGCACACTAATTATTTTGTTGGGGGTACTCCATTACCTCGACCTGTTTGTTGAAGTGCTAGGAAACCTTGTTGTTTCAGTGAACCACCCAAATAGTCTAGCTGTGTTTTGTGTTCCCGGTGTGATAATTCTGGCCATCGTTATCAAAAGCATCCTGTGATGCTACTTAGTCAGTAGGCATTTTGTTTCTGGGTTCTTGAACCCAAGGATCATTCTGCTCACTCCTGCTGATAGTGTTTGTTCGTTCCTTTAGGATGAATAGTGACCTTATATTAGTCCTCGAGGTCCGTGGTATGTCATTCTTCCAATACCATGAACAGTCATGGCAGGAGTTCCTCGTGAACTGAAGATCACAACAAGAGTGCTCTTCATGAGTTCTCCATTCCATCGTTGTGACCCTGCCAATTCTTTCCTTCTGCATGGGTTATCCGGAAGAATTATGTCGAACTTGCTCGACTTGCTACCCTATGCATCTACAACTCAGAAAACTCATGTGCTCTTGAGTTGTCCCTCTCTATTTGTTTTTTGACCTTTATCTATCAGTGGATAGTCAAGAGTAGCTGTGCATTCATGTTCATTGATGACTATTATTCTTGTGGTCTGTCAATCCATTCTATTTCTGAATGACTAGGAGAAACAAACTCCAGTACCTTATCCATTTCTTGGATTGGGTCAAAGCAGTTGTATTCCGCAGATCAAAATGCCAATCCAGCTTTTGCTCTGTTCCACCATGAAGTATTACCCTCTTCATGTCGAGAATGTCATGAGAATTGCACGACCTCTTATGCATTCTGGATACAGTGGTACTTCTCACCATCATTATTCATTCCTCGGTATCCATGTTGGTTGTAACTGGAATGCCGACAAGTGAACTGTGGTGTGTGAAATCAATACCTCTAGCAATCCTATTGCTTGGAAGTTAATGGACAATAATTTCACTCTTAGTGTGATGGTCATTAAGTTGTCATCCTAAGATTGATCGTGCTACCTAGTCCATCTTTCCTGGTGCACTCTTCGATCAATGAGTTAGGTTTGTGCCAAGCTCTTTTGATCATATCGTCTTGCCCTGAAAAGCAAGTTTGTTCTCGAGCTCAATAACATATCGGTGGATCGTGATTTTCCGAATATCTTCTCAGAAGTATTACAGGGTTGTTCCCTGACCGTTATGTTGAGTTCGTGATCAAGTTGGTTTCCTGTAAACCACCCTTTCTCCAGGAATCTGTGTTGGATATCCCTGAGCTAGTTGGTTAAGCCAAACAACAACTTGGAGAGTTGAAAGATAAAAGCTTTGCCTAAATTAGCTCGTTCCAAGTAGATATCCTATGTGGTGTGTATGTGTTGAAGAAAGATGATATGTTCACCGATTGATCCTTGTGATCAATTGTTGCATCTATTGTCTTGTCCAATCTTTGATTTGAATATGGGCTATTGTCAAATCAAACTCAGAACCAAGGGTTCTCGTAATGCTGTCTTACTCATGGCTAACCCCCCCGAACTTACATCATTATACCTTATGGTCTGACCGATGCTATTACCTTGTTCACATAGTTGTGGAACTCCATCTTCATGGATATCTTGATGAGTTGTTGTTGATCCCATCGACAACATCCTTATCTCCTCCATGACTCATGATGAACATTAGGCTAGTGTTGGAAACTTTGTAGGTAATATCTTCGTGTCCCGTACATGAAGTACATGTTAGGTGTAAGAAGTGACTCCCTCTCAGTTCACGAGCATTTGATGCAAGTTGTCGCCATGAATTGAAGAGAAGTTTGTTTTGCTTCCTCTGGGATCATCCCAAATCATTCATGCATGTGCGAAGTATGCTATGGTTTGATAGGTTGGCCGCCTTCACTCCATATGTATCTCCTAGCATACCAAGCCACTGATTGATTTGTTCAAGGATAAGAAGTTCCTCCTTAAGAGATAGCCTTATGCAAGGACTTCGATATCCTCGATGTTGGTTCCTAACTTGAACTCGCTAGTGTTTTATTGTAAGCTTTGCACATGACCACAATTGTCTTGGACACTGTGATCACATGGGTCTCGCAATCCAGCTCATGTTTTGGAATTGGCTTCCGCAGTTCATTTCCTGTGGATCTCGCAACATCATCTCGTCGATTTGTGTTGCAAACTCTCCTTTCGGACATGCTGCGTCTGAAGTATCCTGACACCAATCATATCTGAATCTCAGGCAGATATAATGATTGGAACGTTACCCAAGAGTTATAATATTGGTCTACCTAAGACCCGGCAAAGTGATGTTGTGGCTAACGCACTTAGCCGGAAGACCTACTATTATAATATCTTGTCTCAGTAAAATTAGCCACCTCGCCATGAGGATTTCATATGACTTGTTCTAGAAGTTGATCCCCATGGACCCTTGGAACCCCGAAGTCCGACCTTTACTTGATGTTCTAGTTACCAAAAGCTACCTATTGCTGGGTTACGCTAGCACATCAAGGAGAACATTAGAAGCAGAGTGCTAAATGTCTCTTGGTCGATCATCCAGATTTCATTCCTTGGCATAGCTAAGATGAAAATTGAGCAAGTGTTGTCTTCCTTTGAATCTGTATCCTCCATCACTATTCATCATGGTAGTATGATGAGTCACCAAGATCTTGGCATAGATGTTGGTAAAATCCCGATGAATATGGAGATGCTCAAGTTCTTGAGAGCACGCTCAGACACTGGGTTATATTCTCGGCATCATTTGGAATGTGTCTTCCATTGCCGAGTGGTTCTATAACTCTAGTTGCCTTTCCGATCTGAGTATGCCATTTCTTTCGGACTCCTTCAAATGATCATTGTGAATTGCCTTAGGCTGTTATGAAGAGTTTCAATGATCTCTGGATCAAAAGTAATTTTTTTGCCACTTAAGAGAATAACTCTACGAGTCACCCCCCTAAGGTGCTTCGTTATGGTATTATGGCAGCCAACTCCTCACTACTTTGAAACCCACGCACCATCTGCTTGAAGTGTGGAATTGTTGCCTACCAACTTGAACCTCCATCATCTACGTCGTTCCAACCCTCTTGATATGTGTTTTGTGTCTCAGCTCGAGAGATGTTTTGGCGTCTCATTTCATGAGTTGATCGTGAGTTGCTCGATCTTTGAGAAGATTGATTCATGTAGAGTTTTCTTTTCCTCTTGTCATATGTTTGGATGAAGGTCCCGAAGCAAAAGATGTCAAGATCAACATGATGCAATGAATCAACATCTTCGAGAAGGGCAATTGGATCGTGAAGATTGTGGTAGTTTGTGTTCCCTCTGTCTTCTTACCCTACGCCTGAATCTCAGGACGAGATTCTTGTTTAGTGGGGGTGAGTTGTCACAGCCCTAGCTAGACATTGCTTGTCATTGCATTAGTCATCATGTCATCATGTTTAAATTCAAATGAACTTGAAATGGGGATTGTCAAAACCCTAGCACTCCATTATTCAAACCAATTCAAGTAGCTAAGATTTCCAATGAACCCAAAATGGCCTTAGAAAATGTTCACCATTTCTGATAAATAATGGAAACAACATACCAGAGGTGATGAATTTTTAAACAACTCTTTTGTCATTTTAAATAAAACAGAAATGCATCTGAAAATGGTAACTAAATGACTATAAATATTTTAGTTCCTCCAAAAATGCTGAAACTTATTTTGGGGTTTGGAAATAATATACTTACACCCCATAATAAATTCCAGGGTTTTTGTCTTTAGGGTTTTTCCCAAACATTTTAAAACAGAGAGCAAATATTAGAAAAACAAAAACAAGAAGGGAAATAGAAAAACCCACCTGGCTTACCTGGCCCAGCAGCAGGCCCAGCCCACCAGGGGCATACCTGTCTTCCTCCTCTCACAAGTAGGTAGAGGGGAAGCAGGGCACGGCGTGCGCAGGGGGCCTCCACGCTGGCTGGTGCCTGCCTGCCTCCCCCAGGCCAGCGAGGCGCCGAGGATAAGCCCCCTAGACCCGTCTGGATCCCCTCCTCCTCGCCATCTCTCTCCCCCTGCCCTCTCCCTCGCCTCTGCTCGCCATGGCCGCCGCGTCCGCCAGCTCACCGCCGTAGCCTTTGCCTCCCCCTCAATCCCTCGACATGCCTGAGAGCTCCACCAGGTCGTCTCCGTCTTCCCCAACGAGCCACACGAGCCTCGATGCCCTCCAACCCCGCCATCGTCGCTGTCTTCGTTGTCAGGCATCGAAGGTCGCCGGCGTCAATTCGCCACCGCCAGGGCATCCCCGAGCAAGTCGAGCCTCCCATCGTGACCAACGTGAGCCTCTAGTCCTTCTCCCCCTATTCCCTTGGTCTGTTGCTCGCCGTAGCACCGTTCCTCGCCGTGACCGACGGTCGCCGTCCGCCATGGCCAACGAGGTCCTTGCCCCCGAGCTCCTCCGCTTGGTCCAGTGGCCCCATCGTTCTCCTGGTGCTCCGAGGAACCCGCTAAGCCGCTTAGCTGTCCTCCCCGTGCACCGCAGCCTTGCACCGCCCGATCCCTGAGCTCCGGCCGCCGTCAGCTCCAGCCTCCCCAGAGCCCGCCGCCGCCACCACTAGATGCGCGTGAGCGCCAGCTTGCCGTAGCCACAAACCACGCTCGGAATGATGCCCTGTATCGCCGTTCCGAGCCACTCCGGCGAGCCACCGCCGCGGAATTTGGTTGCCGGTGGCTAGCCCCGGCCGGCGCTAACGTGGCTCAGTCATTAGGGCCTAATTATTCTAATTAGTGGCCCCTATGAGTCAGACAGCCGGGCCCCACATTTAATTAACCCCCCTGATTAGTTTAATAACCCACAGTTAATTGCTGAGACGCTGACATGTGGGCCCGTCCACTGACATAATTAGTTTAGTGTTAAACTAATGCTAATTAACCTGTTAGCTAGATGGGTCATTGACCAGTGGGCCCCACTGGTCAGGTTTGACGTGAACCGGCCCTGTTGACCTGCTGAGGTCACCCTGACATCATGCTGACGCAGTAAATGTTTCTGGAATTTAAATAAATCTTAAATGATTTATTATATTTCAGAAATGTTCAAAACTTCTAAAAATCATAGAAATTCAACCGTAACTCCAATGAAAATAATTTATATATGAAAAATGATCAGAAAAATCCAATGAATCTGTTTATGCCGTGTTCATGCATGTTTGAGCAAGTTGACATAACCAACTAGGACATTTCATGATTAGGACAAATTTGATAAATAGTTTGGAGTTGGAATTTGATGCCTATTTGAATTCCACTTCAATTAATATGGCTAAATATTGTACTAGGTGAATTCAGAACCTTAACATGCATATCATACATCATGTTCGTTGCATCACATTGGTTGTGTTCCTTCTTCTTGTTCCTCGGTGTTGTTCCTTCTCGATAGACGATGGTTTTGACGTTATGATCGTTGGCACTGATGAAGAGAAATGCTATCTTCAGAACTGTCACGCAAGCAACCCTCCTTCAGCATCCCGATAATATCCTACTCTCTCGCTCCTGCTCTCTTTTACTGCATTAGGACAACAACGATTCAACTATTACATGTTCTCGGTAGTTGAACCCATTCCTTTGCATGACTTGTCCTTGTCACAGTAAATAGTTGAAATGACTTAGCATGAGTAGCAACTGCTTGAGCCTTGTTGTGTTTACCCATCCATGCTTGCTTACTATGCCAGCTATGCTTAGAGTCGTGTCGGGTTTGATCCATCTGGGCGATGAATCGGAATGGTTGTGTTCATGTCCTGCTGTGTGAGAGCTAAGTGTGTGAATCCGATTTGGTAAAGGTAGCGATGAGAGGCCATGTAGGAGTACATGGTGAGTTGTCTCATTGGGACCGTCCTTAAGAACTGAGTTCTGTGTATGTTATCCAAGACAAGATACTACCACACATTGGGATCCTTAATTGACCCTCTCGGCTTATTAATCGCCTTGATCTCTGTCCAGGAGTTGCAACTAGTTTCTGGTGTTTGTAGGATGTGCTGGCGGCCGTGCATAGCGCTGACCGGAGGGGTAGGCTATGGCACAGTAGATGCACCATGGCCCGGTGTACCTAGCATAGTACCATTCGTCAAGGTGGGCTTGGGAACCCTGCACACATCGTTTGGGGCCATATGGAAACTTCGGCCGGACTTCCGTTGCGGGTTCAGTCTCAAATAGGCGATAAACCTGGACTAGAGTCTTATGTGGTTAATGGTCGTGGCCGACTCCCTCGCTGGGCTTCTGCTTGAAGGTTGCCGAGGTGCCTTTTTACGTGCACATGGCGGTAAGTGGCGAGAGCGTGTGTGAAGAAGTATACCCCTGCAGGGTGAATGAATCTGTTCGAATAGCCACGTCCTCGGATATGGACTACTTGGATTACTTATGTGGTACATAGACAAGTGAAAGGGATACTCTAAAATGCGCAAGATAAGCGTGAGTGCTATGGATGGCCTTCTCGTAGGGAGACGGGAGTGGATCCATAGTGGTGTATTGATTTGGTGAATATGTGGAATCGTGTGCGTTGTCCCACCTCAAAGATAATACTAGTAGTCGTAGTACAGGTTAGCCAAGAGTCAAAGCTGGATTGCTGCAATAAACTCCACAACCCCCTTTGTTGACAATGATGCATATGTAGTTAGTTCTGATGTAAGTCTTGCTGAGTACCTTGTACTCACAGTTGCTTAATTTATGTTTTTGTAGAGGAGACGCCAGTCTCATTAGTGATTCTTATGACGTGAAGTTCAAAGTTGTCCGGATTAGCTTGGGAATCCCAGACAGAGGTCTGGCTCCTTTGGTAGGGTCGTCGTAGCTTTTTTAGGCTCTTCCAGCCGCTTTATTAGATGTCTGTACCCAGACATGTATCTTCCGCTTGTTGATTATATGCTCTGAATGATGGGTCATGTGACCCTCTGCTTGTAACATCATATTATGTAAGGCTCCTCCGAGCCTTCTAAATAAATGTTGTGTTGTTGTATGGTTATGTTGGGATGCCATAGTTGTATCTATGCATATCGGACATGTCGTGCGTACGTGTGACGTGTAACGGTATGTATGGGATTCGACACCTAGTTGTGTGCCTCTAGTAGTACTCTTTACGGGGAAATGCCTCTTTGTGCTTCCCCTGAGCCTTGGTAGCTTGCTACTGCTCCGGACACATTGATTGACCAGCATGTATCCTTCTTTGCTGCTGTGTCTGTCCCTTCGTGGAAATGTGTCGCAGTGTAATGGAGTCCATGTAGCTTGCTATGACTCGTCTACACACACTGATGACCGACACCTGCACTGTTGGGTTACGTATGCCTGTCCCTGTACGGATGTGCCACTTGAGTTCTATGACTAGTCATGTCGACCCGGGTTCTTTCACATTTGAATGCTAGCGAAATATTCACATACGTGAGCCAAAAGACTCAAACGGTCCTGGCCAAGGTAAGGTGGCAGCCGTGGGGATAACCGTACGTGAGGCTGCAATGTGATGTGATGTGTTACATGCTAGATTCTTATGGCTTAGGATTGGGGTCCCGACAGCTCTCAGCCGAGACAGCTGCGTTCTTGGCAGAGGCGGGAGCGCTCGGGGCCAAGGGGGCGGTCGTACGCACCATTAGGAAGCGTTCCCACAACGTCATTCTTTGCAGAAAGAGTTTGTTGGGTAATGAGGATCGAGGGTGAACAAAATCCGAGCTAGACGAAGCCGATGAAGCTTCCCTTGTAAGCCATAAATAGATATGTGAATTTTTCATCGCAAACAATTCCTATATAGAACCGTGTGCATGCAGTTCACTTTTTGTATTGAATTTTAAAACTATTTTTGGGTACAACGGTAATGGATATTGTTTTAATTGTAAGAAAAAGATCCCTATCGTGACAATGCACGAACAACATCCTAAAATTTGGAAATTTTCGGGGTTCAATTTGCATTTTTATACATTAAGTTAGTTTCTAGAAATTTAATGGCCATGATTCAAAACTGAAACACATTAACATGCAAGAGGAAGCAACAACTGCTTGAAAAATCATATTTATGTACTACTTGCTTCCGTATATATGCCACATGCAATAAATTTGAAGGAATTCAAAACATCTGAATTAACGGTTTGGACACAAGCATTGAGAATCTAGGTTTTTAAATTCAAAAATTGATAAAAAGTACTCTGAAGTACATGAAAATCTACATGATTTCCGACATGGGGCGAAGATGTTTTGGTTAAAGTAACGACTTGTTCGAGATAAGCTTTGACACATGCCTCTCACAAACCGGAGCATCACACAAAGGCTCGTGCTTTCGAGAGGTGATATGTCTCCAATGTATATATAATTTTTGATTGTTCCATGCTATAATATTATCACTCTAGGATACGTTTTGGGCATTTAATTACCAATTCATATTATTTTTGAGCACTTACCTATTGACCCAGTGCCTAGTGCGAGTTGCTGTTTCTGCATGTTTTTCGATTATCAAGTTTACTGTACCAAACGAAGTCCAATTGCCACGAAACTTTTTTTTGATTTTTACTGGACCAAAATAAGACCTCGAAGCTTTGGGAGGACACCGGAGGCTGCACGAGAGAGGCACCACACATCAGGGTACTCCTAGGGGGGTGGTCACGCCCTATTGTGTGGTGGCTCCTCCTGGACCTCCCGACGTCCCTCTCTAACCTATAAATTCTAATATTTCCAAAAACCATAGAGAGCCACCACAAAAAAATCCGCCACCGCAAGTCTCTGTTCCGCCATGTGCCCATCTGGAGCCCTGTTCCGGTGCCCTTCGGGAGGGGGGATCGATCACGAAGGGCCTCTACATAAACCTTGCTGCTCCCATGGTGATGTGTGAGTAGTTCCCTATAGACCTACGGGTCCGTAGTTAGTACCTAGATGGCTATCTCACTCCCTCTGATCTTCAATACAAAGTTCACCGCATCTTCACGGTGATCTATTCGATGTAATCACTTTGTGCGGTGCGTTTGTTGGGATCCAATGAATTATGGGTTTATGTTCAAATTATTCATGAAACAGATTTGAGTCTTCTATGAATTCTATTATGATTCTTATTTGTATGATTATTATAGCTTCGTAAATCTCTCTAATGTATTGAAATAGTTTGGCCAACTAGATTGATATTTGTTCAGCGAGAGGGGTGCGTTGTAGTGGGTTCAATCTGGCGTCCCAGTGACAGAAAGGGACAAGACACATCTTTGTATTGTTGCCACTAAGGATAAAATGATGGGGTTAATTCATATTGATTGAATTATCTTTGTCTATATCATGTCATCGTTCTCCAAGCATTACTCTGTTTGTCATGAACTTAATACTTAGAGAGGCAAGCATAGAAGCGCTCTCGACGTGGAGTAATAGTAATAAGTGCAGGCAGGAGTAGGCCTATTTGCTTATGGACGTGATGCCTATATGTACATGATCATTGCCGTGAATAAATATTGCATAAGTATGCGCTTTTCTATCAATTGCCCAACAGTAATTTGTTTACCCACCGTATGCCTACTAAATGAGAGATGTCACTAGGAAAAACTACGGCCCTGGGTCTATCCACTTATATATTTATTAAAAAGCTTTTATTACCTTGCTGCCATTATTTATCTTTTTTTTTGCAATTTACTATTGTTTGGGAACGTTGCATGGGAAACAAAAATTTTCCTACGCACATACAAGATCTATCCATGGAGATGAGCATCTACGAGAGGAGAGACCGGATACACTTACCCTTGTAGATCGCAAAGCGGGAAGCGTTAAGAAACGCGGTTGATGTAGTCGAACGTCTTCACGATCCAAATCGCAAGTCGTCTCGCGATCCAATCACGATCTAGTGCCGAACGGACGCCACCTCCGCGTTCAACACATGTACAACTCGATGATGATCTCCGCCTCCTTGATCCAGCAAGCGAGGGCGGAGAGGTAGATGGGTTCTCTGGCAGCACGACGGCGTGGCAGCGGTGGTGATGGAGCTGATCCGATAGAGCTTCGCAAAGCAACACCGAGTCAAACTAGAGGAGAGACGATCTAGGGGAGAGGGAGGGCTGCGTTGTGGGTTGAGGCGTGGCAACTCTCCCTCCCCTATCATATACATAGGGGGAGAGGGAGAGGGGGTCGGCCCCCTAGGGTTCCCACCCCTAGGGGCAGCGGCCAAGAGAGGGGGGCGGCTGCCAAGGGGTGCCTTGGCCCCTAAGGCAAGGTGGCCGGCCCCCTTTAGGTTCCCCCCTCCACCCTTCGGCCGCATGGGCCTTGTGGGAGGGATGGCCAGCCCACCAGGGGTTTGTGCGCCCCCTCTCACAGCCCATGGGGACCTCCGGGGCTCGTGGGACCCTTCCGATGGACTCCGAAACCCTTCCTGCACCCCTGGTACATTACCAGTGACGTCCGAACCTTTTCCGATGACCAACACGGAACTTCCTATAGATCAATTTTTACCTCCGGACCATTCCGGAGCTCCTCGTAACGTCCGGGGATCTCATCCGGGACTCCGAACAACCTTCAGTCACCAACATACATAACTCAATAATACCGAAACGTCACCGAACATTAAGTGTGCAGACCCTGCGGGTTCGAGAACTATGTAGACATGACCGAGACACCTCTGTGGTCAATAAATAATAGCGGGACCTGGATGCCCATATTGTTTCCTACATATTCTACGAAGATCTTTATCGGTTGAACCTCTACGTCAAGGATTCAATTAATCCCGTACGCGGTTCCCTTTGTTTATCGGTATGTTACTTGCCCGAGATTCGATCGTCGGTATCTCCATACCTAGTTCAATCTCGTTACCGGAAAGTCTCTTTACTCGTTCTGTAATACAAGATCCCATGGCTAACTATTTAGTCACTTTGCTTGCAAGTCTGATTGTGATGTTGTATTATTGAGTGGGCCCTGAGATACCTCTCCGTCACACGGAGTAAACAAATCCCAGTCTTGATCCATGTCAACTCAACAGACACCTTCGGAGATACCTGTAGAGCATCTTTATAGTCACCCAGTTACGTTGTGACGTTTGATACACACAAGGTGCTCCTCCGGTGTCAGTGAGTTACACGATCTCATGGTCATAAGAACACATACTTGACATGCAGAAAACAATAGCAATAAACTAACACGATCATATGCTACGTTCATAGTTTGGGTCTTGTCCATCACATCATTCTCCTAATGATGTGATCCCATCATCAAATGACAACTCTTGTCCATGGGTAGGAAACCACAGCCATCTTTGATTAACGAGTTAGTCCATTAGAGTCTTACTAGGGACACATTGTTGTCTATGTACCCACACATGTATTTGAGTTTCCAATCAATACAATTATAGCATGGATAATTAACATTTATCATGAACAAGGAAATATAATAATAACCATTTTATTATTGCCTCTAGGGCATATTCCAACAGTCTCCCACTTGCACTAGAATCAATAATCTAGCTCACATCACTATGTGATTTACATTGTAATGAATCTAACACCCATACAGTTCTGGTGTTGATCATGTTTCCCTCGTGGAAGAGGCTAAGTCAACGGATCTGCAACATTTTGATCCGTGTGTACATTGCAAATATTTATGTCTCCTCCCTCGATGTAATCACGGATGGAATTGAAGCATCGCTTTATGTGTCCTCTTGTGAAACCTTGGTTCCTTGGCTAGAGCAATGGGACCAGTGTGGTCACAGAACAGAGTCATTGGGTTCAGTGCTCTGGGCACAACTCCAAGATCCGTCATGAACTGCTTCATCCAGACACCTTCCTTCGCTGCCTCCGAGGCAGCCATATACTCCGCTTCGCATGTAGAATCAGCTACCATGCTTTGCTTGGAACTGCACCAGCTTACCGCTCCTCCATTAAGAATGTATACATATCCGGTTTGAGACTTAGAGTCATCCGAATCAGTATCAAAGCTTGCATCGACGTAACCCTTTATGACGAGCTCTTGATCACCTCCATAAACGAGAAACATTTCCTTAGTCCTTTTCAGGTACTTTAGGATATTCTTGACCACCGTCCAGTGATCCACTCTTGGATTACTTTGAAACCTTCCGGCCATACTTATGGCAAGAACGACGTCTGGTCTCGTGCACAGCATTGCATACATGATAGAGCCTATCGCAGAAGCATAGGGGATGACACTCATCTTTTCTCTATCCTCTGCAGTCACTGGGCATTGAGTCTTACTCAACTTCACACCTTGCAATACAGGCAAGAACCCTTTCTTGGACTGATCCATTTTGAACTTCTTCAAAACTTTATCAAGGTATGTGCTTTGTGAAAGTCCTATTAAGCCTCTTGATCTATCTCTATAGATCTTGATGCCTAATATGAAATCAGCTTCTCCTAGTTCCTTCATTGAAAAACTCTTGTTCAAATATTCCTTCACGCTTTCCAAAAATTCTATATTGTTTCCAATCAGCAATATGTCATCCACATATAATATTAGAAACACTATAGAGCTCCCACTCACTTTCTTGTTAATGCAAGCTTCTCCGTAAACTTGTATAAACCCAAATGCTTTGATCACCTCATCAAAGCACATATTCCAACTCCGAGATGCTTGCACTAGTCCATAAATGGATCGCTGGAGCTTGCAAACTTTGTCAGCATTCTCTGGATAGACAAAACCTTCCGGTTGTATCATATACAACTCTTCCTCAAGGAAACCGTTGAGGAACGCTGTTTTGACATCCATCTGCCAAATTTCATAATCGAAAAATGTAGCTATTGCTAACATGATTCTGACAGACTTAAGCATCACTACGGGAGAGAAAGTCTCATCATAGTCAATTCCTTGAACTTGTGAAAAACCCTTTGCCACAAGTCGATTTTTATAGACGGTGACATTACCGTCCGCGTTCGTCTTCCTCTTAAAGATCCATTTATTCTGAATGGCCTTTTGCCCTTCAGGTAATACTTCCAAAGTCCACACTTTGTTTTCATACATGGATCCTATCTCGGATTTCATGGCCTCTAACCATTTGTCGGAATCCGGGCCCACCATCGCTTCTCCATAGCTCGTAGGTTCATCGTTGTCCAACAACATGACCTCTAAGACATGGTTACCATATAATTCAGGAGCAGTACGTGCCCTTGTCGACCTACGAGGTTCGATAGTAACTTGATCCGAAGCTTCATGATCACTATCATTAGCTTCCTCTTCAACTGATGCAGGCTCCACAGAAACATCTTTCTGCGCTGCGCTACTCTCTGGTTGAAGTGATGGTTCAACAACCTCATCAAGTTCTATCTTCCTCCCACTCAATTCTTTCGAGAGAAACTCTTTCTCGAGAAATGACCCTTTCTTAGCGACAAACACTTTGCCTTCGGATCTGAGATAGAAGGTGTACCCAACCGTCTCTTTTTGGTATCCTATGAAGACGCATTTCTCCGCTTTGGGTTCCAACTTTTCAGGCTGAAGCTTTTTGACATAAGCATCACATCCCCAAACTTTAAGAAACGACAACTTTGGTTTCTTGCCAAACCATAGTTCATATGGCGTCATCTCAACGGATTTAGATGGTGCCCTATTTAAAGTGAATGCAGTTGTCTCTAACGCATAACCCCAAAACGATAGTGGCAAATTGGCAAGAGACATCATAGACCACACCATATCCAATAAGGTTCGATTACGACGTTCGTGCACACCATTACGCTGTCGTGTTCCAGGTGGCGTCAATTGTGAAACAATTCCACATTGTCTTAAGTGATTGCCAAACTCATAACTTAGATATTCTCCTCCTCGATCAGATCGTAAGAATTTAATCTTCTTGTTACGATGATTCTCAACTTCACTCTGAAATTGCTAGAACTTTTCAAACATTTCAGACTTATGTTTCATTAAGTAAATATACCCATATCTACTTAAGTCATTGGTGAAGGTGAGAAAATAACGATATCCACTGCGCGCCTCAATGCTCATCGGACCGCACACATCAGTATGTATGATCTCCAATAAGTCACTTGCCCGTTCCATTGTTCCAGAGAATGGGGTCTTAGTCATCTTGCCCATGAGGCATGGTTCACATGTGTCAAGTGATTCAAAATCAAGTGACTCCAAAAATCCATCAGCATGGAGTTTCTTCATGCGTTTTCCACCAATATGACCTAAGCGGCAGTGCCACAAGAAAGTGGTACTATCATTATCAACTCTACATCTTTTGGCATCAATGTTATGAACATGTGTATCATCACTATCGAGATTCAATAAGAATAAACCCCTCACATTGCGTGCATGACCATAAAAGATATTACTCATATAAATAGAACAACCATTATTCTCTGATTTAAATGAGTAACCATCTCGCAATAAACAAGATCCAGATATAATGTTCATGCTTAACGCAGGCACTAAATAACAATTATTCAGGTTCATCACTAATCCCGATGGTAATCGAAGAGCGAGCATGCCGACGGCGATCACATCAACCTTGGAACCATTTCCCACACGCATTGTCACTTCGTCCTTTGCCTTGGGTTTCTTCATGGGAGGGGCAACTGATTTGCCACTCTCTTGGAGTTAACCTTCTTGCCCTTGCCATTCTTCTTGAAACTAGTGGTTTTATTGACCATCAACACTTGATGCTCCTTCTGGATTTCAGACTCAGCGACTTTCAGCATCGCAAACAGCTCGACGACTGACTTGTTCATACCTTGCATGTTATAGTTCAACACAAAGCTCTTATAGCTAGGTGGCAGTGATTGAAGAACTCTCTCAGTGATCGCCTTCGGCGGGAGGGCAATTCCCAACTCAACCAGACGGTTGGAATACCCAGACATTCTGAGTATGTGCTCACTAACAGACCCATTCTCCTCCATCTTGCAAGCATAGAACTTATCGGAGGTCTCATACCTCTCGATCCGGGCATTCTTTTCAAAGATAAGCTTCAACTCCTGGAACATCTCATATGCTCCATGACATTCAAAACGCCTTTGAAGTCAGGATAATCCTTAGATTACGGGCCTAGTCTACAAAGTTACTTCCATCATCTTTCAGCTTAGCTTTCTCTAGGAACGCATTGAAATTCAGGGGAACTACTGCGCGAGCCATTGATCTACAACATAAAATTTGCAAAGACAACTTAGACTATTATTCAAGATAACGAGTTTAGTTAATTATATTACTTGAAAAACTCCCACTCAAATTGACATCCCTCCAGTCATCCGAGTGCTGCATGATCCAAATTCACCAACCCAAGTCCAATCATCACGTGAGATGAGGTGGTTTCAATGGTGAACATCCCCATGTTGATCATATCTACTATATGACTCATGTTCGACCTTTCGGTCTCTTGTGTTCCGAGGCCATGTCTGTACACGCTAGGCTCATCAAGTTTAACCCGAGTGTTCCGCGTGTGCAACACTGGCTTGCACCCGTTGTATGCGAACGTAGAGTCTATCACACCCGATCATCACGTGGTGTCTCGAAACGACGAACTTTCACAATGGTGCACACTCGGGGAGAACAAAATTTTATCTTGAAATTTTAGTGAGGGATCACCTTATAATGCTACTGTCGTCCTAAGCAAAATAAGATGCATAAAAGGATTAACATCACATGCAAATCATAAGTGACATGATATGGACATGAACTTGTGCTTTTGACCTCCATCTCCAAAGCACCGGCATGATCTCCATCCTCACCGGCATGACACCATGACCTCCATCATCTTGATCTCCATCAACGTGTCGCCATCGGGGTTGTCGCGCCAACCATGCTTCTACTACTATTACTACCGCTTAGCGATAAAGTAAAGCATTACATAGCGCTTAATGAGTGACACGCAGGCCACATAATTAATTAAAGACAACCCTATGGCTCCTGCCGGTTGCCGTACTGAACGGCATGCAAGTCGTGATAATCTATACAAAACATGATCATGTCATACATCACATATATCTCATCATGTTTTTGGCCATATCATATCACATCATACCCTGCAAAAAAAAGTTAGACGTCCTCTAATTTGTTGTTGCATGTTTTACGTGGCTGCTATGGGTATCTAGCAAGAACGATTCTTACCTACGCAAAACCACAACGATGATATACAAGTTGTTATTTCACCTTCTACAAGGACCGCCTTTGTCGAATCCGATTCAACTAAAGTGGGAGAGACAGACATCCGGCAGCCATCTTATGCAACAAAGTTACATATCAGCCGATGTAACCGGTCTCTCGTACGTGGACGAGTAAGGTTGGTCCGAGCCGCTTCATCCCACAATACTGCTGAATCAAGAAAAGAATAAGGAGGGAAGCAATCTGAATATCAACGCCCACAAACTCCTTTGTGTTCTACTCGAGATCTCATCTACTCATAGACCTAGCTCATGATGCCACTATTGGGGAACATTGCATGGGAAACAAAAAAATTCCTACGCACATACAAGATCTATCCATGGAGATGAGCATCTACGAGAGGAGAGATCGGATCCACATACCCTTGTAGATCGCTAAGAGGGAAGCGTTAAGAAATGCGGTTGATGTAGTCGAACGTCTTCGCGATCCCAATCGCAAGCCATCCCGCGATCCAATCACGATCTAGCGCCGAACAGACGGCACCTCCGTGTTCAACACACGTACAGCTTGATGACAATCTCTGCCTCCTTGATCCAGCAAGCGAGGGCGGAGAGGTAGATGGGTTCTCCGGAAGCACGACGGCGTGGCGGCGGTGGTGGTGGAGCTGATCCGACAGAGCTTCGCTAAGCAATGCCGAGTCAAACTAGAGGAGAGACGATCTAGGGGAGAGGGAGGGCTGCGCCGTGGCTTGAGGTGTGGCAGCCCTCCCTCCCCTCTCATATATATAGGGGGAGAGGGAGTGGGGGTCGGACCCCTAGGGTTCCCACCCCTAGGGGCGGCGGCCAAGAGAGGGGGGGGGGGGGGGGGGGCGGCGGCCAAGGGGTGCCTTGGCCCCCAAGGCAAGGTGGCCGCCTCCCTTTAGGGTTCCCCCCTCCACCCTTCGGCCGCATGGGCCTTGTGGAAGGGGCGGCCAGCCCACGAGGGGCTGGTGCGCCCCCTCTCACAGCCCATGGGGCCCTCCGGGGCTGGTGGGCCCCTTCCGATGGACCTTCCAGCACCCCCGGTACATTATCGATGACGCCCGAACCTTTTCCGATGACCAACACAGAACTTCCGATATATCAGTTTTTACCTCCAGACCATTTCGGAGCTCGTTGTAACATCCACGATCTCATCCGGGGGTTAGAACAACCTTCGGTCACCAACATACATAATTCAATAATACCGAAATGTTACCGAACGTTAAGTGTGCAGACCATGCGGGTTCGAGAACTATGTAGACATGACCGAGACACCACTGTGGTCAATAACCAATAGCGGGACCTGGATGCCCATATTGGTTCCTACATATTCTATGAATATCTTTAGCGGTTGAACCTCTATGTCAAGGATTCAGTTAATCTCGTACGTTGTTCCCTTTGTTTATTGGTATGTTACTTGCCCGAGATTCGATCGTCGGTATCTTCATACCTAGTTCAATCTCGTTAATGGTAAGTCTCTTTACTCGTTCCGTAATACAAGATCCCGTGGCTAACTCTTTAGTCACTTTGCTTGCAAGGCTCATTGTGATGTTGTATTACCGAGTAGGCCCTAAGATACCTCTCCGTCACATGAAGTAAACAAATCCCAGTCTTGATCCATGTCAACTCAACACACACCTTTGGAGATACCTATAGAGCATCTTTATAGACACCCAGTTACGTTGTGACGTTTGATACACACAAGGTACTCCTCCGGTGTAAGTGAGTTACACGATCTCATGGTCATAGGAACAAATACTTGGCATGCAGAAAACAATAGCAATAAACTGACACGATCATATGCTATGTTCATAGTTTGGGTCTTGTCCATCACATCATTCTCCTAATGATGTGATCCCATCATCAAATGACAACTCTTGTCCATGGCTAGGAAACCACATCCATCTTTGATTAATGAGCTAGTCCATTAGAGGCTTACTAGGGACACATTGTTGTCTATGTACCCACACATGTATTTGAGTTTCCAATCAATACAATTATAGCATGGATAATAAACATTTATCATGAACAAGGAAATATAATAATAACCATTTTATTATTGCCTCTAGGGCATATTTCCAACAACAATTATCAACTATCATCTACACACTTCATTTGCTTGCAAATAACGAGTCCAAGGTCATTGACAACCCTCTTTCCCGCGTTGGGTGCACGTGTTTTCTTCTTTGTGTGTTGTCGGTGAAGACGGAGGTTGCGTGCTACTCCTATCGGTCCGATAACCTTGGTTCTCACTGCGGGAAATACTTATCTATACTGTGCTGCATCACCCGCTCCTCTTTGCAGAAAAGCCAATGTAGATCACAAGTATCAAGAGGAAACATGGAGCCTTGTTTGACGACGAACCGCTAGTAGCTGCCTCAGCCGGCCTAGTTTTTTTCATTGTTACAATACACGAATACGACCGACATCCTAAAATTTGGAACATATGGGGGTTCAATTGGCATTTTTATACATGAAGTTAGTTTCTTGAAATTTAATGGCCATAATTCAAAACTGAAACACATGAACATGCAAAATGAAGTAAAAATTGCTAGAATAATCATATTTATGTACTACTTGCTTCTGTATATATGCCACCTGCAATAAATTTTAAGGAGTTCCAAACATCTTTAGTAACGGTTTGTACACGAGCAATGGGAATCTAGGTTTTTAAATTCAAAAAAAATAAATAAAAAATGCTCTGAAGTACATGAAAATCGGCATGATTTCCTGACATGGGGCCAAGATGTCGTGGTTTAAAGTAACGGCGTTTTCAAGATAAGCTTTGACACACGCCTCTAACTAACACATGAACGAGCATCACATGAAGGGTCATGGTTTCGAGAGGGAACATGGGGCCTTGTTTGATGACGAATCGCTAATCACTGCCTCATTCGGACTAGCTTTTTTTCATCGTTACAACGCACGAATACGACCGACATCCAAAAATTTAGACATTTTTTATGTTCAATTGGCATTTTTATACATGAAGTTAGTTTCTAGAAATTTAATGGCCATAATTCAAAACTAAAACACATGGACATGCAATATGAAGCAAAAACTGTTAGAAAAATCATATTTATGTACTACTTGCTTCAGTGTCTATGCCATGTGTAATAAATTTGAAGGAGTTCCAAACATCTTGAGTAACGGTTTGGACATAATCATTCAGAATCTAGGTCTTTAAATTCAAAAAATAAAAAAATGCTATGAAGTACATGAAAATCTACATGATTTCCCAACATGGGGCCAAGATGTCTTGGTCAAAGTAATGGCTTGTTTGAGATAAGCTTTGACATATCCCTCTCACAAACCGGAGCATCATATGAAGGCTCGTGGTTCCGAGAGGGAACGTGGGGCCTTGTGTGATGAGGAACTGCCAATTGCTGCCTCATTCGGCCTAGTTTTTTTTCATCGTTACAATGCACGAATATGACCGGCATCCTAAAATTTGAAAATTTTAGGCGTTCTATTGGCATTTTTTACATTAAAGTAGTTTCTAGAAATTTAATGGCTATAGTTCAAAACTAAAACACATAAATATGCAAGATGAAGCAAAAAATACCGGAAAATCGTATTTACGTAGTACTTGCTTCTGTATATCTGCCCCATGCAATAAATTTGAAGGATTCCCAAACAGCTTGAGTAACGGTTTTGACACAAGCATTGAGAATCTAGGTTTCTAAATTCAAAAAAATGCTCTAAAGTACATGAAAAATTGCATGATTTCCCCTACCTAGGGCCAATATGTCGTGGTTGAAGTAGTACACTTGCTTCCGCAACACAGAATTGTTGGGTTCTACCGTAGGAGCATCGCATGCAAATTAAAATATTGATACGCGCAGAACATCCAAGAACATGCTACAGAGATGGATCACAGATCATTACCACTACACGCGCACTGCCGTTCAGCGAAAGTAGAGTTGGGGCAGCGTGTCCGCGAGGTCTATCTCCTCCTCGTCCAATCTCCCTCGAACAGCCGGTCACCGGATCCCACATATAGGTTCGCCGGAGCGGCGCAAGTGCACTGCCTCCAACAGTATCCGCGCATGCAGGAGGAACACCGTGCGGCGGACTGCTAGGTCCGATCACACAGTTCAGCGGCGAGTGGAGGTGGCTAGTTGCAACACTTGCAAAGCTCTAATGACGGTGTCGAACCGATCAACTGAATAAGTGTGCCGCACCTCGACTATATATAGGCATCCGTTGCGGGCTCAACTCTTGGGCCTCGCACGGATCCTAAAGCCCACGTGTTCCTTCCCTTAAGCGCGAGACCCCTTAGGTTCTCATTCACTTGGTCGCGAGTTAGATCACATCTGGCTCGACTTGTCGGCAGCGGCCTCTAGCAAAGCGTGCCGACTCCAAGTGTCCTATGAAGCTGGTTAGGCGTACATGTACTTCATATTTCTATTCCCTTTGCCACACGATATATGTTGTCGGGCTCAAGGCGAGTATGTCATCCTTGTGCTAGCCCGACCTCTTTCTCGTTCCAGTGATGCCGACCAGAAATCAGATTATCTCATAATCCTTGTTGCTTGGCCATGCTTATCTTGGTCGGATCACACGAGCGGTCCAAAGTATATCTCTCCTGATCTGAGGGGCAAATCCCATCTTGCCTGACCATGTCTCCCAGCATGGGTTTGGACAAGACCGAAACCTACCTTTATAACTACCCAGTTACGGAGTAGCATTTGGTCGGCCCAAAGCAGGTCTGTCACCATCCCGAGTACATGTGCCAGCTCGTGTCTTAGGACATAGAACGTATGTTGTACTAGAGACTCACATATGACATATCGCTAAGTCTCATAGTTGGATCTGTCCAACTCGGACCTTATCTCAACTCGGATCCGACTACGTCGAATCCGACCAGATCTTTCTGAGTCCATATTATTCGTCTAGTATCCAATGCTACATGGTCAGTGAGACCAGACCATCCACCGTGTCATATGCTAGTCTAACTGGCTGCGCGTCCAGACAACCCTTTAAACTAGGGACAATTTAGGATAGTTATCATACAATACATAGTCTCACAAACAAGTCACGTACTTGTTAATACACATCATTGGTAATGTCCAAGGACTATCTTTATTCATAAACACATAGAAAATATCATCATACATTATTGCCTCTAGGGCATATCTCCATTAGTCTCCCACTTGCACTAGAGTCAATCAAATAGACATTGAATGACCATATCTCTAATGTGCCCATCATGCTTGGGTTGTGGAAGCGGTTTAGTCAATGGATATGCAACATTTTCATTCGTATGAATCTTGAATAAATTAGTATCACCATTCTTTACGAGCTTTCGTATCAGGTGATATTTTCGGTCTATGTGCCTAGTCTTGTGGTGTTGTCTCGGTGGCCTGTGCGATGGCACCTGAATCATCGCAATACAGGTCCAACGGTTTTGCCCAGCCCGGAAACACACCAAGATCTTCCAGGAACTTCAGAATACAAACACCGTCCTTTGCGGCTTCACAAGCCGCAATGTATTCGGCCTCTATTGTGGAGTCCGGCATTGTATCTTGCTTGGAACTCATCCAGCTCACTGCTCCTCCATTCATGATATACACAAATACAGTCTGCCATCGACAATCATCCCTGTCGGTTTGGAAACTAGCATTAGCGTAACCCTTTACACAGAGCTCCTCCTCACCTCCATAAACTAGGAACATCTCTTTAGTCCTTTTCAGGTACTTTAGGATAGTTTTCACCGCTGCTCAGTGACTCTCACCTGGGTGGGCCTGGTATCTGCTTGTTAAGCTTATTGCATAGGAAACATCATGCCGAGTACATAGCATGGCATACATGATGGATCCTATTGCCGAAGCATACGGAATCCTACAAATACGGTTTCGCTCATCAGAAGTCATAGGACTCTGAGTCTTGCTTAGCCTTATACCATGTGAGATGGGCAAGAACCCTTTCTTAGCCTCACTCATGTTGAATTGCTTCAACACTTTGTCTATGTACGTGCTCTGGCTTAAGCCAAGCAGCCTTCTCGATCTATCTCTATAGATCTTGATGCCTAAAATGTACACTGCATCTCCAAGGTCTTTCGTCAAAAACTTGCCATTCAATGATTCCTTGATTGAGTTCAGCATTGAAACATCATTTCCGATCAGCAGTATGTCATCCACATACAGGATCAAAAATACTACCGAGCTCGCCCTAGACTTGTTGTATACACAATAGTCCTCTTCATTCTTGGTGAAATTAAGGTCAATGATGACTTCATCAAAACGAATGTTCCAACTCCGAGCTGCTTGCTTCAATCCATAAATGGATCTCTTGAGCTTGCATATTTTACAAGCGTTATTTGGATCGACAAAACCTTCAGGTTGTATCAGGTATACATCCTCTTTTAAACTTCCATGAAGGAAAGTCGTTTTGACATCCATCTGCCATATCTCATAATCGAAATATGCAGCTATAGCTAGTATGACCCTCACCGATTTTTGCATCGCTACCGGCGAGTATGTCTCATCATAGTCAATTCCTTGAACTTGTCCATAACCTTTGGCTACAAGCCGAGCTTTGTGGATCTGAACATTTCCATCCACCTCAGTTTTCTTTTTAAAGACCCATTTGCAACCAGTGGCAATTACGCCAAGTGGCGGATCAACCAAGTCCCAGACTTGATTATCATCCATGGACTTTAACTCGGATCTCATGGCCTCCATCCATGCCTCGGAATCTGGGCTCACCATCGCTTCCACATACGTGGCTGGCTCGTCGCTTTCTAGTAACAACACATCGCGCACTCTGCGCAATCTTTTCGACCCCCGTGGCTCCGGTGCCTATTCCACTATGGGTTCCCTTACCAACTCCGGTATGATCTCATCACCAGCCGAGTCATCCCAGAGTGGCTCTCAAATTTCTTCGGGTCGCATGGTTCTCCCACTGGCCTCCCGGCTGAGAAACTCTTTCTCTAGGAAAACCCCGTTCTGAGCCACAAACACTTTGTTCTCTTCCTAGTTGTAGAAGCTGTATCCTAAGGTTTCCCTCGGATATCCCACGAATATGCATTTATCCGACTTGGGAGTAAGCTTGTCCGACATGAGTCGCTTGACAAATGCTTCATGTAACAGCCCGAGACCGACGCTCGAGAAGATTCCCGCTTTATCCGTTGTCATCGTGTGATTCATGTGGTTGTCGCATTCATCATCGCATCATTCGCATCATCCGCATTGCGTCGACACTCCTTTGTCGTCATTTTTTCAAAACTTCCATCCGATCATAGTTGCAGGTTCTCTCCGTTCTCGTCATTGTCCATTTTGGGACCAACCACACAAGCACGTGCCCGCGGCATCGTAAATTATTGTTTTTAAAAGTGGGTATAAAATATTCTTGGATTGGGTCGAAAGTTGGCGTGCGGTCCTGTTATATTGTGGGTAGACCGCCTGCCAAATTACGTCGCAATCGGAGGTCGTTTGATACCTGAACGGTCAACCATAGCGGCACCATCCCCGGTTTATTCGTCAGACGTTTTAAGTATTTCAAAATCATTTCACGGGCCACCAACCTCCCTCTCTTCTCAGCCCACACCCCCTCTCCACAGCCCGCCATAGCCCTGCTAGCCCCCTCCGCTTCCGGACCGTCGGATCGAGATCCAAAGGTCCGAAAACACCGAAAAACCCCTAACCCTAATCCCATGCTATAGATAGGAGGTCTCCCTGCCTAGTTTGGCCTTCTCCCACCTCCAGCATCGAAATTTGCGCCCCTCCAGCCCGCCGCCGCCACTTGTCGGCGTCCCAGCTAGTCGCCGCCGCCTGCGCCGGCGCTCCCCTCCAATGGGAGCGCGCCACGTGGCCCCCCTCGCCCCAGCAGCTCCCCCGCCGCTGTAGGCCCGCCCGGGCCCGGGGCAAGCCCGCGCGCCCGCCCACGAGGCCCATCGGGGCATGGAGCCGCGCCCCGCGCCGCACCTCTGCTACTCCCGAGCAGCTCCCGTGCCGGTGCCCCGCCGCCGCTCGCCTGCGCCACCGCGGGCCAGCTCCGACCCAGATCCAGGTGGATCCGGCCGTGGCCAGCCGCCTGAGTTCCCCTACGACCCCGCCGAGCCGCTCGGAGCTCGCCGGAGGCCCGCCGCCGGCCTCCTCTCCGTTGACCCGAGCCCGGACGGCCCCGTCCCGATTCCCCCTGGATCCTCAGGTCCCGCGAACCAAACGCAGGGGTCCCGCCCGGATCGCCTCGTCCCGCTTCACTTCGTCCCGTTTTCTGGAGGGGTAATTTTTTCTAAGTCCCTGAGAAAAACTGCACGTTTTATCATCATATATGCATCTTGTGGGGCCTGTAATTTGCAAACCGTGCAACGTATGAAAAAGTGTTATATATGAAAATTGCTCTACTCGATGTGCTCTACAACATGGTGACATTTGCATACATAATAGGGTTCATTTACATGCTCAAAACTCTGTTGCAAAAGTGCATTGTGTCGTAGTTTGCGAAACTGTTATTTTATTTTATTTTGTGTGGAAGGTTGCATCCAATCCGTAGGGCTTTTGCATGTGGTGTCTTCATGATTATTGCTCTATGTGATGTCTACTTTCATGCCATGCCTCTGGTTGCTATGTAAAACATCATCATCATGTTCATTTGTTGCTCTCAAGTAGCCATCGCGTTAAAACTGAAATCTGTTAACGATGAGTTCCATTTTGCGAGCATCATAGTAATTGATCCATGCATCTTTGGTAATAGTTGTAAACATGAGATATGCCCTTTGACATGTGTACTAGCCCCTGGTGTTTTTGTTTGCCATGATAATCCATGTTTAGGTGCAATTTTCTTGTTGCCATCATGTGATAAATATGTTGCTGTTTTGAGATGCTAAAATATTTCTAAGTCTGAAAACTGTTATTTTGTTGCCATGTTGCCATGTGATTTGCTAGTGTTCCAGGGCTCTTTTGTTGGTGCCACCAAGGAGTCTTTTGTTAAGCATGTTGTTGTCTATCAGGTTGTGCCATTTGTTGCCATGTATTGGTTTTGCATCATAGTTATTTCTGCTGTCCAATATGTCAATCTGTTAAAAACTGATGCACATGTGTACTATAATTTTCACCAAGTCTGAGAATCTGTTTTCTTCATAATGCCATATTGTGTTGAGGCTAGCCATGATTCTATACATAATTAGACCTTGCCACCATGGAATGAATTGTAGTGCATCATGTCTACTACCATGCTGTTAAGTTTCATGCCAATATATTCCCTGTAGCATATAGTTTTATTGCTGCCATTATGCCTTCGTGAAAATCTGCTATGCTAAAACCTGTTATTTTCACCAAGTCCTAATCTGCTATATTTTATTGCCATGTTGTGAGCTTCCTACCATGTGATCCGTGACTCTTTTGAGTGTGATATGTGAAGATGAAATGAAGTGTGTGTTATATGCTACTGCACCATGCTTAGTTTGTGAATTTTAGAATCTTGTAGCTTGTTGTTTTCATGTGTGTAATATGCTATGTTGTTGTTTTGGGCACATTTCAAATAAACTTGTGTTGGGTGTTGTGGTTGAACTATAACTCCGTTTTGAGCATGTCCTATATGAAACTTGCTTAGAATCTCATGTAGTTTCATAATATCTTGTCGAGTCCATGATTTGAGATGGTTATGGTTGATGTTTGCATGCATTTTGCATTCATGGCATATTATCTTGTGATGGTCATATCTTTTAGGTCGTAGCTCCGTTTTATATGATCTATATATGTACATCGACTAGAATGACGAGTAGAATCGCTTTTACTCTGTTGTTTAACAAATATAAAACATGGGTAGTTCAGATCTGGATCAATTTCGAAATTAACATATGGGGTCATTTCGGAAATACTATAAGTTGTTTCCGACATCATGTAAAATGCCTAGATAGTGTAGTTTGTTTATGCTTCACCTCTTGCCATGTTAACAACATTTAATATTGTCGTGTACCTAAACGGGAACGAACTAAATGATTCAAACGTGGAGTTTCGTCAATATGCAACTCGTTGCATATTGAACTTCACTTAATGTGTAGGAATTGATTGTTGTGCTTTGTCATGTCATGCATAACATGCATCATCCTTGTTGTGCAACATATCATGAATATGTTGTGGTGTTATCGTGTGTTGATTGTTGTTTCCGGTTTGCTTCTTCTCGATAGAGTTCTGAAAGCGTTCGGAGTGTGAGGATTCGTTCGACTACGTTGGCTCGTCTTCTTCCTGGACTCGATCTTCTTCCAAGCGGGATCTCAGGCAAGATGATCATTTCCCTAGATACCATTACTATCATTGCCATGATAGATGTCTCATTTCTATCGCTTGTCTCGCTACCTACCACCTGTTTGTCAAGCCTCCCAAATGCCATGAAAAGCCTCTAACCCCTCCACATCCCAGCAAACCATCGTTTGGCTATGCTACTGCTTGCTCAGCCTTTCTTATAGCGTTGCTAGTTGCAGGTGCAATGTTTCCATGTGCCAACATGGATATTTTTGATATATCACAATATTATTGCTATTTAATTTAACGCACATATATACTTGGTAAAAGGTGGAAGGCTTGGCCTTATGCTCGGTGTTTTGTTCCACTTTTGCCGCCCTAGTTACTTGTGTACCGGTGTTATGTTCCATATTTTGTGCTCCTAACATGCTCGGGGTTGTTATGGGGACCCGCTTGATCATTCGTTTTAGATTAAAACTTGTCTGGCAAGACCCAACTTTGGTACTACATTTGCTAAACAACTTAATAAAAATGCATAGGGACCCGCCGGCACCCACGGATAATTAATCAACAACCCGGGCCAGTGCTCCTCATAAGTGTTGGTCCAAAATGGCAGTAGCCGGGGCCACCAACGGGTGTGCCAGCCGGAAACTTAGCCAATCCGGTCGTGTCCTGAGAACGTGATACACCGCTCCTATTGGGTACGTCGACACGTCGGGCGGTCTTGCTGGACTTGTTTTATCTTTCTCGAATGTCTTGTGCGCGGAATTCTAAGTATACTTCGGGCTACCTCGAGGTTGCGGTTTTCCTATGGAATTTCCTAGGAGATCACGGGATTCGTGGTCGAGGTTATTCCCACGGCGTGTGGTTAGTTTGTAATGGATGAGTTGGAGCACCCCTGCAGGGTTAAATCTTTCGGAAAGCCGTTCCCATGGTTACGTGGCAACTTGGAAACTTTGTTTAACACCTGGTCATAGCAAACTTGAAGTAAACTCAAATAAAATACACCAACCGTGTGCGTAACCATGACTGTCTCTTCTCGGAATTTCTGAACCGAGAGAGAACACGGTGGGGTTATGTTTGACTCGTAAGTAGGTGTTCAGGATCTCTTAGAGATCATTACTAGTTCACGTCCGTTTATGCGACGATCATCCCCCTTTATTCTTGTACTCGTAAGTTAGCCACTCAAATAAATGCTTAGTCACTTGTTGCAGCCTCACCACTTAACCATACCTCAACCATTAAGCTTTAATAGTCTTGATACCCTTGGAAATGAGATTGCTGAGTCCCCGTGGCTCACAGAATACTACAACAACAGTTGCAGGTATAGGTAATGCGATGCTTTGACGTGAGAGGGATGTTTGTTTGATTTGGAGTTCTTCTTCTTCTTCTTCATCGATCTAGGATGGGTTCCAGGCGGCAGCCTGGGATAGCAAGGATGGATGTCATCTTATCGTTTGATTTCATCCGTAGTCGGACCCTGCTCTTCTGTATGATAATTGTATATGTTGTTGTATTGATGTGATCTTGATTTAGCTTGTGGCGAGTGTAAGCCAATTCCATATACTCATCTCTTCTTTACATGTACTTGTAATGATATCCATCCTTGTGAAACGACGAGAGGTGCTTCTATCCCTGTCGAGGCCCTCGTGCCAAAATAAGGATAGGATTGCATCTTGGGCGTGACAAGTTGGTATCAGAGCCTGTACCGACCTAGGAGCCCCCTTGATTGATCGAACTTGGCCGAGTCGAGTCTAGTAGAAAAACTATTTTGAGTCTAGTTATATCGGAGAGTAGGATTCTTTTTACTCCTCTTCTATGGTCTGGTGAGGAATTATGACTTAGGAATTTTAATTCTACCCTCTTCTCACACAATTTTTTTTTAGGATCACGCGGGTATTTTGGAACCTCTATGATGTCGATGTGACCGGAACTCTGTTCTTGGTGCCTCCTGTACGTATGGATTGGACCCGGGGAGTTGAGCTCCAAGGGGTTCTTGACACATCGCTATCGTTCAGTTTCCTTTGTATCTCAGGACGCGGATGTTCGAAATTGCTTCAATACTATTCGTGGTGCGAAGAGTGTGGCGGCACCCAGTACTAGGGAGCAGGATCACATGTACTGCCATGATTAGTATCGTTGTGATTACGAGGGTCTCAGGTAGATGGGTTTCGAGGTTTCTCTGGTTGTGTGTTGATGGATGTGATACACGGTGGGTAGTATTATTGCTAGGAGTTGAGTGTTTTATTCAGTAATTTATCTGTGTATCCGTTGGACCAGATTTCATAACCAGAAAGATTTCGGAAGTTCTTAGGTGGGAATTCAAGTAGTTACCTAAGATTGTCCTTCCAATAATTGCATAAGGGGTTATGTATTTGTTTCCGGCTTAATCCTTAAGCCCCATCTTTTGTTTTGTTGGAGTATGGTAATTCGAGTTGCTTCGATGTAAAGTGGTGATTTCATATCTTTCCTAACCGGTGTGTTTCTCATCAAGATAATTCATTCCTCCCCAATATTGCAAGATCTATCCTCATATCTCTTTCTCGGAGTTCGTTTCATCCGTCCTAAGTTTTTCTTTGTTTTCCCCACCCTCCCGCCCTTTTCTTTTAAAGATTAAATTCTCATCCAAGTGCCTTTTCTATTCATGTCATGCTTCCGCTGTCTTCTCTTCCATGATGTATCTGGTGATTCGTGGTGAAGATGCTCAAGTGCTCAAGTTCATCATTTATTATTCTTCATCTTTGTTTTCTTGTCCGGTGGATTCAATTCAAGCTTTCAGTGTTCATCATATTCTTTTCATTCGTTAAATGCTTTCCCATGTTGGAAGTTCTTATGCAAGCCTCTCTTGGCTATTCTACCCTCTCTCTATTCTATCCAGAGTGCTGAAGATATCTCAGAAGATTCGTGTTTTCATTCAATCCTTTCAAAGTATTTCGAGGCTCTCACCTCATCAAGTTTTCAATTTTGTACCGGTGCCATCTCTTTCCAATCGTTTCAACGGTGTTTTCTTGAGTGGGCTCATAACCCACATGTTTTTCCCAGGATCTTACCTGGCTCTTTTAATCTTTTCTGGAGATCTCAAGTTCTTTTCATATATGACGTAAGAATGTATCCCATCAGTCATATTCCTTCTTGAAGGTCGCTTCTAAATCTTTTCCATCGTTGGCTCAACCTTTCCTTATTCATTATTCCGGAGTGTCTCAGTAATTCTTGATGTTGTTTCTTGTCATCATTCTATGCGTTGAAGACCGAAGAAGAGTTTCTCTTAAATCTTTGTCCATTCTCTTGAAGATCCATGGTTTCAGCTTGTTTCTATCCTCTCTAATTCTTTCGATCATGAGAAATTCCTTCCATATCTATCCGGAGCATTTCAGAGTTGTTTTCATTTCTCGATCCTCCGAAGGCCATCATTTCAGAAGATTTCTTCGTTCTCAGATTTCAGCTTTCGTTCTCAAATTCTTCTCAATTGTTGTCTCTTTGTTCGTATCTCAATTAGTCTGGTGCCTTGTTCAAGTTTCTATTAGGCAAATCTTGATCTCTTCATTCTCATGTATTCCCATTCGTTTCAATTCTTACCGGTGTTTCATTCAAGATGTCTTCAAGTTTGTGAATCTCTCTTCAATCTTTTCAAGAAGAATAAGTGGTATGCCAAATCCGTTGATTGTCATCAATTTAACTTGATGAAGGATAAGTATAACATAATTCTTATTCTTGTTTCATATAAGTGATTTCAATCCTTCTTCTGGAGTTGTTCATGATATAAAATTCTTGGTTCTAAGTGTTTCGACTTTCCTATTCTGGAGTTCCAAGTTTTAACAAGTATTTCTTCGTGAAGTTCCATCTAAATCATGGCAAGGCTTAGACTCTTGTTCTTTTGAACCTTCATTTGTTTTCTATTATCATTTTCTATCCGAAGTCCTTCATGGAGGCTCTACATGATGGTTCATCAAAGATTTCTTTCATTCTCAAGTGTTCTTCAAGATTCTTGTGGTAGTTTCTCAAGTATTCTTTATCTTGCATTTCAAAGTGCAATTCATTCTCCCTTATCTTTGAGGTGGTGTTATAGCATTCTTGATTCATGAGGAGTCTTGAAGAGTAGTTGACAAGAATGAGATATGTAAACCCATCATCTTCCTCATTGGTGCTATCTTGGATTGGATTTCACCTAAAGCATTTCCTTAGGATTGTCGCTATCATGGTGCTCATCAATGATACAAGTTTTCAATGTATCCTCTTGGTGAAAGAAGTTTGTCATCTCTTTATTGATCCCAATCAAATCAATTGTTTCCGTTAGTGCTCGGTTGTCACCTCATAATTTCAGATGTTTCCATAAGCCCACAACAAGCTAATTCTTTTCATTGTTGATTTTCCAAAAACTCTGTTCAATCCTTCCTTGTAATGATGCTTTTCTAATTCAATTGTGGTAGAAGTTGTCATTTTCTTCCCCGTTCTTTCCTTCCAATGATCTAGCTTCTATTCTTTCATTCTGGAGGCATTGTGATGCTGTTCTCTTTGACCATCATCTTGTTTTATCAAAGATCATGTTCTTTCCTTGCTTATCCATTTAACCGGAGTGTTATGTCATGGTTTCATGTTCATTCCATCTTATCAAGTTTTCTTCTCTTTTCTACCGAAGTGCTACCCAAATTTCTTTTGAAATATTGTTTGTTCCTCATGTCATTCTTCATCTCTTTCCAACCTTCATGTTTCGATGGTTTCACTCGTTTGTCAAAGAAGCAACTAAGTTTTACATCTTCCTTTCTTCTTCCTCTTTTCCTTCTCATTCTAAGATCTTGGGTCGAGATCTCTTGTAAGTGGAGGCGAGTTGTAACAGCCCGAGAGCGATGCTCGAGAAGATTCCCGTTTTATTCCGTTATCATCGTGTGATTCATGTGGTTGTCGCATTCATCATCGCATCATTCGCATCATCCGCATTGCATCGACACTCCATTGTCGTCATTTTTTCAAAACTTGCATCCGATAATAGTTGCGGGTTCTCTCCATTCTCGTCGTTGTCCGTTTCGGGACCAACCACACACGCACGCGCCCGCGGCATCGTAAATTATTGTTTTTAAAAGTGGGTATAAAATATTCTCGGATTGGGTCGAAAGTTGGCGTGTGGTCCTGTTATATTGTGGGTAGACCGCCTGCCAAATTTCGTCGCAATCGGAGGTCGTTTGATACCTGAACAGTCAACCGTAGTGGCACCGTCGCCGGTTTATTCGTCGGACATTTTCGGTATTTCAAAATCATGTCACGGGACACCAACATCCCTCTCTTCTCAGCCCACACCCCCTCTCCACAGCCCACCATAGCCCTGCTAGCCCCCACCGCTTCCGGACCGTCGGATCAAGATCCGAAGGTTCAAAAACGCCCAAAACCCCCCTAACCCTAATCCCATGCTATAAATAGGAGCTCTCCCTGCCTATTTTGGCCTTCTCCCACCTACAGCATCGAAATCCGCGCCCCTCCAGCCCGCCGCCGCCACTTGTCGGCGTCCCAGCCAGTCGCCGCCGCCTATGCCGGTGCTCCCCTCCAATGGGAGTGCGCCACATGGCCCCCCTCGCCCCAGGAGCTCCCCCGCCGCTGCAGGCCCGCTCGGGCCCGGGGCAAGCCCGCGCGCCTGCCCGCGAGGCCCATTGGGGCACAGAGCCGCGCCCCGCGCCGCACCTCTGCTCCTCGCGAACAGCTCCCGTGCCGGTGCCCCGCCGCCGCTCGCCTGCACCGTCGCGGGCCCCTCCGTCCCTGCCGAGCCGCTCGGAGCTCGCCGGAGGCCCGCCGCCGGCCTCCTCGCCGTTGACCCGAGCCCGGACGGACCCGTCCCGATTCCCCCTGGATCCTCGAGTCCCGCGAACCAAACGCCGGGGTCCCGCCCGGATCGCCTCATCCCGCTTCACATCGTCACGTTTTCCGGAGGGGTAATTTTTTCTAAGTCCATGAGAAAAACTGCACGTTTTATCATCATATATGCATCTTGTGGGGCCTGTAACTTGCAAACCGTGCATCGTATGAAAAAGTGTTATATATGAAAATTGCTCTACTCGATGTGCTCTACTACATGGTGACATTTGCAGGTTCATTTACATGCTCAAAACGCTATTACAAAAGTGCATCGTGTCGTAGTTTGTGAAACTGTTATTTTATTCAATTTTGTGTGGAAGGTTGCATCCAATCCGTAGGGCTTTTGCATGTGGTGTCTTCATGATTATTGCTCTATGTGATGTCTACTTTCATGCCATGCCTCTGGTTGCTATGTAAAACATCATCATCATGTTCATTTGTTGCTCTCAAGTAGCCATCGCGTTAAAACTGAAATCTGTTAACGATGAGTTCCATTTTGCGAGCATCATAGTAATTGATCCATGCACCTTTGGTAATAGTTGTAAACATGAGAATGCCCTTTGACATGTATACTTGCCCCTAGTGTTTTTGTTTGCCATGATAATCCATGTTTAGGTGCTATTTTCTTGTTGCCATCATGTGATAAATATGTTGCTATTTTGAGATGCTAAAATATTTCTAAGTCTGAAAACTGTTATTTTGTTGCCATGTTGCCATGTGATTTGCTAGTGTTCTAGGGCTCTTTTGCTGTTGCCACCAAGGAGTCTTTTGTTAAGCATGTTGTTGTCCATCAGGTTGTGCCATTTGTTGCCATGTATAGGTTTTGCATCATAGTTATTTCTGCTGTCCAATATGTCAATCTGTTAAAAACTGATACACATGTCTACTCTAATTTTCATTAAGTCTGAGAATCTGTTTTCTTTATAATGCCATATTGTGTTGAGGTTAGCCATGATTCTATGCATAATTAGACCTTGCCACCATGGAATGAATTGTAGTGCATCATGTCTACTACCATGCTGTTAAGTTTCATGCCAATATATGCCCTGTAGCATATAGTTTTATTGCTGCCATTATGCCTTCGTGAAAATCTGCTATGCTAAAACCTGTTATTTTCACGAAGTCCTAATCTGCTATATTTTATTGCCATGTTGCGAGCTTCCTTCCATGTGATCCATGATTCTTTTGAGTGTGATATGTGAAGATGAAATGAAGTGTGTGTTATATGCTACTGCCCCATGCTTAGTTTGTGAATTTTAGAATCTTGTAGCTTGTTGTTTTCATGTGTGCAATATGCTATGTTGCTCTTTTGGGCAGATTTCAAATAAAACTTGTGTTGGGTGTTGTGGTTGAACCGTAACTCCGTTTTGAGTATGTCCTATATTAAACTTGCTTAGAATCTCATTTAGTTTCATAATATCTTGTCGAATCCATGATTTGATATGGTTATGGTTGATGTTTGCATGCATTTAGCATTCATGGCATATTATCTTGTGATGGTCATATCTTTTAGGCCGTAGCTCCGTTTTATATCATTTATATATGTACATCGACTAGAATGACGAGTAGAATCGTATTGTGCACTTTATTCTGTTGTTTAAAAAATATAAAACATGGGTAGTTCAGATCTGGACCAATTTCGAAATTAACATATGGGGTCGTTTCGGAAATACTATAAGTTGTTTCCGACATCGTGTAAAATGGCTAGATAGTGTAGTTTGTTTATGATTCACCTCTTGCCATGTTAACAACATTTAATATTGTCGTGTACCTAAACTGGAACGAACCAAAATGATTCAAATGTGGAGTTTCGTCAATATGCAACTCGTTGCATATTGAACTTCACTTAATGTGTAGGAATTGATTGTTGTGCTTTATCATGTCATGCATAACATGCACCATCCTTGTTGTGCATCATATCATGAATATGTTGTGCTGTTATCGTGTGTTGATTGTTGTTTCCAGTTTGCTTCTTCTCGATAGAGTTCCGAAAGCGTTCGGAGTGTGAGGATTCGTCCGACTACGTTGGCTCGTCTTCTTCATGGACTCGATCTTCTTCCAAGCGGGATGTCAGGCAATATGATCATTTCCCTGGATACCATTACTATCGTTGCCATGCTAGATGTCTCGTTTCTATCGCTTGTCTCGCTACCTACCACTTGTTTGTCAAGCCTCCCAAATGCCACGAAAAGCCTCTAACCCCTCCACATCACAGCAAACCATCGGTTGGCTATGTTACTGCTTGCTCAGCCCTTCTTATAGCGTTGCTAGTTGCAGGTGCAATGTTTCCATGTGCCAACATGGATATTTTTGATATATCACAATATTATTGCTATTTAATTTAACGCACATATACTTGGTAAAAGGTGGAAGGCTTGGCCTTATGCTCGGTGTTTTGTTCCACTTTTGCCGCCCTAGTTACTTGTGTACCGGTGTTATGTTCCATATTTTGTAATCCTAACATGCTCGGGGTTGTTATGGGGACCCCCTTGACCATTCGTTTTAGATTAAAACTTGTCTGGCAAGACCCAACTTTGGTACTACATTTGCTAAACAACTTAATAAAAATGCATAGGGACCCGCCAGCACCCGCGGATAATTAATCAACAACCCGGGCCGGTGCTCCTCATGAGTGTTAACCCCAAATCTTTAGAAAAGGCAAACTAGGACTCTTCCCGGTCCACATCTCATGTGGTGTCTTGTCTACAGACTTTGATGGTACCCTATTAAGTGTGAAAGCTGTAGTTTCTAGAGCATATCCTTAGAATGACAAGGGTAAATCTGATTTTCTCATCATTGATTGGACCATGTCCAACAAGGTTTGATTTCTCCGTTCAGACACGCCGTGTCTCTGCGGCGTACCCGGAGGAGTGAGCTGAGGTACTATACCTTGGATTTTCAAATGATCATCAAACTCCTGGCTCATGTATTCACCTCCACGATCTGATCGCAGAAGCTTTATCGTTTTGCAGAGTTGATTTTCAGCCTTGTTTTGGAACGCTTTGAACTATTCAAAAGTTTCCGTCTTGTGCCTCATCAAATAGATATATCCATATCTACTCAAGTCGTCGGTAAAAGTCACGAAGTACTGATAGCCACCTCTGGCCATTGTGCTCATTGGACCACACACATCACTGTGTATAAGCTCCAACAACTTGGACGACCTTTCACAACTTTTTGCAAAAGGAGACTTAGTCATCTTGCCTAGCAAGCATGATTCGTATATCTCGAATGACCCAAAGTCGGACGGAGTTAGGAGTCCATCATCATGGAGCTTCTTCATGCGTTTGAGACTAATGTGTCCAAGCCAGCAATGCCAGAACTATGTCGGATTTATCTCATTAGGCTTATGCCTCTTGACATTCATGTTATAGACTGGTTTCGTTTCTAGATTCAAAATAAATAGCCCATCTACAATGGGCGCATAGCCATGGAACATTCTATTCAAATGAAATGAATAACACTTGTCCTTTAAACTGAATTCATAACCCTGACTCATCAAGCATGAGGTAGAAATAATGTCCCGACTAAGTGCGGGAATGTAATAACAATTATTCAATTCCAAAATAAATCCAGAAGGAAGCTTGAGCTACATTGTGCCGACCTCCAACATAGCTACTCTCGCTTTGTTCCCGACCGTGATGTCAATCTCCCCTTGTGCCACACGCCTAGTTCTTATCAGCCCCTGCATCGAGTTGCAAATATGAACAACCGATCCGGTATCAAATACCCAAGAGCTACTAGGTATGTCAGCAAGGTAAATGTCTATAACATATGTAACAAGTGTACCTTTGCCTGAAGAAGCATTTCCGGCCTTCTTGCCATGCTCAGCAAGCCACTTGCTACAGTTCCTCTTCCAGTGACCAGTTTCCTTGCAATGAAAGCAAATAATGGTCTTTGAGTCCGGTCCCGGCTTCGGCTCAGCGGCGGAGACGACCTTCTCTGTGCCCTTTGCCTTACCCTTTTTCTTGGACCAACTCTTCTTGAACTTAGCCGAGTTCTGCACCATCAACACTTGATGCATGCCTTTCTTAATATCTTGCTCTACCACCTTGAGCATCCCATGCAATTCAGTGAGCTTCTTATCCATGCCGTGCATATGATAGTTAGAGATGAATGTCCCATAGCTAGATGGAAGAGAACCCATAATTGCATCCGTGGACAGCTCGTCCCCAGGTGGGAAGCCTAATCGATCCAAAGCTTGCACATACCCGATCATCTTGATCACATGCGGGCTTAGTGGATCATCCTCTTTCAGCTTACAATCTGTCAAGGATAGCCAGATGTTGAACCTTTCGGTCCTAGCCTACACCTGAAACATGCCCTTGAGACTCTCGATCATATCAAAAGCCTCAACGTATTCGAAATGTTGTTGCAAATCAGCATCCATACAAAGCAGCATGAGGCACCTGATCTCGTTTGATTCATCAACGAGTTTCTGGTAGGCATTTTTGGTTGTGGCATTAGCATTATCGACAGGTACCTCTGGAAGTGGATCCTCTAGAACATGTTCCTTTTTATCGTGCTTGAGAACAATTCTCAAATTTCTATACCAGGTGGTAAAGTTTGTTCCATTCAGTTTATCCTTTTCCATAATTAATTTCAATGCAAAGTTGGGTTGAGCAGGTGGTGCCTTTGATCTACAACCGAAAATATGCAATCACTAAGCAATGTGTTTATGTAGAGACAAGCCTTAAACAGAACTACTCCCACTGAAGTCGGCATCCCTTCGCAAACTCTCAGTGATTCAGGATCCAACTAGCGCAAGCGACTAGTGAGCTTTAGTATCACTGCTAGCCAAATTGCCTATTCGGTAAGCAACTCCTTGCTAATCGTTTCTCTATACGACTCATGTCGGTCGGGTAGGTATATTATACCCCGACTCGTGACCTTGTTTGCCACAAGGCCCAAAACTGTTTTGATAGCCTTGTCAAGTTAACCTGATACAGTGCATGTACGTGTCCGACACGAACCCTCCAGTTCAAGGACACCTAGTAGCACCTCAATTTTATAGGCCCACTACTTGACGTACTTGACATGCGAAGGTGCAACATCACGAATGGCAACGTGCTTGATATTAACGAGGGATCTTTCTACCATTTTAACATGCATAGAAACAAGAAGCAATATCAATCACATATAAACATAAATATGTGAAATAGTATGGCTCCTTCATGGTTGTCCTTCCAGCCCGGCTCCAATTCCGATGACCAGGATGCACCTCCATCTTGATCGTCACACCAGGACGCCAAAGCCTCGAACTTGATCTCTATCCTCCATGTACTACAACTATTATTGAATTTTTCAGAGAATCACAAGTCGGCACGCATGTCGTTATACAATATAAGGACAACACTTTGGCTCCTGCCGGCTGACAAATCATGACACACAGGTCACGTTGAATTACGCACATGCATCACATACATATGAGTCATACTATTCACATCAAACCTACAAAACAAATTTATGCATAGAATTGCATTCTATCGGTTTGAGTGAACGTGTACGAAATACAAGGCGCTACACATACGACGGTCCCATAAATGACGAGAGATCTCATTTGCCGTCTCCACATATCATATATGCATCCGATCTTAATCCAAATCCTATAACAGAGGCTCTGATACCACTGTTGGCTTCTACCATAAGAGCATCGCATGCAAATTAAAATTTTCCTATGCGCAGAACATCCAAGAACATGCTACAGAGATTGATCACAGATCGTTACCACTAGACGCGCAGTGCCGTGCAGCGGAAGTAGAGTTGGGGCAGCGTATCCGCGAGGTCCGACTCCTCCTCGTCCGATCTCCCTCAAACAGGCAGTCATCGGATCCCATGTATAGGTTCGCCAGAGCGGAGCAAGTGCACCGCCTCTAACTGTATCCGCACGTGTAGAAGGAACACCGTTCGGCGGAATACTAGCTCCGGTCACACATTTCGGCGGCGAGTGGAGGTGGCTAGTTGCAACACATGCAAAGCCCTAATGACAGTGCTGAAACCATCAACTGAATAAGTGTGCCGCACCTCCACTATATATAGGCATCCATCGCTGGGTCAACTGTTGGGCCTCACACGGATCCTAAAGCCCACATGTTCCTTCCCTTAAGCGCGCAACCCCTTAGGTTCTCGTTCACTTGGTCACAAATCAGATCACATCCGGCTCGAATAGTCGGTAGCGGCCTCTAGCAAAGCGTGTCGACTCCAAGTGTCCTATGAAGTTGGTTAGGCAAACCTGTAGTTCATACTGTTGTTCCCTTTGCCACACGATATATGTTGTCGGGCTCAAGGCGAGTCTGTCATCCTTGTGCTAGCCCGACCTCTTTCTCGTTCCAATGATGCCGACCACAAATCAGATTATCTAATAATCCTTGTCTCATGGCCATGCTTATCTTGGTCAGATTACACGAGGGGGCTAGAGTATATCTCTCCTGATCTGAGGGGCAAATCCCACCTTGCTCGACCATGTCTCGTAGCATGGGTTTGGACAATCCCGAAACCTACCTTTATAACTACCCAGTTATGGAGTAGCGTTTGGTCGGCACAAAGCAGGTCTGTTACCATCCTGAGTACATGTGCCAGCTCAGGTCTTAGGACATAGAACATACGTTGTACTAGAGGCTCACAGATGATATATCGCTGCATCTCATAGTTGGGTCAGTCCAAGTCAGACCTTGTCTCAACTCGGATCCGACTACGTCGAATCCGACCAGATCTTTCTTATTCCATATTAGTCGGCTAGCATCCAATGCTACATGGTCAGTGAGACCGGATCATCCACCGTGTCACATTCTAGTCTAACTGGCTGCGCATCCACACAACCCTTTCGACTAGGGACCATTTAGGATAGTTATCATACAATGCATGGTCTCACAAACAAGTCACATACTTGTTAATACACATCATTGATAATGTGCAAGGACTATCTTTATTCATAAACACATAGGAAATATCATCATACATGATTGCTTCTAGGGCATATCTCCAACAAAAATCACATTAAATAATAGGTTTTCAAATTGAGATAATAGAAAATGATCTGAAATACATTGCACCAAGATGACATGGCATTTCTTTCTTCATATTTGAGTCACACAAAAGTATTTATTTATTAGATTTAGCAATATTATCAGAGTATAGTAAGTTAGTAGTAACACAAATGGCACGCATGCATTACATTTGGTTAATAAATGTAAATATTTGGCAAGACAACCAGGTCCCGCATGATTGGCACTCTGTTTCGTGTTTCGAGTTTTGGAAACCAATTTTCACAGGCTATTAATCCCATGCTGTCATGCATTAGGAACCGTCGGTGATGTTAAGTCACACACAACTGTTGACTCTGCAATCGTGTGTCATCGAGGCCATTGAATTCTGGCGAGTGGTGCATCTGTTGCAGTCTCTCCCCTCTGCCCCCCTCGTTTTTCTGCTGGCGCCAATCAAGATTCCGGTCGCCTATAAATGATGCCCGTCGAGACGTCATCCCGCCTGCATTCTCTCGTCTCTCTCCCCCACCCCTCGCACAAAACTCTCCCATGGCGCGGCTGGTCTGTGCACAAGAAGAGGAAGAGGCGCCACCCTACGAGGACAGGGTGCAGCGCAGCGACGAGGAGGACCCCTTTGGGGCTAGTACAATCTGGCTTTGTGGAAGGCGTTGCCGCCAGCTGAGAAGACCAGACAAGTGGAGTTCAAGAAGGAGCAGGCTCAGGAGTGTGCCAGGGACCTCATGGCCTGGAATGCCCTTAGTGCCTGCATGAGAACAGGAGGAGCTGGAGCTTTGGCGGCGGGTGCATCTACGAGTGGAGGAGGTATTCAAATACAACCGGTACCATGCAATGAAAGCGAGAGGCGCTAGGCGCCTCACCGCTGCATGGGCGTGGGCCGATAAGCTCGAGCGTGCCACCGCGAAAGAGCTGCGGTGGGCGCCCAGTGAAATGTCCTGCATGAACGCGCGCCTCCGCCAGCAAGAGGCTGGTCGGCACGTCGAGCGCTGCGAGGCAGAGGAGGCGGCGAACTCCCTCAGCGTTGGGAAGCCGCCACACACTAGGGAGCTACTCGCGAGAGGCTGCCGCTTTACTACTCCCCGCTCAAGGAGGGGTTATTATTAGTTTAGTTTTTATTCTTTGTACGTATTAGTTAAGTAGTATCATCACGTATATGTGATTATATATGCATGATGTATGCAATGAGCTATTGAACAAATAATATATATTATTAGTTTCACATTTCTATCTATTTTCATATTCATTTTTTGGCTCTAGCTGTTACACATATTGAAACATATCAATAGAACATAAATCATTAACACATCAAAACATAGCAGTATTATGATTGTTGTGCACACATTGGGATCCACATCAAAATGATTCAACAAAATAAAACGCGTCCATGACTACCACTCTAACCTACGGAAGCTCTTGGCTCTGCCTGAACTCGGTCAGGCATTAGTCCATATGGTTGACACGCTCGCGGTATAGCTGGAGAGCGATCTCGAGCTCCAAGTTGGCTATTTCGTCGGAGATTAACATCTCGAGGATGTAACGGCTATTTTCTTCTACTACTCCCCGCTGGACACCTGGGCCAAGGAGGCGCTCAAGCCTACCGACTAGCCCGTTGGCATCGAGGGGGCCGCGGAGAAGGCGAACGGCGTGACCCATGCGAATGGCGCGGCTAGCGGCCGGTGCAAGTACGGTGCGGCCAGGCTCTGGTGCATGTACGACGCAGACAGCCGCTGCCCATTCCTGCACCTCTCGCTCTGCGGCCCTCCATCGGGCTTGCTATGCGGCACGACATGCCCTCTCGGCGCGGACGCACATGTTTTGCTCTATGGAGCAACACCAATGATCTTCTTGTGCGGTGCGCAGCAGCCTCTCGGCGGTGAGGCGGCTATGTTGCTCCGCGGTGCTGTCGTGCCCTGCGCCAAGGGTCTGCTCAACACTTGTGGTGACGCGCAGCACAACGTTGTCCGGTGTGTCCCCGAGCATGCCATTGGCCTCGACGGGGCATTGTGCCTGCACTGGATCATTTTTGTCGTCGAGGAGGTTGATGGAAGAGGCGATGCTTGGTTTGGTTGGCATGCGGGGTAGATGGGCTAGGCCGCACTAGGTGTGCATCCGTGTGTGTCGCGCGTCGACTCTTATGCTCATTCGCTTGTGGCGGGAACCGATGGGGAAGCTTGCGCGGGAACATGCGCGGTTGCGCGCGGGAACGTGGCCAAAAGAAATGCATGTGCGGTGCCGAAGCTTGCACTGGATTCCTCGGGCGGCAACGCGGTGACAGGATGGGAGGTGCTGTGGGTGCAGGTTTGATTAGACAAAACACGTGTGAGCAGTCTGCCATGCAGGCTCAGAGGGACACATGCGAGGAGTCCGCCGCGTAGGCGCAGCTGGCTCGCCGAGAATCGAGCCCTTTGTCCTCCACCCACAACCTGCCTCGCTCCCAAGTTCTCCATTAATAGGGCTCCATGTTCTCCTCCGTTCGTATCTATAAGGGCCGCCATCGAGGATCGGCCCCTTTTCCGATGGTGCATGAGGCGGCCAACAAGCGGGGGCGGATCAAGGCTGAACCACAAGAGCCTCCAAGAGCGTGGACTTCATCAGCAGCAACCCTGACGAGATGTTGGTAACCATCATGTCCCTCCTCCCAATCAAATATGCCTTGGTGACCATCATCCTCTCAAGGCCCCTTATGGTTGTCCACCACCCTTGACCTCCTTGACGATGACGAGATCTACAGCAGGGATCGCAAACGCTTGGACGCGTTGTCCCACATCCTCACCACGCACACTGCGCTAGTCAGGCGCCTTGCCATCAGCAAGTTCCGGTCAACCTGGAAGGCCGAACCCAAGTTTGACGAGTAGTTCTGATCCCCCGCCGTAGATTAGCTCAAGGCACTCAGTTTTTTAGCTGGACATGAGCGCTCGCTGCCTCCATCCGTGCTCCACCTCGCACCCACGCCATGCCGCGCTACGTTCAGGGAGTGCTTTTTCCCCTGGATTAAAGTCACACAAGCTCTTCATCTCCCTAAACTTAAGGATCTCGAGCTCATTGACGTCCGCATGTCGAAGGAGGATTTTGACCTCCTGCTCTATGGTTGTACTGCGCTCGATTACCCTCATCTTCAGGTGATGTTTGGGTTCTGTAGCCACATCGCTACGACGAATGCCCGTACCATTTATGTGCATGGATGGTGCCGCAACATGCTGTCAGCTGAGGTGTTTCACGATATGGTCATTGAGAATGTGCCTTTCCTTGAGACATTGTTTTTACTTGATAAAGAAGGTCCACCAAGAATCAGGGTCGTTGACGCACCAAAATTGAATGTGTTGGGCAATTCGTGTGCTGAATTCTCTGAACTTCTTACAGCTGGATCCATACCCATTCAGGTACAACATTTTATCTAATATTTGTTAACCTATGTTTGGCTATCATGCAGAAATTGACTCCCATAGGCTTCACCCTGTCTATGCGCACAGTGAAGATCCTGGCACTACAATCTATCGACCCTAATCTGGATGAAATTATTAGAATCCTTATATGCTTTCCGTGCACGGAGAAGCTATACATCGAGGTGATGCACCTTTCCTATTAATTGTTAACCACAATTGTGTTCAACTTTTTGGTACTTTACCCATCATTACAATGACAAATGTACAATGAGTTCTAAAGGAAATGTGTAGGCTTCCAATACATATTTTTGAGATGTTATTCATGAGCGATTGAGGATCACATCTCAATGTATTAGTGTATTTTAGAAATCCTGCAAATCAAAGATGCACATAGTGTACAAAACTACACCTAGGCACTGATATGTTGTCTTCATTTGTAGATACAAGCTAGCCCGAAAGTGGAAAATGTGGTGCAATATAACAATCCCATAGAATGCCTTGATTTCGATCTCAAAGAAATTACTTTCAACCAGTACCGAGGCACCAAACCAGAGATTCAATTAGGGAGGTTCTTTGTTCAGAAAGCAAGGGTGCTCAAGGTAATGAGGTTTGATGTGGCGGAGATCTCTGTGCAGCACTCGGCCTCGTGAGGCTGGGTTGACGCAGGCCTGGCTAGGCAGGCGCCAGCGGGCACAGCAGGAGCAGTTTCTTCTTTGGTGCAAAGGAGGCAAGGACGGACGCAGGCTCCCAAGACATCCCCCCAAAGGTTTCCATTCCGGCGCAACGAGACCAAGACCACGAGCCCCGCAGGACGGACGTCACCGCCGAGCCCACCTCTGCATCACCATAGCTGCTTTGTAGGCGAAGACCACCTTTCGTCAGGATAAGGTGTACCCCTTGTCCCCCTTCGAATTTGGCCACTGTGGGATCCCTTCTCGCCTTTGCGATAAGGGAGGAGGACCCGGGCCATTATAAATAGAGGCTAGGCTGCATCGTAGAAGAAGGATGGAACACCACCCTAGCGCTTGGGCGAGGTGGCTCATCATTGTACTAGTTCATCCAAGAACCTCCTCGTCAGGCAGTCCACCAAGAGCAGGAGTAGGGTTTTATGCTTCGCAGCGGCCCGAACCTGGGTAAATCTGTGTCTTCGTCTTCTCCCCCACGGTTGAGTGACTTCGATCTGACTTTCCGTGAAGTTGTGAGCTTGAGGTCGAAGCTGGCGGGGATCTTCGCACACGCCCCTGAGTTCGAACCTCTTTTGGTTTTGCGGAGCCCAAAATCCGACAGTACCGCCCCCCTGTTTTTTGATCAACAACTACGGAGAGCTGCGCCGACACCAGCAAGGAGCTCTTCCGGGGAACAATGCCAACCTGTTGCCTGGGGCTCGTTTCCCCTTGGCACTCATGGTTAAGTTGTGATCCGGCAGGTGCCTCCGTGTAGGAAGGACCAAACATCCCAAAACAGCATAAACAGGGAAAGAAAAAGATAGTACTTGTAGGAAGAAAATGGCACCTTTATTCTCATTCATTTCCGATACAAGCGGGATAATGATTACATAAGAGGGCGCTCCTTTTTAATAACTCTTTATTTGACTTTCTCCCCTAGGGGTAGATTACAAGAGAAAAAGAGCAGAGGGAGGACCCCAACAGAAGGAGAGGTCTGCTGGCGGAGGAGGAAGAGAAGCAGCACTCTGTCTTCCCCGGCCGCGGGCCTCACGTCGACTTCGGCCCCTTCCGGCTCCTCCACCACGCGCACTCGAACCGCCCTGCCTCCGCGGCTGAAGCGGTGGCATGATCCCGACGGGAACCCCTCACCATTGAGGCAGAGGCCAGAGGATGCCCTCGTCCCCTGGGCATGCTAGCAGCAAGCGCGGCTCAAGGCAAAGAAGCAGAAGGGCGAGCTCTGTGATTTGGACTGAAGGAGGAAGAAAGGATGGATGAGCATCGCCCCTCGCGAACCCCAATTTATAGGCGAGGACGCGGGGGCTGGCTCTCCTTCGCTCCAAGGGTCGCCGCCCGTCTCCACCAATTCCATCTCCCACGATCACGGGTGAACAGGTAATCGCCCCGCCGCTCCAATCCATGGTGCTGCAGTTTCTGCCACGACCAGGGCTTTAAGTCACGCGTGCCCGTCGCTAACTCCCTGCTTTGCATGCGGCGCGCATGGCGGAAACGGCATGAGGTGGTGGGTCAGTGCTGACCAATTAATTGTGCACCTGTGCATGAAACTTGGGCCTGACCCAACGGCACTTGGTGAACAGGTATGGGCTAGTCTCGGGGGCTCCTGTCGGTGCACTAGTACAGGGGTACCCAGTGCCCCTGACTTATGCACAGACGGTAGAAGCAAAAACCCGGCAAATGATCAAGACCAGACTCCAGCAAACACGACGCGGCAGCCCAAGCCTAGACTGCAACGCGCCAAGCACGTCCCCGACGCTTGCCGGGGACCAAGACATGCACACCTTCCAGAAGACCCGGCAAGCCACTCCCCGGCGGGCGCGAGCCAACCGGCCACCGCTCCACCGCATCGCTACGCTTGTCACTTATCAATGCGGTGTCGAGCCCTCAGGCGGCTAATCAGCTTTCGCTAAGCACGTGGCGGCACATCAGAATGCAATTTATGCTCGGTTGACACCCGCCCTGCAGTGTGTCAAGACCATAAGCAACGACCGGCCAAGCGGTGGCAAGAGCTTCCCAGGGATGCACCCCCGAGCGCCACCTAGGCAGGTAATAATGGCATTTTTTCCTAAATGCCAGAATTAGGTATGATAGCTCTACGTAGCTATCTAATCAATAGATAATGACTGTTTTGCCATTGTGGTAATCCCTTGCACTATAAAAGGAGGCCCAAGGCAACATAGCTCAGGATTCGAACCCCCGAACACTTGTACTCGCATAGCAGCTCTTTCCCCGACAACAGTCCTTGCCGGGGTTAGGCGTTGTGCATTATTCGTGTTCCTCCAATCAATCCACCAAAAAGCAGGAGTAGGGTTTTACGCTTAGCAGCGGCCCGAACCTGGGTAAAATGCCTGTGTCCTGATCGTCGCGCCATCTCATGCTCTCCGCTCTTCGTGCAATGTGACCCCCCTTGCCGAACCACAAGGGACCTCTGGTCCCATAGGTGATCATGAGCATTCGTGCCCAAACACAAGGGGAGTGTCAAGTAGTATATCATCCTCGACGGGGTCAAGTGAACACGTGTAAAGGAGATGATTCACCTTTATGTATGTGACGTAGATGTCGCATGTGTGACTTCCCAAATGGGCTCTTGTCATGGTGATGTTCGTAGGATGCTCCGCATCACATACCCAAGCTTAGGTTCTTACCACTCCTTACTCTCCTCATATCGGTGTCTTACCCAAAACTTGAAAACTTCAATCACACAAAACGTAACGGAACTTCATGAGATGGGTTAGTGTAATAAAGATCGATCATTCACTTAGGCACTATCAAGACAAGATTCATAATTGTTCTCCCATAATACCTAATGTATTCTATCATTCCCATAATTTATATCACTAAATATAAGCTATGAAAACACTAAAACAAGCAAACTATGCATGCAAAACAAAATCTGTTAAAAACAGAACAGTCTGTGAAGATCTGAACTTAAACCATATTTCACTGTCTCTAAAAATTCTAAAAAATTAGGACAACGTATAGAATTTGAATATCAAAACCTTGTAAAAATTTCAGAATTTTTTACTCTCCAGTAAAATCAGAGAAATTCTGCACTGTACATAAAAGTTTCTGATTGTGCACAAAATCAAACTGACAAGTATCCAAACTATCCCAAAGGCTTTACTTGGCACCTTATTGAAATAAAATACAAAAACATGATTACTACAGTAGCTTAATCATGTGAATACACATAAAAATAAAGTATAAGTGTTGGGTTGTCTCCCAATAAGCGCTTTTCTTTAAAGCCTTTTAGCTAGGCATGATGATTTCAATGATGCTCGCATAAAAAGTAATAATTGAAACTTGCAAGAGAGCCTCATGAATCACATGGAAAGCACATTTAAGTCTAACCCACTTACTATGCATAGGGATTTTGCCAGCAAACAATTTAGTGCAGCACGAATCAACTTGCATAGGAAGGCAAAACAAGCATGACTCCAAATTTTCAACACATAGACAGGAAACTTGATATTATTTCAATTCCAACAAGCATATGTTCCCCCCTCATAATAATTTTAAGTAGAATCATGAAGGAATTACACAATATAACTATCACATAAAGCATTATCTTCATGATCCACAAGCATTGAAAATTTATTACTCTGCACATAAGCAAATTCATTTTCATTCATGGTAGCGGGTGCAAACTCAACAAAATAACTATCATGAGACATTTGATTGACATAACCACATTGAACATGCATGATGACAAGTTTCATGGTTATTATCACTCTTTATAGTATACAGGTCATCAGCATAATCATCATAGATAGGAGGCATGCCATCATCATCATAAATTTGCTCATCAAAACTTGGGGGACTAAAAATATCATCTTCATCAAACATAGTATCCCCAAGCTTGTGGATTTGCATATCATTCGCATCATAGATATTCATAGAATTCATACTAAAAACATTAATTATTCTCATTATTCAAGGATTTAATGCTAAACATTTTATTAAATTCTTCTTCTAGCACTTTGGCACAATTTTTCGATCCATCATTTTCACGAAAGACATTATAAAGGGGAAGCACATGAGGCAACCTAAACTCCATTTTTTGTAGTTTTCTTTTAAAAACCAAACTAGTGATAAACAAGAAACGAAAATATTTAATTGCAAAATCTAAATATATAACTTCAAGCCCTCACCTACCCGGCACTGGCGCCAGAAAAGAGCTTGATATCTACTACGCAACTTTATTCTTGTAGACGTTGTTGGGCCTCCAAGTGCAGAGCTTTGTAGGACAACAACAAATTTCCCTGAAGTGGATGATCTAAGGTTTATCAATCCGTGGGAGGTGTAGGGTGAATATGGTCTCTCTTAAACAACCCTGCAATCAAATACAAGAAATCTCTTGTGTCCCCGACATATCCAATACAATGTAAATTGTATAGGTGCACTACTTCGGCGAATAGATGGTGATATGTGTGCAATATGGATAGTAGATATAGGTTTTTGGAGTCTTAAAATATAAAAACAACATGGTAGCAAGTGGCAAACAGCGAGAAAAATGTTGTATAATTTCTTGGAAATAAGGCCTAGGGTTCATACTTTCACTAGTGCTATCTCTCAACAATGCTAGCATAATAGAATCATATGATCATCCCTCAACGTGCGACAACGAATCACTCCAAAGTTCATACCTACCGGACACATAAGATGAAATAGTTGTAGGTAGCAAAACCACCCCACAATTATTCTTTCTGATCAATCTATTGAGCCATTCCTATAAGTGTCACAAACATCGCTAGAGTTCGTAGTAAAGTAACACCTATGATACATATCAGTCAACCCTAATGTCACCTATATACTCCAATGTCACCTCAAGTATCCGTGGGTCAATTATTCGACATGCATCAAACAATTTTAGATTCATCATATTCAATCCAACACAAAGAACTTCAAAGAGTACCACAAGATTTCTATGGGAGAAAGGAGGACAAGAACGTGTATCAACCCATATGCATAGATTACCCCATTGTCACCACGGGAATCCGCAAGTTGAGTACCAAAACATATATCAAGTGAGCAATAGAACACCCCATTGTCACCACGGGTATCGACATGCAAGACATACATCAAGTGATCTGAAATCCAATATTCAATCCGACATAGAAAAACCTCAAAGGAAAAGATTCAATTCATCACAACAAGATAGCAAGGGACGAACTCCATATGATTCAACTATATCAACAAATCTCATGATACATCAAGATCCTGACATCTCAAGAACACGAGAGAGGGAGAGAGGTCAATCACATACCTACTGGTACATACGCTCAGCCCCAAGGGTGAACTACTCCCTCCTTGCCATGGAGACCGCCGTGATGATGAAGATGGCCTCCGGTGATGATTGCCTACTTCGGCAGGGTGCAGGAATAGAGCTCCAGATGAGTTTTCTTTGGTACAGAGGCTTGCGGCTGCGGAGCAGAAGTTCGAGGTTGTTTTTGAGGGTTTCTATATATATAGGATTTTTCAGTGTTGGAATCACGCTAAAGGGAGCCACGAGGTGGTCCAAAGCTACCAGGGCACGCCCAGGGGGGTCAGGGCGCCTTGATGGCTTGGGGGGACTTGGTGCCCCCCTATAGTGGTTCTTTGCTCCAGTATTTCTTATATTGTCCAGAAAATATCGTCAAAAAATTCCGGGCGATTCCGAGAACTTTTATTTTCTACATAAAAAACAACACCACGGTAATTCTGCTGAAAACAGCGTTAGTCCGGGTTAGTTCAAATTAAATAATATAAAGTGCATCAAAACCATATAAAGGTATTGTAAACGTAGGTAAATATGGTATGAATACTTCATAAATTATTGATACGTTGGAACGTATCAGTTGGTGACAGGATGTTTCAGTCTCAACTTGTCTGAAAAGAAGGTTTGCAACACAAATCGACAAGATGATGTTATGAGATTCTCGGGAAATGAACTACGGAACACAGCTCCAAAACATGAGCTGGATTGCAAGTTACATGTGAACACATTGTCCAAGACAAATGTGACCACATGGAAGTCTTGCAACAAAACACTAGTGAATTCTAGTCTCAACTTGTCATTACGGATAACGAAGTCTGTTGCAAGTTCGTCTCGTACCTTCGGGATTAGCACTTAACTTCTTTTCCGTGAACAAGTCGATCAGTGGCTTGGTGTGCTAGAAGATACATACGAAATGAAGGTAGCTAATCTAACAAACCATAGAATACTTCGCACGTGCATGAATAACTTGGAATGATTCAAGAGGAAATAATTAACTTTCTCGAATTCACGGTGGCAACTTGCATCAAATGCACGTAAAATTAGGGGAACTCACTTCTTTCGCCAAACATCTACTCCATGAACGAGACACGAAGATAATGCCTATAAGGTTTGTAACACTAACTATAATGTTCAACATGAATCATGGGGAGGATAAAAGTGTTGCTGATGGGCTCAACAATAATTCATCGAGATTTCCATGAAGATGGAATTCCATAACTATGTGAACAAGATGATAGCATTGGTCATACCAAAGATATAATGGGTATGCTCAAGGAAACATCCATGAGTAAAATAACATTAGGAAAATTGTTGTTTCTAATTTTGATTTAACGATAGCCCATGTTCAAATTAAAAGATTGGATAAGACAATAGATGCAACAATTGATCACAAGGATCAACCGATGAAGATATCATGTTTCTTCAACACCCCCCCCCCCCCACACACATACCAGGATATCCTTTTGGAATGAACTAAGTCAGGCGATCTTTGATCTTCCAACTCTCCAAATTGTTGTTTAGCTTAACCAACTAGTTTAGAGATATCCAACACGAATTCTTGTAGAAGGGGTGGTTTATAGACAAAACCTACTTGATCACAAATTCAACATAATGGTCTGGAAACGTCCTGGTAATACTTCCGAGAAGATATTTGGAAAATCACAAACCATTGATATGTTACTAAGCTCGAGAACATTCTTGCTTTTCACGGCAAGACGATATGATCAAAAGAGCAAGGGATTGACATTTTGATCTGTGGAATACAACTACTTTGACCCAATCCTAGATATGGATGAGGCACTAGAGTTTGCTTCTCCTAGTCATTCTTAAATAGAATGGCTTGATAGACCACAAGAATAATAGGTATCGATGAACACGAATGCACAAATACTCTTGACTATCAACTAATAGATGAAGGTAAGAATACAATTGAAGAGGAGCAACTCAAGAGCACATGATTTTTCTGAGTTGTGGATGCATAGGCTAATTTCATCGAACAAGTTTGACATAATTCTTCTAGATAACCCATGCATAAAGGAAGCATTGGCACAGTCACAACTATGGAATGGAGAACTCATCAAGTGCACTCATGTTGTCATCTTCAGTTGATGAAGAACTTCTACCATGCTAGTTCATTGTATTGGAAGAACGATAAACCACGAGCCTTGAAGACTATAATAAGGTTACTAATTATCCTAAAGGAACGAGCAAACACTATCAACAGGGGTGAGCAGAATGATCCTTGGGTTCAAGAACCCAGAAATAGAATACCTACTAACTAAATAATATCATGGGATGCTTTCGAAAACGAGGGCCAGGATTATCACACCGGAATCACAAAACATGGCTAAGTGTGTGGGTGGTTCACTAGAATAACATGGTTTCCTATTAACTTTATTAGATATGTCAAGGTGATTGAGTACCTAAATGCAATAATTGGTGAGTCTAGTCTGGCCAAAAGAAATCGGGAACAGAAGGAAGGAATTTGCAATTGCATCAGATTTTTTTTAACCTTGGACAACTCAGACGGCAAAATGGTTGTACGGGTGTGAAATATGAGGCAACCTGCAAGACAACTAACAACATAACACTGAATTCTTATGGAGACACCGGTCCTTGAAGATGACAACTTTCCTGTAAGTCTCCAGCTTGGTAACTCATCATCCTGATAGATAGATTTGAAAGCCTAGTTCTTAATCCTCGTCAAAAAATGAGGGTGGTTCAGAATCAGACGGCCTCAAGGTGAGGAGTAAAAATAATCTTGCGTTCCCTTGCACAATCAATTCCCTTATATAGCTAAAGCATTCTAGACTCAACATCGACCAGTTTGGCTTGGTAATCCTGCAGTCAATTAGGCTATGATACCAATATTGTTGGGGCCGGATCCTAATCCATACGAATCTAACATGTAACAAATCATATCACTTTGTGTCCTCATGCACGGTAAGCTCCACGGCTGCCACATTACCTTGGCCGGGTCCGTTTGCTCCTTTTGGATCACGTATATGAATATGTCGCTAGCAATCATATGTCAGAGAACCCGGGTCGACATGACTAGTTATAGACCCAAGTGGCACAACTGTACAGCAATGGTCATACATAACCCAACAATGCAGGTGTCGGTCATTCATGTGTGTAGACGAGTCGTAGAAAGCTACACGGACTCCATTACACCGCGTGATATTTCCCCGTAGGGACAGACACAACAATAAAGAAGGATACATGTCGGTCAATCAACGTGTCCGGAGTAGCACCAAGCTAGAAGGGCTTAGTGGAAGCACATAGAGGCATTTCCCTATAAAGAGGGCTACCATAGTGTCGGTGTACTAAAGAATGGGGCCCTTAGTACCCTGACTTGTGCACCAGACGACCGCGGCCTATGGACCGGCAAGACCCGGTCGGGCTGGATCTGGATGCCAAGCCTCTTCATATGAGGACTAACGCGAACCGGCAAGCCCTCCTTGATGGAGGGTTGACTTCTAAGGCACCCGCCAAGGCCTCCGCCCGGCAAGTCATCGCTCCACGTCGCCATGCTGGTTGTCTACATCAGGATTAGGTGGAGCTGGTCGGGGCGCGTGGCAACTCACCAGGATTACAACAGAGCTTTAATGACACCCGTCCTACGGCGTGGCAAAAGAATAAGAGGTAGCTGGGAGAATGACACAGAAGGAGATGCAACCCTTGTCGGAAGACGTCGCCAGCACACCACCTCACTATTGCCAGCAGTATTTAATGCGCCTGTCCTAGTCCGTCAGAGTTAGGTATTTCCCACTATCACTGTTGCCAGCAGTATTAGCAGAGGGATATATCACTAGTAGAAAACATGACATTAGTCCCGGTTGGGAAGGGCCTTTAGTCCCGGTTCCCCAACCGGGACTAAAGTATAGAGACTAAAGGGTCCAAGCATTTAGTCCCGGTTGGCTACGAACCGGGACTAAACCCTGGCCACGTGGCCGGCAGCGCGCGCCAGGGCATGGGGACCTTTGGTCCCGGTTGGTAACACCAACCGGGACTAAAGGTTTAGTGGTTAAGGCTTCATTGTTTATTTTTCCTTTTCATTTTGTGTTTTCCATTTTTTTTCCTCTAATTCAACATGATCACTTGCATCCATCCACTTTAATCAAATATATGTCATATAACTCATCATCATCTTACTCATCTAATAACTCATCATCATCTTAATCATACCAAGTTAAAATCTCATAAAACACAAAAACATCATAATACTAATCATCCTAATCGATCATGCAAGTTAATATAAACCAGAAACACTTCTCTCTCATAGGACCTACTCCTCCCTCCTAGGTAAAATGACATAAAATGGAATAACACCTATGTCTCCATGATGAAGCAAAGAGAACCAACGGTTTCCAACTTGTGGCTTGCGATCCTTCTTTATTTGTCCCCATGCTTCAATTTGGAGCCGTCTTGGTGGTTTGCGCTCAGTCGAGTATGCAAAAGAGAACTCGGGCTGGAAGGGGCTTTTAATTGTCATATTACCTTCGCCATGCATCAACGGAGGCACAAATTCATTTGGCAGTTTCTGTTGAAGAACATAATAGTAGCCTAGTTAGCAATGTAATCAATACCATTTACGCAACAGTAGTGTACTTAATTAGCAACTCTTACCAAGATATTTCGGCGAATGTAATCTGCCCTCAACCTATGCGCTAGTGTCCTGTACAATGTATAATTTGGGCCAGTTCCCAAATTATACGGGAAGATCTCCCTACCAACTAGGACACCAATAACAAAGTTGATAAGATCATCCTTCTCCTCCCAAGTTAGATGTGATCCATAAGTGTAGTGTGTCGTGTCGATTATGTTCTGTGTTTCACTCGAAGAAACGAAATAAGCTGTAAATTATAAATTAACAAATTTAGTATGGATGAACACCAACTATTTTTAAATATAGAATGCAAATTACTTGACAAATATGCATGGTTGACAAACTCACATGGAGGTAAAACAGGAAGCATATCGTCATCCACCCAAATGTCGATGTTACCTTCAATATGATCTCCGGGATAAAGATCGAAGGTTATTTCCATATCCTCCCGAAATCCATATGCCTTGCAAAGAGCTTCCCAATTTGAGCACCCTAATTCTGGGTTATTAAGTGCATTCATTACTTTCACCAGAAATGTGTGACCATGTTTAGTCCTCAGGTTGGCTGTCCTCGTCTCGAAACTCTTGTGCTCTTCGAAACCGAGCCTCTCCAAGAAATACTGTCTTGCATGACAGGGAATGAACTAGTCGAATTGTATAAAACAGAAATTATGCGTTGAAGGAAAGAAACAGAAGTCATGCTTAATTACGAAAAAACAGTTGTCATCGTTGCGTACCGTAGAAATATTGAAGTCCTCGTAAAGGTTCATGGTGAAGAACCTGCCGTCTCGCAGCCCAGGCTGGTCGCAACGACCCTTATCTTCGCCGCAGAGTTCACACGCTTGGATCCTATCGTCGTCATCAGACGACGACATTTCCTATGTTCATGATTCAAAAATTGATTATTACTTTCAGTCTGTCAAATATAAAACAATTAGAATGCATTCAATAAGCAGAACCGGAGATATGCAAATCAATACAAGGCAATGCAACAATATGATCATATAATATCACTAATACATCATCGAATAATAGTATAACTAATACATTATCGAATAGTATCACTAATACATCATCGAATAATATCACTAATACATCATCGAATAGTATCCACTAATACAGATATAGTTGGCGTCTTGCGGCGCAGGCGGTGGACACCCAAAGAGAAGGAACCATGACAGGATCATAGCTCGGGTGAGATCCCTGAAGAACCTGTCAGGTATTGGAGAACCTGGCATCCAACGCAGCCATGTAGCGTCGGACGTACTCGTCCTCCTCCCTAACACGGCGACGTATCACCTCCGCGGGGGCTAGCTCCCTCTGCACCGACAGTGGTCCACGCGACCGCCACCAAATAACCTCCGGGTCGACGACGGGACCCTCATTCCTCACCAAGCTCCGCGCCCCGGAAGGCAGCACCTCCTAGTGCCATCCCGGCGGAGCCCAGTCCCGGACATGGCGCCTCTCAAGCAGGTGGTTGCCGCCAAGTCGACGACGAGGATGCGGGATGGGCATCGTCGACTCGACGGCTACACTATGCAATCGATTCGACGGTTAGGAAAGATGCTTTATATGCAATATGTCAATTAGCAAATCAGCAACATCTAAACATTTAAAACATACATTTAAACATACATACATTTAAACTAATAAAATGTATAAACTCCCCCAACGATCGGTAAATTCTTTAGTACCTATGATCATACGTACAATGCTATAAACTCCTAGGGGCAAATTTAAACTAATAAAATGTATCATTTATTTTAATTGCGTCAAAGTGACATATTATTCTAGTATTATCAATTTTTTCTAACATACACATATACACATCAATATATCTAACATACAAATACTATAAACTCCTAGGACTCCTGATTTTATCTAACATACACATATATACACATACAAATACACATATACATCTAACATACACATACACATACACATCAATTTGGAGGGCGGAGGACGGATCGGGCTTACGGCGTGGAGGAGGAGAGCGGCGCCGGCGGAGCTGACGGCGACGGCGTGGAGGAGGAGAGCGGCGGCGGAGAGTCGGCGGAGGTGAGGGACGATCGGCGGAGCTGAGGGCGACGGCCGGCGGCTGGGAGGAGCGGCGCCGGCGGAGCTGAGAGCGATGGCGTGGAGGTAGAGAGCGGCGGCGGCGCGTGGACGGACGGCGCCGTCGATCGAGGGCGCGGGCGGGGCAGCCTGGCGGCGTCGCGAGTGAAGACGGAGTGAATTTGGGGGAGGAAGGAGGCGCCGCTATATAGGGAGGACCTTTAGTCCTGGTTGGTATCTCCAACCGGGACTAAAGACCCTTTAGTCCCGGTTGGTATCACCAACCGGGACTAAAGTTCCTCCCTTTAGTCCCGGTTGGTGATACCAACCGGGCCTAAAGAGGCCTTTTCGGCGGCCCAAATTCGCGCGGGAAGGGACCTTTACTCCCGGTTGGTGGATCCAACCGGGACTAAAGGACTATTTTTTTTTTGTTTTTCTGTTTTTATATTTGGAATAACTATTTTTATATTTGCAATAACTGTTAGAATATTTATAGTTTTTTAATGAATATTTTTGCTTTAGGTCAAAACAATTACAAACTTTCTGTTAGTGCAAGTAGTTTTCAAATTTAAATAGTTTAAATTTGAATTCTTTTGAAATTTTTGTGAATCACTAGTTTGTGAATAACTTTAGTTTAAAAATAGATTTTTGAGTGATTGTTTTTGCTGTTGTTTAATATTAGTATGTTTTATCATTATGTTAAATTTTGGAATTTTTAGGATATTTTAAATAGGTGTTTTCATCAAAACCATATTCTGTTTAACTCATTTTAGTTTTATACCTTCATTTGTTTTAATCAAAATCACTATTAATGTTACAAAGGCATTTCATTTTTTTAACTTATTTCAACCCCACACTTTTTGTGCATTCAATATGAACCATTGGAAGCCACATCCTCAAATTTCAACCCTTTCTAACTTCATGTGCTATTTTTCATCCATTTAATGAATTGTTTTGAGCTAAATGACCCTGAAATTAAAAAGCACCACAAATGAACTCTGAAAAGGTTGAAACTTGGCATGGTATCATCATTTCACCCACATAGTGTGTGCTAAAAAGTTGAGAGGGTTACAACAAAAACTGGATGCACTTCGTGTACAAACTGAACCATCTCCTTCGAAGTATGAGGGTTTGGGACGAAAACTCATATGTTAGAAAGGCATTTCATTTTTTTAAACTTATTTCAACTCCAGACTTTTTGTGCATTCAATATGAACCATTGGAAGCTACATCCTCAAGTTTCAACCCTTTCTAACTTCATTTGCTATTTTTCATCCATTTAATGAATTGTTTGGCGCTAAATGACCCTGAAATTAAAAAGCACCACAAATGAACTCTGAAAAGGTTGAAACTTGGCATGGTATCATCATTTCACCCACATAGCATGTGCTAAAAAGTTGAGAGGGTTACAACAAAAACTGGATGCACTTCGTGTACAAACTGGACCATCTCTTTCGAAGTATGAGGGTTACGGACGAAAACTCATATGTTACAAAGGCATTTCATTTTTTTAACTTATTTCAACTCCAGACTTTTTGTGCATTCAATATGAACCATTGGAAGCCACATCCTCAAATTTCAACCCTTTCTAACTTCATTTGCTATTTTTCATCCATTTAATGAATTGTTTTGAGCTAAATGACCCTGAAATTAAAAAGGACCACAAATGAACTTTGAAAAGGTTGAAACTTGGCATGGTATCATCATTTCACCCACATAGCATGTGCTAAAAAGTTGAGAGGGTTAGAACAAAAACTGGATGCACTTCGTGTACAAAAGTGATGACGGTGTAGCCAATCACATCCCAGAGTGGGATCTTGGGGTATAAAACTTTTTCTTCGTGTGTGTCCCTTGATTATTGCGCCGTAACCATGGACAATCTTCATCATTTAACATGATGCTTGGGTTAGTCATCACTGCGAAGGGAGGAATTTCATCAAACTTTTCATAATCTTTTGACATGTCTGTCTTGTCCTCCACTCCCACGATGTTTCTTTTCCCAGAAAGAACTATGTGGCGCTTTGGCTCATCGTATGATGTACCCACTTTCTTATCTTTCCTTTTTCTCGGTTTGGTAGACATGTCCTTCACATAGAAAACTTGCGCCACATCATTGGCTAGAACGAATGGTTCGTCTGTGTGCCCAAGATTGTTGAGATCCACTGTTGTCATTCCGTACTGCGGGTCTACCATTACCCCTCCTCAAGTCAGATTGGCCCATTTGCACCGGAACAAAGGGACCTTCAAATCACCTCCATAGTCAAGTTCCCATATCTCCTCTATGTAACCATAATATGTGTCCTTTTCCTTGGTGTTTGCCGCATCGTCAAAGCGAACACCACTGTTTTTGTTGGTGCTCTTTTTATCTTGGGCGATCGTGTAAAATGTATTCCCGTTTATCTCGTACCCTTGGAAAGTCAATATAGTCGAAGATGGTCTCTTGGCCAACAAGTACAAGTCATCTTCAACATTGTCGTCATTCATGAGATGTGTTCGCAACCAACCGCCGAAAGCCTCAATGTGTGTACGTTGAATCCAGGGGTCAGACTTCTCCGGGTTCTTCGAGCGTATAATATCCATGTGTTCCTCGATATATGGGGTGACCAAGGTAGAATTCTGTAGAACTGTGTAGTGTGCTTGCGCCCAAGAATGCCCGTCCGTACATATTATTGATTTTGGTCCAAGCGTGCCTTTTCCACGCAGTCTCCCCTCATGCCGCGATTGAGGAACACCAATCGGCTTAATGTCAGGAATAAAGTCAACACAAAACTCAATAACCTCCTCTGTTTCACGGCCCTTGGAGATGCTTCCTTCTGGCCTAGCACGGTTACGAACATATTTCTTTAAGACTCCCATGAAGCTCTCAAAGGGGAACATATTGTGTAGAAATACAGGACCCAGAATGGCAATCTCTTCGACTAGGTGAACTAGGACGTGCGTCATAATATTAAAGAAGGATGGTGGGAACACCAGCTCGAAACTGACAAGACATTGGACCAAATCATTCTCTAATCTTGGTAGGATTTCCGGATCGATTACCTTCTGATGAGGAAAGAACATAGCTTCACAATGGCTAATCGAACATTTTCTGGTAGAAGCCCCCTCAACGCAACCGGAAGCAATTGCGTCATGATCACGTGGTAGTCATGAGACTTTAGGTTCTGGAATTTTTTCTCTGCCATATTTATTATTCCCTTTATATTCGATGAGAAGCCAGATGTGACCTTCATATTGAGCATGCATTCAAAGAATATTTCCTTCTCTGCTTTGGTAAGAGCGTAGCTGGCAGGACCTTCATACTGCTTTGCATGCATGCCGTCGTTTTCGTGCACACGTTGCTGGTCCTCCCGTGCCTCCGGTGTATCTTTTGTCTTCCCATACACGCCCAGGAATCCTAGCAAGTTCACGCAAAGATTCTTCGTCACGTGCATCACGTCTATCGCAGAGCGGACCTCTAGGACTTTCCAATATTCTAGCTCCCAAAAGATAGATTTCTTCTTCCACATGGGTGCGCGTCCCTCAGCGTCATTCGGAACAGATTGTCCGCCAGGACCCTTTCCAAATATTACATGTAAATCCTTGACCATATCAAGTATGTCATCACCAGTACGGAGGACGGGCTTCTTCCGGTGATCTGCCTCACCTTTGAAATGCTTGCCTTTCTTTCTTAAGGCATACTTGGCCGGAAGAAATCGACGATGTCCCAGGTACACATTCTTCTTGCATTTGTCCAAATATATACTTTGGGTATCATCTAAATAGTGCGTGCATGCATGGTATCCCTTGTTTGTCTGTCGTGAGAGGTTACTAAGAGCAGGCCAATCATTGATGGTTACAAAGAGCAACGCTCGCAGGTCAAATTCCTGCTGTTTGTGCTCATCTCCACACACACGTACACCTTTTTTATTCCACAGCTGTAAAAGTTCATCAACTAATGGCCTTAGGTACACATCAATGTCGTTGCCGGGTTGCTTAGGGCCTTGGATGAGCATTGGCATCATAATGAACTTCCGCTTCATGCACAACCAAGGAGGAAGGTTATAGATACATAGAGTCACAGGCCATGTGCTATGCTTTCTGCTCTGCTCCCCGAATGGATTAATGCCATCTGCACTTAAACCAAACCATAAGTTCCTTGGGTCATCTGCAAAGTCCGGCCACTCTCTCTTGATTTTTCTCCACTGCGACCCATCAGCGGGTACTCTCAACTTCCCGTCTTTCTTATGGTCTTCTTTGTGCCATCGCAACAACTTGGCATGCTCTTTGTTTTGGAACAAACGTTTCAACCATGGTATTATAGGAGCATACCACATCACCTTGGCAGGAATCCTCTTCCCGGGGCGCTCGCCCTGAACATCATCAACAGGGTCATCGCGACCGATCTTATATCGAATGCATTGCATACCGGGCATGCATTCAAATTCTCGTACGCACCGCGGTAGAGGATGCAGTCATTAGGGCGTGCATGTATCTTCTGCACCTCCAATCCTAGAGGGCATACAACCTTCTTTGCTTCGTATGTACTGTCGGGCAATTCGTTGTCCTTTGGAAGCTTATTCTTCATTATTTTCAGCAACTTTTCAAATGCCTTGTCAGCTACACCATTCTCTGCCTTCCATTCCAGCAATTCGAGTGTGGTACCGAGCTTTGTGTTGTCATCTTCGCAATTTGGGTACAACCCTTTTTTGTGATCCTCTAACATGCGCCGCAACTTCAACTTCTCCTTTTCATTTTCACAGTTTCTCTTTGCATCAGCAATGGCCCGACCAAGATCATCAGCGGGCTCATCTGATGCCTCAGCTTCTTCTTCTTCATTCTCTTCCCCCATTGTAGTACCATCATATTCAGGACACCCAGGATAGTTGTCGTCATCCTCTTCTTCTTCATTCTCTTCCATTAGAACCCCTCTTTCTCCATGCTTGGTCCAACAATTATAGCCGAACATGAAACCGGACGTAAACAGGTGGACGTGAATATGTTTTGAGCTAGAGTAAGTCTTATCATTCTTACACACACCACATGGACAACACATAAAACCATCCCGCTTGTTTGCATCAGCCGCACGCAAAAAATTCTACACGCCATTAATGAACTGGGGAGAGCGTCGGTCAACGTACATCCATTGCCGGTTCATCTTCATTACACAACACCGAGAAGACCAAATTAATACAAGTTCATACATAAAGTTCATACACACTTATTCTCATAAAACATCATAAAACTATCTAGCTAAAACATTTTAAATGCAACAACAAATGCGATCAAAATCGTAACTAAGGTAAAAATTGATCCAATAGCATAATGATACCAAGCCTCTTTATTAATGGCATATTTTCTAATCTTTCTAATCTTCAAGCGCATTGCATCCATCTTGATCTTGTGATCATCGACGACATCGGCAACGTACAACTCCAATTTCATCTTCTCTTCTTCAATTCTTTTCAATTTTTCTTTCAAATCCTCGTTTTCTTTTTCAACTAAATTTAACTTCTCGACAATAGGGTCGGTTGGCATTTCCGGTTCAACTACCTCCTAGATAAAAATATCTATGTCAACTTGATGGGCATAATTGTCATTAACACGAAATGCAACAAATAGTTATAAAAGAGAATATACCACATCTGAATCGTAAACCAGACGAGGGCCGACGGGCACGTATATCATAACCATGGCACTATATATAACAACAATCATACAAGTAAGAAAACTATGCAAGCAACTATCCAAATCATACAAATACGATTTTATTTATAAAAATGATAAGAACACAAGAAGAGGCTCACCAAGGTGGTGCCGGCGACGGGACGGTGTGGTCGATCGACGTTGGTTTGGACGGGGATGGGAAGGCACACTAAGTAAACCACACCTACACATATGCAAACTAAGGAGTTAATTTGAGCTCAAATTGCATATAAATCAAAAAAGCTATCACATAATTACATCCAAACTAAAACCCACAAATCACTATACTTATAAAGCATTGCACGAGCTGATCTAGCAATAAGAGATGAAAGGACAAAGTTGCTAACCTTTGTGAACACTTGGATAGATTGGGGTGCCTCAAATCTTGACAAATCTTGGCAAAAATGGAGGGATGAGCTCGAGCTAGGGGAAGAAACAGAGAGGGGAGTTCGAATGGAGAAAACAGAGAAATGGAGTCGGGCTGGACGAAGGGTTTATATAGGGAAAGCTTTAGTCCCGGTTGGTGAAACAAACTGGGACTATAGGTCAATCTATAGTCCCGGTTTGTATCACAAACCGGGACTAAAAGGGCTCGTGGGGGCCCCAGGCTGACACCAGCCTGCCACCACCCCTTTAGTCCCGGTTTGTGATACAAACCAGGACTATAGGTCTCGAATGAACCGGGACTAATGGGGCCCGTACACCCCGACCGCTCTTAGCCGTTGGAACCGGGACTAATGGACACATTAGTCCCGGTCCAAAGCCAAACCGGGACTAAAGGTTGAAATGGAAGGCCTGTTTTCTACTAGTGTATGTTCTTTACCCTGCATAAAACCATTTTAGCCTCTGTGGTAGCCCCTTGAATTATAAAAGGAGGTCGATGGCTACCTTTAGAAAGGTCGACACTCCGATCATTTACACGCGTAGCGACGCTCTCCGAGCATCCTTGCCGGGTAGCGACGATCCTGTACTGTGAACCCGAATAATCCACAACCACACAGGACGTAGGGTATTACGCTCTGGCAGCCCGAACCTATCTAAACCCTCGCACGTGCTCGGTCCGGTGACGCTCTTTGCGTTATAGGATTTCCCTTGTCGAACCACGAAAGGGGCCTTGCCGGCCCGATAGATCGTCGTACGCGGACATCTTTGGCGCGCCAGGCAGGGGGCTCTCCCTTACGTGAACCTTCACCGACTCCTACACGTCATTGTCGGCAGCTTCTCCGACGACCATGCCTCCCAAAAAGACCAAGGGCGCAACAACGCCCACTCCGTCCAAGCTGCCCTTGCAAGTGGTCGCCAGCGACGCCGACGAAGGCGGTCCCCAGGTTCAACGTGCTGGCGAATGCAGTCACAACACCGCGTGGAGCTCCGCGAACCATGATCCAGACCCCGTCGTCATGGAGACGCGAAAGGCGCCTGCAGCAACTGGGGCCGACACCGCGGAAGCGGACGCCGCGGCGGCGGCTCCAGCAGTAGCAACAGCGGCGGCGACAGCACCTCCGTCGCGACCCTCGCAAGACAACCGTGACCCATGCCCCTAGGATGGCGACCCTGGACAGTGCACAAACAAAACCCCTACACGTCCTTCTCAAGACACGCAGGGCAAAGCTCGACAACAACTTCCTGGAGAGCATGAGCAGCACGCAACGGCGCGGCCGAATGCTGCTCCTTGCACGGCCAGGAGTAAGAGTGCCACCCATGCTTCGCACCGCTCCCTGCCCAAGACTCTAGAAGAAGCTCTGGCGCAGGCTCAACTATTGCTGAACTTTCCACCCGCGTCAGAAAAGATGGAAGACTGGAGAGCGACCATCCAGAACCTGTTGAGTCTCACGAACCTCGACTGGACGGAGGGAGCAGGCCCGTCGTGCGCCCGCCAAGCGGCTTCGGGGGCTCCCACCGCCGAACGCAACCCCGGTGGGGAACCTACAATGCAGTCTCGCCCGCAACAACAACAACCTACCCATCCGACCAACGTACAAGACGAGGTGTCATATGCGTCGACAGATCCACGGATGAGTAAAGATCAACGCCAAGTCTTGAAGGACAGGCGCAAGGAGGAAGCCCGCACCACCATCAGGAGGCGTCGACAAGCGCCACCTATCTGATGGCCGCGTGGATCCAGCCATCGACAGAGCCAGCGGTAGAGGTGAGGAAACCCCTTAGGTGGTCCAACACTCCCATCATCTTCGACGCTAAGGACCACCCTGACCGCATCACTGTCGTCGGGTGTGTGTGCCGTTGTTGGTTTCACCAACGATACGCAACCTCAAGTTCGCGAAGATGTTGGTGGACAGTGGGGCTGGGTTGAACTTGATCTCCCACCACGTGATCAAGCAGCTGCAGATTCCGGACATGGATCTCAAGCCGATGGGGTCCTTCCAAGGGGTCAACCTGGGAAGATCTCAGCCCAAGGGGAAGATCACTCTGTCGGTAACTGTCGGAATCAGGGCTCCGCAGACCCAAGAAGGTTGGAACTCAGGGGCGTGCGCGAAGATCCCAACCAGCTCAAGCCTCAAGCTCGCCTCTCCACAGCCGAGCCTTGCCGAATGCACGCGAGCGAGCGAGAAGATGAACACAGAGATTTACCCAGGTTCGGGCCACCTTGCGGTGTAAAACCCTACTCCTGCTTTGGGTGGATTGGCCTCACGAGGAGGTTCGGGGATGAACAAGTACAGTCGTGAGCGACCTCGCGAGGGCTCTTGGTTGTGGGTGGTTCGGTCTCTCTCCGAGGTCCTTCTCTACGGGGAGGCTAGTCCCTATTTATAGTGGCCTTGGTCCTCTTCCCTTATCGCACAGACGGAAAGGGATTTCACAACGGCCAAATTTGAAAGGGGACAGGAGGTACGGCTTATCCTGACTAAAGGTGGGCTCGGCGATGACATCCGTCCTGCCGAGCTCCTGGTCTTGGTCTTGTTGCACCGGAATGGAAACCTTTGAGGGATCCCTTGGGAACCCGCGTACATCTTTGCCTCCTTAGCACCAAAGGGGAAACTGTCCCCTCTGTGCCCGTTGGCCTGCTGGCCTTGGTCGTCATGGCTCATGTCAGCGCTGCCTCCTGAGGCTGGGCACCTACATAGGAATCTCCGCTCCTCGGGTAGCAACCTGGGGAGGCTGCTCCCCTGCAGGTCTTGGTGTCGTTCTCCTCGCGAGGACAGAGCCCTCACGAGGGTCTTCTCTTGGGGGTTTGTCACCAGGCCGTACTGGGACGTCGAGGTGGGCCACGTGCTGGGCCGCAGGCAGGCAGGTCTGGGTACCCCCGATCCCAAAACGGCGACAGTAGCCCCCGGGCCCAAGGCGTGCTTGGGCTAGCTTCGGGGCGAAGCCAAGGAAGGAAGGACGAAACACTACGGGCCCCAACTGCCTGCGGGCCAAGCTCGACACGTGGTGCGTGGCAAGACACGAGCGCCTCTGCTCCCACGTCGCCTCGGCAACTGCCCAGGCCGACAAAAGCCTGGTGCCCGCTGCCGAGCCATCATTGCTCTCCTTCCTTGTGCCCTTGTTTCCTTGCTCAAATCCCCTTTCCCTTGCGAGAGCTTCCTCTAGATCTTGGCGCAACGCTGTCCTCCTTCTTGCTCCTCCAACCCCCAGGATCCTTCGAATGGCGCCCGCCGGGAAGTCGAAGCCTGAGGCCCTGGCCTCGACCTCCTCTTCTCCCTCGCCGACACTTACAGAATCAACCATCGCCAAGGAGGGGGACCTCATCCCCGCGCTCCCGTTGACAGCGGGCGACACCAATGAGTGGGGGCAGACCTTGATCTGGTGTGGCTTTGCAGAGCAGCGCACCTTGGCGAAGACAGTCTATCCCTTCTTCCTTCACAGCGTCTTCTCCGGGCTCGTCCCGCCTTTCTCGGGGTTCTTCTCCACCATCCTCGAGCATTACGGGATCCAGGCCTTCCATCTTCAGCCCAACTCCATCATGCTCCTGTCTGTCTTCGCCTTCTACTATGAGGCCTTCGTAGGCGTGCGGCCCTCAGTGGCCCTCTTCCGCCACTACTTCAGCCTGCGGCTTCACGACTGCACACAGATGTCGGCGTGCGCCTCCTTCGTCGCGGTCCAGGGTGGGAATATGCTCCTGAAGGCCGGGAAGAGAGTTGAAGGCTTCAGGCACCGCTGGGTCTTCTTGGATGCCCGGGGCCTCGATCCACGCGTGGAGCTCCCGACGGAGCTACCCGAGAAGACCCTCGCGTGGGGCTCCACGAAGCTCACCGATCCCCAGGACATGGAGGCCAAGCAGCTGTCCGGGGCGATGATATTGAGGGAGTTCCTGATGCAGCGCCTGGCGCCGCTCCTATCACACTCGAAGCCCATGTGGGAGTACGAGGGTGCGAGGGACACCAACAGGCTTCGATTCGCCATCCTCACAGACGAGGAACTGGGCAGGGCCATGGCTACCCTGCTCCACCGCGACCCTGGGGACCTCCCCGAGGCACACGCCCCTCTATACCGACGTAACGACAGGGAGAGACTGGTCGCCATCATGCCCGCCTTCAACGAGCTAGGGCTCATGCCACCTGAGTGCCCCAATCCTCCGGTACCGGTGTCTTCCGGCAACACCAGCGACGGGGGGGGGGGAGGGGACTCGGAGGAGACTGAGGACGACGACCCGGTAGAGGTGTCTCCACCGTAGCAAAGCGAGCTCCTCCGCAATCTCGAAGACGACGACGCCGACGAGCCCCAGGCCGCGGACTCCTAGCGCTTCGTCAGGGTCCTCAGGAGGCCAAGGCCTGCCTCCCAGACCACGTCGGCATCTAGCCGGGCGACCCCAAAGAAACGTGCGGCCGCGCCTCCTCTGGCGGACTCCTCGCGCTCCAGCAGGGCGATTGAGACGCCGGTCTTGTCTCCATGCGAGCCGCGGCCGAAAGACAGGGCGGCTGCCGCTGGGGCAAACGTGGCCTCTCCGGCCGCGGCCCCTCGGGGCGGTCTCGCCACCCCTCCGGGCGACAGCGCCACGCCGAAGAAGGGCAGGAGCATCCCGGCCCCTGACAACGTGCAGAGGAAGTGAAAGTGGGTCGCGGCCGATGAGTAAGTAACTTCCTTTGGTTGATTATAAATTTTGCGCGTACTCACGACCCCTTCTCTCCTTGATGGCCAGGGTCATCGTCGAGCCGAAGAGGAGGAAGGCGAGCACCGAGCCGAAGGAGCCCACTGTCCGGAGGGCACCATCGGCATCTGGCCGCGGACGCGGCGGGCGAGGAAGCGCCTCACGCCAACTTAGTGCGACCCTTGAGTGCCCTGGCGGCACCGCGCCTGAGCTCGCGGGCATAAGGCCTTCTCCTGACGCCGTGACGCCACCGCTCGAGAGGCCGGTCACCGAGAGTGCGGAGGCTCACGAGGCGGAACCCCTTGCCACGGCCGTGGTGACGCCAGTGCCGGTGGAGGGGGCGATCTCCTGCCACCTTCTGATGGAGTCCGCCCTTGAGGACGCAACGCCGTGGCCTCGGGAGGAGCCAGCCCCCGTGGGCCATCAGGCTGAGAAGTCGTCCACTCTTGTCGTGCTCGAGGAGAGACTGGAGCCTGCAGCGCCCCGAGTCAGCCACGCCACCGGTCCCTTACACACAGCGCCTGTCGATGTGCCGTGGCCGCCTCCTGGTCAGGTTCTCGCGCTCACGGGCAGAGGCCCTCTGGTTGGGCCCGGTGCCTTTGATGAGGCTTATACCGCACTTGGCCGGATCCGGGCCGACTTCCAAGCCACCGACAGGCGCTCCTTCGTGGGGGAACTCCTGGAGCTTATCTCCGGGTGGCTCCAGGCTGATGCAGCCATCAAGACAGCCTGGGGTCGGGCTGAGGCTGCCGCCGCGGAGAGCAAGAAGGAGGCTGCCGAAGCTGAGCCAACTTGCGACGTGTTGCTGGCTAAGGCAGCGGCTGCCGCGGAGCGCTGCGGTGAGGCAGAGGCCAAACTGAGGCCCTTCAGGAGGAGCAAGCTGCGCACGCGCAACGGTTTCACCAGCGGGAGGAGGACCTCAAGGCTCGCGAGGCGAAGCAATCTGCGCTGTCCCAGGCGGCTGCTGACCAAGCCGCGGAGCATGAGCATCTGGCCAAGCTCAGGGATGAAGTAATGGAGGCCCAGACGTCCCATGCCTGGCATGTCTCCGACGCGACGGCCCAGCTGGAAGCTAAGGAGAAGACCCTTGTCGCTGCTAAGGAAAATGCGGCCACGGAGCGTGATGTCTTCCCCTCCGTCGAGCTCAGGCTTCACCGGGCACTAAGCTTCATCTGCAGGGGAGGATTCGGGGAGCCACTGGCGACTCCTGAGGGCGGCTACGTCGGGCTCTCCTCCAAGCTCGCTGAAGTGCTCGAAGGTGCGGTCGCCAAGGTGGACGCCATCCTGGAGGGCGAGTGCCGCGGCATTTTCTCCATGGCCGCGATGCGTGTCTTCAGCCGCCTCTACCTCCGAGATCCCGGCTTTGATTTCAACGCGGTGATGGCCTCGGTTGCCCCTGAGTCCCGCGCCGCCGCCACGGCGGCCGTGAAGGATTCCGTGGACGCACAGATGTAGAAGTTCGCCTGCGTCCCCGACACCGATCCCCCTGTGGTGGAGACGAGCAGGGGCGACGAAGGCGTCGACAGCGATGTTGACGATGAGCTCACCGAGACTGGGGCAAGCGGCAGCGGCGACCTTGGCGATGACGGCTCCTCCTCCTAGATTCCGGCCTGCGACGTTTATCATGCCTCGTGGAGGCGTAAGATTTGTTTGAATCGCAAAACATCATGTGCTTGTAATAACTTGTTTGAATTCTGTGATTTCCTTTCGCGCCTTGTTTCCTTCCTGCTTGCTTTTGTGCTCTGCGTCGGCAGGGCCCAATCCCGCACATACCTCGACCGCCGTTGGGGCATCCGGATCACCAGGACGAGACCAAGGGGCGAGGGGCTACATGAGTAGTGAGGCCCCTGGGTCGCGATGCCTAGGGGCCCCCCTTGACGTGTGAGCAGCCCTCACTAAGGAGACATGGCGACGACGGAGTCGATTTGGAGCGCCTTAGTACTCTGCGTCGGCAGGGCCCAATCCCGCGCATACCTCGACCGCCGTTGGGGCATCCGGATCACCAGGACGAGACCAAGGGGTGAGGGGCTACGTGACTAGTGAGGCCCCTGGGTCGCGATGCCCAGGGGTCCCCCTTGACGTGCGAGCGGCTCCCATACCTTTCCTCGCCAGCTTTTGCCTGGGAGGGACGTGAGAAGACCAGGTGCCAGGGACCTGGTGAGGTGGCACGCGCCAGGCATGGCCTGAGCGTAGCCCACGTCCAGCCCCCTCACGCGTGCATCCTAGGGGAACGTTGCGAGACGGTGCCGAAAGGCCGTCCTGAGGTTGGTGCAGCCGCTAGGGCGCCCTCAGTTGTTTATCCACCAGCGCGGTGCATGGGGCTTCCACTCGGCATGGGCATAGCCGTTGAGAGACCATGTCGTCCGCCAGCGCGGAGCATGGGGCTTCCACTTGGGCGTGGGCATAGTCATTGTAGGACCGTGTCGTTTGCCAGCACGGAGCATGGGGCTTGCACTTGGGCGTGGGAAGAGAGCTCTGCGTTAGAGTCTCCGGGCATGTACAACCCAATTTCGTTCATGCGCGTGTCTGGCACGGCAGAACTAGGGGAGGTGTATCTGGGCACTCGTGAGCCAACGCGGGTCTGACGAGGCCCTACCTCAAGGCGGGTTGCACCTAAGTCTTCTTGCACGGGGTGCGCTTACAAAACCTGTGTGGTGGGGACAACCTGCGCCGAATGAATCTCCAGAGGCCACCGCATGAGATGGCCGATAACCAACGACCCTAGGAGGTGACGTGAGCAGGGCTAGCCCACCAGACAGAGCTCAGTCATTGGGTTTATTGACGCTGTAGGGACGGACCCAAGCACAGACGATGTGCCCAGTCTTCTCATGCAACAAACCCAAGGAAAAACACATGACGCGCGGCTCCCGCGATGACGAAACGCTGAACTGCGGTTATACGAGCCGCGCCGCGCACCCTGACTCACCCTCTCCCGATTAGCTCACGTGAGGACAAAGCACCAAGGACCCCGAGAGGTGACGTGCATGGGACTGGCCCAAGAGACAGAGCTCGGTCGCTTGGATTTATCAACGCTGCAGGGACGAACCCGAGCACAGACGTCATGCCAGCCCTTAATCATGAGGCGGTCGAGAGCGGGGTTATTAGGGCGCACGACATTCATGGTGACGAAGCACCGGACATGCAGGTTGGAATACTTAGGAAATTCATCAAATGCAGAACCAGTTCTGATACGTGCGCAAAACGATACAGCTACAGGGGCGGGCCCTAACAGCTTGAAGATGATGCAGCCCGAGGGGCGCCCTCAAATGAACAAACCAAAAGGTCACCTAGTACGATGCCGCTAAAGCATTGGGGTAGTTGTCGAAGCTTGATCCTCATGAGCGTGAGGGCTCCGGAGGCTCGAGGGGCCCACGAGGCCCAGGGGGCTCGCAAGGGTCCGGGACCTCTTGAAGGATCGCACGGCGTCGGGCCTCGTGAGACACGCGCGCAGCCAGCGCGAGGCGCTGGTACGTGGCGTCCACGTTCACGTGACCAAAGGGCATACAGACATAGTTGCAGTGGTAGCCCCCGTTGTGGCCGACACGCGTTGGCCAGAAGAGGCCCTAGGATGCGGCCCTATTGAGGCCCGGGATGTTGACGCAGACACGCAGATTGCCGCCCACGTCGGGGGCGGCAGCTTCATTGGGTGGTGCGGGGCGACGCTCGCCGCGCATGGCCTATGCCTCCTGAAGCTCCTCGATCGCGTTGGTGATGAACTCTCGTGAGCCTGGCGCCTCGCGCCATGCTCCTTGCTTGTGGGGGCGCACGTTGAAGCACGCCTCCAAGTGGTGCCCGAGCACCTCCCTCGTCGCACCGGTCAGGTCGGAAGCTCTCCACGTGGAAGCCCCCGAGACCGCCCTGAGGGAAGCACCGGGCATGCCTTCCTATGCGGGAGGAAGGGGCGCCCCCGTAATGGACACGGGGCCTGAGGTGCCGTTTTTGGGAGTCTCTGACCCCTAATGGCTCTTAGGGAGGAGCTGCTTCTTCTTCTTGGGGGTGTCCTCAGGGGGCAGGATGCCACCCTCGTCGTCAGAGTTTTCAGCCGCCGCAGCCTGGTAAGTGCGTTCGAGGGAGCAGACTACATCCTTCTCATCGCAGGCGACCATAATGACACCACCGCTCCCTCGTCGTCAGAGTTTTCAGCCGCCGCAGCCTGGTAAGTGCGTTTGAGGGAGCAGACTGCATCCTTCTCATTGTAGGCGACCATAATGACACCGCCGCTCCGTGGCATCTTGAGCACATTGTAGCCATGATGGGTCGCCGCCATGAACTTGGCGAGTGCATGGTACCCAAGGATGGTGTTGTATGGGAGGTGGATGTGGGCGATGTCGAAGTCGATGAGCTCAGTGTGGTAGTTATCACGCTTGCCGAAGGTGACTGGGAGGCGCACCTGCCCCAAGGGAGTGGTGTAGCCATCGGTCACTCCTGAGAACCGCTTGGTTGGCATGAGCTGATCATAGGGCACCTAAAGCGTCTCGAACGTCTTGACAGAGAGGACGTTGAGCCTAGCCCCACCGTCGATGAGGGTCTTGGTGACGAGGACGTTGCTGATGGTGGGCGTGCAGAGCATGGGGAGCGCGCCTGTGGTGGCCGAGCACTTGAGGTGATCCTTGGAGTCGAATGTGATGGCGTACTTCGACCACCTGAGGGGACGCGCGGCCTCGAGCTTCGGGAGAGCTACATTCACCTCACGAGAGAACTGCTTGAAGATGCGGTTCGAGGAAGGGGCCTGAGCACTGCCCAGGATGCAGGCGATCGCACGGGGCTCCTGGAAGCCCCGAGCCCCATCATCCCATTGGTCATCGTCATTCCTTCTTGGCGTCGGCGGCAGCGGAGGGAGGCTATCATTGCCCTGAGGGCGGGCCTCGCAAGGCTGATCGCGCTGGGGTCCGGCGCGAGGCTCGTCGCGCCAGCGGTCCTCGCGAGGCTGATCGCGCTAGTCCTGACGTGGGTCGCAGTTGTCCCAGCGGCCTCTGCCGCGGCCCCGTCCACGGCCGTAGCCACGGTCGCCGCGCTCAGGGCGACGGCCAAGGCGCTCATCGCGGAGCGTCTTGAGCTCCAGGCAGTCTTCGGTGTTGTGGCTGTGGGTGTAGTGGAAGATGCAGAACGGGCGGCCGCCCTTGGGGGGCTCATCTTGGTCGTGACCGCACTTCATCTCGGGCTCTGCCTCCAGCACGGCGGGACCCTTGCACTTCGCCTCCTTAGCCTTGGCCTTCTTTTCTCCAGGGTTTGCCTCCGGAAGCTCGAGACGGGAGAGGCAGCCCTCTTCATCCCTTGCGCACTTGTTCGCCAGGTTGAACATCTCCAGGGCCGAGCACAGTTCGTCATGGATGGCGAACTCCTCTTTCATCTTGACGTCCCTGACGCCATCGGTAAACGCCTAGATGATTGCCTCATCCGACGCCTTCGGGGTCTTGATGCGAACGTTCATGAAGCACTGTATGTACTTGTGCAGGGTCTCACCCGGCTGCAGCTTCACGCGCCGGAGGTCGTTCACCACGAGGGTGCGGTCGCGGGTGCCCTGGAAGTTGGCGATGAAACGCTCGCGGAGTTCATCCCAAGAGGAGATTGATCCTTCCGGGAGGTTGAGGAGCCAGGAGAGCGCGCCACTCTTGAGGGCCATGGGGAACCAGTTCGCCATGACTTTGTCGTCACCGCTCGCTGCCCCGATGCTCAACGCGTAGAGCTGGAGGAACTCCGCAGAGTCGGGGGTGCCATTGTAGCGCGGGGGAAGGTCCGGCTTGAACTTCCAGGCCAGGTGACATGGCACAACTCCAGGGTGAAGGCGCGGGAGCCTGCTCCGCTCACAGTTGCGGCGCGCACGTGGGGAGCCTGGTCTTGGTGTTCGTGCGCCGCAGCCTCGCGCGGTGCATGGTCCTGATGCCGACGCAGCGGTGCTAGGAGTGCGCGTGCGTCACCTCTTGCCCGTGGCACCACCTGACAACTTGCTTCATCTATTGCCTGCACAGGCGCTCCGTACGGCTGGTTACGCGGACGCGCTTTGCGTCTGGGCTCGGGGTCAGCGCCGTGCAGAGAAGGAGGAGGAGGCGCGCCGTGGGCCACATCGCCCGCATGGGAGGGCGAAGGACGGAGCGAGTGGGAGGGCACCGGGACCTCTCCGGCGACGTTGACAAGCTCGGCGATGCGACCAAGCCAGTCGTCGTAGCGATCATGGGCGGAGCGGTAACGCGGCAGCTCGTGCGCCATGAACAGCGCAGCCTGTGCATTCGCCATCTCGTAGCAAGCGTGAGAGGACGACGCCGAGGCGGGGACGAGGGACGCAGTAGCGGTGCGGCCATCGCGCCGCGCGGTGGGTGGCTGCGACGAGTCCTGCTGCTCTTGAATGGTTGGACCAGTGGCAGCGTTGGCTGTAGGAGAAGCGGAGCGGCACGGGGCGCCGTGGCCCACAGGCGCAGTCTGGGCTACGCGGGCAGCTCGGCGCTCGGCTTGGACTCAATAGGCGTCGGCCATGGGGGCAACTGTCGGATTTCGGGCTCCGCAAAACCCTTAAGATTCGAACACAGGGGCGTGTGCGAAGATCCTCTGCAGCTTCGCCCAACCTAGCTCGCTACACGATGGACATGACGATGAACTCGCACGATGACGAGGAATAAGATGAACACGGTAGTTTACCCAGGTTCGGGCCGCTGCGAAGCGTAATACCCTACTCCTGCTTTGGTGGATTGCCTCTCGCGGAGGTGTGGTGGATGAACTAGTACAGTGTTTTGGAGCCTCGTGAGGGCGCTCCTGAGGTGTTCTTGGCCCTCTCTCGGGTTGGTGATGGATGAGTGGATTGACCGATCTTCGATCTCCCTCTACGGTGCAACCTAGCCTCTATATATAGCGGTGCCTCGGGTCCTCTTCCCTTATCGCAATGGCGGGAAGGGATCCCACAACGGCCAATTTTGAAGGGGGACAGAAGTACATGCCCGCCCTGCCCAAAGGCGGTCTTTGCCTGCAAAGTTGCTATCGATGATGCAGAGGTGGGCTCGGCGATGACATCCGTCCTGCGGGGCTCGTGGTCGTGGTCTTGTTGCACCGGAATGGAAACATTTGGGGGGTGCTTTGGGATCCCGCGTACGTCCTTGCCCCCTTTGCACCAAAGGGGAAATTGTACCGCCTGGCGCGCTGGCGCCCGCCTGTCCTTCTTTGCGTCATCCTTTTCTCCTGAGGCCGGGCTCTGCATGGGCATCTCCGCCGCTCTGGAGGGAGCCTGGGGAGGCCCATCCCTTGCCGGTCTTGACGTTGCTCCTCCTCGTGAGCCTAGGGGCCTCACGAGGGCCTTGTCCCAAGTGGGGCTGTGCATGGCTGATGAAGTGGGCTATGCCCTGGGCCGCAGGCAGGCAGGTGTAGGTACCCCCGTTCCTAGAACGCCGATAGTAGCCCCCGGGCCCAAGGCGCGCTCGAGCCTGCTTCCGGGTGAAGCCTCGAGAGCGGCCCGAAACGCCGCGGGCCCCAAATGCCTGCGGGCCAGGCTTTACACACGTCGAATGCCTGGGCGGCGATGCCCCCGCTCCTCGAGGGCGTTAGGAACGGCTCCAAGTCAAATTGACACGACGCCCGTGTGCAGCGCCGGCCATCATTGCCCTTCCTTGAATGTTGCTGCTGCTTCGGGCCTCTACTCCTCGGGCCACGCGGATGTGACCCTTCAGTTGGCAGGGGAGGCGACGTGGACGGTACTGCACCGATCGAACCGCCTCGCGGCTCCCGAGAGGCGCACGACGCGTGCTCTCCCACGACGCCTCGCGGGTGCAGTTACGCCTATAAATCCGCCCCGCCCCTGGCAGGGGAGGGGCATTGCAGTCTTGAGTCATCTTCCTGCTTCCTTCGCTCCGTCGAGAAAACCCTCTCCTCTTCCCATCTTCTTGTCTCCCATGGCATCTGGAGGGAGTGCTGCGGGCGCGGGGAAACGCGCGGCACCGCCGGCTCCCTCGTCCTCCTCCGGAGGCAGCGGTGGGGGGCCCTCAGGGCCGGCACAGGTTCGCTGGCGCTGGGCCATGGTCGACGAGTGAGTATTCCGCCGCCTTCGTCTTCTTTAGTTGTTTTGCCCAGCGTTCCGAGCATGATCCTCTCCTTCTCCCAGGGCGCCTGCGGCCAAGAAGCGCAAGCTTGGCGAGCTTCAGGAGGAAGCGGAGGCGCTGCGGGCTCGGCTGGCGACCGCCGAGGCCGCCTTCCAAAGCGCCATCCGGGGCGAAGCGGAGGCCAGGGCCGAGCTGGCGTCCCTGCAGGCCCAGGTCCAGGAGGCGGCCAACGCCGTCCAGGCCACCCAGGACGAGGTGGCGCACGCCAGGCTACTGGAATCCCAACGCGCCAAGCAGTTCCTGGACATCGCCAGCCGCGCGGCCGGCGCGGTGAGCCGGTTCGTTGGGGACGTCCCCGCGCTGCCGAACGTGCGCGGCGATGGGGGCTACCTTGAATTCTTCCAGAAGGTGGTGGAGGCGCTGGAGACCGACGTCTCCCGTGTGAATGCGAGTAGCGAGTCTAACGTGCGCGACCTTCTGGACCTCGCCTTCATGCTCGTCTTCTCCAACCTGCGCCGCCTCGGCCCGCAGCTCGACCTCCGGTGCGTCGGGGAGCCGGTGCCTGACGGGCTCCAGTGCCCCCTTCGGGACAAGGTGCGCCCGCACGTGGAGTCCATGGTGGAGCGGTTTGTCCAGGTGCCCGCCTCCAGCGGAGAGGACGACTCCGACACCGAGGTGGACGGCGGCGCGGTCGGTGACGGCGGCTTCTCCCCCTAAGCATCCCCTGTCTTCTTTTCTTGGTGCATGTAATATTTGAAGAAGAACTCTGCCCCCGTGGGCGTTAGTCTTTTGCGTACTACCTTGGTTTTCGTCCTTCCTCGTCTTAAATTGCCGGTTGCCAGCTCGCCGTTGTCGTGGCTTAGTTTCCTTGCGCGGGGCTTGACGCCAGTGCTGCCGCGGCCTGGCGACAGTGGCCGTCAGGGCCCCCGCGAGGTGTCTCCTCACAAGGCACTGCTTGGGGCCACCGTTCACCTGGTCGGTGGCCTTGCTGCTCGCCGCGGCTGGGTTCCTTCCCTCGTGCCGTTTTTCCTGGAGCCTCTGGCCTCAGGGACCACGCGTGACGGCCCGCAGTACCTGCATCCCCACATTTATGCACACAACTCTTATGCCGTCCTCGGGTCGTCATTAGATCAGGGGGTTCTAGCTTGGTTCAGTAGTGCACTTAGCTCGTGGGGTGGCGACGGTCTTGTTTGCGACTCCTTCAGGGATGCTCCCCCCTTGTTCGTGGGATGGTTTGGGAGCCCTTTCGGCACTCTATGTCTGCAGGACCCAGTCCCGCACATTTCCCGACCACCGTAATGTATGACCGGATCACCAGGACGCAACCACGGGGCCAGGCCCCGGCACCCCTGACGCCGACCGGATCACCAAGGACGACGTCAGGGGGGACGAGTGGCTATACGACCGGTAAGGTTCCTGAGGTGTGATGCTCTGGAGCCCCCTTTGACGCTCGGGCGATCCCCCATTCCGTCCTGCCAGCTGCTGCCTCAGGAAGCAATGGGCCTCACTAGACTCCATGCTGCGGTCGGAGCCCCCGAGCGGGGGTCGACAGCTAAAAGTTGTGTGCCCCTGAGGCGACAAGGCCTTGTTATCCAGCCCCGAGGTGCCTCGGGGTGGTGCGAAGCGCTTGGCTCCTTGCGAAACACCATCCAGAAAGAGAGAATCCAAGATTGGTAAAACGAGAGAACATAAAGAGAAAAGTTCCCGCCCCTTTTTCTTTTAAATATAGAGTTTCGAAATCCTCAAACTTCATTCCAAAAAACGGCAACTCGAACACCAAAAAGAAGCAAGCAACTGCCGCGTCTGGCCCCTAGGCTAGTCTTCATCTTCCCCCAGCGCTGAGCGTAGGGCATCCACGTTGCATGGGCATAGCCATTGGAGGGCAGTGTTATCTTCTCCGCCAGCGCGGAGCTGTGGCTTCCACATTGCGTGGGAAGGAACCCCTCCCCGTCCTCGGGGGGCTCCGGGTGTATACAGCCCACTCATTATTACGTGAGACTGTCACGGCCGTAGATAGCTGGGCAAGCCCCCAGGCGCGTGGCTGGTGGCTCCCAACTCTGTCAAGAACCATCCCGTGCATTTCTGCCAGGTTGCGCGCCCTTATGACCCTAACCCGAATGCATCATTCCCCACGCGACCGCAGGATTGCGCTCCCGAGGCCCAAACATGAGCACGATGCATCGGCGCAACCATAAGGGTGTTTTGTCGATGAAGCCGCCTCGTGAAGCGTCCGTGCGCCCGCCGGAGGGCCTCGTGAGGCCCAGCCTCCCGAGGCCGTGCCGGTGCTGTAGTTGCCGTGGGTGGCCCGCGCTATTGGTGTCTTGCTGCTCCCCCCAGGCCATTACTCCTAAGGCCTCGGGGCTTGGTCCGGCGTCGCTTGCACGCGTTGGCGCCGGCTTGCGCCGTGCCCCGCGGGCCCGGGGGCGTCCTCCCGCTCGCGCCGTCCAGGCCCGGTGCTCCGTCGACGGAAGCCCCCAGGCCCGGCTCGGGGAGGACGCCCAGGGTGCTCCTTACTCTTGGGGGGTGCTGGCGCCTGCGGTGGGCGCCTGTCCCATCCCACCGTCAGGCGGTACGACGTAGCACGGTACCTAGGGCTCCACATAAGGGCTCGGTCCTCCTCCTGAGCCGTCCGGCGGAGCGCCGGGGACGGCCCCTCCTGGCGGCGGCGGGAAGCCGCCCCGCGTGCGTCGCTCGTAGACCCTCCTGCGACGGGCCTCAGAGCGGAGTTGCTTACCTCTGGCACCGCCGTTGGGTGGGCCGCGCGTCTCCTGGCATGGATTGCTTCCTTGGCGACCTGATGCGCCTTCGCCGTTGTTGCTTGTTTGTCCGGACGCCAGCACCGCTTGCTCACTGCGCCGGAGGGCGCGCTCCCGTCTGGTCAACCCAGGCTGTTGAAGGTCCACCGGGTCATGGAGGCGCGTGTTGGTGTGCGCGCGAGGCGCCCCGTCGTTTCCTCCGTTCGCATGGTCGTCGTGGCCGGGCTGCGCCCCGAAACCAGTCACCGGGATTCAGAGGAGAAGGAGCACATCGTGTGGCGTTCCCCGCTCAGGCCCGTCCGGTGCTAGAAGGGTCACACCGCCGGCAGGCTGGGGAGCGGGCGTGGCAGATGAGCCCCCGGCGCCTGGCGCCTGCGGCCTTGAAGACGAGTGAGGGGCCACGGCCCTTGGCGCGATGGTGACCAGCTCCGCGATGTGGTCGGCCCATGCGTCGAAGCCCCCGTGCGTTGGGCGGTGGCGGAGCATCTCGCTTGCCAGCAGTAGCGCATCGTGAGCATCGAGGTCCCCCACGTAGGTGCGGCGCGTCGTCGGTGCAGAGGGCGCCGCCTGCCCGCCGTGTGCTTGGGTGGTGCGAGAGGCGGTGATGGTGGAGGCGATGCTGGTGGCTTGATACTGACCGCCTAGTACCATGCTGCCAGGGCGTGGGCCTCCGATGGCTGCGGCGGGGTCGACAGAAGCTGAGCCGCTGCGGCCGGGGGAAGCTTGTTGAGCGCCGGCTCTCGGAGCAGTGAAGCGTGGGAAGAAGGAAGCTTGGAGAAGACCCCGACACGCCCCCTACCTGGCGCGCCAAATGTCAGATTTCGGGCTCCGCAAAACCCTTAAGATTCGAACACAGGGGCGTGTGCGAAGATCCTCTGCAGCTTCGCCCAACCTAGCTCGTTACACGATGGACAAGACGATGAACTCGCACGATGACGAGGAAGAAGATGAACACGGTAGTTTACCCAGGTTCGGGCCGCTGCGAAGCGTAATACCCTACTCCTGCTTTGGTGGATTGCCTCTCGCGGAGGTGTGGTGGATGAACTAGTATAGTGTTTTGGAGCCTCGTGAGGGCGCTCCTGAGGTGTTCTTGGCCCTCTGTCGGCTTGGTGATGGATGAGTGGATTGACCGATCTTCGATCCCCCTCTACGGTGCAGCCTACCCTCTATATATAGCGGTGGCTCGGGTCCTCTTCCCTTATCACAATGGCGGGAAGGGATCCCACAACGGCCAATTTTGAAGGGGGACAGAAGTTCATGCCCGCCCTGCCCAAAGGCGGTCTTCGCCTGCAAAGTTGTTGTCGATGATGTAGAGGTGTGCTCGGCGATGACATCCGTCGTGCGGGGCTTGTGGTCGTGGTCTTGTTGCACCGGAATGGAAACCTTTGGGGGGTGCTTTGGGAACCCGCGTACGTCCTTGCCCCCTTTGCACCAAAGGGGAAACTGCGCCGCCTGGCGCGCTGGCGCTCGCCTGTCCTTCCTTGCGTCATCCTTGACTCCTGAGGCCGGGCTCTGCATGGGGATCTCCGCCGCTCCGAAGCGGGCCTGGGGAGGCCCATCCCTTGCAGGTCTTGACGTTGCTCCTCCTCATGAGCCTAGGGGCCTCACGAGGGCCTTGTCCCAAGTGGGGTTGTGCATGGCTGACGAAGTGGGCCATGCCCTGGGCCGCAGGCATGCAGGTCTGGGTACCCCCGTTCCTAGAACGCCGACAACAACGAAGCAGAGACGAAGCGGAACCAGAAGGAAGATCCCGACACTCCCCTACCTGGCGCGCCAAATGTCGGAATCGGGGCTCCGCATACCCAAGAAGGTTCGAACTCTGGGGCGTGTGCAAAGATCCCTACCAGCTCAAGCCTCAAGCTCGCCTCTCCACAGCCGAGCCTTGCCGAATGCGCGCGAGCAAGCGAGAAAATGAACACAGAGATTTACCCATGTTCGGGCCACCTTGCGGTGTAAAACCCTACTCCTGCTTTGGGTGGATTAGCCTCACAAGGAGGTTCGGGGTTGAACAAGTACAGTCGCGAGCGACCTCGCGAGGGATCTTGGTTGTGGGTGGTTCGGTCTCTCTCCGGGGTCCTTCTCTATGGTGGAGGCTAGTCCCTATTTATAGTGGCCTTGCTCCTCTTCCCTTATCGCATAGGCGGGAAGGGATTCCAGAACGGCCAACTTTGAAAGGGGACATGCGGTACAGCTTATCCTGACTAAAGGTGGTCTTCACCTGCAAAGCAACTGGGCGTGACGCAGAGGTGTGCTCGGCGATGACATCCGTCCTGCCGAGCTCGTGGTCTTGGTATTGTTGCACCAGAATGGAAACCTTTGGGGGATCCCTTGGGAACCCGCGTACGTCCTTGCCTCCTTAGCACCAAAGGGGAAATTGTCCCCTCTGCGCCCGCTGGCGCCCATTGGCATTGGTCATCAAGGCTCATGTCATCGCTGCCTCCTGAGGCTGGGCACCTGCATAGGAATCTTCGCTACTCGGGAAGCAACCTGGGGAGGCCGCTCCCCTGGAGGTCTTTGCGTCGTTCTCCTCGCGAGGCCGGGGCCCTCACGAGGGTCTTGTCCTGGGGGGTTTGTCGCCATGCCGTACTGGGCTGTCGAGGTGGGTCACGCGCTGGGCCACAGGCAGGCAGGTCTGGGTACCCCCGATCCCAGAACGCCGACAGTAACATTCGGCAGTGAGCTCAATTTCAGGACAGAAAGGGTAGTCTTAGACGTCGCGAAGATGTCGCTGGCGTTCAATGGGATTCTGGGCCGACCGGCACTTGCGAAGTTCATGGCGGCAACACACCATGCCTACAACACTCTCAAGATGCCAAGGCCGATGAGCGTCATCACCTTCCGTGCTGACAACAAGGACACGATCTTCTGCGTCGATAACCTCTTCCGGGAGGCAGTGTCAGCATCTGCCGACGAGGCACTCTCTCCTTCTGGCAAAGTTCCCTGGGGGAAGAACAAGAACAAGAACTCTGGCGAATCTCGTAAGGAGTCCAGGAAGCGCACTAAAAAGTGGAACACACCCGTCGAGGACTTACCCGAGACCTCTGCCGCCAGGAGCAAGAAAGACAAGGTGATCATCCCTAAGACAAAACAAGTGGCCGCGCAGGAGAACGGCGAGGGTGGCACTTTCACCATAAGTGCCACCCTCGACAACAAATAGGAAAGCGCGCTCGTCACCTTCCTGCGGGCGAATGTCAACGTGTTTGCGTGGCAACCATCCAACATCCCGGGTGTTCCCAGGGAGCTGATTGAGCACCACCTAGCCGTTTGTCCCCACATGTGCCGGGTCAAGAAGAAGGTCCGAAAGCAAGCCCTGGAACGACAAGCGTTTATTATCGAAGAAATCAAGAAGCTAGAAGCAGTAGGTCTGATCAGAGGCGTGATCCACCCAACTTGGTTCGCGAATCTTGTGGTACTGCCTCAAGGCAAATGGGAAAAAGAGACTTTGCATCGACTTCACTGATGTCAATAAGGCTTTGCCCGAAGAACCCATTTCCCTTGCCGCGCATCTATCAGATAGTGGACTCGACCGCTGGCTACGACCTCTTATCTTTCCATGCATGACGCCTACTATGGTTACCACCAGAGCTTCATGGCTGAGGAAGATGAAGAGATAACGGCGTTCATTACCCCCTGCGGCGTGTACTGTTTCAGGTGCCTGTTTGGGTCGAAGAGAGCCGGTTCAACATTCGCAAGAGCAGTTCAGATTGGTTTGGGGCCGCAACTGCAAAGGAATGTGGAGGCCTACATGGATGATATAGTAGTCAAGACCAAGAACAGGGACACGCTGATCCAAGACCTGGAACAAACCTTTGCAAACATGCGCAAGATCAATTTGAAGGGTAACCCCGAGAAGTGCGTGTTTGGAGTCTTCTCCGGCAAGCTCCTCGGGTTCTTTGTATCACAGCGCGGGATCGAAGCCATCCCCACCAAGATTGAAGCAATTGAACAGCTGAAGGAGCCGAAGCACATCAGGGATGTGCGTCGTCTGGCAGGCTGCATCGCCGCCCTCAGCATGTTCATTTCCATGTCTGCAGAGCGAGACTTGTCATTTTTCATGATGCTGAAGAGATATTTGTCCTCAACGTCAGTCCTAGTCATGCCCAAACTAGAAGAGACGTTGTTGCTATACTTGGCGGCAACAAAACCAAGTTGTCAGTGCGACGTTGGTGGCGGAAAGGGAAGCTGAATAGGAAGGGGCAAAAATGCCAGAATCTGTGGCCGGTGAGTCATAGCCAGCCGCTGCAAGCCAAGTAGCAGAACAACAAATTGTGTAGAAGAAGAAAATGGTGCACCGGCCAGTGTATTTTGTCAACTCCCTCCTGCAGGGGGCTAGATCGATATACTCTAGGATGCAGAAGATGCTTTTTGGCCTCCTCTTGGACTCCCGGAAGCTGCTTCACTACTTCCAAGCACATCACATCACCCCTTTGCTAGCATCGACCAAAGTAATCAACAAAGCCCCTTCCCATATAGGGGTAGAGTGGTTGTACATGTAAGGTTGGGACGGTCGACAAATCTTAAACCTAATCCGTTTTTGAAAACAAACACACTCAACTTGCCTCGGTACATCACTTATTTATCAAGTGGTTACCTAGCTCAACACCATCACCCTCGGGCATTAGTGACACCCGATGGGGTTTTTGAAAAGTCTTTGAAAACACTTTTGTTTCCCTTTGTAATGCCCAAGATGCGATCCTATCCTTATTTTGGCACGAGGGCCTCGACAGGGATATAAGCGCATCCCGTCGCTTCGCAAGAATGGATATCATTACAAGTACATGTAAGAAGAGATGAGTATATGGAATTGGCTTACACTCGCCACAAGGTACATCAATATCACATCAATAAAACAACATATCCAGATATCATACAGAAGAGCAGGGTCCGACTACGGACGAAAACAAATGATAAAATGACATCCATCCTTGCTATCCCAGGCTGCCGCCTGGAACCCATCCTATGATCGATGAAGAAAAAGAAGAACTCCAAATCAAACAAGCATCGCGCTCACGTCAAATCATCGCATTACCTGTACCTGCAACTGTTGTTGTAGTAATCTGTGAGCCACGGGGACTCAGCAATCTCATTTCCAAGGGTATCAAGATTATTAAAGCTTAATGGGTGAGGTATGGTTAAGTGGTGAGGCTGCAGCAAGCACCAAGCATTTATTTGAGTGGCTATCTTACGAGTACAACAATAAAGGGGGATGATTGTCAAATTAACGGACGTGAACTAGTGATGATCTCTAAGAGATCCTGAACACCTACTTACGAACAAACATAACCCCACCGTGTTCTCTCTCTGATAGGACTCACGAGAAGAGACAGTCATGGTTACGCACCCGGTTGGTGTATTTTATTTGAGTTAACTTCAAGTTTGCTATGACCGGGTGTTAAACAAAGTTTCCAAGTTGCCACGTAACCGCGGGCACGACTTTCCGAAAGATTAAACCCTGGAGGGGTGCTCCAACTCATCCATCACAAACTAACCACACGTCACGGGAATAACCTCGACCACGAATCTCGTGATCTTCCTAGGCAATTCCACTGGAAAACCGCAACCTCGAGATAGCCCGAAGTATTCTCGGAATTCCTCGCACAAGACGTTCGAGAAAGGTAAAACAAGTCCAGCAAGACTGCCCGACGTGTCGACGAACCCGATAGGAGCCGCGTATCTCGTTCTCAGGACACGACCGGATGAACACTACGTACGGCGACTTGATAGAAATCCCTCGAGTTGCCCAGAGGTGGCCCTGCAAGTGGCTCTGTTTTGGCCCAACACTCATGAGGAGCACTGGCCCGGGTTGTTGATTAAAGATCCGTGGGTGCCGGCGGGTCCCTATGCAATTTTACTTGTTATTAGGCAAATGTAGTACCAATGTTGGGCCTTGCCAGACCAGTTTTATCCTAAAACGAAAATCAAGGTGGTCCCCATAACAACCCCGAGCATGTTAGGAGCGCTCAATTATGGAACATAACACCGGTACACAAGTAACTAGGGGCGGCAAGAGTGGAACAAAACACCGAGCAAAAAGCCAAGCCTTCCACCCTTTACCAAGTATATATGTGCATTAAATTAAATAGCAATAATATTGTGATATATCAAAAATATCCATGTTGGCACATGGAACAATTTGCACCTGCAACTAGCAACGCTATAAGAAAGGCTGAGCAAGCAGTAACATAGCCAAACAATGTTTGCTGGGATGTGGAGGGGTTAGAGGCTTTTCATGGCAATTTGGGACGCTTGACATACAAGTGGTAGGTAGCGAGACAGCGATAGAAACGAGACATCTAGCATGGCAATGATAGTAATGGTATCCAGGGAAATGATCATCTTGCCTGAGATCCCGCTTGGAAGAAGATCGAGTCCATGAAGAAGACGAACCAACGTGGTCGAACGGATCCTCACACTCCGAATGCTTTTGGAACTCTATCGAGAAGAAGCAATCCGAAAACAACAATCAACATATGATAAACACCACAACAAATGCATGACATGCTGCACTTCAACTATGATTCATGTTATGCATGACATGACAAGCACAACAATCAACTTCTACACATTAAGTGAAGCTCAATATGCACCGAGTTGCATATTGACGAAACTCCACATTCGAATATTTAGTTCACTCTCGTTTTGGTACACGACAATATTAAATGTTGCTAAACATGGCAAGAGGTGAAGCATAAGTAAACTACACATCTAGGCAAGTTTAAATGAGGCCGGAAACAACATATAGCATTTCCGAAACGACCCCATATGTTAATTTCGAAATTGTTCCAGATCTGAACTATTCATGTTTTATATTTGTTAAACAGCAAAACAAAATGCACCATGTGATTCGACTCGTCATTCTAGTCGATTTACATATATGGAACATCTCAAACGGAGCTACGGTCTAAAAGACATGACCTTCACAAGATGAACATGACATGAATGCAAAATGCATGAAAATGAAAACTACAAACATTTCAAATCATGAATGCAGAAAGATATTAGGATACTACATGAAAATCTAAGCAAGTTTCATATATGGCATGACCAAAACGGAGCTACGGGTCAACCACAACAACCAACACAAGTTTTAGTGCAAATCTGTTCAAAACAACAACATGGCATATTGCACACATGAAAACAACAAGCTACAAGATTCTAAAATGCACAAACTAAGCATGGGGCAGTAGCATATAACACACACTTCATTTCATCTTCACATATCATACTCAAAAGAGTCATGGATCACATGGTAGGAAGCTCACAACACGGCAATAAAATATAGCAGATTAGGACTTTGTGAAAATAACAGTTTTGATAGAGCAGTTTTAACACGGAGGCATATTGGCAGCAGCAAAACTATATGCTACAGGGCATATTATGGCATGAAAATTAACAGCATGGTAGTAGACATGATGCACTACAAATCATTCCATGGTGGCAAGGTCTAATTATGCATAGAAATGTGGCTAACATCATGACAACATGGCATTATGAAGAAAACAGATTCTCAGACTTAGTGAAAATTAGAGTAGACATGTGCAGCAGTTTTTAACAGATTGACATATTGAACAACAGAATTAATTATGATGCTAAACCTATTTATGCAAACTATTGGCACAACATGATAGGCGACAACATGCTTAACAAAGGACTCCTTGGTGGCAATCACAAAAGACTCCTAGATCAATAGCAAATCACAAGGGAAGACAGCAACAAAATGTTACAGATTCCAGACAGAAATATTTCAGCATCTCAAATCAGCAACATTGGGTAAGCATGTACTCATGGTGAAATCTACAGCCAAACACAAGATTCATGGCATGGAAAACCTATCACCAACAAGTAGACATGGCATACTACAACACACTCCAAAGACTCAACCACAAGGAGGCATGGTTGCTTAATACGAGCATCGCAAAATGGAACTTATCGTTGACAGATTTCAGTTTTAACGCGATAGCTACTTTAGAGCAAGAAAAAAACATGTTAATGAAGTCCTACCTAGCAACCAGAGGCATGGCATCAAAGTAGACATCTCCTAGAGCAATACTCATGAAGACACCACATGCAAAAGACCTACGGTTGAGATGCAATCATCCGCGGAAAAACGAATAAATAACAGATTTACCGACTTCAACGGAATGCACTTTTGCAACAAATTTTACAGCAAGTAGATGAATTCTAACATGCATGACAATGCAACCATGATGAAGAGCACAATGAGTAGGTAAACTTTCATATATAACACTTTGGCATCGGACGCACGGTTTTGCAAGATATAGGCCCCACAAAATGCAAATATGCTGAAAAACGGGCACTCTCTAGGGACTTAGAAAATTCTCACCTCGCGAGGGCTGGACAGGGAGGTCCTGGGAGGGGGCGGTACGGGCGCGGTGTTTGGATCGCGGATCGGTGGATCCCGGGTCAACCCGGTCCCACCACGGCTGGGCAGAGGAGGCCCGAGGCCATGGCGGACGCTGCCAGCGCCGGTGGCCTGAGGGGGGGGATGCGCTCACGAAGGAGGCCGGCAGCACGGGGCAAGGCGGATCCGGCGACGGCGGCTCAGATCTTACTGGAGGCGGGCGGAGGCGGCAGGCCGGCGACGGTGGGGCATCGCGGCGGCGAGCTCGAGGCCCTGCCACGGGAGCGGGGCGGAGGCCAGCTCCGGCGGGGCCGCGGCTAACGGCGGCGAGCGGAGCTTCATGCGGCGACAGGGCGCAGGGTCTGGCGGCAGCGAGGCCTCGCCGGCGGGGCTGCCGGAGGGGAGGCGGCGAGGGTGGAGCAGGCCGGCTGGCGGCGGGGCGCTCCGGCGGTTTGGGCGAGTGGGAGCCAGAGGGGCTCGGGAGGAGTGGGCGGCGCGCGGGCTCGGCCTCGGCCCAGATCGTGCCCGGGGAGGGCCGGGCGAGCCGCGGTTGCGCGGGGGCGGCTCGGGTGATGTGACGGCGGGGGAGAGGCTGCAGGCGGTGGCTCAGATGGCAGCCCGGCGAGTGGTGCGGCGCCAAGTGGCGGCGGCGGGCTGGCTTTGCACGAAATGCGAGGAGCGGCGGCTGGAGGTAGGTGGAGGGGCTAGGGACTAGGGGTTTAACCCAAAATTGGCATGGGGAGGTGTCTATTTATAGGCAGGGGCTAGGGTTTGAGGGTTGGAGGCCGTTTTTCAACCGCGCGATCGCGATCGGACGGCACCGGCTACGCCCTAAGGTTAGGTAGGCTAGGGTGGGTTGTTGGGCTGTGAAGAGAGGCTTGTGGGCTGAGAGGAGAGGGAAGATCGAGGCCCGTGACATGAGTTTTATAAACAGAAAACGTCTGACGAATAAGCCGATGACGGTGCCGCTACGGTTGACCGTTCGGGTATCAAACGACCTCTGATTGCGACGAAATTTGGCAGGCGGTCTACCTACAATAAAACAAGACCGCACGCCAACTTTCAACCCAATCCGAGAAAGTTTTAAATGCACTTTTAGAACAATATTTTATCGATGTCGCGGGTGCGTGCGTGTGTGGTTGGACTCAAAACGGTCGATGACATGAACGGAGAGAACCGACAACTACGAACGGATGCAAGTTTTCAAAAACGAGTGACGATGCTATGCAGATGATGCAAATGATGCAATGATGAATGCGACGACCAAACGAATCACATGATGACAACGGAATAAAAGGGGAATCTTCTGGAGCGTCGGTCCCAGGCTGGTACACCCTTGCCATGCACATTCCCGTCCCGCTTTGCGTAGTAACTACTTAGCAACCTATCTACTTCCCACCCACACAACTCTAAGCATAAGGTAGAGTCATGTCATGCTAGTATCAATGAGGAAGGTAACAGGGCAACCCATAAAGGTGGTCACCACATTCATCATGATCAACACGTCGAAACATAAGGTGCTATATGTCATGCATAAGAAGGGTTTCTAAGACATGGTCAAGGGGCTGCTTGCCTGGCTTAGCAAAGTCTTCGAGGTCTTCACACACTTGTCGTTCAACTCCGAGCACTCAATCTAATTCGTCAACTACGCCGAAAACAACCATAATAAGCAACACAACAAGCAGAGAAATAAAAGTGCTATATAAATAGAATTTTATTTTTCTTGGACATCTCCGGTCATAAGAAAAATACCTAAAGTGGCTCTACTGGAGTTGGGTCAATGAGGCTCTTTGAATGGTGGAAATGGAGGGAATGATGATCCTATAAGAAGTCTACTGAAAGCATTTTTATAAAAATGAGAGAATGCACCTGTTAAATAGGGCATGATTTTAGAAACATGTAGGAAGTGCTTTCACTGCATTGGAGTTGGGATGAATTTCCTAGGGGTTTTCTAAGATGGAATAAATGGAAATGGGGCTATTTCTTTGGTCTAGCCAAACTATAGTATGGGAAAAATGTTAACCATAGCTAGACAAATAGGTTATGATTTTATGGACACCTAGTAACTTGAAGTACTCCATTTGAAGTTGATTTGGACTCTCTAGGGATTTTACAATGTGGGCTTCTCATAGTTCAAATTTGAATTTTAATTTGAAAATAGCACAAAAGTTTGCTAGAAAAATGTGCATTGCACATATTTGGATAGAACATGATTTTAGAATCCATTAGGAATTTGAATCATCAAGTCTGGAGTTGAAATTAATTTAACATGGATTTTTGAACCTGACTGGAAAAAGAAAAAGAGAAAGGAAAGGTTATTACGAACTGGGCTAAGTGGTGCACCAGGCACAGGATAAGGACCTGGGCCAGCCCAGTGGCTCGGTCAGGCGCGCGCAGGGGGCGCGTCGTAGGCGTACCGGCCGGAAGCCGTTTCCTCCACAGGGAGGCGGATGCCACATAAGGGCGTGTCCACTTAAAATGTTGGGCCCGGTCGGCGTGCCGCTTGCAGGCGGGCCCCGCCTGTTACGGCCTCCCTCCTCCTCCCGCTCGAGCAGAGAAGGAGCAGGGGAGGCGGAGCCGACCGGCGCAGGCGCTCGCTCCGGCGGCACCGGCCGTCTCTGGAAGAGCCGCATCCACCTAGAGGCTCCATTTTTGCCGGGGAGCGCCGGAGTCAGTGCGGCTTCGGCCGCGGTGGACTCCAACGACGGCGGCAATGGACTTGGCGCTCTGGCCATCGAGTGGGAGCAATGAAGCTCGAGGGAGGCCCGTGGCGACGCAGGGGTCACTCCGGTGAGGCTCAGAGGAGAAGGGGTAGGTCAGCGTGCCCGAATTTGAGCGGAGGCCGACGGGAAGGACTCCGGTCATGGAGGTGGATGGAGGGCAAAAGGGGACGACGGAGCCGGTCCATGAGGCACCTGGGAGGGACAGCGAGTGAGAGAGGTTAAGTGGGGGACTCGGGGCTAGCTTATAAGCCCGGGGCTCGAGTCCACTGTGGACAGCTCCCACAGCGTCTTTGGAGCCGGCCTTGGTGGCCGTTGGGAGAGGGCTGGGGGTGTCTACGGCGTTCGTGGAGTTCGACTACGAGGCATGGAATGGGAGAGAGAAGCCAGGGGTGCCTGATGCTCATGCGTGCGAGCGTGCCCATTGGAGCGCTCTGGCCGGTCTGGCGCGCGTGTGAGGGAGGCAAGAGGAGGGAGAGAGATGACGGGTCCGACAGCATGCCGTGTCCTGGAAGTCGAGGTGGCTTCGGGGGACACACTGCGGAGGCCCGAGGCTGTCGGGGCTGGTGATTGGGCAAAGGCTACTGTGCGGGTGCGCACTGTACCATGCTCTAGAGTGCGAGCTCTGCATGCCAGGGCATGCATTTGGCACCTTGGGCGCGGCCACTAGTGTCTAGGGGGTCTAGGGGGAGTAAACAAGGCCGTAAGAGGCATAGGATGCTACTGGGGATGCCTTGGTAGAGAAGGAAAACTGAGGGGGAGAGAAAAGATGCTGTCCAGGGGGTAAAAATGGAGTTTTCAACCCTCCAATCATGGAGATGTGGCCTTGAAAGACTTACTGGAGGTAGAAAGTAACAATGTGGGGTTGTGGTAAAAAGTTGAGGTGAAGGAGAACAGTGGAAGAGGTGAAAACAAGGTTTTTACCAATCTGCCAGAATGTGTTTGGTGTTGGTTTGGGCAAGTAGGAAGGCTCCACTTGCCATGAGTTTTACCAGGATTAAATAGAAGGTAAAAATGAGGTTGCTCACCCAGTTTGAGCTTATTTGAGAAAAGTTGGCAATAGAAACTTGGTAAACCCTAGAAATGGGCAGAAATGGATTTGCTTATATCTAGCTATGCAAATCCATTCTCCTTGATGAACCACTGGGTGTGGTGGCATTATTTCCGGATTAAAGCATATATAAAAAGTTTAAGATAAATTGGAGAAACTTGACAATGTAAAGTTGCTCAAATTTGAATCTAGACATAGGGGGTTTTGAGGTAGTTTTGTGAACCGCAACTATTTGGATTGGAATTCAACTTTGCAAGATCATCACATTAGGCATATGTGACTTGCTAGAATTTTCTGGGATTCATTTGAGAATATTTCTTATAGAAATATTTCAAATACTTGATATGAGCAGAAAGGGTCTTGGGATGTTTTACCAATATTTTGAACATTACCATGTGTTGAAACTCTTATATATGGAACATATATGTCCACTGAGTTTCCCTAAATTTTCTCAAATATTTTTAAAGCATAAAAATATGTTTTCCCTATGAAAGACCATTTCTGGCCTTAAGAAAAAGCCTTTAAATAAAATAGGAAAATAAGCTTTAAAAATACAATTTGGTGGTTTTGGGAAGCATTATATATGGTAGGTTCCAATAAAGTCTTTGGGGAAAAATATTCACCCTAATTTGAGGACTTGTAGTACAAACCTGAATTCAGGGGGGTTTGAAAACCTAAATTGAATAAAATGCTTTTTGGCCAAAATAATATTTTATAAAAATAGTTTTAGGTCCTATACACATGGCAAGATCATTGGGCAGAGAGTTTGGATCAAGTAGATGAGTTTTGAGAGTAGGGGAGTTTTTGTGAGTCAAAAACACAAGCAAGCAATCAAGGAAACAACAATCAAGTCAAGCATCACAAGCACACAAAAAGTTTTTGTTGGCCCTAATTTTTTAGTCATGTTAACTTAGTCATGAGTCAAAACACAGGGTGTGACAGACCTACCCCCCTTATAAGAATCTCATCCCCGAGATTTCTAGGTTAGGAGTAGAAAAGATGCGGAAATTCAGAGGTGAGGTAGTCTTCACGTTCCATGTTGCTTCTTCTCTGGTGTGGTTGTCCTTCTGGATATTGAAGTGCTTGATGATATGGCTTCGAGTGCATCATTGGCTTCGTCTGAGGGTGAACGGGGTTCTTGCAACAGGTTAGGCTTGCCTAAAGGTCAAGGGTTTGGTGAACGAGGTTTGAGCATAGGTCTGGCTTGCGTGTGTATTCCAAAGTCGGAATACGAGGCAAAGTAGTGTGTCTGCGTGCTTGTCCTAGTGTTATTCACGTTGGTTAGTGACATATAGATATCTCGTGCTAGAATAGAAGGGTCAAGGTTTTTGTGTAGCTTCCCGTTGAGATCTTCTGCTTGTGTAAGTTGCCCAGGCATGTTCTTCATTTATCTTTGGGCATTTGTCTTTGTCGTCACGGACGCATGTTTCTGGCGGGTCTTCAAGAGTTTGGTCTATTTGTCTCTCCGTAGCGATTTGTGGCAAGGTTTGGATTGAGCCTTGTCCCTAAGACTAAGCTTAGAGACTTGGTGTCAAAACTGTTTCTCCCATTTGGGAAGGTTTCAACAGGGTTCTTTAAGTAAGTTGGCTATTCAAAAGTGTAGAATAGCCATCTAGTCCTCATGGTCTGGGGCTTGGCAAGTGGGGTGAACCACCTTTGACAGGTGTCTCATCTTGATCCAGTCAGGGTCACAACCTTGATTGGCGAAAAGGGGCTAGTAACAAAGTCATGACAGTCGCTCTACTCCGTTCCAGACACCTTAAGATAGTAGGGACCCCATGTTCGTCGTACACCGTCGAGGTGGTGGAGTGAGGGGTGCTATCAACTTCCCGGTTCCTTCCTAGTCACGAACTGATAGGTGACCATTTAAAACAAGGGGCACTTTAATCCTCTTGATGTCCAAGGGCTTCATCGTGCTTGAACGTCGGTGCTTCTTGATATAGTCTAGCTGATGTAGTCGGCAGAGGAGTGGTGGTTGACTACCCTTGCTTCTTCCTCTTCGTCGTCGTGGCTTCCCAACCGTATTGGTTCTTCATCTTGCTTGGGCAGGAATGTCTTCTGCTTTAGGGAGGGTGCTTCGGGGATTCGGACATCTCCAACGTAAAACTTTGCACCTGAGAGGCTCTGCAATCAGGGCTTCTGGGCTTATCCACTTAGGACTAAGGTGTTCCTTTCTCTCATTGGATAAATAAGTATGTCATCCATGAGGACAACAACATGTTTCTCCAAGTATCACACAATCATATTGCTCATGGGATATGTGAGAGAGGCGGGCATAAGCCAACCTAAAAAGAGCTTGATGGTATATCCATTAACCGTAAGGTGTGGACTGTGTGGTCTTGTGGTAAGACTCGGGAATGGACTTTAGGCTCGCGGCATTTCGATTCAGCTTGCTCTCGAGAGAAGGCTCGGGAACCAACCTTTGGCCATTTAGTCTTAAATTCCTGAGAGTGGCATCTTTTTTAGGCGGTTACCGGTCCAGGGGTTTGTGGTCCTTCGTGACCTAATTCTTCGAGTCCACCTTCCTTATGGATAGGATTGGGGGTGGTCAAGGTAGAGTATCGACCATAGTCTTTTGACTTAGAGCTAGAGCCTATGGCCATATTCCGACTGTGTTATGGCTTGGTAAAGCTTCAGGGTTTCAAGGAGCTTAGGATGTGAGTGAACGTCTATCATCTTATCCTTGAGCACAATTCTTGGACACCAATAGTCCTACCTATTACTATAATCAGAAATCATCTTATACCACCGAAGCATCATGTCACATATAAGTCATCTCCAATAATTACTCTTACTATTCACATCTTCATCTCTCTCAAAAGACTAAAGAAAAATCACATATGTATTATATATCTAACTCATATGTATCCCTATATAAAAATCCTCGGGTGAAGCATACAAGCTGCTAAGCTTGAATAAGACACTACAAATCCAAGTGTTTAGCTAATATATCCCAGGTCTAAGGTACTGCACCTCTATGTTAAGAAAACACGTATTATATTAATCCAAGATTTTGTTTCCTTCCAACAAATCCAATCAAGGGGTCCTTAAATGCCATCAATCATTACATGACCCACTACTCTAAATCAAATATCGATGGAGTTCTACATAATATCCTAGAGTCCCTATAATCCACATAACATTTTAAGGACTATCTAATCACAGTTTATCCACCAACTTTCACTAGCATGATTAAGTAAACCCCAATGTTAGGTGCATATAGATCCTTGAATCAACTCTGACAACAATCCAATATTCCTAGTTTATCTCCCACCGAGAAACGTGGTATCACGATCGAGATCATCAGACAAAATACAATCTACTTTGAACCATGTAGTCCCATTCATCATCAATACCCTATAAGGATCATCTATTTAAATCCAAAGCTCACATCTAGTGAGAATTTCCTACTTGTTACTCTAGTCACTATTGTAACATCACCAATCTCCTATGAAAATCATCTGTTTGTCAGAATCGGGGCTCCGCAGACCCAAGAAGGTTCGAACTCTGGGGCATGTGCGAAGATCCCAACCAGCTCAAGCCTCAAGCTCACCTCTCCCCAGCCGATCCTTGCCGAATGCGTGCGGGCGAACGAGGAGACGGACACAGAGATTTACCCAGGTTCGGGCCACCTTACGGTGTAAAACCCTACTCCTGCTTTTGGTGGATTGGCCTCACGAGGAGGTTTGGGGATGAACTAGTACAGTGGTGAGCAACCTCGCGAGGGCTCTTGGGTGAGGGTGGATCGGCCCCCTTCCTACGATGGAGGCTAGTCCCTATTTATAGCGGCCTTGGTCCTCTTTCCTTATCGCACAGGCGGGAAGGGGGCCCACAACGGCCAAATTTGAAAGGGGACAGGAGGTACAGTTTATCCTGACTAAAGGTGTTCTTCTCTTGCAAAGCTCCCGGGCGTGACGCAGAGGTGGGCTCGGCGATGACATCCACCCTGCCGAGCCCGTGGTCTTGGTCTTGTTGCACTGGAATGGAAACCTTTGGGGGATTCCTTGGGAACCCGCGTACGTCCTTGCCTCCTTAGCATCAAAGAGGAAACTGTCCCCTCTACGCCTGCTGGCGCCCGCCTGCCTTGGTCGTCATGGCTCACGTCATTGCAGCCTCCTAAGGCTGGGTACCTGCATAGGAATCTCGGCTCCTTGGGAGGCAGCTTGGGGAGGCCGCAGCCCTGGGGGTCTTGGTGTCGTTCTCCTCGCGAGACCGGGGCCCTCACAAGGGTCTTGTCTTGGGGGGTTTGTTGCCAGGCTGTACTGTGCCGTCGAGGTGGGCCACGCGCTGGGCCGCAGGCAGGCAGGTCTGGGTACTCCCGATATCAGAATGCCAACAGTAGCCCCTAGGCCCAAGGCGCGCTCGGGCTGGCTTCGGGTCGAAGCCAAGGAGGGAAGGCCGAAGCGCCGTGGGCCCCAATCGCCTGCGGGCCAGGCTCGACGCGTGGCGCACGACGGGGCGCAGACGCCTCCACTTCCCCATGTCGCCTCGGCAACCACCCCGACTGACAAGGGCTGGCGCGTGCCACGGGGCCATCATTGCCCTGAATGCATAGGGACGCCGGTTGGCCTCCGATTAACTATAAGTGGGCGAGGGGGGCAGAGCCCCCTATCCTGTCTTCATCTTCTCGCCTCTTCACTCCAATCTGCCGCTTCCACAGTCATGGCACCAGTGACGAGGTTCTCTGCCGCCGAGAAGGGGAAGGGCCGCCTGGAGGGACCGGACTTGCCGCCACCCAAGAGGGGCCGGCCGTGGTCCCCCGAGGGCGCGGGCGCACTCCCGCGAGGGCTGGAGTTAGCTCCGGCGGCCTTAGGGAGGCTCCCTCCCACGCAGGGGGCAGCGGTAGCCATGGCACCCGCGGCCAAGGGGGGAAGCTCGTGGAGGGCATCCGGCCGGCGCGCCCGTGATCCCACACGGCCGACGCGGCCCAGGAGTTTGTGGTGTGGGTGGAGAGGCCGGCAATCACCTGGCTCCATCTCCTGTGCTTCTTCGCAAGGGCGCTGCCAGCCGGAGGGCCTGCTGGATTATGGCTGCAGGACGATGGCTGCTGCAGCGAGGCGTCATGGGTGGACGTAGAGGTTACGCCCGCAGGCTACGTGCTCCTTAACCGTGGGTGGCAGACGTTCGCCCGCGCTCGCGGCCTGCAGAGGAGGTGTACCCTCCACTTCAAACATGACGGGGCAGCGATGCTCTTCATCAAGATCTTCGGGGAACATGGCAGGCGCTTGGGGTGCTGCCCGGAGGGAGATAGCGGGCACAGCGACCACCTCTCCGCCGACGACATCCATCGCGGCGGCGGCGTCCTCGGCGGTGAACTTTCCCTTGGCGACGACCGCAGCACCTCCAGCAGCAGCGACACCTCCTCCGGGGGAAGCTCGAGCGACGACCACTACGACGAGCTGCCACATCGGCGTTCCCGAACCAAGGAGGGCGGCGAACCGCCACGTCGGCATGCCCGAACCACGGAGGGCGGCGAACCGCCGCGTCGCCGTGTCCCTGCCCCGGAGGCCGTCGAGCCGCCATACCCCGTGCCACCGTCAAGGAGGAGGAGGACTCTAACTGAGCGCGGGCGGCGCCGAAGCCAGGCCTCGGGAGTGGTGGTCCTCGGGAGGCCATCTTTTGTTGTTTTTTTACTTCCTGCATCAAGAATCACGGAGGGCCCCGTGGGGGCGTGTAATGAACTATGGCGCTTGCGCCTTTATGTTAGCGTTTTTTCATCTCATACTTTGGTGTTTATATTGCTACGAATTGAAAGTTCCTGCTTGTCATGGTTAGGATAACTTAGCTTGGCGTGCTCGTGGCAGGTTCCTGCGTCGTGAGGTGCAGTTGGAGCACCAGGGCAGCTCGGAGATCTTGCCTGGGGCTTCTTCATTGCGGACCAGGCAGCTCCGTAGCCTCGAGAGGTGCCCGCCGCTCGCGAGGCTCCTGGGGGGGTGGGTTGGCGAGGAGTCAGGGCCTCCGGAGGTGCCTCCTCAGGGCACCGCATTCCACAAAGGCGCCGAAATGCGCTCTATATAGGGTTAGGGTTCCTTGATAACGGGCCAAGTCGTGATTTCCCTTTCCTTGGTCGTCCTCCTCCCAGTGACCATTTTTGGTTGGAGCCCCCGAGCGAGGGTCGATCGTCGCTAGTATGTCGGGTCGCGATGCCCGGCAAGACCAGGAGATGAGCGCTCCTGAGGCTGGGGGCCTGAGGTAATATGCGCCTGTTGGCTTGCTCGAGAGCGTCGCGCGAGGATTAGGATGCCAAGGCTTTGGCGAGGTGCTCACCGTGTCCAGCCCCCGCTCGCGGGGCACGCGAGAGCGAGAAAACTGGCAGGTGCCAAACCTCTTAATAACGAGACATTAAAATGAGAAACGCTGCAAGGAGAAAAATTTCCACCCCTTTTTTCGAACAAAGACGCGAAAACTTCAAGTTTCATTCCAAAAAATGGCAAATTGGGTTACAAAAGAGAGCAAAGAACAGCCGCATCCGGCACCTAAGCTAGTCTTCCCACCAGCGCGGAGCATGGGGCTCCCACTAGGCGTGGGCATAGTCATTGTAGGATCGTGTCGTCCGCCAGCGCGGAGCATGGGGCTTCCACTTGGGCGTGGGTGGCGGCCCCTCCGCATCCTTGGGGTCCCCGGGCATATACAACCCACTAATTATTATGTGAGAGTGTCTTGGGTAGAACTTCCGGAGGTGCTGGATGTTCCAGGCGTTCTGGATGGGGACCCTGTCCTTCGTCTCCAGGCGTACGGCGCCAGGCCTAGACACACGGGCGACCCTGAACGGGCCCTCCCACATGGGCAAGAACTTGTGCAAGCCCTCCCTGGAGAGGACCCGCCTCAAGACGAGGTCACCCACCTCGAGGGTCCTGGAGCGGATGATGCGATAGTGGTAGCGCCGCAGCGCCTGCTGGTACCTCGCTACGCGGAGCGAGGCTTGGCGGCGGGCCTCCTCCCCGAGCACGAGATCTGTTCCCCACGAGGCATCCTGACGCTCCTCGTCGAATGCCAAGACCCGCGGGGACCGATGCTTGACCTCGTGCGGGAGGACCGCCTCTTCCCCGTAGATGAGGAAGAATGGGGTCTCGCCGGTGGGCTTAGTCGCGGTTGTGCGGATGGACCACAACACAAACTGAAGCTCACCGAGCCAACCCCTGCCGCATGCCTCAAGCTTCTTCTTGAAGCTCCTTGTCTTGAGGCCCCTTAGGACCTCCGCGTTGGCGCGCTCAGCGTGGCCGTTGCTCCGTGGGTGCGCCACTAAAGCATAGCATATCTGCGTTCCAAGGTTAGCACAAGATAATCTAAAGAGGTTGCTTGTGAACTATGAGTCATTGTCGGTAATAATACGGTTGGGGACACTGAAGTGGCTCATGAGACCCCTAATGAACTTCACGACCGAGCCAGCGGGGATGGTGCGCACGGGCTCCACCTCCGCCCACTTGGTTAACTTGTCCATGGCGACGTAGAGGTAGCGGTAACCGCCGACTGCCCGAGGGAAAGGCCCCAGTATGTCTAGCCCCAAGGCCGCGAAAGGCTGATACGTCTCCAACGTATCTATAATTTTTGCTTATTCCATGTTGTTATATTATCATTCTTAGATATTTTACAATCACTTTATAGCAACTTTATATCATTTTTTGGGACTAACCTATTAACATAGTGCCAAAGTGCCAGTTGCTGTTTTTGCTTGTTTTTTACTTCGCAGAATATCAGTACCAAACGGAGTCCAATCGCGACGAAACTTTTTGGATATTTTTTGGACCAAAAGACACCCAATGGGCCAAAGAAGTGCTAGAGAGGTGGGCTGTGGAGAGCACAACCCACCAAGGTGTGCCAGGGGGCCCCCGGCGCGCCCTGATGGTTTGTGCCCTCCACGGGGCCCCTCTCCACCGCCTCCAATGCCTATAAATTCCCAAATATTTGGAAACCCCAAAAAATAACCCTAGACTCTCCGCTCTGTGGTCGCAACTCTCTGTATCGATAAAAAACCAATCTGGAGACCTTCCAGTACCCTGCCGGAGAGGGGAATCCATCTCCGGTGGCCATCTTCATCGTCCCGGCGGAGGCCATGATGAGGAGGGAGTAGTCCACCCTCGGGGCTGAGGGTATTTACCAGTAGCTATGTGTTCAATCTCTCTCTCTTGTGTTCTTGAGATGTCACGATCTTGATGTATCACGGGCTTTGTTAATATAGTCGGATCACATGATGTTATTCCCTCTCTATCTTGTTGTGATGAATTGAGTTTTCCCTTTGATATATCCTTATGTTGGATTGAATATTGGATTTGAGAACACGTGATATATATCTTGCATATGGATACCCGTGGTGACAATGGGGTGTTCAATTGAATCACTTGATGTATGTTTTGGTACTCAACTTGCGGATTCCCGCTGTGACATTGGGGTAATCTATGCATACGGGTTGATACACGTTTTTGTCCTACTTTCTCCGATAGAAATCTTGGGGCACTCTTTGAGGTTCTTTGTGTGGATTGAGTATTATGGATCTGAAATTGTTTGATGCGTATTGTATAATTAACTCATGGATACTTGTGGTGACATTGGAGTATCTAGGTGACATTAGATTTGGTTGATGCGTATCATATGGTGTTATTCTAGTATGAACTCTTAGATAGATCGATCGGAAAGGATAACTTGGTGTTATTTTAGTACGAACTCTTGGATAGATCGATCGGAAAGGATAACTTTAAGGTGGTTTCGTACCCTACAAACAATTTCTTCTTATGTTCTCCGCTAGATAAGAACTTTGGAGTGATTCTTCGTTGCACATTGAGGGATGGTTATGTGATCCAATTATATTAGCATTGTTGAGAGATTGCACTAGCGAAAGTACGGACCCTAGGCCTTGTTTTCAAGCATTTCAATACTGTTTGTGCTCACTTTTGTTACTTGCTTCCTTGCTTTTTTATATTTTTAGATTACAAAAACCTATATCTACCATCCATATTGCACTTGTATCACCATCTCTTCGCCGAACTAGTGCACCTATACAATTTTCCATTGTATTGGGTGTGTTGGGTACACAAGAGATTTCTTGTATTTGATTGCAGGGTTGTTTGAGAGAGACCATGTTCATCCTACACCTCCCATGGATTGATAAACCTTAGGTCATCCACTTGAGGGAAAATTGCTACTGTCCTACAAAACTCCGCGCTTGGAGGCCCAACAAAGTCTACAAGAATAAAGTTGCATAGTAGACATCAAGCTCTTTTTCTGGCGCTGTTGCCGGGGAGGTGAGTGCTTGAAGGTATATCTTTAGATCTTTCAATTAAATCTTTTAGTTTCTTGTTTTTCACTATTTTGGTTTTATAAAAGAAAACTACAAAAAAATGGAGTTTAGGTTGCATCTTTTTTTTCGTCTATATAATGTCTTTCGTGAAAATAAGGATTCAGAAAATTGTGCTCAATTGGTAGAGGAAGAAACTATGAAAATACTTAATGAGAATTCCTTGAATGATTAGCATGATTGCAATGTTGTTAGTATGAATTCTATGAATATCCAAAATACTAATGATGATTGCACTAGTCATGATAAAAATGTTTCTTATAAGCATGTCAATTTTTGTGGAGTGGATAAAGTTTCTGAAGACCTGTCTTATAGGGATGATAGATTTTGTAAGAAGCATAAACATGATGGAACCAATTTTTTGCTCAATGTTATAGATGAATTTGCTACAAAATCGTGTTCTCTTTGTCCTATTACTTGTGAACTTTGCAATAAAGTTGGTCATCTTAATTTCCAATGCAAACTTTTTCTCTTGCACTAATATCTCTTGGTGGTTTTGATAATTCATGATAACATAAATTGTCTCTTGGACTAATATCTCTACCTAGAGCATTTCAGGTGGAAGTCCATAGAGAGAGATGGGTTGGCAAAAAGGATTGTGGAGAAACCCCAAGATGCAAGGAAATGGATTGGCAAAGCTTCAAGCAAGAGGACTCTACATTTTACTTTGTGAGAAATCACTTTGAGTCCATAGGAAAGCCAATACTATTAAAAGGGGGTAAGGTACTGTTGGTGAACAAGATGCTCCATGTGCACAAGAGATAGTCACCAAAAACACCCACAAGCTCTTCCACAAAAGTCTTTACAAAGCCAAATATCCAAAATCGGTGCAACCAACAATTTTCACTCGGTGCCACCGATTCCCAAACTTAGACAGACCCATGCCAAACCCTAGCACATCGGTGCAACCGATTCCACTTCGGTGCCATCGAGGTTGGGTTGCCAACTTTCTGTTACCTCGATTCACAAAATCGGTACCACCGAGTTTGTTGGATCGGCATCACCGAGTTGCGCAATCTGACCGTTGGTTACCTATAATCGGTACCACCGAGAATTATATATCAGTCTCACCGAGATTCAAAAGTTGTCACCTTTTGGTCACTTCGGTACCACCGAGATTCACACATCGGTGTCACCGAGTTGGTCACTTTAGGTGTAACGGTTGGATTTTTGGGGATGCCTATATATACCCCTTCACCACCACCCACTCGAAAGAGAAGCACTCAGAACTATTCCATACTTGCCCCATCCAATTTTCTGAGAGAGAGCCACCTACTCATGTTTTGAGATCAAGCCATTCCACTCCATCCATATGAATCTTGATCTCTAGCCTCCCCAAGTTGCTTTCCACCAAATCAATCTCTTCCACCAAAGCCAAATCTGTGAGAGAGTGATTGTGTGTTGAGGAGTCTATCATCTTGAAGCACAAGAGCAAGAAGTTCATCGACATTGCCAAGCCTTTTACCTTTTGCAGGGTGGTGCCTCCTAGATTGGTTAGGTGTTGCTTGGGAGCCTCCTACTTCGTGTTGTGGAGTTGAACCAAGAAGTTTGTATGGGCAAGGAGATCGCCTACTCCGTGAAGATCTACCCATAGTGAAGCTAGTCCTTCGTGGACGGAAGCCGTTATGGAATAGTCAAGGTTGCTACTTCGTGGACCCTTATGGGTGGAGCCCTCCGTGGACTCTCACGACCGTTACCCTCCGTGGGTTGAAGACTCCATAAACGTGGACGTATGATAGCACCACCTATCGGAACCACGGGAAAAATCTTTGTGTCCCTCATGCATTTGATCTCCCTATCTCAACTCTTTACTTCATGTGCAATGTCTTTACTTTCCGCTGCCATACTTGTTGACTTGCATGTGTAGGATGTGCTAGACTCGCTATAATTGTTAAAATCTGCCAACCAATTAACTTGGGAAAAGGTGAGGTTTTTAAATTCCTGCTAGTAGTCTATTCACCCCCCTCTGGACACTCTTCTAGTGATCCTACAAGTGGTATCAGAGCATTGGTCTCCATTGCTTCGGTTTCATCACCGTGGAGGAAGATGGATGTGTCTAGTATAGGAAGTTTGAGTTGTAGAGTGCCTACTCTTGATGGGGAGTACTATAGTCAATGGAAACATATGATGCTTGAGCTATTTAATGAATTTCAATCAAGCAAGTATATTAAGAGCCCCTATGTACCTCCCATTGATCCTTTACATCCCACACACGAAGAGGAAATTGATATGCTATGCAATCTTAGAACTGTTAATCTTATCATTAGAGGATTGCCTAGGATTGTGCTTAATCAAATGAAGAATTTTGAATGTGCTTATACTTTGTGGAACGACTTGGAGAAATGATATCCAAGTTATTCATTGAGTAATCTTGATGAAATTCTTCATAAAACTATTGCTTTTCACAAAATGACGCCTAGTGATCCCAAGTTTGATGACTATCTATTTGAGCTTAGAGACCTCATGCGTGCTAAAGGAGATGTCATAACTATCAACAACATCATTGTAGAAGCCATTCGAATTCACAAGTTTGAACATTGTCATGATCACAACCGTAACGAATCTCTTGTTCCTTGTGACGAGGATTTCCCACTTGATGATGACAATGTGGAACATGGCTACTATGATGAAGATGAGTTGTTCGACATCGAGCATGAGAAGATCATGAAGAATCTAAGTCTCATGGCAAACTTCAAGGATTACATGTCCGTAGGAAAAGAGTGGATTCTCGATAGCGGATGCACGGATCATATGACCAGAGATAGAGAAATGTTTGAAGAGATCACACCAAACCATGGACCGCAAAGGTACGTAACGTTTGGAGACAATTCCAAGGGTAAGGTACTTGGTCTTGGTAAGGTGGCCATATCCCATAATAGCTCTATTCAAAACGTCATGCTTGTTGAATCCCTTGGGTACAATCTTCTTTCCCTATCTAGACTTGCCGACTTTGGTTTTACTGTGCTATTCACGAAAGTAGATTGCCAAGTGTTTCGTCAAGATAATCATAAAATGGTCTTTACCGGTTTCCGTAGAGGTGATCTTTACATTGTCGATTTCACTAAGAGATCCAAGCCTCGTACTTGTCTTATTGCAAAATCTTCTAAAGGTTGGCTTTGGCATAGAAGACTATGACATGTTGGCATCCGTAATCTAGACAAGCTTATCAAAGGTGATCATATACTTGGTGTTAAAGATGTTATCTTTGACAAAGATAGACTTTGTAGTGCTTGTCAAGCTGGAAAGCAAGTAGGTGGAAGTCATCCCGTTAAGAATATCATAACTACTAGGAGACCACTCGAGTTACTTCACATGGATCTGTTTGGTCCCAATTCTTACAAGAGTCTCGGTGGAAATTCCTATGGTCTAATTATAGTTGATGATTTTTCCAGATTTACGTGGGTATTCTTTCTTGATGATAAGTCGCAGGTACAAAAGATCTTCAAGAACTTCGTTCGCTAAGCGCAAAATCAATTTGAAGTGAAGATCAAGAAGGTTCGGATCGATAACGGATCGGAGTTCAAGAACACCCATGTGGATACCTTTCTTGACGAAGAAGGTGTTTCACATGAGTTCTCGGCTACGTACACGCCTCAACAAAATGGAGTTGTTGAGAGGAAGAACCAAACTCCTATTGAGATGGCAAGAACGATGCTTGACGAATACAAGATGCCAAGACACTTTTGGGCAGAAGCCGTGGAAACAGCATGTCATGCCATAAACCGACTCTACTTGCACAAGCTTCACGGTAAAACGGCATACGAGCTACTCACCGGTAACAAACCCCAAGTTGGATACTTTCGGGTATTCGGCTCAAAGTGTTACATTCTTGATAAGCATTGTCATCCTAAATTTGCTCCTAAATCTCATGAAGGTTTCCTACTTGGTTACGGATCAAACTCTCACACTTACCGTGTCTACAACAACTTCACTCGAAAGATTGAAGAGATGGTAGATGTGAAGTTTGATGAATCCAATGGTTCGCAAGTCGAACAATTGCCAAATGATGTAGGTGATAAGGACCCTTCGGAAGCTATCCAAGACTTGTCCATCGGCAAGATTCGTCCCATGGAGGTGAGGGAAAGTACCTCGTCAACTCAAGTGGAAGCCCCTACTTCACGAGAAGGTGAACCTCAATATGACATGGAGGCATCCACAAGCGGTACACGCCAAGATGAAGAGGAGGAAGTACATCATGAAGATCCACCACAACCTCCTTCACCACCACCTCAAGGAAACGACACCTTCAACAACAACGAAGATGAAGGAGATGATGATGATGAAGAAGCTCCACCATCCAACAAGCCTAAGCTACCCCGAGTTCGAGCAAGAGTGGCCAAGAACCATCCTCTAAACCAAATATTTAGTGACATACAAACCGGGAGAATCACTCGCTCTAAAACTCACTTGGCTAATTTTTGTGAGCATTATTCTTTCATCTCTAGCATTGAACCCTTGAAGGTAGAACAAGCTCTTGAAGACCCATATTGGGTGAACGCAATGCATGAAGAGCTTCACAACTTCGAGAGGAACGAAGTGTGGACACTCGTGGAGAAGCCCAAAGACGAGCACAACATCATCAGAACAAAATGGGTGTTTCGAAACAAGCAAGATGAAGACGGTCAAGTCGTATGCAACAAGGCACGTCTCGTAGCCCAAGGATATACGCAAGTCGAAGGTATGGACTACGGTGAGACCTATGCCCCCATCGCTAGACTTGAAGCTATTCGCATTCTTCTTGCTTATGCTAATGACCATGATATCACGCTTTATCAAATGGACATTAAAAGTGCCTTTTCAAATGGTGAGATTGAAGAAGAAGTCTATGTTAAGCAACCACCTGGTTTTGTGAATCCCAAGAAACCTAATCATGTTTACAAGCTTCGTAAAGCCCTTTATGGACTTAAGCAAGCCCCACGTGCTTGGTATAAATGTTTAACAAAGTTTCTCATTGAAAAGGGTTTTGAAATTGATAAAATTGACGCAACCTTGTTCACTAAAAGAGTTAATGGTGAACTATTTGTGTGCCAAATCTATGTGGATGATATTATCTTTGGATCTACTAACCCACAATTTAGCGAAAGATTTGGAAGGTTGATGTCCGAAAAGTATGAGATGTCCATGATGTGTGAGCTGAAATTCTTTCTTGGTTTGCAAATCAAGCAAACGAGAGAAGGAACTTTCATCTCTCAAACGAAGTATACTAAGGACTTGATCAAGAAGTTCAACATGCAAGAGTGCAAAGGTATGAAAACTCCTATGCCTACTAGTGGACATGTTGATCTTACCAAGGAGGACGAACCGGTTGATCAAAAGGTTTATCGATCTATTATTGGTTCATTGCTATATCTATGTGCCTCCCGTCCCGATATTATGCTTAGTGTTTGCATGTGTGCTAGATATCAAGCTGCACCTAAAGAGTGTCATCTTTTGGCCGTGAAACGTATTGTGAGATATTTGATACAAACACCAAAGTTTGGCATTTGGTATCCCAAGGGATCTTCTTTTAACCTTGTTGGCTATTCCGATTCGGACTATGTCGGTGACAAGGTTCATAGAAAATCCACCTCGGGTACTTGTCAATTTCTTGGTAGATCTCTTGTGTCTTGGTCCTCCAAGAAACAAAACTCGGTATCTCTATCTACTACCGAAGCTGAGTATATTGCTGCCGGATCATGTTGTGCACAATTACTATGGATGACACAAACGATTAAGGATTATGGAATCCATGTTAAAAATGTTCCATTACTTTGTGACAATGAGAGTGCTATTAAAATTGGTCATAATCCTGTGCAAGATTCTCGAACTAAACATATTCAAGTTAGACATCATTTCATTCGTGATCATGTTGCCAAAGGAGATATTGATCTTAAGCATGTTCGCTCTAACAAGCAATTGGCCGACATCTTTACTAAGCCACTTGATGAGAAAGTGTTTTGTCACTTGAGGAGTGAGTTGAACATCATTGATGCTTCAAACTTGAGCTAGACTCACTCGGATGCATGCAAGGGCATGAGCTCCCTTGATACTTCCATGATACTCTTAACATGTTATCTTACCATGGAATTCTATGCTCCCTTGCATTGCAACTAACCTTTTGTATGTACTTGGAAGAACTTCATTCCACAAGATTGCCATCAACTCCAATCATAAGCAATCTTGTCATGACCAAGTATCCACAAGTTCTCTTGATGACGGAAGGAAGTAGATAACAAATGCATATCCTTGACACATATTTGTATTTCACAATTAGTACCGTGTCATATCATGTTCTTCCTTGCATGACTAACCTATGTAGGTGATAAGTGTACCAAAACGAGAAGGATTGCTCCAAACTCAAGATGATCTTCATCAACATCGAGAATCCTCAACAAGTTCACCTACAAGCCACGTCATCAACATCACTCGAAGGTATGTACTCGTATCCTTGAAAAGGCTTTACTCCAAGTCATGGGCTAAAGCAACTCAAGTGATATGAAAACATTAAAATTCTTAATCGAAACATGGTAACCCCATTTTGAGCTTAACGATGAGTATGACCTATGATCAAGTATTCTTTCTTGGATCCTAAGTGAATATAATCTAATAAAGGTGACCTAGTCACCGCCCATCATCTAGTTAAGAATCTTGTTTGGTTCATTCTCTATTTGCAAGGTTTCTTGGAACCACTCAAATCTTCTCTAGTTGATATCTTTTTGTAAAGTCTTTTGCATTTCCTTTGAAATTTTCTTTTGACACTTTGTTACAAGTTTTCTAAATTTATTTGCAAGTTTCTCAAACATTGCCAAGTTTCTGTTTTAGCCTCGGAGCCGCCGATACAAATAACTCGGTTCTACCGAATTAGCAGATGAGCTGTAAAACAACATCTCGGTACCACCGACTTGTTTGTCTCGGAGCCACCGATTTGATATCTTCTCTAGTCTGTGTTCATGTCAGTAAATCTTTGCTTCATTAGTGATCCTATTGTGATATTTTTATTTCTTCGATGACCCCTTCATTATAAAAAAAATTATGTTAATTAGGGGGAGAAATCAATTCAAGGATCCCTAACTCAAAGGAGGAGAAGTTCTACCAACTCTCAGTTTAGCCAAAGGGGGAGAAATTATTTTCAATGACTCCCTCAGTTTTTAATGCTATCTATAATTTTCATATTCTGTGAACCCTACATTCTATGACCCTTGGTCTCAAGGATCCCTTCTTAATGAATGATCCCTGTATCTGACCCTATGTATGACCTTTTTGGAAATTAATGCCAAAGGGGGAGAAATACCAAAGCTTCAAAGATAAAGTGGGAGATACATGCTTATGCAAAGGGGGAGAGGAGAATATCAAAGTTTATACTTATATAGACAAGGTGAGAATACCAAAGTAGGGGGAGAAAAATATGTTTGGGAAGACAAATGTAAAATGTGTTTATTTCATTTGACTACTCATCTTAGACTTTTCTCACCCTATCCAATCCCAATATCTACATGCTAAGATTCAGGGGGAGAGTATGATCTACTATTTTCATATCTAAGGGGAGAAAGTTCTAAATGATCTTGGAGACATATCAATCTTAAGGAATACTATCTTCTATATGTTCTCCATATCTTGGTACTTTTGAGTTCTATTGCCTTTTGATTAGTAGAATACTCTTGTGTTCCCTAACATTGTTTTCTCAAGTGTGTTTCTACTACAAGAATGCTCAAGGACTCAAGGTAAGTATATGCATCATATCCTTGATCAAGATGATCGCTTGCTTCTTGCACATATTGTTTGCAAGAGTGAAGTCTTGAATAAGGATACATCTCATTCATATATATTTGATGCATATAGCCAAGATACACATGACTCATTATATCTCTCTACTATATGTGTGTCCATGCATTCCAAAGCAACTATCCTTTAAAGGGATTGCACACATTTAGGGGGAGCAAGTCTAAGTCATGTGTCTCTCAAAGTGTTCATTATATCCATGCATATCTTTATTTGAAGCTTTGATTGTGTGTTGTCATCAATTACCAAAAAGGGGGAGATTGAAAGCACAATGTGCTCCCTTGGTGGTTTTGATAATTCATGACAACAAACATTGTCTATTGGACTAATATCTCTACCTAGAGCATTTCAGGTGGAAGTCCATAGAGAGAGATGGGTTGGCAAAAAGGATTGTGGAGAAACCCCAAGATGCAAGGAAATGGATTGGCAAAGCTTCAAGCAAGAGGACTACATTTTACTTTGTGAGAAATCACTTTGAGTCCATAGGAAAGCCAATACTATTAAAAGGGGGTAAGGTACTGTTGGTGAACAAGATGCTCCACGTGCACAAGAGATAGTCACCAAAAACACTCACAAGCTCTTCCACAAAAGTCTGTCCAAAGCCAAATATCCAAAATCGGTGCAACCAACAATTTCCACTCGGTGCCACCGTTTCCCAAACACAGACAGACCCATGCGAAACCCTAGCACATCGGTGCAACCGATTCCACTTTGGTGCCACCGAGTTTAGGTTGCCAACTTTCTGTTACCTCGATTCACAAAATCGGTACCACCGAGTTTGTTGGATCGGCGTCACCGAGTTGCGCAATCTGACCGTTGGTTACCTAATCTGTACCACCGAGAATTATATATCGGTCTCACCGAGATTCAAAAGTTGTCACCTTTTGGTCACTTCGGTACCACCGAGATTCACATAGCGGTGTCACTGAGTTGGTCACTTTAGGTGTAACGGTTGGATTTTTGGGGATGCCTATATATACCCCTTCACCACCACCCACTCGAAAGAGAAGCACTCAAAAATATTCCATACTTGCCCCATCCAATTTTCTGAGAGAGAGCCACCTACTCATGTGTTGAGATCAAGCCATTCCACTCCATCCATATGAATCTTGATCTCTAGCCTCCCCAAGTTGCTTTCCACCAAATCAATCTCTTCCACCAAAGCTAAATCTGCGAGAGAGTGATTGTGTGTTGAGGAGTCTATCATCTTGAAGCACAAGAGCAAGGAGTTCATCGACATTGTCGAGCCTTTTAGCATTTGGAGGGTGGTGCCTCCTAGAATTAGGTGTCACTTGGGAGCCTCCTACTTCGTGTTGTGGAGTTGAACCAAGAAGTTTGTACGGGCAAGGAGATCGCCTACTCCGTGAAGATCTACCCATAGTGAGGCTAGTCCTTCGTGGACGGAAGCCGTTTTGGAATAGTCAAGGTTGCTACTTCGTGGACCCTTATGGGTGGAGCCCTCCGTGGACTCTCACGACCATTACCCTCCGTGGGTTGAAGACTCCATAAACATGGACGGACGATAGCACCACCTATCGGAACCACGGGAAAAATCTTTGTGTCCCTCATGCGTTTGATCTCCCTATCTCAACTCTTTACTTCATGTGCAATGTCTTTACTTTCCGCTGCCATACTTGTTGACTTGCATGTGTAGGGTGTGCTAGACTCGCTATAATTGTTAAAATCTGCCAACCAATTAACTTGGGAAAAAGGTTAGGTTTTTAAATTCCTGCTAGTAGTCTATTCACCCCCCTCTAGACACTCTTCTAGTGATCCTACAATGATACACTTGATGATGATTTTGTTATGCCTATTGCTTGTTGTGATGACTATGATTGTGAAGATAATGATACTTCTTATAATCTTGAAAATCTTTTTTGCACCAACTTGGTAAATTATGATGATAATAATTGTTATGCTATTGGTGGCATTCATACTATTAATGATGAGAGTAATTATGCTTATGATATGCCAAGCCACAAGCTTGGGGATGCTCTGTTTGATGACAATGACATGTTTGAGAATTTATTTGCTGCAATTAATGTTTGTTCCAAGTTTGGGGATGTGATGCTTAATGAAGATGATCTTTTTAGTTCCCCTACTTTGAATGATCAAATTTGTTATGATGATTGCATGCCTCCTATTTACGATGAATGTGATATTTATGAAAGTGGGTTTGGAAGAGTGTCAACTTTAGATAATTATTATGCCACTATTTTGGAGGGTGTTGAATTTTATTATAATGATAAAAGTGGATTTGGAGAGGTCATGACTTTATTTAGTAATGATTCCACTATTTAGGAAGAGGTTTCACTTGACTATGATGAGAACAAAGTTGCTACTTACGATGATTATTGTGATGATACTTATGTTATAAAAAGTAGTGATAATTATTGTCATGATTTTGGATATCATTTTACTAAACATTACCCTTTTAATGTGGAAACAATTTATAGTATTCAAGTTTCATTTGATGCTCCCACTTTTATGAATGGAAAGAAAATTGCTTATGTGGAGAGTAATAAATTTTCTATGCTTGTAGATCATGAAAAGCATGCTTTATGTGATAATTATATTGTGAAATTCCTTCATGATGCTACTGAAATTTATTATGAGGGAGGAACATATGCTTGTAGGAATTGCAATAATATCAAGTTTCCTCTCTATGTGTTCAAAGCTTTGAAGTTATGCTTGTTTTGCCTTCCTATGCTAGTTGATTGTTGCTGCCATATTTGCTCACAAAATCCCTATGCATAGGAAGTGGGTTAGACTTAAATGTGCATTTCATGAGATTCATGATGCTCTCTTACATGTTTCAAATACTACTTTTTATGTGAGTATCATTGAAATCATCATGCCTAGCTAAGAGGCATTAAAGAAAAGCGCTTGGTCTTTTCCTTTCTGTTTTTGTGCGTTCACATGATTAAGATACTTTAGTAATCATGTTTTGTGTCTTTTATTTTAATAAAGTGCCAAGTAAAGCCTTTGGGATGACTCACAAGATGAGTAGAATTGATGCTGAACCAAAACAGAAACTTTTGCTCCAGTACAGGAATTTTCATTTTTTACTGGAGCGTGATAATGATCTTAAATTTTTACAAAGTCTTCATATACAAATTCTTCAGGTTGTCCTAATTGTTAAGAAATTTTAGAGAAAGGGAAGTATGGCTATACTACAGATCTTCACAGACTGTTCTGTTTCTGACAGATTCTGTTTTGCATGCATAGTTTGCTTGTTTTAGTGTTTCCATAGCTTATATTTAGTGGTATAAATTATGGGAATGGTAGAATACAATAGGTATCATGTGGGAACAATTATGAATCTTGTCTTGAGAGTACCTAAGTGAATGATCTATCTTTATTATACTAACCCATCTCATGAAGTTCCGTTAAGTTTTGTGTGATTGAAATTTTCATGTTTTGGGTGAGACACCGATATGAGGAGAATAAGGAGTGAAAAGAACCTAAGATTGGGGATTCCCAAGGCAACCCCAAGGTAATATTCAAGGAAGACTCAAGCGTCTAAGCTTGGGGATGCCCCGGAAGGCATCCCCTCTTTCGTCTTCAACATTATCGGTATATCTTACTTAGAGCTATATTTTTCTTCATCACATAATATGTGCTTTGCTTGGATCATCATTATATTTTGTTATTTTCTGTTAGGTATTATTTATAATCTTGTTTTTCAATAAAAAGTTTCAAGAATTGCCTTAGGATGGTTGCATTGCATGTTTGATGTGTGCTGTGTAAAAACAGAAACTTTCTCTGTAGTGTTTGAATTTTCATATTTTACTGGAACGTTGTAAGTTTCTGAAATTTTTACAAAGTATTTTCATATAAATTGTTTAGCTTGTCCTAAATTTTAATAATGGTTTGAGTTACATAAGTACACTGGTTTAATAGATTGCTACAGATTGTTCTGTTTGGACAGATTGATGTCATTGTTTTATTATCTACTTATCCTATAGTTTCCATAGCCTATATTGATAGATATAAATTGTGGAAATGATAGTAAACAGTAGATGATGTTTGAAAATTATTGTGCAACTTGTCTTGGCAGTACATGAAGTGTTGATTTATTCTTATGTGTACTAACCTATCTCACGAGTTCTTTTCAAGTTTTGTGTTCATGAAGTTTTTGAGAATAGGTGAAACCATGATATGAGAGGATTGAACGAGATACAAAAGCTCAAGCTTGGGGATGCCCAAGGAACCCCAAGTAAATATTTCAAGAAGTCTCAAGCATCTAAGCTTGGGGATGCTACGCATCCCACCTCTCTTCGTCAACTATCGGTTAGCCTATGTTGAGCCTAATTTTTTATTCATTCACATGTTGTGTGCTATTCTTGGAATGTCATTTTATTTTGTTTTGCTTTCTGTTTTAATAAAATACTTAGATCTGAAAGTTTTTAGATGAGAGAGAGTTCTCAAATGGCTACCCATTTACTTAACTACCCGCTTGATCTTCACTTTTATCTTTTGAGAGATGAAAACTCTATGCTCATGTGCTTCACCTAAAATTGTTTGAGCTAGTCAAAAAGCAATGGAAATATATGAAACTAGTCCCAAAGTGATATATATCCAAGGAGTATATAATAAAAAAATTCATGAAGATAATTGGACAAATTAAACTTGATTCCTTGTAATAGTTTTGAGACATGATGATAGTAATATGTGAGTCATGTTAGTGAGTAATTATGCTTTAGTAAGAATATTGGTGTTAAGGTTTGTGATTCCCTATGCAAGTACGAAAGTCAATAGTTATGCAATGAAATTACATCCTACTTATGGTGCATTATTCGGTGTTAGTTATGCTCAATGCTCGCTTATGTGAATTTTTGTTTCTTGGTTTGGTTGCTTCTCAATCTATTTGCTAGCCTCCATTTGTACTAAGTAGAAATACTACTTGTGCATCCAAAATTCTTAAACCAGGTTTTGCCTTATGAGTCCACTATACCTACCTATATGCATTATTTCCATGCCGTTCCAAGCAAATTTGTATTTGCCATCTCTAAATTTTCAAAATAATTTTTCTCTTTTGTGTGCTCGTACCGCTTATGAAACGGAGGGGAGTGTCCAATATTTTTCCATGCTAGATGTGTTATTCTCAAGATGAGTGCTTATTCACTTGTCATTGCATGAGAGTGCGGTGGTAATAGGGATGCCCATTCCCGAAATGAAAAAGAAAAAAATATTTACTTTATGTTGTCAAATAATAAATTCCTTGGAAAGTGTTGGTATGGAAGGCAACCGTGGATACGGCCTGCCATGGAATGTGAAAGAATGGTGGAAAAAGGAATAAACTTTATTTTCTAATTTGGAACCGCCTATGATATATCTAGCATGGAAAGTATTGTGAGCTACTTTGTCGTTTTCATTGACAGGAAAGGCATGCCACACAAAATACTTTTTCTCTCTCAATTTAAAACTTTAAGCTGTGGCACCTCTACAAATCCCTACTTCCCTCTGCGAAGGGCCTATCTATTTACTTTATGCAATTTGTTTTACTTTGAGTCTCCATCTTCTCTTATAAAGCACCAACTAGGGGGCACTATGATCGTACTTGAGCATTGGGATAGCTAATATTTAAGTGTGTTTCATGAATGGATCAATGATTGAGCATGATGGGCTAGGGATAACTTTCTTTAGTGTTGATATTTTGAAAGACATGGTTGCTTGTTGGCATGCTTGAGTATTGAAGTCATTATGTTAAAACTAGACTATTGCTTTGAATCATCTAAATGTCCAAATGTCCATGCTGCAAAGAAAAGAATATGAGATGAACATGTTAGGCATCATTCCACATCAAAAAATCTGTTTTTATCATTTAACTACTCGAGGACGAGTAGGAATTAAGCTTGGGGATGATGATACATCTCCAACATATCTATAATTTTTGCTTGTTCCATGCTATTATATTATCATTCTTGGATGTTTTACAATCACTTTATAGCAACTTTATATCATTTTTTGGGACTAACCTATTGACATAGTGCCAAAGTACCAGTTGCTGTTTTTGCTTGTTTTTTACTTTGCAGAATATCAGTACCAAACGGAGTCCAATCGCGACGAAACTTTTTGGAGATTTTTTTGGACTAGAAGACACCCAGTGGGCCAAAGAAGTGCAAGAGAGGTGGGTTGTGGAGAGCACAACCCACTAGGGCGCGCCAGGGGCCCCCCGGTGTCGGTGTCAAAACCGGCGGATCTCGGGTAGGGGGTCCCGAGCTGTGAGTCTAGGATCGATGGTAACAAGGGGACGAAGGAGACGATGTTTACCCAGGTTCGGGCCCTCCTATGGAGGTAAAACCCTACGTCCTACTCGATTATATTGATGGTATGAAGGTTACAGAGTTGATCTACCTCGAGATCGACTAGCTAAAACCCTAGATGAGTTTCTCTGTCCTACATTCTAAAACCCTCTCGATTTATATAGACACCGGGGGGTACCTAGGGTTCACACATGATAGGTCTCCTGCCGAGGATGGAAATGTCGATTTCCTCATCTTGACTTGGAGTGCACGACGCGCCTTCGGGGCTTCCTTCTGGAACGTGAGGTCTCGATGTATCCGGCCCTTCCTATGATAGCTAGAAAGCGGCCCATCGAGCCGGCCTATTGGGAGATAGGCCAGCGGCCCGAGGATGCCTTAGTCTAGGACTCCCTCAGTAGCCCCCGAACTAGCCCCCAACGCCAAGAGTCTCAGCTCTGGCAGCTTCTGTGACCAGAGTCTTCGGCTTGCGTGGTGAGTTCTTCTTCCCGTAAATGATCGGCTGAGACCAATCCGGCTTCCGATGACTCGTATTTCATCCGATCATACGATCGTCCGAACATCATGAATTGCTTAGCCCCAAAGGCCAATCATCAATGTGTAAACAGTGTTTTCTGACGCCCCCTTCTGACGAAGGGTCGTGGCCTATCACGACCGCTGAACCAGTTATGAGAACTCGATTCGCGGTTCGAGGCCATTTTTACATTGACACGACTTATCAATGTATAAATCGTGCTCCGTTTCACACGGGATATAATTAGAACCCTAGGCTTATTTTGCGCGTCCATAATGGCACACATGCCTTGGGAAATGGAGAGACTCGCGGTGTGGTAAAAGGAGGCTAATAGGCGTGACGCCTCATAAAAGGGAAAAAACCCAAAGGATTGCTCATGCTTCCGATTCGCATCCTCTGCTTCCCCAATGTGGGCTTATCGGCCTGAGGACGAGCCTACCATGCGCCAACTCTTCCGCACTATCCCTGAGAAGTTGTGGAAGGCATTATTCCAGCCTCAGAAAAGCTGGCCGGCCAAGGAAGAGGATTCGGGCCTAAGCGCCGATAACCCCCCTACCAAGGTACGGCATAATTTTAATACATTGACTCTGTTTCTATGACAAAAAGACTGAACGCCTTCTTCCTTATTCTCACAGAAATGGTTGAGCAAAGCCGCGAGAGTTAACTGCCCGGCTCCACAACCCGAAGATCCCAGGTCGGAGTTGTTGACGGCGATGCTCGTTGTGGTGCCATACTCGGCGCCCGAGAAGAAGGAGAAGAAGAAAAAGGCTAGAGAGGGTCTCCGCATAAGGGACCAGCCGGACGCCGCGTCCGAGGAAACCCATGCCTCCTCTAGTCATGAGGAAGAGCATGAAGACGGGGGGGAGGCGTTTCCCCCCTCGCAAGAAAGAGGGCGGCGTCGCCGGACGCCGCGGAGGATGCAGCTCCTCCTGCCCTGAAGAGGGCGCGCCGGGCGAGGTTGATCCTGCCCGACGACAGCTCGGACTCTAATGCAGAGTCCGAGGACTTTGAGAAGGTTCCCCGAAGGAACTTAAGGGTCAAGCCCCCCGCTCAAAGGTATGAATCCAAAGACTCCCTGGGTCGTTTATGCAAAGTTTTTTAATGTTTTAAATGCAAGAACGTCTTTTGATCTGTAGTCCACCGCGCGTTCTCCCCACCGACCAAGTATCGGATGGGGAGTCTCCACCCGCCGAGCTGGCGGAGAGCGGGACTGCGTCACACCCCACTTCTCCAAGGGCCGCGAAGGATGCCGCGGAGGTGTCAGACCGTCGGGATCCTTTGGAGCCGAACACAGGTGGTGGGGGTGACCATGCCATGGCCGAGGTTGAAGCCTCGGCTGCCAAAGACTAGGGGGAGAAAACTCCCCTGGCTGCCGAGGACCAGGGGGAGAAAACTCCCCTGGCCGCTGAAGAGGAAGGGCGAAGGGATGTCCAGTCCCCTCCGAGGATGTCTCCGTAGCATGTTGTGCCTCCGGAGCTACCGACTCAGTCCCCGATCAGAGATCGGGCTGGCCGGTCACCACCGGTGCCACCGACGACTGGGTGGCCGGTCGTAGAGGAGGCTCTATCAAGCGCCCCCATCTCCGAGGATCACCGCACTCTTATGGGTGCGGTTTTGCAAGGCATTCGGTCCGTTGATAACGGACTGAAGGAGGCCTTCAATGGTCTCTTGACGGGCTTCAAGGTGAGTCACGTAATACCCTTTTCCCAAACCATTTTAATTTTATTAAGTTTATGCCATCTTTATATATGTGGTAGCCCCCGTGCCCCGGGTGGGTTTGCAAAAACGCACTCGGGGGTCAAATACTCAGGAGTGACCTCCTAGTATAAGGCACCATTAATCCCGCAATGTTCTAAAAGCCCTTAAGAGGACCGAACATAAGGTCATATCCTTGGTAGTTCGGGGGTTTGGAACGCATATGACCGGACATATGTTTTGTATTTTTCGTAGGCCTCGTCATCGGCGGCGGCCCTTAATGCCGCTGAGCTTACCGTGCTAAATCGGAAGCTCAAGATCTCTGAAGAGGAGCTTGATAGCCTGAACAAGAGGTTCGACGAAGCACAAGGTAAGCCGAATTGTAACATCCGGGTTGTATATCGGTAATGATCTGCACTGGTGACCAAGTGTAATTATTTATTTATTAGTTCCACAGCTTCCGCTTCGGAGGTTGAAAAACTCAAGGCCGAGCTCAAAAAGATGAAGCAAGCGGCCGCGGATGACAAGGCCGCCGCCGAACAAGCAGCAGCCGCGCTTTCCACTTTGAAAGCTGCTAGTGCTAAGCATGAGGCCTGGGTGGAGGAGGTGCAGCAGGAGCTCAAGGATGTCGGCACGAAATGCGAGGACCTTGAGCAGAAAGGCAAAGAACAAGCCACCGAGCTGGCCGCGCTGAAATCCGAGCTCCAAAAGGAGCGGGTGGACAGGTGGTCCTTTGAAGAGGTGGTTCGCCAAGTCAAGGCTGTCACATATGGTAAGCCGTATTCACTACAATGCGCCATTTGTGGTAGCAGGTTTGCTTTGCCCACCCAGGTGTGGTGTTCCTCAGGCGTCTGTGCGGATCTCCAGAAGAGTGCAGCGGACGCGAACAAGTTCTATGCTTCGCGGGAGGAGGATGATGAGGCTCGGCTATTCTGGGCACAATTCGAGTCCCCCGAGTGCTCTCCTCTCCTGATCGAGCAGATGAAGCAATTGGTGGAGCTGCACAGGATGGCGGAGCCGGCCATGAAGGATCTCTGCATCCGGCTGTGGCCCGAAGAGCCATTGCCGAGCAGCTACTTTGGCTTGGTGCAGAAACTATGCGATGCTGCCCCTCGGATTGACGCGCTAAAGCATTCCTCATGCATCGAGAGGGCTCGGATGGCCTTTGCGAAGACCATGGTGCACTGGCTGAAGCTCAAGCCGATCGAGATGGCCACCGCACCTCCGCCTCCTGGAAAGGGGCATAGGCGCCCCGAGCTATACTTCTCCGCGGTGATGGAGGGTGCTCGGGCAATAGAGGCCCAATGCTCGAAAGATATTTGGTATGAATGAGCGAGTTGTAATATGTCCGAAGACTTTTTAACGCTTTATAATTAGTGTTGCATGGTTTATCATGTCTTATAAGTCTTTAGTATTTATTTTGACTCCCAGGTGGCCATTTTATCTGAAAGTTGTGAGTCGTCGGCTTCAGCCCCCACGTAGATACTACGCGAGGTGTCTCTGTCTCCGCACTGTGACCCTTAGCCGAGGTATCGGTGCCCGAAGGCGGCAGTGCGTGGGGGACAAGGCAATCGGACTATGATGCTTTATCGCTTTCACTTAGCCGTAGGAGCGTAAAAAATTCGGGGGCCGATGACCAGCCCCCAGTGTGTTGTGATGTTCGGATGTACCGGGGCCGAAGCCAGCATCACATGGTTTGTACAAGTACAAAAACCATTGTATAAAACAGAATAACCTCCATCGATCTTGTAGTATGACACTTATGCTCGGATTTGCAGACCGGTTCTCGCTTACTATGACAGTCAGTTTTCGCTTTCTCCCCTGAGGTGCTTGACCAGGCGAGCTGGAAACACAATCGCAGTGGTTCTCCCTTTGCCCTTTTAGCCGAACGAGCGGAACGTAAGAGGGCAAGCACAGGAGCTGGGCAACCCAACTATTGACCCAAGACATAGTTCGGATCCGATGCATATAAAGCAAAATCCAAGACGCCGAACACACGACCAGTTGTGCTGGGGTGATGCTCCGGGCGATTTTTTAAATTCAAGCCCCCGGTCTATTAGCCGGTTGCATCATAACGTATACCGAACAGTTGTGCAGGAGGCGTTGTAAAGAACAGAATATTTACCATAAAATATAGCAGAGAGGCCATGTATAATGGACTTTTATTTGCTCAATAACTCTTATAATTTAAAGTGCCGGAGTAACTATTTACAGGTATTTTGCAAATAAAACATAGAATTTACGGAGGAGAGATTGTACCAGGGGTCTTCGATTGGTGGCTTGACGTCCTCGATGTGCCATGTTGCCAATCTGCTCCTATGCCTCCTAGGGAGTTGCATTCCTCTAAGGGTGATGCTGTGGGTGAGCGGACCTTGGGAGGAAGATCTTGAGAAGTCGCCGAAGTATGGATGAGCTTTTACGCTTTAACAGGTCCTTGATGGTACCTGTGGTATGTCCAAGGACATGTACTGGTCGTAGTTCGGTCCAGCCGAACACTTTCCTTTCGATAGTTGTTCCTCACTGCTGCCCATGGAATCTTGAGTGCAAAGTTGTGCCGTCTTGGCACATGTTTGATGGGCACTAGGGTTGTGCAGTGAGGAACGTGTCCCTATTACTGGGGGGAATAAGATTCCGAGAGCTTGGGTTGAGACCGAGCTTGTTTGTCAGCCTTGCATGCCTTTACGGCAGATTTTGGTATTGGCCGATCATCATTGTAATGGAATTCGGCCGCCAGGGCCAATGCATGTTCCTCAGTTCGGAGGGAACGCTCTGTGTTGCCATTGACAGTAATGACCCCCTTGGGTCTAGGCATCTTGAGCTTGAGGTATGCGTAGTGTGGGACGGCATTAAAGCGAGCGAATGTTGTGCGGCCCAGCAGGGCGTGATAACCGCTGTAGAAGGGTACAATGTCGAAGATCAAGTCCTCGCTACGGAAGCTATCGGGCGAACCGAACACCACTTCCAGGCTTATAGAGCCCGTGCATCGGGCCTCGATGCCTGGGATCACTCTTGTAAAGGTGGTGTTGCTGGGTTTGATCCTTGATGGATCTATACCCATCTTTTTCACCGTATCTGAGTAAATCAGATTGAGGCTACTTCCTCCATCCATTAGGACTTTAGTGAGGTGATACCCATCAATAATGGGGTTTAAGACGAGGGCCGCCGAACCCCCGTGACGGATACTGGTCGGGTGATCTCGTCGATCAAAGGTGATCGGGTAGGCCGACCATGGGTTAAACTTCGGGGCTACAGGCTCTATGGCGTAGACCTCTCGAAGGGCGCGCTTCCTCTCCTTTTTAGGTATATGAGTGGCGTATATCATGTTCACAGTTTTTACCTCTGGAGGGAACTGCTTCTGACCTCCATTGTTCGGACCGCGGGGCTCCTCGTCGTCCTCGCTGCATGGGCCCTTGCCTTGCTCCTCGGCAGTGAGTTTGCCGACCTGTTTGAACACCCAACAGTTACGGTTGGTGTGGTTGGCGGGCTTGTCTTGAGTGCCATGGATCTGGCAAGGCCTCTCCATGATCTTGTCAAGCAGGGTGGGTCCGTCGCGGTTGCCTTTAGGAGGCTTCTTCCGCTGCCCGGATCGAGGGTTGCGGAAGCCGGCGTTAACGGCCGTGTCGTCGGCGTCGCTAGTGCTGTGCCGGCGTTTATTTTTGTTGCGTCGTGGTTTCCCGTTTCCATCCCGAACTTCGGAGGTGTCGGGGTCTTCAGGGTTGTGGCTTCGTCTTGCTAGCCAGTGATCCTCGCCCGCACAAAAGCGGGCCATGAGTGATGTAAGCGCGGACATGGTCCTAGGTTTATCCTGACCAAGCTGGCGAGCCAGCCATTGGTCCTGAATATTGTGCCTGAAAGAGGCTATAGCCTCGGCATCAGGGCAGACTCTCCTACCTTTTGGACGACGTTGCTTAGGTCGGAGGAGTCCAGAGGCCGTACGTGGTGCCCTGGAAATTAGATCGGAATGCATCCTCGAGATTCTCCTAGCTCCCAATAGAATTTTCGGGGAGACTGTTTAGCCCGTGCCGAGCTGGCCCCTTAAGCTTAAGGGGTAGATATTTGATGGCGTGGAGATCATCTCCTCATGCCATGTGAATGTGGAGGAGGAAATCCTCGATCCACACTGCTGGGTCAGTTGTTCCGTCGTATTGCTCGATGTTCACGGGTTTAAACCCTTCCGGAAACTGATGCTGCATCACCTCGTCGGTGAAGCACAGTGGGTGGGCAGCGCCTCTGACCCGGGCTATATCGCGCCGGTAGTCGGTGTTTGTTCTGGCCCGGTTTTGGTCCCGACCTCTATTGTTTCGGTAGAGCCAGGGCCGGTACTCGTCCCGTCCACCGGGGGAATATCCTCTAGATCCGTAGATGGATCTCGTGCGGCCTATTCTATAATCCCGGTCGTGTCGCAGGTCGTACATGTCCTCAGGCTCCATTGGCTCTTTTCCCCCTCTACCGGGTATTGCCGGCCTATAACCGGCATCGCCAGCTGTCCTATCTCGTCCTCGGGGAGGGCGGTCCGGCTGGTCGTATGGAGTGTGCTTGGGGGACGGCGTATTAGTGAGCTCATCATCGAATTGTGGCAGCAGCCGTCGGCGTGGATAGCTCTTGGGTTGGTCCAATAGACCAGTGCCGTATTCTTCTTCGGCTGACAGGAACCTTGTCCATCTATCATTGAGGGTATCTTGTTCGGCCTTGAGCTGCCGTTCCTTTGCCTTTAGGCTTCGGGCAGTGGCTATAAGCTGTTGCCGAAACCGTTCCTGATCCTCCATGTTTTCGGGGACGATGAAGTCCTCGGCTTCCGGGCTGTCCTCCTCTACAGGGGGGAGGTAGTTGTCATCCTCGGAATCGTTTGGATCTTCGGGGTCGCGCTGGTCCTCCGGCCTTTCCTGGTCCTCTAGCGGATGCTCAGGAAAATCGGGATCGCCGAGGTCTTCCGGGGTATCGTTTTCCCCGATGCCAGCAATAGCTTCCCTTCCCTTTTTTGTCTTTGATCGTTTGCGCTGTTTCCGGCGCCTTGACGGCGCTTCACCCGATTCATCACCATTTTTTGCGGGTATGCGCTCGCCGTTATCGGCTGGAGTATCCACCATGTAGACATCATAGGTGGAGGTGGCAGTCCATCTCCCGGTGTTGACGGGGGTGGGAGCGCGATCCTCTACATCCATGTCTTCTGCCTCCTCGGAGGCGTAGTCCAACATATCGGTTAAGTTTTCAATAGTGGCTACGAAGTGGGTGGTGGGTGGGATGAAAAATTCCTCTTGACCCGCTTTAAGACCGATCTGAACGTGGATCGGGGTTGGGTCGTCAGTAATTTTCATCGATAAGATCCCATCTAGAGCTTCGTTGAGTGTCGAGAGCTCAATCGGGTCAATTTGCTCAGCGCTTTCGGAGCTAACCTCCGATGCGTCCGTACAAGAAGTGTGTTCGGCAGGAGCTGGTACCCGGCCATCTGGCACCATGGCCGGATCCGAACTAAAAGCGAGATCATCGCCGGGTTTAGTCCCGCGGGCGGGGTCGAAAGCGACATCCGAGGTTAAAGCCTCGGAGTCCTCGGGTGCGTCGGATGAGACTATGAGCCCGGTGATCGAAAGATCGCCCCGAGAGTCTACGGAGAACTCTAGGTTCCCGAATCTGACCTCTTGATAAGGAGTGAAACTCCCGACCCGGCCAAGATGGCCGGTTGGGTCAGCGTGCAGCACAATGCTGCCGAAAGCGAAGATCTGTCCAGGGACGAAGGAGTCCATGCTCCGGACTTGTTTGTTAATGACAACGCGAGCCATCGATCCCTTTGGCGCTCATGGCGGAACTCTCAATGAAAGCACCAATGTCGGTGTCAAAACCTACGGATCTCGGTTAGGGGGTCCCGAGCTGTGTGAAAGCACATTTTCTTCCTTGGTGGTTTTGGTAATTAATAACAACATATAAGTCATTGAACTAATGTTTCCACTAAGTATATTTCAGGAAAGGTTCAATGATAGGATTGGCAAAAGGATTGTGGAGATTGTGGAAATACCCCAAGATGCAAGGAAATGGATTGGCAAAGCTTCAAGCAAGAGGACTCTACATTTTACTTTGTGACAAATCACTTTGAGTCCATAGGAAAGCCAATACTATTAAAAGGGGGTAAGGTACTGTTGGTGAACAAAATGCTCATACGTGCACAAGTGATAGTCACCAAAAACACCCACAAGCTCTTCGACAAAAGTCTGTCCAAAGTCAAATATCCAAAATCGGTGCAATCAACACTTTCCACTCGGTGCCACCGATTCCCATACTCAGACAGACCTAAGCCAAACCCTAGCCTTTCGGTGCAACCGATTCTGCTTCGGTGCCACCGAGTTTAGGTTGCCAACTTTCTGTTACGCAAATTCACAATATCGGTCCCACCGAGATTGTTGGATCGGCGTCACCGAGATTGGGCAATCTGACCGTTGGTCACCTTATCGGTGCAACCGAGTTTCCTATATCGGTCTCACCGAGATTCAAAAGTTGCTACCTTTTGGTCACTTCGGTACCACCGAGATTAACACATCGGTGTCACCGAGTTGGTCATTTTGTGTGTAACGGTTGGATTTTTGGGGATGCCTATATATACCCCTTCACCACCACCCACTCGAAAGAGAAGCACTCAGAACTATTCCATACTTGCCCCATCCAGTTTTCTGAGAGAGAGCCACCTACCCTTGTGTTGAGGTCAAGATCATCCGCTCCAACCATATGGATCTTGATTTCTAGCCTCCCCAAGTTGCTTTCCACCAATCCCATCTCTTCCACCAAGCCATATCTATGAGAGAGTGACTGTGTGTTGAGGAGTCTATAATCTTGAAGCACAAGAGCAAGGAGTTCATCATCATTGCCGAGTCTATTACCTTTTGGAGGGTGGTGCCTCCTAGATTGGTTAGGTGTCGCTTGGGAGCCTCCTACTTCGTGTTGTGGAGTTGGACCAAGAAGTTTCTAAGGGCAAGGAGATCGCCTACTTCGTGAAGATCTACCCATAGTGAGGCTAGTCCTTCGTGGACGGAAGCCGTTATGGAATAGTCAAGGTTGCTACTTCGTGGACCCTTATGGGTGGAGCCCTCCATGGACTCTCGCGACCGTTGCCCTCCGTGGGTTGAAGACTCCATAAACGTGGATGTACGATAGCACCACCTATCGGAACCATGGAAAAAATCATCATGTCTACAATTGCGTTTGATCCTCCTACCCTATCCTTTTTACTCATGCTTGTTGTTACTTTCTGCTGCTATACTCTTAGACATGCATGTGTAGGGTGTACTTGACTTGCCATGAATGCTAAAATCTGCCAACTCTAAAATTGGGAAAAGGCAGAAATTTTATTTGGTCAAGTAGTCTAATCACCCCCCCTCTAGACATACTTTCGGTCCTACAAGTGGTATCAGAGCTTTGGTCTCCATTGCATTGGTCTCACAACCTAGGAGAGTATGGAGTCTAGTGAGGGAAATTATCACCGTAGAGGTCCGTACTTTAATGGCACTAATTTTGCTAGTTGGAAGCACAAAATGAAAATGCATATTCTTGGTCATAACCCCACCGTTTGGGCTGTTGTTCGTGTTGGCTTGCAAGGTGAATTCTTTGGTGATGGAAAGGAACCGGATCGTGAAGCGACCGCGGAAGAATTGAAGATGTTGCAATACAACGCTCAAGCATGTAACATTCTCTTCAACTGCCTATGCCCCGAAGAATTCAACAAAATCAGCCGTCTTGAGAATGCAAAAGAGATTTGGGATACTTTGGTTGATATGCACGAAGGAACTGAGTCTGTGAGAGAATCCAAGTTAGATGTTCTTCAAAGTCAGCTTGACAAGTTCAAGATGAAGGATGGTGAAGGAGTCGCAGAGATGTACTCTTGGCTAGCTCTCATCACCAATGAGATTGCCGGCTTAGCAAGCGAAGAAATGACCGACAAATTCATCATCAAGAAGATACTTAGAGCTTTGGATGAGAGATACGACACCGTGTGCACATTGATCCAAATGATGCCCAAGTACAAAGATCTCAAGCCTACGGAAGTCATTGGAAGGATTGTTGCTCATGAGATGACACTCAAAGACAAAGAAGAGCTTCACAACAAGTCTAGTGGTGCTTACAAAGCCACAAGTGATGCTCCCGCAACTTCAAGCGACAACCTTGTCACCAATGAAGAGATAAGCCTCATGGTCAAGAAATTCAACAAGTTCTACAAGAATAGAGGCAAAGAACGAAGCTCCAACTCAAGATATGATGAGAAGCATTCGTCAAGTCGTGACCGCAATTGCTACAATTGTGGGAAGCCCGGACACTACTCCAATGAGTGCACAGCTCCCTATAAATGAAGAGAAGAGTCACCTCGAAGACGAAGCTCAAGGAATGAATCACCTCCAAGAGAGAGAAGGAGTAGAGATGATCGTTATGAACGAAGACACTTAAGGAGAAGTACAGATTCGGAGAAGAAGGACAAGTACACCAAGAGCTACACAAGAAGAAAACATCAAGCTCATGTTGGTGAATGGGTTTCCGGCTCCGACTCCGACAACAACTCCGAGAGAAGCTATCACTCGGACTCCGACTATAGTCAAGATGATGGTGTTGCCGGAATTGCTCTAGTGACTACCAACTCCTATGATCTATTTGATTCACCATATGAAGGAGTGGAAGTTGCTTCATGGCTAAAGGCCCCAAGGTATCACACCCCGAGTATCTTGATTTCAATAGTGATGAAGATGATTTGCTTTGTGATGATGACTTGCTCTTTGATAAAACTAGTGATGTTAGTCAAAATGAACTTGATAATTCTCATGCTAGTCAAGATAAGTCAATTGATGATGATAAGATGAAAATAGAACAACTAACTAAAGAACTAAACACTCTTAAGTTAGCTCATGAATCTACTCTCGAAGATCATAGAGATCTTGTAAGAACTTATGAGAAGCTACGCTTCGAGAAGCTCAGCTTGGAGCAAGAGCATGAGTTTCTTAAAGCTATCAATGACGATCCCCGAAAGAAGACTTCATCTTATCTAGCCAAATGACTACTCTTGTCTACATTCATGCCACTAGTTAAAACTAAACAAACTAGTAACAAAGGCAAGAAAGGTTCTTCATCTAGTAGCAACAGTAAAAATGCTAAACCTAATGATGTTGCTTCTAGTAGTTCTATTGATTCCACTAATGATGATTCTCTTAGCCAAGTTACACTTGAGCAAGAAAATGCTTTATTGAAAGGAATTATAGAGAAAGGTATCTACAAGAGTCTTGCCGGATGTAAGCAATTTGAGGAAATTGTACGCAAGCACGGAGGATACCGAAAGAACCATGGTGTTGGCTACTTCAACGCTAATGGAGTTGAATGGGAAGAAGGTCAATACCCCAAGCCCCAGTTTGTTCCTCAAAAGGAGAAGTATGAAAATACTCTTCCCAAGGGAACAAGCACTCAAGATGACCTTTCACCACAAGACCACAAGCTCAAGGGCAAGAACAAGCTTCAAGAGGACATTGACTCATATGAAGATTAATCCCTAGCTTTGGTGGAGTGGGTTCCCAAGGCTACTTCAAACTCAACTTCTACAAAGGCTACTACAACACCAAGGATCCCCATCAACTTGATGTGGGTCCCCAAGAAGAAGAACTAGAGAGTTCTTGAGGGGTGACTCCGCCAATGAAATTCACTCACATTCATTATTGGCAAGAACTATTTGCAATCAACATCAACTCTATGCAATAGTTCAAGGAGTCACACATTCCCTAAAAGGTAAGCAAGGGACAAGGTAATCAACAAATCAATGGACATCATTACACATGCTTTGCACTCCATGTCCATAGATATCCTTGTATTTGTCTCTTGTGTGTTGGGACTAACCCATGTAGGTGAGAAGAGTAAGGAAACAACAAGGATGCTCCCAAATCTTGGTGATCTTCATCAACCTTGAGCATCCACCACTACCTCACCAACATGAAGTCTTCTTCGACAAAACCCAAGGTTAGTTTATCCCTCCTATGGGGGGATGTCACATCAAGGGGGAGCTTTACTCTAAGACTTGAGCTAAAGCATCTCTTAGAATGTGACAACATTAAATGCTTTATGTAAAAGTGGTAACCCCACTTGTGCTTAAACGATGAGTATGACCTATGATCAAGTATTCTTACTTGGCTCCTAAGTCAATATACTCATATATAGATGATTTCGTCATCGCCCAAGTGCTTGTTAGATGCTAGTATGTATGTGCATGTTTGTCATGATTTCATTTGACATCTTATTGAGTGAGCATGTTGGTCTGTATTTATTTACCCATTCGAGGACATCCAATTGTTGCTATTTGGCTTTTGATTTATCTTTTGCCAATTGGATGGACAAGAATGCCTAGGACCACTCTCTAGCTATCTATGCTTTCTCACCTCATATTCCATTCATGCTGCATCACAAAACTTGAACAAGTACTTTTCGATCCCTCTGTGTGTCGAGCACTCGAAGTTCCGTATCGACAAGGACTGGCCATTAAAACCTCCCAAGTGCATCTCGGTGGAACCAACCCACAATTCTCGGTCTCACCGAATGCCTAGGGTTGATCTGGTTTTCAATCTCGGTACTACCGATTCCATATTCTCGGTTACACCGAGTTTCCCTGTCAGCTGACAGTTGAGGAACTCGGTGACACCGAAAATTTAGAATCGGTGACACCGACAGTGAGGGGTATATATGTTGTGGACCCGACGTTTCGAAATTCAATCTTCAAACCGTCGCGCCCCAAAACCCTAAGCTGTCGCAAAGGACCCCCTGGTCGTCGCCCTTGTCTCCCCGCGCTCCTCCGCCGCTAGGATCCTCACCGTCGACGGGCATCTTCGCCGGCGTAGCGGATCCGTCGCCAAGCTAGGGTACGGATTTGATTTTTCTTGCGCTCCCCGTCCGATTCTTGTGCAATGAAATTGATTTTATCTATAAGCCACCGTTTGCACATCTATCTATCCACAAGAAAACTCAATAGAATAGAGAATGATGGATTTTTTAGGTTTTGCCGTCCGCCTCATGAATCTCGATAGAACCGATGCAAAATAATCGGTATCACCGATTTTGTTTCCTGGCACACAGAGAACACCTCGGTGGAACCGAGTGCTATTTTCGGTGCAACCGAGAATGGTGCCAAGTTCCTGGAAAGCAGGTTGTTTGTCTCGGTGTGACCGAAAAATTTGTCTCGGCTGTACTGACATACATTTGGCAGAATGGAAAATTTGAGAAATCTTAAGTTCAAACTTTCAAAAACAGCTGCATTTTGTGATGACTTATCTTCTTCTGCTCCTCTATACTCTATACACAGGGTCAGTATGTCAAGTGCTGAGGACAGTGAGAACAACTTCCAAGAGGAGAACATTGTCATGAGTTCAGGCACTAGTCCTGAGTCCAGTTCCTCTTCAGATCCAGGCACTCCCAGTTCTCATGTGTTGCCCAAGGTTGCTACTAGGGCCAGGAAGAAGATGAATTCAGATGAGGAGGATTCAGATTTTGTGCAAGAGGAGATTCTTGCCAAGAAGCAAGAGAAGGCTGCTAAGAAATCTGCCAATGAAGCCACCTCTTCAAGGAGGACTGTCAGCAAGGTATATGCTAGCTCTGAGGCTATGAGAGCACCTGAGAGTGCTAGGGCTACCCTGACCATTGAGCCCCCAAGGAAGTCATTGCCTAAGAAGGCAAGGGAGAAGAAGAGAGCTAGGAAGAGGATTGTTTATGTTATTGGCAGGCAAACCTCTATGTTTGAAGACCCTGAGGAGGCTGCTGGTGCTGCTGCTGAGGAGGAGGAAGAGCATGTTGTCAAGGCCCCTCCCAAGAAGAAAAAGAAGCTTATGGCTGATGCTATGCCAAAGACTGGCACATCCAAGAGCACCAAGTCTGCCCCCAAGAAGACAACTGCTGAAAAGCCAAAGAGGTTATCCAGACAGATTCCAGCTTCTGAAAAGAACAAGGGAACTATCTCCAGAGTTGATGATGAAGATGCTATGTCTGCTTTGATGAAGCTTAGACCACACCTTCCTGAGAATAATGCCAATCATCTTCTTGCTGAGGATATGAAGAAGAGGCAGGATTCTGGTTTGAGGGCATGGAGAGTTGTTGATCCATATGCCCAAAGGAGAAAGATAGTTGTGGACTACAGATTCTACACCAAGGAGCAACAGGATTTCTATGAGACTGTGCTGCTTGACAAGAGTCCAGCTGTGAGTGACATGAGATATGTGGACTGGAAGTTCATTAAGTAGAATGAAGATTTCTTTCCAAATGTTCAAGACAACTTTCACTGCATTGGCTTGGATGAGTTTGTTGGCAGAGAGTTTACAGCATGGAATGATGAGATGATCATGCAATTCTACTCCACTGCTCATTTCTATGGAGATGGTAGGATTGTATGGATGACTGAAGGAGCTAGATATGAGTCCACTGTTGATGATTGGGCTGCAATCTTAGGAGTCCCAGAGGTACAGGATGGTGACTTGGATGTCTACTCTGAATCCAAGGAGAGCCACAATGCTATGGCTAACATGTACAATGAGATTCCTGCTGCTCATATGAAGTCTCACAGGCTAGGTTCTATCTATTTCTTCCAGGCTGGCCTCCGTACCATGAACACCATTTTGAGGCATACCTTGATGCCCAAGTCAGGAGATGAGAAGATGATCCGAGGCTACTCCATCAACATGTTGATCCATCTTGACAGACACAATAGGATTAGAGTCATGGATTTGATTGTAGAGACGGTGAAGAGGGTTGCTGCTGATCAAAAGCGCTCTTGCTGCTATGCACCCTATATCCAGATGCTTTTCAACTCCAAGATGGAGAAGCACATCTTTGCTCTGGACAGACCCCACTTGCCCCTACAGCCAGATTTAGAGGACAACATTGTGGTGATGGACCCAGAACATCCCACATCAGCTGCAGCTCAAGCACAGGCAGAGGCAGAGGCAGCTAGAGCCACTAGTGCTCAGGTCCCTAGATCCAGGAACGAGCAAATGGATATGTTGATCTCATCAGTTCAAGGCATGCAGAAGGACATTAAGGACATTTTGAACAATCAGAACAGTCTTGTCAGGATCTTTGAGAACAGGATCAAGACCCTTAATGATAAGGTGGATGGGCTGACCAAGACAGTCAATGAGCTCAAGAAGGAAGTTGACTCTGTGCCTCTTCCTCATTCTTCTTCTTCTGATGATGATGCTGAGGATGACTCACCTCTCAGGCCAGGCACACACTTCACTACCCAGGCCAGATCAGCCACCGTGCCAGCTCCAGACTTGAGGCCCTCTTCATCAGCACCTGCTACCGTCACCTCAGCTCCATCAGCTCCAGTTCCTCCAGTTGCTACTCCAACTCCATCCACGACATCTGCAGAGATCTTCGCCGACGCAGTTCTCTCGACTCCTTCATCAACAATCGGAGGAGATCAGCCCAAGAACGCTTAGCTATATGCCTTTGAACTTTTTGGTAACTTTTTGCCAAAGGGGGAGAAGTGTATATAGATCTTTAGGCTTCGAGTGAGAGAGCGTTTGGTTTTTATCGCTTTTTCAAAAACAAATGTCTTTTGATGTGTTTGTGTTAAACTATGTGGTGTTTTGATCATACGCTTAATGTGTGCTGCTACTATTTCCAATCATTATGCTACTTATGAGATGATCTTTCACCTTTGCTAGATTGTGTTGTGCTATGTTGTTCACTCTTATTACTCTCGCACACCACAAAGTTGTATGTGACATGGAAGAAGTGCCCCGTGTACCTAATCGATTGTGCATTTGCATTCAACCGCAAATTTAAAATAATGCACAAATTTAGGGGGAGCTCTTGCTTATCACATACTTCTCAAAGCGACGATTATATTCATTGATTATATCTTTGTCGAAGCTTTGATCTATATGTTGTCATCAATTACCAAAAAGGGGGAGATTGAAAGCACATTTGCTCCCTTGGTGGTTTTTGTAATTAATAACAACATATAAGTCATTGAACTAATGTTTCCACTAAGTATATTTCAGGAAAGGTTCAATGATAGGATTGGCAAAAGGATTGTGGAGATTGTGGAAATACCCCAAGATGCAAGGAAATGGATTGGCAAAGCTTCAAGCAAGAGGACTCTACATTTTACTTTGTGAGAAATCACTTTGAGTCCATAGGAAACCAATACTATTAAAAGGGGGTAAGGTACTGTTGGTGAACAAAATGCTCATACGTGCACAAGTGATAGTCACCAAAAACACCCACAAGTTCTTCCACAAAAGTCTGTCCAAAGTCAAATATCCAAAATCGGTGCAACCAACACTTTCCACTCGGTGCCACCGATTCCCATACTCAGACACACCTAAGCCAAACCCTAGCCTTTTGGAGCAACCGATTCTGCTTCGGTGCCACCGAGTTTAGGTTGCCAACTTTCTGTTACGCAAATTCACAATATCGGTCCCACCGAAATTGTTGGATCGGTGTCATCGAGATTGGGCAATCTGACCGTTGGTCACCTTATCGGTGCAACCGAGTTTCCTATATCGGTCTCACCAAGATTCAAAAGTTGGCACCTTTTGGTCACTTCGGTACCACCTAGATTAACACATCGGTGTCACCGAGTTGGTCATTTTGTGTGTAACGGTTGGACTTTTGGGGATGCCTATATATACCCCTTCACCACCACCCACTCGAAAGAGAAGCACTCAGAACTATTCCATACTTGCCCCATCCAGTTTTCTGAGAGAGAGCCACCTACAATTGTGTTGAGGTCAAGATCATCCACTCCAACCATATGGATCTTGATTTCTAGCCTCCCCAAGTTGCTTTCCACCAATCACATCTCTTCCACCAAGCCATATCTGTGAGAGAGTGATTGTGTGTTGAGGAGTCTATCATCTTGAAGCACAAGAGCAAGGAGTTCATCATCATTGCCGAGCCTATTACCTTTTGGAGGGTGGTGCCTCCTAGATTGGTTAGGTGTCGCTTGGGAGCCTCCTACTTCGTGTTGTGGAGTTGAACCAAGAAGTTTGTAAGGGCAAGGAGATCGCCTACTTCGTGAAGATCTACCCATAGTGAGGCTAGTCCTTCGTGGACGGAAGCCGTTATGGAATAGTCAAGGTTGCTACTTCGTGGACCCTTATGGGTGGAGCCCTCCGTGGACTCTCATGACCGTTACCCTCCGTGGGTTGAAGACTCCATAAACGTGGATGTACGATAGCACCACCTATCGGAACCACGGAAAAAAATCATCGTGTCTACAATTGCGTTTGATCCTCCTACCCTATCCTTTCTACTCATGCTTGTTGTTACTTTCCGCTGCTATACTCTTAGACATGCATGTGTAGGGTGTACTTGACTTGCCATGAATGCTAAAATCTGCCAACTCTAAAATTGGGAAAAGGTAGAAATTTTCTTTGGTCAAGTAGTCTAATCACCCCCCTCCCTCTAGACATACTTTCGGTCCTACACTATGAGTCTAGGATCGATGGTACCAAGGGGACGAAGGAGACAATGTTTACCCAGGTTCGGGCCCTCCTATGGAGGTAAAACCCTACGTCCTGCTCGATTATATTGATGGTATGAAGGTTACAGAGTTGATCTACCTCGAGATCGACTAGCTAAAACCCTAGATGAGTTTCTCTGTCCTACATTCTAAAACCCTCTCGATTTACATAAACACCGGGGGGTACCTAGGGTTCACACATGATAGGTCTCCTGCCGAGGATGGAAATGTCGATTTCCTCATCTTGACTTGGAGTGCACGACGCGCCTTCGGGGCTTCCTTCTAGAACGTGAGGTCTCGATGTATCCGGACCTTCCTGTGATAGCTAGAGAGCGGCCCATCGAGCCGGCCTATTGGGAGATAGGCCAGCGGCCTGAGGACCCCTTAGTCTAGGACTCCCTCACCCGGCGCGCCCTGATGGGTTGTGCCCTCGACGGGGCCCCTCTCCACCGCCTCCGATGCCTATAAATTCCCAAATATTCAGAAACCCCAAAAAATAACCCTAGACTCTCCGCTGCGCCGCCGCAACTCTCTGTATCGAGAAAAAACCAATCTGGAGATGTTCTAGTACCCTGCCGGAGAGGGGAATCCATCTCCATTGGCCATCTTCATCGTCCCGGTGGAGGCCATAACGAGGAGGGAGTAGTCCACCCCCCGAGCTGACGGTATGTACCAGTAGCTATGTGTTCAATCTCTCTCCCTCGTGTTCTTGAGATGTCATGATCTTGATGTATCACGGGCTTTGTTAATATAGTCAGATCACATGATGTTATTCCCTCTCTATATTGTTGTGATGAATTGAGTTTTCCCTTTGATATATCGTTAGGTTGGATTGAAAATCGGATTTGAGAAAACTTGATATATGTCTTGCATATGGATACCCAGGGTGACAATGGGGTGTTCAATTGATTCACTTGATGTATGTTTTGGTACTCAACTTGCAGATTCCCGAGGTAACATTGGGGTAATCTATGCATAGGGGTTGATACACGTTCTTGTCCTACTTTCTTCGATAGAAATCTTGGGGCACTCTTTGTGTTCTTTGTGTGGATTGAGTATTATGGATCTGAAATTTTTTGATGCGTATCGTATAATTAACTCATGGATACTTGTGGTGACATTGGAGTATCTAGGTGACATTAGAGTTGGTTGATGCATTTCATATGGTGTTATTCTAGTACGAAGTCTTAGATAGATCGATCGGAAAGGATAACTTGGTGTTATTTTAGTACGAACTCTTGGATAGATCAATCGGAAAGGATAACTTTAAGGTGGTTTCGTACCCTACAAACAATTTCTTCTTATGTTCTCCGCTAGATAAGAACTTTGGAGTGATTCTTCGTTGCACATTGAGGGATGGTTATGTGATCCAATTATATTAGCATTGTTGAGAGATTGCACTAGCGAAAGTACGAACCCTAGGCCTTGTTTTCAAGCATTGCAATACTGTTTGTGCTCACTTTTGTTACTTGCATCCTTGTTGTTTTTATGTTTTCAGATTACAAAAACCTATATCTACCATCCATATTGCACTTGTATCACCATCTCTTCGCCGAACTAGTGCACCTATACCATTTGCCATTGTATTGGGTGTGTTGGGGACACAAGAGATTTCTTGTATTTGATTGCAGGGTTGTTTGAGAGAGACCATCTTCATCCTACACCTCCCACGGATTGATAAACCTTAGGTCATCCACTTGAGGGAAAATTGTTACTGTCCTACAAAACTTTGCGCTTGGAGGCCCAACAAAGTCTACAAGAATAAAGTTGCGTAGTAGACATCAAAGGCCAAGAGAGCGGGATGGTCTGGAGACCCTACGCGGGCTGGTGAATTTGCTTGTCATGAAATTGGCAGGCCTCGCAGGATCGGACCATCTAGGTGGCGTCGTGGAGCGCCGTGGGCCAGTAGAAGCCGCTGCGGAACACCTTCCCCACGAGGGTGCGAGACGAGGAGTGGTGCCCGCAATCGCCACCGTGGATGTCGACCAACAGCTCGCGCCCCTGCTCCTCGGATATGCACCACAACGAGACGTCGTTGGGGCGCCTACGGTACAGTTCGTCGTCCTGCAAACAATAAGTAGTGAGCTGGCGGACCACGCGCTCCACGTCCTCCTCCTTCTCCGGCAAGGCGCCACGGAGCAGGTATGTCTTGAACTCCTCGGTCCAGTCGCCGGCCTAAGGTTCCAGCACCAGGAGCAGTCGGGCTCCTGAGGCCGGGCCACAAGCTGGGGCGCCTGAGGGCGGGGCCGGTGACAGCTCCTCCTGAAGCGACGCTGGGCCTTTGTCCGGGGGTACTGCCGATGGATTGAAGAGCCTCTCCTCAAAGACTCTAGGCTCCTGAGGTTCGCGACGTGACACCCTCTTGGCGATGTCATTTGCTTCCTTGTTCGCGCCGCGCGGGACGTGCTACAGTTCCAAGCCCTGGAAGCGCTTTTCAATTTTACGTACCTCTTCCAAATATGCCTCCATGTGCTCGTCCTTCGGGTTTTACTCCTTATTGGAAAAGTTGATGAGGAGCTGGGAGTCGCCCTTGATGGTGTGGCGCTTGACCCCCAGAGTGGCAGCGGCCCTGAGGCCAGCGATCAAGCCCTCGTATTCCGCGATGTTGTTGGAGACCTTCTCGCCATGCTGGAAGCAGAGCTGCACGGCGTAGTAAATCTTGTCCTGGGTCGGGGAGATGAGCACTACTCCAGCCCCCGTGCCCCGTCGTGCGAAGGCTTTTTCGAAGTGCATGACCCAGCTGTCGGGCGCCTCATCGCCAGGCGCGAGGGACTGGACCTCATCCAGCCCCTGGTCAGGAGCGTCCGTCCACTCTGCCACGAAGTCAGCTAAGGCTTGAAGCTCGATGTTCCACTCTACAACTCTTCTGGCAGCGTTGGGGCTGTGCAGCACTTTCTCCAGGGGATATGCGGAGAGGACTTTGATGGGGTGGCCCTGGAAGTAGTGGTGCAGCTTCCTTGAGGTGACGAGGAGTGTGAGTAGGAGCTTCTGCTGCATAGGGTAGCGCGCATGCGCGTCCCGCAGCACGGTGCTGACGTAGTACAACGGGTGCTCGACAAGGGACGAGGTGTTGGCGTCGCCCCGCTCCTCCTGGGGTGCGAGGGGCCCCGGTTCCCCGTGGGTTGACGAAGTGACGAGGGCCTCAGGAGCGCCATCCTGAGGCAGTGAGCGTCGAGCGGCTCCGCATGGGCCGCCTTGCTTTGCGCCTACGAAGGCGCGCTCTTCTCGGACTGCCACGAGCGCTGTGCTGGCCGTGTTGGGGGTGGCTGCCAAGTAGAGCACTAGGGGCTCGCGAGGGCGAGGCGCCACCATGACGGGTGGGCTCGTGAGATACCGCTTGAGGTCCTCGAAGGCTGCCTCCGCCTCAGGGGTCCACTCGAAGGGGCCTTTCCTCTTCATGAGCTTGAAGAAGGGGAGGGCGCGCTTGCCCAACTTGGAGATGAAGCGTCCCAAAGAGGTCACGCGGCCCACGAGCTTCTGCATTTCCTTGAGGGTCTGAGGCGGGCGCATTTTCCCGATTGCTTTGACCTTCTTTGGGTTGGCCTCGATCCCCCGGTGCGATACCAAGAAACCGAGTAGCTTGCCGGACGGGACCCCAAAAACACACTTTTCTGGGTTGAGCTTCAGGTTCACTCGTCGCAGGCTGGCGAACGTCTCCTCTAGGTCTTCGATCAGGGTCCTTGTCTTTCGCGACTTGACCACGATGTCATCTACGTATGCCTCCACGTTTCTCCCGAGATGCTGCCCCAGGGCAATGCGCATCAACCGCTGGAAGGTCGCACTGGCGTTCCGTAGCCCGAAGGGCATGCAAACGTAGTAGTACACGCCGCATGGGGAGAGGAAGGCCGTCTTCTCGACTTCTTCCACTGCCATCTTGATTTGGTTGTAACCTGAGAAAGCATCCAAAAATCATAGCAGATCGCACTCGGCGGTGGAGTCCACGATTTGGTCGATGTGCGGGAGCGGGAAGGGGTCATGAGGGCAAGCCTTGTTGAGGCTCGTGAAGTCGACGCACATGCGTTCCTTCCCACCCTTCTTGGGGATAATCACTAGGTTGGCCAGCCAACACGGGTGCCGTACCTCCCGAACAACACCAGCTTCCCGCAGCTTGCTGACCTCCTGGACGATGAACGCTTGCTTCTCTTGTGCTTGTCGTCTTGCTTTTTGCTTCACCGGGCGCTCATTGGGGCGCACCCTCAGGTGGTGTTCAATCACCTCTCTCGGGACGCCTACTAGGTCACACGCCTCCCACGCAAACACGTCCTTGTTCACGCGGAGGAAGTCAACCAGCGCCTTCTCCTGCTCCGGGGGAAGGCCGGCGCCAATGGTGAAGGTGTGGTCCGGGCTCCCGTCGTCAGCAGGCACCTGCTTCGTCTCAGCACGGTCCTGAGAGAACAGCTTCTTCTTCTTCGTGGGTGGGGACTTCGGAGCCTGCGCGAAGCTCTCGGCGTCTGGACGTGAGGGCGTTGCGGCCTTGTAGACGAGCTAGAGGGCTTGAACCGCGTCCTTGGTCTCTCCGGGCACGGTGATGATGCCGCTGCTGCCAGGCATCTTGATGATGTTGTAGCATGGGTGTGTCGCTGCCATGAACTTGGCGAGGGCCGAAAATCCCAGGATGGCGTCGTACGGGAGGACGATGTGGGCCACGTCGAAGTCGATCAGCTCGGTGCGGTAATTATCGCGAGTGCAGAAGGTGACGGGGAGGCGCACCTGCCCCAAGGGGGTGGTGGAGCCTCTGACCACCCCTGACAAGGGCCTGGAGGGCGCGAGCTGGTCATAGGGCACCTGGAGCATGTCAAAGGCCTCCATGGAAAGGATGTTGAGGCCGGCCCCGTCGTCAATGAGGGTCTTGGTGACCACAACGTTACTGATGGTCAGCGTGCACGGCATGGGGAGCGCGCCAGCAGCGATCGTCGTCCGGGGATGGTCCCTGGAGTCGAAGGTGATGTCAGTCTCCGGCCTCGCCCTGCTCCGTGGGGCCTCGGGCCACGGCTGAGCTGCGCCCGCCTGGTGGAGAAGCTTCTTGACATGGCGACCGGACGCGGACGCCTGCGACCCGACGAGGATACAAGCGACCGCCGGCACGGCTGGGCAACCCGCATCATCCCCATAGGCCACGGACTGCGAAGCCTGGGGAGTTGTAGCTGCCATGGAGGTAACGATGCAAGGGCGGAGCGCGACTGATGAAGAAGGAGCTTCGACACGCCCCTACCTAGCGCCAAATGTCAGAATCGGGGCTCCACAGACCCAAGAAGGTTCGAACTCTGGGGCATGTGTGAAGATGCCAACCAGCTCAACCCTCAAGCTCGCCTCTCCACAGCCGAGCCTTGCTGAATGCGTGCGAGCGAACAAGGAGACGGACACAGAGATTTACCCAGGTTCGGGCCTCCATGCGGTGTAAAACCCTACTCCTGCTTTTGGTGGATTGGCCTCATGAGGAGGTTTGGGGATGAACTAGTACAGTGGTGAGCGACCTCGCGAGGGCTCTTGGGTGAGGGTGGATCGGTCCCCTTCCTATGGTGGAGGCTAGTCCCTACTTATAGCGGCCTTGGTCCTCTTCCCTTATCGCACACGCGGGAAGGGATCCCACAACGGCCAAATTTGCATGGGGACATGGAGGTACAGCTTATCCTGACTAAAGGTGGTCTTCGCCTACAAAGCTCACGGGCGTGACGCAGAGGTGGGCTCGGCGATGACATCCGCCCTGCCGAGCCCGTGGTCTTGGTGTTGTTGCACTAGAATGGAAACCTTTGGGGGATACCTTGGGAACCCGCGTACGTCCTTGCCTCCTTAGCACCAAAGAGGAAATTGTCCCCTCTGTGCCTGTTGGCGCCCGCCTGCCTTGGTCGTCATGGCTCACGTCATTGCAGCCTCCTGAGGCCGGGTACCTGCATAGGAATCTCCGCTCCACGGGAGGTAGCCTGGGGAGACCGCTTCCCTAGCGGTCTTGATGTCGTTCTCCTCGCGAGGCCGGGGCCCTCACGAGGGTCTTGTCTTGGGGGGTTTGTTGCCAGGCTGTACTGGGCCATCGAGGTGGGCCATGTGCTGGGCCGCAGGCAGGAAGGTATGGGTACCCCCGATCCCAGAACACCGACACTGTTCAAGTCAATTTCTTACTCCCCAAAGAATTCCAGCTTGTGATCATAATTGTCCTACTAAATCCAATTTACTCAAGGGAGAGGTAAGTTATGCTACTCTACCATCTTGATCCACCAAGTTCTTCCACCAACATGAAGTTCTCATAATCCACGAAGGGGTTTTAGCAGATATCCTCAAGACATCTATTATAGCCTTGTCAAATCATTAGTCTACTAATCATATATCCTCAAGGTGACCTACCCTATGGCATCATCAGATCAAGTGCTAGTTTAAGGAGGAAATGTGCTTGTTCATAATGATCACTAGTTCCTTGATGAACCTAGTGCTAAATCAAGGTTATTGAAGCTTAACCGGTGTTCCCTCGCAAACCCGTATGTTAAGCACATGGTTAAGGGTTTGAGCTAGGGTAACTTGAGAGGTTTAGGCTAGTGTAGGGAGGTGCTTCTAATCTTGAGGGAAGAGCAACACTCTACGGGGTGCATCTGGTTGAGTAGGTCGTAGTCAAAGTCTTCAGTACCAGTTGTCAGTCAAGGTGGATCCTTGGTGCATCTTGCCTTCCTGGTCTTCAGTTGACGAGAAAGGTGAGAGGAAAAAGTAGCATAGAGGAGGTGCCTAAAGGGGGTTCTATAGTGCAAGTGCAAATCAACAAGTGCCGAAAGGGCCAAACACAAACATTAGGATAAGGTAGGTGATATGGTCGCGTACTTGTTGCCTAGGGAACAAGTGCGACTTATATCGAAGCACAAACAAGTAAAAAACAAGCAACACACAATATGGTTCCATTCGAACCATCACACGGACTCGACTTCGCATAGGGGATATACGACTAATCCTACCCTAGGTGTTCTCGGACTCAATAGTCGTGCTTTGTTTCGTGTCTCGGAGAGAAGGATGCTCGGTCTTCTCGGTCTTCCTCAGGTGTTTCTACATCTCTTGTAGTCGTTCGTCTAAAAGATTTGGGTTGAGCCTGAAGAATCTTTGACAACTTCTTATCTGGTAAGCTGATGGGGCGAAGGTGGTTCCTCATGGATACCCTTGACTCGGCCTTCTGTTGTCTTGTTAATCATGATGATCCCTTTTGCTTTCCAACGCATCGAGGGTTCTAGGTAGGCAATCCTTATGCAATGGTATTATCAAGGCATGGTAGAGATCCATCATGTCAGTCATGTTAATGTTAACGCCGACACCAAGAGCGGGGGATGAAGAGAACCGTTTTCCTGCTCACTATGGTGAGGTGGACCAAATGGCGAGGTTCTCATCCATCGGTGGTTGCCGATACAACAACGATAAAGACAGGGTTGCTCTATTAGCGATGCATACCATCATATTGCATGTCTTGTGCCCTGGTCATCGTAGGCCAAGGTGGCATCATCCTGGGGCAGTGTCGAGGGTGTCACCATCCTCATCCTTTGAGAAGGTATCTGCTGTTGGTATCGTCTAGTTGTGGTGTCACTAACCTTATGTTCTAAAGATGTCGGCGGAAGTCTGGCAAGGTGGCTTCCTTCCAGGTTACCCATGAGGATTTCAAGGAATCCAGTGGTCAGGGGCATAAGGGTACTAACGACCTTTGCAAAGTTTTTTGAAAAAGAAGATGAGGAGAGTCAAGACAAAAAGGGTGGAAGTGCTAAGGAAAAAACCATCGCTTTCTTTGAAAATTTAGAAGAGGTGAGAATAGAGAGGTTTTGTAAGTGATTTTGAAGGGTTTGGAAAAGAAAAGAAATAGTCTTATCCTAATTAATGTCCATTCTAACTAAGGGCTTCCTATAGTCAGGATGGCTATGATACCAGCTCTGTGGGGACCCCGACTCATAAGTCGGGATCACCGAACGTACGTGCACAGTGATCCCAGAGATCAATGCTCACTGAACACACAGAAACTGAATAACAAGAGTCTTACATCCATTACGTACCGTTTTACTCAAATATGGCCTTTAAGACCAAGTCTTCATAATCTCGCAGCGGAAATCTTCAACGATAGTGTAGACCCATGCCATCTGCCATAACCCTACAGGCATTCTGACTAGGAAGCGTCCTAGCTCGCGTGTTCGTCACCAAGGTAATCTTCATTATATCCCGCTCTTTCATGCTTGGCCAATAAAATAACTAGTGGCATGCCAATGAGTACTTTGAATGTACTCGCAAGCAACCCATGTTGGGAACAAGGTTTAACAATGCATGGTACGACACTAAGTAGGTAGTTTTGCGGAAAGCTAGTTTTGAGTGCAATATCATGTCCTACCATCTATAACAATTATGCATCAACAGGTTTCAGATATCCATATGAACAGGTTACAGATATCAATGTAAGCAAGGTCTGAACATCACATGTTCAATCATTTCAACAAGTCCTCCGACTTAGCTCAAGTACCTCCTTGTCACACACACACACACACAAGTTTTGTGAAAACATCTGGACTTAGTCTAAGCAGCACCACCCAACTGTCCTTGACCGTGGACATGGCTATTCGAATAGTTTTACACTCTGCAGAGGTTGCACACTTTACCCACAAGACCCGGGGAACTTCCGTGTCATCCACGACTAACGGTATATTACATACCCGAGGTAAGCACATGAACAATGCCTTTCCCTTGATGACACTAAATAAAGAGTCCACTCGTTGGCCCACACCTTCATGATTTACAAACACGAGCCTTGCTCAACATAGTACCATCCATGAAGGGACACAACAGTGTGCCCGGTGTTTGTAAAAACAGGACATGGTCGCCCTACCTGGCACGACCCCGTATCGAGAGAGTAACTTGCCTTGCATTGACCAAAGTAATGAGGGCTCTCTGCTAGCATTGACCAAAGTAATCAACAAAGCCCCTTCCCATATAGGGGTAGAGTGATTGTACATGTAAGGTTGGGACGGTCGACAAATCTTAAATCTAATCCGTTTTGGAAAACACACACACTCAACTTGCCTCGGTACACCACTTCTTTATCAATGGTTACCTAGCACACCCTCGGGCATTAGTGAAACCCGAAGGGGTTTTCGAAAAGTCTTTGAAAACACTTTTGTTTCCCTTGCCATGCACATTCTCATCCCGCTTTGCATAGCAACTACTTAGCAACCTATCTACTTCCTGTCGGATTCAGGGCACCGCAGACCCAAGGAGGTTCGAACTCTGGGGCGTGTGCGAAGATCCCAACCAGCTCAAGCCTCAAGCCTGCCACTCCACATGTAGACCATGCCGAAGATGCACCAAAGCGCAAGAAGATGAACACATCGATTTACCCAGGTTCGGGCCACCTTGCGGTGTAGAACCCTACTCCTGCTTTGGGTGGATTGGCCTCATGAGGAGGTTCGGTGACGAACAGGTACATTGGTGAGCGACCTCGCGAGGGCTCTTTGGGTGAGGATGGATTCGGTCCCTCTCTACGGTGGAGTCTAGTCTCCATTTATAGTGGCCTGGGTCCTCTTCCCTTATCGCACTGGCAGGAAGGGATCCCACAACGGCCGAATTAGAAAGGGGATAGGAGGTACAACTTATCCTGACTAAAGGTGATCTTCGCCTGCAAAGCTCCTGGCATGATGCAGAGGTTGACTCGGCGACGACATCCTCCCTGCCAAGCTCGTAGTCTTGGTCTTGTTGCACCGGAATGGAAACCTTTGGGGGATTCCTTGGGAACCCACATTCGTCATTGCCCCCTTAGCACGAAAGAGGAAATTGTCTCTGCTGCGCCCGCTGGCGCCCGCCTGCCCTGATCGTCATAGCTCACGTCATCACAACCTTTTGAGGCTGGGCACTACATAGGAATCTCCGCTCCTCGGGAGGCCTCCTGGGGAGACCGCTCCTCTAGAGATCTTGGCGTTGTTCTCCTCGTGAGTCCAGGCCCCTCGCGAGGGTCTTGTCTTGTGGGGTTCGTCGCCAGGCCATACCGGGCCATCGCAGTGGGCCACGCCCTGGGCCGCAGGCAAGCAGGTCTGGGTAACCCCGATCCCAGAACGCCGACAGTAGCCCCCGGGCCCAAGGCGCGCTCGGGCTGACTTCGATGCGAAGCTAAGGAAGGATGGCCGAAACACCGCGGGCCCCAACCGCCTGCGGGCCAGTCTTGATGCATGGCGCATAACAGGACACGGGCGCCTCCGCTCCCATGTCGCCTCGGCAACCGCCCAGGACGACAAAAGCCTGATGCCTGCTGCCGAACCATCATTGCTCTCCTTCCTTGCGCCCTTGCTTCCTTGCTCAGATCCCCTTTCCCTTGCGAGATATTCCTCCAGATCTTGGTGCCGCGCCATCCTTCCTCTTGATCATCCAACCACTAGGATCCTTCAGATGGCGCCCGCCGGGAAGCCGAAGCCTGAGGCCCAGGCCTCGACCTCCTCTTCTCCTGCGCCGATGCTTACGGAATCCACCATCGCCAAGGAGGGGGACCTCACCCACGTGCTCCCGTTGACGGCGGACCACACCAATGAGTGGGGGCGTACGTTTATCTAGTGCGGCTCTGCGCAGCAGCGTACCTTGGCGAAGACAGTCTACCCTTTCTTTCTTCACAGCGTCTTCTCCGGGCTCGTTCCGCCTTTCTCGAGGGTTTTCTCCGCCATCCTCGAGCACTACGGGATCCAGGCCCTTCATCTTCAGCCCAACTCCATCGTGCTCCTGTCTGTCTTCGCCTTCTACTGTGAGGCCTTTGTAGGTGTGAGGCCCTCAGTGGCCCTCTTCTGCCATTACTTCAGCCTGCGGCTTCATGACTATGCCCAGTGGTCGGCGTGCGCCTCCTTTGTCGCGGTCCATAGCGAGAATGTGCTCCTGAAGGCCGGGAAGAATGTGGAGGGCTTCAGGCACCGCTGGGTCTTCTTGGATGCCCGTGGCGTCTATCCACGCCTGGAGCTCCCGACGGAGTTGCCCGAGAAGACCCTCGCGTGGGGCTCCGTGAATCTCACCGATCCCCGGGCGAAGCCCGTCTTGGAGTGGATCTCCCTAGACATGGATGCCAAGCGCCTGACCGGGGCGATGATAGTGAAGGAGTTCTTGGCGCCGCTCCTGAGGCCGCTCCAGGCGCACTCGAAGCCCATGTGGGAGTTCGATGGTGCGAGGAACACGATCAAGCTTCAGTCCACCAGCCTGACTGGTGAGGATTTGCGTAGGGCCGTGGTTACCCTGCTCCACGGCGATCCTGCGGACCTCCCCGAGGCCAAAACCTTGCTGTACCGTCGCGACGACAGAGGGGAGCTGCTTGCCGCCATGCCCGCCTTTGACGAGCGAAGGCTCACGCCGTCTGAGCGCCCAAACTCCCCGGTGGCGGTGTCCTCCGATGACGCCAGTGACGAGGGCGAATCGGAGAAGACTGAGGATGATGGCCTGGAAGAGGTGCTTCCCCTGTCGCAGAGCGTGCTTCTCCGCGATCTTGAAGACGATGACACCGACGAGCCCCCGACCGCGCACTCCCAGTGCTTCGCCAGGGTCCTCAGGAAGCCAAGGCCTGCCTCACAGGCCGTGCCGGCTTCTGGCCGGGTGACCCCGAAGAAACGTGTGGCCGCGCCTCCTCCGCCAGGCTCCCCGTGCTCCAACAGGGCACCCGAGACACCAGTCTCGTCTCCATCCGGGCCGCAGCCAAAAGATGGAACGACTACCGCGAGGGCAGACGTGGCCCCTTTGACCGCGGCCGCTCGGGGCAATCTCGCCGCCCCTCCGAGAGAAAGTGCCATGCCAAAGAAAGGCGGGACCGTCCCGACCCTCGACAATATGGAGAGGAAGAGGAGATGGGTCGCGGACGATGAGTAAGTACCTTGCCTTCCCTTTGGTCGATTATAAACTGCGCCCATGCTCACGGCCCCTTCTCTCCTTGGTGGCCAGGGTTGTCGTCGAGCCGAAGAAGAGGAAGGCGGGTGCCAAGCCGAAGGAGACCCCTGTCCGGAGGGCACCATCGGCCTCTGGCCGCGTACGCGGCAGGAGGGGAAGCACGCCACGCCAGCTTAGCGCGACCCTCGAGTGTCCCGGTGGCACCGTGCCCGAGCCCGCGGGCGTAGTGCCTTCTCCTGACGCCGTTACGATGCCACTCGGGAGGCCGGCCTCCAGGGGTACGGAGGCTCATGAGGCAGCACCTCTTGTTGTGGCCATGACGACTCCAGTGCCGGTGGAAGGGGTGACCTCCTGCCCCCTTCAGCCGGAGTCCGCCCTTGAGAATGCAGCGGCGCGGCCTTAGGACGGGTCAGCCCCCGTGGGCCATCGAACTAAGAAGCCGTCCGCCCTTATTGCGCTCGAGGAGAGGCTGGAACCTCCAGCGCCCCGAGCCAGCCATGCCGCCGCTCTCTTGGATATAGCGCCTCCTGATCAGGCTCTCGCGCTCGTGAGCAGCGGCCCTCCGGTCGGGCCCGGCGCCTTGGGTGAGGCTTACACCGTGCTTGACCAGATCCAGGCCGACCTCCAAGGTGCCGACAGGCTCTCCTTCGCGGGGGGACGCTTGGAGCTTATCTCCGGGTGGCTTCTGGCTGACGCAGCCATCAAGATGGCCTGGGGTCGGCCTGAGGATGCCGCCGCAGAGAGCAAGAGGGAGGCCGCCGAAGTGGTGGCAGCGCGCGATGCGGCGCTGGCCAAGGCAGCGACTGCCGCAGAGCGCTTTGGTGAGGCAGAGGCCAAACTGAAGGCCCTTCAGGAGGAGCGAGCCGCATGCACGCAACAGCTCCACTAGCGGGAGGAGGACCTCACGGCTCGTGAGACGAAGCTCGCTGAAAGCGACTCCTTGCCCTCCCAGGCGGCTGCTAACCAAGCCGCGAAGGGTGAGTGCCTGGCCAAGCTGAAGGATGAGGTAGCGGAGGCCCAGACGTCCCATGCCCATCATGTCTCTGACATGACGGCCCAGCTGGATGCAAGGGAAAAGACCCTTGCCGCTGCTGAGGAAAAGGCGGCCGCGGAGCGCGGCACCGTTCCCTCCATCAAGCTCAGGCTTCGCCGGGCGCTGCGCTTCATCTGCAGGGGAGGATTTGGGGAGCCGCTGCCGTTTCCTGAGGGCGGCTACGCGGGGCTGTCCTCCAAGCTTGCTGAGGTGCTCGAAGGTACGGTCGCCAGGGTGGATGCCATCCTGGAAGCCGAGTGTCACGGCCTTTTCTCCGCGGCCGCGACACGCATCTTCAGCCACCTTTACCTCCGCGAGCCCGGCTTTGATTTCAACGAGGTGATGACCTCAGTTGCCCCTGAGTCCCGCGCCCCCGCGGCAGCGGCCGTGAAGGATTCCGTGGAGGCGTTGGTGAAGAAGTTCGGCTGCGTCCCTGACACCGAGCCCCCTGCGCCGGAGGCGGGTAGTGACGACGAAGGCGTCGACAGCAACAATGATGATGAGCTCGACGTGACCGGGGTAGTCGGCGGCGGCGGCCTTGGCGATGACGGCTCCTCCTCCTAGATTCCGACCTGCAACATTTATCGTGCCTCGTGGAGGCGTAAGACTTGTTTGAATTGCAAAACATCCTGTGCTTGTAATAACTTGTTTGAATTCTGTGGTTTCCTTTTGCACCATGTTTCCTTCCTGCTTGCTTTTGTGCTCTGCGTTGGCAGGGCCCAATCCCGCGCATACCTCGACTGCCGTTGGGGCATCCGGATCACCAGGACAGTACCAAGGGGTGAGGGGCTACGTGACTAGTGAGGTGTTGGAGATATGCCCTAGAGGCAATCATGTATGATGATATTTCATATGTGTTTATGAATAAACATAGTCCTTGGAAGTTATCATTGATGTGTATTAACAAGTACGTGACTTGTTTGTGAGACTATACATTGTATGATGACTGTCCTAAATGGTCCCTAGTCGAAAGAGTTGTGTGGACGCTCAGCCAGTTAGACTAGCATATGACAGGGTGGATGGTTCGGTCTCACTGATCATGTAGCATTGGATGCTAGCCGGATAATATGGACTCAGAAAGATCTGATCGGATTCAACCTAGTCGGATCCGAGTCGAGATAAGGTCTGAGTTGGACAGACCCAACTATGAGACGCAGCGATAGGTCGTCTGTGAGTCTCTAGTACAACATACATTCTATGTCCTAAGACCTGAGCTGGCGCATGTACTCGGGATGGTGACAGACTTGCTTTGGGCCGACCAAACGCTACTCCGTGACTAGGTAGTTACAAAGGTAGGTTTCGGGCTTGTCCAGACCCATGCCGCGAGACATGGTCGAGCAAGATGGGATTTGCCCCTCCGGTTAGGAGAGATATGCTCTGGGCCCCTCGTGTGATACGACCAAGATAAGCATGGCCATGCGAGAACGATTATGAGATAATCCGGTTTGTGGTCAGTATCATTGGAACGAGAAAGAGGTCGGGCTAGCACAAGGATGACAGACTCGCCTTGAGCCCGACAACATATATCGTGTGGCAAAGGGAACAGAAGTGTGATGTACAGGTTCGCCTAACCAGCTTCATCGGACACTTGGAGTCGGCACGCTTTGCTAGAGGCCGCTACCGACTAGCCGAGTCTGATGTGATCAGACTCGCGACCAAGTGAACGAGAACCTAAGGGGTCGCGCGCTTAAGGGAAGGAACTAAACGTGGGCTTTAGGATCCGTGCGAGGCCCAAGAGTTGAGCCCGCGCCGGATGCCTATATATAGTGGAGGTGCGGCTCACCTATCTGGTTGATCGCTTTGGCACCGTCATTAGGGCTTTGCATGTGTTGCAACTAGCCAACTCCACTCGTCGCCGCCGACTGTGTGATCAGACCTAGCAGTCCGCTGCATGGTGTTCCTCCTGCACGCGCGGATACCATTAGAGGTGGTGCACCTATGCCGCTCCAGCGAACCTGTACGTGGGATCCGGCGACCGGCTGTTCGAGGGAGATCAGATCGGCTGTTCGAGGGAGATTGGACGAGGAGGAAACGGACCACGCGAACGCGCTGCCCCAACTCTACTTCCGCTGCATGGCACTGCGCGTCTAGTGGTAACAAACTGTGATCCATCTCCGTAGCAAGTTCTTGGATGTTCTGCACGTAATAAAATTTTAATTGGCATGCGATGCACCTATGGTAGAACCCAACAGTGGTATCAGAGCCTCTTCTATAGAATTTGGATTCAGATTGGATGCATATATGATATGTGGAGGCGACAGATGAGATCAGTCGTCGTTTATGAGATTGGTTATGATCACGGTTGATGAGATCAACTACACATGAGGATCGATATGGCTATGTTTTTCTGTCAATCGGAATCGACGAGGTCGTGACACAACCTACCCCTACCGGTCGGTATCCGCCATCGGGGTTAACTGTGAAACGTAAATCCGAATCACACAAAACGGTAGAATGCGATTCTATGCATAACTTTGTTTTGCAGGTTTGATGTGAATAGTATGGCTCATATGTATGTGATGCATGTGTGTAATTTAACATGACCTGTGTGTCATGATTGTCAGCCGGCAGGAGCCAAAGTGCTACCATTATATTGTATAACGACCTGCGTGTCGACTTGTGATTCTCTGTAAATTCATTACTAGTTGTAGTAGTTGGAGAACAGAAATCAAGTTTGAGGCTTTGGCGTCCCGGTGTGACGAACAAGATGGAGTTCCACCCTGGTCATCGGAGTTGGAGCCGGCCTGGAAGGACATCCATGAAGGAGCCATACTATTTCACATATTTATGTTTATATGTGATTGATATTGCTTCTTGTTTCTATGCATGTTAGAATGGTAGAAAGATCCCTCGTTAATATCAAGCACATTGCCATTCCGGATATTGCACCTCCGCACGTCAAGTACGTCTAGTGGTGGGCTCATAAAATTGAGGTGCTACTAGGTGTCCTTGAACTGGAGGGTTCGTGTCGGACACGGACATGCACTGCATTAGGTTAACTTGACAAGGCTATCAAAATGGTTTTGGGCCTTGTGGCAAAGAAGGTTGGGTGCTGGGGTATAACATACCTACCTGACCGACAGGAGTCGTATAGAGATACGATTAGCAAAGAGTTGCTTACCGAATAGACAAGTTGGCTAGCAGTGATGCTAAAGCTCACTAGTTGCTCACGCTAGACAGGTCCTGAATCACTGAGAGTTTGCGGAGGGATGCTGACTTCAGTGGGAGTAGTTCTGTTTAAGGCTTGAATTACTCTACATAAACACATTGCTTAGTGATTGCATATTTTCTGTTGTAGATCAATGGCACCACCTGCTCAACCCAACTTTGCATTGAAATCAATTCTGGAAAACGATAAACTGAATGGAACAAACTTTACCGCCTGGTATAGAAATCTGAGAATTGTTCTCACACACGATAAAAAGGAACATCTTCTAGAGGATCCACTTCCAGAGGAACCTGCCAAGAATGCTAGTGCCACAACCAAGAATGCCCATCAGAAACTCGTTGATGAATCAAACGAGATCAGCTGCCTCATGCTGGCTTGTATGGAGCCCGATTTGCAACAGCATTTCGAAAACGTTGACGCTTTCGATATGATCGAGAGTCTCAAGAGCATGTTTCAGGTGCAGGCTAGGACCGAAAGGTTCAACGTCAGGCAATCCTTAACAGATTGTAAGCTGAAGGAGGGTGATCCACTGAGCCCGCATGTGATCAAGATGATCGGGTACGTGCAAGCTTTGGATCGGTTAGGCTTCCCACTTGGGGACGAGCTGTCCACGGATGCAATTCTGGGTTCTCTTCCACCTAGCTATGGGACGTTCATCTCGAACTATCATATGCATGGCATGGATAAGAAGCTCACTGAATTGCATGGGATGCTTAAGGTGGCAGAGCAAGATATTAAGAAACGCACACATCAAGTGTTGATGGTGCAGAACTCGGCTAAGTTTAAGAAGAGTTGGTCCAAGAAAAAGGGTAAGGCAAAGGGTACGGGGAAGGTTGTCTCCGCCGCTGCGCCGAAGCCGGGACTGGACTCAAAGACCGTGTGCTTTCATTGCAAGGAAATGGGTCACTGGAAGAGGAACTGTAGCAAGTGGCTTGCTGAGCATGGCAAGAAGGCTGGAAATGCTTCATCAGGCAAAGGTACACTTGTTACATATGTTATAGACATTTACCTTGCTGACATACCTAGTAGCTCTTGCGTATTTGATACCGGATCGGTTGTTCATATTTGCAACTCGATGCAGGGGCTGATAAGAACTAGGCGTGTGGCACAAGGGGAGATTAAAATCGGGGTCGTCAACAAAGCAAGAGTTGCTGCGTTGGAGGTCGGCACGATGCAACTTCAGCTTCCTTCTGGATTTATTTTGGAATTGAATAATTGTTATTACATTCCCGCACTTAGTCGGAACATTATTTCTGCCTGATGCTTGATGAGTCAGGGTTATGAATTCAGTTTAAAGGACAATGGTTGTTCACTTTATTTGAATGGAATGTTCCACGGCTATTTATTTTGAATCTAGAAACGGAACCAGTCTATAACGTGAATGTCAAGAGGCATAAGCCTAATGAGATAAATCCGACATACTTTTGGCATTGCCGGCTTGGGCACATTAGTCTGAAACGCATGAAGAAGCTCCATGATGATGGACTGCTAAGTTTGTCCGATTTTGGGTCGTTCGAGACATGTGAATCATGCTTGCTAGGCAAGATGACAAAGTCTCCTTTTGCAAAGAGTTGCGAGAGGGCGTCCGAGCTGTTGGAGCTTATACACAGTGATGTGTGTGGTCCAATGAGCACAACGGCCATACGTGGCTATCAGTACTTCGTGACTTTTACCGACGACTTGAGTAGATATGGATATATCTATTTGATGAGGCACAAGTCGGAAACTTTTGAAAAGTTCAAAGAGTTTCAGAATGAGGTTGAAAATCAGCTCGGCAAGACGATAAAGCTTCTACGATCGGATCGTGGAGGTGAGTACATGAGCCAGGAGTTTGATGATCATCTGAAAAGCCGAGGTATAGTACCTCAGCTCACGCCTCCGGGTACGCCGTAGAGAAACGGCGTGTCGGATCGGAGAAATCGAACCTGGTTGGACATGGTCTGATCGATGATGAGCAAATCGGATTTACCCTTGTCATTCTGGGGATACGCTCTAGAAACTGCAGCTTTCACACTTAACAGGGTACCATCAAAATCCGTAGACAAGACACCACATGAGATGTGGACTGGAAAGTGTCCTAGTTTGTCTTTTCTAAAGATTTGGGGTTGTGAAGCATTTGTCAAGCGACTCATGTCGGACAAGCTTACACCCAAGTCGGATAAATGCATATTCATGGGATATCCGAGGGAAACCTTGGGATACAGCTTCTACAACCGAGAAGAGAACAAAGTGTTTGTTGCTCGGAACGGGGTTTTCCTAGAGAAAGAGTTTCTCAGTCGGGAGGCCAGTGGGAGAACGGTGCGACTCGAAGAAGTTTGAGAGCCACTCGGGGACGACTCGGCTGGTGATGAGATCATACAGGAGTCGGTCAGGGAACCCGTAGTTGAATCGGCACCAGAGCCACGGAGGTCAGAAAGATTGCGCAAAGTGCGTGATGTGTTGTTGCTAGAAAGCCACAACCCGGCCACGTATGCGGAAGCGATGGTGAGCCCAGATTCCGAGGCATGGCTGGAGGCCATGAGATCCGAGTTAAAGTTCATGGATGACAATCAAGTCTGGGACTTGGTTGATCCGCCGCCTGGCGTAGTAGCCATTGGTTGCAAATGGGTCTTTAAGAAGAAAACCGACGTGGATGGAAATGTTCAAATCCACAAAGCTCGGTTTGTCACTAAAGGTTATGGACAAGTTCATGGAATTGACTACGACGAGACATACTCGCCGGTAGCGATGCTAAAGTCGGTGAGGATCATACTATGTATAGCTGCATATTTTGATTATGAGATATGGCAGATGGATGTCAAAATGGCTTTCCTTCATGGAAATTTAAAGGAGGATGTATACATGATACAACCTGAAGGTTTTGTCGATCCAAATAACGCTAGCAAAATATGCAAGCTCAAGAGATCCATTTATGGATTGAGGCAAGCAGCTCGGAGTTGGAATATTAGTTTTGATGAAGTCATCGTTGACCTTGGTTTCATCAAGAACGAAGAGGACTATTGTTTATACAAGAAGTCTAGTGGGAGCTCGGTAGTATTTTTGATCTTGTATGTGGATGACATACTGCTGATCAGAAATGATGTTTCGATGCTGAACTCAGTCAAGTAATCATTGAATGGCAAGTTTTCGATGAAAGACCATGGAGAGGCAGTTTACATTTTAGGCATCAAGATCTATAGAGATAGATCGAGGAGGCTGCTCGGCTTAAGCCAGAGCATGTACATAGACAAAGTATTGAAGAGGTTCAACATGAGTGAGGCCAAGAAAGGGTTCTTGCCCGTCTCACATGGTATAAGGCTAAGCAAGACTCAGAGTCCTAAGACTTCTGATGAGCGAAACCAGATGAGTAGGATTCCATATGCTTCGGCAATAGGATCCATCATGTATGCCAAGCTATGTACACGGCTTGATGTTGCCTTTGCAATAAGCTTAACAAGCAGATACCAGGCTGACCCAGGTGAGAGTCACTGGGCAGCGGTGAACACTATCTTGAAGTACCTGGAAAGGACTAAAGAGATGTTCGTAATTTATGGAGGTGAGGATGAGCTCTGCATAAAGGGTTACGCTGATGCTAGTTTCCAAACCGACAGGGATGATTGTCAATCGCAAACTGGATTCGTGTATGTCATGAATGGAGGAGCAGTGAGCTGGACGAGTTCCAAGTAAGATACGGTGGACGACTCCACAACAGAGGCCGAATACATTGCGTCTTGTGAAGCCGCAAAGGAAGGTGTTTGGATTCGGAAGTTCCTGGAAGATGTTGGTATGTTCCCGGGCTGGTCAAAACCATTGGACCTTTATTGCGATAATTCAGGTGCCATCGCATAGGCCAAGGAGCCGAGGCAACACCACAAGACCAGACATATAGACCGAAAGTATCACCTGATACGAAAGCTCGTAGCGAAAGGTGATACTAATTTATGCAAGATTCATACGGATGCAAATGTTGCAGATCCGTTGACTAAGCCACTTCCACAACCCAAGCATGAGGGGCACGTTAGAGCTATGGGCATTCGATGTCTATTTGATTGACTCTAGTGCAAGTGGGAGACTGTTGGAGATATGCCCTAGAGGCAATCATGTATGATGATATTTCCTATGTGTTTATGAATAAAGATAGTCCTTGGACATTATCATTGATGTGTATTAAAAAGTACGTGACTTGTTTGTGAGACTATACATTGTATGATGACTGTCCTAAATGGTCCCTAGTCGAAAGAGTTGTGTGGACGCTCAGCCAGTTAGACTAGCATATGACACGGTGGATGGTTCGGTCTCACTGATCATGTAGCATTGGATGCTAGCCGGATAATATGGACTCAGAAAGATCTGATCGGATTCGACGTAGTCGGATCCGAGTTGAGATAAGGTCTGAGTTGGACAGACCCAACTATGACACGCAGCGATACGTCATCTATGATTCTCTAGTACAACATACGTTCTATGTCCTAAGACCTGAGCTGGCGCATGTACTCGGGATGGTGACAGACTTGCTTTGGGCCGACCAAATGCTACTCCGTGTCTGGGTAGTTACAAAGGTAGGTTTCGGGCTTGTCCAGACCCATGCTGTGAGACATGGTCGAGCAAGATGGGATTTGCCCCTCCGGTTACGAGAGATATGCTCTGGGCCCCTCGTGTGATACGACCAAGATAAGCATGGCCATGCGAGAACGATTATGAGATAATCCGGTTTGTGGTCAGTATCATTGGAACGAGAAAGAGGTCGGGCTAGCACAAGGATGACAGACTCGCCTTGAGCCCGACAACATATATCATGTGGCAAAGGGAACAGAAGTGTGATGTACAGGTTCGCCTAACCAGCTTCATCGGACATTTAGAGTCGGCACGCTTTGCTAGAGGCCGCTACCGACTAGCCGAGTCTGATGTGATCAGACTCGCGACCAAGTGAACGAGAACCTAAGGGGTCGCGCGCTTAAGGGAAGGAACTAAACGTGGGCTTTAGGATCCGTGCGAGGCCCAAGAGTTGAGCCCGCGCCGGATGCCTATATATAGTGGAGGTGCGGCACACCTATCTGGTTGATCGCTTCGGCGCCGTCATTAGGGCTTTGCATGTGTTGCAACTAGCCACCTCCACTCGTCGCCGCCGACTGTGTGATCGGACCTAGCAGTCCGCCGCACGGTGTTCCTCCTGCACGCGCGGATACCATTAGAGGCGGTGCACCTGCGCCGCTCCGGCGAACCTGTACGTGGGATCCGGCGACCGGCTGTTCGAGGGAGATCGGATTGGCTGTTCGCGGGAGATTGGACAAGGAGGAGACGGACCACGCGAACGCGCTGCCCCAACCCTACTTCCGCTGCACGGCACTGCGCATCTAGTGGTAACGAACTGTGATCCATCTCCGTAGCAAGTTCTTGGATGTTCTGCGCGTAGGGAAATTTTAATTGGCATGCGATGCACCTACGGTAGAACCCAACAAGAGGCCCCTAGGTCGCGATTCCCAGTGGTCCCCCTTGATGTGCGAGCAGCCATCACGAAGGAGACATGGCGACAGCGGAGTTGATTTGGAGCGCCTTAGGGCTCTGCGTCAGCAGGGCCCAATCCCGCGCATACCTCAACCGCCATTGGGGCGTCCGGATCACCAGGATGAGACCAAGGGGTGAGGGGCTACGTGACTAGTGAGGCCCCTGAGTCGCGATGCCCAGGGGTCCCCCTTGACGTACGAGCGGCTCCCATACCTTTCCTCGCCAGCTTTTGCCTGGGAGGAGCGTGAGAAGACCAGGTACCAGGGACCTGGTGAGGCAGCACGCGCCAGGCATGGCCTGAGCATAGCCCCCTTCCAGCCCCCTCGCGCGCGCATCGCAGGGAAATGCTGCGTGATGGGGCCGTGAGGCCGTCCTGAGGTTGGTGCAGCCGCTAGGGCACCCTCATTTGTTTATCCCCCAGCGCGGAGCGTGGGGCTTGCACTCGGCATGGGCATAGTCATTGGAGGACCGTGTCGTCCACCAGCGCGAAGCATGGGGCTTCCACTTGGGCGTGGGTGCAGGCCCCTCCGCGTCCTCGGGGGATCCCGGGCGTATACAGCCCACTCGTTATTACGTGAGAGTGTCACGGGAGAATTGGGGAGGTGTATCTGGGCACCCGTGAGCCAACACGGGTCTCACGAGGCCCTACCTCAAGGCGGGTTGCGCCTGGGTCTTCTGGCGTGGGGCGCGCTTACAAAAACTATGTGGTGGGGACAACCTGCGCCGAATGAACCTCCGGAGGCCACCGCATGAGAATGCCAAACACCAACGACCCCAGGAGGTGACGTGAACGGGGCTGGCCCGTCAGACAGAGCTTAGCCATTGGGTTTATCGACGCTGCAGGGACAGACCCGAGCACAGACGCCGTGCCCAGTCTTCTTATGCGACAAACCTAAGGAAAAACACACGGCGCGCGGCTCCCGCGACGACGAAACACCGAACTACGGTTATATGAACCGGGCCGCGCACCTGATACGTCTCCAACGTATCTATAATTTTTGCTTGTTCCATGCTGTTATATTATCATTCTTGGATGATTTACAATCATTCTATAACAACTTTATATCATTTTTTGGGACTAACCTATTGACATAGTGCCAAAGTGCCAGTTGCTGTTTTTGCTTGTTTTTTACTTCGCAGAAAATCAATACCAAACGGAGTCCAATCGTGACGAAACTTTGTGGAGATTTTTTCTGGACCCGAAGACACCCAGTGGGCCAAAGAAGAGCCAGGAAGGTGGGCTGTGGAGAGCACAACCCACCAAGGCGCGCCAGGGGGCCCCCGGCGCACCCTGATGGGTTGTGCCCTCCACGGGGCCTCTCCGCACCGCCTCTGATGCCTATAAATTCCCAAATATTCCAAAAACCATAGAGGAGTCTATGAAACACAATTCCAGCCGCCGCAAGTACCAGAACATCGAGATCCAATCTAAACATCATCACGGAGGGGTTCATCTTCCTCATAGGTGCCTCTCCGATGATGCATGAGTAGTCCACCATAGACCTACGGGTCCGTAGGCAGTAGCTAGATGGCTTCCTCTCTCTCTCTCTTATGATTCTCAATACAATGGTCTCTTGGAGATCTATTTGATGTAAACTTTTGCGGTGTGTTTGTTGGGATCCGATGAATTTTGAGTTCATGATCAGTTTCTATCCATGAATATTATTTGAGTCTTCTTTGATCTCTTATATGTATGATTACTTATAGCCTCGTATTTCCTCTCCGAATCTTTGCTTTAGTTAGGCCGACTAGATCGATTTTTCTTGCCATGGGAAGAGGTGCTTTGTGATGGGTTCAATCTTGCGGTGTTCTTTCCCAGTGACAGAAGGGCAGCAAGACACGCATGTATCATTGCTATTAAGGATAATTAGATGGGGTCTATTCCTACATGAATAGATCTTGTCTACATCATGTCATCATTCTTATTGCATAACTCCGTTTTTCCATGAACTTAATACACTAGATGCATGCTGGATAGCGGTCGATGTGTGGAGTAATAGAGGTAGATGCAGGCAGGAGTCGGTCTATCTATCTTGGACGTGATGCCTATATAATGATCATCGCCTTGGATATCGTCATGACTATTCGATTTTCTATCAATTGCCCAACAGTAATTTGTTCACCCACCGTGCGCTATACTCATGAGAGAAGCCACTAGTGAAGCCTACGGCCCCCGGGTCTACTTTTCCAACATATTGCTTTCCGATCTACTTTTTTGCAATCTTTGTTTTCAGATCTACAAAACCAAAAACCCAAAAACATATTGCTGCATATTTACTCTTTTTATTTGTGTTCTTGAGAGATCAATCTCTCGTATCTATCACTACCTAATCTATCTTATTACCGTAGAGAGATTGACAACCTCTCTTTCGCGTCGGGTTCCAAGTATTTGTTGTTTGTGTGCAGGTGCTGCTTATTGGGTGGTGGTGATCCTCCTAATGGTTCGATAACCTTGGTTTCATAACTGAGGGAAATACTTACCGTCGCTGTGCTGCATCATCCCTTCCTCTTTGGGGAAATACAGACGCAGTCTCAATCCACGTCAAAGGAATTTCTAGAGCCGTTGCCGAGGAATAAGAGGTCTCTTCTACGTGCCTATCGTGGGCGCCGAGGGGACTCCATCATCATCTACCAGGTTCCTAATCACAAACCTCATCCACTTGCAATTACATTATTTGCCATTTGCCTCTCGTTTTCCTCTCCCCAACTTCACCAATTTGCCGTTTTATTCACCCTCTTTTTTGTTTGCCTTTTTGCTTGTTTGCTATCATTGCTTGTGTTGCCATGTGCCTTCTATTTGCTTGCATCTTTGGTTGCTAAAAATCTATTGATATGGATCCTCATCCACTTGCTAATCTTTTCAGAAGGCCAAATTATGATGAACCAATTGCTAGTGAGTTGAGTGCACTTGATTATCTCTATGAAGTTTTGTTTGAAAAACATGAATCGGAAAATTTTGATGAAGTGTTGAAAGAAGAAAATTATAAGGTGATTCATAATAGTCCCTTGAATGATGAGCATTATTGCAATGTTGCTAGTATGAATTCTCTAAATATCCATGATGCTAATGATATGCAAATCCACAAGCTTGGGGATGCTATGTTTGATGAAGATGATATTTTTAGTCCCCCAAGTTTTGATGAGCAAATTTATTATGATGCTTGCATGCCTCCTATTTATGGTGATGGTGATGACACGTATGCTATAATGAGTAATGATAACCATGAAACTTATCATCATGGTTTTAATTTTCAATGTGGTTATGTCAATCAAGTGTCTCATGATAGTTATTTTGTTGAGTTTGCTCCCACTACCATGGATGATAAGGAATTTGCCTATGTGGAGAGTAATGAAAATTCTATGCTTGTGCATCATGAAAAGAATGATTTATGTGAAAATTATATTGTTGAATTCCTTCATGATGCTAATGAAATTTATTATGAGGGAGGAACATATGCTTGTAGGAATTGCAATAATATCAAGTTTCCTCTCTATGTGTTCAAAGTTTTGAATTTGTGCTTGTTCTGCCTTCCTATGCTAGTTGATTCTTGAGCCCATAAATTGTTTGCTCACAAAATCCCTATGCATAGGAAGTGGGTTAGACTTAAATGTGTTTTTCATGCTATTCATGATGCTCTTTTGCATATTTCAATTACTACTTTTTATGTGAGCATCATTGAAATCATTATGCCTAGCTAGGGGCGTAAAATGATAGCGCTTGTTGGAAGGCAACCCAATGAATAAATTAATTTTTGCTTTTTCCTTTGAGTGTAGACACAATTATGCCTCTGTTATGATTGTGTTTTTATGGTTTATTTAGTGTTTGTGCCAAGTAAAGCCTTTAGGATGATTCATAGGATGAGTAGAAGCGATGCTGAATCTGAAACAGAAACTTTGCATCCAGTATATGAATTTTCATTTTTTGCTGGAACGTGATCTTGAGCTGAAATTTTAACACAGTGTTTCTATACAAATTCCTTACGTTGTCCTAACGTTTCAGAATTTTTAGAGTTACAGAAGTATGGGAAGAGTACAGATTACTAAACTGTTTTGTTTAAGACAGATTCTGTTTTCGTTGCATTGTGTGCTTGTTTTGATGAATCTATGGGTTATATTGAAGGGTACGAGCGATGGTAAAGTTAAAATACAGTAGGTATAATGCAATAATAAAATATTAATGGGTTTTGCAACAGTACCTAAAGTAGTGATTTGCGCTATTATACTAACGGATCTCACGAAGATTTTGTTGAGTTTTGTGTGATTGAAGTTTTCAAGTTTTGGGTGAGATCACGATGGATGAAGGAATAAGGAGTTATAAAAGCCTAAGCTTGGGGATGCTACCGCACCCCCAAGATATATCCAAAGAGAAACAAGCAACTAAGCTTGGGGATGCCCCCGAATGGCATCCCCTCTTTCTTCTAACGACCATCGGTATTTTACTTGGAGCTATATTTTTATTCGTCACATATCATGAGTATTGCTTGGAGCGTCTTGTATCTTTGCTTGCTTTGTTTGTTAGTTTTTCCTTTGTTTCCTTGCTGGACACACGTATTTGAGAAAACCAAAATCATTCTATGATTTGTTAGAATTGCTCTATGTGCTTCACTTAAACTTTTTGAGCTATAGAATTGCTCTAGTGCTTCACTTATATCTTTTTGAGCACGGTGTGCTTGGAAATTTTTGTAGAAATACTCTCATGCTTCATTTAGATTAATTTGAGAGTATGTAAATTTTGAAGAAATCCTCTCATGCTTCACTTATACCTTTTTGAGAGATGAAATCTTTATGCTCATGTCCTTCACTTAAATTTGTTTGAGCTTGCTAAAAAGCAATGGCAATATATGAAACTAGTCCCAAAGTGATAGATATCCAAGGAGGATATAATAAAAACTTTCATGAAGATCATTGGACAAATTAAACTTGATTCTTTGTAATAGTTTTGAAATATGATGATAGTAATATGTGAGTCATGTTAGTGAGTAATTATGCTTAGTAGGAATATTGGTGTTAAGGTTTGTGATTCCCTATGCATGCACGAAAGTCAATAATTATGCAATGAAGTTACATCCTACTTGTGGTGCATTATTCAGTGTTAGTTATGCTCAATGCTCGCTTATGTCAATTTTCATTTTTTGGTTTGGTTGCTTCCGAATCTATTTGCTAGCCTCCATTTGTACTAAGTAGAAATACTACTTGTGCATCCAAAATCCTTAAACTAAGTTTTTCCTTATGAGTCCACCATACCTACCTATATGCGGTATTTCCATCCCGTTACAAGCAAATTTGTATGTGCCATCTCTAAATTTTCAAAATAAATTATCTCTTTTGTGTGCCCGTACCGCTCATGAAACGGTTGGGAGTGTCCAATATTTTTCCATGCTAGATGTGTTATTCTCAAGATGAGTGTTTATTCACTTGTCATTGCATGAGAGTGCGGCGGTAATAGGGATGCCCATTCCCGAAATGAAAAAGAGAAAAAAATATTTACTTTATGTTGTCAAATAATAAATTCCTTGGAAAGTGTTGGTATGGAAGGCAACCGTGGATACGGCCCGCCATGGAAAGTGAAAGTTTTGTGGAAAAAGGAATAAACTTTATTTTCTGTTTGGGAACCTCCTATGATATATCTAGCATGGAAAGTATTGTGAGCTACTTTTTCATTTTCGTTGACAGGAAAAGCATGCCACCCAAAATATATTTTCTTTCTCAATTTAAACCTTGAGCTCTGGCACCTCTACAAATCCCTACTTCCCTCTGCGAAGGTCCTATCTTTTACTTTATGCAATTTATATTTTTACTTTGAGTCTCCATCTTCTCTTATAAGCACCCACTAGGGGGCACTATGATCGTACTTGAGCATTGGGCTTAGCTAATATTTGAGTGTGTTTCATGAATGGATCAATGATTGAGCATGATGGGCTAAGGATAACTTTCTTTAGTGTTGATATTTTGAAAGACATGGTTGCTTGTTGACATGCTTGAGTATTAAAGTCATTATGTTAAAACTAGACTATTGCTTTGAATCATTTACAAGTCCAAATGTCCATGCTATACAAAAAGAAAAGAATATGATGAACATGTTAGGCAGCATTCCACTTAAAAAATTCTGTTTTTATCATTTACCTACTCGAGGACGAGTAGGAATTAAGCTTGGGGATGCTGATACGTCTCCAACGTATCTATAATTTTTGCTTGTTCCATGCTGTTATATTATCATTCTTGGATGTCTTACAATCATTTTATAACAACTTTATATCATTTTTAGGACTAACCTATTGACATAGTGCCAAAGTACCAGTTGCTGTTTTTGCCTGTTTTTTACTTCGCAGAAAATCAATACCAAACGGAGTCCAATCGTGACGAATCTTTTTGAAGATTTTTTCTGGACCAGAAGACACCCAGTGGGCCAAAGAAGACACCCGGCACGCCCTGATGGGTTGTGCCCTCCACGGGGCCCCTCCACCCCGCCTTTGATGCCTATAAATTCCCAAATATTCCAAAAACCCTAGACGAGTCGACGAAACACAATTCTAGCCGCCGCAAGTTCCAGAACCTCGAGATCCAATCTAAACACCATCACGGAGGGGTTCATCTTCCTCATAGGTTCCTCTCCGATGATGCGTGAGTAGTCCACCATAGACCTACGGGTCCGTAGGCAGTAGCTAGATGGCTTCCTCTCTCTCTCTTATGATTCTCAATACAATGGTCTCTTGGAGATCTATTTGATGTAAACTTTTGCGGTGCGTTTGTTGGGATCCGATGAATTTTGAGTTCATGATCAGTTTCTATCCATGAATATTATTTGAGTCTTCTTTGATCTCTTATATGCATGATTACTTATAGTCTCGTATTTCTTCTCCGAATCTTTGGTTTAGTTAGGCCGACTAGTTCGATTTTTCTTGCCATGGGAAGAGGTGCTTTGTGATGGGTTCGATCTTGCGGTGTTCTTTCCCAGTGACAGAAGGGGCAGCAAGACACGCATGTATCGTTGCAATTAAGGATAACAAGATGGGGTCTATTCCTACATGAATAGATCTTGTCTACATCATGTCATCATTCTTATTGCATTACTCCATTTTTCCATGAACTTAATACACTAGATGCGTGCTGGATAGCGGTCGATGTGTGGAGTAATAGAGGTAGATGCAGGCAGGAGTCGGTCTATCTGTCTTGGACGTGATGCCTATATAATGATCATCGCCTTGGATATCATCATGATTTTTCGATTTTCTATCAATTGCCCAACAGTAATTTGTTCACCCACCGTGCGCTATACTCATGAGAGAAGCCACTAGAGAACCCTACGCCCCCCGGGTCTACTTTTCCAACATATTGCTTTCCGATCTACTTTTTTGCAATCTTTCTTTTCAGATCTACAAAACCAAAAACCCAAAAACATATTGCTGCATATTTACTCTTTTTATTTGTGTTCTTGAGAGATCTATCTCTCCTATCTATCACTACCTAATCTATCTTATTACCGTAGAGAGATTGACAACCTCTCTGTCGCGTCGGGTTGCAAGTATTTGTTGTTTGTGTGCAGGTGCTTCTTATTGGGTGGTGGTGATCCTCCTACTGGATCGATAACCTTGGTTTCATAACTGATGGAAATACTTACCGTCGTTGTGCTGCATCATCCCTTCCTCTTTGGGGAAATACCGACGCAGTCTCAAGCCACGTCAGTGCCCTCACTCACCCACTCCCGATTAGCTCACGCGAGGACAAAGCACCAAGGACCCCGGGAGGTGACGTGCACGGGACTGGCCCGCGAGACAGAGCTCGGTCGCTTGGATTTATCGATGCTGCAGGGATGGACCCAAGCACAGACGCCGTGCCAGCCTTTAATCGTGAGGCGGTCGAGGGCGGGGTTGTTAGGGCGCATGACATTCATGGTGACGAAGCACCGGACATGCAGGTTGGAATACTTAGGAAATTCATCAAATGCAGAACCAGTTCTAATACATGCGCAAAACGAGACAACTGCGGGGGCGGGCCCTAACAGCTTGAGCATGATGCAGCCCGCGGGGCACCCTCAAATGAACAAACCAAAAAGTCACCTGGCATGATGTCGCTGGAGCGTTGGGGTAGTCGTCGAAGCTCGATCCTCATGAGCCTGAGGGCTCCGGAGGCTCGAGGGGCTCGCGAGGGTCTGGGACCTCTTGAAGGACCGCGCGGCGTCGAGCCTCGTGAGACGCAAACGCAGCCTGCGCGAGGCGTTGGTAGGTGGCGCCCATGTTCATGAGGCCAAAGGGCATCCGGACGTAGTTGCAGGGGTAGACCCCACTACGGCCGATGCACGATTGCCAGAAGAGGTCCTGGGATGCGGCCCTATTAAGGCCCGGGATATTGACGCAGACGCGCAGCCTGCCGCCCACGTCTGGGGGGGGGCAGCTGCACTGGGTGGTGTGGGGCGACGCTCGCCGCGCATGGCCAGCGCCTCCTGAGGCTCCTCGATCGCGTTGGTGATGAACTTTCTTGACCCTGGCGCCTCGCACCGTGCTTCTCGCTTGTGGGGACGTGCATCATAACGCGCCTCCAAATGGTGCCCGAGCACCTCCCTCGTCGCACCGGTCTGGTCGTGAGCTCTCCAGGTGGGAGCCCCCGAGCCCGCCCTGAGGGAAGTGCCGGGCGTGCCTTCCTATGTGGGAGGAAGAGGCGCCCCTGCAATGGTCAAGCGCCCTGAGGCGTCGCTCTTGGGTGTCTTCGTCCCCTGACGGCCCTTGGGGAGGAGCTGCTTCTTCTTCTTGGATGTGTCCTCAGGAGGCAGGATGCCACCCTTGTCGTCAGAGTTTTCAGTCGCCGCGGCCTGGTAAGCATGCTCGAGGGAGCAGACCGCATCCTTTTCATCGCAGGCGACCGGGATGACACCCCCGATCCCCGACATCTTGAGGATGTTGTAGCCATGATGGGTGGCCGCCATGAACTTGGCGAGTGCAGGGTACCCGAGGATGGTGTTGTACGGGAGGTGTATGTGGGCGACGTCGAAGTCGATGAGCTCAGTGTGGTAGTTATCGTGCTTGCCGAAGGTGACCGGGAGGCGCACCTTCCCTAGGGGAGTGGTGGAGCCATCGGTCACTCCTGAGAAGGGCTTGGTTGGCATGAGCTGATCGTAGGGCACCTGGAGCATCTCGAATGTCTCGACAAAGAGGACATTGAGCCCAGCCCCACCGTCGATGAGGGTCTTGGTGACGAGGACGTTGCTGATGGTGGGCGTGCAGAGCATGGGGAGCATGCCTGCAGTGGCCGAGCACTTGAGGTGATCCTTGGAGTCGAAGGTGATGGCGTACTTCGACCACCTGAGAGGGCGCGCGGCCTCGAGCTTCGGGATGGCCGCATTCACCTCACGAGAGAACTGCTTGAAGATGTGGTTCGAGGCGGGTGCCTGAGCACCGCCCAGGATGCAGGCGATCGCATGGGGCTCTTGGAAGCGCCCAGCCCCATCATCTCGCCGGTCGTCGTCGTTCCTCCTTGGCGGCGGCGGCAGTGGAGGGAGGCTAGCGTTGCCCTGAGGGCGTGCCTCGCGAGGCTGATCGCGCCGAGGCCCGTCATGAGGCTCGTCACGCCAGCGGTCCTCGGGAGGCTAGTCGCGCCAGTCCTGTCGGGGGTCATAGCTATCCCAGCGGCCTCCGTCGCGACCGCCACCACGGCCATAGCCACGGTCGCCGCACTCGGGGCGGCGGCCAATGCGCTCGTCGCGCAACGTCCTGAGCTCCTGGCAGTCTTCGGTGTTTTGGCTGCGGGTGTAGTGGTAGATGTAGAACGGGCGGCCGCCCTTGGGGGGCTCATCTTGGTCATGACCGCGCTTCGTCTCAGGCTCTGCCGCCAGTACGGCAGGCCCCTTGTGCTTCGCCTCCTTAGCTTTGGCCTTCTTGTCCTCAGGGTCTGCCTCCGGGAGCTCGAGGAGGGAGAGGCGACCATCTTCGGCCCTTGCGCACTTGTTTGCCAGGTTGAACATCTCCAGGGCCGTGCACGGCTCATCATGGATGGCGAGCTCCTCTTTCGTCTTCACATCCCTGACTCCATCGGTGAACGTCGAGATGATGGACTCGTCCGACGCCTTCGGGACCTTAAGGCGCACGTTCGTGAAGCGTTGTATATACTTGTGCAGGGTCTCGCCCGACTGCTGCTTTACGCGTCGTAGGTCGTTCACTCCCAGGGCGCGGTCAGGGATGCCCTGGAAGTTGGCGATGAAGCGCTCGTGAAGCTCATCCCAGGAGGAGATCGGCCCCTTCAGGAGGTTGAGGAGCCAGGAGAGAGCGCCACCCTTGAGGGCCATGGGAAACAAGTTCGCCATGACTTTGTAGTCGCCGCTTGCCGCCTCGATGCTCAGCGCGTAGTGTTGAAGGAACTCCGCAGGGTCGGGGGTGCCATCATAACGTCGAGGCAGGTCCGGCTTGAACTTGCCGGACCAATTGACACGGTGCAGCTCCGGGGTGAAGGCACGGCAAGCTGCTCCACTCACAGGCGCGTCGCGCACGGGGGGGGGGGGGGGGGGGGCTGGGTCCTGACGTCCCTGCGCTGCGGCCTCCAGCGGCACACGGTCCTGATGACAATGCGGCGGTGCGGGGAGCACACGCGCATCACCTCGTGGCCGTGACACCACCTGGCAGCTTGCTTCAACCCTTGCCTGCACCGGCGCCCCGTGCGGCTGGTTGCACGAACGCGCTTCGCGCCTGGGCACAGGGTCGGCACCGTGCAGAGAAGGAGGGGGAGGTGCGCCATGGGCCACGTCGCCCGCCTAGGAGGGCAGAGGACGGAGCGAGTGGGTGGGCGCCGGGCCCTCGCCGGCGAGGCTGACCAGCTCGGCGATGCGACCAAGCCAGTCGTCGTAGCGATCATGGGCGGGGCGGTAGCGCAGCAGCTCGGGCGCCATGAACAACGCAGCCTGCGCGTTTGCCAGGCAGCCAAACGAGCGTGAGAGGACGATGCCGAGGCGGGGACGAGGGACGGAGTAGCAGTGCGCCGTCGCGCCGCGCGGAGAGTGGCTGTGACGAGTCCTGCTGCTCTTGAATGGCTGGACCAGTGGCAGCGTTAGTTGTAGGAGAGGCAGAGCAGCGCGGGGCGGCACGGCCCACAGGCGCTGTCTGGGCGACGCGGGCAGCTCGGCGCTCGGCGCGGACTCGGTGGGCGTTGGCCATGGGAGCTACGAAGTGGAGATGAGGTGGAACCGGAAGGAAGACCTCGACACGCCCCTACCTGGCGCGCCAAATGTCGGATTCAGGGCTCCGCAGACCCAAGGAGGTTCGAACTCTGGGGCGTGTGCGAAGATCCCAACCAGGTCAAGCCTCAAGCTTGCCACTCCACAACGATTTACCAGACCCTGCCGAAGATGCACCAGAGCGCAAGAAGATGAACACAACGATTTACCCAGGTTCGGGCCACCTTGCGGTGTAAAACCCTACTCCTGCTTTGGGTGGATTGGCCTCACGAGGAGGTTCGGTGAGGAACAGGTACAGTGGTAAGCGACCTCGCGAGGGCTCTTTGGGTGAGGATGGATTCGGTCCCTTTCTACGGTGGCGGCTAGTCCCCATTTATAGTGGTCTGGGTCTTGTTCCCTTATCGCACTGGCTGGAAGGGATCCCACAACGGCCGAATTTGAAAGGGGACAGGAGGTACACCTTATCCTGACTAAAGGTGGTCTTCGCCTGCAAAGCTCCTGGCATGACGTAGAGGTGGGCTCGGCGATGACATCCTCCCTGCCGAGCTCGTAGTCTTGGTCCTGTTGCACCGGAATGGAAACCTTTGGGTGATTCCTTGGGAACCCGCATTCGTCCTTGCCCCCTTAGCACGAAAGAGGAAATTGTCTCTGTTGCGCCCGCTGGCGCCCGCCTGCCCTGATCGTCATGTCTCACGTCATCGCAGCCTCCTGAGGCTGGGCACTACATAGGAATCTCCGCTCCTCGGGAAGCCTCCTGGGAAGAACGCTCCTCTGGAGGTCTTGGCGTCATTCTCCTCATGAGACCAGGCCCCTTGCGAGGTTCTTGTCTTGTGGGGTTCGTCGCCAGGCCGTACCGGGCCATCGCGGTGGGCCACGCCCTGGGCCGCAGGCAGGCAGGTCTGGGTACCCCCGATCCCAAAATGCCGACACTTCCCACCCACACAACCCTAAGCATAAGGTAGAGTCATGTCATGCTTGTATCAATGAGGAAGGCAACGGGACAACCCATAAAGGTTGTCCCCACATTCATCATGATCAACACATCGAAACATAAGGTGCTATATGTCATGCATAAAAAGGGTTTCTAAGACATGGTCAAGTGGCTGCTTGCCTGGCTCAGCAAAGTCTTTGAGGTCTTCAGACGCTTCTCATCCAACTCCGAGCACTTCGTCTACTTTGTCAACTACCACCGGAAACAACCATAATAAGCAACACAACGAGCAGAGAAATAAAAGTGCTATATAAATAGGAATTTTATTTTTCTTGGACGTCTCTGGTCATAAGAAAAATACCTAAAGTGGTTCTACTGGAGTTGGGTTAATGAGGCTCTTTGAATGGTTGAAAGGGGGGGAATGATGATCCTATAAGAAGTCTACGGAAAGCATTTTTATAAAAATGAGAGAATGTGCCTATTAAATAGGGCATGATTTTAGAAACATGTAGGAAGTGGTTTCACTGGATTTAGAGTTGCGATGAATTTCCTAGGGGTTTTCTAAGATGGAATAAATGGAAATGGGGCTATTTATTTGGTCCAGCCAAAGTATAGTATGGGAAAAATGTTAACCATAGCTAGACAAATAGGTTATGATTTTATGGACACCAAGTAACTTGAATCACTCCATTTGAAGTTGATTTGGACTCTCTAGGGATTTTACAATGTGGGCTTCTCATAGTTTAAATTTGTATTTGGATTTGAAAACAGCACAAAAGTTTGCTGGATAAATGTGCATTCACATATTTGAATAAAACATGATTTTAGAATCCAATAAGAATTTGAATCATCAAGTTCGGAGTTGAAATGAATTTAACATGGATTTTTGAACCTGACTGGAAAAAGAAAAGGAGAAAGGAAAGGTTATTACCAAATGGGCTAAGTGGTGCACCAGACGAATGATAAGGAGCTGGGCCGGCCCAGTGTCTCGACCGAGCGCGTGCAGGAGGCACGTCGAAGGCGTACCGGCCGGAAGCCATTTCCGTCGCAGGGAGGCGGACGCCACATAAGGGCGTGTCCACATAAAATGACGGGCCCAGTCGGCGTGCCGCTTACAGGCGGCCCGCGCCTGTCAGGGCCTCCCTCCTCCTCCCGCTCAAGCAGAGAAGGAGGAGGGGAGGCAGAGCTGACCGGCACAGGCGCTCGCTCCGGCGGCACTGGCCGTCTCTGGCGGCGCTCCGTTTTTGCCGGGGAGCGCCGGATTGAGTGCGGCTTCTGCCGTGGCGGACTCCAATGACGGTGGCAATGGACTTGGTGCTCTGGCCATCGAGAGGGAGCAATGAAGCTCGGGGGAGACCCGTGGCAACGCGGGGGTCACTCCGGTGAGGCTCAGAGGAGAAGGGGTGATTTGATGACCCAGTTCCAACTGATGTGACAGTCGTACGTCTGGTTCGAAGTGGCTTGGTATTTAAACCAAAGGACACACAGTCCCAGGACACACAGTCCCAGGACACACAATCCTTACCGTATTCTCCTTGAGCTAAGGTCACACAGACCTCGCCCAACACTCGGGGTAAGTCTTTAGGGTAGACTTCCAATCCCTCACAAACTCAGTCACCTGGCGATCCACAATTCCTCTTGGATGCTCTAGACCATGGCGCCTAACCGTCTGGAAGATGCACATTAACAAGCGTCGATTCCACACAGGAACAATCTCTTTAGTGGTGCTCAATCACTTTGGGTTTTGGTGGATTGCGTTTTTGGGTTTTTCCTCATTGATGATTTTCTCTCAAAGTCCTTAGAGGATGGGTTGCTCTCAAATGACACTTGGCAATCTCTCTCAGAGCAGCCAACCAGCTAGTGGTTGAGGGGGCGCCTATTTATAGCCAGGGTGCAACCCGACATGATATGAAATAAATGCCCCTAACGATATGACCGTTATGTGAATAATACATATGGACAGCTGGCGCAAGGCACAACAACGGTCGAAACTTTGAACTCTCAAATTCCTCAGGGCTATCATATTCCTCACGGTAGGCAATTCACACTGGCGAAATCCTAAATCCTCAGTCAGAACAAATTCCTCAGAGACCAGAAGAACTTCGTTTCTATCACTGAAGAAATTGACTGAACTGCAAGAGATTTCCAAAGACTTCACTCGAAGGTTTTGGGTATGTGTAGTCTTTGAGATGAGCACCACTTGGAAAAATTTCCTTAGTATTACCTCGACCCCCTTGAACAGTACGGTATTTCCTATGACTCAAGGAAAGGAAATGAAACTACGAAAACAAAGTCTTCATGCTTCATAGTCCTCGTATCAATATCATCAAGGTCACACCAAATTCTTCATTTTCAAAGTCTTCAACAAAACATCAAAGTCTTTAGTTGAAGACATTCATTTTTAGGGATCGACTTTCACCGAATATATCAAACTCCTCATTGACTTATAGAGGCTGTGTACACTCACACACATATTAGTCCCTTAACCTATAAGTCTTCAATACACGAAAATCACTAAGGGGCACTAGATGCACTTACACTCCAGACCATGACATTGAGTTCATCATTGAGCGAATGCCCAGAGTAGGACCCATCTATAAGAAGCCCTATAGAATGGGATCCGAAGAGTTGGCTGAACTGAAGAAGCAACTGGCTGAGCAGCTCAAGAAAGGGTTCATTTGCCCTAGTGCCTCTCCTTGGGGTTCACCTGTTCCGTTTGTGGAGAAGAGGGATGGTACTATTCAACTCTGCGTCGATTATCGATCTCTCAATGAAGTCAGAATCAAGAACAAGTACCCACTCCCCAAGATTGAAGACCTGTTTGATCAACTGAATGGAGCCAAGGTATTCTCCAAGATTGACCTTAGGTATGGGTACTACCAACTAAATATCAGACCCCAAGACATTCCGAAGATGTATTCGTAACCCGGTATGGCCTATACGAGTACACGGTCATGTCATTTGGGTTGACTAATGCCCCTTCCTACTTCATGTACCTCATGAACAAAGTTTTCATGGAGTACTTGTACAAGTTTGTTGTCATCTTCGTCGATGACATACTTATCTTTTCCAAGTCTGAAGAAGAGCATGCACAACATTTGAGGATGGTCCTGGATAAGCTTCGAGAGCACCAGCTTTATGCCAAGTTCAGCAAGTGCGAGTTTTGGCTGCACGAAGTTGGATTCTTGGGACATGTGATGACTGCAGAAGGATTGTTAGTAGATCCTGCCAAGATTAAAGCCGTGACTGAGTGGCAACCTCCGGGCGATGTTAAGGAAGTCAGGAGCTTCCTTAGACTCACGGGATATTACCGCAAGTTTGTCGAAGGCTTCTCGAGCATTGCCAGACGCATGACGCAGCCCTTGAAGAAGGACAAGAAGTTCAAGTGGACGCCGAAGTGTGAGGAACGTTTCCAAGAGCTCAAGAAGAGATTGACGTCAGCTCCAGTTCTGGACACCCCCGATATTCACAAGGAGTTTGTAATATATTGCGATGCATCAAGGACTGGGCTTGGAAGTGTTCTGATGAAGGAAGGCACAGTCGTAGCATATCTATCCCGACGGCTACGCCCTCACAAGGCAAACTACTCTACTCATGATCTTGAGTTGGCAGCAGTAGCTCATGCCTTGAAAACATGGCGACATTACCTTCTAGGGAAGCGATGTGAGATATACACAGACCACAAGAGTTTGAAGTATATCTTCACTCAAAAGGAATTGAACATGAGGTAGCGAAGATGGTTGGAGTTGATCAAGGACTATGACCTCGGTGTTCAATACCACCCTGGAGAGGCTAACGTGGTAGCAGATGCCTTAAGCAGAATGGCTTCTTCCTTGAATGATGCGATTAAGGAAAGGCTACCCACCCTGTATGAAGACCTTGAAAGCTTTGTCTTGGAACTAGTAGCACCTGGATTCCTAGCCAACCTCAAAGCAAAGCCTACCTTGATGGATGATATTAAGGAAGCTCAGAAAGGACATAAGAGCATTGAAGGCATCAAGAGGAAGAATAAGAAAGGCAAGGCCCCAGGATTCTCAGTGGACGAGCAAGGAGTCGTATGGTTTGGGAATCGCATTTGTGTACCCAACAAGGTTGAGCTCAAGATTTTGATCTTGCAAGAAGCTCATGACACTCCGTACTCCATTCATCCTGGAGGAACCAAGATGTACGAAGACCTCAAAGCAAGATTCTGGTGGCATGGCATGAAAAGAGAGATAGCCACTCTTGTCGCTAAGTGTGACATATGCCAGAGAGCCAAGGCTGAGCATCAGCGACCCGCTGGTTTGTTACAACCTCTCAAAGTGCCTGAATGGAAGTGGGACAAGTTCAGGATGGACTTCATCACCGGTTTCTTAGGTCAAGCAAGGGACACGACTCCATTTGGGTCATTGTTGATCACGTGACCAAGGAAGCCCACTTCATTCCCGTCAAGACCACCTACAATGGGAACTAGCTAGCCAACCTCTACGTCAACTGGATTGTGAGCCTCCACAGAGTTCCTAAGGAAATTGTGTCAGACCGAGGAACCCAGTTCACCTCGAGAATTTGGAATAGATTCCAAGAAGCTATGGGAACCAAGTTATCCTTCAGCACTGCCTTTCACCCTCAGACCGGAGGACAGACTAAACGAGTAAATCAAATACTTGAAGATATGCTTCGTGCTTGTGTTCTGGCGTATGGAGCCAAGTGGGAAGATTGCCTACCATTCGCCGGTTCTCCTACAATAAAAACTATCAGTCCAGTCTGCAGATGGCACCGTTTGAGGTGTTGTATGGACGCAAGTGCCGCACTCCCCTCAATTGGTCAGAAACCGGAGAGGGACTAGTCTTTGGACCAGATATCCTCCGTGAAGCAGAAGAGCAAGTTCAACTTGTCAAAGAGCGTCTAGAGACCGCTAATTCAAGACAGAAGAGCTACGCCAACTCACACCGTCGAGACATGAGTTTCCGTGTTGGGGACTATGTCTATCTCTGAGTCACACCTCTCAAGGGAAACCAGTGATTCCACGTCAAAGGAAAGCTCACACCAAGATATATCGGCCCCTTCAAGATCACCGACAAATGTGGAGAAGTTGCCTACAACCTAGAGCTACCTTCCGAGCTATTAGATGTGCACAACGTTTTCCACATGTCACAGCTCTGGAAATTTCTCCAAGTTCCCAACCGCCCCGACGTCTACAAGGACATCGATCATCAAGCCATCGACCTTTAGCCAGACCTCAATTATCATGAGAGACCGGTTCGCATCTTGGATAAAGCCGAGCGTTGCACCCGAAGTGGCACCATCAAATACTTCAAGGTCCAATGGAGCAACCACACTGAAGTAGAAGCAACCTGGGAGCATGAAGACTACCCTACATCTGAGTTCCGTCATCTTTTTAGCGCCTAGCCTAGGAATCTTAGGGACGAGATTCTTGTAGGGGGGTAGGTCTATCACACCCTGTTTTTGTACCATTTTTCTATGCTATGAGTTTATAAAATTTGGACCCAATTAAAACTTTTTGAGTGCTTGTGATTATTGACTTGAGTGCTATTTGCTTAAGTGCTTGTTTATTAATTCACAAAATATTTTCCTTCTCTCAAAACTCATATGCTTGATCCAAACTCTCTGCCCAATGACCATCCCATGTGTATAGGACCTAAAACTATTTTTATAAAATATTATCTTGACCAAAAAGCATTTATTCAATTTAGGTTTTCAAAAACCCCTGAATTGAGGTTTGAACTACAAGTCCTCAAATTAGGGAAACTATTCTTCTCCAATTATCTTATTTGGAACCTACCATTTATAATAATTTCCAAAACCACCAAATATTATTTTTAAAGATTATTTTCATATTTTATTTAAAGGCTTTTTCTTAAGGCCAGAAATGGTCTTTCATAGGGAAAAATTATTTTTATACTTTCAATATATTTGAGAAAATTTAGGGAAACTCACTGGACATGTATTTTCCATATATATGAGTTTCAACACATGGTCATGTTCAAAATATTGGACAAAACCATCCAAAACCCTTTCTGCCTATTTCAAGCATTTGAAATATTTCTATAGGAAATATTATCAAATAAATCCAGGAAAAATTTCAGCATGTCACATATGCCATATGTCATGACCTTTGCAAAGTTTCATTTCTATCCAAATTGTTTTGGTTCACAAAAGTGCCCCAAAACTCTCTCTGTCCAGATCCAAATTTGATCAACTCTACATTGCCAACTTTCTCCAATTGATCTAAAACTTTGTGGGCACGCTCTAATCCCCAAATAATGCCACCACACCAAGTGGTGCATTAAATAGAATAGATTAGCATGATTAGATCTAAGTAAATCAGTTTCTGCCCATTTCTAGGGTTTACCAAGTTTACATTGGCAATTTCTTTCAATTGAGCTCCAACTTGGTGATCCACCCTGTTTTTACCTCCCATTTGACACTGTTAAATCTCACTGCAAGTAGGGGAGCTTGTCACGCCCAAACCAGCATCAAACACCTTCTGGTGATTTGGTAAAAACCATATTTTGACCCCTTCCACTGTAATCCTTGAGCCTCACGTTTTACCACGGCACCAGCAGACCCCCTCTTACCTCCAGTTACTTTCTTGGCGCCCAGATGCATGATTGCATGGGTGAAGACCTCCTTCTCCCTCTCTGGACAGCCTCATTTTCCCTTCTCTCCCTGCCCCCTCCCACTTGTGGTCGTTCCAGGGGCATCCAAGGCCACTTTCCCTCTTATTTATTCTCCCTGCAGCTCCCTGACACTGGTGGACACGCCGAAGCATGCCAAAAGCCCCATCATGCCGGCCCAAGACGCGTTCTGGAGCGCGCAACAGGACGACAGAGCGTTGACGCCATGCCCTGCCCATACTCCGGACCTCCTTGAGCCTCCCCCTCGCGCCAGTCGAGGTGCCTTGGTGTCCGCAACACGCTGGTCTGCCGGCCCCCTCCTCCCTCTCTCTCCAACGGCTCTCCACACGCGCGCCGCTACTGCCCCTCTCGGCCAACCGTGGGCCTCACACGTGCGAACTTCTCCGATCTCTCTCTTCTCTCCCTCTGGTCGTAGACCACCTCTAGGAAGACCCCAGACTCGCCCGCGCTCGCTCCCGTGGCCTCTAGCGCCTCTGCGGCCAAGTCCGGCGGCTAATTCCACAGTGGACCATGGGATGGCTATAAAAGGCCTCCCCCGAGCTCTCTCTCCCCTCTGCGGGCTACCTCTTCCCCCCAATCGACCCCCTGCTCCACCCACTCCTCTCTAGGAACTCCCGAGCTTGAGATCGAGCTCGGAGTCCGCCGCGTCGGCTCACCGGAGATCTCTGGGGACATCCCCTCTCCAGCCCCGTTTCTTCCTCCTTTGAGCCTCTCTCACCTCCCTGACCTTTTTCCCTTCTGCTTCCGCATGGATTGCTGCAGGAATCATCGACGGCGACCACATCCCGTAGCTCTCCGTCGTGGCCTCCTCGTCGCCGGTGACCAGGGGCACCCCGGCGAGTGCCTCCTCCTCCACCGGAACGGCGGGGCGATACTGGTTCCATTTCTGCCTTCTGCTACCGCGCATCCAGTCGCCGCCGGTGACCTCGCCGCCCCTCTGGTCAGGAGGTTGACGCCGACCTGGTGGGGCCAACTCATCAGCCTCCCACCACTCTCCCGCCCCCCCCCCCCACTCTCTCTCTAGTGGCTGGGCCCTGCCTGTCGAGTTTAAATCCTGGCAGGCGCTCGTGCCTGGCTCGCTTGGGCCAGATTCGCTGGCTGGGCTGGTTCGGCTGTGCCAGTTTTGACCGATATGCGCAGTGCCATTTTTTTTATGTTTTCTCGCATTTTGCAAATATTCCACACAATTAAATAATTTGCCAAATCCAATAATTCGAACACCACTTGTGCAACTTTTCGAAAATAATTTCTGCACTGTTTGTATTTAAACCTTGTTTTGAATATTGAAAACCATTGCTAAAATGCTTTTCACCACTTTTGACACTTCAAAACCAGAAACTAATAATTTTGGTATTATTAGTTTTCACACTAGTATTTTACAGAAATGGTTTGACATTTTTCTAAGCTTTCATTTTCCTGTTTTGTGCTATTGTCTTATTGTGTGCCCGTTACTTGCGATGTTAGATTACGAAGTTGACGAAGGACCTGGACCAGAGACATTTGAAGAGCCCGAGGACTTTGTTGAGAAAGGCAAGCAGCCCCTGGACCATGTCTTAGAAATCCTTTTTATGCATGTCATATAGCACCTTATGTTTCGATGTATTGATCATGATGATTGTGGTGACCACCTTTATGGGTTGCCTCCATTACTTCCTCGTTGATACTTGCATGACATGACTCTACTCAGAGTTGTGTGGGTGGGAAGTAGATAGGTTGCCAAGTAGTTGCTACGCAAATGGGATGGGAATATGCATGGTTATGGAAACAAAAGTACTTCCAAAGGCTTTTCAAAAACCTCGTGGGGTGACACTAATGCCCGAGGCAGATGTTGAGCTAGGTGACCTCTTGATAAAGAAGTGGTCCACCGAGGCAAGTGCGTGTGTTGTTTTCGAAAACGGATTGGTTTAAGTTGCGACTGTTACTCCAACCTTACATGTATGACCACGATACCCCTTATGGGACGCGGCTTTGTTGATTACCTTGGTCGACGCTAGCAGAGAGCCCGCATTACTAGTGGCGAGAGGGCTAGAGTCACCCTCTCGATACGGGGTCGTGTCATGTAGGGCGACCATGTACTATTTTTACAAACACCGGGCACACCGTTGTGTCCCTTCATGGATGGTACAATGTTGAGAGAGTGTCGTGTGATGTACATCATGAAGACGTGGGCCAATGAGTGGACTCTTTGTTTAGTGTCATAAAGGGAAAGGCATTGTTCGGGTGCTTACCTCGGGTATGTAATATACCGCGAGTCGTGGTTGACACGGAAGTTTCCCGAGTCTTGTGGGTAAAGTGTGCAACCTGTGTAGAGTGTAAAACTATTCGAATAGCCATGTACACGGTCAAGGACAGTTGGATGACTGCTCTTGGGCAACGTCCATTGTTTATAAAATTGTGTGTGTGCGGAGAAAGGAATACTTAAGTTAAGTCGGATGACTTGACATGATGATTGAACATCAGAAGTTCAAACCTTGTTTATATTGATATTTGTAACATGTCATATGAATACTTGCGACCTCATGATGCATGCTCACAAGTTGTTTGATCATGTCATTGCACTCAAAAATTAGCTTTCCTCAACTTACCTACTTAGTTGTAACAGCTCGAGACCGATGTTCCAGACACCTTCCATTTATTTTGAGATTCGCCATGTGTTCCATTTGGCTGTCGCATTCATTGTCACATCATTCGCATCATCCGCATTGCATCAGCACTCCGTTGACATCGTTTTTGAAAACTTGCATCCGCTCGTAGTTTCCGGTTCTCTCTGTTCTTGTCGTCGACCGTTTCGTGACCAACCAAACACGCACGCGCCCGCAGCATTGTAAAACTATTGTTTTCAAAAGTGCATATAAAATATTCTCGGATTGCGTCTAAAGTTGGCATGCGGTCTCAATATATTGTAGGTAGACCGCCTGCCAAATTCCGTCGTATTCGGAGGTCGTTTGATACCCGAACCGTTAAACATATAGCGGCAATATAGCTGGTCAAACATCGGACGTTTTGATGTTTAAAAAACTCTGTCACGGGCCACAAACAATTCTCTCATCTTAGCGCAACCCATCTACACAGCCTACCTAGTCCACCAACCTAAACCCCGTGATCAGAACTATCCGATCATGATCGGAGGGTCCGAAAACGGAGCAAATCCCCCTAACCCTAAACCCTGCCTATTTAAGCAGCTCCCCCGTGCCATTTTTGGAACCCTAACCCTACCCACGCCTCGAAATCCATGCCACCCAGCCACCCCCCACGCCCCTGTATTCCACCTCAAGCCGCCGGCCCTCACATGGCCATCCGCGGCTCGCCCGAGCCTGTACGCCGCCGCTAGCCATGGGAGGAGCCCGAGCTCCGTGCCCCGCGCCCGAGAGAGCCGTGCCTCGTCGATGCCCCGTGGGTGCCGCTGCCCAGACCCCGCCAGCGAGCCGCCGGAGCCCCGCCGGACCAGGCCTGCGTCCTTGCCTTCCTCTCCTTCAACTCTCTTGCAACCCTCTCTCTCTCTCTCTCTCTCTCTCTCTCTCTCTTTGTCGTGCTCATCTCTCTCCCCATCCCATTTTGTAGGTCGCCGCCACCCTGCCGGATCGCTCAGCCGCCACCAAGATTGAAGCGCCCCCGACCGGATCTACTCTACACCATCGCCGGAGGTCGCCTACTTGCCGGATATGCGCTGTCCTCGAGTTCAGCACCGTCGTCGTTGACCTACACCCGCAGCCGCTCCTTCCTGTACGAGAGGAGGCCGAGCGATGCGCTCGACCAACCGCCCGCTTGCCTGACCGCGTGGGCCTCGCGCCACCCACGTCGGCCTGACCACTTGCCAGCCGGCATGCTGCGAGCCAGCACTGAGGCCCAACCTCAACCGCCCAAGGACCAGCTCCTCCCTTCTGGCCTCCTCCACCAGCAGGCCCGAAAGGCCCAATGGTGAGCAATCCTGAGTTCTATCCTGCGCCCGAGTGCTCCGTTGTTAAGCAGTGCCCAACCGGATCTGGGCCAGATCCTTAGATTTGGCCCGTTATGTTTTTTTTCGTCGGGCGATTTTGTGAATTAACCAGGGATTTTTTGTTTTACAGAAAAGACCCTCAACTTCATGCATTTAATAAATCTCAAACCGTGCATCGCATGTAAAAACTTTTAATATAAAAAATGACTACAATTTTGTGCAGATTCATAATTTCCAACTTTCACACATGTTAAAATTGTTTAAACTTGCTATTTGTATTATTTTTCCTAAATGCCATGTTAAAACGGTTTGTTGCATAACTAAATAACCGTAGCTTCGATTAAAATGATCCACATATGTAACTTGACTTGAAAAACATGTAGAATCTCAAGGTGGACTTTATTTTCCTGTTTACCAAATATAAAATATGGTTAGTTCAGATGTGGCCAAATTCATAAATTGCATATGGGGTCGTTTCGGAAATACTATATGTTGCTTCCTGCCTCATTTATGATGCCTAGATGATGTAGTTGTGTATGCTTCACCTCTTGCCATGATGAACAACATTTAAAAATATTTATTTAGTTAAACAACATTAACCGCATTTCTCTTAATATGGAGAGTTATTAATTTGTTATATGTATGTTCTTCTTCTCTATTTAAATTTGCTTTAATTCCATCTTCACCTTATGCCATGAGCACCCATGTTAAACAACATTTAATATTGATGAGTACCTAAACGAGAGTGAATAAATAATTCGAATGTGGAGTTTCGTCAATATGCAACTCATTGCATATTGAACTTCACTTAATTTGTAGTGTTTGATTGTTGTGCTTGCCATGCCATGCATAATTAAACCGGACATTCATCATACTTGATTGCGCATCATGTCGTGAATATGTTATGGTGTTTATCGTGTCATTTGTTTGTTTTCGGATTGCTTCTTCCCGATAGAGTTCCAAAACCGATTCGGAGTGTGAGGATTCATTCAACTACATCCCGTTCGTCTACTTCACGGATTCGATCTTATTCCAAGCGGGATCTCAGGCAAGATGAACATTTCCCTAGATACCACTACTATCATTGTCATGCTAGTTGTCTCGTTTCTATCGCTATTTAACGCTACATACCACTTCTTTGACAAGCCTCCCAAAATGCCATGATAAGCCTCTAACCCTCCACACCCCAACAAACCATTGTTTGGCTATGTTATCGCTTGCTCAACCCTTCTTATAGCGTTGCTAGTTGCTGGTGCAAGTTGTTTCCATGTGACAACATGGATATTTTGAGATATCACAATATTATTGTTTTTTAATTTAATGCACATATATACTTGGTAAAAGGTGGAAGGCTTGGCCTTTTGCTCGGTGTTTTATTCCACTTTTGCCGCCCTAGAAAACAAAAAGTAAACTCAAATAAAATACACCAAACGTGTGTGTAACCGTGACTGTCTCTACTCGTGAGTTCTGAACCGAGCTAGAACACGATGGGATTATGTTTGACTCGTAGGTAGGTGTACAGGATCACTTAGTGATCATTACTAGTTCACGTCCGTTTATGCGTAGATCACCCTTCTTATTTTTGTACTCGTAAGTTAGCCACTCAAACAAATGCTTAGTGCTTGCTGCAGCCTCACCACTAAACCATACCTCACCCATTAAGCTTTGCTAATCTTGATGCCCTTGGAAATGATATTGGCGAGTCCCTGTGGCTCATAGATTACTACAACAATGGTTGTAGGTACAGGTAATGTGATGCTTTGACGTGAGAGTGATGCTTGTTTGAATTGGAGTTCTTCTTCTTCTTCATCGATCATAGGATGGGTTCCAGGCCAGCAGCCTGCGATATCAAGGATGGATGTCGCTTTTATCGTTTGATTTCGTCCGTAGTCGGACCCTGCTCTTCTGTATGTTTATTGAATGTATTGTTGTATTTGATGTGATCTTGATTTATTTTGTGGCGAGTGTAAGCCAATTCCATATACTCATCTCCTCTTTACATGTACTTGTAATGATATCCATTCTTGCGAAACGACGAGATGCGCTTATATCCCTGTCGAGGCCCTCGAGCCAAAATAAGGATAGCATCGCATCTTGGGCGTTACAAGTTGGTATCAGAGCAGTACGGACCTAGGAGCCCCCTTGATTGATCGAACTTGGCCGAGTCTAGTCTAGAAAAAACTATTTCGAGTCTAGTTATTGATACGTCTCCAATGTATCTATAATTTGTGCTTATTCCATGCTGTTATATTATCATTCTTGGATGTTTTACAATCATTTTATTACAACTTTATATCATTTTTTGGGACTAACCTATTGACATAGTGCCAAAGTGCGAGTTGCTGTTTTTGCTTGTTTTTTACCTCGTAGAAAATCAGTACCAAACAGAGCCCAAACACTGCGGGGATTTTTGTCGATTTTTTATGGACCAGAAGAAAGAAGATGGGCCAAAGAACACCAGAAGAGGGGGCCCAGGATGGCCACCCTCCACCAGGGCGCACCAGAGGCCCCCTGGCGCGGCCTGGTGGGGGATAGGCACCTCGGGCACCGCCTCAACTGACTATCAAGCCTATAAATTCCCAGAAAATCCAAAAACCCTAGAGGAGTCGATGAAACACAATTCCAGCCGCCGCAAGTTCCAGAACCGTGAGATCCAATCTAAACACCATCACGGAGGGGTTCATCTTCCTCATAGGTGCCTCTCCGATGATGCGTGATTAGTCCACCATAGACCTACGGGTCCGTAGGAAGTACCTAGATGGCTTCCTCTCTCTCTCTTATGATTCTCAATACAATGGTCTCTTGGAGATCTATTTGATGTAAACTTTTGCCGTGTGTTTGTTGGGATCCGATAAATTTTGAGTTCATGATCAGTTTCTATCCATCAATATTATTTGAGTCTTCTTTGATCTCTTATATGCATGATTGCTTATAGCATCGTTTTTCTTCTTCGAATCTTTGGTTTAGTTAGGCCAACTAGATCAATTTTTCTTGCCATGGGAAGAGGTGCTTTGTGATGGGTTCAATCTTGCGGTGTTCTTTCCCAGTGACAGAAGGGGTAGCAAGCCACGCATGTATCGTTGCTATTAAGGATAACAAGATGGGGTCTATTCCTACATGAATAGATCTTGTCTACATCATGTCATCGTTCTTATTGCATTACTCCGTTTTTTCATGAACTTAATACACTAGATGCATGCTGGATAGCGGTCCATGTGTGGAGTAATAGAGGTAGATGCAGGCAGGAGTTGGTCTATCTATCTTGGACGTGATGCCTATATAATGATCATCGCCTTGGATATCGTCATGACTATTCGATTTTCTATCAATTGCCCAACAGTAATTTGTTCACCCACCGTGTGCTATACTCATGAGAGAAGCCACTAGTGAACCCTACGTCCCCCGGGTCTACTTTTCCATCATATTGCTTTCCGATCTACGTTTTTTGCACTCTTTGTTTTCAGATCTACAAAACAAAAAACCCAAAAATATATTGCTGCATATATACTCTTTTTATTTGTGTTCTGGAGAGATCTATCTCTCATATCTATCACTACCTAATCTATCTTATTACCGTAGAGAGATTGACAACCTCTCTTTCACGTCGAGTTGCAAGTATTTGTTGTTTGTGTGCAGGTGCTGCTTATTGGGTGTTGGTGATCCTCCTACTGGTTCGATAACCTTGGTTTCATAACTGAGGGAAATACTTACCATCGCTGTGTTGCATCATCCCTTCCTCTTTGGGGAAATACCGAAGCAGTCTCAAGTCACGTCAAAGGAATTTCTGGCGCCGTTGCCGGGGAGGAAGCGGTCTCTTCTATGTGCCTATCGTAGGCGCCGAGGGGACTCCATCATCATCTACCAGGTTCATAATCACAAATCTCATCTCCTTGGAATTACATTATTTGCCATTTGCCTCTCGTTTTCCTCTCCCCCACTTTACCAATTTGCCGTTTTATGCCCCCTCTTTTTTGTTTGCCCTTTTTCTCGCCGGATCTCTTGCCTATTCATTATGGCTAGTTCTTCCTTTATTGCGTGCACTCCCGATAATGAGGTTCTTAATTTTAAGCAAATGGGAGGGGAGAACTTAAAAGATGCTTGGTATAGGATTTGCAATGCTCATAATAGAACTATCCATAAGCAATCTACCGTTGTTCTTCTTCGCAGTTTTTATGTTGGCATGACCACTTGGTATAGATTCGTCCTTGATACGATTACCGGTGGGAATTTCTTGATGTGTCCATCTTTGGATGCTTTTAATGCTTTGGGAAGTTTAGTGGGAGCACCACCTATCAGGATCAATGAAACAACTTTAACTCTCGAACATGTTATGGAGAGATTAGATGCTATTGAAAAGAAGATGATTACTAAAGAACATCTTGATGATCGAGATAAAAGGTTGCATAATCTTGCTAATAAAATTGGGGCTAAGGCGGGAGATGCCATTAAATTACTAAAGGCAAAAGAAAATGTAGTTAACGAAAGGGTAGAAGAAAGTCCTTACCGTATTGATAAGTTGGAAGAGATTTTTAGTAATTTGGGTTCAGCCTTTTCTTCTATCAAAACTATTGAAAAAACTCCAGTAAAAATTGGGCAAGTCCACGCAAGTCACTAAGAACAAAGTTGCTACACCAGGTGGCCACAAGGGAGATCTTAAAATGAATAGTATTCATCCCGACTTTGTTGAAATCATAAGAGATCCTATTTACAAGAATGAATTTTTTGGTTTTCTTCCTAGGACTGTTATCGTTAAGAATATGCATGCTAAATCCTTGAAGAAATCTAGTTGTGTGATTGAATAGTTGAAAACCAAAGATGACAATACTTGAATCTATCCATTATGCCTAGCTAGGGGCGTTAAACGATAGCGCTTGTTGGGAGGCAACCCATTGAATAAATAATGTTTTGCTTTTTCCTTTTTGTTTTTGTGTGTTGACACAATTATGACTCTATTATGATTGTGTTTTTATGGTTTATTTAGTGTTTGTTCCAAGTAAAGCCTTTAGGATGATTCATAGGATGAGTAGAAGTGATGCTGAATCTGAAACAGAAACTTTGGGTCCAGTATATGAATTTTCATTTTTTTTCTGGAACGTGATCTTGAGCTGCAATTTTAACACAGTGTTTCTATACAAATTCCTTACGCTGTCCTAATTTTTCAGAATTTTTAGAGTTACAGAAGTGTGAGTATAGTACAGATTACTACAGACTGTTCTGTTTAAGACAGATTCTGTTTTCGTTGCATTGTGTGCTTGTTTTGATGAATCTATGGTTTGTATTGGGGGGTATAAGCCATGGTAAATTTAAAATGCAGCAGGTATAATGCAATAAAAAAATACGAATGGGTTTGCAACAGTACCTAAAGTAGTGATTTGCTTTCTTATACTAACGGATCTCACGAAGATTTTGTTGAGTTTTGTGTGATTGAAGTTTTCAAGTTTTGGGTGAGATCACGATGGATGAAGGAATAAGAAGTAGCAAAAGCCTAAGCTTGGGGATGCTACCGCACCCCCAAGATATATTCAAAGAGTAACAAGCAACTAAGCTTGGGGATGCCCCCGAGTGGCATCCCGTCTTTCTTCCAACGACCATCTGTATTTTACTTGGAGCTATATTTTTATATGTCACATATCATGTGTTTTGCTTGGAGCGTCTTGTATCTTTGCTTGCTTTGTTTGTTAGTTTTTGCTTTGTATTCTTTCTGTACACACCTATTTGAGAGAGCCACAATCATGCTATGATTTGTTAGAATTGCTCTATGTGCTTCACTTAAACTTTTTGAGCTATAGAAATTGCTCTAGTGCTTCACGTATATCTTTTTGAGCACGGTGTGCTTGGAAACTTTTGTTGAAATACTCTCGTGCTTCACTTAGATTAATTTGAAAGTTAGTAAATTTTGACGAAATCCTCTCATGCTTCACGTATACCTATTTGAGAGATGAAATCTTTATGCTCATGTGCTTCACTTAAATTTGTTTGAGTTTGCCAAAAAGCAATGGCAATATATGAAACTAGTCCCAAAGTGATAGATATCCAAGGAGGATATAATAAAAACTTTCATGAAGATCATTGGACAAATTAAACTTAATTCCTTGTAATAGTTTTGAAACATGATAATAGTAATATGTGAGTCATGTTAGTGAGTAATCATGCTTAGTAGGAATATTGGTGTTAAGGTTTGTGATTCCCTATGCATGCACGAAAGTCAATAGTTATGCAATGAAGTTACATCCTACTTGGGGTGCATTATTCTGTGTTAGTTATGTTCAATGCTAACTTATGTGATTTTTCGTTTCTTGGTTTGGTTGCTACCCAATCTATTTGCTAGCCTTCACTTGTACTAAGTAGAAATAGTACTTGTGCATCCAAAATCCTTAAACCAAGTTTTGCCTTATGAGTCCACCATACCTACTTATATGCGGTATTTCCATGCCATTCCAAGCAAATTTGTATTTGCCATCTCTAAATTTCCAACATAAATTTTCTCTTTTGTGTGCCCGTACCGCTCATGAAACGATGGGGAGTGTCCAATATTTTTCCATGCTAGATGTGTTATTCTCAAGATGAGTGTTTATTCACTTGTCATTGCACAAGAGTGCGGCGGTAATAGGGATGCCCATTCCCGAAATGAAAAAGAAAAAAATATTTACTTTATGTTGTCAAATAATAAATTCCATGGAAAGTGTTGGTATGGAAGGCAACCGTGGATACGGCCCGCCATGGAAAGTGAAAGTTTGGCGGAAAAAGGAATAAAATTTATTTTCTGTTTGGGAACCACCAATGATATATCTAGCATGGAAAGTATTGTGAGCTACTTTGTCGTTTTTGTTGACAGGAAAAGCATGCCACCCAAAATATTTTTTTCTCTCTCAATTTAAACCTTGAGCTCTGGCACCTCTACAAATCCCTACTTCCCTCTGCGAAGGGCCTATCTATTTACTTTATGCAATTTTTATTTTTGCTTTGAGTCTCCATCTTCTCTTATAAGCACCAACTAGGGGGCACTATGATCGTACTTGAGCATTGGGCATATCTAATATTTGAGTGTGTTTCATGAATGGATCAATGATTGTGCATGATGGGCTAGGGATAACTTTCTTTAGTGTTGATATTTTGAAAGACATGGTTGCTTGTTGACATGCTTGAGTATTGAAGTCATTATGTTAAAACTAGACTATTGCTTTGAATCATTTACAAGTCCAAATGACCATTCTATTCAAATTCAATTGTGGTAGTAATTCTCATTTTCTTCTCCGTTCTCTTCTCTCCAAGATCCAGCTTCTATTTCTTTGTTCCGTAGGCGTTGTGATATTGCTATCTTCGAACCATCATCTCATTTTATTAAGATCTTGTTCTTTTCTTCCTTGTGTTTTAACCTGAGTATTGTTTCCTTGTTTCAAGTTCTTTTCATCTTATCAAGTTTTTCTTTTTTTTCAACTGGAGTGCTGCCCAAATTCGTTCTTGCTCATTCCTTGTCTATCTCTTTACAATCGGAGTGCTTTCAAATTCTTGCGTGTTCCTCATGTCAGTCTTGTCCTTGCAACTTTCAAGATTTTTTGTTTTCACTCGTTTGTCAAAGAAGCAACTAACTTTTACATCTCCCCGTCCTCTTCCTCTTTCTCTTCTCATTCTAAGATCTCAGGTCGAGATCTCTTGTTAGTGGAGGAGAGTTGTGACAGCCCGAGACCAATGCTCCAGACGCCTTCCATTTATTTTGAGATTCGCCGTGTATTCCATTTGGTTGTCCCATTCATCATCGCATCATTCGCATCATCCGCATTGCATCGGCACTCTATTGACATCGTTTTTGAAAACTTGCATCCGCTCATAGTTGCTGGTTCTCTCCTTTCTCGTCGTCGCTCGTTTCGTGACCAACCACACACGCACGTGCCCGCGGCATCGTAAAACTATTGTTTTTAAAAGTGCGTATAAAATATTCTCGGATTGGGTCTAAAGTTGACATGCGGTCTCAATATATTGTAGGTAGACCGCCTGCCAAATTTTGTCATATTCAGAGGTCATTTGATACCCAAACTGTTAAACATATAGCGGCAATATAGCCAGTCAAACGTCGGACGTTTTGATGTTTAAAATACTCTGTCACGGGCCACAAACCTCTCTCTCATCTCAGCCCAACCCATCTACACAGCCCACCAAGTCCACTAACCTAAACCCCGTTATCGGAACCGTCCGATCGTGATCGGAGGGTCCGAAAACTAAACAAACCCCTGACCCTAAACCCTGCCTATTTAAGCAGCTCCCCCATGCCATTTTTGGAACCCTAACCCTACCCATGCCTCGAAATCTACGCCACCCAGCCACCAATCATGCCCCTGTCTTCCACCTCGAGCAGCCGGCCCTCACATGCCCATCCGCGGCCCGCCCGAGCCCATCTGGGCCCGAACGAGCCCGCACGCCGCCGCCAGCCACGGGATGAGCCCGAGCTACGTGCCCCGCCCCCGAGAGAGCCGTGCCTCGCCGATGCCCCGCGGGTGCCGCTGCCCGCACCCCGCCGGCGAGCCACTAGAGCCCCGCCAAACCAGGCCCGCGTACCTGCCTTCCTCTCCTTCAACTCTCTTGCAAATCTCTCTCTCTTTGCCGTGCTCATCTCTCTCCCCATCCCATTCTGTAGGTCGCCGCCACCCTGCCTGATCGCTCAACCGCCACCAAAAATGAAGCGCCCCCGATCGGATCAGCTCTACACCATAGCCGGAGGTCATCTACTCGCTGGATCCTTGCCATCCTCGAATTCGGCGCCGTCATCGTTGACCTACACCCGCTGCCGCTCCTCCATGTACGAGAGGAGGTCGAGCGATGCGCTCGACCAACCGCCCACTCGCCTGACCGCGTGGGCCTCACGCTTCCCGCGTCGGCTCGACCAGCTGCCAGCCGGCATGTTGCAAGCCAGCATCGAGGCCCAATCGCAGCCGCCCAAGGCCCAGCTCCTCCCTGCTGGACTCCTCCACCAGCAGGCCCAAAAGGCCCGATGGTGAGCAAGCATGAGCTCAATCCTGCGCCCAAGCGCTTCGTTGCTAAGAAGCGCTCAACCGGATCTAGGCCAGATCCTTAGATTTGGCCCGTTATGTTTTTTGTTGGGCGATTTTGTGAATTAACCAGGGATTTTGTGTTTTACAAAAAAAGACCCTGAACTTCATGCATTTAATAACTCTCAAACCGTGCATCGCATGTAAAAACTTTATATATGAAAAATGACTAGAATTTCGTGTAGATTCATAATTTCCAACTTTCACACATGTTAAAATTGTTTAAACTTGCTGTTTGTATTATTTTGTCAAAATGCTTTAGATGTGATAGTACTCATAGATTTTACATGGGTAGCAGAGATTGATTGGATTGAAAGCAAGTTGGGGAAGCTAGAAATCAAGATCCATATGGTTGGAGTGGATGATCTTGACCTCAACACAAGGGTAGGTGGTTCTCTCTTAGAAAATTGGATATGGCAAGTGGGTGTATGTTCTGAGTGCTTTTCTTACGAGTGAATGGTGGTGGAGGGGTATATATAGGCATCTCCAAAAATCCAACCGTTACAACATTATTACCGAACTCATTGAAACCGAAGTGAAAACTCGGTTGCACCGACTAGTGCAAAATGTGGCAACTTTGGCGTTTTCGGTGAGACCGATATATGAATCTCAGTGGTACCGATATGGGTTACCTAGGCAGTTACCAAAATTTGGTTAGACCGATTCCTCAAACTCGGTGGGACCGTTTTTAAGAAACTTGTTAACAGAGAGTTGGTCCAACACTCGGTGAAACCGATTCTCAAAACTCGGTGGGACCAACTCTTAAAAATGGATAACAGAGAGTTGGTCACTGGTTTCGGTTGGACCAAATGGAATGTTGGTAGTATCGAGACAAGGATTTGGCTAGGGTTCTGTCTAGGTTTAAAACTCGGTGGATCCGGATGGGAAAGTTGGTGTCACCGAATTTTGACTTTTGGCTTTGGACAGAAGATTCGGGTGGGAATGTGGGTGAGTATTTTTGCTGGCTACCTCTAAGCACTTGAGCAACCAGATCATCATATTTACCTCATCCCCTTTTAATAGTATTGGCTTTCCTATGGACTCTAAAGTGATTTCTCAGAAAATGTAAAATGTAGAGTCCTCATCCTTGAAGCATGGCCAATCCTATTCCTTCCTTTCCTTGGGGAGGTTCTCCGCACAATCCTTTGCCATCCCATCATTGAACTTTTTCCTGAGATACACTTGGAGGAACATTATCCAATGAAATATATGTTGTTATTAATTACCAAAACCACCTAGGGAGATGTTGTGCATTCAATCTCCCCCTTTTTGGTAATTGATGATAGCATATAGATCAAAGTTTCGATAAGAGATATAATCAATGAATAGCATTGTCGCTTTGAGAAGTATGTGATAAGCAAGAGCTCCCCCTAAATTTGTGCGTTATTTTAGATTTGCGTTTTAATGCAAATGCACAATCGATTAGGATCATGGGTCACTCTTCCATGTCACATACAACTTGGTGTTGCGCAAAAATTAATATGAATGAATTGCATAAGCACATCACACCAAACATTAAGTGAATGATCATCTCATAGATAGCAAAGACAGCAAAGTAGTAGCATCACACAACAAAGTATATGATCAATCACCAACAAATTTTTCAACCAAACGATAAACCAAATGAACCAAATGTTTTTAAATGGTAGAGAGGAATAAAAATGCAACACACTCTCTCTCGAAGTCCTATGATTTATAACCTCTCCCCACTTTGGCAACAAGTTACCAAAAAGTTCAAAGCTATAGAGCTAAACATCGCTCTGGGCATGGTTTCCTCCATGAGACGACGAAGCTGCTCATGTGGCTGTCAAAGGAGTCGAGAGAAGAGAATCCGCAAACGCTTCGGCTGAAGTCCTATGAGGTGGTGGAGTAGACACTGGAGGTGCAGGAGGAACTAATGGAGCTGTGGCAGGTGCTAATAAGGTAGGCCTCGTCTCTGCAGATGGCATGGTAGGAGTCCTAGACTGGGTCTTGAACTGAGTGTTGGTCCTAAGAGGTGGGCTGTCATCATCATCAGAGGAATGAGGGCTAGGCACTGCATCCACTTCCTTCTTGAGCTCAACCAGAATCGTCTTCAGCTCATCGACTTTATTGTTCAATGTAGTGAACTTATCTTCCACTATCCTCTCAAGGCTTTCTTGGTTCAGCAAGATGTTCTTTGATGTCCTTCTACATACCCTGAATGGTGCTAATGAGAATATCCATTTGCTCGCTCTTAGTCCTGGGTACTTGAGCACTAGTGGCTCTAGCAGCTTCTGCCTCTGCCTGTGCAGTAGATGAAGTGGGATGACTGGGATCCATCACCACAACATTATCCTTAAAGTCTGGCTGAAGTGACATATGAGGACGATCAAGTGCATATACATTCTTCTCTAGATTGGAGTTGATAAGCATCTTAATGTAAGGTGCATATCCACAAGATCGTTTTTGATCGACAGCTGTCCTCTTGACTGTCTATCAAGTCCATCACTCTGAATCTGGTGTGGGTGTTTATGTGGTGCAACATATTGATGGAGTACCCCCTGATCATCTTGCCATATCCAGACTTGGGAATCAAGGTATACCTCAAGATGGTGTTAGCGGTGGGTAGTCCTCCTTGCAAATGATACATAGAGCCAAATTTATGTGAATGTACATGAGTGGCTGGAATCTCCTTGTGCATATTTTTCATTGAGTACAGTTGTGACCCATCTGGGCTTCAGCATAGACATCCAAGTCTCCTTCTTCTACCTGTGGGGATCCTAAGATGGTAGCCCACTCATCAACAGTGGATTGGTACCTAACTCCCTCAGTCATCCATATGATACGGCCATCTGGGTAGAAGTGAGCAGCAGAGTAGAACTGCATGATCATCTCATCGTTCCAGGCTATGAAATCTCTCCCAACAAAGTTTTCAATATCAATGCACTTGAAGTTGTCTTGCACACTGGGAAAGTAGTCCTCATTCTCCTTGATATAGGCCCAGTCAACATACCTCATATCACTAACAGCTAGGCTCTAATCCAATAGGAATCCTGTTGTTCCTTGGTGTAGAATCTGTCATCTACAACAATCTTTCTCCTGGAGGCATAGGGATCATTAGCTCTCCAAATCCTCAGACCTGCATCCTTTCTCTTCTTCATATCTTCAGCTATTGGGTGTGCATCATTGTGTACTGGAAAATGTGGTCTAAGCTTCCTCAACACTGAAATGTCATCCTCTTCTTCCATGGTGGAAGATCTCTTGTTCTTAGCTGCGAGAGGAATGTCCTTGGTAGTCTTCTTAGAGTTAGATGTTGTTGACTTCTCGGGGACAGAGTGCTTGCTCTTTCATGGAGCTTGCTTGGGCATAGCAGTTGCAAGTAGTTTCTTCCTCTTGGAAGGAGGAGCTTTGGCAGCTTGCTCTTCCTCCTCTTCCTCTTCTTCAGCATCAGCTGGGTCTTCATACATGGTAGTGGGCTTGCCAATGACACGAACAATCCTCTTCCTAGCTGTCTTCTTCTCTCCTGCGTTCTTAGGCATAGAACTCTTGGGAGGCTCAACAGATAATGAAGTGTTTGCTCTAGCACTCTCAGGTGCTCTCATAGATTCAGAGGTAGCATACTCTTTCCTGATAGTCCTCTTAGCTGAGGTGGCATTTGAAGAAGATTTCTTTGCAGCTTTTTCTTTCTTGTCTTGTTGCTTCTTGGCAAGAACTTCTTCTGGAACAAAGTATGAATCTTACTCATCAGAATTCAACTTCTTTCTTGCACTGGTGGCAGCCTTGGGCAGCCCATGGGAACTAGGGGTGCCTGGATCTTCTGAAGAAGAAGAACTGGCATCTGGGCTTATGCCAGAACTCATGTCCACATCCCTCTCCCTAAAGTCATTCTGGCTATCATCAGAACCTGAAATGCTGACCCTATGAATAGAGTATAGAAGGGCAGAGGGGTTGAGCATCACAAAACACAGAACTTTTTCTTTAATTTGTACTCAGAATCATAAGTTTAAACTTCTGCAAAAAGGATTTTGGTTCCACCGAGTCCAAGGGATACCTTTCAAGTGTACCAAAAATTCCTTTGTTAGTAAGGAATCAAATGCTGGAGAACTCATAGATACTCGAATGAAAAAATTCGATACCATAGTCCCCGCTACTCTCCTCATAGGATACTTATCAAAAGCTCAATTTTGTGCTGGATCTGGGCATCCTATTAGTAAAACCATTTGGACGGATTTATCAGATTGGGATATTCTTGACCGATTTGGTCGGATATGTAGAAATATTTTTCATTATCATAGTGGATCTTCGAAAAAACGGACTTTGTATCGACTAAAGTATATACTTCGCCTTTCATGCTCTAGAACTTTAGGTCATAAACATAAAAGCACGGTACGAACTTTTTTGCAACGATTGGGTTCGGCATTTTTAGAAGAATTTTTTACGAGCCACCGACACACACAACTTCCTTAACAGACACTTGGCAGCTTCTTCGGTTTCACCGAAAATAGCCACTCAGTCTCACCGAAGCTGTTCTCAGTAACCCTAAAACCAAAATCGGTAGATCCGATTTTTATGACTCGATGACACTGAGATCCAATTTGCGGACGGTTAAACCTAAAAATTCATCGTTATATAATCCAATGGAGTTTCTTGTTGATGGAATTTGTTCATACGGTGGGAAGAAGATAGAACTTAGTCTTTTGCACAAGAATCAGATGGGGAGTGCAAAGCATTGAGGCGTTACCCTAACTCGGCGACGACCTCCTACGGCGGCGACGGCAGGCGTGATTTCCATCGATGGCGAGGACCTCCGGTGGTGCAGACGCACGGGAGCAAGGGAGAAGTCCGAACACGATGGAGCGGCAGCTAGGGTTTTGCGGGGACCACGGGATTTGAAGAAGTGATTTCAAAAAACCGGTTCCGCTGAGTATATGTATCCCATAGCTGTCGGTGACACCGGTTCTAAAATATTGGTACCACCGAGTTTCTCTACTGTCAGTTGACAGGGAAACTCGGTGAAGCCGAGATTATGGAATCGGTGCTACCAAGATTCACAAAAGAGATCAACCCTAGGCTTTGGTGGAACCGAGATTTTGAGGTTGGTTACACCAAGATTGCACTGGGCAGGTTTTGGAAGTCAGCTCATAACGAAATAGAACTCCGAGTGCTCCTCACACTGAGGGTTCGAGAAGTGCTTGCTCAAATTTTGTGATGAAGCATGAATATAATTTCAGACGAGATAGCATAGATAGCTAGAGGGAGGTACTTAGCCATTCTTGCATATCCAATTGGCCAAATAAAAATGAAAGCCAAATAACAACAATTGGATATCCTCGAATGAGAAAAGATATGCATACCAACATGCTCACACAATAAATTGTCAAAGGAAATATGGCAAACATGCAAAACCACTCTAGTATGTACCAAGCACTTTGGCAATGACGGAATCATCTATATATGAGTATATTGACTTAGGAGCCAAGTAAGAATACTTGATCATAGGTCATACTCATCGTTTAAGCACAAGTGGGGTTACCACTTTTACATAAAGTATTTAATGTGTTCACATCTTTAAGAGATGCTTTAACTCAAGTCTTAGAGTAAAGCTCCCCCTTGATGTGACATCCCCCCTAGGAGGGATAACCTAACCTTGGGTTTATCGTAGAAGACTTCATGTGGGTGAGGTAGTGGTGGATGCTCAATGTTGATGAAGATCATCTTGAGTTGGGAGCTATCCTCGTTGTTTTCTTACTCTTCTCACCTACATGGGTTAGTCCCACACAAGAGACAAATACAAGGATATCTATGGACATGGAGTGCAATGTATACATGTTGATGTCCATGGACTCATTAATTACATTGTCACTTGCTTACCTTTGAGGGAATGTGTGACTCCTTGAACTATTGCATAAAGTTGGAGTTGATTGCAAATAGTCCTTGCCAATAATGAATGTGAGTGAATTTCATTGGCGGAGTCACCCCTCAAGAACTTCTCTAGTTCTTCTTCTTGGGGACCCACATCAACTTGATGGGAATCCTTGGAGTTGAAGTAGCACTAGTTGAACTAGAACTTGGAGTAGCCATGGGAACCCACTTGACCAAAGCTTGGGACTCATCTTCAAATGAGTCAATCTCCTCTTGAAGCTTGTCCTTGCCCTTGAGCTTGTGGTCTTGTGGTGGAAGGTCATCTTGATATTTTGTTCCCTTGGGGATAGTATGGTCATACTTCTCCCTTTCAGGAACAAACTTCGGCTTGGGATATTAACCTTCTTCCCATTCAACTCCATTGGCATTGAAGTAGCCAATCCCTTGGTTCTTCCGGTATCCTCCATGCTTGCGTATAATCTCCTAGAATTGCTTACATCCGGCAGGACTTTTGTAGATACCCTTTTCTATAATCCCTTTCAATATATCATTTTTGTGCTCAAGTGTAACTTGGCTAAGAGTATCATTAGTGGAATAATAGAACTACTAGAATCAATATCATTGGATTTATCATTTTTATTGCTACTAGTTGAAGAATCTTTCTTGCCTTTGTTACAACTTGTGGAATAAAGGTAGACAAGTGTATTCGTTTGGCTACATAAGATGAAGTCTTCTTTCGGAGATCGTCATTGATAGCTTTAAGAAACACATGTTCTTGCTCCAAATTGAGCTTCTCGAAGCTTAGCTTCTCATGAGTCCTTACAAGCTCTCTATGATCTTATAGAGTAGATTCATGGGCTAACTTAAGAGTGTTTAATTCTTTAGTTAGTCGCTCTATTTCCTTCTTATCATCATCACACGACTTATCTTGACTAGCATGATTATCATCTAGCTCATTTCACTAATATCACTAGTTTTGTCAAATAGCAAGTCATCATCTCCAAGTAAGTCATCCTCATCACTATTGAAGTCAATGTATTTGGGGTGTGATACCATGGGGCCTTTAGCCATGAAGCAACTTCCAGTCCCTTAATTTGCTGAATCAAATATGTCGTAGGAGTTGGAGGAAATGAGTGCAAGTCCGGCAACACCTTCATCTTAACTATAGTCGGAGTTGGAGTGATAGCTTCTCTCGGAGTGATTGTCAGATTTAGACCCGGAAACACATTCACCAACATGAGCTTGATGTCTTCTTCTTGTGTAGCTCTTGGTGTACTTGTCCTTCTTCTCCGAGTCCCTACTTCTCCTTGAGGGTCTTTGTTCATAACGATCATCTCTACTCCTTCTCTCCCTTCGAGGTGACTCATCTATTGAGCTCTTTCTTCTCGGAGACTCTTCTCTTATTTTCTGGGGGCCGTGCACTCATTGGAGTAGTGTCCAAGCCTACCACAATTGTAACAATTCCGGTCACAACTAGATGAACGCTTCTCTTCATATCTTTAATTGGAACTTCTCTCTTTGCCTCTACTCTTGTAGAACTTGTTTAATTTCTTGACCATGAGGCTTATCTCTTCATTGGTTACAAGGTTGTCACTAGATGTAGTGGGAGTGTCACTTGTAGCTTTGTATGCACCGCTTGACTTGGTGTGAAGTTCTTCTTTGTCCTTGAGTGACATCTCATGAGCAACAATCCTTCCAATGACTTCTGTAGGCTTGAGATCTTTGTAGTTTGGCATAATTTGTATCAATGCACACGGTGTCATAGTTTCCATCCAAGGCTCTAAGTATCTTCTTGATGATGAATTTATCGGTCATTTCTTCGCTTCCTATGTCGGTAATCTCATTGGTGATGAGAGCAAGCCTAGAGTACATCTCCGCGAGTCCTTCACCATCCTTCATCTTGAACTTGTCAAGTTGAATTTGTAGCACATCCAACTTAGATTCCCTGGCGGATTCGGTACCTTCGTGCATATCAACCAAAGCATTCCAAATTTCCTTTGCATTCTTAAGACGGCTAATCTTGTTGAATTCTTCGAGGCATAGGAAGTTGAAAAGAATGTCACATGCTTGAGTGTTATATTGCAATCTTCAATTCTTCCGTGGTCGCTTCACGATCCGATTCCTTTCCATCACCAAAAAATTCACCTTGCAATCCAACACGAACAATAGCCCATACGACGGGTTTATGACCAAGAATATGCATTTTCATCTTATGCTTCCAACTAGCAAAGTTTGTACCATCAAAGTATGGACCTCTACGGTGATAATTTCCCTCACTAGACACCAGACTCTCCTAGGTTGTGAGACCAATGCAATGGAGACCAATGCTCTGATACCACTTTTAGGATCGAAAGTATGTCTAGAGGGGGGGTGATTACACTACTTGACCACATAAAAATCTAACCTTTTCCCAATTTTAATTGTTGGCAGATTTTAGCAACTGTGGCAAGTCAAGTTCACCCTACACATGCAAGTCTAAGAGTATAGCAGCGGAAAGTAAAGAAATGCACATGAAAGAAAAGGAAGGGATAAGAGATCAAACGCAATTTGGAGAAACGAATTTTTTTCCCATGGTTCCGATAAGTGGTGCTATCGTACGTCCACGCTTATGGAGACTTCAACCCACGGAGGGTAACGGTCGCGAGAGTCCATGGAGGGCTCCACCCACGAAGGGTTCACGAAGTAGCAACCTCGTCTATTCCATGATGGCCTACGTCCACGGAGGACTAGCCTTACTCGGGGTAGATCTTCACGAAGTAGGCAATCTCCTTGCTCTTACAAACTCTCTTGGTTCAACTCCACAATCACGAAGAAGTAGGCTCCCAAGCGACACCTAACCAATCTAGGAGGCACCACCCTCCAAAAGGTAATAGATGTGGTAGTATGATGAACTCCTTTCTCTTATGCTTCAAAAGATAGTCTTCTCAACACTCAATCACTCTCTCACAGATTTGGCATGGGTAGAAGAGATTGATTGGATGGAAAGCAACTTGGGGAGGCTAGAAATCAAGATCCATATGGTTGGAGTGGATGATCTTGACCTCAACACAAGGGTAGGTGGTTCTCTCTCAGAAAAATGGATATGGCAAGTGGGTGTATGTTCTGAGTGCTTTTCTTGCGAATGAATGGTGGTGGAGGGGTATATATAGGCCTCTCCAAAAATCCAACCGTTACAACATTATTGCCCAACTCGGTTGCACCGACTAGTGCAAAATATGGCAACTTTGGTGTTTTCGGTGAGACCGATATATGAATCTCGGTGGTACCGATATCGGTGACCTAGGTAGTTACCAAAACTCAATGGGACAGATTTTAAGAAACTGGTTAACAGAGAGTTGGTGCAACACTCGGTGAGACCGATTCTCAAAACTCGGTGGGACCGATTCTTGAAAATGGCAAATAGAGAGTTGGTCACTGGTTTCGGTTGCACCGAATGGAGTGTTGGTAGTACCGAGACAAGGATTTGGCTAGGGTTCTGTCTAGGTTTAAAACTCGGTGGATCCGGATGGGAAAGTTGGTGTCACCGAATTTTGACTTTTGGCTTTGGACTAGATTTGTGCGGGAAAGTGGGTGAGTATTTTTGGTAGCTATCTCTAAGCACTTGAGCAACCAGATCATCATATTTACCTCATCCCCTTTTAATAGTATTGGCTTTCCTATGGACTCTAAAGTGATTTCTCACAAAATGTAAAATGTAGAGTCCTCATCCTTGAAGCATGGCCAATCCTATTCCTTCCTTTCCTTGGGGAGGTTCTCCACACAATCCTTTGCCATCCCATCATTGAACTTTTTCCTGAGATACACTTGGAGGAAACATTAGTCCAATGAAATATATGTTGTTATTAATTACCAAAACCACATAGGGAGAAGTTGTTCTTTCAATCCTGCCGCGAGGCATGGGCGCTCGTCGGTGATGCGCGCCTCCTCGGCCTGCAGGTCCGCCTCTAGCGCGTCGAGCGCCTCCTTGGAGCCCTACAGGGACCCGCGCTCAAGGATGGCACTGCCGCTCACCAGCCACAGAGCCCATCCAGAGGGCGCCTCCGCGCCGCCCTCCACCATCAAGGTCCGTGAGGGCACGGCTTCAGGCTCCTCTCGGGCTCATTGCCCCTGGTCCTCACAAGGGCCTCCTCCGCCACTAAGCGCTGGGGGCTTCTGCGGCATCCTCCTCAGCCGACTACTCCAGCTCAGGCGATGGGCTCGTGGCGGTGACCTCAGGAGCCTGGTGCATAGGCGAGCATCAGGGGCTCGTTGTAGCCTCATCATCGGCTTTGGCCTCCCTGGTGGGTGTGAAGTGTTGCTGGGGGCTTGGCTTGTCAGCTTCATTCGTCGCCATGGCGCTACCCATGTTAGGCGCCTCCGGAGGCACCTCCCCTCCACCAGAGGGCTCCCCCCTGGGCTCACTCTGCCAGCACCCCTCGCTTGCACGGGGTGCATGGGCCTCCCTTGTCTGCCTGACAGGCGAGGAAGAGGGCGTGGTCATGGCCTTCTTGTTCTTCTTCGCTGGCTCCCTGCGGAGTTGAGGGCTTAGTCCCGGACCTCGAGAAGCAAAAGGCGAAAAGGAAAGGAACATAAGGTGGGAGCTTACTCGTTTGTAGGAGCCCGTCACCTCTTCTTCAGACTCTTCAGGCGGCTGCCGATATCGTCGTGCCCGCGAGGCTCGCCGCAAGGCCTGTCGAAGTCTCGCTCCACCGGGCCGGAGCGGATGTCCACCGTGCGAGGCTCATCTGCCTCCTCGTCAGTGTCTTCTTCATCCTCTATGCCTGCTGGCTTGGAGGGCGCGATCCAAAACCCCTCTAGGTTGACGTCGTCATCGCTATCGGTGAGGGGCAGCGTGCGCCAGCTTCGCGGGGGTGCTTCTTCGCTGACCGCCTCGTCAGCGCCTGCCCAGGTCTCGGCGTACTCACGGGTGCCTGAGGCGGGCACCACTAAGAGGGGGTTCTCACGACGCCCCTCGTGGCCTACGGGGACCAGCCCACACTCGTCAAACCACGGCATCGACTCCACGATGGTGGCCTTATCATCAAGGAGGTACAATGGGTACCCGCCTTCAGGCAGGTGCGACACCTCCACGGCAAGCAGGACCTTCATGACCTCCTGAAGTACTCTCACGAGGAGGCTGTTGGTGCTCAGCCTCATTTGGTCCTCTGGGTCGTCGTACGCCCGCACCGGGCATGAGCGCTTCTAAAGCGAGGCAATGCGCCGCTGCACGAACTCCGTGGCGATCATAGGACCCATGAGGTCGGCTTCCCACAGGGCCTTCATCCTCGCCACAAGTGGCTACATCCCTTTGCCGACGATCTTATCGTGCTCCCATCCTAAGCTCTTCTTGGCGGGCGCGTCCGGGATCAGGAAGAGGAGGCTATACTGGCCTACATCCATGTACATCCAGTGCGCCGTGAAGGCATCCACCTTCCTCAAGATCTTCAAGTGGACGATGCTGGAGGCCATCCCCTAGATGACGCGGAACAAAGCACACCTTCAGTGCTAGTGTGCCGTGGTCAGCCGTGGGCTATAGAATGTCCTCAAGAGGGCCACAGATGGTATCACCCCCAGGAAGCCCTCGCAGAGGTAGGCGAAGATGACGAGGAGGAAGATGGAGTTGGGCTGGAGATGGAGAGCATGGAACTGATAGTGGGCGAGATGGCGATGAAGAAAACAAAGAAGGGTGATACGTCTCCAATGTATCGATAATTTATGAAGTATTCATACCATGTTTACAACAATTTTGTATGGTTTTGATGCACTTTTATATGATTTAAATGAAACTAGCCCGGACTGACGTTGTTTTCAGCACAATTCCCGTGGTGTTGTTTTTGTGCAGAAAATGGAAGTTCTCGAAATTGCCCAAAACTTTTTGGTGATTTTTGATGGAACAAAAGATACCCCCGAAGCTTCATGTGAGGATCAGAAGTCCCACGAGGATGTAACAAGGCAACCCGGCGCGCCCAGGGGGTGGCCATGCCGGGATACCTTATGGGCCCCTCGTAACTCCGTTTCGCGTGATTCCAATGCTGAAAAATCCTATAAATCCAGAAACCCCCGAAAGTTAACCTAGAACTTCCGCTCCACCGCCGCAAGACTCTGAAGTGATCTCATCTAGAGCCCTTTTTACGTACACGGCCGAAGGGGGAAATCATCACCGGCAGCCATCTTCATCATCCCGGCGGTGTCCTTGACGAGGAGGAAGTAGTTCACCCTCGGGGTTAAGGGTATGTACCAGTAGTTATGTGTTTTATCTATCTCTCCCTCTCTCTGTCTATCTCTCTCTCGTGTTCTTGAGATGGGGTGATCTTGATGTACCACGAGCTTTGTTAATATAGTTGGATCATAGGGTGTTCTTCCCTCTCAATCTTGATGTGATGAATTGCGTCTTTCCCTTTGAGGTTTTGTTATGTTGGATCGAATACTTTTGATTTGAGAACACTTGATATATGTCTTGCATGTGGATACCCGTGGTGGCAATGGGGTGTTCTATTTATTCACTTGATATATGTTTTGGTTATCAACGTGCGGATCCCTGTGGTGACATTGGGGTGATCTAGGCAGATAGGTTGATGCACGTTTTTGTCCTAATTTCTCTGATAGAAATCTTGGGTTACACTTTGAAGTTCTTTGTGTTGGATTGAATATGATGAATCTGAAATTGCCTGATGCATGTCGAATAATTAACTCATGGATATTTGTGGTGATATTGGAGTATCTAGGTGACATTAGAGTTGATTGATGTGTATCATAGGTGTTATTCTAGTACAAACTTTGAGGCTGTTTGTGACACTTATAGGGATGGCTCAATAGATTGGTCGGAAAAGATAGCTTTGAGGTGGTTTTGCTACCTACAACAATTTCATCTTATGTTCTCCGCTAGATAGGAACTTTGGAGCGATTCTTTGGCGCACATTGACGGATGGTTATATGATTCAATTATGTTAGCACCGTTAAGAGATTATACCAGTGAAAGTATGAACCCAAGGCCTTGTTTACGAGTATTGCAACACCGGTTTTACACAATTTTGTCACTTGTTACCTTGCTGTTTTTATTATTTCGGATTACAAAAACCTATTTCTACTATCCATATTGCACTTGTATCAACATAGTTCGCCGAACTAGTGCCCCTATACAATTTACCATTGTATTGGATGTGTTGGGGACACAAGAGATTTCTTATATTTGATTGCAGGTTTGTTTGAGAGACACCATCTTAATCCTACACGTCCCACAGATTGATAAACCTTAGGTCATCCACTTGAGGGAAAATTGCTACTTTCCTACAAAACTCTGCGCGTGGAGACCCAACATGAGTCTACACGAATAAAGTCATGTAGTAGACATCAAGATCTTTTCTGGCGCCGTTGCCGGGGAGGGGAGTGCTTGAAGGTATATCTTCAGGTCTTGCAATTGAATCTCTCAGTTTCTTGTTTTTCACTAGTTTGGTTTATAAAAGAATCTACAAAAAATGGAATTTAGGTTGTCTCATGTGCTTCATCTTTATAATGTGTTTCTTGAAAATGATGGATCGAAAAATTGTGCTCGGGTGTTAGAAGAAGAACTCAATAAAATGTTTGGCATTAAATCCTTGAATGATAAGCATGATTGCAATGTTGCTAGTTTGAATTCTTTGAATATACATGATGCTAATGTTATGCAAAGTCATAAGCTTGGGGATGCTATGTTTGATGAAGATTATCTTTTTAGTCCACCTACTTTTGATGAGCACATTTATTATGATGATAGCATGCCTCCTATGTATGATGTTTATATTGATGAAGGTTGGTTTGGAAGAGTGTCAACTCTATGTACTAATGATCCCATTATTTTGGAGGCTGTTGATCTTATTGTAATAATTATAAAAGTGGATTTGGGGAGGTCATGACTTTTTTTAAAGATGATTCCACTATTTTTGGAAGAGGTTTAAATTGATTATGACAACAAAGTTGCTATCTATGATGATTATGGTGATGACATGTATGATATAAAGAGTATTGATAATCATGAAACTTGTCATCGTGATGTTAATGTTCAAATCAATAAAGTATCTCATGTTAGTTATTTCGTTGAGTCTGCTCCCACTACTATGAATGAGAATAAATTTGCTTATGTGGAGAGTAATAAATTTTCTATGCTTCGGGATCATGAAAAGAATGCATTATTGTCGGCGTTCTGGGAACGGGGGTACCCAGACCTGCCTGCCTGCAGCCCAGGGCAGGGCCCACCTCACGACCAAGCATGGCCTAGCGCAGCCCCACTCAAGACAAGGCCCTCGCGAGGACCCGAGCTCGCGAGGGAAGCGGCACCAAGATCAGCAAGGAGTGGTCCTCCTCAGGCCCCTTCCGGAGCGGCGGAGATCTATATGCGCAACCCAGCCTTAGGAGTCAAGGATGACGCAAGGAGGGACAGGCGGGCGCCAGCGTGCCAGGCGATGCAGTTTACCCTTTGGTGCAAAGGGAGCAAGGACGAACGTGGGTTCCCAAAGCGCCACCCAAAGGTTTCCATTCTGGTGCAACAAGACCATGACCACGAGCCCAGCAGGACGGATGTCATCGCCGAGCCCACCTCTGCATCATCGACAGCTACTTTGCAGGCGAAGACCACCTTTGGACAAGGCGGGGATGTACTCCTGTCCCCCTTTGAATTTGGCCGTTGTGGGATCCCTTCCCTCCATTGCGATAAGGGAAGAGGAACCGGGCCGCTGATATATATAGAGGCTAGGTTGCACCGTAGGCGGGGGGGGGGGGGACAACAGACAAGGCAGAGAGCCAAGAACACCACTCGAGCGCCCTCACGAGGCTCCTCACCACTGTACTAGTTCATCCACCACACCTCCTCATGAGGTAATCCACCAAAGCAGGAGTAGGGTATTACGCTTCGCAGCGGCCCGAACCTGGGTAAACCATCGTGTGCATCTTCTTCCTCGTCATCGTGCGAGTTCATCATCCTAACCATCGTGTAGTGAGCTAGGTAGGGCGAGGCTGCAGGGGATCTTCGCACACGCCCCTGTGTTCAAACCTTGAGGGTTTTGCGGAGCTCGAAATCTGACATTTGGCATGCCAGGTAGGGGGCGTGTCGAAGTCTTCCTCAAGCCTCGCGCATCCCACGCCTCACCGCTCCGATGGCGAGCGCCTAACAAGCTTCCTCCGGCCACGGCGGATCCGTCTTCACCAATCCTGCCGCTGCTGACCGAGACCCACGCCCCAGCGGCACGACGTTGGGCGGTCAGTATCAAGCCGCCAGTGTCGTCTCCACCGTCGCCGCTCCTCGCACCGCCCAAACGCACGGCGGACGGGCAGCGCCCCAGGCACCGATGCCGCGTTGCACCTACGTGGGAGACCTCGACGCGCACGATGCGCTGCTGATGGCGAGCGAGATGCTTGGCCACCGCCCGACGCATGGGGGCTTCGACGCATGGGCCGACCACATCACCGAGATGGTCGCCGTCGCGCGGAGGGCCATGCCCCCCGTTCTTCTTCACGACCGCAGGCGTCAGGCGCCGGGGGCTCGCTCGCCGCACCTGTCGCCCCGCCCGCTGGCGGCATGCCCCGTCGGGCCCCGGACGAACCTGAGCAGGGCCCGCCGCACGCCGTTCTTCTTCTCCTCCGAATTCGAGTCACGGGTTTCGGGGCGCAGCCCAGACCCGACAATGGAGCCTACTGAGGGAACAATGGGGCGCACCGCGCGCGCACCGACACGCGCCCTCGTGTCCCTATGGACCGTCAACTGCCTGGGTTGACCAGGCGGGAGCGCGCCATCCTGTGTAGGGAGCAGGCGGTGCAGGCGTTCGGACAAGCAAGCAACCACGGCGAAGGCGCATTGGATCTCCAAGGAAGCAATCCACGTCAGGAAATGCGCGGCCCACCCAACGGCGGTGGCAGAGGTAAGCAACTTCGGGCCGAGGCTCGTCGCAGGAGGGTCTGCGTGCTGCGCGCACAGGGCGGCGCCCCGCCGCCGCCCGGAGGGGCCGTCCCCGGCACCCCGCCGGACGGCTCAGGAGGAGAACCGGGCCCTTATGTGGAGCCCTATGTACCAAGCTACGTCGTACCTCCGGACGGTGGGATGGATCAGGCGCCTGACGCAGGCGCCAACACCCCCCAAGAGTAAGGGGTACCCTGGGCGTCCTCCCCGAGCCGGGCCTGGGGGCTTCCACCGACGGAGCACCTAGCCTGGACAATGCGAGCGGGAGAAAGAGGGAGGACGCCCCCGGGCTCGCGGGGCGCGGCGCAAGCCATCGCCCTCACGAGCAAGCTACACCGAGCCAAGCCCCGAGGCCTTAGGAGTAACGGCCTGGGGGGAGCAGCAAGACACAGGTAGCGCGGGCTACCCGCGGCAACTGGAGCGCCGGCATAGCCTCGGGAGGCTGGGCCTCACGAGGCCCTCAAGACACTGTCCGGCCAGTGCCCCGATGCTTCACGAGGCGGCTTCATCGACAAAACACCTCTATGGCTGCGCCGGGTGCATTGTGCTCATGTTTGGGCCGCGGGAGCGCAATCCCGCGGCTACGCGGGGAACAATGCATCCGGGTTTGGGTCATAGGGGCACGCAATCGAGCAGAAATGCGCGGGGTGGCTCTTAACGGAGTTGGGAGCACCCGGGCCATGCGCCAGGGGGCTTGCCCAGCTATCTTCGGCCGTGACACTCTCACGTAATAATGAGTGGGCTGTATACGCCCGGAACCCCCCGAGGACGCGGAGGGGTTCCTTCCCATGCCCAAGTGGAAGCCCCATGCTCCGCACTGGCGGACAACACTGCCCACCAATGGCTATGCCCACACAACGTGGATGCCCTACGCTCCGCGCTGGGGAAGAGGAAGACGAAGACTAGCCTAGGTGCCGGACGCGGCAGTTGCTTGCTTCTTTTTGGTGTTCGAATTGCCACCTTTTGGAATGAAGTTTGAGAATTCCGGAACTCTATTTTTGAAAGAAAAAGGGGTGGGGACTTTTCTCTCATCGTTCTCTCATTTTTCCGGTCTTGGTGTCTCTTTCTCTGAATTGGTGTTTCGCAAGGGCCCGTGTGCTCCGGCCCTCCCCGAAGCGTCTCGGAGCTGGATAGCAAGGCCCTGTCGCCTTAGGGACTTGCATCTTTTGGCGGTCGACCCCCACTCGGGGGCTGCGACCACAACGCGGCACCGCAGCATGGAGCCTCGGGAGGCCCCAGTGCCTCCTGAGGCAGCAGCTGGCAGGACGGAATGGGGGTCGCTCGAGCATCAAAGGGGGCTCCTGAGCAGCGCGCCTCAGGAGCCTTACCGGTCATATAGCCAATCGCCCGTTGATGTCGTCCTGGCGATCCGGTCGGCGTCAAGGGTGTCGAGGCCTCACCCCGTAGTCGCGTCCAGGTGATCCGGACGTCGCTTACGGTGGACAAGGAAATGTGCGGGACTGGGACCTGCCGACGTAGAGCTGCTTGAGCATCAAAGGGGTTCCTGAGCAACATGCCTCAGGGGCCTTACCAGTCATATAGCCACTCGCCCCTTGATATCGTCCTGGTGATCCGGTCGGCGTCAAGGGTGTCGAGGCCTCACCTCGTAGTTGCGTCCTGGCGATCCGGACGTACATTACGGTGGTGGAGAAATGTGCGGGACTGGGGCCTGCAGACACAGAGTGCTGAAAGGGCTCCCAACCTGCCTCACTCGTAAGAAGAAGAAGTCCCCAGGACGTCCGGACTCCCCAAGCGCCATAGCCAAACCTCCCCGACGAAAAGCCTACCACGAGCATGTCAAGCTAAGTACCCTAACCACGATCAGCAGAATGTTTCTATTAACAATGACACAAGAACCAGGACGCACGATAAGGGTACTAACAAGGGCGCAAGCGCCGAAGCTCAATACACGCGCACAGGGCCCCCCCTTGGTTCTTTGATTACAGGAAAGGAAGAAGAGGAGGAGAAAGAAAGTAAAGAAGCCCCCTCGGGGGCTGCCGCTCCGAGAGCGCTGGCGTTGGTGCACCAGCACTCAGTCGGAGTCCTCCTCTTCCTTCACGGGCCCGTGGAGGCGCGCCAGCGTGGCCGCTTTTGGAGCAGAGGAGCGACGCCGCGGCGGCTGGCTACCCCCCAAGGTCCGGGCACGCCGGCGCGGTGGTGCGCCATAGCTGATGTCGCTGTTGTCGCTCGGGCTCTCCTCGGAGGGGGTGTCTCTGCTGCTGGTGACGCAGCGCCCGTCGTCAAGGGCAAGCTCATCTCCAAAATCTCCACGGCCGTCGTCTTCCGGGCAGCACCCCAGGCGCTCGCCCTATCCTCCGAAGATCTTGACAAAGAGCGCCGCCACCCCGTCGTACTTGAAGTGAAGGGTGCATCTCCCCTTCAAGCCACGGGCGTGGGCAAATGTCTGCCACCCGTGGTTCAGGTACACGTAACCCCCGGGGGTGACCTCGACCTCCACCCACGAGGCCGCGCTGCAGCAGCCGTTGGCCTGCAGCCATAGGCCAGCAGGCCCCCCAGCCGGCAGCGCCTCCGCGAAGAAGCACGGGAGTTGAAACCAAGCGGTCTCCGGCCTCTCCGCCCACACCACAAACTCCTGGGCCATGTCGGCTGAATGGAGCAGCGGGCGCGGCGGCCGGGTGGTCACCGCCAGCCTCCCACCATGGGTGCCACCACCACGACTACTGCGGCCGCTCGCGCTGGACGGAGCCCACCCCCCCCCCCCCCCCCCCCCCCCCCCCGCGGCTGCCGATGGTAACCCCGGGCCACGTTGGAGCATGCCCCGCCCATGGGGAACCACCACCGGCATCGTGGCATGCTTCCGGGGATGACCGCTGCCCCTCCTGGGCGGCGGTGAGGCAGGGCTCTCCTCGGAGGCCTTCCCTTTCTCGGCGGCGGAGAACTTCCTCACTGGAGCCATGACTAGGAGAGCGGCGGCTCGGAGATTGGGAGGCGAAGAAGATAAAGGTGTGTTGAGGGTCTTTCTCGCTCTCGCCCGCTTATATACAACCAGGGGCCAACCGGCGCCCCCTCGCATCTCGGGAGGCGTGCAACTTCTGAAGGGTCACATCCGCGCGGCCCAAGGGGAGAAGGCCGACGGAACAGCCGCATTCAAAGAAAGGTAATGATGGCCGGTGCAGCGCATAGGTGTTAAATCAGTTTGACCTGGGAGGTCCTTGACGCACTCGGGACTGGAGGTGTCGCCGCCCTGGCGCTCGACGCGTGTAGAACCTTGCCCGCGGTGCTTCGGGCCGCCCTCAATGGCTTTGCCCGGTTCCCAGCTTGAGCGCGCCTTGGGCCCGAGGGCTACTGTCGGCGTTCTGGGAACGGGGGTACCCAGACCTGCCTGCCTGCGGCCCAGGGCAGGGCCCACCTCACGAGGCAACCATGGCCTAGCGCAGCCCCACTCAAGACAAGGCCCTCGCGAGGACCCGAGCTCGCGAGGGAAGCAACACCAAGATCAGCAAGGAGTGGGCCTCCTCAGGCCCCCTCTGGAGCGGTGGAGATCTCTATGCGGAACCCGGCCTCAGGAGTCAAGGATGACGCAAGGAGGGATAGGCGGGCGCCAGCGTGCCAGGCGGTGTAGTTTCCCCTTTGGTGCAAAGGGAGCAAGGACGAACACGGGTTCCCAAAGCGCCACCCAAAGGTTTCCATTCCGGTGCAACAAGACCATGACCACGAGCCCAGCAGAACGGATGTCATCGCCGAGCCCACCGCTGCATCATCGACAGCTACTTTGCAGGCGAAAACCACCTTTGGATAGGGTGGGGATGTACTCCTGTCCCCCTTCGAATTTGGCCGTTGTGGGATCCCTTCCCACCATTGCGATAAGGGAAGAGGACCCGGGCCGTTGATATATATACAGGCTAGGTTGCACCGTAGGCGGGGGGGGGGGACAACAGACAAGGCAGAGAGCCAAGAACACCACTCGAGCGCCCTCACGAGGCTCCTCACCACTGTACTAGTTCATCCACCACACCTCCTCATGAGGCAATCTACCAAAGCAGGAGTAGGGTATTACGCTTCGCAGCGGCCCGAACCTGGGTAAACCATCGTGTGCATCTTCTTCCTCGTCATCGTGCGAGTTAATCATCCTAACCATCGTGTAGTGAGCTAGGTAGGGCGAGGCTGCAGGGGATCTTCGCACACGCCCGTGTGTTCGAATCTTGAGGGTTTTGTGGAGCCCGAAATCCGACAATTATGTGATAGTTATATTGTTGAATTCCTTCATGATTCTACTAAAAATTATTATGTGGGGGAAACATATGCTTCTACATATCTCAATAATATCAAGTTGCCTCTCTATGTGTTGAAAATCTTGAAGTTATACTTGTTTTGCCTTCCAATGCTAGTTGATTCTTCCTCCCATAAATTGTTTGATCATATGGGTTAGACTTAAATGTTATTGTCTTATGCTTCATGATGCTCCCTTTGTGTTTCAGTTCATTACTTTTATGTGAGCATCATTGAAATCATCATGCCTAGCTAAAAGGCTTTAAACAAAAGCGCTTGTTGGGAGACAACCCAATATTTATTCTTACTATTTTTGTGTGTTAACATGATTAAGCTACTTTAGTAATCATGTTTTATGTATTTTATTTCAATAATGTGCCAAGTAAAGCCTTTGGGATAGTGTGGATACTTGTTGATTCGATTTTGTCCTAAAATAGAAACTTTTGCATCCAGTATATGAATTATGTGATTTTACTAGAGAGTCAAAATATTCTGAAATTTTACACATAATTTATATGCGAATTCTCTACGTTTTCCTATTTTCAGAATTTTTGGAGATAGGGAAGTATGGTTTTAATTCAGATCTTCACAGGTTGTTCTGTTTTTGACAGATTCTGTTTTGCTTGCATTGTTTACTTGTTTTAGTGTTTTGGTAGCTTATATTTAGTGATATAAATTATGGGAATGATATAATACTGTAGCCATTATGTGGGAACAATTATGAATCTTGTCTTGATAGTACCTAAGTGAATATCTATTTTATTATACTAACCCATCTCACGAAGTTCCGTTGAGTTTTGTGTGATTGAAGTTTTCATGTTTTGGGTGAGATACCGATATGAGGAGAATAAGGAGCAGCAAGACCCTAAATTTGGGGATTCCCAAGGCACCCCCAAGGCAATATTCAAGGAAGACTCAAGCGTCTAAGCTTGAGGATGCACCGGAAGGCATCCCCTCTTTCGTCTTCAACATTATCAATATAACTTACTTGGAACAATATTTTTATTCGTCACATAATAAGTATTTTGCTTGGAGCATTATTTTATTTTATTGAGATATGCTTGATGTTATTTATAATCATGTTTTTCAATTAAAGGTTCCAAGAATTGCCTTAAGATGCCTCAGTTGCGTGTTTGATGTGTATTGTGCAAAAACAGAAAATTTTGTTGTAGTGCTTGAATTTTGATAATTTACTATAACATGGAAAGTTTCTGAAATTTTTACACATAATTTTAATAAAAAATATTTCTTATGTCCTAAATTTTCAGAGTTGTTTGAGTTACATAAGTGTACCTTTGGAATTGATTACTACAGACTGTCCTATTCAGACAGATTGTTGTCATAGTTTTGCTATCTACTTGTCCTAGTGTTTTCATGGCTTATATTGGTAGATATAAATTGTGTAAATGATAGTATAGAGTGGATAATGTTTGAATATTATTATGCAAATTGTCTTGACAGTACATAAAGTGTTGATTTAATCTTATGTGCACTGACCTATCTCACGAGTTCTTGTCAAGTTTTGTGTAGATGAAGTTTTTAAGGTTTAGGAAACCGTGATATGAGAGAAATTAAAGAGACACAAGGTCTAAAGCTTGGGGATGCTCAAGGCTCCCAAAGTCAATATTACAAGAAGTCTCAAGCATCTAAGCATGGGGATGCTACGCATCCCACCTCTCTTCATCAACAACTATCGGTTAGTCTATGTTGAGCCTAAGTTTTTATTCGTTCACATGATATGTGCTATTCTTGGAGTGCCATTTTTGTTTCTATTTGTTGTTTTAAATAAATCTCAAATCTGAAAGTCTTTATTGAGAGAGATTCCTCACATAGCTACTTAATTGTTTAACTACTCATTGATCTTCACTTATATCTTCTTGGACTAGTTTGTCATTCACTCTTGTGCTTCACTTATATCCTAAGAGTAAATTGTGAGTGAATTGAATATCATAAATCTACAATATCCATGTGCCTTATGCTTAGTAGTAGTTTCACATTATGTTTAGAAAGTAAAATGTATTGAAGTTTGACAATCACAATATTGGTCATATTGGCAATTCATGAATGATTAGTGTAAGGAAGAAAACTTTCACATACAAATATATTATCTTGGACATCTTATATGATTGTGAATGACCATTAATTATTTTCGAACTTTATCAATTAGTTGAAGTTGGACAAGGAAGAAAACATTGTCCGGCCACTGCAAAGGGGGTACCCAGGCCTGTCTGCTTGAGGCCAACATCGCGAAGCAGGGCCTAGGCCTAGGGTAACCCGTCCAGATGGCGTCACGAAGAAGGGCTTCATGGGGCCCCAGCCTCATGAGGCGACCTACCGGAGGCACCCCCGTCGGCCCCCAGAGGCGGCCTTGCGAGGTCGCCCCTTGGGGTGCCCTCGCGAGACGCAGGTCCACGGCGACTCAGCACGGGCGCGTAGCCTGACCCGTTCCAAAGGCGGTATGCGCCCTACCCAGCGTCATCCAAAGCCACGGCAGGAAGACCTTTACTCTTTGGTGTTAAGGGAGCAGGGCTAGCCCGTCAGTTGCCGAAGTGGCCCCCAAAGGTTTCATGTTTGGTGTTAGATGGTCAAAGATGGGGCTCGCCAGCACGGAGGTCACCCTCGAGCCCACCAGCGCATCATGGAGGGAGGCTTTGGCAGGCGGAGACCACTTTTGTTAGGATGGGCTGCAGTCCCCTTTCAAAACTAACGCTTGTGGCAACCCTTCCCGCCTGAAATTTTTCGGGGAAGAGGACCGAAGCTGGTATAAAAGGAAGAAGATGGCAATCGTAGAGGAGGTGCCTCACTTTGTACTCACTCTCTACCACTAAGCAATACAGACAAGCAGGAGTAGGGTTTTACACCGCAAGGTGTCCTGAACCTGGGTAGATCGCTGTGTTCACTGTCTTTCCCCCCAAGCTCAAGCACGTTGGAGCATCGCCGTAGGTTAGGGTGAGAGAGCAAGGTTGGAGAGCCGGAGCACCCTAGAGTTCGAACCTCTCTTGTGTCCCTGGAGCCCCGATTCCAACATTTGGCGCACCAGGTAGGGGTGCGCCGCTGCTCTTCAGCTCCGTTTTGGCTCCGCCCTCACCGACCCCATGGCCGATGCCCGTCGTGTGCGTGTTGAGCGCCGAGCGGCCCGCGTCGTACAGACCACGCCCTCGGGTCATGACGGTCGCCGCCACTCCACCGGCGCCGAAGCCGCTGCCACTGACCCAGCTGCACGCGAGCAGCAGGACTCCTCCATGCACACTTCCGTGCAGAGGGATAGCCGCACTGCCATGGCCTCCTCTTCCCACACCCGCCTTGAGCATGTGAACCCGCAGGCTACGCTGCTCATGGTGCGCGAAGCTCCGCTACCGTCCGGTAGATGCCAGCTATGACACATGGCTGGGCTGCATCAGCGAGCTTGTCACCGCCGCCGGAGAAGCCCCGACGCTCCGCTCCGCCCAGCCGTTCTGGCGGCGAAGCCCGAGCAGAAGCGCGGCCGCGACGGCTACGCGCCCGAGAAGGACCGTCATCCATTCTGCATCTACCACGACGTGCACACGCATAACACCGAAGACTGCCAGGAGCTCAAGTCCCTCCGTGTCGAGCGCATGGGAAGACGTCCAGAGCGCAGCGATCGCAGCACAGGCCGCGGAGGCGGTCACAACGGAGGCAAGTGGGATGGCCGCGGCTGCAACCCTCACCAATGCTGGCGCGAGCAGCCTCATGAGGATAACCGGCGGGGCCAGCCTCGCGAGGATGCCTGGCGCGAGCAACCTCGCAAGGCGCACCCTCAGGACAACTCAGCTCTCCCGCCACTGCCGCCCCCACCTAGGAGGAACAACAACGCCCAGCGGGACGAGGGGGCCGGGGGCTACCAGGAGACTCGCATGATAGCCTGTTTCCTCGGTGGAGCCCACGCCCCGACGTCCAACCGTCTATTCAAGCAATTCTCTTGTGAGGTGAACATGGCCCTCCCGAAACCAGAGGCCACGCGGCCCCTCAAGTGGTCGCAATAAGCCATCTCCTTTGGCGCTACGGATGGCCTCAAGTCCACAGCAGCCACGGGCGCGCTCCCGATGATGTGCACCCCCACCATCAGCAACGTCATGGTCACCAAGCCACTCATCGACGGGGGTGCAGGCCTCAATGTGCTCTCCGTGGAAACCATGGAGACGCTTCAGGTGCCTTACGACTAGCTGACGCCGATGAGGCCATTCTCGGGGGTGATGGAAGGCTCCACCGTCCCCTTGGGGCAAGTTCACCTCCCGGTCACCTTCGGCTCGCATGACAACTATCACACTGAGCTCTTTGAATTCGACATGGCGCACATCGGCCTCCTGTACAACGCGATCCTGGGTTACCCGGCGCTGGCCAAGTTCATGGCGGCGACTCATCATGGCTAAAACGTCCTTGAGATGCCTGGCTGCAGCGGCGTCATCACCATCGCCTGCGATGAGAAGGACGCAGTCTGCTCCCTCAAGCGTGCCTACAAAGCGGTTGCGGCTGAGTATTTCAATGACGAGGGAAATGTCAAGCCCCGTGAGGCCGCGCCCCAAAAAAGAAGCAGCTACTGTCCGCCCAAGGCTAGCCCGAGGCAAGGAGTGCGGCGCCCGGCGGCAGCTTTGCGAGCCATGTGCCCGTCGCCAGCACCTGCCTCCCTCTGGCATAGGAAGGCGTGCCCGACACCTCCCACAGGCCAGGCTCGGGGGCTTCCGTCTGAAAGGCCTCTGACCTAACCCGTGTGACGAGGGAGGTTCTCGGGCACCACTTGGAGGCATGCTTCGACGTGCGCCCCTGCGAGCAGAGAGAGCAGCGCCGGGCACCCGGGGCGCAGGAATTCATCGCCCGGAAAATCTGTAGGTTGCAGGAGGCTCGAGCCATGCGTGGCATGCCTTGCTCAGCGCCGCCTGACAAGCAGATGGCAGCTCCTGGGGACGAACTCAATGTACGCATGTGTGTCGACATCACGGGACTCAATGACGCTAGTTCGAGGGGCCTCTTCCTACCGCCGCAGGCTGAGCGAGGCAGGGGCGGCGCCGACGGCCACACCTGCATGCCCTTCGGCCCGAGGAACGCTGGCGCCACCTACCAGAGACTCATGCAACTCACGATGACGCCTCGCGAGGCGTCGGCTCCTCGTCGCCCCAAGGCCCCTGAAACCACCTGGTTCCTGAGGGGTGGACTCCCACGGCATGCTTCACCAAGCAGTCGGCCGCTCCTGCAACAACATAATCGCCAGGTGACTTTTTGGTTGTTTAAAATTGAGGGCGCACTCCGGGCTGCATTATCCTCGTGTGGGCAAGGGTTTCCCCCTTGTGTCCTCCGCACCTTTTGGTCATGTAGCGAATTTGATTATCCTTTAATAAATTCAAGATACTTGTTTAAGTCTTGCGCCCGGTGCTTCGTCACCACCTGCATTAGCCGCACCCTCGCGACCATTTCCTCCGGTCGTCTCATGATCGGGACAGGACATGGCGTCTGTGCTCAGGTTGGTCCCTGCAGTGTTGAAAAATCCAAACAATCAAGCTCTGTCTCGCGGGTTTTCTCCTATGCACGTCCCCTCACAGGGTCCTTGGTGTCTCGCCCTTTTCGTGGAACCACCGTAGGAAGACGAACGATGGCACGGCCTAATATTGCATAACTGCCAGTGAGATGTTTCGCCACCTCGGGTGTTACGCTTCAGGCATTTTCCTCCCTTGGTCATCATATGAGGGAACTCGACACGGTGTCTGTGCTTGGGTCCATCCCTACAACGTCACTAAACCCGAGTGACCGAGCTCTGTCAGGCAGGCCAGGCCCATACACGTCACCTCAATAGCTCCTTGGTGTCCAACCCCTTCATATGGTGGCCTCAGGATGACAGTCCGACGTGCATCACCCACGTATCTCAGGATTGCATATGGGCGCAGCCGCCCTGAATGGACTAGGCGCAAAACGCGTGAAGATGGAGGAAGGACTTCCTGATCCCAGTGCCTGGAATACTTGACCCCTCCTTACCGCCGCCCGTGACCCTCTCATGTAATAATGAGGTTGGGGCTATACATGCCCCGGAGCATCCTGGAGCGCTGCCCCGTGGCCTCAGGAGGACTCTCGTCCATGCCCAAGTGGAAGCCCCATGCTCCGCGCTGGCAGAGTAACTGTCGACCCGCGACTATGCCCATGCCCAAGTGGAAGCCCCATGCCCCATGCTGGCAGAATGACTGTCGAACCGCAACTATTCCCACGCCCAGTGGAAGCCCCATGCTCCGTGCTGGGTGGTCGATCGGGGGTGTCACTCCGCCTTGCCACAATCCTAACCAATTTTGCCCTGTGCCTCATGCTAGCGGGGGCTGGACACGGTGCCTGTGCTCGGATTAGTCCCAGCAGCGCTGAAAAATCCAAGGGACCGGGCTCTGGCTCGCAGGCTTACCCCTGTGCCAGTCACCCCACTAAGGCCCTTGGTGCCTAGTTTCCTCACGCAACGCCCAGTCACATCTGGCTAGCGCGTGTTTCCTCTCAAAGGCCGCTCGTATGTCAATGGGGGCTCTTGAGCATCGCGCCTCAGGAGCCTTCACTAGTTCCCGATGCTCCTCACCTCCTGGCCTTGTCTAGGCATCGTGACCTGACAGCCCAGCGACGGTTGAGAAATGCGTGGGACTAGGCCCTGCCGACAGAGAGCACAAAGGTAAGCTTGAGGAAAACCAGGCATGAAAGGAAAGCCCGCGGATAGCTGGTGGTCATTACAAGCTTACGACGTTCAGTACATTAAAACCATTGTCTTGAACTGCCGCAAGGCAGATTCAATCTTGCAGGATAACGAAAGAAGTATCGGCACCGCCGTCGTCGCAGTTGTTGCAAGTGAACTTCTCAACTAGCATGCTCACAGGGCTCTCCACGGCTGCCTCCAGGCGGTCGCGAGACTCTTCAGGGATGGGGCCTGTCACCTCGTCGAAGTTGAAGTTTTGGTCATGGAGAAGAAGGTTGCTGAAGACTCGAGTCGCCGCCACGGAGAACATGACTTTGCACTCTTCCTCCACGAAGCCGTCCACCTTCCACGTCGTGTCCTCAAGCTCCCCCACGAGCCTGGCAGAAGGCTCGATGTAGCCGGTGTCGGGGGCGGTGAGTGGAGCATCAAAGCCCCCCCGGCACAATGATCAGAAGGCCTTGCGAGCCCTGAGCTCAATAGAAGAAAAGGTCGCGCTGTCCGTGTTGCCTTCGCGTAGGCATCGTCCTGGACCTTCTTCTCCCTAGCATCCAGCGCGACGTTCGCCTCGAAGACACGCTTCGCGTGGGCTTCCTGGTCTCGGTCACCTCGCGCTGCAGCACCTCCAGGCGCTCGCGCTCCGTGGCTTGCTCGGCCGCTACCCTAGTCAGCTCGGCGTCACGATCAGCGAGCTACACTTCGCGGGTCCCGAGGTTGTCTTCCATCAGCTGGAGTTGCTGCGCACGCGCGTCTCGCCTGTCTTGATGCGTCTTCAGGTTGGCCTCCGCTTCCTCGTAGCGCTTGGTGGCCTCCGCCTTCTCGGCAAGAGTGCCCTTGGGGCATCCTTCTCGCTCTCCGCGAGGGCAGCGGAGAGCCGCTTTAGCAAGTTGGCAAGCTCTAGGCGCTCCCCAGCAAGGCGCGCTTCGGCATCTTGGGAGTCTCCCACAAATCGATCGAGCGCGGCCCGAGCATCGGACATGGCCTCTTGCCCGAGCGGGGCGCAATGGCTCATGAGTGCGAAGGTCGGGCGGAGCGCCGGCGCCTCAGTACTGGTCGCCACCTCAATCGAAAGGGCCCCAGACAGGGCTTTTCTTCAGCAGCCGGCCCCTTTGGCGCGTCAGGCGGGGCCGCTGCGTTAGCTCCATCGGCCCGAGAAGCAAGCCCTGTCTGGGATGGCCCCTGGAGGTTCCCCGCACCATGCTTGGCTGTGGGAGCGAGAACACTTGAGGGGGGCTGCCGCGCCAACTCCGGCTCCAGAGGCTGGGGGGCTGCGGCTACGATGGGACGCGCCGGGGGCTGGTCCCCTGCTGCCTCGGCGATCGGTCCCCCGGCTGCATAGAGGAGAAGCTGGATGTCGCCATGCCCCCTGCACGCCTAGGCGCGGTGTCAGCCTGGCACAGAGCTGCCCCACGCCCTCCAAGATTGCGGCCTAGCATCGACGTCGCCTTCGGGGCACATGTTACCTTCGCCACGACATCCGTCTTCTTCTTCTTCCCGATGCCGCCGCCTCGGCGCCTGCGTGGACTAAGAATTAGCATGAGCAAGCAATTCACAGGCGCAAGGTGTAAGAGCAAGCTCGAGCACTTACTCGTCCTTGGCAACCCACTTTTGTTCCTTCTCGGCGGCGGAAGGCGCGCCCCCGCAGCTCTCGGGCACCCCCCTAGTGACACCGGAAGAACGCTCGGCGTGACCCTTGGTGGGTCCGGCTGGGTCCAGGTTCTTCCCAAAGGACTGGGGGGCCCCTCGAGGAAGGGCAGTGGTTTCAGGAGCGTTGGCCGCCTCGCCGGCGTTCAGCGCCTGGGAGCCAGTGACGCGGGCCTCCGCTGCCACAGCCAGGTCCAAAGGCCGAGGAAGCATCACTCGAGGCGGCACGTCAGCGTCGTCATCATCCCCGAAGTCATAAAGGGACGGGTGGTGGCCTAGCGGTAGTCCCTGGCCGGCATCCTCCTCCTCCTGTTCCTCGTCGGTCGCCTCAGAATCTTCGTTGCCGTTGTCTTCGACGGAGGACAACGCCTTAACGGGGCAGTTCCCCCCCCCCCCGACCCTTCGCTGACGCTCGACACGAGCCCCCACTCATCGAAGGCGGGCATGAGAGCGACCAGAGACGCTCGGTTGTCTTGTCCATACAGAGGGCCCGCGGCCACAGGAGGATCGCCGGGCATGGAGCCGAGCAGGGCCATTACGACCCCTTCAAACTTGGCGCACGGCAGGCCGGCGGAGTGCAGCTTCATCGGGTCCTACGTGCCCTCGTAATCCCACACGGGCCGCGAGTGCGCCTGGAGCAGCACGATGCACTGTCCCAGGAATTCCTTGACAATTATCACCCCCGAAAGCGCAGTGCTCCCGTGCGAAGCAGTCCGCCAGGACGGGCCCAGCCCCTAGGTCGGAGAGCGGCGCATGGCTCTATCCAGGGTGCTGAACCGGAAGGGCGATAGGGATCCTCAGGAGCGGGTGGACTTGGAGGGCGTCCAAGTAAACCCAGCGCTGCCGATAGCCCTCCACCTTCTTCCCGGCCTTCAAGCGGGTGCTGGCACCTTTCACATCGACAAAGGAAACACACGCCGAGAGCTGGTCCCGGGCAGTAAACTGCAGGCTGAAGAAATGGCGGAAGAGCGCTACTGAGGGCCGTACGCCCATGAAGGTTCACAGTAAAAAGCAAAGATTGACTGGAGGAGGATTGAGTTGGGTTGGAGGTGCAGGGCGTGTATTTGGTAATGGGTGAGGATGGCGTAGAAGAACTCGGAGAATGGCAGGACCAGCCCAGCGTAGACGCTGTGGAGGAAGAAGGCGTAGGCGGTTACCCTGGACCGCTCCATGCCGCCGCACCCGTTGAGATCATAGCTTCCTGCCACTCATTTCGGTCGCCTGCTATCAGCGGGCGCACCGGGTCCAGGTCCCCTTCCTTGGCGACGGAGGAATGCAGGAGAGCTACCCCGATTTCCTGGGGGCTCACGGCCGGAGCCTTCGCCTTCGCCTTCTTCCCGCCCGGGGCCATTAGAGCAATGGGGCGGCGAATGAAAGAGGGAGAAGGGCACTCTGCTCAAGGTTGGATCTTGCGGAGTCACAGGCGGAGGAAGGAGGCGCAGCGAGATAGATGCCAGACAAGGAAAGGTAACGATGGCCCAGTGCTGCGGGCAGTCTTTACACTCGCCCGGGCATTTGTCGAGGCATCACATGGAGGTGCGGCCGCCCCGCGCCCCGGCGTGCGCCATGCGTCGGAACTGGCCCACAGGCGGTTGGAGCCCGCACCGCTTCGCCCCTCCAGCTGGCAAGGACATGTGCGCTACAGGCTAAGGGGCTACTGTCGGGCCATTGAGACAGAGGGTACCCAGGCCCGTCTGCCTGAGGCCCACGTCGAGCGCATGGCCTGCGCCCAGGGTAACGCGTCCAAATGGCGTCACGAAGAAGGGCTTCATGGGGCCCCCGCCTCATGAGGCGACCTACCGGAGGCACCCCCATCAGCCCCCACAAGCGGCCTCGCGAGGTCGCCCCTTGGGGTGCCCTCACGAGATGCAGGTCCACGGCGACTCAGCAGAGGCACGCAGCCTGATCCGTTCCAAAGGCGGTATGCGCCCTACCCAGCGTCGTCCGGAGCCGCGGCAGGAAGACATTTCCTCTTTGGTGCGAAGGGAGCAAGGTCAACCCGCCAGTTCTCAAAGCGCCCCCCAAAGGTTTCCCGTTTGGCATTAGTCGTTTAAAGCTAAGGGCTCACCAGCATGGAGGTCATCCCCGAGCCCACCAGCGCGTCAAGGAGGGAGGCTTTGGCAGGCGGAGACCACTTTTTTCAGGATGGGCTGCAGTCCTGTCCCCTTTAAAAACTAGCGCTTGTGGCAACCCTTCCTGCCTGATATTATTCGGGGAATAGGACTGAAGCTGGTATAAAAGGAAGAGGACGACAATCGTAGAGGAGGGGACTCACTTTTTACCCACTCTCTACCACTAAGCAATCCACACAAGCAGGAGTAGGGTTTTACATCGCAAAGTGGCCTGAACCTAGGTAGATCATTGTGTTCATTGTCTTTCCCCCAAGCTCAAGCACGTCGGAGAGTCGCCGTAGGTTAGGGCAAGAGAGCAAGGTTGGAGAGCCGGAGCACCCCAGAGTTCGAACCTCTCTTGGGTCCCCGGAGCCCCGATTCCGACAAACGTAATGAGTTATGTTTGGGTATACTTGCATAGAAGTTATATTGTTATGGATCCTCCAACATGTGGTGCTTGTTTAGAACCTTTTGCAAGATAAAACTTCGTACTAAGTAGAGATACTACTTGTGCATACAAAATCCTTGAGCCAAGTTTCTTCCATAAGAGTCCACCATACCTACCTATATATGGTATTTCATTGCCATTCCAAGTAAATTTGCATGTGCCACCTCTAAAACCTTCAAATAAATTTCCGTTTTGTGTGCATGTACTGCTCATGGAGTGATGAGTGGTCAGTATCTTCCATGCCAAGCAGCTTATTCTCATGACGGGTGTTAATTCACTTGCCATTGCATGAGAGAAGCTGGTAAAAGGATGCCCAGTTCTGCATAATACAAAAATAAAATAAACAAGAACTCCCCCTAGAAAGTTGATTGTTTGGAGGGCACCTGTGGATACGGCTAGCCATGGAATGTGTTTGAATGGTTGAGGGGGAGTAAAAATTTCAATTCTGTTTGGGAACCGCCCATAATGTGATTAGCATGGAAGATATTGAAATCCCTTGTCATGATGTTGACAAGAAAGGCACTTCACCCAAATATAATCATTACTGTTTTAATCAATGAGCTCTGGCACATAAGCAACTCTCTGCTTCCCTCTATGAAGGGACATTCTATTTACTTCTATGTTTTTTTACTTTCATGTTATTTACTTTTCATGTTGAGTCACCTTCTTATTCCAACCTCAATCTCTAGTTGGCAAGCATCATGTGGTGGGGAAAGATCCAAACACATATATCCAGTCAAATATATTTGATCATGGGTTATTATTGTTGACAATTATCTTTATGATAAGTGTGTTGGGAGGCGAAAAATTAAGCCCCTATCTTTCTCTGTGTTTGATGAATGATTTTTGCTCTAAAAATATGCCTTGAGTATTAGCAATCATATAAGACTAGAGGATAATTGAGTATGTGAATCTCTTACTTAGAAAATAAGATGAACTATAATTGTTTGATGACTAAGAGCAAAGGTTGTTAAGTTTCAAGAGAATGCGTTGTTTGAACCATAGCGTGTGAAGTTATTGCTACTTTATCATGATGTATGAGAAAGAGTTGTTGTTTATGATACTAGGAAAAGTGATTGAAATTATCATTGATCAAACTTATTGCACTATGCATTCGCACTTCATAAATTATTTCTTTTATCATTTACCTACTCGAGCACGAGTAGGAATTAAGCTTGGGGATGCCGATACGTCTCCAACATATCGGTAATTTATGAAGTATTCATGCCATGTTTACAACAATTTTGTATGGTTTTTATGCACTTTTATATGATTTAAATGAACTAACTCAGACTGATGCTGTTTTTAGCAGAATTACCATGTTGTTATTTTTGTGCACAAAATAGAAGTTCTCGGAATTGCCTAAAAAAATTTGGTGATTTTTTATGGAACAAAAGAGACCCCCGTAGCTTTGTGGAAGGACCAGAAGACCCACGAGGAGGTGGCAAGGCAACCCGGCACGCCCAGGGGGTGCCGCGCCAGGATACCTTGTGGGCCCCACGTAACTCTGTTTTGTGTGATTCCAGCGTTGAAAATCCTATAAATCCAGAAACCCTCAAAAGTTAACCTAGAACTTCCGCTCCGCCTCTACAAGCCTCTGTACCGAAATGATTTAATCTGAAGCCCTTTTCCGGTACCCTGCCGGAGGGGGAAATCATCACTGGAAGCCATCTTCATCACCCCGACGGTCTCCGTGATGAGGAGGGAGTAGTTCACCCTCGGGGCTGAGGGTATGTACCAGTACCTAAGTGTTTGATCTCTCTGTCTTCTGTTCTTCAGATGGCATGATCTTGATGTACCACAAACTTTGTTAATATAGTTGGATCATATGGTGTTCTTCCCTCTCTTTCTTGATGTGATGAATTGAGTGTTTCCCTTTGAGGTTTTGTTATGTTGGATTGAATACTTTGGATTTGAGAACACTTGATATATGTCTTGCATGTGGATACCCATAGTGACAATGAGGTGTTCTATTGAGTCACTTGATATATGTTTTGGTTATCAACTTGCGGATCCCCGTGGTGACATTGGGGTGATCTAGGCACATAGATTGATGCAAGTTTTCGTCCTACTTTCTCCGATAGAAATCTTGGTGTACTCTTTGAAGTTCTTTGTTTTGATTGAATATGATGAATCTCAAATTGTTTGATGCATGTCCAATAATTAACTCATGTATACTTGTGGTGACATTGGAGTATATGTGACACTAGAGTTGATTGATGCGTATCATAGGTGTTATTCTAGTACAAACTCTAGGGCTGTTTGTGACACTTATAGGGATGGCTTAATAGATTGATCAGAAAAGATAGCTTTGAGGTCATTTTGTTACCTACAACAATTCATCATATGCTCCCCACTAGATAGGAACTTTGGAGTGATTCTTTCTCACTGGTTGAGGGATGGTTATATGATTCAATTTTGTTAGCACCGTTGAGAGATTAAACTCGTGAAAGTATGAACTCTAGGCCTTGTTTTTGAGCATTGCAACACTGTTTTTACACACTTTTGTCACTTGTTACCTTACTTTTTATTATTATTTTGGATTGCAAAAACCTATTTCTGCTATCCATACTGCACTTGTATCACCATCTCTTCGCCGAAATAGTGCACATATATAATTTACCATTGTATTGGGTGTGTTGGGGACACAAGAGATTTCTTGTATTTTATTGCAGGGTTGTTTGAAAGAGACCATCTTCATCCTACACCACCCACGGATTGATAAACCTTAGGTCATCCACTTGAGGGGATATTGCTACTGTCCTACAAAACTCTCGCTTGGAGGCCCAACACGAGTCTACAAGAATAAAGTTGTGTAGTGGACATCAAAGGGCGGCCCCAGTCTGGCATAGATGGAGTGGATGAAGAAAGGGAACGTCGTGGCCGCCAGGTCATGGGTGACACGCGCCGCCGGCCAGATATTCGTAGCCCCCCACTGGTTGTGGACACGGGCCGTCATCAGAATCACTTTGTCCAATGCCTTCTGGTTGATGACGATGGACCGCTGCAGGCTGGCTCCAGCGACGGCTCTTGCCTCTTCCTAGCAGGGGGGCCATGGAGAGGGAGGAAGCTTGGGAGCAATAGCAGGAGGCGGTGTGCAAGGGAGGCGAAGGGAGCGGAGAAGGTAATGACTGCGACCACGCCACGCGGCCAGACTTTTATCTGGCCAGGCGATTACCGAGGCGTCTTGGGGGAAGTGGGGGCATCCTCGTCCCATCGTTCTGCCACGTGTCGCTGCCTGGACTTGGCAGTCCACTAAAGGCCCCACACCATTTTGCCCTACGCCATTTCGTTCCAAATGGCGGAACGTTCGCACCCCAGGCCCGGGGCCTACTGTCGGTCGAGTGGAAACAAGGGTACCACAGCCCGTCTGCCGGCGATCCAGGAAGCGACCCATGGCAAAGGGCCCAGATGGTGGCCCACTCAAGGTCTCCACAGGAAAAGCACCTTGCGAGGCGCTAGACCTCGCGAGGCCCCTCCCTGCGAGGCGAGACTCTTTGAGACATCCATCTTCAACTGCAGGTGGCCTCGCGAGGTGGCTTCCCGCGTGGCCCTCCGCTTGGAGGGGCCGTGCGGTGCTAGTTGCACGGCTGCATGCCTACGGTGACGCACCCACGCAAACAAGGACAGCAGAGACCGTGTCACCATGCGTGGACGGGGAGGATTTCCAATTTGATGATTAAAGTGCAGCGCCCGCCGCCTCTCCCAAAGTAGGTTCCCAAAGCTTGCCATTCCGATACAAGAGGACCACAATGATGCGGCTCACCAGGACGGAGCTCATCTACAAGCCCACCAGTGCGTCATGGACGGTGCCTTTGCAGGCGAAGACCAGCTTTTGTCAAGATAAGACTAATTGCTTGTCCCCCTTTGAATTGTCGCCCTTTGGCTACCCTTTCCTGCCAATATTTTCGGGGAAGAGGACCTAGGAAAGGATAAGAGGGGCAGTGTCGCTACCTTGGAGAGGGATCCCCCAATCGATCCATTCCTATCGTTTCCTACCTTGTTATACACTTGTGCCTCCCCAAGAGCAATCTAGACAAGCAGGAGTAGTATTTTACACCGCAAGCTGGCCCAAACCTGGGTAACTATGTGCGTCCCTGTTGTGCCCTGCATTGGTGTGTGTTCTCGCAAAGAACTACTCGTTGTAGCCTGGAAAGGGTTGCCGCTGGGTTGCAACATAGCTAAACAAAAAGGCCCCAGAGTTTGAACTAGGGTTTTGGGGAGCTTACCCCAGCACAAACGCTTCTCCGACAATGTCGGTTTCCTCATCGGATGCGTAGTCAAGTACGTCAGTTAGATCCTCGACCGTAGCGACTTAGGTGGGTGGTGGGCGGGACTTAAATTTCCCTATCATCTGTTTTACATCTGATCCGATATTAGACCAAAGTCTGGTCGTCCGAGATTCTGAGGCTCTGGATTCGGTCTAACATCTCGTTTAAGAGCGAGAGATCCATCGGGTCCATTGCCTAGCTGTAGGCCGGGCTGACTCGAAGCACGTTCACCGGGTTGACATCCTAGTTTCAGATCACGAGTCGGCAGAGATGGGAGTCTGTCCCGCTGGGGAAGTAATCGGATCCGAGATCAAAGCCGGTTTTGATGTAGGATAACACTTGAAGTCAAGATCCGATGTGATAGTCATCGGATCCACACTTCATGTTGGATCCGATGCGTGATCCGACCCGAGGTATGGATCAGGATTTGGTTCCAAGGTCAAGGCCATAGTGCCCGAAGAATTCTCCAGCCGGTCTGGAGTCCAGCCAGAGAGGGCGAGATCGCCACGGGAATCAGCCGTGTACTCCAAACTTCCGAACATGACAAGTTAGTTCGGGACAAAGCTATCGACACGGTCGAGATGGTGATACGTCTCCAATGTGTCTATAATTTATTATTGTTCCATGCTATTGTATTATCATTCTAGGATACTTTTTAAGAATTTAATTGTTGTTTTATATTATTTTTGAGACCTATTAACCTGTGCCAAGTGTTAGTTGTTGTTTGCTGCATGTTTTTGGATTTTCAAGAATACTATACCAAACAAAGTCCAAATACCCCGAAACTTTTTGATGATTTTTTTGGACCAAAATAAGACCTGGAAGCTTTGGAGGAAGACCGGAGGTCACACGAGGTGCCCCCAAGTCAATAGGGCGCGCTCAGGGGGTGGCTGCACCCTGATGGCTTGGGACCACCTCCCCGCTCTCGTAGCCTTGATATATGGCCTATAAATTCACATATATTCTAAAAACCCTAGAGAGTCTCCCAAAACACTTTTTCGACCGCTTCAAGTCTCTGTTCCACCGTGTGCCCATTTGGAGCCCTGTTCCGATGCCCTGCCAGTATGGGGGATCGATCACAGGGCCTCTACATCAACCTTGTTGCTCCCATGGTGATGTGTGAGTAGTTCACCACAGACCTAGGGGTCCATAATTAGTACCTAGATGGCTAAATATCTCTATATAAGTTCGTCATTGCCAAGATCACCGCGATTCCCGCGGTGATCTATCTTATGTAATCAATCTTTGTTGTGCGTTTGTTGGGATCCGATGAATTGTGGGTTTATGTTCTGATTATTCATGAAAATATATTGAATCCTTGCTGGTTATTTATATGCATGATTGTTATAGCATCGTCATGCTCTCCGATCTATCGGTTTGGTTTGGCCAACTAGATTTATTTATCTTCAAGTGGGAGTGGTGTGTTGTACTAGGTTTAATCTTGCGGTGCTTCATCCCAGTGACAGAAAGGGACATGACACGTATTGTATTGCTTCCACTAAGGGTAAAACGATGGGGTTCATTCATATTAATTTGATTTACTTTGTCTACATCATGTCATCATCCTCCAAGCATTACTCTATTTTTACTTAATACTCTAGATGCATGCTGGGTAGTGGTCGATGGGTGGAGTAATAGTAGTAGATGCAGGCAGGAGTCAGTCTACTTTGTTTATGGACGTGATGCCTATATTCATGATCATTACCGTGAATAAATATTTCATAACTATGCGCTTTTCTATCAATTGCCCGACTATAATTTGTTTACCCATCGTATGCCTTTTTCGAGAGAGAAGCCTCTAGTAAACACTATGGCCCTCGGGTGTCCTAAAATATTGCTGCCATTATTTACTTTATTTTTATTTCCAATTTATATTTATAATTATCTATCCATAACTACTTATCGCTTGCAAGTAACAAGTTCAAGGGGATTGACAACCCTCTTGCCCGCGTTGGGTGCAAGTGTTTGCTCTCTTGTGCGTACGCGCTAAAGAAGGGAGTTTGCATGGTTCTCCTATTGGTTCGATAACCTTGGTTCTCACTGAGGGAAATACTTACCTCTACTTTGCTGCATCATCCACTCCTCTTCGGGGAAAATCCCTACGCAGATTACAAGTATCAGGAAGGATTTTTGGCGCCGTTGCCGGGGAGCATCACAAAATTTCTATCAAGTACCTTCTCACAAATTATCATTCAGTTGTTCTACTTTTTATTTGCTATTTTAATTTATATCAAAAACAAAAATACAAACATATTTCTATTTTCATACTTGCCTAGTTATGTTATCTTTATCTTTGTCACACCAAGACAGGAAGTAAATGCAAAAATTTAAGATAAATGGATCCTCATCCACTTGCTAATCTTTTCAAACTTGCTGCTTATTGTAAACCAATAGCTCATAATGAAGTGATGAATGAAAATGCTATTGGGATACATTTATTGGATGCAAAACATGATTGTAATTTTGTTATTACAGATTCTATGATTGTCAATTGTGCTAATGATCATGATTGGGGTGATAGTCATGATGTTTCTTGTGATCTTTAGAATTTTGAGATTCATGATGAATCTATTGTTGATAATGATGTTTACAATAATACTAAAAGTGGGTTTGGAAGAGTGTCAACTTTAGATAAGAATCCCACATATTCGGAAAGTGTTCAATCTTATGATTTTATTGATAAAAGTGGGTTTGGAGAGGTCATGACTTTAGTAAAAGTTGATCCCACTATCTTGGAAGATTGTAAAAAAATTGTGCATGTGGATCATGCAGAAATTATTTTATATGATAGATATATTATTGAATTTCAATATGATCCCACATGTAATTACTATGAGACAGGCAAATATGGTTATAGAAATTCTCATGTTACTCACTTACCTCTCTTTGTGTTGAAATTATTAATATTTCATTCTTCTTATATGCATATGCTAGATATTTTTTTGTCTTGATAATTTGTTTGCTTATAAAATGCCTATGCATAGGAAGCATGTTAGACTTAAATTTTTTAATTACAAGCTATATGATGCTCTCTTTGTGCTTCAATTCTTGTCTACTATGTGAGCATCATTATTATTCCAAGCCTATCTTAATGGCTACAAAAGAAATAGCTTATTAGGAGACAACCAACACTTTCTGTCAGGGTGTGATAACATGATTATTGATACCGTAATGATTGTTTTTATATGTTTAAATTAGTGTTTGTGTCAAGTAAAGCATTTGGGATGACTTGAATCATAAGTAGAACTGATACGGTGCAAAAATAGAAACTTTTGCGTCCAGTGCAGAATTTCTTTGATTTTACTGGAATATCTTTTTAATAAGAATTTTTTACACAGTATTGGTATACAAATTTCCCACGTTGTCCTAATTTTTTCATAATTTTAGGAGTTACAGAAGTATGGTGTTTGTGCAGATCATTACAAACTATTCTATTTTAGACAGATTCTGTTTTTGCTTGGATAGTTTGGTTGTTATGATGATGCTATGGATAGTATCGGGGGTATAAGTCATGGATAAGTTAGAATATAGTACCTTATGCAATAAAAATATTAATAAATTTATAACAGTACTTCAGTTTTTGATTTACCTATCATACTAACGGAAATCACGAGTTTTCTATTGAGTTTTGTGTGCTAAAGTTTTCAAGTTTTGGGTGCAATCATGTCGGGGTGTGATTCACGACGATCTATGGGACCAGCGGGGTCCCTTTACGATTCAGTGGGGGCGTCGAGTGCAGGAAGAGCCTCAGTCGGCCATGACTACGCGCAAGGTTTATACAGGTTCGGGCCGCTCGGGAGCGTAAAACCCTACGTCCTGTATGGGTGTTGGTATATCTGGGTCCAAATACAAGGGCGCAGCCACCCGGCAAGGATGCTCGAGAGGTGCTGCTACGCGTGCAAATGGACAAGGTGTCGACCTTTGTCAAGGTAGCCATGGGCCTCCTTTTATAGTTCCAGGGGTTTCCACAAAGGCTACAATGGTCATTTACTAGGTGTACAGTGCGCTCTTACAGCTACAGGGGCTGTCGTCAAAGCGGTAGTGGGAAATACCTAACTCTGATGGACTAGGACAGGTGCATTGAATGCGCCGTGAGGTGGCGTGCTGGCAACGTTTCCCGGCAAGGATTGCCTCTCCTTCTGTGCTGTCCGCCCAGCTACCTCTTATTCTTCTGCCACGCCGCGGGACGGGTGGCATTAAAGCTGCCACAGGCCCGCCGTTGTAGCCACGTGCCCCGGCCAGCTTCGCCCGCCCGCTAGCCCGCTCAACACCTCAGCCGATGTAGACAATCGTCCCTGGTGAGGTGGAGCGGTGGCCTGGCGGGTTCGAATCCTTGCCGGGGATGCCTGTGGGCGGGCTACTCCGCCTAGTGAAGGGCTTGGTTGCCTTGCTCTTGTCTTGGCTTCGGTTTGCCTTGGAGGCTGGTGCGAGCCCGGCAACAAGCTGCCGGCCTGAGGCGGCTGCCCATGCACAGTCTGGGTACTAGGGACCCCTAGTTCTTAGTACACCGACAGTAGCCCCGGGCCTGGGCCATACATGCGCGCGCGCCGTTGTTGGGCTAGGCCCAAAACAGTGCACGGGCATGCGTGGCCGCGTTTCCCTGCAGTTATGATGACTTTTTACTGACCTTTCCTAGGATGCGCATTTATCGTGGGTAATGGCATTGGTGGAGTGGGGCGGTTGCCCAAGCAACACGCTTCACAGTGAGCGGTCACATCGGTACATGGGCGGCCAGCCCCTGGCCTTCCTTGGGGTAAGCGGCGGGGGAAATGATGTGTCGTCCGCCCGCCCCTCGCCATTTGAGTGGCGTCATTCCTCCTTCCACCTTGACTACGCCTCGGGCGGGGGCCATAGTTTTCCCTAGTGTCATCTCTCATGTACACAGCATATGGTGGGTAATGTTGGGCAATTGATAGAAAAGCGGATAGTTATGCGATTTTCATGGCAATGATCATGTGTATATTGGCATCACGTCCAGAAAAAAATAGGCCGACTCCTAACTGCACCTATTACTATTACTCCACTCATCGACCGCTATCCAGCATGCATCTAGAGTATTATATAAAACAGAGTAATGCATGGAGAACGATGAAATCATGTAGACAATGTAAACTGAAGCAATATGAATAAACCCCATCGTGTTATCCTTAGTAGCAAAACACAAAGACGCATCTTGTCCCCTACTTTGTCACTGGGATATAGTGTCACGGCCCTAGTTTTAGCATTTCTTGTCATTGCATATTCATGCATGCATTTTAAAATCAAATGAATTTGAATTGGGGAATTATCAAGCTTCAGAAAAGAATTTTTGTCAAATAAGAAATATAAAAATTGTCTCAAAGAACTCCAAGAAAATGTTCCTGGTATTCTAAGAAAATATTGGCAAGAGGTAAAAGGCAAACCAATATTTTTGGAATCACAAAAATATTTATTTTGGGCATTTGAGTTAATTCAATAAATATTTGCATTGTATTTATATTTGTTATATATCAAATATAAGTCCAATAATTCTGAAACTTTTTATGTGGCACTGGTTAAATCCATTTAGTTCACATATGAAATTTCCAGAATCTACAAAAGATGGTTTAGAGCTTTACCTAAATAAAAACAATTTACAGAAAATAGAAAATACAAAATTAAAAGAAAGGGAGAACCACATGGGCCACTTACCTGCGCTAGAAGCCGGCCTAGCCCAACCCAGCGAGGGGTAAGCTTGTCTTCAACCCCTTGCCAGGAGGACGAGGCGTGGCAGCTCGTGCGCAGTGGAGCCTCCACCTCCGGCTTGCCTCGTTGTGCCCCTCCCCGTCCTCATCTGCTCGCCTGGGAGATGCCCTCGCCTCTTCTCGCTTTCCCCTCCTCTCTCGGTTCTCTCTCCTCATTCTTTGGCTCTCCTATCCGAACCTTCCGAGTGCTGCCGCCGTCGTTGCCTCATGCCCACACAGCCACCGGCCACCCCTTGCGTCTCCGGCATTCCCTTAGAGCCCCTCCACCTCTCCCCAATCTTTCCCACGGAAGGATTCAAGGAATGGAGCCCAAACACGGCCAAATTGACGTCTTCTTCAACCTCGGGCTCGCCGGCCGCCGTCGATCGATTCTTCCCCAACAGAGCTTGCCCGAGCCCACTGAGCGTCTCGTCTGACCCCTCGTGAGCTCAGCTTTTGTTCCCCTCACCTCACGTGCTCGATGGCTTCCCCTAGCTAAGGTAACTGCCATACCCGGGAGGTCCTTGCCACCGGCAGGGACGCCGACGTGGTCTCACCTGCCAATGCTTGCTTCTGAGCACAGGTATCTGCTCAGCACACTCGCATGCATATAACGCACCCTTTAGCTCGATCATCCGCGCCTCGCAGCACCATTTGCCCCCGAACGCCAAACTCCGGTCGCCGCTAAAGCATGTCGCTGACGTAGTTGCCATCCACCCCGCGTCCCTCTGCCTGCTCAGTCGGACGCAGAGCACACCCAGCCTCCGAACGCACCCCTCCGCACGGCGAACCGACGCCAAACGGTGAATCCGGAAACCCTCCGCCGCTATGGATGGTCATCGGCATTTAACCGCCGGCGCGATGATGTGGCGATGTCATTAGCCTCCTAATTACTAATTTAACTAAAGCCCAGGTCGATGACAGGCGGGTCCCACACTGCTAACCAACACAGATTTTAAATAACCACTCGGTTAAGCTTAACACCCGTGGCCCCACCTGTCAGTTTGACTGAGCCACATCTCAGTTGACTGGACCCACCAGTCAGTGACTGACTGGGTCTTCTGTTGACTATAGAGTCAGTAGTTGACTGGCCCCACAGGTTAGCTTATGTAACTGACCCTGTTACACTGGCGTGTGGGCCCTGCTGGTCAGGTTTGACCTAGACCAGCCTGTTGACCTGATGACATCACCCTGACATTTAGCTGACGTAGTAAGTAATTTCTGGAATTTTAAATAAATATGAAATGATTTATTAATTCCAGAAAATGCTCAAAACTTCTAAAAATCATTGAAAATAATAAGTAAGTCCAATGGAAATAAATTATATATGCAAAATGATCAGAAAAATACAAGGAATCTGTTTATGCCATGTTCATGCATCTTTGAGCAAGTTAACATAACCAACTAGGGAAATGATGGTTAGGACAATTTGATAAATAGTGTTGAAGTTCGAATTTAGTATATATTTGAAATCCACTTCACTTAATATGACTATCCATTTCATTAGATCAATTCAATGCTTTAACATGCCATATCATACATCATGTTTGTTGCATTGCATTGAATGTGTTCCTTTCCCATTTTGTCGGTGTTGTTCCTTCTCGGTTGACGATGGTTCCGACGTCATGATCGTTGACACTGATGAAGAGAAGTACTATCTTCAGAACTGTCAGGCAAGCAACCCCCCTTGAGCATTTCGATACAATCCCACTCTCTCGCTCTTGCTCTCATTTCAATGCATTAGGACACTGAGGTTCAACTGGTACTTGGTTTCGGTAGATGAACACATTCCTCTGCATGACTTGTCATTGTCACAGTAAATAGCTAAACCAAGCAACCTAGCATACCTGGTAGATGCTTGAGCCATGTTGTGACGTAACCCTGTTATGCTTTCTATGCTTCGAGTTGTGTCAGGTCTGATTCATCTGGGTGATGAACCGGAGTGATATGGATGTGTTCTAATGATGAGAGTTAAATGTTGAACCTGTTTTGATAAAGGTAGCGATGAGAGGCCATGTAGGAGTACATGGTGGGTTGTCTCAATGAAACCGCTCATAGGAACTGAGTTCCGTGTTTGTGTTCCGAGACTAGCTACTACCGCACATTGGGCTCCGGTAACTCGAGCTCTCTCGGCCTATTAACCTACCCTGTTCATAGTCCAGGAGTCGCAGTAGTTCGAAACGTTGATAGGTGTGGCACGGCCTGCGAAGTGGATGAACGGCCTAGTCGGGACCGGCTTGGGGCCCTGCTCATAACGTTTGAGGCCATCTTGGAAACCTCGGCCGGACTTCCATTAGGGGTTCCAACTCAGATAGGCGACTGCCTTGGACGTGAGTCGTTGTAAGTTAACGTCCGTGGCCGACTCCCTCGCTGGGCTTCTGCTTGAAGGTTGCCGAGGTGCCTTTTTACGTGCACATGGCGATAAGCGGCGGGAGCATGTGTGACGAAGTACACCCCTACAGGGTAATCTATTTATTCGAATAGCCGTGTCCGCGGATATGGACTACATGGAGACTTGCATTGTTCATAGATAACCTTAAATGGATACTATAAAATGCTCTAGATAAGTGTGAGTGCTATGGATGGCTTCTCGTAGGAAGACGAGAGAGGATCCATAGCGGTGTATTGATGTGGTGAATATGTGGACTCGTGTGTGATACGCCACCTCCAAGGAAGTACTCATAGCCGTAGTACACGTTAGCCAAGAGTCAAAGCTGGCTTGCTTCAATAAACTCCACAACCCCCTTTGATGACAATGATGCATATGTAGATAGTTCTTATGTAATTCTTGCTGAGTACCTTTGTACTCACAGGTGCTTAATTATGTTTTTGCAGATGAGACTTTAGTCTGACTAGTGGTTCCTATGATGGGATCGATGTTGACCGGGTTAGCTTGGGAATCCCAGACAGAGGTTTGGCTCCTTTGGGTGGGTCATTCTAGATTTTCTGGCTCGTCCAGCCACTTTAGTAGATGTCTGTACTCAGACATGCTTTGCTTCCGCATGTTGCTTGTATGACTTGAGTGTTGGGTCATGTGAACCCTGTTTGTAATATCACACTATGTTGACTCGTCATAGAGTTATGTTGTGATGCCATGTTGTATCTACGCATATCGTGCATAGTGCGTGTATGTTTGAAATGCATTGGTATGTGTGGGATTCGACACCAAGTCATGTGCCTATGGTAGCCTTCTTTACAGGGAAATGCCTCCTTGTGCTTCCATTGAGCCCTGGTAGCTTGCTACTGCTCTAGACACATCGATTGACTGGCGTGTATCCTTCTTTGCTGCCGTGTCTATCTCTACGGGGAAATATCACGCGGTGTAATGGAGTCCTTGTAGCTTGCTACGACTCGTCTACACTCGCTGCTGTCCGACACATGCATTGGTGGGTTTCGTATGCCTGTTCCTACACGGTTGTGCCGCTTGGGTTTATAGCTAGTCATGTCGACCCGGGTTCTTGGACATATGATTGCTAGTGAGATATTCATATTCGTGAGCCAAAAGACGCAAACGGTCCCGGCCAAGGTAAGGTGGCAGCCGTGGGATTTACCGTGCGTGAGGCCGTAAAGTGATATGAAGTGTTACATGCTAGATTTGTATGGCTTAGGATCGGGGTCCCGACAGCGTTGGTATCAGAACTTGACTGCCTGTAGGATTACCAAGCCAAAACTGGTCGATGTTGAGTCTAGAACTGCTTTAGTTATATAAGGGAATTGATTGTGGAAGGGAACATAAGATTCTTTTTACTCCTTTCCTTGTGTCATTCTAATTCCGAGTCACCCTCTTCTTTTCTACGGGGTTAAGAACTAGACCTTCTCATTTATCTATCAGGAGGACGTGTTACTATGCTGGAGACTTATAGGAAAGTTGATGTCTTCTTGTATTAGTGTCTCCATAAGAATTCAATTGTTATGTTGTTAGCTTGCTTGCAGGATGCCTCATATTTCATGCCCGTACAACCGTTATGCTGTCCCAGTTATCCAAGGGTAATAAATAATCTGATGCAATTGCAAACTCTGTCATCTCGAATCGATGTATTTTGGTCCAGACAAAGCACACTAATTGTTGTGTTGAGGTACTCTTTTACCTCGACGTATTTGTTGAAGTGTTAGGAAACCATGTTATCTCAGAGAACCACCCAATAGTCTAGTTGTGTTGTGTCTTTCCAATGTGATAATTCTGGCCATCGTTATCGAAAGCATCCCGTGATGCTAATTAGTCAATAGGTATTATGTTTCTGGGTTCTTGAACTGTGGGGACCCCAACTCATAAGTCGTGATCACCGAATGTATGTGCACAGTTGTCGAATTTCGGGCTCCGCAAAACCCTCAAGGTTCGAACACAGGGGCGTGTGCGAATCTTCCCTGCGGCCTTGCCCTACTTAGATCGCTACTCGATGGTGACTACGGCGAACTCGCACGATGAAGAGGAAGAAGATGAACATGGTGGTTTACCCAGGTTCGGGCCGCTGCCAAGCGTAATACCCTACTCCTGCTTTGGTGGATTGCCTCTCGGGGAGGTGTGGTGGATGAACTAGTACAGTGATTTTGAGCCTCGCGAGGGCGCTCGAGCGGTGTTCTTGGCTCTCTGCCTTGACTTGTGTTCGTCCCCCCTCTACGGTGCGGCCTAGCCTCTATATATAGCAGTGGCCCTGGTCCTCTTCCCTTATCACATTGGCGGGAAGGGATCCCACAACGGCCAAATTTGAAGGGGGACAGGAGTACATCCCCGCCCTGTCCAAAGGTGGTCTTCGCCTGCAAAGTAGCCGTCGGTGATGCAGAGGTGGGCTCGGCGATGATATCCGTCCTGCGGGGCTCGTGGTCGTGGTCTTGTTGCACCAGAATGGAAACCTTTGGGGGATGCTTTGGGAACCTGCGTACATCCTTGCTCCCTTTGCACCAAAGGGGAAACTGCTCCGCCTGGCGCACTGGCGCCCGCCTGTCCTTCCTTGCATCATCTTTGACTCCTGAGGCCGGGTTCTGCATAGAGATCTCCGCCGCTCCGGAGGGGGCCTGAGGATGCCTACCCCCTGCTGGTCTTGGCGGTGTTCTCCCTCGTGAGCCTGGGGTCCTCGCGAGGGCCTTGCCTTGAGTGGGGTCTCGCCAGGTCGTGCCTGGCTGACAAGGTGGGCCATGTCCTGGGCCGCAGGCAGGCAGGTCTGGGTACCCCCGTTCCTAGGACACCGACAGTAGCCCCCGGGCCCAAGGCGCGCTAGAGCTGGCTTCTGGGCGAAGCCTTGAGGACGGCCCGAAGCGCCGCGGGCCCCAAGTGCCTGCGGGCCAGGCTTTACACGTGTCGAACGCCTGGGCGGCGACGCCCCCGCTCCCCGAAGGCATCAGGAACCGCCCCAAGTCAAACTGACGCGACGCCCGCGTGCAGCGCCGGTCATCATTGCCCTTCCCTTAATGTCGTTGTTCCCTTGGCCTTCTCTCCTTGGGTCGTGCGGATGTGACCCTTCGAAGGCTGCACGCCTCCCGGGATGCGAGGGGGCGCCGACTGGCCCTTGGTCGTACATAAGCAGGCGAGGGCGAGAAAGCCCTCAACTCATCTTCATCTTCTTCGCCTCCCAACTTCCAAGCCGCCGCCCTCCCAGTCATGGCTTCAGTGAGGAAGTTCTGTGCCGCCGAGAAGGGGAAGGCCTCCGATGTCAGGACCGGTTTTCCAGGATATTAATTTCCCAGTAAATGGCCCTTGTGCTCACCAGCCCCAGGATTACTATTAGCTGATGAGACACAATCTTGATACAGAAATCCCAAGCAAAAATACAAAGTCTGAAGTACAAGACCATTGTGGTCTATGAGTACAACAACAGGTTTCTAGTGGTTGATGGCGGAAGCGGTTTGCGGTTAATCAGCGTCTATGGGACTCCATTTCCCACAGGAACAGCTGACCTGGATAACTCCTATCTTCGCGAGGCTACTATCATCGTTGCCTAGGTTCTGGGCTGTCGTCGTTGCACTCCTCTCCAAGCAAGAAATCTGGCCAAGACAATAGCCAGGGACAAGCCAGTGAGTACTTTGAATGTACTCGCAAACATTATGAACACAAGCATAATATAACAGATGATAATCATGCACAGAAATATTCAATGATCACTTAGTTAGTCATGAAATAAAATTCATGACGCACGCAAGCAGGTTATTCATATAAAACATGAATAAGCAATCAGAGAATAGAAAGAAAATAAACCGATCGGGTGTCTGAAGCGACGCCTCGAAAGGATAATAATATAAGGCATGCCTCAGTCGGGCGTCTGAGCGACACCACATAAAGGGCTTATAAGGAAAATAAATAACAAGCATGCCACAGTCGGGCGTCTAAGCGACACCACATAAAGAGCTTATAAGGAAAATAAATAACAAGCATGCCACAGTCGGGCGTCTGAGCGACACCACATAAAGGGCTTATAAGGAAAATAAATAACAAGCATGCCACAGTCGGGCGTCTGAGCGACACCACATAAAGGGCTTATAAGGAAAATAATCACAACGAGTATCCAGGAGGTAGAACCGTCCCAAGGATAAAAATATTAAAAATGGTTAGTCCACAATAATAATAGTCATAATCATCATTTGTCACATGTCATGATCAATGTTCCGGTTTAGAATTTTTTCCTCCGAAGACCGACACTAAGACCGACACTTGACCCATCCCAGACTGTAGTCCTTAACCGCGGACACGGCTATTCGAATAGATATAAACTCTGCAGAGGGTGTACTCTTTACCCACAAGTAACGGATTCCTTTAGTCCACCGGGACTAATTCCGATTACAGTCTTTGAATTGAAAACACACCTGACCCACACACACCAGCTTCACTTACCGGAGTCTGGAATCACCCACGACACCTGTTAAGCAAAACTCTAAGTGGGGAGGCTACAACCTCGACTAGCATGGGATCACAAAATTTATACCGCGCGCAAACTAGGGGAGCTACCCCTTCGGCTCCAACCGAACACCCATGCCCCCGGACCAAGTGACATGCCTACCAGGGGCCACTGGTATCTTTCACTATGGCCTCTCTGTACGGTGTGTGCCAAGAAAGGGGTTGACAACTTACTGGACCATACCCTACCTGCGGCAGGGACAAGTGGTAGTACGGAACAAGTATGGGGGTTACTGGAACAAGACTCGATCTATGGTCGACTCAGGAGGTTTATGTGTTTCCTGCATGATTAGCATAACAAATATATTTCACTCCAACAGACAGAATCACCACTCATCCTACCTCACCATGCCTTACTGATCATTCTCGTTTTCAACGAAATATCAGTATCACGTTCCTGTCTACCCGGGACAGAGACTTCTTCGGATTCCTTCCGGTAGGCATGAAAGGCATACGAGGGTGAATACTGTCATAAGCATTTAGATTCCAACAGCAAGGAATTTCTATCATGCACTCAAGAGCATAATCACAACGTCACATAAAATAATGCATGCTTCAGGTTAACTTGGTGTTGTAGTCACATTAAACAGCACCCAACAAATATTATACCAGGGTTCAGAATGCTTGCCTTCAAGTTGTGGATAGGTAGAGTGCATCTTAAAACTTTCGAAAGTTTTCTCCTCTCTTTAATTCCTATTTTGAGAAATATTCAAATTAACACATAAATTGAAAACAGTACAAAAAGTTGTCTCGGAAAATTTTCAAATAAATATGAAAATAAACTAGATGAAATTGGAGAGAGGTAGGAAAAAGAATCAAATCAATCGGAGTTTTATTTTAAAAGATATAGCCAGTCAAAGTCTGGTCAAAATTCTGTTTTTAATTAAAACAGAAAAAAGGAAAACGGCTCGAGGGGGAATACGCTTTCCAGAACAGAAAACGTATCCCAAAGAAATACGCTTGCGCGAGGAGAAAATGGTTCAGAGCTAAATACGTTAGCGAGAAGGGGAGACGTACTTCTGCGATTACGCTTTCACTTAAGCCAGCGCGGGCCGTCGCTGGGTCACTGACAGTGGGTCCATCGGGCCCACTGGTCAGGTTTGACCAGTCGCCCGTGCCTCCTTCCTGCTGTGGCAGAAATGGGGCGCGTCTCCGGCGATCGTCGCCGGCGAACGGCGGCTCCCCACGGGGTTCCGAGGGCGGGGATGGATCAGCGGCTCTAGGGCGATCCTCCCAGTGGTCGAGAGAGTCGCGGGGGCGAAGGGGGTCGCCGGCGGCGAGCTCTTCGGCGGACGGCGCCTTCGGGAGCAGATGGGTCTCGGCCTATGGTGGCTCCCAGTCGAAGCTGAGAGGTGGGGCGGCTCTGCAAGGTCAAGGGGAAGCGGATGGCGGCGATGGAAAGACTAGGGAGGCCCTGCTCACTATGGATTGGACCGGAGTGCGGCGGCGGCCGAAGCTACCGGAGGCGGGGAAGACGGCCTCCTCCAGTCGATTGCTTGCTATGGGGGCTCTAGAGGGATGGCATGAGGTTGTCTGAGGGTCTGCTCGAGCTCGGGGGTCCCTATTTATAGCGCAACTAGGCCGGTTTCCGCGGCTGCAGATAAGAATGCCGGCGAATCGCCGTTCTGTTGCTAGCTAGGCGACGCGGCGCTGGTCGGCGCTAACCGACGAGCTTGCGGATAAGACCGCGCTGTGCAAAGGGGCAGCTGGCGAGCTGGGGTGGCCGGGGCGGCGCTGCCAAGGCTGCGGCCGTCCGCTAGTTGCCATGGCCGACCTGACGGCGGCGCTGCGGGGCTCCAGGAGGTGGCCAGGGCGGCTCTGCGACGAGAGAGGGGGTCGGGGCGCGTTGGCTGCGAGCGGGAATGGATCAGGACGAGCGCGGGGAGACGGCAGCGGGACGCGGCGACTCGGGTGCACGCACGTGCAAAACGCGCGTTCTGCTCGTGCCCAGAGCACGCATGCAAGGTGCTCGGCAAAATGCCAATGCCTGCCAGGGGACTCCTCTGCCCACGGGGCTCTACAGGGGTGGATTGTTGGCCAAGGCAAGGCTAGAGGACAAGGTGATACAGCCAGACAAGCTAGTCCCTAATGCAAAACTAGGAGAGTGTCAAAACAGGTCATGCACTCAAGCTGCTCGACAAAATGCTAAGGGCATCCCGAAAGTTTTGCTAGTAACCAAAATTTCCAGATCAAAGTCTCTTTAGATCCACCAGAAGATGGCAAGGTTATCTTGGCCAAAGCAGAAACTTCCTAGTGCAAGTTTTTGAGAAAACCAAATCTGGACAGAAAAGAAAGCCTATTATTGCATGTTCTTAAAATCTTCTAGTGGGTCTGATCTCCTGGACTTAAGATTTTGGTAGGGTTTACTAAAAGCAGGAGAAAACTCATGGGCAATAGGGCACGATAAAATGGGGTTGCAGTAGAAACTTCCAAACTGAACCAGAATGAATATGAGGATGGTTTGCTCAAATTTTCCAAAACACAAGGCTGTTTCCTTGCATAAAAATGATGTAGGAACCTCACATGTCTTCTACAAATTTTTGTAGATTTTTTAAGTGAAGTTACTAAATGGTTGTAGTGCAAAATGAGGCTCTAAAAATATGAGAAACCATTTTAAAGAAGTAAAGCTTAGGAAAAATAATTATAGAAATATTTCCACTGATCATATATAATCAAAATGAAATGCCCTTGAGTATATACTCAAATCCAAAAATATTTTTGAAAGGTTTCTATCAGGAGGGAAAACTCCATAACTCAGACTAAAAGAGTGATTTTGAAATCAATATTTGATCTAGAAACCAAAAAATTAGTCTCCTGCCAAAATTTTAATTAATAAAATATGGTCAAATTTTTGGGGTGTTACATCCGAGGAGAGCCCCGCCTCACCGCCGCCCAAGAGGGGCCGCGGTCGTCCCCGAAAGCACACCGCGACGCCGGCGGTGGTTCCTCGTGGGAGCGGTCGTGCTCCAGTGCGGCCCGGGGTTGCCATCGGCGGCCGCGGTGGGGCTCCGTTCAGTGCGGGCAGCCGAGGTAGTCGAGGAGGTGGCGCCCGCGGCGGGAGGGCGGCAGTGGCAACCCGGCCGCCACGCCCGTGGCTCCATACAGCCGACACGGCCCAGGAGTTCGTGGTGTGGGCGGAGAGGCCGGAGGCCGCCTGGTTCCAACTTCCGCGCTTCTTTGCGGGGGCGCTGCCGGCCAGGGGGCCTGACCGCCTATGGCTGCAGGCCGACGGCTGCTGTAGCACGGCATCTTGGGTGGAGGTCGAGGTCACCTCCGGGGGTTACGTGTACCTGAACCGCGGGTGGCAGACGTTTACCTGCGCCCGTGGCCTGGTGGGGAGGCGCACCCTTCACTTCAAGTACGACAGGGAGGCGACGCTCTTCGTCAAGATCTTCGGGGGAGAGGGCGAGCGCCTGGGGTGCTGCCCGAAAGACGTCGGCCGCGTCGATCTTGGGGATGAGCTTGCCCTTCGTGACGGGCGCCGCGCCTCCAGCAGCAGTGACACCCCCTCCAAGGGGAGCCTGAGCGATAGCAGCGACAACAGCTACGACATTCCACCACGCCGGCGCGCCCGGACCTCGGGGGGTAGCCAGCCGCCGCGGCGTCGCTCCTTCGCTCCAGGGGCGTCCGTGCCGGGTCGCCTTCACGGGCCCGTGAAAGAAGAGGAGGACACCGACTGAGCGCTGGGGCGCCGACGCCGAGGCTCCTGGAGCGGTAGCCCCCGTGGTGGCTTTTCTCACTTTCTTTCTCCTCCTCTTTTCCTGCTCCTGCAATCAAAGAACCAAGGGAGGCCCTGTGGGCGTGTAAATAATTTGGGCACTTGCCTCTTTTTATCAGCGCTTCTGTCACGTGCCCTGGCCTTTGCGTTTTTGTTAGTTGAGACCACCTTCCGGTTGTGATTAGGGTACTTAGCTTGACATGCTCGCGGTAGGCTCCAAGGTCGTGGAGGCGTGGCTATGGCGCTTGGAAAGTCTGGACGTCCTGTGGACCTCTTCTTCATACGGGTGAGACAGGTTGGGAGCCCTTTCAGCACTCTGTGTCTGCAGGCCCCAGTCCCGCACATTTCCCTACCACCGTAGTGTACGACCGGATCACCAAGGACGCAACTACGAGGTGAGGCCTCAACACCCTCGATGCTGACCGGATCATCAAGGACGACATCGAGGGGCGAGTGGCTATATGACCAGTAAGGCTCCTGAGGCGCGCTGCTCAGGAGCCCGCTTTGACGCTCAAGCAGCTCTACGTCGGTAGGTCCCAGTCCCGCACATTTCCCTACCACCGTAATATATGACTGGATCACCAAGGACGCAACTACGGGGCGAGGCCTCGACACCCTCGATGCTGACCGGATCACCAAGGATGACATCGAGGGGCGAGTGGCTGTATGACCGGTAAGCCTCCTGAGGCGCGTTGCTCAGAAGCCCCCTTTCACGCTCAAGCGGCTCCCCAAAGAAATTTTTTGTTTCCAGCCCCGGGAGGGGTGGGCCTCCCGAGGCTCCGAGATGGCACGTCGGGCCATGAGTGGAGCCCCCAAGCGAGTACGAAGCGACATGCGCCTGCTAACTCATCCGAGAGTACCACGCGAGGATCCAGGCGCCAAGTCCTTGGCTAGGTGCGAGCACCGTGCCCCCCAGCACCCGCTCGCAGGGTGCGAGGGGAGGGGAGCAGGCGTGTGCTCGACCTGAAGAGAAAACTCAAGATAGGAAATGACGATGGAAACAAATCCTTGACCCATTTTTTTAAAACATGATTTGGAAAAAGCCCCGAGTTTTGCTCCAGAAAAGTTGGCAAATCCAAACATGAGAAAAGCAAATAACAGCCGCGTCCGGCACCTAGACTAGTCTTCGTCTTCCCCCAGCGCTGAGCGTAGGGCATCCACGTTGCATGGCCATAGCCATTGGAGGGCGGTGTTGTCCGCCAGCGCGGAGCTGTGGCTTCCACATTGCGTGGGAAGGAACCCCTCCGCGTCCTCGGGGGGCTCCGGGCGTATACAGCCCACTCATTATTACGTGAGAGTTTCACGGGTAGAACTTCCGGAGGTGCTGGATGTTCCAGGCATTCTGGATGGGGACCCCGTCCTAAGTCTCCAGGCGCACGGAGCCAGGCCTGGAGACATGAGCGACCTTGAACAGGCCCTCCCACATGGGCGAGAGCTTATGCAAGCCCTCCCTGGAGAGAACCCGCCTCAGGACGGGGTCTCCGACTTCGAGGTTCCTGGAGCGGATGTTACGGCAGTGGTAGTGCCGTAGCGCCTGCTGGTACCTCGCAGCTCGGAGAGAGGCTCGGCGACGTGCCTCCTCCCCGAGCACGAGGTCCGTTCCCCGCGCGGCACACTGACGCTCCTCGTCGAATGCCAAGACCCGCGGGGAGCGGTGCTTGACCTCGTGGGGGAGGATGGCTTCGGCTCCGTAGACGAGAAAGAACTGGGTCTCGCCGGTGGGCTTAGTCACGGTGGTGCGGATGGACCACAACACGGACTGGAGCTTATCGACCCAACCCCTGCCGCAAGCCTCCAGCTTCTTCTTGAAGCTCCTTGTCTTGAGGCCTCGCAGGACTTCCGCGTTGGCGCGCTCCGCCTGGCCGTTGGTCCTTGGGTGGGCTACCGAGGCGTAGCATATCTGTGTTCCAAGGTTAGCGCAATAGGTCTTGAAGAGATTACTTGTGAACTGCGAACCGTTGTCGATAATGATGCGGTTGGGGACGTCGAATCGGCTCACGATACCCTTCATGAACTTGATGGCCGATCCAGCTGGGATGGCGCGCACGGGCTCCACCTCCGCCCACTTGGTGAACTTGTCGATGGCGATGTAGAGGTAGCGGTACCCGCCCGCTGCCCGTGGGAAAGGCCCCAGAATGTCCAGCCCCCATACCGCAAAGGGCCAGGAGAGCGGGATGGTCTGGAGGCCCTGGGCGGGCTGGTGAATTTGTTTGGCGTGGAACTGGCAGGCCTCGCAAGACCGGACCAGCTAGATGGCATCGTTTAGCGCCGAGGGCCAGTAGAAGCCTGACCGGAATGCCTTCCCTGCAAGTGTGCATGATGAGGAGTGGTGTCAGTAGTCCCCTCCGTGGATGTCTGCCAGCAGCTCGCGCCCCTGCCCCTTGGAGATGCACCGCAGCGCGACGTCGTTCGGGCGCCTGCGGTACAAGTCGCCGTCCTGCAAGCAGTAGGCCATGGCCTGCCGTGCTACGTGCTCCGCCTCTTCCTCCTTCTCCGGTAGCGTGCCGTGAAGTAGGTACGTCCTGAACTCCTGCATCCAGTCATTGTCCTGAGGCTCCAGTGCCAGGAGCAGTCGGGCCCCTGAGGCCTGGCCACAGTCCGGAGCCCCCAAGGGTGGCGCTGGGGGGAGCTCCTCACTTTGTGGTGCCAGGTCCTCAGCGGGTGGCGCCGCGGAGGGTTTGAAGATCCGCTCCTCGAAGACGCCCGGCTCCTGGGGCTCACGGCGTGATGCCCTCTTGGCTATGTCATCAGCCTCCTTGTTCGCGCCGCGCGGGATGTGCTGCGATTCCAAGCCCTGAAAACGTTTTTCAATCTTACGTACCTCTTCCAAATACGCCTCCATATGCTTGTCCTTGGGTGTGTACTCTTTGTTGGAGAAGTTGACGAGGAGTTGGGAGTCGCCCATGACGGTAAGGCACCGAACCCCCAAGGACGCCGCTGCCTTGAGGCTGGCGATGAGGCGCTCGTACTCCGTGATGTTGTTGGAGACCTTCTCTCCATGCTGGAAACAGAGTTGCACAGCGTACCGGAGCTTGTCTCCTGTCGGGGAAGTGAGCACGACCCCAGCCCCTGCTCCCGTGCGCGTGAAGGCTCCGTCGAAATGCATGACCCAACCCTCAGGTGTCTCATCGCCAGGGGTGAGTGGCCGGCTTCCATCCAGCCCCCGGTCAGGGGCGTCCATCCACTCCGCCATGAAGTCTGCCAGAGCTGCTCCTTTGATGACCCTGGTCGTGCTGAACTCTATGTTGAAGGCCTGCAGCTCGATGTTCCATTCGGCGACTCTTCCCACCGCGTTGGGGTTGCGCGGGACCTTCTCCAGGGGATACGCGGAGACGACCTTGATGGGATGTCCCTGGAAGTAGTGGCACAGCTTCCTCGAAGCGACAAGAAGCGCTAGAAGGAGCTTCTATTGCATGGGGTAGCGCGAACGCGCGTCCCGTAGCACTGTACTGACGTAGTACACCAGGTGCTCGATGAGGGTGAGGTCTACTGCGGTGTCCTGCCCCGTGGCGGTGCCCCCTGCAGCGGCGGTTGGGGCCTCGTGAGGGTTGAGCACTCCAGGGGCCCTCGGAGCGGTTGAGACCTCATGAGGGTTGAGCGCTTCAGGGGCCGTCGCAGCGGCTGGGGCCTCTGGAGCACCGGCTTGGGGAGAAGCGGGCTCCTTGGGATCCTGCGAGCCCCCTTGCTCCATGCTTGGGGGCCCGCCGTCGCCCGTCGATGCGGTGCGTGGGTCGGCTTGCTTCTCCCTGATCGCCACCAATGCAGCGCTGGCGGAGTGGGGGGTGGCAGCCAGGTATAGTAACAAGGGCTCCCGAGGGAGAGGTCCCACCATCACCGGTGGGCTCGTGAGGTATTGCTTGAGCTCCTCGAAGGCCGTGTCCGCCTCCGGGGTCCACTCGAAGGGGCCCTTCCTTTTCATGATCTTGAAGAACGGCAGGGCCCGTTCGCCGAGTTTGGAGATGAAGCGCCCCAAGGAGGTCACGCAGCCCGCCAATTTCTGCATTTCCTTGAGGGTCTGGGGCGCGCTCATCTTGCTTATGGACTTGACCTTCTCCGGGTTCGCCTCGATTCCCCGGTGCGACACCAGGAAACCAAGCAGCTTGCCCGAGGGGACCCCGAAGACGCACTTCTCGGGGTTAAGCTTTAGGTTCACTTCCCTCAGGCTAGCGAATGTCTCTTCTAAGTCCTCGATCAGGGTCTTGGCCGCCCTGGACTTGACCACGATGTCGTCGACGTAAGCTTCTGCATTCCTCCCGAGCTGCGGCCCCAGGGCGATGTGCATCAGCCTCTGGAAGGTCGCCGCGGCGTTCCGCAGCCCGAAGGGCATGCACGTGTACCAAAACACCCCGCACGACGTGAGGAAGGCCGTTTTCTCGACGTCCTCCACCGCCATTTTGATCTGGTGGTAGCCTGAGAAAGCATCTAGGAAGCATAGGAGGTCGCATTCTGCGGTGGAGTCCATGATCTGATCAATGCGCGGCAGCGGGAATGGGTCTTGGGGGCAGGCTTTGTTGAGGCTCGTGAAGTCGACGCACATATGCTCCTTCCCGCACTTCTTCGGGACGACCACCGGGTTGGCAAGCCACTCCGGGTAGCGCACTTCCCGGATGAGCCCGGCCTCCTTCAGCTTGCCGTCCTTCTAAGCGATGAACGCCTGCTTCTCCTAAGCTTGCCTTCTTGCCTTTTGCTTCACTGGACGCGCGTTCGGGCACACCATGAGGTGGTGCTCGATGCGAACGCGTCCTTGTTTGCACGTAGGAAGGCCACCAACGCCTCCTCTTGGTCCCGAGGTAGGTCGGCGTCGATGGTGAAGGTAGGGCCAGGGTTTCCTTCATCCACGGGCACCTGCTTCGTCTCCGCCCGACTCTGGGAGAACAGCTGCCTCTTCTTTGCTGGCGCGACGTCGAGGACACCCCCGGAGTCCTTCATGACCAGCGCGGCATCCCCGGCACTGGGGCGCGCCGCGGCCGCCGCTTTGTAGGTGAGCTTGAGTGCGTGGGACGCGTCCTTGGCATTTCCCACGATGGTGAGGATGCCACCGCTCCCGGGCATCTTGACGATGTTGTAGCCCGGGTGCGTCGCCGCCATGAACTGGGCGAGGGCGGGGTAGCCCAGTATCACGTTATACGGGAGGTGGATGTGGGCGACGTCGAAGTCGACCTGCTCGGTGCGGAAGTTGGAGCGGGTGCCGAAGGTGACGGGGAGGCGCACCCGTCCCACGGGGACGACGGACCCCCCCGACCACCCCAGAGAAGGGCCTTGAAGGCGCGAGTTGGTCTCGAGGTAGCTGTAGCGCGTCGAAGGCCTCCACGGAGATGACGTTGAGGCCGGTGCCACCATATATGAGGGTCCTGGAGACAGCCACGCCGCTTATGGGAGCGTTCCGGCGGTTGTCGTCGTCTTGGGGTGGTCGTCGGGGCCGAAGGTGATGTCGGTCTCCGGCCACGTATGGGGCGGCATGGGCTCGGGCCGCGGCCGGACCGCTCCTACGTGGCGGAGGAACTGCTTGACCTGGTGGTTGGAGAAGGGCGCCTGCGACCCGCCGAGGATGCAGGCGACTGCTGAGCCGGCCCTGCGCGTCCCGGCGCCGCCACGCGCCAAGGGTCGGCCGGCGTCGGGGATCTCGTCCGCCATGGGGTTGCCGAACCAGGGCTCGACTATCGCCGCGAGAGGGGAAGCTTCGACACGACCCCTACCTGGCGCGCCAAATGTCAGATTTCGGGCTCGGCAAAACCCTCAAGGTTCGAACACAGGGGCGTGTGCGAAGTTTCCCTGCGGCCTCGCCCTACTTAGATCGCTACTCGATGGTGACTACGGCGAACTCGCACGATGACGAGGAAGAAGATGAACACGGTGGTTTACCCAAGTTCGGGCCGCTGCGAAGCGTAATACCCTACTCCTGCTTTGGACGATTGCCTCTCAGGGAGGTGTGGTGGATGAACTAGTACAGTGATTTCGAGCCTCGCGAGGGCGCTCGAGCGGTTTTCTTGGCTCTCTGCCTTGACTTGTGTTTGTCCCCCCTCTACGGTGCGGCCTAGCCTCTATATATAGCAGTGGCCTGGGTCCTCTTCCCTTATCACAATGGCGGGAAGGGATCCCACAATGGCCAAATTTGAAGGGTGATAGGAGTACATCCCCTCCCTGTTCAAAGGTGGTCTACGCCTGCAAAGTAGCCGTCGGTGATGCAGAGGTGGGCTCGGAGATGACATCCGTCCTGCGGGGCTAGTGGTCGTGGTCTTGTTGCACCAGAATGGAAACCTTTGGGGGATGCTTTGGGAACCCGTGTACGTCCTTGCTCCCTTTACACCAAAGGGGAAACTGCTCCGCCTGGCGCGCTGGTGCCCGTCTGTCCTTCCTTGCATCATCTTTGACTCCTGAGGCCGGGTTCTGCATAGAGATCCCCGCCGCTCCGGAGGGGGCCTGAGGAGGCCTACCCCCTGCTGGTCTTGGCGTTGTTCTCCCTCGCGAGCCTGGGGTCCTCGAGAGGGCCTTGCCTTGTGTGGGGTCTCGCCAGGTCGTGCCTGGCTGACAAGGTGGGCCATGTCCTGGGCCGCAGGCAGGCAGGTCTGGGTACCCCCGTTCCCAGGATGCCGACAACAGTGATCCCAGAGATCAATGCTCACTGAACACATATAAACTGAATAACAAAAGTCTTACATCCATTACGTACTGTTTTACTCAAATATGGCCTCTATGGCCAAGTCTTAACATGATTGCAGCGGAAATCTTCAGTGATAGCGTGAACCCATGCCATCTACCTTAACCCTATAGGCATTCTGACTGGGAAGCATCCTAGCTCGCATGTTTGTCACCAACGTACTCTTCATCATATCCTGTTCTTTATGCCTGGCCAATAAAATAACCAGTGGCAAGCCAATTAGTACTTTCAATGTACTCGCAAGCAACCCATGTTTGGAACAAGGTTCTACAGATCATGATATGGCACTAATAGGTAATGTTTGTGGAAAGCTAGTTTGAGTGCAATGACATGTTCAATCAACTTGTAAAAGCATGCATCAACACGTTGTGGAATTCCATATGAACGAGTTACAGATATCATCATAAGCACGGGTTGAACATCTCATGTCCAGTCCTCATGTCAAGTCATCCGACTTAACTCAAGTATCATATTTCTTTCACACATACACACACCAAGTTTGTGAAAACATCAGACGTAGTTTAAGTAGGACCTCCAACTGTACATGACCATGGACACGGCTATTCGAATAGTTTTACACTCTGCAGAGGTTGCACACTTTACCCACAAGACTCGGGGAACTTCCGTGTCATCCACGACTCACCTTATATTACATACCCGAGGTAAGCACCCGAACAATGCCTTTCCCCTGACGACACTAAACAAAGAGTCCACTCGCTGGTCCGTATAATCATGATGTACAAAACACGAGCATCGCTCCGCATAGTACCATCCATGAAGGAACACAACGGTGTGCCCGGTGCCTGTAAAGACAGTGCATGGTCGCCCTACCAGGCACGACCCCATATCAAGAGAGTAACTCATACCCTCCCGCAACTAGTAATGCGGGCTCCCTGCTAGTATTGACCAAAGTAATCAACAAAGCCCCGTCCCATAAGGGGTATCATGGTTGTGCATGTAAGGTTGGGACGGTCAGCAAATCTTAAATCTCTCCCTTTTCGAAAACACACACACATAACTTGCTCCGGTACACCACTTCTTTATCAAGTGGTTACCAAGTTCATCATCATCATCATCATCTCCCTCGGGCATCATAATCTCTTTGAAAACACTTTTGTTTCCATCACCATGCTTATCCCCATCCCATTTGCGTAGCATTTACTAAGCATCCTATCTACCCCCACCTGCACAACCCTCATAAGGAGGTAGGGTCATGCACGATGCAAGTACCAACAAGAAAGTATCGGAGGCATCCCACCGAAGTGGTCACCACATCAACATGATCAACATCACGAAATAAAGTGCTATATGCCATGTGTCGGATTTCGGGCTCCGCAAAACCCTAAGGAATTCGAACCCAGGGGCGTGTGCGAAGATTCCCCAACAGCTTCGCCCCCTCCAAGCTCACAACACGATAACCCCACTCGATGGAGAGGAAGACGATGGCACACGAGAGTTTACCCAGGTTCGGGCCGCTGCGAAGCGTAAAACCCTACTCCTTCCTTTGGTGGATTGCCTCGCGAGGAGGTTTGCAGATGAACTCGTACAGTGGTGTGTTTGCGGGGTGGTTGCCTCGTGTCCGCCTACCGAGCTAACTAGCCTCTCTTTATAGCGTCCCGGGTCCTCTTCCCTTATCGCAATGGCGGGAAGGGATCCCACAACGGCCAAATTTGATGGGGGACAGGAGGTACACCCTATCCTGACGAAAGGTGGTATTAACCTGCAAAGTGGTCGCCGGTGATGCAGTGGTGGGCTCGGTGATGACGTCCGTCCAGCGGGGCTTGGGGTCTTGGTCTTGTTGCACCAGAAGGGAAACCTTTTGGGGGCGCTTTGGGAGCCTGCGCTCGTCCTTGTCTCCTTTGCACCAAAGAGGAAACTGTCCCCTCTGGCGCGCTGAAACTCGCCTGGCCTGGCTGGCGTTACCCTTGGCATCCTGAGGTCGTATGTTGCATAGAAGTCTCTGCCGCTCAGGAGGGGGCCTGGGGAGGCCTACCTCCCCGTGGGTCATGGCGTTGTTTCCCTCGCGAGCCCGGGGGACTCGCGAGGGCCTTGTGTTGAGCGTGGCCGTGCTGGGCCGTACTTGGTCATCGAGGTGGGCCACGCCTTGGGCCGCAGGCAGGTAAGTCTGGGTACCCTGGTATCCAAAACGCCGATAGTAGCCCCCGGGCCCGAAGCGCGCTCGAGCTAGCCTCGGGGCGAAGCCACGGAGGATGGACCGGAGCACCGTGGGCCCCAATCACCTGCGGGCCTAACTTGACACGTGGCGCACCACAAGACGTGGTCGTCTCGGCTCCCCGAAGACGTCGGGAACCGCCTTGAGTTGTGCTGACGCATGGCCTGCGCGCCTCCTTGGCCATCATTACTCTTCTTTGAATGCTGCTGGCCCCCCTTGCGTCCTCCTCCACCTCGGGCCACGCGGATGTGACCCGACGGGGGCAGGGGAAGCGACGTGAGGCAGGATAGCACGCCGGTCGAGTCTGGCACGCGCCGCTCGAGGTGCCTGGCGACTCCACTTCCCACGATGCCCCGCATGCAGCGGTTGCACCTATAAACCCGCCCCGCTCAGAGGGCCTTGCCATCTTGCCGCGCCCTCTCACTTCTCTTCCTTCCAAGTTATCTTCCTCGTATTCCTCCTTTCCTTTGCTCACCCATGGCGTCCGGTGGGAGCGCGGCAGGTGCGGGGAAGCGTTCGGAGCCCCCGGCTCCACCGGCGGCCCCCGGAGGCAGCGGTGGGGGGCCCTCAAGGCCAGCCCAAGTCCGTCGGCGCTGGGCCATCCTCGATGAGTAAGTTCCTTGCCTCCCGCTTCCTCTTCTTATAATCGCAACTGCCGCGCCGGTCTTGATCGTTCCGTCCTCCCAGGGCGCCCGCGCCCAAGAGGCGCAGGCTCGAGGAACTTAAGGAGGAGGCTGATGCGCTGAGGGCCCAGCTCGCGGACGCCGAGGCCGCTCTCCAGGCCATGCTCAGGGGCGAGGCGGAGGCTTGGGCGGAGCTGGCATCGCTCCAGACCCAGGTCCAGGGGGCCGTCGACACCGTGCAGGCTGCCCAGGATGAGGCGGCCCGCGCAAAGATGCTGGAGGCACAGCGCGCCAAGCAGTATCGGGACATCGCCCTCCACGCAGTCGGCGCGGTAAGCCGGTTCGTCGGGGAGGCCCCTGCGCTGCCGTGCGCGCACGGTGATGGGGGCTACCTAAACTTCTTCGACAAGGTGGTGGAGGCGCTGGAGACCGGCGTCTCCCGGGTTGACGAGGACAACGCGTCCAGTGCGCGCGACCTCCTGGACCTCGCGCTGAAACGTGTCTTCTCCAACCTTCGCCGCTTCGTCCCCGAGCTCGACCTCCTCCGCGTCATGGAGCCGGTGCCCGAGGAGCGCCAGAGGCCCCTCAGGGACGAGACATGCCCGCACGTGGAGTCCTTGGTGGAGCGGTTCGTCCAGGAGACCCTTCCCGACGAGGGCGATGACTCCAGCGCCGCGGCGTGCGACGGCCCAGACGGCGACAGCGGCTCCTCCGCCTAGTCCTCCCCTGTTTTCTCTTCCCAGTTCCTGTCATGTCAAGCAACACCCGGCCCTTGGAGGGGCGTTAACTTTTGCGTTTTTACCTTCGTATTCCTCATCCTTTTTGTGCTGTTGATTGTTTGTTTTGCGTGGTGCGTCCCCGCGCCTCCCGTGGGGCTTTGTGTTGTTGCCAATGCGCCTCGGCGTCTCTTAAGAGGCCCACGAAGGTATCGCGCTATGGCCGGCAACGGCATCCGGTCGTGCCCTCGCGGGGCGGGCCCTCTTGAGGGGGATCGTGCCGTCCCCGAGGTCAGGCCCCTAGCCACGTTGCCTAGAGTGGCCGGACTCCTCCCCTCGCGCTGCCCTTCCTTGCTCCTGGAACCACAAGAGTCCTGATGAGGTTAGGTAGCAGGCCGTGGCGCCTGTACTTTGGCGTTTGCGCTCATGCCTCTTGCCCTGCATTCGGGCTATAACTTAATTAGAAAGCCCTGCCCTTACTCGGCGGGTGTACTTAGCTTATCGGGCCGTGGCGAGGTCGAGCGTCGCGAGGGGTAGGCGGAGCATCCAGGGAGGTCGAGGATCCCGCCTGGGAGGGCTTCTTCTTTGCTTACGGGGCGGCCTAGGAGCCCTTTCTGCACTCTGCATCGACGGGGCCCGATCCTGAGCAGACCTCGACCACCGTTGGGGCGTCCGGATCACCAGGACGAGACCAAGGGGGCAAGGCCTCGACCACAATTGGGGCATCCAGATCACCAGGATGAGACCAAGGGGCGCGGAGCTACACGATCGGTGAGGTTCCCGAGACGTATTGCCTGGGAACCCCCCCCCCTTTGATGCTCAAGTGGCGCTCTGCGTCGGCGGGGCCCGATCTCGAGCAGACCTCGACCGCCGTTGGGGCGTCCGGATCACTGGACGAGACCAAAGGGCGCGAGGCCTCGGCCACAATTGGGGCGTCCGGATCACCAGGACGAGACCAAGGGGCGCGGAGCTACGCGATCGGTGAGGCTCCTGAGGCGCGTTGCTCAAGAGTCCCCCTTGACGCTCAAGCGACTTCCTTACCTTCCCGTAGGCTGCCGCATTGGGAGGCGCCAGAGCCTCCCGAGGTTCTGTGATGTCATGCCGGGCCGCGGCCGGAGCCCCCGAGCGGGAGTCGACCGTTTAAGCGATGAGTGCCCCTGAGGCGGCAGGTCCTTGCCGGCCTGCCCCGAGAGGCTGCGAGGAGGGGCCAAAGTGCGCGGGCCGTACTCGGCAAGGTGTCAATCTAAAAAGGAAAAAAGACTTCAAGGCCAGAAAGAGGAAACGCGAAGAGAGAAAAGTTCCCGCCCCTTTTCAAATAGAGTAACGGAATCTTCAACTTCATTTCAAAAAATGGCAATACGCACACAAAAAGAAGCGAGCAACAGCTGCGTCCGGCACCTAGGCTAGTCTTCGCCTTCGTCTTCCCCCAGCGCGGAGCGTAGGGCATCCACGTTGCGTGGGCATAGCCATTGGAGGGCAGTGTTGTCCGCCAGCGCGGAGCATGGGGCTTCCACTTGGGCGTGGGAGGGAACCCCTCCGCGTCCTCGGGGGGCTCCGGGTGTATACAGCCCACTCATTACTATGTGAGAGTGTCATGGCCAAAGATAGCTGAGCAAGCCCCTAGGCGCATGGCCTAGGTGCTCCCAACTCAGTTTAGAGCCATCCCACGCATTACTACGCAGTTGCGCGCCACTACAGCCCAAACCTGTCTGCATTGCTCCCCGCGTAGAGCCTTTAGGATGATTCATAAGATGAGTAAGCGATGCTGAATCTGAAACAGAAACTTTGCGTCTAGTATTTGAATTTTCATTTTTTGCTGGAACGAGATCTTGAGCTGAAACTTTAACACAGTGTTGCTATACAAATTCTTTATGTTTTCATAATGTTTCAGAATTTGTAGAGTTACAGAAGTATGGTTAGAGTACAGATTACTACAGACTGTTCTGTTTAAGACAGAATCTGTTTTCGTTGCATTGTGTGCTTGTTTTCATGAGTCTATGTCTTATATTGAAGGATATGAGCCATGGTAAAGTTAAAATACAGTAGGTATAATGCAATAACAAAAAATGAATGGGTTTGCAACAGCACCTAAAGTAGTGATTTGCTTTATTATACTAACGGATCTCATGAAGATTTTGTTGCGTTTTGTGTGATTGAAGTGTTCAAGTTTTGGGTGAGATCACGATGGATGAAGGAATAAGGAGCGATAAGAGCCAAAGCTTGGGGACGCTACCGCACCCCCAAGATATATCCAAAGAGGAACAAGCAACTAAGCTTGGGGATGCCCCCGAGTGGCATCCCCTCTTTCTTCTAACGACCATCGGTATTTTACTTGGAGCTATATTTTTATTCGTCACATATCATGAGTTTTGCTTGGAGCGTCTTGTATCTTTGCTTGCTTTCCTTTTTACTTTTTCATTTGTATCCTTGCTGTACACACCTATTTGGGAGAGCCAAAATTATGCTATCATTTGTTAGAATTGCTCTCTATGCTTCACTTAAACTTTTTGAGCAATAGAATTCCTCTAGTGCTTCACTTATATATTTTTGAGCACGGTGTGCTTGGAAATTTTTGTAGAAATACTCTCATGCTTCACATAGATTAATTTGAGAGTTAGTAAATTTTGAAGAAATCCTCTCATGCTTCACTTATATCTTTTTGAGAGATGAAATCTTTATGCTCATGTGCTTCACTTAGATTTGTTTGAGCTTGTCAAAAAGCAATGGCAATATATGAAACTAGTCCCAAAGTGATAGATATCCAAGGAGGATATAATAAAAAGTTTCATGAAGATCATTGGACAAATTAAACTTGATTCCTTATAATAGTTTTGAAACATGATGATAGTAATTTGTGAGTCATGTTAGTGAGTAATTATGCTTTAGTAGGAATATTGGTGTTAAGGTTTATGATTCCCTATGCAAGTAAGAAAGTCAATAGTTATGGAATTAAATTACATCCTACTTGTGGTGCATTATTCGGTGTTAGTTATGCTCAATGCTCACTTATGTGAATTTTCGTTTCTTGGTTTGGTTGTTTCTCAATCTATTTGCTAGCCTCCATTTGTACTAAGTAGAAATATTACTTGTGCATCCAAAATCCTTAAACCAAGTTTTGCCTTATGAGTCCACCATACCTACCTATATGCGGTATTTCCATGCCGTTCTAAGCAAATTTGTATGTGCCATCTCTAAATTTTCAAAATAAATTTTCTCTTTTGTGTGCTCGTACCGCTCATGAAACGGTGGGGAGTGTCCAATATTTTGCCTTGCTAGATGTGTTATTCTCGAGATGAGTGTTTATTCACTTGTCATTGCACGAGACTGTGGCGGTAATAGGGATGCCCATTCCCGAAATGAAAAATAAAAAATGTTTTCTTTATGTTGTCAAATAATAAATTCCTTGGAAAGTGTTGGTATGGAAGGCAACCGTGGATACGGCCCACCATGGAATGTGAAAGTTTGGTGGAAAGAGGAATAAACTTTATTTTCTGTTTGGGAACCGCCTATGATGTATCTAGCATGGAAAGTATTGTGATCTACTTTGTCTTTTTCGTTGACAGGAAAAGCATGCCACCCAATTTTTTCTCTCAATTTAAAACCTTGAGCTCTGGCACCTCTACAAATCCCTACCTCCCTCTGTGAAGGGCCTATCTATTTACTTTATGCAAAAAAATTTACTTTGAGTCTCCATCTTCTCTTGTAAAGCACAAACTAAGGGGAACTATGATAGTACTTTAGCATTGGGTATAGCTAATATTTGAGTGTGTTTCATGAATGGATCAATAATTGAGCATGATGGGCTAGGGATAACTTTCTTTAGTGTCGATATTTTGAAAGACATGGTTGCTTTTTGGCATGCTTGAGTATTGAAGTCATTATGTTAAAACTAGACTATTGCTTTGAATCACCTACAAGTGCAAATGTCCATGCTATACAAAAGAAAAGAATATGAGATGAACATGTTAGGCAGCATTCCACATCAAAAGTACTGTTTTTATCATTTACCTACTCGGGGACGAGTAGGAATTAAGCTTGGGGATGCTGATATGTCTCCAACGTATCTTTAATTTTTGCTTGTTCCATGCTGTTATATTATCATTCTTGGATGTTTTACAATCATTTTATAACAACTTTATATCATTTTTGGCACTAACCTATTGACATAGTGCCAAAGTGCCAGTTGCTGTTTTTGCTTGTTTTTTACTTCACAGAAAATCAATAGCAAACGGAGTCGAATCGCGACGGGGGGCCAAAGAAGAGCCAGTAAGGTGGGCTGTGGAGAGCACAACCCACCAAGGCGCGCCAGGGGCCCCCCGGCGCGCCCTGATGGGTTGTGCCCTCCACGGGGCCCCTCCGCACCGCCTCTGATGCCTATAAATTCCCAAATATTCCAAAAACCCTAGAGGAGTCGAAGAAACACAATTCCAGCAGCCGCAAGTTCCAGAACCTCGAGATCCAATCTAAACACCATCACGGAGGGGTTCATCTTCCTCATAGGTGCCTCTCCGATGATGCGTGAGTAGTCCACCATAGACCAACGGGTCCGTAGGCAGTAGCCAGATGGCTTCCTCTCTCTCTCTTATGATTCTCAATACAATGGTCTCTTGAAGATCTATTTGATGTAAACTTTTGCGGTGTGTTTGTTGGGATCCGATGAATTTTGAGTTCATGATCAGTTTCTATCCATGAATATTATTTGAGTCTTCTTTGATCTCTTATATGCATGATTACTTATAGCCTCGTATTTCTGCTCTGAATCTTTGGTTTAGTTAGGCCGACTAGATCGATTTTTCCGTCCATGGGAAGAGGTGCTTTGTGATGGGTTCGATCTTGCGGTGTTCTTTCCCAGTGACAGAAGGGGCAGCAAGACACGCATGTATCGTTGCCATTAAGGATAACAAGATGGGGTCTATTCTTACATGAATAGATCTTGTCTACATCATGTCATCGTTCTTATTGGATTACTCCGTTTTTCCATGACCTTAATACACTAGATGCAAGCTGGATAGCGGTCGATGTGTGGAGTAATAGTAGTAGATGTAGGCAGGAGTCGGTCTACTTATCTTGGACGTGATGCCTATATAATGATCACCGCCTTGGATATCGTCATGATTATTTGATTTTCTATCAATTGCCCAACAGTAATTTGTTCACCCACCGTGCGCTATACACGTGAGAGAAGCCACTAGTGAATCCTACGGCCCCCGAGTCTACTTTTCCAACATATTGCTTTCCGATCTATCTTTTTGCCTCATTGTTTTCAGATCTACTAAACCAAAAATCCAAAAACATATTGCAGCACTTTTTATCTGCTCTTCTTATTTTGCGTTCTTGAGAGATCTATCTCTCCTATCTATCACTACCTAATCTATCTTTTTACCATAGAGAGATTGACAACCTCTCTTTCACGTCGGGTTTCAAGTATTTGTTATTTGTGTGCAGGTCCTACTTATTTGGTGGTGGTAATCCTCCTACTGGTTCGATAACCTTGGTTTCATAACTGAGGGAAATACTTACCGTCGCTGTGCTGCATCATCCCTTCCTCTTTGGTGGAAATACCAATGCAGTCCCAAGCCACGTCAGTACATTGCATGGGAAACATGTTAACCAGAGCCAGATAAATAGAGAAACATTTTTGGAGTCTCTGGAAGTTTGAATCATCCAAGTTGGGCAAGAAATGAATTTTCAACAGGGGTCATTAGGAGGTTCAAATTCAAATTTGAATTTGAATAGCACATAAAGTAGTGATAGAAAAATTTGGTAGTTGTACCATTAAATTCTTTGGTATTTTAGAAAAATATGGGAGTTGGAATCATGTCATTTGGAATTATATTTATTTACCTGAGATTTTAGCAAGTATCTTCAAAAAGGAAAAAGATAAGCGACACTGTTCTTAACGGGCCGAAACCGTCGCGGCTGAGCTAGCCCAGTAGGGATCCAGCCCAGGACTGGCGGTAAGCGCCCGCGCGGCTGGTTTCAAACCTGGCCGGTGGGCCAGTCCGGTCAGTGGGAGGGGCTCAAGTGAGGAAATGACAGGTGGGACTCACCTTTCATCCCTTACCTTGCGTCAGGGGGGATCGGGAGCTCACCGCCGGCGATGTGGGGCTCGAGGGAAGGAGCTGAGGGCACCGTTGGCCTTGGGGTGGAGTCGCTGATCAGCGGGGCGACGGTGCTTCACACGGGCTTGATTCCATCGCCCTGAGCTGCAATCACAACAAGGAAAAAGGGGGATGGGGTCAGGCAGCTGCGGAGGTTCCAGGGGAGGAAGAAGGAGGCCCGGAGGGGGTCTGTACCGCGGGATCGACGGCAACCCGAGGCGGCAAGGCAAGAGCTCGACCCCGAGCGTAGCGAGCTTCTGAGGAGGAACGAATGGCACAGGCAGTCGATTGGGAGGATGAGGACTCAGCAGGGGGAGAGAGAGAGGTCTGGGGTGCCGTTTTATAGCCAGGCGCCGGTGCACCTTGTTCGTGGCCACTGGCGTTGGCTGGAGGGGCAAGGGGGGCCACAGGAGGAGGCCTCGGCGTGTCTGCGGTGCTTCTCGGCATGGTCTATGACTAGGGGAAAGAATGGAGAGAGCAGGGAGCTCGCGCGTGTGGAGCTGCGGGTTGGCCGAGCCAGGCGGCCATGGCGCACGTGCGACGAGCCACCAGAGGGGGGAGAGAGAAGGGGGCCGACAGGGAGGCATGTCCCGGACGCCGAGGCGGTCTCCGGAGACACAATTGGGAGGCCCGAGGCTGTCGGGGGCTGCGATTGGGCAGCGGCTACAGTGCGGGTGTGCACTATAGCGCGCTCCAGAGCGCCCGTTTAGCATGCCACGGCATGCCAACGACATCCTAGGCGCGGCCATAGGTGTCTAGGTGGTCTAGGAGGGATTAAACAACGTGGGTGTGGCATTGGATGCTCTAGTGATCCATCATGGTGAGAGAGGAGTGGAGAGAGAGATGGTTTTCTGCTGTCCAGGGTAAAAAATGTGGTTTTCACCCCCCCCAATCAGTGACCTAAGGCCATGGGCCCTTTACTGGAGGTAGAAGGTGACTAGGAGGGGTTGTGGTAAAATTTTGGGATCAAGGAGAATACTACAAGGGGTAAAAACAGTGATTTTGGAGAATCGCCAGAAGGTGTTTGATGCTGGTTTAAGGAAGATAATTTTCCCCACTTGCTGTGAGATTTAACAGGATCAAATATAAGATAAAAATGAGGTTGATCACCAAGTTTGAGTTCATTTGAGGAAAGTTGCCAATACAAACTTAATGAACCCTTGAAATCGACAAATTAGGTTTCATTAGATCTAGCTATGCAAATCCATTCTCCTTGATGCACCACTTGGTGTGGTGGCATTATATTGGTATTAGAACATGTCAACAAAGTTTGAGAATAATTGGAGACACTTGGCAATGTAAAGTTGCTCAAGTTTGGATCTGGACAAAGAGGGTTTTGGGATATTTTGGTGAACCAAAACAATTGGGATTGATATGAAACTTGGCAAGATGATCACATATGTCATATGTGGCATTCTAGAATTTTCCTGGATTTATTTGAGAATATTTCTTATAGAAATATTTCAAATGCTTGAAATAGGCAGAAAGGGTTTTGGAGGGTTTTGTCCAATATTTTGAACATGACCATCTGTTGAAACTCATATATATGGAAAATATATGTCCACCGAGTTTCCCTAAATTTTCTCAAATATTTTGAAAGCATAAAAAAATATTTCCCTATAAAATTCCATTTCTGGCCTTAAGAAAAAGCCTTTAAATAAAATAGGAAATTAAACTTTAAAAATAATATTTGGTGGTTTTGGGAAGCCTTATATATGGTATGTTCCAAATAAAGTCTTTGGGGCAAAAGAATCCACCCAATTTGAGGACTTGTAGTACAAATCTCAATTGAGGGGTTTTTGAATACCTACACTACTAGGAGAAAGCCTAGTAGTAGCACTTGTTTTCCCCTTAGTAGTAGCGCTGGTGGCAGCGTTACTGCTAAGGCGCTACAGCTAAGTGTTTAGCAGTAGCCCTGAAAAACCAGCGCTACTGGTAAGTACTGTAAGAAGTAGCGCTGGTTTATAACAAGCGCTGCTGCTAAACCAGCGCTACTGCTACAACTTACCAGCGCTACTGCTAAACCAGCACTCCTAAGATTTAATTCCCCTCTATGTATTTGTGCATGCTCTATACGGTAGTTTCATCATATCATAATAAACATACATTATTCTCATCATATCATACACATACAGGAGACTCGTCATACCACCACCACCATCATCCAACACAAATATCATCACGTCTCGAAAAAAGCGATACACAAGTCATGTCATGTCTAGAATAAATGCAACTGCATAGTCATGGAACACACACAAGTTTCATCATCTCTATCTAAACCATGATGTAGAAGAGAAGAGCGATCAGTATGAGCAAGAGCGCGACTAAGTAGTACTTCTTGAGGCACCGATTTCGCTCCCTCTCTTGCCGCAGCGTCCACCTCAAGTAACTAATTTCCGCTTCGGCTCTGCTGTCGAACCCTCTGTGGCTAGCGCCCGGGTACCTGTCCACCTGGGCCTGAGCGTCTGGCCAGAGGTCGTACACTCTTGGAACCCTCCCAATGAATACGGCGTAGCAGTCCTTCGCCATCTCCGATCTATGTACCTGCATCGTAAGTTGATGAATTCAACGATAATATGCAACATAATGTACTTGAGAAACACAAAGAGGCATAGTTAGCAAAATACAAGCAACCTATAGTAAACATAAATAAGGAAGTTCCTCATACCCAAACTAATTAACTAGAGCGATCTACGCTAGTTCATAGAAAGACAGTAGTACTGATTAAACATACACATTGTCATCGTCAATCACTCCTCCATGTCGGCGCTCCAATCTTCATAGTCAGGGAGGAAGCACCCGAGATTCGTGAAAGGCTTCAGGTCCAGACGCTAAGCGCTGAGCAGTGTTCAGACATCCTCCTGATCATTGGCCCATGGTAGAACATCCCTGATTTTTTGATGACCTCCTTCATGATCACTTGGGCAAGTTCACACTGTACATGATAAAACTCAGCTCAGATTCGATGATCCGGTCTCCTTCCTATGCTTGTGGCCCAGTTGACAATCTCGGCATCACTGGAATTAGCTGACATGCGAAGGCGTTGATTATCCCTTCTGTACTCGATCATGTGATGCATGAGGTAGAATCGATCAGCCTTACTATCATTCGGTTGCTGGATGCAGCAGAAGTCAGTCTTATGGCCGAAAGCCGGCCCTCTATTCCTGTATTTTTTCACCTGGATATATCCACCACTAAGGCTGAAGGTTAAAATGGCACTATCGAGAACACTCTTTATGTGTGTGTAATCCCTCTTCTTGATGTTCTTCGCTGAGTCCAAGTACAGAGCATGGGAGTATTGTGGGTACAGACAGATGAGGACGCCCCCCCCCCCACTACGCAAAATAAGTACACGTCAAATTAGCTTCCATGCTTGCAAAGGAATGATTAAAACTTACGAAAGGATATCCGCGGATGACTTACGTGGGATGATAAGGCAGGAGAATCGTTTCCTTGTCCTTATTAGCAACCATGAACTCACCGATGTACTTGCTCGCATAGTCACGGTGCTCTTTGCAGACTGCCAAGAAGCTCTCGTGCATATAGTATGGGTCCGCGACGCAGATATATTTTATGTTCTCGCGCCTGTTGATGTAGTTGAGATACAGCGCATACATGCGGATGAACTGAAAATCCAGCTTGGTCATGTGGAACATGTCGTAGATGTAGTCAAATTGCAGGATGAACTTATCTACGGGACATCAATCGACGTATAACCTCCCACCCGGAACCCGAGCCGCGTAAAGCGGGTATCCTGGTTTTTCCGAGATGAGAAGGTTTTTCTCTCTGGCCAGCAAATCATCATGAAGTCTCCTTATATCATTGTTCAGTATGTCCTCCAGCGCTTTCTGAGATAGGATTGGGTGGCCGGCGACATGGAAACGCTCCGCACCTATGACAGGTATTCTCTCTACCTCCCGGGGCTTCAGAGGCGGCTGCCTGCTTGAAGCAGCTCTGGCGCCTTTAGAGCCTTTCCTCTCTGGTCTCCTCCTTTGCTTCTTGACGGGTGGCGGTAATGAGCCCACCATACCTTCGCTAACCACCACCCCTAGTGTCGTCGGGCTAAACAGTGGACGGCCCTCGTGGTGTTCTTGCTGGGTAGAGGCGGCATCTGGAGTCGTCTCCTGCGAGGGTCGCATGAAGAGAGACTTTTTGCAATCAGCCTTAGGACGTTCCGGCTCCGGCAAATCAGGCAGCATCAAGTCATCTCCATGCTCATAGCCTGAGTCATAGTCCCGAGCATCGTCATAGGCGGTATTGATATACTGGTTAGGGTCATCATCATCCTCCTCCATGACATCATCAGCATTTGCTTCTTCGACGGGGGCAACGTCATCTGGCACTAATGGAGGCTCTTCCTCGTGTCATTCGCTATCACCCACCACGACAGGTGCAGGTAATTGGGTAGGTGGGGTGGTGTTCATACCTTGTTGAGGAGTTGTCGCTAGTGCGCTACCGGGCGCCTCGACATGAAGAAGAGTCTTCGGCCAAGGCAAGAACCAGCTCTTGCATGAGCCAATCCATTTAGGGGTCTCGTCGTCATCTACTGGTTTGGGAGGAGGAAAATCCTTGAAGCACGCTTTGACACTGGCCACACAAACTTTGAAGACGCTATGGGGCATCTGTCGGTTGGGTAATATGCGGTCCTTCGGCTTCATGATCGTTGCCTTTCCCACGTCCACCTTCTGGCCATTGATGTCGTACAGTAGGGTGCACGGGGTTTCGTCAGCCTGCGAAGACATGTGTGCGACGTCAAACATCCGAAAGGCAACTAAAACGGAAGACTATAGATATGCTGGTCAAGAGGGTATGACATGTAATTACCGTGAGGGCGTCGAGCTCAGCCAAAGACGAATCCCCGCCGAGCACGCCAGAGACGGAGGACGGGCTGCTATGAACAGGAGCGGGACCAGGTACGGGAGCATGTGCGGTGGACTGAGCAAGTGCTGGTGGTGCGATGTTCACCGAATTGCTCCCGACGTGGGTGGGAAGAGGAAAGTCCGCTGGCCCTTTATCTGGATTTTTCTTCATCCATTCGAAAAATTCCGGCATCAAGCTGGTAATGGAAGATGTGAAGTCAGCCGTGACGCCAGCTACCGCTGCACTGACCCTTGCATCGACTATCTTTTCGAACTCTGCTTTGGTCTCAGCTTTGGACTTATTGACCGCAAGCGCGACCTTCTCGTCGACGGTCTGTTGAGTAAGCAACCGTCTCTGCCTTCTTTCCTCCGGCTTCTCGTGGTAGCACGTCTTCCACGAGGCACCATCTCCGACGCCGTGCACACGTCCATACGACGGCGGTTTGTCCTCCGACACGTTTTTCAGTATGTTGAGGGCCCGGTTGAAAGGGGTGTCCTACTTGGGCCTCGCCGACGACTAAGAAGACTCGTTGCTTTCGGCTGCCTTTTGTTGCTGCTCTTTCTGCAAAAGGAACATGGATGGTTTACAAATGTGACAAAACTTGTTGTCGAATTGATTGGAAGCTAATATAAGGTGGTAATATAACAATTACCAGAAGTGTCATGAACTCCCTCGTGTTCGGGTCCGTGTAAAAGATTTAATTGACGGGGTCCCACTTGTATCGGGCGCTGATCTAGTCATGCTCCTGCGGGTCGGTGAACTCCGCCAAGGGGTCTGGGATTCCGTAACTTTCACGTTCGGCGTCCTCCTTGGCCTATACGTGCCTCTTCCCCTCGTAACCACGGCTTCCGAGGCGGTGGGGAGGCGTGTTCCTGGCCTGGAGCGCCTTCATTTTCTCCGACTTTATCTTGACTTCTTCTTTAGCGCAAGTCTCCTTGAATTTTTCAAAGTCCTCTTCCGTTAGTGTCGGATTGGCAGCATGAATCTTGGACCACGGTTCATTCTTCTCAATCACTTTTTTCACCCGTACTTTCCAGGCGGACAAGTCGTTGGTGAACATCGTCATCGCCTTGATGTTTATCTTTGTCATGGGTTCGTCCTTCCATGGAAGTTCGCTTTCAGTCCGCCCGGGGAACAAGAACCTATTGTGCAACTTCGTTAGGAGCATGTGCTCCATATGTGGTATCTTCTTCAACTTTTCGTCGTTGATGTTGGCTGTTTCCCTGAGAATGCATCCTAGTTGATTGCTGTAGCACGCGCGTGCTTCCTCCGGCGCCATTGGCTCTAATTTCTTGGGGTGCATCGCCGTGACGAGCTCGTTTAGTTTTTGTGCCCTCTTCGGCTTCGGTCCTTCACCGGTCTCGGGGGCGGTGTCGGTGCCGGCGGTGCCAGTGTTGGTGTCGGTGTCGGGGTTGTTGTTGCCACTATCACCCTGCACCCGCAACTGGTGTTCGTCCAGGTAACTGAAATAATTGTTTGCTGCCTCGACGGGGTCTTCTTCGAGGCGAACAAAACCCCCGGCTTCCGCATGGTCAGACATGTTTCCTACTTTTATTATTTAAGTATGCTCGTTCAATTATTTGTCAGAATGAAATGAATAATGAAAAGAAAAAAGGGGCCTATATTTGGTCGGAATGTTGATTCATTCCCCTTCCGGCAAATCCCGGGCACTCCATATGTCCTAGCTAGTTTCTAGCACAAGTCATGTCGAAAATCACAGAAATTTTCGGCATGACCTTTGCTAAAAAGTGGACATATGGAGCGCCTGAAATTTGCCAGAACAGAAATGAATCAACATTTCGGCAAAACATAGGCCACTCGGAGCATATGACATCAATGACATAGGGTTCATATTGCAAAATGACCTCACTAAACATTTGCAAAATATAAAACAAGTACACATAGGGTTCATATTGCAAAATGACCTCACTAAACATTTGCAAAATATAAAGCAAGTACACATAGGGTTCATATTGCAAAATGACCTCATTAAACATTTGCTACTGTTTTTTGTTTATAGCTAAAAATTCTAGGAAGGGAGCTACTGTTTTTTATTTATAGCTATTTTATATACCTACAAAAATTGCCCTAGCTAATTTCCTTTTTCCTCTTCTCCTTCTCCTCCTCTCCCCTTTCTTCTTCTTCTTCTTCTTCTCTTCTTCTTCTCTTCTTCTTCTTTTCCTTTTTCCTCTTCTCCTTCTCCTCCCCTCTTTTCCTTCCTCTCCTCTTTCTTCTTCTTCTTCTTCTTCTTCTTCTCTTCTTCTTCTCTTCTTTTTCTTCTTCTTTTCCTTTTTCCTCTTCTCCTTCTCCTCCCCTCTTTTCCTTCCTCTCCTCTTTCTTCTTCTTGTTCTTCTTCTCTTCTTCTTCTCTTCTTTTTCTTCTTCTTTTCCTTTTTGCTCGTCTCCTTCTCCTCCGCTCCTCTTTCTTCTTCTTCTCTTCTTCTTCTTCTTCTTCTTCTTCTTCTTCTTCTTCTTCTTCTTCTTCTTTTTCTTCTTCTTTTCCTTTTTCCTCTTCTCCTTCTCCTCCCCTCTTTTCCTTCCTCTCCTCTTTCTTCTTCTTCTCTTCTTCTTCTCTTCTTTTTCTTCTTCTTTTCCTTTTTCCTCTTCTCCTTCTCCTCCTCTCCTCTTTCTTCTTCTTCTTCTCCTCTTCTTCTTCTTCTTCTTCTTCTTATTCTTCTTCTTCTTCTTCTTCTTTTTCTTCTTCTTTTCCTTTTTCCTCTTCTCCTACAAAAATTGCCCTAGCTACTTTCCTAAAAAATCCTAAATGCTAAAAAAAATCCTACATTCCTAAACACACCTAGCTAGGGTTCATATGAAGGGGAGAAGAGAGGGAGAGGGAGAGGAGAGGGGGCAGGGGAGAAGAGAGGGAGAGGGAGAGGAGGGCAGGGCAGGGGAGAGGAGGGCAGGGCAGGGGAGAGGAGGCAGCGGCGGGGAAGAGGAGGGGAGGGAGAGGGAGAGGAGAGGGAGGCATACGGCGCGGCGGCAGGCAGGGGAGATGGCGGCGGCGGTGGCTCGGGCGGTGGCGGGCGGCTCGGGCGGCGGCGGGCAGGGGAGACGGCGGCGGCGGCGACGGAGGTCAGGGCACCGGCAACATAGAGGATCGAGAGGGGTGTGTGGGGGGTGAGTTGGGAAAATTTGAGCCCGCGCGGGGGGTTATCTCAAACTAGCAGTAGCGCTGGTAACAGACCAACGCTATAGCTAACTTAGCTATAGCGCTTGTTTCTGACCAGCGCTACCGCTAATTTAGCACTTAGCAGTAGCGCTGGACTAGGAACCAACGCTATAGCTAAGTTAGCTATAGCACTGGTCCTTAATCCAGCGCTACTGCTAACTTTTTATTATTTATTATTATTATTTTCCTTTTCTAGTTTTTAGTTTTCTTTTCCTTTTATTATTTTCCTTTCTTTTCTGGTTACTTTTCTTTTTCTTTTGTATTGCTTTCTCCCTTTTGTATTTTCCTTTTTTGTATACATCATTTGACCGATAATGGTTACTTAAGTGCGTACACAAAATAGATACATATATATAGATGATGGTTTCTCAGCTGCGTCGACGACGTTTCACATTGAGCTTCTTCCCTTTCTTGTTCGTTGACGTATAATTGAGCCCCTCTTTATGACTTTTCCGGGACCATGGAGTACGATCTTTCTTACATAATGTAGTCTTGATTCTTCTTTTCACGTATGCTTCATCGTCATCGTCATCTTACCTCATAGGGTTGCCGTATAGGTCGTAGTCTTCCTCGTTGGCGACTCCATCCATTCCGACGATGCTCCTTTTGCCTCTCCTCACGACAACACGGCCGGGATTGGTCTGGTTGGTTCTGAAGAAGCATTGTGTCACATGCTTAGCATGTACCCATGGCTCAGTTTTGGCGTTGATGTTAACGTTCACGATAGCGCTATTCGCGTCGGGTATATACATGGTAGTGAAATACTTGTTTTCTCTTACGACGACCTTAGCCCATCTGACACGGAACATCGTCACAGCGTGCAATTCAGCATAGTCAAGCTCCCAGATCTCTTCGACCCTTCCGTAGAATCTTTCAGTTGTGCCGTTGGCATCGCTCACACATTCAATCATCACCCCTGAGTTCTGGTACTCACTGTCCATGTCTTTGGCCTCCGTGTAGAACGTGTACCCGTTGATATCGTATGCTTGATAGGACGCGAGTTTGGGCATGGGGCCATGTGCTAAGGCGTGTATGAGCAATCCATCTGAACTGCCCTCTTCAGAGGGATTAGCAAGAATTTGCTCTTTGAACCAACACAAGAAAGTGGCATTGTGCTCTACAGTAACTTCGTCGTACGTCTTGCGCATCCCCTGATCACGGTACTTCTTTGCGATGGTTTCTTTGTGCAGTGTCACATAATCATCTACCACATCTAGGTGTTGTAGCACTACTAAGTTAGCCCTGTCAAAGTCGCTCCGTCGATCCGAGTAGTACACGTGCAATTCCCTCCGGCCGTTGTTGTGACCTTCTCCTCCGAGCCTCCCATGGTGCTTATTGACGGGCAAACCAACAACAGGGTCTCCGCCGCCTATATAATTCTCGCAAAAGGAGATGCACTCTTGGGTCAGATAACCCTGGACGATGCTCCCATCGGCACGGGACATGTTACGAACGAATCCTTTGATGACCCCATTCATCCTCTCGAACGGCATCATGCTGTGAAGGAATGTCGGCCCGAGGTCGATGTGAACACACAGATGCACCATGACGTCAAAGAACGCGGGCGGGAAGTACATCTCAAGCTCACATAGTGTGACAACGATCTCTTCCTATAGCCTTTGGAGCTGCTTCACACTGATGGACTTTCGAGAGATAACGTTGAAGAAGTGGCAGAGACCAGTAAGCGTGTCACAGACGTGCTTCTCCATTATCCCTCTAATGGCAACCGGGAGTATTTGCATCATCATCACGTGACAGTCATGAGACTTCATCCCGCTGAACCTTTTCTTCTTGGTGTCTAGAAATCTGCTTATCTTCCCACAGTAACCGGAATTGACTTTGATTCCCGTAAGGCACTTGATGAATTGATCGATCTCCTTAGGACTTAAGGTGAAGCAGGAAAGGGGGCAATAATTCTCCTCCTTCTTCTTGACTTTTCTGCCCCTTGGCCCCGCCTCCGCCTCCGTCTCCTCCATCGACTTTTTACGGGCATGTGGAGATTTCTCTTGATCTCCAAATCTTCCAAGTCTTTCCTTGCCTTCGGCCCATCCTTGGCCTTGTCCGGCATGTTCATCAGTGTGCCAAGCAAGCTCTCGAGGATATTCTTCGTGATATGCATTTGATCAAGGCAATGAGGCATGTCATGATTGTGCCAGTACTCCAAGTCCCAGAAAACAGACCTCGTTTTCCATACCTTCAGCAGCGGCTCCGGTGCCTTTTCCATCTTTCCCGGTGCCGGGCACTGTTCCCAGTTATTCAACAGCTCGTTGATTTCGGCGCCGTTCCTCTTACGTGGAGGTCCTCGATGCTCAGCCAAACCATTGAATAGATCTCCATGTTTTCTCCACGGGTCATCCTTCTCGAGCCATCTATGATGCCCCATGTACACGATTTTCCCAGACCCGCCATCTTTCGTTGACGTAAGCTGCTGAGACGTTGTATCATCCATGCACCTCGTGCATCCACAGTATCCATGGCACACCTGGTCTAAAGTGTACCCGTAACCGAGATAGTCGTGCACCGTCGTCATCAGCGTAGCTCTCATATAGAAATAATATCCTGTGCTACCGTCCCATGTCTTGACCGGCCATTTCCATAACATGTCTAACTCCTCTTTCGGAAGCCCCATATACAGGTTAATATTATTTCCCAGTTGTTTTGGCCCTTGAATCAGCATGCTCATGTGTATGTACTTTGCCTTCATGCACAACCATGGGGGGAGGTTGTACATCCATTCAAAGACGAGCCATGTGCTGTGGCTAGTGCTCTGGTTTCCAAACGGATTCATGCCATTGGTATTCGCACCAAGCACGATGTTCCATGCATCTTCTCCGAAAAATCGATATTCGGCATTGAATGCTCTCCACTGGCAAGCATCTGCGAGGTGTCTCAGCTTCGGATCATCTCCATCCTCGGGTTTCTTCCTCTCCGCGTGCCAGCGCATGAGCTTTGCTTCCTTAGGATCTACGAAATACCGCTGCAGACGGGGAGTGATCGGAAAGTACCATACAACTTTCTGAGGAGCTTTCTTTCCTGCCTTCTTGTATCGAGAAGCATTGCACACTGGACAGCTGGTTTTTTCCGCGTGCTCCCCCCGATAAATGATGCAATCGTTGATGCATGAGTGGTATCTAATGTGCGGCAGATCAGGAGGGCAAACGATTTTCTTGGCCTCCTCGACATTAGTAGGACACATGTTTCCTGTGGGAAGACCTTTATAATGTAGATACTTCAAATGCTCATCGAGGCTTTTGTCTGTCCATTTGTTTTTGGCCTTCGTCTTTAGAAGTCCGAGCATGAAACTCAAGCGGGTCACCTTGGGATCGCAACCGTCATACAATGGAGTCTTCGAGTCTACTTCAAGTTGCGCCAGCTTGGCCTCCTCTCTAGAAGCAGCTTTGTCACTAGTCGTACTCTTGCGAAGGAGGTCTCGAACATGAGGGTCCTGCACGACTGAACTTAGTAGTGTCGAAGACTGCGGCGTGTTCGACGCCTCTTCTCCGCCTTGTCCGGACTCTTCTTCACCTTGTCCGGAATCTTCTCCGCCGCCATGTCCGGACTCTTCTTCGCCGTGTCTGGAATCTTCCCCGCCGCCATGTCCGGACTCTTCCCCGCCGCCATGTCCGGACTCTTCCCCGCCGCCATCATCTTCTAGCCCCATGTTGTTATTCCCTGCCATGTGGACGTCCTCATCATCATCTTCACTTACCCACCGAGTATAGCCATCCATGAAACCATTCATCAGCACGTGCGCCTTCAAACTGCCATGATCAAAAAGGGTCCAAAATGACTCCTTTGCATTTTGTACACGGACATCTAATCCCAATCCGATTATTTGCATACATGTCCATCACCGCGCATTGCAAGTATAGCTCCACCTTCCTTCCACTCACCCTCATGACAGCACGGTATAACAAGCAAAAGTCATATAAAAATTTGGCATGACCTTGCCTAAAAATAGGACATATATATCGAGTTTGCTCGAAATTCGCCAAATCGGAAATAAATCGACATTTTGGCAAAACATAAGCAACTCACGGGGCATGTCACTCACACAATATCCCTTCATATCGCAAACACACATATTCCCATTCTTGAAATGCACAACTTTTTACTCACCTATATCCCGAGAGAGATTGTGCACGGTTAGATCATTTGGCCTTCGCGACCTATAGGGATCGAGAGTGGATGGCTAAATAGCTAGCTAGATCTAGTTGTTGGGAGGAGAGATGACTCTAGCTAACTAATGGATAGGGAGAGAGATGATCTAGCTAGATCTATATGTATGGAAGGAGGGAGAGCCAAATAAATGTGGAAGATAGAGCTAGAAGAGGTCATTTATATGGAGCAGAATTATGGTGGAGGGGGCATTAATGGGGAGAGAAGAGAGGTAGAAGGAAGAAAGAAGAAGGGCAATAATGGTGGAGTCGAAACTTAGAGAGGGGAGAGGGGAAAGGAGGGGAGAGGGCAAAGGGGGAGGAAGAAGGGGGAGAGAGGGAGTGGGTGAAAAGGTGGCTCTGCCACGATTAGTAGTAGCGCTGCTTTCCACAGCGCGCTACTGCTATGAGGCTTAGTTGTAGCGCTTTCTAGGAGCAGCGCTACTACTAAGTGGGGCCCCATAACAGTAGCGGTTTCCTCACAGCAACCGCTACTGCTATGAGGCTTAGCAGTAGAACTTTATTGTGGGCAGCGCTGCTACTACGAATATTGTCGGTGGGCTCGTCGGGTCCCGCTTAGCAGTAGCGCTCTTTATGTTTCCAGCGCTACTGCTAAGTCTTTACTTGTAGTGCTGCCGAAATCCAGCGCTACTGATAATTACCAGCAGCGCTTGTTACTTTCCAGCGCTACTAATAGTGTCCTGCCTATAAGGTTTCTCCTAGTACTGCTAATTTGAATAAATGCTTTTTGGCCAAGATAATATTTGATAAAAATGGTTTTAGGTCCTATACACATGGTATGATCATTGGACAAGAGTTTGGATCAAGGAAAAGAGTTCTTGAGGGTAGGAGGGAGTTTTATGAATATAGAGCACAAGCAAGCAATCAGACAATCAACAATCAAGTCAAGCATCACAAGCACACAAAAAGTTTTAATTGGCCCTGATTTTTGAGTCATGTTAACTTAGTTATGAGGCAAAACACAGGGTGTGACAGACCTACCCCCTTACAAGAATCTCGTCCCCGAGATTCCTAGGCTAGGCGTAGAAAGGTATGGGAATTCAGAGGTGAGGTAGTCTTCACGTCCCATGTTGTTCTTGCTTTTGTGTGGTTGCTCCATTGGTCCTTTATGTGCTTGACTATATGGCTTGGAGTGCATTGTTGCCTTTGTCTGAGGGTGAACGGATTTCTTGCAATATGTTAGGCTTTCCTAAAGGTCAAGGGTTTGGTGAACGAGGTCTGAGCAAAGGTCTGGCTTGCGTGTGTATTCCGAAGTCGGAATACGTGGCAAGGTAGTGTATGTGCATGCTGGTCATGTGGGTTACCCATGTTGTTTAGTGACATCTAGATGTTTCTCTCTAGTCTACAAGGGTCAAGGTCTTGGCGTAGTTTCCTGGTCACGGGGAATTGCCGACTTCGTTGGAGTAGTTGATCTTCCGGTGCTCGTGGATCTTCAATTGTAAGGACGTCGAAGTTTGTTGGCGTAGGCTTCTCGTCGACGGGGAAGTCCTTATCTTCCTTAAAGCAGGAGATCTTCAGTCGTAGGTGGTCTTCATCCTTGAGAGTGCTGAAGCACGTCATCGTAGGCTTCTTGTCGAGGCCTTCTGCTTGGCAAAGTTGTCGAAGTACGTTCTTTGATCATCTTTGGCCGTTTGTCTTCGTCGTCACGGACACACGTTTCTAGAAGGGTCTTAAGCGTTTGGTCTACCTATCTCTCCATTGCCATCGTGGACAGGCTTGGGTTGAGCCTCGTCCCTAAGACTAAGCTTAGTGACTTGGTATCAAAACGGGTTCTACCATCTGGGAAGGTTTCAGCGGGGATCTAAATAAGCTGACTATCCAATGTATAGAACAGCCATCTAGTTGCCAAGATTGAGGTTTGGAAAAGTGGGGAGGACTATCTTTGGCAGGTGTCTAACCATGATCTAGTCAGGGTCACGTCCTGGATTGGACTAGAAGAGGCTAGTAACAAGGTCATGGCAGTCGTTCCACTCTGTTCCAGGTTTCTGAAGAGAGTAGGGTCATCATGGTCATCGTACACTGTCAATGTGGTGGAGTGAGGGGTACTATAAACTTCTCGGTTCCTTCCTAGTCAGGAATTGATAGGTGACTACCTAAAACAAGGGGCTTTAGAATCCTCTTGATGTCCAAGGGCTTCACCGTGCTTGAAAGCTGGTGCTTTCTGGTTTAGTCTATCCGACGTAGTCGGCAGAGGGGTGGTGGTTGACTTCTCTTTCTTCTTCTTCTTCTTCGTGGTTTCCCAACCATAGTGGTTCTTCATCTTGCTTGGGCAAGAATGTCTTCTGCTGCAGGGAGGGTGCTTCGAGGAGTCTGACTGCTTTAACGTATAACCTTACTCTTTGAGAGGCAAGGCAGCTGGTGTTTCTGGGACTTATCACAATAGGACTAAGGTGTTCCTTTCTCTCATTGGGTAGATAAGTAGGTCATCCGTGAGGACAACAACATATTTCCCCAAGTATCACACAAGCACATTGCTCGTGGGATATGCGAGAGGAGCGGGCATTTGCTCCGGATGGTCAGTTGTCCAGGGGTTTGTGGTCCATCGAAATCTAGTTCTTCGTGTCCACCTTCCTTATGGAAAGGGTGGGTGGTGGTCAAGGTGGAGTATTGGCAATAGTCTTTCGACTTAGAGCCAAGGACTATGGTCGTGATCTGACCATGTTGTGGCTCGGTAAATCTTAGGGGTTTCAAGGAGCTTAGGATGTGAGTGAACGTCTATCACCCTATCCTCGAGCACAATTATTAGATGCCAATAGTCCTACTTAATTACTACAAACAAAATCATCATATATCATCAAAGGTATCATCTAGTATAAGTCAACTCCAACATCACTCATGCTATTCAACTCCAAGGTTTTAGAGAAGGATTAAACCAAAATCTTATATGAATACTATAGCTAACTCGAATATATCCCTATGTAAAAATCCTCGGGGAGCATACAAGATGCTAAGCTTGATTGTGATACTACAAATCCAAGTATTCAGCTAATATATCCAAGGGCTAAGGTGTTGCATCTCTCTGCTAAGGAAACACATAACATGCCAATCCAAGATCTCGTTTCCATCCTACGAATCCAGTTAACCGGTCCACGAATACCATCCACTATTACATGATCCATTACTGCTACAAATCCAATACCAGTGATTGTTCCACATACCACCTAGAGTTCCTAAAATCCCCGAATTCTAGAAAGATCTATCTCATCTCAGTACAACCAGCAATTCCCATCATGATGATATAGTAAACTCCGATGTTAGGTGCATATGGATCCTTGAATCAATTTTGACAACCATCCAATATTCCTGGTTTGTCTCCCACCAAGAAACGTGGTATCAAGATCAAGATCAGCAGACTAAATCCAAATTACTCCGAACCATGTAGTTTCATTGATCCTGAGCACCTCTTAGAATCACCTATTCAAATCCAAGGTTTACATCTAGTAAGAATTCCCTACCGGTTACTCTAGTCACTATCGTCACATCATCAATCCACTATCAATATTACTTGCCAAAGTCAAGTCATTTATCCACCAATAACTTCAGCTTGTGATCATAATAGACCTATTAAATCCAATTCACTCAAGAAACACAACGGTGTGCCCGGTGCGTGTAAAGACAGTGCATGGTCGCCCTACCAGGCATGACCCCGTATCGAGAGAGTAACTCATACCCTCCCGCCACTAGTAATGCGGGCTCCCTGCTAGTAGACCAAAGTAATAAACAAAACCCCGTCCCATAAGGGGTATCGTGGTTGTGCATGTAAGGTTGGGACGGTTAGCAAATCTTAAATCTCTCCATTTTCGAAAACACACACACACAACTTGCTCCGGTACACCACTTATTTATCAAGTGGTTACCTAGCTCATCATCATCATCTCCCTCGGGCATTAGTGGCACCCGACGGGTTTTTTGAAAAGTCTTTGAAAACACTTTTGTTTCCATCACCATGCTTATCCCCATCCCATTTGTGTAGCATCTACTAAGCATCATATCTACCCCCACCCGCACAACCCTCATAAGGAGGTAGGGTCATGCACGATGAAAGTATGAACAACAAAGTATCGGATGCATCCCACCGAAGTGGTCACCACATGAACATGATCAACATCACGAAATAAAGTGCTATATGCCATGCAATAAAAGGGTTTCATAGTCATGGTCAAAGGGCTGCTTGCCTGGCTTAGCAACGTCTTCGAGGTCTTCACACGCTTCTGGTCCAATTCCGAGCACTCCGTCTATTACGTCAACTACCGTCAGAAACAACCACAATAAGCAACGCAACAAGCAAAGAAATAAAAGTGCTCTATTAATAGGAGTTTTATTTTTCTTGGACATCTCCAGTCATAAGAAGAATACCTAAAGAGGACCTACTTTAGTTGCATCCATAGGGATTTTTGGAAAGGCCAATAGGATGGGAATGAAGGAAATGGTGATCCTATTAGAAGTTAACAGGAAAGGTTTTATAAAAAGGAGTTGAGGCACCCAATAAATAGGGCATGATTTTAGAAAGTTTTAGGAAGTGGATTCACTGGATTTGGAGTTGGGATGATTTCCCTATGAATTTCTTAAGATGGAATAAATGCAAAATGGGCCATTTATTAGATCCAATAGGTACATTGCATGTGAAAATGTTAACCAGAGCCAGATAAATAGAGAAACATTTTTGGAGTCTTTGGAAGTTTGAATCATCCAAGTTGGGCAAGAAATGAATGCCCTAGGAATTTTCAAAAGGGGTCATTAGGAGGTTCAAATTTGAATTTGAATTTTAACAACACATAAAATAGTGATAGAAAAATTTGGTAGTTGTACCATTAAATTCTTTGGGATTTTAGAAAAATGTGGGAGTTGGAATCATGTCATTTGGAATTATATTTATTTACCTGAGATTTTAGCAAGTTTCTACGAAAAAGAAAAAGATAAGCGACTCTATTCTTAACGGGCCGAAACCGTCGCAGCTGAGCTGGCCCAGTAGGGATCCAGCCCAGGCAAAGCGGTACGCGCCCGCGCAGCAGGTTTCAAACCTGACCGGTGGTCCAGGCCGGTCAGTGGGAGGGGCTCGAGTGAGGGAATGACAGGTGGGACTCACCTGTCATCCCTTACCTCGCGTCAGGGGGGATCGGGAGCTCACCGCCGGCGATGTGGGGCTCGGGGGAAGGAGCTGAAGGAACTGTTGGCCTCGGGGTGGAGTCGCTGATCCGTGGACGCCGGAGTTGGTCGCCGGGGGTGCAAGAGTCACCGGGGACGACGGGGCGGGGCGACGGTGCTTCGGACGGGCTTGATTCCGTCGCCCTGAGCTACAATCACAGCAAGGAAGAAGGGTGTCGGCGTTCTGGATACCAGGGTACCCAGACTTGCCTGCCTGTGGCCCAAGGCGTGGCCCACCTCGACGACCAAGTACGGCCCAACATGGCCGCGCTCAACACAAGCCCCTCGCGAGACCCCCGAGCTCGCGAGGGAAACAGCGCCATGACCCGCGGGGAGGTAGGCCTCCCCAGGCCCCCTCCTGAGCGGCGCAGACTTCTATACAACATATGACCTCAGGAGGCCAAGGGTGACGCCAGCCAGGCCAGGTGGGCGCCAGCGCGCCAGAGGGGACAGTTTCCTCTTTGGTGCAAAGGAGACAAGGACGAGCGCAGGCTCCCAAAGCGCCCCCAAAGGTTTCCCTTCTGGTGCAACAAGACCAAGACCCCAAGCCCCGCAGGACGGACGTCATCACCGAGCCCACCACTGCATCACCGGCGACCACTTTGCAGGTGAAGACCACCTTTCGTCAGGATAGGGTGTACCTCCTGTCCCCCTTCAAATTTGACCATTGTGGGATCCCTTCCCACCATTGCGATAAGGGAAGAGGACCCGGTGAGGGAGTCCTGGACTAAGGGGTCCTCGGGCCACTGGCCTGTCTCTCAATGGGCCGGCTTGATGGGCCACATTCTGACTGTCGCAGGAAGGGTCGGATACATCGAGACCCTGTGTTCTAGAAGGAAGTCCCGAAGGCGCGTCGTGCACTCCAAGTCAAGATGAGTGAATTGACGTCTCCATTCTCGGCAGGAGACCTTTCATGTGTAAACCCTAGGTACCCTCCGGTGTCTATATAAACCGGGAGGGTTTTAGATTGTAAGGCAGAGAAACTCATCTAGGGTTTTAGCTAGTCGATCTCGAGGTAGATCAACTCTGTAACTTTCATACCATAAATATAATCGAGCAGGACGTAGGCTTTTACCTCCATAGGAGGGCCCAAACCTGGGTAAACATCGTCTCCTTCGTCCCCTTGTTACCATCGATCCTAGACTCACAGCTCGGGACCCCCTACCCAAGATCCGCCGGTTTTGACACCGACATTGGTGCTTTCAATGAGAGTTCCACTGTGATCACCAAAGGAATCGATGGCTCGCGTTGTCATTAACGAAGAAGTCCGGAACATGGATTCCTTCGTCCCTGGATAGATCTTCGCTTTCGGCAACATTGTGCTGCACGCTGACCCGACCAGCCGTCTTGGCCGGGTCGGGAGTTTCGCCCCTTATCAAGAGGTTAGATTCGGGAACCTAGAGTTCTCCGTAGACTCTTGGGGCGATCTTTCGCTCACCGGGCTCGCAGTCTCATCCGACGCACCCGAGGACTCCGAGGCCTTAACCTCGGATGTCGCTTTCGACCCCGCCCATGGGACTAACCCCGGCGATGATCTGGCTTTTAGCCCGGATCCGAACACAATTCTTGTGCGGACGCATCGGTGGTTAACTCCGAAAGCGCTGAGCAAATTGACCCGATTGAGCTCTCGACACTCAACGGAGCTCTATATCGGATCTTATCAATGGAAATTACTGACGACCCAACCCCGATCCACGTTCAGATCGGTCTTAAGGCAGGTCAAGAGGAATTTTTCATCCCACCCACCACCCACTTCGTAGCCACTATCGAAGACTTAACCGATAGGTTGGACTACGCCTCCGAGGAGGCAGAAGACATGGATGAAGAGGATCGTGCTCCCACCCACGTCAACACCGGGCGATGGACTTCCACCTCCACCTACGACGTCTACATGGTGGATACTCCAGCCGATAACGGCGAGCGTACACCCGCAAACAATGGTGATAAATCGGGTGAAGCGCCGTCAAGGCGCCGGAAACCGCGCAAGCGATCAAAGACAAAATAGGGAAGGGAAGCTGGTGCTGGCACTGGGGAAAACGATACCCCGGAAGACCTCGGCGATCCCGATATCCCCGAGCATCCGTTAGAGGACCAGGAAAGGCCGGAGGACCAGCACGACCCCGAAGATCCAAACGATTCCGAGGATGACAACTACCTCCCCCCTGTAGAGGAGGAGGATAGCCCGGAAGCCGAAGACTTCACCGTCCCCGAAAACATTGAGGATCAGGAACGGTTTAGGCAACAGCTTATAGCCACTGCCCGAAGCCTAAAGGCAAAAGAACGGCAGCTCAAGGCCGAACAAGACACCCTCAATGATAGATGGACGAGGGTCCTGTCAGCCGAGGAAGGATACGGTACCGGTCTATTGGACCAACCCAAGAGCTATCCACGCCGACGGCTGCTGCCACAATTCGATGACGAACTCCCTAATACGCCGTCCCCCAAGCACACTCCATACGACCAGCCGGACCGCCCTCCCCGAGGATGAGATAGGATGGTGGCGATGGCGGTTATAGGCCGGCGATACCCCGCAGAAGGGGAAAAGAGCCAATGGAGCCTGAGGACAGGTATGACCTGCGACACGACCTGGATTATAGAACAGGCCGCACGAGATCCATCTACGGATCTAGAGGGTACTCCCCCGATAGACGGGATGGGTACCGGCCTTGGCTCGACCGAAACAATAGAGGTCGGGAACAAAACCGGGCCAGAACAGACGCCGACTACCGGCGTGACATAGCTCGGGTCAGAGGCGCTGCCCACCCACTGTGCTTCACCGACGAGGTGATGCAACATCAGTTCCCGGAAGGGTTTAAATCCGTGAACAAAGAGCAATACGACGGAACAACTGACCCAACAGTGTGGATCGAGGATTTCCTCCTCCACATTCACATGGCACGAGGAGACGATCTCCACGCCATCAAGTATCTACCCCTTAAACTTAAGGGGCCGGCTCGGCACTGGTTAAACAGTCTCCCCGAAAATTCTATCGGGAGCTGGGAGGATCTCGAGGATGCATTCCGATCTAACTTCCAGGGCACCTACGTACGGCCTCCGGACTCCTCCGACCTACGCAACATCGTCCAAAAGGCAGGAGAGTCCGCTCGACAATTCTGGAATCGGTTCTTGACCAAGAAAAACCAGATCATCGATTGCCCAGATGCCGAGGCCATAGCCTCTTTCAGGCACAATATACGGGACGAATGGCTGGCTCGCCAGCTCGGTCAGGATAAACCTAGGACCATGTCCGCCCTTACATCACTCATGACCCGCTTTCGCGCGGGTGAGGATAACTGGCTAGCGAGACGAAGCCACAACCCCGAAGACCCCGGCACGTCCGAAGCTCGGGATGGAAACGGGAAACCACGACGCAACAAAAATAAACGCTGGCACAGCACTAGTGACGCCGACAACACGGCCGTTAATGCCGGCTTCCGCAACCCTCGATTCTGGCAGCGGAAGAAGCCTCCTAAAGGCAATCGCGACGGACCCACCCCGCTAGACAAAATCATGGAGAGGCCTTGCCAGATCCATGGAACTCAAGACAAGCCCGCCAACCACACCAACCGTAACTATTGGGTGTTCAAACAAGCCGGCAAACTCGCATCCGAGGAGCAAGGCAAGGGCCCACGCAGCGAGGACGATGATGAGCCCCGCGGTCCGATCAATGGTGGACAGAAGCAGTTCCCTCCAGAGGTAAAAACTATGAACATGATATACACCACTCACATACCGAAAAAGGAGAGGAAGCACACCCGTCGAGAGGTCTACGCCGTAGAGCCCATAGCCCCGAAGTATAACCCATGGTCGGCGTACCCGATCACCTTCGATCGACGAGACCATCCGACAAATATCCGTCATGGGGGATCAGCTGCCCTCGTCCTAGATCCCATTATCGATGGGTATCACCTCACTAAAGTCCTAATGGACGGAGGAAGTAGCCTCAATTTGATTTACTCAGATACGGTGAAAAAGATGGGTATAGATCCATCAAGGATCAAACCCAGCAACACTACCTTTAAAGGAGTGATCCCAGGCGTCGAAGCCCGGTGCACGGGCTCTGTGAGCCGGGAAGTGGTCTTCGGTTCGCCCGATAACTTCCGTAGCGAGGACTTGATCTTCGACATCGTACCTTTTCGCAGCGGGGTTATCACGCCCTGCTGAGCCGTACAGCGTTCACTCGCTTTAACGCCGTCCCACACTACGCATACCTCAAGCTCAAAATGCCCGGGCCCAAGGAGGTCATCACTGTCAACAGCAACACAGAGCGTTCCCTCCGAACTGAAGAACATGCATTGGCCCTGGCGGCCGAATTCCATTACGAGGACGGTCGGCAAACACCGAAATTTCCCATAAAGGCACGTAAGGTTGACAAACGAGCTCGATTTCAATCCGAACTCCCAGAATCTTCTTCTCCCCAGAAATAGGGACACGCTCCCCATTGCACAGCCCTAATGACCATCAAATACGTGCCGAGAAGGCACAACTTCGCACTCAAGATTCCATGGGCAGCAATGGGGAACAACCATTAAAGGGTAAGTGTTCGGCTGGACCGAACTACTACCAGTACACGTCCTCGGACATAACACAGGTACCATCAAGGACTTGCTAAAGCGTAAAGCTCATCCATACTTCGGCGACTTCTCAAGACCTTCTTCCCAAGGTCCGCTCGACGACAGCATCACCCTTAAAGGAATACAACTCCCTAGGAGGCAAAGGAGCAGACTGGCGACAGGGCACATCGAGGACGTCAAGCCACCAATCGAAGACCCCTGGTACAACCTCTCCTCTGTAAATTCTATGTTTTATCTTCAAAATACCTGTAAACAGTTGCTTCGGCAATTCGAATTATAAGAGTTATTGAGCAAATAAAAGACCATTATACATGGCCCCTCCACTGTATTTTCTGGTACATACTTTGTTCTTGTCAACGCCTCTTGCGCAACTGTTCGGTACACGTTACGATGCAACCGGCTAATAGACCGGGGGCTTGAATCTAAAATATCGCCCTGAGCATCACCCCGACATAAGTGGTCGTGTGTTCGGCTTCTTGGATTTTGCTTTATATGCATCGGATCCGAACTTGTCGGATTTCGGGCTCTGCAAAACCCTCAAGGTTCGAATACAGGGGCGTGTGCGAAGATTCCCTGCAGCTTCGCCCTACCCAGCTCACTACTCGATGGCTAAGACGACAAACTCGCACGATGACGAGGAAGAAGATGAACACGGTGGTTTACCCAGGTTCGGGCTGCTGCGAAGCGTAATACCCTACTCCTACTTTGGTGGATTGCCTCTCGTGGAGGTATGGTGGATGAACTAGAACAAGGTTGAGGAGCCTCGCGAGGGCGTCCCTGAGGTGTTCTTGGCCCTTCGCTGGCTTTGTGGTGGGTTAAGTGGATCGACTCGTCTCGGATCGGGCCTTCTCTACGGTGCAGCCTAGCCTCTATATATAGCAGTGGCCCGGGTCCTCTTCCCTTATCGCAATGGCGGGAAGGGATCCCACAACGGCCAAATTTGAAGGGGGACAGGAGTACATCCCGCCCTATCCAAAGGCGGTCTTTGCCTGCAAAGTAGCTGCCGATGATGCAGAGGTGGGCTCGGCGATGACATCCGTCCTGCGGGGCTCATGGTCATGGTCTTGTTGCTCCGGAATGGAAACCTTTAGGGGCTGCTTTCGGAACCCGCGTACGTCCTTGCCCCCTTTGCACCAAAGGGGAAACTGCTCCGCCTGGCACGCTGACGCCCGCCTGTCCGTCCTTGCGTCACCCTTGACTCCTGAGGCCAGGTCCTGCATAGAGATCTTCGCCGCTCCGGAGGTGGCCTGGGGAGGCTCTCCGCTTGCCGATCTTGGCGCTGCTCTCCCTCGCGAGCCTAGGGACCTCGCGAGGGCCTTGTCCTGAGCGGGACTTCCTCCGGTGTGCTCTGCCCCTGTCGGCAAGGCGGTTGAAGCGGCGGCCTCGCCCCCACCCGAATCGCAGCTCGCAGGCACGGGGGGCAAGGCCGGGGCCATGGCGATCCCTCCAGTGGCTGCCCTTGCAGACAGTGCCCCTGTTCCCCGGCGTGGTGGTGCCCTCGCTGAGAAAGGCGAGGGCGCCGCCGTCGCCGCCGGGGAAGAGAGTAAGAGTAAGTGGGTCGACGTCGAAGAGTAAGTAACCCGACTCGGCCTTGGTCGCCTGCCGGTAGCTTGTGTATTTATGATTTTCCTTTGCTTGGCGACTAGGAATGCCGCCGCGCTGAAGATGAGGAAGAAGAAGGCGGGCGTCAAGCCGAAGGCGCCTTCCGATGCACCGCCTACTCCTGTTGTGCCGCCGTCGCCCGACGTGGCTCCTGCGGGCGAGGGGGCGGAGGTTCGCGAGGCGGCCCTCATGGTCACCACCGCGGAGCCCCCCGAGCCCCCAATGCCTGCTGACATGGTTGCTCCTCCTCTTTAGGGCACGTCGGCGCCACCGTCCGGAGGGCCAGCCCCTGAGGGCCAGCCGCCCGTTGATCCGTCTACGTCTGTGGTCGCCGCGCATCCCCTGGAGCCTCCTGCTCCTCGTGTTGCTGTCTTCCGGGGGACGTCGTCTGCGACTGCGCAGGCGACTCCTCCGGAGGGGGCCTTGGTGCCTTCGTCGCGAGGCCTCGACGTCCTGGACGAGGCATTCACCGCTCTGGGTCAGGTCCGGGACGCCCTCGCGGGCACCGACGGTCGCCTTGCGAATGGGCGCCTTGGGATTCTCTCCGGGTGGCTCCAGGCCGACGCCTCTGCCGTGGCGATGCGGGGTGAGGCCGAGGCTGCCGCGGCGAAGAGCGAGAGGGAGGCCGCGTCTGCCAGGGCAGCCCGCGAGGAGGCACTGGCCGACGCGGCGTCCGCCGCAGGCGCTGCGAAGAGGTGGAGGCCCGTCTGAAGGCTCTCCAGGAGGAGAAGTCTGAACTTGCGGAGCAGTTGCGTCGACGTGAGGAAAACCTCACGGCCCGCGAGGCCAAGCTTGCCGCTCGGGACTCCGAGCTGTCCCAAGCGGCAACCCGCCAGGCCGCGGAGCGAGAGCGCCTGGACGCAAAGGAGAAGGAAGTCGCTTCGGAGAAGGCCCTGCTCGATACCAGGGAGAATGCTCTCGCCGCGGCCGAGGAGAAAAAGGCCGCGGAGCTCAGCGCCTTTCCCTCCGTCGAGCTCAAGCTTCGCCAAACGCTCCACTCCCTCTGCCGGGATGGGTTTGCGGAGCCCCTGGCGGCTTCGCGGGGCTCGCCTCGAAACTCGTCGAGGCGTTGGAGGGCGCCGTTGTCAAGGTGGAGGGGATCTTGGAGCGCGAGTGCCGCGACCTCTTTTCTGAGGCCGCAACGCGCGAGCCGGGGTTTATCTTCGACTCCGTGATCCGCCCGGTCACTCCCGAGGCCCGCGCCGGTGCTGCGGCGGCGGTGAAGGGCGCCTTGGAGGCGCTGGTGAAGAGGTTCACCCGCGTCACCGTTCCTCCACCTTCTGACGCGGCAGGGGTTAGTGGCGAAGAAGACAGCGCCAGCGATGTCGACGACGAGTTTCCCGAGGATGGGACGAGTGGTGGCGGCGGCTCCTTCTAATTCCTCTCCCCTGCTCCTTTCCTGCAATGTCCATCGTGCCTCGTGGAGGCATTAAAACTCGTTTGTGTTCGCGAAACTTTTAATGCTTGTAATAATTGTTGAACTGTGTGATTGCTCTCTTCGCCTTGTTTCCTTCTTGCTTGCTGTGATGCTCTGCGTCGGCAGGGCCCAGCCCCGCGCATACCTCAGCCGCCGTTGGGCCGACCGGATCACCAAGGACGGTCCAAGGGGTGAGGGGCTACGGGGCCAGTGAGGCTCCTGAGTCACGATACTTAGGAGTCCCCCTTGACGTATGAGCAGCCCTCATGAAGGGAACTTGGTGAAGATTGGGTTATCTTGGAAATTTTGAACACCTTGCGCTCTGCGTCGGCAGGGCCCGGCCCCCGCGCATACCTCAGCCGCCGTTGGGCCGACCGGATCACCAAGGACAGTCCAAGGGGTGAGGGGCTACGTGGCCAGTGAGGCTCCTGAGTCGTGATGCTCAGGAGTCCCCCTTGACATACGAGCTCCGGCGTTCTCCTAGGTGTTTGAGCGCTTCTGAGCTCTGTGTCGGCAGGGCCCGGCCCCGCGCATACCTCAGCCGCCGTTGGGCCGACCGGATCACCAAGGACGGTCCAAGGGGTGAGGGGCTACGGGGCCAGTGAGGCTCCTGAGTCGCAATGCTCAGGAGTCCCCCTTGACGTACGAGCGGCTCTCATACCTTTCCTCGCTGGCTTCTCCTGAGATGGGCGCGTGAAGACCAGGTTTGGCAGACCTGGGAAGGTGGCATGTACCAGGCTTGGCCCGGTAGTAGCCCCCGTGCAGCCCCCTCACGCGTACATCCTTGGGGAACACAGTGAGAAGGGGGCCACTAGGGGCCTTCCTGAGGTTGGATGCAGCCGCTCGGGGCATCCTCAGTTGTTTATCCCCAGCACGGAGCAAAGGGCTTCCACATTGCATGGGCATAGTCATTGGTGGACCGTGTTGACCGCCAGCACGGAGCTGTGGCTTCCACCTTGCGTGGGCTTAGCCATTGGAGGGCCGTGTTGACCGCCAGCACGGAGCTGTGGCTTCCACATTGCGTGGGAAGGAACTCCTCTGCGTCCTCGGGGGGCTCCGGGCGTGCACAGCCAATTGAGTTCGTACGCGTGGCTGGTACGGCAGAACTGGGAGGTGTATCTGGGAGCTCGCGAGGGCGCTTTGGCCTCGCGAGGTCCCTACCTCTAAGGCGGTTTGCGCTTGAGTCTTCTTGTCTTGAGATCCTGCGGATCCCGCCTTGAAATCACCGAGGCGCGCCCGGGTTGTCCGGATAACCCACGATCCCGCCTGAGACCTTTTCTCCTTGTTTGTGGGACGGTTTGGGGGCCCCTTCCGGTGCTCTGTGTCTGCAGGACCCAGTCCCGCACATTTCCTTACCTCCGTAGCGTACGACCAGATCACCAAGAATGCAACTACGGGGCGAGGCCTCGACACCCTTGATGCCGACCGGATCACCAAGGACGACACCAAGGGGGCGAGTGGCTTTATGACCGGTAAGGCTCCTGAGGCGCGTTGCTCAGGAGCCCCCTTTGATGCTCATGCGGCTCTACGTCGGCAGGTCCCAGTCCCGCACATTTCCCTACCACCGTAGTGTACGACCGGATCACCAAGGACGCAACTACAGGGCGAGGCCTCGACACCCTGACGCCGACCGGATCACCAAGGACGACACCAAGGGGTGAGTGGCTATATGACCGGTAAGGCTCCTGAAGCGCGATGCTCAGGAGCCCCCTTTGACGCTCGAGCGACCCCCATTCCGTCCTGCCGAATACTGCCTCAGGAAGCCCTGGGGCCTCCCGAGACTCCATGTTGCAAAGCCGTGCTGCGGTTGGAGCCCCCGAGCGGGGGCCGAGTGCCCAACGATGCAAGTCCCTGAGGCTCCAGGACATTGCCATCTAGTTTCGAGGTGCCTCGGGGCGACATCCACGCCGACAATGAGCCGTGCAGGCAAGGTAACGCGTTAGGACACAAATCATATGCATGAGAAACTATTGAAATATGCGTAATGGAGGCGGCTGCAGGGGTGTGCCCTGATTGCCTGAGGATGATGCGACCAGATGGGCGCCCTCAAACGGGGTAAACCAAAAAGTTACTTGGCAACGGCCAACAAAAAGTCACCTGGCAGCCATGCCGCTGAAGAGTCGAAGCTGCCATCGTAGCCTGATCTTACGCCTCCACGAGCACGACCCTCACGGGCCCGTCATCTCCCGGGGCTCGGGACCTTCGTTTGGTCCGAGCATCTCCTCCAACTCCTCGCCGCGCCCCGCCAGGCAAGGTATGAGCATGGCTCGGGCAAGCCGCTGGAACGTGACGCCTATGTACCAGGCCGAAGGGCATGCAGACGTAGTTGTGCGGGTAGACCCATCCATGATCGGCACGCGTTGGCCAGAAGGGGCCCTGGGACGCGGCCCTATTGATCGCGAGCGTGCTGACGCAGATGCGCGGCTGGTCGATCGTGCCGATGATGGCGGCTGCGATTGGTGGTGCTGGGCAGTCTCCGCCTGGCGTGGCCTGCGCTTCCTGAAGCTCTTCGATCGCTTTGATGACGGACTCTTGCGAGCTCGGCGCCACGCGCCGCGCTCCTGGCTTGGGCGGTCGCGCGTCAGGACGCGCCTTCAGGTTGTTACCGAATGCCTCCCTTGTCTCACCGGTCAAGCCGGGGGCCTCCTGGATGGAAGCCCCCGAGCCCGACCCAAGGGGGGCGCCGAGCACGCCTTCCTATGCGATGGAGGGTGGTGCCCCGACCTTGGAGGTCCCAGCCCCCTAGCGCTCCGTGGGGGTGAGCGGCTTCTTCTTCTTGCGTGTGTCCTCTCGAGGCGGGGCTTCCTCCTCGTCGTCCGAGCGCTCGGCCGCTGCAGCGTGGTGAGCCCGCTCGAGGGAGCAGATGGCATCCTTCTCATCGCAGGCGACGGTGATGAGGCCTCCACTCCCTGGCATCTTGAGGACATTGTAGCTGTGATGAGTCGCCGCCATGAACTTGGCGAGGGCCGGGTACCCGAGGATGGCATTGTATGGGAGGTGGATGTGCGCGACATCAAAGACGATGACCTCGGTGTGGTAGTTCTCGCGTCCGCCGAAGGAGACGGGCAGGCGCACTTGCCCGATGGGGACGGTGGACCCGTCTGTGACTCCTGAGAAGGGCTTGGTCGGCATGAGCTGTTCGTATGGCACTTGGAGCGTCTTGAAGGTCTCGATGGAGAGGACATTGAGCCCTGCTCCGCTGTCGATGAGGGTCTTGGTGACGAGGACGTTGCTGATGGTTGGAGTGCACAGCATGGGGAGCTTGCCGGCCATGGCCGAGCACCTGAGCTGATCCCTTGAGTCGAAGGTGATTACAGTCTGGAACCACTTGAGGGGATGCATGGCCTCAGGCCTTGGGAGAGCCGCGTTCACCTCTCGCGCGAACTGCTTGAAGACGCGGTTTGACGCTGGGGCTTGGGCGCCGCCCAGGATACAGGCTACCGCCCTGACCTCCTGGAAGCCCCCAGCCCCATCGTCCTGCCTGTCCTCTTCCTTCCTTCTGGGTGGTGGTGGTAGTGGTGGTAGGCCGGCCTCACGAGGTCGAACTCACGAGGCTGGCCGCGGCGTGACCCCTCAGGTGGGTCATCGCACAAGCGGTCTTCCCGAGGCTGATCGCACCGGCGGTGCTCCTGCGGCTGATCGTGCCACCCTTGACGCGGTTCCCGGTTGTCCCAACGGCCTCCACCGCGGCCTCCGCCTCGTCCGAAGCCACGGTCAGCGCGTCCAAGGCGCCGGCCGAAGTGTTCGGCGCAGACCAGCCTAAGCTCCTGGCAGTCGGCGGTGTCATGGTTGTTGATGCCATGGAAGATGCAGGTCGGCCTTCCTCCTGCGGGGTGCTCCTCACCCTGGCTGCGCTTCGCCTCAGGCTCAGCCGCAAGCACTGCTGGGGCCTTGCGCTTCGCCTCCTTGGCCTTGGTCTTCTTTTCCTCTGGCTCTGCTGCCGGAGGCCCGCGGAGCGACAGGCGGCCCTCTTCAGCCTTGGCACACCTGTTCGCCAGATTGAACATCTCCAGGGCTGAGCAGAGTTCCTCGTTCATGGCGAGCTCCTCCTTCATCTTGAGGTCTGTGACGCCGTCGGTGAACGCGGAGATGATAGCCTCGTCCGACGCCTTCGGGATCTTGAGGCGCGTAGTCGTGAAGCGCTGTTTGAACTTGTGCAGGGTCTCCCCGTCCTGCTGCTTTACACGCCGTAGGTCATTCACGGTGAGCGCTCGGTCGCGGGTGCCATGGAAGTTGGCGACGAAACGCTTGCGCGGGTCGTCCCAGGAGGTGATGGACCTCTCCGGGAGGTTGAGGAGCCAGGAGAGCGCGCCGCCTTTGAGCGCCATGGGGAACCAGCACGCCATGACCTTGTCGTCTCCACCGGCCGGCCGGATGCTCAGCGAGTATAGCTGTAGGAACTCAGCGGGATCCGGGGTGCCGTCGTAGCGAGGGGATTGGTCAGGCTTGAACTTGCAGGGCCACGTGGTTGGGTGGAGCTCCAGGGCGATGGCGAGGCACCCCACCGGCTCGACGGGTGCTGCGTGCGCGGGAGGGACCCGATCTTGACGCTCTTGTGGGGCCACCTCGAGCGGTGCCCGGTCGCGGCGTTGGGTTGGTAGCGCGGGGAGCACACGCGCATCGACGCGTGGCCAGGGAGTCCCGGCGGGAGTGCGCCCACCAACGCAGGGAGCAGGCGGCTCAGGCTTCCGGCCAGGCAGGTAACCGTAATGGAGGCGCAATGGAAAATCAGGGAGGCAAGTCACGGCAAGACATGCGCGGCCCACGCAACGGCGGCGGCAGAGCTAGGCAACTTCGAGCAGAGGCCCGCCGCAGGAGGGTTTATGGCCCGCGCACCCAGGATGGTGTCGTCCCGCCACCCGGGGAGACTGCCCTCGGAGTGCGCGGAGACGACTCGGGAGGGGGCCAGAGCCTATATACGGAGCCCTACGTTCCGAGCTACTTCATACCTGCGGAGGGCGCGAAGGATCAGGCGCCTTCTGTGTATGCCGGCACCCTCCCGGAATAAGGTGGTGCCCCGGGCGCTCTCCCCAAGCCGGGCATGGGGTTTCCACGAAGGGAGCACCAGGCCAGGTTTATTCAAGCGGGGAAGAGGGGGGAGCGTCCCAGGAAGCGAGGGGGCGCGACGCAGCCGCCGCCCCCGTGAGCAAGCAGCGCACAGCCGAGCCCAGGGCCTCAGGAGCGACCGCTTGGGGAATCGGCAGGGTACAAGCAAAGCGGTCCACCCGCGGCAACGGTGGCGCTGGAGCGGCCCTCGGGAGGCAAGGCCTCATGAGGCCCGCAAGCCGGGGTCCGGCCGGCGCCGCGACACTTCACGAGGCGGCTTCACCGACACAACACCTCTGCAGCTGCGCTGGGTGCATTGCGCTCATGTTTGGGCCGCGGGAGCGCAATCCCACGGCTACGCGGGGAGCAATGCACACAGGTTTGGGCTGTAGAGGCGCGCAACCGCGCAGTAATGCGTGGGATGGCTCTAAACTGAGTTGGTAGCACCTAGGCCATGCGCCTGGGGGCTTGCCCAGCTATCTTCGGCCGTGACACTCTAACGTAATAATGAGTGGGTTGTATACGCCCGGAGCCCCCAGAGGACACGGAGGGGTTCCCTCCCACGCCCAAGTGGAAGCCCCATGCTCCGCGCTGCCGGACAACACTGCCCTCCAATGGCTATGCCCACACAACGTGGATGCCCTACGCTCCGCGCTGGGGGAAGACAAAGGCGAAGGCTAGCCTAGGTGCTGAACGCGGCTGTTGCTCGCTTCTTTTTGTGTGCGTATTGCCATTTTTTTAAATGAAGTTGAAGATTTCGTGACTCTATTTGAAAAGGGGCGGGAACTTTCTCTCTTCGCGATTCCTCTTGCTATCCTTGAAGTATTTTTCCTTTTTGGATTGACACCTTGCCGAGTACGGCCCCCGCACTTTGGCCCCTCCTCGCGACATCTCGGGGCAGGCCGGCACGGAGCTGCCACCTCAGGGGCACTCATCGCTTAAACGGTCGACTCCCGCTCGGGGGCTCCGGCCGCGGCCGGCATGACATCACGGAACCTCGGGAGGCTTAGGCGCCTCCCAATGCGGCAGCCTACGGGAAGGTAAGGAAGTCACTTCAGCGTCAAGGGGGACTCTTGAGCAACGCGCCTCAGGAGCCTCACCGATCGCGTAGCTCCGCACCCCTTGGTCTCGTCCTGTTGATCCGGACACCCCAATTGTGGCCAAGGCCTCGCCCCCTTTGGTCTCGTCTGGTGATCCGGACACCCCAACGGCGGTCGAGGTCTGCTCGAGATCGGGCCCCGCCGACGCAGAGCGCCACTTGAGCGTCAAAGGGGGGGTTCCAAGGCAATACATCTTGGGAACCTCACCGATCGTGTAGCTCCACGCCCCTTGGTATCGTCCTGGTGATCTGGACGCCCCAATTGTGGCCGAGGCCTCGCCCCCTTGGTCTCGTCCTGGTGATCCGAACGCCCCAACGGTGGTCGAGGTCTGCTCGGGATCGGGCCCCGTTGACGCAGAGTGCAGAAAGGGCTCCCGGACCGCCCTGTAATCAAGGAAGAAGCCCTCCCAGGCGGGATCCTCGACCTCCCTGGATGCTCCGCCTACCCCTCGCGACGCTCGACCTCGCCACGGCCTGATAAGCTAAGTACACCCGCCGAGCAAGGGCAGGGCTTTCTAATTAAGTTATAGCCCGAATGCAGGGCAAGAGGCATGATCGCTAACGCCAAAGTACAGGTGCCACGGCCCGCTACCTAACCTCATCAGGACTCTTGTGGTTCTAGGAGCAAGGAAGGGCAGCGCGAGGGGAGGAGTCCGGCCACTCTAGGCGACGTGGCTAGGGGCCTGACCTCGGGGGCGGCACCATCCCCCTCAGGAGGGCCCGCCCCGCGAGGGCACAACCGGATGACGTTGTCGGCCTTAGCGCGATACCCTCATGGGCCTCTCAAGGGACGCCGAGGCGCATCGGCAACAACACAAAGCCCCGCGGGAGGCGCGGGGATGCGCCACGCAAAACAAACAATCAACAACTCAAAAAGGAGGAGGAATACGAAGGTAAAAACGCAAAAGTTAACGCCCCCCAGGGGCCAGGTGTTGCTTGACATGACAGGAACTGGGAAGAGAAAACAGGGGAGGACTAGGCAGAAGAGCCGTTGTCGCCGTCCGGGCCGTCGCACGCCGCGGCGCCGGAGTCGTCACCCTCGTCGGGAAGGGGCTCCTGGACGAACCACTCCACCAAGGACTCCACGTGCGGGCGCGTCTCGTCCCCGAGGGGCCTCTGCAGCTCCTCGAGCACCGGCTCCATGATGCGGAGGAGGTCGAGCTCGGGGACGAAGTGGCGAAGGTTGGAGAAGACGCGTGTCAACGCGAGGTCCAGGAGGTCGCGCGCACTGGACGCGTTGTCCTCGTCGACCCGGGAGACGCCGGTCTCCAGCGCCTCCACCACCTGATCGAAGAAGTTGAGGTAGCCCCCATCGCCGTGTGTGCACGGCAGCGCAGGGGCCTCCCCAACGAACCGGCTTACCGCGCCGACTGCGCGGAGGGCGACGTCCCGATACTGCTTGGCGCGCTATGCCTCCAGCATCTTTGCGTGAGCCGCCTCGTCCTCGGCGGCCTCCATGGCGTCGATGGCCCCCTGGACCTGGGTCTGGAGCGACGCCAGCTCCACCCGAGCCTCCGCCTCGCCCCTGGGCATGGCCTGGAGGGCGGCCTCGGCGTCCGTGAGCTGGGCCCTCAGTGCATCAGCCTCCTCCTGAAGTTCCTCGAGCCTGCGCCTCTTGGGCGTGGGCGCCCTGGGAGGAGGGAACGATCAAGACCGGCGCGGCAGTTGCGATTATAAGAAGAGGAAGCGGGAGGCAAGGAACTTACTCATCGAGGATGGCCCCGCGCCGACGGACTTGGGCTGGCCTTGAGGGCCCCCACCGCTGCCTCCGGGGGCCGCTGGTGGAGCCGGGGGCTCCGAACGCTTCCCTGCACCTGCCGCGCTCCCACCGGACGCCATGGGTGAGCAAAGGAAAGGAGGAAGAGGAGGAAGATAACTTGGAAGGAAGAGAAGCGAGAGGGCGCGACAAGATGGCAAGGCACTCCGAGCGGGGCGGGTTTATAGGCGCAACCTCTCCACGCGGAGCGTCGTGGGAAGTGGAGTCGTCAGGCACCTCGAGCAGCGCGTGCCAGACTCGACCAGCGTGCTATCCTTCCTCAAGTCGGTTCCCCTGCCCCCGTCGGGTCACTTCCACATGGCCCGAGGCGGAGAAGGACGCAAGGGGGGTCAGCAGCATTCAAAGAAGGGTAATGATGGCCAAGGAGGCGCGCATGCCATGCGTCAGCACGACACAAGGCGGTTCCCGACATCTTCGGGGAGCCGAGACGCCCACGTCTCGTGGTGCGCTACGCGTCAAGTTGGGCCCGCAGGCGATTGGGGCCCACGGCGCTCCGTTCCATCCTACGTGGCTTCGCCCCGAAGCTAGCTCGAGCGCGCCTCGGGCCCTGGGGCTACTGTCGGCGTTCTGGATACCAGGGTACCCAGACTTGCCTGCGTGCGGACCAAGGCGTGGCCTACCTCGACGACCAAGTACGGCCCAGCACGGCCGTGCTCAACACAAGGCCCTCGCGAGACCCCCCGGGCTCGCGAGGGAAACAGCGCCACGACCCGCAGGGAGGTAGGCCTCCCCAGGCCCCCTCCTGAGCGGCGCAGACTTCTATACAACATATGACCTCAGGAGGCCAAGGGTGACGCCAGCCAGGCCAGGTGGGCGCCAGCGCGCCAGAGGGGACAGTTTCCTCTTTGGTGCAAAGGAGAAAAGGACGAGCGCAGGCTCCCAAAGCGCCCCCAAAGGTTTCCCTTCTGGTGCAACAAGACCAAGACCCCAAGCCCCGCAGGACGGACATCATCACCGAGCCCACCACTGCATCACCGGCGACCACTTTGCAGGTGAAGACCACCTTTCGTCACGATAGGGTGTACCTCCTGTCCCCCTTCAAATTTGGCCATTGTGGGATCCCTTCCCGCCATTGCGATAAGGGAAGAGGACCCGGGCCGCTATAAAGAGAGGCTAGGTAGCTCGGTAGGGGGACACGAGGCAACCACCTCGCAAACACACCACTGTACTAGTTCATCCGCAAACCTCCTCGTGAGGCAATCCACCAAAGGCAGGAGTAGGGTTTTACGCTTCGCAGCGGCCCGAACCTGGGTAAACTCTCGTGTGCCATCGTCTTCCTCACCATCTAGCGGGGTTATCGTGTTGTGAGCTTGGAGGGGGCGAAGCTGTTGGGGAATCTTCGCACACGCCCTTGGGTTCGAATTCCTTAGGGTTTTGCGGAGCCCGAAATCCGACAGAGGGGGATGGGGTCAGGGAGCTGCGGAGGTTCCAGGGGAGGAAGAAGGAGGTCTGGAGGGGGTCTATACCGCGGGATCGACGGCGACCCAAGGTGGCAAGGCAAGAGCTCGATTAGGAGGATGAGGACTAAGCAGGTGGGGAGAGAGAGGTCCGGGGGGCTTTTTTATAGCCAGGCGCCAGTGCACCGTGGTCGTGGCCACAGGGGTTGGCTGGAGGGGCAAGGGGGGCCACCGGAGGAGGCCTGGGCGTGTCTGCTGCACTTCAGGGCGTGGTCTATGGTCAGGGGAAAGAATGGAGAGAGCGGGGAGCTCGCACGTGTGGGGCTGCGGGTTGGCCGAGCCGGGCGGCCATGGCGCGCGTGCGAGGAGGCACTAGAGGGGGGAGAGAGAATGGGGCCGACAGGGAGGCATGTCCCGGACGCCGAGGCGGTCTCGGGAGACACAATTGGGAGGCCCGAGGCTGTCGGGGGCTGTGATTGGGTGGCGGCTACAGTGCGGGTGTGCATTGTAGCACGCTCTAGAGTGCCCGTTTGGCATTCCACGGGATGCCAACGGCATCCTGGGCGCGGCCATAGGTGTCTAGGGGGTCTAGGAGGGTTTAAACAACATGGGTGTGGCATTGGATGCTGTGGTGATCCATCAAGGTGAGAGAGGAGTGGAGAGAGATGGTTTTGTGCTGTCCAGGGAAAAAATGGGGTTTTCACCCCCGAATCAGTGACCTGAGGCCATGGGCCCTTTACTGGAGGTAGAAGGTGACTAGGAGGGGTTGTGGTAAAATTTTGGGCTCAAGGAGAATACTACAAGGGGTAAAAACAGTGATTTTGGAGAATCACCAGAAGGTGTTTGATGCTGGTTTGAGCAAGATAATTTTCCCCACTTGTTGTGAGATTTAACAGGATCAAATATAAGATAAAAATGAGGTTGATCACCAAGCTTGAGTTCATTTGAGGAAAGTTGCCAATACAAACTTAATGAACCCTGGAAATCAACATATTTAGGTTTCATTAGATCTAGCTACGCAAATCCATTCTTCTTGATGCACCACTTGGTTTGGTGGCATTATATTGGTATTAGAACATGTCAACAAAGTTTGAGAATAATTGTAGACACTTGGCAATATAAAGTTGCTCAAGTTTTGATCTGGACAGAGAGGGTTTTGGGATATTTTGGTGAACCAAAACAATTGGGATTGAGATGAAACTTGGCAAGATGATCACATATGTCATATTTGGCATTCTAGAATTTTCCTCGATTTGTTTGATAATATTTCTTATAGAAATATTTCAAATGCTTGAAATAGACAGAAAGGGTTTTGGAGGGTTTTGTCCAATATTTTGAACATGACCATGTGTTGAAACTCATATATATATGGAAAATATATGTCCACTGAGTTTCCCTAAATTTTCTCAAATATTTGAAAGCATAAAAATTATTTTTCCCTATAAAAGACCATTTCTGGCCTTAAGAAAAAGCCTTTAAATAAAAGAGGATAATAAACTTTAAAAATAATATTTGGTGGTTTTGGGAAGCCTTATATATGGTAGGTTCCAAATAAAGTCTTTGGGGCAAAAGAATCCACCCAATTTGAGGACTGGTAGTACAAATCTCAATTAAGGGGTTTTTGAAAACCTAATTTGAATAAATGCTTTTTGGCCAAGATAATATTTGATAAAAATAGTTTTAGGTCCTATACACATGGTATGATCATTGGACAAGAGTTTGGATAAAGGAAAAGAGTTCTCGAGCTGGTCATGTGGGTTACCCATGCTGGTTAGTGACATCTAGATGTCTCTCTCTAGTCTACAAGGGTCAAGGTCTTGGCGTAGTTTCCTGGTGACGGGGAATCATCAACTTCGTTGGATTAGTTGATCTTTCGGTGCTCGTGGATCTTCAATTGTAAGGACGTCGAAGTTTGTTGGCGTAGGCTTCTCGTCGACGTGGAAGTCCTTATCTTCCTTAAAGCAGGAGATCTTCAGTCGTAGGTGGTCTTCATCCTTGAGAGTGCTGAAGCGCGTCATCGTGGGCTTCTTGTCGAGGCCTTCCGCTTGGCAAAGTTGTCGAGGTACGTTCTTCGATCATCCTTGGCCGTTTGTCTTCCTCGTCATGAACGCACGTTTCTGGCGGGTCTTAAGCGTTTGGTCTACCTGTATATCCATTGCCACCGTGGACAGGCTTGGGTTGAGTCTTGTCCCTATGACTAAGCTTAGAGACTTGGTGTCAAAACGGGTTCTACCATCTGGGAAGGTTTCAGCGGGGTTCTAAATAAGCTGACTATCCAATGTATAGAACAGCCATCTAGTTGCCAAGATTGAGGTTTGGAAAAGTGGGGAGGACTATGTTTGGCATGTGTCTAACCATGATCTAGTCAAGGTCATGTGCTGGATTGGACTAGAAGAGGCTAGTAACAATGTCATGGCAGTCGTTCCACTCCGTTCCAGGTTTCTAAAGAGAGTAGGGTCGTCATGCTCATCGTACATTGTCAATGTGGTGGAGTGAGGGGTGCTATCAACTTCTCGGTTCCTTCCTAGTCAAGAATTGATAGGTGACTACCTAAAACAAGGGGCTTCATAATCCTCTTGATGTCCAAGGGCTTCACCGTGCTTGAACGCTGGTGCTTTCCGGTTTAGTCTAGCCGACATAGCCGACAGAGGAGTGGAGGTTGACTTCTCTTTTTTCTTCTTCGTCTTCGTGGTTTCCCAACCATAGTGGTTCTTCATCTTGCTTGGGCAAGAACATCTTTTGCTTCAGGGAGGGTGTTTTGAGGAGTCCAACTGCTTTAAGGTACAACCTTACTCTTTGAGAGGCAAGGCAGCTGGTGTTTCTGGGGCTTATCCAGATAGGACTAAGGTATACCTTTCTCTCATTGGGTAGATAAGTAGGTCATCCATGAGGACCACAACATATTTCCCCAAGTATCACACAAGCACATTGCTTGTGGGATATGTGAGAAAAGCTGGCATTTGTTCCGGATGGTCAGTTGTCCAGGGGTTTGTGGTCCATCGAAATCTAGTTCTTCGTGTCATGGTGGAGTACTGGCTATAGTCTTTCGACTTAGAGCCAAGGACTATGGTCGTGATCTGACCATGTTGTGGCTCGGTAAAGCTAAGGGCTATCAAGGAGCTTAGGATGTGAGTGAACGTCTATCACCCTATCCTCGAGCACAGTTATTAGATGCCAATAGTGCTACTTAATTACTCCAAACAAAATCATCATATATCATCAAAGTTATCATATCATATAATTCAACTCCAACATCACTCATGCTATTCAACTCCAAGGTTTGAGAGAAGGATTAAACCAAAATCTTATATGAATACTAAAGCTAACTCGAATATATCCCTATGTAGAAATCCTCGGGAAGCATACAAGCTGCTAAGCTTGATTGTGATACTACAAATCCAAGTATTCAGCTAATATATCCAAGGCCTAAGGTGTTGCATCTCTCTGCTAAGGAAACACGTAACATGCCAATCCAAGATCTCGTCTCCTTCCTATGAATCCAGTTAACCGGTCCACGAATACCATCCACTATTACATGATCCATTAATGCTACAAATCCAATACCAGTGATTGTTCCACATACCACCTAGAGTTCCTAAAATCCCCGAATTCTAGAAAGATCTATCTCATCTCAGTACAACCAGCAATTCCCATCATGATGATCTAGTAAACTCCGATGTTAGGTGCATATGGATCCTTGAATCAATTTTGACAACCATCCAATATTCCTGGTTTGTGTCCCACCGAGAAACATGGTATCAAGATCAAGATCAGCAGACTAAATCCAAATTACTCCGAACCATGTAGTTTCATTGATCCTGAGCACCTCTTAGAATCACCTATTTAAATCCAAGGTTTGCATCTAGTAAGAATTCCCTACCAGTTACTCTAGTCACTATCGTCACATCTTCAATCCACTATCAATATTACTTGCCAAAGTCAAGTCATTTATCCACCAATAATTTCAGCTTGTGATCACAATCGTCCTACTAAATCCAATTTACTCAAGGGGGAAATTATGCAACTCTATTAATTTGATCCACCAAGTTTAACCATCGACATAAAAGTCTCATAATCCACCAAAGGTCTCAGTTATATCCTCAAGATATCTATTATAACTTTTATCAAATCATTAGTCTACTAATCATATATCTTCAATACGGTCCTCCCTATGGCATCGTGAGATCAAGTGCTAGCTTAAGGATGTTATGTGTTTGCTCACTACGATCACTCCCATGATGAAACCCGGTGTTAAACCAAGGTTATCGAAGCTTAACCAGTGCTCTCGCAAAAAACCCGTATGTTAAGCACATGGTTAATGGTTTGAGCTGGGGGTATCTAATGAGGTCTAGGTTGGTCTAGGGAGGGGTTTCCAACCTTGAGGGGAGAACATAACCCTTACAGGGTTGCACTTGGTTGAGTAGGTTTTAGTCAAAGTCTTCAGTGCTAGTTGTCTGTCGAGGTGGATCCTTGGTGCATCTTGTCTTGCTGGTCTTCAGTTGACGAGATGGGGGAGAGGGAAAGTAGCATAGAGGGGAGTGCCTAAGGGTGGTTCTATTGTGCAAGTGTAATCAAACAAGTGCCGAAAAGGCCAAACATATTCATTAAGATAAGATAGGTGGTATAGTCGCGTACACGTTGCCTAGGGCAAAAGTGCGACTTATACACAAACACAAATAGATAAAAGCAAACAACACACAACATGGTTTCATTTCAACCATCATACGGACTCGACTTCGCATAGGGATTACACGAATCATCCTACCCTAGGGGGTTCTCGGACTCAGTAGTCGTGCTTGCTTCATGGCTTGAAGGGAAGGACGCTTAGTCTTCAGCTTCTATGTCTTCCTATGGTACCAGTGGGTATGCGACAGTCGGCTGCTTGTTGGGACATCTCCTAACAATATGCCCGGATTCGCCACATCCATGGCATGTGACGGGAGAAAAGGGGTCGTTGTTCACCCTTGGGTTACGATGTTGCTGATGTGAAGATGGTCTCCCATGTAGTGGATATGGAATTCTGTTCCGGTGCCTTCTGCACGGGGCTCGGTTGCAGGCTTGCCGAAGTTCCTCGATTTGTTGCTTCTAGTTGGTGATGTAGACTTGTAGAGCAGCAATTTGTTGTTCTCGCTCGACCACCTTTTTCTTCTCGAGGCAGTGGAGGTGTAGGAGCAAAGGGAAATCCTCGCGGGCCTTGAGGAACTCTTCAGTAAGGTAACGCAGAAGGTAATCTACTGCATTGGCGAAGCGGATCTGGAGCTTGAGGGTTGGGTCCTCGTCTCTTGTGGAAATCATTGCTTGAGCAGAGGCTCCTAATCCACTCTTGCTGGGCAGGTAGCGGGTAGCTTGCCCTTCCTTCATTTCTGGGAGGAGGTCCCGAAGACGGAGGAGGGCTTCATAGGCTGCTTGCTGAATGGCCATGTCTCTGGTTGGCATAGGTGGTCCTACAAAGAACCAACTCTGGGGTGGGGTCTTGGCAGGTACAACCACCTTGGCGTAGAACTCCATTCCAAACTCGTCATTGTCCAGTTCGTGCAGGGTGTACATCGGCTCTGAGGGGTATTGGCATTGTTGGAGGCAGTCTCTCAGGAGAGGTGGGAATCCGGTTATGAGGACTCTCATGGGAGCGGCGACCATCCACAAGATGGTCAGTCGAGGGTTAATACGACTAGAGAGGGTGAGATGAGCATAAAAAGGGTTTAAAGTGGCTAGCTCAGAAGAGGAGATAAGTGCAATAGGTTTTGCAAGTGATTTGTGGTCGGAGGGCTAGTTCCTGTCCTAACTAACATCCATGGTAACTAAGGGCTTCCTGCCGTCAGGATGGCTCTGATACCAGCTCTGTGGGGACCCCGACTCATAAGTCGTGATCACCGAATGTACGTGCACAGTGATCCTAGAGATCAATGCTCACTGAACACACAGAAATTGAATAACAAGAGTCTTACATCCATCACGTACCGTTTTACTCAAATATAGCCTCCATGCCCAAGTCTTCATATGATTGCAGCGGAAATCTTCAGTGATAGCATAAACCCATGCCAACTGCCTTAACCCTACAGGCATTTTGACTGGAAAGCGTCTTAGCTCGCATGTTCGTCACCAAGGTACTCTTCATCATATCCTGTTCTTTCATGCCTGGCTAATAAAATAACCAGTGGCAAGCCAATGAGTACTTTGAATGTACTCGCAAGCAACCCATGTTTGGAACAAGGTTCAACAGAGCATGATATGGCACTAATAGGTAATTTTTGCAGAAAGCTAGTTTGAGTGCAATGACATATTCAATCAACTTGTAAAAGCATGCATCAACAGGTTGCGGAATTCCATATGAACGAGTTACAGATATCATCATAAGCAGGGGTTGAACATCTCATGTTCAGTCTTCATGTCAAGTCATCCGACTTAACTCAAGTATCATATTTCTCCCACACATACACACACCAAGTTTGTGAAAACATCGGATGTAGTTTAAGCAGGACCTCCAACTGTCCATGACCATGGACACGGCTATTCGAATAGTTTTACACTCTGCAGAGGTTGCACACTTTACCCACAAGACTCGGGGAACTTCCGTGTCATCCATGACTCGCGGTATACTACATACCCAAGGTAAGCACCAGAACAATGCCTTTCCCCTGACGACACTAAACAAAGAGTCCACTCGTTGGTCCGTATCTCATGATGTACAAAACACGAGCATCACTCCACATAGTACCATCCATGAAGGAACACAACGATGTGCCCGGTGCCTGTAAAGACAGTGCATGGTCACTCTACCAGGCATGACCCCGTATCGAGAGAGTAACTCATACCCTCCCGCCACTAGTAATGCGGGCTCCCTGCTAGTATCGACCAAAGTAATCAACAAAGCCCCGTCCCATAAGGGGTATCGTGGTTGTGCGTGTAAGGTTGGGACGGTCAGCAAATCTTAAATCTCTCCGTTTTCGAAAACACACACACACAACTTGCTCCGGTACACCACTTCTTTATCAAGTGGTTACCTAGCTCATCATCATCATCTCCCTCGAGCATTAGTGGCACCCGACGGGGTTTTCGAAAAGTCTTTGAAAACACTTTTGTTTCCATCCCCATGCTTATCCCCATCCCATTTGCGTAGCATCTACTAAGCATCCTATCTACCCCCATCCGCACAGCCCTCATAAGGAGGTAGGGTCATGCACGATGCAACTATCAACAACAAAGTATCGGAGGCATCCCACCGAAGTGCTCACCACATCAACATGATCAACATCACGAAATAAAGTGCTATATGCCATGCAATAAAAGGGTTTCATAGTCATGGTCAAAGGGCTGCTTGCCTGGCTTAGCAACGTCTTCGAGGTCTTCACACGCTTCTGATCCAACTCCGAGCACTCCGTCTATTACGTCAACTACCGTCGGAAACAACCACAATAAGCAACGCAACAAGCAAAGAAATAAAAGTGCTCTATAAATAGGATTTTTATTTTTCTTGGACATCTCCGGTCATAAGAAGAATACCTAAAGAGGACCTACTTTAGTGGCATCCATAGGGATTTTTGGAAAGGCCAATAGGATGGGAATGAAGGAAATGGTGATCCAATTAGTAGTTCACAGGAAAGGTTTTATAAAAAGCAGTTGAGGCACCCAATAAATAGGGCATGATTTTAGAAAGTTTTAGGAAGTGGATTCACTGGATTTGGAGTTGGGATGATTTCCCTATGAATTTCTTAAGATGGAATAAATGCAAAATGGGCCATTAATTAGATCCAATAGGTACATTGCATGTGAAAATGTTAACCAGAGCGAGATAAATAGAGCAACATTTTTGCAATCTCTGGAAGTTTGAATCATCCAAGTTGGGCAAGAAATGAATGCCCTAGGAATTTTCAAAAGGGGTCCTTAGGAGGTTCAAATTCAAATTTGAATTTGAACAGCACATAAACTAGTGATAGAATTTTTTTGTAGTTGTACCATTAAATTTTTTGGGATTTTAAAAAATGTGGGAGTTGGAATCATGTCATTTGGAATCATATTTATTTACCTAAGATTTTAGCAAGTTTCTGCAAAAAGGAAAAAGATAAGCGGGACAGTTCTTAACGGGCCGAAACCGTCGCAGCTGAGCTGGCCCAGTAGGGATCTAGCCCAGGCGAGGCGGTATGCGCCCGCGCAGCTTGTTTCAAACCTGGCCGGTGGGCCAGGCTGGTCAGTGGGAGGGGCTCGAGTGAGGGAATGACAGGTGGGACTCACCTGTCATCACTTACCTCGCGTCAGGGGGATCGGGAGCTCACCGCTGGCGATGTGGGGCTCGGGGGAAGGAGCTGAGAGCACCGTTGGCCTCGGGGTGGAGTCGCTGATCGGTGGACGCCGGGGGTGCCTGAGTCACCAGCGACGATGGGGGGGGCGACGGTGCTTCGGACGGGCTTGATTCCGTCGCCCTGAGCTACAATCATAGAAGGAAGAAGGGGGATGGGGTCAGGGAGCTGCGGAGGTTCCAGGGGAGGAATAAGGAGGTCCGGAGGGGGTCTATACTGCGAGATCGATGGCGACCCGAGGCGGCAAGGCAAGAGCTTGATCTCAAGCGTAGTGAGCTTCTGAGGAGGAACGGATGGCGCAGGCAGTCGATTGGGAGGATGAGGACTCAGCAGGGGGAGAGAGAGAGGTCCGGGGGGTGTTTTATAGCCAGGCGCCGGTGCATCGTGGTCGTGACCGCCGGGGTTGGCTGGAGGGGCAAGGGGGGCCACGGGAGGAGGCATGGGCGTGTCTGCGGCACTTCTGGGCATGGTCTATGACTAGGGGAAAGAAGGGAGCTCGCGCGGAGCTCGCGCGTGTGGAGCTGCGGGTTGGTCAAGTCGGGCGGCCATGGCGCGTGTGCGAGGAGCCACCAGAGGGGGGAGAGAGAAGGGGGCTGACAGGGAGGCGTGTCCCGGACGCCGTGGCGGTCTCGGGGGACACAATTGGGAGGCCCGAGACTGTCGGGGGCTGTGATTGGGCGGCGGCTACAGTGCGGGTGTGCACTGTAGCGTGCTCCACAGCACCCGTTTGGCATGCCATGGCATGCCAACGGCATCCTGGGCGCGGCCATAGGTGCCAAGAGGTCTAGGAGGGTTTAAACAACGTGGGTGTGGCATTGGATGCTCTGGTGATCCATCAGGGTGAGAGAGGAGTGGAGAGATAGATGGTTTTCTGCTGTCCAGGGGAAAAAATGGGGTTTTCTCCCCCTAATCATGGACCTGAGGCCGTAGGCCCTTTACTGGAGGTAGAAGGTGACTAGGAGGGGTTGTGGTAAAATTTTGGGCTCAAGGAGAATATTAGAAGGGGGTAAAAACAGTGATTTTGGAGAATCGCCAAAAGGTGTTTGATGCTGGTTTGCGCAAGATAATTTTCCCCACTTGCGGTGAGATTTAACAGGATCAAATATAAGATAAAAATGGGGTTGCTCACCAAGTTTGAGTTCATTTGAGGAAACACTACTGGAATCAGATCATTTGCCGTCCGCCATGTCTTTGCCTTCTGCTGGCAGACGGCAAAGAAAGCCTTTGCCATCAGCTTGTAGAAAACAGACGGCAAAGCTACGGCAGACGGCAAAGAAAGCCTTTGCCATAAGCCTACCCTTTGCCGTCCGCGAGCGGACGGCAAAGATGGGGCAGGCAGACGGCAATGGTCACGGGCGGGCCCCACCGCACCGTGGGTACATCTTTGCCGTCGGGTACGTCTTTGCCGTCTGCCTCCCCTCTCTTTGCCGTCCGCTAGCGGATGGCAAAGAGGATGTCCCCCTAACGGTCACGTCGGGGCCCCACCCCCCGTCCCCACCTCTTTGCCGTCTGCTAGCAGACGACAAAGAGGACGCCCCCCATAACGGCCGGATCCACCTCCACCCCCACCGGCCGCCCCGCCGTCCCGCCGCCCCGCGGCGAGCCTCCTCTCTCTCTCCCTCCCTCTCCCTCCCTCCCGCCGCTCCCCGACGCCCACCAGCCGCCGCCCCCACCCACCGGCCGCCCCGCCGTCCCGCCGCCCCGCGGCGAGCCCCCCCTCCCCGCGGCCCCGACCCACCAGCCACCGCCCCCACCCACCGGCCTCCCGCCGTCTCGCCGACCCTACGGCGAGCACCCCCTCCCCGCGGCGCCCCACCTCCTCCATCCCAGTCCACTCCAACGGCCCCCTTCTCCATCGGCACCTTCAAATGTGATTTTTGTTGTTTTTTTCTGTTTTTTATTTATGTTAATTAGTTAGTTAGTTAATTTAGGTTACTTAGTTAGTTAGGTTAGTTAGTTAGTTAGGTTAGTTTAGGTTAGTTAGTTAGGTTAGTTTAGGTTAGTTTAGGTTAGTTAGTTAGGTTAGAAGAAAAAAAAAGAAGAAAAGAAGAAGGAAATAAATGAAAAAGGAAAAAGAAGAAGAAGAAAAGAAGAAGAAGAAGAAAAAGAAGAAGAAGAAGAGAGGAGGAGGAGGAGAAGAAGAAGAAGAAGAAGAAGAAGAAGAAGAAGAAAAAGAAAAGGAAAAAAAGAAGAAGAGGAAGAAGAAGCCACTGACCCCCGACCCCCGACGCCACTAACCCCCGACCCTCGACGCCACTGACCCCCGACCCCGATGCCACTGACCCCCAACGCCACAGACTCCGGACGCCACTGACCCCCGACTCCACGGACTCCCGACCCCCGACGCCATTGACCCCCGACGCCACTGACCCCTGATGCCACTGACCCCCGACCCCCGACGCCACTGACCCCCGACCCTCGATCGACGCCACTGACCCCCGACCCCCGACGCCACTGACTCCCGACGGCACTGACCCCCGACCCCCGACACCTCTTCGGCCTTCTATAGGCCGACGGGGTCATAGTTTTGTAAATTATGAGTTAGGTCATATATATATTCCGATTCTAGCTATTATGAAAAACATCATATTTGTGTTCATCGGGTGGATTTCAATGTGCAGTTGTTTCCTCGCTGCGAGGGTCTGCTGTTCGACGACCTCCCCGTGCGTTTGACGAGCTCCCCTCCGTTCGTGGGTGAGCACAAATGACATCTCCTCCCCCCTTAATTTGCTCTGTTCCGGTCTTCGTGCCGATGAAACTTGCTAGCTATAGGTGTCTTCAATCACCAGTATGCGTCTCCCGTTCGAAAGGGCGGCATCTATAAATATGCATGTCTTTGCATATTTATAACCGCCATCCTTTCAAATTGTCCAACGTTATCCATGGTCAGCCCGAGTATGTGTAGATTGGGTTCGTTTTCCTTTATGCTCTGCTCCGGATCCGATGCGGAATTTCGTCAGTGCCTCCCTGTTGTTCTCTGGGTACATATCCTCTCTGCTTATTGCCGAGACGTGTATCAGGAGAACAGCGGGGAGGTGCTGCCGAAATTCTGCGTCGGATCCGGAGCAGAGCATGGGAAAACGAACCCAATCTACACATACTCGGGTGGGATTAGGACCTATCTTTACCTATTAGCGTGTAGGTTGCATGGACGTATTAAAATTGACAAACTTGATTAACTGATGAATCTAGATGATGAATTATATATATATATTTCTTGTGTGTTTAGTAGGTAGGCAAGATGAGTGATCATGCGTGGATGTACACCGGTCACCCTAGTCAGAAAGACATGACCATTGAATGGTTAACAAAAACCAAGGGGTTTCTGAGAGCCGCATTTGCAAATGGCCAGGAAATAACCTGGTGCCCCTGTGTCCGGTGCGACAACCATAAAAAGTGCACACGGGATGAAATGGGTAAACACTTGCAGAAGTGGGGTTTTACGCCTGATTATACAGTGTGGAGATTTCATGGCGAGTCTGCCCAACGTGCCAGAGCTGAGGTGGTTTGTCGTCGCACCGACGAGCATGGTACCGGGATCGAAGACATGGTGCAAGACTTTGATGATGCTCGGGATTCGGACGATGAGATGGAGGAATCTGCAAAGGCCTTCTATGAAATGTTGGAGTCTTCAAAACGTCCTCTCCACGAGCACACTGAGTTTTGTCAGCTGGATGCCATCGCGCAAGTAATGGCTCTGAAGGCTCAGTTCAACCTGGGCAGAGAATGCTACGAGGCGATGCTGACAATATTTGGACGCTTTCTACCCAAAGGCCATGTATTTCCTGCAAACCTGTACCAGTCGAACAAAATCCTACGTGCGCTTAAGATGCCCTATGAGAAGATAGATGCCTGTGAGAATGGATGTGCCTTATTTAGGCTTGAGTATGCGGGCTTGAACTATTGTCCCATTTGCAAGTCTTCCAGGTATGTTGTGGTAGACAACGGTATGGGTGAGAAGAGTCAGACCAAAATCCTAGTTAATGTTCTTCGGTATATGCCAATCATACCAAGACTTCAACGTCTTTTCATGGTCGAAGAGACGGCTAGACAGATGACGTGGCAAAAATTGGGCAAAAGAACTGAACTAGATGCAGATGGGAATCCGATGTTGGGACACACTTCAGACGCTTTTGCGTGGAAGCACTTCGATGCATTACATAAGGATAAAGCGGCAGATCCAAGGCATCCTCGAGTCGCCATCAACACGGATGGGTTCAATGTGTTTGGTATGACGGCAACCCAATACAGTTGTTGGCCTGTATTTGTCATTCCACTCAATCTCCCGCCCAGAGAGATTATGAAAAGAATGAACATTTTCTTGACGTTGATAATTCCAGGGCCCAACTATCCGGGGAAGAATATGAATGTGTACATGCAGCCGCTTAAGGATGAATTGCAAGAAGCTTGGGATAATGGGATCAAGACATATGACGCCGCTACAAAACAAAACTTCAAAATGCATGTGTGGTACATGTACTCGACGCATGACTTGCCGGCGTATGCGCTATTCGTTGGCTGGTGTGTGCATGGAAGGTTCCCGTGCCCCACATGCAAGGCAACTCTTCAGTTCCGTTGGCTGCAGGCGGGTCGCAAGTATTCTTGCTTCGACTTGCATAGACAGTTCCTGGATCCTTGCCATAAGTTCAGAAAAGACAAGAAGAATTTCATCAAAGGTAGAGTTGTCAAAAACTCTGCACCACCTGCATTGACAGGCCAACAGACCCTGGATCAGTTAAACGCTCTCGAGCCTGATCCAGAGCGTCCAGGATATTTCAAAGGGTATAATTCGGAAACACGCCTGGACTCACAAGATATGCTTGTGGGATCTGCCTTACTTTAAAGACCTCCTTTTCCCACACAACATCGACGTGATGCACACTGAAAAGAATATCGCCGAGGCCCTTTTTGGTACATTGTTCGGCATAGAGGGGAAGTCAAAGGATAATCCTAAGGCTAGAGTCGATTAGGAGGCTCTATGTGATAGACCGTTACAAAACATGCGACAACCGAAAGGAAAGAAGAACTGGAGGAAGCCAAAGGCATGGTTCAATCTTGGAAGGCCAGCTATGAGGGAAATGATCTTGTGGGTGAAAATGCAGTTGATGTTCCCCGATGGGTATGCAGCGAATCTAAAGAGGGGAGCGAGTCTTGACAAATTGAAAATATTTGGTCTCAAGAGTCATGATTGGCACATATGGCTTGAGCGGGTAATGCCGGTGATGTTGCGTGGCTTTATCCCTGAGGATGAATGGCTAGTACTGGCAGAGCTGAGCTATTTCTTCCGTGCTCTTTGTGCGAAAGAACTATCGCCTGACGTGCTAGATGAACCGGAAGAGTTGGCGCCGGAGTTGATCTGCAAGTTAGAAAAGATCTTTCCACGGGGCTTCTTTAATCCAGTGCAGCATTTGATTTTGCATGTCCCGACCGAGGCAAGATTGGGGGGGCCCGTGCAAAATCGTTGGTGCTTCGCAACTGAGAGGATGCAGAAGACGCTTCGAGCAAAATGTAAAAATAAACGTAGAATTGAAGCATCGATGGCCGAGGCATTCATTACTGAGGAGGCGGCAAACTTTGTGACAGCACACTACGAAGCCAAGAATCGTCATTTGCATAATCCGAAGCCTCGGTACAATGATGGCGACCGTGAAAAAGGTCGATCCAACCTCAGCCTATTCAAAGGGAAGCTCGCACCAGCCGGTGCTTCGAAAGCAATAGCGTTGGATGTCGAAGAATGGCGGACCATTTCGTTGTATATCTTCAACAACCTAACAGAAGTGCGGCCGTACATCGAGTAAGTTCTCGGTACATTGTTTCGCAACTTCTAATTCCTTTGAACTACTCTTATTCCCGGATATGTGATACAGTCGATACATCGCCAAATTCTTGGATGGAGCGATGATCCAAAAGGATTACATTGAAGAGTATGAGCTTCTGGCAAAGCATGGAGGCGGCTATCCCGGTTTCATCTCTTGGTTCAAACAAACAGTAATTTCCATTAGACCATTTCATTTCTTCGTCTAGTTTGCGGCTCATGCAACAATCCTTTCGTATCAAACTTGTAGGCTAATTCAGAGTCTATGGACGCCGAATTGAGACAAGTCGCTAATGGTTTTGACTATAAGGTCAGTTCATTTGACAAATACGACATCAACGGGTATCACTTTCGCACTTTTGGCAAAGAGCTATCTATGGCCGACCGAAAGTCTACAAATTGTTGTGTCTTTGCTATCTTCGAAGGAGGTGTCGAGTATTATGGAAGAGTTGAAACAATTTATGAACTTATATTCTTTGGTGAAAACACACCAAACGTCGTAGTCTTCAAATGTTATTGGTTCCAGCCGAAGGAGGCTAGAAGCACCCATTTAGATGTTCCCGAAGTCTATATTACGGCTCAACAGGCGACCCAAGTTTTCTATCTAACGTGGGCCTGCCAAACTGATCCAAATCTGAATGGTTGGGATGTCGTTTATGATGTGCCGCCACGTTTTAGACCACCTCCCCTCAATGAAGATGATTATGAACCTCACATTAACCCAGACACATATGAAGGAGAATTCTTCCAAGAAACACGTCTTTCCAAAAAACGTTTCAAGAACCGCTCTACTTCACCCGAGAACATTGAAGTAGACAGCAACAGTGAATCCAACTTCACCCCTGAGCCGGAACAAGAAGAGACGGAAAAAAAGAGGTTCCTGCTGCGGATGACCTCTCAATGCTTGACCGATTACATAAAGGAGGCCTTCCACATGTTGTTCCCGATAGTGATGATGATGATGCATTTATTGATGATAGTGATGATGATGATGCATTTATTGATCCCGGAGCATATATAGACGATGAAGATTATTATTAGTTCATGTCAGGTATTATTCAATTTTTATTATATACATGATGATGATGCACTCAAATTATATATATACATATTATTATTCATGTCGGTATTCAATTTTTTTATGTTGTACTAATTTCGTTTACTCTTTGTCATGGCAGGTGTTGAAAGATGGTGGGCGCGGGTCAAGAGCGATCCGAGGCTCCTTCGTCGGCGCATGGTGGGAGGGGTACTTCCATTCCACCCCCAAACTCTCCGGAAAGCGTTGTACGACAGTATTGGGACACCCGAGGGCGCTTCTTCGTCTGCGAAGTTGCCCACCGGGAGAGGAGGTCGGGGGAAGAAGAGAGCTCCTAAAGGTACACGTGGTGGCCGCGGGAGAGGTAAGAAGGCTGCTACACCATCCTCGCCGCCACCCCCAGCTGATTCACCCGAGCACAGGAGTGCTACGGTGGACTCGTCTGAGGTGGAGGCTAGAAGGACTCATGTCCACGAGCCTTGGGTCGATGATCCTTCTGTCCCAGACGCTTCGACCCGCGAGACTCCTGTGCCAGACGCTTCGTCCTACGAGACTCCACACGCTTCGACCGGATGGGATACCTGGCCGGATCTGCATCAGCCGGAGCCGAGTGGCCATGCTGATGGTGACGGGGAACAGTTTTCTAATAGCGGGGACGAGGTGGTTGAGGGGGCCACCGTCTACCAGCGTTGGTGTACACGGCTCCCGCCCGTGCCGGCGACCCGCGAGCAGAGGTGGCCGATTAGGCCTGAGTTGCGGAAGTAAGTGCATTTACTCTTTTTAAACCTTTTGCCTTCACGTTTCTTCACATATCTAATGTGTTGGCTTTGTCATACTACAGGGGTTGGATTCACGCCAAGGATGTCCGCAGGCCTAACTCCATCCTTGGTGTGATTTTACGGCATAACTTCCCGGTGTTTGTCACGTTGCCCGGCGAGGGTCAGCTTCCAGAGTTAGGATTGAACTGGGAGCACTACTTGCCTGCACCGGCCCCGCCGGAGGAGATGATCGACGGTGTGTTGTGCCACACGAGGGCCGACATGGTGATCAGAAAGTTCTGGGTAATTTCTCCTTTACACAATTAAAAATCAATAATAGCTAGTTATTGTACTAATCAGTGTTTTCTCGTTTGATTGCAGACCTTCTATAGGTGTGAGGAGGGGTACGAGGGGGGCCGCGGCAAAGGTTATCGATGATGAGTGCAGGCGCCTACTACAGAACTTACGGCACGAGGCTCGGGTACAGGCTGTTCGAGACTACTACGCCTCACGGCGTATTAAGAAGGACAAGTCTTCGTGTCGTGGAAAGTTTCTGCACAAGGAGCAGTATATGAAGGTAATTACCTATTCTTAAGGCCTTGTACTTAGTTTCCTTGCTTTGATTCGTAGGCGTAGCTCTCAAATTTCTCTTTACTAACTTAGGTGCCCCCGAGATGGTGTGCGGATATGATGGATTGTTGGGAGGCATTGGTGAATGAGTGGTGCTCTGACGAATGGCGAGCCATCCACGACGATGCCAAGGAACGGCATGCCCAAATGGAAGGTGTGCCACACCATCAAGGTAGCGCCAACTTATTTCAGTTCGGGCGGAACTAGGTATGTGGTTTGCTTCATGATTCCTGCAATTCATTCTTGGTGCTAGCTTGACCCCTTTATTAATACTTTGTTTCTCTCTTGTAGGCGCATTACAATAAGACGGAGGTGCCACAGGTGTACGACCTCTATGCCATGGCCCATACTGCCTCGTACAAGAAGGCCAAGGCATTCTCTGAGTCTGACCTCGATAATCCCCAGAACTTCACCAACATCTCCTCCCACAACAAGCTCGTGAGGTACAGAGATGTGGGGAAGGCGGTGAATGGGCAGGACTTCAACCCGAGCCAGCATCCTATTGATCCAGAGCTGGTGTTGATAGCTGGCGGCGGGAGGCCCCATGGTTCGATTGCCATTGGAGATGGACTTATACGGTCTTCGCGCACTCTCCGACAGATCAAGGCGCGCCAAACGAGCTCCTGTCCTGAGATAACGCCTCGTCCACGGCCAGTCCAGCTCGCCATCGAGGTTAGTCATACGGACTCAGATAGCTTTCCTCCATTACATTGTGTGTGAGAAAAAAGATGATTACAATGCTAACAAGGAGTTGTGTTGCAGGCTGCTCTGCAGAAAGAGAGAGAGGCAACCCAGGCGCTTCTGGCGGAACAGGCCCGGCAGGCGGCGGAGGAGAAGAGGGATTTGGAGGAGAGGACGGCTAGGTTGTTGGAGGAGGAGAGGGCACGGAACGATGCGTGTAACCGGGCCATGTACGAGCTCATCGTGGTAAGTTTCTTCTTCATATTAGCCAAATCATGCACTACATGTTCGTTTCATTAATAACCAATATGATTGACTTGTCAAAACCAAATGTGCAGTCTTTGTGCGAGAAGACCGGCCAGACCCCTCCGCCGATGCCAGTCATTACCACGGCTGGAACAGTGAGTTTCATTTCAATGTTCATTAGTTACTAGTCTTAACATTTCAGCGTCATCATGCTAACGCAAATGATCTTTGGTGCAGCATAACTCCCGAGCCGCATCGCACGATCCTTCTCCAGGGCCAAGTAGTGCTCCAGGTGACACCGGCCCGAGCAACCCCGAAGCTTCACCTTCGTGATGACGAGGACGGTAAGCCCTAATATGCCACTTACTTGGCTCATTTTCTCAAACAAAGACAAACTTAGCACTTAGACAAACTTAGCACTTAGACATATTGTACCTAAGTTAGCTCTAAAATGACCTATACTTAGCATTGTTTCCTCCACAATTACATAATAAGCTTAGTTAACTCAAAAATGGAATAATAGACTTGGTAACCTCATAGATGCCATAGACTTAGCTTATTTTCTTGCAAAATGACACAATAAGCTTAGTTAGGTCAAAAATGTGATAATTACTTTGGTTAGCTCTAAAATGACACAAATAAGCAATAGGAAGAAGAAAAACAAGAGGAGAAAGAGAGAGAAGAAAAACGCTTCTTCATCATCATCTTCTTCTTCTAGATCTTATTCTACTTCTAGATCTTCTTCTACTTCTTCTAGTATTCTTATTCTAACTTTCTTATTTCCACTTTTGCAGGTTTGATTGAGTTCACGGCAGCTTGCTTTGATGTAGTGCTAGTGTTTACTTTCTGTTTTCATTTTGTATCGATGAACTTACGTGAAACTTTCTACCTATGTATGAGACTATGTATGTATGGATGAAACTATTGTAATATGGTGAACAATGTGACATTTGATACTTTTAATTTGGTATAATTGTTGGTTGATCATATCCATATGGCAGGGATATTGTTTCTGTGAAATATATATATACATATCATATATTTGCCTGTGAAAATTGTTGAATATAACAAACACAGGCAAAAAAGAGGCAATACAGTCTCTTTGCCGTATGCCCCGGACGGCAAAGACCTCTTTGCCGACGGCCACCGTCGGCAAAGCGGGCATGTGGCAGCCACCTGTTAAACCTGGGAGCACCAGGCCTGGGGCCATTTGGCCTCTTTACCGTCCGGGGCAGACGGCAAAGGGCTGGGTGGGGGGGCGTCAGGGGCAGACGGCAAAGGGTTGGGCGGGTCCGTCGGGGGGCAGACGGCAAAGGGCTGGGCGGGGCCGTCTGGGGCAGACGGCAATGGGCTGGGTGGGGGCCGTCAGGGGCAGACGGCAAAGGACTGTGTGGGGCCGTCCGGGGCAGACGGCAAAGGACTGGGTGGGGGCCGTCCGGGGGTAGATGGCAAAGGGCTTGGTGGGGGCCGTTAGCCACCTAACGGTGGTAACGTGAGTACTACGCCGTCCAGCCGCGTTGCCGTCTGCAGGCTGGCGGCAAAAAAACTTTTGCCGTCCGCTGTGCCAAGGCAAACGGCAAAGAACCCCTTTACCGGAGTTTATTCGGCCCAAACTTTTGCCGTCCGCTCGCTGACGGCAAAGGCCTTTGCCATCAGTGGTTGTGCCCTTTGCCGTCTGCCATGGCAGACGGCAAAGAGCCTGATTCCTGTAGTGAAAGTTGCCAATACAAACTTAATGAACCCTAGAAATCAACAGATTCAGGTTTCATTAGATCTAGCTATGCAAATCCATTCTCCTTGATGCACCACTTGGTGTGTTGGCATTATATTGGTATCAGAACATGTCAACAAAGTTTGAGAATAATTGGGGACACTTGGCAATGTAAAGTTGCTCAAGTTTGGATCTGGACAGAGAGGGTTTTGGGATATTTTGGTGAACCAAAACAATTGGGATTGAGATGAAACTTGGCAAGATGATCACATAAGTCATATGTGGCATTCTAGAATTTTCTGGATTTATTTGACAATATTTCTTATAGAAATATTTCGAATGCTTGAAATAGGTAGAAAGGGTTTTGGAGGGTTTTGTCCAATATTTTGAACATGACCATGTGTTGAAACTCATATATATTGAAAATATATGTCCACTGAGTTTCCCTAAATTTTCTCCAATATTTTGAAAGCATAAAAATAATTTTTCCCTATAAAAGACCATTTCTGTCCTTAAGAAAAAGCCTTTAAATAAAATAGGAAAATAAACTTTAAAAATAATATTTGGTGGTTTTGGGAAGCCTTATATATGGTAGGTTCCAAATAAAGTCTTTGGGGCAAGAGCATCCACCCAATTTGAGGACTTGTAGTACAAATCTCAATTCAGGGGTTTTTGAAAACCTAATTTGAATAAATGCTTTTTGGCCAAGATAATATTTGATAAAAATGGTTTTAGGTCCTATACACATGGTATGATCATTGGACAAGAGTTTGGATAAAGCAAAAGAGTTCTTGAGGGTAGGAGGAAGTTTTATGAATATAGAGCACAAGCAAGCAATCAGACAATCAGCAATCAAGTCAAGCATCACAAGCACACAAAAAGTTTTAATTGGCCCTGATTTTTGAGTCATGTTAACTTAGTTATGAGGCAAAACACAGGGTGTGACATGAACCCAAGAATCATTCTGTGTCAGGACCCCGATCCTAAGCCATAAGAATCTAGCAAGTAACACATCACATCACTTTGCGGCCTCACGCACGGTTATCCCCATGGCTGCCACCTTACCTGGGCCGGGACCGTTTGCGTCTTTTGGCTCACGTATATGAATATGTCGCTAGCATTCAAATGTCAAAGAACCAGGGCCGACATGACTAGTAGTAGAACCCAAGTAGCACATCCGTACAGGGACAGGCGTACATAACCCAGCAATGCAGGTGTCAGCCTCCAGCATGTGTATACGAGTCGTAGCAAGCTACATGGACTCCATTATGCCGTGATACATTTTTGTCATCAACTGCGCGTAGACGAGTCATAGCAGGCTACAAGGACTCCATTACACTGCGAGACGTTTCCCCGAAGGGACAAACACAGCAGCAAAGAAGGATACACGCCGGTCAATCAATGTGTCCGGCGCAGTAGCAAGCTACCAAGGCTCGGTGGAAGCACAAAGAGGCAGTTCCCTGTAAAGAGTACTCCTAAGGCACACAACTAGGTGTCGAATCCCATACATACCGTTGCACGTCACACGTACGCACGACATGCCCGATATGCATAGATACCACTATGGCATCACAACATAACCATACAACAACATATCATTTATGTCGAAGGCTCCAGAGAACCTCCATAGAATAATGGTACAAACAGGGGTCACATGACCCCTCATTCAGAGTATACAACCAACAAGCAGAAGACATATGTCTGGGTACAGACATCTATTAAAAGTGGCTGGAGGAGCCTAAAAAGCTACAACGACCCTACCAGAGGAACCAGACCTCTGTCTGAGATTCCCAAGCTAATCCGGTCAACATCAAACCTCACGTCATAAGAATCACTATTGAGACTGACGTCTCATCTGCAAGAACATAAATGAAGCAACCGTGAGTACAAAGGTACTCAGCAAGACTTACATCAGAACTATCAACATATGCATCATTGTCAACAAAGGGGGCTGTGGAGTTTATTGCAGCATGCCAGCTTTGACTCTTGGCTAACCTGTACTACGACTACAAGTACTTTCTTTGAGGTGGGATAACGCACACGAGTCCACATATTCACCATATCAATACACCACTATGGATCCACTCCCGTCTCCCTACGAGAAGGCCATCCATAGCACTCACGCTTATCTTGCGCATTTTAAAGTATCCATGTCAAGTTGTCTCTGAACCTCATAAGTTCTCCATGTAGTCCATATCCGAGGACGCGGCTATTCGAACAGATTGATAACCCTGTAGGGGTGTACTTCTTCACACATGCTCTCGCCACTTATCGCCATGTGCACATAAAAAGGCACCTCGGCAACCTTCAAGCGGAAGCCCAGCGAGGGAGTCGGCCACGACCGTCAATCACACAAGACCCTAGTCCAGGTTTATCGCCTATTTGAGACTGAACCCGCACGGAAGTCTGGCCGAAGTTTCCGCTACAGCCTCAAACGATGTGCGCAGGGTTCCCAAGCCCACCGTTTGGGTGCCACTCGGTACACCGTGCCACTGTGTCTATACCGCATCACAGCCCACCCCGTCGGGCAGCGCTATACACGGACGCCAACACTTTTCCTACAAACACCAGAAACTAGTTGCAACTCCTGGACAGAGATCTAGGCGATCAATAAGTCGAGTGGGGTCATATTTCAGGGCCCAACGTGTGGTAGTAACAGTCTTGGATCACAAACACAGAACTCAGTTCTTAAGGACGGCCCCAATGAGACAATCCGCCATGTACTCCTACATGGCCTCTCATCGCTACCTTTACCAAATCGTGTTCACTCACTTAGCTCTCACAAAGTAGGACATGAGCACTGTTATTCCGATTCATCGCCCAGATGGATCAGACCCGACACGACACGACTCTAAGCATAGCAGGCACAGTAAGTAAGCAAGCATGGATGAATAGGCACATCAAGGCTCAAACAGTTGCTACTCATGCTAAGTGGTTTCAACTATTTACTGTGGCAAGGACAGGTCATGCAAAGGAATGGGTTCAACTACCGAGAACAGGTAACAGTTGAATCGTTGTTGACCTAATGCAGTAAAAGAGAGCAGGAGCGAGAGAGTAGGATATTATCGGGATGCTCAAGGAGGGGTTGCTTGCCTGGCACTTCTGAAGATATCAATGAGTCTTCATCGGTGACAACGATCTCAATGTCGGAACAACGTCTACTGAGGGAGAACAACCACCGGCAAACAAGAAGGAACACATTCAATGCAATGCAACAAACATGATGTATGACATGGCATGTTAAGGTACTGAATTGACCTAGAGCAATAGATAAACATTTTAATTGAAGTGGAATTCAAACCTAGTTCAAATTCCAACTCCAATGCTATTTCATACATTACCCTAATCATGAAATGTCCTAGTTGGTGTTGTTAGCTTGCTCAATCATGCATGAAATGTCCTAGTTGGTGTTGGATTTTTCTGATCATTTTTCATATATAAATTATTTTCATCTGAGTTACGGTTGAATTTTTATGAATTTTAGAAGTTTTAACTATTTTCTGAAATTTCTAAATCATTTTAGATATATTTTAATTACAGAAATACTTTATTGCATCAGCAAGATGTAATGGTGATGTCAGCAAGTTAACTGGACTGGTCCTGGTCAAACCTGACCAGTGGGACCAACTCGTCAGTGTCTCAGGGCCAGCCATAGAGGCTGACACGTGGGCCTAGTCAACCCTGACATGGCCAGGTCAACTGACCTATTGGGCCCACATGTCATTGACTTAGAGTTAATCCAGGGGGTTATTTTAGATTACATAACTAATCTCGTGTTTTAGTTAGCTGGTGGGTCCTGGCTGTCAGTCTCTCAGGGGGGATAGTTAGTCAGGTCATTAGTGGCTAAATAAGCCGGACACGTCAGTCGACCGAGGTTAGTCGCCGGCGACCAAGATCCACGGCGGAGTCCGGCCGAAGATGCTCGGGCTTGCGCTACAGGCCGCGGATGGATGCGTGGATGTGCTCTATGCGTAGCTGGCGACACGTCGCATCCCATGGAGGTAGCAACAGGTCGAGGGGTTGCATGGGCTCGTCGGGATCGAGCTCACGGCGGCGGCCGGAGTTCGGTATCAAGCGGCGAGGGCTGCAGGGCACAAGGGGGCTAGACGGTGGGGCTCAAAATCTTCCTGGAAGCTCCAGGAGCTCGTCGGCGCTATGGGTGCAAGTGGAGGAGGCTAGCGGCTACGCGCACAATGGCCATGGCGGACGGCGGCGACGGTTGCTCACGGGACAGCGACTAGAGAAGGAATACGAGAGGGGAATGGTGAGGGAAGGACTCAGGGGCTCAAAGCGAGGCGAAAGGCATGGTCAGCGGGCTCGGGGGCACTCTGGACGTCGCGAATCGGCAATGGCGGACTTCGGGCACCGGCGGCGAGGAAGACGACCGCGGCGAGGATGTGATGCACCACGGGCTCGATTTCTTCAGCTTGGAGACGCAGTGCTTGACGTCGGGGCTCTGGGGCGCTGCAGCTGGGCTAGAGGTGGCCGGTGGCTGCGGCAGCGCACGACGGCGTGCTCGGTCCTTGGTGGACCCGAGGTGGAGAGCGAGGGGAGAGGGGAGGAATGAGCAGAGGGAGAGATGGATGAGCTCGGGGGCGTGCGTGGCATCGCCTAGGCGCGTCGGGGAGGAGCCAGGCAGGCAGAGAGGAGCTGGAGGCCGCGGGAAAGCGCGCGTCGACACGCCTCTGCCAGTAGGCTGGAGGTGGAAGACGACTGGCGCTGGCCAGTTGGGCTGGGCCGGCCAGGAGGAGTTGGGCCAGGTATGTTTTCTTGCTTATATTTTCTGTTTTTCATTTCTGGAACTTTGTTTTATTTTGTTAGGGCAAAAACATAGATCCAAAAACCCTGTAATGTTTTTGGGGTATATCTTGGAATATTTCCATGTCCCACAAAATGTTTCAGAATATTTGGAGCCACTAAATAATTATAGTGCTTTATTGGTTGATTTCAGTAGCATTAAAGGATTATTTTAAAATGCTATAATTGTTGGGAAAAATAAAATGTCCCCTGATATGTTGTTTCCAACATTTATCAGAAATAATGAACATTTTTAAGGGCATTTTGGATTCATTGAAAATTCACAACTAGTTGAATTGTTTGGTTAGGTGAGGAGCTAGGGTTTTTGTTAATCCCCATTTCATGTTGATGAAAATTAAACATGATGCCATGATGGTTAATGCAATGACAAGCAATGGCTAGCTAGGGTTGTGACATTCTGCTCACTCCTGTTGATAGTGTTTGCTCGTTCCTTTAGGATGATTAGTAACCTAGTTATAGTCTTCAAGGTTCGTTGTTTATCATTCTTCCAATACCATGAACTAGTTATGGGAGAAGTTCCTCGTGAACTGAAGGTCACCACAAGAGTGCTCTTGATGAGTTCTCCATTCTAGAGTTGTGACTCTGCCAATCCTACCTTTCTGCATGGGTTATCCGGAAGAATTATCTTGAACTCGTTCGACATGTTAATCTATGCATCTACAACTCGGAAAAATCATGTGCTCTTGAGTCGTCCCTCCTCAGTTGTATACAAATCTTTATCTGTCAGTAGATAGTCAAGAGTAGTGGTGCATTCGTGTTCATCGATGCCTATTATTCTTATGGTCTGTCAAGCCATTCTATTTCAGAAAGTCTAGGAGAAACAAACTCTAGTACCTCATCCATTTCTTGGATTAGGTCAAAGTGGTTGTATTCCACAGATCAAAATGCCAATCCAACTTTAGTTCTGTTCTATCTTGGAGTATTACCCTCTTCATGTCAAGATCGTCATGAGAATTGCACCACCTCCAATGAATTCTTGATACAGTGATACTTCTCACCATCATTATTCATTCCTCGGTCTCCGTGTTGGTTGTTACCAGAACGCCGACAAGTGAACCGTGATGTGCAAAATCAATACTCCTAGCAACCCTATTGCTTGGAAGTTAATGGGCAATTATATCATTCTTAGTCTGTTGGTTATTGAACCATCATTACAAAGGTTGATCATGCTACCTAGTCCATCTTTCCTGGTGCACTCTTTCATCAATGAGTTAGGTTTGTGCCAAGCTCTTTTGTATCATGTCGTCTTGCCCTAAAACGCAAGATTGTTCCCGAGCTTGATAATATATCGGTGGTCCATGATTTTTCGAATATCTTCTCGTAAGTATCACCAGGTTGTCCTTTGACCGTTATGTTGAGTTTGTGGTCAAGTTGGTTTCCTGTAAGCCATCCCTTCTCCAAGAATCTGTGTTGGACACCCCGTGAACACGTTGGTTTAGCTAAACAACAACTTGGAGAGTTGGAAGATAAATGCTTTGCCTAAATTAGTTCATTCCAAAGGGATATCTTGTGTGTGCATGTGTGTTGAAGAAAGGTGATATCTTCATCGATTGATCCTTGTGATTAATTGTGGCATCTATTATCTTATTCAATCCTTGATTTGAGTGTGTGCGCTATCGTCAAATCAAAATCAGAACCAACGGTTATCGTAATGTTGTTTTACTCGTGGATCTTTCCTCGAGCATGCACCATTATTATTTTGGTCTGACCAATGCTATCACCTTGTTCACATAGTCGTGGAATTCCATTCATATGGGTACTTCGATGAATTGTTGTTGAGCCCATCGGCAACAACTTTATATTCTCCATGATTACGTTGAACATTAAGTTAGTGTTGGAAACTTTTGTATGCATCATCTTTGTGTTAGTGCATGAAGTATATGTTAGGTGAAAGAACTGACTTCCTCAATTCACGTGTACTTGATGCAAGCTGTCGCCGTGAATTCAAGATAAGTTATTTTGTTCCTCTTGAATCATCCCAAGCCAATCATGCATGTGCGAAGTATTCTATGGGTTGATAGGCTAGTCATCTCTAGTCCATATGTATCCCTAGCACACCAATCCACTGATTGATTTGTTTAAGGAAAAGAAGTTGAATGCTAATCTCCTTTCTCGATATGATGGTTGGCTTCCGTAGTTCATTTCTCGATAATCTCGCAACGTCATCTCATCGATTTGTGTTGCAACCTTTCTCCTTCAGGCAGGCTGAGCCTGAAATACCCTACCACCAACTAGATCTGAATCTCAGGAAGATATGATGGTTGAATTTTTCCCAAGATCTATGATGCAGGCTTCCGCAAGGTTGATGTTTTGACTGACACACTTAGTTGGAAGATCTATCATTGTTGTATCTGATTCATTAAATTTGACCATTTCTACATGAGGATTTCGTATGACTTACTCTAGAAGTTGTTCCTCATGGACCCTTTTTGTGATCCCAAAGTCCGACTTTTACTTGATGCTCTAGATAACAAACAATACCTACACTTGGGTTAAGCTAGTGCTAAATGTCTCTCAGTCGATCATCCAGATTTCGCTCCCTTGGCATAGCTAAGGTGAAATCTGAGAAAGTGTTGTCTTCCTTTGCATCTGCATCCTCCATCATTATTCATCATGGTAGTATGATGTGACCAAGATCCTTGGCATGGATGTTGGTAAAACCTTGATGAATATGGAAATGCTCAAGTTCTTGAGAGCACGCTCAGACACTGGGTTATACCTTCGGTATCAATCGGAACGTGCCTTCTGTTTGCCGAGTTGTTCTATAACTCTAGTTTCTTTTCCAAACTGAGTATTCTATCTCCTCTGAATTCCTTCAAACGATTGTTTGTAAATTGCCGTAGTTTGGTATGAAGAGTTTAAATGATCTCTGAATCAGATATAATTCTTTTTGCCACTTAAGGGAATAACTCAACGAGTCACCTCCCCTAAGGTGCCCAGATATGGAATTATGGCAATTAACTCCTCGTTACTTTCAGACCTAGTCACCATCTGCTTTAGCGTGGAATTGTTGCCTACCAATTGAACCTCCGTCATCTGCCTCATTCCATCTCTCTTGATGTGTTTTGTGTCTCAGCTCAATTGATGTTCTTACATCTCATTCCATGAGTTGCTCGATCTTCGAGAATATCGATTCTTGTAGGGTTTTCATGTTCCGTTTGTCATTGTGTTTAGATGAAGATCTCGAGAGCAAAGATGTCAAGGTCAAAATGATGCAATGAATCAACGTCTTTGAGAAGGGTAATTGGATCGTGAAGATTGTGTTAGTTATGTCCCCTTGTCCTCTTACCCTACGCCTGAATCTCGGGACGAGATTCTTGTTTAGTGGGGGTGAGTTGTCACAGCCCTAGTTTTAGCTTTGCATGTCATTGCATATTCATGCATGCATTTTAAACTCAAATGAATTTGAATTGGGGAATTATCAAGACTCACAAAAGAATTTTTGTAAAATAAGCAATATAAAAATTGACTCAAAGAACTCTAAGAAAATGTTCCTGGTATTCTTAGAAAATATTGGCAAGAGGTAAAATGCAAACCAATATTTTTGGAATCACAGACATATTTATTTTGGGCATTTGAGTTAATTCAATAAATATTTGCATTGTATTTATATTTGTTATATATCAAATATAAGTCCAATAATTCTGAAACTTTTTATGTGGCACTGGTTAAATCCATTTAGTTCACATATGAAATTTTCAGAATCTACAAAAAATGGTTTAGAGCTTTACCTAAATCAAAACAATTTGCAGAAAATAGAAATGACAAAATTAAAAGAAAGGTAGAACCACATGGGCCACTTACCTGCGCTAGGAGCCGTCCTAGCCAAACCCAGTGAGGGGTAAGCTCGTCTTCAACCCCTCGCCAGGACCACCTCCTGCTTGCCTCGCTGTGCAACTCCCCGTCCTCATCTGCTCGCCTAGGAGATGCCCTTGCCTCTCATCGCTTTCCCCTCCTCTCTCCATTCTCTCTCCTCATTCTCTGGCTCTCCTCTCCGAGCCTCCCGAGTGCTGTTGCCGCCGTTGCTTCGTGCCTAGACAGCCACCGGCCACCCCTTGCGTCTCCGGCATGCCCTTTGAGCCCCTCCACCTCTCCTCGATCTTTCCCGCAGAAGGATTCAAGCAATGGAGCCCGAAGACGGCCAAATCGATGTCTTCTTCAACCTCGGGCTCGCCAGCCGCCGTCGATCGATTCTTCCCCAACAGAGCTTCCCCGAGCCCACTGAGCGTCTCGTGCGATCCCTCGTGAGCTCAGCTTTCGTTCCCCTCACCTCACGTGCCCGATGTCTTCCCCTAGCAAAGGTAGCTTCCGTACCCGCGACGTCCTTGCCGCCGGCAGGGACCCCGACGTGGTCTCACCTGCCAATGCTTGCTTCTGAGCACGGGTATGTGCTCAGCACACTCACGGGCATCTAACGCACCCTTTAGCTTGACCATCCGCCTCGTAGCACCATTTCCCCCAAACGCCAAACTCCGGTCGCCGCTAAAGCATGTCGCCGGCATAGTTGTTATCCTCCCCGCGTCCCTTCGCCTGCTCAGTCAGACGCGGAGCACACCCAGCCTCCGAATGCACCCCTCCGCGCGTCGAACCGATGCCGGCCGGTGAATCCCGAAACCCTCCGCCGCTATGGATGGTCATCGGCGTTCAACCACCTGCGCGATGATGTCGCGATGTCATTAGCCGCCTAATTACTAACTTAACTAAAGCCCAGGTCGATGACAGGCGGGTCCCACACTGCTAACCAACACAGATTTTAAATAACCACTCGGTTAAGCTTAACACCCATGGCCCCACCTGTCAGTTTGACTGAGCCACGTCTCAGTTGACTGGACCCACCAGTCAATGACTCACTGGGTCTCCTGTTGACTGCTGAGTCAGTAGTTGACTGGGCCCACAGGTCAGCTTCTGTAACTGAACCTGTTACACTGGCGTGTGGGCCCTGCTGGCCAGGTTTGACCTGGACCAGCGTGGTGACCTGATGACGTCACCCTGACGTTTAGCTGACGCAGTAAGTAATTTCTGGAATTTTAAATAAATAAGAAATGATTTATTAATTCCACAAAATGCTCAAAACTTCTAAAAATCATATAAAATAATCTGTAAGTCCAATGGAAATAAATTATATATGAAAAATGATTAGAAAAATGCAAGGAATCTGTTTATGCCCTGTTCAAGCATGTTTGAGCAAGTTAACATCACAAACTAGGGAAAATGATGGTTAGGACAATTTGATAAATAGTGTTGAAGTTGGAATTTAGTATATATTTGAATTCCACTTCACTTAATATGACTATCCATTTCATTAGATCAATTCAATGATTTAACATGCCATATCATACATCATGTTTGTTCCATTGCATTGAATGTGTTCCTTTCCCATTTTGTCGGTGTTGTTCCTTCTCAGTAGACGATGGTTCCAACGTCATGATCGTTGACACTTATGAAGAGAAGTACTATCTTCAGAACTGTCAGGCAAGCAACCCCCCTTGAGCATTTCGATACAATCCCACTCTCTTGCTCTTGTTCTCATTTCAATGCATTAGGAAAATGTGATTCAACTGGTACTTGTGTTTCGGTAGATGAACCCATTCCTCTGGATGACCTGTCATTGTCACAGTAAATAGCTCAACCAAGCAACCTAGCATACCTGGTAGTTGCTTGAGCCATGTTGTGACATAACCCTGTTATGCTTGCTATGCTTAGAGTTGTGTCAGGTCTGATTCATCTGGGTGATGAACCAGAGTGATATAGATGTGTTCTAATGATGAGACTTAAGTGTTGAACCTATTTTGGTTAAGGTAGCGATGAGAGGCCTTGTAGGAGTACATGGTGGGTTGTCTCATTGAAACCGCTCATAGGAACTGAGTTCCGTGTTTGTGTTCCAAGACTAGCTACTACCGCACATTGGGCTCCTGTAACTCGAGCTCTCTCGGCCTATTAACCTACCATGTTCTCAGTCCAGGAGTTGCAGTAGTTCGAAACGTTGATAGGTGTGGCACGGCCTGCGAAGTGGATGAACGGCCCAGTCGAGACCGGCTTGGGGCCCTGCTGACAATGTTTGAGGCCATGTTGGAAACCTCGGCAGGACTTCCATTATGGGTTCCAACTCAGATAGGCGACTGCCTTGGACATGACTCGTTGTATGTTAACGTCCGTGGCCGACTCCCTCGCTGGGCTTCCGCTTGAAGGTTGCCGAGGTGCCTTTTTACGTGCACAAGGCGATAAGTGGCGGGAGCATGTGTGAAAAAGTACACCTCTGTAGGGTAATCTATCAGTTCGAATAGCCGCGTCCGTGGATATGGACTACTTGGAGACTTGCATTGTTCATAGATAACCTTAAATGGATACACTAAAATGCTCCAGATAAGTGTGAGTGCTATGGATGGCTTCTCGTAGGAAGACGAGACAGGATCCATAGTGGTGTATTGATGTGGTGAATATGTGGACTCGTGTGTGATATGCCCCCTCCAAGGAAGTACTCATAGCCATAGTACAGGTTAGCCAAAAGTCAAAGCCGGCTTGCTGCAATAAACTCCACAACCCCCTTTGTTGACAATGATGCATATGTAGATAGTTCTGATGTAAGTCTTGCTGAGTACCTTTGTACTCATGGTTGCTTAATTATGTTTTTACAGATGAGACTTCAATCTCACTAGTGGTTCCTGTGATGGGATCGATGTTGACCGGATTAGCTTGGGAATCCCAGACAGAGGTCTGGCTCCTTTGGGTGGGTCGTTGTAGATTTTCAGGCTCCTCCAGCCACTTTAGTAGATGTCTGTACTCAGACATGCTTTGCTTCCGCATGTTGCTTGTATGACTTGAGTGTTGGGTCATGTCTGTTTGTAATATCACACTATGTTGACTCTTATGAGTCAAAAATAAATACTTGAGTCATAGAGTTATGTTGTGATGCCATGTTGTATCTACGCATCTCATGCATAGTGCGTGTATGTTTGAAATGCATTAGTATGTGTGGGCTTCGACACCTAGTCGTATGCCTATGCTAGCCTTCTTTACAGGGAAATGCCTCCTTGTGCTTCCATTGAGCCCTGGTAGCTTGCTACTGCTCTGGACACATCGATTGACCAGCGTGTATCCTTCTTTGCTGTCGTGTCTGTCCCTACAGGGAAATGTCACGCGATGTAATGGAGTGCTTGTAGCTTGCTACGACTCGTCTACACTCGCTACTGACCGACATCTGCATTGGTGGGTTAAGTATGCCTGTTTCTGTACGGTTGTGCCGCTTGGGTTTATAACTAGTCATATCGACCCGGGTTCTTGGACATATGATTGCTAGCGACATATTCATATTCTTGAGCCAAAAGACACAAACGCCCTGGCCAAGGTAAGGTGGCAGCCGTGGGATTCACCGTGCGTGAGGCCGCAAAGTGATATGAAGTGTTACATGCTAGATTTGTATGGATTAGGATCGGGGTCCCGACAGTGTTGGTATCAGAGCTTGACTGCCTGTAGGATTACCAAGCCAAAACCGGTCGATGTTGAGTCTAGAACTGCTTTAGTTATATAAGGGAATTGATTGTGGAAGGGAACATAAGATTCTTTTTACTCCTTTCCTTGTGTCATTCTAATTTTGAGTCACCCTCTTCTTTTCTACGGGTTAAGAACTAGGCCTTCTCATCTATCTATTAGGAGGACGAGTTACTATGCTGGAGATTTATAGGAAAGTTGATGTCTTCTCGGATTGGTGTCTCCATAAGAATTCAATTGCTATGTTGTCAGTTGTCTTGCAAGATGCCTCATATTTCATGCCCGTACAACCGTTATGCTGTCCGAGTTATCCAAGGGTTATAAATAATATGATGCAATTGCAAACTCTGTCATCTCGAATCGACGTATTTTGGGCAGACAAAGCACACTAATTGTTGTGTTGAGGTACTCTTTTACCTCGACGTATTTGTTGAAGTGTTAGGAAACCATGTTATCTCAGAGAACCACCCAATAGTCTAGTTGTGTTGTGTGTTTCCAGTGTGATAATTCTGGTCATCATTATCGAAAGCATCCCGTGATGATAATTAGTCAATAGGTATTCTGTTTCTGGGTTCTTGAACCCAAGAATCATTCTCTCACTCATGTTTATAGTGTTTGCTCGTTCCTTTAGGATGACTAGTAACCTTGTTATAGTCTTCAAGGTTCGTGGTTTATAATTCTTCCAATACCATGAACCAGTTATGGCAGAAGTTCCTCGTGAACTGAAGGTCACCACAAGAGTGCTCTTGATGAGTTCTCCATTCCAGAGTTGTGACTCTGCCAATCCTACCTTTCTGCATGGGTTATCCAGAAGAATTATGTTGAACTCGTTCGACATGTTAACCTATGCATCTACAACTCAGAAAAATCTTGTGCTCTTGAGTTATCCAGAAGAATTATGTTGAACTCGTTCGACATGTTAACCTATGCATCTACAACTCAGAAAAATCATGTGCTCTTGAGTTGTCCCTCCTCAGTTGTATTCTAATCTTTATCTATCAATAGATAGTCAAGAGTAGTGGTGCATTCGTATTCATTGATGCCTATTATTCTTATGGTCTGTCAAGCCATTCTATTTCAGAATGTCTAGGAGAAACAAACTCCAGTACCTCATCCATTTCTTCGATTGGGTCAAAGTAGTTGTATTCCACAGATCAAAATGCCAATCCAGCTTTTGTTCTATTCTATCTTAGAGTATTACCCTCTTCATGTCAAGATCGTCATGAGAATTGCACCACCTCTCATGAATTCTTGATACAGTGATACTTATCACCATCATTATTCATTCCTCGGTCTCCGTGTTGGTTGTTACCGGAACGCCCACAAGTGAACCGTGATGTGCGAAATCAATACTCCTAGCAACCCTATTGCTTGGAAGTTAATGGACAATTATATCATTCTTAGTGTGTTGGTTATTGAACCATCAATACAAAGGTTGATCGTGCTACCTTATCCATCTTTCCGGGTGCACTCTTCGATCAATGAGTTAGGTTTGTGCCGAGCTCTTTTGATCATATCGTCTTGCCCTGAAAAGCAAGATTGTTCCCGAGCTTGATAACATATCGGTGGTCCGTGATTTTTCAAATATCTTCTTGGAAGTATCACCAGGTCATCCTCTGACCGTTATGTTGAGTTCGTGATCAAGTTGGTTTCCTGTAAGCCACCTCTTCTCCAAGAATCTGTGTTGGATACCCCCTGAACAAGTTGGTTAAGATAAACAACAACTTGGAGAGTTGGAAGATAAATTCTTCGCCTAAATTAGTCCATTCCAAAGGGATATCTTGCGTGTGCGTGTGCGTTGAAGAAAGATGATATCTTCATCGATTGATCCTTGTGATCAATTCTTGCATCTATTGTCTTATTCAATCCTTGATTTGAGTGTGTGGGCTATCGTCAAATCAAAATCAGAACCAACGATTATCGTAATGTTGTTTTACTCGTGGATATTTCCTCGAGCATGCACCATTATATCTTTTGGTCTGACCAATGCTATCGCCTTGTTCACATAGTTGTGGAATTCCATTCATATGGGTACTACGATGAAATGTTGTTGAGCCCATCGGCAACAACTTTATATTCTCCATGATTGCGTTGAACATTAAGTTAGTGTTGGAAACTTTTGTATGCATCATCTTCGTGTTAGCGCATGAAGTATATGTTAGGTGAAAAAGTGACTTCCTCAATTCACATGTACTTGATACAAGCTGTCGCGTGAATTCGAGATAAGTTATTTTGTTCCTTTTGAATCATCCCAAGCAAATCATGCATGTGTGAAGTATTCCATGGGTTGATAGACTAGTCATCTCCAGTCCATATGTATCCCTAGCACACCAAGCCACTGATTGATTTGTTTAAGGAAAATAAGTTAAATGCAAATCTTGAAGGGCCCAGACGGACGTGCACAATACTTCGCTACCTCCAATGATGGTTCCCAACAATAACTCGGTAGTGTTTTGTTGTAAGATTTCTATGTGGTCACAATTTTCTTGGACAGTGTGTTTACATGTATCTTTCAATCCAGCTCGTGTTTTGGAGTTGGCTTCCGTAGTTCATTTCCCGAGAATCTTCAAACGTCATCTCATCGATTTGTGTTGCAACCTTTCTCCTTCAGGCAGGTTGAGCCTGAAATACCCTACCACCAACCAGATCTGAATCTCAGGCAGATATGATGGTTGAATTTTCCCAAGATCTATGATGCAGGCTTCCGCAAGGTTGATGTTTTGACCGACACACCTAGTTGGAAGATCTATCATTGTAGTATCTGATTCGGCAAATTTGACCACTTCTACATGAGGATTTCGTATGACTTACTCTAGAAGTTGTTCCTCATGGACCCATTTTGTGATCCCGAAGTCCGACATTTACTTGATGCTCTAGATAACAAACAATCCCTACAATTGGGTTATGCTAGTGCTAAATGTCTCTCGGTCGATCATCCAGATTTCGCTACCTTGGCATAGCTAAGGTGAAATATGAGAAAGTGATGTCTTCCTTTGCATCTGCATCCTCCATCGTTATTCATGATGGTAGTATGATGTGACCAAGATCCTTGGCATGGATGTTGGTAAAACCTTGATGAATATGGAAATGCTCAAGTTCTTGAGAGCACGCTCAGACACTGGGTTATACCTTCGGTATCAATCGGAATGTGCCTTCTGTTTGCCGAGTTGTTCTATAACTCTAGTTTCTTTTCCAAACTGAGTATGCTATCTCCTCTGAATTCCTTCAAACGATCGTTTGTAAATTGCCTTAGTCTGGTATGAAGAGTTTCAATGATATCTGAATCAGATGTAATTCTTTTTGCCACTTAAGGGAATAAATCTATGAGTCACCTCCCCTAAGGTGCCCCGATATGGAATTATGGCAATTAACTCCTTGCTACTTTCAGACCTCATCACCATCTGCTTTAGCGTGGAATTGTTGCCTACCAATTGAACCTCCGCCATCTGCCTCATTCCATCTCTCTTGACGTGTTTTGTGTCTCAGCTCAAGAGATGTTCTTACATCTCATTCGACGAGTTGATCATGAGTTGCTCGATCTTCAAGAAGATTGATTCTTGTAGGGTTTTCCTGTTCCCTTTGTCATTGTGTTTAGATGAAGATCTCGAGAGCAAAGATGTCAAGGTCAACATGATGCAATGAATCAACATATTCGAGAAGGGCAATTAGATCATGATGATTGTATTAGTTGTGTCCCCTTGTCCTCTTACCCTACGCCTGAAACTCGGGACGAGATTCTTGTTTAGTGGGGGTGATTTGTCACAGCCCTAGTTTTAGCTTTGCTTGTCATTGCATATTCATGCATGCATTTTAAACTCAAATGAATTTGAATGGGGGAATTATCAAACCTCAGAAAAGAATTTTTTTCAAATAAGCAATATAAAAATTATCTCAAAGAACTCCAAGAAAATGTTCCTGGTATTCTAGGAAAATATTGGCAAGAGGTAAAATGCAAACCAATATTTTTGGAATCACAGAGATATTTATTTGGGGCATTTAACTTAATTCAATAAATATTTGCATTGTATTTATATTTGTTATATATCAAATATAAGTCCAATAATTCCGAAACTTTTTATGTGGCACTGGTTAAATCCATGTAGTTAACATATGAAATTTTCAGAATCTACAAAAAATGGTTTAGAGCTTTACCTAAATCAAAATATTTTGCAGAAAATAGAAAAGACAAAATTAAAAGAAAAGGAGTACCACATGAGCCACTTACCTACGCTAGAAGCCGGCCCAGCCCAACCCAGCGAGGGGTAAGCTCGTCTTCAACCCCTCGCGAGGAGGACGAGGCGTGGCAGCTCATGCGCAGCCGAGCCTCCACCTCCTGCTTGGCTCGCTGTGCCCCTCCCCATCCTCATCTGCTCGCCCGGGAGATGCCCTCTCCTCACCTCGCTTTCCCCTCCTCTCTCTGTTCTCTCTCCTCATTCTCTGGCTCTCCTCTCCGAGCCTCCCGAGTGCTGCCGCCGCCGTTGCTTCGTGCCCACACAGCCACCGGCCTCCCCTTACGTCTCGGCATGCCCTTAGAGCCCCTCCACCTCTCCCCGATCTTTCCGGCAGAAGGATTCAAGCAATGGAGCTCGAAGACGGCCAAATCGACGTCTTCTTCAACCTCGGGCTCACCGGCCGTCGTCGATCGATTCTTCCCCAACAGAGCTTCCCCGAGCCCACTGAGCGTTTCGTCCGGCCCCTCGTGAGCTCAGCTTTCGTTCTCGTCACCTCACGTGCCCGATGGCTTCTCCTAGCTAAGGTAGATGTCGTACCCGCGAGGTCCTTGCCGCCGGCAGGGACGCCGACGTGGTCTCACCTGCCAATGCTTGCTTGCGAGCATGGGTATGTGCTCAGCACACTCGCAAGCATCTAACGCACCATTCGCGCCTCGCAACACCATTTCCCCCGAACGCCGAACTCCAGTCGCCCGTAAAGCTTGTCACCGACGTAGTTGCTATCCTCCCTGCGTCCCTCCATCTGCTCAGTCGGACGCGGAGCACACCCAGACTCCGAACGCACCCCTCCGAGCGTCGAACCGACACTGGACGGTGAATCCCAAAACCCTCCGCCGCTACGGATGGTCATCGGCGTTCAACCGCCGGTGCGATGACGTGACGATGTCATTAGCCACCTAATTAGTAACTTAACAAAAGCCCAGGTCAATGACAGGCGGGTCGCACACTGCTAACCAACACAGATTTTAAAATCACTCGGTTAAGATTAACACCTGTGGCCCCACCTGTCAGTTTGACTGAGCCATGTCTCAGTAGACTGGACCCACCAGTCAGTGACTGATTGGGTCTGCTCTTGACTGCTGAGTCAGCAGTTGACTGGCCCCACAAGTGAGCTTCTGTAACTGACCCTGTTACACAGGCGTGTTGGCCCTGCTGGTCAGGTTTGACCTGGACAAGCCTGTTGACCTGATGACGTCACCCTGACGTTTAGCTGATGCAGTAAGTAATTTCTGGAATTTTAAATAAATATGAAATGATTTATTAATTCCAGAAAATGCTCAAAACTTTTAAAAATCATAGAAAATAATCTGTAAGTCCAATGGAAATAAATTATATATGAAAAATGATCAGAAAAATGAAGGAATCTGTTTATGCCATGTTCATGCATGTTTGAGCAAGTTAACATCACCAACTAGGGAAAATGATGGTTAGGACAATTTGATAAATAGTGTTGAAGTTGGAATTTAGTATATATTTGAATTCCACTTCACTTAATATGACTATCCATTTCATTAGATCAATTCAATGCTTTAACATGCCATATCATACATCATGTGTGTTCCATTGCATTGAATGTGTTCCTTTCCCATTTTGTCGGTGTTGTTCCTTCTCGGTAGACGATGGTTCCGACGTCATGATCGTTGACACTGATGAAGAGAAGTACTATCTTCAGAACTGTCAGGCAAGCAACCCCCCTTGAGCATTTCGATACAATCCCACTCTCTCGCTCTTGCTCTCATTTCAATGCATTAGGACAATTCGATTCTACTAGTACTTGTGTTTCGGTAGATGAACCCATTCCTCTGGACGACCTGTCATTGTCACAGTAAATAGCTAAACCAAGCAACCTAGCATACCTGGTAGATGCTTGAGCCATGTTGTGACATAACCCTGTTATGCTTGCTATGCTTAGAGTTGTGTCAGGTCTGATTCATCTGGGTGATGAATCGGGGTGATATGGATGTGTTCTAATGATGAGAGTTAAGTGTTGAACCTGTTTTGGTAAAGGTAGCGATGAGAGGCCATGTAAGAGTACATGGTGGGTTGTCTCATTGAACCCGCTCATAGGAACTGAGTTCCGTGTTTGTGTTCCAAGACTAGCTACTACCACACATTGGGCTCCGGTAACTCGAGCTCTCTCGGCCTATTAACCTACCCTGTTCTCAGTCTATTAGTCGCAGTAGTCCGAACATTTATAGGTGTGGCACGGCCTGCGAAGTGGATGAATGGCCCAGTCAGGACCGGCTTGGGGCCCTGCTCACAATGTTTGAGTCCATGTTGGAAACCTTGGCCGGACTTCCATTATGGGTTCCAACTTAGATAGGCGACTGCCATGGACATGAGTCGTTGTAAGTTAACGTCCGTGGCCGACTCCATCGTTGGGCTTCCGCTTGAAGGTTGCCGAGGTGCCTTTTTACGTGCACAAGGCGATAAGTGGCGGGAGCATGTGTGACGAAGTACACCTCTGCAGGGTAATCTATCTATTCAAATAGCCGTGTCCGCGGATATGGACTACTTGGAGACATGCATTGTTCATAGATAACCTTAAATGGATACACTCAAATGCTCCAGATAAGTGTGAGTGCTATGGATGGCTTATCGTAGGAAGACGAGAGACGATCCATAGTGGTGTATTGATGTGGTGAATATGTGGACTCGTGTGTGATACGCCACCTGCAAGGAAGTACTCATAGCCGTAGTACAGGTTAGCGAAAAGTCAAAGCTGGCTTGCTGCAATAAACTCCACAACCCCCTTTGTTGACAATGATGCATATGTAGATAGTTCTGATGTAGGTCTTGCTGAGTACCTTTGTACTCACGGTTTCTTAATTATGTTTTTGCAGATGAGACTTCAGTCTTACTAGTGGTTCCTACGATGGGATCCATGTTGACCGGATTAGCTTGGGAATCCCAGACAGAGGTCTGGCTCCTTTGGGTGGGTCGTTATAGATTTTCAGGCTCCTCCAGCCACTTTAGTAGATGTCTGTACTCAGACATGCTTTGCTTCCGCATGTTGCTTGTATGACTTGAGTGTTGGGTCATGTGACCCCTGTTTGTAATATCACACTATGTTGACTCTTATGAGTCGTTAATAAATACTTGAGTCATAGAGTTATATTGTGATGCCATGTTGTATCTACGCATATCGTGCATAGTGTGTGTATGTTTTAAATGCATTGGTATGTGTGGGATTCGACACCTAGTCGTATGCCTATGGTATCCTTCTTTACAGGGAAATGCCTCCTTGTGCTTCCATTGAGCCCTGGTAGGTTGCTACTGCTCTGGACACATTGATTGACCGGCGTTTATCCTTCTTTGCTACCGTGTCTGTCCCTACGGACAAATGTCATGCGGTGTAATGGAGTCCTTGTAACTTGCTAGGACTCATCTACACTCGCTGCTGACCGACACCTGCATTGGTGGGTTACGTATGGATGTTCCTGTACGGTTGTGCCGCTTGGGTTTATAACTAGTCATGTCGACCCGGGTTCTTGGACATATGATTGCCAGCGACATATTCATATTAGTGAGCCAAAAGACACAAACGGTCCCGGCCAATGTAAGGTGGTAGCCATGGGACTTACCGTGCGTGAGGCCGCAAAGTGATATGAAGTGTTACATGCTATATTTGTATGGCTTAGGATCGGGGTCCCGACAGCGTTGGTATCAGAGCTTGACTGCCTGTAGGATTACCAAGCCAAAACTGGTCGATGTTGAGTCTAGAACTGCTTTAGTTATATAAGGGAATTGATTGTGGAACGGAACGTAAGATTCTTTTTACTCCTTTCCTTGTGTCATTCTAATTTTGAGTCACCCTCTTCTTTTCTATGGGGTTAAGAACTAGGCCTTCTCATCTATCTATCAGGAGGACGAGTTACTATGCTGGAGACTTATAGGAAAGTTGATGTCTTCTCGGATTGGTGTCTCCATAAGAATTCAATTGTTATGTTGTCAGTTGTCTTGCAGGATGCCTCATATTTCATGCCTGTACAGCCATTATGTTGTCCGAGTTATCCAAAGGTTATAAATAATATGATGCAATTGCAAACTCTGTCATCTTGAATCGATGTATTTTGGTCCAGACAAAGCACACTAATTGTTGTGTTGAGGTACTCTTTTACCTCGACGTATTTGTTGAAGTGTTAGGAAACCATGTTATCTCAGAGAACCACCCAATAGTCTAGTTGTGTTGTGTGTTTCCAATGTGATAATTCTGGCCATCGTTATCGAAAGCATACCGCGACGCTAATTAGTCAATAGGTATTCTGTTTCTTGGTTCTTGAACCCAAGAATCATTCTGCTCACTCCTGTTGATAGTGTTTGCTCGTTCCTTTAGGATGATTATTAATCTTGTTATAGTCTTCAAGGTTCGTGGTTTATCATTCTTCCAATACCATGAACCAGTTATGGCAGAAGTTCCTCGTGAACTGAAGGTCACCACAAGAGTGCTCTTGATGAGTTCTCCATTCCAGAGTTGTGACTCTGCCAATCCTACCTTTTTGCATGGGTTATCCGAAAGAATTATTTTGAACTCGTTCGACATGTTAACCTATGCATCTACAACTCAGAAAAATCATCTGCTCTTGAGTTGTCCCTCCTCAGTTGTATTCTAATCTTTATCTGTCAGTAGATAGTCAAGAGTAGTGGTGCATTCGTATTCCATTTCTTGGATTGGGTCAAAGTAGTTGTATTCCACAGATCAAAATGCCAATCCAGCTTTTGTCTGTTCTATCTTGGAATATTACCCTCTTCATGTCAAGATCGTCATGAGAATTGCACCACCTCTCATGAATTCTTGATACAGTGATACTTCTCACCATCATTATTCATTCCTCGGTCTCCGTGTTGGTTGTTACCGGAACGCCCACAAGTGAACCGTGATAAGCAAAATCACTCCTAGCAACCCTATTGCTTGGAAGTTAATGGACAATTGTATCATTCTTAGTGTGTTGGTTATTGAACCATCATTACGAAGGTTGATCGTGCTACCTAGTCCATCTTTCCTGGTGCACTCTTCGATCAATGAGTTAGGTTTGTGCATATTAGAAAACAGGAAACATAAATTAAAAAAGAAAAAGAAAAGAAACTTTACCTGGGCCAGGGAAGAAGCCGGCCCAGCCCACCAGGGGTGAACCGGTCTTCTTCCACCTCCTGCCTTCTGGCAGATGAGGACGAACGTGGGAGCTCCAGCTCATGCTTCGCGGTGTCCTGCGCCCCTCGAGCCTATCCCTTCCACCGCCGGACCGCCCTCGACCCCCTCTGTCTCTCCCCCTAGCTTTCTAGCCCTCTCCCTCTCCATAGGCCTCGAATCCGAGCTCGCCCGTGAGCACTGAGAGCAAGCCGTCGCCGTCCGCGTGGCCATCGTCGCCTCCCCGTCGCTTTAATGCGTCCAGCGGGACTGCCGTGCTACTCCTCGTCATCGCGCTGATTGCCGCATCCCCAGATGCTCTGCACCATCGCCATCAAGCTCATCTCCATCGCAATGGCCACCGGTCTTCGTCGCTCGATTCGCCGCCATCTGACCACTCCGACCCTGCCGTCTGCTCGGGAAGAATCTCCGTGAGCCACTGACCCTTCTCCCCGTGTTATTTTCCTCGCGTTCGTGCCATAGCCATCATCCCCGCTGCAACCGTGAGCCACCGTCGGCGTCCATGCCGCCGTCGTTGTTGCAGTCAACCAACGACGGGTCTGAGCACATGGTTGTGCTCCTGCTGGCGGCCCTTAGTTGCCGCTCTGCCGCTCCTTTTGCTCGCCAGCGCGCTGTAACATCCCGCTCGACGAAGCCGTGCTCCGGCTGCCGCTAGAGCTTGCCGCCGTTGCCGCTTCAAGCCGTCCCAGGCAGCCCCGAGACCACCAGCCGCAGGGCCGCAACCCCATGAACCCATTCTGCCCATCCGCGCCTCGAATGGATGCCGGAGCCGCGATTCCGGCGTGTCTCCGCCGTTCTGTTGGTCGCCGGCGTTCGCCTGCCGATGACGATGACATGGCGCAGTCATTAGCGCTAATGACGGGCCTAATTAACCCCACCCGTGCCACTGACACACGCCCCCACGGGCTAATAAAACGCTGGGTTAAAATTGAACCATTTAATTAAAGTGACAGTCACTGACGTGTGGGCCCAGATGGTGAAGTTTGACCCAGACCGGGTCAGTTGACCTGATGACGTCAGCATGACAAACTGCTGACGCAATAAACCTTTTCTGGTATTTTAGATATTCAAGAAATTCCAGAAAATGATTTATTATTTTCAAAAAATGCTTAAAACTTCTAAAAATCATAGAAAATAATCTGTAACACAGATGAAAATAATTTATATATGAAAAATGATCAGAAAAATCTAATGAATCTATTTATGCCATGATCATGCATGTTTGAACAAGTTAACACCACCAACTAGGTCATTTTATGATTAGGACAAATTATGAAATAACATTTGGAGTTGGAATTTGAACTAGGTTTGAATTCCACTTCAATTAATATGACTAGCTATTACATTTGGTCAATTCAGTACCTTAAGTTGCCATGTCATACATCATGTCTGTTGCATTGCATTGATTGTGTTCATTTCCTTGTTGCTGGTATTGTTCCCTCTCGGTAGACGTTATTCCGACGTTGAGATCGATGCCACCGATGAAGACTCACCGTTATCTTCAGAAATGTCAGGCAAGCAAACCCCCTTTGAGCATTCCGATACAATCCCACTCTCTCGCTTCTGCTCTCTTTTACTGCATTAGGATAGCAACAATTCAACTGTTACATATTTCGGTAGTTGAACCCATTCCTCTGCATGACCTGTCTTTGTCATAGTAAATAGTTGAAACCACTTAGCATTAGTAGCAACTGTTTGAGCCTTGTTGTGCTTACTCATCCATGCTTGCTTACTGTGCCGGCTATGCTTAGAGTCATGTTGGGTCTGATCCATCTTGGCGATGAATTGGAATGGTGGTGTTCATGTCCTAATGTGTGAAAGTTAAGTGTGTGAATCCGATTTGGTAATGGTAGCGATGAGAGGCCATGTAGGAGTACATGGTGGGTTGTCTCATTGAAACTGCTCATAGGACCTGAGATCTTGTGTTTGTGTTCCAAGACAAGATACTACCGCACATTGGGTTCCGGTAACTCGACCCCTCTCCGCCTATTAACTTCCCCGTTCTCATTCCAGGAGTCGCCGTAGTTCGAAACGTTGATAGGTGTGGCATGGCCTGCGAAGTGGATGAATGGCCCAGTCGGGACCGGCTTGGGGCCCTGCTCACAACGTTTGAGGCCATGTTGGAAACCTCGGCCGGACTTCCATTATGGGTTCCAACTCAGATAGGCGACTGCCTTGGGCGTGAGTCATTGCAAGTTAACGTCCGTGGCCGACTCCCTCGCTGGGCTTCCGCTTGAAGGTTGCCGAGGTGCCTTTTTACGTGCACATGGTGGTAAGTGGCGGGAGCATGTGTGAAGAAGTATACCCTTGCAGGGTGAATGATATGTTCGAATAGCCGCGTCCTCGGATATGGACTTCTTGGACACCTATATGGTTTATTGGAAAGTGAAAGGGATACTCTAAAATGCACCAGATAGGTGTGAGTGCTATGGATGGCCCTCTCGTAGGAAGATGGGAGTGGATCCATAGTGGTGTATTGATTTGGTGAATATGTGGACTCGTGTGCGTTGTCCCACCTCAAAGATACTACTTGTAGTCATAGTACAGGTTAGCCAAGAGTCAAAGCTGGCTTGCTGCAATAAACTCCACAACCCCCTTTGTTGACAATGATGCATATGTAGCTAGTTCTGCTGTAAGTCTTGCTGAGTACCTTTGTACTCACGGTTACTTAATTTATGTTTTTGCAGAGAATACGTCAGTCTCATTAGTGATTCTTATGACGTGAAGTTCGATGTTGACCGGGTTAGCTTGGGAATCCCAGACAGAGGTCTGGCTCCTATGGTAGGGTCGTTGTAGCTTTTCAGGCTCTTCTAGCCGCTTTTAATAGATTTCTGTACCCAGACATGTAACTTCCGCTTGTTGTTTGTATGCTCTAAATGTTGGGTCATGTGACCCCTCCTGCTTGTAACATTATACTATGTTGGCTCTTCAGAGCCTCCTAAATAAATGTTATGTTGTAGAGTTTTGTTGTGATGCCATGTTGTATCTACGCATATCGTGGATAGTGCGTGTATGATTGAAATGCATTGGTATGTGTGGGATTCGAAACCTAGTTGTATGCCTTTAGTAGGCTTGTTTACGGGGAAATGCCTCTTTGTGCTTCCATGAGCCTTGGTAGCTTGCTACTGCTCTGGACACATTGATTGACCGGCGTGTATCCTTCTTTGCTTCTGTGTTTGTCCCTACGGGGAAATGTCACGCGGTGTAATGGAGTCCATGTAGCTTGCTACAACTCGTCTACACACGTTGATGACCGACACCTGCATTGTTGGGTTACGTATGCCTGTCCATGTACGGTTGTGCCACTTGGGTCTATGACTAGTCATGTCGACCCGGGTTCTTTGACGTGTGAATGCTAGTGAATTGTTCATATTCGTGAGCCAAAAGGCGCAAACGGTCCCGGCCAAGGTAAGGTGTCAGCCGTGGGTTACCGTGCGTGAGGCTGCAAAGTGGTGTGACATGTTACAGGCTGGATTCATATGGCTTAGGATCGGGGTCCCGACATGTTGCATCTATTGTCTTAATCAATCCTTCATTTGAGTGTGTGGGCTATCGTCAAATCAAAATCAGAACCAACGATTATCGTAATGTTGTTTTACTCGTGGATCTTTCCTCGAGCATGCACCATTATTCTTTTGGTCTGAGCAATGCTATCATCTTGTTCACATAGTTGTGGAATTACATTCATATGGGTATTTCGATGAATTGTTGTTGAGCCCATCGGCCACAACTTTATATTCTCCATGATTACGTTGAACATTAAGTTAGTGTTGGAAACTTTTGTATGCATCATCTTCGTGTTAGCGTATGAAGTATATGTTAGGTGAAAGAAGTGACTTCCTCAATTCACGTGTACTTGATGCAATCTTTCGCCGTGAATTCAAGATAAGTTATTTTGTTCCTTTGGAATCTGTCGGCGTTCTAGGAACGGGGGTACCCGGACCTGCCTGCCTGCGGCCCAGGGCATGGCCCACCTCGTCAGCCAAACGCGGCCTGGCGCGACCCACACAAGGCAAGGCCCTCGCGAGGACCCCAGGCTCGCGAGGGAGAACAGCGCCAAGACCAGCAGGGGTAGGCCTCCTCACGCCCCCTCCGGAGCGGCGGAGATCTCTATGCAGAACCCAGCGTGCTAGGCGGAGCAGTTTCCCCTTTAGTGCAAAGGGAGCAATGACGTACGCGGGTTCCCAAAGGTTTCCATTCTGGTGCAACAAGACCACGACCACGAGCCCCGCAGGACGGATGTCATCGCCGAGCCCACCTCTGCATAACCGACGGCTACTTTGCAGGCGAAGACCACCTTTGGACAGGGCGGGGATGTACTCCTGTCCCCCTTCAAATTTGCCCGTTGTGGGATCCCTTCCCGCCATTGTGATAAGGGAAGAGGACCCGGGCCACTGCTATAAATAGAGGCTAGGCCGCACCGTAGAAGGGAGGACGAACACACCAACACAAGACAAGGCAGAGAGCCAAGAACACCGCTCGAGCACCCTCGCGAGGCTCGAAACCACTGTACTAGTTCATCCACCACTCCTCCCCGAGAGGCAATCCACCAAAGTAGGAGTAGGGTATTACGCTTCGCAGCGGCCCGAACCTGGGTAAAACCACCGTGTTCATCTTCTTCCTTGTCATCGCGCGAGTTTGCCGTAGTCACCATCGTGTAGCGAGCTAAGTAGGGCGAGGCCACAGGGAAGCTTCGCACACGCCCCTGTGTTTGAACCTTGAGGGTTTTGCGGAGCCCGAAATCCGACATTTGGCGCGCCAGGTAGGGGGCGTGTCGGAGTCTTCTTCGAGCCTCGCTCTTCCTCCGCTCCACCGCTCCGATGGCCAGCACCCAGCAAGCTTCCCCCGTCCGCGGCGGATCAGCTTCCACCGATCCCACCGCTGCCGCAGGAGACCCATGCCCCAGCGGCATAGTGCTGGGCGGTCAGTATTAAGCCGCCAGTATCGCCTCCACCGTCGCCGCCCCTCGCACCGCCCTAACTCACGGCGGACGGGCGGCGCCCTCAGCACCGGCATCGCGACACACCTACGTGGGGGACCTCGACGCACACAATGCGCTGCTGCTGGCAAGCGAGATGATCTGCCACCGCCCGATGCACAGGGGCTTCGACGCATGGGCCGACCACGTCGCAGAGCTGGTCACCGTCGCATGGAGGGCCGTGGCTCCTCACTCTTCTTCAAGCGCTGGGGGCTCGCTCGCAGCGCCTGTCCCCCAGCCCACCGTCGGCATGCTCCCTCCAGCCCTGGGCGAGCCCGAGCGGGGCCCGCCGCACGCCGTACTCCTTCTCCTTCGAATTCCGGTGACCGGTTTCAGGGCGCAGCCCGACCATGATGACCGAATGCGCGGAGGAAACAACGGGGCATCCCACGCGCGCACGAACACGCGCCTCCGTGACCCAGTGGACCTTCAACAGCCTGGATTGACCAGGCGGGAGCGCGCCATCCTGCGCAGGGAGCAAGCGGCGCAGGCGTCCGGGCAGACAAGCAACAACGGCGAAGGCGCGTCCGATCGCCGAGGGAGCAACCCACGTTAGGAGATGCGCGGCCCACCCAACGGCAGTGGCAGAGGTAAGCAACTTCGCTCTGAGGCTTGTCGCAGGAGGGTCTGCGGCCTGCGCACGCAGGGCGGCGCCCCCCCGCCGCCCGGAGGGGCCGTTCCCGGTGCCCCGCCGGACGGCTCAGGAGGAGAACCATGCCCTTATGTGGAGTCCTATGTACCATGCTACGTCGTACCTTCGGGCGGCGGGGTGGATCAGGCGCCTGCTTCAGGCGCCAACACCTCCCAAGAGTAGGGAGAGCCCCGGGCGTCCTCCCCGAGCCGGGCCTGGGGGCTCCCCCCCGACGGAGCACTGAGCCTAGACGACACGAGCGGGAGAAAGAGGGAGGGCGCCCCCGGGCCTACGGCGAGCAAGCAATGCCGAGCCGAGCCCCCGGGCCTCAGGAGTGATGGCCTGGGGGGGCGAGGCAGCAAGACGCAAGTAGCGCGGGCCACCCGCGACAGCTGGAACACTCACGCAGCCTCAAAAGGCTGGGCCTCACGAGGCCCTCGAGGCAGCTTCATCGACAAAACACCTCTATGACTGCGCCGGATGCATTGTGCTCATGTTTGGGCCGCGGGAGCGCAATCCTGCGGCTACGCGGGGAGCAATGCGTTCGGGTTTGGGTCATAGAGGCGCGCAACCGAGCAGAAATGCACGGGATGGCTCTTGACGGAGTTGGGAGCAACCGGGCCGTGCGCCCGGGGGCTTGCCCAGCTATCTACAGCCGTGACACTCTCACGTAATAATGAGTGGGCTGTATACGCCCGGAGCCCCCCGAGGACGCGGAGTGGTTCCCTCTCACGCAATGTGGAAGCCCCATGCTCCGCGCTGGCGGACAATTCAACACTGCCCTCCAATGGCTATGCCCATGCAACATGGATGCCCTACGCTCAGCGCTGGGGGAAGACGAAGACGAAGACTAGCCTAGGTGCCGGACGCGGCGGTTGCTTGCTTCTTTTTGTGTTCGAATCGCCACTTTTTGCAATGAAGTCCGAGGACTTCAGAACTTTATGTTTAAAAGAAAAAGGGGCAGGGACTTTTCTCTTGTTGTTCTCTCGTTTTACTGGTCTTGAATTCTCTTTTTCTGGATTTGTGTTTCACAAGGGGGCGTGCGCTCTGGCCCACCCCGAGGCACCTCGGAGCTGGATAGCAAGGCCCTATTGCCTCAGGGACTTGCATCTTTGGGCAGTTGACCCCTGCTCGGGGGCTCTGACCGTGGCACGGCACCACGGCATGGAGTCTCAGGAGGCCCCAATGCCTCCTGAGGCAGAACACGACAGGGTGGAATGGGGGTCGCTCGAGCGTCAAAGAGGGCTCCTGAGCAACACAGCTCAGGAGCCTTACCGGTCATATAGCCACTCGCCCCTCGATGTCGTCCTTGGTGATCCGGTCGGCATCGAGGGTGTCGAGGCCTCGCCTCGTAGTTGCGTACTAGTGATCCGGTCGTACACTACAGTGGTAGGGAAATGAGCGGGACTGGGACCTGCCGACGTAGAGCTGCTTGAGCGTCAAAGGGGGCTCCTGAGCAACGCGCCTCAGGAGCCTCACCGGTCATATAGCCACTCGCCCCTTGATGTCGTCCTTGGTGATCCGGTCGGCGTCGAGGGTGTCGAGGCCTCACCCCGTAGTTGCGTCCTGGTGATCCGGTCGTACACTACAGTGGTAGGGAAATGTGCGGGACTGGGGCCTATAGACATAGAGTGCCGAAAGGGCTCCCCACCTGCCCCACTTGCAAAGAAGAAGCGCCCGGGGAGGAGTCACGGACTATCTGGGCAACCCAGCCGCACCGCGCGGCGCACGAAATCGTCACCGGCCGACAAGCTAAGTACACTACCGAACCAAGCGCGGGTCTCCTGACCCAATGGCGGCCCGAATGCGCGATAGAGGTTGCGCGCACTGATGCCAGAATGCAGGTACTACGGTCTACAGTGTGCCACCCTGGAAGCCCGTGCGTCCCCGGGCGCCTGGAGTGACGGCGCGAAGGAAGGAATTCTTCCTCGACGAGCAACGACGCCAAGGACCCGGGGCTCGACGGCCGAGAGCCGCCCCTCAGGAGAGAAGACCTCACGAGGGCCCTGCCAGCTGTCACCACCAAGCCGCGTCGGCAGCAGCGCCGAGCCCCGCGCAAAGAAACCGAGTCACGTCACGGCAAGCAAGCAATCGGCGAGTTCAAGAGAAGAAAAATAAGAGGGCAAAGGTAACATGAAAAAGATTAACACCCCCGGGGACGAGTTCTTCTTAAAATATTACAGGGACCATGAAAGGGAAATAGGGGATGCCTAGGGGGAGGAGTCCCCGTCGCCACCCGCGCCGCCGGCCTCCTCGGAGTCAGAGTCGTCCTCCCCGCGGGAGGCAGGCACCTGGATGAAACGCTCCACCAGGGACTCCACGTGCGGGCGCACCTCGTCCCGAAGGGAGGGCTGGAGCTCGCCAGGCACCCGCTCCACGACACGCCGGAAGTCGAGTTGTGGGGCGTGGCGGTGCAAGTTGGAGAAGACGAAGGTCAGGGCGAGGTCCAGAAGGTCGCGCGCGTCGGACTCGTTGTCCGCATTCACGCGGGAGACGCCGGCCTCCAACGCCTCCACTACCCTCGAGAAGAAGTCGAGATAGCCCCCGTCGCCGTGTGCGCACGGCAGCGCGGGGGCATCCCCTACAAACCGGCTCACCGCGCTGGTCGCGCGGCGGGCGATGTCAAGATACTGCTTAGCGTGCTGGGACTCCGGCATCTTGGCGTGCGCCTCCACGTCCTAGGCGGCCTGCACGGCGTTGGCCGCCTCCTGAACCTGGGCCTGGATGGACGCCAGCTCCGCCCTGGCCTCCGCTTCGCCCCTGAGGGCGGCTTGGAAGATGGCCTCGGCGGTCGCCAGCTTGGCCCGCAGCGCGTCCGTCTCCTCTTGGAGCTCCCCGAGCCTGCGCTTCTTGGCCGCGGGCACCCTGGGAAAAAGAGGGGATCATGCTCGGAGCACTGGACAAAACGACTAAGGAGGACGACGGCAGAATACTCTCTCATCGATCATGGCCCAGCACTGGCGAACTTGCGCCGACCCCGAGGGCCCCCCGCCGCTGCCTCCGGAGGAGGGCGAGGGAGCCGGCGGTGCCGCGCGCTTCCCAGCGCCTGCATCGTTTCCTCCAGATGCCATGGGAGAAGAGAAGCTGAGAAGAGGAGAGGGCTTTCTCTGCAAAGCAAAGGAAGCAAGAAGACACCTCGAGACTGCAATTCCCCCCCCCCTTGCCAGGGGCCGGGCGGATTTATAGGCGTAACTGCAGTCGCTGGGCGTCGTTGGAGAGCGGGCATCATGCACCTCTTGGGCGCCGCGGAGCGGTTCGATCAGCGCAGTACCATCCACGTCGCCTCTCCTACCGATTGATGGATTGCTTCCGCGTGGCCCGAGGAGTAGAGGCCCGAGGCGGCAGCAGCATTCAAGGAAGGGAAATGATGGTTAGCGCTGCACACGGGCGTCGCATCAGTTCGAATTGGGACGGTGCTTGACGCCCTCGGGGAGCGGGGGCTCGCCGCCCATGCGTTCGACGCATGTAAAGCCTGGCCCGCAGGCATCTGGGGCCCGCGGTGCTTCGGGCCATCCTCAAGGCTTTGCCCAGAGGCCAGCTCGAGCGTGCCTTGGGCCCGGGGGCTACTGTTGGCGTTCTGGGAATGGGGGTACCCAGACCTGCCTGCTTGCGGCCCAGGGCAAGGCCCACCTCATCAGCCAAACGCGGCCTGGCGCGACCCCACACAAGGCAAGGCCCTCGCGAGGACCCCAGGCTCGCGAGGGAGAACAGCGCCAAGACCAGCAGGGGGTAGGCCTCCTCAGGCCCCCTCCGGAGCGGCGGAGATCTCTATGCAGAACCCGGCCTCAGGAGTCAAAGATGACGCAAGGAAGGACAGGCGGGCGCCAGCGTGCCAGGCGGAGCAGTTTCCCCTTTAGTGCAAAGGGAGCAAGGACGTACGCGGGTTCCCAAAGCATCCCCCAAAGGTTTCCATTCTGGTGCAACAAGACCACGACCACGAGCCCCGCAGGCCGGATGTCATCACCGAGCCCACCTCTGCATCACCGATGGCTACTTTGCAGCCGAAGACCACCTTTGGACAGGGCGGGGATGTACTCCTGTTCCCCTTCAAATTTGGCCTTTGTGGGATCCCTTCCCGCCATTGTGATAAGGGAAGAGGACCCGGGCCACTGCTATAAATAGAGGCTAGGCCGCACCGTAGAAGGGAGGACGAACACACCAACACAAGACAAGGCAGAGAGCCAAGAACACCGCTCGAGCACCCTCGCGAGGCTCGAAACCAATGTACTAGTTCATCCACCACTCCTCCCCGAGAGGCAATCCACCAAAGCAGGAGTATGGTATTACGCTTCGCAGCGGCCCGAACCTGGGTAAAACCACCGTGTTCATCTTCTTCCTCATCATCGCGCGAGTTTGCCGTAGTCACCATCGTGTAGCGAGCTAAGTAGGGCGAGGCCGCAGGGAAGCTTCGCACACGCCCCTGTGTTCGAACCTTGAGGGTTTTACGGAGCCCGAAATCCGACAGAATCATCCCAAGCCAATCATGCATGTGCGAAGTATTCTATGGGTTGATAGATTAGTCATCTCCAGTCCATATGTATCCCTAGCACACCAAGCCACTGATTGATTTGTTTAAGTAAAAGAAGTTAAATACTAATCTTGAAGGGCCCATACAGACGTGCACAATACTTCACTACCTCCAATGATGGTTCCCAACAAGAACTCGGTAGTGTTTTGTTGTAAGATTTCTATGTGGGCACAATTGTCTTGGACAGTGTGTTTACATGTATCTTCCAATCCAGCTTGTGTTTTGGAGTTGGCTTCCGTAGTTCATTTCCCGAGAATCTCGCAACATCATCTCGTCGATTTGTGTTCCAACCTTTCTCCTTCGGGCACGCTGAGCCTGAAATACCCTACCACCAACCAGATCTTAATCTCAGGCAGATATGATGGTTGAATTTTTCCCAATATCTATGATGTAGGCTTCCGCAAGGTTGATGTTTTGACCAACACACCTAGTTGGAAGATCTATCATTGTAGTATCTTGATTCAGCAAATTTGACCACTTCTACACGAGGATTTCGTATGACTTACTCTAGAAGTTGTTCCTCATGGACCCTTTGTGTGATCCGAAGTCCGACTTTTACTTGATGCTCTAGATAGAAAACAATTCTTACAATTGGGTTATGCTAGTGCTAAATGTCTCTCGGTCGATCATCCAGATTTCGCTCCCTTGGCATAGCTAAGGTGAAATCTGAGAAAGTGTTTTCTTCCTTTGCATCTACATCCTCCATCGTTATTCATCATGGTAGTATGATGTGACCAAGATCCTTGGCATGGATGTTGGTAAAACCTATTACTATTACTATTACTCCACTCATCGACCGCTATCCAGCATGCATCTAGAGTAGTAAGTAAAACAGAGTAATGCTTGGATAATGATGACATGATGTAGAGAAAGTAAACTCAAACAATATGAATAAACCCCATCGTTTTATCCATAGTAGCAACAACACAAAGACGCATCTTGTCCCCTACTTTGTCACTGGGATATAGAAACTCGCCAGGTTGAACCTACCACAACGCACCACTCCCACCGATGAAATATCAGTCTACTTGGCCAAAGCACATCAATAGATCGGATAGCATTACGAAGCTATAATGATCATGCAATTAAGAGACAATATATATCATAGGCATGTCAAATACTACTCATGAATAATCTGAACATAAACCCACAATTAATCGGATCCCAACAAACACACTGCACAATAGGATTACATCGGATAGATCAAAGCGAAGATGCGATGACCATTGTATTCAAGATCAAGAAATAGAGACATTGCCAGCTAGGTACTAGCTATGGACCCATAGGTCTGTGGTGAACTACTCACACATCATCATGAGGGCAGCAAGGTTGATGTAGAGGCCCTCCGTGATCGATCGCCCCTCCGGCAGGGTGCCGGAACGAAGCTCCAGATAGCCTCCCGACGGAACAGAGACTTGCGGCGGCAGAAAAAGGTTTTCGAGACAGTTTCTGTTTTTTTTTGCAATATTAGAGAATTTATAGGCCAGAGAGGGGCGTTGGGAGAGCCACGAGGGGGCCACCACATATCAGGGCGCCCTCCCTAGGGCGCGCCCTGATGTGTGGTGGGGCCCTCATGTGCCTCCCGGCCTCCTTTCGAAGCTTCCAGGTCTTCTTATGGTACAAAAAAATCATCAATAAGTTCCGTGGCAATTGGCTTCGTTTGGTAATGTAACCTGAAAAGTAAAAAAGATGCAGAAAACAGGAACTGGCACTGGGCACTGGGTCAATAGGTTAGTGCTCAAAAATATTATAAATTGGTAAATAATGACCCAAAAAAGTATCCTAGAATGATAATATATCAGCATGGAACAATAAAAAATTATACATACATTGGAGACGTATCAGGCACCCTCCCGGAGATCGACGCAGAAGCAAAGTGTGTGGTCCGCCAAGATGCGCGCTACCACTTGAAAGAGGGTGAGCTGTACCGCCACCGACCGAATGGGATCGCGCTGCGGTGCATCTCCATTGAGCAAGGGCACGAGCTTATTGTCAACATCCACGAAGGTGACTGTAGCCACTAGTCATCCTCATGCACCCTCACACTAAAAGCGTTCCTCAGCGGCTTCTACTGGCCCACAGCGCTCGAGGATGCCACGGAGCTAGTCCAGGCATGCGAGGCTTGCTAATTCCACGCCAAGCAGATCCATCAGTTGGCGCAAGGGCTCTAGACCATCCCCCTCTCGTGGCCCTTTACGGTCTAGGGGTTGGATATCCTCGGTCTCTTCCCTCATGTGACTGATGGCTATCGCTTCCTCTACGTCGCCATCGACAAGTTCACCAAGTGGGCGAGGGTGGAGCCTATCCGGACTATATCGGCAGGGCCCACAGTCAAGTTCATCAAGAGTTTGGTGTCCCCAACCGTGTGATCACGGACAACGGCTCACATTTCACTAGCGGCCTCTTCAAGACCTACTGCGCCTCCATCAGCACGCAGATATGCTTCGCCTCCATGGCACACCCTCGAAGCAACGGCCAGGCCGAGCGGGCCAACGCAGAGGTCCTCAGGGCCTGAGGACCAGGAGTTTCAAGAATCAGCTCACGGCGTACGACAAGGGCTAGCTGGACGACCTCCCGTCGGTGCTATGGTCCATGCACACCACGGCGACCAAGCCCACCGACGAGACACCTTTCTTCCTCATCTACGGGGCAGAAACGGTCCTCCCAAGCGAGGTCAAGCACCGGTCCCCGCGGGTTTTGGCCTTTGACAAATCTCGTCAGGACGGCCTGCAGGAAGATGACCCACTTTTCCTCAAAGGGGACCATTGGCAGGCTGCCCTATGCGCGGCAAGATACCAACAGGTGTTGCGTCGCTATCACAATACATGTAAGGGCAAGGGGAATTATTAGCAGATCCCATGGATGGTGATGAGGGGAGGAGGTGCTCCGTACATTCCTATTCACGGATCCGGTGTCCTATGACCTCGCTCTCACCGGTAGCCTCCCTCCATGCCGTCCACTGGCAATGAAGAATTCTAGCTACCATCGGACCAACCCCTTCTCCCCCATCGGTTCCAGATGACCGTGACCTAGGCTAACGATGCGTTGCTTCCACTCGTCTGCCTCGTGAGCTGAGCGAGGTGGTGACATGGAGGAGGAAAATAGAGGCTAGATGGGAAGAGACAGACCGCCAGGGATGGGCCAAGTTGCACCTCGAGGAAGTGAGCCGCAGTGAGAAGAAAAGAATATGGGAGGATGACCGATCATAGGCGTGCTTTTATCCAACATTGGCAACCGATGTTGCATGTCCCATCCCACGCCAGCAAACACAAGAGTATGAACCGTCGCATGCACAGATGCATAGACATACCCCGACCTAAGCCAAGCTGAACGCGCGTGCGTGCCCGGCTACCGCGAGCAAAATTGCCCGGAAGGGTGCCAACAAGTCAGCGCCCATGCTTGTGCCTCTCGCACAACCGAAAAAGGTCAAAGGAGGGCGATGGACACTGACAGAAGGCCCGGCCTTGCTCATCACATGCGGCCAAGCTCGTGAAAGGGTGCACACAGGCACGAAAAAATCCACCACTTGAGGTGGCCCAAGTCTCTCCCGTGGTCCACCCATCAGTGACCCCCAAGGCCATTTGCATGGGTGCATGTCGTCCGGGCATATCCAACAGAGCGACGAGCCCAAGTGAGGCACCCAGGGCACACCAGCATGAAATGGACGACACAAAGGCACTTTCGCCCGTGGAGGCCAGTCGGCCGCACGGGACCGGCTGGTGCGAAAGGACCGGTCTGGTGGTAATCGTGTGTGTCGTGCAAGCTGGTGCAAGAGGGAGCGACACAGCCTCAGGCTGTCGCAACCAGACCAGCCCGCATAAGGACAAAGTGGCCGACACGCGAGTCCATCTAGGCCGTTACGTCTGGGCACGAGTGTGGCGAAAGCCTCTCAATGACGATGGACCTGGGCACACACTTGTAGTCCAGTCATCATGGATCCTCTAGCCGGGTCACCCGGGCGCATGCAGTCCGGGCAGATCGGACAGCGCAGAGCCACCCCAAGAAGCTCCCGCGCAAGCCACCCGACAATGGACGGCTAGGAGGCTCTCTTCGTCCTCGAGGAGCCAGGTAAGGCGGGTATGCCAGCATTCTTTACAGGAGTAATAAAAGGGGCCATATATAAATACATGGGAATTTTATCAATCTCCCAAAGCGTGGTTGAATCCCTAAAGCCCGTTTTGTAAACGATGTGAAAGAGTTTTCATGTGCCCCGGCTATGGCTACCCAAACTTTTGAGCCTTGTGACATAGTACAACAGACGATTGTGGGTTCCGAGCACCTGTAAAGAATTTGGTTGTTAATTTGTTTGAGACGAGGCCATGTTGCTTCCTTTGTACGGTTCGATGTTAACTTGCTCGGCATGTGGCCATGTAACGCTCCTTAAAGGGCTGCCCCAACAAAGGATGACTTTACGAAATAGTTTTAATGAATGTAACCAATCCATACCCATGCATTATGTGAATTCCCTAGGACGATGCTCGGTTTGTGCTGACCGGAGTGCCTGGCTTTTCTATTTGTCTCCATTTGCCAAAGTCGGTGCACCATTGAGGGGCATTGATGGGACTCTTTTGGAGGTTGCTTGCCTTGTTAATGTGGTCGGGCATCCCCTAGGTACGGCCATGTGTGTGGGTAGCCTCTGTGTATTTTCTCGAACTGTCTAGCCGGGCTTGGAGTTTGTGCTCTGGGTTTGATCCTGCTTCCTGGCAAACGTATGTGTTCAGTCGACCTTTGGCGTCGCATCTGAGGAGCATTGCCACCAAGGTGTTGCACGTGTTGTCAGTGTTCGCATGACAGCCTCGTAGAAGTCTTCATGATGAACGATGCCCTTGGTAAAGTCGGTTCACAGGATGTGGTTGGGATTTGGTACGGCAGATGCTCGGTGTTGTCTGGTCCCACATGCTCTCATCCTCTATCGACTCGGGATCACAGATTGGTCTTCTCCATGGCTCCCTCAAAGAATGGCTGAAGCCTTTAAGCCCATTTTATAAACGACGTGAAAGAGTTGGCCATGTGCCTAGTGTCGGTGTCAAAAACGGCAGAGCTCGGGTAGGGGGGTGAGCTGTGAGATCGGACAGATGGTAACTGGAGACGAAGAACACAAGGCTTTTACCCAGGTTAAGGCCCTCTTGAGGGAGGTAAAAGCCTACGTCCTTCTCTTGTTGTATTGATATTGTAGAGATTACAGAGTTGATCTACCTCGAGGTCGTGGATTTGTGGGCTAAACCCTAGGGGTTATGATGTTATGTATGAGTATCCTCTACGGACTAAACCCCACGGTTTATATAGGCACCGGGGATATATAAGGTTACACCAATGTCGGTTATCACCTATGCACTATACGCCGAATGGAATCCTTCTTCCTTGGAGCGCACTTGAAGTCTTCGGCAGAATCCAGGATGCACATGCCTCGCCTCAAAGCCTCTGAAGTCCTTCCTCTAGGGTGGGCCTCCAACCCGGTCCATTAACTAGCCTACCTTGGCTGGGACCCCCTAGTTGTCGGAATCGGGGCTCCGAGGACCAAAGAGGTTCGAACTCTGGGGTGCGCCGGTTCTCAAACCCTACTCTCTGTTGCTAACCTACGCCGATGCTCCGGCATGCTTGAGCTTGGGGGAGGGACAAAGAACATGGTCGTTGACCCAGGTTCGGGCCACCTCGCGATGCAAATCCCTACTCCTGCTTGTCTGGATTTCTTGGGGGTGAGAGTGAATACAGAGGGGGTCGGTCCTTGCTACGCTGGCTGCCCCGTTCCTTTTATCCGGGCTTTGGTCCTCTTCCCCGAAAATATCAGGCGGGAAGGGTTGCCATAAGCGCCAGTTTGAAGGGGGGCAAAAATGCAGTTTATCCTCGCAAAAGCCGTCTTTGCCTGCAAAATACTCCCTTCGTGATGCGCTGGTGGGCTCGGGGATGACCTCCGTCCTGGCGAGCCCCCAGCGTTGGCCTTCTTACACCAAACGGGAAATCTTTGGGGGTCGCTTTGGGAACTGGCGTGCTGGCCCAGCTCCCTTAGCACCAAAGGGGAAAGTCTTCTCACTGAAGCCTCCTGCCACGGCTCCAGACGGTGCTTGGCAGGGCGCGCGTTGCCCTCATGACGGGGCGGGCTGCGCGACCTCGGCGAACCACCTTCGACCTATGTGCCCCGTGAGGCCCCCGTAGGGCAACCCCGGGAGGCAACCTCACGGGGGTGTCCTCATGAGGCTGGTGCGGGTGCCTCTAGCCAAATGCCTCACGAAGCGAGGGCCCTCATGAAGGCCTTCCTAGCGACGCCTAACGGCGGTCTGTACTAGGCCCAGGTCGCGCGTCGTGACTTGGGCCTCAGGTCGACGGGCCTGGGTACCCCCTGTTCCAGGGGCTCGATAGTAGCCCCCGAGCCTGTAGAGCGCACGACTCCGCGAGCAGGAGGGGCGAAGCGGTGCGGGCTCCAACCGCGTGTTGGCCAGTCGCGACGCGTGGCACACGACGGGGCGCGGGGCGCCCCCACGTCCACACGATGCCTTGGCAACTGCCCAACCTGGCATAAAGCCTACCCGCAGCATGGGGCCATCATTACTTCTCCTTGCCTAGTGTCCATCTTACTATGGCTCCCTTCACCGTTTGAAACTCTGCCAGATCCGATCTCAGGCGAGGCGCTCTCCTCCCCATTTCGCTCGCCACCCCGACGCATGGATGGCGCCGGCCGGGAAGAAGGCGAAGACCGCGGCTCTGACCGCAAGCTCTTTAGTTATCAAGGCGGCTCTCTTGCGCTCCTCCATTGCCAAGGAAGAAGACTTGGGCCCGGTGCGCCCGCTGATAGGAGGCGACGAGAATGAGGGGAAGGCAACCGGGATCTCCCCTGGTGCGGTGGCGCGGGGCGACATGGAGGCGTCCGCGTACGCCTTCTTGATCCATAGCGTCTACGCTGGGTTGGTCCCGTCGTTCTCCGAATTCTTCTACGCCATCCTCAGCCATTATCAGATACATGCTCTGCACCTCCAACTCAACTCCATCCTCCTCCTGTCTATCTTTACTTTCTACTGCGAAGCCTTTGTGGGCGTGAGGCCCTCGGTGGCGCTGTTCCTCCATTTCTTCAGCCTGTGGTTTACCACCCAGGACCAGCTCTCAGCGTGCGTCTCTTTCGTTGACGTCAAGGGCGACAGTATCCGCCTGAAGGCCGGGAAGAAGGTGGAGGGCTATCGGCTGCGTTGGGTCTACATGGATGCCCTCCAAGTCAACCCACTCGTGAGGATCACTTCAGCCCTCCCTGTGCAACACCCAGGATGGAGCCGAGCGAAACTCGCCGACCTGAGAGCAGGGCCTGTCCTGGAGTGGATCGCTTTGCACGGGAACGCCTAGCTGTCGGGGGCGATAATCGTCAAGGAATTCCTGGGGCAGTGCATCGCGCCGCTCCAGGCACACTCGCGGCTCGTGTGGTAGTATGATGGAGCGAGGGACACGATAAGGCTGCACCCCGTAGGCTTGACGCATGCCGAGTTTGAAGGGGATTTGACGGCTCTAATTGGCTTCATCCCCGACGATCCTCCTGAGGCCGCGGGCCTGTTGTACGGCTACGACGACCGAGCGGACCTGGTTGCATGCATGCCTCCCTTCGACGAATGGGGGCTCGTGCCGAGCAGCAGCGAGGGGCCGCTGGGGAGCTCCCCCATCGTGGTGTCGTCCTTTGCCGAAGACGGCGACGGCAAAGACTCAGAGGTGACGAAGGAGGAGGAGGATGCCGGCCGGGGGCCGCCGCCCGGCCACCACCAGTCTCTGCGTGGCTTCAGGGGGGACGACGACGACGCCGACGAGCTGCCTCGGGGGACGCCTCCTCGGCCCTCCGACCTGGTGGGGGCAACAGGAGCCCACCCCTCCGACCCCCAGGCGATAACCGCCGAGGTCCTCGCCTGCGAGGTGGCCGACGCTCCTGGGGCAACCGCACCCTCTCAAGGGGCTCTCCAGGCCCTCGAGAAGGGAGGAGGCCTGGCCGGATCCACCAAGGATCGCGCCGAGCGCTCTCCAAGCGGCACCAGGGAGGCGCCCGAGGGCGGCAGGGGTGCGCCATCCGCCGCCGACAAGAAACGAAAATGGCCCGTCGGGGACGAGTAATTTCTTCAATTCGTGCTTATACCTCGCACCCGCGACTCGCTTGTTCATGTCAACTCCTCGTCCACGCAGGCGCCGGGGCGGCAGCGAGGGGAAGAAGGAGAAGACGGATGCCGAGGTGAAGGTGACCCCTGCTCTAAAGGCGACATCGATGCTCGGCCGCAACCTTGGCGGGCGTTTGGGGCACCTTGCATCGGGCAGGTGCCATGCCTAGGCGTACGGGAGTCGCGACGACGCCCAGCTCCTCCTCTATGCAGCAGGGGGGCTGATCGCTGAGGCAGTGGAGGCCCAGCCCCCGGTGCCGCCTGCTACGGCTGCGGCGCTCCAACCCATGGAGAAGGAGCAGGCGCCTCAGCCACCGCCAGCTATCCTTGTTCCCGCAACAAGACGCGACACGGGGGGGGGCTCCTAAGGCCACCCCAAGCCGGGCCTACTTCTGGGGCTGACGAAGCTGACGTGGCAGCCCCGTTCGGTGTGCCACAGGAGCCAGCCGCAGAGAAAGGACCGGATCCCTCGGTGCCCCAAGCAGAGAACGCCGAGCCCCCTTTGGTCGGGATGACAACCAGCATCGAGGCGCCGACGCTCCGTCCGGCTCTCGCGCTCACGAGCCGCCACCCCTTGCTCAGGCAAGGGGCCCTGTCTGATGTCCAGGCAATGCTCGACCGGTTTGGGGAGATCTTTGGGATGCCGAAACACGCCTTGTCGAGGAGCCCCTGGAGCCCGCCACGAAGTGGCAGCAGCTCGACGCCACCATTGCGGAGAGCAAGAAGGACGTCGCCGATGAGAAGGCGGCCCGCGAGAGCGCCCTTGCCGAGAAGGCGGAAGTCACCAAGCGCTACGAAGAAACGGAATCAAATTTGAAGGTGCTTCGGGACAAACGGGTCGCGCGGGCGCAACAGCTCTAGCTGCGGGAAGACGGCCTCAAGACCCACGAAGCGCTTCTCACCGATCGCGACGCTGAGCTGACGAGGTTGGCGGCCGAGTAGGCCACGGAGCGCGAGCGCCTGGAGGCGCTACAACACGAAGTTACCGAAGCCCAGGAGGCCCATGCGAAGTGCGTCTCCGAGGCGAACGCCACGCTGGACGCTAGGGAGAAGAGCATTCAGGCCGATGCCGACGCGAAGGCGGTGGCAGACCGTGCTATCTTTTCTTCTCTCAAGCTCTAGGCTCGCACGCCCTTCAGTTCCTTGTGTAGGGGGGTTTTGAGGCTCCTCTCGCTACCCCTGACATTTGCAATGCCGAGCTTTCCGCTAGGCTCATGGGGGATCTTGAGAACACGGCGCGGAAGGTGGATGGCATCCTGGAGGAGGAATGCCGAGACCTGTACTCTGTGGCGGTGACCCAAGTCTTCAGCCACATTCTTCTCCACGACCCGGACTTCAATTTCGACGAGGTGATAGGCCATGTCCCTGAAGAATCCCGCGATCGCCTGGCGGCAGCCGTGGAGGGCCACGTGAGCGCACTGCTTGGGAAGTCTACATTGGGAAGTCTACATTGTGAAGTTTCTCCTATTACACTACTGGAATCAGGAGATTTGCCGTCTGCCATGGCAGACGGCAAAGGGCAAAAGGCGGACGGCAAAGGGCTTTGCCGTCCGCTAGCGGACGACACAGTTTCTGGCCCAACGAACTCCGGCAAAGGGGTTCTTTGCCATCTGCTTCGGCCCAGCGGATGGCAAAGATTCTTTGCCATCAGCTTGCAGACGGCAAAGGACCTGGACGGCGTAGTACTGACGGCGTCACCGTTAGGTGGCTAACAGACCCCCACCCTTTGCCGTTTGCCTCCCGCCCCCCTTTGCCGTCTGCCTCCGCCCCCCTTTGCCATCTGCCTCCCTCCCCCCTTTGCCGTCTGCCTCCGCCCCCCTTTGCCATCTTCCTCCCGGTCCCCTTTGCCGTCTGTCGCCCCCCCCCCCCTCCCCCGTTGCCGTCTGCCGCGGACGGCAAAGAGGCAAAATGGCCCCAGCCTTATTTTCCCAGGTTTCACAGGCGGCCGCCACGTGGCATCTTTGCCGACGGTGGCCGTCGGCATAGCGCTCTTCGCCGTCCGGGGCAGACGGCAAAGAGGCTGTATTGCCAAAAAAAATTTGTTACATTCAACAATTTTCAAACAAACAATATATGATATATACATAAATAATTCACAGAAACAATGTGCAACAGCCATATATGATCAACCAACAATTATACCAAATTAAAAGTATCAAATGCCACATTGTTCGCCATATTACAATAGGTTAATCCATACATACATATAGTCTCATCGATACAAATGACTCAATACATGAAAACAGAAAGTAAACCTAGCACTACATCAAAGCAAGCTGCCGTGAACTCGTCTCAAATCTGCAAAATTGGAAATAAGAAAGTTAGAAAAATAATACTAGAATTAAGAAGTAGAAGAAGATCTAGAATTAGAAGAAGATGAAGGGGCTGTTTGGTTTCAAGACACAACTAGCCACACTTTGCCACAACTCAACTTAGGCAAGTTTGACCATGTTAGGTGTGTGTTTGGTTCTTGCCACAACTAAGGCAAGAATTTTTTTTATTAGCAGTAAGACCCACATGTCATAGATAGAAAAAGTGTGGCAAGATTCCCTTAGGCAAGCCAAAGTGTGGTAACTATTTGAGCACCTCAAGTAAGGCAAGTGTGTTAAAATTGTGGCAAGCCAAAGTGTGGTAAAATTGCGGCAAGCCAAATTGTGGCTAACTATTTGAGCACCTAAAGCCAAAGTGTGGCAAGCCAAAGTGTGGCAAGATTCTTTCTCTGTCTCCTCTTGTTTTTCTTCTTCTTATTGCTTATTTGTGTCATTTTAGAGCTAACCTAGGTAATTTTCACATTTTTTACCTAACTAAGCTTATTGTGTCATTTTGCAAGAAAATAAGCTAAGTCTATGGCATCTATGAGGTTACCAAGTCTATTATGTCATTTTTGAGTTAACTAAGCTTATGATGTCAGTGTGGAGGAAACAATGCTACGTATAGGTCATTTTAGAGCTAACTTAGGTACAATATGTCATTTTGGAGGTAAGTAAGCTTACTATGTCATTTTATAGGAAACAAAGCTAACTTAGGTAAAATATGACATTTGTCTAAGTGCTAAGTTTGTCATTGTGCTAAGTTTGTCTAAGTGCTATGTTTGTATTTGTTTGAGAAAATGAGCCAAGTAAGTGGCATATTAGAGCTTACCGTGCTCGTCATCACGGAGGTGAAGCACTGGGGTTGCTCGGGTCATGCGATGCGGCTCGGGAGTTATGCCGTACCAAAGATCATTTGCGTTAGCATGATGACGCTGAAATGTTAAGACTAGTAACTAATGAGCATTGAAATGAAACTCACCATTCCAGCCGTGGTAATGACTGGCATCGGCGGAGGGGTCTGGCCGTTCTTCTCGCACAAAGTCTGCACATTTGGTTTTGCCAAGTCAATCATATTGGTTATTAATGAAAAGAACATGTAGTGCATGATTTGGCTAATATGAAGAAGAAACTTACCACGATGAGCTCGTACATGGCCCGGTTAGACGCATCGTTCCATGCCCTCTCCTCCTCCAACAACCTAGCAGTCCTCTCCTCCAGATCCCTCTTCTCCTCCGCCGCCTGCCGGGCCTGTTCCGCCAGAAGCGCCTGGCTTGTCTCTCTCTCTTTCTGCAGAGCAGCCTGCAACACAACTCCTCGTTAGCATTGTAATCATCTTTGTTTGCACACACAATGTAATGGAGGAAACCTATCTGAGTCCGTATGACTAACCTCGATGGCGAGCTGGACTGGCCGTGGACGAGGCGGCATCTCAGGACAGGAGCTCGTTTGGCGCGCCTTGATCTGCCGGAGAGTGCTCGAAGACCGTATATGTCCATCTCCAATGGCTATCGAGCCATGGGGCCTCCTGTGGCCAGCTATCATCACCAGGTCTGGATCAAGTGGATGCTGGCTCGGGTTGAAATCCTCCCATTCACCGCCTTCCCCACATCTCTGTACCTCACGAGCTTGTGGTGGGAGGAGATATTGGTGAAGTTGTCGGGATTATCGAGGTCAGACTCAGAGAATGCCTTGACCTTCTTGTATGAGGCAGTATGGGCCATGGCATAGAGGTCGTACACCGCTGGCACCTCCGTCTTATTGTGATGAGCCTACAAGAGAGGAACAAAGTATTAATAATGGGTAAAACCTAGCACTACAAGAATGAATTGCAGGAATCATGAAGCAAACCACATACGCAGTTCTGCCCGAACTGATAAATGTTGGCTCTGCCTTGATGGTGTGGCACACCTTCCATTTGGGCATGCCGTGCCTTGGCATCGTCGTGGATGACTCGCCATTGGTCAGAGCACCATTCATTCACCAACGCCTCCCAACAACCCATCTTATCCGCACACCATCTAGGGGGCACCTAAGTTAATAAAGAGAAATTTGAGAGCTACGCCTACGAATCAAAGCAAAGGAAACTAAGTACAAGGCCTTAAGAATAGGTAATTACCTTCATGTACTGCTCCTTGTCCAGAAACTTTCGGCGGGACGACGACTTGGCCTTCTTAATACGCTGCGAGGCGTAGTAGTCTCGAACAGCCTGTACCCGAGCCTCGTGTCGTAAGTTCTGTAGTAGGCGCCTGCACTTGTAATCGATAAGCTTTGCCGCGGCCTCCTCGTATCCCTCCTCACACCTGTAGAAGGTTTGCAATCAAAAGAGACAACACTGATTAGTACAATAACTAGCTATTATTGATTTTTAATTGTGTAAAGAAGAAATTACCCAGAACTTCCTGATGACCATGTCGGCCCTCGTGTGGCACAACACACCGTCGATCATCTCCTCCGGCGGTGCAGGGGCAGCCAAGTAGTGCTCCCATTTCAATCCTACCTCTTCTTGCTGACCCTCGCCGGGCAACGTGACAAACCCTGGGAAGTTATGCCGTAAAATCACACCAAGGATGGAGTTGGGCCTGCGGACATCCTTGGCGTGAATCCAACCCCTGCAGTATGACAAAGCCAACGCATTAGATATGTGAAGAAACATGAAGGCAAAAGTTTTAAAAAGAGTAAATGCACTTACTTCAGCTCGAGAGCGCTTATCTGATCCAGGGTCTGTTGGCCTGTCAATGCAGGTGGTGCAGAGTTTTTGAACACTCTACCTTTCATGAAATTCTTCTTGTCTTTTCTGAACTTATGGCGAGGATCCAGGAACTGTCTATGCAAGTCGAAGCAAGAATACTTGCGACCCGCCTGCAGCCAACGGAACTCAAGAGCTGCCTTGCATGTGGGGCACAGGAACCTTCCATGCACACACCAGCCAATGAATTGCGCATACACCGGCAAGTCATGCGACGAGTACATGTACCACACATGCATTTTGAAGTTTTTTTTTGTAGCGGCGTCATATGTCTTGATCCCATTATCCCAAGCTTCTTGCAATTCATCCTTAAGCGGCTGCATGTACACATTCATATTCTTCCCCGGATAGTTGGGCCCTGGAATTATCATCGTCAAGAAAATGTTCTTTCTTTTCATAATCTCTCCGGGGGGAAGATTGAGTGGAATGACAAATACAGGCCAGCAACTGTATTGGGTTGCCGTCATACCAAACACATTGAACCCATCCGTGCTGATGGCGACTCGAGGATGCCTTGGATCTGCAGCTTTATCCTTATGTAATGCATTGAAGTGCTTCCACGCAAAAGCGTCTGAAGTGTCTCCCAACATCGGATCCCATTCAATGGTCATTTCTTTCTGACTAGGGTGACCGGTGTACATCCAAGCACGATCACTCATCTTGCCTACCTACTAAACACACAAGAAATATATATATAATTCATCATCTATATTCAACCGTTAATCAAGTTTGTCAGTTTTATTACGTCCATGCAACCTACACGCTAATAGGTAGAGATAGGTCCTAATCCCACCCGAGTATGTGTAGATTGGGTTCGTTTTCCCATGCTCTGCTCCGGATCCGACGCAGAATTTTGGCAGCACCTCCCCGCTGTTCTCCTGATACACGTCTCGGCAATAAGCAGAGAGGATGTGTACCCGGAGAACAACAGGGAGGCACTGACAAAATTCTGTATCGGATCCGGAGCAGAGCATACGGGAAAACGAACCCAATCTACACATACTCGGGCTGTCCATGGATAATGTTGGACAATTCGAAAGGATGGCGGTTATAAATATGCAAAGACATGCATATTTATAGATGCCGCCCTTTCGAACGGGAGACGCATACTGGTCACGCATACTGATGATTGAAGACACCTATAGCTAGCAAGTTTCATCGGCACGAAGACCGAAACCGAGCAAATTAAGGGGGCCGGGGGAGGAGATGTCATTTGTGCTCACCCACGAACGCAGCAGGGGAGCTCGTCCAACGCACGGGGAGGTCGTCGAACAACTGCACATTGAAATTCACCCGATCAACACAAATATGATGTTTTTTATAACAAAATCAGAAAATATGTGACCTAACTCATAATTTCCAACACTATGACCTCCTCGGCCTCTGGAAGCCCGAAGAGCACCTTTTCGGTCAACAAGAGGCAGAATACGTGTCGGGGGTCGGGGGTCAGTGGCGTCGGGAGTCAGTGGCGTCGGGGGTCAGTGGCGTCGGTGGTCGTGGGTCGGTGGTCGGTGGTGTCGGGGGTCGGGGTCGGTGGCGTCGGGGGTCGGGGGTCGATGGCGTCGGGGGTCGGGGGTCGGTGGCGTCGGGGGTCGGTGGCGTCGGGGGTCGGTGGGGTCGGGGGTCGGGGGTCCATAGCGTCGGGGTTCAGTGGCTTCGGGGTTCAGTGGGGTCAGTGCCGTCGGGGGTCGGTGGCGTCGGGGGTCAGAGGCGTCGGGGGTCGGGGGTATTCTCTTCTTCTTCTTCTTCTTCTTCTTCTTTCCCTTCTTCTTCTTCTTCCTTCTTTTCCTTTTTCCTCTTCTTCTACTTATTCTTATTTTCTTCTTCATTTTTTTCTAACCTAACCTACCACTAACCTAATTGAACTAACCTAATTAACCCAGCCTATTCATCCCTAACAGCAAAAATTAAATGAAAACAAAAAAAATACAGAGAAAAGGAAAAAAAAAGCTCACCGGAGGGAGGAAGGTTGCCGGGCGGCGAGGGCGGCGGGGCGGTCGGGCGACGGGGCGGCGGGGAGGCGGGGCGGCGGCGGCGGGGCAGTGTAGCCGCGTGGCGGTGACGGGGCGGCGGAAGGTGGGGCGGCGGGGCGGTGGTCGTGACGGGCGGGGGCGGTGGGGCGGCAGGGCGGTGGTCGCGACGGGCGGGGGCGGTGGTGCGCGGAGGGGGTGGCGGGGAGGGGGCGGCGGTGCGGGGAGGAGGCGGTGGGAGGGGGCGGAGGTGCGAGGAGGGGGCGGCGGGAGGGGGCGGCGGCGACGAGGCGGCGGGGAGGAGGCGGCGGCCGGAGGGGGCGGGAGGGGGCGTCGGCGGGGCTCTGCTACGGGGCGGCGACGGCGGGGCCGGGGCGGGAGGGGGCGGCGGCGGCCGGAGCGGGAGGGGGCAACGGGGGGAGAGGGAGAGCGAGTCGAGGGAGGGAGAGATCGAGAGAGAGGAGTGGGTGGGGGCTTACCGTTAGCCAGGCGTCTTCTTTGCCGTCCGCTAGCGGACGGCAAAGACAAGCAGGGCAGATGGCAAAGACAATGAGGACGGCATACCTCTTTGCCAGTGGACCAAGGTCCAGTGGGACCTACCGAGCCTCTTTGCCGTCTGCCTTTACGGTCTTTGCCGTCTGCTAGCAGACGGCAAAGGACCAGCAGATGGCAAACATAACCGTTGCCATCAGCCAGATCTTTGTCGTCTGCTTTATGGCAGCAGACGGCAAAGACCTTCTTTGCCATCCGCCAGCAGACGGCAAAGATGTGGCAGACGGCAAATAACTGAATTCCAGTAGTGTAACCCCAAACTTTGTGGTCATGTTCTAATCCCCAAATAATGCTACTACACGAAGTGGTGCATTAAGGAGAATGGATTTGCATGCCTAGATCTACAGAAACCTGATTCTGTTAATTTCTAGGGTTTACAATGTCTACATTGTGAACTTTCTTCAATCCAGCTCAAACCTTGTGATCAACCTTATTTTTACCATCCATTTGATCCCGGTAAAACTCATGGCAAGTGGAGAAATTTTACTTGGCCAAACCAGCATCAAACACCTTCAGGTGACTTGGTAAAATTGCTAGTTTCACCCCTTTACCTATTCTCTTTCAGCCTAACTTTTACCACAGCTCCTCCTAGTCCCCCTGCATCTCCAGTAAAAACATCAAGGCCTCAGGTCACTGATTGAGGTGGTAAAACCCACATTTTACCTCCTGGACAGCAAGTTTGTCCCTTTCTCTCCACTCCCCTCTTATTCTAGTAAGCCTCCAGGGCATCCAATGCTTCGCCCACCTTGTTTACTCCCTCCAAGACCCCCTAGGCACTAGTGGCCGTGCACAAAACGCCGTTGGCATGGCGTGGCATGCCATATGCGCGCTCTGGAGCGCGCTATAGTGCGCACCCGCACTGTAGCTGCCGCCCAATGCATAGCCCCAACAGCCTCGGGCTCCCTCCTCTCGCCAACTGGCTGGCCTCGGCGTCCGGGACACGCTGGGCTGTCGCCCCCTCCTCTCTCTTCCTCCTTCTCCCTCCTCCCGCGCGTGCCGAGCGCCGCCCGGCTCGGCCAGTGAGCAAGCTCACACGTGTGCGCTTCTCTCTCTCTCTCTCTCCCCCCCTCTGGTCGTGGACGACCCCCACGAGCACCGCAGACATGCCCTCGCCCCCTCCCTCGGCCTCTAACACCTCTGCGACCAACTCCGGCGCACACGTAAATGCCGCACCGCCGCGTCCCTATAAAAGGGCCTCCCAGAGCCATTCTCTCCCCTCTGGAACCCCTCCCTCCCTCCTAATAGAGCACCAGCGCTCCCCGTAGCGAGCCCCACTGCCTGCGTGCTCGGGATCGAGCGCAGCGCCGCCGCCTCGGGTCATTGGCATTCGCACGGTAGGAAGCCCCTACGCCCCTCCTCTCACTTGATCTGAAACCACATCAACCCCCTGACCCTTTTCCCCTCCTTCCCCGTGCGATTTGCAGCCTGAGGCGTCGACTCCGACCACCTCCCGAAGCTCCTCCTCCTCGGAACCTCGTCGCCAGTGAGTCGTCGCCCCTCTCCGTCCATCTCCACCTCCTCTGCAATGGCGACTCGAAGCTGATCCCGTTCCTGCCCTCGGTTGTCCTCGCCGTGGTCGAGATCATCACCGGTGAGTATCGCTGTCACAACCCTAGAATTTGCTTGTAATTGTTTTGCATCAACAGCAGCATGTGCATCATGTCATCATGTTAATTTTTCCCTTAAACATGAAATGGGGATGATCTAACCCAATCCCTCATAGATTAACCCAAATTCAAAACAAATTTGAATCAATGAATCAAAAATGTTCTTCATAAAATCCTAGCCAATGGGATATACCTTAAATCACATAACTGGTTCAAACCAACAAACTTTAGGTTTCAAAAGAAATATTTGAAACCACTGAATAATATTGTTGGAATCATTTAGCTACCTTTGGTTTTCATAAATAATTAAATTTGTTCAAAATAGAAAACAAAATGTTCTATGTGGGTGGAATAATCCCCTCAATGACAGGAACAAGTTTGACGATTTTCAAAACATGATTTGATTCTGAAACAAAAATCAAAACAAATAAAAGAAATGGAAAAACAAAAATAAATAGAAAATCAGAGAGAGAGATGACCTACCTGTTGGCCCAGCACTGTAGTCGGCCCAGCCCACCAGGGGTCGACGCCAGTCGTCTCCCTCCTTTGCCAGGAGGACGACGCCATGTTGACGCGCGCACAGCCGAGCTCCACCTCCTGCTTGCCTTGCTGCTGCCTTTCCCCCCCGAGCTTATCTCCTCGCCTGGAGACGCCCTGAGCCCCTCTCTCTTCCCCACCTCTCTCTGGTTCTCCTCCTCGCCTCGCTCGCCCTCTGCTTCTCATGGCCGAGACGGCAACGAGCGCGCCGCCGTCGTTCTCATGTCCTCCACCGCCCGTTAGTTGCCTAGGAACGTCCAGAAGAACCCCGACGACGACCCCGACCTCCTCACCGAGCCAAGCAACCGGAGGAGCACCACGTCATCGCCATCGACCCGTCTTCCCCGAGCTCGTCTGCCAGACACCGTCGCAAAATTCGTTAGCTTCAAATCTTTCCCGACCTCACCGTCGACCCCAGACGAACCCCCAGTGAGCCTTGCTTCATTTCCCCTTGACTCTGTGCTTGATTTCAAGTTCTAACTAGCCTAGACACCGGACCCGAGACCTCCCCACCGCCGGCCATGTCGCCGCCGTGAAAGCAGATGCCACAGCTCGCACCCGAGCGTGTCATCATGCTCGCGTTGCTCCCAGGAGTCGAACGCACCCAGTAGCTGGCCCTCCCTTGCCCTGTAGCATAGCCGCCGTTGTTGCCCGAGCTCCGGTCGCCGGCAACGAGCTCGCCGCCGTCGTTTTAGGCCATCTCCGGTGAAGCCACCTGCGCCATTCAACGCGCGACAGCGCCAGCTATGCGTAGATGCTCTTGGCCGTCCAAATAGCCGTCGGAGGGGGATTTCCGATCCCCTCCGCCGCGCCTAACGTCGCCGGCGGTTCAACGCCGTCGTGTTAGACCCGGTTGACCTTGTGTTTGACCGCCCTGGGTCACCTATAGGTGGGCCAGCCCCTGGCTTAATTAGGTGGAGCGATTAATTAAGTTAATTAATTTCTGTTAGTAATATAGGTCACTGACAAGTGGGCCTCGGGTCGTGTTAATTTTAGTTTAGTTTAATCAACCACGTTTAGTCTCTGTGCCACTGACGTGTGGACCCCACACATCAGGTTTGACTCTGGATGACCCGGTTGACCGGTGACGTCACCTAGACGTCATGCTGATGCAGTAATCCATTTCAGGGATTTTATATAAATAAGAAATGATTTAGAAATTCTAGAAAATAATAGAAACTTTGAAAAATCGTAGAAATTAATCTATAACTCGGATGAAAATAATTTATATATGAAAAATGATCAGAAAAATACAAGGAATCCGTTTATGCCATGTTCATGCATGTTCGATCAAGTTAACATCACCAAATAGGACATTTCATGATTAGCACAAATTTGATAAATAGTTTGGAGTTGGAATTTGATGCCTATTTGAATTCCACTTCACTTATTATGACTACCTATTGTACTAGGTCAATTCAAACCTTAACATGCCAAATCATACATCATGTTTGCTGCATCACATTGAATGTGTTCATTTCTCTGTTTGCCGGTGTTGTTCCCTCTCGGTAGTCGTTGTTCCGATGATGAAATCGATGTCACCGATGAAGAGCTTTTCCATCTTCAGAAGTGTCAGGCAAGCAAACCCCCTTGAGCATACTGATATAAACCCCCTCTCTCGCTCCTGCTCTCTTTTACTGCATTAGGACAACAACGATTCAACTGTTACATGTTCCCGGTAGTTGAACCCATTCCTTTGAATGACCTGTCTTTGCCACAGTAAATAGTTGAAACCACTTAGCATGAGTAGCAACTGCTCGAGCCTTGTTGTGCTTACTCATCCATGCTTGCTCACTGTGCCTGCTATGCTTAGAGTCATGTCGTGTCGGGCCTGATCCATCTGGGTGATGAATCGGAATTGCAGTGTTCATGTCCTACTGTGTGAGAGCTAAGTGTGTGAACACGATTTGGTAAAGGTAGCGATGAGAGGCCATGTAGGAGTACATGGCGGGGTGTCTCATTGGGACCGTCCTTAAGAACTGAGTTCTGTGTATGTTATCCAAGACAAGATACTACCACACGTTGGGCCCTGAAATATGACCCCACTCGACTTATTAATTGCATAGATCTCTGTCCAGGAGTTGCAACTAGTTTCTGGTGTTTGGAGGAAAAGTGTTGGCGGCTGTGCATAGCGCTGCCCGACGGGGTGGGCTTTGATGCGGTATAGACACAGTGGCACGGTGTAACAAGTGGCACCCGAACGGTGGGCTTGGGAATCCTACGCTCATCGTTTGAGGCCGTAGCGGAAACTTCGGCCGGACTTCCGTGCGGGTTCAGTCTCAAATAGGCGATAAACCTGGACTAGGGTCTTGTGTGATTGATAGTCGTGGCCGACTCCCTCGCTGGGGTTCCGCTTGAAGGTTGCCGAGGTGCCTTTTTACGTGCACATGGCGGTAAGTGGCGAGAGCATGTGTGAAGAAGTACACCCCTGCAGGGTTATGAATCTGTGCGAATAGCCGCGTCCTCGGATATGGACTACTTGGAGAACTTATGTGGTTCATAGACAATTTGAAATTGATACTTTAAAATGCACAAGATAAGCGTGAGTGCTATGGATGGCCTTCTCGTAGGGAGACAGGAGTGGATCCATAGTGGTGTATTGATATGGTGAATATGTGGACTCGTGTGCGCTATCCCACCTCAAAGAAAGTACTTGTAGTCATAGTACAGGTTAGCCAAGAGTCAAAGCTGGCTTGCTGCAATAAACTCCACAACCCCCTTCATTGATACTGATGCATATGTAGATAGTTCTGATGTAAGACTTGCTGAGTACCTTGTACTCACATTTGCTTAATTTATGTTTTTGCAGAGGAGACATCAGTCTCATTGGTGATTCTTACGACGTGAAGTTCGATGTTGACCGAATTAGCTTGGGAATCCCAGACAGAGGTCTGGCTCCTTGGTAGGGTCGTTGTAGCTTTTCAGGCTCCTCCAGCCACTTTTGTAGATGTTTGTACCCAGACATGTCTTGCTTCCGCTTGTTGATTGTATGACTTGAGTGTTGGGTCATGTGACCCCTGTTTGTAATATCACACTATGTTGGCTCTTATGAGTCATTAATGAATACTTGAGTCATAGAGTTATGTTGTCATGCCATGTTGTATCTACGCATATTGTGCATAATGTGTGTATGTTTGAAATGCATTGGTATGTGTGGGATTCAACACCTAGTTGTGTGCCTTTAGTAGTACTCTTTACGGGGAAATGCCTCTTTGTGCTTCCACCGAGCCTTGGTAGCTTGCTACTGCTCCGGACATATTGATTAACCAGCGTGTATCCTTCTTTGCTGCTGTGTCTGTCCCTTCGGGGAAATGTCTCGCAGTGTAATGGAGTCCACGTAGCCTGCTATGACTCGTCTACGCGCAATTGATGACATTTATGTCCCACGGCATAATGGAGTCCCTGTAGCTCGCTATGACTCATCTACACACGCTGAGACCGACACCTGCATTGTTGGGTTACGTATGCCTGTCCATGTACAGATGTGCCACTTGGGTTCTACGACTAGTCATGTCGACCCGGGTTCTTTGACGTGTGAATGCTAGCGACATGTTCATATCCGTGAGACAAAAGGCGCAAACGGTCCCGGCCAAGGTAAGGTGGCAGCCGCGGGTTACCGTGCGTGAGGCCGCAAAGTGGTGTGACATGTTACAGGCTGGATTCATATGGCTTAGGATCGGGGTCCTGACAGCGTTGGTATGAGAGCTTGACTGCCTGTAGGATTACCAAGCCAAACTGGTCGATGTTGAGTCTAGAACTGCTTTAGTTATATAAGGGAATTGATTGTGGAAGGGGGCGTAACGCTCTTTTTACTCCTTTCCTTGTGTCATTCTAATTCTGAGTCACCCTCTTCTTTATTCTACGGGGTTAAGAATTAGGCTTCCCATCTATCTATCAGGATGACGAGTTACTATGCTACAGACTTATAGGATAGTTGATGTGTTCCTGGATCGATGTCTCTATAAGAATTCAGTTGTTTTGTTGTTAGTTTCATGCAGGTTGCCTCATATTTCATGCCCTGACAGCCGTTATGCTGTCGGAGTTATCCAAGGTTTCTAAATTATCTGATGCAATTGCAAATCCTTTCCTCCAGAGTTATTGTCTTTTGGCCAGACAAAGCACACCAATTATCGTGTTGAGGTACTTCATTACCTTGACGTATTGTTGAGGTGTTTAGGAAACCATGTTATTTAAGTGAACCACCGAACAGTCTAGTTGTGTCTTTTGTTCCCAGTGTGATAATTCTGGCCATCGTTATCAAGAGCATCCTGAGATGCTACTTAGTCGGTAGGTATTCTATTTCAGGGTTCTTGAACCCAAGAATCATTCTGCTCACTCCCGTGGATAGTATTTGCTCGTTCCTTTAGGATATTAGCAACCTTGCTCTAGTCCTCGAGGTATGTGGTATGCCATTCTTCCAATACCACGAACCATCATGGCAGAAGTTCCTCGTGAACTTAGGATCACAACAAGAGTGCTTTTCATGAGTTATCTGTTCCATAGTTGTGACTCTGCCAATCCTACCTTTCTACATGGGTTATCTGGAAGAAACATGTTGAACGTTGTTCGACGTATTTAATCTATGCATCTACAACGCAGAAAATCATGTGCTCTTGAGTTGCCCCCTCAGTTTTATTCTGACCACTAGCTATCCGTGATAGTCAAGAGTAACTGTGCAATCGTATCATCGATGCATATTATTCTTGTGGTCTGTCAAGCCATTCTATTCTAGAATGACTAGGAGAAACAAACTCCGGTACCTTATCCATTTCTTGGATTGGGTCAAAGCAGTTGTATTCCACAGATCAAAATGTCAATCCATCTTTTGATCTGTTCTACCTCGAAGTATTACCCTCTTCATGTCAAGATTGTCATGAGAATGGCATAACCTCTTATGGACTCTTGGCGCAGTGATACTTCTCGCCATCATCATTCATTCCTCGGTCTCCGTGTTGTTGTAACCAGAATACCCACAAGTGAATCGTGATGTGTGAAATCAATACTCCTAGCAACTTTGTTGCTTGGTGGTTAATGGACAATAATCTCATTCTTAGCGTGTTGGTTATCGAATCACCATTCTAAGATTGATCATGCCACCTAGTCCATCTTTCATGGTGCACTCCTCGATCAATGAGTTAGGTTGTGCCAAGCTCTTTTGATCATATCGTCTTGCCCTGAAAAGCAAGATTGTTCTCGAGCTTAATAACATATCATTGGTTCGTGACTTTCCGACTATCTTCTCGGAAGTGTTACCAGGTTATTCCCTGACCGTTATGTTGAGTTCGTGTTCAAGTTGGTTTAAATATAAACCACCCCTTCTCCAAGACTCTACGTTGGATACCCTGGAACTAGTTGGTTAAGCTAAACAAACAACTTGGAGAGTTGGAAGATAACAACTTTGCCTAATTTAGTTCGTTCAGAAGGGATATCCTCATGTGCGTATGTGTGTGTTGGAGATAGATGATGTCTTCATCGATCGATCCTTGTGATCAGCTGATGCTCCATTGTCTTGCCAAACCTTTGATTTGAATATGGGCTATCGTCAAATAAACTCAGAACCAAGGGTTCTCGCAATGTTGTCTTACTTGTGGTTAATCCCTCGAGCTTACCTCATTATACCCTTTCGGTCTGACCAATGCTATGATCTTGCTCCCATAGTTATGGAATTCCACTTATGCGGATATCTCGATGAATTGCTGTTGAGCCCATCGGCAACATTTTCATCTGTTCCATGACTCATGTTGGACATTAAGCTAGTGTTGGAAACTTTATAGACAATATCTTCGTGTCTCGTACATGAAGCATATTTTAGGTGTAAGAAGTGACTTTCTCCCCGTTCACGTGCATCTATTGCAAGTTGCCGCCGTGAATTCTAGAAAAGTTATTTTGCTTCCTTTGGAATCATCCCAAATCAGTCATGCACGTGCAAAGTGTTCTATGGATTGGTAGACTTGCAACCTGCAATCCATATGTAACTCCTAGCACACCAAGCCACTGATTGATTTGTTCAGGGAAAAGAAGTCCATTAAGTGCTAATACTAGTTCATGCACCGGGCTTCGTTACCTCAAATAATGGTTCCAAACAAGAATTCGGAAGTGTTTTGTTGTAAGATTTCGATGTGGTCACAATTGTCTTAGACATTGTGTTCACATGTGTCTTGCAGTCCATCTCATGTTTTTGGAGTTGGCTTCCGCAGTTCATTTCTTGAGGATCTCGCAACATCATCTCGTCGATTTGTGTTGCAAACTCTCCTATCGGATATGCTGAGTCTGAAACATCCTATCACCAACCATATCTGAATCTCAGGCAGATGTAATGGTTGGAACGTTACCCAAGAATTATAATATTGGTCTCTGTGTAACCGGTAAAGCGATGTTGTGGCTAACGCACCTAGCCGGAAGGCCTATTATTATAGTATCTTGTATCAGCAACATTAGCCACCTCCCCATGAGGACCTTGAATGACTTGCTCTGGAAGTTATCCCTCATGGACCCTTGGATCCCCCGAAGTCCGACCTTTTACTTGATGCTGCAGATACCAACCATTTTCGATAATTGGTTATGCTATTTCATCAAGGAGAACATTAGAAACGGAGTGTCAAATGTCTCTCGGTCGATCATCCAGATTTCGTTCCCTTGGCATAGCTAAGGTGAAATCTGAGAAGGTGTTGTCTTCCTTTGCATTTGCATCCTCCATTGTTATTCAATATGGTAGTATGATGTGGCCAAGATTCTTGGCATGGATGTTGGTAAAACCTTGATGAATGTGGAGATGCTCAAGTTCTTGAGAGCACGTTCAGACACTGGGTTATTCCTCGGTATCAACTGGAAAGTGCCTTCCGTTTACTGAGCTGTCTTATAACTCTAGTTTCCTTTCCAATCTGAGTATGCCATTCATTTGAATTCCTTCAAACGATCGTCGTGAATTGCCTTCGGCTGGTATGAAGAGTTTCAATGATCTTTGTATCAAAAGTAATTCTTTTTGCCACTTAAGGGATAATCCTACGAGTCACCTTCCCTAAGGTGCTGTTATGGTATGAAGGGCAACTAACTCCTCGCTACTTTGAAACCTCATCACCATCTGCTTTAGCATGGAATTGTTGCCTACCAATTGGACCTCCGTCATCTGCCACATTCCAACGTTCTCACTGTGTGTTTGGTGTCTCAGCTCAAGAGACGTTCATACGTTTCATTCCATGAGTTGATCATGAGTTGCTCGATCTTTGAGAAGATCGATTCTTGTAGAGTTATCCTGTTCTTTTGTCATTGTGTTTAGATGAAGTTCTCAAGAGCAAAAATGTCAAGATCAACATGATGCCACGAATCAACTTCTTCGAGAAGGACAACTGGATCGAGAAGATTCTGATAGATTAGTGTCCCCTCTGTCCTCTTACCCTATGCCTGAATCTCGGGACGAGATTCTTGTTTAGTGGGGGTGAGTTGTCACAGCCCTAGAATTTGCTTGTAATTGTTTTGCATCAACATCAGCATGTGCATCATGTCATCATGTTAATTTTTCCCTTAAACATGAAATGGGGATGATCTAACCCAACCCCTCATAGATTAACCCAAATTCAAAACAAATTTGAATCAATGAATCCAAAATGTTCTTCATAAAATCCTAGCCAATGGGATATACCTTAAATCAAATAACTGGTTCAAACCAACAAATTTTAGGTTTCAAAAGAAATATTTGAAACCACTGAAAAATATTGTTGGAATCATTTAGCTACCTTTGCTTTTCATAAATAATTAAATTTGTTCAAAATAGAAAACAAAATGTTCTCTGTGGGTGGAATAATCCCCTCAATGACAGGAACAAGTTTGAAGATTTTCAAAACATGATTTGATTCTGAAACAAAAATCAAAACAAATAAAAGAAATGGAAAAACAGAAATAAATAGAAAAGCAGACAGAGAGAGATGACCTACCTGTTGGCCCAGCACTGTAGCCGGCCCAGCCCACCAAGGGTCGACGCCAGTCGTCTCCCTCCTTTGCCAGGAGGACGACGCCGTGTCGATGCGCGCACAGCCGAGCTCCACCTCCTGCTTGCCTTGCTGCTGCCTTTCCCCCCGAGCTTATCTCCTCGCCTGGAGATGCCCTGAGCCCCTCTCTATTCCCAACCTCTCTCTAGTTCTCCTCCTCGCCTCGCTCGCCCTCTGCTTCTCATGGCCGAGACGGCAACGAGCGCACCGCCGTCGTTCTCCTGTCCTCCACCTCCCGTTAGTTGCCTAGGAACGTCCAGAAGAACCCCGACGACGACCCCGACCTCCTCACCGAGCCAAGCAACCGGAGAAGCACCACGTCCTCGCCATCGACCCGTCTTCCCCGAGCTCGGCCACCGGACACCGTCGCAAAATTCGCTGGCTTCAATGCTTTCCCGACCTCGCCGTCGACCCCAGACGAACCCCCAGTGAGGCTTGCTTCGTTTCCCCTTGACTCTGTGCTTGATTTCAAGTTCTAACTAGCCTAGCCACCAGACCCGAGACCTCCCCACCACCGGCCATGTCGCCGCCGTGAAAGCAGATGCCGCAGCTCGCGCCCGAGCGTGTCATCATGCTCGCGTTGCTCCCAGGAGTCGAACACACCCAGTAGATGGTCCTCCCTTGCCCTGTAGCATAGCCGCCGTTGTTGCCCGAGCTCCGGTCGCCGGCAACGAGCTCGCCGCCGTCGTTTTAGGCCATCTCCGGGCAAGCCACCTGCGCCATTCAACGCGTGATTGCGCCAGCTACGTGTAGATGATCTTGGCCGCCGAAATAGCCGTCGGAGGGGGATTTCCGATCCCCTCCGCCACGCCTGACGTCGCCGGTGGCTCAACACCGACGTGTTAGACCCGGTTGACCTTGGGTTTGAACCCCTCGGGTCACCTACAGGTGGGCCAGCCCCTGGCTTAATTAGGTGGAGAGATTAATTAAGTTAACTAATTTCTGTTAGTAATATAGGTCACTGACAAGTGGGCCCCAGGTCGTGTTAATTTTAGTTTAGTTTAATCAACCACGTTTAGTCACTGTGCCACCGACGTGTGGACCCCACACGCCAGGTTTGACTCTGGATGACCGGGTTGACCGGTGACGTCACCTAGACGTCATGCTGATGCAGTAATCCATTTCAGGGATTTTATATAAATAAGAAATGATTTAGAAATTCCAGAAAATAATAGAAACTTTGAAAAATCATAGAAATTAATCTATAACTCGGATGAAAATAATTTATATATGAAAAATGATCAAAAAAATACAAGGAATCTGTTTATACCATGTTCATGCATGTTTGATAAAGTTAACATCACCAAATAGGACATTTCATGATTAGGACAAATTTGATAAATAGTTTGGAGTTGGAATTTGATGCCTATTTAAATTCCACTTCACTTATTATGACTACCTATTGTACTAGGTCAATTCAAACCTTAACATGCCAAATCATACATCATGTTTGCTGCATCACATTGAATGTGTTCATTTCTCTGTTTGCCGGTGTTGTTCCCTCTCGGTAGTCGTTGTTCCGATGATGAAATCGATGTCACCGATGAAGAGCTTTTCCATCTTCAGAAGTGTCAGGCAAGCAAACCCCCTTGAGCATACTGATATAAACCCCCTCTCTCGCTCCTGCTCTCTTTTACTGCATTAGGACAACAATGATTCAACGGTTACATGTTCCCGGTAGTTGAACCCATTTCTTTGCATGACCTGTCTTTGCCACAGTAAATAGTTGAAACCACTTAGCATGAGTAGCAACTGCTTGAGCCTTGTTGTGCTTACTCATCCATGCTTGCTCACTGTGCCTGCTATGCTTAGAGTCGTGTCGTGTCGGGCCTGATCCATCTAGGCGATGAATCGGAATGGCAGTGTTCATGTCCTACTGTGTGAGAGCTAAGTGTGTGAACACGATTTGGTAAAGGTAGCGATGAGAGGCCATGTAGGAGTACATGGCGGGTTGTCTCATTGGGACCGTCCTTAAGAACTGAGTTCTGTGTATGTTATCCAAGACAAGATACTACCCCACGTTAGGCCCTGAAATATGACCCCGCTCGACTTATTAATTGCCTAGATCTCTGTCTAGGAGTTGCAACTAGTTTCTGGTGTTTGTAGGAAAAGTGTTGCCGGCCGTGCATAGCGCTGCCCGACGGGGTGGGCTTTGATGCGGTATAGACACAGTGGCACGGTGTACCAAGTGGCACCCGAACGATGGGCTTGGGAACCCTGCGCACATCGTTTGAGGCCGTAGCGGAAACTTCGGCCGGAATTCCGTGCGGGTTCAGTCTCAAATTGGCGATAAACCTGGACTAGGGTCTTGTGTGATTGACGGTCGTGGCCGGCTCCCTCGCTGGGCTTCCGCTTGAAGGTTGCCGAGGTGCCTTTTTACGTGCACATGGCGTAAGTGGCGAGAGCATGTGTGAAGAAGTACACCCCTGCAGGGTTATGAATCTGTTCGAATAGCCGCGTCCTCAGATATGGACTACTTGGAGAACTTATGTGGTTCATTGACAATTTGAAATGGATACTTTAAAATGCGCATGATAAGCGTGAGTTCTATGGATGGCCTTCTCGTAGGGAGACGGGAGTGGATCCATAGTGGTGTATTGATATGGTGAATATGTGGACTCGTGTGAGCTATCCCACCTCAAAGAAAGTACTTGTAGTCGTAGTACAGGTTAGCCAAGAGTAAAAGCTGGCTTGCTGCAATAAACTCCACAACCCCCTTCATTGATACTGATGCATATGTAAATAGTTCTGATGTAAGACTTGCTGAGTACCTTGTACTCATGTTTGCTTAATTTATGTTTTTGCAGAGGAGACGTCAGTCTCATTAGTGATTCTTACGACGTGAAGTTCGATGTTGACCGGATTAGCTTGGGAATCCCGGACAGAGGTCTGGCTCCTTGGTAGGGTCGTTGTAGCTTTTCAGGCTCCTCCAGCCACTTTAGTAGATGTCTGTACCCAGACATGTCTTGCTTCCGCTTGTTGATTGTATGACTTGAGTGTTGGGTCATGTGACCCTTGTTTGTAATATCACACTGTGTTGGCTCTTATGAGTCATTAATGAGTACTTGAGTCATAGAGTTATGTTGTGATGCCATGTTGTATCTACGCATATCGTGCATAATGCGTGTATGTTTGAAATGCATTGGTATGTGTGGGATTCGACACCTAGTTGTGTGCCTTTAGTAGTACTCTTTACGGGGAAATGCCTCTTTGTGCTTCCACCGAGCCTTGTAGCTTGCTACTGCTCCAGACACATTGATTGACCGGCGTGTATCCTTCTTTGCTGCTGTGTCTGTCCCTTCGGGGAAATGTCTCGCAGTGTAATGGAGTCCATGTAGCCTGCTATGACTCGTCTATGCGCAGTTGATGACATTTATGTCCCACGGCGTAATGGAGTACCTGTAGCTTGCTATGACTCGTCTACACGTGCTGAGACCGACACCTGCATTGTTGGGTTACGTATGCCTGTCCCTGTACAGATGTGCCACTTGGGTTCTACGACTACTCATGTCGACCCGGGTTCTTTGACGTGTGAATGCTAGCGACATGTTCATATCCGTGAGCCAAAAGGCGCAAACGGTCCCGACCAAGGTAAGGTGGCAGCCATGGGTTACCGTGCGTGAGGCCGCAAAGTGGTGTGACATGTTACAGGCTGGATTCATATGGCTTAGGATCGGGGTCCTGACAATCGCCTCCCTGTCGATAGGAAGGAGATAATAGGTGGGCTCCACCTGTCATCGACCCCTCCCTCTCTCTCCCTGCCATGTGTGGCTGTCACCCGTACCCCGCCCACCGGGTTTTAACCTAGCGAGCGCAGGCGCACCGGTTTGCCTGACGCCGCTTTGCTCTGGGCCGGCCTAACTGCAGCCGATTCTGGCCCAGGGCACAATGCCCTTTTTCTTTTTATGTTTTCTGGCATTTTCCAAAATTTCCACAGATTCAAATACCCTTCCAAATCCAAATATTATTCCACCAAAAATCTTGTAATATTATGTAGTATTTAATGATGCCACTTGTGCACTTTTTGAAAATAGTTTTATCTACTGGTTTAATTTAAAAGCTAGTTTCGAATATTTAAAACCACTTCTAAATTAATTTTCAAAACTTTTTACACTTCAAAACCAGAGGCAAATATTTTTATGTGTTAGTATAGTATTTTACAGAGTGATGTGACATTTTAGAAGTGGATTTGTGCTCTGTTTTTGTTGTGTTCTTATATTTGCCCGTTATAAATTGCGACGATAGATTGCGTTGTTGACGAGGGAGTTGGACCAGAAGACTTTGAAGACCCCGAGAACTCTATTGAGCCAGGCAAGCAGCCCCTTGACCATGCCTAAGAAACTTTTTAATGCATGACATATATCACTTTATTTCGATGTATTGATCATGATGATGTGGTGACCACTTTGGTGGATGCCTCTGTTACTTTTCCATTGATGCTTGCATTGTGCATGACCCTACCTTCCTATGGGGGTTATGCGGGTGGGAGTAGCTAGGTTGCTAAAGTAGGTGCTATGCAAATGGGACGGGAATATGCATGGTGTCAGAAAGAAAATGATTTCAAAGGATTTTCGAAAACCCCGTCGGGTGACACTAATGCACGAGGGAGATGATGTTGAGCTAGGTAACCACTTGATAAAGAAGTGGTGTACCGGAGCAAGTTTTGTGCGTGTGTTTTCAAAAATGAAGAGATTTAAGATTTGCTGACCATCCCAACCTTACATGTACAACCACGATACCCCTTATGGGATGTGGCTTGTTGATTACTTTGGTTGATGCTAGCATAGAGCTCGCGTTACTAGTGGCGGGAGTGGCGTGGTCACTCTCAAAACGGGGTCGTACCGGAATGGACGATCATGGGCTGTTTTCACAGACACCGGGCACACCGTTGCGTGCCCTCATTGATGATACGTGTGATGTATACCTTGAGGGATGACACCAACGAGTGGACTCTTTGTTTAGTATCGCCATGGGATAGACATTGTTCGGCTGCTTACCTCACGCATGTAATATACCGCGAGTCGTGGATGACACGAAAGTTCCCCGAGTCTTGTGGGTAAACTGTGCAACCTCTGCTGAGCGTAAAACTATTCGAATAGTCGTGTCCACGGTCATGGATAGTTGGTGGTCCTGCTTAAACTACGTCCGATATTTTCACAAACATGGTGTGTTTGTGTGTGTGTGTGTGGGAGAAAGATGGAATACTCAGGTTAAGTCGGATGACTTGACATGATGATTGAACATGAGATGTTCAAACCTTGATTCATATTGATATCTGTAACCTGTTCATATGGATACTTGTATCCTCATGATGCATGCCTTTACAATACAATTGGTCATGTCATTGCACTCAAAACTAGCTTTCCGCAAATTACTTACTTAGTGCTATTTCATGCATTGTTATACCTTCTTCCAAAACATGGGTTGCTTGCGAGTACATTCAAAGTACTCATTGGCTTGCCACTATTATTTAATTGGCCAGGCATGGAAGAGCAGGAATATGGCAAAGATTTCGGTTGTGACGAACATGTGAATTAGGACGCTTCCCAGTCAGAATGCCTGTAGGGTTAAGGCAGATGGCATGGGTCTACGCTATCTTTCAAGATTTCCGCTGAGAGTTTATGTTTGCTATTTGGCCTTCATGGCCCTAACTATGTAATACTTGACCTTGAGGGTCTTTATTTGTGTAAGACGGTATGTATGGATGTCAGACTCTTGTTATTCAGCTTCTGTGTGTTCAGTGAGCATTGATCTCTGGGATCACTATACACGTGCATTCGGTGATCACGACTTATGAGTCGGGGTCCCCACAGAGCTGGTATCAGAGCCATCCTGACTGTAGGAAGCCTTAGTTAGCATGGACATTAGTTAGGATAAAACCCTTTACAAAACTATACCTAGTTGCTAAGTGCAACAGTTTCTATACCTCCCTTCCCTCCTAGTCTATTTCAAACCCTTACTGACTCTCCTCTCTTCAAACCTTGTAGATGGCCTTCATACCCGAGAACCTCCTAGCATCCGGCTTTCCCCTATTGTCGGGGCACGGATGCTCGCGATCACCTATGGGAACAGAGGCTCCTTTGTGGTTCGGCAAGGGGGGTCACGTTGCACAAAGAGCGGAGAGCATGAGACGGGGCGACGATCAGGACGCTAGCATTTTTCCCAGGTTCGGGCCGCTACTAAGCGTAAAACCCTACTCCTGCTTTTGGTGGATTGATCAAAGGAACACGAAGAACACGCAACGCTTAGCCCCGGCAAGAATTGCTGTCGGGGTGAGCTACTATGCGAGTACAAGTGTCCAAAGGTCCGAATCTTGAGCTAGGTTGCCTTGGGCCTCCTTTTATAGTGCAAGGGGTTACCACAGTGGCAAAACAGTCATTATCTATCGATTAGATAGCTTAGGAGAGCTATCATACCTAACTCTGTCATTTTGGACAAAATACCATGATTACTAGACTAGGTGGCGCACGGGGGTGAATCTCTGGCAAGCTCTTGCCACCGCTTGGCTAGCCATTGCATAGGTTCTTGACACGCTGCTGGACGGGTGTCAACTGGGTATAACTAGCCTTCCGGTGCACCGCCATGTGCTTAGCAAGAGCTGTTTAGCCACTTGAGGGCTCGACACCGCATTGCTAAGTGACTGGCGTAGCGATGCGGTGGAGCGGTGGCTGGTTAGCTCGTGCTTGCCGGGGGACGGCTTGCTGGGTCTTCCGGAGATGTGTGCGCCTCGGTCCCCGGCAGGCTCCGGGGGCGTGGCTGGCGCGCTTTGGGCCCCTCATGGGTCGTTGTGCTGGTGTTGTCGGTGCTTGCTTGGCCTTCTGCAGGTTGTTGCTGCCGAATGCTGGTTCTTGAATGCCTGCTTGGTGGTGTGGCAGCCTTCCCAGCGGGTTTTTGCTACTACCGCTCGTGCATAGGTCAGGGGCACTGGATACCCCTATTCTAGTGCACCGACAGGAGCCCCCGGGTCTGGCCCACACGCGCTTGCTTGATGTCATTGGGTCAGGCCCAAAATTTATGCACAGGCGCGCAATGTGAGGGGGTAACTACCAATTTACTAGTCAGCACTGCCCCACCACCTCAGGCCGTTTCGGCCACACGCGCCGCATGCATAGCGAGGAGCTTGCGGTGGGCGCTCATGACTTAAAGACCTGATCGTGGCCGAAACCGTAGCACCATGGATTGGAGCAATGGGGCGGTTACCTGTTCGTCCGTGAGTCGTGGGTAGTGGGATTTGTGGAGATGGGTGGCCGCTCTAGAGCGTGGGAGAGCCAGCCCCCGTGTTCTCCCCTATAAATTAGGGGGTCACGGCGGCGATGCTCATCCAGCTCCATATCCTCCTTACACCCAAGTCCAGACTGCTCGTCCTTTACTTCTGGTTCGTCCTCGAGTCGCCCTTGCCATGACGCGAGGGAGAGGACGACTCTCGGCTTCTGCCAGAGCAACGAGAGCTTCCCTTCGGGATCATGCCGCTGCTTCAGCCACAGCGATAGGAGGAGGTTCCAACACGCATGGCCGGAGGGCTGGAAGAGGCCGAGGCCAGCACGGGGGTCGTGGTCGGGGGAGGCAAAGTGCCGTCCCTGACCCCACGCCGGCGGCGATTTCCTCCTTGGCGGATGAGCATACCAAAAGTACGGCGTTGGAGTTCGTCGTCGGGCTACGCGGTCCTCCTCGTACCCGCCTGCGGCTCCCTCTTCCTTTTGCCAGGGTAATGGAGGTTGACAAACTACATGCATTGTGGTTGCGTGTGCATGGCTGTTGTAACGGCGCTGCGCGGGTCGACGTCAAGTTTCCGGCGCCCCGCGTTATGTTCTTCAGGCGTGGGTGGAGGACCTTCGCTCGTGCCCACAACTTTACCGGTGGGTACATCCTCCGCTTCAAGCTAGTGGAGGCCGACATGCTCTTTGTCAAGATCTACGGGCGCTCGGGTGCTCGTCTTGGCTGCCGCGAAGAGAGCTCGAGTGGTGACGAAAGCTCCTCCTCGAGCGATAGCGATGAGGAGGACAGTGTCGGTGAAGACGGCGACAGCGAGCTCCAGGCCGTCAAGTCGGAGTACGACGACCTGGGCTCCAGCTGATCGATGGCCTCACCATCACCGTCATCGAGCTCCTCCTCCCCCCAGGTAGAGCGATTTGCCGGGGGTTCTCGGCTCGGGCGCCGCCTCTCCTTCTCAGCTGGACTCCTGCCAGCTTGTGGACTTCGGCTACGTCTTCCTTGCCGGTGGTCTCGCCGAGCCATTCCCCGACAGCCTCGACGGGGTCAGGCTAGGCTTCTGCTTGGGTCCTCCCTCCACTGTTTTTCTCTTTGTAACCCACTCCTAGGGGAGAAAGTCAGATAAAGATTTTATTAGGAAGGAGTTCTCCAAATGTATATTGATCCGTTTTGTATCAACGAACGAATGAGTGAATGTTATTTTACTTCCCTGCGTACTATCCTTTTCTCTCTTTGTTTCTACTGTGTCAATGTGTTTGTCCTCTCCACACGGGACTGCCTGTCGGGTCATTTTTAACCGCGAGCGCCAGAAAGGGGAGCGAGCCCCCGACAACAGGCTGATGTTGTTCTCCGGCAGGGGTCCTTGTCGGTATCGGCGCGGCCCCTTAGAGCTGGTAAGTACCAGAAGCTAAGGAGCAGCTCGTCTCGACAAAGGTTTGTACCACGTGAGGGGAACTCCACCGAACACGTTCGAAAAGAGGGTAAGGATTTCTTTTAGGGAGCATAAACTTGGGATACATGATTAAACTTATCTCGTTTTAGGCAGTATCCCCTTCAGGTGTACGCTGGGCCACCATCCTCGTTGCCTTCGTCCTCCTTCCATATTTATCCGGTGCCAAAACACACAGGGCAAGAGGTCTCTATCCTTTGAGGAGAGAGTGCAGCAACAAGGATTATAGACTCAACAAGTACTCTAGCAAATCTCTAGTAAATAGACAATGATATTGCAATCATAAAGGATGCAGAATATTTGTGCGATGCCATGATATGATAAAATTGCCTAGCTTTATTACTGTTGCTCAGGGTCTGCGCCTGGCTTTGTACAAAGTGTTACATGCAACTTCGGCAAGGCTTGTACAAAAGGTGGCTGCCGGGGACTACGCCCGGCAGCCGCGCCTTATGGGTAGAACTTACGAAGATGCTCAATATTCCATGAGTTAAGTATCTTGGTGCCATTTTCGGTCTGTAGACGAACTACGCCAGGTCTAGTGACTCATGCTACCCGGTAAGGGCCTTCGCACTTTGGCGTCAACTTATTGGTACCCTTGGCGGACTGAATGCACCTAAGGACAAGGTCGACTTCCTCAAGGCTCCAGGCATGTATCCTGCGGCTATGATAGCGGCGCAGGGCTTGCTGGTAGCGTGCAGAATGCATAGCAGCCCGGAGACGATCTTCCTCGAGGAGCATGGCATCTTCATGCCGTAGCTGCTCTTGCTCTACTTCATCGTAGGAAAGTACTTGAGGTGACCCATATATGAGTTCCGTGGGGAGCACTGCTTCCGCCCCGTATACCAGGGAGAAGGGAGTCCAGTCGGTAGCTCGATTCGGTGTCGTTCTGAGGGACCAAAGAACCACCGGCAGCTCATCTATCCAGCGCTTGCCGCTCCTCTGCAATCTATCAAAAGTTCTTCTCTTGAGTCCTCGCAGCACTTCAGCATTCATCCTCTCGACTTGCCCGTTGCTCCTTGGATGCGCAGCAGAGGCGAAGGAGACCTTGCTCCCAAGGCTTTGGATGTATTGCATGAAGGCGCGGCTCGTGAACTGGGTGCCGTTGTCGGTCATCACTCTGTTGGGTATTCCAAAACGACACACCAGCCCTTTCATGAACTTGATAGCTGCCTGCGCGGTCACCTTCCTCACTGGTTCCACCTCAGGACACTTTGTGAACTTGTCGGTTGCCACGAACAAGAACTCAAAGCCCCTGACAGCGCGGGGGAAGGGGCCCAAAATATCGAGCCCCCAGACCGAGAAGGGCCAGGATAAAGGGATCGTTTGGAGAGCTTGCGCTGGTTGATGGATGTTCTTGGAGTGGAACTGATAGGCTTCACACTTGGTGACCAATTCAGTTGCATTTTGGAGGGCAGTGGGCCAATAGAAACCCTATCGGAAGGCTTTCCCGACAAGAGCTCTAGATCCAATATGCGAGCCGCATACACCTCCATGAATCTCCGCCAACAGCCCTAGTCCGTCCTCCCGACAAATGCACTTCAATTTCACGCCGTTGGGTCTTTTTCTGTACAGAGTGTGATCGACAAAACTGGTACATACTTGACCGACGGGCTACTTTTTCGGTCTCTTCTTGCTCTTCAGGGAGTTCTCCTGTTTGAAGGAAAAGGACTATGTGTTGTGCCCAAGTTGGAGCCTGGGGCTCGACAACCAGGACTAAAGGCATCTCCTCATCCGTGGGAGCGCTTGTCTCGACCACGAGAACCTGGGGTTCTGTAGGAAATAGCTGCTCACCATGCGAAGCGAGACCGCCTCCGGCAGCTTCTCTACCAGCGGCTTTGGGAAGCTCTGCCGGGAAATGCTTGCCGGAGTTCAGTTTTCTTCTTTTCCTGGCCATCATTGAGGGGGATACCGAAGGTTGAGTAAGGTGAAGGATAACGGTTCCTGGTTCCACAGGGAGCTTTTGCGCAGTGCACTTTGATAGATGATTAGCGATGGCATTTTCCGCATGGGGCACATGCTCTGCTTGCAATCCATCAAAGCGCTCCTCCAATTTCCTCACTTCATCCACGTATGCCTCCATCAACAGGCTCTGATAGTCTTTGTTGACTTCTTTTACCACGAGCTGCGAATCCCCTCGGATGATCAGTCTCTTGATTCCCAATTCCACCGCGATTCTAAGTCCGACAAGGAGCCCCTCATATTCAGCGGTGTTGTTGGTAGCTTCCTGCCGGGGAAAGTGCATCTGAACCACGTACTTGAGGTGTTCTCCGGTGGGAGCGACGAGGAGCACACCTGCTCCGGCACCCTGAAGCGAGAAAGCACCGTCAAAGTACATGATCCAGTCCTTGGGCATTTCGTTGTCGGGAAGGACTGTCTCTGGGATCTCTTCATCAGGCGTGGGTGTCCATTCTGCAATGAATTCTGCCAACGCCCTGCTCAGAACTGTGGAAGTGCTTTCATACTTTAAACCAAAGTTTGACAGCTCAAGGGCCCACTCAACTATCCTGCCAGTGGCGTCGGGGCTCCTGAATATGCACTGCAGCGGGAAGCGAGAGACGACGGTGATCTCATGGGCTTGGAAGTAGTGGCGCAGCTTCCTCGAGGCCATGATGAGGCCGAAGATCAGTTTTTGCACTCCAGAGTACCTTGACCTAGCCCCCTGCAACAAGGAGCTGACAAAGTACACCGGCCATTGTACCACTTTCCTTTTTGCCACTTCTTTGGAACTGCCTTCGTCAGCTTGTTGAGATCCCTCTGGTTGCACATTAGGTCCTGCCGCAGGAGCTTCGGTTTTGTCCCCGGCAGCATCGGCCACAGCGGCTACTTCCCCATCTACTTCTCGCTGCGCCACCAGCGCTGCACTAACCACTTGGTTCGTTGCCCCTAGGTATAGCAGCAATGGTTCTTGCGGTTTAGGAGCGACTAAGGTGGGAGCAGAAGAAAGGTAAGTTTGCAGGTCTTGCAGCGCTGCTTCTGCTTCCGGGGTCCACCTTAGCGGGCCTGCCTTCTTTACTATCTTGAAGAACGGCAGTGCGCGTTCGGCGGACTTGGAGATGAACCTACTTAGTGCGGCAACGCACCCAGTCAAAATTCTGATATCCTTGATGGTCTTGGGTGCCTGTATCTGTTCAACTGCCTTGATCTTGTCGGGGTTTGTTTCTATCCCCCACTAAGATACAAAGAACCCAAGTAGCTTGCCGGACAGGACGCCAAATACACATTTTTCAGGGTTGAGCTTTAGGTTGATCTTGCGTAGGTTTGCAAAAGTCTCTTCCAAGTCTTGTATGAGAGTTGCTTCATCCTTGGTCTTGACAACTATGTCGTCCATGTAGGCTTCTACATTCCTGTGCAATTGTGGTCCAAATCCAGTCTGCATGGCTCTGGCAAAGGTAGAACCAGCGCTTTTTAACCCGAAGGGCATCCGTACAAAGCAGTACGTGCCGCACGCAGTTATGAACGCGGTCTTCTCCTCATCTTCCTTAGCCATGAAGATCTGGTGGTATCCGGAGTAAGCATCCAAGAAGGAAAGCAGGTCACACCCGGAGGTGGAATCAATAATTTGGTCGATGCACGGCAAGGGGAAAGGGTCATTCGTGCATGCTTTGTTCAAGTCGGTGAAGTCTATGCAAAGCCTCCATTTCCCATTTGCCTTGCGCACCACCACCGGGTTGGCTAACCAAGTTGGGTGCAACACTCCTTTGACCAATCCAGCTACTTCAAGTTTCCTAATCTCTTCGGCGATGAACTGTTGCCGCTCCAAGGCCTGATTCCTAACCTTTTGTTTGACGGGCCTGGCATGGGGGCAGACAACAAGGTGGTGCTCGATTACCTCCTTGGGAACACCGGGGATGTCAGATGGTTTCCAGGCAAACACATCGACATTCGCCCGCAAGAAGGCAACGAGTGCGCTTTCCTATTTGTCAGTAAGAGTGGCGTTGATGGTGAACATGCCACTAGCGCCATCCTGCCCTCTCGGGATCTTCTTCGTCTCAGGATAGGTGACCTTGGCTTTCTTGCTAGTGGAACTGTCCGGCAGATCCTCGACGGGTGTAGCGCACTCCGAAGAGGCGCGCTTCCCGGTGTCTCTGCTAGACCTCCTTTCTTTCCTTGGTTCCTTGGCGAAAGGCGGCGCTTCCACGACTTCGGCTGCTACCGCATCTCGATATATCTTATCCATGCATATGATTGCATCCTTCTTGTCGGAATGGACAGAAATGATTCCAATGGGTCCTGGCATCTTCAAAGTATTGTAAGCATAGTGGGATGCTGCCATGAATTTTGCTAGGGCTGGGCAACCAAGAATTCCGTTGTAAGGCAGGGGAAGCTCAACCACATCGAACACTACCTTTTCGGTTCGGTAGTTTAACTCCCCGCCAAACGTCACATGTAAGGTGATCTTCCCCTTGGGTCGGCTCCTGCCGGGGTTGACTCCTTGGAAATTACCCGTAGCCTTGAGTTCTCCATCAGGGATTTGCAGCCTCTCGGCCACCTTTGGGGAGATTAAGTTCAACACTGCCCCGCCGTCAACTAACATCTTGGTGACCTTGAGGTTGCGGATTGTTGGAGAAACCAACAATGGCAAACATCCGACCGCGGTAGTGCGATCAGGATGATCCTCTTCATCAAAGATGATAGGCGTGCGGGGCCATTTGAGCGGCCTTTTGGATTCTGCAGCAGGCTCCACAACATTGACCTCACGCGCCCATTGCTTGAGCTGTCGGTGAGAGGAGTGCAAAGATGCACCCCCGTCAACATACATGGCCTCGGTCGCTCTCTGGAATTCTTGATCACTGGAATCCTCCGCGTCATCCTCATCCTCACTCATATCCTCTGTTTCTTTCTTCTCATGGCCTCTAGCCGGCCTTTCCTTCTGCTGTGGGGTCTAGCCGCGGTGGCCTCCTCTACTGCCACGGCCCTTCTCGGCAGCAGCGTCTTGGCCCTTCTCTTTGTCACGCTTCTCGTACTCTGCCCTCTACTTCTCAACAAGCTGCTCAACCTGGCGGCACTCTTGGAGATCATGGCCCTTGGTGCGGTGAATCTTGTAGTATGGCATGTCGGACTTCCCAGTTTTTTCTACTGCTGCGGCCTCCCGGCAATCAGCGCATGCGGCAGCTTCCTTGCCGGGGGTCTCGGCCTTGGCCTTCTTGCCGGCAGTGAGATTACCAGAGCCCTCCACAGGCAATATTGCCTTTCCCTTGCACTTATTGTTGCGCTTTCGATTCCTTCCCTTTGAGCCGGGGGTGTCGTCATTGTCGTCTGAGTCAACTTCGACGCCAGCCTCCTCTCCAGGGACTCGCATTCCCTCCTCAGCACAGGCACATTTGTCCGCCATTGGGTACCGCTCATTGAAAGTCTTGGGGAGCTTCACATTCATCTTGGCCCGCATCCTACTGTTGCGCACGTTCAAATGGAACGCGGCAATCACGGCTACGTTGTGTATTTCTGGAATGTTGCAGTGCAGTCGACTGAATCTCTGAATGTACTTCCGCAAAGTTTCTCCTTCCTTTTGCGACAGGACTTGCAAATTGCTGGGCTGCCCTGGCTCCTGATGGCCGCCTGTGAAGGCACCGACGAACTCGTTGCACAGATCAACCCAGGATGAGATGGAGTTTTCTGGTAGGTGCATCAGCCACGACCTCACATTTAGCTTAAGTGCCAAAGGGAAGTAGTTGGCGAGCACTTTCTCATCTCTTCCTTCGGCAGCCTGAACTCCGCCGGGTTCAGCTAGCCATCACATTTCTCTGCCAGCTCTGGTTTGAAAGCTCGGGCAAACGGCCAGCGGACCTGCCGCAGCTCGGGAGTGAAGGCAGGGCATCCCACCTCCTAAGGCAGGTACCCGCAAGCACTGGGCACGGGGTCGCCAGCGTCTGGGCCATTGCGCTTGTCAGACTGACGGTGTGCTTCTCCACGTCACTCAATGGTGATGTGCGCATCTTCTTTCCGCCGATCCTCCAAGACACGCCGCTGGTCCCGGCAATCGCGTGGGCCGGACGAGGCCATAGATGCTTCATCGAACTCGTCAGCACGTGGATCTCGCCGCGGCTGCTCCTGGGTTTGCTGTCATGGAGGGGACTGCACCGTTGGTGTGCCGCCCTCGACACGATCATCGGCTCGGGCTACCATAGCCGTACGCGCGTGCTGCAATGGCTCCGCACGCTGAGATTTATTAGCTTCGACGAAAGATATCAGACTCTGGATGGTAGCTCTCCACTCATCCATCTTGTCAGCCGCCGGCGGGAAGTTAAGCAGAAGCTGGGCTCGCGCCATTGCTTCTGACGCTATGTCCGGCATGGCAAAAGAGGCGGACCGCGACGTCGCCTGGCTCCTGGTGGAACCAAGAAGGTATCCAGTTCAACGCCCAATTTATTATGTCAATGAAATTCTCACTGAGTCCAAGCAGTGATATCCCCATTGGCAGAAGCTGGTTTTGGGCGTCTTTAGGGCAAGCCGGAAGCTCAAACATTATTTCCAGGAGCATCCTATCACTGTTGTCAGCGCAGCACCTTTGGGTTACATCATCCAGAACAGGGAAAGCGATAAGGGGAATTGCTAAGTTGGCTATCGAGCTTGGGCCTCATCATGTGAACAACCATCAAATCTCAAGCACCGGTGTATTTCATCACTGAGTGGATTGAGTTACAATCCCCTCCAGAAAAGCCAGATAACACATATTGGACAGTACATTTTGATGGTTCCAAGCAATTGGAGGTGTCGGGGAACGATGATCTATGGGTCCGGTAAGGACCCTTTGTGAGCAGGCAGGTAGGTCTCTAACACACAAAGAGCATCACTGATTCCTGCGTACGCGGGGGTTTAGAAAGGTTCAGTCCGCTGGAGCGTAAAACCCTACGTCTTGTGTTCTTGTGGTTTATGGGTGTTCACAGTACAGGGCGCAACAACCACGATAAAATATGCCTCGGGAGTGCATCTATGCGTGTAGAATGAACAGAGTGTCGACCTTTGTAAAGGTAGCCATGGGTCCCTTTTTATAGACAAGGGGTTACCACAGTGGCAAAATGGTCTTTACATCTGGTAAACAGTGGATATTGCTCTCTACCAGAGTGTCATCAGAGGTGGTAGTGGGAAATACCTAACCCTGACGGACTAGGACAGGCGCATTGAATGCGCCGTAAGGTGTCAAGCTGGCGACGTCTCCCGGCAAGGATTGCATCTCCTTCTGTGCCGACCTCCCAGCTACCTTCTATTCTTTTGGCATGTCATGGGACGTGTGTCGTTAAAGCTACTATAAATCCCCCGACGCTGCCACGCGCCCCGGATGGTTGCACCTATCGGCCTACCCGCTCGCCACCTAGTCGATGTAGACAACCAGCCTGGCAACATGGAGCTGGGCCTTGGCGGGTGGACTCCTTGGCGGGCTCGTGCTTCCTTGAGCCCCCGGCAAGGTGCCTTGTCGGGCTCATTTGGTCTTTGCTCATCGTAGTTGGAGAAATGTTTATTCCTGGCAAAATCTTGCCGGGCTGGAGGCTGCGGTGTCTGGTGCACAAGTCAGGGTGCTAAGGACCCCGTTTCTTAGTACACCAACAGGAGGGCTCGGGGCTCGAGTAGTCCTAACTTCCCTGCGAAGTGACAAGTTCAGTTATTTTTTATGCCTTATGTTTACTTGTACTAACAATGCAGCAGAATATGAGGCTCTCCTTCATGGTCTGTGGTTAGTTAAGGAGATGAATATAAGTCTGATTCGTTGCCTTGAGGAATCAGACCTTGTGGCTCAACAAGTTTCTGGGACTTGGGATTTTAAAGACCAACTTATTGCAGCATACAGACGTGTTGTCACTCTGTTTGTTGGTATCTTCAAAGGAAATCAGGTGGATCACATTGACTGCCGACTTATTGAGGCAGCAGACGCACTGTCTTGCTTAGGTTCTCAACGCAAGCCGGTTCCACCTAATGTTTTGCTCGATGTTCTGCATAACCCGCCAGTCAAGTTACCGACGGAGGAAGACATCGCTATTCCCGACACAGAATCTACGTTGGTGGCTGCATTTCATGCCACACCTAAGTGGACAGTACCCAACCTGGCTTATCTGATTCGTGGCAATCTCTCGGACGAGAAAATCACCGCTCGATAGAGTATTCGAAGGTGCAAATCTATGACCATAGTCAATGGTGAATTACACAAGCGAAGTGTGTCGGATTTCGGGCTCCGCAAAACCCCAAGAAGTTCGAACACAGGGGCGTGTGCGAAGATCCCCCGCAGCCTCGCCCTACCTAGCTCGCTACTCGATGGTTAGGACGATGAACTCGCACGATGACGAGGAAGCAAATGCACACGATGATTTACCCAGGTTCGGGCCACTGTGAAGCATAAAAACCTACTCCTGCTTTGGTGGATTGCCTCTCGAGGAGGTGTGGTGGATGAACTAGTACAGAGGTGAGTAGCCTCGCGAGGGCACTCGAGTGGTGTTCTTGGCTCTCTACCTGTAGGGTGTCTGTTGTGTTCTCTTGTCCCTCGCCTCCCCCTTCTACGGTGCAGCCTATCCTCTATTTATAGCAGCGGCCCGGGTCCTCTTCCCTTATCGCAATGGCGGGAAGGGATCCCACAACGGCCAAATTCGAAGGGGTACAAGAGTACATCCCCGCCCTGTCCAAAGGTGGTCTTCGCCTGCAAAGTAGCTGTCGATGATGCAGGGGTGGGCTTGGCGATGACATCCGTCCTGCTAGGCTCGTGGTCGTGGTCTTGTTGCACCGGAATGGAAACCTTTGGGGGCGCTTTGGGAACCCGCGTACGTCCTTGCTCCCTTTGCACTAAAGGGGAAACTGCACCGCCTGGCGCGCTGGCGCCCGCCTGTCCTTCCTTGCGTCATCCTTGACTCCTGAGGCCGAGATCTGCATAGTGATCTCCGCCCTTACGGAGGGGGTCTGGGGAGGACCTCCTGCCGCAGGTCTTGGTGCCGCCTTCCCTCATGAGCTCTGAGCTCTCGCGAGGGTCTTGTCTTGAGCCAGGCCGCGCTGGGCCGTACTGGCCGGCGGAGTGAGCCGCGCCCTGGGCTACAGGCTGGCAGGTCTGGATACCCCCGTTTCCAGAACGCTGACATTAGCCCCCGGGCCCAAGGCGCGCCCGAGTTGGCTTCTAGGCGAAGCCGTCGAAGGTGGCCCGAAGCGCCGCGGGCCCCGATTGCCTGTGGGCCAGGCTTGACACGCGGCAATCTCCGAGAGGCCGTCGCCTCCTCCTCTTCACGCCGGCTCGGCAATTGTCAGGTTTATCAAATTGCTTGGCGCACGCCAACAGGCCGTCTTTGTTCCCCATCGATCTCGCCGTCTATTTTCCCCTCTTCCGCGGCTCTCGCCCTTTCCGTCAATTCCCTGCGCACGCGCAGCCCCGCTCTCTCGCCATGGCCCCCAAGAAGAGAGAGGATGAGGGCTTGAGGGTGCCGATGACCACGCCGGCGCCGGAACCTGCGCTGGGACGGTCCTTGGTGGTGAATCTGGAGGGGTTGGAGAAGGTTCAGCTGGTGGTCGCCGCCAGCTCCAACGAATGGGGAGCAACCAAGATCTGGCTGAGCTCGTGGCCTCGGGGCGAGCTCGAGGCCCCCGCCATCCCCCTTCATCTCCATGCCCTTCTCTCGGGCTTGCTGCCACCGTTCTCGGGCTTCCTCTCCGCTATGCTTTCTCATTACCGGATCCACGTGCTCCACCTTGACCCCAGCTCCCTTGTCCTCCTCTCGGCCTTCGCGTTTCTGTGCGAGGCCTTCGTTGGTGTCTTCCCCTCCGTGGCCTTGTTGCGCCACTTCTTCTCCCTCGAGTTGGTCTCGGGGGAACAATGCTCTGGGTGCGTGTCCCTGAGAGCAGCAGACGCATCGGCTGAGGGGCCCCTCGATGTCGGACTCTCTTCGGAGGCAAAAGGGTTCCGGCGGCAGTGGGTGTACGTCAATGCCGCTGAGGCCGGCCCCCTGTTTCAACCTCCGCTGGCCCCCGCAGTGCCGAATCCCGGGTGGAGGCATGAGGAGCTTGCCGACCCGCGGCTTGCGCGGGTTCTAGCCAGGCTGGTGAGGCTGAAGAAGGCGGGCATGACGATGGCGATGGTGGTGCGGGGGTTCACTCGCCGACGAATTGCTCCCCTTCAGCGCCATTCCCGCCCGATGTGGGCCTTCACAGGTCCTCACGATCCCATGAGGATCCAGGTCCCGTCTCTTTCTCCCGACGTGCTGCGCGAGCTGCTCCGCCGCCTGACCGGCGGTGAACCTGACGAGCTCCCCCGGGGCAGCCTCCCCTTGTACAACTACAAGGACCATGAAGCCCTCGTCCTGAAGATGCCGCGTTTCGATGAGTGGGGATTCCTTCCTCCGGAGGGAGCGCGTCCCCAGGGTACCCCCTTCGCGGGGGCCCTGATCCCCGGGAACCCTGAAGCCACGGCCCCTCTCGTGGCTGAGGTGGGGCGTCCTTCGCCGCCCGCTCCCCCGGTTCCCGCCCCGGGTCAGCCCGGGATCGAGGGTGACACCCCATCGATGATGGAGGCCGCCGTCTCCGTCGCTGGGTGCCAGGTGCCGATCGTCGGTTCACCGTCCCCCAGCCTCCGCGCCGGCCGGAAGAGGAAGGCGCCCAGGGGCGGCCGCTCCTCGGCGCCATGGGCGCCGATGAAGAGGAAGTGGATCGCCGTGGATGAGTAAGTGCATGCGTCCCCTCATCCTTCCCTTTGGCGCTCTCCTTCTGAGCTTCTGTTCCGTAGGCTCCCCACCGGTGAAGGAGGAGCCGAGTCGATGCCGTCCACTTCTGTGGCCGCCGAGCTCCTTGCGGCCTCGTCTTCTGTCGGCTGTGGGGTTCTGGCCGCCAGGGCGCCCGTACCCGAGCCTGCTCGGCCCCCAGAAGGCCTCAAGCGCGAGCCTCCTGCGATCTTCTTCGCCCGTGGCTTCCAGCTCCCTAGGATGGGGCCGCGCCCCCCGCTGGCGGCCTTCCCTGGGGGCGTGTCGTGTTGTGTCCTTGGGCCCCCTTCGCTCGATGATGTGGGGCCCCAGGAGGCACGTCCTTCTTCTGGGGCGGTCATGTGGGAGCCCCCAGCCCCTGAGCACGTGTTCGGGCTGGGCGGCCCCTCGCATGCCTCCCCCGTCCATCCTGGGGAAGGTGGAGACCCTAGCTGGGCCCTTGAGCTCGCAAGTGACCGGAGCACCGTGCGATGGGGTTTGCTCCAAACCGCGGCGGAAGCGCTAGGACGCCTGGGGGTGGAGCTTGCCAACAACGATGCCCGCTTGGAGATGGAGCGCCAGTGCCTTGCACAGGAATGGCATCGTCTTGAAGTCGCCATGAATTTCGGCCGCCTGCAGCACGAGCGTGCCCGTGCAGAGGCCGAGGAGTCCCTTGCTGCGGCGGTGGAGGCCCGCGAGTGCGCCTTTGCTGAGGCTCGGGAAGCTGGCTGCCGGCGTAGGGCCTCCGAGGAACGCCTCGAGGAGCTTCAAGCCTTCAGCGCCGCCCTTCAAAGGCAGATCCAGGCGCGGAGGGCCACACTTGATGGCCCGACAACCGAGTTCCTCGCCGCTGGCGCAAGCCCCCGCGTGCCCGTAGACGCGTTGGCGATGGAGGCGCTGGAGCAGAGCCTGGAGCAGGACAGGCTGGAGGTGAGGGAGCGCCGGGTGTCGCTTGCCAAGGAATCCCTTGCCTCCCACGAGGCGAGGTTCCAAGAGGAGGTCGACAACAAGGTGGCAGAGGCTTGGCGTTCCCTTCTCCAGGACTATCGCGCGAAGCTGAAGCTCCAGGAGTCCTGTTACTGCAAGCGACGTGACCACCTGAAAGGCGAGGTTGATGTCCTCAAGAAAAGGTTAGACCCAGAGGAGCAACGTCGGCGAGCCGCGATGGATGTCCAGGCTGCTGCTGAGGCCGAGCTAGCTTTTCTCTATAAACAAGTAAAGGGCGTTGCTTCCCTGGCGAAGAAGGCTTCGGATGAGGCGGACCGTGCTCATGGCCTCCAGCACACGCGCTCCCAGATGTTCTAGTCCCTCGAGAGGAGGTCCAACCGGGCCTTGAGCGACATCTGCGGCGCGAACGTCTCGAGCCCCTTGGTTCCAGACGACGCAAGGTACCTGGGCTTCTTCTCCAGGGTCGTGGAGTGCCTTGAGGGGGGTGCGGAGAAGATCCGCGAGCTCGCGGAGGAGAAGCGTCGCGACCTCCTCGCGCGGGCGGCTTCGCACGTCTTCAGCCACCTCCTTTGCCTCGACCCGCACTTCGACTTCGGGGCGGTGCTTGGTCCCGTGCCTGAAGTGACTCGCGTTGCCCTCGCCGAGTGGGTCGAGGACCATGTGGAAGACCTGATAGCGGAGCTTTCTTCTGACGAAACCGAGGGCCATGCTAGAGCCGGGGAGCACGAGGCCGACGGTGGTGGTGATGACGAGAGCGGCGGCGACTGCATGTCCCATTGAGTAGCCTTCTTGTTTACCTGGCAGGTTTATGCACGCGGCCTAGTGGCAACTCTGATGTATTTTGAAAAATACCCTTGAATGTGCTCCCGAATAACGAGGTGTGTTGTGCCGCGCTTCCTCTTGCCCGGGGTTCCTGGCAATCCGATTGACACGCTCGCGGTAGGCTTCTGCGTCAGGGAGGTTTAGCAGTGGTGCTTGGGGGGGTCCGGATGTCCTGAGGGTTTCTTCTTCTTATGAGTGAGGCAAGTTGGGAGCCCTTTCGGCACTCTGCGTCTGCAGGCCCCAGTCCCGCACATTTCTCAACCACCGTAAGGGGCGTCCGGATCACCAGGACGCAACTACGGGGTGAGGTCTCGACACCCTTGATACCGACCGGATCGCCAGGACGACATCAAAGGGGCGAGGGGCTATATGACCGGTAAGGCTCCTGAGGCGCGCTGCTCAGGAGCCCCCTTTGACGCTCAAGCAGCTCTACGTCGGCAGGTCCCAATCCCGCACATTCCTCGACCACCGTAATGTACGTCTGGATCGCCAGGACGCAACTACGAGGTGAGGCCTCCACACCCTTGATACCGACCGGATCACCAGGACGACATCAAGGGGCGAGTGGCTATATGACCGGTAAGGCTCCTGAGGCGCGTTGCTCAGGAGCCCCCCTTGACGCTCAAGCGGCTCCCCAAAAAAATTTGTTTCCTACCCCGGGAGGTGCGAGCCCCAGATGCTCTTGGTATGACGCGTTGGGCCAAGGGCGGAGCCTCCGAGCGAACGAAAAATGGCACGCGCCTGCTGACCCTCTCGGGAGCGCCGCGTGAAGATCCGGGAGCCAAAGCCTTGGCGAGGTGCGGGCACCGTCCCCCCAGCCCCCGCTCGCGGGGTGCAAGGGGGAGGGGAGCAGGCAAGTGCTTGCCCCGAAGAAAGCGAGGCGCAAAACGAGGATTGTTATCAAAGAGAGCGACATCCCTTCCCTCCAGAAGAAAAATGCAAAAACACCAAATTCTATTCCAAAAGGCGGCAAGTTCGAGTACAAAAAGGATTCTCAAAGGCGGCAACTTCGAATACAAAAAGGAGCAGGAAACGGCCGCGTCCGGCTCTTAGGGTAGTCTTCGTCTTCGTCTTCCCCCAGCGCGGAGCATAGGGCATCCACGTTGCGTGGGAATAGCCATTGGTGGGCAGTTGTCCACCAGCGCGGAGCATGGGGCTTCCACTTGGGCGTGGGAAGGAACCCCTCCGCGTCCTCGGAGGGCTCCGGGCGTATACAGCCCACTCATTATTACGTGAGAGAGTCACGGGTTGGTCCTGGGGGTGTACTGGGAGCTCCATGCCCTGCGGGCATGAAGCCCACTCCCAGCCCCCAGGCTTGGCGTAGCGAAGTAGGGTCGGCTCCGGACGGGCCCTCGAGCGTACGGGGAGCCCCTCGCGCTCTCCGATGGGGAGGCCCGCCCCGGGAGAGGGCCTTGGGCACCCCAGAGCCCGTGGCCGGGTGTCGTCGTCGTGGTGATGGCGCAACCCCCTGCGTTGCGGGTCGGGCCCGGTGGGGCCCTTCCGTTGCACGCGAGGCCGACACCCTGGGCAGTGCCCCAGCGCGCCTCGCTGGGGCGCCCGGGGTCCCCACACAAGTACTCGAGACCCTGCCCCCAGGCTGGGCGAGCTGGGCCTGGGGATATGGGCGAGTACGTGATCGCCTGCTGGTGATCGAACGAAACCCGACCCGGAGACATGGGCGTATGTTCCACCCTCCGTATCCAAGCGGGCGTCGCGCGCCCCAGAGACATGGGCGTGCGTTCCACCCTCCATCTCCAGGATGGGATCATCTGGCCTGAAGACATGGGCGTGTGTTCCACCCTCCGTCTCCAAGCTGGGGCCATCCGAGCCGGGGACATGGGCGTGCGTTCCACCCTTCGTTCCCAGGCAAGTGACCCCCAGTCCCCAGACCCAGATGCCTGCTCAAGGCAGCTCCCTACTAGCGGGTGCGCCTCGCGAAGCTGCCTGCGCCGGGCATCCTCGCGAGGCCAACCCCGCAAGCCGCCCTCGCGAGGCTGTGCATACCAGCCCGGACGAGAGCCGCTCGCGAGGTCGCGTATGCGCCTCCTGTCACCGTGGTAGCCGACGTTGCTTCCTTCGTGGCCTGGGCGCTCGTCAACATGGTCGTCGTAGAGTTGCTCGAGCCCCCGGGCGCCGGCGTAGTCGAGCCTCTGGTCCTCCTCCCTGGTCCAGGTGGGCGTACCGAGGGGCGCGAGATGACGCCCCTCTCGCGCGGCCAGCACCTCCCACCAGTCTCTGCCTGCGCCTGCGACCAGCTCCTGCATCCCCGGCGACTCGGGCCAGGCCCCCAGCGAGCGCGGGTCGCAGCGGACGTCCTGAGCGCGCCCATGCGACCCAGTCGATGTGCCAGTCGGTTGAGCGAGTTCACGGGCACGAGCCCCACCGAGATACACCTGGGTCCCGTCGGTGGTGGTGACGCACCTGGGGGCACGCCTGGCCCAGTCGTTGCGGTGATCGCGCGCAGCGTGGTGGCGCAGTAGCTCATGCGCCACGAGGAGCGCGACATGTCTGTGCATCGGGTCGTGGCATACCCGGAAGGGCGGCGGCGCGGCCCGGATGCGGGGAAGGGCCGGGGCGGCAAGGGCGTGCCGTGTGGTTGGCGAAGGCGGCAGCCCCCAGCGCCTGTGGAGGGCCCGGCCGGTGATGGCGCCCGCCGACGGGGAGGAAGAACGATGCGGGGTGCCGAAGCCCGCCGGCGCCGCCCGTGCCATGCGGGCAGCCCGCCGCTCAGCACGGGCTCGACGTCCTTTTGCCATGAGTGCGGCGAGCGGAGGCGGGGCGAGGCTTGCGCGTGGATTCCGACACGCCCCCTACCTGGCACGCCAAATGTCGGATTTCGGGCTCCGCAAAACACCAAGAAGTTCGAACACAGGGGCGTGTGCGAAGATCCCCCGCAGCCTCGCTCGATCTAGCTCGCTACTCGATGGTTAGGACGATGAACTCGCATGATGACGAGGAAACAAATGCACACGATGATTTACCCAGGTTCGGGTCGTTGTGAAGCGTAAAACCCTACTCCTGCTTTGGTGGATTGCCTCTCGAGGAGGTGTCGTGGATGAACTAGTACAGAGGTGAGTAGCCTCGCGAGGGCACTCGGGTGGTGTTCTTGGCTCTCTGCCCTGTAGGGTGTCTGTTGTGTTCTCTTGTCCCTCGCCTCCCCCTTCTACGGTGCAGCCTATCCTCTATTTATAGCAGCGGCCCGGGTCCTCTTCCCTTATCGCCATGGCAGGAAGGGATCCCACAACGGCCAAATTCGAAGGGGGACAGGAGTACATCCCCGCCCTGTCCAAAGGTGGTCTTCGCCTGCAAAGTAGCTATCGATGATGCAGGGGTGGGCTCGACGATGACATCCGTCCTGCTGGGCTCGTGGTCGTGGTCTTGTTGCACCGGAATGGAAACCTTTGGGGGGCGCTTTGGGAACCCGCGTATGTCCTTGCTCCCTTTGCACCAAAGGGGAAACTGCACCGCCTGGCGCGCTGGCACCCGCCTGTCCTTCCTTGCGTCATCCTTGACTCCTGAGGCCGGGTTCTGCATAGAGATCTCCGCCCCTCCGGAGGGGGTCTGGGGAGGACCTCCCCCCGCAGGTCTTGGTGCCGCCTTCCCTCGTGTGCTCTGAGCTCTCGCGAGGGTCTTATCTTGAGCCAGGCCGCGCTGGGCCGTACTGGCCGGCGGAGTGGGCCGCGCCCTGGGACACAGGCTGGCAGGTCTGGGTACCCCCGTTTCCAGAACGCCGACAAAGTGTCTCTAGCGTATTTCAACGTTGTGTTTCCCTAGAGGAGGGTCATGAGATTCTCAATGAGACCCACTCTAGATATTGTGGACATCATGCTAGCTCCGGGTCTTTTGTTCCAAAAGCATTCCGACACGGCTTTTACTAGCTTACAGCTCATGCAGACGTTGAAGATATTGTTCACATGTACGATGGCCATCAGAAGTTTGCACGACAAGCACATGTGCCGGCTTAGGAACTTCTCATGATTACAATTACTTGGCCGTCTGCAGTCTCGGGGATTGACATGGTCGGTCCTTTTAAGCCATCTTCCTGGAAGAAGACTCACCTACTGGTCGTAGTGGACAAATTAACCAAGTGGGTCGAAGCAGAACCTGTCAGCAATTCTGATGCTGAGATGGCAGTCAAATTCGTGAAAAAGGTCATATTTCATTTTGGATATCCACACAACATCATTATTGACAATGGCACTAATTTATCTAAGGGTGCTATGGAGCATTTTGGCCAGAGAGAACATATCCGGCTTGATCTTGCTTCTGTGGCACATCCGCGGTCCAACAGACAAGTAGAACGTGCAGATGAGGAGTTACTGGGAGGAATTAAACCAAGACTCATGGTCCCCCTCGAGTGTACCCCAGGATACTGGGTGGAGGAACTTCATGTTGTACTTTGGAGCATACGGCCTACTCCCAACAGGTCAACTGGTTATACGTCATTCTTCTTGGTCCATGGTTCAGAAGACATTTGGCCAAGCGATATCGCCATGATTCTCCAAGAGTAGTTGCTTATGTTGAACCTGACAATGATGAGCCTCGTCAAGATTCACTCAATGCCTTGGAGGAGGAAGGCGATCTTGCAGCATCAAGGTCAGTGATTTATCAACATGACCTACTACACTATCATAGTCGTAGAGTCAGAAGTCGAACTTTCCAGGACGGAGACTTAGTGCTTCGTCTGATACAAGAACAGACAGGTATGCATAATTTGTCCGCTCCTTGGGAAGGGCCCTTCGCTATCAGCGAAAACCTCAACAATGATTCATATTACCTTGTTGATATACGTGAAGGACACAAATCACGTACTTCTGTAGGAGAGAGCAACAGACCCTCGAACATCGCACATCTTTGTCCTTATTTTACTTAAGTTTATGTCATAGACCTCGCTTAGTTAATTATCTAAGTTAATTTGCTTTTATTTAAATACTATTATGATTCAAAGAAATAAAGTCGTCCCGTCTGAACCCTAGAATATTGTCTCATTTTCACCTCAAAAGTTGTGTTGAGTTTTTGTTTCTTTGATCATAGGTCACTTGGGGGCTTCCAACTCATTGAGTTTAGCTATAACATCCCTTTGACCCGGCATATGCCATCATAATACTTGGTTATACCTACCTATTAGCTTGATGCTACTCACACATAAGGTGTCCCGGATGTACGTTTGATAAATCAATCACATCGGTACCTATTATGGACTGTGTGGACCCTGAATTTATCAAAGTTAAAACATCGGTTTAAGTCAGTTGAGAGCCAGCTCTTTGTATAGCAAGGAGAAACCAATAGAGTCGAGCCTTGAAAGCCGATCTCTACGTCGAGCCTCAAAAGTCAGCTTTATATTTCAATTTATCTTTTGTTTTATTATTATTATCATCAAGTAGTTTGGAATTTAGCTTATAATTATTATCAGTATATGTATAATCTATTTTTGCATCCCCGCAGGATCGGCTCCCTGCCCACCAGAAAGCTCCGGCGAGTGGCGCACGGCATCAAGGACGCGGCGACGCTTCTCTTGGCCCTACCAAGAGCCGAGGGACGTCGCGGTCCGCCTCTTTCGCCATGTCGAGCACCACAGAGGAGGCCATGGCGCGAGTCCAGATGCTGCTCAACTTCATGCCTGCGGCTGATAAGATGGATGAATGGAGAGCCACCATTCAGAGTTTGATTTCTTTCGTTGAAGCCAACAAGACCCAGCATGCAGAGCCGTCGCGACGCACGCGAACAGCAGCAGCGGCCCGAGGCGACGAGCGCGTCGAAGGGGCCACCCCAACGGTGCAGTCCCCTCCGCGACAACAGGCCCAGAGGCAGCCGCAACAAGCTTCGCATGCTGATGACCACGACGAGGCGTCCATAGTCTCGTCTGGCCCGCGCGACCGCCAGGATCAACGGCGTGTCCTTGGAGACCGGTGGAAAGAAGACGCACGCATCACCATCGAGCGACGCCGGGAAGCGCACCGTCAATCCAACAAGCGCAACGGTCTAGACGTCGGCGACCCCGCACCCAGTGCTGGCGGGTACCTTCCTTACGAGGTTGGTTGCCCTGCCTTCACTAGCGAGCTGCGACGGGTCCGCTGGCCGTCGACCCGAGCTTTCAAGCCTGAGCTACCTGAGAAATACGACGGGAAGCTGAACCCTGCGGAGTTCTTGGGCATATACACGATAGATGTTCAAGCTGCGAGAGGAAGAGATGAAAAGGTGCTCGCCAACTATTTCCCTTTGGCACTCAAGCCAAACGTGAGATCATGGCTGATGCACCTGCCGGAGAATTCCATTTCGTCTTGGGCTGATCTATGCAACAAGTTTGTTGGCACCTTCACCGGTGGTCATCAAGAACCAGGCCAGCCCAGCGATCTCCAAGTCCTCCCGCAAAAGGAGGGAGAAACCTTGAGAAAGTATATCCAGAGATTCAGCCGAGTGCATCGCAACATCCCAGAGATCCATCCCGCAGTGGTGATTGCCGCGTTCCACTCGAACGTGCGCAACACGAGGATGCGAGCCAAGATGAATGTCAAGCTCCCCAAGACTGTTAATGAGCTTTACACCATGGCGGATAAGTGTGCTCGAGCTGAAGAAGGAAGGCGACTTCCCGGGAGGAGGCGGGCGTTGAAGTGGACTCTGATGATGATGACGACGCCCCCGACCCGAAGGGAAGGAGCAGGAAGCGCAACAAGAAGCGTAAGGGAAAAGCAGTATTGGCTGTCGAGAGCTCCGGAGAACTCAGTGCAGGCAAGAAGGCGAAAGCCGAAACCCCCGCAAGGGAGCTGCCGTGTGCGCTGATTGCCGGGAGGCTGCTGCCGCTGAGAAAACCGGGAAGTCCGATGGGCCGTACTGCAAAATTCACCGCACCAAGGGCCATGATCTCCAAGAATGCCAACAGGTCGAGCAACTTGTTGAGAAACAGAGGGCCGAGTACGAGAACAGCGACAAATAAAAAGGCCAGGACAGCGCTGCCGGAAAGGGCTGTGACAGCAGAGGAGGTCGCCGTGGAAAACACCGCAGCAAAAGGAAAAACCCGCCAGAGGCCGAGGTAAGAAGGAAACAGACAATATGAGTGAAGATGAGGATGATGATGAGGATTCCAGCGACAGGGAGTTCCAAAAAGCAACCGAAGCCATGTGCATTGACGGGGATGCATCCTTGCATTCCTCTCGCCGCCAGCTCAAGCAGTGGGCACGCGAGGTCAATGCTATGGAACCTACTACAGAATCTTGGAAGCCACTCAGATGGCCCCGCACGCCTATCATCTTTGACGAAGAGGATCATCCTGACCGTACCACTACGGTCGGATGTTCGCCATTGTTGGTTTCCCCAACAATCCGCAACCTCAAGGTGTCTAAGATGTTAGTTGACGGCGGGGCCGGATTGAACTTGATCTCCCCTAGAGTGGCTGAGAAACTGCAGATCCTTGATGAAGAGCTCGAAGCTACGGGTACATTCCAAGGAATCAACCCCGGCAGGAGCCGACCCAAGGGAAAGATCACCCTGCCTATGACATTTGGCAGAGAGTTGAACTTCCGAACGGAGAGGATAGTGTTCAACGTCGCCGAAATCCCGCTGCCTTACAACGGAATCCTTGGTCGCCCAGCTCTGGCAAAGTTCATGGCAGCATCCCACTATGCCTACAATACCTTAAAGATGCTAGGGCCCATTGCGGTCATTTCCATCCCATCCGACAAGAAGAACGCAGTTATCTGCGTGGACCAGATGTATCGTGAAGCGATAGCAGCTGAAGCCACAGAAATCCCAGCTCCCGCCAAGGACACAGAGAAAAAGAAGAAGGCTAGTTGGAACACCGGCAAGGACTCCGGGAAGCGCACCTCTTCGGAGTGCGCCGCACCCGGCGATGTCCTGCCGGAGAGTTCCGCTAGCAAGAAGACCGAGGTCGCCTATTGTCACAACCCTAGTTTCACTTTGCTTGATAATGCATTCATGCATGCATTTAATTTTCAAATGAAATTGAAATGAGGAGTGATCAAGCCTCACCATTCAATTTTTTTGTCAAATAAGCATTATAGAAATTGCTTCAAATAAACCCAAGAAAATGTCTCTGGTTTTCTAATAAAACTAGTAGAAAGCCCGTGCGTTGCCACGGGCTTTAAAAAAATTAAGATACTATTCACAAAGCTAAAATAACCAAAAACAATGTCGTCTTAGCTAACACACATCTTTTCTTCCGGCAATCAGCTCAAAGAAAATATGTTTTTAAATTGGAATTGGTTGTGTTTTATTCATTCATCTTGGCACGATCCGAGTGCAAACATCATGAATACAACCCAGCGGGTACCTGACCCACGTTTTACATAACGGATTCGCACAACCCTCCTTCGTTAGCCGATGAGCAGCTCCATTAGCTGAGCGTTTCACCCATGTCATCTTGAACTCCTTCCTCAATCGCATGCACTCATTTACCTCCTTCATAATAGGCCCATAGATTGAGAGATCTATCCATATATGAGCTTCTTAACTTAGCGGCAACTCGTTTTCAGTCTGCCTCTAAGATAGGTTTTGCCACATATAGTTCACGTGCAAGATGAGAAGCCTGTCTACACACGTCGAGTTCAGCCAATTCAGGTTCCGTAGTTGAGGAGAAAAAATGGCATGCCCCTGCCTGAAAAAGTGGCATTCTATTATAAGAGTGTTATTCTCCTGCAAGTATATAGTATTCTCAAGAAAGGATTGTATACCCAATAGACCGGCCACCTTATACGTGCCTTATTTTATAAAGCAACTTCAAAAAGGCTCACCATGTATCCACTGCTAGTAGTCTCTATAAAAGAGCTCTTTTTCCCTACATCAGTGAGTTAATACTTTGATCTCTACCAACTGGAAGCACAGATAACTATATTTAAAAACAGGAACATCTGCTATCCTCATCATTAAATAATCAGTAGAAAAGCAGAGGACCGAACCCAAATAATTCGACATGAATGTTACAGATCATTTTTGTTAATTGTAAGTACATTAAACATATTTGAACAAGCAGGAAAATTGCAGAAATGATGAAGCATAGAGCTTCATTTTTAGAACCGCCTGAGCATGTTTCATTAGAAAGTAATGGAAACACTACATAATCGAAATTTGGGTATTGTATGCTTCGCCATGGTATGCATCAACTTCAACAAAAGAAAAGGATGACAATATTTTCATTATGATCAGTGGTGAAAAAGCGACGACGACCCCTCAACTACTTCCTCTAGGATCAAACAAAGTACTAATGTAGAGCAAAAGTGATTTCTTCCAGTTTTCTATACTTGTTACTAACTCCTATCATGGAATCACTGCACGATGCATTGCACTAAGCACCTTTGTGACATGGGCATGGGCAGTTGCAAAGATCAAGGAACTAATTTCCTAAAAGAATAAATAAGATGTACTCCAGTAAGCCTATGGAAGTCCACACAGAAAAATAAATAAGTTCACTTCAGTAAGCCGATAGAGATCGACGCGCTTGGAGACATAACTACCACAATCAAGGCTTCCATGGATTTGTGTAATAATATCTTCATAGCTTAATTATACTCCTTAGAATATGTCTCGGGCATTTTGTTCAAGTACCTTGTAGGCAACATCAATGACAATGCTTCTATGGAATTAAATTCTCTCGCAAACAACCTGACTTGTATATACTGACTGTAAATTCACCCGACTGTACGAAAATCCCACCCAATCATTATAGAGGTTATTATTATCCAAAGAATTGATAAACCAGAATCAGGACTTCAAGAGAAAAATTGTTTTAATAGAGTCAACCTGAATACCCGAATAGAGTCATAACTGTCCAATACAAAATTCAAAAAACCTTGATATCATTTTACATAAAGAAAACAAAATTCAGGGTCTGTATCGTGGCCTTCTAGTTTATTGGAGGATAAAAAACAGAACTCAAATAGACTTGTACACATTGATGATTTAGTATATGGAGGACAAAAATGACATACCATTTTTCAGTGTTGAACACAACTAAATGGAAATTCTTGTGTACCCCCAGGGCATCAAAACCAGAATACTGCAATGAAAAATAAAGGGAAGTTGATAGGTCACACCACTCAAATAAATAGTGGTATATTCTCTCATCACCAATAGGCACGATGCAAAGAATAGATAAACATTTTATCTTTACTACAACAAAGAAAAATAGGAAGTGAAAATTACGACATCAAGCACTTCAACTAATTCATAAACTTGCTTTGCCAAGGAGTCGCTCTTTACCATATTGCTCATCTTCTCCTCATTGTGAACAATGTACTTGCTTGTCAGTTGTCACTCCCTTCAGCTGATATGGTTGAGCCCAACATAACATGTAGTTGCTGCTCCCTTGAAAACCAAAAAACATCTTCTTTTAGAAGATACAATTAAATTCAGAAGATATTATACAATGATAAAGATTACTTCCTTGAACACAAGAACATAAGAGTATGGAAGAAATACTTCATAACCTTGTGGACAAAAAAAGGCCTGAAACTGTTGTATAGCTTAAAATTTACATTTAACAAATACATACAGAAGAAAGAATTGGCTACAGAGCTTACTCATCAGAGAAAAGGAGGCCTTATCAAACTGATCATGATTAGTTCATGATGAACCCAATCAAACCATGATGGTAGCTTCTTCCTTTTTCAGTAAACTTAACGATTTATGGAACATCAGAATAGCTGATAAATTTTAAGACACTCCTAATTAATACGAGTCCTTAATTTTGTGTCATCGTGATGCTACCTCCAGCGAATGATGTAGTATGAATTATTCTTTTAGTTATTTTATCAAACCCATGACATGCACTTTATACAGGAATACCTCGGCAGTCACTGGTTCTCAATGAAGTCCTAGCCCCAGTCATTGGTTCTCAATGAAGTCACATCCCATTCTAATCAAGCCCGCGCAGAGCAGTCTTGACATGCTGGACTGGAGGTCTCTATACTTGCGGCGGTATGCGCAGTGAACTGATGCCTCAATCTAATACGGACACCAATGTAATGGAAACTTTTATCCAAAAAATTCTAAAATGCAATGATGTAATGAGAGAAAACTTAAAAGCCTAACCTGGGATTAACTAAATAGTACACAAGTGAGTAAATTGCTTCCAGTACACAATCACTGAATTAATACGTGTAACCAAAAAGATCTGATGTGATGAGAAAAAACTTCAAAGCCTAACCTGGGATCGGCTAAATAGTCAATAATTAGGATCCCACAAATCCTAATAATACTATGAATTGGGACCAATGATGATGTGGAATCATGTACAGACTCAATGTCTTTTGGGGCACAAATAAGATGGTGGTGTCGACAATTGTTGCAATCCCAATCTAATACAATTACAACAGAACCGATAGTGAAATGATGCAAACGTATTTACCTGAGTACAGGAATTACCATAGGTAAATAAAAACCATTCTCTAACAAAACTGATGTGAAAAAAAAATCAAATCGCGCAGAACTGGGCACAATACTATCTGCTGCATGACTAAAAAAAAGCATCAATATGTAGTTTTAGTAATACATATACACTATTGATTAATAGACAGAATATCACACTCAATCTTTCCACGTGCAATTGCTAGATGTGGTAGTTGTGATGTTAGTAGAAAATTCAAAAGATTAGTGCATTGATGTATTGCAAGTTTCTTGAGACCAATATAATAGCTTTGAAGATTTCCTATGCCAATCCTGGTCTCATGGCATTCTAGACGACCTATTTAAGCAAGAGCATCCATGTTTTGTAGACGGAAGATATATCAGCTTCACAAAGGTATTCCTGAAAATATCTCAATTAAACATACACATCTCTCTATGCTTCTACGTACCTTCTACATATTACTTCTATATTTCTAGTTTTACTATAAGGAGGCTTCATTCTACTTCTAGTAGATGTTTCTTTCAAAGCTATTTATATAGCCCTTTCAAAATCAATTGCTTAAAAAGTTTCCACACATCACATATCTGTCTCATCATTTTGCAATTGTGCACTATGGAACCCACACCACCTTGAACTCAATATTTGACCAACTGACATGCATCATTATTTGCACAACCGACCTGTTTATTGCAGCATAAGTCAAATTTAGAAACACATTCGCCAATGCATCGATGTAATATGCTGAAGCCATCTTCAGACCACTTGCATCGTCATCAAAAAATATATCAGAGGCAGAATAGGTGGCTGGCTTAGAATCATCAGATAACTGGACCTTCTACATCGCCACCTCTGCCATGGGCGACACCTCCTGCTCCACATCATAGAATACTATCCCCATGTGAGGCACAAAGGTACATACTGTATCAGTGTTCAGTAGTCAATTTATCCCATGCAGTACACCCAAAAATGCCAAAAAGGAGAGAGGTCGTCTACCTTGCAGAACAGAAAGCCCATGCTGTCATTTTAGCAGACAAAATCAGTTTCTTCTAGGATTATTTATGCTGCAGACCAAAACACACCTCGCCTTGTAAGTAGGTGAGGTAGGGGGGCTTGCCACTGAACGGGCATGTTCCCTGGTCAAACTCTGAATTCTAGGGCGATGTCATTATATGACCAATGTTGTTCCATAGGTTGTGAGGTTCCTGAGAAGAAATATATAAGCAATAGATGATAGATTGGATTTACGTTTATGTCCAAGCAATTATTGAACTGAACCTTATTGTGAGGTGAACCACAAACTGAAAAAACTAAAAATCTGAACAAAACAGAACTGCCATGAAAACCTTATTGTGTATACAGTTGCCTTACCCAAATCGTGCATGGAACTGCTGAGACAAGGGCGATGTCGAGACCGCAGTGGCGTCCGCGTGCGGATTGGGTCGGCGGGGCAACTCCGGCAGCATCAAGGCCATCGTGTCCGCAGGAGGCGGCGTACAGTGGCAATCATGCACTTCAATCCCTCGAGGGGTCTGGCTGGTATGTGTAGATCAGAGTGTCTCCGTCGGCAAGGAGTGAGAGGAAGCGTTGTGGCGCCGCCGCAGGCGTGTTCGCTCTCTCATGTCGTTCCCGTGGCAGGGCGTCGAGCGTGGCCCTGCTGCGCGCGACGTGCTCGTAGGCGGGGAGTCAGGAGTCACGCCATCCCTCCGTGGTCGCGCTCGTTCATGCTAGCCACAACCAAGAAGAAGGCCAGGATCGAGGGGAAGGACAGGGTGGCGTCGTGTACGGCTTGGGGAGGGGCAATCGGTGATGGGGACGGGAGGAGTTGTGGCGGCTGGAAGGAAGACGTCGTATACTCGTACGAGGCCAGCTGCGCCCCTCCGGCCGCTCCACTGCCACCTCCGCCCTCCACATCCCCAGCTCCAGCTCCGCCTCCACCAGAGCCGCCGTCAACCTCCATCGCGTCGCCGGCTACGCCCGCCTCCACCGCCTCGCCACTGCCACCGCCACCGGCATCCACCCCCGCCCCGCCACCAGCGACCTGGACGCGGGCTCGGCAGGGCGTCGTCGGAGGGGCACGCAGCCCACGGGGGCGAGCTCCATGACGCGACCATGGCGGCACCTGCGGAAAGGAACGGCGCACAGTTCAGAGGAGAGAGGGAGAGGTAGGGAAAAGGAGGAGAAGAGAGACAGGGAGGCACGGCGACGGGGTCCTGCTGGCTGTTCCCTGCGAGGTGAGAGAGGAATACGCGGCGGCGGAGGACGAGAAGGGGCTGGGAACCCTAGCCAGCCAGGTTGGAGGAAAAGAGTAAACACACGGCATCGATCGAGGGAAGACTTCGAGCGGCGGCAGGTTTTTAGCGACACAAAACCAAACCGGACGAAAATAAACCGGTGGAAAGAGAGACGAAAAAAAATCAACACAAGAAGCTACCAAGTCCTCCTTTAGGAGTAGAGGTCCCCTTTAGGAGTAGAAGAGATCTTGGACTGAGCTAAAAATGTCAACCAATATTTTTGGATGACAGAAACATTTTATCTTGGGCATTTGAATTAATTCAAACCCTATTTGCAATAGATATATATTTTCTATATGGAAAATATATGTCTAATAATTCTGAGAATTATTATGTGGCATTGGATAATTCCATTTAGTCCACATATATATTTTCAGCATTTACTAAAATGGTTTGCTATATTTGGCAAACTAAAACAAATGTCTGAAAAATGGAAAAATACATAAAAAGAAAAGCAGAAAACCTACCAGTAGCTTACCTGGCCTAGAAGGGAGGCGGCCCACCTGGCCTAGTGGCCAGTCATCCCCTTCCTCTCGCCAGGAGGACAGGGGTGCGTGCTTGGCGCCCACGGCCACGCGCCTGGCCAGCTCCTGCTTGCCGCCGAGGCTGGAAGATGGATAGGGACGCCCCGCACCTCCCGTGCACGTCTCTTCTATCCCCCGAGCTCATCCTCTCCCCCTGCTCTCTCCCCTCTCCTCGGAGCCGGACGCGCCCGCCGCCGTCGATCTCCATAGCCGCGGCCACTCTGCTCCCCTCGCCTTCCCGAGCCGGCCATCATCACCGCCGCATCGCCCTGCTCCTCTCCGCCAAAGGAATCAAGGTCGAAGGCCCTCCAGCGACGCCATCGCCGCCGTCTTCTCCACCTCCGACCGCCGCTCGTGCTCGTCGATTCACCGCCGTCTCTGCCTCCCCGAGCTCGTCTTCTGCCCCATGCGAACCCCCGTGAGCTCCTCGTCCGTTTCCCTCTCTCCCTGGTCCTTCCCGCGTCCCCTAGGCCGTAGCGCCACCGCGGCCGAGCTCCGGCCGCCGCCACGGGCTCGCCCCTGACGAGCTCGGGCGACCCCAGGGCCTCTCATGGGTCCCCCTGGATGCGCGCGAGCCTGGGTTCCGTGTAGGTGGCCTCAACCACGAAAATGGCTGCCGAGGGAGGATTCTGGTGAGCCTCCGCCGCGTCGGATGGTCACCGGCGGTCTCTCCCCGGCTGGTGCCGACGTGGCATGGCCATTAGGGCCTAACCCCTCCACTTAATTAAGCCACCGCCGCTGACAGTGGGCCCCTAGGCTGGGTCAAACCCCAGTCAGCGCGTGGATTAACCCCGTGTCACTGACGTGTGGGCCCCGGTCGTCAGGTTTGACCTGGACCCGAGCCAGTTGACCTGCTGACGCAATCATGATGCAATGCTGATGCAGTAAATGATTTATGTAATAAAAATATTCCAGAAAATGATATAAACTTCAAAAATTCATAGAAAATAATATGTAAGTTAGATTAAAATAATTTATATATGAAAAATAATCAGAAAAATCCAATGAATCTTATGGTGGCATTTTCATGCATGTTAGAGCAAGCTAAATAGGCAAACTTGGACATTTTGTTCCAAACACAATATGCCACTTCACATATGGAGTTGAATTTGAACCTTGGGTTCAAACCTTCTTCATTTAACCTGTTGATAGATGCATTAGCTAAAACCAGCAACATATTGACATGCCATACTCATGCATCATTGTGAAGCATTTGCCGTGCTTAATTTATACCTTGTTTGATCTTGTCGATAGACTTGCGAGACGTAGTTATCGACGACATCGAAGAACAGCGGAGTTCTTCTGATCAACAGGCGAGCAACCCCCCCTGAGCATATTCGATACAATCCCACTCTCTCGCTCTTGCTCTCATTTCAATGCATTAGGAAAATGCGATTCAACTTCCACTTGTGTTGCGGTAGATGAACCCACTCCTTTGCATGACCTGTCATTGTCACAGTAAATAGCTAAATCAAGCAACCTAGCATACCTGGTAGATGCTTGAGCCATGTTGTGCCATAACCATGTTATGCTTGCTATGCTTAGAGTTGTGTCAGGTCTGATTCATCTGGGTGATTAACCAGAGTGAAATGAATGTGTCCTGATGATGGAGGTTAAGTATTGAACCTGTTTTGGTAAAGGTAGCGATGAGAGGCCATGTAGGAGTACATGGTGGGTTGTCTCATTGAAGCCGCTCATAGGAACTGAGTTCCATGTTTGTGTTCCATGACTAGCTACTACCGCACATTGGGCTCTGGTAACTCGAGCTCTCTCGGCCTATTAACCTACCCTCTTCTCAGTCCAGGAGTTGTAGTAGTTCGAAACGTTGATAGGTGTGGCACGGCCTGCGAAGTGGATGAACGGCCCAATCGGGACCGGCTTGGGGCCCTGCTCACAACGTTTGAGGCCATGTTGGAAACCTCGGCCGGACTTCCATTATGGGTTCCAACTCAGATAGGCGACTGCCTAGGACGTGAGTCGTTGTAAGTTAACGTCCATGGCCGACTCCCTCGCCTGGCTTCCGCTTGAAGGTTGCCAAGGTGCTTTTTTAACGTGCACATGGCGATAAGTGGCGGGAGCATGTATGATGAAGTATACCCCTGCAGGGTAAACTATCTATTCGAATAGCCGCGTCCGCGGATATGGACTACTTGGAGACTTGCATTGTTCATAGATAACTCTAAATGGATACTCTAAAATACTCCAGATAAGTGTGAGTGCTATGGATGGCTTCTCGTAGGAAGACGAGAGAGGATCCATAGTGGTGTATTGATATGGTGAATATGTGGACTCGTGTGTGCTCTCTCGTAGGGAGACGAGAGAGTAGTGATACGTTGGATACTTTATCATATTTCAGTCTAGCCAAAGGTCAAAGCTGGCATTCTGCAGTAAACCCCACAATCCCGTTCATTGATACATGATGCATATGTAGATAGTTCTGATGTAAGACTTGCTGAGTACCTTCGTACTCACTGTTGCTTATTTACATTTTTGCAGAGATAGGCGTTGTTCACTTTATGTTTCTTCTGACAATGACATCGACGGATTAGCTTGGAAACCTAGACAGGAGTCTGGCTCCTTTTGGTAGGGTCGTTGTAGCTTTTCAGGCTCTTCCAGCCGCATTTATTAGATGTCTGTACTCAGACATGTAACTTCCGCTTGTTGTTTGTATGCTCTGAATGTTGGGTCATGTGACCCACCCTGCTTGTAACATTATACTATGTTGGCTCTTCGGAGCCTTCTAAATAAATGTTATGTTGTAGAGTTTTGTTGTGATGCCATGTTGTATCTACACATATCGTGCATATTGCGTGTATGTTTGAAATGCATTGGTATGTGTGGGATTCAACACCTAGATGTATACCTTTAGTAGTCTGCTTTACGGGGAAATGCCTCTTTGTGCTTCCACCGAGCCTTGGTAGCTTGCTACTGCTCCGGACACATTGATTGACCGGCGTGTATCCTTCTTGCTACTATGTCTGTCCCTTCGGGGAAATGTCTCGCAGTGTAATGGAGCCCATGTAGCCTGCTATGACTCGTCTACGCGCAGTTGATGACATTTATGTCCCACGGCGTAATGGAGTCCCTGTAGCTTGCTATGACTCGTCTACACACGCTGATGACCGACACCTGCATTGGTGGGTTACGTATGCCTGTCCCTGTACGGTTGTGCCACTTGGGTCTATAACTAGTCATGTCGACCCGGGTTCTTTGACGTGTGAATGGTAGCGACATGTTCATATCCGTGAGCCAAAAGGCGCAAACATGTGGCCGCACCGGATTTCTTCTTGGGAGCCATTGTTGAAGGAGATGACGATGGAGATCGATTCGCCGTTCACGAACTTGGGTTCGCGCAAATGATGCGCGCCCCCTACCTGGCGCGCCAAAGATGTTGGGGCACGGATGCTCACGATCACCTATGGGACCAGAGGTCCCTTGTGGTTCGGCAGGGGGGTCACGTTGCACGAAGAGCGGAGAGCATGAGGCGGCGCGACGATCAAGACACATGCATTTTACCTAGGTTCGGGCCGCTGCTAAGCGTAAAACCCTAATCCTGCTTTTTGGTGGATTGATTGGAGGAACACGAAGAACGCTCAGCACCTAACCCCGGCAAGGGCTGCTGCCGGGGGAAGAGCTGCTACGCGAGTACAAGTGTTCGGGGGTCCGAATTGCCAGCCTTGAGCTAGGTTGCCTTGGGCCTCCTTTTATAGTGCATGGGGTCACCACAATGGCAAAACAGTCATTATCTATTGATTAGATAGCTAAGCAGAGCTATCATACCTAACTCTGGCATTTAGGACAAAATGCCATGATTACCTGCCTAGGTGGCGCTCGGGGGTGCAACCCCGGCAAGCTCTTGCCACCGTTTGGCCGGTCGTTGCTTATGGTCTTGACACGCTGCAGGGCGGGTCTCAACCGAGCGTAACTTGCATTACGATGTGTCGCCATGTGCTTAGCGGGAGATGATTAGCCTCCTGAGGGCTCGACACCGCATCGATAAGTGACAAGCGTAGCGATGCGGTGGAGCGGTGGCTGGCTGGCTCGCGCCTGCTGGGGAGCGGCTTGCCGGGTCTTCTGGAAGGTGTGTATGTCTTGGTCCCCGGCAAGCGTCGGGGACGTGCTTGGCTCGTTGCAGTCCAGGCTTGGGCTACCGCGTTGAGCTTGCTGGAGTCTGGTCTTGATCATTCGCCGGGTTTTTGCTTCTACCGCCTGTGCATAAGTCAGGGGCACTGGGTACCCCTGTAATAGTGCACCGACAGCTGGACCATGTGATTGTAGTTCAAATTTGAATTATGCACATTGAATGCCTTGAAAACTCAATTAATGTACTTAAAAGGCCAAACGAACTCTGTAAGATTCCATTGTTTCGCACGACACATTCATGTTACTCTATGGAGACTCTAGAAATAAATTCAAGGCGAGAAGAGACATCAGATGTTATTTCGCACATAAAATGTGAACTTTCCCTACTGGAACCACATGACTTCTTGTGAGAATCTTCGGTTTGTAAGAGGTTTGTACCAAAACTTGTCCCGAACTAGGCATTGTTTTTACCACAACACACATGCGCCATGACATGACACCATGCCAAGTTTCATGAATTTCTCACGATATTTGGATATACTGGAATTTGAAAACACGGCTTCTCAAAGTCTACGGCCGAGCCAAAATACCGAGAGGTTTGGAATTTGTTTAATTTCCATTTCTTTCATGGGACCAAAACATGTATCCAGTGACAAATAGATGATTTTCAACCCATTCAGGTGCACTCTAGTACGTGCTTAACTGCAGTTAAAATTTGAACTATGCACATGAAATGTCTAAAAAACTATTTAAATGTTTAAAAGGGCCTAACAACCCTAAATAATGCCATATTTAACACACATTCCTATAGTTGCAAGTTCACTGCAAATAAATGTTATTGCCATCCAAACACCTTCAATTGCCAATGTAACTTCATTTTTCGTTTCAAAGCAATATGAAAATCAAATACATCGCAAACAATTCTTGATCATGAAACGTGTGTGATGGTATAAAAATATCTTGGGCCAATCCTCATATATGGCTTAGGCCGGAAGCTTCAGTCCACCGCCGGCGCGTCAACCACACAGTCACACTTGTTCCCCAAGACCAATGTACTGTTCAAGCGTCGCCGGTGAAAGATGGGGACGTGGATCCGTGTCCTGAGGGCAACTTCGGCGACCCACTCCGGCCCGAGCTCGGCTGCATCATCCATGAACGCACTCACAACACCCTTGAGCGCGGCCGCACTCTCCGACAAGGCGGCTGCAGCCGCCAAAAGGGCAGCTGCTGCATCTGAGATGGCGGCAGCAACATCCGCGAGCGAGATAGCAAATGGCGAGAATGGGACATCAGCTGTTCGTTCCTCAGCGGCCGCCGTAGCCCTGATGGCGGCTGCCCACGCCTATGCCGATGCCGCCCACGCCCAGCTATTGTCGGTCACCGCGCAATTAGCAGCGGACTTCTACAACAACGGTCGGCAACCTACGTCCAAAGAGTTGGCAATCACCGAGAGCGCTCAGGCAGCCGTCCATTTGTCGGCAGCCTCCCTTGCCAAGATGGAGGCCATCAATGCCGGACCGCAGCCGCCCACACCAAACTCGTGGTGGCTTTTTCCAAAGAGATGGCGGACGCAGACAGCGAGATGCTTGCAGAGTATGTAGCGATGGATGCCATGGATCCCCTTCCCCTGGAGGTCGTCGAGCACGAGCTGGTCATGGAGGATGCGGCGGGGATCGGCGAGCGTCAGGCGGAACATTAGTCTTTGTTTAGAGCGTTGTTCCTTTGTTAGAGTAATGTTTAGGTCAACCAGTTCTGTTTAATTGCTCGATTAAGTAAGTGCGGGCTGTGGTGTAGGCTCTTTTGTGCAGTACCCAAATTAGCAATTGATGTTAAATTATGCGACGACGTGGATGAGCACTATAACCAGGGAAATTCGGACCAAAAATTTGCCGCCATATCCCCATTCCATCTTCCAATTGAAAATGAAATTGAAGTTCATCACACACAATTTTTTGGAACGAACCGTGTGCAATGTAGTACCCAATCTTACGTCGGAAGCTTGGAGAGAAACATTTGCATGTCCAAGTTCATCACACACGGGGTATAGCACAGGCTTCGTTTGTGATGTGTTGATATCAAGAACTATTCTGCACCATATGAAAATTTTGGGCTGCCGCGGAAATATCTACCTCCCTCGTCCCCCGGTACCAATCAAAAGCCACATTTCCCCCTTTTCCTCTACCTTTCCTAGTTCAAACCTTCACTGCTTGCTTACAGCGCCACCTCCTCGCCGACGACGCTCCTTCCTGCTGCTCGGCCTCCTCCATCTAGTTACGTAATCCACACCTCCCCAATACCCCCTCACCCCCCACCATCCCACATGGCCCGACCGGCGCGACACCTTCCACCCAAATCACAGACCCATCCTCCAAACAATCGCCACCGAAAGCCATGATGCACGCAGTATAGCCAGGATCTCAAAGAGCATTTGGCTGCGGAGAAGCAAATCGTGGCTGCACGTGCAGATGAGGCAGCTATGGCTTCCATGCGTTCCGACCCCCAGATCTTGGAGGAGCACCTCGCCGTCGAGGCCACCGTTGACGCCTCGTGCGCTGATGCCGCCACGCGGTTGGCTGCTATAAACGACAGCTCGTGGTCTTTTCTCGAGGGCACCGCCGGTGCATTCGACGAAGACTTCGTTGTGTTTTCTCAACATGCCCGTGCTTACCTCGACTCCAGAGCCCGCATGTTGGTGCCGGGGTAGGATCAGGCCACTCACCACTACGAGGGGTGCACCCACGGTGTGGAGGCCTCGCCCTCTTCCAAGTTGAAGGAGCCCATCATCATCGATGTCTCCGACGATGAGGAATAGCTTGTTTTTCTTAGCTTTATCACTAAGGACCTATGTTCACCTAGCTACGCCGGTTAAGCATCTTTCATTTACCTGTTGCGTGTGCCGCTACTGCCTTTCATTTAAAAATTCTAGTGAAATGTCCAATGTAATGCTAATGCAACCTGACCTTCTAGTATGTTCTATTGTGCAATGTGGTGCTTAGTTAACTGTTTCGTTCATTTTGTTCTGGTGATCATTTAACTATTTAATTCAATTCTGAAATGTGATGTATGATTGTTGTTGGTACAATTTTGTATTATGAAATCCTGGTTGCCGTACTACGAATAAGAAATATATTCTGTGGTTGATATGAAATGTTAATTTGATTACTAAATGGATTATAAATAATAGAGCAATCAGGCTGATTATTGGGGTTCCCATTGCAGACGGTTTCTAAGACAACACCGTGGGCGATGACCTGAACAAACCCACACGGTTTCTAGAAATTTGGTGTGTTAGATCGGTGAGCAATCACACACGAATTCTGGTCGACAACCGTGTGCGTTAGGACACCCAATCACAAACATTTTCACATAGCTTGTGTGTGTGATGGGCAGCCCAATGCCAAACAGTTTCTTCTAGACACCGTGAGTGATGTTTTTGAGTAACGCAAACGACAGAATTATAACTATCATGTGTGATAACCACCCCTATCACAAACGATGTTATGCAAAAAAATGTGTGTGATCTGCAATACGAACGGAAACGTACCCTTGGGATTCCCTGTGTGGGATGCTAATCTCATCTCACACGTCTTCCCCAATATGTCTGTTTGTGATGGTGTAACAGCCCGAGACCGACGCTCCGGAAGATTCCCGTTTTATTCCGTTGTCATCGCGTGATTCGTTTGTTTGTCGCAATCATCATCGCATCATTCGCATCATCCGCATTGCATCGGCACTCCGCCGTCATCGTTTTAAAAACCTGCATCCATCATAGTTGCCAGTTCTCTCCGTTTGTGTCGACGGCCATTTCGTGTCCAAGCACACACGCACGCGCCCGCGACATCGGTAAAATATTGTTTTTAAAAGTGGGTCTAAAATATTCTCGGATTGGGTCGAAACTTGGCGTGCGGTCTTTTTATATTGTAGGTAGACCGCCTGCCAAATTTCATCGCAATCAGAGGTCATTTGATACCCGAACGGTCAACTGTAGCGGCACCGTCATCTGTTTAATTATCGGACGTTTGCGGTATTTTAAAAACTTGTCACGGGCCACAAACCTCTCTCTCATCTCAGCCAAACCCCCTGTACATAGCCCACCTAACCCACCTAGCCTACCCCTTCGTTTTGGACCTCCCGGTCGAGATCCGACGGTCCGAAAACGGAGCAAAACCAGCTAACCCTAGCCCCCTTGCTATATATGGACGCCTAGCCCTGCCCAAAATGGATCCCTAGTCATCCTCCTCGGATCCCGCGCCACCTCCCACCTCTCCACCGCAGCCACTTGGCGCAGCCAGCCTCCCACCCGCAGCCGTGGCCCGCCGAGCCCATCGCAGGCCCTATCGGGCCCGAGCGCATCCGCCGCTCACCCGCGAGGCCCGCCCCGTGCCCGAGCTCCCTGCCCGCTCCCGCGTCACCAATCGTCGGTCTCCTACAGCGTCGCCTTCGCCGGTCGGCGGTACGGCCAATTCCGGCAACCTCCGGAGCTCCCTCCCCTATGCCCCTACCTCATCTTCCTCCTCCCATTTCTCTCCCTCAACCCTTCTTTCTCTCTGGTTATCAAGAACCCGAGCCGCCATGGAGGTCCACCAGGAGCACGCCGTCGCCCAGAACCGATGCTCCTGTTGGAAATATGCCCTAGAGGCAATAATAAATTGGTTATTATTATATTTCCTTGTTCATGATAATCGTTTATTATCCATGCTATAATTGTATTGATTGGAAACTCAAGTACATGTGTGGGTACATAGACAACACTGTGTCCCTAGTATGCCTCTAGTTGACTAGCTCGTTGATCAAAGATGGTTAAGGTTTCCTAGCCATTGACATGAGATGTCATTTGATAACGGGATCACATCATTAGGAGAATGATGTGATGGACAAGACCCAAACTGTAAACGTAGCATTTGATCGTGTCAGTTTATTGCTATTGTTTTCTGCATGTCAAGTATCTGTTCCTTTGATCATGAGATCATGCAACTCACTGACACCGGAGGAATACCTTGTGTGTATCAAACGTCGCAACGTAACTGGGTGACTATAAAGGTGCTCTACAGGTATCTCCGAGGGTGTCTGTTGGGTTGGCATGGATCAAGACTGGGATTTGTTACTCCGTGTGACGGAGAGGTATCTCAGGGCCCACTCGGTAATACAACATCACATTGAGCCTTGCAAGCAAAGTGACTAAAGAGTTAGCCACAGGATCTTGTATTACGGAACGAGTAAAGAGACTTGCCGGTAACGAGATTGAACTAGGTATAGTGATACCGACGATCGAATCTCGGGCAAGTAACATACCGAAGAACAAAGGGAACAGCATACGGGATTAACTGAATCCTTGACATAGAGGTTCGACCGATAAAGATCTTCGTAGAATATGTAGGAGCCAATATGGGCATCCAGGTCCCGCTATTGGTTATTGATCGTAGAAGTGTCTCGGTCATGTCTACATAGTTCTCGAACCCGCAGGGTCTACACACTTAACGTTTGGTGACGATTAGTATAATTGAGTTATTATGTTGGTGACCGAAAGTTGTTCGGAGTCTCGGATAAGATCCCGGACATGACGAGGATCTCCGGAATAGTCTGGAGGTAAAGATTGATATATGTGATAATAGTGTTTTGATCTCCGGAAGAGTTACGGAGTTCACCGGAAGGGGTTCCGGATGTTTGCCGAAGTGTTCGGGTGCAGCAACACTTTATATGGGCCAAGGGATAAAAGCCCACGAGGTATTGGAAAGTGCAAAAGTAGTTTTGCTGCCGCGTAAGCGGTACTACCGCTTGGTGAAGCGGTACTACCGCTTGTGTGAAGCGGTACTACCGCCCAAGCGGTACTACCGCTTGTGTGAAGCGGTACTACCGCTTGTGCGCGGCTGTGCATGGTTCGGCAGGGATCCGAGTTGGACTCTTTCCCTGCGGGCCAAACCGACCTTGTGCGGGCAAAACCGACCTGGAGGAGGCTTTTACTCCAAGTTTAGACCCCAAGGCTCAACATATAAATAGAGGGGCAGGGCTAGCACACGGGATACATCAAGATTTCCCCAAGCCGTGTGCGGCAACCCTAACCCTCTAGTTCCTCCGTCATAATCTCCGTAGCGCTTGGCGAAGCCCTGCAGAGATTGTTCCTCACCACCATCACCACGCCGTCGTGCTGCTGGAACTCAACCACTACTTCACCATCGCTCGCTGGATCGAGGAGGTGAAGGCGTCATCAAGCCGTACGTGTGTTGAACGCGGAGGTGCCGTCCGTTCGGCGCTAGTTCGTGATCGGATCGAGGGACAACTTGCGATTTGGATCGCGGAGACGTTCGACTACATCAACCGCGTTTCTTAAACGCTTCCGCTTAGCGATCTACAAGGGTATGTAGATTCACTCTCCCTCTCGTAGATGCTCATCACCATGGATAGATCTTGTGTGTGCGTAGGAAAATTTTTGTTTCCCATGCAACGTTCCCCAACAGTGGCATCATGAGCCAGGTCTATGCGTAGATGAGATCTCGAGTAGAACACAAACGAGTTGTGGGCGTAGGTGTATACATATTGCTTGCCGTTACTAGTTGATATTTGATTCGGCGGTACTGTGAGATGAAGCGGCCCGGACCGACATTACGCGTACACTTACGCGAGACAGGTTCCTTCAACTGACATGTAACTTCGTTGCATAAAGATGGCTAGCGGGTGTCTGTCTCTCTCACTTTAGTTGAATCGATTTCAATGAAGAGGGTTCTTTTAGAAGATCAAAAAGCAATCACTACACCACGTTGTGGTTTTGCGTAGGTAAGAACGGTTCTTGCAAACCCGTAGCAGCCACGTAAAATTTGCAACAACAATTAGAGGACGTCTAACTTGTTTTTGCAGGGTATGATGTGATATGATATGGCCAATTACATGATGAGATATATGTGATGTATGAGATGATCATGTGTTGTATAGAATATCACGACTTGCATGTCGATGAGTACGGCAACTGGCAGGAGCCATAGAGTTGTCTTTAATTATTGTATGACCTGCGTGTCAATCATTAAGCGCTATGTAATGCTTTACTTTATCGCTAAACGTTAGCAATAGTCGTGGAAGCAACAGTCGGCGCGACAACCTTATGGCGACACGTTGATGGAGATCAAGATGATGGAGATCATGGTGTCATGCCGGTGACGATGGAGATCATGCCGGTGCTTTGGAGATGGAGATCAAAAGCACAAGTTCATGGCCATATCATGTCACTTATGATTTGCATGTGATGTTAATCCTTTTATGCATCTTATTTTGCTTAGGACGACGGTAGCATTATAAGGTGATCCCTCACTTAAATTTCAAGATAAATTGTGTTCTCCCCAAGTGTGCACCGTTGCGAAAGTTCGTCGTTTCGAGACACGCCGTGATGATCGGGTGTGATAGACTCTACGTTCGCATACAACGGGTGCAAGCCATGTTGCACGTGCGGAACACTCGGGTTAAACTTGACGAGCCTAGCATGTACAGACATGGCCTCGGAACACAAGAGACCGAAAGGTCGAACATGAGTCATATAGTAGATATGATCAACATGAAGATGTTCACCATTGAAACCACCTCGACTCACGTGATGATCGGACTTGAGTTGGTGGATTTGGATCATGTTACACTCGAATGACCGGAGGGATGTCAATTTGAGTGGGAGTTTTAAGTAATATGATTAACTAAACTCATTATCTAAGAACAATAGTCTAAGTTGTCTTTGCTATATTTATGTTGTAGATCATGGCTCGCGCAGTAGCACCCCTGAATTTTAATACGTTCCTAGAGAAAGCTAAGTTGAAAGATGATGGAAGTAACTTTGTGGACTGGGCCCGTAATCTAAGGATTATCCTTACGGCTTCCCAGAAAGCTTATGTCCTTGATGCACCGCTTGGTGATCCACCCGCTCCAGTTGAGTCTCTAGACGTTGTGAACGCCTGGCAGGCTCGTTCTGATGATTACTCAATAGTTCAATGTGCAATGTTGTATGGCTTAGAACCGGGACTTCAAAGACGTTTTGAATGTCATGGAGCATATGAGATGTTCCAGGAGTTGAAGTTTATCTTTCAGAAGAATGCCCGGATCGAGAGATATGAGATCTCCGATAAGTTCTATGCTTGCAAGATGGAGGAGAACGGGTCTATCAGTGATCACGTGCTCAGAATGTCTGGGTACTCCACCCGTCTGGCTGAATTGGGGATGCCCCTTCCGCCAGAGGCTATCACTGACAGAGTTCTTCAATCATTGCCACCTAGCTACAAGAGCTTCGTGTTGAACTATAACATGCACGGGATGAACAAGTCAGTCGCCGAGCTGTTTGCGATGCTAAAAGCCGCTGAGTCTGAAATTCAGAAGGAGCATCAAGTGTTGATGGTCAATAAAACCACTAGTTTCAAGAAAAATGGCAAGGGTAAGAAGGGTAACTCCAAGAAGAGTGGCAAAGCAGTTGCTCCTCTCGTGAAGAAACCCAAGGCTGGACCCAAACCAGAAACTGTGTGTTTTCATTGCAAGGGAACTGGACACTGGAAGCGGAATTGCCCCAAGTATTTGGCTGACAAGAAGGCGGCCAACAACAAACAAGGTATATATGATATACATGTTATTGATGTGTACCTTACCAACTCTCGTTGTAGTGCCTGGGTATTTGATACCGGTGCGGTTGCTCATATTTGCAACTCAAAACAGGAACTGCGGAATAGACGGAGGCTGGCAAAGGACGAAGTGACGATGCGCGTGGGAAATGGTTCCAAGGTTGATGTGATCGCCGTCGGCACGCTCGCTCTTCGATTACCGTCGGGATTAGTGATGAACCTAAATAAGTGTTATTTGGTGCCTGCGTTAAGCATGAACATTATATCTGGATCTTGTTTATTGCGAGACGGTTACTCATTTAAATCAGAGAATAATGGTTGTTCTATTTATATGAGTAATATCTTTTATGGTCATGCACTCAATGTGAGGGGTTTATTCTTATTGAATCTCGATAGTAATGATACACATGTTCATAACATTGATGCCAAAAGATGTAGAATTGATAATGATAATACCACTTTCTTGTGGCACTGCCGTTTAGGTCATATTGGCGTAAAACGCATGAGGAAGCTCCATGCTGATGGACTTTTGGAGTCACTTGATTTTGAATCACTTGACACATGTGAGCCATTCCTCATGGGCAAGATGACTAAAACGCCGTTCTCTGGAACAATGGAACGGGCAAGTGACTTATTGGAAATCATACATACTGATGTGTGTGGTCCGATGAGTATTGAGGCGCGCGGTGGTTATCGTTATTTTCTCACCTTCACTGATGACTTAAGTAGATATGGGTATATTTACTTAATGAAACACAAGTCTGAAACATTTGAAAAGTTCAAACAATTTCAGAGTGAAGTTGAGAATCATCGTAACAAGAAGATTAAATTCCTACGATCTGATCGAGGAGGAGAATATCTGAGTTATGAGTTTGGCAGTCACTTAAGACAATGTGGAATTGTTTCACAATTGACACCGCCTAGAACACCACAGCGTAATGGTGTGTCCGAACGTCGTAATCGAACCTTATTGGATATGGTGCGATCTATGATGTCTCTTGCCGATTTGCCACTATCATTTTGGGGTTATGCATTAGAGACAGCTGCATTCACTTTAAATAGGGCACCATCGAAATCCGTTGAGACGACGCCATATGAACTTTGGTTTGGCAAGAAGCCAAAGCTGTCGTTTCTTAAAGTTTGGGGATGTGATGCTTATGTCAAAAAGCTTCAGCCTGAAAAGCTGGAACCCAAAGCGGAGAAATGCGTCTTCATAGGATACCCAAAAGAGACAGTTGGGTATACCTTCTACCTCAGATCCGAAGGCAAAGTGTTTGTCGCTAAAAACGGAACATTTCTTGAGAAAGAGTTTCTCTCGAAAGAATTGAGTGGGAGGAAGATAGAACTTGATGAGGTTGTTGAACCTTTACTTCAACCTGAGAGTAGCGCAACGCAGAAAGTTGTTTCTGTGGAGCCTACATTAGCTGAAGAGGAAGTTAATGATGATGATCATGAAGCTTTGGATCAAGTTGCTATCGAACCTCGTAGGTCGACAAGGACGCGTACTGCTCCTGAGTGGTACGGCAACCCTGTCTTAGAGGTCATGTTGTTAGACAACGATGAACCTACGAGCTATGGAGAAGCGATGATGGGCCCGGATTCCGAGAAGTGGTTAGAGGCCATGAAATCCGAGATGGGATCCATGTATGAAAACAAAGTATGGACTTTGGAAGTATTACCTGAAGGGCGTAAGGCCATTCAGAACAAATGGATCTTTAAGAGGAAGACGGACGCGGACGGTAATGTCACCGTCTATAAAGCTCGACTTGTGGCAAAGGGTTTTTCACAAGTTCAAGGAGTTGACTACGATGAGACCTTCTCACCCGTAGCGATGCTTAAGTCCGTCAGAATCATGTTAGCAATAGCTGCCTTTTTCGATTATGAAATTTGGCAGATGGATGTCAAAACAGCGTTCCTTAACGGTTACCTTAAGGAAGAGTTGTATATGATGCAACCAGAAGGTTTTGTCGATCCAGAGAATGCTGACAAAGTTTGCAAACTCCAGCGATCCATTTATGGACTGGTGCAAGCATCTCGGAGTTGGAATCTTCATTTTGATGAGGTGATCAAAGCGTTCGAGTTTATACAAGTTTACGGAGAAGCTTGTATTTACAAGAAAGTGAGTGGGAGCTCTATAGCGTTTCTAATATTATATGTGGATGACATATTACTGATTGGAAACAATATAGAAATGCTGGAAAGCGTAAAGGAATATTTGAACAAGAGTTTTTCAATAAAGGACCTAGGAGAAGCTGCTTTCATATTAGGCATCAAGATCTATAGAGATAGATCGAGACGTTTGATAGGACTTTCACAAAGCACATACCTTGACAAAGTTTTGAAGAAGTTCAAAATGGATCAGTCCAAGAAGGGGTTCTTGCCTGTATTGCAAGGTGTGAAGTTGAGTAAGACTCAATGCCCAGTGACTGCAGAAGATAGAGAAAAGATGAGTGTCATCCCCTATGCTTCGGCCATAGGCTCTATCATGTATGCAATGCTGTGCACAAGACCCGATGTCAGCCTTGCCATAAGTATGGTCGGAAGGTTTCAAAGTGATCCAGGAATGGAACACTGGACGACGGTCAAGAATATCCTGAAGTACCTGAAAAGGACTAAGGACATGTTTCTCGTTTATGGAGGTGATCAAGAGCTCGTCGTAAAGGGTTACGTCGATGCAAGCTTTGACACTGATCCGGATGACTCTAAGTCTCAAACCTGATACGTATTTATTCTTAATGGGGGTGCGGTTAGCTGGTGCAGTTCCAAGCAAAGCGTGGTAGCTGATTCTACATGCGAAGCGGAGTACATCGCAGTCTCGGAGGCGGCGAAGGAAGGTGTCTGGATGAAGGAGTTCATGACAGATCTTGGAGTAGTGCCTAGTGCGCTTAACCCAATGATTCTGTTTTGTGATAATACTGGTGCCATTGCTCTAGCCAAGGAACCAAGATTTCACAAGAGGACCAGACACATAAAGCGACGTTTCAATTCCATCCGCGATTACATCAAGGAGGACGACATAAATATTTGCAAAGTACACACGGATCTGAATGTTGCAGATCCGATGACTAAACCTCTTCCAAGGGCTAAACATGAACAACACCAGAACTGCATGGGTGTTCGATTCATTACAATGTAAATCACATAGTGATGTGAACTAGATTATTGACTCTAGTGCAAGTGGGAGACTGTTGGAAATATGCCCTAGAGGCAATAATAAATTGGTTATTATTATATTTCCTTGTTCATGATAATCGTTTATTATCCATGCTATAATTGTATTGATTGGAAACTCAAATACATGTGTGGGTACATAGACAACACTGTGTCCCTAGTATGCCTCTAGTTGACTAGCTCGTTGATCAAAGATGGTTAAGGTTTCCTAGCCATTGACATGAGATGTCATTTGATAACGGGATCACATCATTAGGAGAATGATGTGATGGACAAGACCCAAACTGTAAACGTAGCATTTGATCGTGTCAGTTTATTGCTATTGTTTTCTGCATGTCAAGTATCTGTTCCTTTGACCATGAGATCATGCAACTCACTGACACCGGAGGAATACCTTGTGTGTATCAAACGTCGCAACGTAACTGGGTGACTATAAAGGTGCTCTACAGGTATCTCCGAGGGTGTCTGTTGGGTTGGCATGGATCAAGACTGGGATTTGTTACTCCGTGTGACGGAGAGGTATCTCAGGGCCCACTCGGTAATACAACATCACATTGAGCCTTGCAAGCAAAGTGACTAAAGAGTTAGCCACAGGATCTTGTATTACGGAACGAGTAAAGAGACTTGCCGGTAACGAGATTGAACTAGGTATAGTGATACCGACGATCGAATCTCGGGCAAGTAACATACCGAAGAACAAAGGGAACAACATACGGGATTAACTGAATCCTTGACATAGAGGTTCGACCGATAAAGATCTTCGTAGAATATGTAGGAGCCAATATGGGCATCCAGGTCCCGCTATTGGTTATTGATCGTAGAAGTGTCTCGGTCATGTCTACATAGTTCTCGAACCCGCAGGGTCTACACACTTAACGTTTGGTGACGATTAGTATAATTGAGTTATTATGTTGGTGACCGAAAGTTGTTCGGAGTCTCGGATAAGATCCCGGACATGACGAGGATATCCGGAATAGTCTGGAGGTAAAGATTGATATATGTGATAATAGTGTTTTGATCTCCGGAAGAGTTACGGAGTTCACCGGAAGGGGTTCCGGATGTTTGCCGAAGTGTTCGGGTGCAGCAACACTTTATATGGGCCAAGGGATAAAAGCCCACGAGGTATTGGAAAGTGCAAAAGTAGTTTTGCTGCCGCGTAAGCGGTACTACCGCTTGGTGAAGCGGTACTACCGCTTGTGTGAAGCGGTACTACCGCCCAAGCGGTACTACCGCTTGTGTGAAGCGGTACTACCGCTTGTGCGCGGCTGTGCATGGTTCGGCAGGGATCCGAGTTGGACTCTTTCCCTGCGGGCCAAACCGACCTTGTGCGGGCAAAACCGACCTGGAGGAGGCTTTTACTCCAAGTTTAGACCCCAAGGCTCAACATATAAATAGAGGGGCAGGGCTAGCACACGGGATACATCAAGATTTCCCCAAGCCGTGTGCGGCAACCCTAACCCTCTAGTTCCTCCGTCATAATCTCCGTAGCGCTTGGCGAAGCCCTGCAGAGATTGTTCCTCACCACCATCACCACGCCGTCGTGCTGCTGGAACTCAACCACTACTTCACCATCGCTCGCTGGATCGAGGAGGTGAAGGCGTCATCAAGCCGTACGTGTGTTGAACGCGGAGGTGCCGTCCGTTCGGCGCTAGTTCGTGATCGGATCGAGGGACGACTTGCGATTTGGATCGCGGAGACGTTCGACTACATCAACCGCGTTTCTTAAATGCTTCCGCTTAGCGATCTACAAGGGTATGTAGATTCACTCTCCCTCTCGTAGATGCTCATCACCATGGATAGATCTTGTGTGTGCGTAGGAAAATTTTTGTTTCCCATGCAACGTTCCCCAACAGCTCCCTCACCCTGATCCGGCCACCACGGATCCATTTCCGTCGGATCCTGCCTCACCGTTATCGTCGTCCATCGAGGTCCTCGCCGTGGACCGTCGTCATGGCCTCCTGTTCGTCAGAAGAGGACGAACGCAGGAGCGCCTCCTGCAGCGTTCGTTGACCGCACGCAACGCATTCCAGATCCGGCCTCCCAGCGCACGCATGGGCCTCGCCCGGCCTGCCTCGCCCTCCGGCCCAATCTGGCCCGAGGTGAGCCTCCGCCCGCCATCATATCTTGTATAGTAAAAGCTCCTTCATAGCAGAAGCGCCCGTGTAGTCCGAGTGGCAACCGAGCGAGTTGCTCTTCCAAGGGGTCTGGGGTTCGAATCCCAGATGTCCCTGTTTTATTTTGCCCATTTGTTATGTTATTGGTTCAAGTTCGCACGTTATCCAGTTTCATCTAGCGCGAAATCCATCGTTTAGCATAGTTCTGTCGTAGCCCAGCTAGTCAGCTCGTTGGTTTGCAACCGCGAGGTCCCGTGTTCGACTCCCAGGCACCCCAATTTTAAAACATGCATTTTTTACTATTGCTATTTTTTTACTATTGCTATGACCGCCACCTCGGCCACTTGGGCCTGACGCACAATTGGGCCGCTGCACTGTGCTGCATCCGGCCTGAATATGTTTTTTTCGGTTCCTCATGTTTTTTTTACTGTCTACAAATTTTGCAAATTTTCCAGAGAAAACAGATTTGCAGGAAAACCCTTGTAATTCATGCATATAATAACTTCATAACCGTGCATCGGAATTAAAAATCTTATATACATAAAATGTGTAGAATTTCATGTAGTTTCACAATATCCAACTTCCAACCATGATAAAAATGTTTAACTTGCTTTGTTCATGTAATTTGCATAAATGCCATGTTGAAACGGTTTATGTCATAACTAAATAACCGTAGCTCCGATTAAAATGTTCCACATATGTAACTTGACAAGAAAAATGTGTAGAATCACGTGGTCCACTTTATTTTCATGTTTAGTAAATATAAAATTGTCTTAGGACAGATCTGTACCAAATTCATAATTTGCACATGGGGTCGTTTCGGAAATGCTATATGTTGTTTCCGACCTCATTCAATATGCCTAGATGTCTAATTTACTTATGCTTCACCTCTTGCCATGTTAAACAACATTTAAACTTGCCATGTAAAAAAACGAGAGTGCACTAAATGATTCGAACGTGGAGTTTCGTCAATATGCAACTCGTTGCATATTGAGCTTCACTTAATGTGTAGAAGTTGATTGTTGTGCTTTGCCATGTCATGCATAACATGCATCATATTTGATGTGCATCATGTCATGCATATGTTGTGGTGATTATCGTGTATTTATTGTTTGTTTCTGGATTGCTTCTTCTCGATAGAGTCCCGAAAGCGTTCGGTGTGTGAGGATTCGTTCGACTACGTTGGATCGTCTTCTTCACGGATTCGTTCTTCTTCCAAGCAGGATCTTAGGAAAGATGACCATTTCCCTGGATACCACTACTATCAGTTCCATGCTAGTTGTCTCGTTTCTATCACTATGTCTCGCTACCTACCACTTGTTTGTCAAGCCTCCCAAAATGCCATGAAAAGCCTCTAACCCTCTCCACATCCCAACAAAACATTGTTTGTGTTGGAAATATGCCCTAGAGGCAATAATAAAATGGTTATTATTATATTTCCTTGTTCATGATAATCGTTTTTTATCCATGCTATAATTGTATTGATTGGAAACTCAAATACATGTGTGGGTACATAGACAACACTGTGTCCCTAGTATGCCTCTAGTAGACTAGCTCGTTGATCAAAGATGGTCAAGGTTACCTAGCCATAGACATGAGATGTCATTTGATAACGGGATCACATCATTAGGAGAATGATGTGATGGACAAGACCCAAACTATGAACGTAGCATATGATCGTGTCAGTTTATTGCTATTGTTTCTGCATGTCAGAGTATCTGTTCCTATGACCATGAGATCATGCAACTCATTGACACCGGAGGAGTACCTTGTGTGTATCAAACGTCGCAACGTAACTGGGTGACTATAAAGATGCTCTACATGTATCTCGGAGGGTGTCTATTGAGTTGGCATGGATCAAGATTGGGATTTGTTACTCCGTGTGACGGAGAGCTATCTCAGGGCCCACTCGGTAATACAACATCACAATAAGCCTTGCAAGCAAAGTGACTAAAGTGTTAGCCACAGGATCTTGTATTACGGAACGAGTAAAGAGACTTGCCGGTAACAAGATTGAACTAGGTATAGAGATACCGACGATCGAATCTCGGGCAAGTAACATACCGAAGAACAAAGGGAACAGTATACGGGATTAACTGAATCCTTGACATAGAGGTTCAACCAATAAAGATCTTCATAGAATATGTAGGAACCAATATGGGCATCCAGGTCCCGCTATTGGTTATTGACCGTAGAGGTGTCTCGGTCATGTCTACATAGTTCTCGAACCCGCGGGGTCTGCACACTTAACGTTCGGTGACGTTTCGGTAGTATTGAGTCATGTATGTTGGTGACCGAAGGTTGTTCAGAGTCCCGGATGAGATCCCGGACGTCATGAGGAGCTCCGGAATGGTCCGGAGTAAAAATTGATATATAGGAAAGTGGTATTTGGGTTCCGGAAAAGTTTCGGGTACTTTCGGTAGTGTATCGGGAGTGACGAATGGGTTCCGAGGGTCCACCGTGTGGGGCCCACCCACCCCCGGGGCCACATGGGCCCAAGAGGTGGCGCACCAGCCCCTGGTGGGCTGGGCAGCCGACCCCATGGGGGCTCATGCGCCCAAGAGGAAAAAGGTGGAGGTTGGAAGGAGTAGGACAGCTTCCTAAAAAGAATCCACCTCCTAGTAGGAGGTGGATTCCACCTCCTTGAGGTGTTTCGGCCGAACCCCTAGCGGAAACCCTAGGGCCGCCTCCTCCTCCCTCCCTCCTATATATACTAGAGGGTTTTTGAGGGCAGCCCCCAACCTAAAAAGCCACGTGGTGCCCTCTCTCCCTCTAGATCATATTCTCCTCTAGATTAGTTCGGCGAAGCTCGGCGAAGCCCTGCCAGATTAGTTCACCACCACCGCCACCACGACGTCGTGCTATCGGAGAACTCATCTACCTCTCCGCCCCTCTTGCTGGATCAAGAAGGCAGAGATCGTCATCGAGCTGTACGTGTGCGGAACGCGGAGGTGCCGTCTGTTCGGCGCTAGATCGGAAGGACCGTGATTGGATCGCGGGACGGATCGTGATTGGATCGCGGGACGGATCGTGATTGGATCGCGGGATGGCTTGCGATTTGGATCGCGAAGTCGTTTGACTACATCAACCGCGTTTCTTAACGCTTCCCACTTAGCGATCTACAAGGGTACGTAGATCCACTCTCCCTCTCATAGATGCTCATCACCATGGATAGATCTTGCGTGTGCGTAGGAAAATTTTTGTTGCCCATGCAACGTTCCCCAACAGTGGCATCATGAGCTAGGTCTGTGCGTAGATGAGATCATGAGTAGAACACAAATGAGTTTGTGGGCGTTGATGCTCAGATTGCTTCCTCCCTTGGTCTTTTCTTGATTCAGCGGTATTGTGGGATGAAGCAGCCCGGACCAACCTTACTCGTACGCTTACGAGAGACCGGTTCCATCAACTGACATGTGACTTTGTTGCATAAAGATGGCTGGCGGGTGTTTGTCTCTCCCACTTTATTTGGATCGGATTCGACAAAGGCGGTCCTTGAGAAGGTTGAATAGCAATTTGTGTAACACCGTTATGGTTTTTCGTAGGTTTGAATCGTTCTTGCTAGATACCCGTAGCAGCCACGTAAAACATGCAACAACAATTAGAGGACGTCTAACTTGTTTTTGCAGGGTATGTTGTGATGTGATATGGCCAATTACATGATGAGATATATGTGATGTATGAGATGATCATGTTTTGTATAGAATATCATGACTTGCATGTCGATGAGTACGTCAGCCGACAGGAGCCATAGGGTTGTCTTTAATTTATTTTCGCCATTTTTGCTTTACTTTATCGCTATGAGTTAGCAATAGTCGTAGAAGCAACAATTGGCGCGACAACCTCATGGCGACACGTTGATGGAGATCAAGATGATGGAGATCATGGTGTCATGCCGGTGATGATGGAGATCATGCCAGTGCTTTGGAGATGGAGATCAAAAGCACAAGTTCATGGCCATATCATGTCACTTATGATTTGCATGTGATGTTAATCCTTTTATGCATCTTATTTTGCTTAGGACAACGGTAGCATTATAAGGTAATCCCTCACTAAAATTTCAAGATAAAATTGTGTTCTGCCCGAGTGTGCACCGTTGCGAAAGTTCGTCGTTTCGAGACACCATGTGATGATCGGGTGTGATAGACTCTATGTTCGCAGACAACGGGTGCAAGCCAGTGTTGCACATGCGAAACACTCGGGTTAAACTTGATGAGCCTAGCATGTACAGACATGGCCTCGGAACACAAGAGACCGAAAGGTCGAACATGAGTCATATAGTAGATATGATCAACATGGAGATGTTCACCATTGAAACCACCTCATCTCACATGATGATCGGACTTGGGTTGGTGGATTTGGATCATGTCACACTTAGACAGCCCGAGGGATGTTGATTTGAGTGGGAGTTCTTAAGTAATATGATTAATTGAACTCATTATCATGAACATAGTCAAAGTGACTTTGCAAATTATGTTGTAGATCAATAGCTCGCGCTGTAGCTCCCCTGTTTTTATACGTTCCTAGAGAAAATAGAATTGAAATATGATGGTAGCAATAATATGGACTGGGTCCGTGATCTGAGGATTGTCCTCATTGCTGCAAAGAAGGCTTATGTCCTTAATGCACCGCTTGGTGCGCCACCCCCTCAAGCGTCGTCTGTAGATGTTGTGAACATCTGACATGCACATTCTGATGACTACTTGATAGTTCAGTGCGTCATGCATTATGGCTTAGAATTGAGGCTCCAAAATGTTTTGAACATCACAGAACATATGAGATGTTCTAAGAGCTGAAATTGGGATCTCAGGCTCGTGCCCGTGTTGAGAGGTATGAGACCTCCAACAAGATTCTTTGCCTGCAAGATGAAGGAGAATAGCTCAATCGGTGAGCATGTGCTTAGATTGTCTGGGTGCTACAATCGCTTGAATCGAGTGGGAGTTGCTCTTCCAGATAAGATAGTGGTTGATATAGTTCTCCAAGTCACTGCCACAAAACTGCTAGAGCTTTGTGATGAACTATGAAATGCCAGGGATGGAAATAATGATCCCCGAGCTATTCGCTATGTTTGACACCGCGAAGGTAGAAATCAAGAAGGATCATCAAGTGTTGATGGTTAGTAAAACCACTAGTTTCGAGAAGGGCAAGGGCAAGGAGGGAAACTTCATGGATGGCAAGCCAGTTGCTGCTCCAGTAAAGAAACCCAAGGTTGGACCCAAACCCGAGACTGAGTGCTTCTATTATGAGGAGAACGGTCGCTGAAGCGGAACAACCCTAGATACTTGGTAGATAAGAAGGCTGGCAACGTCAACGGAAGTATATTTGATATATGTATTATTGATGTGTACCTTACTAGTACTCCTAGTAGCACCTGTGTATTAGATACCGGTTCAGTTGCTAATGTTAGTAACTCTAAATAAAAGCTACGGAATAAACGGAGACTAGCTAAGGGCGAGGTGACGATGTGTGTTGGAAGTGTTTCCAAGGTTGATGTGATCACCATCGCACGCTCTCTCTACCTTTGGGATTAGTGTTGAACCTAAATAAATGTTATTTGGTGTTTGTGTTGAGCATGAACATGATTGGATCATGTTTATTGCAATACGGTTATTCATTTAAGTCAGAGAATAATGGTTATTCTGTTTACATGAATAATACCTTCAATGGTCATGCACCCAATGTGAATGGTTCATTGAATCTCGATCGTAGTGATACACATGTTCATAATATTGATGCCAAAAGATGCAAAGTTAATAATGATAGTACCACATACTTGTGGCACTGCCGCTAAAGGTCATATAGGTGTAAAGCGCATGCAGAAACTCCATGCTGATGGATCTTTGGACTCACTCGACTTCGAATCGGTTGAGACATGTGGACCATGCCTCATGGGCAAGATGACTAAAACCCCGTTTTCCGGCTTGATGGAGCGGGCAAGTGACTTATTGGAAATGATACATGTTGATGTATGCGGTCCAATAAGTGTTGAAGCGTGTGGTGGATATCGCTATTTTCTTACCTTCACTGATTATTTGAGTAGATATGGGGATATTTACTTAATGAAACGCAAGTCTGAAACATTTGAAAAGTTCAAACAAATTCAGAGTGAAGTTTGAGATCATCGTGACAAGAAGATAAAATGTCTACGATATGATCGTGGAGGTAAATATCTGAGTTACGAGTTTGGTATGCAACTTAAGACAATGTGGAAATTGTTTCACAACTCACGCCACCTAGAACACCATAGTGTGATGGTGTGTCTGAACGTTGTAGTCGTGCTCTATTGGATATGGTGCGTACTATGATGTCTCTTATTGTTTTGTCACTATCGTTTTGGCGTTATGCATTAGAGACAAATACATTCACTTTAAAATAGGGCACCATCTAAGTCCGTTGAGATGACACCGTATGAAATTTGGTTTGGCAGAAACCTAAGCTGTCATTTCTCAGAGTTTGGGAATGCGACGCTTATGACTGATAAGCTCAAACCCAAAGCGGAAAAGTGCATCTTCATAAGATACGCTAAGGAAACAGTTGGGTATACCTTATATCTCAGATCCAAGGGCAAAGTGTTTGTTGCTTAAAACGGGTCCTTTCTTGAGAAAAGTTTTCTCTCGAAAGAATTGAGTGGGAGGAAGGTAGAACTTGATGAGGTTATTGAACCGTCACTTCAGTTGGATGGTAGCACGACGCAGAAAGATGTTTCTGCGGCGCCTACACCAAATGAAGAGGAAGCTAATGATGATGATCATGAAACTTTAGATCAAATTACTACTGAGCCTCGTAGGACGACAAGGAATCGTACCGCTCCTGAGTGGTACGGCAATCCTGTCTTGGAGGTCATGTTGTTAGACAACAGTGAACCTACGAGCGATGAAGAAGCGATGGTGGGCCCGGATTCCAACAAATGGCTAGGAGCCATGAAATCTGAGAAAGGATCCATGTATAAAAACCAATTATGGACTTTGGTAGACTTGCCCGTTAAACGGCAGGCCGTTGAGTACAAATGGACCTTTAAGAAGAAGACAGACGCTGATGGTAAATGTCACCATTTATAAAGCTCGACTTGTCGCAAAGAAGTTTCCGACAAAGTTCAAGGAGTTGACTACGATGAGACTTTCTCACCCGTAGCGATGCTAAAGTCTGTTGGAATTATGTTAGCAGTTGCTGCATTTTTTCGATTATGAAATCTGGCAGATGGATGTCAAAACATCGTTTCCTTAACAGTTTCCTTGAGGAAAGGTTGTATGTGATACAACCGGAAGGTTTTGTCAGTCCTAAGGATGCTAAAATGTATGCAAGCTCCAGCAATCCTTCTATGGACTGGAGCAAGCATCTCGGAGTTGGAATATACGCTTTGATGAGGTGATCAAAGTTTTTGGGTCTATACAAAGTTTATGAGAAACTTGTATTTACAATAAAGTGAGTGGGAGCACTATAGAATTTCTGATAAGTATATGTGGATGACATATTGTTAATCAGAAATGATGTAGAATTTCTGGAAAGCATAAAGGGTTGTTTGAAAGGAGTTTTCCAAAAGAAAACCTGGAATGAAGCTACTTAAATATTGGGCTTCAGGATCTATAGAGATAGATCAAGACGTCTGATAAGACTTTCAATGAGTATATACCTTGACAAGATTTTGAAAGAGTTCAAAATGGATCAGTCAAAGAAAGAGTTCTTGCCTGATTTGTAAGGTGTGGAGTTGAGTGAGACTCAAAGCTCGACCACGGCAGAAGAAAGAGAAAGGACGAAGGTCGTCCCCTATGCCTTATCCATAGGCTCTGTATAGTATGCCATGCTGTGTACCGCACCTGGTGTGTGCCTTGCCATGAGTCTGTCAAGGGGTACAAGAGTGGTCCAGGAGTGGATCACTGGGCAGCGGTCAAAATTATCCTTAGTAACTAGAGGACTAAGGGAATGTTTCTCGATTATGGAGGTGATAAAGAGTTCGTCGTAAAGGGTTACGTCGATGTAAGCTTTGACACAAATCCGGATGACTCTGAGTAGCAATCCGGATACGTATAGTGGGGCAGCCATTTGGAATAGCTCCAAGTGGAGCGTGGTAGCATCTGTTGTATGACATATAGATTTGCAAAGAACACACGGATCTGAATGTTGCAGACCGTTGACTAGAACCTCTCTCACATGCAAAACATGATCGAACCCCAGAACTCATTGGGTCTTAGATTCATTACAATGTTAATCACATGGTGATGTGAGCTAGATTATTGACTCTAGTGCAAGTGGGAGACTGTTGGAAATATGCCCTAGAGGCAATAATAAAATGGTTATTATTATATTTCCTTGTTCATGATAATCGTTTATTATCCATGCTATAATTGTATTGATTGGAAACTCAAATACATGTGTGGGTACATAGACAACACTATGTCCCTAGTATGCCTCTAGTAGACTAGCTCGTTGATCAAAGATGGTCAAGGTTTCCTAGCCATAGACATGAGATGTCATTTGATAACGGGATCACATCATTAGGAGAATGATGTGATGGACAAGACCCAAACTATGAACGTAGCATATGATCGTGTCAGTTTATTGCTATTGTTTCTGCATGTCAGAGTATCTGTTCCTATGACCATGAGATCATGCAACTCATTGACACCAGAGGAGTACCTTGTGTGTATCAAACGTCGCAACGTAACTGGGTGACTATAAAGATGCTCTACAGGTATCTCCGAGGGTGTTTATTGAGTTGGCATGGATCAAGACTGGGATTTGTTACTCCGTGTGACGGGGAGCTATCTCAGGGCCCACTCGGTAATACAACATCACAATAAGCCTTGCAAGCAAAGTGACTAAAGTGTTAGCCACAGGATCTTGTATTACGGAACGAGTAAAGAGACTTTCCGGTAACGAGATTGAACTAGGTATAGAGATACCGACGATCGAATCTCGGGCAAGTAACATACCGAAGAACAAAGGGAATAGTATACGGGATTAACTGAATCCTTGACATAGAGGTTCAACCGATAAAGATCTTCGTAGAATATGTAGGAACCAATATGGGCATCCAGGTCCCGCTATTGGTTATTGACCGTAGAGGTGTCTCGGTCATGTCTACATAGTTCTCGAACCCGCAGGGTCTGCACACTTAACGTTCGGTAACGTTTTGGTAGTATTGAGTTATGTATGTTGGTGACCGAAGGTTGTTCGGAGTCCCGGATGAGATCCCGGACGTCACGAGGAGCTCCGGAATGGCCCGGAGGTAAGAAATTGATATATAGGAAAGTGGTATTTGGGTTCCGGAAAAGTTTCGTGTACTTTCGGTAGTGTACCGGGAGTGACGAATGGGTTCCAGGGGTCCACCGGGTGGGGCCCACCCACCCCCGGGGCCACATGGGCCCAAGAGGTGGCGCACCAGCCCCTGGTGGGCTGGGCAGCCAACCCCATGGGGGCCCATGCGCCCAAGAGGAAAAAGGTGGAGGTTGGAAGGAGTAGGACACCTTCCTAAAACGAATCCACGTCCTAGTAGGAGGTGGATTCCACCTCCTTGAGGTGTTTCGGCCGAACCCCTAGGGGAAACCCTAGGGCTGCCTCCTCCTCCCTCCCTCCTATATATACTAGAGGGTTTTTGAGGGCAGCCCCCAACCTGAAAAGCCACGTGCTGCCCTCTCTCCCTCTAGATCATATTCTCCTCTAGATTAGTTTGGCGGAGCTCGGTGAAGCCCTGCCGTATTTGTTCACCACCACCGCCACCATGCCATCGTGCTGTCGGAGAACTCATCTACCTCTCCGCCCGCTCTTGCTGGATCAAGAAGGTGGAGACCGTCATCGAGCTGTACGTGTGCTGAACGCGAAGGTGCCGTCCGTTCGGCGCTAGATCGGAAGGACCGTGATTGGATTGCGGGACGGATCGTGATTGGATCGCGGGACGGATCATGATTGGATCGCGGGACAGATCGCGATTTGGATCGCGAAGACGTTGATCCACTCTCCCTCTCATAGATGCTCATCACCATGGATAGATCTTGCGTGTGCGTAGGAAATTTTTTGTTTCCCATGCAATGTTCCCCAACTGATTGGCTATGTTACCACTTGCTCAGCCCTTCTTATAGCATTGCTAGTTGCAGGTGCAAGTTGTTCCCATGTGCCACATGGAAATTTTTGATATATCACATTATTATTGCTATTTAATTTAATGCACGTATATACTTGGTAAAAGGTGGAAGGCTTGGCCCTTTGCTCCGTGTTTTGTTCCAGTTTTGCCGCCCTAGTTACTTGTGTACCGGTGTTATGTTCCATATTGAGCGCTCCTAACATGCTCGGGGTTGTTATGGGGACCCCTTGATTTTCGTTTTGGGATAAAACTCTTCTGGCATGGCCCAACATCGGTACTACATTTGCCTAATAACTAATAAACTTGCATAGGGACTTTCCGGACCCCGTGGATAATTAATCAACAACCCAGGCCAGTGCTTCTCATGAGTGTTGGTCCAAACTAGAGCCACTTGCGGGGCCACCCGGGGCAACTCGGGGGATCTCTATTTGGCCACCGTACGTAGTGCTCATCCGGTCGTGTCCTGAGAACGATATACGCAGCTCCTATCGAGTTCGTCGACACGTCGGGCGGTCTTACTAGATTTATTTTACCTTTCTCGAATGTCTTGTGCACGGGATTTCGAGGATACTTCAGGCTATCTCGAGGTTGAGATTTTCCATCGAAATTCTGCGAATACTACGGGTCATCCCGCGGTTGAGGAGTTCCAATCTAGCTTGTGGTTAGTTTGTGATGGATGAGTTGGAGCACCCCTGCAGGGTTAAATCTTTCATGAGAGCCGTGCCCGCGGTTATGTGGCAACTTTGAAATTTGTTTTACACCCGGTCATAGCAAACTTGAAGTAAACTCAAATAAAATAAACCATCCGTGTGCGTCACCGTGACTGTCTCTTCTCGTGAATTTCTTAACCGAGAGAGAACACGGTGGGGTTATGTTTGACTCGTAACTAGGTGTTCAGGATCACTTAGTGATCATTACTAGTTCACGTCCATTTATGGGACAATCACCCCCCCACTTACTCTTGTACTCGTAGTTAGCCACTCAAATAAATGCTTAATGCTTGATGCAGCCTCACCACTTAACCATACCTCACCCATTAAGCTTTGCTAGTCTTGATACCCTTGGAAATGAGATTGTTGAGTTCCTGTGGCTCACAGATTACTACAACAACAGTTGCTGGTAGAGGTAATGCGATGTTTTGATGTGAGAGCAATGATTGTTTGATTTGGAGTTCTTCTTCTTCTTCATCGATCATAGGATGGGTTCCAGGCCGGCAGCTTGGGATAGCAAGGATGGATGTTTATTTTATCGTTTGATTTCGTCCGTAGCCGGACCCTGCTCTTCTATAAGATGATTGAATATGTTGATGTATTGATGTGATCTTGATGTAGCTTGTGGCGAGTGTAAGCCAATTCCATATACTCATCTCTTCTTTACATGTACTTGTAATGATATCCATTCTTGCGAAATAGCGAGATGCGTTTATATCCTTGTCGAGGCCTCGAGCCAAAAATAAGGATAGGATCGCATCTTGGGCGTTACAAGTTGGTATCAGAGCCAGGTTCCGACCAAGGAGCCCCCTTGATTGATCGAACTTGGCCAAGTCGAGTCTAGTGAAAAACTATTTTGAGTGTAGTTATATATCGGAGAGTAGGATTATTTTGACTCCTCTTCTATGCTCTGGTGAGGAATCCTGACGTAGGAATTTTAATTCTACCCCTCTTCTCACTCAAAAAAATTTAGGATCACGCGGGTATTTTGGAACCTCTATGATGTCGATGTGACCGGAATTTTGTTGTTGATGCCTCCCGTACGTATGGATTGCACCCGGGGAGTTGAGCTCCAAGGGGTTCTTGACACATCGCTATCGTTCAGTTTCCTTAGTATCTCAGGACGTGGATATTCGAAATTGCTTCAATACTATTTGTGGTGCGAAGAGTGTGGCGGCACCCAGTACTGGGGAGCGGGATCACATGTACTGCCATGTTTAGTATCGTTGTGATTACGAGGGTCTGAGGTAGATGAATTTCCGAGGCCTCTGGTTGTGTGTTGACGGATGTGATACATTGGAGAGTACTATTACTGCTAAGAGTTGAGTGATGGATTTTACTCCTTGTATCCGTGGACCCGATTGCATAACCAAAGATTTCGGAAGTTCTTAGGTGGGAATTCAAGTAGTTACCAAGGATTATCTTCCAGCAGATGCATGATGTGAGGTTGGGGTTCGACATCTAGTGGTTCGTTTGTTCACGATCTTTTTTACAGAGGACATTCTCGGTATGCTTCGTCAAGCCTTGTAGTTCGCTACGCCTAGGGAGCATATTCGAGCGTCATTTCAATATGACAATTCGATGTACGATCGAGCCCGTGCGAGCCTTACCACGAACATATCAGACAAAATCTCTGTCATGAGTTTGTTTATGGCTTAATTCGAAAGCCTTATCCTTTGGTTTTGTTAGAGTATGGTAATTCGAGTTGCTTCGATGTCAAGTGGTGATTTCTTATCTTTCCTAAGCATTATTCTCATATTTCTATGGGAGTGCCAATCCTTTTGTTCAACCGGAGTTCTCATGAATTCTTTTAACCGGTGTTCTTCTCTTCAAGATAAATCAATCATTTCCAATATTTGCAAGATTGATCCTCATATTTCTTTCTGGAGTTCATTTCATCCATACTAAGTTGTCCTTATTTTCCCCCACCCTCCCGCCCTTTTTCTTCATTGATTAAATTGCCATCCAAGTGCCTTTCTTTTCATTGATGCTTTCACTATCTTTTCTTCCGTTTGATATCCGGTGATTCCTTGTGAAGATTCTCAAGAGTTTCAAGTTCATCATTCTTGTTCTCGTTCTTCTCCGGTGGATTCAATTCAAGCTTTCGGTGTTCATCATATTATTTTCATTCGTTAAATGTTTTTCATGTGGAAATTCTTATCCAAGCCTCTCTTGTTTATTCATCTCTCATTATTCTATCCAGAGTGCTGAAGATATCTCGAAAGATTCATGTTTTCATTCAAGTCCTTCCAAATTATTTCGAGGTTCTCACCTCATCAAGTTTTCATTTCTACCGGTGCAATCTCTCTTCCTAAGCAATCGTTTGAATGGTGTTTTCTTTGAGTGGGCCCATAACCCACAGGTTTTCCCCAGGATCTTACCTGGCTCTTCTAATCTTCTCGGAGATGTCCTCAAGTTCTTTTCAAATGTGATGTAAGAATGAATTCCATCAGTCATATTCCCTCTTCAAGATCATTTCCGAATCATCATAGTTGGCTCAACATTTTTCTTTCTTCCTTTGGAATGTCTCAACAATTTTGGCGGTGTTCCTCTCATCTTCCTCAATCGGCAAGACCGAAGAATAGTTTCTCTTAAATCTTTATCCGTTCTTTCGAAGATTCGGGGTCAAGCTTCATGATGTCCTTGTAAATTGTTTTGATCATGAGTAATTCCTCGCATATCTATCCGGAGCATTTCAGAGTTGTTTTCATTCCTCGATCCTCCGAAATCCGTCATTTCATAAGAGTTCTACGTTCTCAGCTTTCAGCTTTCATTCTCAATTCTTCTCAATTGTTGTCTCTTCGTTCGTATCTCAAATATTTCGGTGCCTTGTTAAGTTTTCTTAAGGAGAATCTCGATCTCTTCGTTCTCATGCATATCTATTCGTTCATAGTATCCCTCATTCGCCTTCAAATTTGTACCGGTGTTTCGTTGAAGACTTCTTCAAGTTCGTGTTATCTCTCTCCAATCTTTTTCAAAAAGAATAAGTAGTATGCATAATCCGTTGCTTGTCATCAATTTAACTTGCTGAAGGATATACATAACATAATTCTTATTCTTGTTTCATCAAAGTGATTTCAATCCTTCTTTCGGAGTTGTTCATGATACCAAATTATCGATTCTAAGTTGTTCATCCTTTCTTTTCGGAGTTCCAAGTTTATCAAGTGTCTCTTCACAAAGCTCCATCTAAATCTTTGCAAGGCCTCAATCTTTTTCTTTTCAACCTTCATTCCTTTTAATCATTCTTTTGTATACGGAGGTTCTACATAATGGTTCATGAAAGATTTCTTTCATTCTCAAAGTGTTCTTAGATATTCTTGTGGTACTTGCTCAAAGATTCTTTGTCTTGCATTTCAAAGTGCAATTCATTCTCCCTTATCTTTTGAGGTGGTGCTATAGCATTCTTGATTCGTAAGGAGTCTCGAAGAGAATTAGTTTCAAGAATGAGATATTTAAGCCCACCAATTTCTTCTCTCATGAGATCTTTTCAACCCATCATTTCTTCATTGGAGCTCTCTTGGATTAGATTCCACCTAAAGCTTTTCCTAAGGGTTGTTGCTATCATGGTGCTCATCAATGATCCAAGTTCTCAATGTATCCTCTTGGTGAAAGAAGTTTTGCTTATCTTGTGGCTCCCAAGCAAGCTTTGTTTCTGTTAGTGGTCGGTCGTCACCTCATAATTTTGAGATGTTTTCCATAAGCCCACAACAAGCTTATTCTTTTCGTTGTTGATTTCCAACAACTCTGTTCCATTCTTCTTGTATGGATGCTTGTCAAATTCAATTGTGATGGAAGTTGTCATTTCTTTTCCATTCTCTTCTCCCTAATGATCTAGCTTCTATTCTTTTGTTCCGGAGGCATTGTGATGTTTCTCTCTTCGACCATCATCTCATTTTGTCAAGATCATGTTTTTTCTTGCCCACTAATTTAATCAGAGTTTTGTGGCTCTCTTTTCAATTACTTCGGATCATATCAAGTTTTGCCTCTCTTTTCTACCGAAGTGCTGCCCAAATTTCTTTTGAATTCCTTCTTGTTCCTCGTTTCATTCTTCATATCTTTGCAACATTCAACGATCGTTGGTTTCACTCATTGGTCAAAGAAGCAACTAAGTTTTACCTCTTCTTTTTCTCTTCCCTTTTTCATTCAAGATCTCGGGGCGAGATCTCTTGTTAGTGGAGGAGAGTTGTAACAGCCTGAGACCGATGCTCCAGAAGATTCCCATTTTATTCCGTTGTCGTCGCATGATTCGTTTGTTTGTCGCATTCATCATCGCATCATTCGCATCATCCGCATTGCATCAACACTTCGTTGTCATCGTTTTGAAAACCTGCATCCATCGTTGTTGCCACTTCTCTCCGTTTGTGTCGACGGCCATTTCGAGTCCAAGCACACACACACGTGCCCACGACATCGGTAAAATATTGTTTTTAAAAGTTGGTATAAAATATTCTCGGATTGGATCGAAACTTGGCGTGCGGTCTTATTATATTGTAGGTAGACCGCCTGCCAAATTTCGTCGCAATCGAAGGTCATTTGATACCCGAACGGTCAACTGTAGTGGCACCGTCATCGCTTTAATTATCGGACGTTTGCAGTATTTTAAAAACTTGTCACGGGCCACAAACCTCTCTCTCATCTCAGCCCAACCCCCTCTACACAGCCCACCTAACCCACCTAGCCTACCCCTCCGTTTTGGACCGCCCGATCGAGATCCGACGGTCCGAAAATGAAGCAAAACGAGCTAACCCTAGCCCCCTTGCTATATATAGACGCCTAGCCCTGCCCAAAATGGATCCCTAGTCATCCTCCTCCGATCCCGCGCCGCCTCCCATCTCTCCACCGCAGCCACTTGGCGCAGCCAGCCTCCCACCCGCAGCCGTTGCCCGCCGAGCCCATCGCAGGCCCTACCGGGCCCGAGCGCAACCGCCGCTCGCCCGCGAGGCCCGCCCCGCGCCCGAGCTCCCTGCCCGCTCCAGTGTCGCCCATCGTCGGTCTCCTACAGCGTCGCCTTCGCCGGTCGGTGGTACGGCCAACTCTGGCAACCACCGGAGCTCCCTTCCCTGTGCCCCTACCTTGTCTTCCTCCTCCCATTTCTCTCCCTCAACCCTTCTTTCTCTCTGGTTATCAGGAACTCGAGCCGCCATGGAGGTCCACCAGGAGCACGCCGTCGCCAAGATCCGATGCTCCCTCGCCCAGATCCGGCCACCACGGATCCATTTCCGCCGGATCCCGCCTCACCGTGATCGTCGTCTATCGAGGTCCTCGCCGTGGACCGCCGCCATGGCCTCCTGTTCGTCAGAAGAGGATGAACGCAGGAGCGCCTCCTGCAGCATGCGTTGACCGCACGCAACGCGTGCCACATCTGGCCTCCCAACGCCCGTGTGGACCTCGCCCAACCTGCCTCGCCCTCCGATCTAATATGGCCCTAGGTGAGCCTCCACTCGCTGTCATATCTTGTGTAGTTAAAGCTCCTTCCTAGCAGAAGCGCTCGTGTAGTCCGAGTGGCAACCGAGCGAGTTGCTCTTCCAAGGGGTCTGGGGTTCGAATCCCAGATGTCCCTGTTTTATTTTTCCCATTTGTTATGTTATTGTTTCAGGTTCACTCGTTATCCAGTTTCATCTAGCGTGAAATCCATCGTTTAGCATAGTTCTGTCGTAGCCCAGCTGGTCAGCTCGTTGGTTTGCAACCACGAGGTCCTGGGTTCGACTCCGAGGCACCCCAATTTTATGCATGCATTTTTTACTATTGCTATGACCTGCCACCTCGGCCACTTGGGCCTGACGCACAATTGGGCCGCTGCACTATGCTGCATCCGGCCTGAATATGTTTTTTTCGGTTCCTCGTGTTTTTTTTACTGTCTACAAATTTTGCAAATTGTCCAGAGAAAACAGATTTGTAGGAAAACCCTTGTAATTCATGCATATAATAACTTCATAACCGTGCATCGGAATTAAACATCTTATATATGTAAAATGTGTAGAATTTCGTGTAGTTTCACAATATCCAACTTCCAACCATGATAAAAATGTTTAACTTGCTGTGTTCATGTAATTTGCATAAATGCCATGTTGACACGGTTTATGTCACAACTAAATAACCGCAGCTCCGATTAAAATGTTCCACATATGTAACTTGACTAGAAAAATGTGTAGAATCACGTGGTCGAGTTTATTTTCATGTTTAATAAATATAAAATTGTGTTAGGACAGATCTGTACCAAATTCATAATTTGCACATGGGGTCGTTTCGGAAATGCTATATGTTGTTTCCAACCTCCTTTAATATGCCTAGATGTCTAGTTTACTTATGCTTCACATCTTGCCATGTTAAACAACATTTAAACTTGTCATGTAAATAAACGAGAGTGAACTAAATGATTCGAACGTGGAGTTTCGTCAATATTCAACTCATTGCATATTGAGCTTCACTTAATGTGTAGAAGTTGATTGTTGTGCTTTGCCATGTCATGCATAACATGCATCATATTTGATGTGCATCATGTCATGCATATGTTGTGGTGATTATCGTGTGTTGATTCTTTGTTTCCGGTTTGCTTCTTCTCGATAGAGTCCCGAAAGCGTTCGGTGTGTGAGGATTCGTTCGACTATGTTGGATTGTCTTCTTCACGGATTCGTTCTTCTTCCAAGCGGGATCTCAGGCAAGATGACCATTTCCCTGGATACCACTACTATCATTGCCATGCTAGTTGTCTCGTTTCTATCGCTATGTCTCGCTACCTACCACTTGTTTGTCAAGCCTCCCAAAATGCCATGAAAATCCTCTAAACCCCCTCCACATCCCTGCAAACCATTGTTTGGCTATGTTACTGCTTGCTCAACACTTCTTATATCATTGCTAGTTGCAGGTGCAAGTTGTTCCCATGTGCCCACATGGATATTCTTGATATATCACATTATTATTGCTATTTAATTTAATACACATATATACTTGGTAAAAGGTGGAAGGCTTGGCCTTTTGCTCGGTGTTTTGTTCCACTTTTGCCGCCCTAGTTACTTGTGTACCGGTGTTATGTTCCATATCGAGCACCCCTAACATGCTCGGAGTTGTTATGGGGACCCCCTTGATTTTCGTTTTGGGATAAAACTCTTCTAGCAAGGCCCAACATTGGTACTACATTTGCCTAATAACTAATAAACTTGCGTAGGGACTTTCCGGACTCCGTGGATAATTAATCAACAAGCCGGGCCAGTGCTCCTCATGAGTGTTGGTCCAAACTAGAGCCCCTTGCGGGGCCACCCGGGGCAACTCGGGGGATCTCTATCCGGCCACCGTACGTAGTGCTCATCCGGTCGTCCTGAGAACGAGATACGCGGCTCCTATCTGGTTCGTCGACACGTCGGGCGGTCTTGCTGGATTTGTTTTACCTTTCTCAAACGTCTTGTGCACGGGATTTTGAGGATACTTCGGGCTATCTCGAGGTTGAGATTTTCCCTCAGAATTTCGCGAATACTATGGGTCATCCCGCGGTTGAGGAGTTCCAATGCAGCTTGTGTTTAGTTTGTGATGGATGAGTTGGAGCACCTCTGAGGGTTAAATCTTTCATGAGAGCCGTGCCCGTGGTTATGTGGCAACTTGGAAATTTGTTTAACACCCGGTCATAGCAAACTTGAAGTAAACTCAAATAAAATACACCAACCGTGTGCGTAACCGTGACTGTCTCTTCTCGTGAATTTCTTAACCGAGAGAGAACACGGTGGGGCTATGTTTGACTCGTAACTAGGTGTTCAAGATCACTTAGTGATCATTACTAGTTCACGTCCGTTTATGCGACAATCACCCCCCCCTTACTCTTGTACTCATAGTTAGCCACTCAAATAAATGCTTAGTGCTTGCTGCAGCCTCACCACTTAACCATACCTCACCCATTAAGCTTTGCTAGTCTTGATACCCTTCTAAATGAGATTGCTGAGTCCCTGTGGCTCACAGATTACTACAACAACAGTTGCAGGTACATGTAATGCGATGTTTTGACGTGAGAGCGATGCTTGTTTGATTTGGAGTTCTTCTTCTTCTTCATCGATCATAGGATGGGTTCCAGGCCGGTAGCCTAGGATGGCAAGGATGGATGTCATTTTATCATTTGATTTCGTCCGTAGCCGGACCCTACTCTTTTGTATGATGATTGAATATGTTTATGTATTGATGTGATCTTGATGTAGCTTGTGGCGAGTGTAAGCCAATTCCATATACTCACCTCTTCTTTACATGTACTTGTAATGATATCCATTCTTGCGAAACGACGAGATGTGCGTCTATCCTTGTCGAGGCCTCGAGCCAAAAATAAGGATAGGATCGCATCTTGGTCGTTACAGATGGCCCTTCCAATCGCGAATGATATACTTTTTCCCATCGTGTGTGACCAGGTGCAGCCATCGCCGACGGGTTTTCCCTGTCGTGTGGGATAGGCCCCCCCTATCGCCCACACATGCAAGGCGACGGTTTAAGAGTACGTCACGGAAAGGGGTTGAAAACCGTTTGTATTGCACGCGGCTGCACTAGTGGACCCCTAAAAATGTATTTATTTAGATGACAAATTTATATATTTCTTGAAGAAATTGAAGCGAAGAATTCCGTGTGACCATGGAGAAATTGACGTGAAGACTTGAAGTGTGAAGAATTTTATTTTCATATTTCATTTCATCTTTCTTGAGTCATAGGAAACATCGTACTATTAAAGGGGGTCTAGGCGAAGCATAGACGCATTTCTAAGTGATGCTCATAAACTACAATCCAAATCCTTCGAGTGATGACTTTGGAAATCTCTTACAGCACATACAAGTTACTTAGTGACAGAGACAAAGTTCTTCTGGTCACTGACGACTTAGGTCTGACTAAGGAGTTAGGACATCACCAGTGTGTTGTGCCTACCGTGATGACTTTGAGTTCCCCGATGAATTTGAGAGTTCAGATTTCCGACCATTGTTGCGCTTAGTGCAGCTGTCCCAAGGATCTTATCCCGACAACGGTAATATCATTGAAGGGAATTTATTTCTTATCATGTCAGGTAGCTCCCAGGCTATAAATAGCTGCCCCCACAACCATTCGTTGGTTGGCTGCTCCGAGAGACAGATTAACGCTTGTCATATAGAGCAACCCATTCCTCTGACGACTTAGAGAGAAACCTAAGTGAGGAAAAAACCCATACACCCAGAGCCTTAAAGTGATTGAGCATCACAGAAGAAATTGTCCTGTGTGGAACTGACGCCTGTTACCTTTGAAGACTATGCATCTTCCAGACGGTTAGGCGTCATGGTCTAGAGCATCCAAGAGTCATTGTGGATTGCCGGGTGACAAGTTTGTGAAGGTTTTGGAAGTCTACCTTGAAGAATTACCATGAGTGATTGGGCGGAGTCTAAGTGAATTTAGCTCAAGAGGTATACGGTGAGGACTAAGTGTCTTCAGAGTGCAAGCTCATCCGCCCCAACCAGACGTACGACTGTCACAACAGTTGGAACTGGTCGAACAAATCCATTGTCTTCACTGAGCTTCCTGGTTCTATTTCTTCACTCCCTTACTTACGTACCTGTACCTTGAAGAAGTTGCTTGCTGTTTTGTGAAGACTTTGACTGAAGACTTTCTCTATTTCCTCAACCCAAATTCTTCAGTCACTACACTTGTCCTGATCGCTAATTACTCTTTCACTCGTATGCTTCAATTCATCATGACAGCCATGTTGTTCATGTATTTCTCATATGCACGAGTACTTATCCGCTACTCTATTTTTCGTCACTCCGCTACTTCTTGATCTAGAAATTCCTCAATGATGAATTTGTAACAATTGCCCAATCACCCCCCTCTGGCCGATATAACACACTTTCAGTACTCGTAACCCGTGTCCTAGTCGAACTCATGATGATCTTGTTCCTCAAGGCAGGGAAACTTCCTTGGGCTTCCTCGTGAGCTGCCCTACAAGCCCATCTGAGAACCGGCCCATGCCTTGACGGGTTTCGTTCCTGGCCTTCTGGTTTCTCCTGTGAAGCTCTTCTGTGACTCGGGAATAGCATGACTCTTGGAGCTTATCAACTCACAAGGCGGGGTCATGCTAATGCCGGGTTTCATCCATGGCGAACATCCCCAACATTAGCCTCTAGTTTAGCTTGGATTTCTCCATGTTAAACTCCATCCTTCTCCAGTTTTTCATTGCTTCTTCATTGAATCTCGTGGTCAGGTCTCTGTCAGATCCAGGTGTTGCTGAGTCTCATGGCTCCCTTCACACTTAACAATTTCACAGCTCCATAACATGACATCAATTAATTATGACGATGCGTGACCATGACCTCATAATGGATCTTTCGGATGGATATGTCAAATCTTGTCAACGCGGGAATCAAGGCACCTTTTTAGCGAAAAGTTACTGTGCCGGTTCAGGTTTCCACTATAATACTTCAGGTTTTTCGCAACATATAAATAGGTCACCAGGGCCGTAGATCCACTTTTAGTCCACCTCCTCGAGTTACCTTCTTCTGATGAGTCGTGTGCTAGCAAATTGCCAGCTTTCACTATCAATCATTGGTAAGTATCATAGGACTTAAAACAATTCATAGATGCTTTATTCATGTACTGATTGCCATAACTGGTGTTCCAGGGGCAAGGCGTTTGTTAAGAAAACAAATGATTCCGCTTCTTCTCCAGCACATACTGAGATGGAAATTCCATCTCATGATGCTTCTGGTGATAACCCAGCTGGTCAAGTTGACCCGGAGACACATGCTAACCCGGTGCCACAAGATGAGCTACCGATTCAAGATGACCTGGTGGGAGAAGATGACCTCATGAGCCGGGATGACCCTGCTGCCCAAGACTAGACACTTGCTGGTGCTATCGTGGAGGGAGAGCACAAAGATGATCCAGCTCCAGAAATAAAGGATTGAGACGGACATGATGAAGTGGTGGTCACTGGTGAACGCCACAGTGCCATTCCCAAGACTTCTACCACTCTAGCCAAGGTAATGGCCAAGGAGGAATTACCAAGCTGGGAAAAAGGGAAGGCCCGGCTCTATTTGGAGCCATATGAAGATTTGGATGTGAACTCCCTTCATCAGAGCTTTTGCACCCGGCTGTCTGAGAGCCGAGAGACTGAAAGTGCCATGGTAGGCCTTCTGAAAATAAAATATGAGGTATATCTCCATATCTTCTCATATATAATTATGTAGCCCCTAAGTGTTTGGTTTAGAAAGCATGATAACTGAAGACTTGTTTAAATCACCTTTTAACCAATCTGGTAACTTCCTCATGATGACAGGCAACCACCAAGTGTCAGGTCACTAGCAATAGTGAGCTGGAACTTGTAGTATTTTGTTCATCTTTAACAAGAGCGAAGTGCAGTCCCCAAGGGCCGGCTTATCACCATGTGATGAGCCGAGTCTTCATATATAACTCTTTTACTTAGGTGAAAATCAATGTATGCTGTAGCCCCCGAGTGCTGATTTACCAGCCTGCGGTTACTTGGGACTTGATGAAACTGTGCATAGGTTAGAGCTGAGTACTATAGCCCCCAAGTGTCGGGTCATAGCCTGCGGTGACTTGGGACTTGATGAAACTTAACATAGTTTTAGAACTGAATACTGTAGCCCCCAAGTTCCAAGTCAAATGCCTGCAACGACTTGGGACATAATTAAAGATATCTTCTGCTCTGTTTAGGAAATGCTGAATCAAGCCAACTCGAAAAATGGTGGGTTGAGAAAACAAGTCAATTCTAAGAAGAAATCGCGCGAGACTGCTGAAAATCTCTCTACAGACTTTGAAGAATCTTTAATCAAAAGCATTGACTCATTGGAGAAGGCCAAGGCGGCTTTTGAAGAAGAGAAGGCGGCTTTGCTAAAGCGTGTAGAAGAAGCTGAGTCAAAACTCGAGCCGGTGACATAAAAGCTCACCACTCAAAATGGTCACATCACTCAGATGTGCATAGCCATCTTAGGTAAGTGTTTACATTTCATGGTGTCAATACTGCTCCATATTGTAACTACAGTAAAAAGTCGGCTTACTGATGCTTGATATATTCCTGTAACTGTCAAAAGAAATCACAACGTGTTTGGGCTTCCACTGGTCAAGCTATAAGCCGTCTTCAAATTTCTAGAGCAGCTATATGTGGGGGGAGAACACTGTATTAAGGAGGTCAAGAATGCCAAAGCCCCCCCCCCCCTCAGAGAATCAAGGACATGCTTAAGGAGCTCTCCACGGTCCCGGAGTGGATTCGTGAACTGAAGAAGTTGGCTTGCAGGAATGGTGCCAGGGGTGCACTTGCGTTGGCTAAGGCATCCACTACTGGAATCAGAGAATTTGCCATCAGCCTGATCTTTGCCGTCTGCTGGCCGATGGCAAAGAACCTCTTTGCCGTCAGCTGCACAAAAACAGACGGCAAAGAACGCACTGATGGCAAAGATACTGTTTGCCATCAGTGCACTCTTTGCCGTCCACTGGCAGACGGCAAAGATGCGCCAGGCAGACGGCAAAGAGACCAGGCAGGCCCCACTGTACCGTGGACGGCATGGTTGCCGTCAGCTGCATATTTGCCATCCGCTGCCCCCTCTTTGCCATATGCCTCCCCCTCTTTGCCGTATGCTAGCAGACGGCAAAGGGGATGGGCACATAACGGCCACGCCATCTCCCCACCGGCAGACAGCAAAGCTCCCAAATATTGATCCCGGTCGTACGCGCGCATGAAAAAAAAATTGCCGTCTGCCCAGCCCACTGCCAAGACCGCAAAAAGCCCAACACCACATCGACCCACACAAAAAAAAACTGCTGAACGCTACGGCCCCCCCAACCATCGACCCGCACCACCAGGTCTCCCGCGCCGCCGCCCCCTCCTACACCGCGCCCCCAACCACATCGACCCCCCCACCACATCGACCCGCACCACCAGGTCTCCCGCGCCTCCGCCGTTCTCCCGCGCTGCCGCCGTTCTCCAGCGCCGCCGTCCCCTCCTAAACCGCGCCCCCAACCCCTCTTCCAGCGCCCGCCGTGCCCTACCGCCGTTCCAGCGCCGCCGTTCCAGCGCCGCCGTGCCGGGCACCAGCTCCACCGCTGCAGGTATGCGCCGCCGGGAACCTCCTCCTCCTCTGCACCCATCTTCCCCCCCCCCCCCCGGCAGTGAGTGTTGGGGAACGTTGCATGGGAAACAAAAATTTTCCTACGCACACATAAGATCTATCCATGGTGATGAGCATCTACGAGAGGGAGAGTGAATCTACATACCCTTGTAGATCGCTAAGCGGAAGCGTTAATAAACGCGGTTGATGTAGTCGAACGTCTTCGCGATCCAAATCGCCGAGCGTCCCGCGATCCAATCACGATCCTTCCGATCTAGTGCCGAACGGACGGCACCTCCACGTTCAACACACGTACGGCTTGATGACGCCTTCACCTCCTCGATCCAGCGAGCGATGGTGAAGTAGTGGTTGAGTTCCAGCAGCACGACGGCGTGGTGATGGTGGTGAGGAACAATCTCTGCAGGGCTTCGCCAAGCACTACGGAGATTATGACGGAGGAACTAGAGGGTTAGGGTTGCCGCACACGGCTTGGGGAAATCTTGATGTGTCCCGTGTGCTAGCCCTGCCCCTCTATTTATATGTTGAGCCTTGGGGTCTAAACTTGGAGTAAAAGCCTCCTCTAGGTCGGTTTTGCCCGCACAAGGTCGGTTTGGCCCGCAGGGAAAGAGTCCAACTCGGATCCCTGCCGAACCGTGCACAGCCGCACACAAGCGGTAGTACCGCTTCACACAAGCGGTAGTACCGCTTGGGCGGTAGTACCGCTTCACACAAGCGGTAGTACCGCTCTGGCGGTAGTACCGCTTCACACAAGCGGTAGTACCGCTTACGCGGCAGCAAAACTACTTTTGCGCTTTCCAATACCTCGTGGGCTTTATCCCTTTGGCCCATATAAAGTGTTGCTGCACCCGAACACTTCGGTAAACATCCGGAACCCATTCCGGTGAACTCTGGAACTCTTCCGGAGATCGAAACACTATTATCACATATATCAATCTTTACCTCCGGACTCTTCCGGAGATCCTCGTCATGTCCGGGATCTTATCCGGGACTCCGAACAACTTTCGGTCACCAACATAATAACTCAATTATACTAATCGTCACCAAACGTTAAGTGTGTAGACCCTGCGGGTTCGAGAACTATGTAGACATGACCGAGACACCTCTACGGCCAATAACCAATAGCGGGACCTGGATGCCCATATTGGCTCCTACATATTCTACGAAGATCTTTATCGGTCGAACCTCTATGTCAAGGATTCAGTTAATCCCGTATGCTGTTCCCTTTGTTCTTCGGTATGTTACTTGCCCGAGATTCGATCGTCGGTATCACTATACCTAGTTCAATCTCGTTACCGGCAAGTCTCTTTACTCGTTCCGTAATACAAGATCCTGTGGCTAACTCTTTAGTCACTTTGCTTGCAAGGCTCAATGTGATGTTGTATTACCGAGTGGGCCCTGAGATACCTCTCCGTCATACGGAGTAACAAATCCCAGTCTTGATCCATGCCAACCCAACAGACACCCTCGGAGATACCTGTAGAGCACCTTTATAGTCACCCAGTTACGTTGCGACGTTTGATACACACAAGGTATTCCTCCGGTGTCAGTGAGTTGCATGATCTCATGGTCAAAGGAACAGATACTTGACATGCAGAAAACAATAGCAATAAACTGACACGATCAAATGCTACGTTTACAGTTTGGGTCTTGTCCATCACATCATTCTCCTAATGATGTGATCCCGTTATCAAATGACATCTCATGTCCATGGCTAGGAAACCTTAACCATCTTTGATCAACAAGCTAGTCAACTAGAGGCTTACTAGGGACACAGTGTTGTCTATGTACCCACACATGTATTTGAGTTTCCAATCAATACAATTATAGCATGGATAATAAACGATTATCATTAACAAGGAAATATAATAATAACCAATTTATTATTGCCTCTAGGGCATATTTCCAACAGTCTCCCACTTGCACTAGAGTCAATAATCTAGTTCACATCACTATGTGATTTACATTGTAATGAATCGAACACCCATGCAGTTCTGGTGTTGTTCATGTTTAGCCCTTGGAAGAGGTTTAGTCATCGGATCTGCAACATTTAGATCCGTGTGTACTTTGCAAATATTTATGTCGTCCTCCTTGATGTAATCGCGGATGGAATTGAAACGTCGCTTTATGTGTCTGGTCCTCTTGTGAAATCTTGGTTCCTTGGCTAGAGCAATGGCACCAGTATTATCACAAAACAGAGTCATTGGGTTAAGTGCACTAGGCACTACTCCAAGATCTGTCATGAACTCCTTCATCCAGACACCTTCCTTCGCCGCCTCCGAGGCAGCGATGTACTCCGCTTCGCATGTAGAATCTGCTACCACGCTTTGCTTGGAACTGCACCAGCTAACCGCACCCCCATTAAGAATAAATACGTATCCGGTTTGCGACTTAGAGTCATCCGGATCAGTGTTAAAGCTTGCATCGACGTAACCCTTTACGACGAGCTCTTGATCACCTCCATAAACGAGAAACATGTCCTTAGTCCTTTTCAGGTACTTCAGGATATTCTTGACCGCCGTCCAGTGTTCCATTCCTGGATCACTTTGAAACCTTCCGACCATACTTATGGCAAGGCTGACATCGGGTCTTGTGCACAGCATTGCATACATGATAGAGCCTATGGCCGAAGCATAGGGGATGACACTCATCTTTTCTCTATCTTCTGCAGTCACTGGGCATTGAGTCTTACTCAACTTCACACCTTGCAAAACAGGCAAGAACCCCTTCTTGGACTGATCCATTTTGAACTTCTTCAAAATCTTATCAAGGTATGTGCTTTGTGAAAGTCCTATTAAGCGTCTTGATCTATCTCTATAGATCTTGATGCCTAATATGAAAGCAGCTTCTCCTAGGTCCTTCATTGAAAAACTCTTGTTCAAATATTCCTTTACGCTTTCCAGCATTTCTATATTGTTTCCAATCAGCAATATGTCATCCACATATAATATTAGAAACGCTATAGAGCTCCCACTCACTTTCTTGTAAATACAAGCTTCTCCGTAAACTTGTATAAACTCGAACGCTTTGATCACATCATCAAAACGAAGATTCCAACTCCGAGATGCTTGCACCAGTCCATAAATGGATCGCTGGAGTTTGCAAACTTTGTCAGCATTCTCTGGATCGACAAAACCTTCTGGTTGCATCATATACAACTCTTCCTTAAGGTAACCGTTAAGGAACGCTGTTTTGACATCCATCTGCCAAATTTCATAATCGAAAAAGGCAGCTATTGCTAACATGATTCTGACGGACTTAAGCATCGCTACGGGTGAGAAGGTCTCATCGTAGTCAACTCCTTGAACTTGTGAAAAACCCTTTGCCACAAGTCGAGCTTTATAGACGGTGACATTACCGTCCGCGTCCGTCTTCCTCTTAAAGATCCATTTGTTCTGAATGGCCTTACGCCCTTCAGGTAATACTTCCAAAGTCCATACTTTGTTTTCATACATGGATCCCATCTCGGATTTCATGGCCTCTAACCACTTCTCGGAATCCGGGCCCATCATCGCTTCTCCATAGCTCGTAGGTTCATCGTTGTTTAACAACATGACCTCTAAGACAGGGTTGCCGTACCACTCAGGAGTAGTACGCATCCTTGTCGACCTACGAGGTTCGATAGCAACTTGATCCAAAGCTTCATGATCATCATCATTAACTTCCTCTTCAGCTAATGTAGGCTCCACAGAAACAACTTTCTGCGCTGCGCTACTCTCAGGTTGAAGTAAAGGTTCAATAACCTCATCAAGTTCTATCTTCCTCCCACTCAATTCTTTCGAGAGAAACTCTTTCTCAAGAAATGTTCCGTTTTTAGCGACAAACACTTTGCCTTTGGATCTGAGGTAGAAGGTATACCCAACTGTCTCTTTTGGGTATCCTATGAAGACGCATTTCTCCGCTTTGGGTTCCAGCTTTTCAGGCTGAAGCTTTTTGACATAAGCATCACATCCCCAAACTTTAAGAAACGACAGCTTTGGCTTCTTGCCAAACCAAAGTTCATATGGCGTCGTCTCAACGGATTTCGATGGTGCCCTATTTAAAGTGAATGCAGCTGTCTCTAATGCATAACCCCAAAACGATAGTGGCAAATCGGCAAGAGACATCATAGATCGCACCATATCCAATAAAGTTCGATTACGACGTTCGGACACACCATTACGCTGTGGTGTTCCAGGCGGTGTCAATTGTGAAACAATTCCACACTGTCTTAAGTGACTGCCAAACTCATAACTCAGATATTCTCCTCCTCGATCAGATCGTAGGAATTTAATCTTCTTGTTACGATGATTCTCAACTTCACTCTGAAATTGTTTGAACTTTTCAAATGTTTCAGACTTGTGTTTCATTAAGTAAATATACCCATATCTACTTAAGTCATCAGTGAAGGTGAGAAAGTAACGATAACCACTGCGCGCTTCAATACTCATCGGACCGCACACATCAGTATGTATGATTTCCAATAAGTCACTTGCCCGTTCCATTGTTCCAGAGAACGGCGTTTTAGTCATCTTGCCCATGAGGCATGGCTCACATGTGTCAAGTGATTCAAAATCAAGTGACTCCAAAAGTCCATCAGCATGGAGCTTCTTCATGCGTTTTACGCCAATATGACCTAAACGGCAGTGCCACAAGAAAGTGGTATCATCATTATCAATTCTATATCTTTTGGCATCAATGTTATGAACATGTGTATCATTACTATCGAGATTCAACAAGAATAAACCCCTCACATTGGGTGCATGACCATAAAAGATATTACTCATATAAATAGAACAACCATTATTCTCTGATTTAAATGAGTAACCGTCTCGCAATAAACAAGATCCAGATATAATGTTCATGCTTAACGCAGGCACCAAATAACACTTATTTAGGTTCATCACTAATCCCGACGGTAATCGAAGAGCGAGCGTGCCAACGGCGATCACATCAACCTTGGAACCATTTCCCACGCGCATCGTCACTTCGTCCTTTGCCAGCCTCCGTCTATTCCGCAGTTCCTGTTTTGAGTTGCAAATATGAGCAACCGCACCGGTATCAAATACCCAGGCACTACAACGAGAGTTGGTAAGGTACACATCAATAACATGTATATCATATATACCTTGTTTGTTGTTGGCCGCCTTCTTGTCAGCCAAATACTTGGGGCAATTCCGCTTCCAGTGTCCAGTTCCCTTGCAATGAAAACACACAGTTTCTGGTTTGGGTCCAGCCTTGGGTTTCTTCACGAGAGGAGCAACTGCTTTGCCACTCTGCTTGGAGTTACCCTTCTTACCCTTGCCATTTTTCTTGAAACTAGTGGTTTTATTGACCATCAACACTTGATGCTCCTTCTGAATTTCAGACTCAGCGGCTTTCAGCATCGCAAACAGCTCGGCGACTGACTTGTTCATCCCGTGCATGTTATAGTTCAACACGAAGCTCTTGTAGCTAGGTGGCAATGATTGAAGAACTCTGTTAGTGATAGCCTCTGGCGGAAGGGGCATCCCTAACTCAGCCAGACGGGTGGAGTACCCAGACATTCTGAGCACGTGATCACTGATAGACCCGTTCTCCTCCATCTTGCAAGCATAGAACTTATCGGAGATCTCATATCTCTCGATCCGGGCATTCTTCTGAAAGATAAACTTCAACTCCTGGAACATCTCATATGCTCCATGACGTTCAAAACGTCTTTGAAGTCCCGGTTCTAAGCCATACAACATTGCACATTGAACTATTGAGTAATCATCAGAACGAGCCTGCCAGGCGTTCACAACGTCTAGAGACTCAACTGGAGCGGGTGGATCACCAAGCGGTGCATCAAGGACATAAGCCTTCTGGGAAGCCGTAAGGATAATCCTTAGATTACGGGCCCAGTCCACAAAGTTACTTCCATCATCTTTCAACTTAGCTTTCTCTAGGAACGCATTAAAATTCAGGGGTGCTACTGCGCGAGCCATGATCTACAACATAAATATTGCAAAGACAACTTAGACTATTGTTCTTAGATAATGAGTTTAGTTAATCATATTTAAAAAACTCCCACTCAAATTGACATCCCTCCGATCATTCGAGTGTAACATGATCCAAATCCACCAACTCAAGTCCGATCATCACGTGAGTTGAGGTGGTTTCAATGGTGAACATCTTCATGTTGATCATATCTACTATATGACTCATGTTCGACCTTTCGGTCTCTTGTGTTCCGAGGCCATGTCTGTACATGCTAGGCTCGTCAAGTTTAACCCGAGTGTTCCGCACGTGCAACATGGCTTGCACCCGTTGTATGCGAACGTAGAGTCTATCACACCCGATCATCACGGCGTGTCTCGAAACGACGAACTTTCGCAACGGTGCACACTTGGGGAGAACACAATTTATCTTGAAATTTAAGTGAGGGATCACCTTATAATGCTACCGTCGTCCTAAGCAAAATAAGATGCATAAAAGGATTAACATCACATGCAAATCATAAGTGACATGATATGGCCATGAACTTGTGCTTTTGATCTCCATCTCCAAAGCACCGGCATGATCTCCATCGTCACCGGCATGACACCATGATCTCCATCATCTTGATCTCCATCAACGTGTCGCCATAAGGTTGTCGCGCCGACTGTTGCTTCCACGACTATTGCTAACGTTTAGCGATAAAGTAAAGCATTACATAGCGCTTAATGATTGACACGCAGGTCATACAATAATTAAAGACAACTCTATGGCTCCTGCCAGTTGCCGTACTCATCGACATGCAAGTCGTGATATTCTATACAAAACATGATCATCTCATACATCACATATATCTCATCATGTAATTGGCCATATCACATCACAACATACCCTGCAAAAACAAGTTAGACGTCCTCTAATTGTTGTTGCAAATTTTACGTGGCTGCTACGGGTTTGCAAGAACCGTTCTTACCTACGCAAAACCACAACGTGGTGTAGTGATTGCTTTTTGATCTTCTAAAAGAACCCTCTTCATTGAAATCGATTCAACTAAAGTGAGAGAGACAGACACCCGCTAGCCATCTTTATGCAACGAAGTTACATGTCAGTTGAAGGAACCTGTCTCGCGTAAGTGTACGCGTAATGTCGGTCCGGGCCGCTTCATCTCACAGTACCGCCGAATCAAATATCAACTAGTAACGGCAAGCAATATGTATACACCCACGCCCACAACTCGTTTGTGTTCTACTCGAGATCTCATCTACGCATAGACCTGGCTCATGATGCCACTGTTGGGGAACGTTGCATGGGAAACAAAAATTTTCCTACGCACACATAAGATCTATCCATGGTGATGAGCATCTACGAGAGGGAGAGTGAATCTACATACCCTTGTAGATCGCTAAGCGGAAGCGTTAATAAACGCGGTTGATGTAGTCGAACGTCTTCGCGATCCAAATCGCCGAGCGTCCCGCGATCCAATCACGATCCTTCCGATCTAGTGCCGAACGGACGGCACCTCCGCGTTCAACACACGTACGGCTTGATGACGCCTTCACCTCCTCGATCCAGCGAGCGATGGTGAAGTAGTGGTTGAGTTCCAGCAGCACGACGGCGTGGTGATGGTGGTGAGGAACAATCTCTGCAGGGCTTCGCCAAGCACTACGGAGATTATGACGGAGGAACTAGAGGGTTAGGGTTGCCGCACACGGCTTGGGGAAATCTTGATGTGTCCCGTGTGCTAGCCTTGCCCCTCTATTTATATGTTGAGCCTTGGGGTCTAAACTTGGAGTAAAAGCCTCCTCTAGGTCGGTTTTGCCCGCACAAGGTCGGTTTGGCCCGCAGGGAAAGAGTCCAACTCGGATCCCTGCCGAACCGTGCACAGCCGCACACAAGCGGTAGTACCGCTTCACACAAGCGGTAGTACCGCTTGGGCGGTAGTACCGCTTCACACAAGCGGTAGTACCGCTCTGGCGGTAGTACCGCTTCACACAAGCGGTAGTACCGCTTACGCGGCAGCAAAACTACTTTTGCGCTTTCCAATACCTCGTGGGCTTTATCCCTTTGGCCCATATAAAGTGTTGCTGCACCCGAACACTTCGGTAAACATCCGGAACCCATTCCGGTGAACTCTGGAACTCTTCCGGAGATCGAAACACTATTATCACATATATCAATCTTTACCTCCGGACTCTTCCGGAGATCCTCGTCATGTCCGGGATCTTATCCGGGACTCCGAACAACTTTCGGTCACCAACATAATAACTCAATTATACTAATCGTCACCAAACGTTAAGTGTGTAGACCCTGCGGGTTCGAGAACTATGTAGACATGACCGAGACACCTCTACGGCCAATAACCAATAGCGGGACCTGGATGCCCATATTGGCTCCTACATATTCTACGAAGATCTTTATCGGTCGAACCTCTATGTCAAGGATTCAGTTAATCCCGTATGCTGTTCCCTTTGTTCTTCGGTATGTTACTTGCCCGAGATTCGATCGTCGGTATCACTATACCTAGTTCAATCTCGTTACCGGCAAGTCTCTTTACTCGTTCCGTAATACAAGATCCTGTGGCTAACTCTTTAGTCACTTTGCTTGCAAGGCTCAATGTGATGTTGTATTACCGAGTGGGCCCTGAGATACCTCTCCGTCATACGGAGTAACAAATCCCAGTCTTGATCCATGCCAACCCAACAGACACCCTCGGAGATACCTGTAGAGCACCTTTATAGTCACCCAGTTACGTTGCGACGTTTGATACACACAAGGTATTCCTCCGGTGTCAGTGAGTTGCATGATCTCATGGTCAAAGGAACAGATACTTGACATGCAGAAAACAATAGCAATAAACTGACACGATCAAATGCTACGTTTACAGTTTGGGTCTTGTCCATCACATCATTCTCCTAATGATGTGATCCCGTTATCAAATGACATCTCATGTCCATGGCTAGGAAACCTTAACCATCTTTGATCAACAAGCTAGTCAACTAGAGGCTTACTAGGGACACAGTGTTGTCTATGTACCCACACATGTATTTGAGTTTCCAATCAATACAATTATAGCATGGATAATAAACGATTATCATTAACAAGGAAATATAATAATAACCAATTTATTATTGCCTCTAGGGCATATTTCCAACAGTGAGCACCTGCTTTGCCATGTCTGGCGCTGATCTAATAGACAATGCAATGTAATGAGCTTAACAATCAGTTGAGATTGACATTCATATTAGAAGCAGAGAGTGAAAGAACAAGTTTAGGGAATAAGCTTCATAAACTCATGATCTAAAATAGTAGTACTGTTGTTAGTATGCATTGGGGACTCATATTGGATCCCTATAAGAACAAACAATGTGTCAGTGTTAATAGAAATCAGAAGCTAGGTGGAAAGGAATGATCAAAAGATATTGTGTAATCACATGCTCCAAAATAGAAATAGCTAACGAAGTCCTGGACATCATTACTTTCTGTGTAATCATGCCTGAAAGTAGAAATAGCTAGCATGAACCCGTAATTACAAAATAATAGAGTAAGGGTTCACTCTCTCAAATACTGTTCTCCAGGACATGAAAGTGCTCCTGAATGGTGTTGCTTCAAATAGGTTTATAGGTAACCTTTAATGCCTTATTATGCAACTTATTAGAAGCTAATGCAGATGTTCAAATAGGATCACTAAGCTATGATAGCATGGTCTGGGAAAAGTGTAGATTATTAGTGCCACGTTGGCCAGGCCCCCTCCTGAAGCTCTGTATTTTTTAGCTTTATTCGATAAACCGTAGCTCTGTATTCAGTGAGGTGTAAGTATTGCTTATTTTGTAGATTGCCATTTCACATAAGATTGCCATTTCTCCACCACAGGACAGAGTTTTGCGCCACACTAGAACATTATTTTGTAGATTAAGCACATAGTATATGAAAAAGGAATATATATATCTCAACCGTTGACATTTTCCACATACAGCTTGGTAGTGATTAAAGATTGTCCATGCGTCAAGAGCCTTCTTTACCACATTCTTTGCTTTTCTCCATCCAGTATTAAGCTTATAAAAAATTGTGAAGGAGAAAATAGGTAGAGTGAAAAAAATAGCAAGACCTAGTCATGTTAACCTCAACCTGTAGGTGCCCCTAAAAAGAGAGATACAATTGGCAAGTTGGATACTTGAGTTCCACATACACATTTTGTGTGGTGCTCAAATAAACGTAACCAAGTTTATTTTCTATCTCCAAATTTCTTTACTAAACACTGCAGTAAATATGAGAGAGGGAGGTTTTCAGAGTTTCATATGTCAAGCAAAAAATTAATCATTACCAGCATATAGTATTTTCAAAATGCTTCCTCTCATACTTCCTTCGGCCGCTACTTGTGTGTCCTTTAATTCGTTTTATAGTTGTTGCATGTACGGATGTACCTGTTTGAAAAAATTGATGAAACACTATTACTACTGCTAAAACGCGAAGCCATACTTGAGACAAACAAACCATTTGCTGAATTTGATGGAACCATTATAGAAATAGAGTGAATTTTACCCGAAAAAAAAGAAATAGAGTGAATTTGATTGAATCATTTCGTTGTTGCACTACCAGAAACTTGTTGGATATATAGCTAGATATATAGGGAGTTAACCTTAACACGAAAGACACTGAAACTTCTTACCCTCTAAAACCTCTTTTAATTTGGTAGATAGTAGAGGCATTTCATCAAACATCTTTCAAGTAACTAAGTATATTGAATCAACGATGGTCATAAAATTGTTGTCATAGAGGATATAACGCATCACTTGCTAAACAGAAGAAGCCAACATGTATTCCTAATTTGTACGCAATCTGATGCCTTGCCCAAGTGGCATCCATATGTAGCATGTTTAGGGATCAAAATCTAAAGAAAAATAGAGATAGAAATATCATTAGTGGGAGAATAACTGTTCTGGGACGGGACATCATTAAGGCCGTGGAGGGAGAAATAGTACCTGCAATGTTTATATATACTCATGCTGAGGTTTGAAGGGTTTCCCAATCTAATATTTCATTCAAATATCACTTCTTGACAGGTTAAACGGTAACCTTACATATGATCAAATATCACTAGTTTTGTTAGTAGTTTACATTACTAGTTTATAATACTTGTTAGTAGTTTAGATTACTGTTAGTTTTGTAAATTATGAGTTAGGTCATATATTTTTCGATTTTGTTATAAAAACATCATATTTGTGTTGATTGGGTGGATTTAAATGTGCAGTTGTTTCGTCACTGCGAGGGTCTGGTGTTCGACGACCTCCTCGTGCGTTCGACGAGCTCCGCCCCTGCGTTCGTGGGTGAGCACAAATGACATCTCCTCCTCCCCCTTCATTTGCTCTGTTCCAGTCTTCGTGCCGATGAAACTTGCTAGCTATAGGTAGATTAAATCATTAGTATGCGTGACCAGTATGTGTCTTCTGTTTGAAATGGTTACAGTTATAAATATGCATGCATTTGCATATTTATAACTGTGATTCTTTCGAATTGTCCAACGTTATGCATGGACAGCCCGAGTATGTGTAGATTGGGTTCGTTTTCCCATATGCTCTGCTCCGGATCCGATGCATAATTTCGTCAGTGCCTCCCTGTTGTTCTCCGGGTACACATCCTCTCTGTTTATTGCCGAGACGTGTATCAGGAGAACAGCGGGGAGGTGCTGCCGAAATTTTGCGTCGGATCCGGAGCAGAGCATGGGAAAACGAACCCAATCTACACATACTCGGGTGGGATTAGGACCTATCTTTACCTATTAGCGTGTAGGTTGCATGGACGTAATAAAACTGACAAACTTGATTAACCGATGAATATATATATTTCTTGTGTGTTTAGTAGGTAGGCAAGATGAGTGATCGTGCGTGGATGTACACCGGTCACACTAGTCAGAAAGACATGACCAACGAATGGTTAACAAAAACCAAGGTGTTTGTGAAAGCCGCATTTGCAAATGGCCAGAGAAAAAATTGGTGCCCCTGTCGTGGGTGCGACAACTTTAAACATCAAACAGAGAATGAAATGGGTAAACACCTGCAGAGGATGGGTTTTACGCCTGATTATACAGTGTGGACATTTCATGGTGAGTCTGCCCAATGTACCAGAGCTGAGGTGGTTCGTCGTCGCACCGACGAGCATGGTACCGGGATGGAAGACATGGTGCAAGACTTTGATGATGCTCGGGATTCGGACGATGAGATGGAGGAATCTACAAAGGTATTCTATGAAATGTTGGAGTCTTCAAAACGTCCTCTCCACGAGCACAGTGACCTTTGTCAGTTGGATGCCATCGCGCAAGTAATGGCTCTGAAGGCTCAGTTCAACTTGGGCAGAGAATGCTACGACGCGATGATGACACTATTTGGATGCTTTCTACCCAAAGGCCATGTCATTCCTGCAAACTTGTACCAGTTGGACAAAATCCTCCGTGTACTTAGGATGCCCTATGAGAAGATAGATGCCTGTGAGAACGGATGTGCCTTATTTAGGCTTGAGTATGCGAGCTTGAACTATTGTCCCATTTGCAAGTCTTGTAGGTATGTTGTGGTAGACAACGGTATGGGTGAGAAGAGGCAGACCAAAATCCCAGTTAATGTTCTTCAGTACATGCCAATCATACCAAGACTTCAACGTCTTTTCATGGTCGAAGAGACGACCAGACAGATGACATGGCACAAATTGGGCAAAAGAACCGAAGTAGATGCAGATGGGAATCAGATGTTGGTACACACATCAGATGCTTTTGCGTGGAAGCACTTCGATGCATTACATGAGGATAAAGCGGCAGATCCAAGGCATCCTCGAGTCGCCATCAGCATGAATGGGTTCAATGTGTTTGGTATGACGGCAACCCAATACAGTTGTTGGCCTGTATTTGTCATTCCACTCAATCTGCCCCCGGATAGATTATAAGAAGAAAGAACATTGGCCTGACGTTCATAATTCCAGGGCCCAACTATCCGGGGAAGAATATGAATGTGTACATGCAGCCGCTTAAGGATGAATTGCAAGAAGCTTGGGATAATGGGTTCAAGACATACGACGCCGCTAGAAAAGAAAACTTCAAAATGCATGTCTGGTACATGTACTCGATGCATGACTTGCCGATGTATGCGCTATTCGCTGGCTGGAGTACGCATGGAAGGTTCCCGTGCCCCACATGCAAGGCAACTCTTCAGTTTCATTGGCTGCAGGCGGGTCGGAAGTATTGTTGCTTCGATTTGCATAGGCAGTTCCTGGATCATCGCCATGAGTTCAGAAAAGACAAGAAGAACTTCATCAAAGGTACAGTTGTCAAAAACTCTGCACCACCTGCATTGACAGGCCAATAGATCCTGGATCAGTTAAACGCTCTTGAGCCTGATCCAGAGCGTCCAGGTTATTTCAAGGGGTATAAATCGGTACACGCCTAACTCACAAGACATGCTTTTGGGATCTGCCTTACTTCAACGACCTCCTTCTTCCACACAAGATCGATGTGATGCACACTAAAAAGAATATCAGAGAGGCCATTTTTGGTACATTGTTCGGCATAGAGGGGAAGCCAAAGGATAATCCTAAGGCTAGAGTCGATCAGCCGACTCTATGTGATAGACCATCACAGAACATGCGACAACCGAAAGGAAAGAAGAACTGGTCGAAGCCAAAGGCCTGGTTCAATCTTGCGAGGGGATCTATGAAGGAAATTCTCTTGTGGGTGAAAATTCACTTGATGTTTCCCGATGGGTATGCAGTGAATCTAAAGAGGGGAGCGAGTCTTGATAAATTGAAAATATTTGGTCTCAAGAGTCATGATTGGCACATATGGCTTGAGCGGGTAATGCCGGTGATGTTGCATGGCTTTATCCCTGACGTGCTAGATGACATGGAAAAGTTGGCGCGGAGTTGCTCTGCAAGTTAGAGATGATCTTTCCACCGGGCTTCTTTAATTCAATGCAACATTTGATTTTACATCTCCTGACCGAGGCAAGATTGAGCGGGCCCATGCAAAATCGTTGGTGCTATGGAACTGAGAGGATGCAGAAGACACTTTGAGCAAAATGTAAAAATAAACATAGAATTGAAGCATCGATGGCCGAGGCATTCATTACTGAGGAGGCGACAAACTTCGTGACAGCACAGTACGAAGCCAAAAATCGTCATTTGCATAATTCGAAGCCTCAGTACAATGCTGAAGACTGTAGAAAAGGTGGATCCAACCTCAGCCTATTCAAAGGAAAGCTCGCACCAGCCGGTGCTTGGAAACCATTAGTGTTGGATGTCAAAGAATGGCGGACAATTTCATTGTATATCTTCAACAACCTAGCAGAAGTGCGGCCATATATCGAGTAAGTTCTCGGTACATTGTTTCGCAACTTCTAATTCCTTTAAACTGCTCTTATTCCCGGATATTGGATATATTCGATACGTTGACAAATTCTCGGATGGAGTGGTGATCCAAAAGGATTCCATCGAAGAGTATGAGCTTCTGGCAAAGCATGGAGGCGGCTATCCCGGTTTCATCTCTTGGTTCAAACAAACGGTAATTACCATTAATAGACCATTTCATTTCTTGGTCTAATTTGCGGCTAATATAATTATCATTTCATATTAAACTTGGAGGCTAATTCAGAGCCTATGGACGCCAAATTGAGACAAGCCACTAATGGTTTTGACTATAAGGTCCGCTCATTTGAGAAATGCACCATCAATGGGTATCGCTTTCGTGCCTTTGGCAAAGAGCAATCTATGGCCGACCGAAAAACTACAAATTGTGGTGTCTCCGCTATCGGCGAAGGAGGTACCGAGTATTATGGAAGAGTTGAAGCAATTTATGAACTTCTATTCTATGGTGAAAATCCACCGAATGTCGTAGTCTTCAAATGTTATTGGTTCCAGCCGAAGGAGACTAGAAGGACTCTGAACATATAGGGCTAGTAGAAATCAATCAAAGCACCCATTTAGATGTTCCCGATGTTTATATTATGGCTCAACAGGCGACCCAAGTTTTCTATCTACCGTTGGCCTTCCAAACTGATAAAAATCTGAATGGTTGGGATGTCGTGTATGAAGTGCCGCCACATGCTAGACCAACTCCCCCCAATGAAGAGGATTATGAACCTCACATTAACCCAGACACATCTGAAGGAGAATTCTTCCAAGAAATACGTCTTTCCAAAAAACGTTTGAAGAACCGCTCTACTTTACCCCAAAACATGGATGTAGACATCGACAGTGAATCCGAGTTCAACTCTGAGCCGGAACAAGAAGAGCCGGAACAAGAAGAAGAGGTTACTGATGCGGATGACCTGTCAATGCTTGACCGATTGCAGAAAGGCCTTCCACATGTTGATGCCGCCGAACCCAATGAGCACGAGATTCATGACGACACGCGTGATAGTGATGATGATGATGCATTTATTGATGACGATGATCCAGACTATTATTAGTTCATATGCATCTCAACTATAATTATGTACATATTATTATTCATGTCAGGTATTCATTTTTTTAATGTTGTACTAATTTCGTTTACTCTTTGTCATGGCAGGTGTTGAAAGATGGTGGGCGCGGGTCCAGAGGGGGCGACGACCCGCGCGAGGGGTACTTCCATTCCACCCCTATCTCTCCGGAGAGCTTTGATAGACATATTGGGACACCGGCGGGCTCTTCTTCGTCGGCGATGTTGTCGGCCACCAGGTGAGGAGGTCGGGGAGGGAAGAAGAGAGGTACAGGACGTGGCCGCGGGAGTGGTAGGCGGACCGATACGCCTTCCTCGCCGCCACCCCCAGCTCATTCACCTGAGCACAGGACTGCTAGGGTGGACCTGTCTGAGGTGGAGGCTACGGGGACTCCGGACCATGAGCCTCGGGTCGACTGGCGTTCGGCCCATGAGACTTCGGTCCCAGGGGCTGCGTCCCAGGCGACTCCGGTCCCAGGGGCTACGTCCCACGTGACTCCGGTCCCAGAGGCTTCAGCCCATGATACTCCAGATACATGGGCTACGTCCCAGGATATGTCCGTATGGGATACCTGGCCGGATCCCGTCTGAGGGGCCGGGTGGCCATGCTGATGGTGGCGTGGCTGAGTCTACTAATAGTGAGGGCGAGGTGGTTGAGGGGGTGAAAGTGTACCAGCGTGGTGGTACACGGCTCCCGCCCCTGTCGGGGACCCGCGATCAGAGGCCGATGATTAGGCCTGATGGGTTGACGTAAGTGCATTTGCTCTTTTTGTACCTTTTGCCTTCACATTTCTTCAAATATCTAATGCGTTAGCCTTGTCATACTGCAGGGGTTGGCATCACGCCGATGGAGTCCGCAGGCCCAACACCGTCCTTGATGTGCTTTGTCGGCAAAATTTCTCGGGGTTTGTCAAGTTGCCCGGTGAGGGACAGCTTCCAGAGGTAGGATTGAGCTAGGACCACTACAAGGCTGCCCAGGCCCCGCCGGGGGAGGTGATCGATGATGTCTTGTGCCACACGAGGGCCGACATGGTGATCAATAGCTTTTGGGTAATTTCTCCTTTACGCAATTAAAAATTAAAAATAGCTAGTTATTGTACTACTAAGTGTTGTCTTGTTTGATTGCAGACCTTCTACATGTGTGAGGAGGGATACGAGGAGGCCGCTGCAACTGTTATCGATGCCGAGTGCAAGCGCCTATTAACGAAGTTACGCCACGAGGTTCGGGTGCAGGTTGTTCGAGACTACTACGCCACGCGTGGTATTAAGAAGGACAAGAGGCCGTGCCGCGATAAGTATCTAAAGAAGCATCAGTACATGAAGGTAATTACCTATTCTTAAGGCCTTGTACTTAGTTTCCTTGATTTGATTCATAGGCGTAGCGCTCAAATTTCTCTTTACTAACTTAGGTGCCCCCGAGATGGTGTGCGGATAGGATGGATTGTTGGGAGGCCTTGGTGGATGAGTGGTGCACATGCCATTAGAGAGCCGTCCACGACAATGCGAAGGACCGGCGTGCCCAAATGGTTGGTGTGCCACACCATCAAGGCAGCGCCAACTTATTTCAGTTCGGGCATCACTGGGTGTGTACTTTGTTTCATTTTTCATGCAATTCATTCTTCATGCTAGATTGAGCCCTTTACTAATACTTTGTTCCTCTTTTCTAGGCGAAGCACAATAACACGGACGTGCTGGAGGTGCCAGAGGTGTACGACCTCTATGCCATGGCCCATACTGCCTCGTACAAGAAGGCCAAGGCATTCTCTGAGTCTGACCTCGATCATCCGGAAAACTTCACCAACATCTCCTCCCACCACAAGCTCGTGAGGTACAACGAGGAGGGGAAGGCGAGGAAAGGGGAGGACTTTAACCCGAGCCAGCAACCTTTCAATCCAGAGATGGTGATGATATCTGGTGGCGGGAGGTCCCATGGCTCGCTAGCCATTGGACATGGACTGATACATTATCCTCCCACTGTCCGGGAGATCAAGGAGCGTCAAACGAGCTCCTGTCCTGAGATAAGGCCTTGTCCACGGCCAGTCGATCTCGCCATCGAGGTTAGTTATACGGACTCAGCTATCTTTCCTCCATTACATTGTGTGTGTGGCCATCGATGACTACAATGCTAATGAGGAGTGCTATTGAAGGCTGCTATTCAGAGTGAGAGGGCGAAAACCCAGGCGCTTCTGGAGGAGAGGGACCGATTGGCGGTGGAGCAGCAACTGGCCACGGAGCAGAAGATGGCTCGGTTGTTGGAGGAGGAGAGGGAACAGAACGAGGTGTCTCACCGGGCCATTTACGAGCTCTTCGTGGTAAGTATATTCTTCATATTAGTCAAATCATGCATGTAATGTTCGTTTCATTACTAACTAATATGACTGACTTGTCAAAACCAAATGTGCAGTCTATGTGCGAGAAGACCGGTCAGACCCCTCCACCGATGCCAGTCATTACCGCGGCGGGAACGGTGAGTTTCATTTGAATGGTCATTAGTTACTAGTCTTAACATTTGAGTGTCATAATTCTAATGAGACATTGCGAATGATCTTTGGTGCAACATAACTCCCGAGCCGCATCGCACAACCCTTCTCCAGGGCATCCTTCTGAAGGTGAATTCGGCCCAAGCAACCCCGGTGCTTCACCTCCTTGATGACGAGGACGGTAAGTTCTCTCTAGTGTTTTGCTTAACAAATGCATTCTTATCTTCGTACGTGCTAGTTAGCCCTAATATGCCACTTACATGGCTCATTTTCCCAAAGAAAGACATACTTAGCTAATTATCCTCCAAAATGACATAATTAGCTTATTTTCTTCATTTATGACATAATTAGCTTAGTTAGGTCAAAAATAGCATAATAACCATGGTTAGCTCATAAATGTCATATACTTAGCTTGTTTTCCTCCAAATTGACATAATAAGCTTTGTTAGCTCAAAAATGGCATAATTACCTAAGTTAGCTCTAAAATGACAAATAAGGAATAAGAAGAAGAAAAACAAGGAAGAGGAGAAAAAGAAAGAATAGAAGAAGAAAGAATAAAAGAAGAAGAATGAGAAGGAAAAGGATAAAAAGATAGAAGAGAGAAGAAGAAGGAAATATATTCTTATTCTTCCTTTTTCTCTTCTTTCTTTTTCTCCTTCTTCTTCTTCTTCTTCTTCTTATTATTATTATTATTATTATTATTATTATTATTATTATTATTATTATTATTATTATTATTATTCTAGTATTCTTCTTCTTCTTCTTCTAGTCTTCTTCTACTTCTTCTTATTCTTTTAGTCTTCTTCTTCTTCTTCTTCTTCTTCTAACTTTCTTAATTACTCCCATTTTTGCAGATTTGATTCACTTCATGGAAGCTGGGATTGATGGACTGCTAGTGTTCATTTTTTTCATATGTATTGACGAACAATATGAAACTTATGTATGTATATATGGATGAACTATGCGAAACTATGTATTGAGCTAGCCTATGTGTTCTCTAGCTTGTTAAATATTTTCACGATGATGTTGGAAATATATGTGCTATGAAAATGCAGGGAAATACAAGAAAACAAACAAAAATGGGGCAATACAGGCTCTTTGTCATCTGCCAGCAGATGGCAAAGCCCTTTGCCATCCGCCAGCAGACGGCAAAGATGCCACGTGGCTGCAGCCTGTGCAACCTGGGAGCACCAGGTCTGAACCATTTGGTCACTTTGCCATCTGCTGGCAGATGGCAAAGGCTTGGGGCAGGCGGATGGCAAAGGGCTTGGGCCAGGCAGATGGCAAAGCGCTGGGGGCCAGGCAGATGGCAAAGGGCTTGGGGTAGGCAGATGGCAAAGGTCTTGGGCAAGCAGATGGCAAAGGGATTGGGACGGCAAAGTATGTCGTTAGCCACCTAACGGGGCTAACAACCATACGTTGTCGTCAGCGTCCTTTGCCGTCAGCTAGCTGATGGCAAAGATTCTTTGCCATCCGCTGTGTCTTGGCAGACGGCAAACAGCCGCATTGCCGGCGCTAGCAGTGCCGAAACTTTTGCCGTCTGCCGGCTGATGGCAAAGACCTTTGCCATCCGTGGACTGGTCCTTTGCCGTCTGCCATGGCAGATGGCAAAGAACCTGATTCCTGTAGTGATCTCACCCGGAGAAGGAGCCAGCTCTTCTTACTGACGGGTTTCTAGAGCTCAATACGGATAACTCAGAATTCACAGAAACAGATTATCTTTGCTGCATCAAGGAGAGCTGAGTTCACTACAGGAAGTGTGAGGGAGCCTTCGAAGTGGAGGGATGTGTGGCCGCACCAGATTTCTTCTTGGGAGCCATTGTTGAAGGAGATGATGATGGAGATCGATTCATCGTTCACGAACTTCGGTTCGCACAAATGATGTGCGCCCCCTACCTGGCGCGCCAAAGATGTTGGGGCATGGATGCTCACGATCACCTACGGGACCAGAGGTCCCTTGTGGTTCGGCAGGGGGGTCACATTGCACGAAGAGCGGAGAGCATGAGATGGCACGACGATCAGGACACATGCATTTTACCCAGGTTCGGGCCGCTGCTAAGCGTAAAACCCTACTCCTGGTTTTTGGTGGATTGATTGGAGGAACACGAAGAACGCTCAGCACCTAGCCCCGGCAAGGGCTGCTGCCGGGGGCCACTTGGGTCTATAACTAGTCATGTCGACCCGGGTTCTTTGACGTGTGAATGCTAGCGACATGTTCATATCCGTGAGCCAAAAGGCGCAAACGGTCCCGGCCAAGGTAAGGTGGCAGCCGTGGGTTACCGTGCGTGAGGCCGCAAAGTGGTGTGACATGTTACAGGCTGGATTCATATGGCTTAGGATCGGGGTCCCGACACCGTTGGTATCAGAGCTGAACTGTCTGTAGTTTTACGAAGCCAAATTGGTCGATGTTGAGTCTAGTAATGCTTTAGTTATATAAGGGAATTGATTGTGGAAGGGAACGTAAGGCTCTTTTACTCCTTTCCTCAAGTTACTCTATTCTGGGTCACCCTCTTCCTTGCTACAGGGATTAAGGACTAGGCTTCTTACCTATCTGCTAGGATGACGAGTTACTGGACCGTAGACTTATAGAATGGTTGTTTGTGTCAAGTAATGTCCCATCAGAGTTGTGAGAAGTGATGCCAATGTTCTCACTGTGCCTTGATCCATGATGTTGAGTTGTTATGCTGCCCAAATCTTGTGCAGGTTGCCTCATATTTCATACCCGTACAGCCGTTATGCTGTCTGAGTTCTTCTAGGTTTAGGTATGTTTTGGTGTTCTTCCTTGTTCCGAACCCTGGTTGTTTCCTTCAGGATGTCGCCAGTAACCCGGAGATTTGCTAGTCGTGGTTAGAATCATGGAGATGGTTGGGATGAAGAAGATCCTCCCAACCTGCCTCTGTTGGCGGAGGTTATGCTAGAAGTCAAGAGGAACAAGCGTGCGTTATGCAAACGTGGCTGAGCCACTGGATGCAGATGATTGGCTCCAGAGTATCAACAACAAGCTGCATTATGCAAACGTGGCTAAAGGAGACAAGGTTACCAATGCCGCATATCACCTTGAAGGTTCCGCCAGTCTATGGTGGGAGAACTTCGAGGCCATGCGACCTGCAGGCCAAGCTACTTCATGAAAGGAATTCTGTGAGGCTTTTCGTGAGCATCATATTCCCCAGGCCCTGATAGATCGTAAGCAAGAGGAGTTCTGCAATCTGACCCAAGGCAAGATGGATGTGGATGCCTATAGTCGAGAGTTTGAACGCGTCGCGCGTTATGCCCCAGAAAAGGTGTCCACAGATGCCAAGAAGCAAGCAAGGTTCAGGAAAGGCCTTAAACCAAAGCTTCGTCATGATCTTAGTCTGCATGAGTTCATCAGCTTCCAGGTTCTTGTGAACAAAGCAACCCAAGCGGAGACAAGCAGGATGACCTATGAGGAGTCCCGCAAGCACACCCGTGATATTGGGTCATCTTCAGTTGCTATATCCCAGAAGCGTAGGATATGGATCCCGAACGCTGCTCTTCCTGCTGGGTATGCACCGAGGCAATCCTATGTGGCGCCTCGTCTGCCGATGCCATGTGTTCCCCAGAAGAACCTCGTCAACCAAGTGTTCAACCCAGATCCACGTCCCACTTATGGAGCATGCTTCAAATGTAGCCAGCCACGGCATTACTCAAGGGATTGTCCTCTGCGTGGTTATGTTCCACCCTCTTCAACAAGTGGTGTTGTTCGTTGCAAGCCGCCAACCAAGAAGCCTGATGCTAGGTCAGTTGTTTACACTCGCGGATGTGTGCACCATGTAACTGCAGAAGAAGCCCAAGATGATGCTGACGTCGTGCTTAAGACGCTTCTTGTCAATTCTCATCCAGCTTCAGTTCTGTTTGACTCAGGAGCATCCCACTCCTTCATCTCTGAACATTATGCCTCCTTGCATAACATTGCTTTCGAAGTTATGCCCTCTCCATTAGTAATTCAAACTCCAGGTTCCAAACTAATGCAGTAAGCCATGGGAACAAAATCCTTGTCGATGGTTTAGTATTCCTTGCCTCTTTGATAGGGCTCAAAACTTCGGACATCAATATCATTTTGGGGATGGACTGGATGACAGCTCATCATGCCAAAATTGATTGTTTCACTAGGTCTATTCAGCTTACCCATCCTTCTGGCCAGATAGTCAATATTCAAACCCATATTCCAGAAGGGCGGATCTATTCCCTCAATGCCAATCCTCTTCCAGACCTTGAAAACATCCCGGTAGTCCGTGACTTCCCAGATGTCTTTCCAGAGGAACTGCCAGGTGTTCCACCTGACAGAGAAGTAGAGTTTGTCATAGATCTTATTCTAGGGACTGCCCCAATTGCTAGGAGACCATATAAGATGTCACCCCAAAAGTTAGCTGAGCTTAAAATCCAACTCGATGAATCTCTAAAGAAAGGTTTCATTCGTCCTACTTCTTCTCCATGGGCTTGTCCCGTCCTCTTCGTAAAGAAGAAGGATGGTACGGATCGGATGGTAGTCGATTATCGACCGGTTAATCTGGTCACGATAAAGAACAAATATCCGCTCCCCAGGATGAACGATCTGTATGATCAGGTTGCTGGATTCGCAGTCTTTTCGAAGATGGATTTGAGATTAGGTTATCATCAAATCAAAATTAGGAACGGGGACAATCCTAAGACGGCTTTTGTCACTCGTTATGGCCAATACTAGTACACCGTCATGTCCTTCGGTCTAACCAATGCCCCAGCCACCTTCTCCCGCTTAATGAATTCGATCTTCATGGACTATTTGGACAAATTCGTCGTGGTTTACCTCGATGATATCCTCATATACTCGAAGAACGAAGAAGAACATGCTGAGCATCTTAGGCTGGTATTGATGAAACTTCGAGAGCATCACCTTTACGCCAAATTCTCCAAGTGCGAATTCTGGTTGCCAGAAGTGACCTATCTAGGTCACGTAATCTCTGCAAAAGGTTGCTGTCAATCCCGAGAGAGTTCAAGCTGTCCTTGACTGGACTCAACCTGAATCGGTGAAGCAAGTTAGGAGTTTCCTTGGCTTAGCGAGCTACTGTCGCCGCTTCGTTGAGAACTTCTCCAAAGTTGCCAAACCTCTAACTGAACTCCTCAAGAAAGATAAGAAGTTCGAGTGGACTCCAAAGTGCGAGGAAAGTTTTCAGGAGTTGAAAAGATGACTGACTACTGCCCCGGTACTTGTACCTCTGGATTTCACAAAGGACTTTGTTATCTACTGTGATGCTTCGCGACAAGGCCTAGGTTGCATTCTTATGCAAGATCGTCATGTGATTGCCTACGCATCTCGACAGTTGCGTCCATATGAGGAGAATTATCCAACACACGATCTGGAACTTGCCACAGTAGTCCATGCACTTGTCACTTAGTGACATTACCTTCTGGGTAATCGTTGCGAAATATACACTGATCACCAGAGTCTCAAATATATATTCACCCAACCGGATTTGAATCTCAGGCAAAGACGGTGGATTGAGTTGATTACAGACTACGACTTAGGAATATCTTACACCCCAGGCAAAGCCAATGTCATGGCTGATGCACTAAGTCGTAAATCCTATTGTAACAACCTCATGTTGCTACAAAGTAAACCACTTCTCCACGAGGAATTTCGTAAGTTAAATCTTCACGTTGTTCCTTGAGGATTCCTTTCTACCTTGGTGGCGAAACCGACTCTTCAGGATCAGATCATTGCTGCCCAGAAGCAGGATACGGGAATTTCCTGGATCAAGAGCAACATTGCCAAGGGAGTTGCTCGTTCCTTCTCGGTAGATGATCAAGGTGTTGTATTCTTTGAGGACCGCTTGGTGGTTCCCAAGAAGCAACAACTTCAAAAGCTGATCCTTAAGGAAGCTCATGAATCTCCCCTCACGATTCATCCTGGCAGTACTAAGATGTATCAGGACCTACACCAGAGATTTTGGTGGACCCGAATGAAGAGAGAAATCGCTCAGTTCATTGCTAACTGTGACGTTTGTCATCGCGTTAAGGCAGAGCATCAAAGGCCTGCTGGCACACTTCAGCCCTTGGCTATTCCCGAGTGGAAATGGGACAAGGTCAGTATCGATTTCATCACCGGCTTTCCAAAAACTAAGAAAGGGAATGATGCCATCTTTGTGGTCATCGATCGCCTTTCGAAAGTTGCTCATTTCCTTCAAGTTTGAGAAAGTATAACTGCTAGTCAGTTAGCAGACCTATATATTTCTCGAATAGTTTCTCTTCATGGTGTTCCTCTTGAGATCAATTCAGATCATGGAAGTCTTTTCACTTCTCGATTTTGGGAAAGTTTCCAGAATGCTATGGGAACCCATCTCTCCTTTAGCACCGCTTATCACCCTCAGTCAAGTGGTCAAGTCGAAAGAGTCAATCAAATTCTCAAAGTTATGCTCAGAGCATGTGTTATCTCATTCGGAATGAACTGGGAAAATGTCTTCCATTCGCCGAATTTGCTTATAATAACAGCTTCCAGTCTAGTCTGGGCAAAGCTCCTTTCGAAGTTCTGTATGGACGAAGATGCCGAACACCCTTAAACTGGTCAGAAACCGATGAAAGACAATTCTTTGGACCGAATATGATCCAGGATGCAGAAGAGCAAGTTCGCATCATTCGTGAGAATCTGAAAACTGCCCGATCTCGTCAAAAGAGTCAATATGACCGTCGTCATAAGGACATAAGTTATGAAGTTGACAAGAAGTCTTACCTTCGGGTTACACCTCTCAAGGGTACCCATCACTTCGGTATCAAAGGCAAATTGGCTCCTCGTTACATTGGTCCTTTTCGCATTCTTGCTAAACGAGGAGAGGTTGCCTACCAATTGGAACTACCCCCGCAACTTTCCAAAGTCCATGATGTGTTTCACGTTTCTCAACTCAGGCGTTGCTTCAAGGATCCAGTCCGCGAAGTAGACCACGAAACGCTTGATCTTCAAGATGACCTCTCATATAGAGAATATCCTGTTCGTATTCTCGATGAATCCGAGCGCAGCACTCGACGTCGCGGCATCAAGTTTCTCAAGATTCAGTGGTCACACAATTCCAAGGATGAAGCAACCTGGGAGCGCGAAGATCGTCTTCGGCTTGAGTACCCTGCACTCTTCCCGACTACTCCTGAATCTTGGGACGAGATTCTTGTTTAGTGGGGGAGAGTTGTCACAGCCCTAGTTTCACTTTGCTTGATAATGCATTCATGCATGCATTTAATTTTCAAATGAAATTGAAATGAGGAGTGATCAAGCCTCACCATTCAATTTTTTTGTCAAATAAGCATTATAAAAATTGCTTCAAATAAACCCAAGAAAATGTCTCTGGTTTTCTAATATTGGATTAAGCTAAAAATGTCAACCAATATTTTTGGATCACGGAAACATTTTATCTTGGGCATTAAACCCTATTTGCAATAGATATATATTTTTTATATGGAAAATATATGTCCAATAATTCTGAGAATTATTATGTGGCATTGGATAATTCCATTTAGTCCACATATATATTTTCAACATTTACTAAAATGGTTTGCTATATTTGGCAAACTAAAACAAATTTCAGAAAAATGGAAAAATACATAAAAAGAAAAGTAGAAAGCCTACCTGTAGCTTACCTGGCCTAGAAAGGAGGCAGCCCACCTGGCCCAGTGGCCAGTCATCCCCTTCCTCTCGCCAGGAGGATAGGGGCGCGTGCTTGGCGCCCACGGCCACGCGCCTGGCCAGCTCCTGCTTGCCACCGAGGCTGGAAGATGGATAGGGACGCCCCGCACCTCCCGTGCACGTCTCTTCTATCCCCCAAGCTCATCCTCTCCCCCTGCTCTCTCCCCTCTCCTCGGAGCCAAACGCGCCCGCCGCCGTCGATCGCCATAGCCGCGGCCACTCTGCTCCCCTCGCCTTCCCGAGCCAGCCATCATCACCGCCGCATCGCCCTGCTCCTCTCCGCCAAAGAAATCAAGGCCGGAGGCCCTCCAGCGACGCCATCGCCGCCGTCTTCTCCACCTCCGACCGCCGCTCGTGCTCGTCGATTCGCCGCCGTCTCCGCCTCCCCGAGCTCGACTTCTGCCCCATGCGAACCCCCGTGAGCTCCTCGTCCATTTCCCTCTTTCCCCGGTCCTTCCCGTGTCCCCTAGGCCGTAGCGCCACCGCGGCCGAGCTCCGGCCACCGCCACGGGCTCGCCCCCGACAAGCTCGGGCGACCCCAGGGCCTCCCATGGGTCCCCCTGGATGCGCGCGAGCCTGGCCTCCGTGTGGGTGGCCTCAGCCACGCAAATGGCTGCCGAGGGAGGATTCCGGTGAGCCTCCGCTGCGTCGGATGGTCGCCGGCGGTCTCTCCTCGGCCGGTGCCAACGTGGCATGGCCATTAGGGCCTAACCCTCCACTTAATTAAGCCACAGCCGCTGACAGTGGGCCCCTAGGCTGGGTCAAACCCCAGTCAGCGCGGGGATTAACCCCGTGTCACTAACGTGTGGGCCACGGTCGTCAGGTTTGACCTGGACCCGGGCCAGTTGACCTGCTGACGCAATCATGACGCAATGCTAATGCAGTAAATGATATATGTAATAAAAATATTCCAGAAAATGATATCAACTTAAAAAATTCATAGAAAATAATCTGTAAGTCAGACTAAAATAATTTATATATGAAAAATTATCATAAAAATCCAATGAATTTGATGGTGGCATTTTCAAGCATGTTAGAGCAAGGTAAATAGGAAAACTTGGACATTTTGTTCCAAAGACAATATGCCACTTCACATATGGAGTTGAATTTGAACCTTGGGTTCAAACCTTCTTCATTTAACCTGTTGATAGATGCATTAGCTCAAACCAGCAACATATTGACATGCCATACTCATGCATCATTGCGAAGCATTTGCCATGCTTAATTTATACCTTGTTTGATCTTGTCGATAGACTTGCGAGACGTAGTTATCGATGACATTGAAGAATAGCTGAGTTCTTCTGATCAATAGGCGAGCAACCCCCCCGCCCTTGAGCATATTCAATACAATCCCACTCTCTCGCTCTTGCTCTCATTTCAATGCATTAGGACAATGCGATTCAACTGCTACTTGTGTTGCGGTAGATGAACCCACTCCTTTGCATGACCTGTCATTGTCACAGTAAATAGCTAAACCAAGCAACCTAGCATACGTGGTAGATGCTTGAGCCATGTTGTGCCATAACCATGTTATGCTTGCTATGCATAGAGTTGTGTTAGGTCTGATTCATCTGGGTGATGAACCGGACTGAAATGAATGTGTCCTGATGATGAAGGTTAAGTATTGAACCTGTTTTGGTAAAGGTAGCGATGAGAGGCCATGTAGGAGTACATGGTGGGTTGTCTCATTGAAGCCGCTCATAGGAACTGAGTTCCGTGTTTGTGTTCCAAGACTAGCTACTACCGCACATTGGGCTCCGGTAACTCGAGCTCTCTCGGCATATTAACCTACCCTGTTCTCAGTCCAGGAGTTGCAGTAGTTCGAAACGTTGATAGGTGTGACACGGCCTGCGAATTGGATGAACGACCCAATCGGGACAGGCTTGGGGCCCTGCTCACAACGTTTAAGGCCATGTTGGAAACCTCGGTCGGACTTCCATTATGGGTTCCAATTCAGATAGGCAACTGCCTAGGACGTGAGTCGTTGTAAGTTAACGTCCGTGGCCGACTCCCTCGCCTGGCTTCCGCTTGAAGGTTGCCGAGGTGCCTTTTTAACGTGCACATGGCGATAAGTGGCGTGAGCATGTGTGACGAAGTACACCCCTGCAGGGCAAACTATCTATTCGAATAACCGCGTCCGCGGATATGGACTACTTGGAGACTTGCGTTGTTCATAGATAACTCTAAATGGATACTCTAAAATACTCAAGATAAGTGTGAGTGCTATGGATGGCTTCTCGTAGGAAGACGAGAGAGGATCCATAGTGGTGTATTGATATGGTGAATATGTGGACTCGTGTGTGCTCTCTCGTAGGGAGACGAGAGAGTAGTTATACGTTGGATACTTTATCATTTTTCAGTTTAGCCAAAGGTCAAAGCTGGCATTCTGTAGTAAACCCCACAATCCGGTTCATTGATACATGATGCATATGTAGATAGTTCTGATGTAAGACTGCTGAGTACCTTCGTACTCACTGTTGCTTATTTACATTTTTGCAGAGATAGACGTTGTTCACTTTATGTTTCTTCTGACAATGACATCGACGGATTAGCTAGGAAACCCAGACAGGAGTCTGGCTCCTTTTGGTAGGGTCGTTGTAGCTTTTCAGGCTCTTCCAGCCGCTTTTATTAGATGTCTGTACTCAGACATGTAACTTCCGCTTGTTGTTTGTATGCTCTGAATGTTGGGTCATGTGACCCACCCTGCTTGTAACATTATACTATGTTGGCTCTTCGGAGCCTTCTAAATAAATGTTATGTTGTAGAGTTTTGTTGTGATGCCATGTTGTATCTACACATATCGTGCATATTGCGTGTATGTTTGAAATGCATTGGTATGTGTGGGATTCGACACCTAGCTGTATACCTTTAGTAGCCTGCTTTATGGGGAAATGCCTCTTTGTGCTTCCACCGAGCCTTGGTAGCTTGCTACTACTCCGGACACATTGATTGATCAACGTGTATCCTTCTTGCTGCTGTGTCTGTCCCTTTGGCGAAATGTCTCGCAGTGTAATGGAGCCCATGTAGCCTGCTATGACTCGTCTACGCGCAGTTGATGACATTTATGTCCCACGGCGTAATGGAGTCCCTGTAGCTTGCTATGACTCGTTTACACACGCTGATGACCGACACCTGCATTGTTGGGTTACGTATGCCTGTCCCTGTACGGTTGTGCCACTTGGGTTTATAACTAGTCATGTCGACCCGGGTTCTTTGACGTGTGAATGCTAGCGACATGTTCATATCCGTGAGCCAAAAGGCGCAAACGGTCCCGACCAAGGTAAGGTGGCAGCCGTGGGTTACCGTGCGTGAGGCCGCAAAGTGGTGTGACATGTTACAGGCTGGATTCATATGGCTTAGGATCGGGGTCCCGACACCTATCCTGAGACAAAGAAAGTTCCGGCAAGGGAGGATGGCACTGGTGGTACCTTCAACATCAGTGCTACCCTTACTGACAAATAGGAAAGCGCGCTCGTTACCTTCCTGCGGGAGAATGTCGACGTGTTTGCCTAGCAACCATCTGACAGCCCCGGTGTTCCCAGGGAGGTAATTGACCACCACCTTGCTGTCTGTCCCCATGCCCGACCCGTCAAGCAAAAGGTTAGGAAACAGGCCTTGGAGCGGTAGCAGTTCATTGCCGAGGAAATCAAGAAGCTTGAAGCAGCTGGTTTGGTCAGAGGGGTGCTGCATCCAACTTGGCTAGCAAACCCGGTGGTGGTACGAAAGGCAAATGGGAAATGGAGGATTTGCATAGACTTCACTGACTTAAACAAGGCTTGCCCGAAGGACCCTTTCCCCTTGCCGCGCATAGATCAAATTGTTGAATCCACCTCCGGATGTGACTTGCTCTCCTTTTTGGATGCCTACTCCGGTTACCACCAAATATTTATGTCTAAGGAAGATGAGGAGAAGACCGCATTCATAACTCCCTGTGGCATGTACTGCTTTGTGCGTATGCCCTTCGGGTGAAAGAGTGCTGGTTCGACCTTCGCCAGGGCTGTTCAAATTGGTTTTGGACCTCAGCTGCACAGAAATGTGGAAGCCTACATGGATGACATCATGGTCAAGACCAAGGATGAAGCCACTCTCATACAAGATTTGGAGGAAACTTTTGCAAACTTGCGCAAGATCAACCTGAAGCTCAACCCGGAAAAGTGTGTGTTCGGTGTCCCATCCGGCAAGCTGCTTGTGTTCTTTGTATCTCAGCGAGGAATAGAAGCCAATCCCGACAAGATCAAGGCGATTGAACAGATACAGGCACCCAAGACCATCAAAGAAATCAGACGCCTGACCGGATGTGTTGCCTCGTTCAGTTGGTTCATCTCCAAGTCCGCTCAGCGCGCCTTGCCGTTCTTCAAAATCTTGAAGAAGGCTGACCTGATGAAGTGGACCCCGGAGGCAGATGCAGCACTGCAAGACTTGAAGAAATACCTATCCTCTGCTCCCACCTTGGTCGCTCCTAAACCGCAAGAGCCGTTGCTGCTATATTTGGCAGCAACGAATCAAGTGGTTAGTGTAGCACTGGTGGCGCAGCGGGGAGTGGATGGAGATTCAGCAGCCGCAGCTGATGCTGCCAGGAGCGTAAAAGAAACATCCGCGGTAGGACTCGACACAGATCAATGGGGATCTCAGCAAATGATTGACAGCGGATCCAAAGAGGTGGCAAAGAAGAAAATGGTGCAGCGGCCCGTGTACTTTGTCAATTCCCTGCTATAGGGGGCTAGATGAAGGTACTCTGGAGTACAAAAGCTGATCTTCGGCCTCATCATGGCCTCGAGGAAGCTGCGCCACTACTTCCAAGCCCATGAGATAACAGTTGTCACCCGTTTCCCGTTACAACGCATACTGAGAAACCCCGAAGCCACTGGCAGGATAGTTGAGTGGGCATTGGAATTGTCAAGTTTCGGATTAAAGTATGAGAGCACGTCCACCATTCAAGGTAGGGCGTTGACGGAGTTTATTGCAGAATGGACACCCACGCCAGATGATGAAGCTCCGGAGACAATCCTCCCCGGCAAAGAAGCACCCAAGGATTGGATCATGTACTTTGACGGTGCTTTCTCGCTCCAGGGCGCTGGAGCAGGCGTGCTCCTCATCGCCCCTACCGGAGAGCACCTCAAGTACGTCGTCCAGATGCACTTTCCCCGGGAGGAAGCCACCAACAATACCGCTGAGTATGAGGGGCTCCTTGCCGGACTCAGAATCGCGGTGGAGTTGGGAATAAAGAGGCTGATCGTCCGAGGAGATTCTGAGCTTGTGATAAAGCAAGTCAACAAGGATTACCAGAGCCCGCTGATGGAAATTGGAGGAGCATTTTGATGGACTGCAAATAGAGCATGTGCCACGGGCAGAAAACTGCATTGCTGACCATCTATCAAAGTGCGTTGTGCAGAAACTTCCTCTGGAACCAGGAACCTTTGTTCTCCGCCTCACTCAACCATCAGTATCCCAATCAACGATGTCCAAGAAGAGAAGAAAGCTGAACTCCGGAAAGCATTTCCCGACAGAGCTTCCCAAAGCCGCTGGTAGAGAAGCTGCCGGGGAAAATCCCGTTCCGGTTGACGAGCAGCTCCCTCCCGCAGGACCTCAGGGTCTAGCGGTTGAGACAAGCGCTCCCGGAGATGAAGAGATGCCTTTAGTCCTTGTTGTCGAGCCACAGGCTCCAACCTGGGAGCAGCATATAGTCCATTTCCTTCAAACAGGAGAACTCCCCGAAGAGCAAGAGGAAGTCGAAAGAGTAGCCCGTCGGTCAAGTATGTACCAGTTTCTCGATGACACCCTGTACAGAAGACGACCAAACGGTGTGAAATTAAGGTGTATCTGCCGGGAGGATGGACTGAGGCTGTTGGTGGAGATTCACAGAGGAGTATGTGGTTCCCACATTGGATCAAGGGCCCTTGCTGGGAAAGCTTTCCGACGGGGTTTCTATTGGCCCACTGCCCTCCAGGATGCTACTAAGCTGGTCACCAAGTGTGAAGCCTGTCAGTTCCATTCCAAGAACATCCATCAACCAGCACAAGCCCTGCAAACAATCCCTATATCCTGGCCATTCTCGGTCTGGGGGCTCGATATCTTGGGCCCCTTCCCCCGTGCTGTCGGGGGGCTTTGAGTTCTTGTTCGTGGCAACCGACAAGTTCACAATGTGGCCTGAGGTGGAACCAGTGAGAAAGGTGACCGCACAGGCAGCTATCAAGTTCATGAAAGGACTGGTGTGCCGCTTTGGAGTGCCTAACAGAGTGATCACCGACAACGGCACCCAGTTCACGAGCCGCGCCTTCATGTAATATATCCAAAGCCTTGGAAGCAAGGTCTCCTTCACCTCTTTTGCTCACCCAAGGAGCAACGGGCAAGTAGAGAGGATGAATGCTGAAGTGCTGCGAGGACTCAAGACAAGGACTTTTGATAAGCTGCGGAAGAGCGGCAGGCGCTGGATGGATGAGCTGCCGGTGGTTCTTTGGTCCCTCAGGACGACACCAAATCGAGCTACCGGCCATACGCCCTTCTCCCTAGTGTATGGGGCGGAAGCAGTACTCCCCACAGAACTCATATACGGGTCACCTCGAGTGCTTGCCTACGATGAAGTAGAGCAACAACAGCTGCGGCATGACGATGACACGCTCCTCAAGGAAGACCGTCTCCGCGCTGTTGTGCGTGCAGCACGCTACTAGCAAGCTCTGCGCTGCTACCATAGCCGCAGGGTTCTTGCCCGGAGCCTTGAGGAAGGAGACCTTGTCCTTCGGCGTGTTCAGTCCGCCAAGGGTACAAACAAGTTGACGCCGAAGTGGGAAGGCCCTTACCGGGTAGTACGAGTCACCAGACCTGGCGCAGTCCGTCTGGAAACCAAAGATGGCACCAAGGTGCAGAACTCATGGAACATTGAGCATCTTCGTAAGTTCTACCCGTAAGGCGCGGCTGCCGGGCTCTGTCCCCGGCAGCCACCTTTTGTACAAGCCTTGCCGATGTTGCATGTAACCCTTTGTACAAAGCCAGGCGCAGACCCTGTGCAACAATAATAAAGCTAGGCATTGCATCATATCATCATCCTTATATGCTCATTACGCATTCTTTATGACTACAATGTTAGCGCTTTTAAGTTATAAAGATTTGCTAGAATACTTGATGAAACCGTAGTCTTTGTTACTGTTCTCCCCCTACATGTTTTACCATCAAGAAAACAGGGAAGGGGAACAAAAAAACAAGGATGGCGGCCCATCACGCTCACAAAGAAGTACTGCTTGGAAAAGATAAGTATATCGCATATTTCCAGTTCAGTACTTCTCGATTTCTCAAGGAAACCCTTAGTATCTTCCTTATTGCGGGATGTGGAGTCATCCACGTGGTCAAAACCCTTGTCGGGACGAGCCGTCCCCCTGTCTTTGTTTATAAGGGTGGCAGCGCCGATACCGACAAGGAGCTCTACCGGGTAACAACGCCAACCTGTTGCCGGGGGCTCGTTCCCCCACTTTGGCACTCATGGTTTGAATGATGACCCGGCAAGTAGCTCCGTGCAACAAAGACAAAGCATACTAATGAAGTATAAATAAGTAAAGGAAAGGGATAGTACTTGCGAAAGAAAGACATCACTTATTCTCATTCATTTTCGATACAAAATGGGTAGAGATTACATTATGATCAATTAAAATTTGGCAAGCGCCTACGCGTAACTTATCTTTTTGAGCGTGATGGGCCGCCAAAAAAAAAGATAAGTTCCTCATAATCCCTTTCTTGTCCCTCTCCTCTTAGGGATTAGGTAGAGAAGGAACAAAGGGCAAAAGGAGCGCCTGGCCGGGATTCGACGCTTCCCAGCCAGGACCCGAGGGACGCGACCGGCGAGCAGAAGGGACCTGCCCCCAGGCAGGGCGAATGAAGCCCACAGAGCGGACAAGACCGACAAAGGGAAAGAAGGCGGAGGGCAGGTGCATATGGTGGTGCTGCCGGGACCCAGCTGGTGATGATGGTGGTGCCGAGGAACGCGATGCGTCGGACACCTCATCCATGCTCCTGATGCTCCGTAGATCCCCGATCGCTATCGTCTTCCTCATCGCCACCGCCCGAGGAGACGCCCCCGCCATCGCCCAAGCTCCATGCGTGGTGACCCAGGGACCCCACAGAGAGCATGGTCGTCCCCGGTGGACAAAGGCGGGGAATTCCGTCCCCCGCCTTAGAAGAGCACGCGAAGATGAAGAGCTCCCTCCCGTACGCTCCATCCGAAGTGTTGCGGGAGGAGAGCTTCACCGCGATAAATGACGATGCGCGGATGCAACCATACGCACGCCCGTGGTGGCCGTGTGGGCATTTTTTCTCCATCACCTTGAAGAAGGAATGCGGGAACCGCGGACTGACGCGACGCTGCACCTCCAACATAGATCCCGACGCGATGTCAACTGCATGGAGCTCCGTCAAGACTAAAGAAGCGGGCAGCATGGCGGCAGGCGTACCACCGCAGCCGTCCTCGATATGGCCACCACGCTGCCCACTCCCCCATCCGAGGCTTCCCCGACCAACCTTCAGTTCAAAACCGTCTGTCCATGACGGGAACTGAGCAGGGGTCTGGAAAGAAGGCTCCACAAACACGCTCGCTCGACCCCTCCCCCTGAGCATCGGGAGAGCGAGCACAACTCAAGACAAGGGAGCAGAAGGTCGAGCTCTGTGGGTCTGCACTCAAGGAGGAAGAAAGGATGGAGGAGCATCGCCCCTCGCGACCCCCAATTTATAGGGAAGGGCGCGGGGGCTGGCTCTCCTCCACTCCAAGGGTCGCCGCCCATCTCCGCCAATTCCACCGCCCATGATCACGGGCGAACAGGTAACCGCCCCGCCGCTTCAATCCATGGCACTGCAGTTTCTGCCACGATCAGGACTTTAAGTCACGCGCGCTCGTCGCTAACTCCTCGCTATGCATGCGGCGCGCGTGGCGGAAACGGCCTGAGGTGGTGGGTCAGTGCTGACCAATAAATTGGCAGTTACTCCCTCACATTGCACGCCTGTGCATGAAACTTGGGCCTGACCCAACGGCACTTGACGAGCACGTGTGGGCCAGTCCCGGGGGCTCCTGTCGGTGCACTAGTACAGGGGTACCCAGTGCCCCTGACTTATGCACAGACGGTAGAAGCAAAAACCCCGCGAATGATCAAGACCAGACTCCAGCAAGCTCAACGCGGCAGCCCAAGCCTGGACTGCAACGAGCCAAGCACGTCCCCGATGCTTGCCGGGGACCAAGACATACACACCTTCCAGAAGACCCGACAAGCTGCTCCCCGGCAGGCGCGAGCCAGCCAGCCACCGCTCCACCGCATCACTACGCCTGTCGCTTATTGATGAGGTGTTGAGCCCTCAGGCGGCTAATCAGCTCCCGCAAAGCACGTGGCGACACATCGGAATGCAAGTTACGCTCGGTTGACACCCGCCCTGCAGCGTGTCAAGACCATAAGCAACGACCGGCGAAACGGTGGCGAGAGCTTGCCGGGGATGCACCCCCGAGCGCCACCAAGCAGGTAATCATGGCATTTTGTCCCAAATGCTAGAGTTAGGTATGATAGCTCTGCTTAGCTATCTAATCAATAGATAATGAATGTTTTGCCATTGTGGTGACCCCTTGCACTATAAAAGGAGGCCCAAGGCAACCTAGCTCAAGGTTGGCAATTCGGACCCCCGAACACTTGTACTCGCATAGCAGCTCTTCCCCCGGCAGCAGCCCTTGCCGGGGTTAGGTGCTGAGCGTTCTTCGTGTTCCTCCAATCAATCCACCAAAAAGCAGGAGTAGGGTTTTACGCTTAGCAGCGGCCCGAACCTGGGTAAAATGCCTGTGTCATGATCGTCGCATCTTCTCATGCTCTCTGCTCTTCGTGCAACATGACCCCCCTGCCGAACCACAAGGGACCTCTGGTCCCATAGGTGATCGTGAGCATCCGTGCTCCGACACCCGCTCATGAAAATATGTCAAAAAACCATATACGTTTCCTTGGCTGCATGTTTAGGTCCCACACAAGAAATGGGAATGAATTTCAAACATATCATCGTCTTGCTTGGACCGCAAACATCGGGAAACTTAGTTTTTAAATTCATGTAAATGCAAACCTCGACAGAAATTCATGAAGTTTGGGCATTGTGCCATCAATTGCTCTCTTGTGTGTGTTGTGGTAAAAAAATTGCCCAATTTTGGACAAGTTTTGGCACAAAGCCTCTTACAAACGGAAGGTTCTCACAAGAAAGTCGTGTGTTCCGATAGGGAAAGTTCACATTTTATGTGCGAAACAACATCCGTTCTCTCTTCTCGCCTTGAATTTATTTCTGGAGTCACCATAGAGCAACACATGACAGTGATGCGAAATTGTGGATTTTTTTCCAGGGTTCGTGAGACCTATTTAACACATTAATTGAGTTTTCTAGCCGTTTAATGTGCATAATTCAAATTTGAACTACAATCATAAGGACCAACACATGAAAAATAGGTTGAAAAAATATATGCCTTTCCCTGGATGCATGTTTAGGTTCCACGCAAGAAATGGGAATGGATTTCTAACATCTCATTGACTGTTGTCTCGACCGCAAACATTGAGATACTTGGTTTTCAAATTCCCGTAAATCCAAAACTCGTCAGAAATTCATGAAACTTGGCATGGTGTCGTGACAAGGGCACACATATGCCGTGGTAAAAAAACTGTTCAAATTGGACATGTTCTTGCACAATCCCCTTACAAATCGGTGTTCCTCACAAGAAGCTTTGTGGTTTCGACAGGGAACATTATATATGCATGTCACATATGCGGGCGAAAAGACATATGATGCCTCTTCTCTCCTTGATATTCTTTATAGAAACAACATAGACATGTAGGTGCGAAGTGCAAAAATATGAATAATTTAAGGGATCATCTGGCTTTTAAATACATTAATTGAGTTTTTGGTGCATTATTTAATGTGCATAATTCAAATTTGATCTACAATCACAAGGTCAAGGGCGGCAAAATGGGTTGAAAAATCATATATGTGTCCTTGGATGCTTGTGTTAGGTCACATGCAAGAAATGAGAACGAATTTCAAACATCTAAGCATGTTGGCTCGACCACAAACATCGAGAAACTTGGTTTCCAAATTCTCGTAAATCCAAAACTCCGTCAGAAATTCATGAAACTTGGAATGGTGTCATGACAAGGCACACATATGCCGTGGTAAAAAATACCAACTTGTACATGTTTTGTCAGAAGCCTCTTACAAACCAGAGTTTGTCACATAGTAAGCTACGTCCAGTGGTTTCGTTAGGGAACATATGCATGCCACATCTGCGGGTGAAACGACATCCGATGCTTCTTCTCTCCTTGATTTTTTTCTAGAAACAACATAATGCAATAGGTGTGTACCGCAAAAATATGAAATTATTAAGGGTTTGTATGGCTTTTTGATACATTAATTGAGTTTTATGTGCATTTAATGTACATAATTCAAATATGAACTACAGTCACAAGGTCTATGTTGGGCAGGGCCTCATCATATAAAGCACAAATATGTTGTGGTATTTTTAGTGTCCACTTTGAGAGAAAGAGCAAGCATTATTAATAGCCAACAAAGGCATTTCGGAATTTTTTTGTCACGTTACCATCGCAAACAGGCGTATTATTTATAATTCATGGATGTTCTACAGACCATTTAAGTGCGGGCCACGTGTCGCTATCTGTATTGGCAAGGAGGTAGCGTGCGGACAGGTGTTTGAGTAGACGGGTGGCGTGCGAGCAGTGTCCTGCGCATGCTCATCGGGGTGGCGTGTCCTTTGCCAGTCGTCAAAGACGTTTTAGACTGAATACCCGTATGCAAACCGAGGGCAATTGTTCCTTCCCTACTAAGCCAAGCGAAAATCTGGCGAGAAGGAATTTTTTCATTGCATCATCGTAAACGGTTGTGAATGATAAGCCGTGTGCCCTTCCCGATGCTACACCTTGTACTGGTGCTAACTGCTGAGGTTGCCATGTATGATAAAAAATCTGATGAGGGAAGGTAATTAAGGAGAGATATGAGTTTGGTGACCACATGAAGAAACAATGCCAAGCGCGTGAACCTTGGCAAAACACTTAAATGAAGGAAACTCACCAATGCATGCAAGAGTTTAGTTGCTAAATCATTAAATGAAGGGACCTTAGCAACAATGCATTGTGGACTTGAGTTGCTAAGACATTTAATACACTAAGCACCCCATGTAAGCACCGATCGATGCATTGGCAGCAGGAGTCAGGTAAGATTCGAATCTGTCATATTGGGTAAATTTTTGTCGTCGTTTTCTCACAACAGATGCCATGGGGTGGCTTATCGAGAGTGGTTGGGGCCGAAGGACGCCGACGGGCTCCGGGAACGGGATTAGGCACAAGCGGTGAGGGACACACGATGTACCCAGGTTCGGGGCCCTCCGCGGGCGGTAACACCCCTAGTCCTATAGGTCTAGTTAGATGGTGGGTGATGTTACAACGGTGCTCCTCGAGCTGAGGTCTAGAGGACGAAGAAGGAGCGGCCGGCTCCTCTTCCCTTGCTACGTGAGAGTGAGAGTGTGAGATGGGAGAATCCCCTAGTGCTTGCCTGCCCGATGCATGGGGGCCTCGGGGGGTTTTATAGGCCAACCCCCCGGCTTACAATATTCCTAAAGTACTGAAAGGGGGGACCCGGTCGGCAGCCTCTCCAGCCGGCCAGGGGGCCCGCCGGCCGAGCCGTCTCGTCGCCCGTAGGGCCCGCTGGCTGCGCGGTCCCATCGCCCACTGGGGCCCGCCAGCCGGCTCTTCTATTGGCCCGCGCCTACCTGCCACGGCACGGGCCGCCCCCGCACGGCGTCATCTTGCGCCTGCCGGCCAAAGTCAGTGGTACGGACGGCTACGCTGTAGCCACGCCGGGGTAGGTAGTGGAGTGGACGGCAGCATGGCGACACTGTTGCCCCGCCGGGTCTCGATCAGTCTTGGTCAGCGGTACGACCGCCCGGACTGTAGCCACTCCTGCCCGCGCATCAGCGATCGCTGTAGCCACGCCGGAGCAGGTAATGGAGTGGACGGCGGTGTACTTGGCCGTAGTGGGAGGGGACGGGTGCCTGCCCGTCTAGTGGTCAGCAGAAGGGCCGGCCGTAGGGCGGCCGGCCGCAGGCTGGCCAGGGGTTGGGCGGCCGGCTCCTGACCAGCCGGCGGTGACCCAGCCGGAAGTGGGCCTGCCGGTAGCCCTCCAGCCGGCCGTGGGCCAGCCGGCAGTACGCCAGCCGGCCGTATGGTTTTTTTCAGAAGGGGTTGGAACCCTCCAGTCTTGGCCTACCTAGGGGAAATAACCCCGCCAGTAGTCCCCGAAGCCGACGGGGGCCCGCGTCCTTCCGACAAGGGGGAGCCGGCGGCTTCATCCGGCGGCGTCCGCCTATCGCGTGGGATCGATCGATCCACCGGGTCGGCAACCGCTCCCGACGCCTCGGGTCCCGTCGCGCCGCTTCGGGTCCCGTGCCGGACCGGGGCTCGCCACGCGGAGCGTAATGATGCTGAGGGCCCCGCACCTGGGGCTCGACGGGACACCCCCCTGGGCCTAGCCCAGTAGGCCTCGGGCCGCAGGCGGGGATCCTCTATGCCCGGACCCCAACGGCCGCGACACACGGTGCCCCCGTCCCGCGGATTCCCCGAGGGAGTGGGCGCAGTTAATCCCCACGTCCCCCGGGCGTCGCCCCCTTATTTATAAGGGGAGGGGGAGGGGCGGAGGCAGTTCACGCACCCCTCTCCCCATGGTCTTTCTCCTCTCGCTGTCCGTCGCTTTGGCTCGCGCTGCTGCTCCGCTCGCCTGTTTCCTCGCACTCGATCGCCTCGGAGATGGCCGACGGACCCTCCGGCAGCTGGGGTGGCTCCGTCATCACCGAGCAGGACATTGCGCATCTCCGCCATGCCTGCATGCTGCCGTCAGAGGACCGTGTCGCCGCTCGTCCGCCGGGCGGCGAGGTGGCACCCGAGCCCCAGGAGGGGGAGTTCATGGTGTTCGCGTGGCACTTCTCGCGCGGCTTCGGCCTGCCGGTGAGCCAGTTCTGCCGCCTCTTCATGGACACCTTTGACCTATAGCTGCACCACCTCGGGCCCAACTCCATCCTCCAACTCTCGAGCTTCGTGACTCTCTGCGAGGGCTACCTCGGACTTCTCCCCTTCGTGGAGTTGTGGAGGAAGCTCTTCTACCTCAAGGCCTTGAGGAACGATGACGAGCCGTACGCCTGCGGGGGCGTGGTGATATGCGTCCGGGCCTCGTTGTTTCCCCGCCTCACCCTCATCGAGTCCGTCAAGAGATGGAATTGGACGTTCTTCTATGTGAAGAACGTCGACCCGGCGCGGGACTACATCCGGCTGCCGGCCTTCGTCAACGCCCCGTCCTCGGGGCTGAACTGGACGGGCGACGGGCCGCCTGGAGATCTGGTCGGGGAGCTGGGCCGGCTCTGGACCATGAGGAGCGGAGAGGGGCTAGTTGCGGCCGATCTGGTGGCCGCCTTCATCGATCGCCGGGTGCTGCCCCTGCAGTAGAGGCCGCACCGGATCTGCGACATGTCGGGCCGGCGGGACCCCTGCCAGCTGTCCACCTTCGACCTGTCGACAGCCCAGGTGACGAGGCGGGTGAACGCCATCACCAACTTCAAACTGAAGCCGGGGACCTGGAGATTCGGCAAGCTGCCATATAGCCGGCACGACCCGGCACCCCTAGTACGCTCTGACGTGGTGATTTTCTTCCCTTCTCTGTTTTTCCAGCCGGCCTCCCCCTGCTCACACGCCACGCTGATCGCAGCATTTTGTTTGACAGAACACGCCGGACGGCCCGCACCCCCAGGTGTTCCAGGCGGAACGCGCCGAATCCGACCAGGAGGATTTTGAGCTGGGGGGAGGTGTCGAGGAGGAGGTCGACTCCTCGGGAGAGGTTGAGGAGGATGGGGCGATGGGCGACCCGGGAGCCGGCGGGTCCAGAGCGGCTGGTGAGTTCCCCTCCAGACCCTCGATCAAAGATTGGACTGACGATGATGATGATGATGATGATGTCCGGATCTTGGACGCGCCTCCCCCCACAGCTCGGCGGGAGCAACGCGGACGGAGCGAGGAGCGGCCGGCTCGTGGCCAGACGGCCGAGGCCTCCCGCCGGGGGAAGAGGCCGGCCTCGGGGCAGCCGTCGGCGCCGCCGCTGGCTCGCAAGAGAGTGCGAGCGGCTGCCGCGAAGCCGCCGCCCCGGGCCAGGAGGGCCCTCCCCGTCGTCGCCGGGTAAGTACTTTCCTAATTCTTATGGGCTTCTTTGAGTTTTCGAGGCGGCGAGCGCCTGAGGGCTCATCTTTTGTTTTACCCGAGGGATGCCATCGAGCTCCACGACATGGAGTCGATCGACGACCCGGTGGAGCCGACCAGTCTACAGGCCCAGGAGCATGCGGCCATGGCGTGGGAAGAGAAGAGGAGGCTCGCAGAACTGCGGGCCGCGAAGGCAGGGGCGAAGGGCGCGCCCTCGCGTTTGGGGGCCTCGAGCGACGGGATGCGGAGGCGGCCTGCCGACCAGGCGCGTGCGACGGACTCGGCAGCGGAATCGACGCGGACGTTGAGGCCTCCGTCGAGCGAGCCACAGGGGCCGGCTGTGGAGACGGCCATGGCCCCGTCCGTGGCGGAGGTGACTCGGCCGGCGGGAGCGGTTCCCGAGCCGGCTCAGGAGACGGCCCATGGGGGGGAGACGGTAGGGGCCCCGCCCACCGTCGAGCCGGCCGTGGCAGATGTGCCCGTCGCCTCGGCTGTGCCGGAGGCGGCACCGGAGACAACGGTCAGTGGGAGGGGCGAGCCGGCTCAGCCGGCTGTCGAGGTGGTTCGGCAAGTGGTGGAGCCTGCCACGCTGGCTGCCGAGGGACCCGAGGCTGGTTCCCGGGCCCTGGTGGTTTCCGCCAACCCCACGCCGGTCGAGGAGGACCATGCTCGACGTGATCCGGGACTGGAGGGCGCTGGCCCTCGTCCCGGTCACCCCGGCCCCGCCAGCCGGCAACCAGGTCCTTGCGCCTGGGGAGCCCGGCCGCATCATGGCGCACTGTCGTGAGGGGCTGGCCAGGTTTGCGGAGGCCGCCGAAAGCAACTTCCGGCGCGTGGAGGAGGCGGTGGAGGTGAGATTCTCCTATCTTGCCTCAATCTTTCAGTGGGGGCGCGCAAGCGCACCCACTGGGTGTAGCCCCCGAGATTCGGGCCGGCTGCTCGGCTGCGTGGCAGCCGGGCCGGATCTATCTCTTTTTTTTGTTTAATTTCTTGCCTCTTGGGGCGGAGCAGGCTGAGAACGCCAAGCGGCAGGCGCTTTTTGACGAGGCGGTCACCATCCACAACCGCGGCAAGGTTGGCTTCTATCGGGTCGAGGAGGCGCTGCGGAAGGCGCAAGGTACGTCAGTTCCAGTGGGGGCGCGCGAGCGCACCCACTGGGTGTAGCCCCCGAGAGTCGGGCTGGCTGCTCGGCAGCCGGCATGAATCTTCCGCACTCTTAAATAACTTGGGTCGATCCTTTCGCAGAGGAGCTGGAGGTCTTGGCCCCGATCCGGCAGAAGAGGGACGAGGTGGCCTCCGAGCGGGACCGGCTGGAGCGGAATCTCCAGGCGATCACGTCGGAGCGGGACCGGCTGGGTGACCTGGTCGTGGATGGGCAGGCGGACCGTGAGCGCCTGACCGCGGAAGTACAGAAGGAGGTGGCGGCCCGGGAGGAGGCCGCCAAGCAGGCGGCTGACGCCACCCAGCGGGCCACCGCTCTTCAGGACGAAGTGGCTCGCCTCAGGGGCGAGCTTGAGACGCGCGGGGCCGCCCTTGCCCAGGCAGAGGAGGCGCTGGAGCGGGAGCGGAGCGCGGGCCTCCAGTTTGCCCTCGAGATGGACGAGGCTTTCCAGCGTGAGTTTTGTTTTCGCGTCTTCTTCCTCCGCCGGCTGTTTTTCGACTTGCTTTCGGCTTGTTTGTTGATTCTTTTCTTTCCCTAGACTGGTTCCTGGAGACCCAGCGCCGCGCCGAGCGGGCAGTGGCGGATCACCGGGAGTGCCTGCGGCAGCGCGGGCAGGAGGTTGAGGAGCACGCCGGCTGGGACGTGCCGGAGCTTGCGCTGGCCATCGAGAACCGGATGATCCACGTTCAGCACTACATGGACCGGCTCCTTACGGCCGGCAAGGAGTTGATTTCGGCCCTCTGGCCGGGTCGTGGGGCCCCGGTGGGCCGCGTGGCACTGTGGCTGGAGAACGCGATGGTCCGGCTCGAGGTCTGGAAGGCGTCGGCAGCCCGTTCTGGGGCGCAGATGGCCCTTCGGTTCGTCACATCGTGGTACCCTGGCATCGACTTGGGCCGGCTAGCCACGATGCGCGAGGTTCCCGAGGCGGAACGAGTCGCTCACGAAGGCGCCCTCGTCCGTCGAGCCAACGAGCTGGCTTCGTATGTCGACCCGGACGAGCTCCTGCCGGCGCTTGGCGAGGTCGGCGAGCCGGTTGCTGAGGATTCCTTCGGCAACCCCCAAGGACCCGAAGATGAGGAGGTTGCCGATGAGAGCACCGCTTCCAGCACCGGCAGCGATACCGAAGCCACGGAGGCCACGGAGGCGGACCCGAAGGCCGCGGCCTCCCCTAGGCAAACTGTTGAGCAGGCCGGCGATGCACCGGCAGCCTGAGCGGCCCTGCGCACTTTGTATCTTTTCCTTTGGCTAAAAAACTTGTTTATTTAAGAAGCATTTCCACCCACTGGGGGTGTATTGTAAAGAATCCTCGGCCTGTGGCCTTTTGTTTATAACTTGCTTGAAGTTCGAAATGTTTGCGTGCCGGCTCCCCTTTTGCCCTTTGCCTTTTGACTCGTATTTTGCGCAAGGATTCCTTCAGGCTTCCGCCCCACCTATCAGCCAGCCGGGAACCGGACTGGGACAGGGACGGGGCATCATCCTTGGGGAAAATGAGCGGGCCTTAGAGTCGTCCGGCTAGGGTTGGGGCAAGCCGGCAGAGGCCGGTTTCTAGAGGTAACGCAGTCCGGTTGGACCTACCTGGCTGCTACTCTTTTGGTGGTGTTCGCGTGATAAGTTCCTTCCTACCCCATGGTTCCGCCAGCCGGACAGCTGGGGCCGGTCTGTGGCTGGGTAGGGGGGTAGGGAAGGGCTGCTTGCTCGCACTACTTGTCCGCCTCGGAGAAGGGCCGGCGAGCCCCCGGGCCCAGGGAGCCGGACCCGGGTGCCTTGCTAAAAAATGACAAGCCTTCGATGGAATTGAAAAGGGTGTGCCCCAAGTGCCGGCTTGGGGTCCCCATTGCATTCATTAGGTTCCAACAGAAGGGAAGATACATACATACACAGGTTTTTCCTTAACAGTAGAATGGTCAAAGGAGCGCCGCATTCCACGGACGTTCCGTCTCCTCGCCGGAGGCGTCTCTTTTGCGCTTCTGCGACTTTTGGGCATCTACCAGGTAGTAGGCCTTGTTTTGCAGTGCCTTGCTGACGATGAACGGGCCCTCCCATGGGGAGGACATCTTGTGCTGGCCGGCGGTCCACTGGATTCGCCTGAGCACCAGGTCTCATTCGCGGAAGGAGAGTTGTCGGATCCGCTTCCTGTGGTAGTGCCAGAGTTTCTGCTGGTAGATGGCTGTCCGGCTCAGGGCCAGTTCGCGTGCTTCTTCGAGCAGGTCGACGCCGTCTTCTCTTGCCTCCTTTGCGTCCTTCTCCGTATACAGGGTGACCCGAGGCGAGTTGAACTCGATGTCTGTGGGGATGATCGCCTCGAACCCGTATACGAGAAAGAAGGGAGTGTAGCCGGTCGACCGGTTGGGCGTGGTCCTGAGGCTCCAGAGGATAGCCGGCAGCTCATCGATCCAGTAGCCGGCTGACCGCACAAGGGGTGCCACGAACTAAGGCTTGAGGCCGGCCAGGATCAGGCCGTTTGCCCTCTTTGCCTGGCCGTTTGACTGCGGGTGGGCCACCGACGCAAGGCCGAGCCGGATGCCCTCCTGGGAGAAGAAATGCGCCATTGCGCCTTTGGCAAAGTTCGTGCCGTTGTCGGTGATGATGCTGTGGGGAACGCCGTAGCGGACCGTGATGTCCTTGATGAACCGGACGGCTGTGGGGCCGTCCAGCTTCTTGATGGGCCTTGCCTCTATCCACTTGGTGAATTTGTCGACAGCCACGAGTAGATGCGTCATGCCGCCCCGTGCAGTCTTGAACGGTCCTACCATGTCCAGCCCCCAGACGGCAGAGGGCCACAAGAGTGGGATGGTCTGGAGGGCTGTTGCCGGCAGATGGCTCTGTGTGTTGAAGCGCTGGCACCCCTCGCATTTATCGACCAGCCGTTTGGCCTCTTCCAAGGCCGTCGGCCAGTAGAAGCCATGGCAGAATGCCTTGGCCACCAGGGTCCTGGAGGCGGCGTGATGCCCGCATTCGCCCTGGTGGATGTCGAGGAGGATTTCTTGCCCCTTCTCCGGCTCGACGTAGCGTTGGAACACGCCGGTGGTGCTGCGATGAACCAGCTCGTGGTTGATGACGCTGTAGGCCGGGGCCCGATGCTGGATTTGTCTTGCCGTGGCCTCGTTAGGAGGGAGCTCGCCGTGCAAGAGGAAAGCTAGAATGGACTGGGCCGACGAGGGGGCTGAGACAGGAGCCGGGTCGAGCTCGAGTGGAGCGCCAGGGGCAGCCGGAGCCCCCGGGTCCGGTTTGCCAGTCCCCGGGACCGATGCGTCAGTCCCCGAGACCGGGACGCCAGTCCCCGAGACTGAGGCAGCGGGGGGTGCGTTGATCGCCATCATGACGGCCACGGAGCCGGGGTCGGCCGCCACGAGAGCGTCGGACGCCGGAACCGACGGGACCGGCGTGGCAGCTGGGGTTGGAGGCGCCGTCAGAGCAGTCGGAGCTAATGGTGACGGCAGGGTAGCCGGATCTGGCGAAGAGCCGGCGGCGCCAGCTGGCATGAAGATACACTCTGATTCGGGGGAGGTCTTGATCGAAGGCTTGAGCAGCCGTTCGAGGGAGACGCCGGCTGGGATGGCCTGCCCGGTGGATCCAATCTTTGCCAATGTATCGGCCGCCTCGTTGTCCGCCCGAGGGATGTGGTGGAACTCACAGCCCTCGAAGGAGCCGGTGAGCTGCTGGACGAGGAATCGATAGCTGGCCATGTTGGCGCCCCTGGCGTCCCATTCGCTAGAGACCTGCTGTACCACGAGGTCGGAGTCGCGGAAATAGAGGATGCGCCGGATCCCGATCTCCTTGGCGAGCCGGAGGCCGTGGACGAGCGCCTCGTACTCGGCCACATTGTTGGAGGCGGCGAAGAGGATCTGGAGGGCGTATTTGAGCTGGCCCCCCTTCGGGGATGACAAGACGATGCTGGCTCCCAGGCCGGTTCGCATCTTCGAGCCGTCAAAGTGCATGCGCCAATGCGTGGAGTCCGGGGGAGGCGGCACGAACTGGGTTTCGGCCCTGTCGACGAGGAAGTCAGCCATCGTCTGTGACTTGATGGCGGTGCGTGGCTCGTACCGAATCTCGTGGTCGGCGAGGGCGATGGCCCATATGGCGATCCGGCCGGTGGCGTCTCGGCCGCTCATGATCTCGCCGAGCGGCGCCATGCTCACCACGCTGATGGTGTGCTCCTAGAAATACTGCTTGACCTTCTTGGCGGCGAAGTATATGCCGTAGCACATATTCTGGTAATGGGGGTAGTTCTGCTTGGAGGCGGAGAGGACCTCGCTGAGGTAGTAGACGGGGCGCTGGACCGGCAGCGCTTTGCCCTCCTCTGGCCGCTCCATCACCAGCACGACGCTGATTATGCGGGTGGTTGACACGATGTATGCAAGCATCGGCTCCTTCTCAGCCGGCGCCGCCAGGACGGGAGCGCTAGAGAGCGCGCGCTTGACGTCGCGGAACGCCTCGTCCGCCTGGTCGGTCCACTCGAACTTAGGCGTCTTCCTCATGAGCTGGTAAAGGGGCAGCGCCTTCTCCCCCAGCCGGCTGACGAACCGGCTGAGCGAGGCAAGGCAGCCGGCGAACTTCTGGACGTCGCGGAGCTTGGCCGGCTTGTGCATGCGCTTGATGGCCCTGGTCTTCTCTGGGTTAGCCTCGATGCCGCGGGCGAACACGAAGAAACCCATGAGCTGGCCGGCTGGCACGGCGAAGACAATATTCTCCGGGTTGAGCTTAATCTTGTACTCGCGCAGGTTGGCGAAGGTCTCTCGAAGATCGTCGAGGAGGCTGAAATGCTTCTTGGTCTTGACAACGATGTCATCCACGTAAACATGGACGTTCCTGCCGATCTGAGGCAGGAGACACTTCTGCATGCAGCGCTGGAAGGTAGCGCCCGCGTTCTTCAAGCCGAAGGACATGGTGATGTAGCAGTAGGCTCGGAAAGGGGTGATGAATGAGGTCTTCAGCCGGTCGGCTGGATCCAGCTTGATCTGGTGGTAGCCGGAATAGGCGTCCAGGAAAGACAACAGGTCATAGCCGGCCGTGGAGTCGATGACTTGATCGATCCGTGGTAGGGCGAAAGGGTCCTTTGGACAGGCCTTGCTCAGGCTGGTGTAGTCGATACACATGCGCCAGGTTTTGTTTTTCTTCAGCACCAGGACTGGGTTGGCCAGCCAGTCCGGGTGAAACACTTCCATGATGAAGCTGGCTACGAGCAGCCGGGCGATCTCTTCTCCTATAGTACGCTGCTTCTCCTCGGAGAAACGGCGCAGGGGTTGCTTGACCGGCTTTGCATCCGGCCACACATGAAGTTTGTGCTCGGCGAACTTCCTCGGAACACCCGGCATGTCTTTTGGAGACCATGCAAAGATGTCCCGATTCTCATGGAGGAAGTCGACGAGCTCGCCTTCCTATTTGCTGTCGAGGTGGGTGCCGATCGTGACGCACTGCTTGGGGTTGGCCGGGTCGAGCGGCACCTGCCTGGTGTCCTTGGACGGCTGGAACGACGCCTCGCTGGCCGACTGGGACGGAGGAGCCAGCACGGCCGGCTGACCAGAGGTGTGAGCCACGAGCCGGTCGAGCTGCCGCTTCTCCTCCGCTATCTCCAGTGCCTCGGCCAGCCGGCTGCCATCGCGCGCGCACTCGATCGACATCTTGTAGTTGCCGGCAATGGTGATGATGCCCTTGGGACCCGGCATCTTGAGCTTGAGGTAGGCATAATGGAGGATCGCCATGAACTTGACAAGGGCCGGCCTGCCCAGCAACGCGTGGTCGGGACTGTCGAGCTCCACCACCTCGAACCATATCGGTTCGCGGCGGAAGTGGCTCTTGCCGCCGAAGAGAACATTGAGCTCAATCTTGCCGATGGGGGTGCAGGATTTTCCCAGCACGATGCCGTGGAAAACCGTCCGGCTCGCTCGCAGGTCTTTCTCCCGGAGCCCCAGTTTGAGCATCATGTCGCGATAGAGGATGTTGATGCTGCTACCCCCGTCGATCAACACCCGCGAGAAACGGCAGGTGCGCCTCTCGGAGACGATGGTGTGGTCGAGGACGAAGGCGTAGCTGCCAGGGTTTGGCATTATGGCCTGGTGGTCCGCTTGGCTCCAGGTAACCGGCTTCTTAGACCAGTGCATGAACTGGGGGACCGAGGGGACGGTGGCATTCACCTCGTGCCGGCGCTGGCGCACGCTGTGCTTGTCAGTTCCTTCGCTGGTGAAAATGACGTAGGACCCGTCCTGGTTGGGGAACTGGTCGTGGAAGCGGCCGTCGTTGGCAGCCGGAGCCGGAGCCGGCGCACGGGGAGCCAGAGGCGGGGGAGCCGGGAGGCCCTCGCCTCGGGCCAGCCGTTGGGAAAAGCTACACTGCCGGAGCGTGTGCGTGGCTGGCTTGGCCCCGGAGTGGTGCTTGCAGGGTAGGTCGAGCATTTGCTCGAAGGTAAGCTTGGGCTGCCAGGCGGCCTTGCCGGTGCGCTGACGCTGGCTGGGGGCCTGGGTAGCCGGTTGCTCCTCCTCGATGGTGGCGAATTGCCGGCTCCCGTAGCGGGGATCCGGCTGGTCGGACTTGCACTTGTTGTTCTGCTGCTACCGGTTGTCGGCGGCCGCCCGCGGCGCGGCGGGTGGCGGGACCGGCTTGGCTGGCGTGGTGACCTTCAGCCGCATCGTGGAGTCGGCCGTGGTGTACTTGTCCGCCTTGGCCATCAGATCTGCCAGGGTTGCCGGCTTGGAGCACAAGAGCTTGTGCTTGAGGTGGGTGCCGTCGCGGCAGCCTTCGATGAAGTACTGGATGGCCTGCACCTCGTGCACCCCTTCGCAGGAGTTGCGAAGCTCGGTCCAACGCGTGAGGTAGTCACGGAGGGGTTCCTCCGGCCTCTGGACGCACATGGCCAGCTCACGGGGCCGACCGGGCCGCTTGTAGGTGCCGGTGAAGTTGCGGACGAACGCTTCCTCAAAGTCCGTCCAGGGGTTTATGCTGCCGGCCGATAGGCTGTTAAGCCAGGTCCGGGCCGAGCCGATCAACATTAGGGGGGCGTAGCGTACGGCAACGCGCTTGTTCCCCCTGGTGATGCCGACTGCGGTGGTGTAGTCGTTCAGCCAGTCCTCCGGCTTGGCGGTGCCTTTATACTTCGGGGTGTCACGAGGGAGAGTGAAGCCGGCCGGGAACGGCTCGTTGCGGATCCGGGGGCCGAAGCATGCCGGGCCGATCGAGCCCTCCTCCTCGAGGAGGGCCGACTGCGCTAGCCGGTCGATGCGGGTCCGGGCGTTGTTCTCGCTCCGCGGGATGCGCGGGCCGAGCCGAGCGGCTAGCTCAGGGCAGACGGCCGGCGTCGGTGAGCGCGCGCGCTCCCGCCGCGGGGGCGGGGTATGGTCCCGGCTGTGCCGGCTGCCGCCAGCCAGAGTGTCGTTGAGTCGGTTGTTGACGACCGGCTGCTTGTCTCGCAGCCGGGGGCGTCCGTTGTGAGATCCGGCGCCCCGCCGGCCGGAGGCGCTGGGGGAAGAGGCTTGCTGGACCGGCCAGCGTTGGCCAGCAGTTTGCACGGCGTCCCCTTTGGGGACGGGAATTTCGAAGCCGGCGTTGGCCCCATCGAGCCGGGCCTGCTGGGCGTTGGCGGTGGCGATGAGGTCTTGGATGTGCCGATCCCGCTGCTCTCGCTCCTCGCCCTCCATGTCGGCGAGGTCGGCATAGGCCACGTGGGCGGCCCTTAGGTTGGCAGCCGGCGTGTCGTAGGTGGGGAGCCTGCCACCGAGGATTTCCGCGACCACACGGCCACGGTTGCGGACATCACCACGCCGGCTCGGTTCGTTGCCAGCGGGGGTGAGGCCATAAACGGAGTTATACTCGTGCTGCGCGGACTCCATCCGACGCTTGGTGGTGGCGAGCGTAGTTGCCTCGATGAATAGCATCCGACGCGCGGCTTCCAGCTCGGCCGTAGCTGTGGCTGGGTTCGTCGTAGGCGCAACGGGGGTGCTGAGGCCCCGAAGCACGAAGCCAAGAGGGTCGGAGGTGCCGGCGCGAGCACCCGCGGCGGCCGCGTCCGCCTCCGCCTGGCACGGCCGGAGGTCATGGAAGAGCCGGTGGCCATTACCCCCGCGTGGGCGCGGGAGTCGCCGGCCTTGCCCGGGGCGAGTGCGCCCACGGACAAGGGCGGGTCGAGGCAGTCGAGCACCTGGCTAGGGTACTCGTCGGCAGCTGCCTTGTCGGTGAGGCTCAGCTTGCCGACGCGCTTGGTGAGGACGGTGATGTCGAAGAGAGGGTCGCTGTTGAGCCACTCGTCGGAGAGGCCGGCAGCGCCGCCCGCAGGGCTGGTGGGAACGGGGTCCCATCCCACGGGAGCAAGCCCCATGAGCGTGCAGTTTTGCCCGGAAGCGGGGCGGCCGGGGGAGGTGGCGAAGGGTCCCGCCCGGAGCGTGAGTCCGGCCGACGCCGCGGACGGCCCCACGGTGGGCGCCAACTGTCGTCGTTTTCTCACAACAGATGCCATGGGGTGGCTTATCGAGAGTGGTTGGGGCCGAAGGACGCCGACGGGCTCCGGGAACGGGATTAGGCACAAGCGGTGAGGGACACACGATGTACCCAGGTTCGGGGCCCTCCGCGGGCGGTAACACCCCTAGTCCTATAGGTCTAGTTAGATGGTGGGTGATGTTACAACGGTGCTCCTCGAGCTGAGGTCTAGAGGAGGAAGAAGGAGCGGCCGGCTCCTCTTCCCTTGCTACGTGAGAGTTAGAGTGTGAGATGGGAGAATCCCCTAGTGCTTGCCTGCCCGATGCATGGGGGCCTCGGGGGGTTTTATAGGCCAACCCCCCGGCTTACAATATTCCTAAAGTACTGAAAGGGGGGACCCGGTCGGCAGCCTCTCCAGCCGGCCAGGGGGCCCGCCGGCCGAGCCGTCTCGTCGCCCGTAGGGCCCGCTGGCTGCGCGGTCCCATCGCCCACTGGGGCCCGCCAGCCGGCTCTTCTATTGGCCCGCGCCTACCTGCCACGGCACGGGCCGCCCCCGCACGGCGTCATCTTGCGCCTGCCGGCCAAAGTCAGTGGTACGGACGGCTACGCTGTAGCCACGCCGGGGTAGGTAGTGGAGTGGACGGCAGCATGGCGACACTGTTGCCCCGCCGGGTCTCGATCAGTCTTGGTCAGCGGTACGACCGCCCGGACTGTAGCCACTCCTGCCCGCGCATCAGCGATCGCTGTAGCCACGCCGGAGCAGGTAATGGAGTGGACGGTGGTGTACTTGGCCGCAGTGGGAGGGGACGGGTGCCTGCCCGTCTAGTGGTCAGCGGAAGGGCCGACCGTAGGGCAGCCGGCCCCAGGCTGGCTAGGGGTTGGGCGGCCGGCTCCTGACCAGCCGGCGGTGAGCCAGCCGGCAGTGGGCCTGCCGGTAGCCCTCCAGCCGGCCGTGGTACAGCCGGCCGTGGGCCAGCCGGCCGTATGGTTTTTTTCAGAAGGGGTTGGAACCCCCCAGTCTTGGCCTACCTAGGGGTAATAACCCAGTCAATTTTCATTTGTCAAATTGGAAACACTGAGATTTGTCCAATTTTGCAGGAACAAAATCACTATTACGGTGCAATTTTGCAACTGAAACTCAGTAAACATAGATTTCATTCATAGATCAAGCATTGGTCTTTGTACAAAATAGTTCAACTCGACAGCTGAATCGAACAAACTTTTCCCCATTTGTAGCCAACCACGTATTGAAATAGCTAGTTCAACTATATATACTAGCTAATTTAAAGTACGTGGGATAGTTCAACCATATCTATACTTAGATGAACTGAACAAAATAGCCCCTAAATACTACTCCGGAGGGGCTTCGTGCTACTGCCAGCAGCCTTCTCCTCTACCAAGCGCGTTTAGTAAGAGGCAGAGGAGGAGAAGCCTATCGACGAGCTGGAGGAGTTGATTCGTCGGCCGCCACTGCTGCCCTCTCCCGCTCCTGACGCGCCTCCTCGAAGCGGCGGGACTCGGCATAGATCTCCTCATTTTGTGCCATAGCTGCGGCATCTGCTGCGGCCACGGTGGCGGTGAGCTTCTTTCCATGCTTAACCTGGCGCTCCTCCTCCTCATGTAATAAGTTGATGTAGCGCACTAGGCCACTGACGCAAATGCTGAGCTGCTGTGCTTCGGCGGCGGCCTCCTCCTCCCGCCTTCAGGCCGCGGTGGCGGAGCGGGTGATGGCCCTGGCAGCTGGCCATGGGGCGGCTGCCAAGGCGGATGCTGGTATGGTGGCGGCCAAGGAGGCAGCTGGTGGGGTAGCAAAAACGGCGGCCGGCGATGGGGTGGGGGCCACGGCGGTCGCCGACAGCAGCTGCCTTCGGGGAAATGTGGAGGAGCGTGTGGTGGGTGACATGCGCACAGCCAACAAGGACGCCACACGCACTACACGCTTCCGGGTACTACACCGCCGACGTGGTGCAGCCTCCCAGCTGGAGCTACCCTCTGGCGGGGTGGCGGAACGATGACGACAGACATGTGCCATTGGTGATTCGGGGAGAAGCAAACTTGGGAAGCTACGGGCAGGGAGGGGATGAATACGATGTGGAGGCGCCGACCGTGAGGGCTTATAAAGCAGGCGGCCAAGGCGAGCCAGGTGGGAAGCTTGCGCGCATTCCTGCGTGGTTGCGCGGGAACGGGAAGCCCAAAAGAAACGCTGCGCGCTCCCAAAGCATTGGGTGATTGGGGGATTTCAGCGAGCCGGGCGGGAACCTTGCGCGGGAACCTACGCAGTGACGTGGCTTGAGACTACGTCGGTATTTCCCCAAACAGGAAGGGATGATGCAGCACTGCTACGGTAATTATTTCCCTTAGTTATGAAACCAAGGTTATCGAACCAGTAGGAGAACAAAGCAACACTATGTAAGCGGTACCTGCACACAAAGAACAAATACTTGCAACCCGACGCGTAAGAGAGGTTGTCAATCTCTCCACGGTAAAAAGATAGATTGGTTTGTATTAGATTGGATAAATAGATCGCACAAGAACACAAAATAAAAGATGCAAATAAAAAGTGCAGCAAGGTATTTTTGGGTTTTTGGAATAATTGATCTGAAAACAATGTCGGCGTTCTGGGAACGGGGGTACCCAGACCTGCCTGCCTGCGGCCCAGCGCATGGCCCACCACGATGGCCCGGTACGGCCTGGCGACAAACCCCCCAGGACAAGACCCTCGTGAGGGCCCTGGCCTCGCAAGGAGAACAACATCAAGACCTCCAGGGGAGCGGCCTCCCCAGGTTACCTCCCAAGGTGAGGAGATTCCTATGCAGGTGCCCAGCCTCCGGAGGCAGCGATGACGTGAGCCATGACGACTAAAGCCAGCGGGCGCCAGTGGGCGCAGGGGGACAGTTTCCCCTTTGGTGCTAAGGAGGCAAGGACGTACGCGGGTTCGCAAGGGATCCCCCAAAAGTTTCCGTTCCAGTGCAACAAGACCAAGACCACGAGCTCGGCAGGAAGGATGTCACCGCCGAGCCCACCTCTGCGTCATGCCCAGTTGCTTTGCAGGCAAAGACCACCTTTAGTTAGGATAAGCTGTACCTCCTGTCCCCTTTTGAATTTGGCCGTTGTGGGATCCCTTCCCGCCTGTGCGATTAGGGAAGAGGACCCAGGCCACTATAAATAGGGGCTAGCCTCCACCGTACAGGAGGAGACCCCCGGGAGAGATGGAACGACCCACAACAAAGAGCCCTCGTGAGGTCGCTCACCACTGTACTTGTTCATCCCCGAACATCCTCGCAAGGCCAATCCACCCAAAGCAGGAGTAGGCTTTTACACCGCAAGGTGGCCCGAACTTGGGTAAATCTCTGTGTTCATCTTCTCGCACGCTCGCGCGCATTCGGCAAGGCTAGGCTGTGGGGTGACGAGCTTGGGGTTTGAGCTGGTTGGGATCTTCGCACACGCCCTAGAGTTCGAACCTTTTCTTGGGTCTGCAGAGGCCCGATTCTGATATTTGGTGCGCTAGTAGGGGCGTGTCGAGGTTCCATCTTCACCAGCCGCGCCCCGCCCTCGCCTCGTTGCCTCCATGGCGGGCACAGCTCCCAAGGCTTGGCAGCCCGCGGCCTATGGGGGCACCACGGGTTGCCTGGCCGTGCCTGCGGTTGCTTGTATCCTCGGCGGGTCGCAGGCGCCCGCGTCTGGTCGCCATGTAATGCAGCTTCTCCGCCAGGCGGGCTCAGCTCGGCCACGGCTCGAAGCCCCGCGAAGCATGGCGAGACCGGAGACCGACATCACCTTCGACTCAAGGGACCATCCCAAGACGACGGTCACTGCTGGTGCGCTCCCCATGCTGTGCACGCCCACCACCAGCAACGTTGCGGTCACCAAGACCCTCAACGACGGCGGTGCCGGCCTCAACGTCCTTTCCATGGAGGCCTACGACATGCTCCGGATGCCCTATGACCAACTCGTGCCCTCTAGGCCCTTTTCAGGGGTGGTCAGGGGCTCCACCACCCCCTGGGGTAGGTGTGCCTCCCCGTCACCTTCGGCACCCGCGACACTACCGCACCGAGCTGATCGACTTCGACATAGCCTGCATCGGCCTCCCGTACAACGCCATCCTGGGATATCCGGCCCTTGCCAAGTTCACGGTGGTAACGCACCCAGGCTACAACGTCATCAAGATGCCTGGCAGCAGCGGTATCATCATCGTGGCCGGAGACACCAAGGACGCAGTTCGAGCCCTCAAGCTCGTCTACAAGGCCGCAGCGGCCTCGCGCCCAGACGCCGAGAGCGTCGCACACAAAGAAGGAGGCATCCCGCCCCCGGAGAGCATCATGCAGGCTTTGGAGGCCGCACCCGTGAATAAGAAGCAACTGTTCTCTCAGGACCGGGCTGAGACGAAGCAGGTGCCCGCTGACGACGGGAGCCCGGGCCACACCTTAACCATTGGCGCCGGTCTTCCCCCGGAGCAGGAGAAGGTGCTGGTAGACTTCCTCCGCGCGAACAAGGACGTGTTTGCGTGGGAGGCGCGCGACCTAGTCGGCGTCCCGAGAGAGGTGATCGAGCACCACCTAAGGGTGCGCCTCGATGCGCGCCCGGTGAAGCAAAAGGCAAGGCGACAAGCACAAGAGAAGCAAGCGTTCATCGTCCAAGAGGTCAGCAAGCTGCGGGAAGCTGGTGTCGTCCAGGAGGTATGGCACTCGGATTGGCTGGCCAACCCAGTGATCGTCCCCAAGAAAGGTGGGAAGGAACGCATGTGCGTCGACTTCACGAGCCACAACAAGGCTTGTCCTCAGGACCCCTTCCCACTTCCGTGCATCGAACAGATCGTGGACTCCACCGCCGAGTGCGACCTGCTATGCTTTCTGGATGCCTTCTCAGGCTACCATCAAATCAAGATGGCGGTGGAGGACGTCGAGAAGACAACTTTCCTCTCCCCCTGCATTGTGTACTGCTACGTTTGCATGCCCTTCGGGCTGCGGAACGCCGGCGTGACCTTCCAGCGGTTGATGCGCATTGCCCTGGGGTAGCAGCTTGAAAGGAATGTGAAGGCATACGTCGACGACATCGTGGTCAAGTCGCGGGAGGCGAAGACCCTGATCGAGGACCTGGAGGAGAAGTTTGCCAGCCTGCGTCAAGTGAACCTGATGCTAAACCCGGAAAAATGCGTTTTTGGGGTCCCGTCCGGCAAGCTACTCAGTTTCTTGGTATCGCATCGAGGAATCGAGGCTAGCCCGAAGAAGGTCAAAGCGATCGAAAAAATGCGCCTGCCTCAGACCCTCAAGGTAATGCAGAAGCTTGCAGGTTGCGTGACCTCTCTGGGACGTTTCATCTCCAAGCTGGGCGAGCACGCCCTCCCCTTCTTCAAGCTCTTGAAATGGAAGGGCCCCTTCTAGGGGACTCCTGGGGCAGAAACGGCTTTCGAGGACCTCAAGCAGTATCTCATGAGCCCCCCGTCATGGTGGCGCCTCGTCCTCACGAGCCCCTGGTGCTCTACTTGGCGGCCACCCCTCACTCGGCCAGCGCAGCGCTTGTGGCAGTCCGAGAGGAGCGCGCTGGCGCGGGAGCAAAGCAGGGCAGTCCATGCGGGGCTGCGCAGCGCACGCCGCCTCAGGACGACGCTCCTGAGGCCCTCGTCACTTCATCGACCCACTAGGCACCTGAGTCCCTCGAGCCTCATGACGACCAGGGCGACACCAACACCTCATCCCTGATCGAGCACCCGGTGTACTACGTCAGCACCGTGTTGTGGGATGCACGTGCATGCTACCCTATGCAGCAGAAGCTACTGCTTGCACTCCTCGTCGCCTTAAGGAAGCCGCGCCACTATTTCCAGTGCCACCCTATCAAGGTCGTCTCCACGTACCCCCTGCAGAAAGTCCACCGCAGCCCCAACGCTGCTGGAAGATTTGCGGAGTGGAACATCGAGCTGCAGGCCTTCAACCTGGAATTCAGCACCACCAGGGTCATCAAGGGCGCGGCCCTTGCTGACTTCGTGGCGGAGTGGACAGACGCTCCCGACCAGGGGCTGGATGAGGGCCAGTCCCTCGCGCCTGGCGATGAGGCGCCCGACGGCTGGGTCATGCACTTCGACGGAGCCTTCGCGCGGCGGGGCACGGGGGCTGGAGTAGTCCTCATCTCCCGGACCCAAGACAAGCTTTACTACGCCGTTAAGCTTTGCTTCCAACATGGCGAGAAGGTCTCCAACAACATCGCGGAATACGAGGGCTTGATCGCTGGCATCAGGGCCGCAACCGCCCTGGGAGTCAAGCGCCTCACCATCAAGGGCGACTCCCAGCTCCTCATCAACTTCTCCAACAAGGAATACACACGAAAGGATGAGCACATGGAGGCATACTTGGAAGAGGTACGTAAGATTGAAAAGCGTTTCCAGGGCTTGGAATTACAGCACGTCCCGCGTGGCGCGAACAAGGAAGCAGACGACATCGCCAAGAGGGCATCGCGTCGCGAGCCTCAGGAGCCTAGAGTCTTTGAAGAGAGACTCTTCAAGCCGTCCGTGGCACCCCCGGCCATAGGCCCGGCGTCGCTTCAGGAGGAGCTGCCGCCGGCCCCGCCCTCAGGTGCGCCGGCCTGTGGCCCAGCCTCAGGAGCATGCCTGCTTCTGGTGCTAGAACCTCAGGCCGGTGATTGGACCGAGGAGTTCAAGGCATACCTGCTCAGCGGCGCCTTGCCGGAGAAGGAGGAGGACGCAGAGCGCGTGTTCCGCCAGGCCACTGCTTATTGATTGCAGGACGGCGAGTTGTACCGCAGGCGCCCCAATGACGTCTTGCTGCGGTGCATATCCGAGGAGCAGGGGCGCGAGCTGCTAGCCGACATCCACAGAGATGATTGCGGGCACCATTCCTCATCCCGCACCCTCATGGGGAAGGTGTTCCGCAGCGGATTCTACTGGCCCACTGCACTCCAAGACGCCACTGAGCTGGTCCGATCCTGCGAGGCTTGCCAATTTCACGCCAAGCAGATTCATGAGCCCGCGCAGGGTCTCCAGACCATCCCGCTCTCCTGGCCCTTCGCGGTCTGGGGGCAGGACATACTGGGGCCCTTCCCTCGGGCGTCCGGCGGTTACCGCTACCTCTACATCGCCATCGACAAGTTCACCAAGTGGGCTGAGGTGGAGCCCGTGCGCACCATCCCCGTCGGCTCGGCCGTCAAGTTCATCAAGGGCCTCGTAAGCTGCTTCGGTGTCCCCAACCGTATTATTACCGACAATGGCTCACAGTTCACAAGCAACCTCTTTAGAACATATTGTGCTAACCTTGGAATGCAGATATGCAACGCCTCAGTGGCGCACCCACGGAGCAACGACCAGGCCGAGCGCGCCAACGCAGAGGTCCTGAGGGGCCTCAAGGTGAGGAGCTTCAAGAAGAAGCTTGAGGCCTGCGGCAGGGGTTGGATCGGTGAGCTTCAGTCTGTGTTGTGGTCCATCCACACCACGTTGACTATGCCCACCGGCGAGACCTCATTCTTCCTCGTCTATGGGGGCAGAGGCGGTCCTCCCGCACGAGGTCAAGCATCACTCCTCGTGGGTCTTGGCATTCGACGAGGAGCGTCAAGATGCCTCGCGGGGGACAAACCTCATGCTCGGGGAGGAAGCCCGCCGCTATGCCTCGCTCCGTGCAGCGAGGTACCAGCAGGCGCTACGGCGCTACCACTGCCGCAGCATCCGCTCCAGGACGCTCGAGGTGGGTGACCTCGTCCTGAGGCGGGTCCTCTCCAGGGAGGGCTTGCACAAGCTCTCGCCCATGTGGGAGGGCCCGTTCAGGGCCGCCCGTGTCTCCAGGCCAGGCGCCGTACGCCTGGAGACACAGGACGGGGTCCCCATCCAGAATGCCTGGAACATCCAGCACCTCCGAAAGTTCTACCCGTGACACTCTCACGTAATAATGAGTGGGCTGTATACGCCCGGGATCCCCCGAGGACGCGGAGGGGCCCCCACCCACGCCCAAGTGGAAGCCCCATGCTCCGCACTGGCGGACGACACAGTCCCCCAATGACTATGCCCACGTCTAGTGGAAGCCCCATGCTCCGCGCTGGGGGAAGACGAAGACTAGTTTTAGGTGTCGGACGCGGCTGTTCTTTGCTCTCTTTTGTAAACCAAATTTGCCGTCTTTTGGAATGAAACTTGAAGCTTTCGCGTCTTTGTTTGAAAAGAGGTGGGGATTTTTCTCCTTTGCAGCGTTTCTCGTTTTGATGTCTCGTCTTTAAAAGTTTGGCACCTGCCAGCTTTCTCTCTCTTTAGCGTCCGCGAGCGGGGGCTGGGCACGGTGTGCACCTTGCCAAAGCTTTGGCGTTCTAATCCTCACGTGGCGCTCTCGAGCGAGCCAGCAGGCGCATGTTGCCTCAGGCCCCCGGCCTCAGGAGCGCTCATCTCCTAGCCTTGCCACACATTGCGACCCGACATACCAGCGACGATCGACCCTCGCTCGGGGGCTCCAACCAAAAATGGTCGCTGGGAGGAAGACGACCAGGGGAAGGGAAGTCATGATTCGGCTCATTATCAAGGAATTCTAACCCTACGTAAAGCACTTTTCAGCACCTTCGTGGGAGGCGGGGCCCTGAGGAAGCACCTCCGGAGGCCCTGACTCCTTGCCACCCCAGGAGCCTCGCGAGCGGCGGGCGCCTCTCAAAGCTGCAAAGCTGCCTGGTCTGCAAGGAAGAGGCCCCCCGGCAAGACCTTCAAGCTGCCCCGGCGCCCCAGCTGCACCTCGCGACGCAGGAACCCAGCACGAGTACGCCAAACTAAGTTACCCCAATCACGACAAGCAGGAACTTTCCATTGGTAGCAACATAAACGCCAAAGTATGAGATGAAAACAAAACGCTAACATAAAGGCGCAAGTGCCATAGTTCATTACACACCCCCTCGGGGCCCTTCGTGATTCTTGATGCAGGAAGTAAAAGAACAACAAAAGATGGCCTCCCGAGGGCTACTACTCCTGAGGCCTGGCTCCGGTGCCGCTCGCGCTCAGTCGGAGTCCTCCTCCTCCTTGACGGTGGCATGGCGGCATGGAGGCTCGACGGCCTCCGGGGCAGGGGCACGGCGCCGTGGGGGCTCGCCACCCTCCTTGGCCAGGCCCGCCGACGTGGCGGCTCGTCATAGTCATCGTCGCTCGAGCTTTCCGCGGAGAAGGCGTCGCTGCTACTGGAGGAGCTATGTCCATCGCCAAGGGAAGCTCACCGTCGAGGGCGCCGCCGCCGCGATGATCATCGTCGGCGGAGAAGTGGCCGCTGTCGCCGTCGTCGCCCTCCGGGCAGCACCCCAAGCGCCTACCATCTTCCCCCAAGATCTTGACGAACAGCGTCGCCGCCCTGTCACACTTGAAGTGGAGGGTACACCTCCCCTACAGGCCGCGGGCGCGGGCGAAGGTTTGCCACCCGCGGTTCAGGAACACGTAGCGCGCGGGGGTGACTTCGACCACCACCCACGAGGCTTCGCTGCAGCAGCCGTCGGCCTGCAGCCATAGGCCGGTAGGACCTCCGGCTGGCAGCGCCCCAGCGAAGAAGCGCGGGAGCTGGAGCCAGGTGATGGCCGGCCTCTCCTCCCACACCATGAACTCCTGGACCACGTCGGCCGAGTGAGCTCGCGAGTGGGGCGGCCGGGTGCCAGCCGCGAGCCTCCTCCCTCGGCCGCGAGCGCCACGACTACCGCTGCCGCCTATGTGGGAGGGAGCTTTCCCGCGGCTGCCGAAGGTAGCGCCGGCCCGCACCGGAGTGCGCCCGCGTCCTCGAGGGGCCACCGCCGGCGCCGCGGTGTACTTCGGGGACGACCACGACCCCTCTTGGGCGGCGGCGAGCCCAGTCCCTCTAGGCGGCCCTTCCCCTTCTCGGCAGTAGAGAACCTCCTCACTGGTGTCATGGCCGTGGAAGTGGCGGATTGGAGCGAAGAGGCGAGAAGATGAAGACAGGTTAAGGGGGCTCTACCCCCCTCGCCTACTTATAGTTGATCGGAGGCCAACCGGCGTCCCTACGCATTCTGGGCAATGATGGCCCCGCGGCGCGTGCCAGCCCTTGTCAGTCGGGGCGGTTACCGAGGCGACGTGGGGAAGTGGAGGCGTCCGCGCCCCGTCATGCGCCACGCGTCAAGCCTGACCCGCAGGCAATTGGGGCCCGCGGCACTTCGGCCTTCCTTCCTTGACTTCGCCCTGAAGCCGGCCCGAGTGCGCCTAGGGCCCGAGGGCTATTGTCGGCGTTCTGGGAACGGGGGTACCCAAACCTGCCTGCCTGTGGCCCAGCGCGTGGCCCACCACGACGGCCCGGTACGGCCTGGCGACAAACCCCCTAAGACAAGACCCTCGTGAGGGCCCCGGCCTCGCGAGGAGAACAACACCAAGACCTCCAAGGGAGCGGCCTCCCCAGGTTACTTCCCGAGGAGCGGACATTCCTATGCAGGTGCCCAGCCTCCGGAGGCAGCGATGACGTGAGCCATCACGACTAAAGCCAGCGGGCGCCAGCGGTTGCAGGGGGACAGTTTCCCCTTTCGTGCTAAGGAGGCAAGGACGTACGCGGGTTTCCAAGGGATCCCCCAAAGGTTTCCCTTCCAGTGCAACGAGACCAAGACCACGAGCTCGGCAAGAAGGATGTCATCGCCGAGCCCACCTCTGTGTCACGCCTAGTTGCTTTGCAGACGAAGACCACCTTTAGTCAGGATAAGCTGTACCTCATGTCCCCTTTCGAATTTGGCCGTTGTGGGATCCCTTCCCACCTGTGCGATAAGGGAAGAGGACCCAGGGCACTATAAATAGGGGCTAGCCTCCACCGTAGAGGAGGAGACCCCCGGGAGAGACGGAACCACCCACAACAAAGAGCCCTCGCGAGGTCGCTCACCACTGTACTTGTTCATCCCCGAACCTCCTCGTGAGGCCAATCCACCCAAAGTAGGAGTAGGGTTTTACACCGCAAGGTGGCCCAAACCTGGGTAAATCTCTGTGTTCATCTTCTCGCACAGTCACGCGCACTCAGCAAGGCTAGGCTGTGGGGTGACGGGCTTGGGGTTTGAGCTGGTTGGGATCTTCGCACATGCCCCAGAGTTTGAACCTTTTCTTCGGTTTGCGGAGCCCCGATTCCGACAAACAAATGCGAAAAAAGATAGATCAGAAAGCAATATATTAAAAGAATAGACCCGGGGGCCATAGATTTCACTAGTGGCTTCTCTCAAGAAAATTGCACACGATGGGTAGACAAATTACTGTTAGGCAATTGATGGAAGATCAAATGATCATGACGATATCCAAGGCAATGATCAATATATAGGCATCACGTCCAAGATTAGTAGACTGAAACGATTCTGCATCTACTACTATTGCTCCACCCATCGACCGCTATCCTGCATGCATCTAGTGTATTAACTTCATGGAAAAACGGAGTAATGCAATAAGAACGATGACATGATGTAGACAAGAACTATTCATGTAGGAATAGACCCCATCTTGTTATCCTTAATAGCAATGATACATGCATGCCTCGCTGCCGCTTCTGTCACTGGGAGAGGACACCGCAAGATCGACCCCATCACAAAGCACCTCTTCCCATGGCAAGAAAAATCGATCTAGTTGGCCTAACTAAACCAAAGATTCGAAGAAGAAATACGAAGCTATAAATAATCATGCATATAAAAGATCAAAGAAGACTCAAATAATATTCATGGATAGAAACTGATCATGAAATCAAACTTCATCGGATCCCAACAAACACACCGCAAAAAGTCACTACATCAAATAGATCTCGAAGAGACCATTGTATTGAGAATCAAAAGAGAGAGAGAAAGCCATATAGCTACTGCCTACGGACCCGTAGTTCAATGGTGGACAACTCACGCATCATCGGAGAGGCACCCATGAGGATGATGAACCCCTCCGTGATGGTGTTAAATTGGATCTCGTGGTTCTGGAACTTGCGGCGGCTGGAATTGTGTTTCGTCTCCTCCTCTAGGGTTTCTGGAATTTATGAGGATTTATAGAGCTAAGAGGCGGTGGAAAAGACCTCCGTGGGCCCCACAAAACATCAGGGCGCGCTAGGGGCCTCTGGCACGCCCTGGTGTATCGTGGGCCCCATGGGTCTCCCCACAGGTGCTTCCTTGGCTCCCAAGTTGTCTTCTGGTCCAAAAAATATCTCCAAAAAGTTTCGTGGCAATTGGACTCCGTTTGGTACTGATATTCTGCGAAGTAAAAAACAAGCAAAAAACAGCAACTGGCACTGGGCACTATGTCAATAGGTTAGTCCCAAAAATAGATATAAAGTTGCTATAAAATGATTATAAAACATCCAAGAATGATAATATAACAGCATGGAACAATCAAAAAAATTATAGATACGTTGGAGACGTATCAACATCCCCAAGCTTAATTCCTGCTCGTCCTCGAGTAGGTAAATGATAAAAACAGATTTTTTATGTGGAATGCTGCCTAACATGTTCATCACATATTCTTTTCTTTTGTAGCATGGACATTTGGACTTTTAGATGGTTCAAAGCAATAGTGTAGTTTTGATATGAAGAGTTTAATACTCAAGCATACCAACAAGCAACCATGTCTTTCAAAATATCAACACTAAAGAAAGTTATCCCTAGCCCATCAAGCTCAATCATTGATCCATTCATGAAACACACTCGAATATTAGCTACACCCAATGCACAAGTATGATCATAGTGCCCCCTAGTTGGTGCTTTATAAGAGAAGATGGAGACTCAAATTAAAAATAAAAATTTCATAAAGTAAATAGATAGGCCCTTCGCAGAGGGAAGTAGGGATTTGTAGAGGTGCCAGAGCTCAAAGCTTAAATTGAGAGAGAAAAATATTTTGAGAGGCATGCTTTTCCTATCAACAAAAATCACCGAGTAGTTCTCAATACTTTCCATGCTAGATATATCATAGGCGGTTCCCAAACAAAAAATAAAGTTTATTCCTTTTTCCACCATTCTTTCACAATCCATGGCTAGTCGTGTCCACGGATGCCTTCCATACCAACAATTTCCAAGGAATTTATTATTTCACAACATAAAGTAAATTTCTTTTTCATTTTAGGACCGGGCATCCCTATTACCACCGTACTCTCGTGCAATGACAAGTGAATAAACAGTCATCTTGAGAATAACACATCTAGCATGGAAAAATATTGGCCACCCCCTGCCGCTTCATGAGCGGTACGAGCACACAAAAAGAAATTCATTTTGAAAATTAGAGATGGCACATACAAATTTGCTTGGAATGGCACAAAAATACCGCATATAGGTAGGTATGGTGAACTCATATGGAAAAATTGGGTTTAAGGATTTTGCATGCACAAGTAGTATTTCTACTTAGTACAAGTGGAGGCTAGCAAATAGATTGAGAAGCAACCAACCAAGAAACTAAAATTCACATAAACGGGCATTAAGAATAACTAACACTGAATAATGCACCACAAGTAGGATGTAATTTTATTGCATAACATTGACTTTCGTGCTTGCATAGGGAATCGCAAACCTTAACACCAATATTCTTACTAAAGCATAATTACTCACCAACATGACTCACATATTACTATCATCATGTCTCAAAACTATTACAAGGAATCAAGTTTAATTTGTCCAATGATCTCCATGAAAGTTTTTAGTATATCCCTCCTGAATATCTATCACTTTGGGACTAGTTTCATATATTGACATTGCTTTTGACAAGCTCAAATAAATTTATGTGAAGAACATGACCATAAAAAATTCATCTCTCAAAATAATATAAGTGAAGCATGAGAGAATTTCTTCAAAATTTACTAACTCTCAAATTAATCTAAGTGAATCATGAGAGTATTTCTTCAAAAAATTAAAGCACACCGAGCTCAAAAAGATATAAGTGAAGCACTAGAGCAATCCCATAGCTCAAAAAATTTAAGTGAAGCATATAGAGCAATTCAAACAAATCATAGCATAATTTTGGCTCTCTCAAATAGGTGTGTCCAGCAAGGATACTTGTGAAAAACTAAATAGCAAATCAAGCAAAGACTCATATAATACAAGTCGCTCCAATCAAAACTCATGATATGTTAAGAATAAAAATATAGCTCCAAATAAAATACCGATGGTCGTTAGAAGAAAGAGGGGATGCCACTCGGGGCATCCCCAAGATTAGTTGTTTGTTTCTCCTTGGATATTATCTTGGGGTGCCATAGCATCCCCAATCTTAGTCTCTTTTCACTCCTTATTTCTTCATCCATCGTGTGCTCACCCAAAACTTGAAAACTTCAATCACACAAAACTCAACAAAACCTTCGTGAGATCCGTTAGTATAATAAAGCAAATCACCACTCTAAGTACTATTGCAAACCCATTCATATTTTATTATTGCATGATATGTACTGTAGTCTAACTTTACCATGGCTTATACCCTCCAATACAAACCATAGATTCATAAAAATAAGCACACAATGCAACGAAAACAGAACCTGTCAAAAACAGAACATTCTGAAGTAATATGTACTCTAACCATACTTATGTAACTCCAACAATTCTGAAAATTTAGGACAACGTATAAAATTGGTATATCAATCTTGTGTAAAAAATACAGAATTTGTCGTCACTTCTGTGATTTTTGAAAATTCTTCTACTGGACACAAAAGTTTCTGTTTTTCAACAAGATCAAATCAACTATCACCCAACATGATCCCAAAGGCTTTACTTGGCACAAACACTAATTAAAACATAAAAACACAATCATAACAGTATCATAATTGTGTAAACAAAAGAACAGAAGCAAAAAGCAAAAAAACCAAAAATATTTTATTCATTGGGTTGCCTCCCAACAAGCTCTTTCTTTATAGCCATTAAGATAGGCTTGAGATTTCAATGATGCCCTCATGAAAGATAATAATAGCAACACAAAGAGAGCATCATGAAGCATATTTAAAACACACTTAAGTCTAACATACTTCCTATGCATAGGCATTTTATAAGCAAACAAATTATCAAGGCAAGCAAAAACTAGCATATGGGAGGAAGAAGAAAGAGAGAATAGCAATCTCAACATGAAGAGAGGTAATTTAGTATCATGAAAATTTCTACAACCATAATTTTCTCTCTCATAATAATTACATGTAGGATCATAATCAAATTCAATAATATAGCTATCATAAACAATACTGTCTTTATGATCAACATGCATAAAGTTTTTGTCATCTTCAAAAATAGTGGGATTATCATCAACTAAAGTTATGACCTCTCCAAACCCACTTTTATCAAAAAATTCATAAGATTGAACACTCTCCAAATATGTGGGATTCTTTTTACCTAAAGTTGACGCTCTCCCAAACCCACTTTCGATACTATTGCAAACATTATTATCAATAACATATTCAACATGAGGCTTAAATAAATTTGCAAGATCATAAGAAGCATTATTACCCCAATCATGATCATTGCAATAATAAGTGGACATGACAAAATTATCATCCCCAAGCTTGTAGTTTTGCATATCATTAACATAATTGACATTAATAGAATTTATAGTAACATCATTGCAATCATGCTTTTCAATTAAGGAGCTATCATGAATCACCTTATAATTTTTTTCTTTCAACACTTCATCAAAAATTTCAGATTCATGATTTTCAAACAAAACTTCATAGAGATAATCAAGTGCACTCAACTCACTAGCAATTGGTTCATCATAATTTGGTCTGTTGAAAAGATTAGCAAGTGGATGAGGATCCATATCAATAGATTTTTAGCAAGCAAAGATGATACGGGGCACGCCCGTGTGCGTCGATCTTTCACGGATTGGAGGGGGATTTCATGAGGAACACGAAGAACACGAGAGGAAATCACAAACTCAAGGGCAATCTTCGATTACACATCCACTAGAAACGCACGAGTACACGAGACACAAGATCCACAATCAACAAAAGGATACACGTAACCGGTAGTCTCCTCACTCCAAAGGAGGAGTCCTTGAATCCCTTGGGATCTTCCCTTAGAGGGGCCTTGGCATCACTTGGATCTTCTCTCAATGGAGGGCATCTCCGTGGGAGAAGTAAGTAATGGAGCTAAGCTCAACAAAAGGTATTTGCTAAACAAAGCTAACCCTAATTCGAGGTGGAAGAAGAGTATATATAGTCCTAGGGACGAAGTGGTAAGTGGGAGAGGTACATGGGCCTCGGGACCGAGTACAGTCGCTCTGGTAAGGCCGGAAGTTCCGGGCTGGTTCCGGGCTGAACAGAGAGTTGGCGCAGGCTTCGGGGGCTTGTTTCATGGTGGGCCTGAAGTTTCGGGCCGTCCGGAAGTTCCGGGGCCCGGAGGTTCCGGGCGAGGGTCTGGGCTATCCAGAGAGTTTGCACCTCTGGACTTGGCCCTGGGTCGCTGGTGGGCCGGAAGTTTCGGGCAGGCCGGAAGTTCCGGGCTGTCCAGAGAGTTGCCCTTGGTGCTTGACTCGTTTTCCTCTGGGCCTTGGTCTTGGGGATGCTTCCTTGGTCCTTCGTGGTCGTCTTCCTCATACCTAAGGATGCATAAGGTTTCATTGTGAGGTAGCATCCAAGTTCCTATGTCATCCAAGTCATACTCAAAGAGGAGTGAGTTCACCTTAGCTCCAATGTCGCGTGCACGTGCTCTTGTCATAGGGCCACTTGGGGGTTGGATTGATGATGTAGTCTTCATGGGGATGATGGTGGGATGCTCTGCATCATCCCCCACCCCCTTGGGGAAGATCCGCCCTCGGATCAAGATCTTCATCACCATGAAAAGGGGATAGATCCGTGACGTTGATGGTGTCACTCACTTTGTACTTGTCGCGTGGGATGTCAATCTTGTAGGCATTGTTGTTGTAGCGTGCCAACACCTTGAAGGATCCGTCGGCTCGAGGGAGTAGCTTGGACTTGCGTTCGTTGGGGAAACGGTCCTTGCGAAGGTGTAGCCACACAAGATCACAGGGCTTGAACACCATGGGGTGCTTGTTGAGGTTGCTCTTGTTGGTGACGCGTTCCACTTGACGTTCAATCGTGCGCCTTGTATCTTCATGCATTTTCTTGAGGTAGCTTGCCCTTGCACTTGCGTCCATGTTGACGCCCTCTTGGAGTCGTAGAGGGAGGATGTCCAATGGGGACAAAGGTAGGAAGCCGTAGACCACTTCAAACGGAGACTTGCCGGTGGTGGAGTGACTTGCGTGATTGTAGGCGTACTCAGCGATGGGGAGGCATTCTTCCCATTCCTTGATGTTCTTCTTGATCAACACGCGTAGTAGCGTAGATAGCGTGTGGTTCGTCACCTCAGTTTGTCCATCGGTTTGGGGGTTATATGTCGAAGAGAATAGAAGCTTGATTCCGAGCTTGGCACATAGGGTCTTCCAAAAGTAACTTAGGAACTTGATGTCACAATCCGAGACGATGGTCTTGGGGATGCCATGTAGTCACAAGATGTCCCTACAAAAGAGATTTGCAATATGTGAAGCATCGTCTATCTTGTGACATGGAATGAAATGAGCCATCTTGGAAAAACGATCGACAATGACAAAAACGGAATCATGGCCATTTTTAGTTCGTGGCAAACCAAGCACAAATTCCATACAAATGTCTTCCCAAGGTTGGAAAGGTATAGGAAGAGGCATATAAAGACCATGGGATTGAGCTTTAGACTTAGCTTTGCAGCATGTCAATCAACGGTTGGTGAAGCATGCAACATCACGAAACATCTTGGGCCAAAAATACTTGTTGGATAGTGTGGCGTATGTCTTGTCGCGTCCAAAGTGACCCATAAGTCCTCCACCGTGAGCCTCTTGCAAAAGCAACAAACGAAGAGAAGACTCCGGTATACAAAGTTTGTTACCACGCATAAGATAGCCATCTTTTATATAGTAGTTCTCCCAACAAGTTTTCACTTGGCACATAGCGTAAGGATTAGCAAAATAGGCATCATGCTCATACAAGTCTTTGATGTGCTCAAAACCAATAACATTCAATTCAAGTTGAGTAACTAGCATGCATTTGCAGGAAAGGGCATCTGCCACAACATTTTCCTTACCCTTAATGTATTTGATGATATAAGGGAAATACTCAATAAATTCACTCCATTTAGTATGTCGTTTGTTCAACTTGGTTTGACCCTTTAAGTACTTGAGCGTTTTATGGTCGGTATGAATAACAAACTCATGAGGTCTCAAATAATGCTCCCAAACATGTAAAACTCTCACCAAAGCATACAATTCTTTGTCATATATGGGGTAGTTAAGTTGAGTGCCGGATAGTTTCTCGCTAAAGTACGCGATAAGACGCTTCTCTTGCATAAGCACACCACCTATTCCATTACCACTAGCATCACAATGCACTTCAAATGTTTTATCAAAGTTGGGCAAAGCAAGCAAAGGTGCATGAGTGAGCAAATTTTTAAGTTCATGGAATGCGGTGTCTTGGGAAGGACCCCAAATAAATGGTGCATTCTTCTTGCTCAAAGCATGTAGATGAGATGCAATAGTGCTAAAGTCCTTGACAAAACGTCGATAGAAACCGGCTAGTCCTAGGAAACTATGCACTTGTTGCAAAGTCGTTGGTGTAGGCCAAGTTTTAATAGCATCAATCTTAGTTTCATCTACATGAACGCCCTTAGAGGATACTACAAAGCCTAAGAAAACTACTTTCTCAACACCAAAGGTGCATTTCTCCATGTTTGCATATAGTTGTTCTTTCCTAAGGATTTGCAAAACATCACGAACATGGGTAGCATGCTCCTCAAGAGACTTGCTAAAGACAAGAATGTCATCAAAGTAGACCACAACACAATATCCTATGAGTGGTCGCAAAACGTAATGCATGACACGCATGAAAGTACCCGGTGCTTCGGATAAGCCCATGGGCATCACTAGCCATTCATAGAGACCAAAGTTAGTCTAGAATGTAGTTTTCCACTCGTCACCCTCTTGTATGCGTATTTGGTAGTAACCACTTTTTAAGTCAATCTTGGAAAATATAGTGGCACCACTAAGTTCATCAAGCATGTCGTCTAGGCGAGGAATGGGGTGACGATAACGAATAGTGATAGCATTGATAGGACGGCAATCGAAACACATGCGCATACTACCATCTTGCTTGGGTACTAGAATCACCGAAACCACACAAGGACTCAAACTCTCACGTACATGCCCTTTGTCTAGGAGTTTTTGGACTTGCCTTTGTATCTCCTTTGTTTCTTCGGGGTTGACGCGGTAGGGAGCCTTATTAGGAAGCGGTGCTCCGGGGATGAGGTCGATGCGGTGTTCGATCCCTCGTTTTGGTGGTAGTCCCGGTGGTAGCTCATCGGGGAAAACATCCTGTAATTCCTGCAACAAGTTAGATAACACAAGAGGAAGATGTTGTGAAGGGTTAGTCCGAACGACGTCATCTTCGCACACAAGTACATAGTGAAGAACGGTCGATGAGCTCTCACTCACATCCCTCAAATCTCTTTTGGTGGCTAAAAGAACTATATCTCTCATGTCCCTCATCGTGGAGTGACTCAAGTTTGGCTTGTGGAGCTCACTCTCTTTTAGGTGGATCACTCGCTCACTTTTATCTTCACAATGGGATGAAGCTTGTTTGTCGGCGATGACTTGACTTGGAGTCATTGGTCGAAGTACATATTGCTTGCCCATCATTTTGAAGCTATATTGATTTGTCCGACCGTTGTGTGTGAATCCACAATCGAATTGCCAAGGTCTACCAAGTAGGAGGTGGCAAACGGAGATTGGAACCACATCACACTCCAAAGTGTCTTCATAAGCGCCTATCTTGAAGGACACTTCCACGGTATGTTCAACTTGGAGGGTGCCGGAATCACTTAGCCAATGGACCTTGTAGGGGCGAGGGTGCTTCTTTTTGACCAATTGTAGCTTGGAACAAAGATCTTCACTTGCCAAGTTGTGGCAACTCCCGCCGTCGATGATGACCTTGACGGATTTCCCATGGATGCCCGCCTTTGTGTGGAAGATGTGGCAACGTTGGTCCTCGTCTTCTTGTTGTTGGAGCGACAAAACCTTGGAGACAACGAGAGCGGGGCTCGAATCGTTGTCGCAAAAGATTTGTGAATCTTCATCTTCATTCACTTGGCGATGTATGGCCACTTGCTCCAAAGCTTGCATCTCGTCGCCACTCATAGAGTCATAGGTGCCATGTTCTTGAAGGATCATGGTGCGTCTCGTTGGACACTCATATGTCTTGTGGCCTCAGCCTTGGCACGTGAAACACATGATGGAGCTTGTCTTGGTGGTAGCATCCATTGTTGGAGTAGAGGATGAAGTTCTCGGCTTGTAGTTGGTTGTAGTAGAGCGGCTTGATGAAGTCGTCTTGTCCTTGTAGCTTGACTTGTCGCCGGTAGGTATTGTAGATTTCGTGGTCGAAGGTGGCATTGTCGTAGTAGCTTGAGCACTTGAGTCGTAGATCTTGGAAGAGAACTTGGAGTACTTGTAGTCATCTTGCACTTGCCGTTCCGCCTTGGTTGCCTGATGCACAAGTTCGAGAAGGTTGGAGTATGGTTGGAAGTCGGCAATTTTCTTGACTTGTTAGTTGAGGCCATTCATGAAATGTGCCATTGTTTGCTCGTCATCTTCCTTGACATTGGCTCGGATCATGGCGATTTTCATCTCTTGGTAGTACTCTTCTACGGACTTGGTGCCTTGCTTTAGTTGTTGTAGTTTCTTGAAGAGATCCCGGTTGTAGTGTGTAGGCACAAAACAAGCTCGCATGAGATCCTTCATTTGGGCCCAAGTGTTGATAGGTGGCTCGCCTCTTTCTCTTCTCCGCTTAGTCACTTGTTCCCACCAAATAAGGACATAGTCTTGGAACTCGAGTGAAGCCATGGCGATCTTCTTCTCTTCATCATAGTTGTGTAGACGAAAGATCTAGTCAACCTTGAGGGCCCATGACAATTAGTCTTCGGGATCATTGCTTCCGGAAAACTTTGGCATTGTGAACTTGAGCTTGCCGAAGAGTTGTTCATCATTGTGGTGGTGATGCCGAAATCCTTCTCTTGGATGTGGATCCTCATTGTCATTGCCTTGAGCGTGTTGACGTTGATCTTGTCCTTGCTCGTCTTCATGGTCGGGTTTGTCACGATGATCTTTAGGACGGCGACGAGGTGGACGCACTCGGTTGCGCGCCTTTCTTGGTGCTCCTCTTGGCGATTGGCTTCTTCTTGTCGTTGTCGACGAAGTTTGTCTTGTCGTTCTTGGCGAAGTGCTTCTTGCTCAAGATGTGCTTGACGGTTGCGTTCCTCCAACGCGCGTAGCATCATGGAGTGCACGTTGTGCTTCAAGCGCTTGTTCCTCACGTTGACATAGTTCTTCTTGACGGCGTTGTTGTTGGCGTTCTTGTTCTTGTTGGTGACGTCTAGCACGCTCGCGAAGGCGATCTTGTAGCCCATTTCCATGGACGGGATTGTCCGAAGCTTGACGTTGGCGGCCTTGGTGTGAACTTGGACCGGAGTGTTCATCACGGTGATGAGCACGAGCTCGAGGTGGGCTCCCGCCGGAAGAGTACTCCGATGAGTGACGACTTGAGTTGCGTCTCCCTGACCACGTAGATGTGGAAGAGGCGCGGTGGACCATCAAGGCGCGAATTTCCTCCATTTGGCTTGAGAGCTTGGAGTCGAGGTAGTCCCTTGTTCCCACTTCAGATTCTCGAGCATCGGTGGCGAGGTGCTCGATGCGGTCGTTCAAAGCGCCATGCGATTGGCGCATTGCTCTTTGCGCGCCGAAGAAGTACATCTTGGTGACGAAGTCGGTTTCGTTGTATTCTTGCTCCTCAAACGCCGGGTTGTGGATGCTTGACCTATCCATAACAACACTCAAGTAGATATAAGTGGAAGAGTGAGAAGAAAATACCAATTACCGTTCCAAAAGTTGAAAGTGGGTCAAGATCACTCAATGTGCAAGTATGGAAATAGTAGAATTGGTACCGAAGATCGTCCTTCTCACACCTACACAAATAAGGTTTATGGAGTATCTTGGTTAGGATAGTGGCTCAAATTTCAAGCAATCCGAAAGATAAGATTCAATAAAGTTGAAAGAGATTCGTAAAATTCGCAAAGGAGACAATGTAGATCAATAGCAATGTGTATACACGGAAACGCACACACGGAAGAAAATTGGGGTCGTGCAACCAAGGGTGAGCCAAAATGTGGAAACCACAGAAAATGCTCTCGTTGCACAACACTAGAGAGACGCTAGCATGATTGCTCCAATGGGCATGATACGCACTTGTGCACAACCTAAATTAAACTAAATGTGTCGTCTTCCTATGCCCGACTTTCTATGTGTGTATGCGGCACGTGTCACTCGCTCAAATGATCCAAGATGATCAAATATGCTATGTGAAGCTTGCGATGCTATTTCTCTTTTGCTCTTGCTTAAAAGCTTTGCTTCTCTTTTCTTTTGCAATGATGTTTTGTATGATCACAATGCGGGACATGCACACCAAGATGGCAATTACATATGCGGGTACTACTTGAACACCAAAAGATACCAATATGATACTGAAATGATACTAAGATACATGCACGCAATTTTAGCTATGCGGAGTATGTATCACTAAAATGCACAAGTAGCGTAGCCCGTCAATACTCAATGGCCAGTCTTGATAGGCAAGTAACGCAAATAGGCTTGGGGTATCAATGCAATGGAAAGGGTAGAGTCAAGAGTGTCGTCGCGGTTACCGTCCTTGCTTACGGTGTGGTTTGAGCGAAGCGTTGGTCGGCGACGATCCGGGGCGATGATGAGCGGCGATGTCGATGAAGGACCACTCCTAATTAGCCGAAACACCTTAGGAAGTGGCGAAGCTCGCGACTCAAAATCTCAAATGCAAATGGGTTGAGGAAGAAAAATGGTGGATGTTTGGGGAAAACCGTGGTATGAAAACCCGAGAAAATGGAAAATTGGCGAGGGGGAATGTTTCTGCAAAGGCTGGAAGGTCCGGGCCAGCCGGAAGTTCCGAAGGCCGGACGGTCCGGGAGCCGGAAGATCCGGGTGAGGCCGGAGTGTCGGCGTTATGGGATCGGGGATACCCAGACCTGCATGCCTGCGGCCCAGGGCGTGGCCCACCACGACGGCCCGGTACGGCCTGCTGACGAACTCCACAAGACAAGGCCCTAGCGATGGGCCTGGCCTTGTGAGAAGAACGACGGCAAGATCTCCAGAGGAGTGGCCTCACCAGGCTGCCTCCCGAGGAGCGGAGATTCCTATGCAGAGCCCAGGATCAGGAGGCTGCGATGACGTGAGCTATGACGATCAAGGCAGGCGGGCGCCAGCGGGCGCAACTGAGACAGTTTCCTCTTCGGTGCTAAGGGGGCAAGTACGAACGCGGGTTCCCAAGGAACCCCCCAAAGGTTTCCATTCCGGTGCAACAAGACCAAGACCACAAGCTCGGCAGGAAGGATGTCATCGTCGAGCCCACCCCTGCGTCACGCCCAGTTGCTTTGCAGGCGAAGACTACCTTTAGTCAGGATAAGCTGTACCTCCTGTCTCCTTTCAAATTTGGCTGTTATGGGATCCCTTCCCGCATGTGCAATAAGGGAAGACGACTCTGGCCACTATAAATAGGGACTGACCTGCACCGTAGAGGGGCCGGATCCATCCTCACTCGAGCGCGCTCGCGAGGATACTCTCCACTGTACCTGTTCATCGCCAAACCTCCTCGTGAGGCCAATCCACCCCAAAGCAGGAGTAGGGTCTTACACCGCAAGGTGGCCCGAACCTGGGTAAATCCCTCGTGTCCGCCTTATCGCGTTTTATGCATCTTCGGCAAGGCAAGGTTGTGTAGCTGATAGTCGAGTGGGATCGAAGGGCGAGCGCACCCCTGAGTTCGAACCTTCTTGGGTCTGCGGAGCCCCGAATCTGACATTTGGCGCGCCAGGTAGGGGTGCGCCGGCGTCCTTCGGTTCCGATGACTCCCTCTTCATCAACCTCATGTCCGGCTGTCAACACATGCGCTCCGGGGGCTCGGTGCTGGACGACCGTTGCCAGGCCACCAACGTCATCGCTACCACCGTCAATGCTCATGCCACCCATGCGCAGCCGGGCCACGCGCACCCCCTCTGCGGCAGAGCGCCCGCCCCGCCGTGCCCCTCGCGGGATCCTCCTCGGCCTATGCCCACGTGGGGCACCTAAATGCGCAGGACGCGTTGCTCATGGAAAGCGAGCTGCTTCGCCATCGTCGGACGCAAGGGGGCTACGACGCCTAGGCCGACCACATCGCCGAGCTTGTCGCTGTCGCGAGAAGGGCCTTGGCTCTATACCTTCCTCTCCGACACCGGCGCAAGAAGCAGGGGGTTCGGCCGGCGAGCCGTTCCCACCATCGCGCGACGACGCGTCCGGCCGCAGTCCCGGGGAGCCCGAGCAAAGTACGACACAGGTTGTACTTCTTCTCCTTAGGGTCCCGGTGGCCGGGTTCGGGCCGCCGCTCGGCCCCGGCGAAGGCACGCACGGAGGAGGTGGCGCGATGCTCCGCGCTCGCCACAACCCGCACGCCTATGACCCAGCGGAACACCAACCGCTCGGGCTTGCCCGGCGTGAGCGAGCCAACCGACACAGGGACCGGGCAGCACAAGCCGCCGAATCTGGGGGTCATCAAGGCGGAGGCGCGGAGGACACCCACGAAAACAACCTTCACCAGGATAGACGCGGCCAACTTCGGGCAGAGGCTCGGCGCAGGTGGGTACGCGGGCCGCGCGCTCAGGACGGCGTCGCTCTGCTGCCTGGGGGAAGCTTCAACAATGAGGCATGCGGTGAAGGACCAGAGGGAGACCAAGGCCCTCGCATGGAAGCGTATGTTCCGAGCAATATCGTGACAGGTGTCGGCGCCGCGTGTCTCGCACTCGCCGCAGGCACCTCCACCCCCTCGGCGTAGGGGGGGCCACTCCCGGTGCCCCTCTTCCGGTCGAGCCCGGGGGCTTCCGCTGTAGAAGCACCTGGCCTGACGCAGCGAAGAGGGCGCCCGGGGGCGTGTGGGGGCCCATTGCAAGACGGTGCCCTCGCGAGCGGGGAACGCGGCGCCGGACGCCCGGGTCACAGGAGTCGTTGCCCGGGAGATCGGCAGGATGCGAGAGGCTCGGGCCACGCGTGGCAGGCGCCACGGGGGCTCCACACCGATCGTGTCAAGATCCTAAGGGCCCCACGCGCCCCATGGCTCGGGGGGCGCCGGCGCCATCCTCAGGAGGCGGGGCCTCACAAGGCCTCCGAGCTGCGGCTCGGCTCGTGCCCAGGCGCCTCCCGTGTTGCGCTCATGTTTGGGCCGCGGGAGCGCAATCCCACGGTCACGTGGGGAGCAATGCACTCATGTTTGGGCCGTAGGGGCATGCAACTGCGCCGAAACGCGCGGGATGGCTCAAGAGCCAAGCTGGGAACTCCCGAGCCTTGTGCCCGGGTGTTCGTCTAGCTACCTACAACCGTGACACTCTCACGTAATAATGAGTGGGCTGTATACGCCCGGAACCCCCCGAGGACGTGGAGGGGTTCCCACCCACGCCCAAGTGGAAGCCCCATGCTCCGCGCTGGCGGACGACACTGTCCCCCAATGACCATGCACTCGCCTAGTGGAAGCCCTACGCTCCGCGCTGGGGGAAGACGAAGACTAGCCATTAGGTGCCGGACGCGGCTGTTCTTTGCTCTCCTTTGTAAACTGAATTTGCCGCCTTTTGGAATGAAACTTGAAGCTTTCACGTCTTTGTTTGAAAAAGGGGTGGGGATTTTTCTCCTTTACAGTGTTCCTCATTTTTACGGTCTTGGCTTTGAAAGTTTGGCGCCTGCCAGTTTTCTCTCTCTCTCGCCTCGCGAGTGGGGGCTAGGCACGATGTGCACCTAGCCAAAGGCCGAAGATTTGGTGCTCTAATCCTCGCGCGGCGCTCTCGAGCGAGCCGGCAGGCGCAAGTTGCCTCAGGCTCCCTCCCTTGGTCTCGTCCTGGCGATCCGGACACCCCAACGGCGGACGAGGCCAGCCGGCAGGCGCAGGTTGCCTCAGGCTCCCGCCCTTGGTCTCGTCCTGGCGATCCGGACACCCCAACGGCGGTCGAGGCCTGCGCGGGATGGGGCCCTGCCGGCGCAGAGGTTCCCGCTGCTCGCACGTCAAGGGGAACCCCTGGGCATCGCGATCCAGGGGCCTCATTAATCACGTAGCCCCTTGCCCCTTGGTCTCGTCCTGGTGATCCGGACACCCCAACGGTGGTCGAGGTATGAGCGGGATTGGACCCTGCCGACGTGGAGCATAAAAGCAAGCAGGAAGGAAACAGGGCGCAAAAGGGAATCACAGGATCCGAATAAGTTATTTCAAGCACTGGCCGGCAGGCGCATGTAGCCTCAGGGCCCCCGCTTTAGGAGCGCTCATACTCTGGCCTTGCCAGGCATTGCCGCTTGACATACCAGTGGCGGTCGACCCTCGCTTGGGGGCTCCGGCCAAAATGGTCATTCAAAGGAAGATGGCAAGTGGAAGGAAAGCCATGATTCGACTCGTTACCAAGAAATTCTAACTCTACGTAAAGCACTTTTTAGCACCTTCACCGAAAGCGGGGCCCTGAGGAAGCTCCTCTGGAGGCCCTAATTACTCACCACCCCAGGAGCCTCGAAGCGGCGGGCGCCCCTCGAAGCTGCAAAGCCGCATGGTCCGCAAGGAAGAAGACCCGCTCCCAAGACTTGGCTCTGGCACCCGAACATGAAGGAGATGACCCCACCCAAGCGCGCTCACGGGGCCGGCGTAGTGCTACGAGAAAGGAAGACAACGCAAGAGAGAGAGAGTCAGGCTCTCGAGGCGTCGCCCACGAGAGCTCGGCACAGGCGCGGCCCATGCCTCCTTAGGATGTCAGCCTCGCGAGGTTCGAGTAGGCAGCCATCACCGGGGGCCGCTCGGTGCCCCCATGAGACCCCCTGAGGAGAGCCCGGGACGAAGCGACGGCCTGGCAAGGCAAGGACATGTACAAGGAAGCATGCAGGGGTGCAAGAAGGAAAACAAAAAATCTTGCCGAAGGAATGAGGACGCTTCGAGCATGACGGGCTACTACTACACAAAAGCAAGGTATAATAAAAATGTTTAACACCCCCTCAGGGGCCAAGTGGTTCTTGATGCAACATGAATGAAGAAAACAGAGCTCAGGCAGAGGAGGCGCTGCCTCCGTCGCGGCTCTCGAAGGTCTCGGCTCCGGAGCTATCGCCTTCCTCGGAAAGTGCCGCCTGGGCAAACCGCTCGACCAGAGACTCCACATGCTCGCGCACCTCATCTCTGAGGGGCCTCCGGAGCTCTTCGGGCACTGGCTCCGTCGCACGGGAGAGGTCGAGCGTGGGGGTGTGGCGGCGCAAGTTGGAGAAGACGCGCGTCAGCGCGCTATCCAGAAGGTCGCGCGCGCTGGACTCTGCGTCCTTGTCCACCCAGGACACGCCGGACTCCAGCGCCTCCACCACCTTCTGGACGAAGTTGAGGTAGCCCCCGTCGCTGTGTGCGCACAGGAGCGCGGGGGCTTCCCCAACGAACCGGCAGACAGCGCTGCCCGCACGACCGGCGATGTCCAGGTACTGCTTGGCGTGCTGCGCCTCCATCATCTTCGCGTGCACCGCTTCATCCCTGGCCGCCTGCACGGCGTTGGCGGCCCCCTCGACCTGGGCCTGGAGGGACGCCAGCTCCGCCTTAGCGTCCTCCTCACCTTGAAGTGCGGCTTGGAGGGCGGCCTCGGTATCCCGCAGCTGGGTCCTGAGAGCGTCCACCTCGCCCTGAAGTGCGTCGAGCCTGCGCCTCTTGGGCATGGGCGCCCTGAGAGGAGCCGGCAATCAGACTCGGCGAGCCACGCATGATTCGCAAGAGGAAGGCGGAGGCAATGATACACTTACTCATCAATGGCGGCCCAGCGCCAGCGCGCCCGGACCGGCCCCGAAGACTGACCCCCGCCGCCCCCAGGAGATGGTGACGGCGCCAGGGATCCTGCCCGCGCTCCAGCAGCACTTCCCCCGGACGCCATGATAAGGAGAAAAGGGAAAGAAGGTGGTGTTCCTGTGAAGGTGGCGAATGGGAAGGTGTGCAAGGAAGGAACTGCCCCTCGGATGAGGCGGGTTTATAGGCGCAACCGCACCCCCGAGGCGTCGTGGGGAGTGGAGGCGACGTGCGCTCTTCGGGCGCCATGTATCGTGCTTGACCCGCGGGCACTGTCTCACGTCGCATCATTTCCCTCGACGGGTCACTTCAGCATGGGCCCGAGAGGAAGGATGACACAAGAGGGCGGCACCAAATAAGGAAGGGCAATGATGACCAACGCAGCGCACCTACCTCAAGTCAGCTTGACTTGGGGCGGTTCCCGAGGCCCTGGGGAAGAAGAATAGTCCTGTGACCCACCAGGCACCACGCGTCGAGCCTGGCCCGCAGGCGTTGGGGCCCATAGCATTTCGACCAACCTTCCTTGGCTTCACCTCGAGGCCAGCCCGAGCGCGCCTTGGGCCCGGGGGCTACTGTCGGCGTACTAGAATAGGGGGTACCCAGACCTGCCTGCCTGCGGCTCAGGGCGTGGCCCACTACGATGGCCCGGTACGGCCTGGTGATGAACTCTACAAGACAAGGCCCTCGCGAGGGGCCTGGTCTTGCAAGGAGAACGATGGAAAGATCTCCAGAGGAGCGGCCTCACTAGGCTGCCTCCCGAGGAGCGGAGATTAATATGCAGAGCCCAGGCTCAGGAGGCTGCGATGATGTGAGCTATGACGATCAAGGCAGGCGGGCGCCAGCGGGCGCAGCTGAGACAGTTTCCTCCTCGGTGCTAAGGGGGCAAGGACGAACGCGGGTTCCCAAGGAACCCCCAAAGGTTTCCATTCCGGTGCAACAAGACCAAGACCACGAGCTCGGCAGGAAGGATGTCATCGTCGAGCCCACCTCTGCGTCACGCCCAGTTGCTTTGCAGGCGAAGACCACCTTTAGTCAGGATAAGCTATACCTCCTGTCTCCTTTCAAATTTGGCCGTTGTGGGATCGCTTCCTGCCTGTGCGATAAGGGAAGAGCACTCCGGACACTATAAATAGGGACTGGCCTCCACTGTAGAGGGGCCGGATCCATCCTCACTCGAGCGTGCTCGCGAGGCTACTCTCCATTGTACCTGTTCATCGCCAAACCTCCTCGTGAGTCCAATCCACCCCAAAGCAGGAGTAGGGTCTTACACCGCAAGGTGGCCTGAACTTGGGTAAATCCCTCGTGTCCGCCTTCTCGCTTTTTTACGCATCTTCAGTTAGGCAAGGTTGTGTAGCTGATAGTCGAGTGGGATCGAAGGGCGAGCGCACCCCTGAGTTCGAACCTTCTTGGGTCTGCGGAGCCCCGAATCCGACACGGAGGTTCCGGGGGTCGGGAAAATTGGGACGAACCCTAATTTCCAGATCTTGGACTTGGGCGGAAAACTGAGAGGAAAAACCCAAATCTAAGGGGGAAAAGGAAATTGGGGGAAATTGGATGGATAGAAAGGTAGATCCACTCATCCACAACGAAATCCATGGATCAAAATCATCAAAATCTCCTCAAATCAAACAAATCCAAGAAATTTGGTAGGGCTATTTTTGTGGGGATTTTCGAAATTAGGTCAAAACGAAAGAAAATTGGCTAGAAAACGAAGAGGGGGAACTCCAAATTCATGTGAAACGTGGCTCTTGATACCAATATGATACGGGGCATGCCCGTGTGCGTCGATCTTTCACGAATTGGAGGGGGATTTCATGAGGAACATGAAGAACACCAGAGGAAATCACAAACTCAAGGGCAATCTTCGATTACACATCCACTAGAGACACACGAGTACACGAGACACAAGATCCACAATCAACAAAAGGATACACGTAACCGATAGTCTCCTCACTCCAAAGGAGGAGGACTTGAATCCCTTGGGATCTTCCCTTAGAGGGGCCTTGGCATCACTTGGATCTTCTCTCAATGGAGGGCAATCTCCGTGGGACAAGTAAGTAATGGAGCTAAGCTCAACAAAAGGTATTTGCTAAACAAAGCTAACCCTAATTCGAGGTGGAAGAAGAGTATATATAGTCCTAGGGATGAAGGGGTAAGTGGGAGAGGTACATGGGCCTCGGGCCCGAGTGCAGTCGCTTTGGTAAGGCCGGAAGTTCCGGGCTAGGCCGGAAGTTCCGGGGGCCGGAAGTTCCGGGCTGGTTTCGGGCAGGGTCCGGGCTGAACAGAGAGTTGGCGCAGGCTTCGGGGGCTTGTTTCATGGTGGGCCGGAAGTTCCAGGGCCCGGAGGTTCTGGGCGAGGGTCCGGGCTGGTTTCGGGCTATCCAGAGAGTTTGCACCTTTGGACTTGGCCCTGGGTCGCTGGTGGGCCGGAAGTTCCGAGCTGTCCAGAGAGTTTCCCTTGGTGCTTGACTCCTTTTCCTCTGGGCCTTGGTCTTGGGGATGCTTCCTTGGTCCTTTGTGGTCGTCTTCCTCGTACCTAAGGATGCACAAGGTTTCATTGTGAGGTAGCACCCAAGTTCCTCTGCCATCCAAGTCATACTCAAAGAGAAGTGAGTTCACCTTAGCTCCATTGTCGTGTGCGCGTGCTCTTGTCATAGGTCCACTTGGGGGTTGGTTTGATGGTGTAGTGTTCATGGGGATGATGGTGGGATGCTCGACATCAAAAGATGCAAGCAAATAGAAGGCACATGGCAACACAAGCAAAGATAGCAAACAAGCAAACAAAAAGAGTTCTAGTGAGAAAAAGGCGAACGAGAAAGAAGGTGAATAAAACGGCAAATTTTGTGAAGTGGGGGAGATGAAAATGAGAGGCAAATGGCAAATAATGTAAATTCCAAGGAAATGAGATTGGTGATTAGGAACCTGATAGATGTTGATGATGTCTCCCCGGCAACGGTGCCACAAATTCCTTTGACGTGGCTTGAGACTGCGTCGGTATTTCCCCAAAGAGGAAGGGATGATGCAGAACCACTACGGTAAGTATTTCCTTCAGTTATGAAACCAAGGTTATCGAACCAGTAGGAGAACCAAGAAACACTATGTAAATGGTACCTGCACACAAAGAACAAATACTTGCAACCCGACGCGTAAGAGAGGTTGTCAATCTCTCCACGGTAAAAAGATAGATTTGTTTGTATTAGATTGGATAAATAGATCGCACAAGAACACAAAATAAAATATGCAAATAAAAAGCGCAGCAAGGTATTTTTGTGTTTTTGGAATAATAGATCGGAAAACAAATGTGGAAAAAGATAGATCGGAAAGCAATATATTAAAAGAATAGACCCGGGGGCCGTAGATTTCACTAGTGGCTTCTCTCAAGAAAATAGCACACGGTGGGTAAACAAATTACTGTTAGGCAATTTATAGAAGATCAAATAATCATGATGATATTCAAGGCAATGATCAATATATAGGCATCACGTCCAAGATTAGTAGACCGAAACGATTCTGCATCTACTACTATTACTCCACACATCGACCGCTATCCAACATGCATCTAGTGTATTAAGTACATGGAAAATGGAGTAATGCAATAAGAACGATGACATGATGTAGACAAGATCTATTCATGTAGGAATAGACCCCATCTTGTTATCCTTAATAGCAACGATACATGCGTGCCTCGCTGCCCCTTCTATCACTGGGAGAGGACACCGCAAGATCGAACACATCACAAAGCACCTTTTTCCATGGCAAGAAAAATCAATCTAGTTGGCCTAACTAAACCAAAGATTCGAAGAAGAAATACGAGGCTATAAATAATCATGCATATAAGAGATCAAAGAAGACTCAAATAATATTCATGGATAGAAACTGATCATGAACTCAAACTTCATCGAATCCCAACAAACACACCGCAAAAAGTCATTACATCAAATAGATCTCCAAGAGACCATTGTATTGAGAATCAAAAGAGAGAGATAAAGCCATCTAGCTACTGCCTACGGACCCATAGGTCTATGGTAGACTACTCATGCATCATCGGAGAAGCAGCCATGAGGATGATGAACCCCTCTGTGATGGTGTTAGATTGGATCTCGTGGTTCTGGAACTTGCGGCGGCTGGAATTCTGTTTCGTCTCCTCCTCTAGGGTTTCTAAATATTCTGAGGATTTATAGAGGTGAGAGGCGGTGGAAAAGACCTCCGTGGGCCCCACGATACATCAGGGCGTGCCAGGGGCCTCTAGCGCGGTCTAGTGTATCGTGGGACCCATGGGCCTCCCCCAGGTGCTTCCTTGCTTCCCAAGTTGTCTTCTAGTCCAAAAAAATGTCCAAAAAGTTTCGTAGCAATTGGACTCCGTTTGGTTCTGATATTCTGCGTAGTAAAAAACAAGCAAAAAACAGCAACTGGCACTAGGCACTATGTCAATAGGTTAGTCCCAAAAAATGATATGAACTTGCTATAAAATGATTATAAAACATCCAAGAATGATAATATAATAGCATGGAACAATCAAAAATTATAGATACGTTGGAGACGTATCACGCGGGAACCTGCGCGCTCCCGAAGCGTGCACTGGAATCCTCGGGCAGCAACGCGATGACAAGACGAGACGGAGGTGGGAGAAATGAAAAGTACACAAATGGTTAATAATAAAAACCGATTGCGTTTTACGACAAAGCAATAGGTCATTCTGTACACACCGTCGTGAATTAATCTACGCATGAGGCGGTTGATGCGGCCACGGCGCGCTGTGCTCGTGTCCGTGCGTGCTCGCTCTGCCGGTATCCATGCACGAACGGTCACGTACGTTCGGGGCACCATTTGCATGTGGTTGTGCCGCTCCCGGCGCCACCATGCAAATAAGCGCTGCAAAAACTGCCATGCGGACGTGCCGAAATTCCAGGCCGTTCGACGTAATTTATTCCCGCGGCCATTTACCTTCGTATCTTCCACCTTTCGATTGAGCCACACAACACATGAAGCACACCCACGATCTCTTCATCGCTTCAACTTTCCCGTGCGGATCCAATGGCGGTTGCTGGCACCGAGCGGCAGTTCGCCAAAATTGTCAAAGTGGACACCCACATCAGGAAGACGGACCTCTCGATGGTGTACACCAACGACCCGGTCGTGGTGGTGAACTCCATCAACACGTTGGAGCAGCTGCTTGCAAAGGATGACAAGTACAAAGTGGTCGGCTTTGACCTCAAGTACACCGGCGGTCGTGCCGGGCATGATCAGAAGGTTTCCATCGCCCAGTTGTGTGTGCGCCATCACATGCTCGTCTACCACTACTGCCTGGTCACAAGTCCTTGCGAGCGTTTCGCCATGTTTGTCAACAACCCCGACTATAGGTTCGCAACGATGGACACCACCAACGATCTAAAGGTGCTCAAGACTTCGGGCTTGTCCTTCCATAAGCTTGTCAACATCCATGGTCAGTACAAGGTCTGGGGAGGCAAGAAGAAGAAGCAGAAAGACTCCCTGGTTGACCTCGCCGCGGCCATCATCGACCCCTACTACAAAGACATGAAGGCTGAGTGCCACAAGGAGAAGTCTGCCTGGCAGAAGGCCCGGGTGAATGAACTGGATGAAGAACACATCAAGGAAGCGGCCAAGGACATGTTGCAGTGCCTCCTTCCTGCAGACGGCGAGGGATAGCCACAAGCAGAGCAGTGTCGGCACCCATCGTCAGAAGAACAGTATGATTTGGTGATTGTCTACTTCTTGTAAATTTATATTGAGGAATGTACATGTGTGGTGTAGTCAGTTATGTAACTGGATGTTCAAGTTGGTTATGCAACAATAATGTTGGTGTTCTATAGACAGAGCATATAGATGTTGTGCAAACAGAGCAAATCACATCTCATACAATTATTAGCAGCAATCGTCTGCCCACAACACACACAGCTTGTCAAGATGAATCGGTTGGGTTATTTTTGGTCTTCCCACACAATTCTGATGAATGAACTATTTGCCGGGTACCCACAACACACACGGTTGTCAGGATGAATCGTTTGGGTTATTATTGGTGTTCCCAAACAATTCTGATGAATGAACTGTTTGTCGGGTATCACACACGCTTTCTTAGGCTAACTCGATTGTGTTTTGCTGGATCAGTTCAAACAGTTTGTCCAAGTGAACTATATGTCGCACTACGCACACGTATGTAGTTTGTTAACCGTTTCTCATATATTCCATAATCACAAACAGTTCATAAGAACAAACTATATGAGACGCATCACACACGCAACTATTTTTTGAATCGTATTTGATGGTTCCTCCATCGCACACGGTTTTCGTCATTGGCAGCAGAGCTTGAACTATACCGTTTGCGATTGATGGATCGCACACAGTTTCGTCGATGGGCCTCTGATTGATGTGTCGTCTTTGGACCATCCTGCAGTAGTGGTCGTCTTTCATCAGTTAAACCAAACTCTTCAGGGACTATAACAACTGTGTACACTCACAAACATATTAGTCCCTTAGCCTATTTGTCGTCAATACTCCAAACCCACTAAGGGGGCACTAGATGCACTAACAATCTCCCCCTTTTGGTGATTGATGACAAATAGATTAAGTTTTCAACGGGGATAAAAATATTGAGTGTAAGTATAGAGTTTGAAGAATTTGATAACAAGATATAGAAGAACTCCCCCTGAAGATGTGCATATTGAAGAATTTGCTTTGGATTTCAAATGCACATGGCGGGATGAAATTCTAGAGATCTGCCCCTATATCTTGGAATCCATTCACACATTGAACATATAATACGAAGAATTAACATATAATACGAAGAATTTGCAATGCATGATGAAAAATGGTGTCTGACAAAATTAAGCATGCATGCATAGATATTAATTGAGGGTAAAGCATGCAGAAAGGCGGTTCAAAAGTGTCCGACTACCATCAAGCTTAAGTTACAACTCATTCACAAACACTTCAGAAGAACAAGAGTTGCGACATAATCAAAAGTATCAATCAATATAATAGGACCCGCTTGAAGACTAACTCAAATTTCTCCCCTTTGTCATCAAATGACCAAAAGGAGATGAAATTGAGAACTAACGCCCCTAAAGAATTTCATCTTGAAGGTTGGAGGAGCGCCAACGTTGTTGGCGTCAGTTGGTGATGAAGGACCAGCAGCAGTATCTTCAAGATCCTCACCTTCATTAGTGCTGCGGGATGAAGAATATGAGCTGGGGACAAGTTGAGGAACTTGGCATTTCTTGAACTTCATCTTGGGAGGATACGACCAATCAAAGTCTTGTTGGAATTCCATTGTAGCAAGTTCTTAAGGAGTCTTGAGGTTGAAAAAAATGGCCCAGCTGCGGTCAAATATCTCATGAGCATCATAGTGGTTCTTCCTCACTGAGTTTTGCGTCACAGTCATGTTTCCAAGAATAGCTGCAATTGACGCTTAACCTAGTTGTGATTGTGATCGACCTTCTGATGAAGACTAATGAGGATTTAACAATCGGTCATCACGAGGAGCAGAACCCTGAGGCTTTTGAGCAATGGTCTTGGCTGCGGTATCTTGTGATGCAGAGTCGTCATTTATTAATTGAGATATGGGTTGACGAAACTGACCATCAAGCGGACGAGTGCCTTCATGAAGAACAACCTCGCCTTTTCGAGGAACTGATGAAATTGTAGTCTGACGAATTTCCACTGGAGGTATATAGCTGAGATAATTCTGAAAGCCAGGCTTGTAGTTGATTGAAGACCTTGTTCTGATGAATCTCATGAGCCAACGAGCATAAGGCTTCAAATCAAAAGGTGACTACGCAACATGGGACAAATTCCTCAAGATGAAATCATGTATATTGATGGGAATCCCATGAATGATATAGAACATCAGATTCTTCATGTTGCCAATAACTACTTCATCATTTGAGTTGTGGCCTTTGATAGGACTGAGGGTCTTGGCCAAGATGTGATAGACAGTCTGGGGCACATACAGCAAATCCTTCACTAGGAATGTGGTTCTTGCAGCGTGACCTTTAGCCAATGGCTCCAAGAGCACTTGCATCAGATGATTTGGAAGTTCAGGTTCATCACAGACACGTTTTTCATCTTATAGAGAGGGATCAACTAGGAGAGCCCGAAGAAATTCACTAGCAGGGGCCTTCTAGTGAGAGTTTTCAGACGTCCAGTCAAGAGCCTGGTACGTCTGCAACGTATCTATAATTTTTGATTGTTCCATGCTATAATATTATCATTCTAGGATGCTTTTTGGGTGATTATTAACCAATTCATATTATTTTTGAGCACTAACCTGTTAACCCAGTGCCCAGTGCCAGTTGCTGTCTTTTTGCATGTTTTTGACTTTTCAGGTTTACAGTACCAAACGAAGTCCAATTGGCCCGAAACTTTTTCATGATTTTTTATGGACCAAAATAAGACCTGGAACCTTCAGGAGGAGGCCGGAGGCTCCACGAGGCAACCACCACACAACAGGGCGTGCCCGGGGGGTGGTCGCGCCCATTTATGTGGTGTCCCCCTCAGGCGTCTCCTGGTGCCCCTCTCTAGCCTACAAATTCCAATAAATCCTAAAAACCCTAGAGAGACTCCCGAAACACTTTTTTCGCCGCCGCTAGTATCTGTTCCGCCGTGTGCCCATCTGAAGCCCGGTTCCGGCTCCCTGCTGAGGGAGTCCTGGTTTAAGGGGTACTCGGGAGGCCGACCTATTTCCTATGGGCCGGACTATATGGGCCGCTTGCCGAGCATTGGATTGATCGAAGACCCTGTCTCCAGGAAGGAAGCTTCGGGAAGCGTGGCGTATCCTCCACATTTGAAGTAGTGAATAGGCATGTTTATCCCTTCGACGTGTAACCGACCATGTGTAAACCCTAGGTACCCTCGGCGTCCATATAAGCTGAAGGGTTTTAGGTTGTGGAGGGGAGAACTCATCTAGGGTTTTAGCTATTCGATCTCGAGGTAGATCAACTCTGTAACCCTTATACCATCAATATAATCAAGCAGGACGTAGGGTATTACCTCCATAGGAGGGCCCGAACCTGGGTAAACATCGTCTCCCTCATCTCCTGTTACCATCGATTCTAGTCTCACAGCTCGGGACCCCCTACCCGAGATCCGCCGGTTTTGACACCGACATTGGTGCTTTCATTGAGAGTTCCGCTGTGATCGCCAAAGGAATCGATGGCTCGCCTCGTCATCAACGAAGATGTCCGCAATATGGACACTTTCATCCCTGGACAGATCTTTGCTTTCGGCAGCATTGTGCTGCACGCCGACCCGACCGGCCATCTAGGCCGTGTCGGAAGCTTCGCCCCCGATCATGAGGTTAGATTCGGGAACCTAGAGTTCTCCGTAGACTCTCGGGGCGACCTGTCACTAACCGGGCTCGCGGTCTCGCCTGCAGCGCCCGAAGACTCTGAGGCTTTAACCTCAGATCCATCTTTCGGTCCCGCCCACGGGATCTACCCCGGCGAGGACCCGACTTTCAGTCCGGACCCGGTCATAGTGCCAGACGTCCGAACACCTGTTCTTGCCGAACACTCCCCCCGCGCAGACGCATCGGAGGTTAACTCCGGAAGCTCTGAGCAGGCTGACCCGATCGAGCTCTCGATACTCAACGAGGCTCTAGATCGGATGTCGTCGATGAAGATTACCGACGACCCAACCCCATTCTGTGCTCAAATCGGGCTCAAGGCGGGTCAGGATGAATTTTTCGTCCCACCCACCACCCACTTGGTAGCCACTGTCGAGGATTTAACCGACATGTTGGACTATGCCTCTGAGGAAGCAGAATACATGGATGAGGAGGATTGCGCCCTCACCCCCGTTAACACCGGGCGGTGGACTGCCACTTCCACATACGGCATCTACATGGTGGACACTCTGAAAAACGATGGCGACAAATCGGGTGAAGCGCCGTCAAGACGCCGAAAGCCGCATAAACGGTCAAAAGGAAAAAAGGGAAGAAAAGCTATTGACGGCACCGGGGACGGAGACACCCTGGAAGACCTCGGCGATCCCGGTATCCCCGAACACCCGTTAGAGGGTCAGGAGAGGCCGGAAGACCGGCGTAACCCCGACGATCTAAATGATTCCGAGGACGACAATTACCTCCCCCCTGTCAAGGAGGAGGACATCCCGGAAGCCGATGACTTCGCCATTCCCGATAATCCTGAAGATCAGGAACTGTTCAGGCAACAGCTTATAGCCACGGCCCGCAGCCTGAAAGCAAAAGAACGACAGCTTAAAACCGAACAAGACAACCTCAACGATCGATGGACGAGAGTCCTCTCAGCTGAGGAAGGATACGGTACCGGTCTATCAGACCAACCTAAGAGCTATCCACGCAGAAGGCTGCTGCCACAATTCGATGACGAGCTCACTGATATGCCGTCTCCCAAACATACCCCGTATGACAAGCCAGACCGCCCTCCTCGAGGACGAGACAGGACGGCTGACCACACCGGCTATAGGCCGACGATACCCCGTAGACGGGGCAAAGAGCCACTAGAGCCCGATGACAGGTTCGACCTGCGACACGACCTGGACTACAGAGCAGGTCGTACGCGATCCATCTACGGATCCAGAGGATACTCACCCGATAGATGGGAAGGGTACCGGCCTTGGCTCGACCGCAACAATAAAGGTCGGGAACGAAACCGGGCGATGACAAACGCCGATCACCGGCGCGACATAGCTCGGGTCAGAGGCGCTGCCCACCCACTGTGCTTCACGGACGAGGTGATGCAGCATCAGTTCCCGGAAGGGTTTAAACCCATAAACGTAGAACAATACGATGGGACAACTGACCCAACCATATGGATCGAGGATTTCCTCCTCCACATCCACATGGCGCGAGTAGATGACCTCCACGCCATCAAGTACCTACCCCTAAAGCTTAAGGGGCCAGCTTGGCACTGGTTAAATAGACTCCCCGAAAACTCCATTGGGTGCTGGGAGGATCTAGAAGATGCATTCCGATCTAATTTCCAGGGCACTTATGTTCGGCCGCCGGACTCCTCTGACCTAAGCAACGTCGTCCAGACGCCAGGAGAATGCGCGCGGCTATTCTGGAACCGGTTCTTGACCAAGAAAAACCAGATTGTTGACTACCCGGACGCCGAAGCAATAGCCTCTTTCAGGCACAATATTCAGGATGACTGGCTGGCTCGTCAGCTCGGCCAGGATAAACCAAGGACAATGTCCGCCCTTACATCACTCATGACTCGCTTTTGCGTGGGCGAGGATAACTGGCTAGCAAGACGTAGCCACAACCCCGAAGACCCCAGAACCTCCGAAGTTCAGGATGGAAACGGGAAACCAAAGCGCAACAAGAATAAGCGCCGGCACAACAATAGTGATGCCGATGACACGGCCGTTAACGCCGGCTTCCGCAACTCCCGGCCTGGGCAGCGGAAGAAGCCTCCTAAAGGCAATCACGACGGACCTACCCCGCTGGACAAGATCATGGAGAGGCCTTGCCAGATCCATGGCACTCAAGAGAAGCCCGCCAACCACACCAACCATAACTATTTGGTATTCAAACAGGCCGGCAAGCTCGAATCAGAGGACCAAGGCAAGAGCCCACGCAGCGAGGACGAGGATGAGCCCTGCGGTCCGATCGGTAGCAGACAAAAGAAATTCCCTCCAGAGGTCAAAACAGTAAATATGATATACGCCACTCATATACCCAAAAAGGAGAGGAAGCGCGCCCTTCGAGAGGTCTACACCGTAGAGCCTGTAGCCCCGAAGTATAACCCATGGTCGGCATACCCGATCACTTTCGATCGACGTGACCACCCGACCAGTATCCGTCATGGGGGTTCGGCCGCCCTCGTCCTAGACCCCATCATAGACGGGTATCACCTCACTAAAGTCCTAATGGACGGAGGAAGTAGCCTCAATCTGATTTACTCAGACACGGTGAAAAAGATGGGCATATATCCGTCAAGGATCAAACCCAGCAACACTACCTTTAAAGGAGTGATCCCAGACGTCGAAGCCCGGTGCACGGGCTCTGTAAGCCTGGAAGTAGTGTTCGGCTCGCCCGATAACTTTCGAAGCGAGGACTTGATCTTCGACATCGTACCTTTCTGTAGTGGCTATCACGCCCTGCTCGGCCGTACAGCGTTCGCTCGCTTTAACGCCGTTCCACACTACACATACCTCAAGCTCAAAATGCCCGGCCCCAAAGGGGTCATCACTGTCAATGGCAACAAAGAGCGCTCCCTCCAAACTGAGGAACATGCCTTGGCCCTAGTGGCCGAATTCCATTACACTGATGATCGGCAAACGCCGACATCTGCCGTAAAAGCACATAAGGCTGGGAAGCGAGCTCGGTTTCAACCTGAAGTACCAGAACCTTCTTCTCCCCATAAATAGGGACTCGCCCCCCCATCGCACAGCCCTAGAACCAGCAAAGTACGTGCCGAGGAGGCACAACTTCGCGCTCAAAATTCCATGGACAGCGGTGGGGAAAAATTATCAAAGGATAAGTGTTCGGCCGGACCGAACTATCACCATCAAAACGTCTTCGGGCACACTACAGGTACCATAAAGTACCTACTAAGGCATAAAGCTCATTCACACTTCGGCGACTTCTCAAGATTTTTTCTCCAAAGTCCGCTCGCCGAACAGCAAAACCCATAGCGGTATAAAACTCCTTAGGAGACGCAGGAGCGGACAAACGACAAGGCACATCGAGGACGTCAGGTCACCTATCGAAGATCCCTGGTACAACCCCTCCTGTAAGGTTTACATTTCATTTTTAAATACCTGTAAACAGTCGCATCGGCAATTTGAATAATAAGAGTTGTTGAGTAAAATACAGATATATCATACATGACCGCTTCGCTGTCTTTTTTATTTTTCCCCTCTTCTTGCGAACCTGTTTGGTATACCCTACGATGCAACCGGCTAATAGATCGGGGGCTCGAAATTAAAAAAAAATTGCCCTAAGCACAACTGATTTTGCATTCGGCGTCTTGGAATTCTGCTTTATATGCATTGGTTCCGAACTATGTCTTGGGTCAATAGTTGGGTTGCCCGGCTCCTGTGCTTGCCCCTTTACGTTCCGCTCGTTCGGCTAAAAGGGCAAAGGGAGAACCGCTGCGATTGTGCTTCCGGCTAGCTTGGTCAAGCACCTCAGCGGAGAAAGCTGAAAACTGACTTTCATAGTATGCGAGAACCGGTCTGTGAATCCGAGCTTAAATAAACCTCGTTAGAGGTTATTCCGTGTCATGCGATGGGTTTGGTATTAGTACAAACCATGTGGTATCGGCTTTGGCCACGGTTCATCCGAACATCACAAACTCCTGGGGGCTAGTCATCAGCCCCCCGCACTCCTTTCTCGCGCCCCTACAGCTAAGTGAAAGCAATAAAGCATTATGGTCCGATTGCCTTGTCCGCCCCACACTACCGCCTTCGGGTACCGATAGCTTGGCTAAGGGTCACAGTGCGTTGGCAGAGACACCCCGCGTAGTATCTACATGGGGGCTGAAGCCGATGACTCGCAACTTTCAGTTTCAACGGCCATACATGAGTTATAAAAGATGCAAAACACGAAAGACATGATAAACCATGCATCTTAAATATAAATGCGTTAAAAGGTCTTCGGACATATTACAACGCATTTACTCATAAATGTTTTCGCTCGAACATTGAGCCTCTATTGCCCGAGCACCCTCCATAACTACGGAGAAGTATCGCTCAGGGCACCTATGCTCCTTTCTAGGGGGCGGCGGAGCAGTGGCTATCTTCGTCGGATCAAGACCCGGCCAGTGCACCTTGGCCCTCGCGAAAGCCATCCGAGCTCCCTCGATACAGGAGGACCGCGTTAGTGCGTCGATCCGAGGCGAGGCGTTGCTCAGCTTCTGCACCAGGCCGAAGTAGCTACTCGGCAATGGCTCGTCAGGCCATAGCCAGATGCAGAGATCCTTCATGGCCGGCTCTGCCATCCGGTGTAGCTCCATCAGCTGCTTCAGCTGCTCAACGAGGAGAAGAGAGCGCTCGGAGGCTTCAAATTGCGCCCAAAACAGCCGAGCCTCATCTCCCTCTCCCCGCGAAGCATAGAACTGGTTCGCGTCTGCTGCGCTCTTCTGGAGGTCCAAGCATGCGCCTGAGGAACGCCACACTTGGGTAAGCAATGCGAACTTGCTATCCCCGAAGACACACTGCAGTAAATACGGCTTACCATCCATGATAGCCTTGGCCTGGCTGACTTGCTCTTCAAAGGACCGCCTATCCACCCGCTCCTTCTGGAGATCGGATTTCAGAGTGGATAGTTCGGCGGCCTGCTCCTTGCCTTTCTGCTCAAGGTCCTCGCACTTTTGACCGGCGTCTTTGAGCTCCTGTTGGATTTCCTCCACCCGAGCCTCATATTTGGCACCGGTGGCTTTTAAATCGGAGACCGCGGCAGCCGCTCGTTTGGCCGCCGCCTTCTCGCTCGCGGCCTCCTGTTTCGCCTTCTAAAGCTCGGCCTTGAGCTTCTCAATTTCCTTCGCCGAGGCTGCATAAGCATCAAACATATAAAAATACTGCGGCGACAGTACGGTGATGAAGAATTCGGATATTATAATCCGGCTTACCTTGCGCCTCGTAGAATCTCTTATTCAGAGCGCCGAGCTCATCTTCGGAGCTCTTGAGCTTCCGATTTAGCTCGTCTAGCTCGGCGGCATTAACAGCCGTCGCCGATGACGAAGCCAACACATAACAAACAACTATCAGGTTACATGGATTCAAACCTCCGAACTATCATAAACATGATGACATGTTCGGCCCCCTTAAGGGCTATTGGAACATTCCGAACAAATATTGTCTCATGCATTGTCCGGTTAATAGTCTATGATTGACCCCCTGGTGAGTTTTTCCAAACTCACCTAGGGCTCGGGGGCTGCTATATATATAACGATAGCACAAAAAATAGTAAATTGACAAAACATCACGTGGCTTACCTGGAAGCCCGTCAGGAGACCCTTGAAGGCCTCCTTCAGTCCGCTATCAACGGACTGAAGGCTTTGTAAAACCGCACCCATAAGAGTACGGTGCTCCTCGGGGATGGAGGCGCTTGACAGAGCCTCCCCCATAGCCGGCCACCCATTGGTCGGTGGCGCCGGTGAAGATCGGTTAACCCGATCTCGAACCAGGGATTGAACCGGTGCCTCCGGAGGCATGGTGCGCTCCGGAGATGACCTCGGAAGGGACTGGACATCCCCTCGTCCGGTCTCCTTAGTATCCGGGAGGGGCTTTTCCCCCCGGTCTTCGGCGACCGAGGCGTTAGCCTCGACCATGACGTCGTCGCCCCCACCGCTGGTGTCCGGCTCCAAAGGAGCCTGTTGGGATGACACCTCCGCGGCGTCCTTCGCGACGCCCGGAGGAGAGGGGTGCGACGCGGTCTCGCTCTCCGCTAGCTCGGCGGGCGGGGTCTTCCCGTCCGAGACTTGATCGGTGGGGAGAACACATGGTGGGCTGCAGGTCAATAGGCGCTCACATGTTAATAACATTCAAAACTCAGCACTAATAGCTCAGGAAGTCTTCGGATCTTTACCTTCGAGCTGGGGGCTTGACCCTGAGGTTCCTTCGTGGAACCTTCTCGAAGTCCTTGGACTCGGTATCCGAGTCCGAACTGTCGTCGGACAGAGTTAACTGTGTCCGACGCGCTTTCTTCAGGGCGGGAGGGGGTACATCCTTTGTGGCGTCCGATGACGCCGCCCTCTTTCTTGCGAGGGGGGAATCACCTTCCCCCTCGCCCTCGTGCTCCTCCTCTTGATTCGAGGAGGCATGGGTTTCCTCGGACACAGCCTCCGGCTGCTCCCTGATGCGCAGGCCTTCTCGGCCTGGTTTCTTCTTCTTCTTCTTCTCCTTCTTCTCTGGCGCCTTGTAAGGCGCCACGACGAGCATCTCCGACAGCAGCTGGGACCTAGGGTCTTCGGGCTGTGGAGCCCGGCATTTGATGCCTGTAGCCTTGCTCAACCATTCCCGCGGAAGTGATCAGAAAGTGCTTAGATTTTCTTCAGGAAAACGAAGCCGATCAAGCAAAACTATGTTATACCTCGGAAGGGGGCTTATCGGCGCGCAGGCCCTGGTCCTCCTTCTTGGCTGGCCAGTTCTCTTGCGCCTTGAACAACGCCTTCCACAGCTTCTCCCGAGTGGTGCGGAAGAGCCGACGAATCATAGCTTATCGTCAAGCCAATAAGTCCACATAGGAGAATCCCGGCGCTGGCAGGGGAGGATGCGCCGCCGGAGCATAATCTGGACCACGTTGGTCAGCTCGATTTTGTCCTTGATCATGGAGGCGATGCACCTTTGCAGGTCATCCACCTCTGTATCCGACCCCCAGTCGAGGTCCTTTCGGACCCATGAGGTCAATCTGGTCGGGGGACCGGATCTGAATTCGGCAGGAACAGTTCCGCCCTCCTCCCTTGGCTCGGTGATGTAAAACCACTCTTTTTGCCAAGTCTTGATGGTGTCGATGAAGGTGCCGGATGGCCATCCTACGTGGGGAAGCTTGCTGATGACCGCCCCGCCGCAGTCTACGTGTTCGCCTGCGACACACTTCGGCTTGATATTGAATATCTTGAGCCATAGTCCGAAGTGTGGTTCGACCCGCAAGAAGGCCTCGCAGACGATGATGAAGGCCGATATGTGCATGAAGGAGTTCGGCGGGAGGTCGTGGAAGTCGAGTCCATAGAAGAACATGAGGCCCCTAACGAAGGGGTGGAGTGGGAAGCTCAGTCCTCGGATGAAGTGAGGAATGAAAACCACCCTCTCGCCTGGTTTGTGGGTGGGGATCACCTGGCCCTCCTCCGGGGCGCGGTGGAAGATGTTGGTGGGGAGATAGCCGGCGTCCTTGAGGTCCCGAATGTCCTGGTCTGTGACCGTGGAAGCCTCCCACTTGCCGTTGGAGCCTGAGCCGGCCATGGCTGAGCTCGGAGGAGGAAGGGTGGAAAACCTAGATCTGGGCTCTGGAGGCTCAGGAGATTGGGGAAACGGGGATGCGAATGGGAAGCGCGGTTAAGCCTTGGGGTTTTCTTTCCCTTTTATTGGGCTTGTCGCCGGTTAGCCTCCCTTCACTGCGCCGTGAATCCCTCCGCTTCCTAAGACGTGTGTGCCATTATACGCGCATGATTAAACATATCCCGTGTGAACCTAGCGCGATCTGTGCATTGATGGATCGTGCTGATGAAAACGGCCTCGAACCGCGAATCGAGTTTTTGCGACTGGTTTAGCGGTCGTGGTGGGCCGTGACCTTTCATCTGAAAGGTTGTCAGGGAGCACTATTTACTCCTTGACGTTTGGCCTTCAGGGCCGAGTTATTCATGGTGTTCGGACGATCCATGATCAGGAAAACTACACGTCGTCGGAGGCCGAACTAAACTTGGCCGATCACTATTTGAAGAGAGGAACTCGCCTCGCAAGCCGAAGACTGTGATAATATGAAGCAGCTGGAGCTAGGACCCTTGGCGTTAGAGTCTAGTTCGGGGGCTACTGAGGGAGTCCTGGTTTAAGGGGTCCTCGAGAGGCCGACCTAATTCTTATGGGCCGGACTATATGGGCCGCTTGCCGAGCATTGGATTGATCGAAGACCCTGTCTCCAGGAAGGAAGCTTCAGGAATCGTGGCGTATCCTCCACGTTTGAAGTAGTGAATAGGCATGTTTATCCCTTCGACGTGTAACCGGCCATGTGTAAACCCTAGGTACCCTCGGTGTCTATATAAGCCGAAGGGTTTTAGGTTGTGGAGGGGAGAACTCATCTAGGGTTTTAGCTATTTGATCTTGAGGTAGATCAACTCTGTAACCCTTATACCATCAATATAATCAAGCAGGACGTATGGTATTACCTCCATAGGAGGGCCCGAACCTAGGTAAACATCGTCTCCCTCGTCTCCTGTTACCATCGATTCTAGTCTCACAGCTCGGGACCCCCTACCCGAGATCCGCCGGTTTTGACACCGACACCTGCCGGAGGTGGGATCTATCACGGAGGGCCTCTACGTGAACCTTGATGCTCCCATGGTGATGTGTGAGTAGTTCCCTATAGACCTATGGGTTCGTAGTTAGTACCTAGATGGCTATCTCTCTCTCTCTTGATCTTCAATACAAAGTTTATCGCATCTTCGCAGTGATCGATTCGATGTAATCACTTTGTGCGGTGCGTTTGTTGGGATCCGATGAATTGTGGGTTTCTGTTCAGATTATTCATGAAAAATATTTGAATCTTTTGTGATTTCTGTTATGTTTCTTATTTCCATGATTATTATAGCTTTGTAAATCTCTTAGATCTATTGAAATAGTTTGGCCAACTAGATTGATATTTCTTCAGTGAGAGGGGTGCGTTGTAGTGGGTTCCATCTGGTGGTGCTCTATATCCCAGTGACAGAAGGGGACAAGACACTTCTTTGTATTCTTGCCACTAAGGATAAAACGATGGGGTGAAAGCACAAGTTCTCCCTAGGTGGTTTTGGTAATTAATAACAACATATATTTCATTGGACTAATGTTTCCACCAAGTATATTTCAGGAAAGTTCAATGAATGGATTGTTAAAAGGATTGTGCGGAGATCCCCATATGCAAGGAACATCTATTGGCAACAAGCTTGAAGACTCTACATTTTACATTTTGTGAGAAATCACTTTTGAGTCCATAGGAAAGCCAATACTATTAAAAGGGGATGAGGTGTCTATGATGATATGGTTGCTCAAGTGCTTAGAGATTAGCCACCAAATATGCACATGAAATTCTCCCACAAATATTCTGTCCAAAACCAAATATCCAAAATCGGTGCCACCAACAATTTCCATTCGACCTTAACGAGTTTCACTTAGACAGATTCTGATGAGGACATCCCTACTAATGTTACACCCACATCCCCACCAGCTACACATATTGGACCAGTTACTAGAGCCCGCACACGCCAACTAAATTATCAGGTACTTTCGTTTCTTGGAAATCCTTCTAATGTTCATAAACATATGATGCTGCCTAAATTAGAGACTTTTGTTTTAACTATGAATGAAGTACCTAGCATGGACAAGAAGGATGACCATTGGAGCGGGATCAAGCATGGAGAAGAAGGAGCGCACGCAGGAAGGAACAATGGACTTCCCTGTGGTGATTTTCGCACTTTGAAGCCACCATAAGGAGTGCTTGGAGGCTTGGACGAAATATACAACATGCCACTTCATAAATTTCGTCCATAGGCTATTATAGGTGCCGTGTCACCTTATTTTTGGGCCATGCCCATGTAATTTCGAAATACCATATTATAGGCTATTTTTAGAGTCCGTATGTGTGGGGAAACTGAGTTAGGGCTGGTTTCGGACCCCTCCTCCAAGGGGCCACGAAAGCCCCCTCCATGCCTCCATATATACAGCCCTTAGGGCGCCGTTTTAGACTTGGGTTTGTTTAGATTAAAAGTTCACCATAGCTGGAACTTTGCGTCCTTCGTTTGTGTTCCATGACTAGACCAAGACGTCACAGAACCCCACTTTCATCAATAAAGCTTTCCTCTTATATTCGCAATATCCAGATTATAATCTTAGTTTCTTGCTTGTTCTTCGTTTGCATGCAGGAAACAGACCCTCGTGGTCAGGTTGATCGTGCTCCGGCGTGGTCAATAACCTCTCGGAGTTGGTTTACTGATTGCTAAGGCGCGACGTCCTCGCACGTTCGTAATTGGACGTCAAAGTTGACTCTACCATAAACGATAGCCACATCTCATCGAAAGACGGGGACAGCTTCGCCTCTATCAAGAAACCATCCCAGCTACACATATATCTACGTCGTGTGTTGACACCACCTGGGAATCGCTCTATCCAAGCTTTGAGAGTATTTGACTACAACGGTTGCCGATCACCGCCTGCTGCTGGGTAAGAACTGGTAAGAATTTGAGATTTGCTTGACGGATTTGTGACACACCACCAGCACCACCACCACCACTTCCTAGTAGTCTGTAGGTTCATATTCTTGTGTGTTCCTATTGCTTCTAACCATGACAGGATCACAAGCCGATGAGATCAACTGGGACGGTATGACGAACAAGGAACTCCACGATAAATTTCAACAAATGATGGGTGAACAGGTGCCCGATTTGGTGACGAGCCTTTGAGAGGCTATGGAGAAGCTAGATGCTTTGGAGAAGACAGTCAACGCCAAGCTTGATGCTAAATTTGATGAGGTGCTTGTGCATCTACCTCCACAAGCTATACCTATCGTACCTCGGCAACAACAACAACAACAACAACACTCAAATTTAGCGGGACGAGCACGACGTGTGCCTATCGACCAAGTCCAAAGTTCTGGTGCCATTGCTACTGCTGCAGCTTTAGTGGCTGATGTTGCTTCTGCTACTGTCGTTGAGTAGAATGAGGATTATGATGGTGATTACGATGATGAGGGAGAGGTTGCGCCAGATCAGCCCCAGGGCCAACCACCACCACACGCACCAGGTCGTCCACATGGCTACTATCGCAACGGTAGGGCTCCACCACCCTCTCAGGTACGGGATCATGACCATCTCCCTAAAATTAAATTGAATATTCCGACATTTGAGGGTAGATATGTTCCTGATATATATCTTACTTGGGAGTTAGAAACAGAACAACGTTTTACATGCTTACAATTTCCTGAGGATAGACGTGTTGCTGCTGCTGTTTCTGCATTCACTAGTTTTGCTTGTGTTTGGTGGTCTGAACATTGTAGAATACATCATGATAATATCCCTACTACTTGGGCTGCTTTGTTGTTGGGTTCCACCATATTATCAACGTGAATTGCTTCAAAATTTGTAGTGTTTAAGACAGGGAAAAAATTCTATAGAGGAATATTCTCAGGAATTACAAACTGGCATGATTAGATGTGGTATTGTTGAGTAGAATGAAGCTATGCTTGCACGTTTTATGGGTGGATTAAATAGAGAGATTCAGACTATTCTAGAGTATAAGGAGTATAACACTATCACTCGTTTATTCCATCTTGCTTGCAAAGCTGAACGTGAAGTGCGGGATCGACTGGCAATGGCGAGAACTAATTTTTCTGCAGGTCGAGCTTCATCATGGACACCATGTGCATCATCTACTTCCACACGTCCTACCACAGCACCACTTACTTCAGCCGCTAACTCCAACAGAGATACAAGGAAACAGGCACCGCCACCAGCCTCCAGCAAGGGCACACCTTTGGGGCCTGCACAGAGCTCTTCTTCATCCATGGCATCTATAGGGCAAACACATGAGGTTATTTGTCATCGTTGCAAGGGTGGAGGTCACTATGCGAGAGAATGCCCTTCCAAGCGTGTGATGATTGTTACTGAGGATGGTGGATATGCGTCCGCTAGTGATTATGATGAGGAGACTTTGGCTCTTATTGCAAGTGAAGAACAGGGTGTCGAGGATACTGAAGAAGAGACACACTACATGGCTGCTGACTATGCTGACAGGTATGAAAGTTTAGTTGCTTGACGTGTTCTGAGTGTGCAGGTTACATAGGCTGAGCAAAATCAGAGGCACAACTTTTTCCATACAAAGGGACTTGTGAAGGAGCGTTCTGTTCGCGTTATCATCGATGGAGGGAGTTGCAACAACTTGGCTAGCATGGAGATGGTGGAGAAGCTGTCTCTAACCACCAGACCACATCCTCATCCTTATTAAATCCAATGGTTCAATGACAGTGGCAAGGTTAAGGTAACACGTACTGTTCGTGTGCACTTTAGCATTGCTACATATTCTGATTATGTTGATTGTGATGTGGTACCCATGATAGCATGCTCCATTTTACTTAGTAGACCATGGAAATTTGATGAAAATTCTGTACACCATGGTAGGACAAATCAGTATACTCTTTTTCATACGGATAAAAAAATAACTTTGCTTCCTATGTCTCCCGAACATATTATGAAAGATTACATTCCTAGATCTAGTAAAGCAAAACAGAAGCAAAGTGAGAGTGAAAATCTGATTGTGGCAAAGGAATTTGAGAAACATAATAAGCCTAATAAACACTCATCTAGTGTTACATCGGAAATAAAGCTGAAGAGTGGTTGTTTACTTGCCACTAAATCTGATATTACTGATTTGGATGTCACTACATCTGTTTGCTATGCTTTTGTATGCAAAGAGGTATTATTTTCATTCGAGGACATGCCTCCCTCTTTGCCTCCTGATGTCGCTAACATTTTGCAGGAGTTCACTCACGTCTTTCCACAAGACGTGCCACCGGGATTACCACCTATTCGAGGGATTGAGCATCAGATTGACTTAATTCCTAGTGCATCGCTAACCAACCGTGCACCATACCGTACCAATCTAGAGGAGACGAAGGAGATTATGCGTCAAGTACAGGAGCTGCTCGACAAAGGTTATATAAGTGTATCTCTTAGTCCTTGTGTTGTTCCTATTATTGTAGTACCAAAAAAGGATGGTACATCTCGTATGTGTGTAGATTGTAGAGGCATTAATAATATTACTATTCATTATCGTCATCCTATTCCTAGGCTAGATGATATGCTTGATGAATTAAGTGGCTCTACAATTTTCTCCAAAGTTGATTTGCGTAGTGGATACCATCAAATTCGTATGAAATTGGGAGATGAATGGAAAACATCATTTAAAACTAAGTTTGGATTATATGAGTGGTTAGTCAAGCCTTTTGGGTTAACTAATGCACCTAGCACTTTCATAGGATTAATGAACGAGGTCTTACGTGCTTTCATTGGATGATTTGTGGTAGTCTACTTTGACGATATACTGATTTATAGTAGATCTTTGGAGGAACACTTGGATCATTTGCGTTCTCTTTTTATTGCTCTACGTGAGGCACATTTGTTTGCTAACCTTGGGAAGTGCACCTTTTGCACCGATCGAGTATCTTTTCTTGGCTATGTTGTTACTCCACACGGAATTGAAGTTGATAAAGCCAAGATTGAAGCTATTAAAAGTTGGCCGCAGCCCTAAACGGTCACACAAGTGAGGAGTTTTCTTGGACTCACTGGTTTCTATAGGCGTTTTGTGAGGGATTTCAGCATCATTGCTGCACCTCTAAATGACCTTACAAAGAAGGATGTGCCTTTTGTTTGGGGTACCGCACAAGAAGAAGCCTTCACGGTATTGAAAGATAAGTTAACACATGCTCCATTACTCCAACTTCCTGATTTTAATAAGAGTTTTGAGTTTGAATGTGATGCTAGTGGTATTGGATCAGGAGGTGTGTTATTACAAGATTTGATCTTTCACAACTTGACTTTAAAATATTTGGTTTGGAGACCATCAAAGATCAATATGTGCATGATGCTAAATTTAAAGATGTGTTGGAGAATTGTAAAGAAGGGAGAACATTGAACAAGTTCATCATTAATGATGGATTTGCGTTCTGTGCTAACAAGATATGCATTCGAGCTAGCTCCGTTCATCTTTTGTTTTTATAGGAGGCGCATGGAGGAGGATTAATGGGACACTTTGGCGTGGAGAAGATGGAGGACGTACTTGCTACATATTTCTTTTGGCCAAAGATGAGATGGGATGTTGAGCGTTTTGTTGCTCGCTGCACTACATGTTAAAAAGCTAAGTCACGAATCAATCCTCATGGTTTATATATGCCTTTGCCTGTACCTAGTGTTCCTTGGGAGGATATATCTATGGACTTTGTTTTAGGTTTACCTCGAACAAAGAAGGGGAGGGATAGCATATTTGTTGTCGTGGATAGATTTTCGAAAATGGCACACTTTATACCATGTCATAAAAGTGATGATGCTGCTAATGTTGCTGATTTGTTCTTTCGTGAAATTATTCACTTGCATGGTGTGCCAAATATAATTGTTTCAGATCGTGATGCCAAATTTCGTAGCCACTTTTGGAGATGTTTATGGGCTAAGTTGGGGAGTAAACTGCTTTTTAGTACCACATGTCACCCCCAAACCGATGGACAAACTGAAGTAGTGAATAGATCATTATCTACTATCCTTAAGGCTGTTTTGAAGAATAACCTGAAAATGTGGGAAAAATGCTTTCCTCATATTGAATTTGCTTATAATCGTTCGCTACATTCTACTACTAAGATGTGCCCTTTTGCAGTTGTGTATGGTTTCTTACCTCGTGCACCTATTGATTTGTTGCCTCTTCCATCTTCGGAGAAGGTTAATTTTGATGCTCAAGAACGTGCTGAATTGATATTAAAAATGCATTAGTTAACTAAGGAAAACATTGATCGTATGAATGCTAAATATAAACTTGCTGGAGATAAGGGTAGAAAACATGTTGTCTTTGCACCTGGAGATCTTGTATGGTTACATTTGCATAAGGATAGGTTTCCTGATTTGCGCAAGTTAAAGCTAATGCCACGTGCAGATGGTCCTTTTAAGGTGTTCGAAAAATAAATGATAATGCATATAAGATTGAGCTGCCTACAGATTTTGGGTTAGTCCCACTTTTAACATTGCAGATTTGAAGCCTTATTTGGGTGAGGAAGATGAGCTTCCGTCGAGGATGACTTGATTTCAAGAAGGGGAGGATGATGAGGACATCCCTACTAATGTTACACCCACATCCCCACCAGCTACACATATTGGACCAGTTACTAGAGCCTGTGCACGCCAACTAAATTATCAGGTACTTTCGTTTCTTGGAAATCCTTCTAATGTTCATGAACATATGATGCTGCCTAAATTAGATACTTTTGTTTTAGTTATGAATGAAGGACCTAGCATGGACAAGAAGGATGGCCATTGGAGCAGGATCAAGCATGGAGAAGAAGGAGCGCGCCGGGAAGGAACAATGGACTTTCCAGTGGTGATTTTTGCACTTTGAAGCCACCATAAGGAGTGCTTCGAGGCTTGGACGAAATATACAACATGCCACTTCATAAATTTCGTCCATAGGCTATTATAGGTGCTGCGTCACCTTATTTTTGGGCCAGGCCCATGTAATTTCGAAATACCATATTATAGGCTATTTTTAGAGCCGTATATGTGGGGAAACTGAGTTAGGGCTGGTTTCAGACCCCTCCTCCAAGGGGCCGCGAAATCCCCCTCTATTCCCCCATATATACAACCCTTAGGGCGCCGTTTTAGACTTGGGTTTTGTTTAGATTACAAGTTCGCCATAGCTGCAACTTCGCATCCTTCGTTTGTGTTCCATGACCAGACCAAGATGTCACAGAACCCCACTTTCATCAATAAAGCTTTCCTCTTATATTTGCAATATCCAGATTGCAATTTCAGTTTCTTGCTTGTTCTTCGTTTGTGTGCAGGAAATAGACCCTCGTGGTCAGGTTGATCGTGCTCCGGCATGGTCAATAACCTCTTGGAGTTGGTTTAGTGATTGCTAAGGCGCGACGTCCTCACACGTTCGTTGTCGGATCGTTAGAGTCTACTTCATCGAAAACGATAGCCACCATCTCATCGAAAGACAGGGACAACTTTGCCTCTATCAGATTCCCATGCCAAACTCTAGCATCTCAGTACCACCAAGTTTTGAGAATCGGACCAACCGAGTTTTGGACCAACGCACTCGTATCCTATTTTCAAGAATCAGAATTTATAAGTTTTGAGAATCAATTTGTCGGTGCACTAAGACTTGGGTACCCAGTGCCCCTGACTTATGCACAGGCAGCAGTAGCAGAACCCATCAACATAAATACAGTCAAGCCCAATCCAAACTAGAGAAGCTGCTCTACGTGAGATCAAGGAGCGCATCAAGAAGACGAAGCCATCATTCAAGACCAAGACTCTGGCAGAAGCAGCCTACGCTGGCTAAGCAACGCTGGCAAGGTCGATGCGACGGCCCAGAACGGGCCCGAACCGCGCCAATCACATCCCCGATGCCTGCCGGGGACCAAGGCGCGCGCATCTTCAGGAAGACCTGACAAGCCATTCCCCGGCAGGCGCGAGCCGATCGGCCACCACTCCACCGCATCGCAACGCCAGTCATTTGTCGATGCGGTGTCGAGCCCTCAGGTGGCTAAGTGGCTCTCGCTAAGGACGTGGCGACTCGCTGGAAGGCAGATTATGCCCGTTTGACACCCGTCCAGAGGCGTGTCAAGACATTGAGCAATAGTTAGCTAAAGCGGTGGTAGAAGCCTGCTGGGGATGCATCCCCGCACGCCACCTAGGCTAGCATTTATGGCATTTTGTCTTAAGTGCCAGAGTTGGGTATGATAGCACTGATAGCTATCTAATCGCTAGGTAATGTCTGTTTTGCCACTGTGGTTGCCCCTTGAGCTATAAAAGGAGGCCCAAGGCAAACAAGCTAAGGATTCAGACCTTTGGACACTTGTACTCGCATAGCAGCTCTCCCGAAGGCAACCTTGCCAGGTTTGGGCGTTGCGTGTGCTTCGTGTTCCCTTGATCAATCCACCAAAGCAGGAGTAGGGTTTTACGCTTCACAGCGGCCCGAACCTGGGTAAAAATATGCTTTGAGTGTCAATAATCATGGAAGACTATATGATAGTTGAGTATGTGGAATTTGCTAAATCAAAGCTCTTACATAGACCCTTCCTGAAAGTAAGATGAATTGCAATTGTTCGATGACTAGGAATATGGTTTGTTAGTTTTCAAGAAACTTTCTGGTCTATACTTTAACATGTGAATAGCTTGTTACTTGATCATGAGAAGTTTTATGAGATGAGCTACTGTTTATGGTTTATATTGATGCTAGAAAAAGTGATTGGAATTATCATTGATCAAACTTGTGCACTTGCTAGCATTCACACTTCATAAATTATTTCTTTTACCATTTTCCTACTCGAGGACGAGCAGGAATTAAGCTTGAGGATGCTGATACGTCTCCAACGTATCTATAATTTATGAAGTATTCATGCCATGTTTACAATAATTCTATATGATTTTGGTATGATTTTATTAGAACTAACCCGGACTGACGCTGTTTTCAGCAGAGCTACCGTGGTGTTGTTTTTTTGTGTAGAAATAAAAGTTCTCGGAATGGGCTGAAAATTTACGGTGATTTTTTATGGACCAAAAGAGACCCCTGAAGCACCGGAGCTGGGCCAGGAAGTGACCGAGGAGGTCACAAGCCTGGGGGGCGCGCCCCCTGGCTTGTGGACTCCTCGAGAACCCCCTTGACGTGAGACCGACGCCAAAAATTCCTATAAATACCAAAACCACCAGAAAGAAACCTAGATCGGGAGTTCCGCTGCCGCAAGCCTCTGTAGCCATGAAAAACCAATCGGGAGCCCGTTCCGGCACCCTGCCGGAGGGGGAAACTATCACCGGAGGCCATCCTCATCATCCCGGTGGTCTCCATGACGAGGAGGGAGTAGTTCACCCTCGGGGCTGAGGGTATGTACCAGTAGCTATGTGTTTGATCTCTCTCTCTCTCTCATGTTCTTGAGATGACACGATCTTGATGTACCGTGAGCTTTATTAATACAGATGAATCATATGGAGTTTGCCCCTCTCTATCTTCTTATGATGAATTGAGTTTTCCCTTTGAAGTTTACTTATCGGATTGAGTCTTTAAAGGATTTGAGAACACTTGTTGTATGTCTTGCGATGGGATATCCGTGGTGACAATGGGATGTTCTATTGATCCACTTGATGTATGTTTTGGTGATCAACTTGCGGGTTCCGTGACCTTGGGAATCTATGCATAGGGGTTGGCACATGTTTTCGTCTTGATTCTCCGGTAGAAACTTTGGGGCACTCTTTGAAGTTCTTTGTGTTGGATTGGACATGATTAATCTGACATTGTGTGATGCATATCGTATAATCAAGCCCATGGGTACTCGTGGTGACATTGGAGTATCTAGGTGACATTAGGGTTTTGGTTGATGTGTATCTTAAGGTGTTATTTTAGTACGAACTCTAGGGCTGTTCGTGACACTTATAGGGATAGCTCATAAGATTGATCGGAAAAGATAACTTTGAGGTGGTTTCGTACCCTACAATAATTTCTTCGTTTCTTCTCCGCTATTTGTGACTTTGGAGTGAACTCTTTGTCGCACGTGAGGGATTTACATATGATTCAACTATGTTAGTATTGTTGAGAGAACTTGCACTAGTGAAAGTATGAACCCTAGGCCTTGTTTCTAAGCATTGCACTACCGTTTGTGCTCACTTTTATCATTAGTTACCTTGCTGTTTTTATATTTTCAGATTACAAAAACCTATATCTATCATCCATATTGCACTTGTATCACCATCTCTTCACCGAACTAGTGCACCTATGCAATTTGCCATTGTATTGGGTGTGTTGGGGACACAAGAGATTTCTTGTATTTGATTGCAGGGTTGTTTGAGAGAGACCATCTTCATCCTACGCCTCCCATGGATTGATAAACCTTAGGTCATCCACTTGAGGGAAATTTGCTACTGTCCAACAGAACTCTGCGCTTGGAGGCCCAAGACGAGTCTACAAGAAGAAGGTTGTGTAGTAGACATCAGCCGCCGCCCCCACAAGCAAGCAGTGCACAACCGAGCCCAGGGCCTCAGGAGCGACCGCCTAGGGAGTCGGCAGGGTACAAGCAACACGGGCCACCCGCGGCAACGGGGGCGCCGGAGCGGCCCTCGGGAGGCGGGGTCTCATGAGGCCCGCAAGCCGGGGTCCGGCCGGCGCCGCGACGCCTCACGAGGCGGCTTCACCAACACAACACCTCTGCAGCTGTGCTGGATGCATTGTGCTCATTTTGGGCCGCGGGAGCGCAATCCCGCGGCTACGCGGGGAGCAATGCACTCAGGTTTGGGCTGTAGAGGCACGCAACCGCGCAGAAATGTGGGGGATAGCTCTTAATCGAGTTGGGAGCACCTGGGCCATGCGCCTGGGGGCTTGCCCAGCTATCTACGGCCGTGACACTCTCACGTAATAATGAGTGGGCTGTATACGCCCGGTGCCCCCCGAGGACGCGAAGGGGTTCCCTCCCATGCCCAAGTGGAAGCCCCATGCTCCGCACTGGCGGACAACACTGCCCCCCAATGGCTATGCCCACGCAATGTGGATGCCCTACGCTCCGCACTGGGGGAAGACGAAGGTGAAGACTAGCCTAGGTGCCGGACACGGCTGTTGCTTGCTTCTTTTTGTGTTCGTATTGCCACTTTTTGAAATGAAGTTGAAGATTTTGTAACTCTATTTTAAAAGGGGCGGGAACCTTTTCTCTCTTCGCGATTCCTCTTTCTGGCATTGGAGTCTCTTTCTTTTGGATTAGCACCTTGCTGAGGCCCATGCACCATGGCCTCCCCCCGTGGCCCTTCGGAGCAGGCCAGCAAGGGCCCGTTGCTTCGAAAGCACGCATCTTTTAGTGGTCAACTCTTGCTCGGGGGCTCCGGCCGCCGCCCAGCGCAGCAATACAGAACCTCCGGAGGCTCAGACACCTCCCGGAGTAGCAACCAGCGGAAAGGTAAGGGAGCCGCTTGAGCGTCAAGTGGGACTCCTGAGCAACGCGCCTCAGGAGCCTCACTGGTCACGTAGCCCCTCGCCCCTTGGTCTCGTCCTGGTGATCCGGGCGCCCCAACGGCGGTCGAGGTATGCGCGGGATTGGGCTCTGCAGACGCAGAGCGTCGCTTGAGCGTCAAGGTGGGGTTTCCAGGTAATGCGCCTCGGGAACCTCACCGATCGTGTAGCTCCGTGCCCCTTGGTCTCGTCCTGGTGATCCGGACGCCCCAATTGCGGCCGAGGCCTCGCCTCGTTGGTCTCGTCCTGGTGATCCGGACGCCCCAACGGTGGTTGAGGTCTGCTCGGGATCGGGCCCCGTCGACGCAGAGTGCCGAAAGGGCTCCCGGACCACCTCGCAAGCAAGGAAGAAGCCCTCCCAGGCGGGATCCTCGACCTCCCTGGATGCTCCGCCTACCCCTCACGACGCTCGAGCTCGCCACGACCCAATAAGCTAAGTACACCCGCTAAATAAGGGCAGAACTTTCTAATCAAGTGATAGCCCGAATGCCGGGCAAGAGGCCTGAGCGCTAATGCCAAAATACAGGTGCCACGGTCCGCTACCTAACCCCATCAGGACTCTTGTGGTTTGAGGAGCAAGGAAGGGCAGCACGAGGGAAGGAGTCTGGCCACCCTAGGCGGCGTGGCTAGGGGCCTGACCTTGGGGGCGGCACGATCCCCCTCAGGAGGGCCTACCCCGCGAGGGCCCGACCGGATGCCATCACCGGTCTAAGCGCAATACCCTCGCGGACTTCTCAGGGGGCGCCGCGGCGCATCGGCGATAACACAAGGCCCCGCGGGAGAGGCGGGGACGCGCCGCGCAAAACAAACAATCGACAGCTAAAAGAAGAAGGAGGAAGAAGAAGGTAAAAACACAAAAGTTAACGCCCCCAGGGGCCAGGTGTTACTTGACATGATAGGACTAGGAAGAGAAAACAGGGGAGGCCTAGGCAGAGGAGCCGCTGTCGCCGTCCGGGCCGTCGCCCGCTGCGGCGCCGGAGTCGTCACTATCGTCGGAGAGGGGCACTTGGACGAACCGCTCCACCAAGGACTCCACGTGCGGGCACGTCTCATCCCTGACGGGCCTTTGGAGTTCCTCGGGCACCAGATGCATGACGCGGAGGAGGTCGAGCTCGGGGACGAGGCGGCAAAGGTTGGAGAAGACGCGAGTCAGCGCGAGGTCCAGGAGGTCGCCCGCACTGGACGCGTTGTCCTCGTCAACCCGGCAGACGCCGGTATCCAGCGCCTCCACCACCTTGTCGAAGAAATTGTGGTAGCCCCCATCGCTGTGCGCGCACGGCAGCGCAAGGGCCTCCCCGACGAACCGGCTCACCGCGCTGACTGCGCGGAGGGCGATGTCCCGATACTGCTTGGCGCGCTGCGCCTCCAGCATCTTCGCGTGGGCCGCCTCGTCCTGGGCGGCCTGCACGGCGTCGACGACACCCTTGACCTGGGTCTGGAGCGACGCCAGCTCCGCCTGAGCCTCTGCCTCGCCCCTGAGCGCGGCCTGGAGGGTGGCCTCGGCGTCCGTGAACTGGACCCTCAGCGCCTCCGCCTCCTCCTGGAGTTCCTCGAGCCTGCGCCTCTTGGGCGCGGGCGCCCTGGGAGGAGGAAACGATCAAGACCGGCGTGGCGGTTGCGATTATAGGGGAAGGGAGCGGGAGACAAAGAACTTACTCATCAACGATGGCCCAGCGCCGGCGGACTTGGGCTGGCCATGAGTGCCCCCCACTGCTGCCTCCGGGGGCCGCCGGTGGAGCCGGGGGCTCCGGACTCTTCCCCGCACCTGCCGCGCTTCCGCCGGACGCCATGTGTGAGCAGAAGAAAGGAGGAAGACAAGGAAGATGACTTGGAAGGAAGAGAAGCGAGAGGGCACGTCGAGATGGCAAGGCCCCCCGAGCGGGGCGGGTTTATAGGCGCAACCGCTGGACGCGGGGTGTCGTGGGAAGTGGAGTCGCCAGGCACCTCGAGCGGCGCGTGCCAGAATCGATCGGCGTGCTATCATGTCTCACGTCACTTCCCCTGCCCCCGTAGGGTCACATCCGCGTGGCCCGAGGCGGGGGAGGACGCAAGGGGTCATCAGCATTCAAAGAAGGGCAAAGATGGCCAAGGAAGCGCGCAGGCCAGGCGTCAGCTCGACTCAAGGCGGTTCCCGACGTCTTCGGGGAGCCAAGACGCCCACGTCTCGTGGTGCGCCACGCGTCGAGTCGGACCCGCAGGAGATTGGGGCCCAGGGCGCTCCGGTCCATCCTCCGTGGCTTCGCCCCGAAGCTAGCTCGAGCGCGCCTCGGGCCCGGGGGCTACTGTCGGCATTCTGGATACCAGGGTACCCAGACGTGCCTGCCTGCGGCCCAAGGCATGGCCCACCTCGATGACCAAGTACAGCCCAGCACGGCCACGCCCAACACAAGGCCCTCGCGAGACCCCCGAGCTCGCGAGGGAAACAGCGCCACAACCCGCGGGGAGGCAGGCCTCCCCAGGCCTCCTCCCGAGCGGTGGAGATCTCTATGCAACGCTAGACCTCAGGAGGACAAGGGTGACGACAGCCGAGCCAGGCGGGCGCCAGCGCGCCGGAGGGGACATTTTCCTCTTTGGTGCAAAGGAGACAAGATCGAGCGCAGGCTCCCAAAGCGCCCCCCAAAGGTTTCCCTTCTGGTGCAACAAGACCAAGACCCCAAGCCCCGCAGGACAGACGTCATCGCCGAGCCCACCACTGCATCACCGTCGACCACTTTGCAAGCGAAGACCACCTTTCGTCAGGATAGGGTGTACCTCCTGTCCCCCTTTGAATTTGGCCGTTGTGGGATCCCTTCCCGCCATTGCAACAAGGGAAGACGACCCGGGCCACTATAAATAGAGGCTAGGCACTTCAGTAGAGGAGACACGAGACAACTACCCCACCAGCACACCCGCAAGGCAACACACCGCTGTACTAGTTCATCCTCAAACCTCCTCGTGAGGCAATCCACCAAAGGCAGGAGTAGGGTTTTACGCTTCGCAGCGGCCCGAACCTGGGTAAACTATCGCATGCTATCTTCTTCCTCCCCGTCGAGCGGGGTTATCATGTTGTGAGCTTGGAGGGGGCGAAGCTGCTGGGGAATCTTCGCACACGCCCCTGGGTTCGAACTTCTTAGGGTTTTGCGGAGCCCGAAATCCAACAACGGCGGCCCGGGCTAACGGTCGTGTTGAGGGGGCAGCGACAACGGTCCCAGAAGCAGCCACAACGACCTCCACATCCTGATGAGCCCGATGAAGCATTTATGGCCTCGTCCGGCCTGCACGATCGCCAGGACCAGCGGCGTGTCCTAGAAGACCGGCGGAGAGAAGACGCGCGCGTCACCATAGAGCGATGGCGGGAGGCACACCGCCAGTCCGACAGGCGCAACGGCCCAGATGCTGGCGACCCCGCGCCCAGTGCTGGCGGGTGCCTTATGAAGTTGGGTGCACTGCCTTCACTCGCGAGCTGCGACAGGTCCGCTGGCCATCGACCCGAGCTTTCAAGACTGAACTGACGGAGAAATACGACGGGAAGCTAAACCCGGCGGAATTCGTGGGTATCTATACGATAGCCGTCCAAGCCATCGGGGGAAGAAATGACAAGGTGCTCGCCAACTATTTCCCTTTGGCGCTCAAGTCAAATGTGAGATCGTTGCTGATGCACCTGCCGGAGATTTCTATTTCATCATGGGCTGACTTGTGCAATGAGTTTGTCGATGCCTTCACAGGTGGCCACCAGGAGGCAGGACAGCCCAACGACCTGCAAGTCCTTCCGCAGAAGGTGGGAGAAACCTTCCAGAGATACACCCCGCAGCCATGATTGCCGCGTTCGATTCGAACGTGCACCACAGGAGGATGCGGGCCAAGATGAATATTAGACTCCCCAAGACCGTCAATGAGTTGTACACATTGGCGGACAAGTGTGCTCGTGCCGAGGAAGGAAAGCGACTCCCCGGAGAGGAGGCTGGCGTCGAAGTCGACTCAGATGACGATGATGATGCCCCTGGCCCGAAGGGGAGAAGCCGAAGGAGCAATAAGAACCGTAAGGGAAAGGCAGTGTTGGCCGTTGAGAGCTCTGGTGATCTCAGCGCCGGCAAGAAGGCCAAGGCCGAAGCCCCCGGCAAGGGAGCTGTCGCGTGCGCTGATTGTCGGGAGGCCGCGGTGGTAGAGAAAACCGGAAAGACTGAGGGGCCATACTGCAAAATCCGCCGCACCAAAGGCCATGATCTCCAAGAGTGCCGCCAAGTTGAGCAACTTACTGAGAAGCAGAAGGCTGAATACGAGAAGCATGACAAGGAGAGAGGCCAAGATGGTGCTGCCGGGAAGGGCCGTTGTGGTAGAGGGGGGCGCCGCGGCAAAGCTCCATGGCAGAAGGAAAAACCTGCTAGAGGCCATGAGAAGAAGGAAGGAGATGATATGAGTGATGACGAGGATGATGGAGAAGAATCCAGTGATCAAGAATTCCAGAAGGCAACTGAAGCCATGTGTGTTGACAGGGGTGCGTCCTTGCATTCCTGATACGAGGCACACCCGTGTGTGTCGATCTTTCATGAATTGGAGGGGGATTCCTCAAGAACACGAAGAACACGGGGAAGAACGAGGAGAAATCACAAGAGAAAACACTCAAGAACAAGTCCAATCACACATCCACTATGCTCACCACACACAAGATCCACAAGGTACAAGAACAACAAAGGGAAAGAGGATACATGGTAGAGTTCATCCCAAATCCCATGGGGAGATGGGGCCTTGAATCCACTAGGTATCTTCCCTCGCGGAGGGGCCTTGACATCCACTAGGGGTCTGCTCTCATAGAGGCATCTACTCCATGGTAGAGGTAGTGGAAGGAGCAAAGACTCAACTAATCTATGAGCTAAACCATTGCTAACCCTAGAAATGAGGAGGTGGAGGAGTATATATAGTCCAAGGGGTAAGTTGGGGATACATGAATTGTGACTTCGCAGATGGGGGCGGTTGTACCGGTCACATCACCAGTTGTACCGCTTGGGGCGGCTGTACCACTTCCTGGAGGCGTCCTGGGCGTTGGAGGGCGGTTGTACCGGAGGTTGGGCCAGTTGTACCGGTCATGGAGAAGTTGCCGGAACAACAGGGGCGGTACCGGCCATGAACCGCTTAAAAACAGAAACTTGGCCCGGTCGGAGCTGTAGTTGGGCGGTAGTGGACCGGTTGTACCGGTTGACCGGTTGTACCTCTAATTCCTGGGCTGACACAACTCCTCTTCTTCCTTCTACGCTTCCACGCTTCCCTCGCGGATGGTATATTTGTTCCTTGGCGCTTGCACTCCTCCTCTTCCTTCGTGAAGCTCCAATAATACCTATGCGTGCACATGAGAGGAGTGTCAAGTAGTATACCATCCTTGAAGGGGTCAAGTGAACACGTGTAAAGTGAAGGATTCACCTTTATGTATGTGAAGTAGATGTCGCACGTGTCACTTGCTGAATGGACTCTTGTCATGGTGATGTCCGTAGGATGCTCCGCATCATCCCCTCCCCCTTGGGAAAGATTCGTCCTCGGATCAAAATGCAAATCACCATGGGAAGGAAATGGCGTCGCCGTGTAGGAGTGGATGGTCACCAAACGCTCATCATCATCAAACTCGAAATGGGCACTCTCCAATGTCGCACCGTCAAGTAATTCCTTAAAAAGGAGCAAACACGACAAACACTTGGAAAAACAAATGTGGTTAGCGTTAGGGAAAAACCAAGCATTCAAGTGGTGAATCACCGCACAAGTGTTTTCATCATGCATAACATATGGTGTGACAAGGGATTGTGTCATGGCGTGTAAGCATTCAAATTGAGCGCAAGCAATGTAAACATGCAAACAAGTGTGCAAAGGTGAGGTAGGAATGCAAATATGTGTGACAATAGAACGAGCATCTACCTCAAGGTCATAGGACGCATGCACAAAACAATCAACAAAAGGTCTATGGTAGGCATAGGAATTATTCACCACACCATAAAATGAAGTTTCTAGACACATGGTGCAAGTGCAAGACAATCCAAGCATAATGTGCACATGGTGTAGTGAAGATAGTGTGGCACTCAACACAATAGAAAGAGCAATTGTTCGTCATGTGTGAGGCAATCAAGTCAAGCATGTAGCAAGTAATGTGGCATGGCAACTGTGAAGAAATGACATTGTTGCAACCAACCATATGATAGGAGGAATCAATCCACAAGTTGGATGGAACACACATGGTATTTATGTCATGAGGCATGGAACGATGGCAATCATGAGTGAAAGCAATATCTCTAACATGTGTGCAAGTAAGTGATCCAAGATGACCAATATGTGTCATGATACAAGCAACACAAGTAGGAAGATCCACAATATCCATGCTCAAGAAGGATGTCACCTTGAAAACCTGTCCTTGTGCATCCTTCACAATGCCGAAACACAAGCAAGTGTGACGTAGAAGTGCGTCGTTGTCGCATGGCTCGCTCTCAAGAGCTCGAATCGTCAACTCACGTGAAGTGGAGGTTGACATGTAGTCGAAGTATCCTACACATACACACATCAAAGGAAACAATGTATGTGCATGGTAGACAAACACATCATCCATCATGATGGTTCTCTTCTTTTGCACATAACAATTAGAAGCAAACGTGCATGAATAATATGATGCAACAATGTCTATATTCATGGCACTAAGCATATGGTGCAAAGAAGGAAGGCAATCATGCTTCACATTAAAGATGTCAAAAACTCCAATAATATGAGAGAAAGCTATGGGGGCAATCTCATTAGCAAAATTAATAGCATTGTTGCACTCAATACATGGGAAATGTAGCATGAGAGAGGCAACACATGGAGACATATGACAACAAGCAATATCAAACATGTGCGAAGCATGGCAATGGTTGTCAGCAACCGCATAAAAGGAGCACATCGGTGATGCAACATAAGCAAGCATAGTGATCATGTTGTGCAAACTAGTAGTGCAAAGATGCAACATACTAGAGGAATTCATGGCAATCATGTCATGTGAGAAAGTAATAGGCATAGCCAATGCACATGACATATCGCAAGCACAAACACAAAGCAAGATCAATGTGTCATCATAGGCATGGGGCACAAAGCAAACATGGCAATAGTAATTAATATCTCCACCAAGCTTGCCAATACACAAACAAGTACAAGAATCATGGGGCATGTGTAATGCAAAGCATGGGTGACAAATGCATGGCAAAGGCATAGAAATGAGGATATCATGCAAAGTGAACATGGCAATATGGGCATAATAAGTGTAATGGGAAATAAGCCATAGCCATGCGAGAGCCATGTAGAAGAAATGCATGAAGTATTTGCGCAAAGAGGGTGGGTGGAGGTTAAGCACGCCATAGTGGCGCACGTCTTCGTTGCTCTCTAGAGCTCTTTTCGTCAACTCGTGTGCTTGTGAGGTTGACGAAGAATCATGTGTACCTACACAAAAAGGAGACACACGAAACAAAGTATGTGCGTGGTAAATGTACACATCATCCATCATGATGTGTATGTGCTCATGAGAGTTAGCACAAGATAAGCAATGCTCAAAGAAATTTGAGGCATGGTATATGAATACGTCATCCATCATGCAATGATAGTTATTATGCTCAACATGTTTGGGACGTAAATTTTAGCAAGTGTGTGGCACAAGTATATCATCCATATCAATAGTAAGCATATTGTGCAAACAATTATTGGAATCATGCAATGTATGGGGTGGGTGAGAATCTCCCAATAGGTATGAGGAGACTATGGGGGTCCCCCCATGTGCAATAGCGGAAGCATAATATGGAGAATATGTAAAACATCCAAAACAATGCATATCTGAAGCTAGGTGTTCATGGCATGGCATATGAGAACAATTGCGCAAATGATGCAAAGGGAGCATGGCAATGTTATCACAAGAAAAGCAAATGCCACTAACAATAGGCTTGTCATATATGCCATATGTGCAAACTGGGTTTATTTTAATGGCATACGCATAGTTACTACGATGAGATTGCAAAGATGCAATATTGGTGATCTCATGCATAGCATATGACAAGTCAAGTGGATTGTCAAACATGATGTGACCTATAGAGTTCTCACAAGAAATCCTATGCAACATGGCATCACAACTAATAGACTCCACATGAGAATCGTCAAACACATCATAAATGGGCAATTCATCACATGAGGAAGTCGCATAATCATGAAGCATGGCAATAGGTGGATCGACATCATGCAAGCAATCAATGTTCACTAGTGTGACAAGAACATAACATTCACCTATGTTACCTTTGTCATTCCACTCATGTGGTGTAGGTGAGGTGGGAAATACCAAGTCGTGGTCATCTTCATCATGATGGAACCATGTGGGGGGGGTGCATCATATTCCACCATGGCCATCGTCTTGTCCAAAGGGAGGACGAAGTCATCAAGGATGGGCGCGTCATCAAATATGAGACCTTGCACCAAATGAGAAGACACAATAGAGGTAGAGGTTAAGTTGTTAGAAATCGAAATAGCCTCACATGCCCTATCAACTACCTCACTCGCTCTATGTGGTGGTGGCTCACTCACTCCCTCTAGGTAGTTGCACTCATACCCACATATGGTGGAGTCACTCATCTCACTCAAGAAGTTGGGGTTGTGGCTCTCCTCACATGGGAATTGGGGCAACTCGTCATATATGGGGTTAGTGGTGAAGTCACTCTCACTCTCAATATGGTGGCAAAAGTCTCTCAACTCATCTCCAAACGTTGCCGTTGTCAAAGGGAAAATCCCATGATCAACCATCTCGTCACCGTCGCCGTGGATGAAGGCCGAAGATGGCACATCATCACTCTCACCTCCAAAGATGGAAACATCATCCATGCTCGCCACCTTGTCGCTCGCCTCCAAAGCATGTTCCTTGAGTGGCTCCATAGTCATAGTCATCGCCGCGCCGTCTTCGAAAAGAGTAGTGATAGACTCGGCATCGTCAATGCCACAAAGAGTGGTGGCGGTGAAGTCGAACTTGGGAGCGTCGTCTTGGAGATCGTCGGGCTTGTACATCTTGGTGGTACCATCCTCATGCTCGTCGTCGTGGTGCTTGGTCGTCGTGAAGTGTGCGCGGCGTCAAGTAGCCTTGGCCTTGAGTTCTTGTTACGCCTTGAGTGCACAAAAGTGGAGTTCTTCGAGAGGCTCGTAGTCGTTGTTGAAGATAGTCTTGGCGATGTCGTTGTTCAATCCCATCATGAAGTGGAACTTCATCCAAATGGGGTCGTCCACACCGGCTCGTTGCAAGGCTTTCTTCATCTTCCTGAAGTACTCGTCGATGGACTTGGATCCTTGTATGGTGTTCTCCAATTGGCGTTGATGTAACATCCCAATTTTCCTTAATTAGGATGTTAATAGATCATTCATATGCATCTCATATTTTCTATGAATTATTTGTTTTTCTGAAAAATTATTTTCATTATGCAACTGAAGGCAAATTATTGGAGTGGAGATAATATGACTTCTCCCCTGTCAAATAAAAAGTTCATAATGTCCAGAATAATATTTGGATTTCATCTGATATGTTTTTGCAATTTAATAAACTCCAATTTCTTTTAAATTTATTTTACAATGCTCATTGTGTGTCCTATTGCATAAAAATTTATTTTCAAATATTATATTAGGCTTGGAACTAGTGTTCCTATAGAATATATTAATTGCATATATTTTACTGTGTGTTTATTTTATTTTTTAGGTTATTTTCTGGTATTTTATTTTAGCCAGGAATTAATTTTGTAGTAGTTTTCAAAAAAAAGGAAAACGGAGCCGCATTGTGTAGATGGGCTGCACAGTGGCCCAGCCAGGGCTTTCGAACGCACGCGCGCGCGCAGCGTAGCAACCGCTGGCAGGCCGGCCCGCAGCCCAGCTAACCGCCGAAGCGGTACGCTGCCTTGCCACCAGCCGCTGACCAGGGGGTCCCTCACCCATCCTCTTCCTCGAGCCAGACATAGCTCGCACCGCACGCGAACTCGAGCGATCGAGCCGGATCGATCTCGTGCCCTAGTTGATCCCGTGCTCTCCTTGGATGCTCTGGACGCGTAGGAGTTGCCCCGCACTCCCGAACCCCTCTCCCAATCTACTCCCATCGCCGCACGCCTCTGGACAGGCGAGTTGGATCTTGCCAGGAGCTCCACCGACCGCCGTCGTCGCCGGACGCCCTCGTCGCCGTAAGAGCACCCCGAGCCACGCAGCTTGCCCCTTCGATTCCCCTCGTCACTCCGCGTTCGTTTGACACCTGAGGGTGAACTCCAGAGCACCCGAACAAGCCACCGCCGACGCCCGAATCCACCGGAGTTCCCGTCGTCGCCGCCCGCCATAGAGGAAGCCCCCTTCAATGTTTCCTCCACCAGAGTGAACCCCGTCGAACGCCGCATCCAACCCCACCTCCCCTTCGCCGGAGGGCCGCCGGAGAAGAGCCGCCGTCAACGCCCGAGTTCGTCACCGTCGTTTTCTTTTGTGTTTGGTGAGCACGCGCGCACAAACCACTTCAGCCAATCCGTACACGACACGTGGCAGAGCTACAGTAACCGCAGCAGCTCCAGATTCTGTCTATTTTTTTGGACAGATTCTTATTGAAATTTCAAATTGCTCTAACTTTTAATCTGTTTACCCAATTTAGTTAATTCTTTTTCCTATGCACTCACTTTGACCAGTAGAATATAACAGTACCAAAATTTTGCATGTTTGCAATGTTCAAATTTGAACTTGACCAAATTTAAAATAAACCTTCCGGAGGCCATATTTTGCAAACCATTTAACGAAATTTGTTGATTCTTTTTGTGTTGTGTTTCTATTGAATTGTAGATGATTTAAACCTACTGTTATGCTACTATTTTCGTGGTTTTATTTGGTGTTATTTGAGTGTGGTGATTTATTTGTTGTGATTGTTTGAAACGTGTAGATTGCCCGGAGTGCGACGCGAACTATTGTCAGGATTGTGACTTTTTGAACCAGAATCAAGGCAAGTTACATGTTGATCATCCTTCACCTATTGTTTTTCTATGCATGTAGTATATATCACACTATGAATTCATGCATGTATAGGAATATTGTTATATTATGCTATGGTATTGAGTTATCCCCTCGTCAATGAAGATCTTGGTAGTTATAGTTTTGCTATGCTATGTAGACGGGGTTGGTTCTTGTATTCGTTGAGATTATGTGAGGATTATTATAAAACAAATTGAGTAGTAACTAAGGATATAACTCACCTCTGGGCGGATGTGGTATTGCCGGGTGGTTTCAAGAACATCATGGTTTCGGCCCTCTGAATGTAAGTGGAATGCCGCCCAGGTTCAAAAAGATCAGACATGCTTAGTGACTAGTAGCTTCCATGCGCAACCACTAGCTATATGGGCACTGGCTTAGTTAAGTAGGTTGTGGGAACCTCGCCTGGGCAAGGCTAGCAGATGTAGATATGAGTAGGTGTACCGGCTGCCATTGGGTGGAGGTGACTGCTTCTGAAAGACTTCGTCTCAACCTTCGGGTTGAGTCTAGTGGGTAAAGTGTGCAAAACTCTGCAGAGTATTAAAACTAATCATGATTAGCCGTGTCCCCGGTTATGGACAAATTTGAGCAGCTAGGCCATTATAGTTGTTGGATGATCTTTTTTTTGACCGGCTACTGTAGGGTAAAACACCCCACAGTTTTTCTTTTATTCCATATCACCGATTACAATTTATAGGATCTAAGCTAAAAGAGGGGGGGAGGACTAAACACTAACCTCAAGGGGGTAAAAAGGACACCCAATTTAACAGGTCGTCCCTAAAGCTAGCCTTAATTCTATGGGCTACTAAAGAAATGTCATGCTTAAAATTACACTTCCACCAGTTGAACCTAGGGCGCTCATTTCTAAAAACCTTAGCATTCCTAGTAGTCCAGATGTTCCAGCAGGTAGTAAAGACCACCTCATTGAAGAAAGGCTGATGAAAATCTTGACGGGCCCATATTGAAATATCACACATGGAGTCCCCCTGCCATTCAATTTGGAGATAATTCCAAACTCTGTTGCTGAACATGCAAGTGAAAAATAGATGATCCCTATCTTCCTTGACCCTTGCATGGCATAGGACACACAGGTTAGACTCAGAAACATTCCAGTGTCTTCGCTCCAGCATATCCTGTGTATTCAGTCAATCCATGATTAACATCCATGCAAACACTTTGATTTTCATGGTACAACAACTCTTCCAGACCCAATTGAGCAAAGGGTTGCTAGGGATTGGTTGGTGAACATGCATGTAAAACTTCTTGGCTGAATACCCTTTGCCATCTTCCTTCCATAACCAAACATCATTTACTGACTGATCCATGTGCAGATGCTGGAGTAGGATCTGAATAGCTTGTAACTCTGCAAAAGCTCTCTCAGATAATGTCAGATGAAATAATCTAGTTATGTCATTTGCATCAGAAGCATTGAAAACCTCCTGAGCTGTGGCAAAAGGATCAATAGCAATAGAGAACAATCTCTGAAACCTGTTAGCCAAAGGGATCATGGAGTTGCCCAACAACCAAGAATCAGACCAAAAAAGGAATGTGTCCCCTTTGTTTGGCTGAATGTATGTAACTGCCCTGAAGCTGTCCATCTTCTTACAAATATCTTTCCACCAAAAGGAACCACACAAGGCTGTACCTTGTGGCACCCTGTCATGATAGTATGTTTTCCATATGAGATTAACCCAAGGCACATCAGCCTTATTGAAGAACTTATCAGCATGCTTTAGCAATAGTGCATCATTTTGCACTGCCAGGTTTAGAATTCCAAGTCCTCCTTTCTTCTTTGGTCTACACACCAATTTCCAGGCAGCAAGGGCAGGAGCTTGGTCTTGGCCATTTCTTCTCCATAGGCACTGTCTCTGAATTCTCTCTAGTTGCTTCAGAATTCCTGGTGGTATGTCCAAGCTACAAAGGAAGAATATTGGGACTAAAGATAGGGCAGAATTAAGATACTGCAATCTACCACCCTGAGCCAGAAAAGAGGAGCTTGCAGAAAGTCTCCTTTCCATATTGTCTACCAATGGCATTAAATCAACAATCCTTGGCTTAGTGGTACCAACAGGCAAACCCAAGTAAGTGAAGGGTAGAGTACCAACTTTGCATCCAACAGAAGCGGCCAGCCTCTGCAACTCTTCTTGGTTCACATTGATAGGGATCATAGCAGATTTGTGATAATTGATGAGAAGTCCAGTGGATTGAGAAAACATGAGGATCATGGCCTTCAGTTCCAGCAGTTGTGACTCCACAGCAGGCATGATAATAAGAGTGTCATCTGCATACTGTACAATTGGGAAGTCTTTATCATGGCAGGGGATTGGGAGCTCAATCTTACCTTTCAAAAGCATATCATTAACTAGAGTCTGGAGAAAGTCCGCAGCAATGGCAAACATGAGTGGTGACATAGGATCACCCTGTCTGACCCCCTTCTTACACATAAATTTCTTGCCAGGGACTCCATTTAGCAGAACAGATGAGGAGCCAGTGGAAAGGAGCTGCTTGACCCAAAGAATCCATTTATCATTGAAACCCTTGTGCCTTAAAACTTGGTAAAGAAATTCATGCTCAAGGGAATCAAAAGCTTTTTCAAAATCCAGCTTCAGGATAACAATTGGCCTCTTTGATTGATGACACTGGTGCAGGTACTCCAAAGTCCAACCCACACAGTCCTGAATTGTCCTGGTTTTAATGAAACCATACTGGTTCTTGTGAATGCACTTCATGATTTGCAGCTGAAACCTATTGGCAGTCATCTTGGAAAGAAACTTCAAGCCCATCCCAGTTAATGAGATTGGTCTGAAATCTCCAACCTGCTTAGGTGAGCCCTTTTTTGGAACCAGTGTGATATATGAGGAATTCATATTTTCAAGCAGGGCAGAGCCATCATGGAAAGCATTTGCAAGTGTATAGAAATCCTCACAGATAATATGCCAGCATTTCTTAAAGAACAGACCATTAAAACCATCAGGGCCTGGAGCCTTATCAATGGGCATTTCCTTGACAGTCCTATCCATCTCCTCTTTTGTAAAAGGCATAGTAAGATCTTCCAAACCCTCCACCTTGTTCAGCAAAGATGGCAGGTCAAAAACAAGATTGATTCCCTGTGAATGTCCCATCCTGCCTTTGAAAGTTGACCAAAAAGCTCCAGCAATTTGTTCAGGATCAGTAGTAAAAGATCCATCCTCCAACTTAAGAGAGGAAATAGAATTCCTTCTATACCTCTCAGTGGCCATTGCATGGAAAAATTTAGTATTCTCCTCTCCCACTTTAATTTTCCTGATGGTGGCCCGTTTCTTCCAGTATAGGAACTACAAGTGAAGCAGGTGTTCTAAATGTAGTTTTAGAATCACCTTGAAATTTGCCTCAGGTCTAAACAGGGGTCTTAACTCCTCAAGATTATCTAGCAGCAAAACCACCTGATTGCATTTAGCTATGAGTATCTTGATTCTTGATAATCATGTTTGCCATTTCTTGCCTGCCTGCCTCAAAGACTTGAACTTATCCATAATAACTGTGGTTATATGACCTTTCCTGGAGGGGGCCTTCCAAGAACTCTTCACACACTCAAGAAAACCGTTAAGCTCAACCCAATAGTTTTCAAAACAAAAGAGATTGCTCTTAGGGATGGTGGTGTTAATGGCCATCACACATGGTACATGATCTGATGCAGTTTTGGCCAAAGGCAACACCTGTGACAGTGGATAGCAAGAGATCCAATTAGCAGAGGTGAAAAACCAGTCCAATTGCTTCAGTAGAGGGGTATCCTGCATGTTGGACCATGTAAATGATCTTCCTTTAAGGGGCAGCTCAAGGAGACCAAGGTGGCCAATTATCTCACTGAAAATGAACATATCATTAACATCTGCTCCAGGGAGATTTCTGTTTGAAGTGGATCGTATAAAATTAAAATCCCCAAGCAGTAACCAGTTTTCATCAACTGGTATATTCAGGTTATATAACCAACTAACAAAAAGGTCCCTGGCTTCACCTTGGCAGGGTCCATACACATTGACCAATGTCCACTTCTCTGAATTGTGCTTCGAAGTGAAGGAAATAATCAGGCCAAAACGCTGCGAGTCCAGCAACACTCCATCGAAAAAGGAGGAATTCCAAAGCACAATTAGACCACCCGAGGCCCCTACTGAAGGGGAATAAACAAAGCAATCAAAGCGTTTGGGGCAGAAATTGCGAATGCATCTATGGTCAATATTCTACATTTTTGTTTCTTGGAGACATACAACCGAAGCCGAAGTTTCATCAATTTTGTTGCGAACAGCTCTCTGACGCGCATCCGAGTTGAGCCCCCGTACATTCCAACATAGTACACGCCAACTTCTAGTAGATCGACAATCCATAACAACTTAGGGAAAACATAGCAAAAGCACAGTCACACAGCGACTGGCACATGGCAAGTTTTGAAGGTATGAGTACATCAAACCCAAACCAACAGGAAATACCAAAAGTTTTAAGACATAAACTAACAAAATCGGGGTTCATCAGGGAAACCCCCCAGAGCGAAATAAGGGCGTTCATCTTAATCATCATTGTCCTTCTTGGATGATGCAGCTGGATCTTCCATAAGAAGCTCCACCGTTAGCTTTTCCGATGCAATACCCAAGCTCTGACCAACAGTTTGGATCACTCTGATGGGCGTAGCAGGTGGAGTCTCCCCAGGAACTTGATCTTCACTGGATGGTTCATTCTCCTTGCAGTTTTTCTCCTGCCCCACCATTGGCTTAGCCCTTGGCCTCCTCTTCTTGGGCAGTGGTAGCGGCAGCTCCTATAGGATTGTCTTAAAACCATCCCGTTTGACAGAGCTGCGGGTACACCTGCGAACTGTAGTGTCCACAATAGGGGTTGCCTTCTTCCGCAAGGTTTTCTTCCTGTTGCACTGCGCAGAGAAGGAAAACTGCTCATCAGGAGCAAGGACTGGAGCCACATTCCTCGCATGCGAGTCATCAGCATCAGAGAAAAGAACGCGAGCTACAGGGCAGGGCCTGAGCGGCGACACGGGAGCAGAACTGCTTTCAGTCAGAAAAACCATCTTGGAGACCCAGTTGGCATCATCAAAAGCAATAGACCATGAGCGTTTTGAGAGCACCAGTGGCTCAGCAGGTACCAGGTGCAGAGACCTAGGAATCACTGGGGGGGGTGAAGACATCCATGAGCGTCTCAAAGGTCCTCTTCCAAGCCGTGATAGGGGGCAGTGGAGGCCCATAGACCACCCTGACCATGCCAATCATCAGATGCACCGGCTGAATGATAGGCTACTGATATGGGACAATAGCCAGTGGATTTTGCTCTGGAGGAGGGTTCTGATCCACTTGCACCTCATTGGGGACTTGCTGATTCTAAACACCAATAACCTGAACTGAACTAGAAGAGCTTGGCTGATCAATCACCATTGATTCTTGGTCTTGGACTGGTTCCTCCGGTTGAACAGCTGGCTCCTCAGCATGCCAACCCCATCCATTGTCGTCGTGCTGATCTTGCGGACCCTCATGGTGGTCAGGCATCGGCAGCGGTGGTGCATCGTTCCAGCCCAATGCCGGATAGGGAGGAAGCGCAAACAGCAGATTGTCAGGTACAAATTGCCCTGGCAGTGGATGTGGGTTACCATTAAGTGGCATGGGGTCTTCATCTTGAGGGAATTGCTCTGCAAAAGTAGCACCAAGAATATACACCGGTGCTGTCCAAGAGACCCTCGCCCTACCCCATGAAGCATACTCGGAGAAAAACACACTTCGGGGAACTAGAGCATCCTCTGGAAAAGAAGCAAAAACCACTGATCGCACTAGATAGGGGTCATCACTGACCCAATGATGGAACTCTCCAAAGGTGTTGACCGCAGCCCTCAAATCTTCAGTGTTTCGCAAATCAAGAGGAACCCCCAGGAACATGATACATCCTTGGCAAAAACCAGCAGCAGCACGAAAACCCTCTCCTTCATTATGCTTCATAAAATGGACGAAAGAATAGTTCCCTAGGTCTTGCGGAACCATCTGAACCGCGGCAAATCGCTCGCCATCATCCCGCGGCTCAAATAGACCTACTCCCGCAATCCATGGTTGCGCCGAGCACACATGAAAACCCCGATTGTTAAGCAACTCGATAACTTGCTGCCGTACCTGTCCAATCTGATTGAACGGCGGCGCAGGCATGACTTCTGCCACTAGATATTGCTCATGACGATGAACAATGGGCCTCGCCGGAGTGACGAAGGTCCGAGGAAGACGATGTGGGCCGCCGTCAACGATTTGGTGACCAGCGGGAACATAGAGCTCCGGGTCAAGCTCGAAGTTGGCCATCGGAGGTGGAGATGATGGCGGTGGAGATGCTGGCGGTGGATATGTTCGTGGAGGTGGCTCCAATGGAGGTGGAGGGCTTGGAGAGATTGAATGCGATGGGACGGGACAGTGCGGCGCTGCAACTTGCGCATTTTCGTCGAGGCAAGAAGGAGTTCCCAAAAAATCCAAAACAGAGGTGGGACTCTTCCGTTTCCAAACAAGATTATTCTCCAAGGCAAAAGAGGCACACCCAGATTTGGTGTGGCCCACCCGGCAGCACAAGGAGCAAGTCTCCAGAGATGGACAATGAGCAGCTAGATGACTGTGACGGCTGCAAACAGTACAAGTCAAGACCCTGGTAACCATATCATTGAGCATATTCTCAAAATCATCCCGGGCTTCTTGGGAGGAGGGAATGAGAGGCCCATGGTCAGCGCCTAACTCTGCAGGCCCAAAAGGGAGAGATTGGTCCGCGGCCGGCCCATTAGAATGGGCCGCCACAATCAGGGGAGTAGCCGAAATCTGAATATTCAAAGGTCCTGGATTCCCGCTCATTTGACCCTCCAATCCGGAACTAATCGAGGGAGCCTGCGAAGATTGACGAACTGTCCCGAAAGTGATGTGCGGCGAGGCCACAGTCCACCGGAGGTCTGCCGGTGGCGAGGGATGGATGACAACTCGCTCGTGCGGTGGCAGATTATACCCAGCATATTGAAGAGCAACGATCTCATCTTGCGAGGCAAGACAGCGATACCCTTTGCAGACATCATACTGTTGTAGGGTTGCAAACGATAGCTTCTTACGAGCTGAAGAGCCAGATTTAATGGCAGATTTGAGGGGTCTGGAATGCATTGCCATAAGACCTAAAGCAGAACGTCTCTTTGAGGGACTAACCAGAATCCACTCAGCATCACACTGCTTCTTCCACAATTTGAACTCACGCCACCAATTCAGACCACCATTGCCCCAGAGATGAAAATAACACTTAAAACTAGAACATTTGTAAGAACATAGATCAAGGACATGAAACCCGACTTGCTTGCATGAAACCCTAAAGGAGAAAACCTTGTCCTTAATACATTCAACCATAAGATCAATACCTGACCCACCAATCGCCGATTCCAGGGCGGCAGCACCAGAATCATTAGTCAAACGGAAAGCATGTCGACTAAAGAAGACCACCATGATGAAAGGCTGCCGATGATCCATGGGATGTACTGTGAGACCAGATTGCCGAAACACATCATCCGCAAAAGCCGCACCATGAGAAAAATCCAGATCCAGGGTGGAGCCAGTACCAGAACCCATTGAGAGGGATATGCCTGGAGTCAGGGGAGGTCACCTGAGCTGATGGCTGGAAGGGTATGGAAGATGGTTGGCTAGAAATCCAGATCGCCATGGAGTCACCGGTGGGGTGGGTGGGAGGGCGGAGACGCCATCTCTTCAATTTTTTGTTAGATGATCTTGACAGATGTTACCCTTAATAAAACTTGGTGGGAAACTTAATAATGGTAGTAGGTTGGAGTTGGTGTTGCCAATTCAACCACATGTATTTAATTGTAGCAAATGAATTAAAACTTGACTATTATGTAGTTATGAGGACAAAATTAGCTTTTCTGCAAAATAACCATCAAGCCTTCCTTTGTTATACTATGCATGTACATGTAGGTCTGCTTATTATTTCTCCTGTGTAACTTGCCAATGCATTCAATGTATTGACCTATACGGCTGCAACGTCTCATGTTGCAGGATATTCAGACAAAGAGTAAGGTACCGTTAGGGTCGCGAGTCTGCACTTAGCATCGCCAGTGGGCTATGATAGGACTCATCGTTATTTTCTGCTACTTTTCCGCTATTTGATTGAATAAAGCTAGCTATGTGCTATGCAGATTGTCATACTTTATAAATTCTGGATCATACATTGTAATAAATGATGCACTTGTTATTCTGGTATTCATCTATACTGTGTGTGCTAGCGAATCGATCCAGGGACTAGCACTGTAAGCACAGATACTCAAGCCCTTCGAGGTGACTCAAGCCCTTCGAGGTTTGGTCGTTACAGTTGAATATGCTCCGTGTATGTAGAAGGCACAAACTCTCTCCGCATCGCTTTCTTCGTCTTGGACCAACTCATATCGAAGATCGTCGAAGATGTGTGAAGCCACCATGTCAACGCGTCTCCATGGAAGTTTCTTGTGGCGCACTTCACTTGGTATTCGGAAGGGACTTGATGTTGCTTGAGGTAGTAGTCCATCTTGCGCTCCCATGCGAGATACTCCTCGAGGTCTTGACTCCCATAGAAAGGAAGCTCGATGTCGATGTCGAAGTCGTAGTAGCTCGTGGAAGTCGGGGACTTGTGCTTGTGGAGCTTCTCTTGAAGTGCTTGTCGGCGAAGATGCCGCATATCCAAAGGCGAAGATGCCAAAGTAGGTGGTGAAGTCATTGAGCGGTGGTTGGTGTCGAGCTCATGACCTTCACACTTGTTCCTTGTTGGACGCCTTGGTGTTGGCGTCGTTATTTCTTCATGTCGTTGATGGTGTCGATGCCGAAGTGATCTTGCCGGAGATGATAGCTCGGAAGCATGTGCACTTGAGCGTCTTCTTGAAGATGAGGAAGACCTCTTGCCGATGTTGATGAGGACCTTGAGCTCCTCCATTTGAGCATGCAACTTGGTGTTGATGAAGTTCTTCATGGCATCAAACTCGTCGTTGTTGTTGTAGACCGAAGGAGATGATGTGCTTATCCTATCCATCACAAGACTCGAGCAAAGGTGAGTGGGAAATGAGATAAACAATACCAAAATACCATTTCCCAAAGTTGAGGATGTATCCCGTTTCACTCAATGTGAAATGCAAGAATAGGGGAATTGGAACCGGACTTGTTCACTCACACCTACAAATAAAGCTTATCGAGTGGCTTGGTTAGGACAAGTGGCACAAAATTCAAGCAAATGTCAATCCAAGATATCAAAAATGTTGAGGAAGATTCACAAAATTGCAGTGCAAAGCAAATAGATCAATAGCTATGGTGGCACTAGGAACACACACACGGATAGATAAATGGGATCCGCACAACCAAGGAATGAGCACCAAAATGTGTTAGACCCGGGAAAAGCTCTTGTTGCACGGATACCAGAAAGACAATAGCTTGATTGCTCAAATGGGCTAGATACGCGCTTGTGCACCAACCTAAAAGAGTAAATGTGCCATCTTCAATCCCAAGTATGCTATGTATGCATGATCCAAGAGTATGAACTATGCAAAAATGTCTCAATACTATTGCTATTGCTTACAAGCTCTTTTGTATCTCCTCTTTTGCTTAAAAGCTTTTTCTTCTTTTGCTCTTTTTTTTCTACGATGCTTGATGCTCGAACTAAGATATGAGACAAGTATGATGGATATGCACGGGAGAGACTTATGGCACAATGTAGATAGCAAGATTTTTGCACGCTAAATGTAGCTATGCGGCATATGAGTATCACTACGGTGCCCAAGTAACGTGGCCTGGCAATTCGCAACTCGCTAGTCTCGATGGGTAAGGTATGCAATAGGCTCGGAGCAATCAAAGCAATGGCAAGGATATAGACAATGATGTCGTTGACGTTACCGTCCTTGCTTACGGTTGGGGTGCCAAAAGGCAAAGTGGCCGTTGTCGATGTTGAGGCCGAGGCGATGATGAGTAGCGGCATTGTCGATGTAGAACCGTCCCTAAGTAGATGTAACACCTTAGAAAATGGAAACCGCAACTCAAAATCTCAAACAAAATTGGGTTAATGTGGCGGAAGAATATGGTGGGAATACTATGCGGAAGTTATGGTGGAGGCCTAGGCAAAGAGGCCGAAATGCAAACAATTTTATCGAGTCAAATGGTGGTAAAACCAAGATGAGGATCTCGGGCACATCGATAGCTTCAAAACGAGCCAAAGAACACTCAAATCGGAGTTCGGGAGAAGAAGTTATGGCCGAAACAAGAATCAGCGGAAGTTAGGAACTGGGAAGGGCGGTTGTATCGCTTCGATGGGCGGTTGTACCACTCCTGGAGCGTCCTGGAGGTTGCAGAAATGGAATAGCGGTTGTACCGCTTGGGAGGGGCGGTTGTACCGCTCCTGGGGTGAAATTAGGGTACCGGGATGGTGCGGTGGAAGGGGGGAGCGGTTGTACCGCTTTGGGGGGCGGTTGTACCGCTCGTATCGGGAAAATTCCCAGATCTAGGCACGGGGCGAACTTGGGGGCGGACCAAAATCGAAAATTATGGACCAAAATGATGGGAACAGAAAATTTTGGGATGGATTTGGTGGTGGGGAAGCTAGATCTACTTGCCAAACACGAAATCCATGGATCAAAATCAACAAAATCTCTAAGAACCAACAAATCACAAAAAAATTGGTGAGGCTATTTTTTGTGGGGTTTTCAAATTGGGACAAAAACACACGAAATTAGGCTAGAAAACAAAGGGGAGGACTCCGAATTCATGAGAAACGTGGCTCTTGATACCAATATGATACGGGGCACACCCGTGTGTGTCGATCTTTCACGAATTGGAGGGCGATTCCTCAAGAACACGAAGAACACGGGGAAGAACGAGGAGAAATCACAAGAGAAAACACTCAAGAACAAGTCCAATCACACATCCACTATGCTCACCACACACAAGATCCACAAGGTACAAGAACAACAAAGGGAAAGAGGATACATGGTAGAGTTCATCCCAAATCCCATGGGGAGATTGGGCCTTGAATCCACTAGGGATCTTCCCTCGCGGAGGGGCCTTGACATCCACTAGGGGTCTTCTCTCATAGAGGCATCTACTCCATGGGAGAGGTAGTGGAAGGAGCAAAGGCTCAACTAATCTATGAGCTAAACCATTGCTAACCCTAGAAATGAGGAGGTGGAGGAGTATATATAGTCCAAATGGTAAGTTGGGGATACATGAGTCGTGACTACGCAGATGGGGCGGTTGTACCGGTCACATCACCGGTTGTACCGCTTGGGGCGGCTGTACCACTTCCTGGAGGCGTGCTGGGCGTTGGAGGGCGGTTGTACCGGAGGTTGGGCCGGTTGTATCGGTCATGGAGAAGCTGCCGGAACAACCGGGGCGGTACCGGCCTTGAGCCACTTCAAAACAGAAACTTGGCCCGGTCGGAGCGGTAGTTGGGCGATAGTGGACCGGTTGTACCGGTTGGCCGGTGGTTGACCGGTTGTACCTCTAATTCCTGGGCTGACACAACTCCTCTTCTTCCTTTTGCGCTTCCACGGTTCCCTCGCGGATGGTATAGTTGTTCCTTGGCGCTTGCAATCCTCCTCTTCCTTCGTGAAGCTCCAATAATACCTATGCGTGCACATGAGAGGAGTGTCAAGTAGTATACCATCCTTGAAGGGGTCAAGTGAACACGTGTAAAGGAAAGGATTCACCTTTATGTATGTGAAGTAGATGTCGCACATGTCACTTGCTGAATGGACTCTTGTCATGGTGATGTTCGTAGGATGCTCCGCATCAATTCCTCTCATCGCCAGCTCACAGTGGGCGCGTGAGATCAACGCCATGGAGCCAGCTGCAGAGTCCAGAAGGCCACTCAAATGGTCCCGCACGCCTATCATCTTTGACGAAGAGCATTATCCTGACCGCACCACTGCGATCGGATGTTTGCTGTTGTTGGTCTCCCCAACAATCCGCAACCTCAAAGTAACCAAGATGTTAGTTGACGGCAGGGTGGGGTTGAACTTAATCTCCCCTAAGGTGGTTGAAAGGTTGCAGATCCCTGACGGAGAGCTCAAAGCTACGACTACGTTCCAAGGAATCAACCCCGGCAGGAGACGACCCAAGGGAAAGATCACTTTGCCTGTGACGTTTGGCGGGGAGTTGAACTACCGGACTGAGAAGGTGGTGTTTGATGTGGTCGAACTCCCTCTGCCTTACAATGGAATTCTTGGTCGCCCAGCTTTGGCAAAATTCATGGCAGCATCCCACTATGCTTACAACACTTTGAAGATGCGAGGGCCCATGGGAATCATCTCCATTCCATCTGATAAGAAGGATGCAGTTATATGTGTGGACAAGATGTATCGAGACGCGGTAGCAGCTGAGGTCGCGGAAGCCCCACCTCCCACCAAGGAATTGAAGAAGGGGAAGAAGTCTAGCAGGGACGCCGACAAGGACTCCGGGAAGCGCGCCTCTTCGGAGTGCGCTGCACCCGTCGATGACCTGCCGGAGAGTTCCACTAGCAAAAGATCCAAGGTCACCTATCCTGCGACGAAGAAGGTCCCGGCAGGGAAGGATGGCGCTGATGGTATGTTTATCATCAGTGCCACCCTTAATGACAAATAGGAAAGCGCGCTCGTTGCCTTCCTACGGGCGAATGTCGATGTGTTTGCTTGGCAACCATCTGACATCCCCGGTGTTCCCAGGGAGGTAATTGAGAACCACCTTGTTTTCTGCCCTCATGACAGGCCCATCAAGAAAAAAGTTAGAAAGCAAGCTTTGGAGCGGCAGCAGTTCATCGGCGAAGAGATCAAGAAGCTCGAAGCAGCTGGTTTGGTCAGAGGAGTGTTGCATCCAACTTGGTTAGCCAACCCGATAGTGGTGCGCAAGGCGAATGGGAAATGGAGGCTTTGCATTGATTTCACTGACTTGAACAAAGCATGCCCGAAGGACACTTTTCCCTTGCCGCGCATCGATCAGATTGTTGATTCCACTTCTGGGTGTGACTTGCTTTCCTTCTTGGATGCATACTTCGGATACCACTAGATATTCATGGCCAAGGAAGCTGAGGAAAATACCACGTTCATAACTCCGTGTGGCACGTACTTCTTTGTACGTATGCCCTTCGGGTTAAAGAGCGCTGGTTCTACCTTTGCAAGGGCCATGCAGATTGGATTTGAACCTCAGTTGCACAGGAACGTGGAAGATTACATGGATGACATAGTAGTCAAAACCAGAGATGAAGCAACCCCCATACAAGACTTGGAAGAAACTTTTATGAACTTGCGCAAGATCAATTTGAAGCTCAACCCTGAGAAGTGTGTGTTTGGTGTCCCATCCGGCAAGCTGCTTGGGTTCTTTGTATCTCAGTGGGGAATAGAAGCCAATCCCGACAAGATGAAAGCAATCGAGCAGATACAAGCACCCAAGTCCGTCAAGGACGTAAGACGGTTGGCCGGATGCATTGCCGCGTTGAGTAGGTTCATCTCCAAATCCGCTGAACGCGCCCTGCCGTTTTCAAGATTCTGAAAAAGGCCGGCCCGATGAAGTGGACCACGGAAGCAGAAGCAACGCTGCAAGATCTGAAAGCTTACCTTTCCTCCGCTCCCACCTTGGTCGCGCCTAAACCGCAAGAACCGTTGCTACTATAATTGGCGGCAACGAATCAAGTGGTTAGTGCAGCACTGGTGGCGCAGCGAGAAGTGGATGAAGATGCAGCAGCTGCGACTGATTTCACCAAGGGTGGAAGAGGAGCACTCATTGCAGGACCTGATACAAACGAAGGGGAACCCAAGCAAGTAGACGAAGGCAGTTTCATGGAACTGGCAAAGAAGAAAGTGGTGCAGCGACCAGTATACTTTGTCAACTGCTTATTACAAGGGGCTAGGTCAAGGTACTCTAGAGTACAAAAGCTGGTCTTCGGCTTTATCATGGCCTCGAGGAAACTGCGCCACTACTTCGAAGGCCACGATATCACAGTTGTCACTCGCTTTCCGCTGCAGCGTATATTGAGGAACCCTGAAGCCACTGGCAGGATAGTTGAGTGAGCTCTAGAGCTGTCAAGTTTTGGTTTGAAGTATGAGAGCACTTCCACAGTTCAGAGCAGGGCGTCGGCGGAATTCATTGCGGAATGGATGCCCACGCCAGATAAAGAGGTTTCGAAGACAATTCTCCCCGGCAAAGAAGCGCCTAAGGAATGGATCATGTATTTTGACAGTGCTTTCTCGCTTCAGGGCGCCGGAGCAGGCGTGCTCCTCATCGCCCCCACCGGAGAGCATCTCAAATATGTGGTTCAAATTGTAGGGACCCCGATCCTAAGCCATATGAATCTAGCCTGTAACATGTCACACCACTTTGCGGCCTCACGCACGGTAACCCACGGCTGCCACCTTACCTTGGCCGGGACCGTTTGCGCCTTTTGGCTCACGGATATGAACATATCGCTAGCATTCACACGTCAAAGAACCTGGGTCGACATGACTAGTCGTAGAACCCAAGTGGCACATCCGTACAGTGACAGGCATACGTAACCCAACAATCCAGGTGTCGGTCTCAGCGTGTGTAGACGAGTCATAGCAAGCTAAAGGGACTCCATTACGCCGTGGGACATAAATGTCATCAACTGCGCGTAGATGAGTCATAGCAGGCTACATGGACTCTATTACACTGCGAGACATTTCCCCGAAGGGACAGACACTGCAGCAAAGAAGGATACACGCCAGTCAATCAATGTGTCCGGAGCAGTAGCAAGCTACCAAGGCTCAGTGGAAGCACAAAGAGGCATTTCCCCGTAAAGAGTACTACTAGAGGCACACAACTAGGTGTCAAATCCCATACATACCGTTACACGTCACACGTACGCACGACATGTCCGATATGCATAGATACAACTATGGCATCACAACATAACCATACAACAACACAATATTTATTTAGAAGGCTCTAGAGAGCCTCCATAGTATAATGGTACAAACAGGGGTCACATGACCCATCATTCAGAGCATACAACCAACAAGCGGAAGACATATGTCTGGGTACAGACATCTATTAAAAATGGCTGGAGGAGGCTGAAAAGCTACATCGACCCTACCAGAGGAACCAGACTTCTGTCTGGGATTCCCAAGCTAATCCGGTCAACATCGAACTTCACGTCGTAAGAGTCACTAATGAGACTGACGTCTCCTCTGCAAAAACATAAATGAAGCAACCGTGAGTACAAAGGAACTCAGCAAGACTTACATCAGAACTATCTACATATGCATCAGTATCAATGAAGGGGGTTGTGGAGTTTATTGCAGCAAGCCAGCTTTGACTCTTGGCTAACCTGTTCTACGACTACAAGTACTTTCTTTGAGGTGGGATAGCACACACGAGTCCACATATTCACCAACTCAATACACCACTATGGATCCACTTCCGTCTCCCTACGAGAAGGCCATCCATAGCACTCACGCTTATCTTGCTCATTTTATAGTATCCATGTCAAGTTGTCTATGTACCACATAAGCAATCCAAGTAGTCCATATCCGAGGACGCGGCTATTCGAACAGATTAATTCACCCTAACTCAGAGGAACCGACGTCCTCGTGCCATCAGCAACATTCCCTCCCGGAACACGTACCTGCGTCCAGTCCGGCCCATGTGCCACGATGGGCCACACGCGCCATGTGCCATGACGGGCCACACGCGTCGTGTGCCACGAGGGGCCACACGCGCCATGCGCCACATGCCCGTGCACCTGACCCGCACATGTCCATGTAATAGCGAGGTAGGCTCTGATAAGCACGAAACCTAGTTCCTATGATCCGTATCACAATACAATCCACCATGTTCTCCAACACGGCCTCTCATCACCATCTTGACCAAAACGGGTCAAGACACTTAAATCTCATCATTAGGACATGATCATTCCAATCCATCACCCAGATGGATCAGACCAACTCAACTCTAAGCATAGCATGCGAGCATGGCTGAGTAGTCACAACATAGCTCAAGCAACTCCTAAGTATGCTAGGCTGGTTTAGCTATTTGGCGACAATGACAGGTCATGCAAAGGAATGGGTTCAACTATGGAGAACAAGTAACAGTTGAATCTTATTGTCCTAATGCATTGAAATGAGAGCAAGAGAGAGAGAGAGAGTAGGATTATATCGAAATGCTCAAGGGGGGGTTGCTTGCCTGACACTTCTGAAGATAACAATGAGTCTTCATCGGTGACAACGATCTCAATGTCGGAACAACGTCTACTGACGGGGAACAACCACCGGCAAACAAGAAGGAACACATTCAATGCAATGCATCAAACATGATGTATGATATGGCATCTTAAAGCATTGAATTGACCTAGTGTAAAGGATTAATTGAAGTGGAATTCAAACCTAGTTCAAATTCCAACTCCAATGCTATTTCATACATTACCCTAATCATGAAATGTCCTACTTGGTGATGTTAGCTTGCTCAAACATGCATTAACATGGCACAAACAGATTCATTGGATTTTTCTGATCATTTTTCATATATAAATTATTTTCATCCGAGTTATAGATTATTTTCTATGTTTTTTAGAAGTTTTAAACATTTTCTGGAAATTCCTGAATTACATTATTACTAGAAATTCAATTAATGCGTCAGCACCACGTCATCATTGCGTCAACAGGTCAACAGGGCCGGTCCGGGTCAAACCTGACGACCGGGGCCCACACGTCAGTGACACCGGGTTAATCCCAGCGCTGACCGGGGGTTTGACCCACTTTGGGGCCTGCTGTCAGTGGCTAGGGGAGGTGGTTAGCAGGGTCATTAGACCCTAATGGCCAGGCCAGGTCAGCACCGGCCGGGGTGAGACCGCCGGCGACCATCCGACGTGGCGGAGGCTCTCCGGAATCCGCTACAGGCACCGGTTCGACGCGCTGAGAGGATCGGGAGGTAGCCCGTGCTCGACCGCATCGAGCGGGACTGGCTAGAGGGCTCGGGGTCGCCGGAGTGCTCGCCGGCGAGCACATCCGCGGCGGCCGGAGCTCGGCGGAGGGCGCGCGAGGCTATCAGGCATGGGGGAAGAAACTTATGGCATCTACGGCTTCTTGGGGGCATCCTGAGAACGTTGGCGTGCTCGGGCGAGGGCCGCGGTAGCTGTGGCCACAGCCACACCATTGCCGGCGGCGAGGAGATCGGACCCGATGGTGCAACGGCCTAGAGAACGCGGGAGGAGCAGGGGAGAGGGGGAAGCGACGAGGTTGCTCACCAAGAGGCTGAAGGGGGGATCAGTGGGCTCGAGGGCGCTCCGGTTGCTGAGAATCGACGGCCGGCGGCCTTCGGTGCCGGCGGTGGGAACGGCAAAGGTGACAACGATGAGGAGCTCCCGGGCCCGATTCCTTTGGCTGAGGGGTGCGGTGGGTCGACGCGGACCTGAGGGACCCTATAGAACGGCGGGACGGCGGCAGTGGCTACGCGTGCAGCGAGCGGCGGCGACGGCAGCGCTCGGTTGTGTGTGTGCGGGAGAGACAGGGGAGGATAAGAGCTCGAGGGGGGGAGAGGAGACGTGCACGGGAGGAGTCTCGGCGTCCCTATCCACCTCCAGCGATCGGCGGCAAGCTGGACATGGCCGTGGCGCGTGCCGGCGCACACTGGCCACGCGCTCGTCCTCCTGGCCGAGGAGGAAGACGACAAGAAGCTCCTGGTGGGCTGGGCCTCCAGGTGGGCTGCGTGCCAGGTAAGTGGCCCAGGTTTGCCTCTTTCTTTTATTTCCGTTTTCTATTTTGTGCTTTCTTTTATGATTTATTTTAAATAGCAAATCAGTGCTATAACTTACAAAAATATTTATGTGGTCTGTTAAATTATATCCAGAGCCACTTACAAACTTTCAGAATTATTCGAGCTATAAAATTATTTATAGCATTTATAGATCCAATGCAAATGCTTATTGTATTAACTCAAATGCCCAAACTAAAATGTTTATGTGATTCCAAAAATATTGGTTTGCATTTTACCTCATGCCAATATTTCCTTGGAATACCAGGGACATTTTCTTGGACTTCTTTGAGACAATTTTTATCTTACTTATTTTGTCAATAATTGTTTTCTTAGGCTTGCTAAAACCTCAATTCAATTTCAATTGAATTAAAATGCATGCATGAATATGCAATGTCAAGCAAAGCTTAACTAGGGCTGTGACAACACACCCCCACTAAACAAGAATCTCGTCCCGAGATTTAGGCATAGGGTAAGAGGACAGAGGGAACACTAGCTATCACAATCCTCTTGGCTCAGTTGCCCTTCCTGAAGATGTCGATTCATCGCATCATGTTGATCTTGACATCTTTGCATTCGAGATCTTCATCCATCACGATGACAATGGAAATAGGAAAGCTCTACAAGATTTGATCTTCTCGAAGATCGAGCGACTCATGATCAACTCATGGAATGAGACCTAAAAGCGTCTCTTGAGCTGGAACTCAAAACACACATCGAGAACGATCGAATGAGGCAGATAACGAAGGTTCAATTGGTAGGCAACAATTCCATGCTTAATACACATGATGAAAAGGTTTGAAAGTAGCGAGGAGTTAATTGCCCTTCATACCATGACGGGCACCTTAGGGAAGGTGACTCGTAGGATTATCCCCTAAGTGGCGAAAAGAATTACTTTTGATACAGAGATCATTGAAACTCTTTATACCAGCCTAAGGCAATTCACAAGCGATCGTTTGAAGGAATTCGAGCGAATGGCATACTCAGTTTGGAAAAGAAACTAGAGTTATAGTACCACTCGGCAAACGGAAGGCACATTCCAATTTGATACCGAGGATATAACCCAGTGTCTGAGTGTGCTCTCAAGATCTTGAGCATTTCCACAATCATCAGGGTCTTACCAACATCCATGCCAAAGATCCTGGTGACACATCATACTATCATGATGAATAACAATGGAGGATGCAGATGCAAAGGAAGACATCACTTTCTCAGATTTCAACTTCGCTATGCGAAGGGAGCGAAACCTGGATGATCGACCGAGAGACATTTAGCACTCTGCCTTTAATGTTCTGCTTGATCTTCTAGCGTAACCCAATTATAGGTCAGGTGTTATGACTAGAACACCAAGTAAAGGTCGGACTTCGGGGATTCCAAGGGTCCATGAGGAACAACTTTCAGAACAAGTCATACGGAGTCCTCATGGGGAAATGGCTAATGTTGCTGAATAAGAGACTACAACCATAGGTCTCCCGACTAGGTGTGTTAGCCACAGCATCACTTTGTCGGGTTATAAATAGACCGGTATTGTAATCCTTGCAAGACGTTCCAACCATTATATCTGCCTGAGATTCAGATTTGATTGGAGACAAGATGTTTTAGACTCAGCGTGTCCGAAAGGAGGGTTTGCAACACAAATCGATGAGATGATGTTGCGAGATCCTCAGGAAATGAACTGCGGAAGACAACTCCAAAACATGAGATGGATTGCAAGACCCATGTGAACATAGTGTCCAAGACAATTGTGATCACATAGAAACCTTACAACAAAACACCACTGAGTTCGGGTTAGGAACCAACATCGAGGATATCGAAGTCCTTGCATAAGGCTAGCTCTTAAGGAGGAACTTCTTTTCGTTGAACAAATCGATCAGTGGCTTGGGGTGCTAGGAGATACATATGGAGTGGAGGCGGCCAACCTATCAAACCATAGCATACTTCGCACATGCATGAATGACTTGGGATGATTCCCGAGGGAGCAAAACGAACTTTCTTGAATTCACGGCGGCAACTTGCATCAAATGCACGTGAACTGTGACAAAGTCATTTCTTATACCTAACATATACTTCATGTATGAGACACGAGGATTTTGCCTACAAAGTTTCCAATACTAACTTAATGTCCAACATGAGTTGTGAACAATGAAAATATTGCCGATGGGCTCAACAACAATTCATCAAAATATCCATGAAGACGGAATTCCACAACTATGTGAGCAAGAGCATAGCATTGGTCAGACCAAAAGGTATAATGATGTAAGCTCGAGGAATTAGCCACGAGTAGGACAACATTGCGAGAACCCTTGGTTCTGAGTTTGATTCGACGATAGCCCATATTCAAATCAAAGGTTTGACAAGACAATGGATGCATCAGCTGATCATAAGGATCGATCGATGAAGACATCATCTTTCTCCAACACACACAACCACAAAAGAAGATATCCCCTTGGAATGAACTAAGTCAGGCGAAGCATTTATCTTCCAACTCTCCAAGTTATTGTTTAGCTTAACCAACTAGCTCAGGGGTATCTAACACAGATTCTTGGAGAAGGGGTGGTTTATAGGGAAACCAATTTGATCACGAACTCAACATAGCGGTCATAAAACAACCTGGTAAAACTTCCGAGAAGATATTCGGAAAATCATGAACCACCGATATGTTATTGAGTTCGAGAACAACCTTGCTTTTCAGGGCAAGATGATATGATCAACAGAGCGAGGGATTGACACAATCCTAACTCATTAATCAAAAAGTGCACCATGGAAAATGGACTAGGTAGCACGATCAATCATAGAATGGTGATTCAATAACCAACACGCTAAGAATGAGGTTATTGTCCATCAACTACCAAACAACACATTGCTAGGAGTATCGATTTCACACATCACGGTTCACTTGTCAGCGTTCTGGCTACAACCAGCACGGAGACCAGGGAATGAACTATCATGGCGAGAAGTATCACTGCATCAAGAGTCCATAAGAGGTTGTGCAATTCTCATGACAATCTTGACATGAAGAGGGTAACACTTCAAGGTAGAACAGAGCAAAAGCTGGATTGGCATTTTGATCTATGGAATACAACTGCTTTGACCCAATCCTGGATATGGATGAGGTACTGGAGTTTGTTTCTCCTAGTCATTCTAGAATAGAATGGCTTGACAGACCACAAGAATAATATGCATCGATGATACGATTGCATAGTTACTCTTGACTATCACGGATAGGTGGAGGTCGGAATACAATTGAAGAGGGCAACTCAAGAGCACATGAATTTTCCGGAGTTGTAGATGCATAGATTGAATACGTCGAACAAATTCAACATGTTTCTTCCAGACAACCCATGCAGAAAGGAAAGAATTGGCAGTCTCACAACTAAGGAATGGAGCACTCATGAAGAGCACTCTTGTTGTGATCTTCAGTTCACGAAGAACTTCTGCCAGGGATGGTTCATGGTATTGGAAGAATGGCATACCACGGACCTTGAGGACTATCACAAAGGTTACTAATATCCTAAAGGAACGAGCAAATACTATCAACGGGAGTGAGCAGAATGATTCTTGGGTTCAAGAACCCAGAAATAGAATACCTACTGACTAAGTAGCATCACAGCATGCTTTCGATAACGATGGCTAGAATTATCACACTAGGAACTCAAAACACAACTAGACTGTTGGGTGGCTCACTGGGGTAACCTGGTTTCCTATCCCTTCAACAAACATGTCGAGGTAATAAAGTACCCCAACACAACAATTAGTGTGCTCTGTCTGGCCCAAAGACATCGGGAACAGGGGAAGGAATTTGCAATTGCATCAGATTATTTATAAACCTGGGATAACTCGGACATCATAACGGCTGCACGGGCATGAAATATGAGGCATCCTGCATGAAACTGACATCAAAACAACTGAATTCTTATAGAGACATCGATCCAGGAACACAACAACTTTCCTATAAGTCTCCAGCATAGTAAGTCGTCATCCTGATAGATAAATGGGAAGCCTAATTCTTAATCCCCGTAGAATAAAGAAGAGGGTGACTCAGAACAAGAAGGACATGAGGAAAGGAGTAAAAAGAGCCTTACGTTCCCTTCCACAATCAATTCCCTTATATAACTAAAGCAGTTCTAGACTCAACATCGACCAGTTTGGCTTGGTAATCCTACAGGCAGTCAAGCTCTGATACCAAAGCTGTCGGGACCCCGATCCTAAGCCATATGAATCCAGCCTGTAACATGTCACACCACTTTGCGGCCTCACGCACGGTAACCCATGGCAGCCACCTTACCTTGGCCGGGACCATTTGCGCCTTTTGGCTCACGGATATGAACATGTCGCTAGCATTCACACGTTAAAGAACCCGGGTCGACATGACTAGTCATAGAACCCAAGTGGCACATCCATACAGGGACAGGCATACGTAACCCAACAATGTAGGTGTCAGTCTCAGCGTGTGTAGACGAGTCATAGCAAGCTAAAGGGACTCCATTATGCCATGCGACATAAATGTCATCAACTGCGCGTAGACGAGTCATAGGAGGCTACATGGACTCCATTACACTGCGAGACATTTCCCCGAAGGGACAGACATAGCAACAAAGAAGGATACACGTCGGTCAATCAATGTGTCCAGAGCAGTAGCAAGCTACCAAGGCTCAGTGGAAGCACAAAGAGGCATTTCCCCGTAAAGAGTACTACTAGAGGCACACAACTAGGTGTCGAATCCCATACATACCGTTACACGTCACACGTACGCATGACATGTCCGATATGCATAGATACAACTATGGCATCACAACATAACCATACAACAACACAACATTTATTTAGAAGGCTCCAGAGAGCCTCCATAGTACAATGGTACAAACAGGGGTCACATCACCCATCATTCAGAGCATACAACCAACAAGCGGAAGACATATGTCTGGGTACATACATCTATTAAAAATGGCTGGAGGAGGCTGAAAAGCTACAACGACCCTACCAGAGGAACCAGACCTCTGTCTGGGATTCCCAAGCTAATCCGGTCAACATCGAACTTCACGTCGTAAGAGTCACTAATGAGACTGACGTCTCCTCTGCAAAAACATAAATGAAGCAACCGTGAGTACAAAGGTACTCAGCAAGACTTACATCAGAACTATCTACATATGCATCAGTATCAATGTAGGGGGTTGTGGAGTTTATTGCAGCAAGCCAGCTTTGACTCTTGGCTAACCTGTTCTACGACTACAAGTACTTTCTTTGAGGTGGGATAGCGCACACGAGTCCACATATTCACCAACTCAATACACCACTATGGATCCACTTCCGTCTCCCTACGAGAAGGCCATCCGTAGCAGTCACGCTTATCTTGCGCATTTTATAGTATCCATGTCAAGTTGTCTATGTACCACATAAGCAATCCAAGTAGCCCATATCCGAGGACGCGGCTATTCGAACAGATTAATTCACCCTGACTCAGAGGAACCGACGTCCTCGTGCCATCAACAACGTTCCCTCCCGGAACACGTATCTGCGTCCAGTCCGGCCCATGTGCCACGATGGGCCACACGCGCCATGTGCCATTCCGTGTGCCACAAGGGGCCACACGCGCCATGTGCCACGAGGGGCCACACGCGTCGTGTGACACGAGGGGCCACACGTGCCATGCGCCACATGCCTGTGCACCTGACCCGCACATGTCCATGTAACAGCGAGGTAGGCTCTGATAAGCACGAAACCCAGTTCCTATGAGCCATATCACAATACAATCCACCATGTTCTCCAACATGGCCTCTCATCACCATCTTGACCAAAACGGGTCAAGACACTTAAATCTCATCATTAGGACATGATCATTCCAATCCATCACCCAGATGGATCAGACCAACTCAACTCTAAGCATAGCAAGTGAGCATGGCTGAGTAGTCACAACATAGCTCAAGCAACTCCTAAGTATGCTAGGATGGTTTAGCTATTTGGCGACAATGACAGGTCATGCAAAGGAATGGGTTCAACTATCGAGAACAAGTAATAGTTGAATCGTATTATCCTAATGCATTGAATTGAGAGCAAGAGCGAGAGAGTAGGATTATATCGAAATGCTCAAGGGGGGTTGCTTGCTTGACACTTCTGAAGATAACAATGAGTCTTCATCGGTGACAACGATCTCAATGTCGGAACAACGTCTACTGACAGGGAACAACCACCAGCAAACAAGAAGGAACACATTCAATGCAATGCATCAAACATAATGTATGATATGGCATCTTAAAGCATTGGATTGACCTAGTGCAAAAGATAGACATATTAATTGAAGTGGAATTCAAACCTAGTTCAAATTCCAACTCCAATGCTATTTCATACATTACCTTAATCATGAAATGTCCTACTTGGTGATGTTAGCTTGCTCAAACATGCATGAACATGGCGCAGACAGATTCATTGGATTTTTCTGATCATTTTTCATATATAAATTATTTTCTTCCGAGTTATAGATTATTTTCTATGATTTTTAGAAGTTTTAAACATTTTCTGGAAATTCCTGAATTATTTTATCACTAGAAATTCAATTAATGCATCAGCAACACGTCACCATTGCGTCAGTAGGTCAACAGGACCGGTCCGGGTCAAAACTAAAGACCGGGGCCCACACGTCAGTGACACCGGGTTAATCCCAGCGCTGACCGGGGGTTTGACCCACTTTGGGGCCCGGTGTCAGTGGCTAGGGGTGGTGGTTAGCAGGGTCATTAGGCCCTAATGGCCGGGCCAGTTCAGCACCAGCCGGGGTGAGACCGCCGGCGACCATCCGACGCGGCGGAGGCTCGCCGGAATCCGCTACAGGCACCGGTTCGACGCGCTGAGAGGATCGGGAGGTAGCCCATGCTCGACCGCATCGAGCGGGACTGGCTAGAGGGCTCGGGGTCACCGGAGTGCTCGTCAGCGAGCACATCCGCGGCGGCCGGAGCTCGGCGGAGCGCGCGCAAGCCTATCAGGCCGGGGGAAGAAACTTATGGCATCTACTGCTTCCTGGGGGCATCCTGAGAACGTTGGCGTGCTCAGGCGAGGGCCGCGGTGGCTGTGGCCACGGCCACACCATTGCCGGCGGCGAGGAGCTTGGAACCGATGGCGCAACGGCCTAGAGAACGCGGGAGGAGCCGGGGAGAGGGGGAAGCGACGAGGTGGCTCACCGAGAGGCTGAAGGGGGGGATCAGCGGGCTCGGGGGCGCTCCGGTTGCTGAGAATCGACGGCCAGTGGCCTTCGGTGCCGGCGGTGGGAACGGCGAAGGTGACGACGATCAGGAGCTCCCGGGCCCGATTCTTTCGGCTGAGGGGTGCGGCGGGTCGACGTGGACCTGAGGGACCCTATAGAACGGCAGGACGGCGGCAGTGGATACGCATGCAGCGAGCGGCGGCAACGGCAGCACTCGGTTGTGTGCGTGCGGGAGAGACAGGGGAGGAGAAGAGCTCGAGGGGGGAGAGGAGACGTGCACAGGAGGAGTCTCCGCGTCCCTATCCACCTCCAGCGGTCGGCGGCAAGCAGGACGTGGCTGTGGCGCGTGCCGGCGCGCACTGGCCACGCGCTCGTCCTCCTGGCCGAGGAGGAAGACGACAAGAAGCTTTTGGTGGGCTGGGCCTCCAGGTGGGCTGCGTGCCAGGTAAGTGGCCCAGGTTTGCCTCTTTCTTTTATTTCTGTTTTCTATTTTGTGCTTTCTGTTATGATTTATTTTAAATAGCAAATCATTGCTATAACTTCCAAAATATTTATGTGGTCTGTTAAATTATATCCAGAGCCATTTACAAACTTTCAGAATTATTGGAGCTATAAAATTATTTATAGGATTTTATAGATCCAATGCAAATGCTTATTGTATTAACTCAAATGCCCAAACTAAATTGTTTATGTGATTCCAAAAATATTGGTTTGCATTTTACCTCATGCCAATATTTCCTTGGAATACCAGGGACATTTTCTTGGACTTCTTTGAGACAATTTTTATCTTACTTATTTTGTCAATAATTGTTTTCTGAGGCTTGCTAAAACCTCAATTCAATTTCAATTGAATTAAAATGCATGCATGAATATGCAATGTCAAGCAAAGCTTAACTATGGCTGTGACACAAATGCACTTTCCCCGGCAGGAGGCCACCAACAACACCGCTGAGTATGAGGGGCTCCTTGCCGGACTCAGAATCGCGGTGGAGTTGGGAATCAAGAAACTGATCATCCGAGGAGATTCTCAACTCGTGGTGAAACAAGTCAACAAAGACTATCAGAGTCCGTTGATGGAAGCATACGTGGAAGAGGTGAGGAAGCTAGAGGAGCACTTTGACGGATTGCAAGAAGAGCATGTACCACTTGCAGAAAACAACGTCGCTGATCATCTGTCAAAGTGCGCCGCGCAAAAGCTTCCTATGGAACCAGGAACCTTTGTCCTCCACCTCACTCAGCCATCAGTATCCGTGTCAACAATGACCAGGAAAAGGAGAAAGCTGAACTCCGGCAAGCATTTCCCGGCAGAGCTTCCTAAAGCCGCTGGTAGAGAGGCTGCCGGGGACAGTCTCGTTTCGGTTGGTGAGCAGCTCCCTCCTGCAGAACCCCGGGTTATTGCGGTCGAGGTAAGCGCTCCCACGAATGAGGAGATGCCTTTAGTCCTCGTTGTCGAGCCACAGTCTCCAGCTTGGGCACAACATATAGTCCACTTCCTTCAAACAAGAGAACTTCCTGAAGAGCAGGAAGAAGCCGAAAAAGTAGCCCGTCAGTCAAGTATGTACCAGTTTGTCGATGACACTCTGTACAGAAAAAGGCCAAACGGTGTGAAATTGAGGTGCATTTCCCGGGAAGATGGACTGAAGCTGTTGGCAGAGATACACGGAGGTGTGTGTGGGACTCACATTGGATCCAAGGCCCTTGCCGAAAAAGCCTTCCGGCAGGGTTTCTATTGGCCCACTGTCCTCCAGGATGCAACTGAGCTAGTCACCAAGTGTGAAGCCTGCCAGTTCCAGTCCAAGAACATTCACCAACCAGCACAAGCTCTCCAGACGATCCCTTTATCCTGGCCATTCTCGGTCTGGGGGCTCGATATTTTGGGCCCCTTTCCCCGCGCTGTCAGGGGCTTTGAATTCTTGTTCGTAGCAATCGACAAGTTTACAAAGTGGCCTGAGGTGGAACCAGTGAGAAAGGTGACCACGCAGTCAGTTGTCAAGTTCCTGACAGGATTAATTTGTCGTTTTGGAGTGCCCAACAGGGTGATCACCGATAATGGCACCCAGTTCACGAGCCGCACCTTTATGCAATACATCCAAAGCCTTGGAAGCAAGGTCTCCTTCGCCTCTATTGCCCACCCGAGAAGCAACGGGAAAATCGAGAGGATGAATGTTGAAGTGTTGCGTGGTCTCAAGACAAGAACTTTTGATAGACTACGAAGAAGCGGCAAGCACTGGATAGATGAGCTGCCGGTGGTTCTTTGGTCCCTCAGAATGACACCAAATCGAGCTACCAGCCAGACGCCCTTCTCCCTAGTATATGGGGTGGAAGCAGTTCTCCTCACGAAACTCATATACGGGTCACCTCGAGTACTTGCCTATGATGAAGTAGAGCAAGAGCAGCTACGACATGACGATGCCATGCTCCTCGACGAAGATCGTCTCCGGGCCGCTGTGCGTGTTGCAAGCTACCAGCAAGCCCTGCGCCGCTATCATAGCCGCAGGGTCCACGCCCGGAGCCTTGAGGAAGGCGACCTTGTCCTTAGGCACGTTCAGTCCGCCAAGGGTACCAACAAGTTGACGCCGAAGTGGGAAGGCCCTTACTGGGTAGCACAAGTCACCAGACCTGGTGCGGTCCGTCTGGAGACCGAAGATGGCATCAAAATGCTTAACTCATGGAATATTGAGCATCTTCGTAAGTTCTACCCGTAAGGCGCGGTTGCTGGGCTTAGTCCCCAGCAACCACCTTTTGTACAAGCCTTGCCGCAGTGCATGTAACCCTTTGTACAAAGCCAGGCGCAGACCCTGTGCATGCAATAATAAAGCTAGGCATTGCATCATACCATCGACCTGCATCTTTACTATGCAATTTTATGTTGCAGTGTTATCGCTTTTAAGTTTTATAAATTTGCTAGAGTAATTGATGAGCCTATGATCCTTGTCGCCGCATTCTCTCTCTCCAGTGGACAGAGGCCTCTTGCCCTACATGTTTGACCGTCAGGAAAACAAGGAAGAAGGGCAAAGAAACAAGGACGGCGGCCCGTCGTACTCCAGAAAGGGATATTGCCTGAAAAGATAAGTCCAATCACATATCCCAAGCTCGGTGCCATTTGCTCCCTTAAGGAAACCCTTCCTATCCCTTTTTGATGTACCATGGAGTCCATCACGCAATGGAAACCCTTGTCGGGATGAGCCGTCCCCCGGCTCCTGTCGCTTATCAGCTCTAGGGGGCCGCACTGATACCGACAAGGAGCCTTGCCGAGGAATGATACCAGCCTGCTGCCGGGGGCTCACTCCCCCTTGGTGCTCGTGGTTAGTACTGACCCGACAAATAGTTCCGTGCGGCAAGAACAAACATGCTGACACAGTATAAACAAGGGGAGAAAAGGATAGTACTTAAGGAAGAGAAATAACATTCTTTCATTCATTTTCAGTATAAAATGAATAAAGATTACATCATGATTGGCTAAAACTTGGCAAGGGCCTACATCTTTTGATTTATAAAAAGATAAGTGCCTCGTAATGCCTTTCTTGTCCCTCTCCTCCTAGGGATTGGGTGAAGAAGAAAAGGAGGGCAAAAGGAGCGCCTGGCTGGGATTCGGCGCCTCCCCGCCGGGGCCAGAGGGACCCTGCCCCCAGGCAGGGCGAACGAAGCCGGCAGGAAGGAAGAAGACAGAAGGCAGGTGCAGATGGTGGTGCTGCCGAAGCGCAACCGGTGATGATGGTGCAGCCGGCACTCACGATGCGTCGGAGCTGTTGTCCCCGCTCTTGAAGCGTCGTGGGATGCCGCCACCGTTATATTCCTCATCGCTACCACTCAAGGGAACGCCTCCGCCGTTGTCCAAGCCCTCGACACGGCAGCCGAGGCAAACGCCAAGCCTCCCGAAGAGCCTCACAGAGAGCATGGTCGTCCCCGTCGGCCCGAGGCAGGGAAGAGTCCCTGCCATTAAGGAGTACACGCAGGCAAAAGGCTCCCACCCATGTGCGGGATACATAGTGCCTTGGGTGGGGAACTCTGCCACGACCCATGAAGAACCACTGCTGCGACCACTCGCGCGCAGCCGACAGCCGTACGAACCATCTTTCTCCATCGCCTTGAAGAAGGAGCGCAGAAACCGCAATCGACCAAAGCACTGCGTTTCCGCTATGGAATCCAGCGCGGTGTCGTCCGCGCGGCGTTCTACCAAGACTGAAGCAGCGGGCGACGCAGCGGCGGGTGCGCCACCGCAGCTGCCCCTGGCGCGGCCGCCGCACCACCCGATCCCCCGTCCAAGGCCCCTCCTGCCAGCTCTCGGTCCAAAACCATCGACCCAAGCCGGGGGCTGGGCACGGACACAAAGAGAAGACCCTGCGATAGCAGGCGCGTTCGCCCGACCCTTCCCCCTGACCATCAGGAGGGAAGGGATGGTCCGACGACCGGAGGAGAAGGGCAAGCTATGTGAGCCTGAGATCGAGGAGGAGAAGGGAATGGATGAACATCGCCCGTTGTGACCCCCAATTTATAGGGAAGGGCACGGGGGTGGCTCTCCTCCGCTCCAAGGCGGCTGCCCATATCCACCAATCCCGCTACCCACGATCACGGGAGAATGGGTAACCTCCCCATTGCTCCAATCCCTGGCGCTACAGTTTCTGCCACTCTCACGCCTTTGAGCCATGCGCATCCACCGCAAACTCCCCGCAATGCATGCGGCGCGTGTGGCGGAAACGGCCTGAGGTGGTAGGTAAGTGTTGGCTTAAAAGTCGGCAGTTACTCCCTCATATTGCGCGCCTGTGCATAAATTTTGGGCCTGACCCAACGACGCTGGGCGAGCGCGTTTTGGCCAGACCCGGTGGCTCCTGTCGGTGCACTAGGACTAGGGTCCCCAGTGCCCCTGACTTATGCACAGGCAGTAGTAGCAGAACCCATCAACATAAATATAGTCAAGCCCAGTCCAAACCAGAGAAGCCGCTCTACCGGAGATCAAGGAGCGCATCAACAAGACGAAGCCATCACTCAAGACCAAGACTCCGGCAGAAGCAGCCTACGCTGGCTAAGCAACGCCAGCAAGGTCGATGCGACGGCCCAGAACGGGCCCGAACCGCGCCAGTCACGTCCCCGATGCCTGCCGGGGACCGAGGCGCGCGCATCTTCAGGAAGACCCGGCAAGCCATCCCCCGGCAGGCGCGAGCCGATCGGCCACCACTCCACCGCATCGCAACGCCAGTCATTTGTCGATGCTGTGTCGAGCCCTCAGGTGGCTAAGTGGCTCTCGCTAAGGACGTGGCGACTCGCTGGAAGGCAGATTATGCCCGTTTGACACCTGTCCAGAGGCGTGTCAAGACATTGAGCAATAGTTAGCTAAAGCGGTGGTAAAAGCCTGCCGAGGATGCATCCCCGCACGCCACCTAGGCTAGCATTTATGGCATTTTGTCCTAAGTGCCAGAGTTAGGTATGATAGCACTGTTAGCTATCTAATCGCTAGGTAATGTCTGTTTTGCCACTGTGGTTGCCCCTTGAGCTATAAAAGGAGGCCCAAGGCAACCTAGCTAAGGATTCTGACCTTTGGACACTTGTACTCGCATAGCAGCTCTCCCGAAGGCAACCTTGCCGGGTTTGGGCGCTGTGTGTGCTTCGTGTTCCCCCGATCAATCCACCAAAGCAGGAGTAGGGTTTTACGCTTCACAGCAGCCCGGACCTGGGTAAAACACCAGCGTCTCGTCATCGTGCTGCCTCATTACCTCTGCTCTTTGTGCAACATGACCTCACCCCCGCCGAACCACAAAGGGGCCCGTGGCCCCATAGGTGATCGTGTGCATTCTGACCCGACACGGTCTCACCGAGTTTTGGACCAACTCTCTAGTTAGCTGTTTTCAAGAATCGATACCACCGAGATTTATATATCGGTCTCATCGAAACGCCAAAAGTTTCCACATTTTATACTAGTCGGTGAAACCGAGTTTTTGGATCGGTGTCACCGAGTTTGGCAATAATGTTGTAACAGTTGGATTTTTGGAGATGCCTATATATACCCCTCCAACTCCTCTCATTCGTAGAGGAAGCACTCAGAACACACTTACACTTGCCCCATCCATTTTTCTGAGAGAGAACCACCTACTCATGTGTTGAGATCAAGACATTCCACTCCTACTATATGAATCTTGATTTCTAGCCTCCCCAAGTTGCTTTCCACCCAATCAACCTCTTCTACCGAGCCAAATCTGTGAGAGAGTGATTGTGTGTTGAGGACACTATCTTTTAAAGCACAAGAGCAAGGAGTTCATCATTGTTACCACATCTATTACCTTTTGGAGGGTGGTGCCTCCTAGATTGGGTGTCGCTTGGGAGCCTCCTTCTTCGTGTTGTGGAGTTGAACCAAGAAGTTTGTACGGGCAAGGAGATCGCCTACTTCATATAGATCTACCCATAGAGAGGCTAGTCCTTCGTGGACGGAAGCCATGATGGAATAGACGATGTTGCTATGTTCTGGACCCTAACGGGTGGATCCCTCCATGGACTCTCGCGACTGCTACCCTCCATGGGTAGAAGTCTCCATCAGCTTGGACGTACGATAGCACCACCTATTGGAACCACGGGAAAAATCTTCGTGTCATCAATTGCGTTTGATTCTCCTCTCCCTACCTTTACTTTCATGTGCATGTCTTTACTTTCTGCTGCTATACTCTTACACGTGCATGTGTAGGGCGTAATTGACTTGCTACAATTGCTAAAACTTGCCAACACTTAAAATTGGGAACAGGCTAGATTTTTATTTGTTCAAGTAGTCTAATCACCCCCCTCTAGACATACTTCGGATCCTACAAGTGGTATCAGAGCTTTGGTCTCCATTGCATTGGTTTCACAACCTAGGAGAGTATGGCGTCTAGTGAGGGAAGTTATCATCGTAGAGGTCTATATTTTGATGGTATAAACTTTGTTAGGGTGAAACACAAAATGAATATGCATATTCTTGGCCATAACCCCGCCGTTTGGGCTGTTGTTCATGTTGGCTTGAAAGGTGAATTCTTTGGAGATGGAAAGGAACCGGATCGTGAAGCGACCGCGGAAGAATTGAAGATTTTGCAATAAAACGCTCAAGCATGTGACATTCTATTCAACTGCCTATGCCCTGAAGAATTCAACAAGATAAGCCGTCTTGAGAATGCAAAGGAAACTTGACATACTTTGGTTGATATGCACGAAGGTACCGAATCCATCAGGGAATCTAAGTCTGATGTGCTACAAAGTCATCTTGACAAGGTCAAGATGAAGGATGGTGAAGGAGTCGCGGAAATGTACTCTAGGCTTGCTCTCATCACAAATGAGATTACCATCTTAGGAAGTGAAGAGATGACCGACAAATTCATCATCAAGAAGATCCTTAGATCCTTGGATGGAAAGTACGCAAAAGGAGAAGTATAAACCTACTCTCCCCAAGGGAACAAAATCTCAAGATGACCTTCCACCACAAGACCACAACCTCAAGGGCAAGGACAAGCTTCATGAAGAGATTGACACATTTGAAGATGAATCCCAAGCATGGTCAAGTGGGTTACCAAGGCTACTACAAGCTCTACTTCAACAAGTGCTACTTCAACTCCAAGGATCCCCATCAAGTTGATGTGGGTCCCAAAGAAGAAGAACTAGAGAAGTTCTTCAGGGGTGACTCCGCCAACAAATTCACAAACATTCCCTCAAAGGTAAGCAAGGGACAAGGTAATTAAAGAATCAATGGACATCATATAAATGTGCTTCACTCCATGTCCATAGATATCCTTGTATTTGTTCCTTGTGTGGGACTAACCCGTGTAGGTGAAAAGAGTACGAAACAACAAGGATTGCTCCCAACTCAAGATGATCTTCATCAACAATGAGCATCCACCACTACATCACCTACATGAAGTCTTGATCGACAAAACCCAAGGTTAGTTTATCCCTCTTAGGGGGGAATGTCACATCAAGGGGGAGCTTTACTCTAAGACTTGAGTTAAAGCATCTCGTAAGATGTGACGACATTAAATGCTTTATGTAAAAGTGGTAACCCCACTTGTGCTTAAACGATGAGTATGACCTATGATCAAGTATTCTTGCTTGGCTCCTAAGTCAATATACTCATATATAGATGACTCCATCATCGCCAAAGTGCTTGGTAGATACTAGAGTAGTTGTGCATGCTTGCCATGATTTCTATTGACATCTTATTGTGTGAGCATGTTGGTATGCATATCTTTTATCATTTGAGGATATCCAATTGTTGTTATTTGGCTTTTATCTTCTTTGGCCAATTGGATATACAAGAATGCCTAAGTACCATCCTCTAGCTATCTATGCTTTCTCGTCTCAAATTCTATTCATGCTTCATCACAAAATTTGAGCAAGCACTTCTCGGACCCTCTGTGTGACGAGCACTCGGAGTTCCGTTTCGACAAGAACTGACTTTCAAAACCTCCCATGTGAAACTCAGTGTAACCAATTCCACAATCTCAGTTCCACTAAACCACTAGGGTTGATCTAGTTTTTGTCCTCGGTACCACCGATTTCCACATCTCGGTCTCACTGAGTTTCACTCTCTCCTGGCAGTTAAGAAACTCGGTGGCACCGACAGTAAGGGGATATATATATATATCCAGTGGACCTCATTTTTGAAATTCACTCTTCAAACATCGTCCTCCGCAAACCCCTGTTGCCCCGCTCGAGTCTCCGGACGTCCCCCTCATCTCCTGTGCACCCTCGCCGCAGGAGTCCTTGGCCGCCGACTGGAATCTTCTTCGCCATCGCCGCCGTAGGAGATATTCACCAAGTTAGGGTAAAGATCTCTCCCCTTTTGCGCTCATTGATTCTGATTCTTGCGCATTAGGTTTCGCCCATTATCTTTCCACATATTGCATTGTCTCCATTCTCTAAAAAAATTCCGTAGATTAGCAGAATGAGAAAAATTAGGTTTAGAGTTCCGCTAAGGCCCAGTTCTTTTCGTCCGATTATGAAGAATCAAGGTTGGGAAAATCAAAAGCTAAAAAGAACTTGATTTCCTTGTTCAAAATCATCTAAGAATCAGCAGAATCGGCAGTGTATCTCAGAATCGAGCAAAAGGGTCGATTGTGACGATTCTGATATGTTCCACCAAACAAAATGTTTCGTTTATACACAATACCCTTATTTAGAGGGATATTTATGAAGAGAATGCCACTGAGCCGAATGATCTCGTCTCTCTCTCTCTCTCTCTCTCTCTCTCTCTTCTGCAACTGCTCGATCCCCTACGCCGCTGCGGTTACTGCCGCCGGTCGCCTGACCCTGCTCGCCTCGCCGTTGGACAGCGGCCCTCCCGCTACACGACCCCACCCCGTCACCGCCCAACTCGACCTTGCCCCATCGCCGCTCGACTCGACACTGCCCCAAGACGACCCATCCCGGCCACGACGCCAATTGACGGCAGCATCGTCGGCGCATGCCGCCCGACCCTGCCCCGTTCTGCGGTCGCCTCCGACCTGCCTCGACGGCCTCCGATGATCTCTCTCTGTCTCCTCTCCTAGATGTTTTGCTGTTTGTTAGATGGATTGATGGATGAATAAAATGAAATTGCTACTCCTAGATGTTTTGCTGTTTTGCTGTTTGTCAGATGTCTCAATTTTTTGCTACTGTCAATGGTGGATGGTGCTAGATGATATTCGTATTTTTCCATTCTCAATGTTCAAAACAACCAAGCATTAGAATTCAACAAGCAATTTCAATACATGGACATTCTAGACATTTCAGCACATAACTTATCCGACAATCTCATATTACAATCTAGAAAAGAACTCGATGGCTGATTCTCTGGGAAGCTGATTTTGTGGGAAGTTTCACAGAATTAGATTTTGGAGAATCAAAAGCTGAAAAGAACTGGGCCTAAATGCATTTCGGTATCACCGAGTGGAAAGAATTGGTACGACCGATTTGTTTTTAGGGCTCTGAGAACTGTCTCGGTGTGACCGAGTCATTCTTTTTGGTGAAACCGAAAAGGTGACCAAGTCACTATGTAAGAGGGAGTCTGTCTCGGCAGCTCCAAAAATTGAAACTCGGTGGAACCGAATTACATGTTGTAGAATTCTAAAACTACAATTTTGAGCTCAAATTTTCAAAAACTTCTGAATTTTCTGATGCTTATCCCTTCTGCTCATCCATATCTATTCAGAGGGTCAGTATGTCAGGCTCATAGGACAATGACAATGATTTCATAGAGCAGAGTGTTGATTTGGATGCTGGCACTAGGCCAGAAGCTAGTTCTTCATCTTCGAAGGATCCAGGCACCTGCCAAAAGGGCTAGGAAGAAGCTTAACTCAGATGAAGAGGACTCAGATTTTCTGCCAGAAGAGGTTCTAGCCAAAAAGCAGCAAGAGAAGAAAGAAAAGGATGCTAGGATATCTACCAATGAGGCCACTTCTGCTAAGAGGCCAGTCAGGAAGGAGTATGATAGTTCTGAAGCTGCAATAGCACTAGAGAGTGCTAGGGCTGCTATGAGTTCAAAGTCCATGCCCAAGAAGGCAGGCCAGAAGAGAGTGAGAAAGAAGACTGTTCGTGCTATTGTTCACCCCTCCACTCCAGAATATCTTGATGAGCAAGCGGAAGAGGAAGAACCAATTGTACAACCTCCTCCCTCCAAGAAGAAGAAGCTGGTGGCTCATGCAATGACCAGTCAGGCTGCATCTAAGGCCAAGCCATCTGCTGCCAAGAAGCCATCTGCCCCCAAGCCCAAGTGGACCACTAGAGATATTCCTCTTGCTGAGAAGAACAAGAGATCTTCCACCATGGAAGAAGAGGAAGACGTTGATGTGCTGAGGAAGCTGAGACCCCATTTGCTTGAACACAATGATGATCACCCAGTTGCTGAGGACATGACGAAGAGAAAGGACTCTGGACTGAGGAAATGGAGAGCTGATGATCCATATGCCACAAGGAGGAGAACTGTTGTAGATGCTCGCTTCAACACCAAGGAGCTTCAAGATTTTTATGAGACTATCTTGTTAGACAAGAGTCCTGCACTTAGTGACATGAGATATGTGGACTCGAAGTACATTAAGGACATTGAAGACTATTTTTCTCATGTGCTAGAGAACTTCAAGGCCATTGACATAGATGCATTTGTTGGCAGAGAGTTCACCGCATGGAATGATGAGATGATTATGCAGTTTTACTCACAGCTCATTTCTATCTAGATGGAAGGATAGTTTGGATGACTGAAAGAACTAGGTACCAAGCTACAATTAATGAGTGGGCTACCATCTTAGGAGCCCCACAGGTACAAGAGGGACATATTGATGTCTATTCTGAGGCCAAGATGAATCACAACACCATGGCCAACATGTACAATCCTATCCCTATTGCCAATGTGGAGACACACAAGTTTGGCTCTATCTACTTTCTGCAAGCTGGATTACCCACTACCAACACCATCATGAGATATACTTTGATGCCAAAGTCTGGAGATGGCAAGATGATTAGGGGTTACACCATCAACATGCTGCATAATGTAGACACCCACACAAGATTCCGAGTGATAGATTTGATTGTTGAGACAATCAAGACGACAGCTGCTGATCAGAAGAGATCATGTGCATATGCTCCATACATTCAGATGCTTATCAATTCCAAAGTTGGAAAGAGCTTATATGCACTTGATCGTTCACGCCTGCCACTATTGCCAGAGTTCGAGGACAACGTTGTGGTGATGGATCCTTCTCATCCCACTTTAGCTACTGCACAGGCAGAGGCAGAGGCAACTAGAGCCACTACTGCTTAGGTTCCAAGGACGAAGAGCGACCAAATGTCCTTTATCATTAACTCTCTCCAAGGGATCGAAAAGAATGTGGCTGAGATCCTCAAGAACCAGAAGAGTCTTCAGAGGATAGAGGAGACAATGTTTCATGATCTAGACAATAAGGTTGATGAGCTGATAGCGACTGTCAATGAGCTGAAATAGGAAGTGGATGCAGTGTCGTCGTTTTCTCATGACAGATGCCATGGGGTGGCTTATCGAGAGTGGTTGGGGCCGAAGAACGCCGACGGGCTCCGGGAGCGGGATTAGGTACAAGCGGTGAGGGACACTCGATGTACCCAGGTTCGGGGCCTCCGTGGGAGGTAATACCCCTAGTCCTCCCGGTTTGGTTGATCAGCAACGGGGGGCTACAATGGTGCTCCTCGAGCTGTATGGGTAGAGGAGGAAGAAGGGGCTAGCTCGCCCACTCTGCCTCTCTACGTGTGTGCGGGTGAGTGTGTGTGTGTGGCCATCCCTCTGCATGGGGGAGCTCCGGGGGGTTTTATAGGCCAACCCCCCGGTATACAAAATGAGTAGAAGGCTCCGGGGGGGGCCCAGCTGGCAGCCTATCTAGCCGGCCGTGGGGCACCCGGCTGAGGGGTCTCGTCGCTGGTAGGGCCCGCCGGCTGCGGGGTCCCGTCGGGAGCCGGAGAGGACCCGCCTGGTGGGCCCCAGTGCCCGTCCCGTCGCGGCACGGGCCATCCTGCGGGGCGTCGTCTTGTGGCAGCCGGGCGTGGTCCGCGGTACGGCCGGCCGCGCTATAGCCACGCCGGGGCAGGTAATGGAGTGGTTGATGGTAGGCCGGCACTGTGCCGTTCGCCAGGTCGCAGTCGGCCAGAGTCAGAGGCACAGTCGCCTCACTGTGGCCATACGGGCGCTGACCCCCGATGCGACGGGGGCCTCCGTAGCCACGCGCGCCCTGACAGCAGTGCCTGTAGCACCGCCGGCTAGGGGGCTAGGCGTCTCCGCCCCTAGCTGGCTGGTTGGAGTAGCCGGCCGCACGGCCCCCAGCCGGGTGATTGGTGGAGCCAGCCGTGCGGAGCCGGACCGCGGGGGAAGGCGGCTCGCCCTACGGTTGTTTTGAAAAGTTGGAAGCAGTCGGTTGAGGCCCCCCCGGGGTTATCCCCCCGTCAGTAGTCCCCGAAGCAGGGGAGGCCCGCCGGTGAACGGAGGCGGACCTCGCCGGCTTGAGTCTTGTCTTGTATTACGCACGGTCCAGGCGCCAGAGGAGGCGGGAGCATGGCGGCCGGCTCCGTAGCCGGCCGACGCTTCGCGGGACCCCTCGAGTACCTCATCGGGTAGAGGAGGTGCACCACGTGGGGGGGCGCAGTGGGTCGTGATCTGACAGGCCACGCGGAGGACAAGACCGGGCCGTGGGGCGGGGCCCACTTTGGCAGCGGCCTCGGCTCGCGCGCGCGGATCCTCTGCGGCCCGGGCCGTCGGTTGGTGTTCCTGGGGCACGTTAATGCCTCCCGCGCACGGCGGGAGTAGTGGGGGTCGTGCGTGACGGATCCGCTCCCCACTACCTCCGCGCGGGTGTTTAAATGGAGGGGAGAGAGGGGCGGAACGGCGCATTCGTTTCCTCTCCCCCAGCTCCTTGCCGTCGTTGCCCCTCACCTCCCCACTCCGATAGAGAGAGAGAGAGAGAGCGAAAACCGCACGCTTGCCGCGCCGCCGCCAGAAGCCGCACCGAGAGCGGGCATTTGCGCCCCACCACTGCGACCGCGAGACCTTCGAGGGTGATGGCGAGCAAAGGAGCGTGGGACGGCAGCGACGTCGATGAGCACTTCATCGAGCACCTCTGCCACCGCCGCAAGTTGCCGTCGGCCGAGCACCTGGAGGCGCGCATCGCCGAGGCGGAGAACGTGCCGACCCCGAGGGAGGGCGAGGTGGTGGTGTTTGCCGAGCACTTCCTCCGCGGGCTCGGCCTGCCGGCGAGCACATTCTTCCGGTGATTCCTCACGTACTTCGGGCTGCAGCCGCATCATCTGGCCGCCAACGCCGTCCTGCAGCTGGCGGCATTTGTCTCCCTCTGCGAGGGCTTCCTGGGGGTGGAGCCGCGCCTGGATCTGGTGCCAGCTCTTCTACCTGAAGCGCCAGACGGTCAAGGACCCGGCGACCGGCCAGAAGGTCATGACCGCCTGCGGGGCCACCCTGATCCACTTCCGAGCCGGAGCCGGGTTCCCGCAGCTCCCTTTGCAGGATTCGGTGAAGAACTGGCAGAAGGGGTTCTTCTACGTGAAGAACATGAAGCCGGAGGCGGACTACATCAACCTCCCCACCTTCGTCAACCAGCCGCCAGTCGCAATGCTGAACTGGAGGACGCCTCCGGCGGTCACCCCCGAGACGACGGACCGGCTCTGCGAACGGCTGGTGGTGATGAACCGGACGGAGGGGCTGTTGGCCACGGACCTCCTGGCTACGATGGTGGCGCGCCGGGTGCAGCCTCTGCAGCGCCGGCCACACCTCATTTGCCAGATGGGAGGGCGGCGCGACCCCTGCCGGCTCTCCACCAAGGAGCTGAAGGCGGTGCAGGTGGCGAGGAGGGTGAACGCCATTTCAGCCGCCAAGATGAACGAGGGCGGATGGCAATGGGGGAAGGCACCATACAGCCGGGACCGTCCGGCTCCGCGGGTACGTGGCGAGCCGTCCTCCCACTCTTTTCTTGCTGAGAATGGCTTCCCCCCCATGGCCTGACGACGGGGAGGCGTTCGTGTATGCAAGTTTTCCCGTTGTTGCAGAACTACGCCCCGCCGGCAGCCGACGTGGAGGAGTAGGACGCGGAGGAGGTCGAAGACACCGACGACGTGGAGCCGGCTGTATCGGAGTCGGCCGGTGCACTCGGCGGCGACGGGACGGAGACGGAGGCGACCGAGTCGGCGGGTGAGTTCCCTCCCCAGTCACTTTTGCGGGACTGGACCGATGACGATGCTGAAAAGGAAGAGGTGCATGATGCAGTGGCTCCGGAGGACCCCCCGAAGTCTCGGCTGACGACACCACGGCGCCGAGGAGGCGCGTTCGCCGCGCCGACCGCGCGCCCAGCTGGGACGACGCGGTCGCAGGCGGCAGAGGGAAGCAGTCGGCCAACCCGAGGCCGGCTCCCAAACGAGCGGCCACCGGACAGCCGGGAGGCGGCCGCGGAGGCGGCGGGAAGAAGCTGCGGGTCGCCCGGGCGGGCCCCGTCAGGCGGGCGGTCCCTGTCACCATTGGGTAAGTCGGTTCTGGGTACTCGCTTGTTGTTGTTTTTTCTTTCTTAGTCGGCTCCTTTTTCTCATTTTGTTCATCCAGGGAGCCACGTGCTCTTGGGAGGGCCGCCGCCGTCGAGACGGCGGGGGCGGCGCCGCCGTTCGCCGCCGAGGATAGGGAGCGCGAGGCATGGTGGGACGTCGAGGCGGCCGAGCGGGAGCTGCGCGAGGAGGAGCGTCGCCCATGGGAGGAGGCGGCGGAGAAACGGCCACCGGAACAGGCGAGTACGGAGGTGGCCGGCCAGTCGTGGGAGCCTTTTCCCTCTGACCGGGAGAGGAGATCCAAGGATAGGCACGACCCCGGGCGGCGGGGGGAGACGGAAGCGCGGGTCGAGGAGGAGGCACGCGCGACTGCGACCACGGCGGACGCCACGGAAGGGGTGGAGGACATGCCTCCTGGGGCGGAGGAGCCCCCAGAGGTCGTCGTCCTGGACGCGGAGGTCCCGGCTCCGGAGGCGAGCCGGACCGGCACCGCCAGAGGCAGAGCGCCCGCTAGCGATACGGTGGCGCCCGGAGGGGCGGACGCCCCGGGCCCGTCGAAAGGGGCACCTGGAGCCGTGGCGCCGGGAGGGGCAGGTCCCCTGGTGACCACGGCAAAGGGCGCGTCCGGGCCCGCCGACGGGGGCCGGCCGCAGGAAACCTGGGCCACGGCCGGAGGCGCGACCCTCAACGATGCGCCGAGCGCCCTCGGGGCCGCGGTGGTTGCCGTTGTCGAGGAGTTTGCCGCCTGCCGCGCCGAGGTGGCGCAGGATGCTCGGGCCGCCAGTGACCGGCTGGTCCACCTCGAGCAATCCGTCGCGGTAAGGGCTCGAAGCTTGTCACTTTGCTTTGATTTTTCCCAGTGGGGGCGCGCCAGCGCACCCACTGGGTGTAGCCCCCGAGACTCGGGCCGGCCTGGGACGCAGGCGGGTCGAGTCTGATGGCATCTTTGCTGTGTAGCGGCGTACAACACGCTGCTGGGCCTGTATCGAGGAGTCGAGAGCCGGCTGGCCATTACGTCCGCCGACCTGAAAGGTAATGCTCTTGCGAAAGTCCAGTGGGGGCGCGCCAGCGCACCCACTGGGTGTAGCCCCCGGGATTCAGGCCGGCTACTCCAGAGGCGGGCTGAATCCCTTTCTCTGCTTGCATTCTGACAGAGGCGTCCTCATCCCGGGCAGCCACCCACGCCGAGACGGCCAGCCTCCGTCGCCAAGTGATACAGCTTGGTGAACGGCGGGACCTCCTGATGGCGGAGTGCGACCGGCTCCGCCAAGAGGCGGATCGGGCGCAGGCGGGGAAGGACGAGCGCGAGGCGGCACACCGCCGGGAGCTTGAGGAGCTGGAGGCGACCCTTCGTCGGGAGGCGGAGGAGTGGGAGACGGCCCTCCGCCGGGAGCTGGAGAATAAGGTCGCCATGCTGGCGAAGGCGGCCGATGAGGCGCATGCTGCCCGAACTGAGCACGAGCGCCAGCTCCAGGAGTGGTCAGCCAGGGACGCCGCGCTGTAGGAGCAAGCATACGAGATAGATCGGATGCTGGCCGGTAAGCTTTCGTCATCTTGCATTCGCTTGTTTGTTTCTTTCGAGCGGCTCGGCTTCCTTCGTTGTTTATCTTGCGCCCCTTTCTTCCTTAGGGTTCCTCCCAAGCATGTAGGAGGTCATGGAGGTGGTCGTGGAGGCCCACCGCGAGGACCTGCGGGCCCAGGGAGTCGCCATTGGGCAACTTGCCGCCTGGTCGCTGGGCGAGGTGGGGATCACCGCCAGGGCGCGTCTGACCGAGATGGTTCAGGCCATGGAGCGGCTCCAGGCGGCCGGCGTGGGGCTGGCTCGCACCCTCTGGCCGGGTGCGGTGGAGTCGGACTCCATAAGCCGGCTGTCGAGGTGGCTGGAGTTCGGGACAGCATGGGTGAACGCCTGGAGGGCCTCCGCCGCGCGCGCCGGAGCGGCCATGGCGCTTCGCATCGCGAGGTCATGGTACCCCGAGCTCGACCTGGGGCTGCTCACGGCTCAGCGCGCCGGCACCGATGCGGAGCTAGAGGCGGCAGCCGATGCGCTGGCCGTGCGGGCCAGTGACCTTGCTTCTTTCGCCGCGTGGGACGAGTACGTCCCAGAGCGCACGGCAAACGGCGAGGTGATCCCGGAGGACCCGTACACACTCGCCCTTGACGACCCGGAGGGTAGCGCCGTGGAGACGGGCGATGAAGACGCCGGGTCCAGCACCGACGACTACGCCGACTCCGAGCTGGCCCAAGGCCTGGGCGTGGGAGCCGACGCGGGCCGCGCCGCGGCCAAGGGCGGGGCCTCTACTTCAGCCGCCGCGGAGGACGTCGGAGGAGAAGACGGCGCTGCCGCTACTTAGGATTTTTCTTTCCTGCATTTTGCTTTAGACTGCTATTCCACCCACTGGGGGTGTAGATGTAATGAACTTGGGGCCGTGGGCCGTTTTGTATATAAGTTTCTGCTTTCGTTTGCAAAAGTTTTTTTATGCGTGCCAACTCGGCCTTAGCCCTTTTTTGCCCTTTTTCGCTCCGTCTACCCAAAACCTTGTCCCTTTTGGCATCGGCCCCGCCAGCCGGACAGCCGGGAGCCGGTCTGTAGCTGGGACGGGGCGTCCGCCTCGGGGGAGCCGGTCGTGAGTTTGGGAGCCGCGAGGGTGTTTTGGCTAAGGTAAATGGCAGAGGCTAAAAAAAGGTTCCGGCTAGCCCTAGCCGGCGACCCCCTATGACCGCTTTCGTATGTGCTAAGTTTTGCCATTCCGAGAACCCACTAGCCGGACAGCCGGGAGCTGGTCAGTAGCTGGGTGGGGTGGTAGGGTGTTCCTTAGTCCACATTACTTGACCGGCTTCGGAGAGCGACGTCAAGGCTAGCCGGCGAGCCCCCGAGACCGAGGAACCGGGTCCGGGAACCGGTGAGTGAGGCGAACAGCTTTGGGAGGAAATGAAAAGAGGCATGCCCCAAGAGCCGGCTTGGGGCACCCATTGCATTCATAAGCCCAAAAGGGGAGGTACATACATACACTGGTCCTTAGCAGTAAAACGGTCGGAGGAGCGCCGCGTTCCACTGGCGTTCCGTCTCCTCGCCGGAGGCGTCTCTCTTGCGCTTCTGCGGCTTCTGCGCGTCTATTAGGTAGTACGCGTTGTTGTGCAGCGCCTTGCTGATGATGAACGGGCCCTCCCATGGGGAGGACAACTTGTGCTGGCCGGCGGTTCGTTGGATTCGCCTGAGCACCAGGTCCCCCTCGCGGAAGGAGAGGGGCCGGATGCGCTTGTTGTGGTAGTGCCGGAGCTTCTGCTGATAGATAGCCGTCCGGCTCAGTCCTAGCTCGCGGGCCTCCTCGAGTAGGTCGACGCCGTCCTCCCTTGCCTCCTTTGCATCCGTCTCCGTGTACAGGGTGACTCGAGGCGAGTCGAACTCGATGTCCGTGGGGATGACCGCCTCGGACCCGTACCCGAGGAAGAAGGGCGTGAAGCCGGTTGATCGATTGGGTGTGGTCCTCAGGCTCCACAAGACAGCCGGCAGCTCCTCGATCCAGTAGCCGGCAGAGCGGACGAGCGGTGCTACGAGCCGGGGTTTGATGCCGGCCAGGATTAAGCCGTTAGCCCTTTCGGCCTGGCCATTCGACTGTGGGTGGGCAACCGAAGCCAGGTCGAGCCGGATGCCCTGTTTGGCGCAGAAACGTGCCAGTGCGCCCTTGGCAAAGTTTGTGCCGTTGTCGGTGATGATGCTGTGCGGGACACCATAGCGGACCGTTATGTCCTCGACGAACCGGACGGCCGTGGGGCCGTCCAACTTCTTGATGGGCCTGGCTTCTATCCACTTGGTGAACTTGTCGACGGCTACTAGCAGATGCGTCATGCTGCCTCGAGCGGTCTTGAATGGCCCAACCATGTCGAGCCCCCAGACGGCGAAGGGCCACGACAGCGGGATGGTCTGCAGCGCCGTAGCCGGCAGGTGTCGCCTCCTCAAGCGCAGTCGGCCAGTAGAAGCCGTGGCGGAACGCCTTGGCCACCAGGGTCCTCGAGGCCGCATGGTGCCTGCACTCGCCCTGGTGGATGTCTCGGAGGATCTCTTGGCCCTTTTCGGGCTCGACGCAGCGTTGGTACACGCCGGTCGTGCTGCGGTGGACCAACTCACGGTTGATGATGATGTAGGCGGGCCCACGGCGCTGGACCTGCCGGGCCTTGTCTTCGTCGTGGGGAGCTCGCCGTGCAAGAGGAAAGCCAAGATTGGCTGGGCCCACGACGGAGCCGACACCGAGTCCGTCTCCGACATGGGCAGGAGGTTCTGGGCAGCCGAAGCCCCCGGGTCCATTGGCGGAGCCCCCGGGGCCGGCTTGCCAGTCCCCGGGTCTGGCTGATCGACTGCCATCAGGACGGCCGCGGGCTCAGAGCCGGCGGTCATCGGAACGATAGTTGCGGGAGCCATTGCAGCCGGCGCAGCCGGCGCAGCTGGTGGAGCAGGCGGCGCCGGTGGAGCCGGTGGAGCGGGCGGAGCGGGCGGAGCCGGCGAAGCCCCCGGGTTCGTCGAGGAGCCGGCGGGATCCGTGGGCACGAAGATGGACTCCGACTCGGCGGAGGGCCTGATTGACGGCTTGCGCAACTGCTCGAGGGAGACGCCAGCCGGGATGGCTTGGCGAGTGGAGCCGATTTTGGCCAGGGCGTCCGCCGCCTCGTTGTCCGTCCGGGGGATGTGGTGGAACTCGCAGCCCTCAAAGGAGCCGGTAAGCTGCTGGACGAGGAACCGGTGCTGGCCATGTTGGCGTCCCTGGCGTCCCACTCGCCAGAGACCTGCTGCACCAACAGGTCGGAGTCGCCGAAACACAAGATGCGCCGGATGCCAATCTCCTTGGCGAGCCGGAGGCCGTGGACAATTGCCTCGTACTCGGCCACGTTATTGGAGGTGGCGAAGTGGATTTGGAGCGCATACTTGAGCTGGTCTCCTTTCGGAGACGACAGGACGATGCCGGCTCCCAAGCCGGTCCGCATCTTCGAGCCGTTGAAGTGCATGCGCCAGTGCATGGAGTCCGTGGGAGGCGGCACGAACTGGGACTCCGCCCAGTCGACGAGGAAGTCGGCCATGGCCTACGACTTAATGGCAGTGCGCGGCTCGTATCGGATCTCGTAGTCGGCGAGGGCGATCGCCCACTTGGCGATCCGGCCGGTGGCGTCCCGGCCACTCATGATTTCGCCCTGTGGCGCCGTGCTCACCACGGTGATGACATGCTCTTGGAAATACTGCTTGATCTTCTGGGTGGCGAAGTATATGCCGTAGCACATCTTCTGGTAGTGGGGGTAGTTTTGCTTGGAGGCGGAGAGGACTTCGCTGAGGTAGTAGACGGGACGCTGGACTGTCAGCGCTTTGCCCTCCTCCGGCCACTCCACGACCAGGACGACGCTGATGACACGGGTGGTTGCCGCGATGTATGCGAGCAGGGGCTCCTTCTCAGCTGGCCCGGCCAGAATGGGTGCGCTGGTGAGGACCCGTTTGAGGTCGCGGAACGCCGTGTCCGCCTGGTCGGTCCACTTGAATTTGGCCGGCTTCCTGGCGGAGTCGGAGCCTGGCTCGACAAGGGCCGTCTTCCTTGGGAGCTGGTAAAGGGGCAGGGCCTTTTCCCCCAGCCGGCTGACGAACCGGCTGAGCGAGGCGAGGCAGCCAGTGAACTTCTGGACATCACGGAGACGGGTTGGCCTGGGCATGCGCTCGATCGCCCTGATCTTCTCTGGGTTAGCCTCGATGCCGCGGGCGGACACGAAGAAACCCAGGAGCTGGCCGGCTGGGACGCCGAAGACGCACTTCTCCGGGTTGAGCTTGACCTTATACTCGCGCAGATTGGCGAAGGTCTCCCGGAGGTCGTCAAGGAGGCTGAAATGCTTCTTGGTTTTGACGACGATGTCGTCAACATAGACGTGGACGTTCCTGCCGATCTGCGGCAGGAGGCACTTCTGCGTGCAGCGCTGGAAGGTGGCGCCTGCATTCTTCAGGCCAAAGGACATGGTGATGTAGCAGTAGGCTCCGAAGGGGGTGATGAAGGAGGTCTTGAGCGGGTCGGCCGGGTCCAGCTTGATCTGGTGGTAGCCTGAGTAGGCGTCCATGAAGGATAGTAGATCGCAGCCGGCCGTGGAGTCGATAACTTGATCGATCCGTGGCAGGGCGAACGGGTCCTTGGGACATGCCTTGTTCAGGCTCGTGTAGTCGATACACATGCGCCAGGTCTTAATTTTCTTTAGCACCAGGACTGGGTTGGCCAGCCAGTCCGGGTGGAAAACTTCAATGATGAAGCCGGCTGCGAGCAGCCAGGTGATTTCTTCTCCTATAGTACGCCGCTTCTCCTCGGAGAAACGGCGCAGGGGTTGCTTGACCGGCTTCGCATCCGGCTGGACATGAAGTTTGTGCTCGGCGAACTTCCTCGGAACACCCGGCATGTCTTCGGGAGACCATGCAAAGATGTCCCGATTCTCACGGAGGAAGTCGACGAGCTCGCCTTCCTATTTCTTGCTAAGGTTGGCGCCGATGGTGACGCACTGCTTGGGGTTACCGGGTCGAGCGGCACTTGCTTGGTGTCCTTGGACGGCTGGAACGATGCCTCGCTGGCCAACTGGGATGGAGGAGCCGGCATGGCCGGCTGGTTGGTGGTGTGAGCCACGAGCCGGTCGAGCTGCCGCCGTTCCTCCGCTATCTCCAGAGACTCGGCCAGTCGGCTACCGTCGCGGGCGCACTCGAGCGACATCTTGTAGTCGCGGCGACGGTGATGATGCCCTTGAGGCCCGGCATCTTGAGCTTGAGGTAGGCATAATGGGGGACCGCCATGAACTTGACGAGGGCCGGCCTGCCCAGTAGCGCATGGTAAGGACTGTCAAGGTCCACCACCTCGAACCATATCGGCTCGTGGCGGAAATGGTGCTTGTCGCCGAAGTGGACGTCGATCTCGATCTTGCCGATAGGAGTGCAGGATTTTCCCGGCACGATGCCGTCGAAAACCGTCCGGCTCGCCCGCAGGTCTTTCTCCTTGAGCCCCAGCTTGAGCATTGTGTCGCGATAGAGGATGTTGATGTTGCTGCCCCCGTCAATCAACACCCGCGAGAAACGGCAGGTGCGTCTCTCGGAGACGATGGTGGGATCGAGGACGAGGGCGTAGCTGCCTGGGTTCGGCATCACGGCCGGGTGGTTCGTCCGACTCCAGGTGACCGGCTTCTCGGACCAATGCATGAATTGGAGAACCGAAGGGGCATTGGCGTTCACCTCGTGCCGGCGCTGGCGTACGCTATGTTTGTCGGTTGCTTCGCTGGTGAAGACGACGTAGGACCCGTCCTGGTTAGGGAACTGGTCGTGGAGGCGGCCGTCGTTGGTAACCGGTGCCGGAGCAGGCGGCGGGGCCTGAGCCGGAGCCGGCACGCGGGGTGCCGGAGGCGGAGGAGCCGGGAGGCCCCCGCCTCGGGCTAGCCGCTGGGAGAAGCTGCACTACCGGAGCGTATGGGTGGCCGGTTTGGCCCTGGAGTGGTGCTTGCAGGGTAGGTCGAGCATCTGCTCGAAGGTAAGCTTGGGCTGGCAGGTGGCCTTGCCGGTGCGCTGGCGCTGGCTGGGGGCCTGGGCAGCCGGTTGCTCCTCTTCGATGGAGGCGACCTGCCGGCTCCCGTAGCGGGGGTCCGGCTGGTCGGGCTTGCGTTTGTTGTTCTGCTGCTGCCGGTTGTCGGCGGCCGCCCGTGGCATGGCAGGCGGCGGTGCCGGCTTGGCTGGCGTGGTGACCTTCATCCGCATTCCGGAGTCGGCCGTGGCGTATTTGTCCGCCTTGGCCATCAGGTCCGCCAGGGTAGCCGGCTCGGAGTACAAGAGCTTGTGCTTGAGGTGGGTGCCATCGCGGCAACCCTCGATGAAATACTGGATGGCCTGCACCTCGTGCACTCCCTCGCAGGAGTTGCGGAGCTCGGTCCAGCACGTGAGGTAGTCGCGGAGAGGCTCCTCCGGCCCCTGGACACACATGGCCAGCTCGCGGGGCCGGCCGGGCCGCTTGTAGGTGCCGGTGAAGTTGCGGACGAACGCTTCCTCGAAGTCCGTCCAGGTGTTGATGCTGCCGGCCAACAGGTTGTTAAGCCAGGTCCGGGCCGAGCCGGTTAACATTAGGGGGGCGTAGCGCACGGCTACGCGCTTGTTCCCCCTGGCAATGCCGACCGCGGTGGTGTAGTCGACCAGCCAGTCCTCCGGCTTGGCGGAGCCGTTGTACTTCGGGGTGTCGCGAGGGAGAGTGAAACTGGCTGGGAATGGCTCATTGCGAATCCGGGGGCCGAAGCACGCCGGGCCGATCGAGCCCTCCTCCTCGAGCAGGGCCGACTGCGCTAGTCGCTCGATGTGGGTCCGGGCGTCGTTCTCACTCCGTGGGACGCGCAGGCCGAGCTGAGCGGCGAGCTCGGGGCGAACAGTTGGGGCAGGCGAGCGGGTACGTTCCCGCCGCGGAGGTGAGGTATGGTCCCGGCTGCACCGGCTGCCACCAGCCGGAGCGTCGTTGTGCCGGCTAGTGACGGCCGGCTGCTCGTCTCGCAGCCGTGTGCGTTAGTTGTGAGACCCAGCGCCCCGCCGGCCAGAGCCGCGAGGGGAAGAGGCCTGCTGGACCGGCCGGCGCTGGCCAGCAGTAGGCGGAGCATCCCCCTCGGGGACGGGGATTTCGGAGCCGGCGTTCATGCCGTCGAGCCGGGCCTGCTGGGCGTTGGCGGTGGCGATGAGGTCTTGGATGTGTCATTCCTGTAGCTCTCGCTCTTCGCCCTCCAGGCCAACGAGGTCGGCGTAGGCTACGTGGGCGGCCCTCAGGTTGGCGGCCGGCATGTCGTAGGTGGGAAGCCTGCCACCGAGGATTTCCGCGACCACGCGGCCGCGGTGGCGGACATCACCACGCCGGCTGGGCTCGTTGCCGGCGGGGGTGAGGCCGTAGGCGGAGTTATACTCGCGCTGCGCGGACTCCATCCGGCGCTTGGTGGTGGCGAGCACGGTTGCCTCGTCGAACAGCAGCCGGCGAGCTACTTCCAGCTTGGCCGTAGCCGTGGCTTGGTTCGTCGTAGGCGCAACGGGGGTGCTGAGGCTCCGAAGCACAGAGCCGAGGGGGTCGGAGGTGCCGGCGCGAGCGGCCGCGGCGGCCGCGTCCGCCTCCGCCCTGGCGCGGCCGAAAGTCGTGGAGGAGCCGGTGGCCATTACCCCCGCGCGGACGCGGGAGTTGCTGGCCTCGCCCGAGGCGAGTGCGCCCACAGACGTGGGCGGGTCGAGGCAGTCGAGCACCTGGCTAGGGTACTCGTCGGCAGCTGGCTCGTCGGCGAGGCTCAACCTACCGACGCGCTTGGTGAGGTTGGCGGTGTCGATCAGAGGGTCGCTACCGAGACGCTCAACGGAGAGGCCGGCAGCTTCGCCCGCAGGGCCAGCGGGGGCAGGTCTCCGCCCCGCAGGAGCAAGCCCCACGAGCGTGCAGTTTCGCCCGGACGCGGGGCGGCCGGGGGAGGTTGCGAAGGGTCCCGCCTGGAGCGTGACTCCGGCCGGTGCCGCGGACGGCCCCACGGTGGGCGCCAACTGTCGTCGTTTTCTCACGACAGATGCCATGGGGTGGCTTATCGAGAGTGGTTGGGGCCGAACGACGCTGACGGACCCCGGGAGCGGAATTAGGTACAAGCGGTGAGGGACACTCGATGTACCCAGGTTCAGGGCCCTCCGTGGGAGGTAATACCTCTAGTCCTGCCGGGTTGGTTGATCAGCAACGGGAGGCTACAATGGTGCTCCTCGAGCTGTATGGGTAGAGGAGGAAGAAGGGGCTAGCTCGCCCACTCTGCCTCTCTACGTGTGTGCGGGTGAGTGTGTGTGGCCGTCCCTCTGCATGGGGGAGCTCCGGGGGTTTTATAGGCCAACCCCCCGGTATACAAAACGAGTAGAAGGCTCCGGGGGGCCCAGCTGGCAGCCTGTCTAGCCGGCCGTGGGGCCCCCGGCTGAGGGGTCTCGTCGCTGGTAGGGCCCGCCGGCTGCGGGGTCCCGTCGGGAGCCGGAGGGGACCCGCCTAGCGGGCCCCAGTGCCCGTCCCGTCGCGGCACGGGCCGTCCTTCGGGGCGTCATCTTGCGGCAGCCGGGCGTGGTCAGCGGTACGGCCGGCCGCGCTGTAGCCACGCCGGGGCAGCTAATGGAGCGGTTGAGGGCAGGCCGGCACTGTGCCTTTCGCCAGGTCGCAGTCGGCTAGAGTCAGAGGCACTGTCGCCTCACTGTGGCCATACGGGCGCTGGCCCCCGATGCGACGGGGGCCTCTGTAGCCACGCGCGCCCTGACAGCAATGCCTGCAGCACCGCCGGCTAGGGGGCTAGGCGTCTCCGCCCCTAGCCGGCTGGTTGGAGTAGCCGGCCGCACGGCCCCCAGCCGGGCGATTGGTGGAGCCAGCCGTGCGGAGCCGGACCGCGGGGGAAGGCGGCTCGCCCTGCGGTTGTTTTGAAAAGTTGGAAGCAGTCGGCTGAGGCCACCCCAGGGTTATCCCCCCGTCATGCAGTGCCCAGTCCCCACTCCAGTGATGATGATAGTCCTCCTCTTCGGCCCAGCACTCGGTTAAAGAGACAAGCCAGATCATCTACAGTGCCTGCTCCAAAGTTGAGGCCTTCCTCGTTGGCACCAGCTACTGCTCCTCCAGCTCCTTCTGCGCCTTTAGCGTCTACTCCACCACCCCAGAAGGCTTCAGCTGAAGCATTGGCCGACGCCCTTCTTTTGACTCCTTCAACATCTACCAGAGGAGATCAAGCCCAGAGAGACGATTAGTTCTACATACTTTGAACTTTTTGGTAACTTGTTGCCAAAGGGGGAGAAGTGTATAGATCATAGGGCTTTGAGAGAGTGTCTTGCATTTTGTTGACTCTCTTTGTGTTAAAAACATTTGGTTTATCACTTGGCCGTTTTTTAAAAACTTCGTCGTGTTTGATCATACACTTGCTTGATGATGCTACTATTTCCTATCCATGTGATGTTAATATTATGGTCATTCACTCATTTTTTGGTGTTATGTGCATTGTAATCCATTCATATCATTTATGCGCACCACCAAGTCGTATGTGACATGAAAGAGTTACCCACCCTCCTAATCGATTGTGCATTTGCATTCAAACGCAAAATTTTAAATAATGCACAAATTTAGGGGGAGCTCTTGCTTATCACATACTTCTCAAAGCAACGATGCTACTCATTGTTTTATCCCTATCGAAGCTTTGATCTATATGTTGTCATCAATTACCAAAAAGGGGGAGATCGAAAGCACAACTTCTCCCTACGTGGTTTTGGTAATTAATAACAACATATATTTCGTTGGACTAATGTTTCCACCAAGTATATTTCAGGAAAGTTCAATGAATGGATTGGCAAAAGGATTGTCAGGAGATCCCCTTATGAAAGGGACATCTATTGGCAACAAGCTTGAAGACTCTACATTTTACATTTTGTGAGAAATCACTTTTGAGTCCATAGGAAAGCCAATACTATTAAAAGGGGATGAGGTGTCTATGATGATCTGGTTGCTCAGATGCTTAGATATTAGCCACCAAATATACACATGAAATTCTCCCACCAATATTCTGTCCAAAACCAAATATCCAATATCGGTTCCACCAACAATTTCCATTCGGCCTTACCGAGTTTCACTTAGACAGATTCCCAGGCCAAACCCTAGCATCTCGGTACCACCAAGTTTTGAGAATCGGACCAACCGAGTTTTGGACCAACTCATTGGTATCCTATTTTAAAGAATCAGAATTTCCGAGTATTGAGAATCGGTCTCACCGAGTTTTGGATCAACTCTCTCATTAGCTGTTTTGAAGAATCGGTACCACCGAGATTTATATATCGGTCTCACCGAAATGCCAAAAGTTGCCATATTTTATACTAGTCGGTGCAACCGAGTTTTTGGACCGATGTCACCAAGTTGGGCAATAATGTTGTAACGGTTGGATTTTTAGAGATGCCCATATATACTCCTCCACCTCCTCTCATTTGTAGAGGAAGCACTCAGAACACACTTACACTTGCCCCATCCATTTTTCTGAGAGAGAACCACCTACCCATGTGTTGAGATCAAGACATTCCACTCCAACCATATGAATCTTGATTTCTAGCCTCCCCAAGTTGCTTTCCACCCAATCAACCTCTTCTACCAAACCAAATCTGTGAGAGAGTGATTGTGTGTTGAGGAGACTATCTTTTGAAGCACAAGAGCAAGGAGTTCATCATTGTTACCAAATCTATTACCTTTTGGAGGGTGGTGCCTCCTAGATTGGTTAGGTGTCGCTTGGGAGCCTCCTTCTTCGTGTTGTGGAGTTGAACCAAGAAGTTTGTATGGGCAAAGAGATCACCTACTTTGTGAAGATCTACCCATAGGTGAGGCTAGTCCTTCGTGGACGGAAGCCATGATGGAATAGACGAGGTTGCTACTTTGTGGACCCTAACGGGTGGAGCCGTCCATGGACTCTCGTTACCGCTACCATTCGTGGATTGAAGTCTCCATCAGCATGGACGTACGATAGTACCACCTATCGGAACCACGGGAAAAATCTTCGTGTCATCAATTGCATTTGATTCTCGTCTCCCTACCTTTACTTTAATGTGCATGTTTTTACTTTCCACTCCTATACTCTTAGACTTGCATGTGTAGGGTGTACTTGACTTGCTACAATTGTTAAAACTTGCCAACACTTAAAATTGGGAAAAGGCTAGACTTCTAATTCATATTGATTGAGTTTTCTTTGTCTACATCATGTGATCGTTCTCCAAGCATTACTCTGTTTGTCATGAACTTAATACTTAGAGAGGCAAGCATAGAAGCGCTCTCAACGTGGAGTAATAGTAATAGGTGCAGGCAGGAGTCGGCCTATCAGTTGATGGACGTGATGCCTATATATACATGATCATTGCCGCGAATATCACATAACTATGCTATTTTCTATCAATTGCCCAACAATAATTTGTTTACCCACCGTATGCCAACTACATGAGAGATGCCACTAGAGAACAGTACGACCCCCAGGTCTATTCACTTATATATTTACAAAAGCTTTCAATACATTGCTGCCATTTATTTATTTTTATTTTATTTTGCAATTTACTTTATTCAACTATCATCTACACACTTCATTTGCTTGCAAATAATGAGTCCATGGGGATTGACAACCCTCTTGTCTGCGTTAGGTGCAAGTGTTTGCTTCTTTGTGTGCAGTCGCTGAAGACGGGGGTTGCGTGCTACTCCTATTGGTTCGGTAAACCCCTGTTCTCACTGAGGGAAATACTTATCTATACTGTGTTGCATCACCCGGTCCTCTTCTTGGAAAACCCATCGCGATCACAAGTATCACGAAGGATTTCTGGCGCCGTTACCGGGGAGTATCACCAACCTACAATCAAGTAACTTTGCACAAATTATCAATCACTTGTTCTACTTTTTATTTGTTATTATATTTATCTTGTTTCATAAAAATCAAAAATACTAAAATATTTTTCTTTGCTAGTTTGCTTGTTACTATCGCTAGTCTTACTTATGTTCCCTTTACTCCCGAGAATGAGGTGCTTAATTTTAAACAAAGGGGAGGAGAAAGTTTCCGAGATGCTTGGCATAGGATTTGCAATTCTCAAAATAAATCAATTCATGAGCAATCCCCCAATATCTTCCTTCGTAATTTTTATGTGGGTATTACTACTTGGTATAGGTTCGTACTTGATACTATTACCGATGGTAATTTCTTAAGGAGTCACACTTCGGATGCTTTCACAGCCATGGAAAATTTAGTTGGGACACCACCTCTTGTTATTAATGAAACTACTTTTCCTTGGAAGATGTTATGAAAAGGCTTGATATTATTGAAAATAAAATTGCCACTAAAGAACAAGTTGTGGAGTTGGATAAAAATATTCACAATCATATTACTCAACTTGGGTCAAAGATAGGAATCACTTTGAAAACATTAAAAGAGAAAGATACAACTATTAATGAGTGGTAGAGCAAAGTTTTGGTAGAATTGATAAAATAGAGGAAGTCTTTGATAAAATGGGTTCCGCTTTTACCCCATCCAAAGCTAATGCTACTACCTCTCAAGAACAGAATTCTAAAATTATGTATGTCCCCAAGAATACTAGTATCACTCCTATTAAAAGAAATGAGGATCTTAAGATGATTAGTGTGCATCCCAATTTTATAAGTTTGATAAAAGATCCTATCTTCAGGCTCCCTCCTTTTAGGAAACATGGTTGTGTGATTGAGGAGCTTGAGACCAAAGATGACAACAATTGAAATTATGCAATATGCCTAGCTAGGGGCATAAAACAATAGCGCTAGTTGGGAGGCAACCCTATAGTTATCTTTAATTTTGCTTTTTTACTTTCCATTTGTTTTTGATAACATGATTATTGCCTCTGTAATTATTGTGTTTTTATGTTTAAATTAGTGTTTGTGCCAAGTCAAGCCTTTGGGATGACTTGTGTGATAAGTAGAATTGATACGGTGCAAAAACAGAAACTTTAGCATTCACTTTAAAATTTCTCTGATTTTATGGGAACGTATTTTTGATCTGAATTTTTTGCACAGTATTTCTACGCAAATTCTTCAGGTTGTCCTACTTTTTCAGAATTTTTAGAGTTACAGAAGTATAGGTTCTCTACAGATCTTTAAAGACTGATCTTTTTTCGACAGATTCTGTTTTTGCTTGCATAGTTTACTTGTTTTGATGATGCTATGGATTGTATTGGGGGGTATAAGCCATGGAGAAGTTAGAATACAGTACCTTATGCAATAATAAAATTAGAATCAATTTATAACAGTACCTAAAGTATTTGATATGTTATCTATACTAACGGATCTCACGAAGGTTTTGTTGAGTTTTGTGCTGAAGTTTTCATGTTTTGGGTGCTATCATGATGGATGAAGGAATAAGGAGCGGCAAGAGCCTAAGCTTGGGGATGACCAAGGCACTCCAAGGTAATATTCATGGAAGAATCAAGAGTTTATGCTTGGGGATGCTGCGGAAGGCATCCCCTCTTTCATCTCAATCCATCGGTATGTCACTTGGAGCTATATTTCTATTCATCACATGGTATGAGTTTTGCTTGGAGCGTCATTTCCTTTAGTTTGCTTTTGTTTTAGTTTTCCACAATAATTATTTGCAGGACACACCAACTTGAGAGAGACACAAGAACACCATGATTTGGTAGAATACTCTTTGTGCTTCACTTATAACTGTTGAGCATAGCAGTTGCTCTAGTACTTCACTTATATCTTTTAGAGCACGGTGGCGTATGAATTTTATAGAAATAATTGCACTCTTGTTCTTCACTTATATTTGTTTGAGAGTTAATAAATAGTGACGGTAATTTGCATGGTTTATAAGACTAGTCCAAAAATAATAGGTATCCAATGAGTGCATAATCAAAACCACATGTACCACATAAAAGAGAAATTGTAGGTTAATGATATTGATATGGTAATATGAAAGGGCATGGTGCATGATCATTGGTTATTAAGAATATTGTAAATTAGAGGGTGTTAACTTGTTGTTCATCTAAATATTTTTTATAGCATGGTGATGATGTGTGAGCATAATTATTCCTCATTGAAATCCTAGTGTCATTTAAGTCGGAGGCACATGATGGTTAACTCCTACCAACCTCCTCCCTAGGGGCATGCAAGTAGTACTTTGCTTCAAAAGAGCTAATAAAATATTGCAATAAGTATGTGAGTTCTTTATGACTAATGTGAATCCATGGATGTACGCACTCTCACCCCGAGGATCGATGCAACCTTCACTGGTGCATCCAAACCCCGTGACATGATACACTCTATTGCACATAAACCTCATTATATCTTCCTCAAAACAGCCACCATACCTACCTATTATGGCATTTCCATAGCCGTTCTGAGATATATTGTCATGCAACTCCCACTGTTACATCATATGACTAGTACTTTCATTTTCATATTGCTTTGCATGATCATATAAGATGACATAGTATTTGTGGCAAAGCCACCGTTCATCATTTTTTATACATGTTACACTTGATCATTGCACATCATGGTACACTGCCAGAGGCATTCATATAGAGTCATATTATAGTTTTCATATTGAGTTGTAAGTAAATAAAAGTGTGATGATCATCGTTATTAGGGCACTATCTCAGTGAGAAAAGGATGATGGAGATAATGATTCCCCCACAAGTCGGGATGAGACTCCGGACGAAAAATAAAATAAAAATAAAAAAAGGGAAAGAAAGAAAGAAAGAAAGAAAGAAAAAGAAAAAGAAAAAGAAAAAAAGAGAGAAAAAGAAAAAGGAAAAAAATAAATGAGGGAAAAGAGAGAAGGGACAGTGCTACTACTTCTTTTTCCACACTTGTGCCTCAAAGTGGCACCATGTTCTTCATATAGAGTCTCTTGTTTTATCACTTTCATATTCTAGTAGGAATTTTTTATTATAGAACTTGGCTTGTATATTCCGATGACGGGCTTCCTCAAATGCTTGAGGTCTTCATGAGCAATCAAGTTGGATGCACACCTACTTAGCTTCATTTCAGATTTCATACACTTATAGATCTAGTGCATCCGTTGCATGGAAATCCCTATTCCTCGCATTGATATCTATTGATGGGCATCTCAATAGCCCGTTGATACGCCTAGTTGATGCGAGACCTTCTTCTCCACTTTTACCCCTTTGAAACCTGCCACCATATTCTATTCCACCTTTATGCTATATCCATGGTTCACGCTCATATATTGCGTAAGTAATAATAAGCTGAAGCGCGTTAAGAAGTACGATCCAATTGCCTAACTTGACACTGTGGTGCTTGACATTTGTATTTATGTGGTGAAGACGGAGCCATGCTAGTCTAATATGATAAAATAAATAGGGGGTGAACATTCTTTAAGGATCGTATATTTTCAAACTTGATGATTATGTTACTTATGTTTATAAGTATTACTATGTTGATGTTTGCTAATTCATCGTTTCTCAATGATCATACCTGCAATAGATTACATGTTGGGTAGCATGTCACATCAAAAATTCTGTTTTTATCATTTACCTACTCAAGGACGAGCAGGAATTAAGCTTGGGGATGTTGATACGTCTCCAATGTATCTATAATTTTTTATTGTTCCATGCTATAATATTATCATTCTAGGATGCTTTTTGGGTGATCATTTACCAATTCATATTATTTTTTATCCCTAACCTATTAACCCAGTGCCTAGTGCCAGTTGCTGTTTTCTGCATGTTTTTGACTTTTTAGGTTTACAGTACCTAACGAAGTCCAATTGCCCCGAATTTTTTTATGATTTTGTTTGGACCAAAAGAAGACCTGGAAGTGTCGAAAGGAGGCCAGAGGATCCACGAGGGAGCCACAACACAACAGGGCGCTAGGGGGGTGGTCATGCCTTGTTATGTGGGGGGCCCCTCGGGCGTCTCCCGGCGCCCCTCTCTGGCCTATAAATTCCAATAAATCCCCAAAACCCTAGAGAGCCTCCCAAAACACTTTTTCCGCCGCCGCAAGTCTCTGTTCTACCGTGTGCCCATCCGGTGCCCTGCCGGAGGGGGGTGGATCACGGAGGGCCTCTACATAGCCCTTGCTGCTCCCATGGTGATGTGTGAGTAGCTCCCTACAGACCTACAGGGCCGTAGTTAGTTCCTAGATGGCTATCTCTCTCTCTTGATCTTCAATACAAAGTTCACCGCATCTTCGCGGTGATCTATTCGATGTAATCACTTTGTGTGGTGCATTTGTTGGGATCCGATGAATTGTGGGTTTATGTCCAGATTATTCAGGAAAAAGATTTGAGTCTTCTTTGATTTCTATTATGATTCTTATTTGCATGATTATTATAGCTTCATAAATCTCTCCAATCTATTGAAATAGTTTGGCCAACTAGATTGATATTTCTTCAGTGAGAGGGGTGCGTTGTAGTGGGTTCAATCTGGCGGTGCTCTATATCCCAGTGAGAGAAGGGGACAAGACGCATCTTTGTATTATTGACACTAAGGATAAACTTATGGGTTTAATTCATATTGATTGAGTTTTCTTTGTCTACATCATGTCATCGTTATCCAAGCATTACTCTATTTGTCATGAACTTAATACGTAGAGAGGCAGACATAGAAGCGCTCTCGACGTGGAGTAATAGTAATAGGTGCAAGCAGGAGTCGGCCTATTTTTTTATGGACGTGATGCCTACATATACATGATCATTGCCGTGAATATCACATAACTATGCGCTTTTCTATCAATTGCCCAACAGTAATTTGTTTACCCGCCGTATGCCTACTACATGAGACATGCCACTAGAGAACACTATGGCCCCGGGACTATTCACTTATATATTTACAAAAGCTTTCAATATGTTGCTGCCAAATATTTGTTTTTATTTTATTTTTCAATTTACTTTATTCAACTATCATCTACATGCTTCATTTTCTTGCAAATAACGATTCCAAGGGGATTGACAACCATCTTGCCCGCGTTGGGTGCAAGTGTTTGCTTCTTTGTGTGCAGTCGCTGAAGACGGGGGTTGCATGCTACTCCTATTGGTTCGATAAACCTTGGTTTCTCACTGAGGGAAATATTTATCTATATTGTGTTGCATCACCCGTTCCTCTTCATGGAAAACCCAACGCAGATCACAAGTATCAGAGCCCATGTATCAAAATCAGAAGCATCACCTGATAGATGCATGGTGGCATTGAATTGAAGAATTAGCTCTTCATTCCAATCATATATGTCACAGCAGAAACTGAGGAGTCCGACATCGTGAAGAACTGCTAACACCGGAGTGAAGCAGGCGATGTGCTCCATATCCACATGAGGAATATGGCGATGCAGAAAAACCTTATTCTTCTTGAACATCAGTGATGAATAGAAATTTATCTATGTCGGGGTCCAGATGCGTTAACGCCTTATCTTTGCTGAGTCATAAGGAGAGACGCCAATGAAAAAAAATCTTCTCCTCAAAGAAAGCACTTCTGAGGAATTTGGGTCACTTGGCGTTCTTGCCTTTGATTGGGAGTGAGGGCTTTGGTTGCTAATTGACTGTATGGGCCTCACATCGAAGATAGGCCTTGGAGAGCCAGTTGAGTTATTTTTGTCTGTAATCCTATCATACTCAGCAACTGGTGGCACAATCTCTGTGTCAGTTGAATGCACAGAACCGTCACGCTGAGGAATTTGAGCAGCGGGTGCTTCAGCAGCCTTGTGATTCACTTCATCAGCTGATGCAACTAGAATTTCTTCAAGAATGGACTAAAGATGTGAGTGATGCTCTCCTGAGTGAGTAACAATTTATTCCATCTGTGCACGCGACTGAGGGAGCTGAGTGAGGGGAGTTGTGATGGCCAAATTTGGGTGATTATGTTTCCAAAATTCATCAGTGACCAAAGGTATTATAGCACCAGCAATGTCAACATCCTCCTCAATTTATTCAACTCCAGCATCTTCAGCAGTCAACTGAGGCTGGGGCGATGATACCGTCTGAGGTGAAGAAGTTCCTTCAACCTTAGTATCTTCATCCACTTGCCCTGAGGTAGCAGCAGCCTGGGTTTCTTCATCCTCCTCATTTGAATTTCATAGTCTTCATCAAATGGGACAATTTCATAGGCAAGCACGGAAATAAGGGGAGGAACATCAATAGGTTCGGTTGAAGACATTGGAGCCGTCTTCAACTTCTTCACAGTGGAGACTTCAACAAAGTCTGGAGCCTTTCTTTCCTTTGATGCCTCCTTTTCTGCTGCCTTTGTTTTCTTTGCTTCTGATGTAGAAGGAAGTGTGACTCTCTTCACTCTTGATGTTTGAGTAGTGGGGGATGAATGTGGTGCATTTTCTTCAGGCATGACTGATGCAGTCGTCCTGGTAATTTCTTTAGGCGCAACAGGAGATGTTACACTGGCAGTTTCAGTTTCTTGAGGCATAGCAGGTTATTCAACTGTCCTTGCAGTTTCATCAGGCGCAATATTGGAGGTTGCCCTGGGAATTTCATTAGGAGCAACATTGGAAGTTGCCCTGGCAGTTTCTTCAAATACGGGTATCTGGCACTGCAGTAGATTCATCAGCAGGCGGTGTTAAAGAGCTTGCCTGAGGAACTTGAGCAGCAGTGATCCTATCATTGTGCTCCTTCATAACAACATTGGTGGCGTTGACGAATCTGTTAGAGATGCCTCTGCAGTAAGCAGCTTTCCTTTCAAACTCATCACTGAGGTTTTTGATCTCAGTCTGCATGGCAATGAGCTGCTCAGGTGACATTGTAGTGATGTTTTTCTTCAGCTCACCCTCCTTGCTATACTGGGCATTCTTGATTTGACGAGATTGCTGAATATTGTATTTTTCATTCATAATGAAGACGTCAGAACATGAAGAGGACCAGGAGGCAGATTCAATTCATCAAGAGGTGTTTCTGGATTCCTTTGCCAGATGTCAATGAAGTTAAGGACTTGTTTTGGATCCAAGATGAGGGGAACCAGTGATCCATTTGTTGCTGCAACCTTTTGTTGCTTGTCCCTGATGATCTAAGCAAGTTCTCCTTCATCAACAGAGTCATCAGATTTAGTGGGGACCTTGATGACGACTTTCTTTGGGTTGGGTCTTGTACCACGCCCGGCAATGGCTTTAGTCTTCAGCGCAAATACCACTTGAGGAAGTGTGGGCACTGGCTGATGCAGATGCTGAGGCGGATGCTCCTGAGGCGATTGAGAACATAGAGGTGCACTGACAAGTTGCCAAATGAATTGGTGTTGACGCCTTTGCAACAGCAGTTGATGAGGTTGTGGCCACTGAGGGCATTGGGACAGCCCTAGAAGAATTTGCTGGAGTAGGGAGAATTGAAGACTTTGTGGCCATTGAAGAAGATGGTCATGAGGGCACAGGAGCTGAAGGCTTTTTCTTCAATGCCGATTTCTTCAGCATGGCCTTCTTGGTAGCACTGCTACTACGAGATGCGTTAGCTGAGGCTTTTGATTCTCTGTTTAATTTCTCAATAGCAGCCTTTGCATGTCTCTGCAATTTGGCTTCACACCTTGCTCATTCAACAAGAAATTCTTCACCCCTCCTGATGCTTGTGGGGTCTGCCACTTGGCCTTCTGCCAATAGAGCTCTTGGGCATGGAGGCTTTACTGCGAATTCCTTCATGTATTTGGGAGTGACGTATATGTACTCCTTCCACTCCTTTGCCCATATCCTCTTGATCTTTTGCATATGAATCTTGCATTGTTTCTCATTCTCTTTGTCGTATTTTGCTTCATCGGGCGTGCAGTACCCGGCATATATTTCGTCAGGGATCTCAAAAGTAGTGTGTCTTTCCCTTTTCTTGCCACCCTTCCGAGGTCTCCTTTCATCTTCCATTTTCTCCAACTGAGGAAACTAAACTCTTGAAGATTCTGAAGATGTTTGCGGTTTTTCTTCAAGCAACGCTGCAAATGAATTAAGCTGATGAGAACCTAGAGATTTGTTAGCTGACATGTGTGCCTGTGAATAGACTATGGTTGCGAAGAATTTGGGATGGTCATATGTAATAGAGGCGAGGTTGTCCCTGTCTTTCGATGGAGTAGACTTTGACGATCCGACTACAAACATGCGAAGACGTCGCGCCTTAGCAATCATTGAACCAACTCCGAGAGGTTATTGACCACGCCGTAGTACAATCAACCTGACCACGAGGGTCTATTTCCTGCATGCAAACGAATAACAAGCAAGAAACTGAAATTGCAATCTCGATGCGAATATAAGAGGAAAGCTTTATTGATGAAAGTGGGGTTCTGTGACGTCTTGGTCTGGTCGTGGAACACAAACGAAGGACGCGAAGTTGCAGCTATGGCGAACTTGTAATCTAAACAAAACCCAAGTTTAAAACGGCGCCCTAAGGGGTGTATATATGGGGGAATAGAGGGGGATTTCGTGGCCCCTTGGAGGAGGGGTCCGAAATCAGCCCTAACCCAGTTTCCCCACACATACGGACTCTAAAAACAGCCTATAATATGGTATTTCGAAATTACATGGGCATGGCCCAAAAATAAGGTGACGCGGCACCTATAATAGCCTATGGACGAAATTTATGAAGTGGCATGTTGTATATTTCGTCCAAGACTCCAAGCACTCCTTATGGTGGCTTCAAAGTGCGAAAATCACCACTGAAAAGTCCATTGTTCCTTCCCGCGCGTGCACCATCTTCTCCATGCTTGATCCCGCTCCAATGGCCATCCTTATTGTCCATGCTAGGTCCTTCATTCATAAGTAAAACAAAAGTATCTAATTTCGGCAGCATCATATGTTCATGAACATTAGAAGGATTTCCAAGAAATGAAAGTACCTGATAATTTAGTTGGCGTGCGCGGGCTCTAGTAACTGGTCCAATATGTGTAGCTGGTGGGGATGTGGGTGTAACATTAGTAGAGATGTCTTCATCATCCTCCCCTTCTTGAATGGAAGTCGTCCTCGACAGAAGCTCATCATCCTCACCCAAATAAGGCTTCAAATCTGCAATGTTAAAAGTGGGACTAACCCCAAAATCTGCAGGCAGCTCAACTTTATATGCATTATCATTTCTTTTCTCTAACACCTTAAAAGGACCATCAGCGCGTGGCATTAGCTTTGACTTGTGCAATTCAGGAAACCTATCCTTACGCAAATGTAACCAAACAAGATCTCCAGGTAAAAAGACAACATGTTTTCTACCCTTATCTCCAACAAGTTTATATTTAGCATTCATACGCTCAATGTTCTCCTTAGTTAACTCATGCATCTTTAATATCAATTCAACACGTTCTTTAGCATCAAAATTAACCTTCTCCGAAGATGGAAGAGGCAACAAATCAATAGGTGCACGAGATAAGAAACCATACACTACTTCAAAAGGGCACATCTTAGTAGTAGAACTCAGCGAACGATTGTAAGCAAATTCAACATGAGGCAAGCATTCTTCCCACATTTTCAGATTATTCTTCAAAACAGCCCTAAGCATAGTAGACAATGATCTATTCACTACTTCAGTTTGTCCATCAGTTTGGGGGTGACATGTAGTACTAAAAAGCAGTTTAGTCCCCAACTTAGCCCATAAACATCTCCAAAAGTGGCTAAGAAATTTAGCTTCACGATCTGAAACAATTGTATTTGGCACACCATGCAAGAAAATAATTTCATGAAAGAACAAATCAGCAACATTGGCAGCAGCATCACTTTTATGACATGGTATAAAGTGTGCCATTTTCGAAAATCTATCCACGACAACAAATATGCTATCCCTCCCCTTCTTTGTTCGAGGTAAACCTAAAACAAAGTCCATAGATATATCCTCCCAAGGAACACTAGGTACAGGCAAAGGCATATATAAACCATGAGGATTGAGTCGTGACTTAGCTTTTTCACATGTAGTGCATCGAGCAACAAAACACTCAACATCCCGTCTCATCTTTGGCCAAAAGAAATGTGTAGCAAGTACGTCCTCCGTCTTCTTCATGCCAAAGTGTCCCATTAATCCACCTCCATGCGCCTCCTGAAACAACAAAAGACGAACGAAGCTAGATGGAATGCATATCTTGTTAGCACGGAACACAAATCCATCATTAATGACGAACTTGTTCCATGTTCTCCCGTCTTTACAATTCTCCAACACATCTTTAAATTCTGCATCATGCACATATTGATCTTTGATGGTCTCCAAACCAAATATTTTAAAGTCAAGTTGTGAAAGCATAGTATAACGACAAGACAATGCATCAGCAATAACATTTTCTTTACCCTTCTTGTGTTTAATGACATAAGGGAAAGTCTCAATGAATTCAACCCATTTAGCATGTCTACGGTTCAATTTTGCTTGACTTTTAATATGTTTCAAAGATTCGTGATAAGAATGTATAACAAATTCTTTGGGCCATAAATAATGTTGCCATGTTACCGAAGTCCGAACAAGAGCATATAATTCCTTATCAGAAGTAGAATAATTCAGACTAGGCCCACTCAATTTTTCAGAAAAGTATGCAACAGGTTTACGATCTTGTAATAACACACCTCCTAATCCAATTCCACTAGCTTCACATTCAAGCTCAAAAGTCTTATTAAAATCAGGAAGTTGGAGTAATGGAGCATGTGTTAACTTATGTTTCAATACCATGAAGGCTTCTTCCTGTCAGGTACCCAAAACAAAAGGCACATTCTTCTTTGTAAGCTCATATAGAGGTGCAGCAATGGTGCTGAAATCCCTCACAAAACACCTATAGAAACCAGCGAGTCCAAGAAAACTCCTCACTTGTGTGATTGTTTTGGGCTGCGGCCAACTCTCAATAGCTTCAATCTTGGCTTTATCAACTTCAATTCCCTGTGGAGTAACAACATAGCCAAGAAAAGATACTCGGTCGGTGCAAAAGGTGCACTTCCCAAGGTTACAAACAAACGTGCATCACATAGAGCAATAAAAATAGCACGCAAATGATCCAAGTGTTCCTCCAAAGATCTAATATAAATTAGTATATCATCAAAGTAGACTACCACAAATCGTCCAATGAAAGCACGTAAGACCTCGTTCATTAATCTCATGAAAGTGCTAGGTGCATTAGTTAACCCAAAAGGCATGATTAACCACTCATATAATCCAAACTTAGTTTTAAATGTTGTTTTCCATTCATCTCCCAATTTCATACGAATTTGATGGTATCCACTACGCAAATCAACTTTGGAGAAAATTGTAGACCCACTTAATTAATCAAGCATATCATCTAGCCTAGGAATAGGATGATGATAACGAATAGTAATATTATTAATACCTCTAAAATCAACACACATACGAGATGTACCATCCTTTTTTAGTACTAGAATAATAGGAACAACACAAGGACTAAGAGATTCACGTATATAACCTTTGTTGAGCAGCTCCTGTACTTGACGCATAATCTCCTTCGTCTCCTCTGGATTGGTACGGTATGGCGCACGGTTGGGTAGCGATGCACCGGGCATTAAGTCAATCTGATGCTCTATCCCTCAAATCGGTGGTAATCCCGGTGCCACGTCTTGTGGAAAGACGTCAGCGAACTCCTGCAAAATGTTAGTGACAGCAGAAGGCAAAGAGGGAGGCATGTCCTCGAATGAAAATAATACCTCTTTGCATACAAAAGCATAGCAAACAGATGTAGTAACATCCAAATCAGTAATATCAGATTTAGTGGCAAGTAAACAACCACTCTTCAGTTTTATTTCAGATGTAACACTAGATGATTGTTTATTAGGCTTACTAGTAGAATGCCCGTGCGTTGCCACGGGCTCTTGAAATATCTTTGCGAGTTGTACAATTACAATGCATGTGAATTTTCACACGCTACAGACGATATAACATAGGCACAATTGCTTAATAATTGAAGTCCACTTCTCGTGTTGTCTCAGTCATGTCGGTCATTGTTACATCAGTCGGTATGTCCGAGCCCATCTCTTTTCTTCTTTAATGAACAAAATCGGAAGATTTAAAATATAAACTATATTTTATACTCCATCACATAAACATGTATAACATATAATAAAAATAAAATTGAAACTAACACAACTGTTTTAATTTTTTTTTGACCTAACTTTTTTCTGAAATAATTTCATCTAAAATTATCACTACAGCCTTAAAATAAACAGTATCACTACAACCCCCTTTTTGAGAGGCTGAATAGAGGTCATATATAATATCTAGGGAGAAAAACCCTAAACTGATGAAAATTAGGGAGAAGCAGACTGCGCGGGCCATCAGACCCTTGTCTGGTGACGAGCGCCACTGCGCCAGGGGCGCTGTCCCCCCCCCCCCCCACACACACACACCACACATTCTCACTTCTCTCACTGCTGCTATCGGCCTTATCCTCCTCCCCCCAATCCCGCATCCTCCCCACCCCCCATCCCGCATTGCCGCCGGCCTCCGCCCTTACCTCCCCCCGTTCTCACTCCACTCCCACTGCTCTCTCCCGCGTCGCCCTAATCCTACTCCCCCCATCCCGCATCCTCCCCCATCCCGCCTCTTCGCCGCTGCCGAGCCGACGTCTAGGCTCGCCGCGAGCGCGAGGGGCATCTTGCCCGAGGCCGCGCGAATGTCCAACATGGCAGCCGCCCCACATGCCAACGAGGAAGGTGCTGCCGAAAAGTCTCAGGCGGCCGCGGCGTCAGAGCAGAACAACGCACGGGCTCGCACGGATCCGCCTCAAGGCCTCCTATCCTCTAGCGTGTGGACCGAGGGCTGCGTCCTCCTTCCCTCCTAGCATGGTGAGATTTTCCTCTCTCTCCCCCCTTTACCCCAAATCTGGATGATACTTGCAATTGTGCAGCTATATATGAAACAAATGAGGTCTTGGTTCAGTTTGTATGTGTTGATTCGGTTGAACCTTGACTGAAACTGAAGCAGCATGTTTGGATGTTCGATTTTCATTAGTACTGTATGCAGTAATTGTTGGTTCAAACAAATTGCTTGATACAATTGAAACTGGGGCATGTCAGTATGGTTCAAGAACCAGCACAATCTCTATACTTTCTGGAACGTAGGAGAAAACAAAGCACAAAATGTTTCAGAGATACACACACGGGCAATTTCAGAGATACACACAGTTTTAGAGATGAGCAGTAGTGAAGTATGAACTTGCATGTTCAATTAGTAGCCAACCACGGAATGTTCCTGTAAAAGGGGTTCGTTTCTTTTACATACATGTATGACCATATATGCAGGCATCTTCATCACTGGATGGTTAACACATCAAGTAGTTTCCATCCATCCATGCAACACCACTGATTCTACGGCCACATTTTTTTGTAGGAGAGATAATTTTCTTCATGTAAATCCGGTTGACACTTGCAATTGTACAACTTTGACTGAAAGTGGATATTCATTTTTTATTTGTGTCGACTACTTATTGGTTCAGTTTGCTTTCTTCATAAAAAACAATGTTCTTGGATGCTAGCAGAGATAATAACTCATTAGTGTTATTTTGAATCATGTGAATAACACCATGCATGCTTTTGCCGTTCCTTTATCGGGCAGTAACTTTGTGATTCATTTATGGATATTAGTCAAAAAATTGTGAGTCTGTTTGTACCGAGGCTTTCTTTCTGTATTCTCATTCAAGTCCTGAATAACTAAATTAATGACTCACTTTTTAGATATTTTGAAGAGGCTACTTAAATGGTGCAGGATGGATACATAAAGAATTCAGGCAACACAAGATTAGGTAACTACTGTACTTTTGTTTTCCTGTGATTGTCTATGTTCAGCACTTGACACTTGACAGTAGACATCACGGCTTGTCTATACCAAATTTTGATGAATTTAGCAAAGGCCTTGATAGACCAAATTTTTAAGAATTTAGCAAAGGATATCGACGCATCAGGAAAAAGTACTAAAAACATAAGATAATTATTACACATTTATATATAAGAGAAAGTATACACAGATAACCATACCTAGATCAACTTGTTTACTTCTTGACCATCCTTGATGATCGTTGACTTCTTGATTGTTCCTTGGTTATCTGTTATGGATCTGCAAGGGACAAGGGGGGGGAGAGGAGGGAGGGGGAGAAGGGATGGCAGAGGAGGTTCACAATATATATGAGGACAAATTAGAAGGTATGTTCCTATATGCAGCAAATCTCTTTCACTTTTAACTTGATAGGCTGCCAAATTACTAAAGATCTAAAAAATCAAAACTTCCTAAACATATTAATTAGTGTATTAATTATAATTGGATAATTTATTATCGTTTATATTCCACGATTAGTTGCCACAATGAGAACCGATAGATCTAAAAAATCAGATACCCGTGTGTTTCTATGGGGTCATATACCTTTGTGACACACGATATTGTGAATTACACAAAACTAAGTAATGTAGACAAATATATGTTCCAACAGAGCATGCATTGTTGAGTTATATATATAGGACTTAACTCATATAAAGAGGAGACTGTTTCTTGAGAGCAGACTGTTTTTTCGACCAAACCAACACTCACGTAGATAGAAGCATGTGTGCTATATGAAGAGCACCCTGTGACTACATCATTTTCTTGCATTTATTTTAAAGCTTCTCCAACAATATCTATCTTGTTCAATGCTGCATGGCTGGTCATTAGAAGGTGCTCATGTGAGGTTATCTGTTTTAATTTTTAACCTTCATCTCCTCAAAAAGGCTACCAATCTTGATGGGGCAGAGTACTGACTGAGATGTTGGCACTACAGAATTCCAAGCTTATGATGTGCTTATTTTTACTTGTCAGTTAAAGGCACATAACTGAGATGTTGGCACTTTAGAGAAACAATTGACAATTTTTGGCTGATTCTTCACTAGCTTCCATCTACAGAACTGGAGTTTCCCAAAGAAAAAGTGTACATAACTGGAATTATGTATTGTCAGACGTTAATCACATTCAGTCATCACTCCAGTCCTTGGAGTTAAAGAAAAATGGTACAATTAGACAATAATAAGCACATGACTATTTCATGACAGTAGGAAGTTTCTTCTGGATAATGTCATCACAGTATTGTTATTAATCTGTGAAAGCTGATACAAAGTAAACAAAGTGAAATAATTAATTCTCATCTACAGGTCCTTGGCCTTCCGGCTCTATTTGACTGGCCCATCCCTTTGGTTCATTATAAAGAAGACATTCCTGGGAGAGGGTATAAGCGTGGATTTTATAATGACGTTTTTCGTCTACAGGTCTCTCCTTCTTCTTCTCTGTAGTGCATTGGTGCTCTTCTCCCTCTCTCTAATCATGAAAGGTAATACCACATATAATTATAGGTTACCAATACATTGTCTTTATATACAGTTATGACGGTACTTCTCTTGGTCATACTTAGGTATGCCTTTTTTCATCTACATTAATACAAACAAAAATAAAACATTTATGACAAATAATTGAGCATTTCACAATTATAAGTGGATTTTCAATTGCGTGTACATACATGATCTCGAACTTGAGGCAAGAGGACTTGAAGGTTAAGCATCATTTATGGCGTGCATCAACGGGAAGGGGATGCATCAACGGCGTGCACTTAGCGTAGGCTCATCCCATGGGGTGCCCCATAGATGAAGGTTAAGCATCATTTACGTATTTACAAAGTCTAGGACACAACTTAGACAATAGGACATGTACATAATGTTCATATAAGTTTATTCCGAAAAAGACCCATAAAGTTAAAAAATAGGTGTGCGTGTCAATAAGAATTGCACATATGTGAAATGTCAAATATTACATGTTATTTAAACACACATAATATCTTTAAAAGAGTCTGAAGTGTACATATCTTTAGAGAGGCAATAATTGCATAGCCGTTACCATCACGCATAAAGACTTCCGCATGGCGATACTCATGTAAGCTACACAAGTTTATTAAGTGCAGACTTTAGCCAGTCAGGACTTCCTTATAGACGATGTTCTTCATCGAGGTCTATAAGGACACGACCAGTCTTTTTCGCTTCTTTGATTTACTGCTTGGCTTCTGGCCCTTCTCCTTCTCCTTCTCAATGAGGATCTTTATGTTTCTCTTCGCGGTCGCTCGAGACAACGCGACATAGAGTTGACCATGAGAGAACACCGGAGTAGGTAGGTACACACCGACAATCGGTATGGTCTGCCCTTGAGCCTTGTTAATCGTCATAGCAAAGCTAAGCCTTATAGGAAACTGCTTCCTTTAGAACTTGAATGGAAACATGTCATTGTCAGATGGGCATAACGGTATTCGAGGAAGGAAGACCCTCCTACCGGCGTGTTGCCCAATCACGATTTCTGCGTCAATGGCGTTCCTCTCGAAACCTCGAACAACAAGCCTCGTGCCATTACACAGTCCGTTAGCCGGATCAATGTTCCTGAGAAGTATGACAGGGCAGTTCAGCTTAAGTTTGAGTGCATGCGGAGGCAAACCGTTGGGAGTCAATCCATTCAGAAACTCAGGAGCGTAGTAGCCATATGGGTCGTCCTCTGCACTGACAAAGCTATGGTAGATTACTTCTTCTCCCTTAAAACGCTCTATCATGCGTATGTTTATCTTGTCAACGTTGTCGTTCGTGGTGGAGAGGATTGCGTGCGAAGTCATGTAATTGGGATCGGACATGTTGTCATCTAGACCAGGAAATACATGGTCAATCAACTTCTCCAGGTCGTCCACCTCGCCTGTAGACGGCACACAAATATCTTCAGGGAGTCGTGTGTTGCCTTGATCGTCAACTTCCTCGGTGCCATTGCCTACCAGAAGGAAGTAATCAGCAAACCAGGTGTCATTATGAGCCCTCATTTTGGTGACGAGCCTTAGTTGGCGCATACCCTTCCAGAGGTGAGAACTTCGGAGGGTTGCATCGATAATCTAACTCCGGGACCCCCTCCTGACAACAGGAAGCACCTACCTGAAGTCCCCGCCGAAAACAACAGTCTTTCCTCCAAAGGGTCGGTCCCGTCTTCCCATGATATCGCGCATGCTGTTGTCCAATGCCTCGACCACCTGTCGCTTAGTCATGGTGGCCTCGTCCCATAGTATCAACGAGGCCATCCTTAGTAGCTTTGCGGTCCCACTCTGCTTGGAGAAGCTGCATGAGGCACCATCGTCACAGCTCAATGGGATCTTGAACCTCGAGTGGGCAGTCCTTCCTCCAGGCATGATAGAAGCGGCGACGCCAGACGTCGCGGTAGCGATAGCGATGTTGCCCTCGCTCCGAACCTTGGCGAGTAGCGCCCTTTACAGAAAGGTCTTCCCTGTACCTCCTAGACCATCAACAAAGAATACACCTCCATCACCGTGGTCAACTGCTGCTAGTATCTCGTCGTATGCAACCCTTTGCTCCAAGTTTAGCAACGATGCCAATTTTGTGTCGTTCACGTCAAACACGACGGTGGATTCCTCTATCACCTCTCTGGCCTCGCCCCCGGTTGGGTCGAACGCATTGTCGATGCTCGGAAGAGCAAATTCAACTATGTCTTTACCCATGGATTGCAACATACCCCTAATGTCCAGGAACACCATCTGCTCCACCTCATTCGGACACGCGTGTGATTTACGATAGTCATCAGACATAGGCTCGAGGTGCCTATCCCATAAACCACGCACATCGCCCAGCTCGCAATGCACCAAGATTGTTGCGAAAAGCCTCCTGAGCGAACATGGCATCGCCCACTGCTCTGCCTCAGTAAGACAATCGTCAAGCGTGTTGTCTGCCTCGATGAGTCCCAACCTCTCAACAGCCTCTCGAAAGCTCCCACAGAGCCTGCCATCCACGGTGAGCAGGTCCTCGAAGGACGTCTTGCCAGAAACATGGTTTAGCAGCACACGCAGATAGGATCGTTCACCCTCAGCTGGATTGGCAGACACAATTCGACCTATTTGATAACGCTCCACCCGCGGCCTCCAATACTTCTTACCCTTCTGCCATGTGAAGCTTCCAGGAAAATCCTTGTACAATATATTCCTAGCCCACGGGTGGTCCTGGTTAGCCTTGAAATACTCCGTCAACATGGATTTTGAAGCATTCTCAGAGGCGACGACATTGGTCAAATCCGCTTGCTCATTGGATGCCACCCTATGCATATTCGGGAGATGAAGAGGAAACTGTAGTACAGACGGGGAGTTAGCCCATAGGGGGAAGCCAAATATTCTCCACATCACCTCCGGTGGAGTAACCCACCTCGCGTCGACGTATCTCTTGAACTCATCAATGTTACCATCCGCGTTGGGCTGGTCGATGCTGAAAGAAGCCCTGTCGTGTCCCTTATATATGTACTTGTAAAGGTACTTGACCGCCTTTATGCTGGAGCAGACCTCAACGTTAATGTGGCAATTGAACATTTGCAAAAGGTAAGGGTTATATGGCACAACCCATCGGTTTTCCAACATTTACCCCGAACCTTAGCCCTTCGACCGTTGTCTCTGCGCCGGTAAACTGGGTATGAGTCCTTGCCCTGTGCCGTGTTTTCATTGAACGGCCGAGGGTATCTGCACTTGCACTCATTCTGTTGCATGCACACATTATTGGGGTTGAGAGCACCGCAAGGTCCGTGCATCATATGTTTGATGACCAAGGCATAGAGTTCCGGATACTTCTGCTTGTGTGGGAGCTCGGCGGAAATGACTCGGTCATACTGCTCCGGAACGACAAGCTTATATGACGAATCCATGATCAACAGAAAGTGTGCATGGGGGAGGCCCCTCTTCTGAAACTCGACTACATATACATACGCAACAACAACACCCAGGATATGCTTCTTGAACAACATATCTTTCATAGCCTCTAGCTTGCCATGAAACACGCGAGCCACAAGATCAGGTCGGTCCTGTGCGGTTTGACCAGGAAACAATTCCTTCGATATCTCTTCCCATTTCGGGTTGCAGGTCATGGTCAAGAAGATGTCAGGCTTCCTGTATGTATGGACAATTGCCATTGCATCCATATGCCTCCGCTTCATGTCACGGTCGCCACCAGGGTATGTTCCCGGGAGCACTATCCTTATGCCAACTGCGCTTGCTCGCGTCTCCCTGGAAGTGATACATCAACAACTCCTTTATAGAGTTCGGCACGGATCTTGGTCTGGTTCTTCCTCAACCATCTCAACCTACAACTCTCAATCTTGATATACATGTCGACCCCCCATTGTTGGAGCAATCGTGCTCCACAGAGTATGGGATTGAATATCGCAGGTCGTGTATGCAGCCTGTAACAGTAGTAGTCTCTCACGGACACGCATAACCTACTATTCCCCTCTGCAAATCGAGGAGTAATGCGTAAATTAGTATTCATATGAAATTTATCTTATTTTTAGAAGGACATAATACAAAAAAGGCCTACCTGCATCCTCTTCATTGTCATGGCCCCCTCTTGGATGTTGTACAGCCTCCCAAGGGACATTACGTTTAGGTAGTTTCGGATGCCAACCGAGCTCACCCCTTGGGTAGAAGAAGGGATAAGACAGCGGGTCATATGAGCCAACAATGACACGTATACTGTGCTTCTGGTTGTCGTTATCGAAAAGTGTAATACTACGATTAAACTATTTCGCTAGGTCAGTGCCCTCGACCCAGATTGCAGCGACCTCAGATGACACCGATCTATTATATCTCCGTTGGTCAAGCCTCTGGTCGGTGTTGAGGTCTATCCTGTAATCATCGAGGTTATCCTTGTGTGCGCCCAAGCTCCTAAACTGTTGTGAGTATGGGTTAGCCCGGAGTATGTTCACCAACTTCTTGACGACATTCTGGTCCAATTGCTTTGTGGCAGGCTTGCGATGGGTCAGGCTAGGGTCGTCGTCGTAGAAGTACAACTGGAGATGTTCTGGACGAGAGCTTGGTCCGAAGGAATGCACGTTGTGGTAAATGGTGCCGTGCGCCCGGAACGTGTACACCCCAGACTTCATGTTCGTGTAGTTCTCATCGAGGCTAATGTCAAGGGTTGTGAACGAGAAGTGGCCATTGAAGAACTGTATGTTCTCCCAAAAGTGTCTAGAGTCCGCATCTGACCATTGCGACAGCAGAAGCCGTCGGTCTCGGACTAAAACTTCTTAGCCTTACAGTAGTCGTAGTTTGCGGCGTGCTTCAAGATGTGTGTGCAGTCTGGGAGGTTCGAGTAGACATAGTCAAAAGGATCATGGACGATACTCTCAACGCTAGGTTTGTTAGTGTCTTCATCTCCATCCATGCTTTCAACATCAGAACCTGGGGCCATTTATTGCAATATTGCAGTGTCACAATTATCTACTCTTAGGTGTACTAAAAAAGTTTCAGAAAGCGACTCTTGACTGTTCGACCATACCTTGGCCACCAAATAGATCATACTCGTCATCCATGAAGTTGTTAGACAACGGGTTATCTTGCATGATACCACTAAGGAATTCCTCAATGTCTCCTGTCACATTGTACAGATGGTAAGATAATGACTCATAATGATGTGCAGAAGACAGTGGTATGCTCGAGTCTTACCATCGGTCCCGATAGTGTAAGTCGGCATGCTCGTCGAAGGTACATCGGTTGGTGAAGCAGCTTTTTTGGGTGACAATTGTGAGATTGTTGCTGGTGTGCCTACGTGATAGGATAGCATCATTTGAGACTCAAGATGACTGGCGTGCTAAATGAGAATCCATGGTCAAGAGACACCAGAAGGTAATAAATATGAGTGTTACCTTCTGTTACGCTAGAGGTTGAGGCAAGATGTGCATTCAATCGGATAGGTTGTACACCTGAGCTCGTTCCTACCGTGCCGGTGACTATCACGGATGGGGTTTTCACCATATGTGCAAAGTGTGAATTACGACGATCTAGCAGAGCAGACCTGTCACCATTTGGTATAACTTGCGTACTTTGTTTTCGCTTGCCATTTTTCTCTGGACGCTTCTTTGATGTCTCACTTCCCTTGCTAGCTCGCTCTCGAGTCCTAGACTGAGCTGCACCGATGCGGAGCTATTAAATATATGATTTAATAATCAGATAGACAAAAGAAATGAATTATAGATGGGAGATATACCAGATGATTGTAAGTTTTGATTGTACATGCTTTATAGATCCGTGACTCCTAAATCAGGACGAGGCAATGCAATGGAGTCAGCACACGGGGTGTTTAGCTTAGCTCGATATTGCTGATTGCGCTGAGCACTCCTCTCCCCCTTCTGCTCAGGTGTTAAGCTAACTCTATGCTTCCGATCTTTTTCCCGCCTCTGCGTATGAACCTGTTCTTTATTCTCCTTGTAAGCTTCTCGTCTTTTTGCATTATTGTTTCGTATTTGTTCTTCTGTTTGCTCATCTTTTTTCTTCTGGTAAGTCGCTCGTCTCCTTGCGTTTATCTCATCCCTTTGTTCTTGGGTTAAGGCATCAACCGAGTGTCCTTCCCCTTCTTTTTTCTTCTTATAAGCTTCTCTTCGCTGTGCATTTTTAATATCCCTTTGTTCTTTTGATAAGACCTTTTTGCGTCCTGCAACACGTTCCGTAGTAGTAGCTGGACCATCTATAAACAGAGTATACAAATGAAGATGTCCAGTATTTTAATTACTTAAATCTATAGCAAGAACATGGAGTATATTGCGGAGTATTGTATGAGAGTTTTCATAAATTTACCGTCTGAAGCAACTGTGAGATTGCCCAAGGAACAATTAATGCCATTAGTTAAGGAAGACATGTTGGTGGTAGAAGGGATTGTTTCTTCATGTATGAATATTGCACCAGATGGTTCTGGATGCGATTCCATGCATCGGGAATGTTCTTGCTGAACATTATCTGTTCAAATCAGTAGGAATAGGAATCATATCATCAGGCATTGTAGAGTCGGACGCAATACGAATCAAATCATCAGGCATTGTACAGAATATAATTTATTACAAACGCAAATGATCAAAATAACTAATTTATTTAAATACAGCAACAGGTCAAGCAACATAAAATTACTAAAATACGATACTGAAAAATGATTAACAATGATGAACCTGATTTACTGTTTCACACATATGTGAGATTGCTCAGGAAACAACTGTTGGCATCAGTAGAGGGTGTCATGTTGGTGATAGAGTCACGTATGAATAGGCAATTTGATGGCTCTCGAACAGATTCAATTCCAGGAGAATGTTCTTGGTAAATTTCAATGCAAAACAAGGTAAACCATATGACCCATTGCAATAAAGCATTCGTGATAATTGGGAATTACCTGGCACTGGAGGCACATTAGGACGATGTTCAACATTAGATACATCACGTAGAGGAGGTCGGCGCCAATTTGGCGAGTCCATATCATCAAGTGTCATGTTATGTTGGCGCCATGAGGGTGCTCTTGTGCCGTCCACTTGATCTATAAAAATAAGTATCGTTTTAATATTTGCAAGGCAGTTCGAGCTTTCATCTCAAAAGTGATACATTATGCACCAATCAGTTACTTTTTTGTATATATGTAAATATCTTATAATTGTTTTTTTTATAAGTAGACACTGTACTTAAGACTGTTTGCAAATACTTCTATGCTCTTTTTGTTGTGCACGAGCAGGGTCTTTTTGTTTGTTTGATGCTGCACTTATTTGATCTATTTCTCAAGCATAGTTAGTGGCGAGCAAGTGCTAGCTAATGAAGAAACTTGGAGCCATCAGAGGTATTTTTGGTTCCCCTAGAATTGATTTTCAACACAGCACACATCGCATCCATCGCAGGCACAAAGTGGTGGTACTATTTCAGGTTGACTCACTTAGTAGAATGAAGCAGAAAATGGAAGTTAGAGTACAGAAAATGTATTTGCACATCTGCAAGGCATCTGCCCTTTTAAATTAAAAGTATTTGCACATCTAGTGATCATAGATGATACTTATAGCCACCCAGCATCCACTTTTAAATTCCAAATATGCAAAATAGAGTTCTGCACACCTAAATAGAGCTTCTGCACTTTGCCTCACGTTCAAACAGGGCAATGAACAGGGCAACGAACAGGGCAACGAACAGGGCAATGAACAGAGTGTTTGACCTGTGCCTCCTTCTCCAGGGATCGCGGCTGACCGGTGCCTCCGCTGGTGGGAAAGAAGCATCTCCTAGGAATCGCCGCTACGCCAGGAGATGCGAAGAGCGACAACTCGCCGGCCCACCCAGATGAAACTCCCCCGCCGGAAAGTCAAACCTGATATGGAAACTCCCCCGCCAGGAGAAAGTTTTGACCGATTTGATATGGACTGTTTTGGAAATACAGGCTGATGATTTTGATATGGTAGCTGATGATTTTGATCTTGGTGTTGTATATGCAAATTGGTGTTGTATATGGATACTTTTGATCTTGACGGTGAATGATTTGTGGCAATAGAAGGGAATTATTTAATATTTTGATCTTGGTGTTGTATATGGAAATTGGTGTTGTATATGGAAACTTTTGATCTTGACGGTGAATGATTTGTGGCAATAGAAGGAAATTATTTATTTGGCAAGATCGCAAAATAAAAACCAGATGAGAGATGGGGGAGGCTGGCTCGTTTAAAAAAACCGGCGGGGGAAAGAAAATCAGTGAGGGGAGAAAATCGGTGGGAGGGGGAAGCTATCGATCGAGGGGGAGGGGTGGTACGAAACGAACGACGTACCAACTACTCCTTTAGGAGTAGAGATTATGTTGCTCAAATTCCTTTGCCACAATCACTCTCACTTTGCTTTTGTTTTGCTTTACTAGCGCTAGCAATGTCATCTTTCATAATATGTTTGGGAGATATATAGCAAAGTTATATTTTTATCCTTATGAAGAAGAGTATACTGATTTGTCCTACCATGGTGTACATAATTTTTATCAAATTTCCATGGTCTACCAAGTAAAACAGAGCATGCTTGCATGGGTACCACATCACAATCAACATAATCAGAATATGTACCAATGCTAAACTGCACACGAACAGTACGTGTTACCTTAACCTTGCCACTGTTGTTGAACCACTGGATGTAATAAGGATGAGGATGTGGTATGGTGGTTAGAGACAGCTTCTCCACCATCTCCATGCTAGCCAAGTTGTGGCAACTCCCTCCATCGATGATGACGCAAACAGAACGCTCCTTCAGAACTCCTTTTGTATGGAACAAGTTGTGCCTCTGATTTTGCTCAGCCTGTGTAACTTGCACACTTAGAACACGTTGAGCAACTAAACTTGCATACCTATCAGCATAGTCAGCAGCCATGTAGTGTGTCTCTTGTACAGTATCCTCGGCACCCTGTTCTTCACTTGCAATAAGAGCCAAAGTCTCCTCATCATAATCACTAGCAGACGCATATCCACCATCCTCAGTAACAATCATCACACGCTTGGAAGGGCATTCTCTTTCATAGTGAGCTCCACCCTTGCAAGGACAACAAATAACCTCATGTGTTTGCCCTGTAGATGCCATGGATGAAGAAGAGCTCTGTGCAGGCCCCGAAGGTGTGCCCTTGCTGGTGGCTGGTGGAGGTGCCTGTTTCCTTGTATCTTTGTTGGAGTTGGCGGCTGAAGTAAGTGGGGCTATAGTAGGACGTGTGGAAGTAGATGATGTACGTGGTGTCCATGATGAAGCACGACCTGCAGAAAAATTAGTTCTCTCCATTGCCTGTCGATCCTGCACTTCACGTTAAGCTTTGCAAGCAAGATGGAATAAACGAGTGATAGTGTTATACTCCTTATACTCTAGAATAGTCTGAAGCTCTCTATTCAATCCACCCATAAAACGTGCAAGCATAGCTTCATTCTCCTCAACAATACCACATCTAATCATGCCAGTTTGTAATTCCTGATATATTCCTCTATAGAATTAGTTCCTTGTCTTAAACGCTGCAAATTTTGAAGCAATTCACGTTGATAATATGGTGCAACCCAACGATTACGCATAGCAGTTTTCAAAGCAGCCAAGTAGTAGGGATATTATCATGATGTATTCTACTATGTTCAGACCACCAAACACAAGCAAAACTTGTGAATGCACAAACAGCAGCAGCAACACGTCTATCCTCGGGAAATTGTAAGCATGTAAAATATTGTTCAGTTTCTAACTCCCAAGTAAGATATATGAATTTGAAAAGTGTGATGCCGTTTCGACGAATTTGAAGAATTTGCAAATGATGAAAAACTCAATTTTTGAATAAGTTCAAAATGGGTGGTGGCGTAACTCACCGTATAAGAATTATGTTGATTTCAGACACTGCGTACAATTGCCTTAGGGTTCTAAGAATCAAATTCTTCATTAATCTCTTCACACTTAGAGGGTTAGTCTTTATGAATTGAAGAAAAACATTACTTCGTGTGTTGCACATCAAAGTCATTAACTATGCATAAGCGTTAGGATGTGTGTCATTTTCACCAGACATTCGAAAATTCTAGGATGTTTAGCTCACACCACAACCTGCAGAACCTCTTTTCATCCAAGGGCTTAGTGAAGATATTGTCAAGCTCATCATTTGTCTTCACGTGCTTGATGACGATGTATCCCTTCAGTACATGATCATGAAGAAAGTGGTGACGCATCTGAATGTGCTTCGTCTTGGAGTGGTGTACTGTTCTAAGCAATCTTGATGGCATTCTTGTTGTCGTAGTAGAGAGGGATTTTCTTCAGGTCAACGCTATAGTCCTTGAGGGTTTGCTTCATCCATAGTAACTGAGAGCAGCAGGCACCACAACAATGTACTCAGCTTCAGCTATGGAGAATGATATGCAGTTCTGCTTCTTTGAGGACCAACAAACCAGAGATCGTTCGAGGAAATGACACGTGCCTGATGTTGACGTGCGATCCACGTGATCCCCAGCATAATCAGAATCAAAAAATCCAACTAGATCAAAGATTGAGCCCCGTGGATACCGTAATCTGAGCGTTGGTGTGTGAGCTAAATATCGAAGAGTTCGTTTCACAGCCTTATGGTGTGACTCCATTGGAGACGCTTGGAATCGGGCACACATACAAATGCTAAACATAATATCAGGCCTAGATGCACATAAGTACAATAAGGAGCCAATCATGGAGAGATATACCTTCTGATCAAAATCTTTACCATTTTCGTCAGTGTAGAGGTGACCATTGGTTGGCATAGGAATTTTGAGGCCTTTGCAGTCTTGCATGCCAAATTTCTACAGGCAGTCTTTGAGATACTTCTTTTGAGAGATGAAGATGACATTATGTTGTTGATGAATTTGAAGACCTAGGAAGAATTTGAGCTACCCCAGCATAGACATTTGATATTCTTCACTCATCACATAGCCAAATTCGTCACTGTAATGTTTGTCGGTACATCCAATGATAATATCATCCACATAGATTTGACACACAAATAATTCATCATCATAGGATTTTGTGAAAATAGTTGGGTCAAGTGAACCGGCATTGAAACCTTTGGTCTTGAGGAATTCCTTCAGCGTGTCATACCACGCCCGTGGGGCCTACTTGAGGCCATAGAGGGCCTTGTTGAGTCTGAAGACTTTGTCAGGGTGCTTTGGATCTTCAAAACCTGGGGGTTAAGTAACATATACTTCTTCCTCAAGCTTACCATTGAGGAATGCACTTTCCACATCCATTTGATATAAGATGATATTGTGATGGTTAGCATAAGCAAGCAGTATATGAATAGCTTAAAGTCTAGCAACAGGTGCAAAAGTTCCATCGAAGTCAATCCCTTCAACCTGTGTGTAGCCTTGAGCTACAAGACGGGCCTTATTCCTCACCACTTGGCCATGTTCGTCCTACTTGTTGTAGTAGATCCACTTGCTACCTATGATATTGTGCTTGCGTGGATCTGGACGCTTGACAAGTTCCCACACGTTGTTGAGCTCGAACTAATGCAATTCTTCTTGAATATCTTGAATCCACTCAGGCTCTAGGATGTCTTCATCTAGTTTGGTGGGCTCTGAGATGGAGACAAAAGAGAAGTGCCCACAAAATTTAGCCAGATGTGAAGCTTTTGAGAGAGTGTGAGGACCTGGTAAGTTCATGTTGCTGATGATTTTGTCGAGTTGCACTTCATTTGCCACTCGAGGATGAGTAGGTCGATGGCCTTGTTGGGATTGATCAACTTCATCAACACTATTTTCTTCAGTGTCATGAGATTCTTCATGATTTGGTACAACAACTTCTTCAGCATGAATAGGTTCTTCAGTGGGTATGACATCATCAGTAGCTTGAACCTAATGGATTTCTCGGGAGGGATTTCATCTAGCACAATAGGCAGGTGCTCTCTTTGCGAGCCGCCAGTTTCATTGAACCGACATCTACAGTTTCAACAATCTTATTGTGGCAGGTGTTGAAGACTTTGTAGGTGTGCGAGTCCTTTCCATAACCAAGCATAAAACCTTCATGTGCTTTCGGTGCAAATTTAGAACTATGATGAGGATCTCTAATCCAACATTTAGCAACGAAGACTTTGAAATAACTCACATTGGGTTTCTTGTCAGTAAGGAGTTCGTACGATGTCTTCTTGAGGAATTTGTGAAGATATACCATGTTGATGATGTGGCATGCAGTATCAAAAGATTCAGGCCAGAAGCGATGAGGAGTCTTGTATTCCTCAAGCATAGTATGAGCCATCTCAACAAGAGTCATGTTCTTGTGCTCCATGACGCCATTCTACTGAGGAGTGTATGGGGTAGATAGCTCGTGAGTGATCCCAAGTTCATCAAGATAGTCATCAAGACCAGTATCCTTGAACTCGGTCCCATTGTCACTCCTGATGTGCTTCATCTTGATGTCGAAATTCCTCGCTGCCCTTGAAGAAAATCGTCTGAAGACATCCTACACCTCAGTCGTATACATGATAATATGCACCCAAGTGTATCGAGAAAAGTCGTCAACAATGATGAAGCCATATAGAGATGCAACATTAGTTAGTGTGGCATAATGTGTGGGTCCAAGGAGGTCCATGTGAAGCAATTCAAAAGGACAAGTGGTAGTCATGATAGTTTTTTAGGGATGCTTGGATCTGATCAGCTTTCCAGATTCACAAGCCCCACAAAGGTGATTGTCGGTGTCAAAACCGGCGGATCTCGGGTAGGGGGTACCGAGCTGTGAGTCTAGGATCGATGGTAACAAGGGATGAAGGAGATGATGTTTCACCCAGGTTCGGGCCCTCCTATGGAGGTAAAACCCTACGTCCTGCTCGATTATATTGATGGTATGAAGGTTACAGAATTGATCTACCTTGAGATCAGATAGCTAAAACCCTAGATGAGTTTTTCTGCCCCTACATTCTAAAACCCTCCCTGTTTATATAGACACCGGGGGATACCTAGGGTTTACATACGATAGGTCTCCTGCCGAGAATGGAGACGTCTATTCCCTCATCTTGACTTGGAGTGCACGACGCGCCTTCGGGACTTCCTTCTAGAACACAGGGTCTCGATGTATCCGGCCCTTCCTGCGATAGTCAAAGTGCGGCCCATCAAGCCGGCCTATAGAGAGACAGGCCAGCGGCCCGAGGACCCCTTAGTCCAGGACTCCCTCAGTAGCCCCCGAACTAGCCCCCCAACGCCAAGGGTCACAGCACTGGCAGCTTCACGTGATTAGAGTCTTCGGCTTGCGAGGTGAGTTCTTCTTCCCATTAAAGATCGGCTGATACTTGTCCGGTTTCCGATCACACGATAGTCCGGACAACATGAGTTGTTCAGTCCCGAAGGCCAAACGTCAAAGTGTAAACAGTGTTTTTCTCACAACCTTTCTGACGAAGGGTCATGGCCTACCACGACCACTGAACCAGTTATGAAAACTCGATTCGCGGTTCGAGGCCTTTTTTACATTGGCACGACTCATCAATGTATAGATCATGCTCCGTTTCACATGGGATATGATTAGCATCTCAAGTTTCTTTATGCACGTCTTGGGAAGCGGAGAGATTTTTGCGGCGCAGTAAAGGGAGGCTAATCGGTGTTACGCCCCATAAAAAGGGAAAAAACCCCAAGGCTTACTCACGCTTCCCATTCGCATCCTCTGCTTTCCCAATCTTCCCAAGCTCCGAGAGCCCAGATCTAGTTCTTCCTCAAGTTCCCCTCCGAGCTTAGCCATGGCGGGTTTGGGCTCCATGGGCAAGTGGGAGGCCTCCACGGTCACCGACAAGGACATCAGGGACTTAAAGCTCGCCGGCTACCTCCCCGCCAACGTCTTCCACCGTGCTCCAGAGGAGAACCAGGTGGTGCCCACCCCCAAGCCAGCCGAGAGGGTGGTGTTCGTCCCCCATTTCATCCGGGGACTGAGCTTCCTGCTCCACCCCTTCGTCAGGGGCCTCATGTTCTTCTACGGGTTGGACTTCCCTGATCTCCCCCCGAACTCCTTCATGCATATTTCGGCATTCATTATTATCTGCGAAGCCTTCCTGCAAGTCGAACCGCACTTCGGCCTGTGGCTCAAGGTCTTCAACATCAAGCCGAAGACCGTCGCGGGTGAGCACGCAGACTGCGGAGGGGTGGTAATCAGCAAGCTCCCCTGCGTCGAGTGGCCAACTGGCACCTTCATCGACACAATCAAGATCTGGCAGAAAGAATGGTTCTACATCATCGAACAAAGGGATGAGAGCTGGGCAGCGCCTGCCGAGTTCAGATCCGGACCCCCTACGAGATTGACCTCATGGCTCAGGAAGGGCCTCGACTGGGGGTCGGATGCCGAGGTGAAATTGCTGCAGAAGCGCATTACCTCGGTGATCAAGGCCAAGGTTGAGCTGGTCAATGTGGTCCAGGTCATGCTCCACTGCCGTATTCTTCCCTGTCAGCGCCGGGCCTCCCCAATGTGGGCTTACCAGCTTGAGGACGAGCCTACCGTGCGCCAACTCTTCCGCACTACCTCTGAGAAGTTGTGGAAGGCATTATTCAACCCTCGGAAAAGCTGGCCGGCCAAGGAAGAGGATTCGGGCCTAAGCGCCGATAACCCACCTACCCAAGTATGGTATAATTTTAATCCACTGACTCTGTTTCTTTGACAAAAGGACTGAACGCCTTCCCCCTCATTTTCGCAGAAATGGTTGAGCAAAACCGCGAGAGTTAACTGCCCCGCACCACAACCCAAAGACCCCAGGTCGGAGTTGTTGACGGCGATGCTCGTCGTGGCGCCGTACTCGGCGCCCGAGAAGAAGGAGAAGAAGAAGAAGGCCAGAGAAGGTCTCCGCATAAGGGACCAGCCGGACGCCATGTCCGAGGAAACTCATGCCTCCTCTAGCCATGAGGAAGAGCATGAAGACGGGGGGAAGGCATTTCCCCCCTCACAAGAAAGAGGGCGGCATCGCCGGACGCCGTGGAGGATGTACCTCCTCCTGCCCTGAAGAGGGCGTGTCGGCCGAGGTTGATCCTGGCCGACGACAGCTCGGACTCTGATGCAGAGTCCGAGGACTTTGAGAAGGTTCCCCAAAGGAACCTAAGAGTCAAGCCCCTAGCTCGAACGTATGAATCCGAAGACTCCCTGGGTCATTTATGCAAGGTTTTTAATGTTTTGAATGCAAGAACGTCTTTTAATCTGCAGCCCACCGCGCGTTCTCCCCACTGACAAAATATCGGATGGGGAGTCTCCGCCCGCCGAGCTGGCAGAGAGTGGGACTGCGTCACACCCCACACCTCTAGGGGCCACGAAGCATGCCGCGGAGGTGTCATCCCGCCAGGCTCCTTTGGAGCCAAACACAAGCGGTGGGGGTGACCACGCCATGGCCGAGGTCGATGCCTCGGCCGCCGAAGACCAGGGGGAGAAAACTCCCCTGGCCGCTGAGGAGGAAGGGCGGAGGGATGTCCTGTCCCCTCCAAGGACATCTCCGGAGCATGTTGTGCCTCCAGAGCTACCGACTCAGTCCCCGATCAGAGATCGGGCTGGCCGGTCACCACCGGTGCGACCGACGACTGGGTGGCCGGTCATAGAGGAGGCTCTATCAAGCGCCCCCATCTCCGAGGATCACCGCACTCTTATGGGTGCGGTTTTGCAAGGCATTCAGTCCGTTGATAACGGACTGAAAGAGGCCTTCAATGGTCTCTTGACGGGCTTCAAGGTGAGTCTCATAATAACCTTTTCCCGAACAATTTCAATTTTATTAAGTTTATGCTATCTTTATATATGTAGTAGCCCCCGAGCCCCGGGTGGGTTTGAAAAAATGCACCCTGGGGTCAAATACTCATGAGTGACCAACTTGTACAAGGCACCATTAATCCCGCAATGTTCTAAAAGCCCTTAAGAGGACCGAACATAGGGTCATATCCTTGACAGTTTGGGGGTTGGAATGCACATAACCGGATATATGTTTTTTATTTTTTGTAGGCCTCGTCATCGGCGGCGGCCGTTAATGCCGCTGAGCTTACCGAGCTAAATCGGAAGCTCAAGATCTCCGAAGAGGAGTTGATAGCCTGAACAAGAGGTTCGACGAGGCACAAGGTAAGCCAAATTGTAACATCCGGGTTGTATATTGTTAATGATCCGCACTGGTACCCCAGTGTAATTATTTATTTATTGCTCCCACAGCTTCAGCTGCGGAGGTTGAAAAACTCAAGGCCGAGCTCAAAAAGATGAAGCAAGAGGCCGCGGATGAGAAGGCGGCCGCCGAACAAGCGGCATCCGCACTCTCCACTTTGAAAGATGCTAGTGCTAAGCATGAGGCCCGGGTGGAGGAGGTGCAGCAGGAGCTCAAGGATGCCAGCACGAAGTGCGAGGCCCTTGAGCGGAAAGGCAAAGAGGAAGCCACCGAGCTATCCGCGCTGAAATCCGAGCTCCAAAAGGAGCAGGTGGACAGGCGGTCCTTTGAAGAGGAGGTTCGCCAAGTCAAGGTTGTCACAGATGGTAAGCCGTATTTACTACAATGCGCCTTTGGTGGTAGCAGGTTTGCTTTGCTCACCCAGGTGTGGCGTTCCTCAGGCGTCTGTGCGGATCTCCAGAAGAGTGCAGCGGACGTGAACAAGTTCTATGCTTCGCGGGAGGAGGATGATGAGGCTCGGCTATTCTGGGCACAGTTTGAGTCCCCCGAGCGCTCTCCTCTTCTGATCGAGCAGATGAAGCAACTGATGGAGCTGCACAGGATGGCGGAGCCGGCCATGAAGGATCTCTGCATCCGGCTGTGGCCAGAAGAGCCGTTGTCGAGCAGCTACTTCGGCTTGGTGCGGAAACTATACGATGATGTGCCTCGGATTGACGCGCTAAAGCATTCTACATGCATCGAGGGAGCTCGGATAGCCTTTGCAAAGACCATGGTGCACTGGCCGAAGCTCAAGCCGACTGAGATGGCCACCGCACCTCCGCCCCTTGGAAAGGGGCATAGGCGCCCCGAGCTATACTTCTCCGCAGTGATGGAGGGTGCTCGGGCAATAGAGGCCCAATGCCCCAAACACGTTTTGTATGAATGAGCGCGTTGTAATATGTCCGAAGACTTTTTAACGCTTTATAATCAGCGTTGCATGGTTTATCATGTCTTATAAGCTAGTATTTATTTTGACTCCCATGTGGCCGTTTTATCTGAAAGTTGCGAGTCGTCAGCTTCAGCCCCCACGTAGATACTACGCGAGGTGTCTCTGCCTCCGCACTATGACCCTTAGTCGAGGTATCGGTGCCCAAAGGTGGTAGTGCGAGGGGGACAAGGCAATCGGACTATGATGCTTTATCGCTTTCACTTAGCCGTAGGAGCGTAAAAACATGCGGGGGCTGATGACCAGCCCCCAGTGTTTTGTGATGTTCGGATGTACCGGGGCCGAAGCCAAAATCACATGGTTTGTACAAGTACGAAACCCATCGTATAACACAGAATAACCTCTATCGATTTTTTTGTATGACACTTATGCTCGGATTCGCAGACCAGTTCTCGCTTACTATGACGGCCAATTTTCGGCTTTCTCCCCTGAGGTGCTTGACCAGGCGAGCTGGAAACACAATCATAGTGGTTCTCCCTTTGCCCTTTTAGCCGAACGAGCGGAACGTAAGAGGGCAAACACAGGAGCCGGGCAACCCAACTATTGACCCAAGACATAATTCGCATCCGATGCATATAAAGCAAAATCCAAGATGCCGAACACGCAATCAGGTGTGTCAGAGTGATGCTTAGGGTGATATTTTAAATTCAGTCCCCCGGTCTATTAGCCGGTTGCATCGTAATGTATACCGAACAGTTTTCGCAAGAAGCGTTTGATGAGGGAACAACAGAGTATGTATAAAATACAGCGAAATGGCCATGTATAATGGTCTTATATTTGCTCAATAATCCTTATAGCTCAGATTGCCGAAGCAACTATTTACAGGTATTTGAAGATGAAATATAAAATTTACAGAGGAGAGTTTGTACCAGGGGTCTTCGATTGGTGGTGTGACGTCCTCGATGTGCCCTGTTGCCAGTCTGCTCCTGTGCCTCCTAGGGAGTTGTATTCCTTTAAGGGTGATGCTGTCGTCGAGCGGACCTTGGGAAGAAGGTCTTGATAAGTCACCGAAATATGGATGAGCTTTACGCTTTAGCAGGTCCTTGATGGTACATGTGTTATGTCCGAGGACGTGTACTGGTAGTAGTTCGGTCCAGCCGAATACTTACCCCTTAATGGTTGTTCCCCACTGCTGCCCATGGAATCTTGAGTGCGAAGTTGTGCCTTCTCGGCACGTGTTTGACGGTCATTAGGGCTGTGCAATGGGGAGCGTGTCCCTATTTCTGGGGAGAAGAAGATTCTGGAAGATTCTGGGAGGTATGCGTAGTGTGGGACGGCGTTAAAGCGAGCGAACATTGTACGGCCCAGCAAGGCATGATAACCACTGCGGAAAGGTACGATGTCGAAGATCAAGTCCTCGCTACGGAAGTTATCGGGCGAACCGAACACCACTTCCAGGCTCACAGAGCCTGTGCACCGGGCTTCGACGCCTGGTATCACTCCTTTAAAGGTAGTGTTGCTGGGTTTGATCCTTGATGGATCTATACCCATCTTTTTCACCGTATCTGAGTAAATCAAATTGAGGCTACTTCCTCCGTCCATTAGGACTTTAGTGAGGTGATACCCATCGATAATGGGGTCTAGGACGAGGGCAGCTGATCCCCCATGACGGATACTGGTCGGATGGTCTCGTCGATCGAAGGTGATCGGGTATGCGGACCATGGGTTATACTTCGGGGCTACGGGCTCTACGGCGTAGATGTCTCGAAGGGCGCGCTTCCTCTCCTTTTTGGGTATGTGAGTGGCGTAAATCATGTTCACTGTTTTTACCTCTGGAGGGAACTGCTTTTGTCCACCATTGATCGGACCGCGGGGCTCATCATCGTCCTCGCTGCGTGGGCCCTTGCCTTGCTCCTTGGATGCGAGTTTGCCGGCTTGTTTGAACACCCAATAGTTACGGTTGGTGTGGTTGGCAGGCTTGTCTTGAGTGCCATCGATCTGGCAAGGCCTCTCCATGATTTTGTCCAGCTGGGTGGGTCCGTCGCGATTGCCTTTAGGAGGCTTCTTCCGCTGCCCAGATCGAGGGTTGCGGAAGCCGGCGTTAATGGCCGTGTCGTAGGCGTCACTAGTGTTGTGCCGGTGTTTATTTTTGTTGCGTCGTGGTTTCCCGTTTCCATCCCGAGCTTCGGAGGTGTCGGGGTCTTTGGGGTTGTGGCTTCGTCTCGCTAGCCAGTTTTCCTCGCCCGCGCAAAAGCGGGTCATGAGTGTTGTAAGGGCGGACATGGTCCTAGGTTTATCCTGACCGAGCTGGCGAGCCAGCCATTCGTCCCGAATATTGTGCCTGAAAAAGGCTATAGCCTCGGCATCTGGGCAATCGACGATCTGGTTTTTCTTGGTCAAGAACCGATTCCAGAATTGTCGAGCGGACTCTCCTGCCTTTTGGACGACGTTGCTTACGTCGGAGGAGTCCGGAGGCCGTACATAGGTGCCCTGGAAGTTAGATCGGAATGCATCCTCGAGATCCTCCCAGCTCCCGATAGAATTTTTGGGGAGACTGTTTAACCAGTGCCGAGCTGGCCCCTTAAGTTTAAGGGGTAGATACTTGATGGCGTGGAGATCGTCTCCTCGTGCCATGTGAATGTGGAGGAGGAAATCCTCGATCCACACTGCTGGGTCAGTTGTTCCGTCGTATTGCTCTATGTTCATGGGATTAAACCCTTCCGGGAACTGATGCTGCATCACCTCCTCGGTGAAGCACAGTGGGTGGGCAGCGCCTCTGACACGGGCTATGTCACGCCAGTAGTCGGCGTCTGTTCTGACCCGGTTTTGTTCTCGACCTCTATTGTTTCGGTCAAGCCAAGGCTGGTACCCATCCCATCTATCGGGGGAGTACCCTCTAGATCCGTAGATGGATCTCGTGCGGCCTGTTCTATAATCCAGGTCGTGTCGCAGGTCGTGCCTGTCCTCAGGCTCCATTGGCTCTTTTCCCCTTCTACGGGGTATCGCCAGCCTATAACCGGCATCGCTAGCCGTCTTATCTCGTCCTCGGGGAGGGCGGTCCGGCTGGTCATATGGAGTGTGCTTGGGGGACGGCGTATTAGGGAGCTCGTCATCGAATTGTGGCAGCAGCCGTCAGCGTGGATAGCTCTTGGGTTGGTCCAATAGACCGGTACCGTATCCTTCCTCGGCTGACAGGACCCTCGTCCATCTATCATTGATGGTATCTTGTTCGGTCTTAAGCTGTCATTCTTTTGCCTTTAGGCTTCGAGCGGTGGCTATAAGCTGTTGCCTAAACCGTTCCTGATCCTCAAGGTTTTCGGGGACGATGAAGTCTTCGGCTTCCGGGCTATCCTCCTCCTCTACAGGAGGGAGGTAGTTGTCATCCTCGGAATCGTTTAGATCTTCGGGGTCGCGCTGGTCCTCTGGCCTTTCCTGGTCCTCTAGCGGCTGCTCGGGGATATCGGGATCGCCGAGGTCTTCCGGGGTATCGTTTTCCCCAGTGCCAGCAATAGCTTCCCTTCCCTTTTTTGTCTTTGATCGTTTGCGCGGTTTCCGGCGCCTTGACGGCGCTTCACCCGATTTATAACCATTGTTTGCGGGTGTGCGCTCACCGTTATCGGCTGGAGTATCCACCATGTAGACGTTGTAGGTGGAGATGGCAGTCCATCGCCCGGTGTTGACAGGGGTGGGAGCACGATCCTCTTCATCCATGTATTCTGCCTCCTCGGAGGCGTAGTCCAACATATCGGTTAAGTCTTCGACAGTGGCTACGAAGTGGGTGGTGGGTGGGATGAAAAATTCCTCTTGACCCGCCTTAAGGCCGATCTGAACATGGATCGGGGTTGGGATGTCAGTAATTTTCATCGATAAGATCCGATCTAGTGCTTCGTTGAGTGTCGAGAGCTCGATCGAGTCAATTTGCTCAGCGCTTCTGGAGTTAACCTCCGACGCGTCCGCACAAGAAGTGTGTTCGGCAGGAGCTGGTACCCGGCCATCTGGCGCTATGGCCGGATCCGGACTAAAAGCCAGATCATCACCGGGGTTGGTCCCGTGGGCGGGATCGAAAGCGAAATACGAGGTTAAGGCCTCGGAGTCCTCGGGTGCGTTGGATGCAACCGCGAGCCCGGTGAGCGAAAGATCGCCCCGAGAGTCTATGGAGAACTCTAGGTTCCCAAACCTGACCTCTTGATTAGGGGCGAAACTCCCGACCCGGCCGGTCGGGTCAGCGTGCAGCACAATGCTGCCGAAAGCGAAGATTTGTCCAGGGACGAATGAGTCCATGTTCCAGACTTCTTCGTTAATGACAACACGAGCCATCGATTCCTTTGGTGATCACAGCGGAACTCTCAATGAAAGCACAAATGTCGGTGTCAAAACCGGCGGATCTCGTGCAGGGGGTCCCGAGCTGTGAGTCTAGGATCGATGGTGTCAGATTTCGGGCTCCGCAAAACCCTTAAGATTCGAACACAGGGGCATGTGCGAAGATCCCCTGCAGCCTCGCCCTACCTAGCTCGCTACTCGATGGACACAATGACGAACTCGCACGATGACGAGGAAGAAGATGAACATGGTGGTTTACCCAGGTTTGGGCCACTGCGAACCGTAATACCCTACTCCTGCTTTGGTGGATTGCCTCTCGAGGAGGTGTGGTGGATGAACTAGTACAGTGTTTCGGAGCCTCGTGAGGGCACTCCTGAGGTGCTCTTGGCCCTCCGTCGGCTTGGTGGTTGATGAGTGAATCGACTCGTTTTGGGATCTCTCTCTACAGTGCAGCCTAACCTCTATATATAGCGGTGGCCCGGGTCCTCTTCCCTTATCGCAATGGCGGGAAGGGATCCCACAACGGCCAATTTTGAAGGGGGACAGGAGTACGTGCCCGCCCTGCCCAAAGGCGGTCTTCGCCTGCAAAGTAGCTGTCGATGATGCAGTGGTGGGCTCGGCGATGACATCCGTCCTGCGGGGCTCGTGGTCGTGGTCTTGTTGCACCGGAATGGAAACCTTTGGGGGTGCTTTGGGAACCCGCGTACGTCCTTGCTCCCTTTGCACCAAAGGGGAAACTGCGCCGCCTGGCGCGCTGGCGCCCGCCTGTCCTTCCTTGCGTCATCTTTGACTCCTGAGGCCGGGCTCTACATAGAGATCTCTGCCGCTCCGGAGGGGGCCTAGGGAGGCCCATCCCTTGCCGGTCTTGACGCCGCTCCTCCTCGCGAGCCTAGGGCCCTCGCGAGGGCCTTGTCTTGAGTGGGGCCGCGCCTAGCTATGCTTGGCTGATGAAGTGGGCCATACCCTGGGCCGCAGGCAGGCAGGTCTGGGTACCCCCGTTCTCAGAACGCCGACAGTAGCCTTCGGGCCCAAGGCGTGCTCGATCCGGCTTCTGGGTGAAGCCTTGAGGGCGGCCCGAAGCACCGCGGGCCCAAACGCCTGCGGGCCAGGACTGGCGCGCGTCGTGCAGTTGATGTCGGGCGTCCTTCGTCCCTTCGGCCACCGCCCGAATCGACAAGAGCCTGACTTCTAGCGCTGGGCCATTATTGCTTTCCCCTCTTGCGCACTTGCTCTTGCTTTCCAGGTCTCCGGCTCCAGCAGAGGCCTCTCCAGATCCGGCGCCGCTCCGTCCTCCTCCTTGCTGCTTTGGCCCCGCGAGCTTCCCGATGGCTCCCGCCGGCAAGCAGAAGCTAGAGGCCCAGAGCTCTGCCTCCGCTCCTATCTCGCCGGCGCTCTCAGGGTCTACCATTGCCATGGATGAGGACCTCGTCCCGGTGCTCCCGTCGACGGCGGATGAGACCAACGAGTGGGGGCGGTCCTTGATATGGGGCGGCTCCTCGGAGAAGCGGCCTTCATCCAAGGCGGTCTACCCCTTCTTTCTCCATAGCATCTTCACCGGGCTCGTCCCGCCCTTCTCCGCGTTCTTCACCGCCATCCTCGACCACTACGGGATCGAAGCCCTTCACCTCCAACCCAACTCCATCCTGCTCTTGTCTGTCTTCGCCTTCTACTGCGAGGCCTTCGTGGGCGTGAGGCCTTCGGTGGCCCTCTTCCGCCATTTCTTCAGCTTGCGCTTGCACGACGGTGCTCAACGGTCGGCGTATCTCTCCTTCGTCACGGTCCAGAGCGGCAACATGCTCTTGAAGGCCGGGAAGAAGGTGGAGAACTTCAGGCACTGCTGGGTCCTCATGGATCTCAAAGACCCCAACCCCCGGTTGGATCTGCCGAGGGGGCTGCCGGAGAAGACCTCCGCGTGGAGCTCCGCGAAGCTTTCCGACTCCCGGGCCTGGCCCATCCTGGAGCATTTCTCCCGCGATATTAGTGCCAGGAAGCTGACTGGGGGGATGATAGTGAAGGAATTCTTGGCGCAGCGCCTGGCGCCCCTCCAGTCCCATTCTAGGCCCTTGTGGGATTATCAAGGCAGCGGTGACAACCTCAGGCTTCGGTCCGCACACATAACCCCCGGGGAGCTGAGTAGGGCTGTGGCGACCCTGCTCAACGGCGACCCTGGTGATCTCCCTGATGCCCATGCCCTGCTGTACTGCCGCGACGACGGGGCCAATCTGGTTGCCGCGATGCCTGTATTCAACGAACTGGGGCTTTTCCCAGCTGAGGGCCTTGGTTCCCCGGTGATGGTGTCCTCCGGCGACACCACGGGCGGGGAGGATTCGGAGAAGACCACCAACGAAGGCCCGGCCGGGGCATCTCCCCATCACAGGGCACCCTTCTGCGCGAGCTCGAGGATGACGACGATGTTGGTGAAGTTTCTGTTGTGGGCTCCTCACGTGCCGCTAAGTCCCCTAGGGGGCTAGGGCCGGCCCCCCATGCCACGCGGTCCGCCTGCGTGTCGACTCCCAGGAAGCACGGGGCGGAGTCTCCTCCGGTGTGCCCTGCCTCTGCCGGCAAGGCGGTTGAGGCGCCGGCCTCGCCTCCGCCCGAATCGCAACTCGCAGGCAAGGTGGGCGAGGCCGGGGCCATGGCGGTCCATTCGGCGGCCGCCCTTGCGGACAGCGTCTCTGCTCCCCCGCGTGGTGGTGCCCCCACCGAGGAAGGTTTGGGCGCCCCCGTCGTTGCCGGAGCGGAGAGAAAAAGGAAGTGGGTTGACGTTGAGGAGTAAGTGACCCGGCTCGGCCTTGCTTGCCCGCATATGGCTTGTGTATTGATGACCTTCCTTTGGTTGGTGACCAGGGATGCCGCCATGCCGAAGATGAGGAAGAAGAAGACGGGCGTCAAGCCGAAGGCGCCTTCCGACGTGCCACCCGCTCCTGCCGTCACGCCGTCACCTGCTACCGAAGGGGAGGGGGCTCGCGAGGCAACCTCCCTGGTCATCGTCGCGGAGCCCCCTGAGCCCCCAATGCCTGTTGGCGTGGTCTCTCCTACCCTCGAGGGCACGGCGGTGCCGTTGTCCGGAGGGCCAGCCCCTGAGGGCCAGCCGCCCGTCGATCCGTCCGTGTCCGTGGCTGCTGCACGGCCTCCGGAGCCTCCTGCTCCTCGTGCTACTGCCTCCCCGGGGACGTCTCCAGCGATCGCACAGGGGACTCCTCCGGAGGGGGCCTTGATGCCTTCGTCGCGCGGCCTCGACGTCCTGGACGGGGCCTTCGCTGTTCTGGGTCAAGTTCATGGCGCCCTCGGGAGTACCGACGATAGCCTCGCTAGCGGGCGCCTTGGGCTCCTCTCCGGGTGGCTCCAGGCTGACGCCTCTGCCGTGGTGGTTTGGGGTCAGGCCAAGGCTGCCGTAGCGAAGAGCGAGGAGGAAGCTACGTCCGCCAGGGCAGCCCGCGAGGAGGCTCTAGCTCAAGCGGCGTCTGCCGCCCGGCGCTATGAAGAGCTGGAGACCCGCCTGAAGGCCCTTCATGAGGAGAAGTCTGAGCTTGCGGAGCGGCTGCGTCAGCAGGAGGCAGATCTCGAGGCCCGCGAGGCCAAACTTGCCGCTCGAGACTCCGAGCTGTCCTAGGTGGCGAACCGTCAGGCCGCGGAGCGGAAGCGCCTGGACGCGCAGGAGGAGGAAGTCGCTTCGGGGAAGGCCCTGCTTGACACCAGGGAGAAAACTCTTGTTGCGGCTAAGGAGAGAAAGGCTGCGGAGCTGAGCGTCTTTCCCACCGTCGAGCTCAAGCTTCACTGAGCGCTCCATGCTCTCTGCCGGGATGGGTTCGCGGAGCCCCTGGCGGCTCCAGAGAGCGGCTTCGCGGTGCTCGCTTCGAAGCTCATCGAGGCGCTGGAGGGCGCCGTTGTCAAGGTGGAGGGGGTCTTGGAGAGCGAGTGTCGTGATCTCTTTTCTGAGGCCGCAACGCGCGTCTTCAGCCATCTTCATCTTCGCGAGCCGGGGTTCGACTTCGACTCCGTGATCCGCCTAGTCGCCCCCGAGGTCCGCGCCAGCGCTGCGGCGGCGGTGAAGGGCGCCGTGGAGACGCTGGTGAAGAGGTTCACCCGTGTCGCGGTTCCTTCGCCTTCTGATGCTGCGAGGGTTGGCGGCAAAGAAGACGACGCCAGCGATGTCGACGACGAGTTCCCTAAGGACGGGACGAGTGGTGGCGGTGGTTCCTCCTGATTCCTCTCCCCTGCTCCTTTCCCGCAATGTCCATCGTGCCTCATGGAGGCGTTAAACTTGTTTGTGTTTGCGAAAACTTTTAATGCTTGTAATATCTGTTGAACTGTGTGATTGCTCTCTTCGCCATGTTTCCTTCTTGCTTGCTGTGATGCTCTGCGTCGACAGGGCCCGGCCCCGCGCATACCTCAGCCGCCATTGTGCCAACCGGATCACCAAGGACGGCCCAAGGGGTGAGGGGCTACGGGGCTAGTGAGGCTCCTGAGTCGCGATGCTCAGGGGTCCCCCTTGATGTACGAGCAGCCCTCATGAAGGGAACATGGTGAAGATTGGGCTAACTTGAAAACTTTGAACACCTTTAGCGCTCTGCGTCGGCAGGGCCCGGCCCCGTGCATACCTCAGCCGCTGTTGGGCCGACCGGATCACCAAGGACGGTCCAAGGGGTGAGGGGCTACGGGGCCAGTGAGGCTCCTGAGTCGCGATGCTCAGGAGTCCCCCTTGACGTACGAGCGCCAGCGTCCTTCCTAAGGGTTTTTTGAGCAGTTTTTTGAGCGCTTCGAGCTCTGTGTCGGCAGGGCCCGGCCCGCGCATACCTCAACCGCCATTGGGCCGATCGGATCACCAAGGACGGTCCAAGGGGTGAGGGGCTACGGGACCAGTGAGGCTCCTGAGTCGCGATGCTCAGGAGTCCCCCTTGACGTACGAGCGGCTCCCATACCTTTCCTCGCCAGCTTCTCCAGAGATGGGCGCGTGAAGACCAGGTTTGGCAGACCTGGGAAGGTGGCGTGTACCAGGCTTGGCCGGGTAGTAGCCCCCGTGCAGCCCCCTCACGCGTACATCCCTGGGGAACGCAGCGAGAAGGGGGCCACTAGGGACCTTCCTGAGGTTGGATGCAGCCGCTGGGGCGCTCTCAGTTGTTTATCCCCCCGCACGGGGCGTGGGGCTTCCACATTGCGTGGGCATAGTCATTGGTGGACCGTGTTGACCGCCATCACAGAGCTGTGGCTTCCACATTGCGTGGGCATGGTCATTGGTGGACCGTGTTGACCGCCAGCACGGAGCAGTGGCTTCCACATTGCGTGGGCATAGTCATTGGTGGACCGTGTTGACTTTTCCGCCAGCACGGAGCTATGGCTTCCACATTGCGTGGGAAGGAACCCCTCCACGTCCTCGGGGGGCTCCGGGCATGTACAACCCCTAGAGTTCGTACGCGTGGCTAGCACGGTAGAACTGGGAGGTGTATCTGGGAGCTCACAAGGGCGCTTTGGCCTCGCGAGGTCCCTACCTCAAAGGCGGTTTGCACCTGAGTCTTCTCATAGGTGGGGCCATCTGAGGCCCTGCTGACTTCTTCTTCTTCATGAGTGAGGCAGGTTGGGAGTCCTTTTGGCACTCTACGTCTGCAGGCCCTGGTCCCGCACATTTCCCGACCACCATAGTGTACGAACGGATCACCAAGGACGCAACTACGAGGTCAGGCCCCGACACCCTTGACGCCGACCGGATCACCAAGGACGACATCAAGGGGCGAGTGGCTTTATGACCGGTAAGGCCCCTGAGGCGGACTGCTCAGGAGCCCCCTTTGACGCTCAAGCGGCTCTACGTCGGCAGGTCCCAGTCCCGCACATTTCCCTACCGCCGTAGTGTACGACCGGATCACCAAGGACGCAACTACGGGGCGAGGCCCCGACACCCTTGATGCCGACCGGATCACCAAGGACGACACCAAGGGGCGAGTGGCTATATGACCGGTAAGGCTCCTGAGGCGCGATGCTCAGGAGCCCCATTTGACGCTCGAGCGACCCCCATCCCATCCTGCCGGCTGCTGCCTCAGGAGGCCGTGGGGCCTCCCGAGACTCCATGTTGAGGTGCTGCGCTGCGGTCGGATCCCCCGAGCGGGGGTCGGCTGCCCAAAGATGCAAGTCCCTGAGGTGACAGGGCCTTGCATCCCAGTTCCGAGGTGCCCCGGGAAGGGCCGTAGCGCACGGCCCCTTGCGAAACACCAACTCGGAAGGGGTGGTGCGGCGGCATTCACGCCGGCAAGGAGCCATGCGGGCAAGGTAAAACGTTAGGAAATAGATCAGATGCATGAGAAACTATTGAAATATGCATAAACGAGGCGACTGCAGGGGTGTGCCCTGATTGCCTGAGGATAATGCGGCCCGGCGGGCGCCCTCAAACGAGGTGAACCAAAAAGTTACCTGGCGGCCATGCCGCTGAAGAGTCGAAGCTACCGTCATAGCCTGATCTTACACCTCCACGAGCGCGACCCTCATGGGTCCATCGTCTCCCGAGGCTTGGGACCTTCGCTTGGTCCGAGCATCTCCTCCAACTCCTCGCCGCGCCTCGGCAGGCAAGGTATGAGCATGGCTCAGTAAAGGCGCTGGAATGTGACGCCTGCGTTCGCCAGTCCGAAGGGCATGCGGACGTAGTCGTTCGGGTAGACCCATCCATGATCGGCACGCGCTGGCCAGAAGGGGCCCTGGGACGCGGCCCTGTTGATCGCGAGCGCGTTGACGCAGACGCGCGGCTGGTCGACCGTGCCGATGACGGCGGCTGCGATTGGTGGTGCTGGGCAGTCCCCGCCTTGCATGGCCTGCGCTTCTCGAAGCTCCTCGATCGCTCTGATGACGGACTCTTGCGAGCTCGGCGCCACGCGCCGTGCTCCCAGCTCGAGCCGACGCGCGTCAGGACGCGCCTTCAGGTTGTGCTCGAGCGCCTTTCTTGTCTCACTGGCCAAGCCGGAAATTCCCCGGATGGGAGCCCCCGGGCCCGACCCAAGAGGGGTGCCGAGCGCCCTTTCCTATGCGATAGGAGGTGGGGCCCCTTCCCTGGGCGCAGAGCTCGAGGTTCCAGGACGCCCTGCGGGAATGAGCTGCTTCTTCTTCTTGCGCGGGTCCTCACGAGGCAGGGCGTCCTCCTCCTCGTCCGAGCGCTCGGCCGCCGCGGCACGGTAAGCACGCTCGAGGGAGCAGACAGCATCCTTCTCATCGGAAGCAACGGTGATGACGCCGCCACTCCATCGCATCTTGAGGACGTTGTAGCCGTGGTGAGTCACTGCCATGAACTTGGCGAGGGCCGGGTACCCAAGGATCGCGTTGTACGGGAGGTGGATGTGCGCGACGTCGAAGACGATAATCTCGGTGTGGTAGTTCTCGCGTCCGCCGAAGGTGACAGGCAGGCGCACTTGCCCAATGGGGATGGTGCACCCGTCTGTGACTCCCGAGAAGGGCTTGGTTGGCATGAGCTGTTCGTATGGTACCTGGAGCATCTCGAAGGTCTCAATGGAGAGGACATTGTGCCCCGCTCCACTGTCGATGAGGGTCTTGGTGACGAGGACGTTGCTGATGGTTGGAGTGCACAGCATGGGGAGCTTGCCGGCCATGGCCGAGCACCAGAGCTGATCCCTCGAGTCGAAGGTGATGGCAGTCTGGGACCACTTGAGGGGACGCATTGCTTCAGGCTTTGGGAGAGCCGCGTTCACCTCCCGCGTGAACTACTTGAAGGCACGGTTCGATGCTGGGGCCTGGGCGCCGCCCAGGATGCAGGCTACTGCCCTGACCTCCTGGAAGCCCCCAGTCCCATCGTCCTGCTTGTCCTCTTCCTTCCTTCTGGGTGGCGGCGATAACGGTGGTAGGCCAGCCTCACGAGGGCATGCCTCGCGAGGCTGGCCGTGGCGTGACCCCTCCGGAGGCACTACTGGAATCCAGGAATTTGCCGTCTGCCAGTTCTTTGCCGTCTGCTGGCGGACGGCAAAGAACGTCTTTGCTGTCCGTTGACAAGAAACTGACGGCAAAAAACGGACTGACGGCAAAGATATTGTTTGCCGTCCTCCAGGTCTTTGTCGTCGGCCAGCGGACGGCAAAGGGACCAAAGGCAGACGGCAAAGAGCCCAGCTGGGCCCCACTGGGGCGTGAAGCTGGTTAGGTCAAATGGACGAGCTCTTTGCCGTCCGCCGTATCTTTGTCGTCTGCCTTTGGTCCCTTTGCCGTCCGTTAGCAGACGGCAAAGAAGATGCTTGGCTAACGGTCGTTAGCCCCCGGCCCCACCCCCTGTTTGCCGTCTGCTAGCGGACGGCAAAGGGGCGAACGGCAGATGGCAAAGACCCTCACCCGGCCTAACAAACCCCCCCGGCCGGCCCCGACCCCCTCTCTCTCTCTCTGTGCATCTCTCTCTCACCCCACACGACCACCGGCCGCCCCTCACCCGCCGCCACCCCTCACCCGCCACCCCTGCCCCGCCGCCCCTCACCGGCCGCCACCCTCACCCGCCGCCGCTACCCGCCGCCACCCTCACCCGCCGCCCCTCACCCCGCCGCCACCGTCACCGGTCGCCCCGCCCCGCCCCCCAGCCCCTACGCCGGCCCCTTCCCCGACGAGCTCCCCCGCCGCCCCTCCCCGACGACCTGCCCCGCCGCCCCACTCTCCGGCCCCTGCGCCCGCCCCTCCCCCGACGACCTCGGAGCGGCCGCTGCTCTGCCCCACCGCCCCACCGCCGGAGCTGGTCGCGGCTCTGCCCCCCTCTCCGCGGCCTTCCTCCCCCTGCGCCGGCCCTCCTCCACCACCGCGTCGACCCTCCTCCACCACCGCGCCGGCCCTCCTCCACCAGCCCTCAAGGTGATTTTTTTCCTTTTTTCTGTTGTTTTACTATTTAGGTTTAGGTTAATTAGTGTTTGGTTTAGGTTAGGGCTAGGTTTAGTTTAGGTTTAGATAATTAGAAGAAGAAGAAGAAAGATGAAAAAAATACTAAGAAGAAAAGAAAAATAAGGAGAAGAAGAGGAAAAAGGAAAAGGGAAGAAGAGGAAAAAGGAAAAGAAGGAAGAAGAAGAAGAGGAGGAGGAGGAGGATAGGAAAGAGAGGGCCAGGGAGGCCTGTCGGCGGAGGGCGTACCTCGGCGTCGATGGAACCCTAAATTTCAACTTGGCGGTGGCATCGTATTTTAAATATTTAGTTAGGTTGACGGAAAAAACAATAATGCTATGTTACTCATCTTTGGATTTCAATGTGCAGTTGTTTCGTCGCTGCGAGGGTCTGCTGTTTGACGACCTCCCTGTGTGTTTGACGAGCTCCCCTGCGTTCGTGGGTGAGCACACATCTCCTCCCCCCCTTAATTTGCTCCGTTCCGGTCTTCGCACCGATGAAACTTGCTAGCTATAGGTGTCTTCAATCATCAGTATGTGTGACCAGTATGCTTCTCCCGTTCGAAAGGGCGGCATCTATAAATATGCATGTCTTTGCATATTTATAACCGCCATCCTTTGAATTGTCCAACATTATCCATGGACAGCCCGAGTATGTGTAGATTGGGTTCGTTTTCCCATATGCTCTACTCCGGATCCGAATGCGGAATTTCGTCAGTGCCTCCCTGTTGTTCTCCGGGTACACATCCTCTCTGCTTATTGATGAGATGTGTATCAGGAGAATAGCGGGGAGGTGCTGCCGAAATTCTGCGTCGGATCCGGAGCAGAGCATGGGAAAACGAACCCAATCTACACATACTGGGGTGGGATTAGGACCTATCTTTACCTATTAGCGTGTAGGTTGCATGGACGTAATAAAACTGACAAACTTGATTAACTGATGAATATATATGCTGAATTATATATATATATAGATATATATATATTTCTTGTGTGTCCAGTAGCTAGGCAAGATGACTGATTGTGTGTACACCGGTCACACCAGTCAGAACGACATGACCAAAGAATGGTTTACAAATACCAAGGGGTTTGTGAGAGCCGCATTTGTAAATGGCCAGGAAAAAACATGGTGTCCCTGTCCCCGGTGCGACAACTTTAAAAGGCAGACAGAGGGTGAAATGGTTAAACACCTGCAGAAGTGGGGTTTCAGGCCTAATTATACGGTGTGGACTTTTCATGGTGAGTCTGCCCAACGTGCCAGAGCTGAGGTGGTTCGTCATCGCACCGACGAGCATGGTACCGGGATCGAAGACATGGTGCAAGACTTTGATGATGCTCGGGATTCGGACGATGAGATGGAGGAATCTGCAAAGGCATTCTATGAAATGTTGGAGTCTTCAAAACGTCCTCTCCACGAGCACACTGAGCTTTCTCAGCTGGATGCCATCGTGCAAGTAATGGCTCTGAAGGCTCAATTCAACCTGGGCAGAGAATGCTACGACGTGATGATGACAATATTTGGACGCTTTCTACCCAAAGGCCATGTACTGCTTCCAAACTTGTACCAGTCGGACAAAATTCTCCGTGTAATTAAGATGCCCTATGAGAAGATAGATGCCTGTGAGAGTGGACGTGCCTTATTTAGGCTTGAGTTGCGGACTTGAACTATTGTCCCATTTGCAAGTCTTCCAGGTATGTTATCGTAGACAACGGTATGGGTGAGAAGATGCAGACAAAAATTCCTGTTAACGTTCTTCGCTATATGCCAATCATACCAAGACTTCAACGTCTTTTCATGGTCGAAGAGACGGCCAGACAGATGACATGGCATAAATTGGGCAAAAGAACCGAACTAGATGCAGATGGGAAACAGATGTTGGTACACACTTCAGACGCTTTTGCGTGGAAGCACTTCGATGCATTACATAACGATAAAGCGGTAGATCCAAGACATCCTCGAGTCGCCATCAGCACGGATGGATTCAATGTGTTTGGTATGATGGCAACCCAATACAGTTGTTGGCCTGTATTTGTCATTCCACTCAATCTCCCCCCCCCCCCCCGGATGGATTCAATGTGTTTGGTATGACGGCAACCCAATACATTTTCCTGACGTTGATAATTCCAGGGCCCAACTATCCGGGGAAGAATATGAATGTGTACATGCAACCGCTTAAGGATGAATTGCAACAAGCTTGGGATAATGGGATCAAGACATACGACGCCGCTACCAAAAAAACCTTCAAAATGCATGTGTGGTACATGTACTCGACGCATGACTTGCCGGCGTATGCCCTATTCATTGGCTGGTGAGTGCATGGAAGGTTCCCGTGCCCCACATGCAAGGCAGCTCTTGAGTTCCGTTGGCTGCAGGCGGGTCGCAAGTATTCTTGCTTCGACATGCATAGACAGTTCCTGGATCCTCGCCATAAGTTCAGAAAAGACAAGAAGAATTTCATCAAAGGTAGAGTTGTCAAAAACTCTGCATCACCCGCGTTGACAGGCCAACAGATGTTGGATCAGTTAAACGCTCTCGAGCCGGATCCAAATCGTCCTGGGTATTTCAAAGGGTATAATACGGAACACGCATGGACTCACAAGTCATGCTTATGGGATCTGCCTTACTTCCAAGACCTCCTTTGCCCACACAACATCGACGTGATGCACACTGAAAAGAATATCGCCGAGGCCATTTTTGGTACATTGTTCGGCATAGAGGGGAAGTCAAAGGATAATCCTAAGGCTAGAATCGATCAGGAGGCTCTATGTGACAGACCGTTACAAAACATGCGACAAGCGAAAGGAAAGAAGAACTGGACAAAGCCAAAGGCATGGTTCAATCTTGGAAGGCCGGCTATGAGAGAAATGATCTTGTGGGTGAAAATGCAGTTGATGTTCCCCGATGGTTATGCAGCGAATCTAAAGAGGGGAGCGAGTCTTGACAAACTAAAGATATTTGGTCTCAAGAGTCATGATTGGCACATATGGCTTGAGCGGGTAATGCCGGTGATGCTGCGTGGCTTTATCCCTAAGGATGAATGGCTAGTATTGGCAGAGCTGAGCTATTTCTTCCGTTCTCTTTGTGCGAAAGAACTATCGCCTGGCGTGCTAGATGAAATGGAAGAGTTGGCGTCGGAGTTGATATGCAAGTTAGAGAAGATCTTTCCACCGGGCTTCTTTAATCCAATGTAGCATTTGATTTTGCATCTCGCGACCGAGGCAAGATTGGGGGGGGGGCGTGCAAAACCGTTGGTGCTTCGCAACTGAGAGGATGCAGAAGACGCTTCGAGCAAAATGTAAAAATAAACGTAGAATTGAAGTATCGATGGCCGAGGCATTCATTACTGAGGAGGCGGCAAACTTCGTGACAGCACACTATGAAGCCAAAAATCGTCATTTGCATAATCCGAAGCCTCGGTACAATGATGGCGACCCAAAAAAAAGTCGATCCAACCTCAGCCTATTCAAAGGGAAGCTCGCACCAGCCGGTGCTTCTAAAGCAAAAGCGTTGGATGTCGATGAATGGCCGACCATTTCGTTGTATATCTTCAACAACCTAACAGAAGTGCGGCCGTACATCGAGTAAGTTGTCGGTACATTATTGTTTCACAACTTGTAATTCCTTAGAACTGCTCTTATTCCTGGATATTTGATATAGTCGATATGTCGCCAAATTCTCGGATGGAGTGGTCATCCAAAAGGATTCCGTCGAAGAGTATGAGCTCCTGGCGAAGCATGGAGGCGGCTATCCCGGTTTCATCTCTTGGTTCAAACAAACGGTAATTAATTACCATTAATGGACCATTTCATTTCTTCGTCTTATTTGGGGCTAATGCAACAATCCTTTCGTATTAAACTTGTAGGCTAATTCAGAGTCTATGGACGCCGAGCTGAGACAAGTCGCTAATGGTTTTGACTATAAGGTCTGTTCATTTGACAGATACGACATCAACGGGTATTGCTTTCGTACCTTTGGCAAAGAGCTATCTTTGCCCGACCTGAAGACTACAAATTGTTGTGTCTCTGCTATCGGCGAAGGAGGTACATAGTACTATGGAAGAGTTGAAGCAATTTAAGAACTTCTATTCTATGGTGAAAACCCACCGAACGTCGTAGTCTTCAAATGTCATTGGTTCCAGCCGAAGGAGACTAGAAGGACTCATGAACATATAGGGCTAGTTGAAATCAAACAAAGCACCCATTTAGATGTGCCCGATGTCTATATTACGGCTCAACAGGCGACCCAAGTTTTCTATCTACCGTGGGCCTGCCAAACTGATCGAAATCTGAAAGGTTGGGATGTCGTTTATGAAGTGCCGCCATATTTTAGACCACCTCCCCTCAATGAAGAGGATTATGAACCTCACATTAACCAAGACACATATGAAGGAGAATTCTTCCAAGAAACACGTATTTCCAAAAAATGTTTCAAGAAGCGCTCTACTTCACCCCGGAACATTGAAGTAGACAGCGACAATGAATCCAACTTAACCCCTGAGCCGGAACATGAAGAGCCGGAACAAGAAGAAGTTACTGATGCGGATGACCTGTCAATGCTTAACCGATTACATGAAGGAGGCCTTCCACACGTTGTTCCTGATAGTGATGATGATGATGCATTTATTGATGATAGTGATGATGATGATGCATTTATTGATCCCGGAGAATATATAGACGATCAAGATTATTATTAATTCATGTCAGGTAATCAACTTTTTGTTCATGTTAGGTATATGATGATACACTTAAATTATATACATTTTATTATTCATGTCGGTATTCAATTTTATGTTGTACTAATTTCGTTTACTATTTGTCATGGCAGTTGTTGAAAGATGGTGGGAAAAGGTCGAGAGCACTCCGCGGCTCCTTCGTCGGAGGGTGGTGGGATGGGTACTTCCATTCCTGCCGACTCTCTCCGGAGAGCGTTGCTCTCTAGTCTGCATACACCGGTGCCCGCTTCTTCGTCGACCCCCATGAGAGGAGGTCGGGGGAAGAAGAGAGGTAGTAGAGGTGGGAGAGGAGGGAGAGGAGGCCGCGGCAAAGGTAGGGTGGCTACTACGCCTTCCTCGCCGCCACCCCCAGCTGATTCACCCGAGCACAGGACTGCTAGGGTGGACCTGTCTGAGGACGAGGCTACGCGGACTCCGGTCCACAAGCCTCGGGTCGACGAGCCTTCGACCTACATGACTCCTGTCCTAGAGGCTTCGTCCCACGAGACTCCGGAGCAGAGTAGGGATGAGGGCACGTCCCGGCAGACCCCATGGGATACTTGGCCGGAGGAGCCTAGTGGCCATGCTGATGGTGGCGGGGATCGTTTTTCTGATAGCGACGTGGAGCTGCCTGAGGGCGCCACCGTCTACCAGCGTGGTATGACACGGCTCCCGCCCGTGCCGGCGACCCGCGAGCTGAGGTGGTTGATTAGGCCTGATGGGGAGAGGTAAGTGCATGTACTCTTTTTTTAACCTTTTGCCTTCATGTTTTTTCAAATATCTAATGTGTTGGCTTTGTCATACTGCAGGGATTGGCATCATCCCAAGGATGCCCGCAGGCCCAACAGCATCCTTGGTGTCCTTGTCAGGCAAAACTTCCCGGGGTTTGTCACGTTGCCCGGTGAGGGTCAGGTTCGAGAGTTAGGACTGACCTGGGAGCACTACTTGGCTGCACCGGCCCCGCCTGAGGAGAGGATCGACGGTGTTTTGTGCCACACGAGGGCGGAGATGGTGATCAGGCATTTTTGGGTAATTTCTACTTTACACAATTAAAAATCAACAATAGCTAGTTATTGTACTAATAAGTGTTGTGTCGTTTGATTGCAGACCTTCTACAAGTGTCAGGAGGGATACGAGGAGGCCGCGGCAAAGGTTATCGATCAGCAATGCAGGCGCCTACTGCAAAACTTTCAGCACGAGGCTCGGGTGCAGGCTGTTCGAGACTACTACGCCTCGCGGCGTATTAGGAAGGAGAAGTCGACGTGCCGCAGAAAGAAGATGGAGAAGGAGCATTACATGAAGGTAATTACGTATTCTTAAGGCCTTGTACTTAGTTTCCTTCATTTGATTCCTACGCGTAGCGCTCAAATATCTCTTTATTAACTTAGGTGCCCCCAAGATGGTGTGCGGATATGATGGATTGTTGGGAGGCGTTGGTGGATGAGTGGTGCTCAGAACAATGGATATCCGTCCACAACAATGCCAAGGACCGGCGTAACAGAATGGTTGGTGTGCCACACCATCAAGGGAGCGCCAACTTAAATCAGTTTGGTCTGAACTGGGTATGTGGTTAGCTTCATGATTCATGCAATTCATTCTTGATTCTAGCTTGAGCCCTTTACTAATACTTTGTTCCTCTCTCTCTCTCTTTTAGGCGCATCACAATAAAATGGAGGTGCCACAGATGTACGACCTCTATGCGATGGCTCATACTGCCTCGTACAAGAAGGTCAAGGCATTCTCTGAGTCTGACCTCGATGATCCCTTGAAGTTCAGCAACATCTCCTCCCACAACAAGCTCGTGAGGTACAGAGATGAGGGGAAGGCGAGGAAAGGGGAGGACTTTAACCCGAGCCAGGAGCCTATTGATCCAGAGCTGGTGATGATAGCTGGCGGCGGGAGGCCCCATGGCTCGATTGCCATTGGAGATGGCCTTATACGTTGTCCTAGCAACCTCCGGGAGATCAAGGCGCGCCAAACAAGCTCCTGTCCTGAGATAAGGCCTCGTCCACGGCCAGTCGAGCTCGCCATCGAGGTTAGTTATACGGACTCAGATATCTTTCCTCATTACGTTGTGTGTGTGAACAAAGATGATTACAATGCTAATGAGGAGTTGTGTTGCAGGCTGCTATTCTGAAAGAGAGAGAGGCAACACAGGCGCTTATGGCGGCGAAGGAGAAGGAGATGGAGGAGAGGATGGCAAGGTTGTTGGAGGAGGAGAGGGCACAGTCCGATGCGTCTTACCGGGCCATCTACGAGCTCTTCGTGGTAATATTCTTCTTCATATTTGTCAAATCTTGCATATAATGTTCCTTTCATTAATAATGAATATCGTTGACTTGTGAAAACCAAATGTGCAGACTATGTGCGAGAAGACCGGCCAGGCCGCTCCGTCGATGCCAGTCATTACCACGGCTGCAACGGTGAGTTTCATTTCAATGCAATTATCTTTTCAGTTTCATCATGCTAACGAGACATTGCAAATCATCTTTGGTGCAGCTTAACTCCGGAGTCGCATCGCACGACCCTTCTCCAGGGCAGCCTTCTCCAGGTGAAACCGGTCCGAACAACCGCGGTGCCTCTCCTCCGTGATGACGAGGACGGTAAGCCCCAAACTTAGCTCGTTTTTCATCTTCTTAGCACTTAGACAAACTTAGCACTTACACAAACTTAGCACTTAGACAAACTTAGCACTTAGACAAACTTAGCACTTAGACAAACTTAGCTCCTTCCGAAATATTAGTGTTCTTCATCTTCTTCTTCTTATTCTAGTCTTCTTCATCTAACTTTCGCCCGAATGACACAAATAAGCAATAAGAAGAAGAAAACAAGAGGAGAAAGATAGAGAGAAGAAAACCGCTTCTTCATCTTCTTCTTCTTATTCTAGTCTTCTTCATCTAACTTTCGTATTTCCCATTTTGCAGATTAGAGTCACTTCATGGAAGCTTGCATTGATGGAGTGCTTGTGATTTTGTATCGATGAACAATGTTAAACTTGCTACATATGTAAAACTTGTTACTATTGTAATATGGTGAACAATGTGACATTTGTTTTGGTATGTTTGTTGGATACTTGTGCTTGTGCTTGTTGTTGGATGATCATCACTAGGGTTATTGTGAAATATATACATATATAGCATATTTTGCCTGTGAAAATTGGATATTAGAAAAAAACAGAAAAAACTGGGGCAATATTGCCACTTTGCCGACGGCCACCGTCGGCATAGTTTCTTTGCCGTCCGGCACCGACGGCAAAGGCGACACGTGGCACCCACCTATGCATCCTGGGAGTGCGCCTGATGCCATTTGGTACATTTGCCGTCCGGGGGCGGACGGCAAATAAGCTATGCCGACGGCCACCGTCGGCATAGCAGTGGCACTGTAGCAAAGGAGTGTGGCGGGGGGCGTACGGCAAAGAAGATATGCCGACGGCCACCGTCGGCATAGCAGTGACCGTCGGCAAAGGAGGCTGGCGGGGGGCGGACGGCAAAGAAGCTATGCCGACGGTGGCCGTCGGCAAAGGAGTGGCCGTCGGCAAAGGAGGGGAGGCAGACGGCATAGGGTGCGGACGGCAAAGGGGGAGTGGCAGACGGCAAAGGCTCCGTTAGCCACTAACGGGGCTAACTCAAGTTTAGGCCGTCCAGACACTTTGTCGTCTGCTGCCTGACGGCAAAAACACGTTGCCGTCCGCTGTATAAAGGCAGACGGCAAAGCTCTCTTTTACCGGGGTTCTCAGTGCCGGAAATTTTGCCGTCTGCTGCCCGACGGCAAAGGCTTTGCCGTCGGTGGTCCTGCCCTTTGCCGTCCGCTATGGCAGATGGCAAATAACTGAATTCCAGTAGTGAGGGTCTTCGCACCAGCGATCCTCACGAGCCTGATCGCGCCAGCGGTCGTCCCGAGCCTGATCGCGGAAGCGGTCCTCCTGAGGCTGGTCACGCCACCCTTGACGCGGCTCCCGGTTGTCCCAGCGGCCTCCACCGCGGCCTCCGCTGCATCCGAAGCCTCGGTCAGCGCATCCAGGGCACCTGCCAAAGTGCTCAGCACGGACCAGCCTGAGTTCCTGGCAGTCAGCGGTGTCGTGGTTGTTGGTGCCATGAAAGATGCAGGTCGGTCTTCCCCCCGCGGGGTGCTCCTCACCCCGACTGCGCTTTGCCTCAGGCTCGGTCACAAGCACCGCTGGGGCCTTGCGCTTCGCCTCCTTGGCCTTGGTCTTCTTTTTCTTCTGGCTCTGCCGTCGGAGGCCCGCGGAGCGACAGGCGGCCCTCCTCAGCCTTGGCGCACCTGTTCGCCAGATTGAACATCTCCAAGGCAGGGCACAGTTCGTCATTCATGGCGAGCTCCTCCTTCATCTTGAGGTCCGTGATGCCGTCGGTGAACGCTGAGATGATAGCCTTGTCTGACGCCTTCGGGATCTTGAGGCGCGTAGTCGTGAAGCGTTGTATGAACTTGTGGAGGGTCTCTCCATCTTGCTGCTTTATACGCCGCAGGTCATTCACGGTGAGCGCGAGATCGCGGGTGCCTTGGAAGTTGGCGATGAAGCGTTTGCGCAGGCCATCCCAGGAGGTGATGGACGCCTCCGGGAGGTTGAGGAGCTAGGAGAGCGCGCCGCCTTTGAGCGCCATGGGGAACCAGCACGCCATGACCTTGTCGTCCCCTCTAGCCGCCCGGATGCTCAGGGAGTAGAGCTGTAGGAACTCGGCTGGATCCGGGGTGCCGTCATAGCGCGGGGGCAGGTCAGGCTTGAACTTGTAGGGCCACTCGGTTGGGTGGAGCTCCGGGGCGATGGCGAGGCACCCCACTGGTTCGACGGGTGCTGCGTGCGCAGGAGGGACCCGGTCTTGACGCTCCTGTGGGGCCACCTCGAGTGGTGCCCGGTCACGACGTTGGGTCGGCAGCGCGGGGAGCGCACGCGCGGCCGGGGAACCACCTGGCGACTTACTTCATCTCCTGCCCTTGCCCGTGGCTCGCGGGGCTGGTCGCGCGGGCGCTCCTCTCGCCTGGGCTCGGGGTCGCCATCGCGTTGTGGAGGAGGTGGCGGTGCATCGCGGGCCACGTCGTCTGCCTGCGACGGTCGGGGTCGAAGCGAGTAGGAGAGCGCTGAAGCATCACCGGCGGCACTGACGAGCTCTGCGATGCGCCGAAGCTAGTCGTCGTAGCGGTCAGGGGCAGGGCGGTAGCGGAGCAGCTCGTTGGCCATGGCGAGCGCGCCCGAGCCGTGCGCCGGCCCGGGCCGAATGTGGGAGGACAACCCGGAAGCTGGGACGATCGATGGAGTGGCGGTGTGGCCGTCGCGCCGCGCGGTGACCGGCTAGGAGGAGTCTTGTTGCTCGTGGGCGTTCGGGCCTGTGGCGGCGTTGGCCACAGGCGAGGGTGACCGACGCGCTTCGGCGCGGCCCACAGGCGCCGTCTGGGCGACACGGGCAGCTCGGCGCTCGGCGCGGGCTCGGCGAGCGTCAGACATCGGAACGGCGAGGTGGGAGAAGATCTTGGCTTGAGGAAGACTCCGACATGCCCCCTACCTGGCGCGCCAAATGTCGGATTTCGGGCTCCGCAAAACCCTTAAGATTCGAACACAGGGGCGTGTGCGAAGATCCCCTGCAGCCTAGCCCTACCTAGCTCGCTACTCGATGGACACAACGACGAACTCACGCGATGATGTGGAAGAAGATGAACACGGTGGTTTACCCAGGTTCGGGCCGCTGCGAAGCATAATACCCTACTCCTGCTTTGGTGGATTGCCTCTCGAGGAGGTGTGGTGGATGAACTAGTACAGTGTTTCGGAGCCTCGTGAGGGCACTCCTGAGGTGCTCTTCGCCCTCCGTCGGCTTGGTGGTGGATGAGTGAATCGACTCGTTTTGGGATCTCTCTCTACGGTGCAGCCTAACCTCTATATATAGCAGTGGCCCGGGTCCTCTTCCCTTATCGCAATGGCGGGAAGGGATCCCACCATGGCCAATTTTGAAGGGGGACAGGAGTACGTGCCCGCCCTGCCCAAAGGCGGTCTTCGCCTGCAAAGTAGCTGTCGATGATGCAGTGGTGGGCTCGGCGATGACATCCGTCCTGCGGGGCTCGTGGTCGTGGTCTTGTTGCACCGAAATGGAAACCTTTGGGGGGGCGCTTTGGGAACCTGCGTACGTCCTTGCTCCCTTTGCACCAAAGGGGAAACTGCGCCTCCTGGCGCGCTGGCGCCCGCCTGTCCTTCCTTGCTTCATCTTTGACTCCTGAGGCCGGGCTCTGCATAGAGATCTCTGCCACTCCGGAGGGGGCCTGGGGAGGCCCATCCCTTGCCGGTCTTGACATGCTTCTTCTTGGCGAGTGTGTTCAAGTTCCTCATGTCAGCATGTCCAAGTCTTTGATTCCATAGCCAGCATTCTGAAGCTTTTGCTAGTAGGCATGTAGCTGGATGAGGACCTGCAGAGAAATCAATAATATACACGTCTCCTCTTCAAAAACCTTTCAAGAGTTTGGACTTCTCAGATTCCATCAGCACACTGTAGTGATATTTGCCAAAGATGACAATCGTATCGATGTCACAAAGCATCAAGATAGACATGATCTTGAATCCAAGGGCTTCGACAAGCATCACTTTATCCATGTGTCGATCCTTTCAGATTGCAACCCTAACTAGACCCAATACCTTGTTTTCCCTTTGTCAGCTTTGGTGATATCCTTCGGATGTGATGGAGCAAGAGATGTGTCCATCAATAAGTTATTGTCACCAGTCATGTGATTGGTGCATCCACTGTTGAGGACCCACTCAATAGCTTTGGGTAGTTCTTCCTGCAGACAAATTAGTGCAACTTACGTACTCATATACTTCAGAGTGAAGAATACGATAGTCAAATTCATCAGATAGAATTTCATCAAAAGATGCATTATGTATTGTAAGATGAGGACGTGAGAAATGAGTAATTAATTTATTCGTGATTATCTTGCGGCCATTCAAGCATTCCTCAGGTCTCTAGCAAATTCGTCAGACATTCAAGTTCGTCTAGAGACCTAACCCTGCACAAGAGATTAGTTCTTGTTCTTCACCACCCACATCTGAATGGGTGGTAAAGAGCCAATCATTTTACGAGTAGCATGTGAAAATTTTGGCATTGAACCTAATGCACTTCGCTTCACAGAGGGGGGGGGGGTTAGAGTACTCATATAGATATGCAGAGAAATTCTTAGAAGATTTATGAACATAAGGATTTGAAGAATAATCCACATATTCATGAGGTCTATCATTTCCCTGCGAAATAGAAGCATTAGTACGCGTGCGAGTAGATCTATGACCAGATGGGGACATTGGTCCATATGAAGAATTTGATCTAGGTTTCCTTTTATTCAAGGGTGGTGTCATGATGAAATTCACTTGAAGACTTTCAAGACAACTTTTGTGAACCCAGATTTTCTTCATCGAGGGACCATTCCTGCAGTTAGTACCAATGTATCTATTCACCATTCTGATTTTGAACAGTTTATAGTTAGAGTCAAATGACTCATCAGAAGAATATAAAGATTCACATGAAAATCCAGATAAAGTGGATGGATCTACAGGAGGTCCTTTTGCAGCAACCCATGTGGTTTGGGGGTAATGCCTAGGTTTCCAGTAAGATCCATCAGCATTGAGTTTCCTCTCAAATGCAACACCCTCTTTCCTAGGGTTCCTGTTCAGAATCTGCTTCTTAAGCACATCACAAAGGGTTTGATACCCTTTGAGGCTTTTGTACATCCATGTCACATACAATTCCTTCAACCCTGCATTTTCGTCAGTGACACTGGTGGCTTCCTCATATGAGGGTTTAGTTACCACAGAAGTAGTTGAAGAATTTGCGGTTTCAGAAGAATTTGAACTTTCAGGTAAAGCATGAGCAGTTTCACGTTCGATGCATTTCAAACAAGGTGGGAGAAATTCTTCCCCAGCCGGAACTGATCTATTGAGCGAGCAATGAATCATTTTCCTTTTGAAAATCTTCATGAGACACCCTCGGTTTCTCAAGATCTTGATTTCTTTGAAGAAATTCATGAAAAAGCTTCTCATGATCGACCGAGAGATTATTATCATCACATTTTTACTGAAGACTTTGAAGATCATTAGTCAGAGTTTGAGTACGATCGATTTCTTCATTCAACAGGTCATCACTTTTGTCTAGCAGTTTTTGAATCCTTAGCATGGCACTTTATTTCTTAGTGGAAATAGTAGCAAGTTTGGAATAGCTAGGTATCACATTTTCATCAGATTCACCTTCACTTGAATAAGAGGAGGAATGGTATGAGAGTACCTTGGCACATTTTTCCATGAAGCAATAGGTGGGAGCTCATCAAAGTCATTAGCATTGTTGGTGACGCCACTTTGTTCACTGTTGAAGATGAACTTGCTAAAAAAGCGGTACCGAGAGCTAGGCTCGCCACACCAGAGTGTGACTCCTCCTCAGATTCCTCCCCTTCTTCACATTTCTCAAATTCTTCCTCAGAATCCATTTCCTTGCCAATAAGTGCCCGAGCCTTTCTGGAACTATTCTTCTTGCATGATGAAGACTTTGAAGAAGATCTTGCTGACTTCTTATTATTGTTGTCATCGGAACTGTAGTCTTTGCTCTTCTTCTTCGTCTTTGATTCCTTTCCCCAGAGATGGCAGTCTGCGATGTAGTGACCAGATTTCTTGCAATTGTGACATGTTCTCTTCTTGTAGTTGCGTGAGGAATCTGATTTCTTCACATCATCCCTTGAGGACTTTCCAAAGCGTCCTTTTCTGGAGAACTTCTGGAACTTCCTCACAGGCATGACTAGTTCATGACCAATTTCATCAGGGTCACTAGCACTGTTGGCAGATTCTTCACTTGAGGAAATTGCTTTTGCCTTTAGTGCACGAGATCTTCCATAGCTTGGGTCGTAGAGGTATCTCTTCTCGGATTGCTTAAATTCATGAGTATTGAGCCTCTCAAGAACGTCAGCAGGGTCCAGTGCCTTGTAATCAGGACGCTCTTGAATCATAAGTGAAGAATCAAGAGATCTCAGGAGTTTCTTCACCACCTCGTGGTTTGTGATATCAGTAGCACCAAGGGCTTGGAGTTCATTGGAGATATCAGTGAGGCGGTCGAAGGTATGCTGGATTTTTTCATTGTCGAGTCTTTTGAAGTGATTCAAGAGATTTCGAAGAACACCAACTCGGGAGTCACGTTGAGTGGAGACACCCTCGTTGACTTTGGACAGCCTATCCCAGATCAGCTTCGAGGTTTCCAAAGCACTCACTCTGCCATACTGTCCTTTGCTCAGAAGCCCGCAAATGATATTCTTTGCTTGCGAGTCAAATTGCTTGAATCTCTTCACATCAGTGGTATTGATACTTGGATCGATGTCGAGGATGCCCTTGTCAATAACATACCAAAGGTCATTGTAAATAGCCTCAAGATGAATGCGTGTCCTGTTCTTCCAGTAGGGGTTTTCAGTGCCTTCAAAGACCGAACACATAGCGGAAATCTTGATCATACATGCGATCGACATAACTAAAACTACAGGTGGTTAAACCAAAATCACACAAAACAAGGGAGTACCTTGCTCTGATACCAATTGAAAGTGCATTATATCGGCCAGAGGGGGTGATTGGGTGATTTTACAAATTTGTCACTAAGGAATTTCTAGATGAGGAAAAACAGAGTGACAAAAAACAGTGCAGCGGATAAGTACTTAGGCATAGGCGAAATGCATGAACAACATGGTTGTCATGATGAATTGAAGCAAGCGAGTGAAAGAGTAACTAGAGTTTAGGAAAAGTTTAGTGACTGAAGAATTTGGGTTGAGGAAATAGAGAAAGTCTTCACAAAACATCAAGTAATTTCTTCAAGGTCTAAGTATGTAAGTGAGGGATTCAAGAAACAGAACCAGGAATCTCGGTGAAGACAATGGATTTTTTCGACCAGTTCCAACTGTTGTGACAGTCGTTGTTGGAATCGGGGCTCCGCAGACCCAAGAAGGTTCGAACTCTGGGGCATGTGCAAGAATGCCAATCAGCTCAAGCCCCAAGCTCAACACTCCACAGCCTAGCCTTGTTGATTGCGCGCGGGCAAGCGAGAAGACGAACACAGAGATTTACCCAGGTTCGGGCCACCTTGCGGTGTAAAACCCTACTCCTGCTTTGGGTGGATTGGCCTCACGAGGAGGTTCGGTGATGAACAGGTACAGTGGTGAGCGACCTCGGAAGAGCACTCGGGTCAGAATGGATCCGGTCCTTCTCTATGGTGGAGGATAGTCCCTATTTATAGCGGCCCTAGTCCTCTTCCCTTATTGCATAGGTGGGAAGGGATCCCACAACGGCCAAATTTGAAAGGGGACAGAAGGTACAACTTAACCTGACTAAAGGTGGTCTTCGCCTGCAAAGCAACTGGTCGTGACGCAGAGGTGGGCTCGGCGATGACATCCGTCCTACCGAGCTCGTGGTCTTGGTCTTGTTGCACTGAAGTGGAAACCTTTGGGGGGGTTCCTTGGGAACCCGCGCTCGTCCTTGCCCCCTTTGCATGAAAGAGCAAACTGTCTCTGTTGCGCCCGCTGGCGCTCCCCTGCCTCGGTCGTCATGGCTCATGTCATCGCACCTCCTGAGGCCGGGCACTGCATAGGAATCTCCGCTCCTCGGGAGGTAGCCTGGGGAGACCGTTGTCGGTGTCAAAACCGGCGGATCTCGGGTAGGGGGTCCTGAGCTGTGAGACTAGGATCGATGGTAACAGGGGACGAAGGAGACGATGCTTACCCAGGTTCGGGCCCTCCTATGGAGGTAAAACCCTACGTCCTGCTTGATTATATTTATGATATGAAGGTTACAGAGTTGATCTACCTCGAGATCGACTAGCTGAACCCTAGATGAGTTTCTCTGTCCTATGATCTAAAACCCTCTGGCTTATATAGACGCCAGGGGGTCATTAGGGTTACATATGGTCGGTTGCCCACCGGAGGAAAAAAACATGCCTAAACTACCATCTTCAACTTGACGGACACGTCATGGCTCCTGAGGTCTCCTGCACAGCGACGAGGCCTTCGATCGATCTTATCTTCGACAAGTCGCCCATTAACCCGACCTATGAGAAATAGGTCGGTAGACCGAGGACCCCTTTATCCCGGACTCCCTCAGTAGCCCCCGGACTAGCCTCCAACGCCGAGGTATATCCGGAAAATATTACGTGTCGAAGTCTTCGGCTTGCGAGGCGAGTCCCTCAACTTCTTCTGGCTTGGCAACCATCCCGTCATCGGAGAGTCCTCGATTACTGAGGACTCGCGGGACCCAATATAATAGCTTTCAGCGCTTCTTGATTCTTGTGCGCCGAGGGGAGACGAGCGGCCCGGCAGTTATTTACAAAACTACCCCTCCCGCTAGGGAGGCACCACTTATTTAAACAAGTTAAATCGTGGTCTGGGTCACAGCTTCCTCTTCTTCCCCGTTGAGAGAAAAACTTCAAGCGAGAGACCACCACAAAATTATGGTGAGCGCCCCCAGCTCTTCCTCGAGCCCTTACGGCTCCCGTCCCGGGGATTGGACGAGTTGCTCCGTATCCCTCCTCTGGTTGCGCGACCTTGAGACCCAAGGGTATCTTCCTTCCTCAGATCTGGCGGCAACTTGCGCTGGCCTGACCTTCTTTGACGGTGAAGCTTTCGCGGAGAATTTCTCCAATCCTAACCTGGGCGAGTGGGTATGCTTTGTGCCCTTCCTCTTACGAGGCCTAGGGTTCCCCATTCATCCTTTCCTCAGGGGGTTACTGGAGTTCTATGGGATCTAGCTCCACCATCTTACCCCCGGATCCATTCTACACATCTCGGGCTTTGTCACTCTCTGCGAAATGTTCTTGGGCTGCGAGGCGCACTTCGAGTTATGGAGTAAGTACTTCTGCCTCGTCCCCCGAACTCGGGGTGAGACAATTCGGTAAATCGGAGGAGCCAAAGTGTGTTGTATAGCGGGAACAGGATACCCAGCGAGGACACCGAAGAAGGAATCCGAGGAGTGGTCTTCGGAGTGGTTCTACATCGAGGATGTTCCCCTATTCGATCCATCTCGAAGGGGCTTGCCCAAATACTCCGACGCTCCCCCGAAGAAAAAGTGTAATTGGCGACCGAGGAGTTCGTCCCAAGAGGACAGTGCCGAAGTTCGGCGTTTGGCCACCCACGTAAGGATACTAGCCCATCACAAGCTGACAATGATCGACGTGATGACCGCCGCCAACTCCCGATGCGTCCAACCTCTCCAACAAAGGATACATCCTTTGTGGCAATACAACGGAACGAGTGACACCACTCGCTCCTGACGGCTGGGCCCTGCCAATCAGGAGGCCTTGGCAGCCGCACTTGCCGATTTATACAAAGGAGAAAAAGAAGATTTTACTCAGTCACAAGTTAAGGAGGGCTACTCGAGTTACAACCCTATCGAATGGGTGAGCCCTTCGACTCTGCGTTTTGAGTTCGGGCATTTATTCGCCCTTTGTGACTAATGCTTTTAATCTGCACGAATAGGAATGGCGGAGCTTTGCCGAGACAATCAACTATCCGGCCCCCCAGCCAGAGAATTACTCCCGTGACGACGATCCAGGATTTCATGACGATCCGAAGCTGTCACTGGCATATAAAGATGGGGTCTTTTACCAGGAGAGCCTTGATCGATCCAAGGTGGCCATCATAGCCGATCACCCCGGATCACTCCCCTCCTCCACTGCGGGCAAGAAGAAAAATTCCACCCGCAAAAGGCAGGCGTCCTCCGTCGATCCGAACATACCGGCTCCCACTCCCAAGCGCAGCCGGTCCTCGCGACGAACGTCGGCTACAGCAGCAATGCCCGAGCCGGGCGCCAACAGGAGTCCCTCATGTGAGCCGGTCGTGGAGACGGCGCCGAACACTCGATTAGCCAAAAGGTACTTTGTTCAGTCACTTAATCTATTATTGTTATGATCGGTAGGATCTTACAAAAGATCTTATGTCGACTTACTCGACTTACTCAGGAAGCGAGTGCAACCCTCCTCCGCCGAACACATTGCCGGGACGGCCAACAACACGCATGAGTCCAGATCTCCTGCTCACGCCGAACCTGCAGCGGAGGCCCCCATGGCCAATCCGACCCCCGAAGACTCTGGGGGCGAAGTATCTATCACTAAATCCGAAGCAGGGAGCACGATGAGACATCGACGGCGGCGAGGCATCCTGTGCGATCTGATGTTTTCCGAACAAGAGTTCAATGCTATACGCTCGGCGGACGCATACCTTGGAGCTGCCCGAGCCGGGTTTGGCGAAGCTTTGAAACTAATATCGTCTGGCCTGAAGGTAAGTGATTAAAAATCCGGACATAAATGTAAACCCAGTAGCCCCCGAGCCTTGATTTGGTCGGGACGACTGAATTAAGGATCCACATATTGCTTGCATGGATGATGCAGGCCTCAAGGCAGCAGAACGAGCAATTGGCCAAGGAATTGGCAGCGAGCCGAACACAGGTGGAAACCGTGAAGGCTGAGCTGGAACAAGTGAAGAAGTTTACCCGCGAGGCGCATGGTAAGTATAATTATACTGCTAATCTTAGCGTATAATCCCCATGCTGATGCGATGGTACTTTTAGCAGCTGGATCAATAGGGCAATTGCAAACAGATCTAGATGCAGCCCGAGAATCCCAGAGGTACGCCGAATCCCAGCATGAGGCTGGCTGCCTTTCGCTGTAGCGAAACCTAGAGGAGAAGAAACGCCTCCAGGTGGAAAACAAACAGCAGGCCGAAGAGATTGAGAATTTAAAGACGCAATTGGCCCATGCCCAAGAAGAGAACCAGAAACTACAGAGGGGCATGTTCGGTAAGTGCGATTCTAACATCGGACGTTGTTTTTTATATATAAGGTATAATAGACATGCCATGACTCATGTATAGGTCTCTTATCCGGGCGGCCCGAAGAAGAGATCGGATCCTACCGGGGAAGCCTTTTGAAGGAGCTGTCCGCCCTTCATGAGCGGGCTTGGAAGGCCATGAAGAGCATGATAAAAGCGCTATGGCCTGCCGAGCAACCTCCCGAGGAGATGACCGAACTGGTTGATCGATTCAAGGGAGCCTGAAGCCGATTCGAGCTATGGAAGACCTCGGCCTGCCGAGAGGGAGCACGGGAGGCGTGGGCGATGATCAAGACCCGTTATACCGGCCTGAACCCCAAGCATATGGCTCGGGTTGGGCCGGTAGGGTCGGATGGGCAAGAAGTGCCGCTTCATTTGGTGTACGACCAAGTGATGCCCGCCGCCCGTCTCTCGCAAGAAGATTGCTCCCTGGACGCCTTAATAGACAATCTCGACCAGCAGCCAGATGTATGATTATATTTAACCATGTACTGATAATCAAGGAATTGCTCCGTCTGTGTTGTAAACTTTGTCTTAACCTGCCATCGGCTTCGACCTCCCGCTCTAAGAGCTTGGGAGTGTTCATTAGAAAATATCACTCGAGAAGAGTACATTGTGTTAGAGGAACCAGGCAATCCGGCTATTTGGTGCGAACGGACAGAAAGCACACAGGGAGATATGTTATATTACTGCTTAGCGAAAGAAACATCTTCCGAAGAAAATAGTACCTCTATCGATACCTTTCTTCAGGGTGCTACATAAATCGTAGATAATAAGGCCGTATACTGCTAGTATGCGACTAATGGCTTTTGTGAGAAACGAAGCCTGAGTAAGGGCGATAACCACCGGAATTTTATTTGTTAATCCCGTCATAGCTGACCAATTTTCTGCTGAAGATAGCTAGCTTTCGGCTTCACCCGTATGAGGTACATGTCCGGATGACCCGGTCGTAACAATCGCAGAGGTGCCCCCTTTACCCTCTAGCCGAACAATCGGGAACGTAGAGGGTAAGCACAGGAGCGAGGCAACCCAGCTTGGCAAAAATCTTAGTTCGAATTGATTCATATAATGGCGTAAAAAATCGACAAGGGAAACATGCAGACACAGTAAATGTGAATAGATGCTTAAAATATATAATCATCGGCTTCGAGAAGAAGCCCCCAGGTGCTGTGTTCTGATTTAGCATTTGAGGATGCTTGCCGAAAATCTTAATACAAGACCGGTTTAACCGAACATGGACCTGGGAAGAGAAATTCAAACCTGCCAAAAATGAAGGTGGGAGGGAAAAGAAAAAATAAAGAAAAAGGAAAGAAAAAGGAGGTAAGGGGTAAAGAGTATGACGACACCGGTTTATCCGTAGAAGCGCCGAAGACGAGCTGCGTTCCATGGGTTTGGTTCAAGGCGGTTATCCGACGGATTTCGAAGACGGTAAGCCCCTCCCGCGAGTACTTCGTCGATTATGAAGGGGCCCTCCCATTTGGGTTTGAGTTTATGCTTCTGCTTCTCTGGGAGCCATAAGACGAGTTTGCCCACATTATATGCTTTCGCCCTGACTTCCCTGCTCTGGTAACGCCGGGCCTGCTGTTGATAAAAAGTAGAGCGAGCCCGAGCTATGTCGCGCTCTCCCTCCAAGGCGTCCAAGTCGTCCTGCTGATCTAGCTTGGCCTCCTTTTCTTCGTACATGCGCACCCTTGGTGCATCGTGAATAATATCACAAGGGAGGACTGCTTCTACCCCATAGACCATAAAGAACGGTGTATATCCCGTTGATCGATTCGGGGTGGTACGCAGGCCCCACAGAACGGAATCAAGTTCCTCCACCCAATGGCAGTCGGACTCATGAAGAGATCGGACCAAACGTGGCTTAATACCACTCATGATGAGGCCGTTGGCTCATTCAACCTGTCCATTGGTCTGTGGGTGATACACCGATGCGTAATCGAGCTTAATGCCCATTTTTGCGCACCAGTCTTTTACTTCCTGGGCGGTGAAGTTGGATCCATTGTCCGTTATTATACTGTGCGAGACACCGTAACGGTGTACCACGCCGGATATAAAGTCGATTACTGGTCCGGACTTGGCTGATTTGACAGGTTTTGCTTCAATCCATTTGGTGAACTTGTCCACCATGACCAGTAGGTACTTATTTTTCTTGGTCCCCCCTTTAAGTGGTCTGACCATGTCCAGCCCCCAGACCGCAAAAGGCCAAGTGATCGGGATAGTCCGAAGAGCCGTTGGGGGCATGTGACTTTGATTTGCAAAAAGTTGGCATCCCACGCAATGTTGGACGAGCGACTGGGCGTCCACTCGAGCGGTGGGCCAGAAGAAACCAGCCCGAAAGGCTTTGCTTACTAAGGCCCTTGCTGCGGCGTGATGGCCGCCCATTCTTGCGTGGACTTCAGCCAAGAGCTGTCGTCCTTCTTCCTCAGATATGCACCGCTGGAGTACTCCGGTGGTGCTTTTCTTGTATAACTCACCCTCGTGGACTTTGTAGGCCTTGGATCGCCGGATTATGCGTCGCGCCTCTGTCTGATCGTCAGGGAGTTCTTTGCAAAGAAGGTAGGCAAGGAAAGGCTCGGTCCATGGTGCGATTACTGCCATGACCTCGTGAGCCGAAGGCGTTTCGTCCATTATGGAACCGCTGATGATTTGCTCGTCTGGTTCGTTTATAGGGGGAACAACCTCTTCCGTACTGATGGGTCCGGTGCCCTTATTATCGTCCTGCCAAACCACTGATGGTTTAAAGAGCCGTTCCAGGAAGGTGTTTTTCGAGACGGGGTCGCGTTTGGCCCCCATGTGGGCCAATATATCAGCGGCTTGGTTGTTGTCTCTAGCGACATGATGGAATTCCAGCCCCTCGAACCGCGCGGATATTTTAAGGACGGCGTTTCTGCATGCCGCCATCTTTGGGTTTTTGGCATCGAACTCGCCGTTGATTTGAGAGATGGCCAGGTTGGAGTCTCCCCGTACCTCCAGCCGTTGTATGCCCATTGAGGCTGCCGTCCGAAGACCGTGCAAGAGTGCTTCGTATTCGGCTGCGTTGTTGGAGTCGGCATATATGATCTGCAACACGTATTGAACGTTGTCGCCTGTGGGGGATGTGAGAATAACTCCAGCCCCCAGTCCGGCCAAAGTTTTGGATCCATCGAAGTACATCGTCCAATGGGAGTATGTACTATATTCCCTGGGGAGCTCGGCCTCTGTCCATTCGGTGAGGAAATCTGCCAGCACCTGAGATTTAATAGCTCAACGTGGTTTGTAGGCAATTTCAAAAGGAAGGAGCTCAATGGCCCATTTGGCTATGTGGCCGGTGGCGTCCCTGTTGTTGATTATATCGTTCAGGGGTACTTCGGAAGCCACCGTAACCGAACACTCTTGGAAATAGTGTCTTAATTTCCGTGATGCCATAAATACTGTATAGGCTCTCTTCTGGTAGTGCGGGTATCTGGACTTGCATTGCGTTAGTACTTTTGATACGTAATAGACCGGCTTCTGTGTCCGGAATTTGTGTCCCTCCTCCTCATGTTCGACGACGAGCACGGCGCTAACGACTTGGTTGGTGGCCAATATGTATAAAAACATGGGCTCACCAGCGCCTGGTGCTATGAGTATAGGGTTACTTGCCAGCAATGTTTTAATTTCTTCTAACGCAGCCGCTGCTTCGTCGGTCCATTCAAAAAATTTGGTCCGTTTCAGCAGTCTGTAGAGCGGAAAAGCTTTTACCCCGAGGCGGGAGATAAAGCGGCTTAGCGCCGCCACGCAACCAGCCAACCTCTGGACATGCTTTAGCTCTGTGGGGACTGCAAGTTCTGATAGGGCGCAGATCTTAGCCGGATTCGCTTCTATTCCTCTATGGGAAACGATGAATCCGAGCAGTTTACCAACGGGAACTCCGAATACACACTTCTCCGGATTGAGTCATATATCGTACTCACGTAGGCTAGCAAAGGTTTGCCTTAGGTCGTCAATCAGTTGGCTCACATGTTTGGTTTTGACAACCACGTCATCCACGTATGCTTCGACTGTTTTACCGACTTGTTTGGTGAGACAAGCCTGGATCATGTGCTGGTACGTAGCTCCAGCGTTTTTTAGCCCAAATGGCATCGTGTTGAAGCAGAATGGCCCGTAAGGGGTGATGAATGCGGTTGCAGCTTGATCGGATTCCTTCATTTTAATCTGATGGTATCCGGAATAAGTGTCGAGGAAACACAGCGAATCGTGTCCGGCTGTGGCGTCAATAATCTGGTCTATACGTGGTAGGGGGAAAGGGTCCTTAGGGCAGGCCTTGTTGAGGTCTTTAAAGTTGATGCACAGCCGCTAGGATTTGTCTTTCTTTGGTACCATCACCAGGTTTGCCAACCATTCGGGGTGCTTAATATCCCGAATGAATCCGGCCTCTAGCAGTTTGGCTAGTTCTTCACCCATAGCTTGTCGTTTCGGCTCGGAAAAGCGGCGCAGAGTCTGCTTGACGGGCTTGAAGCCTGCGATGATGTTCAGACTATGTTCTGCTAGCTGCCGTGGGATTCCAGGCGTATCGGAAGGATGCCAGGCAAAGATGTCCCAATTTTCTCATAAGAATGCTCGTAGCGCTTCGTCCACCGTGGGGTCCAGCTGAGCTCCGATGGACGCTATCTTGTTGGGGTCCGTCGGGTGTACCTGAAATTTGACGATTTCATCTGCAGGTTTAAAGGACGTGGATTTGGGCCTTTTGCTAAGGATCACGTCGTCCTTATCTACTGTTGACCGAAGTGTGGTCAGTTCTTCTGCAGCGAAGGTCTCAGCTAGTGCCTCGAGGGCGAGCGCTGCTGTTTTGTTTTCAGCTCGAAGGGCTATGCTCGGATCACTGGCGATTGTGATTACTCCGTTTGGGCCTGGCATCTTGAGCTTCATATACCCGTAATGTGGTATAGCCTAGAATTTTGTGAAAGCATCACGCCCCAGCAGGGCGTGGTAGCTGTTGGGGAAGGGCACGATATGGAAGAGAAGTACTTCGGATCGGTAGTTTTCGGGCGTGCCGAACACTACGTGCAGGGTGATACGTCCTGAACAACGCGCCTCTCTCCCAGGAATGATCCCCCGGAATGTTGTGTTGCTATGTTTGATGCGAGATTGGTCGAATTGCATTTTTTCCAGGGTATCTTCATAGATAAGGTTTAAACCACTGCCGCCATCCATTAGCACTTTATGCAACCTGAAGCCATCGACGATGGGGTTTAAGACCAGTGCGGTCGGCGTATGATCGGGACGGACGGTTGGTCGGTCAGTATCTCCGAAGCTGATGGGTATGTCTGCCCATGCACTTGTTTCTGCCACATGATAGACCTGTTCGAGTTCTCTAAGAGCTCTTTTCCTCCTGTTCCTTGAGGGGAACGTTTCGTAGATCGTCAGGACTTCGGCAGTGTATTCTTGTGGTGATGTGGAACGCTTGTTCGGCGGTAGTGCCTCAAGGATTGCTTCACCACTTTTGGCGACCTGCCTGACGACCCAGCAGGCTCTAAGGCTGTGAGTCGGGCTTGTGTTCAGCAATACGGAATGTATAGGGCATGGTTTATCCAATAGACTGTCAAGGACGGTTCTGACCCCCGCAAGGGGCCGATTTCTCTTTTCGGCGGGCTCGAGTTCAGCTAGCCGTTTCGAAGGTATCCTCTTTTTCCGGTCTCCTCTAGGGTACTCGGTAAGGGTTGGTTCCGAAAGTAGCCGCTCGGCTTGCCAGGTGCTCTCCATGGCACAATATTTTTGCACCAAGTTAGACAGCTCGGTGAAGTTGTGAATGTGCCGACGAGCCAGGGCGTTGAGGATCCCTTTGTCGTGGCAATTGCGATTGAAGGTTGCCATTATCTCCTCGTCGCTAAGACCTCGTGCTTTGTTTCTAGCGAGGAGGAGTCTAGCCCAAAAATGATGAACCGACTCTCCTGGTAAATGTTTAACATCCCGTAAGTCCGAAGACTTGGACTCTGATGCGATGCTTGAGTGCTCGACTTGGGTGGTGGGTGGGAAAAACTTTGATTCCACGCCGCGGTGTGAGTCTGAAATTACGGGTTCCGATTTACATGCTAGATCGGAGTTCGATACCGATCTATCTCTGGAGCAGACTCCAAGGTCTGGGTTACAAGCGAGGTCCCGATGATCGGGGATTGGGGTATAAACCGTTTTTAATTCCGGTCGTTGGGGGGACGAGCCCCTAGCCGGACACTCGACGGTGGTGACTAGGTGAGTGACCGTGGGGATGAGAATCTCCCTACCGTCGGGTTTAAGCCCGATCCGGTCATAGACCGGGGTCTGGTCGTCGGTCACACGCAAGGTCTGAATCCGATCAAACAGCTCGTTTAAGAACGAGGCGACAGTAGGATGTGTGTCGCTGAAGCGCGTGGGGTCGATCTGCGGTGTGGCAGTTCCGGAGTTGCTTGAAAGCAGATCCGGATCCTGTTCGGCCATAGCGGATCCGGTCACGACGACTGGGTTGGGCGTTCTAGACATCCTGAGGGTGAAGGCCGCCTCAGAGGTGGGGCCCGATGTCTCTGACGTCAAGGCGTCGGGATTTGCAGGCTCCTCCACGAGAGTTGAGGGTCCTATCAAGACAAGTTCTCCCCGCGAATCAGTGACGAACTCTAGGGTTCCGAATCTGATTCCTTGATCGGGGCAAAGCTTCCGATCTGGCCAAGACGGTCGGTCGGGAAGGCGTGCGACAAGACGTCGCCGCATGTGAAGACCTGATCGGGGATGAGAATATCCCGGCTATAGATCCCGTTGCTTATGACAAGGCGAGCCATCGATTCCTCTGGCGATCACAGCGGAACTCTCAATGAAAGCACCAATGTCGGTGTCAAAACCGGCGGATCTCGGGTAGGGGGTCCCGAGCTGTGAGACTAGGATCGATGGTAACAGGAGACGAAGGAGTCGATGTTTACCCAGGTTCGGGCCCTCCTATGGAGGTAAAACCCTACGTCCTGCTTGATTATATTGATGATATGAAGGTTACAGAGCTGATCTACCTCGAGATCGACTAGCTAAACCCTAGATGAGTTTCTCTGTCCTATGATCTAAAACTCTCTGGCTTATATAGACGCCAGGGGGTCATTAGGGTTACATATGGTCGGTTGCCCACCGGAGGAAAAAAACATGCCTAAACTACCATCTTCAACTTGACGGACACGTCACGGCTCCTGAGGTCTCCTGCCCAGCGACGAGGCCTTCGATCGATCTTAGCTTCGACAAGTGGCCCATTAACCCGACCTATGAGAAATAGGTCAGTAGACCGAGGACGCCTTAATCCCGGACTCCCTCAACCGCTCCTCTGGGGCTCTTGGCGTTGTTCTCCTCGCGAGGCCGAGGCCCTCGCGAGGGTCTTGTCTTGTGGGGTTCGTCGCCAGGCCGTACCGGGCCGTCGAGGTGGGCCACGCCCTGGGTCGCAGGCAGGCAGGTCTGGGTACCCCCGATCCCAGAACGCCGACAGTATCCCCCGGGCCCAAGGCACGCTCGGGCTGGCTTCGAGGCGAAGCTAAGGAAGGACGGCCGAAACGCCGTGGGCCCCAACCGCTTGCGGTCCAGTCTTGACGCGTGGCATGTAGCAGGACACGGGCGTCTCCGCTCCCATGTCGCTTTGGCAACTGCTTGAGCCGACAAAAGCCTGACGCCTGCTGCCGAGGCATCATTGCTCTCCTTCCTTGCACCCTTGCTTCCTTGTTCAGATCCCCTTTCCCTTGCGAGAGCTTCCTCCAGATCTTGGTGCTGCGCCATCCTTCCTCTTGCTCCTCCAACCTCTAGATCCTTCAGATGGCGCCCGCCAGGAAGCCGAAGCCTGAGGCCCAGGCCTCGACCTCCTCTTCTCCCGCGCCGGCGCTGACGGAATCCACCATCTCCATGGAGGGGGACCTCACCCCCGTGCTCCCATTGACGGCGGGCCACACCAATGAGTGGGGGCAGACATTGATCTGGTGCGGCTCCGCGGAGCAGCGCACCTTGGCGAAGACGGTCTATCCCTCCTTCCTTCACAACGTATTCTCCAGGCTCGTCCCGCTTTTCTCGGGGTTCTTCTCCGCCATCCTCGAGCACTACGGGATCCAGGCCCTTCATCTTCAGCCCAACTCCATCCTACTCCTGTCCGTCTTTGCCTTCTACTGCGAGGCCTTTGTAGGCGTGAGGCCCTCAGTGGCCCTCTTCCGCCATTACTTCAGCCTGCGGCTTCACGACTGTGCGCAGCGGTCGGCGTGCACCTCATTCGTCGCGGTCCACAGCGGGAATGTGCTCCTGAAGGCCGGGAAGAAGGTGGAGGGCTTCAGGCACCGCTAGGTCTTCTTGGATGCCCGGGGCGTCGATCCGCGCTTGGAACTCCCGACGGGGCTGCCCGAGAAGACCCTCACGTGGGGCTCCGCGAAGCTCACCGATCCTTGAGCGAAGCCCGTCTTGGAGCAGATCTCCTAGGACATGGAGGCCAAGCAACTGACCGGGGCGTTGATAGTGAAGAAGTTCCTGACGCAGCGCCTGGCGCCGCTCCAGGCGCACTCGAAGCCCATGTGGGAGTTCTATGGTGAGAGGGACGCCATCAGGCTTCGTTCCACCAGCCTGACTGTGAGGATCTAGGCAGGGCCGTGGTCACCCTGCTCCACAGCGATCCCGGGGACCTCACCGAGGCCTACGCCCCGCTGTACCGTCGCAACGATAGGGAGGAGCTGGTTGCCACCATGCCCGCCTTTGACGAGCGGTGGCTCACGACGCCAGAGCACCCCAACTCCCTGGTGGCGGTGTCCTCCGGCGATGCCAGTGACGCGGGAGACTCGGAGAAGACTGAGGATGATGGCCTGGAGGAGGTGCTTCCCCCGTCGCAGAGCATGCTCCTTCGCGATCTTGAAGACGACGACGCCAACGAGCCCCCGGCCGCAGACTTCTAGCGCTTCGTCAGGGCCCTCAGGAGGCTAAAGCCTGCCTCCCAGACCACACCAGCATCCGGCCGGGCGACCCCGAAGAAACGCGCGGTTGCGCCCCCTCCGGCAGACTCCTCGCGCTCCAGCAGGGCGACCGAGGCGCCGGTCTCGTCTCCCCCCGAGCCGCAGCTAAAAGACGGGGCAGCTATCGCTGGGGCAGGCATGGCCCCTTCGTCCGTGGCCCCTCGGGGCGATCTCGCCACCCCTCCGGGTGACAGCTCCACGCCGAAGAAAGGCGGGGGCGTCCCAGCCCTCGACGACGTGGAGAGGAAGAGGAAGTGGGTCGCGGATGACGAGTAAGTAACTTGCCTTGCCTTTGGTTGATTATAAATTGCGCGTATACTTACGGCTCCTTCTCTGGTTTTCGTCGAGCCAAAGAAGAGGAAGGTGAGCACCGAGCTGAAGGGGCCCCATGTCCGGAGGGCGCCATCAACCTCTGGCTGCGGACGCGGCGGGCATGGGAGCGCATCATGCCAACTTGGCGCGACCTTCGAGTGCCCTGGCAGCACCGCGCCCGAGCTCGCGGTCGTAACACCTTCTCCTAATGCAGCGACGACGCCGCTCGAGAGGCCGGTCTCCGGGAGTGTGGGGGCTCATGAGTCGGTACCCCTTGCCACGGCCGTGGCAACTCCATTGTCGGTGGAGGGGGCGATCTCCTGCCCCCTTCAGACGGAGTCCGCCCCTGAGGACGCAGCGCGCGCGACCTCAGGAGGAGTCATCCCTCGTGGGCCATCAGACTGAGAAGTCGTCCGCCCTTGTCGCGCTTGAGGAGAGACTGGAGCCTCCAGCGCCCCAAGCCAGCCACGCCACCGCTCCCTTGGACAAAGTGCCTATTGACGTGCCGGCGCCGCCTCCTGGCCAGGCTCTCGCACTTGTGGGTAGCGGCCCTCTGGTTGGGCCCGGTGCCTTGGATGAGGCTTATACCGCGCTCGGCCGGATCCGAGCCGACCTCCAAGTTGCCGACAAGTGCTCCTTCATGGGGAAACGCCTGGAGCTTATCTTCGGGTGGCTCCAGGCGGATGCAGCCATGAAGACAGCTGGGGTCGGGCTGAGGCTGCCGCCGCGGAGAGCAGGAAGAAGGTTGCCGAAGCCGAGGCAGCGCTTGACACGGCGCTGGCCAAGGCAGCGGCTGCCGCGGAGCGCTGTGGTGAAGCAGAGGCCAAATTGAAGACCCTTCAGGAGGAGCGAGCCACGCACATGCAACAACTTCACCAGCAGGAGGAGGACCTCAAGGCTCGCGAGGCGAGGCTCGCCGAACGCGAGTCCTTGCTGTCCCAGGCAGCTACTAACCAAGCCGTGGAGAGTGAGCGCCTGGCCAAGCTGAAGGATGAGGTAGCGGAGGCTCAGACGTCCCATGCCCGGCATGTCTCCGACACGACGGCCCAGCTGGATGCTAGGGAGAAGACCCTCGCCGCTGCTGAGGGAAAGGCGGCCGTGAAGGATTCCTTGGATGCGTTCATGAAGAAGTTCGGCTGCGTCCCTAACACCGAGCCCCCTGTGGCGGAGGCGAGCAGCGACGACGAAGGTGTCGACGGTGACGTTGACGATGAGCTCGACGTGACCGGGGCAGTCGGCGGCAGCGGCCTTGGCGATGACGGATCCTCCTCCTAGATTCCGACCAGCAACATTTATCGTGCCTCGTGGAGGCGTAAGACTTGTTTGAATTGCAAAACATCTTATGCTTGTAATAACTTGTTTGAATTCTGTGATTTCCTTTTGCGCCATGTTTCCTTCTGATACGTCTCCAACGTATCTACTTTTCCAAACTCTTTTGCCCTTGTTTTGGACTCTAATTTGCATAATTAGAATAGAACTGACCCGGACTGACGTTGTTTTCAGCAGAATTGCCTTGGTGTTATTTTTGTGCAGAAATAAAAGTTCTCGGACTGACCTGAAAATTTACGGAGAATATTTTTGGAATTAATAAAAAATACTGGCGAAAGAATCAACCGGAGGAGGTCCACCACCTGGCCACAAGCCAGGGGGGCGCCCCCCCCCCCTAGGGCGCGCCCCCCTGTCTTGTGGGCCCCCTGGAGCTCTGCCGACCTCAACTCCAACTCTATATATTCCTATTCGGGGAGAAAAAAATCAGAGAGAAGAGTTCATCGCGTTTTACGATAAGGAGCCGCCGCCACCTCCTGTTCTTCCTCGAGAGGGCAGATCTGGAGTCTGATTTGGGCTCCGGAGAGGGGAAATCGACGCCGTCGTCATCACCAACCATCCTTCATCACCAATTTCATGATGCTCTCCGCCGTTCGTGAGTAATTCCATCATAGGCTTGCTGGACGGTGATGGGTTGGATGAGATCTACCATGTAATCGAGTTAGTTTTGTTAGGGTTTGATCCCTAGTATCCACTCTGTTCTGAGATTGATGTTGCTATGACTATGCTATGCTTAATGCTTGTCACTAGGGCCCGAGTGCCATGATTTCAGATCTGAACCTATTATGTTTTCATGAATATATATGTGTTCTTGATCCTATCTTGCAAGTTGTAGACACCTATTACGAGTTATGATCCGCATCCCCCAGGGTGACAATAACTGGGATTCTTTCCGGTGATTACCGTAGTTTGAGGAGTTCATGTATTCACTAAGTGCTAATGCTTTGGTCCGGTTCTCTATTAAAAGGAGGCCTTAATATCCCTTAGTTTCCATTAGGACTCCGCTGCCACGGGAGGGTAGGACAAAAGATGTCATGCAAGTTCTTTTCCATAAGCACGAATGACTATATATGGAATACATGCCTACATTACATTGATGAATTGGAGCTAGTTCTGTATCACCCTATGTTATAACCGTAGCATGATAAATGCCATCCGACATAATTATCCATCACTGATCCATTGCCTACGAGCTTTTCACATATTGATCTTTGCTAAGTTACTTTTCCGTTGCTACTGTTACAATCACTACAATACTGCTACTGTCACTTTTGCCACCGTTACCGTTACTTCCATACTACTTCACTACTAAATACTTTGCTACAGATATTAAGTCTTTCAGGTGTGGTTGAATTGACAACTCAGCTGCTAATACTCGAGAATATTCTTTGGCTCCCCTTGTGTCGAATCAATAAATTTGGGTTGAATACTCTACCCTCGAAAACTGTTGCGATCCCCTATACTTGTGGGTTATCAAGACCTTTTTCTGGCGCCGTTGCCAGGGAGCATAGCTCTATTCTCTGAGTCACTTGGGATTTATATTTGTTGATCACTATGAAGAATCTGAAAGACCAAAAAACCAAGATCTATCCCTCTACTACGAGGGGAGGTAAGGAACTGCCATCTAGCTCTGCACTTGATTCACCTTCTGTTATGAGTAAACTTGCGACACCACCACCTGCTAGTAATTCTGATATGTCGCAAGTAATTGATGATGCCACTTCTGCTATGCATGATGCTTATGATGATACTTTGCTTGATAATACTGTGCCACTGGGTGAATTTCTTGATGAAAAAATTGCTAGAGTGAATGTTGAAACTGATGATATTTCTGAATCTGATGAAATTATTGAAACTGAACACTATGATACACCTGCTAGACCTAGCTCTCCTAGATATGAATTGCCTAATATACCTAAGGGTTATGTTATGGAAGGAGAGGTAGCTAGGGACTTTCTTGCTTGTAAGGATAGAGATGATCTTAAGAAATTGCTATGCAAGTGGAAAGAAAAATCTTTGAATGCTAGAATGCAATATGATCCTAAGTTGGCAACTTCACCTATCTTTGTTACTGATAAGGATTATGAATTCTCTGTCGATCCTGAGTTAATTACTTTGGTTGAATCTGATCCTTTCCATGGTTATGAATCTGAAACTGTTGTGGCACATCTTAATAAATTGAATGATATAGCCACCCTGTTTACTCATGAGGAAAAAATTCGCTATTACTATATTCTAAAGTTGTTTTCTTTCTCATTAAAGGGTGATGCTAAGATATGGTTTAATTCACTTGCTCCTGGTTGTGTGCGTAGTCCACAGGATATGATATATTACTTCTCTGAAAAATATTTTCCTGCCCATAAGAAACAAGCTGCCTTGCAGGAAATATTTAACTTTGTGCAAATTGAAGAAGAGAGTCTCCCACAAGCTTGGGGGAGGCTTCTCCAATTACTTAATGCTTTGCCTGATCATCCTCTCAAGAAAAACAAAATACTTGATATCTTTTATAATGGACTAACCGATGCTTCTAGGGACCACCTAGATAGTTGTGCTGGTTGTGTTTTCAGGGAATGAACTGTTGAACAAGCTGAACTACTATTGAATAATATATTGAGCAATGATAATGATTGGACTATTTCCGAACCACCTCCAAAGCCAACTCCGAAGAAAAGAGGTATTCTATTTCTCAGTCCTGAAGATATGCAAGAGGCAAAGAAATCTATGAAAGAAAAAGGTATTAAAGCTGAAGATGTTAAGAGACTACCACCTATTGAAGAAATACATGGTCTTGATACCCCGACATAGGTAGTAGAGGTAAATTCTCTCCGTAGATTTGATGAAGGTGATATTCCTTATAATAAGTCTGCTAGCCAATGCTTGGATGAGTTTGATAACTTCATTGTTAAGCAAGAAAATTTCAATGCTTATGTTAGTAGACAATTGAAACATAATGCTTACATGCTTGATCGCTTAGGTGATTATATGAGTAGAACTATCAATGATCTTAAGCTTATTAGTAAACATGCTTCCATGGTAACTACTCAAGTAGAACAACTACTTAGGGCACAAAATGATTTGCTTAGTGAGATGAATGGTAAGAACAATGATCATTCTGTTAGAGTTGTGACTAGAGGTGGTAAGATGACTCAGGAACCTTTGTATCCCGAGGGCCACCCTAAGAGAATTGAGCAAGATTCTCAGAAAATTAATTCTGATGCACCTAGTCATTCTAGCAAAAGAGGGAAAAGAATGACGATAGGACTTTGCATGCTGCTAGTGAACCTGTTATAGGTACTCATGAAAACCCAAATGATATTTCTATTTCTGATGCTGAGACACAATCTGGTAATGAACATGAGCATAGTGATAATATTAATGATGATGTTCATGTTGATGCTCAACCTAGTAATGATAATGATGTGGAGATTGAACCTGTTGTTGATCTTGATAACCCACAACCTAAGAATAAAAGATATGATAAAAGAGACTTTGTTGCTAGGAAGCATGGTAACGAAAGAGAGCCTTGGGTTCAGAAACCCATGCCCTTTCCTCCTAAGCCATCCAAGAAAAAGGATGATGAGGAATTTGAGCGCTTTGTTGAAATGCTTAGACCTGTCTTTTTGCGAATGCGCTTGACTGATATTCTGAAAATGTCTCCTTATGCTAAGTATATGAAAGATATTGTGACAAATAAAAGAAAGATACCAGAAGCCGAGATTTCCACCATGCTTGCTAATTATACTTTTTTAAGGGTGGAATACCAAAGAAACTAGGAGATCCCCGAGTACCTACTATACCCTGCTCTATTAAAAGAAATTATGTTAAAACTGATTTATGTGATCTTGGAGCTCGTGTTAGTGTTATGCCTTTCTCTTTATATCGTAGACTTGATTTGAATAAGTTGACACCTACTGAAATCTCTTTGCAAATGGGTGATAAATCAACTGCTTTACCCATCGGTATTTGTGAGGATGTGCCTGTCGTAGTTTCAAATGTTACTATCCTAACGGACTTTGTTATTCTTGATATTCCCGAGGACGACAGTATGTCGATCATCCTGGGTAGACCTTTTTTGAACACTGCAGGGGCTGTTATTGATTGCAACAAAGGCAATGTCACTTTTCATGTTAATGGTAATGAGCATACGGTACACTTTCCGAAGAAACAATCTCAAGTTCATAGTATCAACTCCATTGAAAAAATTTCAATGATTATTATTGGATGTTTTGAATTCCCTCTCCCTACTGCCAAAAAGAAATATGATATACTTATTGTTGGGGACATGCATATCCCCATTGAGGTAACCTAGTGTTATTCGATAATTCTCCGGTTTCGTGTCATTCGAAAAAGTTAGTCAATAAGACTTGATCAACCTTATTGATGGATTCTTTTTGACGGGCATGAGATGGATGAATTTAGAAAGCACAACTTTCTGTACCCAACTTTTACCTTCTGTTATTTAGATTAAATAAAGTAAAAATGCTATTATTTTTCTGCTTTCTGTTTTATCCGTGCAATAAAAAAATGACCTGAAAATAAAAGTTCTCCAAATGCCCTGAAAATGTAGTATGATTTTTTCTGGAATATTTAAGAATTTTTGGCACTGAGAACACATCAGGGGGCTGCACCAGTGGGCCACAAGCCTGCAGGGCGCGCCCACCCCCCTGGGCGCGCCCCTTGGCTTGTGGGTCCCACATAGGCCCCCATCACTTATTCCAGCCACCATCCACTTCGTCTTCCTCCAGAAAAAATCCCACCATTGCTCAAACCCGTGTTCTAGCTCATTTTGCTGCCATTTTCGATCTCCTTGTGCAAAGCTCCATTTGCAAAACTGCTTTGAGGGATTGTTCTTCGGTATGTGACTCCTCCAATGGTCCAATTAGTTTTTGCTCTAGTGCTTTATATATTGCAAATTTTTGCTGCTGTGGTGACCTTGTTCTTGAGCTTGCATGTCAAATTTGTATGGTCCCAAGTAGTTTTGATGCATGATATAGCCTCTAGGCACTTGTGGGAGTAGTTGCTATAAGTTTTGTTGAGTTGTGTTCACCTTTATTGTGAGTCACTAAAAATTTCAGAATTTTTCAGAGAAAGAAAGATGTTGAGGAGAATATACCAAGGTGGTTCCTCGAGCAAGAAGACCCCGAGACTCGCGATACATGAGCCCGACCTTGAACCACCGAGGGAAGCTCAAGTGCGGCCTTGTGAATGGCCATCGAATCAATTCATGGTTCAAGCCGGTTTCAAAGAAGAATTTTACGCGTACATACAAAATGTTGGCCTTGAAGACTTCATTTCAGACCAATGCAAGCAATATTATCAACTCACTGATTCCTTCGTGCGGAGGTTTGAATTTTCATCCATGCGTAATAACCATTCTATTCTATTTAATCTTTATGATGAATCTTATACTATGGACCTAGAAGATTTTAACCGTGCATGCAAAATCCCACAATGGGGTAGCCATAGTGATCCTCACAAAACTGAATATAATGATTTCCTTGCTAGCATCACTGTGGGAGAAACTAGAAACATTACACAGGCCACCTTGGGGAGCATTCACTTTCCTTCTATACACTATTTTGCTCTCTTCATAGGTAGATGTATTAACGGTAAACATGATCATAGTCACATTTGCGTACCTGATCTTAGTATTCTTAAGAGTGCGGTCATGGGCGATAGACGATATAACTTGGGGGCTATTGTTGCTAGGAGGCTACATAAAAATGCTAAGGAAGGAGATTTCTTTGGCGGGATTTACGCCACCCGTGTAGCTAATTATCTTGGGGTACCTATAAGGGGGAATGATATTGAGTTACAACCTGCTTTTCTTGATTATGAGTCTATGGTGCGCTACCAGTTTCTTGAGAGGAACGAACAGTCCCTCCTGTACCAACTAATCTTTGACAGACAGTGTGCTGTCCATATTACCCTTCCTCCTCCTGCCTTCTTTAACTTTCAGGAAAAACAGAGACACTGTATAACCAGAGAGGAGGCAAACGAGTACGAGAGAGAGGCGGAAGCTGCCCGCCTTCGCGCTGCAGCCATTCAGGCGGTAGCCGCTGCAGCCCAGTACAACTCCAACTATGACTTTGGATATTATCCGGGCCAGCCATGGCCCTAGACCAACTTAGGCCAAGAGCCTAAGCTTGGGGGAGTACGTATTTCTCACCGACATTACATTCATGTTCACACACTCATTCCAGTTGTCGGTGTTTATACTTTTTCATTGTATCATCCATGGTAGTTTATTTCTTCTTTCCGCTTTCTTCTTGTGTGTTTAATTAACCTTGAGAAAAAACCAAAAAAATTAGTTCTAGCTTTACCTTTTAGTTTGTTTAGTTGTATCATTAAAAGAAAACCCAAAAAGATTTCTCGTTCTTCTTTTGCTTGTTGGGAGCTTTCCCGTGTAAATAGTTTTTCTCGTTCTTGTTTCGAAATTACTTTTCTTTGGGTCGTAAGGAGAAGGCCACGATGAAAATGTTGAGTGGCTCTCATATGCATCATTGTTTATCTTACAGAAGCCCATATTACCTTGCCTTCTCCTTTGAGTTATTGTTTGCAGATTCCAGCTTAGTCCAATGCACGTGCACTCTTATTATTATTCACACCGTTCGGTCGTGCAAGTGAAAGGCAATAATGACGATATATGATGAAGTGATTGAGATGGAGAAAATTTGGTATGAACTCGACCTATTTTGTTTTTGTAAATATGATTAGCTCATTGTTCTGGATTCAGCTCATTATGGATTAAACATGTTTGCAATGACAATTAGAGATTATAGTTATTCATACCATGCTTAATTAGCTAAGAGTATATAATGGTTTGTCTTGAGTGCCAACATGCATTTTAAAATGGTTGTGATGTGGTATGATAGGATGGTATCCTCCTCTGAATGATTCAAGTGGCTTGACTTGGCACATGTTCACGCATGTAGTTGAAACAAAATCAACATAGTCTCCATGATATTTATGTTCATGGTGATTTATATCCTACTCATGCTTGCATTCAATGTTGGTTAATCTCAAAGCATGTTTATGACTGTTGTCGCTCTCTAGTTGGTCGCTTCTCAGTCTCTTGCTAGCCTTCACTTGTACTAAGCGGGAATACTGCTTGTGCATCCACCTTCATAAACCCAAAATTGTTCCATATGAGTCCACCATACCTACCTATATGCAGTATTTACCTGCCGTTCCAAGTAAATTTGCATGTGCCAAACTCTAAACCTTCAAATAATATTCTGTTTTGCATGCCCGAATCGCTCATGTAGTAACTAGGGGCTGTCAGTATCTTCCATGCTAGGTGGGTTATTCTCACGATATGTGTTGATTCACTATCATTCACGAGAAAGTGGCTGGTATTCGGAATGCCCAGTTCCATGCTCAAAATCAAATCAAAATATAATGAAACAAAACTCCCCCAAGATTGTTGTTTGTATGGACAGTACCCGTGGATTCGGCTCGCCGTGGAGTGTGATTGATTGGTGGAGGGGGAGTAAAAACTTTACTATTCTGTTTGGGAACCTCCTATAATGTATCTAGCATGGAAGATACCGAGATCTCTCGGTTATTATGTTGACAATGAAAGCATACTGCTCAAAATTATTATTCATCCCTGTATTAAAAGCTCGAGCTCTGGCACCTCTGCAAATCAATGCTTCCCTCTGCGAAGGGCCTATCTATTTTACTTTACTGTTGAGTCATCATCCTCTTATAAAAAGCACCAGTTAGAGAGCACCACCGTCATTTGTATGCTTTGTTATTAATTGATATTGAGTATGATTGTGACTGGATCTCTTTTACCATGAATTACAATGTCTAGTCAGTCCTTTTTCCTTGGAGGTGCTCTGCATTTATGTTTTGCGGTCTCAGAAAGGGCTAGCGAGATACCATTATATCATATTGTATCATGATTGTTTTGATAAAATTGTTGTCATCCGAGATTCATTATTATTACTCGCTAGTTGGTTATGCCATTGATATGAGTAAATGTGAGACCTAAATGTTATTGTGAATGTGGTTAGTCTATAATCCTTGCTGAAAATCTGAACAACAGTTAGACATATTTACAACAACAAGATCAAACAGAGTTTGTAAAAGTTTTTCTTTATCACTTTCAGTTTGTCAACTGAATTGCTTAAGGACAAGCAATGGGTTAAGCTTGGGGGAGTTGATACGTCTCCAACGTATCTACTTTTCCAAACTCTTTTGCCCTTGTTTGGGACTCTAATTTGCATGATTTGAATGGAACTAACCCGGACTGACGTTGTTTTCAGCAGAATTGCCTTGGTGTTATTTTTGTGCAGAAATAAAAGTTCTCGGATTGACCTGAAAATTTACGGAGAATATTTTTGGAATTAATAAAAAATACTGGCGAAAGAATCAACCGGAGGAGGTCCACCACCTGGCCACAAGCCAGGGGGGCGCCCCCCCCCCCCTAGGGCGCGCCCCCTATCTTGTGGGCCCCCTGGAGCTCTGCCGACCTCAACTCCAACTCTATATATTCCTATTCGGAGAGAAAAAAATCAGAGAGAAGAGTTCATCTCGTTTTACGATACGGAGCCGCCGCCACCTCCTGTTCTTCCTCGGGAGGGCAGATCTGGAGTCTGATTTGGGCTCCGGAGAGGGGAAATCGACGCCGTCGTCATCACCAACCATCCTTCATCACCAATTTCATGATGCTCTCCGCCGTTCGTGAGTAATTCCATCATAGGCTTGCTGGACGGTGATGGGTTGGATGAGATCTACCATGTAATCGAGTTAGTTTTGTTAGGGTTTGATCCCTAGTATCCACTATGTTCTGAGATTGATGTTGCTATGACTATGCTATGCTTAATGCTTGTCACTAGGGCCCGAGTGCCATGATTTCAGATCTGAACCTATTATGTTTTCATGAATATATATGTGTTCTTGATCCTATCTTGCAAGTTGTAGACACCTATTACGAGTTATGATCCGCATCCCCCAGGGTGACAATAACTGGGATTCTTTCCGGTGATTACCGTAGTTTGAGGAGTTCATGTATTCACTAAGTGCTAATGCTTTGGTCCGGTTCTCTATTAAAAGGAGGCCTTAATATCCCTTAGTTTCCATTAGGACCCCGCTGCCACGGGAGGGTAGGACAAAAGATGTCATGCAAGTTCTTTTCCATAAGCACGTATGACTATATATGGAATACATGCCTACATTACATTGATGAATTGGAGCTAGTTCTGTATCACCCTATGTTATAACCGTTGCATGATGAATGCCAGCCGACATAATTATCCATCACTGATCCATTGCCTACGAGCTTTTCACATATTGATCTTTGCTAGGTTACTTTTCCATTGCTACTGTTACAATCACTACAATACTGCTACTGTCACTTTTGCCACCGTTACCGTTACTTCCATACTACTTCGCTACTAAATACTTTGCTGCAGATATTAAGTCTTTCAGGTGTGGTTGAATTGACAACTCAGCTGCTAATACTCGAGAATATTCTTTGGCTCCCCTTGTGTCAAATCAATAAATTTGGGTTGAATACTCTACCCTCGAAAACTGTTGCGATCCCCTATACTTGTGGGTTATCGCCTTCCTGCTTTCTTTTGTGCTCTGTGTCGGCAGGGCCCAATCCCGCGCATACCTCGACCGCCGTTGGGGCGTCCGGATCACCAGGACGAGACCAAGGGGTGAGGGGCTACGTGACTAGTGAGGCCCCTAGGTCGCGATGTCCAGGGGTCCCCCTTGACGTGCAGCAGCCTCACGAAGGGGACATGGCGACAACGGAGTTGATTTGGAGTGCCTTAGTGCTCTGCGTCGGCAGGGCCCAATCCCGCGCATACCTCGACCGCCGTTGGGGCGTCAGGATCACCAGGACGAGACCAAGGGGTGAGGGGCTACGTGACTAGTGAGGCCCCTAGGTCGCGATGCCCAGGGGTCCCCCTTGACGTGCGAGCAGCCCTCACGAAGGAGACATGGCGACAGCGGAGTTGATTTGGAGCGCCTTAGTGCTCTGCGTCAGCAGGGCCCAATCCCGCGCATACCTCGACCGCCGTTGGGGCGTCCGGATCACCAGGAGGAGACCAAGGGGTGAGGGGCTACGTGACTAGCGAGGCCCCTGGGTCGCGATGCCCAGGGGTCCCCCTTGACGTACGAGCGGCTCCCATACCTTTCTTCGCCAGATTTTGCCTGGGAAGAGAGCGAGAAGACCAGGTACCAGGGACCTGGTGAGGCGGCACGCGCCAAGCATGACCTGAGCGTAGCCACCGTCCAGCCCCCTCACGCGCGCATCCCAGGGAAATGTTGCATGACGGGGCTAAGAGGCCGTCCTGAGGTTGGTGCAGCCGCTAGGGCGCCCTCAGTTGTTTATCCACCAGCGCGGAGCATGGGACTTCCACTCGGCGTGGGCATAGTCATTGGAGGACCGTGTCGTCCGCCAGCGCGGAGCATGGGGCTTCCACTTGGGCGTGGGCATAGTCATTGGAGGATCGTGTCGTCCACCAGCGCGGAGCATGGGGCTTCCACTTGGGCATGGGTGGGGGCCCCTCCGCGTCCTCGGGGGACCCCGGGCGTATACAGCCCACTCGTTATTACGTGAGGGTGTCACGGGAGAACTGGGGGAGGTGTGTCTGGCCACCCGTGAACCAACACGGGTCTCACGAAGGCCCTATCTCAAGGCAGGTTGCGCCTGGGTCTTCTGGCGTGGGGGGCGCTTACAAAACCTGTGCGGCGGGGACAACATGCGCCGAATGAACCTCCGGAGGCCACCGCATGAGAAGGCAAAACACCAACGACCCCAGGAGGTGACGTGAACGGGGCCGGCCCGCCAGACAGGGCTCAGCCGTTGGGTTTTACGACGTTGCAGGGACGGACCCGAGCACAGACGCCGTGCCCAGTCTTCTCGTGCAACAAACCCGAGGAAAAACACACGGTGCGCAGCTCCCACGATGACGAAACGCGGAACTGCAGTTATATGAACCGGGCCGCGCGCCCTGACTCACCCACTCCCGATTAGCTCACGCGAGGACAAAGTACCAAGGACCCCGGGAGGTGACGTGCATGGGACTGACCCACGAGACAGAGCTCGGTCGCTTGGATTTATCGACGCTGCAGGGACGGACCCGAGTACAGACACCGTGCGAGCCCTTAATCGTGAGGCGGTCGAGGGCGGGGTCGTTAGGGCGCACGACATTCATGGTGACGAAGCACTGGACATGCAGGTTGGAATACTTAGGAAATTCATCAAATGCGGAACTAGTTCTGATACATGCGCAAAAATGATACAGCTGCCGGGGCGGGCCCTAACAGCTTGAGGATGATGCAGCCCGAGGGGCGCCCTCAAATGAACAAACCAAAACATCACCTGGCACGATGTCGCTGGAGCGCTGGGGTAGTCGTCGAAGCTTGATCCTCATGAGCCTGAGGGCTCCGGAGGCTCGAGGGGCCCGTGAGGCCCTGGGGGCTCACGAGAGTCCGGGACCTCTTGAAGGACCGCGCGGCGTCGGGCCTCGTGACACGCAAATGCCGCCTGCGCGAGGCGCTGGTAGGTGGCACCCACGTTCATGAGGCCAAAGGGCATACAGATGTAGTTGCAGGGTGTAACAGCCCAAGTGCAATCCTTGCCATCTTGTAATATATACCTCATGTGGACCTTGTATGTCTTGCCATCATGTGGTTCAGTTAATAAATTTGTGCTCATGTCACTCACTTGTGCATCATGGCATCCATTCCATTTTGTTGCATCATGTTTTGTTTGGGTGTGAGATGTTGTGGTGATGTGCTTTGCAACTTGTGATGTGTTCTTGTTTGATTACTTCAACTTATTGCTATCACAAAACCCCTTCTCTCTTCTCATCTTTTTTTTCTGTGTGTGCCTCCCTACCTTATTTTAATGTTCATCATCTTCATAAAAATCCTTTTTATTGCCATCAAACCATCCTCCAAATTTCAGCCTTTTAAAGATTGTTTTGGGTTGGATTCAAAATGCCTCAAGTTCGAATTTAATTCAAACTTGGATTTTTTTTCTATCTCTAAAAAATGCCCAAAGTAATTTTGTTAAATAGAGTTTAATGCCATGGTCTCAAATATATTTTAGTTTCAGTCGAAATGCTTTTACATCACCCTCTCGCATTTTTTTCCTTTGCTGTTTTTGGGAAAAAACTTGAATTTCCGCAGAGATAGAGAGAGAGAGAGCAACCCCAGCTGGGCCTCTCCTGGCCCAGCAGCATGAGCACAACGTCAGCGCAGTGGCAAGCGCCTCGCCAACCATCCAAGAGGTCATGGGTTCGATACCCCGTGCCTCACGTTTTCTTTCGTTTGTTTTTTGTTGTTCTCCATCAGATCCCAATGCATGCTCAATACGTGTGTGGCCTCATATGAATTCACACCCATGGGGGTAGCCCAGCTGGCCAGCCCAGCTTCGCGCAACCAGAAGGACCAGGGTTCGAATCCCCCCGGCGCCCCTTTTTCTTCCCTTTATTTCGAGCTGGGCAGTGGGCCCCCGGACCCACCTGTAAGCTGCTAGGGGCCCTGGAGTCTATGCCACGTGGCCCCCTTTTTTTTATATTTTGTTTTATTGCCTTTATGCTCTTTTTTTAATATTTTGTAAGATCTTGTGGAATAGACTATTGCATCATAGGTAAAACATGCTGTCAACTTGCTATTCTGTTAACAAGTGCCTTGTTTGCCCCTTGCTAAATTTCACTAAGTCTGTGAACCTGCTATTTTCAATATGTCATATTGTGAGACTTGCTGTCAACTTCATGTCCATGCCTTGGTTGTGATTTGAAACTTGCTGTAGCTCTGGTTATGTGTGTTGCAAGATGACATGTTGTTGTTTGTGGACAGATTGTGTGTTGGATGTTTTGTGACTTGTGGGAGCTATACTCCATTGTTTTGCTTGATCCTTCGCTCTATTCTTGCTAGATTTTCATCTCCTATCTAGAGGCATCCTTGGAATACCAAGGAATAGCCCATGGCCTTCCTCATATTGTGTTTTGTCTCCGTTAACGTTCGTACCTTGCCGTGAGTGTACCGTGAGCTACGTTACTCCGTTGGCAACGTTCTACATATGCATTTGCATCAATTTTGCATGAAGCATTCATTTTTGCCATGATCATGCATGTTCAAATAACTAATCTTGAGGTTCTGTCCAGAATACTAAAGAACATAATAATTGCATGAGAAAAATGACTAGCATAGGGTTGCCATGTTAAATACTTCAACTTAGTCATGCATCATCTTGTTTGCGCATTGCACTTGCTTGTATGTTTATTTGGTGTTGTTTCTCTTTGGGTAGACGCGAGTGTCGAACCTGAGTACGAGGGTCCAGGAGAGTACAACTACGAGGACCCAGCTCTTTGTCCCTCTGAAGACCCAACAGGCAAGATGATCATACCCGGATCCCGACACTATTTTTGCCTTGCTAGATGTCTCGCTTCTACCGTTATGTTTCGTTACCTACCACTTAATCTATCAGCCTCCTAAATTTCCATGAAAGCCTCTAACCCCTCCACTACCTAGCAAAACAGTGATTGGCTACGTTACCACTGCCCAGCCTTTATCTTATAGCGTTGCTAGTTGTAGGTGCAAGCTTTCCATGTGTCAACATGGATATTTTGGAATATCATCTTACTTATTGTTATTTAAATTAATGCACATATATATCTGGCAATGGTGGAAGGCCTGGCCTTTTGCCCGGTGTTTTGTTTTGCTTTTGCCGCACTAGTTCCGAGTACCGGTGTTATATTCCATATTTTGCGCTCCTAACATGCTCGGGGTTGTTATGGGGACCCCCTTGACCATTCGTTTTAGATTAAAACTTGTCTGGCAAGACCCAACTTTGGTACTACATTTGCTAAACAACTTAATAAAATTTCAGAGGGCATAGCTACCCCGTGGATAATTAATCAACAACCCAGGCCAGTGCTCCTCATGAGTGTTGGTCCAAACTAGAGTCGTGTGCGGGGCCAACCTGGGGCAACTCAGGAGATGTCTATCAGGCCACCGTACGCTGCGCTCATCCGGTCGTGTCCTGAGAATGAGATACGTGGCTCCTATCGGGTTCGTCGACACGTCGGGCGGTCTTGCTGGACTTGTTTTACCTTTCTCAAATGTCTTGCGCGAGGAATTCCGACAATACTTCGGGCTATCTCGAGGTTGAGGTTTTCCAATGGAATTGCCTAGGAAATCACGGGATTCGTGGTCGAGGTTATTCCCGCAGCGTATGGTTAGTTTGTGATGGATGAGTTGGAGCACCCCTGCAGGGTTAAATCTTTCGGAAAGCCGTGCCCGCGGTTATGTGGCAACTTGGAAATTTTTTTAACACCTGGTAATAGTTAACTTGAAGTAAACTCAAATAAAATACACCAACTGTGTGCGTAACCGTGACTATCTCTGCTCGTGAACATGAAACGAGAGAGAACATGGTGGGGTTATGATTGACATGAATACAATAATCCTTAAGTGTTTCTTGGAGGACCATTTTTAACATGAATACAATAATCCTTAAGTGTCTGTGTCATCCATAGTAATTGTGAACAACATGATCCGGCAGCAATATACTCAGCTTCGGCAGTAGATAGAGATACCGAGTTTTGTTTCTTGGAGGACCAAGACACAAGAGATCTACCCAAAAATTGACATGTACCCGAGGTGGATTTTCTATCAACCTTGTCACCGGCATAGTCCAAGTCGGAATAGCCAACAAGGTTAAAGGAAGATCCCTTGGGATACCAAATGCCAAAGTTTGGTGTTTGTATCAAATATCTCACAATACGTTTCACGGCCAAAAGATGACACTCTTTAGGTGCAGCTTGATATCTAGCACACATGCAAACACTAAGCATAATATCGGGACGAGAGGCACATAGATATAACAATGAACCAATCATAGATCGATAAACTTTTTGATCAACCGGTTCGTCCTCCTTGGTAAGATCAACATGTCCACTAGTAGGCATAGGAGTTTTCATACCTTTGCACTCTTGCATGTTGAACTTCTTGATCAAGTCCTTAGTATACTTAGTTTGAGAGATGAAAGTTCCTTCTCTAGTTTTCTTGATTTGCAAACCAAGAAAGAATTTCAGCTCACACATCATAGACATCTCATACTTCTCGGACATCAACCTTCCAAATCTTTCACTAAATTGTGGGTTAGTAGATCCAAAGATAATATCATCCACATAGATTTGGCACACAAATAATTCACCATTAACTCTCTTAGTGAATAAGGTTGCATCAATTTTACCAATTTCAAAACCCTTTTCAATAAGAAACTTCGTTAAGCATTTGTACCAAGCACGACGAGCTTGCTTAAGACCATATAAAACTTTACGAAGCTTGTAAACATGATTAGGTTTCTTGGGATTCACAAAACCAGGTGGTTGCTTAACATAGACTTCTTCTTCAATCTCACCATTTAGAAAGGCACTTTTAATGTCCATTTCATAAAGCGTGATATCATGATGATTGGCATAAGCAAGAAGAATGCGAATAGCTTCAAGTCTAGCAACGGGGGCATAGGTCTCACCGTAGTCCATACCTTCGACTTGCGTATATCCTTGGGCTACGAGACGTGCCTTGTTGCGTATGACTTGACCGTCTTCATCTTTCTTGTTCCGAAACACCCATTTGGTTCCGATGATGTTGTGCTCGTCCTCGGGCTTCTCCACGAGTGTCCACACTTCGTTCCTCTTGAAGTTGTGAAGCTCTTCATGCATTGCATTCACCCAATTCGGGTCTTCAAGAGCTTGTTCTACCTTCAGGGGTTCAATGCTAGAGATGAAAGAATAATGCTCACAAAAGTTAGCTAGGCGAGTTTTAGAGCGAGTGATTCTCCCGGTTTGTATGTCACCAAAGATTTGGTTTAGGGGATGGTTCTTGGTCACTCTTGCTCGAACTCGGGGTAGCTTAGGCTTGTTGGATGGTGGAGCTTCTTCATCATCATCTTCTCCTTCATCTTCGTTGTTGTTGAAGGTGTCATTTCCTTCAGGTGGTGGTGAAGGAGGTTGTGGTGGATCTTCATGATGTACTTCCTCATCTTCATCATCTTGTCATGTACCGCTTGTGGATGCCTCCATGTCGTGTTGGGGTTCACCTTGACGTGAAGTAGGGGCTTCCACTTGAGTCGATGAAGTACTTTCCTTCACCTCCATGGGACGAATCTTGCCGATGGACAAGTCTTGGATAGCTTCCGAAGGGTCCTTATCTCCTACATCAATTGGCAATTGTTCGACTTGCGAACCATTAGATTCATCAAACTTCACATCTACCGTCTCTTCAACTTTTCGAGTGAAGTTGTTGTAGACATGGTAAGTGTGAGAGTTCGATCCGTAACCAAGTAGGAATCCTTCATGAGATTTAGGAGCAAATTTAGTACGACGATGCTTATCAAGAATGTAGCACTTTGAGCCGAATACCCGAAAGTATCCAACTTGGGGTTTGTTACCGGTGAGTAGCGCATATGCCGTTTTACCAAGAAGCTTGTGCAAGTAAAGTCGGTTTGTGGCATGACATGTTGTTTCCATGGCTTCTGCCCAAAAGTGTCTTGGCGTCTTGTATTTGTCAAGCATCGTTCTTGCCATCTCAATAAGTGTCCGGTTCTTCCTTTCAACAACTCCATTTTGTTGAGGCGTATACATAGCCGAGAACTCATGTGAAACACCTTCTTCGTCAAGAAAAGTATCCACACGGGTGTTCTTGAACTCCGATCCGTTATCGCTCCGAACTTTCTTGATCTTCACTTCAAACTGATTTTGCGCTTTGCGAGCGAAGTTCTTGAAGATCTTTTGTACCTGCGACTTATCATCAAGAAAGAATACCCACGTAAATCTGGAAAAATCATCAACTATAACTAGACCATAGGAATTTCCACCGAGACTCTTGTAAGCATTGGGACCAAAAAGATCCATGTGAAGTAACTCGAGTGGTCTCCTAGTAGTCATGATATTCTTAACACGATGACTTCCACCTACTTGCTTTCCAGCTTGACAAGCACTACAAAGTCTATCTTTGTCAAAGACAACATATTTAACACCAAGTATATGATCACCTTTGATAAGCTTGTCTAGATTATGCATGCCAACATGTCCTAGACTTCTATGCCAAAGCCAACCTTTAGAAGATTTTGCAATTAAACAAGTGCGAGGTTTGGATCTCTTAGTGAAATCGACAATGTATAGGTCACCTCTACGGAAACCGGTAAAGACCATTTTATGATTATCTTGACGAAACACTTGGCAATCTACTTTCGTGAATAGCACATTAAAACCAAAGTCGGCAAGTCTACATACGGAAAGAAGATTGTAGCCAAGGGATTCAACAAGCATAACATTTTGAATAGAGCTATCATGGGATATGGCCACCTTACCAAGACCAAGTACCTTACCCTTGGAGTTGTCTCCAAACGTTACGTACCTTCGGGGTCCATGGTTTGGTGTGATGTCTTCAAACATTTCTCTATCTCCGGTCATATGATCGGTGCATCCACTATCGAGAATCCACTCTTTTCCTCCGGACATGTAATCCTTGAAGTTTGCCATAAGACTTAGATTCTTCATGATCTTCTCATACTCGATGTCAAACAGCTCATCTTCATCACAATAGCCATGTTCCACATTGTCATCATCAAGTGGGAAATCCTCGTCACAAAGAACAAGAGATTCGTTAGGATTGTGATCATGACAATGTTCAAACTTGTGAATTCGAATGCCTTCTACAATGATGTTGCTAATGGTTATGACATCTCCTTTAGCACGCATGAGGTCTCTAAGCTCAAATAGATAGTCATCAAACTTGGCATCACTAGGCGTCATTTTGTGAAAGGCAATAGTTTTATGAAGAATTTCATCAAGATTGCTTAATGAATAACTTGGATATCGTTTCTCCAAGTCATTCCACAAAGTATAAGCACATTCAAAATTCTTCATTTGATTAAGCACATTTCTAGGCAATCCTCTAACGATGAGATTAACAGTTCTAAGATTGCATAGCATATCAATTTCCTCTTCATGTGTGGGATGTAAAGGATCAATGGGAGGTACATAGGGGCTCTTAACATATTTGCTTAATTGAAATTCATTAAATATCTCAAGCATCAAAGCTTTCCATTGACTATAGTACTCTCCATCAAGAATAGGCACTCTACAACTCAAACTCCCTATACTAGACACATCCATCTTCCTCCACGGTGATTAAACCGAAGCAATGGAGACAAATGCTCTGATACCACTTGTAGGATCACTAGAAGAGTGTCTAGAGGGGGGTGAATAGACTATAAGCAGGAATATAAAACCTAACCTTTTCCCAAGTTAATTGGTTGGCAGATTTTAACAATTATAGCAAGTCTAGCACACCCTACACATGCATGTCAACAAGTATGGCAGCGGAAAGTAAAGACATTGCACATGGAAGTAAAGAGTTGAGATAGGGAGATCAAACGCATGAGGGACACGAAGATTTTTCCCGTGGTTCTGATAGGTGGTGCTATCGTACATCCATGTTTATGGAGTCTTCAACCCACAGAGGGTAACGGTCACGAGAGTCCACGGAGGGATCCACCCATAAGGGTCCATGAAGTAGCAACCTTGACTAATCCATAACGGCTTCCGTCCACGAAGGACTAGCCTCACTATGGGTAGATCTTCACGAAGTAGGCGATCTCCTTGCCCATACAAACTTCTTGGTTCAACTCCACAACACGAAGTAGGAGGCTCCCAAGCGACACCTAACCAATCTAGGAGGCACCACCCTCCAAAAGGTAATAGGCTCGGCAATGTCAATGAACTCCTTGTTCTTGTGCTTCAAGATGATAGACTCCTCAACATACAATCACTCTCTCACAGATTTGGCTTGGTAGAAGAGATTGGATTGGTGGAAAGCAACTTGGGGAGGCTAGAGATCAAGATTCATATGGTTGGAATGGAATGGCATGATCTCAACACATGAGTAGGTGGCTCTCTCTCAGAAAATCAGTTGGTATGAGTGGGGATCTGTTTTGAGTGCTTCTCTTTCGAGTGAGTGGTGGTGAAGGGGTATATATAGGCATCTCCAAAAATCCAACCGTTACACCTAAAGTGACCAACTCGGTGACACCGATGTGTGAATCTCGGTGGTAACGAAGTAACCAAAAGGTGACAACTTTTGAATCTCGGTGAGACCGATATATAAATCTCGGTGGTACCGATCAGGTGACCAACGGTCAGATTGCGCAAACTCGGTGACGCCGATTTTCACATCTCGGTGGTACCGATTTTCGACCATGGCTTACCAGAGAGTTGGTCCAGAAACTCGGTGGCGCCGATCCACAATTCTCGGTGGTACCGATTCCTGTGAATGGCTATCCAGAGAGTTGGTCCAGAAACTCGGTGGTGCCGATCCACAATTCTCAGTGGTACCGATTCCTATGAATGGCTATCCAGAGAGTTGGTCCAGAAACTCGGTGAGGCCGACTGGTAAATCTCGGTGGTACCGAAGACTGAAAATAGCTAAACAGAGAGTTGGCAACTGAACTCGATGGCACCGATGCAGAATCGGTTGCACCGACTGGCTAGGGTTTGGCATGGGTCTATCTGAGTTTGGGAATCGGTGCACCGAGTGGAAAGTGTTGGTTGCACCAATTTTGGATATTTGACTTTGGACAGACTTTTGTGGAAGTGCTTGTGGGTGTTTTTGGTGACTATCACTTGTGCACGTATGAGCATTTTGTTCACCAACAGTACCTTACCCCCTTTTAATAGTATTGGCTTTCCTATGGACTCAAAGTGATTTCTCACAAAGTAAAATGTAGAGTCCTCTTGCTTGAAGCTTTGCCAATCCATTTCCTTGCATCTTGGGGTATCTCCACAATCTCCATAACCCTTTGGCCAACCCTCTCTATGGACTTAATCTGAAATACACTAGATAAAAGCATTAGTCCAAGAGACAATGTATGTTGTCATGAATTATCAAAACCACCAAGGGAGCATGTTGTGCTTTCAGCGCTCCAACAATCGCAGAAGATCCTTTCACAGAGGAGCCCCCGCAAGCAGTCGGTCCATCTGATCCGACTGAGGTTGAAGTTCCAGCTATAGTGGATTTGGTCCACGAAATGCTGGTAATCACTCCCGAGTGGACTCAACCATACTTGGCATACTAGCTCAGACAAGAACTCTCCGAAGACGAAGAAGAAGCCCGTCGGATCGTCCGTCGATCCAAGTCATTCGAAGTTATGGGAGACCAGTTGTACAAGAAAAGGACCACAGGAGTCATCCAAAAATGCATTTCCCCAGAGGAAGGGCAGCAAATATTACATCAAATCCACTCGGGAACTTGCGGCCATCATGCGTCCTCTCGGACTTTGGTTGCTAAGGCTTTCCGAGCAGGTTTTTATTGTCCCCGAGCCAATGAAGCAGCAAGGGACCTGGTGGACCTATGTGTTGGGTGCCAGTTCTACAAGAATAAGTCCCACAAACCAGCGTCCGCCCTCAAGACGATCCCGATCACTTGGCCGTTCGCAGTATGGGGCCTCCATATGGTCGGTCCCTTTCGGACTGGGTCGAGTGGATTCACACGTCTGCTCGTCGTGGTTGACAAGTTCACCAAGTGGGTCGAAGCGAAGCCCATCAAGAGTTTGGACGCAGGTACGGCCGTTAGTTTCATTCGGCAGATCATCTTCAGATTTGGCGTACCGCATGATATTATCACGGATAATGGGACGAACTTCGACTCAGAAGAGTTCCGCGAATTCTGTTTCTCTCAAGGCACTCGGGTTAATTACGCCTCAGTGGCTCCGTGTCGCCTAAGTTAGAAAACCTTTCTAGTGGGACATCCTCCACACTCGGTTGTCAAGATGAACAGGACCATCATTGGTCATCTAAGGACAATCTACTCCGAGTAAGGGTCTCGCCCACACTCGGGGGCTTAGCTGCGACTCTGCGTTGCCTAAGTTACAAAACCTTTCGAGTGGGACATCCTCCACACTCGGTTGTCAAGATGAACAAGACTATCATTGTTCATCTAAGGACAAACTACTCCGAGTGAGGGTCTCGCCCAAACTCGGGGGCTTAGCCGCGACTCCGCGTCGCCTAAGTTAGAAAACCTTTCGAGTGGGACATCCTCCACACTGGGTTGTCAAGATGAACAGGACTATCATTGTTCAACTAAGGACAAACTACTTCGAGTGAGGGTCTCGCCCACACTCGGGGGCTTAGCCGCGACTCCGCGTCGCCTAAGTTAGAAAACCTTTTGAGTGGGACATCCTCCATACTCGGTTGTCAAGATGAACAGGACTATCATTGTTCATCTAAGGACAAACTACTCCGAGTGAGGGTCTCGCCCACACTCGGGGGCTTAGCCGCGACTCTGCGTCACCTAAGTTAGAAAATCTTTCGAGTGGGACATCCCCCACACTCGGTTGTTAAGATGAACAGGACTATCATTGTTCATCTAAGGACAAACTACTCCGAGTGAGGGTCTCGCCCACGCTCGGGGACTTAGCCGTGACTCCACGTCGTCTAAGTTAAAAATTATTTCGAGTGGGACGTCCTCCACACCCGGATTCTTAGATGGACAGGACCATCATTGTTCTCTCGAACAGATTCGAGTGTGGGTCTCGTCCACACTCGGGGACTTAGCTGCGATACCTCATCGCCAAAGTTTAAAACGACCGGAAACCAAAGATCGAATAAAACCGAGACAAATAAGAACTACGTCATTCGAATCGAAACTACGGATAAAGGTTCAGACGGTGGGAGCCTCAGGCTCACTTAAAGTTTCACGGTTACAGCAACCACTTGGCATTCCGAGGCAAAAACTTAAAAGGTTTGAACTTCACGATCACTCAGGCGGGGACACTGCTTCCACGAAGGTGTCCAGGTCGATGTTGTCCGCTATCCGAGTGGCAGCCTCCATGAACATCTCCATGAAATCATCGATCTTGGCGTGCTTCCTGTTAGCCACCTCGAGAGACTTCAACTTCTTCTCGTCCACCCCCTTGCAGTGGATACGGACCAACCAGAGGGCGATGTCAGCACCAGCCCGGGCCGTGGATTTCTTCTAGTCTTTCACTCGGCTTGGCACTGCCTTCACTCGGGCTAGCACAGATTCCAGGTCCTTCGAAGGCTCGTCGTCAGAAAAGACGTCACGATCGATCGCAGAGATGGTGGTGCTAAGCTCCCTGATATACAGGGCCACTTGCTCAACACGCTCTTCCAAGCGGAGCACACTCATGGCAGCACTGTCCTTAAGCAGACCTTGGGATGGGTCCAGCTCCTTCTCGATTTTGTCCGTCTCCTCCGCCACATCGTCACAAAATGCTGGATTCAGCCAAATGAAGAAAGAAGTCAGAGACAGACAAAAATCATTCGGCTTAATCAAGTTCCATGAGAGTCACTCGGAAAAGTTACCTTTGAGCTTTTCGTTGGCCTCACCAATGAATTCCTCAACATACTCCTCCAGCTCTGCTTTCTTGGCAGCAATGTGCTTAAGTTTGGTCTCCCACTCGGCTTGCGACCTCTTCAACTCCACGAGTTCTTCCTTGGACTTCTGAACAGTGGCTTCCAAAGCTTTGTTCTCCTCTTCCAGCTTTCCGACTGACTTCAGTTTCTCCTCGGCCTCCTTGGCCTTTCGGCTGGCTTCCTTCTGAGCGGCCGCCAGTTCGATGTCCTTCTTTTCAAGAGCAGTCTTCACAGTTTCTAAAGAAATAGAATTCTTCAGCCTCTGGACAAGTTTAGGATTTTCTCCATGAAGATCTGATGAAGCATATTTAGTCGGATGGGGAAGGGGAGAAGTTACTATTGCAGTCGGGCAGGAAGAACTTACCTTCAATTGCCTTTTTCTCCTCTTCCAGTCGGGCGTTCTTGGTCTTCTCGGCCTCAAGGCTAACGCACAGGTCCAGCACCTCCTTCTCCAGAGTTTTGTAGTGGCTTCCGAGCTCACAAACAGACTGCAAACGAGATTTAAAGCAAAGGATATTGGTCAAAATTTTGACTCGGACTCTAAGACTCCCGCCGACTGCTTCAGCCAACGGTAGCCTCGGGGACTACACCCAGTGGGTGCGCTCAGCGCGCCACCACTGGAAAATCAAAAACAAAGTTTTTTGGTCCAGACTTAACGGATGGATTGAACATTATATTCATTTTACTCTAAGACTCCCGCCGACTACTCCAGTCGACGGCAGTCTCGGGGACTACACCCAGTGGGTGCGCTCAGCGCGCCCCCACTGGAACTCAAACACACCCAGCCGGCGTACTTGAACTCGAATAGAAATCCTCACAAGACAGAAATTAAAATTTCGACTAAGGAGGGTACTTACAAGAGTACTTACTCGGACATTCTTCTTCAGAACCTCACTTGCATCGTACGCTGTCTTCAGTCGGTCACTCATTATCTCCAGCTGGATTAACGCCTCTTTGCTTGCTCCCACTTGGTCCTCCGGGACATAGTGTAGCGCAAAGATGTTGGGCGCAGAGGGAGTCAACGAGTGAGATGAAGTACCGGTACCGAGTGCTGCCCCGTCTCCCGAGCCGGCCTCTTGTGTGGGCACCAAAGTATCGGCAAGCGATGACTCCTACATCACGACGTCTGCGTTGGCCGGAGGGTTCGTCGGGTCAACCTTGTCGTTTGCATCAAGGTCGATCACTTCATGCGGAGCTGCAAGTATTCAAGACACTCGAAGATGAATAAACACTCGGAAATGTCTAGAATTACCGAGTGAGTCCAGAGCTTACCTTTCGAAGACACAACATCAGCGTCGGCCCGCTCTTTCTCCAGAGTCTGAGGATCAGGTGATGCAGTCGAAGTATCAGCTCTGCAAAGGGAACACTCGGATCATTTTATCACTCGGACAAGTATAGACAACAACTGTTAGAATGGAAACACTTACGCTGAGGCCACCGGGATGGCCATCTTAATCTTCGGGATGAAGACCGCCTTCCGAGGTTTGGTTGTAGCAACTTTGGGCTGCTTCGCCGTCTTCTCAGGAGAAGAGACAAGCTCTCCACGCCCGCGCTTCGAAACGCGGGTTGGAAGGGCAGACCCAGTCGGTTTGGTAGCTTTCGATCCTTTGCGACCACCACCGCGGACTCCCGAGTCATGGTGCGCTTTGGAACGGGATTCGGGCACTCGGTCTTCCGAGCGCGATGACTCCACTTCGTCGCCATCTTCCGAGCCCTCCTCATCATCTTCCTCGCCGTCCTCGCCGTCATCAGGCTCTTCATACTCTCCTGCTTCGGCCGAGTCATCTGGATGGTCGGTGTCGCTGGCAACATCGACCGGACCCCTATCCACGAGTGGCACCTGGCTGCTCATTTGTGTGAAGGCCTGCCGAATGAAGATCAGGATCAGTCAGATCAATTACAACAAATATGCACATATCACTCGGTTGATAAACCTTCGGAATTTACCTCATTCGCCGGGCTCTCTAATGAGAGTGGGGCCACCTTCCTGCTTCCCCTGGGGTTATCGCGCGCTGGGGTGATCACCTTGATCTTAGCCTCCACCTCATCCTCCTTGAGCTCCTCCGGGTGAGTTCGAGTAGGATCACTCGGTCCGGAGTATTCCCACATAGGGTGACCTCTGGCTTGCAGTGGCTGGATCCTCCTCTGGAGGAAAACTTCTAGCAGGTCGAGGCCATTGAAGCCTTTCTGCACCAGAGCCACCAATGCTATCACTAAGATGTCTACTTCGGTCTTCTCCTCTTTGGTCACTGTCAACTGGGGAATTGGCCGAATGCGCTCGGAAGTATACGGGGGGAGTCCCGACTGACCCTCGCCGACTGGGATGTCATGGCAGTAGAACCAATTCTCCTGCCACCCCTTTACCGAATCAGGAAATGTCATCTGTGGGAAACAAAGCCCCGCAGTTGGATTCCAAGCCCCCCACACAGCTGGGCCACATTGGTCTTGTCTTTCGACCGAGTGGGTTTTTTCACGGTCATCGCTCGGCAAGTGAAGAGGTGTTTAAACAAACCCCAATGAGGATGACAACGCAAGAAGTTTTCACACAAAGAGATGAAAGCGACTAAATAGACGACAGCATTGGGAGGAAGGTGATGAAGTTGAGCGCCAAAGAAACCCAGGAATCTTTGGAAGAAAGGATGGGGCGGCAGAGAGAAACCTCGCTCGAGGTGAGTCACCAAGAGCACGTGCTCGTCTCCCTTCGGTGATGGCTCATCCTCGCCCGCTCCCAGCAGCCGCTAGCTTCCTTCGGACACGAATCCTTGACCCTCCAGCTCGAGCATCCGGGCCTTGGTCACCCGCGATGGCAGCCACTCGCCCTGCGTCCATCCGGCCGGCGCTCCGGCGCTGGAAGAGGAGGCGCGCGAGCTATTCTTCGCCCGCTCGGCCTTTGCGGTCGCGGACACGGTGCGCATCTTCGCCGACGAGCTCGGAGCAGCCTTCGACGAAGGAAAGGAGGAAGGTGCGCAGGTGGGCGTCGGAGAAGACGAGGGATAGGGGGGAAATGAGATCCGTTTTCACCCCAGCAGTGCTTCCCGTTTTTTATATCGAGAATCTGGCACGATCTCTGGCCGTCAATCCGCAAACGGAGCGAGATCCGCGGATCTACTGTTCAGGACCTCGTGGACGCGTGGCGTAATTCCCGGCACGGTTATCGAGGCGTCATGCCCACTACCCCAAATTATCCGGACGCGACCGTTCCGCCACGCGCCCACACGCAGTTTTGGCGATTTCGAACGCGCGGAAATTTCTCCGTGTTCGAATAAGGCGAGCTCCGTGCTGCGAGGGCCCTGGTGACACCCTCCTACGAACCGAGTGAATGGCTCACACCAGCTGAACACTCGGATTAAGCGGGAAGATAGTTTTCATCGAATACATTGATCCTGAATCCATCTTGGTTTGAGGCCGAGTGAGGAACGACATGATCGTCTCTCGAACTTTTCTGAGAGATCACCAACGCTTCCGAGTGTCGATCACTCGACTAATAAAACCTCATGGATTCGGGGGCTACTGATGAGGATGTCTACCCTAGGTAGGGTCATAGACCTGACATCTGGGGCCCACCAATGGTTCCTCATCAGCATCGAAGCTCAGAAGTAGAAGTGCACTCGGTCAGACCTGAAGTGTCACTCGGATGCGCCTGAAGATACACTCGGATGGCCACAGCCGCACTCGGTCAACGGGAACTCAACGGTTCAGAAGACGTAGCGTTGAGTATTATGAAGAGGCCTCCTCTGGGATTAATCAATTATGCGTTACCAGTAATGCTCTAGTTCAAGCAACAGTTTCTGGAACGTAGTTTTAACTAGCATTTATTGCGGCGCTCGGCTGGTGGTGGCGCACTCTATATAAGCCACCACCGGACGCCGTAGCAAGGTTCCGACACTTTTATTCTCAAACTCCCCCATAAGCAAAACAAACCAGCCTCCAGGCTCGAGATGTAGGGCTTTTACCACTTCCGAGTGGGGCCTGAACTCATACACATCTGAGTGAAACACCTGAGCCGTAGCTAGACTTCGCCCCTCCATTCGTACCCCCTAGTACTATTGTCAGGATCATTTCCACGACAGCTGGTAATGTTGAAGTCCCTGGAGTAGGTTGATGAAGAGATGAAGAAGCCCTGGGTTTAGCCAAGGTGATGGAGCGGGTCGGTAAAGTGATGCCACAGCCCCCATGCCGACCGACATGTCAAAGCAGGTCGGTTTTTTAAATGTCGGCTTGAAGAAGAGGTGGCACGGTGATACCGACGTAGGTCAAAATGTTGTTACGCGGTCGATGCAATCCAGACCCATGCAATCCATAGGGCGAAGATGTGATCTTGATGATTATTTGGCCTTTGTGATGCCAAGCTCTTGGTCGGCCCGCCGAGGTGTTTGTCGTTGGCTCGATGAAGCAACGGCGCAGTCGATGCTAGCGCAGGTCGGCATTCGTGAAACAATGTGGTCGGGTTGGTTTGACACCTCACCTCGAAAAAGACTCAAAATTGGTAGGCACGTGTTTGAGAACAACACACAATACCCTAGAAAGATTTTTCTTGAAAAAGAGACGTCTGATAACCCGTTCATGAAAAAGACGAACTCAGGTCCAATTTGTTTTTGCGCAGAAAACATATCTGAAAATTGATGCACTCATCCGATGTTTCCCGGAGTTTAAATGGTCGAATCAGGCTGAAATTTTGAGGGGTGGTTGATATGAGAATTCTGCAGCCGATCAACGGTGGGATCTTCCAATGGATGTCCGAGCTAACTGGTGGATTCCCCGCCCTAAACATGTCCAAATTCCCGTCCAAATCTGATAGGAATCCGGTATATCGGAGATTGCCGGATATTCCTCGATCAGAACATGACAAAATTTTACAGGGTTGTTGTAGACTCAATTCCACACAATTCCACCGAAGCAATCATCAAAGCGATGCTCGAGGAGATGGGGAAGATAAACACGAATCCTATGTTTAGATGAAACTGTTGTCAATCTGCAGACACGCCATCGATACTTTGCGATCACACAGCAGGCTGTGAATGAAAGCACCAATGTCGGTGTCAAAACCGGCAGACCTCGAGTACGGGGGGCCGAGCTGTGAGATCGGATCGATGGGTAACAGGAGATAAGGAACACATGGTATTTACCGAGGTTCGTGCCCTCTCTATGGAGGTAAAACCCTACATCATGCTCTTGTTTTATTATTCGAGATCATCATCATCAATATCAATCAAGTAGGAGTAGGTCTAGAAGGTCAAACATGAATGTGACCATGGGTAGTTGCATGTATTCGAGACTTGTAATAACCTGTATCGCTATATCTTCGAGACATGAACGTGTTCGACCATTGGTGATGATGATGATATGACATGAAAGACCTTCTTTTATTCATGTTGGTATCATATCTGTTTCAATGAATATGCATGTTGTTATCGTATAGAAGTTGTATCTGTATAAATAGAGCAAAAAAACAAAAAATAGCATAAAAAATTAGTAGTAGCGCTGGGACAAAAATTACCTGCAGCGCGTTCATAACAGTAGCGCTCCTCCACTACAAACGTTGTAGATTGTAGCAGTAGCGCTTGGTAGAGGAGCGCTACTGCTATGGGATATTACCAGTAGCGTTGGGTGAAAAGAGCGTTATTTCTAAAAAAAATAGTTGTAGAGCCGTAGCAGTAGCGCGCCTACCAGCGCTACTGGTAGCTAAAAACCCAGCACTACCAGTAGGGTGTTCCCTAGTAGTGTGTGTTCCACTATAGCAATTGCCAGCAGTTTTGGCAGAGGAATATACATTGTTTATTATGTACAAAGACCATTTTAGCCACTGTGGTAGCCAAGGTCCATGGCTACCTTTAGAAGGGTCAACACTCCATTCATTTACACGCGTAGCGACACTCCCTGAGCATCCTTGCCGGGCTGTGACGCTCCTGTACTGTGAACCCAATAAACGACAACACATAGGACGTAGGGTATTATGCTCCGGCGGCCCGAACCTGTCTAAACCCTCGTGCGCGCATGGTCCGGTGATGCTCTTTGTGTTAGAGGATCTCCCTTGCCGAACCACAAAAGGGGCCGTGCCGACCCCATAGATCGTCGTACCCCGACATCTTTGGCGCGCCAGGTAGGGGGCTCCTTTACGTGAACCTTCATCGACTCCTGCGCGTCATCGTCAATAGCTTCTTCGCCGACCATGCATCCCAAGAAGACCAAGGGCGCAATGACGCCCGCTCCATCCGCGTCCAAGCTGCCCTCGCAAGTGGTCGTCAGCGACGCCGACGGAGGCGGTCTCTGCATTCACCGCACCCGTGAACGCAGCCACAACACCACGCGGAGCTCCGTGAGCCGCGATCCAGACCCTGCTATCATGGAGACGCGGAACGCGCCTGCAGCGACCGGGGCCGACACTGTGGAAGCGGCGGCGGCGGCGGCGGCGGCGGCGGCGACGGCGACAGGACCTCTGCCGCAACCTTCACAAGATAACCGTGACCAACGCCCTTAGGGTAGCGACCCTGGGCAGCATGTGGACAAGACCCCTGCGCGTCCCTCTCAAGACATGCAGGGCCGAGCTCGACAGCATCCTCCGGGGGGGAATGAGCAGTGCGCGATGGCGCAGGGCAACGCTCCTCCTGGCACTGCCAGGAGTAAGAGCGCCACCCATGCCTCGCACCGCTCCATGCCCAAGACTCCGAAGAAAGATCTGGCGCAGGCCCAGCTATTGCTGAACTCCCGCCCGTGCCAGAGAAGATGGAAGACTGGAGAGCGACTATCTAGAGCCTGCTGAGTTTCGCGAACCACGACAGGCCAGAGGGAGCAGGCCTGTCGTGCACCGGCCAAGCGGCTCCGGGGGCTCCCACCGCCGGACATGACGCTGGCGGGGCGCCTACGGTGCAGTCTCCCCCATAACAGTAGCAACCTACTCGCCAGACCGATGTACAAGACAAGGTGTCGTACGCGTCAACAGATCCACGGATGAGTAAAGATCAATGCCAAGTCTTGAAGGACAGGCGCAAGGAGGACGCCCACACCACCATCGAGAGGCGCCGACAGGCACGCCACCAATCCGATGGCCGCACGGACCCAGCCGTCAACGGGCCCACGCTGGGGGCGCCCGGCAGCCTGCCCTATGACATAGGCTGCCCGGCGTTCACCCACGAGCGACGGCAAGTCCGATGGCCCTTCAGCAGACCCTTCAAGCCCGAGCTGCCTGACAAGTATGATGGCAAGATCAGCCCCTCCGAGTTCCTCGGCATTTACACCATTCTCGTGCAAGCTGGCGGAGGGTGCGACGAAAAAGTATTCGCTAACTACTCCCCGTTGGCGCTCAAGCCCAATGTGAGGAGTTGGTTGATGAACTTGCTGGAAGGGTCCATCTCCTCTTGGGCGGATCTGTGCAATCAATTCGTTGGCGCATACCATGGAGGCCACAAGCTTCCAGGGCAGCCAAACGACTTGCATGTGATCCCTCAGAGAGACGGCGAGACCCGACGCAAGTACATCCAGAGGTTCAGCCGCGTGCATCACAATATCCCAGATGTCCACCCAGCCATGATGATCGTTGCGTTCCACACGAACGTACGCAACCGCCGGATGCGTGAGGAGATGAGCATCAACAAGGTGCGAGATGTCGCTGAGCTTTACGCTCTGGCTGACAAATGTGCATGGGCTGAAGAACGAAGAAGGCTCCCGGGGAGGACCTCGGCGCAGAGGTCGACTCAGATGATGACAGCTCGCTTGCCTCCACCAAAAAGGGATGGAAGCGCAATTGGAAGCGCAAGGGAAAAGCAGTAATGGCTGTCGAAGGAAGCGGCAATGCCGACACCGGGAAGAAGGACAAGTCCGAGGGGTCCAGCAAGGATGTTGTCGCATGCTCCGGAGATGACGAGGCCGCGGCAGGAGAGAAGACCGACAGGCCATACTGCAAGATCCACCTCACCAAGAGCCATGACATCATCGAATGTTGCCAAGTAGAATAGCTTGCTGAGAAGCAGAAGCAAGAGTACAAAAGGCGCGACAAGGAAAAGGGCCAAGATGGTGCAGGTGCTTCCGGCAAGAAAAATAGCGGTGGCCGTGGCAGCCGCCATGGCAAGGCCAAGCATCACAAGGAGAAACCTGCTAGAGGCCGGGAGAAAAAGTCTAACGATGAAGATGATGATGACGACGGAGATGAAGAAGAATCTGAAGGTCAGGAATTCTAGAAGGTTGTCGATGCCATGTGCATTGATGGAGGCGCATCTTTGCACTCCTCTCACCGGCAGCTCAAGCAGTGGGCCCGTGAGATCAACGGGGAAGAGCCAGCGGCGGAGGAAAGAAAACCCCTCAAGTGGTCCAACACTCCCATCATCTTCGACGCTGAGGACCACCCTGGCTACATCACTGCCGTCGGGTGTGTGCCGTTGTTGGTATCACCAACGATACACACCCTCAGCGTCACGAAGATGTTGGTCGACAGTGGGGCTGGATTGAACTTGATCTCGCCCGACGTGATCAAGCGGCTGCAGATTCCTGACACGGATCTCAAGCCGACGGGGTCCTTTGAGGGATTCAACCCAGGAAGGTCGCACCCCAAGGGAAAGATCACTCTGCCGGTGACGTTCGGCAGTGAGCTCAACTTTAGGACAGAGAGAGTAGTCTTCGATGTCACGAAGATGTCGCTACTGTACAATGGGATTCTGGGCCGAGAGGCGCTGGCGAAGTTTATGGCAGCAACACATCATGCCTACAACACCCTCAAGATGCCAGGGCCGATGAGCGTCATCATCGTCCGCGCTGACAACAAGGATGTAGTCCTCTGCGTCGACAAGCTCTTTCGAGAGGCAGTGGCAGCGTCTGCCGACGAGGTACTCAAAGATCAAGAACAAGAATCATGCCGAATCTCATAAGGACTCCAGGAAGCGCGCCAAAGAGTGCAGCACGCCCGTCGAGGACTTAACAGAGACCTCTGTCGTCAGGAGCAAGAAAGACAAAGTGACCATTCCCAAGACGAAACAAGTGGCTGCGCTGGAAAATGGCGAGGGCGGCACTTTCACCATAAGTGCCACCCTCGACAGCAAATAGGAAAGCGCGCTCGTCACCTTCCTGTGGGGGAATGTCGGCGTGTTTGTGTGGAAACCGTCTGACATCCCTGGTGTTCCCAGGGAGGTGATTGAGCCCCACCTTTCCGTTTGTCCCCACGCACGCCCCGTCAAGCAGAAGGTCTGAAAGCAAGCCCTGGAACGGCAAGAGTTTATTGCCAAGGAAATCAAGAAGCTAGAAGCAGCAGGTCTGGTCAGAGGTGTGATCCACCCAACTTGGCTAGCAAATCATGTGGTAGTGCACAAGGCAAATGGGGAATGGAGACTTTGCATCGACTTCACCAATGTCAATAAGGCTTGCCCAAAGGACCCATTCCCCTTGTCACGCATAGATCAGATAGTGTAATCAACCGTTGGCTGCGATCTCTTGTCTTTCCTTGATGCCTACTCTGGATACCACCATATCTTCATGGCCGAGGAAGACGAAGAGAAAACGGTGTTTATTACCCCTTGCGGTGCGTATTGTTTCAGACGCATGCCATTTGGTTTGAAGAGCGCCGGTTCAACATTCGCAAGAGCAGTTCAGATTGGTTTGGGGACGCAACTGCACAGGATTGTGGAAGCCTACATGGACGATATAGTGGTCAAAACCAGGAACAAGTACATGTTGATCCAAGACCTAGAAGAAACCTTTGCAAACTTGCGCAAGATCAATTTGAAGCTTAACCCTAAGAAGTGCATGTTTGGAGTCCCCTCCGGCAAGCTCCTCAGGTTCTTTGTGTCACGGCGCGGGATTGAAGCCAACCCCACCAAGATTGAGGCAATTGAATAGCTGGAGGCACTGAAGCTCATCAAGGACATGCGCCATCTAGCGGGCTGCATCGCCGCCCTTAGCAGGTTCATTTCTTAATCTGCCAAGCACGCCCTGCCGTTTTTCAAGATCCTGAAGAAGGCAGGCCCAATGACGTGGACCCCGGAAGCGGAGGCAGCGCTACAAGATTTGAAGAAATATCTATCCTCAACGTTAGTCCTAGTCGCGCCCAAGCCAGAAGAGCCTTTGTTGCTATACTTGGCGGCGACAAACGAAGTGGTCAGTGCGGCACTGGTGGCAAAAAGGGAAGCTGAAGAGGATGAGGTGGAGACCCCAGAGTCCCCTGATGGAGGCATATGTTGATGAAGTATGGAGATTGGAGGAGCGCGTTGATGGTCTGCAAATGGAGCACGTCCCTCGTGCCGAGAATAGCATTGCTGACGACCTGTCAAAGAGAGTTGTGCAGAAGCTGCCTATGGAACCAGGCACTTTTGTACTCCGATTAACCCAACCTTCAGTCACTCCATCGGCGTGGCAGAACAAGAAAAGAAAGGTCAGTTCTGGCGACTACTCCCCGGCAGAGCCATCAGTGGCCGCCAAGAGGGTTGCCGGAAGCGACAAACCCCCTGCCGGTGGACCTCGAGCTCTGGTAGACCCGATGTTCTTTGTCATAGAAGCTAGTGTCCCCGCAGCGAAAAAAATGCCTTTAGTCCTTATCGTCGAGCCACAGGCTCCTGCATGGGCGCAACTGATAGTCCAATACCTCGAGATAGGAGATCTTCTTGAAGAACCAGAAGAGGCTAAAAGAGTAGCCCTATGGTCGAGCATGTACCAGTTCATGGACAACACCTTATACAAGAGGAGACCGAATGGTGTGAAATTGAAATGCATCCCCCGGGAAGAAGGACGTCAGTTGTTTGCACAGATACACGAAGGGATATGTGGCTCCCACATCGGATCACGGGCCTTTGCCGGGAAATCTTTCCGCCAAGGTTTCTACTCGCCGACAGCCCTTTAAGATTCATTGGCAGTGGTGACGATGTGTGAAGCATGCCAGTACCACGCCAAGCAAACACATCAACCAGCACAAGCCCTTCAAACCATACCGCTCTCCTGGCCCTTTTCGGCCTGGGGGCTCGACATTGTCGGGCCCTTCCCCTGTGCTACCAGGGGCTTCGAATTCTTGTTCGTTGCAACTAACAAGTTCACGAAGTAGACTAAGGTGGAGCCAGTGAGAAAGGTAACGGTGCAGGCAGCAGTCAAGTTTCTCAGAGGAATAGTTTGTCCTTTTGGTGTCCCCAGATGGATCATCACCAACAACGGTGAAAGCACAACTTCTCCCTAGGTGGTTTTGGTAATTAATAACAACATATATTTCATTGGACTAATATTTCCACCAAGTATATTTCAAGAAAGTTCAATGAATGGATTGGCAAAAGGATTGTGAGGAGATTCCCTAGATGCAAGGAACATCCATTGACAACAAGCTTGAAGACTCTACATTTTACTTTATGTGAGAAATCACTTTGAGTCCATAGGGAAGCCAATACAATTAAAAGGGGATGAGGTGTCTATGATGATTTGGTTGCTCAAGTGCTTAGAGATTAGCCACCAAAAATATACATAAAATTCTCCCACAAATATTCTATCCAAAACCAAATATCCAAAATCAGTGCTACTAACTATTTCCATTCGGCCCTACCGAGTTTTGCCTCAGACGGTTCCCATGCAAAACCCTAAGGTCACGGTACCACCAAGTTTTGAGAATCGGACCAACCGAGTTTTGGACCAACTCTCTGGTCAGCCATTTTCATGAATCGGTACCATCGAGTTTTGAGGATCGGACCAACCGAGGTTTTGGACCAACTCTCTGGTTAGACATTTTCAAGAATTGGAACCACTGGGATTTATATATCGGTCTCACCGAAAAGCATAAAGTTGCCAGATTTTGCACTAGTCGGTACAACCGAATTTTTGGACCGGTGTCACCGAGTTGGGCAATAATGTTGTTACGGTTGGATTTTTGGAGATGCCTATATATACCCCTCCACCTCCTCTCACTCATAGAGGAAGCACTCAGAACACAGTTACACTTGCCCTATCCATTTTTCTGAGAGAGAACCACCTGCTCATGTGTTGAGATAAAGACATTCCACTCCAACCATATGAATCTTGATTTCTAGCCTCCCCAAGTTGCTTTCCACCCAATCAATCTCTTCTACCAAGCCAAATCTCTGAGAGAGTGATTGTGTGTTGAGGTGACTATCCGTTGAAGCATAAGAGCAAGGAGTTCATCATTGTTACCACATCTATTTCCTTTAGGAGGGTGGTGCCTCCTAGATTGGTTAGGTGTCGCTTGGGAGCCTCCTTCTTCGTGTTGTGGAGTTGAACCAAGAAGTTTGTACGGGCAAGGAGATCGCCTACTTCGTGAAGATCTACCCATAGTGAGGCTAGTCCTTCGCGGACGGAAGCCATGATGGAATAGACGAGGTTGCTACTTTGTGGACCCTAACGGGTGGAGCCCTATGTGGACTCTCGTGACCGCTACCCTCCGTGGGTTGAAGTCTCCATCAGCATGGACGTACGATAGCACCACCTTCGGAACCACGGGAAAAATCTTCATGTCATCAATTGTGTTTGATTGTCCTCTCCCTACCTTTACTTTCATGTGCATGTCTTTACTTTCCGTTGCTATACTCTTAGACTTGCATGTGTAGGGTGTACTTGACTTGCTACAATTGCTAAAACTTGCCAACATTTAAAATTGGGAAAAAGTTAGATTTGTAATCGGTCAAGTAGTCTAATCACCCCCCCCCCCCTCTAGACATACTTCGGATCCTACAAGTGGTATCACAGCTTTGGTCTCCCTTGCATTGGTTTCACAACCTAGGAGAGTATGGTGTCTAGTGAAGGAAGTCATCATCGTAGAGGTTCAAATTTTGATGGTACAAACTTTGCTAGTTGGATGCACAAAATGAAAATGGATATTCTTGGTCATAACCCCGCCGTATGGGCTGTTGTTCGTGTTGGCTTGCAAGGTGAATTCTTTGGAGACGGAAAGGAACCATATCTTGAAGCAACCACGAAAAAATTGAAGATGTTGTAATACAATGCTCAAGCATGCGACATTCTATTCAAATGCTTATGCCCCGAAGAATTCAACAAGATAAGCCGTCTTGAGAATGCAAAAGAGATTTGGGATACTTTGCTTGATATGCACGTAGGTACCGAATCCGTCAGGGAATCTAAGTTGGATGTGCTACAAATTCGACTTGAAAAGTTCACGATGAAGGATGGTGAAGGAGTCGCGGAAATGTACTCTAGGCTTGCTCTCATCACAAATGAGATTGTCGGCTTAGGAAGTGAAGTGATGACCAACAAATTCATCATCAAGAAGATCCTTAGATCCTTGGATGGAAAGTCCGACACCATGTGCACATTGATCCAAATGATGCCAAACTACAAAGATCTCAAGCCTATGGAAGTCATTGGAAGGATTGTTGCTCAATAGATGTCACTCAAGGACAAAGAAGAACTCCACACCAAGTCAAGCGGTGCATACAAAGCTACAATTGACACTCCTGCTACTTCAAGTGACAACCTTGTTACCAATGAAGAAATAATCCCCATGGTCAAGAAATTCAACAAGTTCTACAAGAGTAGAGGCAAAGAGAGAAGCTCCAATTCAAGATATGAAGAGAAGCGTTCCGCTAGTCGTGACCGGAATTGTTACAATTGTGGAAGGCCCGGACACTATTCCAATGAGTGCACGGCCCCCCACAAAAGAAGAGAAGAGTCACCTAGAAGACGAAGCTCAAGAGATGAATCACCTCATAGAGAGAAAGGGAGTAGAGAAGATCGCTATGAATGAAGAGCCTCCCATAGAAGCAAGGACTCGAAGAAGAAGGACAAGTACACCAAGAGCTACACAAGAAGAAGACATCAAGCTCATGTTGGTGAATGGGTTTCCGGCTCCGATTCCAACAACCAATTCGAGAGAAGCTACCACTCCAACTCCGACTATAGTCAAGATGAAGGTGTTGCCAGATTAACACTCGTAACCTCCAAATCCTATGACATATTTGATTCACCAAATGAAGGAAGTGGAAGTTGATTCATGGCTAAAGGCCCCAAGGTATCACACCCCGAATACATTGACTTCAATAGTGATGAGGATGATTTATTAGGAGATGATGACTTGCTCTTTGATAAAACTAGTGATGTTAGTCAAAATTAACTTGATGATATCCATGCTAATCAAGATAAGTCATATGATGATGATGAGAAGGAGACTGAGCGTCTAACTAAAGAACTAAACACTCTTAAGTTAGCTCATGAATCTACTCAAGAAGATCATAAAGAGCTCTTAAGAATGCATGAGAAGCTACGCTTCGAGAAGCTAAATTTAGAGCAAGAACGTGAGTTTCTTAAAGCTATAAATGACGATCTTCGAAAGAAGAGTTCTTCTTATCTTGACAAATGATTACTCTTGTCCACATTTATTCCTCAAGTTAAATCTAAGCAAACTAGTAACAAAGGCAAGAAAGGTTCTTCATCTAGTAGCAACAATACTAATGTTAAATCCAATAATGTTGCTTCTAGTAGATCTATTGATTCCACTAATGATTCTCTTAGCCAAGTTACACTTGAGCAAGAAAACAATTTATTGAAAGGGATTATAGAGAAAGGTGTCTACAAAAGTCTTGTCGGATGTAAGAAATTTGAGGAGATTGTACGCAAGCTTGGAGGATACCGGAAGAACCAAAGCATTGGCTACTTCAACGCCAATGGAGTTGAATGGGAAGAAGGTCAATACCCCAAGCCAAAGTTTGTTACTCAAAGGGAGAAGTATGAAACTACTCTCCCTAAGGAAACAAAATCTCAAGATGACCCTCCACCAGAAGACCACAAGCTCAAGGGCAAGGACAAGCTTCAAGAGGAGATTGACACATTTGAAGATGAATCCCTAGCCATGGTGAAGTGTGTTCCCAATTCTACTACAAGCTCTACTTCATCAAATGCTACTTCAACTCCAAGGATTCCTATCAATTTGATGTGGGTCCCAAAGAAGAAGAACTAGAGAAGTTCTTAAGGGGTGACTCCACCAATGAAATTCACTCACATTCATTTTTGGCAAGGACTATTTGCAATCAACTCCAACCTTATGCAATAGTTCAAGGAGTCACAAACCCCTCACAGGTAAGCAAGGGACAAGGTAATTAAAGAATCAATGGACATCATCTTTTTGTGCTTCACTCCATGTCCGTAGATATCCTTGTATTTGTTCCTTGTATGGGACTAACCCGTGTAGGTGAGAAGAGTACAAAACAACAAGGATTGCTCCCAACTCAAGATGATCTTCATCAACAATGAGCATCCATCACTACATCACCTACATGAAGTCTCCATCGACAAAACCCAAGGTTAGTTTATCCCTCTTAGGGGGGATGTCATATCAAGGGGGAGCTTTACTCTAAGACTTGAGTTAAAGCATCTCATAAGATGTGACGACATTGAATGCTTTATGTAAAAGTGGTAACCCCACTTGTGCTTAAACGATGAGTATGACCTGTGATCAAGTACTCTTACTTGGCTCCTAAGTCAATATACTCATATATAGATGACTCTGTCATCGCCAAAGTTCTTGGTTGATACTAGAGTAGTTGTGCATGTTTGCCATGATTTCTATTGACATCTTATTGTGTGAGCATGTTGGTATGCATATCTTTTCTGATTCGAGGATATCCAATTGTTGGTATTAGGCTTTTATTTTCATTGGCCAATTGGATATACAAGAATGCCTGAGTACCCTCCTCTAGCTATCTATGCTTTCTCGTCTCAAATTATATTCATGCTTCATCACAAAATTTGAGAAAGCACTTCTCGGACCCTCTGCGTGAGGAGCACTCGGAGTTCCGTTTCGACAAGAGCTGACTTCCAAAACCTCCCATGTGCAACTCGGTGTAACCAACTTCACATTATCGGTTCCATCAAACAACTAGGGTTGATCTGGTTTTTGTCCTCGGTACCACCGATTTCTCCATCTCGGTCTCACCGAGTTTCACTGTCTCCTGGCAGTTAAGAAACTCAGTGGCACCAAAATGTTTCTATCGGTGTCACCAACAGTAAGGGGATATATATATCCAGCGGACCCGATTTTTGAAATTCACTCTTCAAACGTCGTCCTCCGCAAACCCTGCTGCCGCGCTCGAGTCTTCGGACGTCCCCCTCGTCTCCCGTGCGCCCTCACCGCAGGAGTCCTTCGCTGTCGACGAGAATCTTTGCCGCCGTCGTCGTCGTAGGGGATATTCACCGAATTAGGGTAAAGATCTCGCCCCTCTTGCGCTCCCTGTCCAAATCCTGCGCATTAGGTTTTCGTTTGTCTTCATGCCATGGATTGCTCAACTTCTATCCACAAGAAATCCCATAGAGATTAGGGGAACGAAATTTTTAGGTTTAATCTTCCGCCATGTGTGTCTCGGCGTCACCGAGTCAGGATGAATCGGTCTCACTGATTTGTGGATTAGGGTTACTGAGAAAATTCTCGGTGAAACCGAGTTGCTTGTTTCGGAGCAACCGAAATGAGTGGCCAAGTTTCTATTGAGGAGAGTGTACGATCTCGGTGGCTCCAAAATTTTTGACTGGGTGGAACCGAAACACACTTAGCTGAAACTTAAATTTAATAATTTGAGTTCAAATTTGCAAAAACCCTTCGTGTTTTGTGATGCTCATCCCTTCTACTCATCTATATCTATTCACAGGGACAGTATGTCAGGATCAAAGGACAATTACAACAACTTTATAGATCAGAGTGTTGACTTGGATGCTGGCACTAACCCAGAAGCTAGTTATTCATCTTCAAAGGATCCAGGCACCCCCAGTTCTCATGGGTTGCCCAAGGCCGCCACAAGGGCCAGGAAGAAGCTTAATTCAGATGAAGAGGACTCAGATTTTGTGCCAGAAGAGGTTCTAGCCAAGAAGCAGCAAGAGAAGAAAGAAAAACTGCTAGGAAATCTGCAAATGAGGCCACTTATGCTAAGAGGCCAGTCAGGAAAGAGTATGCCCGTTCTGAAGCTGCAAGAGCACCAGAGAGTTCTAGGGCTTCTATGACTTCAAAGTCTATGCCCAAGAAGGCAGGCCAAAAGAGAGTGAGGAAGAAGACTGTTCGTGCTATTGTTCACCCTTCCACTCCAGAATATCTTGATGAAGAGGAGGAAGAGGAAGAGGAAAACCAGTTGCACAACCTCCTCCCTCCAAGAAGAAGAAGTTGATGGCTGATGAAATGACCAGTTAGGCTGCATCTAAAGGCAAGCCATCTGCTGCCAAGAAGCCATCTGCCCCCAAGTCCAAGAAGACTACCAGAGACATTCCTGTTGCAGAGAAGAACAAGAGATCTTCCACCATGGAAGAAGAGGAAGATGTTCTAGTGCTGAGGAAGCTGAGACCCCATTTGCCTGAACACAATGATGATCAAGGCCATTGACATAGATGCTTTTGTTGGCAGAGAGTTCACTACATGGAACGAAGAGATGATTATGCAGTTTTACTCTACAGCTCATTTCTATCCAAATGGAAGTATAGTTTGGATGACTGAAGGCACTAGGTATCAAGCAATAGTTGATGAGTGGGCTGCCATCTTAGGAGCCCCACGGGTACAAGAGGGAGATCTTGATGTCTATTCCGAGGCCAAGATGAATCACAACACCATGGCCAATATGTACAATCCTATCCCTGCTGCCTATGTGGAGACACACAAGTTTGGCTTTGTCTACTTTTTGCAAGCTGGATTACCCACTACCAACACCATCATGAGATATACTTTGATGCCAAAGTCTAGAGATGACAAGATTATTAGGGGTTACTCCGTCAACATGCTGCATCATGTAGTCACCCACACAAGATTCTGAGTGATAGATTTGATTGTTGAGACAATCAAGAGGACAACTCCTGATCAGAAGAGATCATGTGGATATGCTCCATACATTCAGATGCTTATCAATTCCAAAGTTGGAAAGAGCTTATATGCACTTGATTGTCCACACCTGCCACTATTGCCAGAGTTGTGGTGATGGATCCTTCTCATCCCACTTCAGCTACTCCACAGGCAGAGGCAGAGGCAACTAGAGCCACTAGTGCTCAAGTTCCAAGGACGAAGAGTGATCAAATGTCCTTTATCATCAACTATCTCTAAGGGATTGAAAATAATGTGGCTGAGATCCTCAAGAACCAGAAGAGTCTTGAGAGGATTGTGGAGATAAAGTTTCATGCTCTAGACAACAAAGTTGATGAGCTGACAGTGATTGTCAATGAGCTAAAACAGGAAGTGGATGCAGTTCCCAGTCCCCAATCCAGTGATGATGATAGTCCTCCTCTCCGGCCCAGCACTCAGTTCAAACTCAAGCCAGATCATCTACAGTGCCTGCTCCAGAGTTGAGGCCTTCCTCGTCAGCACTAGCTACTGCTCCTTTAGCTCCTTCTGCACCTTTGACGTCTACTCCACCACCTGAGAGGACTTCAGCTGAAGCATTTGCCGACGCCCTTCTCTCGACTCCTTCAACTGCTACAGGAGGATATCAAGCCCAGAGAGATGATTAGTTCTACATACTTTGAACTTTTTGGTAACTTGTTGCCAAAGGGGGAGAAGTGTATAGATCATAGGGCTTCGAGAGAGAGTGTCTTGCATTTTGTTGACTCTCTATGTTCTAAAAACATTTGGTTTTTCGCTTGGCTATTCTTAAACTTCGTTGTGTTTGATCATACACTTGCCTGATGATGCTACTATTTCCTATCCATGTGATGTTAATATTATGATCATTCATTCGTTTTTGGTGTCATGTGCATTGTGATCCATTCATATCATTTATGCGCACCACCAAGTCATATGTGACATGAAAGAGTTACCCACATTCCTAATCGATTGTGCATTTGCATTCAAACGCAAATTTTAAATAGTGCACAAATTTAGGGGGGAGCTCTTGCTTATCACATACTTCTCAAAGCGACGATGATACTCATTGTTTTATCCCTATCGAAGCTTTGATCTATATGTTGTGATCAATTACCGAAAAGGGGGAGATTGAAAGCACAACTTCTCCCTAGGTGGTTTTGGTAATTAATAACAACATATATTTCATTGGACTAATATTTCCACCAAGTATATTTCAGGAAAGTTCAATGAATGGATTGGCAAAAGGATTCTGAGGAGATTCCTTAGAAGCAAGGAACATCCATTGACAACAAGCTTGAAGACTCTACATTTTACTTTATGTGAGAAATCACTTTGAGTCCATAGGAAAGTCAATACTATTAAAAGGCGATGATGTGTCTATGATGATCTGGTTGCTCAAGTGCTTAGAGATTAGTCACCAAAAATATACATAAAATTCTCCCACAAATATTCTATCCAAAACCAGTGCTACTAATTATTTCCATTCGGCCCTACCGAGTTTTGCCTCAGACGGTTCCCATGCAAAACCCTAAGGTCACGGTACCACCAAGTTTTGAGAATCGGACCAACCGAGTTTTGGACCAACTCTCTGGTCAGCCATTTTCACGAATCGGTACCATCGAGTTTTGAGAATCGAACCAACCGAGTTTTTGGACCAACTCTCTGGTTAGATATTTTCAAGAATTGGGACCACTGAGATTTATATATCAGTCTCACCGAAAAGCCTAAAGTTGCCAGATTTTGCACTAGTCGGTACAACCGAATTTTTGGACCGGTGTCACCGAGTTGGGCAATAATGTTGTTACGGTTGAATTTTTGGAGATGCCTATATATACCCCTCCACCTCATCTCACGCATAGAGGAAGCACTCAGAACACAGTTACACTTTCCCTATCCATTTTTCTGAGAGAGAACCACCTGCTCATGTGTTGAGATAAAGACACTCCACTCCAACCATATGAATCTTGATTTCTAGCCTCCCCAAGTTGCTTTCCACCCAATCAATCTCTTCTACCAAGCCAAATCTGTGAGAGAGTGATTGTGTGTTCAGGTGACTATCCGTTGAAGCATAAGAGCAAGGAGTTCATCATTGTTACCACATCTATTTCCTTTTGGAGGGTGGTGCCTCCTAGATTGGTTAGGTGTCGCTTGGGAGCCTCCTTCTTCGTGTTGTGGAGTTGAACCAAGAAGTTTGTACTGGCAAGGAGATCGCCTACTTCGTGAAGATCTACCCATAGTGAGGCTAGTCCTTCGCGGACGGAAGCCGTGATGGAATAGACGAGGTTGCTACTTTGTGGACCCTAACGGGTGGAGCCCTATGTGGACTCTCGCGACCGCTACCCTCCGTGGGTTGAAGTCTCCATCAGCATGGACGTACGATAGCACCACCTTCGGAACCACGGGAAAAATCTTCATGTCATCAATTGTGTTTGATTCTCCTCTCCCTACCTTTACTTTCATGTGCATGTCTTTACTTTCCGTTGCTATACTCTTAGACTTGCATGTGTAGGGTGTACTTGACTTGATACAATTGCTAAAACTTGCCAACATTTAAAATTGGGAAAAAGTTAGATTTTTAATCGGTCAAGTAGTCTAATCACCCCCCCCCCCTCTAGACATACTTCGGATACTACAAGTGGTATCAGAGCTTTGGTCTCCCTTGCATTGGTTTCACAACCTAGGAGAGTATGGCATCTAGTGAGGGAAGTCAACATCGTAGAGGTTCATATTTTGATGGTACAAACTTTGCTAGTTGGATGCACAAAATGAAAATGCATATTGTTGGTCATAACCCCGCCGTATGGGCTGTTGTTCGTGCTGGCTTGCAAGGTGAATTCTTTGGAGACGGAAAGGAACCGTATCTTGAAGCAACCACGGAAGAATTGAAGATGTTGTAATACAACGCTCAAGCATGCGACATTCTATTCAACTGCTTATGCCCCGAAGAATTCAACAAGATAAGCCGTCTTGAGAATGCAAAAGAGATTTGGGATACTTTGCTTGATATGCACGTAGGTACCGAATCCGTCAGGGAATCTAAGTTGGATGTGCTACAAAGTCGACTTGAAAAGTTCACGATGAAGGATGGTGAAGGAGTCGCGGAAATGTACTCTAGGCTTGCTCTCATCACAAATGAGATTGTCGGCTTAGGAAGTGAAGTGATGACCAACAAATTCATCATCAAGAAGATCCTTAGATCCTTGGATGGAAAGTCCGACACCATGTGCACATTGATCCAAATGATGCCAAACTACAAAGATCTCAAGCCTATGGAAGTCATTGGAAGGATTGTTGCTCAATAGATGTCACTCAAGGACAAAGAAGAACTCCACACCAAGTCAAGTGGTGCATACAAAGCTACAATTGACACTCCTGCTACTTCAAGTGACAACCTTGTTACCAATGAAGAAATAATCCCCATGGTCAAGAAATTCAACAAGTTCTACAAGAGTAGAGGCAAAGAGAGAAGCTCCAATTCAAGATATGAAGAGAAGCGTTCCGCTAGTCGTGACCGGAATTGTTACAATTGTGGAAGGCCCGGACACTATTCCAATGAGTGCACGGCCCCCCACAAAAGAAGAGAAGAGTCACCTAGAAGACGAAGCTCAAGAGATGAATCACCTCATAGAGAGAAAGGGAGTAGAGAAGATCGCTATGAATGAAGAGCCTCCCATAGAAGCAAGGACTCGAAGAAGAAGGACAAGTACACCAAGAGCTACACAAGAAGAAGACATCAAGCTCATGTTGGTGAATGGGTTTCCGGCTCCGAATACAACAACCAATTCGAGAGAAGCTACCACTCCAACTCCGACTATAGTCAAGATGAAGGTGTTGCCGGATTAACACTCGTAACCTCCAACTCCTATGACATATTTGATTCACCAAATGAAGGAAGTGGAAGTTGATTCATATGCTCCATACATTCAAATGCTTATCAATTCCAAAGTTGGAAAGAGCTTATATGCACTTGATCGTCCACACCTGCCACTATTGCCAGAGTTCGAGGACAACGTTGTGGTGATGGATCCTTCTCATCCCACTTCAGCTACTGCACAGGCAGAGGCAGAGGCAGCTAGAGCCACTAGTGCTCAGGTTCCAAGGACGAAGAGTGATCAAATGTCCTTTATCATCAACTATCTCTAAAGGATCGAAAAGAATGTGGCTGAGATCCTCAAGAACCAGAAGAGTCTTGAGAGGGTTGTGGAGATAAAGTTTCATGCTCTAGACAACAAAGTTGATGAGCTGACAGTGACTGTCAACGAGCTAAAATAGGAAGTGGATGCAGTTCCCAGTCCCCAATCCAGTGATGATGATAGTCCTCCTTTCCGGCCCAGCACTGAGTTCAAACTCAAGCCAGATCATCTACAGTGCCTGCTCCAGAGTTGAGGCCTTCCTCGTCGGCACTAGCTACTGCTCCTTCAGCTCCTTCTGCACCTTTGACGTCTACTCCACCACCTGAGAGGACTTCAGCTGAAGCGTTTGCCGACGCCCTTCTCTCGACTCCTTCAACTGCTACAGGAGGATATCAAGCCCAGAGAGATGATTAGTTCTACATACTTTGAACTTTTTGGTAACTTGTTGCTAAAGGGGGAGAAGTGTATTGATCATAGGGCTTCGAGAGAGAGTGTCTTGCATTTTGTTGACTCTCTATGTTTTAAAAACATTTGGTTTTTCACTTGGCTGTTCTTAAACTTCGTTGTGTTTGATCATACACTTGCCTGATGATGCTACTATTTCCTATCCATGTGATGTTAATATTATGATCATTCATTCGTTTTTGGTGTCATGTGCATTGTGATCCATTCATATCATTTATGCGCACCACCAAGTCGTATGTGACATGAAAGAGTTACCCACACTCCTAATCGATTGTGCATTTGCATTCAAACGCAAATTTTAAATAGTGCACAAATTTAGGGGGAGCTCTTGCTTATCACATACTTCTCAAAGCGACGATGATACTCATTGTTTTATCCCTATCGAAGCTTTGATCTATATGTTGTCATCAATTACCGAAAAGGGGGAGATTGAAAGCACAACTTCTCCCTAGGTGGTTTTGGTAATTAATAACAACATATATTTCATTGGACTAATATTTCCACCAAGTATATTTCAGGAAAGTTCAATGAATGGATTGGCAAAAGGATTCTAAGGAGATTCCTTAGATGCAAGGAACATCCATTGACAACAAGCTTGAAGACTCTACATTTTACTTTATGTGAGAAATCACTTTGAGTCCATAGGAAAGTCAATACTATTAAAAGGCGATGATGTGTCTATGATGATCTGGTTGCTCAAGTGCTTAAAGATTAGCCACCAAAAATATACATGAAATTCTCCCACAAATATTTTGTCCAAAACCAAATATCCAAAATAGGTGCCACCAACTATTTCCATTCGGCCCTACCGAGTTTTGCCTCAGACAGTTCCCATGCCAAACCCTAAGGTCACGGCACCACCAAGTTTTGAGAATTGGACCAACCGAACTCTCTGGTCAGCCATTTTCAGGAATTGGTACCACCGAGTTTTCAGAATCGGACCAACCGAGTTTTTGGACCAACTCTCTAGTTAGACATTTTCAAGAATTGGTACCACCGAGATTTAGATATCGGTCTCACCGAAAAGCCTAAAGTTGCCGCATTTTGCACTAGTCGATACAACCGAGTTTTTAGACCGGTGTCACCGAGTTGGCCAATAATGTTGTAATAGTTGGGTTTTCGGAGATGCCTATATATACCCCTCTACCTCCTCTCACTCGTAGAGGAAGCAGTCATAACACACTTACACTTGCCCTATCCATTTTTCTAAGAGAGAACCACCTGCTCGTGTGTAGAGATCAAGACCTTTCACTCCAACCATATGAATCTTGATTTCTAGCCTCCCCAAGTTGCTTTCCACCCAATCAATCTCTTCTACCAAGCCAAATATGTGTGAGAATGATTGTGTGTTGAGGGGACTATCTGTTGAAGAACAAGAGCAAGGAGTTCATCATTGTTACCACATCTATTACCTTTTGGACGGTGGTGCCTCCTAGATTGGTTAGGTTTCGCTTGGGAGCCTCCTTATTTTTGTTGTGGAGTTGAACCAAGAAGTTTGTAAGGGCAAGGAGATCGCCTACTTCGTGAAGATCTACTCATAGTGAGGCTAGTCCTTCACGGACGGAAGACGTGATGGAATAGACGAGGTTGCTACTTTGTGGACCCTAACGGGTGGAGCCCTCCGTGGACTCTCGCGACTGCTACCCTCCGTGGGTTGAAGTCTCCATCAGCATGGATGTACGATAGCACCACCTATCGGAACCACAGGAAAAATCTTCGTGTCATCAATTGCGTTTGATTCTCCTCTCCCTACCTTTACTTTCATGTGCATGTCTTAATTTCCGCTGCTATACTCTTAGACTTGCATGTGTAGGGTGTACTTGACTTGCTACAATTGCTAAAACTTGCCAACATTTAAAATTGGGAAAATGTAAGATTTTTTAATCGGTCAAGTAGTCTAATCACCACCCCCCTCTAGACATACTTCGGATCCTACAAACGGCACACAGTTCACCAGCAGTAGCTTCATTTAATATTGTCAAGACATTGGCACCAAAGTATGCTTTGCATCAGTTGCTCACCCTAGGAGCAACGGGCAAGTAGAAAGGGAAAATGCTGAAGTGCTACAGGGCCTAAAGACGAGAACTTTCGACAAGCTGCACAAGCACGGAAGGCGCTGGATTGATGAACTCCTGGCGGTTCTTTGGTCAATCAGAACGACACCAAATCGAGCCACTGGTGAGACACCCTTCTCCCTAGTTTATGGTGCAGAAGCAGTTCTCCCCATGGAACTCACTTACAGGTCACCGAGAGTGCAGGCCTTTGACGAGGACCAGCAATAGCATGTACGGCAAGATGATGCCACGCTCCTCAAGGAAGATCGTCTCCAGGTCAGGTTGCATGTCGCTCGGTACCAGCAAACTCTGCGCCGCTATCACAGATGCAGGGTGCGAGCCAAGAATGTTGAGGAAGGTGACGTTCTTCTTCGTTGGATTCAGTCCACGAAGGGATCAAACAAGTTAATGACGAAGTGGGAAGGCCCTTACCGGGTAGTACGAGTCACCAGGCCTGGCGCAATCCGCCTGGAGAGTGAAGACGGCACCCTGGTGCAAAACTCATGGAATATCGAGCATCTTTGCAAGTTCTACCCGTAAGGCGTGGTTATCGGGCTGCCCGGCAACCCCTTTTGTACAAGTTTGCCTGCAAGGCGTATAATCCTTTGTACAAAGCCAAGCGATGACCCTGAGCGTAGTCAATAAAGCTAAGTGTTCCACAACTCTTTTTCAAAGTACATATTTATTTTATGTATCTTATGTGAGATGTTGTGATCATTTTTCACTTGCGTAAGGTGGATGTTGAACCACTTAGGTTCCTAGTCTACTCTATTTTATCTTCTTTCTTTTTCTCACAAGGGAGAAGGGCAACCCCCGCCTGCAAGTCTTCCCGGGGGGAGAGAGGCGGTATGGACACCTACAGACACGTTCAAGGACGATCACTTTGCGGGGGAAAACGCAACGAGATAAAGGTAAGTTGTAGAAACTTTTCAAAAAATTAAGGCTTTCCCTTTGAACAAAGTTGATGCTTGTGTGAGAAAACCTGCACGCTAAGGGCCCCTATCGAAATCGTTGCGCACTTAGATGTTGGAAGCATGCCAAACATCTTACGTAGCTGCAGCGAGGACGGAAGGGTAGCCTTGCCGGAAGCGGCGCCGCCAGCAGGGTGCTCAGGACATGTCCTTAGAAGCGCCCGCGGAAAGGACGTGTGCACTGGCAAGCGTTCCCGGCAAAGCACAAGCGAATTTTTTGTTTGCCGAAAGGGAAATGGCCATCCATAGACACATGAAGAATCCTTAATGTTTTAAAGATACCCAATATTTTCTCTTCGCTTCCTCGCAGGGATACATTGGGTACAATTTAAACACAAAAGGAGATCTGCCACTATGATGTGGCGATTTATCCGGAAACGAGGTCTCATGGATGGAGCCTCGTTCCGCATCAATCCTAAGCCCTAACTACGGCGCCGCGCGTGTCTAGTCGGAGTCCTCCTGCTTGACGCCGAAGGTGCTACCGTCGTCGTCGTTGTTGCTAGAGGAGTCGTAGTCGCTTTCACTCGAGCTCTCTGCGCAGCACTCCAGGCGGACGTCGGAAACCCCGAAAATCTTCACGAAGAGGGTGGCGGAGCCGTCAAACTTGAAGTTGAGGAGATGCCCGTGTCCCAGACCACGGGAGCGAGCGAACGACGTCCACCCCCATGTCAAGAACTTGGTGCTTCCGGTGGAGAGGTCGACGCCCACCCAGGCGGGCCCGTTGCAGCAACCGTCCGCCTGGAGCCACGGACCTCGGGGCCGACTGCTTTCCATGGCCCGTGCGAAGGGGTCGGGGAGACGAAGCCAGCTCCGCTGCTGCCGGGGGATCGCCATGACGAACTCCTGCACCTCCTCTTCTGCATGGATCCCCGCATGGGGCTGCGGGAGGGGTGCAGCACTACGACCGCCGCGGTTGGACAGGGCCGTTCCTCCGCGGCCCCGGGATGCCGTCCTTCCGCGGCCTCCGGACGCCGTCCTTCCACGGGAACTGGAGCCAGCCCCCGCCGCCATCACCACGATCCACATCGGGCTCTGGGGGTGCCCCTCGCGGTGGCACCGGACCCACGAGCGCGACCGCGACCCCTTGCCATCTCGAGAATGGCTTGCTTGAGGAGATGGCAGAGGAAGGGAGGAGAAGGCACTGGTCGATGGGCTAGAGCAGAAGGGCACGAATGAGCAGCGCTCCACCTCGGCCCTCCTCTTCATAGGGATGGGGAAGAGGACGGCTGGCTCTTCACGACCTGAGGCGGGCGCGCACTGGTACACAACTAGCAACAAGGACCTCCCCTCTCAGTTAGTACTAGACCCCGCATGTGACACACGCCGTGCGGGGTGCAGTAAAGGGGGGAAAACGGAGCGGAAGGAGCAAAGAAGGTCGAGCGCCGCAGGGCGGTTCGAAGGCAATCTGTTCGAGGCCAAGCGTGCTGCTTGGACGACCACCTCTCTCCCCCAATACCGAGCTTCGTGTGGGAACCCGTGGCGCAGAGGGCACCTCTTCCGATCCGACGCGGTGCGGCATTTTAGGCGCAACCCCTCGAAGCAACCGCCTCGCTCCACCATTCCCACGACCCGCAGTCAATGCCCATCATGGGCGAAGCAGAAAATCATCATAACCGCACATAATTGTGGCCGCGTGTGCCTGTGCACTGTTTTGGGCCTAGCCCAACAAACGTCATGGACGCAAGTGTGGCCCAGGCCCGGGGGCTCCTGTCGGTGTTGTCGGATTTCGGGCCCCGCAAAACCCTAAGGAGTTCGAACCCAGGGGCGTGTGCGAAGATCTCCAACAGCTTCACCCCCACAACGCCCCAAACACGATAACCCCACTCGATGGCGAGGAAGACGATGGCACACGAGAGTTTACCCAGGTTCGGGCCGCTGCGAAGCGTAAAACCCTACTCCTGCCTTTGGTGGATTGCCTCGCGAGGAGGTTTGTGGATGAACTAGTACAGTGGTGTGTTTGCGGGGTGGTTGCTTCGTCCTTTTCAACCGAGCTACCCAGCCTCTATTTATAGCGGCCCGGGTCCTCTTCCCTTATCGTAATGGCGGGAAGGGATCCCACAACGGCCAAATTTGAAGGCGGACAGGAGGTACACCCTATCCTAACAAAAGGTGGTCTTCGCCTGCAAAGTGGTCGACGGTGATGCAGTGGTAGGCTCGGTGATGACGTCCGTCCTGCGGGGCTTGGTGTCTTGGTCTTGTTGCACTGAAGTGGAAACCTTTGGGGGGCGCTTTGGAAACTTGCGTGTGTCCCTGCCTCCTTTGCACCAAAGGGGAAACTGTTACCTCTGGCATACTACGCCCGCCTGACCTGGCTAGCGTCACCCTTGGCCTCCTGAGGTCGTGTGTTGCATAGAAGCCTTCGCCGCTCAGGAGGGGCCTGGGGAGGCCTGTCTCCCCGCGGGTCTTGCCGCTGCTTCCCTCGCGAGCTCGGGGTCTCGCGAGGGCCTTGTATCGAGTAAGGCCGCGTCGGACCGTACTTGGTCATTGAGGTGGGCCACGCCTGGGGCCGCAGGCAGGCAAGTCTAGGTACCCTGGTATCTAGAACACCGACAGTAGCTCCCGGGCCCGAGGCGCGCTCGAGCTAGCTTCGGGGCGAAGCCACGGAGGATGGGCCAGAGCGCCGTGGGCCCCAATCGCCTGTGGGTCCGACTCGACGCGTGGCGCACCATGAGATGTGGGCGTCTCGGCTCCCCGAAGACGTCGGGAACCGCCTTCAGTCGTGCTGACGCCTGGCCTGCGCGCCTCCTTGGCCATCATTGCCCCTCTTTGAATGCTGCTGACCCCTTGAGTCCTCTCTCACCTCGGGCCACGCAGATGTGACCCGACGGGGGAAGATGAAGCGACGTGAGGCAGGATAGCATGCCGAACGAGCCTGGCACGCGCCGCTCGAGGTGCGTGGCAACTCCACTTCCCACGATGCCTCGGCAACTGCTTCAGGTGGCCTTCAACCGTCGCACGTTGCGAGGCCATCAATACTCGGGGCTGGAAAGACGCTGGTTGGCCTCCATCCAGCTATAAATGGGCGGGGGGGACTGAGCCCCCAGCCCATTCCTCCTTCTTGCTCCCCGCCTTTGTCTTCCATCTACCCCATCATGACGCCGGTGAGGACGTTCTCCGCCGCCGAGAAGGGAAAAGCCAGCCAGGGGACGCCGGGCCAGCAACCTCCCAAGAGGGGTAGGGGTCGCCCTCGCAAGTATGCTAGGACGCCCCCGGCGGCACCCCGTGGGTGCGGGCGCCTCTCCGCGGGGCCCGGCGCTTCCGTTGGCGCAGCTGGAGGCGGCAGGCACGGTGGCTGTGGCAGGGGGAGAGACTTGCAGTCGGTGCCCGGCCACCGCGTCCGCAAGCCCGCACGGCCGACACGGGCCCGGGGTTCCTGGTGCCGGTGGAGAGGGCAGTGAGCTCCTGGTTGCAGCTCCCATGCTCCTTCGCAGAGGCGCTGCCGGCTGGCGCGCCCACGGGCCTATGGCTGCAGGCCGACGGGTGTTGCAGCGGCGCGTTGTGGGTGGAGGTCGAGGTCACCCCCGCAGGCAACGCCTTCTTGGGCCGCGGGTGGCAGACCTTCGCCCGCGCCCACGGCCTGAAGGGGAGGCCCATGCTCCACTTCAAGCACGACGGCGCCGCGGCGCTATTCGTCAAGATCTTCGGTGAGGATGGGAGGCGTTTGGAGTGCTGCCCGGTGGGCGGCGGCAGCGGCGATCTTGGAGATGAGCTTGCCCTTGGCGACAGCCGCCATGTCTCCAGCAGCAGCGATACATCCTCCGAGGGGAGCCCGAGCGACGACAGCTATGACGCCCCGCCTCGCCGTCGTGCCCAGACTTCGGGGGGAAGCCAGCCGCGGCGACGCCGCTCCCCCGCCCGGGAAGCGGCCACGCCGACGCGCCACCACGGCGCCATCAAGGAGGAGGAGGACTCCGACTGAGTGCTGGCACGCCAAGGCCGGGGCCTCAGGAGTGGCGGCCCCCCAGGGCGGGGGGGCCCTTCACCTTCTTTTCTTTTCTTCTGCCTGTAATCAAAATCATGGGGGACCCTTCGGGGTGTATGACGAACCTTGGCGCTTGCGCCCTCTTATTAGCACTCTCGTTACGAGTTATGGTCGTTGTGTTACTGTTAACTGAGGCCTCCCTTCGATTGTAGTTAGAGTGCTTAGCTTGATGCGTCCGCGGTGGGCCTCCTCGTCGCGAGGTTTAGCAGTGGCGTCCCACGAGCTGATAGCGCTTGGAGAGCTTGGGGAGGTTCTTCTTTCCTGCGAATGAGGCAACTTGGGGGGAGCCCCATTCGGCGCTCTATGTCTGCAGGGCCCGATCCCGTGCATGCCCCATAACCGTTGGGGCGTCCGGATCACCAGGACGAGACCAAAGGGGGCGGGGCCTCGATCGCCATTGGGGCCGTCCGGATCACCAGGACGAGACCAATAGCGAACGAGTAGCCACGCGACCAGTGAGGCTCCTGAGGCGCAGTGCTCAGGAGCCCCCTTTGACGCTCAAGCGGCACTCTACGTCGGCGGGGCCCGATCCCGTGCATGCCCCACCTCCGTTGGGGCGTCCGAATCACCAGGACAAGACCAAAGAAGGCAGGGCCTCGATCGCCACTGGGGCCGTCCGAATCACCAGGACGAGACCAATAGCGAGCGAGTAGCCACGTGATCGGTGAGACTCCTGAGGCGCAGTGCTCAGGAGCCTCCCTTGACGCTCAAGTGGCGACCAATCCTTTCTGCCGGTTCTTGTCCCCAGGGAGCGTGAGCCTCCAGGGGTTTTTAAGACAGCGCACCGAGCCGCGGCGGAGCCCCCGAGCGAGGGTGAGACGGCGCGCCCTGCTAGCCTGCTCGAGAGTGCCACGCGAGGACCAGGACGCCAAGGCCACATGGGGACCAGGACGCCAAGGCCTTGGCGAGGTGTGCGCACCGTGCCAGTAGTAGCCCCTGCTCGCGGGGCGCGAGAGGGAGAGGCTGGCAGGCGTTATCCTGAAGAACGAAATTTCAAGAGAGAGAACTGCAAGAAGAAAAATTCCCGCCCCTTTTCCTTTAAACAGAGTCAACAAAAGCCTCGGACTTCTTTCCAAGGAAAAAGGCAAATTCGAACACAAGAAAGGCAGAGAAAAGCCGCATCCGGCACCTAGGCTAGTCTTCGTCTTCCCCCAGTGCGGAACATAGGGCATCCACATTGCGTGGGCATAGCCATTGGAGGGCAGTGTTGTCCGCCAGCACGGAGCGTGGGGCTTCCACTTGGGCGTGGGAGGGAACCCCTCCGCATCCTTGGGGGGCTCCGGGCGTATACATCCCACTCATTATTACGTGAGAGTGTCACGGGTAGAACTTGCGGAGGTGCTGGATGTTCCAGGCATTCTGGATGGGGATGCCGTCTTGAGTCTCTAGACGCACGGCTCCCGGTCTGGAGACGCGGGCGACCTTGAACGGGCCCTCCCACATGGGCGAGAGATTGTGCAAGCCCTCCCTGGAGAGGACCCGCCTCAGGACGAGGTCTCCAACTTCGAGGGTCCTGGAGCGGATGTTACGGCAATGGTAGGACCGCAGCGCCTGCTGGTACCTAGCAGCTCGGAGCGAGGCTCGACGCCGGGCCTCTTCCCCGAGCACGAGGTCCGTCCCCCGCGAGGCATCCTGACGCTCCTCGTCAAATGCCAAAACCCGCGGGGAACAGTGCTTGACTTCGTGCGGGAGGACGGCCTCGGCTCCGTAGACGAGGAAGAACGGGGTCTCGCCGGTGGGCTTAGTCGCGGTGGTGCGGATAGACCACAACACGGACTGAAGCTCGTCGACCCAACCCTTGCCGCAGGCCTCAAGCTTCTTCTTGAAGCTCCTTGCCTTGAGGCCCCGTAGGACCTCCACGTTGGTGCGCTCTGCTTGACCGTAGCTTCGGGGTGCACCACCGAGGCGTAGCATATCTGCGTTCCAAGGTTAGCGCAATAGGTCCTGAAGAGGTTACTTGTGAACTGCGAACCGTTGTATGTGATGATGCGGTTGGGGACGCCGAAGCGGCTCACGATGCCCTTGATGAACTTGACGGCTGATCCGGCGGGGATGGTGCGGACGGGCTCCACCTCCGCCCACTTGGTGAACTTGTCGATGGCGACGTAGAGGTAGCGGTACCCACCTGCTGCCCGCGGAAAGGGCCCCAGTATATCCAGCTCCCAAACCGCAAAGGGCCAGGAAAGCGGGATGGTCTGGAGGCCCTGCGCAGGCTGATGAATTTGCTTGGCGTGGAACTGACAGGCCTCGCAAGACCGGACCAGCTCGGTGGCGTCGTTGAGCGCCGAAGGCCAGTAGAAGCCAGTGCGAAACGCCTTCCCTACAAGGGTGCGTGACGAGGAGTGATGCCCGCAGTCTCCCCCATGGATGTCATCCAGCAGCTCGCACCCCTACTCCCTGGATACGCACCGCAACGTGACGTCGTTCGGGCGCATGCGGTACAGCTCGCCGTCTCGAAGACAATAAGTTGTGGCATGTCGTTCCACACTCTCCGCGTCTTCCTCCTTTTCGGCTAACGTGCCGTGAAGCAGGTATGCCTTGCACTCATGTGTCCAGTCATCGACTTGGGGTTCCAGCGCCAGGAGCAACCGGGCTCCTGAGGCTGGACCACAAGTTGGGGCTCCCGAGGGCGGTGCTGGGGGCAGCTCTTCATTCCGCGACGCCTGATCCCCAGTTGGTGGCGTTGCGGACGGCTTGAAGAGCCACTCCTCGTAGACGCCCGGCTCCTGAGGCTCACGGCGCGATGCCCTCTTGGCGATGTCATCGGCCTCCTTGTTCGCGCCGCGCGGGATGTGCTGCAACTCCAAGCCCTGGAAACGTTTTTCAATCTTACGTACCTCCGCCAAGTATGCCTCCATGTGCTCGTCCTTAGGCGTGTACTCCTTGTTGGAGAAGTTGACGACGAGCTGGGAGTCGCCCTTGATGGTGAGGCGTTGAATCCCCAAGGCGGCTGCGGCCCGGAGGCCGGCGATTAAGCCTTCGTACTCTGCGATGTTGTTGGAGACCTTTTCACCATGCTGGAAACAGAGTTGCACGGTGTAGTAGAGCTTGTCCCCGGTCGGGGAGATGAGCACGACTCTGGCCCCTGCTCCCCTGCGCGCGAAGGCCCCATCGAAGTGCATGATCCAGCCTTCAGGCGCCTCGTCGCCGGGGGTGAGGGACTGGCCCTCGCCCAGCCCCCGGTCGGGAGCGTCTGTCCATTCGGCTACAAAGTCCGCCAGGGCCGCTCCCTTGATGACCCTGGTCGTGCTGAACTCTATGTTGAAGGCCTGCAGCTCGATGTTCCATTCTGCCACTCTCCCTGCTGCGTTGGGGTTGCGCAGCACCTTCTCCAAGGGGTACGTGGAGACGACCCTGATGGGATGCCCCTGGATGTAATGGCGCAGTTTTCTTGAGGCGACAAGGAGTGCAAGCAAGAGCTTTTGCTGCATAGGGTAGCGTGAGCGCTCGTCCCGCAATATGGTACTGACGTAGTACATTGGTCGTTCGACGAGAGAGAGGCCTTCCGCACCGCCTTTCTCCTCTATGGGCTCTTGAGGCCCGGGTGCCTCGGGGGTCCCCGAGGCAGCTGGGACCTCGGGAGCGTTGTCTCGAGGGATGGAGGTTTCTTGGTGTCCGGCAAGTCGCTCTGCCCCCCGCCAGGGGCCCCGCCCGTGCCTGAAGGCGCAACGCGCTTGTGAGCACGCTCCTCCTTGACCGCCACAAGCGCAGCACTTGCGGAGTGCGGGGTGGCGGCCAGGTACAACACCAGGGGCTCCCGAGGGTGAGGTGCCACCATTACTGGTTGACTCGTGAGGTATCGCTTGAGGTCCTCGAATGCCGCATCTGCCTCCGGAGTCCACTAGAAGGGGCCCTTCCTCTTCATGAGCTTGAAGAACGGCAGGGCCCGCTCGCCAAGCTTCGAGATGAAGCGCCCCAAGGAGGTCACGCAGCCTACCAGCTTCTGCATCTCCTTGAGTGTCTGAGGCGGGCTCATCTTGCTTATAGCCTTGACCTTCTCCGGGTTCGCCTCGATCCCCCGGTGCGACACCAAGAAACCGAGCAGTTTGCCCGACGGGACCCCGAAGACACACTTCTCGGGGTTGAGCCTCAGGTTCACCCGCCTCAAGCTGGCGAACGTTTCCTCCAGATCCTCGATCAAGGTCTTGGCTTCTCGCGACTTGACCACGATGTCATCGACGTAGGCTTCCGCGTTCCTCCCGAGCTGTGGCCCCAGGGCGATGTGCATTAGCCGCTGGATGGTTGCGCCCGCGTTCCGCAGCCCGAAGGGCATACACGTGTAGCAGAACACACCGCACGTGGTGAGGAAGGCTGTCTTCTCAACATCCTCCACCGCCATCTTGATCTGATGGTAGCCCGAGAAGGCGTCCAGGAAGCACAGGAGGTCGCATTCGGCGGTGGAGTCCACGATCTGGTCGATGCGCGGCAGCAGAAATGGGTCCTGAGGGTAGGCCTTGTTGAGGCTCGTGAAGTTGACACACGGGCGCTCCTTCCCGCACTTCTTCGGGATGACCACCGGGTTGGCGAGCCATTCTGGGTATTGCACCTCTCGGATGACCCCCGCCTCTTTCAGTTTGCCAACCTCTTGGGCAATGAACGCCTGCTTCTCTTGAGCCTGCCTCCTCGCCTTTTGCTTCACCGATCGCGCGTTGGGACACACCATGAGATGGTTCTCGATCACATCCCTCGGGACTCCCACCAGGTCAGAGGCGTTCCACGCGAACGCATCATTGTTCGCGTGGAAGGAGGCTACCAACGCCTCCTCTTGCTCCTAAGGCAGGCCGGCGCCGATAGTGAAGGTGAGGCCAGGATTCTCGTCGCCCACAGGCACCTGCTTCGTCTCAGCCCAGTTCTGAGAGAACAGTTGCTTCTTCTTCATCGGCGCGATGTTAGCGACGTCCTCAACGCCCTCCGAGGCCTGCGCGGCGTCGCCTGTGTTGGGGCGCGCCGTGGCTGCTGCTTTGTAGGTGAGCTTGAGTGCGTGGGCCGCGTCCTTGGTGTCTCCAGCGATGGAGAGGATGCCGCCGCTCCCGGGCATCTTGATGACGTTGTAGCCCGGGTGCGTTGCCGCCATGAACTGGGCGAGGGCGGGGTAGCCAAGTATCGCATTGTAAGGGAGGTGGATGTGAGCGACATCGAAGTCGATCTGCTCGGTGCGGTAGTTGGAGCGGGTGCCGAACGTGACGGGGAGGCGCACCCGCCCCAAGGGGGCGACGGAGCCCCCAGCCACCCCGGAGAAGGGCCTTGAAGGTGCGAGCTGACCTTGGGGCACCTGCAGCGCGTTGAAGGTCTCTACGGAGAGGACGTTGAGGCCGGCCCCGCCGTCTATGAGGGTCCTGGTGACCGCCACCCTGTTTATGGTTGGCGTGCACAGCATGGGGAGCGCACCGGTGGCGGTCGTTGTTCTGGGGTGATCGTCGGGGCCAAAGGTGATGTCGATCTCTGGCCACGCTCGGTGCTACGGGGTTTCGAACCATGGCCGGATCACGCCTGGCTGGCGGAGGAACCGCTTGACCTGGCGGTTGGAGGCGGGTGCCTGCGATCCGCCGAGGATGCAAGTGACCGCCGGGCCGACCCTGCGAGCCGAGGCGCCACCGCGCACCGAGGGCTGCCCGGCCTCTGAGGTTGCGTTGACCATCGGCACGATGGGGCGAAGAAGAAGCGAAGCTTGTTGAAGACTCCGACACGCCCCTACCTGGCGCGCCAAATGTCGGATTTCGGGCTCCGCAAAACCCTAAGGAGTTCAAACCCAGGGGCGTGTGCGAAGATCTCCAACAGCTTCACGCCCACAACGCCCCAAACACGATAACCCCACTCGATGGCGAGGAAGACGATGGCACACGAGAGTTTACCCAGGTTCGGGCCACTGCGAAGCTTAAAACCCTACTCCTGCCTTTGGTGGATTGCCTCGCGAGGAGGTTTGTGGATGAACTAGTACAGTGGTGTGTTTGCGGGGTGGTTGCTTTGTCCTTTTCTACCGAGCTACCCAGCCTCTATTTATAGCAGCCCGGGTCCTCTTCCCTTATCGCAATGGCGGGAAGGGATACCACAACGGCCAAATTTGAAGGGGGACAGGAGGTACACCCTATCCTGACGAAAGGTGGTCTTCGCCTGCAAAGTGGTCGACGGTGATGCAGTGGTGGGCTCGGTGATGACGTCCGTCCTGCGGGGCTTGGGATCTTGGTCTTGTTGCACCGAAGTGGAAACATTTGGGGGGCGCTTTGGGAACTCGCGTGCGTCCCTGCCTCCTTTGCACCAAAGGGGAAACTGTCCCCTCAGGCGTACTGCGCCCGCCTGACCTGGCTGGCGTCACCCTTGGCCTCCTAAGGTCGTGTGTTGCATAGAAGTCTCCGCCGCTCAGGAGGGGGCCTGGGGAGGCCTGTCTCCCCGCGGGTCTTGGCGCTGCTTCCCTCGCGAGCTCGGGGTCTCGCGAGGGCCTTGTGTCGAGTAAGGCCGAGCGGGGCCGTACTTGGTCGTTGAGGTGGGCCACGCCTGGGGCCGCAGGCAGGCAAGTCTGGGTACCCTGGTATCCAGAACGCCGACAGGTGTACTAAAGAACGGGGCCCTTTGTACCCTGACTTGTGCACCAGATGACCGCGGCCTCCGGACCGGCAAGACCCTGTCGGGCTGGATCTGGACGCCAAGCCATTTCATAAAAGGGTTCAAGCGAACCGACAAGCCCTCCTTGCCAGAGGACTTGGCTGCTAAGGCACCCGCCAAGGCCTCCGCCTGCCAAGCCATCGCTCCATGTCGCCAGGCTGGTTGTCTACATCGCCTAGGTGTCGAGCGGGCAGACGGTTAGGTGGAGCTAGTCGGGGCGCGTGGCAGCTTATCAGATTTACAGCAGCTTTAATGACACACGTCCTACGACGTGGCAAAGGAATAAGAGGTAGTTGGGCGAACGGCACAGAAAGAGAGGCAATCCTTGCCGGGAAGACGTCGCCAGCGCGCCACCTCACGGCGCATTAAATGGGCATGTCCTAGTCCGTCAGAGCTAGGTGTGTTCCGCTATAGCAATTGCCAACATTTTGGGCAGAGGAATATACATTGGTTATTCTATGTAAAGACCATTTTAGCCACTGTGGTAGCCCCTTGAATTATAAAAGGAGGTCCATGGCTACCTTTAGAAGGGTCGACACTCCGTTCATTTACGCGCGTAGCGACACTCCCTGAGCATCTTTGCCCGGCTATGACGCTCATGTATTGTGAACCCAATAAACCACAACACACAAGACGTAGGGTATTACGCTCCGGCGGCCCGAACCTGTCTAAACCCTCGTGCGCGCATGGTCCGGTGATGCTCTTTGCGTTAGAGGATCTCCCTTGCCGAACCACGAAAGGGGCCTTGCCGGCCCCATACATCATAGTACCCCGACAACAGGATTCTCATAACATTAATAAGCATACACCAAGTCCATCTAAGAAGAAAAAGAAAAAGGAAAATGATAGGACTTTGCATGATTCTAGTGAACCTGTGATAGAAAACCCTTCTGAGAATCACAATGATGTTTCTATTTCTGATGTTGAGACACATTCTGGTAGTGAACATGCACCTAGTGATAATGAAAATGATGATGTTCATGTTGATGCTCAACCAGATAATGATAAAGAACCTGATAATGATGTAGAAATAGAACCTGCAACTGATCTTGATAACCCACCTCCTAAGAATAAACGTTATGATAAGAGAGATTTCATTGCTGGAAAACATGGTAAAGAAAGAGAGGCATGGGTTCAAAAACTCATGCCGTTCCCTCGTAAGCCTTCTAAAAATAAGGACGATGAAGAGTTTGAGCACTTTGTTGAAATGCTTGGGCCAGTCTTTTTGCGAACACGTTTGACTGATATTTTAAAGATGGCTCCTTATGCAAAATATATGAAAAACATTGTCACTAATAAAAGAAAGATACCTGAAGATGAGATTTCCACCATGCTTGCTAATTACTCTTTTGAGGGTGGAGTTCCTAAGAAATTGGGAGACCCCGGAATACCTACTACATCTTGCTCCATTAAACGAAGTTATGTTAAAAAATATGTGATTTAGGAGCCAGTGTTAGTGTTATGCCTTTCTCTCTATATAAAAGACTTGATTTGAATAATCTCACACCTACCGAAATATCTTTGCAAGTGGACGATAAATCCACTTCTATACCTATTGGGATTTGTGAGGATGTCCCCGTTGTTATTGCAAATGTTACTATTTTGACGGAGTGTGGTATTCTTGAAATGCCCGAGGACGAAAACATGTCGATTATCCTTGGTAGACCCTTTTTGAATACTGCACGAGTTTTTATTGATTGCAACAAAAGCAAGGTTACTTTTCATGTTAATGGAAATCAGCACACAGTATACTTTCCGAAGAAATGAATTTTAGTGAATAAATCAAATAGCAACAATCACTTTTGGAGAGTTCAAATTTCCTCTCCCTGCTGTCAAGAAGAAATATGGTATTCTTATTGTTAGGGAAATGCATATCCCCATTGAGGTAACCTAGTGTCATACGAAAAAAAATCGGTTTCATGTCAATTGAAAACGGTTCGTTAATAAGACTTGATCAACCTTATTAATGAATTCTTTTTTAGAAGCACATGGTCGATAAATTTAGTAAGCACAACTTTCTATAACTTTAGTTTGCTCTATTTATTTACAGTTTAATAAAGTAAAATGCCATGATTATCCTGTTTTCTGAGTATGCAATAAAAAAACCAAGAATAAAAGTGCTCAGAATGTCATAAAATTTTAACATGAATTTTTCTGGAATATTTAAGAATTTCTGGAGCTGAACACATCCCCTAGGGGTGCACCTGTTGTTCACAAGGCAACAGGGCGCACCCACCCCCCTGGGCGCACCAAGATGCCTTATGGGTCCCACAGGGACCCACTCACTTAGTACTTCAGCCCACATCATCTCTTACCTCTAGAAAAAAATCATGGTTGCTCTGTCTCTCTGTCTCTCGTGTTCCTGCTCCCAAACCTGAGATTTTTTATCTCTTTGCTCGGAGCTCCATTTTCAAAACTGTTTTGAGGGATTGCTCTTTTGTATGTGACTCCTCCATTGCTCCAATTAGTTTTTGCATTAGTGAATTATCTTTTGCATATTTTGCTGCACTTGGTTCTACTGAAAATGAGCTTGCATGTTGAATTCTTTGAGTTCCAAGTAGTATGAATGCTTGATATATCCTTAGGCATCCATGTGAGTAGTTGCTATCAATCTTACAAAGTTGTGTTGACATAATTTTTTGGTCTAAAATTTCAGAAATTTGTTCTAGGAAAATGAACTTCTTTCGGAATGTGTGTTTCTCTGAAGTTCTTTTCTTTTCTTTGAGTTGTCGAAAGGACAAGACCATGATGGAAATGTTGAGTGGCTTTCATATGCTATATTGTGGACCTAACAAAGAGCAAATATTACCTTGTCTTCTCCTTTGAATAAATGTTTTGCAGATTCCAGCTTAGTCCATAGCACACTTGCACTATTATTATTCTCACATCATTCGGTCGTGCAACTGAAAGGCAAAAATGACGATATTTGTTGAAGTGGTTGCGGTAAAGGAAGCTGGTATGAACTCCTCTTGTTTTTTGTTTTTGTAAATATGTTTAGCTCAGTCGCTCTTGATTCAGCATATTAATAGTAAACATGTTTGTGATGACAATTAGAGATTATAGTTGCTCGTGCCATGCTTAGATAGCTAGGAGTGGATAATGTTTTCTCTTGTGTGTCTACATGCATTAAAATGGTTGTGATGTACTATGTTAGCATGGTATCCTCCTCTGAGTAATTCGAGTAGCTTGACTTGGCACATGTGCAAACATGTAGTTGATTCAAATCCAATCCAGCCTTCATGATATTTATGTTCATAGTGTTTATATCCTACTCATGCTAATATTCAATGTTAAATATTCGCAATGCATGATTATGACAGTTTTTGCTCTCTAGCTGGTCGCTTCCCCGTGTGTTTGCTAGCCTTCATCTGTACTAAGCAGGAATGGTGCTTGTGCATCCAAAATACTTAAACCAAACTTGTTCCATATGAGTCCACTATATCTACCAATATGCGTATTACCCTGCCGTCCTAAGTAAATTCGTATGTGCCACCTCAAATCATTCAAATAAATATATGGTTTGTGTGCTCGTACCGCTCATGGAGCGACGGGGCGTTCAATATCTTCCATGCTAAGCGGGTTATTCTCACGACGATGTTTATTCACTTGTCATTGCACAAAAGAGGCTGGCAAAATGGATGCCCAGTCTCGCATAATAAAAAAACTCCCCTGGAAAGATGAATGTTGGAGGGCACCCGTGGATTCGGTCAGCCACGGCTTGTGTATGAATGGTGGATGGGAGTAAACTTTACAATTCTGTTTGGGAACCTCTTATAATGTGTTTAGCATGGAAGATACCAAAATCCTTTGTCATGACTTTGGCAGGAAAGGCACACCACCCAAAATTATACTTTCATCTATGTTTTAAACCATGATCTCTGGCACATCTGCAAATCAATGCTTCCCTCTGCGAAGGGCCTTTGTATTTACTTTCATGTTATTTACTTTTATTGTTGAGTCATCATCTTCTCATCAAAAGCACCAGTCCTGAGAGCGCTATTGTCATCTTTATGCATTGAGTCTATTTAATGTTGGATGTGAGCATGACTGGATCTCTTCTACACTGAATTACAATGTTTAGTCGTTGCTTGAACCTCAGAGGTGCTCTGCATTTATGTTTTGAGGTCTCAGAAAGGGCTAGCGGGATACCATGTTATCATATTATATCATGATTGTTTTGACAAATTGTTGGCATCTGAGATATCTTATTATTGCTCGCTAGTTGTTTATGTTCTTGCCATGAGTAAATATGAGACCTAATTGTTATCATTGACATGGTTAGTTCATGATCGTTGTTGAAAACCTCCACATTGAGTTAAGCATATATATAACAACGAGAACAAAAGAGTTCGTAAAAGTTTTCTTTGTCACTTCTAGTTTGTCAATTGATTTGCTTGAGGACAAGCAATGAGTTAAGCTTGGGGGTTGATACATCTCCAGCGTATCTACTTTTCCAAACACTTTTGTTCTTGTTTTGGACTTTATCACTTTCTAGCCACGCCACCCAGGCTTGTGGCCCCCCTGATCCCTCGGTTGACCTAATTTTTGGCCTATGAATTCCCATAAATCCTGAAACCCTCAAAGAGACAGATGAGAGGATGTTATCGCCAGCTCAAGCCTTTGTTCCAAAGGGATCCCATCTCGAACCCTATTTCATATATTTCACGAAGTGGAAGCCACCACAGGAGGCCTCTTCATCAACCTTTTTGCCTCCATGATCATGTGTGAGTAGTTCTTTCAGGACCTACATGTCCATAGAAGTAGATAGATGGCTTCTTCTCTCTCTCTCACTCTCTCTCTCTCTCTCTCTCTTTTGGGTCTTCAATACAACAATATCCTCTGAGATCAATCCGATGTAATTCTTATGGTGTGTTTGTTGGGATCCGACGAATTGTGGATTTATAATGAGATTGTTAATTGAATATAATTGAATCTCTTGAAGTTTCTTTGTTGTATGATTGAGTAGCTATGTATATTTTCCGAGTTATTTGTCTTCTCTTGCCAAGATAGATCAGCAGTTCTTTAGAGAGAGTGGTGCATAGTAGTGGGTTCAACCTCACGGTGATCTATATCTCAGTGGGAGAATGGGTAGAAGGCATGTGATGTGTTGTTTCCACTAAGGATAAAACGACGGGCATTGATTTTATTGCTAGGTTTCTTTCTGTCTACATCATGTCATCTTGCTTATCGTGTTACTCTATTTCTTGCAAACTTAATACTTTGAGATGCATGCCGGATAGCGGTCTTGGGGTGGAATAAATAGTAGTAGATACAGTTGGATTACGGTCTACTTGTCACGGATGTGATACCTATACGATATTATGCCATGAATGAACATAGTTATGAATGCTTCTTTTTGTCAATTTCCCAGCAGTAATTTGTTTACTATGCCATTACCTGATTTTGAGAGAGTTGCCACTAGTGAACTTATGGCCCCTGGGCCCATTCTCTACCAACACTTGTTACTACACTATTGCTCTTTTACTATTTTACTGGTTTACCCTATTAGTATCTGTCACTATTTTCTTTTAACCTTGCAACTAGCAAGACGAGGGGGTTTACAACCCCCTTGTCAAGTTGGGTGCCAGCATTTATTTATTGTTGTGCGTAGGTGATGCTTATCTTTTTAGCTTGGAGACTTCTACTGGTTCGATAAACCTTGATTGCTAACTGAGGGAAATACTTTTTGTTATTGTGCTACATCACCCTTCCTCCTCGAGGAAATCAAACAAGTCCTTTATTTATTGTTGTGTGTAGGTGATGCTTATCTCGTTAGCTTTGAGACTCCTACTCATTCGATAAACCTTCGTCGTTAAACCAGGGAAATATTTTTTGTTATTTTGCTACATCACCCTTCCTCCTCAAGGAAATCCAACAACTCCGATGGGAGTAGCAGCGATCTATCTAGCCGCCCTCTAGATGTGGTGTCCATGAAGATCTCAAAGCCACCTATAGGTTGCCCTACAGCCCTCATGTTTTGTCTTGTTCCTGGGCCTGAGGAGCCCATCGCTGGGCTGATAGTCGGGCTCCCTTCTGAGAAGCCACCCCTGGTGCGTGCCACCATCACAACATTTGGGTGCCCAGAGTATGGTGTTTCTCCCTGGACAGTCTGTGTGCCCGGGGTCCTAGACCCATGGGTGCTTGGTCCCCCCTTGTGTTTCTTCGTTGCTCGGGGTAGGTTGTGACCTCTATGGGTAGTTCGAGTGTCCATACCACTTTTTTCAGGTGCCCGAAGGTGTCGGCTGGCAACCACTATTTCCCTCTTGTGGGGAATATATATCCACCCTCCATCAACCTTAAGACCTAATCTTCCTCAAGCTTTTCCCCATCATCGACAAACCCTAAAAGCTCGACATCTCCATCCCCGTCCACGCAAACACTCTGATACTTTGGGGATTGGAGGAGATTCATCAGATCTACATTCTTACCAAACCTATTTGTGTCCCCCGGACTCATTCATCTTCATGAACTTGTTACTCTTCGAGCTTGGGCTCCTGGACGGTTATAAGTTACTCCGAAAACTTCCTTCTCTCTATATAAAAGACTTGATTTGAATAATCTCACACCTACTGAAATATCTTTGCAAGTGGATGATAAATCCACTGCTATACCTATTGGGATTTGTTAGTATGTCCCCGTTGTTGTTGCAAATGTTACTATTTTGACGGAATGTGTTATTCTTGAAATGACCGAGTACGAAAACATGTCGATTATCCTTGGTAGACCTTTTTTTAATACTGCATGGGCTGTTATTGATTGCAACAAAAGCAAGGTTACTTTTCATGTTAATGGAAATCAGCACACAGTATACTTTCCGAAGAAATGAATTTTAGTGAATAAAGCAAATAGCAACAATCACTTTTGGAGAGTTCAAATTTCCTCTCCCTGCTGTCAAGAAGATAAATGGTATTCTTATTGTTGGGGAAATGCATATCCCCATTGAGGTAACATAGTGTCATACCAAAAAAAATCGGTTTCATGTCAATTGAAAATGGTTCGTTAATAAGACTTGATCAACCTTATTAATGGATTCTTTTCAGAAGCACGTGGTCGGTAAATTTAGTAAGCACAACTTTCTATAACTTTAGTTTGCTCTATTTATTTACAGTTTAATAAAGTAAAATGCCATGATTATCCTGTTTTCTGAGTATGTAATAAAAAAACCAAGAATAAAAGTGCTCAGAATGTCGTAAAATTTTAACATGAATTTTTCTGGAATATTTAAGAATTTTTGGAGCTGAACACATCCCCTAGGGGTGCACCAGTTGTTCACAAGGCAACAGGGCGCACCCACCCCCCCTGGGCGCACCAAGATGCCTTATTGGTCCCACAGGGACCCACTCACTTAGTACTTCAGCCCACATCATCTCTTACCTCTAGAAAAAAATCTTGGTTGCTCTCTCTCTCTCGTGTTCCTACTCCCAAACCTAAGATTTTGTATCTCTTTGCTCGGAGCTCCGTTTGCAAAACTGTTTTGAGGGATTGCTCCTTTGTATGTGACTCCTCCATTGCTCCAATTGGTTTTTGCATTAGTGAATTATCTTTTGCATATTTTGCTGCACTTGGTTCTACTGAAAATGAGCTTGCATGTTGAATTCTTTGAGTTCCAAGTAGTATGAATGCTTGATATAGCCATAGGCATCCATGTGAGTAGTTGCTATCAATCATACAAAGTTGTGTTGACATAATTTTTTGGTCTAAAATTTCAGAAATTTGTTCTAGGAAAATTAACTTCTTTCGGAATGTGTGTTTCTTTGAAGTTCTTTTCTTTTCTTTGAGTTGTCGAAAGGAGAAGACCATGATGAAAATGTTGAGTGGCTTTCATATGCTATATTGTGGACCTAACAAAGAGCAAATATTACCTTGTCTTCTCCTTTGAATAAATGTTTTGCAGATTCCAGCTTAGTCCATAGCACACTTGCACTATTATTATTCTCACATCATTCGGTCGTGCAAGTGAAAGGCAATAATGACGATATTTTGTTGAAGTGGTAGCGGTAAAGGAAGCTGGTATGAACTCCTCTTGTTTTTTGTTTTTGTAAATATGTTTAGCTCAGTCGCTCTTGATTCAGCATATTAATAGTAAACATGTTTCTGATGACAATTAGAGATTATAGTTGCTCATGCCATGCTTAGATAGCTAGGAGTGGATAATGTTTTCTCTTGTGTGTCTACATGCATTAAAATGGTTGTGATGTACTATGTTAGCATGGTATCCTCCTCTGAGTAATTCGAGTAGCTTGACTTGGCACATGTGCAAACATGTAGTTGATTCAAATCCAATCCAGCTTTCATGATATTTACATTCATAGTGTTTATATCCTACTCATGCTAATATTCAATGTTAAATATTCGCAATGCATGATTATGACAGTTGTTTCTCTCTAGCTGGTCGCTTCCCCGTCTGTTTGCTAGCCTTCATCTGTACTAAGCAGGAATGGTGCATGTGCATCCAAAATCCTTAAACCAAAGTTGTTCCATATGAGTCCACTATATCTACCAATATGCGGTATTACCCTGCCGTCCTAAGTAAATTTGTATGTGCCACCTCAAATCATTCAAATAAATATATGTTTTGTGTGCTCGTACCGCTCATGGAGCGACGGGGCGGTCAATATCTTCCATGCTAAGCGGGTTATTCTCACGACGATGTTTATTCACTTGTCATTGCACAAGAGAGGATGGTAAAATGGATGCCCAGTCTCGCATAATAAAAAAAAACTCCCCTGGAAAGATGAATGTTGGAGGGCACCCGTGGATTCGGTCGGCCATGGCTTGTGTATGAATGGTGGATGGGAGTAAACTTTACAATTCTATTTGGGAACCTCTTATAATGTGTTTAGCATGGAAGATACCAAAATCCTTTGTCGTGACTTTGGCAGGAAAGGCACACCACCAAAAATTATACTTTCATCTATGTTTCAAACCATGAGCTCTGGCACATCTGCAAATCAATGCTTCCCTCTGCGAAGGGCCTTTCTATTTACTTTCATGTTATTTACTTTTATTGTTGAGTCATCATCTTCTCATCAAAAGCACCAGTCCTGAGAGCGCTATTGTCATCTTTATGCATTGAGTCTATTTAATGTGGATGTGAGCATGACTGGGTCTCTTCTACACTGAATTACTATGTTTAGTCGCTGCTTGAACCTCAGAGGTGCTCTGCATTTATGTTTTGAGGTCTCAGAAAGGGCTAGCGGGATACCATGTTATCATATTATATCATGATTGTTTTGACAAATTGTTGGCATCCGAGATATCTTATTATTGCTCGCTAGTTGTTTATGTTATTGCCATGAGTAAATATGAGACCTAATTGTTATCATTGACATGGTTAGTTCATGATCTTTGCTGAAATCCTCAACATTGAGTTAAGTATATATATAACAACGAGAACAAAAGAGTTCGTAAAAGTTTTCTTTGTCACTTCCAGTTTTTCAATTGATTTGCTTGAGGACAAGCAATGAGTTAAGCTTGGGGGTTGATACGCCTCCAGCGTATCTACTTTTCCAAACACTTTTGTTCTTGTTTTGGACTTTATCACTTCTAGCCGCGCCACCCAGGCTGTGGCCCCCCTGATCCCCCGGTTGACCTAATTTTTGGCCTATAAATTCCCATAAATTCTGAAACCCTCAAAGAGACAGATGAGAGAATGTTATCGCCACTCAAGCCTTTGTTCCAAAGGGATCCCATCTCTAACCCTATTTCGTATATTTCACGAAGTGGAAGCCACCACGGGAGGCCTCTTCATCAAACTTTTTGCCTCCATGATCATGTGTGAGTAGTTCTTTCGGGACCTACATGCCATAGTAGTAGATAGATGGCTTCTTCTCTCTCTCTCTCTCTCTCTCTCTCTCTCTTTCGGGTCTTCAATACAACGATATTGTCTGAGATCAATCCGATGTAATTCTTATGGTGTATTTGTTGGGATCCGACGAATTGTGGATTTATAATGAGATTGTTAATTGAATATAATCGAATCACTTGAAGTTTCTTTGTTGTATGATTGAGTAGCTATGTATATTTTTCGAGTTATTTGTCTTCTCTTGCCAAGATAGATCAGCAGTTCTTTAGAGAGAGTGGTGCATAGTAGTGGGTTCAACCTCACAGTGATCTATATCTCAGTGGGAGAATGGGTAGAAGGCACGTGATGTGTTGTTTCCACTAAGGATAAAACGACGGGCATTGATAGTATTGCTAGGTTTGTTTGTGTCTACATCATGTCATCTTGCTTATCGTGTTACTCTATTTCTTGCAAATTTAATACTTTGAGATGCATGCTGGATAGCGGTCTTGGGGTGGAATAAATAGTAGTAGATATAGTAGGATTACGGTCTACTTGTCACGGATGTGATACCTATACGATATTATGCCATGAATGAACATAGTTATGAATGCTTCTTTTTGTCAATTTCCCAGCAGTAGTTTGTTTACTATGCCATTACCTGATTTTGAGAGAGTTGCCACTAGTGAACTTATGGCCCCTGGGTCCATTCTCTACCAACACTTGTTACTACACTATTGCACTTTTACTATTTTACCGGTTTACCCTATCAGTATCTGTCACTATTTTCTTTTAACATTGCAACTAGCAAGACGAGGGGGTTTACAACCCCCTTGTCAAGTTGGGTGCCAGCATTTATTTATTGTTGTGTGTAGGTGATTCTTATCTTGTTAGCTTGGAGACTCCTACTGGTTTGATAAACCTTTATTATTAACTGAGGGAAATACTTTTTGTTATTGTGCTACATCACCCTTCCTCCTCGAGGAAATCAAACAAGTCCTTTATTTATTTTTGTGTGTAGGTGATGCTTATCTTGTTAGCTTTGAGACTCCTACTTGTTCGATAAACCTTTGTTGTTAAACCAGGGAAATATTTTTTGTTATTGTGCTACATCACCCTTCCTCCTCAAGGAAATCCAACAACTCCGATGGGAGTAGCAGCGATCTATCTAGCCGCCCTCTAGATGTGGTGTCCATGAAGATCTCAAAGCCACCTATAGGTTGCACTGGGGCCCTCATGTTTTGTCTTGTTCCTGGGCCCGAGGAGCCCATCGTTGGGCTGATTGTCGGGCTCCCTTCTGAGAAGCCACCCCTGGTGTGTGCCACCATCACGACCTTTGGGTGCCCAAAATATGGTGTTTCTCCCTGGACAGTCTGTGTGCCGGGGGTCCTAGACCCCTGGGTGCTTGGTCCCCCCCCCTTGTGTTTCTTCGGTGCTCGGGGAAGGCTGTGACCTCTATGGGTAGTTTGAGTGTCCATACCACTTTTTTCAGGTGCCCGAAGGTGTCGGCTGGCAACCACTATTTCCCTCTTAAGGGGAATATATATCCACCCTCCATCAACCTTAAGACCTAATCTTTCTCAAGCTTTTCCCCATCATTGACAAACCCTAAAAGCTCGAGATATCCATCCCTGTCCACCCAAACACTCTGATACTTTCGGGATTGGAGGAGATTCATCAGATCTACATTCTTACCAAACTAATTTGTGTTCCCCGGACTCATTCATCTTCATGAAATTGTTACTCTTCGAGCTTGGGCTCCTAGACGGTTAGAAGTTACTCCGAAAACTTCCTTCTTGTGGTGTGCTCTGGAGATGTATGTAAATGTGTGGTGGTCGCCTTCATGACCAACCCGAGTGATTCGAGGCTCATCCGCTGGGGGTAAATCAAGGAGAATATGATGAGCCTTTTGTGGCATCGTGCAAGCTTTGGCTTAGGCACCGCTCCAATGGAGATTAGCTCTGTCTTCCCCAAGGAAGAGTGACTTGGGGATAAAATCTGCGGCATTGACTCACTTGTAATTAATCCTTTCATACACCTTGCTTTTCTTTACATGCTGGTGGGCTTGCTATCTAGATTGTTCCTTAGCATACCTTGCTTTAAGTTTTCTTGCCATACAAGCTATGTTCACCAAGTTGCATTTTAGTGAACCCTCTTTATCCACATAACCATAAAAGTGGCAACTAAGCTGAAAATTTCTAGTCTCCTATTCACACACCCCCCCCCCCCGTCCTCTCTAGTCGACCGTATCGATCCTTTTAGAAATGCTATGTGTACTTGTTACCAAGAGGACAACCAAGAAGGAGCACAAAATGATGGGCAAGATGACACGAAAGTGGAGCAAGCGACATAAGAGGAGAAGTTGCGGAAGTGCTACAGCCACGAGACATTCGATGTCGTGCGTGGGAAGCCGGCCAGAAGAACCACTGAATAGAACTCCCCACCAACCGGATATTCGGTAATGACCGGGCATCCGGTAGCTCTCGATGGACAATACATCTGGTCGGCACCAGAAATCCGGTGCCACTGCCTTGAAAACAAACGACCTAAAAATATGTGACTTTCGATGACTACCGGACGTATGGCGCCTTCTGAGCCACCAGACCCATAGGAGATCAAGACCTCATTGGGGAAGGTCCCAAGTGGATATCAAGACCTCTTAGGGGAAGATCCTCTCATGGATTCAAAGCCCCCATCTCTCTTAGAGATTTGGATAGAACTACCTACCCGCAAGGCGTCACTTCCTCTTGGATTTGGGATGGACTTTACCCTCGTTCCTCTTGCCCATGGTTTGTTTATGTATGCCTTTGTATCGCATGTGTTTGATTATCTTGTGGGTATGTGATTGGACTTGTCTTGAGTGTTTCCACTTGTAATTTGTGTGTTTCTCTTGAATCACCTCCAAGTTGTGAAAGATTAGGCCACCTAGGGTCGCTTTCGTGCATCAATTGGGTGTGCTCCATCTTGTGAAATTTGCTAGACTTCTCCGCTTGAGATGGCCTTGGTATGAATGGCGCGAAATGAAGATTTGGGTCGGTACAGGTAAAGCTGACATGGATTTAATTTACGTACTCACCATTACCATCGGTATTGAAAAGCGTACTCCTTTTTGTGGTGTCCCATGGCTGAACGGCAAGAAGCCAAAAGATATTGGCACCCTCATTTTCAAGATCTCAAAGCAAAAAATTTGGAAAGTGAGTGTAGCATTGCATGAAGACGCTTGGATTAAGGCCATTGACATGTGAGGTGCGCTGTCCTAGAACCAAGTCGCTGAACTCATTGAGATTTGCTGATAGAGGCAAAGGTGTCCTGATGTTTCGGTGAGATGGTGGCTATCGTTTTTTGTTGAAGTCGACGTTGACGATCCGACTACGAACATGCGAGGACATCGCGCCTTACAAAACCCAAGTCTAAATGGTGCCTTAAGGGTTGTATTTATAGGGGGAAAGGGAGGAGATTTTGCCCACCCTTAGCAAGGTGGTACTAAAACACCTCCTGAGTCATTTCCCCTACAATACGGACTATATAACTAGCCTAGGAAGCTGTATTTTGAAATTATGGGCCTGACCCAAAAATAAGGTGGCGCAACACCTATAATAAGCTATGGACGAAATTTATGAAAGGGCTGTTGGAAATATGCCCTATAGGCAATAATAAATTGGTTGTTATTATATTTCCTTGTTCATGATAATCGTTTATTATCCATGCTATAATTGTATTGATTGGAAACTCAAATACATGTGTGGGTACATAGACAACACTGTGTCTCTAGTATGCCTCTAGTTGACTAGCTCGTTGATCAAAGATGGTTAAGGTTTCCTAGCCATTGACATGAGATGTCATTTGATAACGGGATCACATCATTAGGAGAATGATGTGATGGACAAGACCCAAACTGTAAACGTAGCATTTGATCGTGTCAGTTTATTGCTATTGTTTTCTGCATGTCAAGTATCTGTTCCTTTGACCATGAGATCATGCAACTCACTGACACCGGAGGAATACCTTGTGTGTATCAAACGTCGCAACGTAACTGGGTGACTATAAAGGTGCTCTACAGGTATCTCCGAGGGTGTCTGTTGGGTTGGCATGGATCAAGACTGGGATTTGTTACTCCGTGTGACGGAGAGGTATCTCAGGGCCCATTCGGTAATACAACATCACATTGAGCCTTGCAAGCAAAGTGACTAAAGAGTTAGCCACAGGATCTTGTATTACGGAACGAGTAAAGAGACTTTCCAGTAACGAGATTGAACTAGGTATAGTGATACCGACGATCGAATCTCGGGCAAGTAACATACCGAAGAACAAAGGGAACAACATACGGGATTAACTGAATCCTTGACATAGAGGTTCGACCGATAAAGATCTTCGTAGAATATGTAGGAGCCAATATGGGCATCCAGGTCCCGCTATTGGTTATTGATCGTAGAAGTGTCTCGGTCATGTCTACATAGTTCTCGAACCCGCAGGGTCTACACACTTAACGTTTGGTGACGATTAGTATAATTGAGTTATTATGTTGGTGACCGAAAGTTGTTCGGAGTCTCGGATAAGATCCCGGACATGACGAGGATCTCCGGAAGAGTCCGGAGGTAAAGATTGATATATGTGATAATAGTATTTTTATCTCCGGAAGAGTTCCGGAGTTCACCGGAATGGGTTCCGGATGTTTGCCGAAGTGTTCGGAAACAGCAACACTTTATATGGGCCAAAGGGATAAAACCCACGAGGTATCGGAAAGTGCAAAAAGTAGTTTTGCTGCCGCGTAAGCGGTACTACCGCTTGGTGAAGCGGTACTACCGCCCGAGCGGTACTACCGCTTGTGTGAAGCGGTACTACCGCTTGGTGAAGCGGTACTACCGCTCAAGCGGTACTACCGCTTGTGAGCGGTACTACCGCTTGTGCGCGGCTGTGCACGGTTCGGCAGGGATCCGAGTTGGACTCTTTCCCTGCGGGCCAAACCGACCTTGTGCGGGCAAAACCGACCTGGAGGAGGCTTTTACTCCAAGTTTAGACCCCAAGGCTCAACATATAAATAGAGGGGCAGGGCTAGCACACGGGACACATCAAGATTTCCCCAAGCCGTGTGCGGCAACCCTAACCCTCTAGTTCCTCCGTCATAATCTCCGTAGCGCTTGGCGAAGCCCTGCAGAGATTGTTCCTCACCACCATCACCACGCCGTCGTGCTGCTGGAACTCAACCACTACTTCACCATCGCTCGCTGGATCGAGGAGGTGAAGGCGTCATCAAGCCGTACGTGTGTTGAACGCGGAGGTGCCGTCCGTTCAGCGCTAGTTCGTGATCGGTTCGAGGGACGACTTGCGATTTGGATCGCGGAGACGTTCGACTACATCAACCACGTTTCTTAAACGCTTCCGCTTAGCGATCTACAAGGGTATGTAGATTCACTCTCCCTCTCGTAGATCTTCATCACCATGGATAGATCTTGTGTGTGCGTAGGAAAATTTTTGTTTCCCATGCAACGTTCCCCAACAGTGGCATCATGAGCCAGGTCTATGCGTAGATGAGATCTCGAGTAGAACACAAACGAGTTGTGGGCGTGGGTGTATACATATTGCTTGCCGTTACTAGTTGATATTTGATTCGGCGGTACTGTGAGATGAAGCGGCCCGGACCGACATTACGCGTACACTTACGCGAGACAGGTTCCTTCAACTAACATGTAACTTCGTTGCATAAAGATGGCTAGCGGGTGTCTGTCTCTCTCACTTTAGTTGAATCGATTTCAATGAAGAGGGTTCTTTTAGAAGATCAAAAAGCAATCACTACACCACGTTGTGGTTTTGCGTAGGTAAGAACGGTTCTTGCAAACCCGTAGCAGCCACGTAAAATTTGCAACAACAATTAGAGGACGTCTAACTTGTTTTTGCAGGGTATGTTGTGATGTGATATGGCCAATTACATGATGAGATATATGTGATGTATGAGATGATCATGTGTTGTATAGAATATCACGACTTGCATGTCGATGAGTATGGCAACTGGCAGGAGCCATAGAGTTGTCTTTAATTATTGTATGACCTGCGTGTCAATCATTAAGCGCTATGTAATGCTTTACTTTATCGCTAAACGTTAGCTATAGTCGTGGAAGCAACAGTCGGCGCGACAACCTTATGGCGACACGTTGATGGAGATCAAGATGATGGAGATCATGGTGTCATGCCGGTGACGATGGAGATCATGCCGGTGCTTTGGAGATGGAGATCAAAAGCACAAGTTCATGGCCATATCATGTCACTTATGATTTGCATGTGATGTTAATCCTTTTATGCATCTTATTTTGCTTAGGACGACGGTAGCATTATAAGGTGATCCCTCACTTAAATTTCAAGATAAATTGTGTTCTCCCCGAGTGTGCACCGTTGCGAAAGTTCGTCGTTTCGAGACACGCCGTGATGATCGGGTGTGATAGACTCCACGTTCACATACAACGGGTGCAAGCCATGTTGCACACGCGGAACACTCGGGTTAAACTTGACGAGCCTAGCATGTACAGACATGGCCTCGGAACACAAGAGACCGAAAGGTCGAACATGAGTCATATAGTAGATATGATCAACATGAAGATGTTCACCATTGAAACCACCTCAACTCACGTGATGATCGGACTTGAGTTGGTGGATTTGGATCATGTTACACTCGAATGACCGGAGGGATGTCAATTTGAGTGGGAGTTTTTTAAATAATATGATTAACTAAACTCATTATCTAGAACAATAGTCTAAGTTGTCTTTGCTATATTTATGTTGTAGATCATGGCTCGCGCAGTAGCACCCCTGAATTTTAATGCGTTCCTAGAGAAAGCTAAGTTGAAAGATGATGGAAGTAACTTTGTGGACTGGGCCCGTAATCTAAGGATTATCCTTACGGCTTCCCAGAAGGCTTATGTCCTTGATGCACCGCTTGGTGATCCACCCGCTCCAGTTGAGTCTCTAGACGTTGTGAACGCCTGGCAGGCTCGTTCTGATGATTACTCAATAGTTCAATGTGCAATGTTGTATGGCTTAGAACCGGGACTTCAAAGACGTTTTGAACGTCATGGAGCATATGAGATGTTCCAGGAGTTGAAGTTTATCTTTCAGAAGAATGCCCGGATCGAGAGATATGAGATCTCCGATAAGTTCTATGCTTGCAAGATGGAGGAGAACGGGTCTATCAGTGATCACGTGCTCAGAATGTCTGGGTACTCCACCCGTCTGGCTGAGTTAGGGATGCCCCTTCCGCCAGAGGCTATCACTGATAGAGTTCTTCAATCATTGCCACCTAGCTACAAGAGCTTCGTGTTGAACTATAACATGCACGGGATGAACAAGTCAGTCGCCGAGCTGTTTGCGATGCTGAAAGCCGCTGATTCTGAAATTCAGAAGGAGCATCAAGTGTTGATGGTCAATAAAACCACTAGTTTCAAGAAAAATGGCAAGGGTAAGAAGGGTAACTCCAAGAAGAGTGGCAAAGCAGTTGCTCCTCTCGTGAAGAAACCCAAGGCTGGACCCAAACCAGAAACTGTGTGTTTTCATTGCAAGGGAACTGGACACTGGAAGCGGAATTGCCCCAAGTATTTGTCTGACAAGAAGGCGGCCAACAACAAACAAGGTATATATGATATACATGTTATTGATGTGTACCTTACCAACTCTCGTTGTAGTGCCTGGGTATTTGATACCGGTGCGGTTGCTCATATTTGCAACTCAAAACAGGAACTGCGGAATAGACGGAGGCTGGCAAAGGACGAAGTGACGATGCGCGTGGGAAATGGTTCCAAGGTTGATGTGATCGCCGTCGGCACGCTCGCTCTTCGATTACCGTCGGGATTAGTGATAAACCTAAATAAGTGTTATTTGGTGCCTGCGTTAAGCATGAACATTATATCTGGATCTTGTTTATTGCGAGACGGTTACTCATTTAAATCAGAGAATAATGGTTGTTCTATTTATATGAGTAATATCTTTTATGGTCATGCACCCGATGTGAGGGGTTTATTCTTATTGAATCTCGATAGTAATGATACGCATGTTCATAACATTGATGCCAAAAGATGTAGAATTGATAATGATAATACCACTTTCTTGTGGCACTGCCGTTTAGGTCATATTGGCATAAAACGCATGAGGAAGCTCCATGCTGATGGACTTTTGGAGTCAATTGATTTTGAATCACTTGACACATGTGAGCCATGCCTCATGGGCAAGATGACTAAAACGCCGTTCTCTGGAATAATGGAACGGGCAAGTGACTTATTGGAAATCATACATACTGATGTGTGCGGTCCGATGAGCATTGAGGCGCGCGGTGGTTATCGTTACTTTCTCACCTTCACTGATGACTTAAGTAGATATGGGTATATTTACTTAATGAAACACAAGTCTGAAACATTTGAAAAGTTTAAACAATTTCAGAGTGAAGTTGAGAATCATCGTAACAAGAAGATTAAATTCCTACGATCTGATCGAGGAGGAGAATATCTGAGTTATGAGTTTGGCAGTCACTTAAGACAATGTGGAATTGTTTCACAATTGACACCGCCTGGAACACCACAGCGTAATGGTGTGTCCGAACGTCGTAATCGAACTTTATTGGATATGGTGCGATCTATGATGTCTCTTGCCGATTTGCCACTATCGTTTTGGGGTTATGCATTAGAGACAGCTGCATTCATTTTAAATAGGGCACCATCGAAATCCGTTGAGACGACGCCATATGAACTTTGGCTTGGCAAGAAGCCAAAGCTGTCGTTTCTTAAAGTTTGGGGATGTGATGCTTATGTCAAAAAGCTTCAGCCTGAAAAGCTGGAACCCAAAGCGGAGAAATGCGTCTTCATAGGATACCCAAAAGAGACAGTTGGGTATACCTTCTACCTCAGATCCGAAGGCAAAGTGTTTGTCGCTAAAAACAGAACATTTCTTGAGAAAGAGTTTCTCTCGAAAGAATTGAGTGGGAGGAAGATAGAACTTGATGAGGTTGTTGAACCTTTACTTCAACCTGAGAGTAGCGCAGCGCAGAAAGTTGTTTCTGTGGAGCCTACATTAGCTGAAGAGGAAGTTAATGATGATGATCATGAAGCTTTGGATCAAGTTGCTATCAAACCTCGTAGGTCGACAAGGACGCGTACTGCTCCCGAGTGGTACGGCAACCCTGTCTTAGAGGTCATGTTGTTAGACAACGATGAACCTACGAGCTATGGAGAAGCGATGATGGGCCCGGATTCCGAGAAGTGGTTAGAGGCCATGAAATCCGAGATGGGATCCATGTATGAAAACAAAGTATGGACTTTGGAAGTATTACCTGAAGGGCGTAAGGCCATTCAGAACAAATGGATCTTTAAGAGGAAGACAGACGCGGACGGTAATGTCACCGTCTATAAAGCTCGACTTGTGGCAAAGGGTTTTTCACAAGTTCAAGGAGTTGACTACGATGAGACCTTCTCACCCGTAGAGATGCTTAAGTCCGTCAGAATCATGTTAGCAATAGCTGCCTTTTTCGATTATGAAATTTGGCAGATGGATGTCAAAACAGCATTCCTTAACGGTTTCCTTAAGGAAGAGTTGTATATGATGCAACCAGAAGGTTTTGTCGATCCACAGAATGCTGACAAAGTTTGCAAACTCCAGCGATCCATTTATGGACTGGTGCAAGCATCTCGGAGTTGGAATCTTCGTTTTGATGAGGTGATCAAAGCGTTCGAGTTTATACAAGTTTACGGAGAAGCTTGTATTTACAAGAAAGTGAGTGGGAGCTCTATAGCGTTTCTAATATTATATGTGGATGACATATTACTGATTGGAAACAATATAGAAATGCTGGAAAGCATAAAGGAATATTTGAACAAGAGTTTTTCAATGAAGGACCTAGGAGAAGCTGCTTTCATATTAGGCATCAAGATCTATAGAGATAGATCGAGACGCTTAATAGGACTTTCACAAAGCACATACCTTGACAAAGTTTTGAAGAAGTTCAAAATGGATCAGTCCAAGAAGGGGTTCTTGCCTGTATTGCAAGGTGTGAAGTTGAGTAAGACTCAATGCCCAGTGACTGCAGAAGATAGAGAAAAGATGAGTGTCATCCCCTATGCTTCGGCCATAGGCTCTATCATGTATGCAATGCTGTGCACAAGACCCGATGTCAGCCTTGCCATAAGTATGGTCGGAAGGTTTCAAAGTGATCCAGGATTGGAACATTGGACGGCGGCCAAGAATATCCTGAAGTACCTGAAAAGGACTAAGGATATGTTTCTCGTTTATGGAGGTGATCAAGAGCTCGTCGTAAAGGGTTACGTCGATGCAAGCTTTGACACTGATCCGGATGACTCTAAGTCGCAAACCGGATACGTATTTATTCTTAATGGGGGTGCGGTTAGCTGGTGCAGTTCCAAGCAAAGCGTGGTAGCAGATTCTACATGCGAAGCGGAGTACATCGCTGCCTCGGAGGCGGCGAAGGAAGGTGTCTGGATGAAGGAGTTCATGACAGATCTTGGAGTAGTGCCTAGTGCACTTAACCCAATGACTCTGTTTTGTGATAATACTGGTGCCATTGCTCTAGCCAAGGAACCAAGATTTCACAAGAGGACCAGACACATAAAGCGACGTTTCAATTCCATCCGCGATTACATCAAGGAGGACGACATAAATATTTGCAAAGTACACACGGATCTAAATGTTGCAGATCCGATGACTAAACCTATTCCAAGGGCTAAACATGAACAACACCAGAACTGCATGGGTGTTCGATTCATTACAATGTAAATCACATAGTGATGTGAACTAGATTATTGACTCTAGTGCAAGTGGGAGACTGTTGGAAATATGCCCTAGAGGCAATAATAAATTGGTTGTTATTATATTTCCTTGTTCATGATAATCGTTTATTATCCATGCTATAATTGTATTGATTGGAAACTCAAATACATGTGTGGGTACATAGACAACACTGTGTCTCTAGTATGCCTCTAGTTGACTAGCTCGTTGATCAAAGATGGTTAAGGTTTCCTAGCCATTGACATGAGATGTCATTTGATAACGGGATCACATCATTAGGAGAATGATGTGATGGACAAGACCCAAACTGTAAACGTAGCATTTGATCGTGTCAGTTTATTGCTATTGTTTTCTGCATGTCAAGTATCTGTTCCTTTGACCATGAGATCATGCAACTCACTGACACCGGAGGAATACCTTGTGTGTATCAAACGTCGCAACGTAACTGGGTGACTATAAAGGTGCTCTACAGGTATCTCCGAGGGTGTCTGTTGGGTTGGCATGGATCAAGACTGGGATTTGTTACTCCGTGTGACGGAGAGGTATCTCAGGGCCCACTCGGTAATACAACATCACATTGAGCCTTGCAAGCAAAGTGACTAAAGAGTTAGCCACAGGATCTTGTATTACGGAACGAGTAAAGAGACTTGCCGGTAACGAGATTGAACTAGGTATAGTGATACCGACGATCGAATCTCGGGCAAGTAACATACCGAAGAACAAAGGGAACAGCATACGGGATTAACTGAATCCTTGACATAGAGGTTCGACCGATAAAGATCTTCGTAGAATATGTAGGAGCCAATATGGGCATCCAGGTCCCGCTATTGGTTATTGATCGTAGAAGTGTCTCGGTCATGTCTACATAGTTCTCGAACCCGCAGGGTCTACACACTTAACGTTTGGTGACGATTAGTATAGTTGAGTTATTATGTTGGTGACCGAAAGTTGTTCGGAGTCTCGGATAAGATCCCGGACATGACGAGGATCTCCGGAAGAGTCCGGAGGTAAAGATTGATATATGTGATAATAGTGTTTTTATCTCCGGAAGAGTTCCGGAGTTCACCGGAATGGGTTCCGGATGTTTGCCGAAGTGTTCGGAAACAGCAACACTTTATATGGGCCAAAGGGATAAAACCCACGAGGTATCGGAAAGTGCAAAAAGTAGTTTTGTTGCCGCGTAAGCGGTACTACCGCTTGGTGAAGCGGTACTACCGCCCGAGCGGTACTACCGCTTGTGTGAAGCGGTACTACCGCCCGAGCGGTACTACCGCTTGGTGAAGCGGTACTACCGCCCGAGCGGTACTACCGCTTGTGAGCGGTACTACCGCTTGTGCGCGGCTGTGCACGGTTCGGCAGGGATCCGAGTTGGACTCTTTCCCTGCGGGCCAAACCGACCTTGTGCGGGTAAAACCGACCTGGAGGAGGCTTTTACTCCAAGTTTAGACCCCAAGGCTCAACATATAAATAGAGGGGCAGGGCTAGCACACGGGACACATCAAGATTTCCCCAAGCCGTGTGCGGCAACCCTAACCCTCTAGTTCCTCCGTCATAATCTCTGTAGCGCTTGGCGAAGCCCTGCAGAGATTGTTCCTCACCACCATCACCACGCCGTCGTGCTGCTGGAACTCAACCACTACTTCACCATCGCTCGCTGGATCGAGGAGGTGAAGGCGTCATCAAGCCATACGTGTGTTGAACGCGGAGGTGCCGTCCGTTCGGCGCTAGTTCGTGATCGGTTCGAGGGACGACTTGCGATTTGGATCGCGGAGACGTTCGACTACATCAACCACGTTTCTTAAACGCTTCCGCTTAGCGATCTACAAGGGTATGTAGATTCACTCTCCCTCTCGTAGATCTTCATCACCATGGATAGATCTTGTGTGTGCGTAGGAAAATTTTTGTTTCCCATGCAACGTTCCCCAACAAGGGCACCTTGTATATTTTGTCCATGTCCTTGTATGTCATCAAGGGGGCTTCAGAGTGCTGAAATCTGCACTAGAAACTCCATTCTGGTCTCCTTCGCGCGCGCCTTCATCTCCTTGCTTGTTCCTGCTCCAGTGTTCATCCCTCTTGTCCATGCTAGGACCTTCATTAGTAATAAACACAAATGAATCTATTTTAGGCAACAACATATTCTCATGAACATTAGAATCATTCCCAAGAAACGAAAGTACATGATAATTTAATTGGCGTGCGTGAGCTCTAGTAATAGGTCCGGTATGTATAGTAACAGGGGTTGTGGGTGTAACAATGGTATTGATGTCGTCATCATCCTCCCCTTATTTAAATGAAGTCGTCCTCGATGGAATATCATCTTCCTCACCCAAATAAGGCTTCAAATCTGCAATGTTAAAAGTGGGACTAACCCCAAAATAAGCAGGCAGCTCAAGTTTATATGCATTGTCATTTAGTTTCTCTAACACCTTAAAAGGACCATCAGCACGTGGCATTAGCTTTGACTTGCAAAAAACAGGAAACCTATCCTTACACAAATGTAACCAAACAAGATCTCCAGGTGCAAATACAACATGTTTTCTAGTCTTATCTCCAGCAAATTTATATTTAGCATTCACACACTCAATGTTTCCTTGGTTAACTCATGCATTTTTAAGATCAATCCAGCACGTTGTTTAGCATCAAAATTAACCTTCTCCGAAGATGGAAGAGGCAACAAATAAATAGGTGCACCAGGTAAGAAACCATACACAACTTCAAAAGGGCACATTTTAGTAGTAGAATGCAGTGAACGATTACAAGCAAATTCAATATGAGGCAAGCATTCTTCCCACATTTTTAGGTTATTCTTCAAAACAACCCTAAGCATAGTAGACAACGTTCTGTTGACTAGTTCAATTTGTCCATCAGTTTGGGGGTGACATGTAATACTAAAAAGCAGTTTAGTCCCCAACTTAGCCCATAAACATATCCAAAAGTGACTAAGAAATTGAGTATCAGGATCTGAAAAAAATTGTATTTGGCACACCATACAAGCGAATAATTTCACGAAAGAACAAATCAGCAACATTAGTAGCATCATCACTTTTATGACATAGTATAAAGTTTGCCATTTTCAAATATCTATCCATGACAACAAATATGATATCCCTCCCCTTCTTTGTTTGAGGTAAATCTAAAACAAAGTCCATGGGTATATCCTCCCATGGAACATTAGGTACACGTAAAGGCATATATAAACCATGAGGATTGAGTCGTGACTTAGCTTTTAACATGTAGTGCAGCGTGTAACAAAACGCTCAACATCCCGTCTCATCTTTGGCCAAAACAAATGTGTAGCAGGTACATCCTTGGTCTTCTTCACACCAAAGTGTCCCATTAATCCTCCTCCATGTGCCTCCTACAACAACAAAACACGAACAGAGCTAGCTGGAATGCATAGCTTGTTAGCATGGAACACAAATCCATCATTAATGACGAATTTGTTCCATGTTCTCCCTTCTTTACAATTCTATATCACATCTTTAAATTTAGCATCATGCATATATTGATCTTTGATGGTCTCCAATCCAAATACTTTAAAGTCAAGTTGTGAAAGCATAGTATAACAACGAGAAAATGCACGAGCAATGATATTTCTTTGCCCTTCTTGTGTTTTATGACATAAGGGAAAGTCTCAATGAACTCAACCCATTTAGCATGTCTACGGTTCAGTATTGCTTGATTTTTAATGTGTTTCAAATATTCGTTATCAGAATGTATTTTTCAACAAATTCTTTGGGTCATAAATAATGTTGCCATGTTGTAAAGTCCGAACAAGAGCGTATAATTCCTTATCATAAGTAGAATAGTTCAGACTAGGCCCACTCGATTTTTCAGAAAAGTATGCAACAGGTTTACCATCTTGTAATAACAAATCTCCTAATCCAATTCCACTAGCATCACATTCAACCTCAAAAGTCTGATTAAAATCAGGAAGTTGGAGTAAAGGAGCATGTGTTAACTTATCTTTCAATACCGTGAAGGCTTCTTCCTGTGCAGCACCCCAAACAAAAGACACATCCTTCTTTGTAAGCTCATTGAGAGGGGCAGCAATGATGTTTAAATCTCTCACAAAACGCCTATAGAAACCTGCGGCCAACCCTCAATAGCTTCAATCTTGACTTTATTAACTTTAATTCCCTATGGAGTAACAACATAGCCAAGAAAAGATACTCGGTCGGTGCAAAAGGTGCACTTCCCAAGGTTACCAAACAAATGTGCTCACGTAGAGCAATAAAAATAGCACAGAAATGTTCCAAATGTTCCTTCAAATATCTGCTCTAAATCAGTATATCATCAAAGTAGACTACCACAAATCGCCCAATGAAAGCACGTAAAACTTTCTTCATTAATCTCATGAAAGTGCTAGCTGCATTAGTTAACCCAAAAGGCATGACTAACTACTCATATAATCCAAACTTAGTTTTAAATGTTGTTTTCCATTCATTTTTATATGAATTTGATGGTATCCACTACGCAAATCAACCTTGGAGAAAATGGTAGAGCCACTTAATTCATCAAGCATATCATCTAGCCTAGAAATAGGGTGACGATAACGAATAGTAATATTATTGATGCCTCTACAATCAACATGATGTACCATCCTTTTTCGGCACTAGAATAATAGGAACAGCATAAGGACTTAGGGATTCGCATATATAACCTTTGTCGAGTAGCTCCTGTACTTGACGCATAATCTCCTTCGTCTCCTCTAGATTGGTACGGTATGTCGCACGGTTGGGTAGCTATGCACCGGGAATTAAGTCAATTTGATGTTCAATCCCTCGAATAGGTGGTAATCCTGGTGGCATGTCTTGTGGAAAGACGTCAGTGAACTCCTGCAAAATGTTAGTGACAGCACGAGGCAAAGAGGGAGGCATGTCCTCAAATGTAAATAATACTTCTTTGCACACAAAAGCATATCAAACAGATTTAGTAAAGTCCAGGTCAGTAATATCAAATTTGGCGGCAAGTAAACATCCACTTTTCAATTTTATCTCAAATGCAACACTAGATGATGGTTTATTAGGCTTATTGTGTTGCTCAAACTCTTTATCCACAATCTGATTTTCACTCTTATTTTGCTCATGTTTTGCTTTACTAGCTCTAGCAATGTCATCTTTCAAAATATATTCAGGAGACATCGGAAGCAAAGTAATAATTTTATCCTTATGAACAAGAGTATACTGATTTGTCCTACCATGGTGTACATATTTCTTATCAAATTGCCATGACCTACCAAGTAAAACGGAGCATGCTTGCTTGGGTACCACATCACAATCAACATAATCAGCATATGTAGTAATGCTAAAATGCACACGAACAGTATGTGTTACCTTAACCTTGCCACTGTTGTTGCCATCTCTACCTTAATCTATACCTATTAATAAAGGACTTATCGCTTCTTACTTCATTAATTTCGTCCGTCTTCGTCCGTCCGTCAAGTCTTCGTCCGTCGCTACGTTGCCATGTATTTTTCTGCTGTCTCGTACGTCATGGGCCTTAGCGCTAATCAACTATCAACTAATCCAGCCCAAAACTATTATCTCTCCCTGTATCGATTGCTTCCCCGGTTTTAAATAGTACCACCTTGGTCCCTCTCGTCCATCCAGACCAGTTAATATACGTCTATGTTACTTGCACTCATGTGGCAGATAAGATGTGGCAAAACAGTGGGGAAAAGCTGGCATGCATGCAACTACGTAACTTGCACTTACGTAGCAGATGAGATGTGAAAAAAGAGCGGGAGGAAAGCACACATGCATGCAGGATGAGCTATGATAAAGGACCACAGCTGCATATGGGCCAATGCAAATCGATGCCGGTGGGAAATTAAACAGGATACTAGACATGCGTATTGTTGAAGGAAAAAAAATAGGAGAGGAGCATAATGTTCGGTGGGAAATTAAACAGGATACTAGACATGCGTATTATTGAAGGAAAAAAAATACACGCGCAAGATGATGTCGTGCTGGGTTAGCTCTAATTAGACGGGCTCTAGGGGATTGTATAGGTGTCCTTGGGGCGATTGACCATTAGTATTAATCTCTTTGGAATCTGTTTTGAGGGGTTCTTGTGTGGTGAATAGCTATAATAAAGGATGGCGAATTTCTCCGATTTTTTTTATCGTTCGCACTGATTTATATAATGATTGAAATTTTCATGCACCCGCTTATATTTGTGGGCATCGACTCGTCACACGGATGTTATTGAACCTCACAGAAAAATTAATTAGTCTTACTAAATAGCCTCACCTCGCACCCTTACATTCCTTTGTATCAGTTTATATACATATTTATGTTTTTAGGTATAAGGAGCCGTCTACCTGCCGATTAAATATGCAAAGCGCAGCGTAATAGAAAAATAAGAAAGGAAAGAGAATCATAATTCTTGAGATGTATGCATAATTAAAGGAGGAGCATTTCCTTGGGATCATAAATTAAAACCGTGTTACGAGAATGGAGGATTGAATATATACGTCAATAAAAATCCTTAATCCATTATTCGCCGATCTGATCTCTATTGTTCTTCGCTTTCTTGCATGAGTTATTCTTATTAATTATTGATTTGTAAAATTAATGACAGATTGGTGCAATTTCACTAAATTTGAATTGTTTTATTTTGGGTTGTAAGTTTTAACCTTTTGTTGTTCACCCGTTGCAACGCACGGGCCCTTTTGCTAGTCAATAATAAAGCACGGATAGCTTCTGGTCGTACGTCGTCGGCGTTTTTACAAAAAAAGTCCTTGTGTTTTTTTATATTGAACCCGCAGTCCTATTTTAAGTGGCTATCCGAGAAAAAACGTTTTGATTTTCTAAAAAGGATCCTACAGTTCATAATATTGAACCCGCGGGAGTCAAAACACCAGGCCCCCGAGGGCGACTCGGGCGGCGGCGCATCTCGCCTGCGCAGCGGCCGCCCCCCTCCCCCTCCCCTCGCCCCCGTCCGTTTGCATCCGCCGGGCAAAGCACCGAGCGGATCCGGTGGCGACAGGGCCTCTGGCGCGCAAGAGCGGTTCAGCTGCGAGCGGGGGCTCGTGTGGCGGTGGCGGCGCAGCGTTCCTCTGCACGCGCCGTTCGTGCTCTTGGGCGTGGGGAGGGCGGCGGTTCTCCCGGCGGGATGGTGACGCGTCCCGTGCTCCGGCCCTCTGTGTCCGCACATGGAGCTCGCCCCCCAAATCGGGCGGAGCGCCTGGTCAGTGGGTCTGCCCCCACGGACCGCGCCGAGCTGAGCACCGCAGCCAACATAGACATCGACTCCGGCGGAAACCATGGGGGCAGGGATCCGGGCGCCAAAAGGAGGCGCGGCGGCGGCAGCAACGGCGACGAAGCGCACGACGTGTTCCAAAGGCCGGCGAAGCGTCAGATCCTCGCGTGTAGGTTGCGCCAGTACCGGTCCTTGGTGGCCAAGGCCAAGGTGACGGCCAGGAGGGCCAAAATCCGGGTGGTGAGGAAGAGGACGGCCACTTGGAAGACCGTCCAACGGCAACTCGCGCGTGCCACCTTGAGCTGCGACGACCTGCACAGATGGAGCCCCTGCGGAGGAGGAGGAGCTGCTTAGCAAAAGTCAGATCCGCTGGCAATTAAATCAGCTCAATTCTCATGCTAATTAGGAATGGGATTAGCACCCTAGCATTTTGTTTTCCTACTCGATTAGACAATGCTCCTTGATCTGAATGACATGGGTGTTCAGCTCAATTAGGTTGGTCTTTTGTGATGTTATCCAATTGCGTGTAGAAATCCCATCTTTATGCTTTGAAAAACCTACTACTGACACTCTCAAAGACAGCAGTATACATTAGTGTTCTAAGGTTATTGTGCACTTGAGCATTTGTGCTCTAAGTAGATTTACGGGATGACAACATCAGTCTCGGCTGATTTTGCAGCTTCATTCATGCCTTCCACTGGGCACTGATCTGTCTGAAGCAGTTTTGGCCTTGTGAGGTCTGAGCTATCAAATATTCGAATGCCTTAACTTTTCTGGCTAATCCAATAGCCTAGGAGTATCACCATGTTTACACATTTAGAAGATTTTTGCAGTTAGACGATTCCCGAGAGAGCAAAGAGTGAGTTGAGAGAGATGGAGAGAGAGCACGGGAGGGAAGGAGAAAGGAAGAGGAAGGCATGCCGGTGGTTGGTTCTCCGGCGGCAATGGATCGGGGCACGGGCGCAGAGTTCCTGCTCGGGGACGCGAAGATCCAGAGAGGCACTCTCCCGTTCAGTTACCCTTACTATCGGTTCCTAGGTGCAGCCCCGTCTGCCATCGCGTGCACAGTGCGGACGCCTGCTTCTCAGCAGGGAGGGCCATGCCTCCGCAGGTGAAAGTGAATCCCCTTCCGGGCCGGTGGACATGACATGGTAAGAACACTGACGCAGATATTCAGTTTTGTTTGGTTAGGTAGGTTGTGTTTGTTGGATGGATGGCTATTTTTATTTATTCTCTCTGTTCTCCCCTTGTGCCTTGGTCATTCAGGTTGGTTTTCATGGGACTGGCTCGCATTGGTGGCGCAGTCAATGCTACCTACAGAAGTGCCACCAATCTGCACCAAGCTGTTGCGTCAAGGTGAGAGGATCAATTAGCTTGTTGACCGCCACCACCCTGTTTAGTACTCTTATTATTGATCTGATTCCTCTTATTTCTATCTTGTTGATGCAAACCTGCTCACTTCACGTGAAGGCACGTAGGTTGATTCATATGATTCTTCAGCGACAACGGGTTTTTCATGTACATTCCTTCCTATAAGCGACGGGTGCGACACGCACCTCCAACCAACGCTTTCCCTGATGCTCCCTCTCCGCTGGATGCAGCAAGGTCGTGGGAGTGTTCTGTAGCTCGGCGCTGCACCATGGGCACCCGATCGTCGCCCTCATGGCCACTGCCGTAGACTTCGTGTCTGGCCTGCTTATCCTCACCACGTTCTGAATCGGAGGCAGTGCATGACCGGTGACCAGTGTCCGACTTTGATCGTTGACGCTGATGATGGATTCAAGCACTCCACCATATTCTTGGTACAACACCACTGAGGACTTAGCGAAACTGCTTTTTAGCCATTAACATCCAAGTCCTGGATATTGTTATGGCATAAATTTTGATGGATAGGATTGTAACAAGGTGTAGAGCAGTGTAGGCTGAGATGACAGAGATAATAGTATGCTAAATGTGTAGATATAGTTTGACAATTTTGCTGAAACATACTACTCCCGTTAGTAAAAAAGATGTCCTGAATAAGCTCTAATATGGCATCATGATTGTTACCATTTGTTCCGAAGAACAAGGGGAAGTTCTATAAAATAATTGACTGTTATTTTTTCTGATTTTCTCCTCGTATACTTTTACTAGCTCATGATGTTTAGCGATCCCTTTTCCATATGCTTGTGCATAGTATGTAATTTGTTTTCAGAAATATTCTTCCGAAGGATTTTTATTGTTATGTTGCTACAATGCCTTCTTCCGTCATGAGTTAATCTGATCTTAGGTTCCCATGTATAGCCAAACTATCATTCACAAGACTTTGTTATATTGCTATTAGCTATGATTGGTGATATTTTTTACCAATTTGTTAAATGTAAGACTATATCATGATTTGTTAGTGAAATTCATAAGTCATATAATATGGCATAATGATTGTTACCATTTGTTCTGAAGAACAAGGGGAAGTTCTATAAAATAATTTACTGTTATTTTTTCAGTTTTTTCTCCTCGTGCACGTTTACTAGCTCATGATGTTTAGTGATCCTTTTCCATATACTTATGCATAGTATGTAATTCTTTTTCAAAAATATTCTTTCGAGGGAATTTTATTATTATGTTACTACGACGCCTTCTTCCGTCACGAGTTAATCTAATCTTAGGTTCCCATGTATAGACAAACTATCAATCACAAGAATTTATTATATTGCTATTAGCTATGATTGATGTTATATTTTACCATTTTGTTAAATCTAAGACTATATCATGATTTGTTGGTGAAATTCATAGGTCATATATCTGCATATGTATACAATTATTTAGCATAACATGATATTTATAGCAGAATTATGAATCCGCGCTTCAGCACTATTCTTATGTAAACCTGAATGTTGGGTTTTGCATCTAATTCTGAAGAGCAATCAACGAACAGTTTTATTTGATTTCAACTAACGAGGTGGGATGTACATTATTAATAATCATTATAGTTATTATGTTCTCAATCGCTCAATTTAATTTGATACCCCGTTGCAACGCACAGGCCACCATAATTAGCTTATTCCAGTTTCTTCCATCATGATTAAGTAAGACTGACTATTTTCAGGCTACATCGTCAGGATTCACACCTCGTCAGGTCCGAGATCTTTGATCTCTTGCTGTTTGGAAGGGATCCATGAGTTGCTGCCGCTGTTCAAGGTAGATCTAAGACAATTTGTAATGCTCCATTATTGCGATTCAGAGACTCCATCATGGGTGTTGTATGCTAAAAATATGAGTGCAGAGGAAACTTACTCTGTGTTGTTGCCCTATTCTTTTATAGTTGTGTCTGATCTCAAGCAGCTCATCTTGACGAGCCGTGGTCTCGGCGCAGGGATGATATCCCCCTTTCCAATGCTTGACGAAGGTTCGTTTTACGCCAGGTAGCTTTATGTAAGTCATCGTTAGTCTATACAGCATCATTCAATCATGTAAAATTCTGGGAATTTGGGTTAACAACTCTGCTCGGACAACTGGTTCTAGCTTTATTGCCAGGAACAATTAAGCTTAGTGCCTCTCAGGTCCATCATTGCTTGATTTTGGATTTTTGTTGTAGCCTTTAGGTTAATTTCTTATGTGGTAGGCATAACACCTAATTCATAATGATGTAATTTTAAATAAGTTATAAGGTTTAAGAGAAATCCTATACCGATAAAGAAAATAATCAGGTTGGTCAAGGGGAGGGGAATGTGTCTCCTCCACTATTACATTACATCCGATACTATCTAATTAGATGCATGCTCACTACAATGCCTCATTTTTATTCTAATTTACAAATGTAGCAGTCTTTGTATAAATTAAGATTAAGCAGGACAATGTTCTAGGTTTGAGAAAAAAGATTTACGTTTAGGATAAAACTGTTCTAGATTTTGAGAAGATTGTTACATATCCATGAGAAAAATGTCCCAAGTTTAGAAAATTAGCTATCCATGTTTTCAGATCTTGGTTAATAAGATGGTCACAATAGTTTTTTATTTTTGAATCAAGATGGTAGCGATAGTTAACTCAATAGATTCTTGGTCCTACACATGCCTCTCATTAACACCAGACAAAAAGTACACCATCGTGACTGGAGAGCACCTGCAACAGTGCAGGTAGGAATAAAATACCAAAGCCGCAAACTTAACAATGCAAACATTTCTTAGCCATTTTGCAAAGATGGTCTGACGGAAAGCATAAGTCTTTGTGTTTCGAAAGCATAAGTCTTTGTGTTGAGAATAGTTGACGTGGGTCCTAAATTAAACAATTACTCGTGTAATAGGTTATGCTTACCGGGTGTGGTAATTTTCTTTTTCCGGTGCAACGCACGGGCAATGTTTAGTTATTTTTAAATAACAAAATATTTGTGCTTTTCTAAAAATAAAATATAAAACCGATTACTAGACTATTTCATGCATCACTACTCTTCCATGAGATGAAGGATGTTAGAGTCCACACTTCATACTTCGAAAAGTGATAACATTATAAACTTATTACTAATGTTTATCATAAATGTATGTTAGAAATGGTGCTTACTATCACATGGAGCAGATTTTACGATATTTTTCGCCCGTTGCAACGCACGTGCATTTGTACTAGTTGTATGTAATAAGGATGAGGATGTGGTCTGGTGATGAAAGACAGCTTCTCCACCATCTCCATGCTAGCCAAGTTGTTGCAACTCCCTCCATCAATGATGACGCGAATAGAACTTTCCTTCCCAACTCCCTTTGTATGGAACAAATTATGCCTATGATTTTGCTCAGCCTGTGTTACCTGCACACTTAAAACACGTTGAACAACTAAACTTTCATACCTGTCAGTGTAGTCAGCAGCCATGTAGTGTGTCTCTTGTTCATGATCATTAACACCCTGTTCTTCACTTGCAATAAGAGCCAAAGTTTCCTCATCATAATCACTAGCAGACTCATATCCACCACCCTCAGTAACGATCATCACACGCTTGGATGGGCATTCTCTCGTATAGCGACCTGCACCCTTGCAACAACGACATATAACCTCGTGTGTTTGTCCTGTTTATGCCATGGATGAGGAAGAACTGTTTACGGGACCAGAAGGTGTGCCCTTGGCGGAGGGTGTATCTGGTGTCTGTTTTCTGCTATCTCAGTTGGAGTTGACGGCTGATGTAGGCGGTACTGTAACAGGACATGTGGAAGTAGATGACGTACGTGGCGTCCATGATGAAGATCGTCCTGCAGAAAAATTAGTTCCCGCTAATGATTGTCGATCCTGCACTTCATGTTCAGCTTTGCAAGCAAGATGGAATAAACAAGTGATAGTGTTATATTCCTTATACTCTAGAATGGTCTGAATCTCTCTATTTAACCCACCCATAAAACGTGCAGGCATAGCTTCATTATCCTAAACAATACCACGTATAATCATGCATGTTTGTAGTTCCTGATAATATTCCTCTACAGAATTTTTACCTTGTTGTAAACACTGCAAATTTTGAAGTAATTCACGTTGATAATATGGTGGAACCCAACGAGTACGCATAGCAGTTTTCAAAGCGGCCGAAGTAGCAGGGATATTATCATGATATTCTGCAATGTTCAGACCACCAAACACAAGCAAAACTAGTGAATGCACAAACAACTACAGCAACACGTCTACCCTCGGGATATTGCAAGCATGTAAAACGTTGTTCAGTTTCTAATTCCCAAGTAAGATATACATCGGGAATGTATCTACCCCTCAAACGGTGTAATATTCAATTTAAGTTTAAGGACATTGTCATGATCTCGTACCTAAGGGGGTGGTGCAGCCTACCGTTGCGATTGTAGCCACGTCGACGATATGGTGCTTGTGCTGGTGGTTGCTCGTAGTTCTGGTTTGAAACAACCTCTTCTTCCTCATCGTAATCACCATCGTGTTCTAGTCAACGGTAGCAGCAGCAGCAGGCACAGAAGCGCAACAGTAGCAACGGCACCAAAATGTTGGCCTGCCTCGAGAGGAACACGGCATGCGCGCCCCCACGTGATTCGGAAGACGGTGTTGTTGTTGCAGAGGTGCGACAGGTGCAACCTGTGGTAGGCGTGCGAGCACTTCTTTTAACTTGGCCTCAACCTTGGTGTCGAATGTCTTCTCCAAACTATCTAGCTTGGCCATGGCCTCTCCAAACTTTTTCATCACGTCTTGCACCTGTTCACCCATCATTTGTTGAAATTTATCATGGAGCTCCTTGTTCGTCATGCTCTCCCAGTCTATCTCGTCGGCTTGTGATCCTGTCATGGTTAGCAACAATAGGAACACACAAGAATATGAACCTACAGATTACTAGGAAGTGGTGGTGGTGGTGGTGGTGGTGGTGGTGGTGTGTCACAAATCCATCAAGCAAATCTCAAATTCTTACTGTTCTTACCCAACGGCATGTGGTGATCAGCAACTGTTGTAGTCAAAACGCTCAAAGCTTGAATAGAGCGGTTCCCATGTGGTGTCAAATGCACGAAGTAGTAGTATGTGGAGCTGGGATGGCTTACAGTATGATAGCAAAAATCTCAGCAATAATCACGTATCGTGTTGGTGCTAGGCTAGATTGTACTAGAGACGCGAGCCTAGAACACAAACAAAATCACGGTGCGACACATAAACAAGGGGAAAGCACACTATTTTTTTCCTTTTTTGGCGCTTTTTGCGCTTTATTTTTTTTCAGAAAATCACTATAATGGCAAGCATCTCAAAACTCTTTCGAAGATCTAAAAACAGGATAGGCACGAATTTTTTTTTGACTATTTTTTCCTGGAACGTTTCAGGACTGCAACGACCAAAAGTTGCGACAAAAAATCAATATGATGGCGAGTGTCTCAAAACGCCCCACAAAGACTAAAAACGGGATAGGGAAAAAATATTTTCACTCTTCGAAACCAAAACGTCCTAGGGGTCTCTAGAGTTCTTTTTTTGGAGATCACTCTCTTCTACGAATAGAAAAATATTGATGAAATTCGAAACCTACTCAAACAAGAAAACACGAATCAGACTACAGGTGGATCTCGAAAGCAAACCGAATATGAGATTGACTCGGATTGGTGGTGGATATGCGGTGGGGTATGTGGACTCGGATTTGTAGCGGATATGTGGTGGTATATCTGGACTCGGATTGATGGCGGATCTGTGGTGGTGGTTTATGGCAGCGGTGATGACGATGGTGTGGTGGTATATGGCAGCGTGACAACTTGTGAACAGAAATCACAAGTCTAAAAGGCTAGATGCTAAGACCAGCAACTTGACACGACGATGCAAACGCAAATTCAACAAAGCAAAACACCGAACAAAAAATTGCAAAAAGGCTTAGATTGGTTCGGATATGATGATCTAATCCTAATTGTTTTGTGGCTTTTCCATGGATTGTAGGTATGAAGAACAGATGCGATCTAAACTACGAAAAACTGGTAAAATCTCACCGAGCAACCTGAAAATCGGATACCACTTGATAGAGGTGAAGGTGTCCCGATGATTCGATGAGATGGTGGCTATCATTTTCGGTTGAAGTCGACTTTGACGATCCGACTACGAACGTGCGAGGACGTCGCATCTTAGCAATCGCTAAACCAACTCTGAGAGGTTATCGACCACGCCGGAACACGATCAATCTAACCATGAGAGTCTATTTCCTGCACGCAAACAAAGAACAAGCAAGAAACTAAAATTCCAATCTGAATATCGCAAATATAAGAGGAAAACTTTATTAATGGAAGTAGGGTTCTGTGACGTCTTGGTCTGGTCGTAGAACACAAACGAAAGACGCGAAGTTGCAGCTATGACGAACTTTTAATCTAAGCAAAACACAAGTCTAAACTGTGCCTTAAGGGTTGTATTTATTGGGGAAAATGGAGGAGATTTCGTCCACCCTTGGCAAGGTGAGACTAAAAAACCTCCTGAGTCGATTCCCCTACAATACGGACTCTACAACCAACCTAGAAAGTTGTATTTCAAAATTACATGGGCCTGACCCAAAAATAAGGTGTCGCAACACCTCTAATAAGCTATGGACAAAATTTATGAAAGGGCATCTTGTATATTTCGTCCATGTCCTTGTATGTCATTAATGGGGCTTCAGATGCTGAAATCTGCACTAGAAACGCCGTTCTGATTCCCTTCGTGTGCGTCTTGATCTTCATGCTTGTTCCTGCTCCAGTGTTCATCCCTTTCGTCCATGCTAGGCCCTTCATTAGCAATCAACACAAATGTATCTATTTTAGGCAGCAACATATTCTCATGAACATTAGAATCATTCCCAAGAAACGAAAGTACCTGATAATTTAATTGACGTGCATGAACTCTAGTAATTGGTCCAATATGTATAGTAGCAGGGGTTGTGGGTGTAACAATGATATTGATGTCCTCATCATTTGCTCCCAACTCTCTCATGTCAACCTCTCCAAAGACATCCAAGACTCCATCATTTGGAAGCTCTCCCCTAGTGGGTATTATTCAACTAAGTCGGCCTATAAAGCTCAATTCATGGGAGCTATCCATGAACAAGGTCATTAAAAGGTTGGGCCCTTCAAAGATCAAATTCTTTGCACGGCTTGCGATGCAAAATAGGGTGTGGACAGTCGACCGCCTTGAGCCGCACTGTTGGCAAAATTGTGGCCATTCTCATTGTCATCCAGAGTTCAAGTACACCTCTTACCTATTTTTTAAGTGTCGCTACACTTTGTGGGCATGAAGGTTAATGCTTGGTTGGTACTTGAGGATCACAATCCCTCCCAATGGGCAACCCATCACTTCATGGGTAATTGGTGGGTTCATATGGCTACTCGTAGCAAGGCGATGGCAACCGTCGCAGTGCTCAGCAATTGGACCATTTGGAACGGAAGAAACATTGGGATCTTTCAAAAGAAATCTACACCACCTCAAATCATCATGTGCAATCGAACATATAAACGACGCTGCGCTACCCGCCATTCTGGAGGCATTGCGCGCGCCGGACGTTTTTGACCGCCCGATGGAGTTACAACAGTGTTTTTTTGGCTGCTGGCGGCTGTTCAACCATCCATTGTTCTTCACGTTTAAGTTTGGTTCAGGACAGTATGACGGGTGGGGTCACGAGCCTGTAGGGCCAGCAAGCAGAGGATGGGTTCTTTCTGGGCTACGTGAATGAATGGCTGAGGTTGGGCTGTTTCCAATTGGCAAGGGCGAGCGGACCAATCCTCTCCCGAAAACCTAGCGCAGAAAGGACCAACCCTCCTTCCTCCACCCCTCCCTCCCTCATCCTCCCTCGTCCGCCGCCACGCTCCCTCCCTCCCTCCTCCCTCATCGCCACGGCCTCCGCCCTAGGATCCCCGCCGCCGTTTGTCCACCACCACGCCTCTTCCTCCTCCTCGCTGTCCCATCGCTCGTGCGCAGGTCGCCGCCGTGGGAGAGACGAGGGATGAGGACGGATGTCAACGGCACCCCGAGGACTCACTGCCAAGAAGCCGCCGGAGGAGGAGCTCGACCTGGACGACCGCCGCTGGACGAGGAGGCCCCCCAACAATCCCCAACCTCCTGGCCGCCGCCGCCTCTTCACCTTTGACCACTCAGTCTGCTGGTGCTACTGCCGGCGGACAGAGGAGCCGATCTCGAGTCGAGGTGGGGATGGGGACTTGGCGAGGATGCAAGGCGACGGGTCGAGGCGGGGTGCAGGGATCCGGTCGGTCTTCTGTTGCTAAGATGCTGACGGACGAAGGAGGCGCTCTCGGATCCAGGTGGCAGCGCAGTCAGTGATGCCAAGGTGAGCTTCTCTGAGTCCTTCTCCCCCTTGGCTCCTGATCTCTCTCTCTCTCTCTCTCCCTCCCTCTCCCCCTCCCCCTCCCTATCTCCCTTGGCTCCTGAGTCCTTCTTATTTTTTGAATAAACCTCTGACCGGCAAGCCCAACAGGGAGAAGGAATTGGGCGAGTGAGACCAGCGGGGGGAGGAACTGAGCGTGGCCTCATACGCTGGCTCGTCGTCTGCTTAACTGTTGCTTGAAGCTGAAGCTCGACAGAGACGAGCAGCCGCTGGACATCGTCCCAAGGTAGTGTTGCTTACCACAGGCTTTGAGTTATGGTAGCATGTGATTCTTATTTTGAACAGGGGCATACTCGAGTTGTGAATCTGCTGCTATACATTGGCTGATGAAAAATAATGGCACTTATAATATTTGTGCACCCACGTTTGTGAGATTTACATACTTTGTGCAGTAACACTGTAAATAGGTAATGACACTTATAATATTTGTTCAATCACGTTTGTGAGTTTTACGGAATTCATGCAGTGACACTGTAAATAGGTTTAGATTCAGACCTCACCAAACACAGGTTCATCCTATTGCTTGCCTCGGTATTCCATAGATTATCTGCCATGTATGCCTATTGCTTTCCTAGCTTGGTAAGTTAGTAGGTCTGAATGTTATGAGGTGTATATGCTAAGTTTACATGTTGTAAATAAATTATGATCTAATAGTCAGCAATCTCTCGGCACATTTGCCTCACAGTAGTTTGTGTCATTAGGGTTGTTTTGTTGTTCCAAAGGCGCATGGGAGTCTGCGGGAAAAAAAAGTCTGACAACGTTTTCTCTTGGATAGAAAAGGGAGGCACTTATGTTTGAAAATGTGCAGTAGACTTTGGTCCTCTTATGTGTTCTGCATTCTCATGCTTTCTCTCGGATAAGTTGTTGTCTCCCTCTGTTTTTTTGCGATTATATCTATATTGTGGTACCTTCCGTGATACTAAAATAATACTTTTCTCTAGATAAGCTTCACTCTCTCATATGCACAATGATTTCCTGTCTGGATAATGACTGGCATATTGTAATCCTTACTTCTACTAATTTCACTTGCTGATTTGTTTCCATGGCATAGGATAAACTCGCATGGCTAGCTCATCTTGGATTCATAAGGTCATATTCAATCTTGATGCTTTACACGATTCAAAATGGATTTCTGGTTTCCTGTCCATTTACAAATTATACTGTGACACTTCATTAATCATGGTGCAGCAAATTCTGGAGAGTTATCGTGGCAAAAGAAAAAGGTATAATTCTGGAGAGTTATTGAGGCAAAAGGAAAAGGGTATATGCTTTTTCTTCCTGTAATGGTAGCCTTTCATATTAGGGTAATGGCTTATATTCTTGGGATATAGGTGTTTCATGGTATGGAGAAAGTACTGATTGTGCAGGATGGTTGCAACATTTGAGCAAGTCGCTGGTTTGAACATTTTGTAGCTACGATTTGCACTAGGAGTTGATGACTCGTGTCAGTTTTTTTTCTTAGTTACCAGTCTGAAGGATGTTCTCTTGCTTTGTGGTATATCCCAAGCCTTTTGTCATTCTGGTGTATATAGTTAATGCTAATAATCCAAGAGCAGTCTCAACCTGCTTGTTGATCTGCTCTGGACCATGGTTCATCTATCTATGGTTGTACTTCATGAGTGCTTAATTTGTCTATCTATGGCTGAAATCTTAGGTTGTACTTCATGAGTGCTTAATTTGTCTATCTATGGCTGAAATCTTATTCCTCGGTGTTAAGCTGCAGGCTGAGTTCAGACTCTGTTTTTCCTAGAAAAGAATCAGGTAATGCTATGGCCTAAGCAGCGTATAGTATAAATTTCAGCGTATAGTATAAATTTTATAAAGAAGGTCATGTAATATTTTTCTTAGGTTCTTATCTTTCAAATATCTGGAATTTACATGCATATGTTGCTTGTGTGTGCACACATCGTTAGTTGTGTGCCTCTTTGATATGAATTACTAGCAGAGCAATTTTTCATGGTGTGAAGTATGAGCGATGTTTACTATTTAGAATGTCCGGATGCCGGCTGGGCTTTTTATTTCTATTCCAGAGATGAGCTTGGCTTCTTTTTTAGGATGCAGTTTCATTACCTTGCTGCAAGCTCTCGGGGGTGTGTACTGTATATAAGTAATTTTGTCTTTGCTTCCAGGTCCATGGGACATAATTGCTGAATGATTTTGGCATCCCCTGATTTTCCTTCTCCACGGTTTGCCATGTTCTGTGGTCTGAATTTAGTTTCTTTACTTGGTCTAAATTCCATGGTCATCCTCCTCCCGCTTCTTTCCAGCCATGCTAATCAGCTCATTTTTCTTGTTCATACCTATAGGCCATACATGCTCTTTTTTCATGTTTATAGCTGTAGAAAAATTATGGTGGTGATGATTGATCTAAATATCCTGATTGGTTTTATGGAAATAGGGCTTTACTTCTGTAGGTGTGGGTAGTGGCCTTCTCATTTGCACCATCACGGTTACAAGGTTGGGCTCTGACAATCGCTGGTGGTACCTCTCATGTCGGCAATGACAATCGTCGGTGATTCCTATCATGTCGGAAATGACAATCGCTTGTGGTTCCCTTCAAATTAGTTCCGACAGGTTGAGTGTGGAGAGCATGCTCGATGGGCACTTTCATGTGTGCATATTGCCGTTGTCGTGGAGGGTTAGGTTTGTCGTATTTTCAAGTATGCGTAATGGCATATTTTTGTAGTAGCTTTCCACGGATGAATTCTAGCAGTATTTCTCAAAATCAAGTCTTCATTGTCGATGTTTAGTTTGCATATCTTACATACTAAGGCAGCTCAGTATTGTAATGCTAAGGATTTAGCCTTTTTCTCTTTTCTTATCTCCATAGATACTACAGATGGTCATTGTAAATAGTCTATTATCAACTTCTTAGAACAATATGTACTAGAAGTAAATTTCTATCTGCTTATGCTCATTGTAAACTTCTTAGTATGTTGTGTATCAGACTGGGTTTTCTTAGAGCACTATGTATCAGCACTCAAATTATATTTGCTTATGGTATGCAATTATCAAGTCATGTAATTACTTCCTTCTGATGAATCATGATGCCATGTAATCAGATAAAATTATACCTATTAGGTTGTCACATACACATGCTTACAATGCTTGGCTCGCCTATGCTATTTGCGCCATGGGCGCAACGGGTCATCTAGTTTGAAGAAAGAGCAAAACTTTGGCCGTCGGGGCTTGAGTAATTTGTTGCCGGAAGAGTAGCGGCCTATGTACTTTTTTGTGTTTTTTGGCCTCCACTTGTCATAAAATTTGTCTTCTCCCTTAATTAATGAGCGAGGCAAGTCTTTTGCCTCCTCTTTAAAAAAAGTCCTTTTAGAAAGAAAAAAAAAACTGTAGATGCTTTGCATAGCATCGAGCGGCATCCAGTTGATAGAAACAGGTCAAGATCTTTACAGTATTCTTGCATAGCATCGACTGGCCATTTGGATAAAACAGTTGATAGAAACAGGTCATGGACTTTTACAACATACCTGTCACCGCAATAACCAGTCTCATCTATTGAGATCAAGTGGTCATTCAGTGCCATGATGTTATACGGGCAACGTTCTAAGCAACTGAAGAGCACGATTCCAGTGTGGGCTTTCCACATGGACAATTCGCTTCAAAAGAGGCACTGCTCCAGCAGCAATTATTGGTGGGTGATTCTGTGGATCCATGCTTAGGTTATACAAGACAGCTAGACTAGCTTCCAGTACATCTTCTTCACCCTCTTCAATCATCTTTACCAGCGGAAATATGCCTCCAGCCGTGGCAACTGCTGTTGTGTATTCCATTACACCTCCAGATATTATCCTGTTCAGCTCTGTTACAGCTTTTCTTTTCTTTTCAAACAAAAATGAGGTCATCATCTGCTCAACTAGCCTGGGAATAGTGTGGTATATAGTTATCTCCATGCCTATATCACCAACACTCCGATCAACCAAGCCCCTTGATTCTAGCTTAATGAGGCATGCTGTGACCCAATCCTTTGACTGTAGGGGAACACTGGACTGGAGCATTCTTCTTAACAGAGCAACAATTCTCACACTATTTATGCTGCGAGCAAAAATATCAAAGTTCAATAACTTCGTGAGTAACCTCACAGTTGCGCCCATGGCCTGGCTGACTTCAATCGTAATAGTAGGCGGCTCATCAAGATTCTCAGGATTGCATTTTGTCCCTGTTATATAGCACACAGAAAATGCAAAATTACTTCACAAAACCTGTGTATATGTGATGGCATGGCATTATTTATAAACTGCAAGCACAAACACACTAAAAGGGAAGCATTGTTTGACCAATAATACCAGTCAACAAAAAACTTTTAAGCAAAACATTCAATAGAAAAATTGGTTTAATAGCATTAATCTTAGTAAAATCTTATTTATGTCTGATGTATTTACCACACAAAATATCACTGGAAGCTATCTTTCACATCTAAACAACAATTAGGTTACATCACCACACCAAAGCAATAAGTGGATGATGATTCATTTGCTCCTGTAAAACTCACGAACTTTACCACACAAAATATCGCTGGAAGCTATCTTTCTTCCACTTTTGACTTCAGAGTGGAAGTAACCAAATTCAAAACTCGGTCTATTTGGTGGCTGGTTACAAAATAAGTCAAAAAGTCAAGTCTGCATTTGCATCTGTAATGTTTATGCATAGATGAATCAAACTAATTACCATGAATAACCCCCATTTCCAGAACAGCTTCAATTACTGACTCAGTGTGGGCAGCAGTCATTGCAGTGCCATGTTGCTCAGAAGCTGCTAAATGCTCCAGGAGAGTAGCACATTTTTCTTGCAGGCTTGGAGATGATTCCTTGAGAACTTTGATTAAGCGTGAGATGACATCAAAGTCAAAGATTGAATCTCTACAACTGTTAAAATCATCAGTAACCGATATTAACAGCATTAATCGAGGTTATAAAACACATCAGCAGGTCCACCACAGATGATAAAATCAATTCTCTGTACGTACTATCTGGAGAAATAATTACAGACGATTTAGTGTATTACATTAGCTTCAGCGGAGAACATGGCTACAGAATCTGTCATTAAACTAGTATCAGCTTCATGGATTCAATCTACAAATGTAATTATTCTACAGTATGCAGTACGAAAATCATAAAATGATATGACTCTTGCTCCTAGTTCTTGTAAACAGCTTTCTATGACATGGATTCAAGCTTTTCCAAGAAGACTTCTCCACCAGCAAAAGTACAACTCCCATCAAAATAATATAGTTTTACTCCTGTCCCAGTTAAATGTGATATAGTACCAAGAATTATTATCTTTCTGTCGATAAACCCAAATCACTACTGTGTATGGAGTAGGAGAGCTGAAATGATACTGAGCGATGAAATAATATGTACGGGGTAATAATAAAGGCATTAATTAGTAGAAAAGCTTAGGTGGTCTATTTCATTTGTGATTTCAGAGACCCCAGTGCTTAACCTCAAATGTTAGGAGTACCATTGACAGATTTAATATGAGGATCATAATCCTATAGAGAAAGTTCATGTGTGCATGAAGCTAAAACATCACTTGCTTATAGATAGAGAGGGCAAAAAATTATAATTTGTTTTGTGAACTTCACTGAAGTAAATGATATTCAGGAATCTAACAAGGCTAGAACGAACCTATCCAACTCGTCTTGTTTCAATAAATTTTGGGACGTTCCATTGAGCTCACCATCTACATTACCTTGACTGCACTTCTCATCATCCACTATATCCTCAGACCCAGTACTAGCATAGTAATCAGGCTGATAAATTTGAAATATTGCAATTCAGGTTCGGTGAAACACAATAAAGTACAATTGACACATTAAGAAGCCTAACTAACCGCAGCAATCATCCTGATCCCCATATCAAGTATTCGAGAAAGTATATGGATTACCTGAATCATAATTGCCTGAGTTAGTACCTGATAATGACAATATTACACTGGAATTTTAGAAGTTAAGCTGATAATATTAAAGATTGTGAGTTGTGACCTTCTCCAATTGTTCTACTGGGGTATCTGAATCCTTCAGTACATTTACAAGCAGCTCTCGACCATCTTCTACTCTGATCTTCTCACAAACTTTGGAACTACGTAAAAAAAAGGAGAAACAAGAACATTGATTGTCATCAAAGGAAAACATATGTAATGCAAAATCATAAACCTATCAGAATTTTGTAGAAATAATAATCAGTCATGTTGCACCCATATCAACCCTATATGCTATCTGGTAACCCATACGGAAACACTTTATCTTCTATATAACTCTTCACTATTGTAGTATATATATATGTTGTCAGAATAATCCAGGCGCGTATGCATCTACAGTGAGGCAAGGCTTTCTTTTATAATAAATACATCCTACCCGATTTTGGTTGACGATTGCGTTCTATTCCAATTATTCACTTGTTTTTCTTGTCACTGTGCCAAGATCAGCTGAGAGAGAGAGAACTATTTTCCATTCCCAGACAGACCCCGAGCGAGGATGGAACAATTCTTTATGACCAAGCAATCGCATGAGGCACAATACCGATATTTGTTAACGAGGTTCACCGAACTCGGCTATGTCCCTGTTGATACCGCTACAATACTGCACACCGGCCGCCCAGACTCCCGCACAAGCCGCCGGCTCCCCCTGCATCTGTGTTATTATATTGGCACAACTTATATCATGTGTCTTCCCCTATATTATATAGGAGTCCCAGGGTAGAATTGCCCCACGTGATCAAGACTCCATACCCTATCTACACACCATACGACTCCCAGTCCAACTGTAAACTACCATGTACAAAATATTCGACATAATTAGAACAGACGCCACATCTCCAAATATTCTTCACCGCCTTGAATTTGTGCATGCGTCAAACCTCCATGTACGCAATGGATTACTTATGTTGGCCGTAGGATTCGGAATCAGACCGACCTACACAACAGTATGAATCAAAGGAAGAGGACTCAATTTGGACTACTTATGTTGGCCGGAGGATTTGCGAGTGAATACAACATCATGGGAGGCTGCATCGGGATTTCGTGCTCCTTTGTAGGCAGCCAGCCAGGTCCGTGAAAGAATGGTCCTCTTACTCCCCAGGTCCCGCTCGGGTCAAGTCATCGAGGACTGCGTACTGGTGCATCGGGTGCTCTCTCGCTTGGAGGAGTTGGATCTGTCGATCTAGCCAGGTGACCAAGATGTCTAGCCGGGTGAGCCTCGCCCAATGAGCCACAACACCTCGTTGTGGAGAAGTCGGATGTCATGTGGCCTGGTGGCGGTCAGCTTCACGCCCCAGAACATCAACCGATCGGTGCTCCGGTGGTGTATGGAAGGAGTCCTTGATGCCGTATCAGGAACTCCGAATGTGTCTAGCTGCAAGTGTTACCTTTCTTCAGTTATCTCCAGTTGCCAGACGGGTTTTCAGCCGTTGATCGTGGATCCTACCATCCACGCCACTCCATACCGCTCCGCGCTAGTGAGACTAAGTGGCGGACGTTGATCTCCGATCCAACGAGACTAAGTGGCGGACGTTGATCTCCGATCCAACGGCATTGCGGCTCCTGGACGTCGCTGTTTGAAATCCGACAACACCACTGTAGCTCATCTCTTTTACTCTCCTGCTTTTCCTTTTCACTTTCTGTAATGGCTATAAAGCCAGGAACGCGTGAGCTCGAGACTTATGTCCATTCTTGTAATAAGGATAAATCCTAGCCGTCGTATTCCGGTCGGCACCCTGTTCTTCTTAAGGCTGAAACCCTAGCAATACATCTTAGATCCGCTTCTATTTCTCGTCTGAATTCCATTCCTGCTAGTCTTGGATCGTGTAAGAACTCTGAACCTTACATGCCCGGCGTATATACGGATGTCGGCGTAGTAGAACCAATTTAGCTGCCACTTCTTGACGGTGTCTGGCTGCGCCAACTTGAGTACTTGTCCTTGGGCTCCAGCTGGATGTCGGCTCCACCGCTAATGGACAGGTCATTGCGGCTCTTCTGCACCTTCACAATAAAGAGCTTCTTCCAAAGGCCGAAATGGGGCAGAGGCCCAAGAAACACTCGCATAGCGTGATGAAGCACGCGATGTGCAGAATGCCGTTGGGGTTGAGGTTGTGCATCTGGTTGCCTTAAAGCATCTCCAACAACAGCACTAGGGCGGTTTTTGCATCACCTCGGCCGAAAAACAAGCTCCAACGGCAGCCCTAAACGCATATTTTTGTGGTCCCGCTTTAGGGCTGCCCAAAAAAACAGCTCAAGGTGATGCAAACTTGGATCACGCAGCAGGCTGCCCAAACGTAAAACGGCTGCGATCCACATGGCGCACGCAGCTGAAGCCTCCCAACAGCCCCCTTCCCACGCGCGTCGTCTTCCCTACCACGAGCCGCCACCGCCAAATCCTGCCGTCGCGCCTCAACGCCATGGATCCAGCACCCCCCCCCAACCTCTCTCCGGCCACCGGCACCGCCGCCATCGCGATGCCGCTGCCCGAGGAGCTCCACCGGCGTCCACGGCATTCGTCGGCGGGAGGCCGACCGTTTCTCGACCGAGATCACACACGAGGGCGTGCGGTATTGGCTCGGCATGTATGACGAGCCGGACATCGCCGCCTGCACCTTCAACCAGGCGTGTTGGTGGATCGGTCGGCCAAAGCGGGACTTAAACTTCCCTAAGATCGAGACTCATGCCTATGTGGAGTTCATCGGTCTCGAGATCGAGACGATGACTATCGCAGAGAATGAGACTCGGATCGTTCTAGATCAATGCGAGGTTCGTCGACGGGATGAGGCTGCCATGGAGAGGATCGTGGCAGAAAATCTGCACCATATCCAGGTGGAGTACGAGTTCTAGGCGTCACAGCGGCAAAGAAGGAGATGAAGGACGAGAAGGAGGAGGACAAGGCTGGCCCCTCAACGGTGATTGAGCTCAGTTCGGACAAGGTGAAGAACGAGGAGGACGAGTCGGGCTCCGACATTGATTGGGACAACCTCTGAGTAGTTTGCAGTAGTTTGTAGTCGAAGTATCTTTGTAGCCGAACTATGTTTTAAATTTGTATGTTTGATAGATTTTGCAATGTTTTCGATGTTTTCGTGCCCAGTACAGGGCAGCTGTTGGAGCAAATTGGTGCCCTATTATAGGGCTGCTGTTGGAGCAAAAAAAATCAGATGATGCAAAATGCACTTTTTGGTGTCCAATAACAACTTTTTGCATGCCCTATATCCGGCTGCTGTTGGAGATGCTCTTAGAAGAACAACAAGCCCCACACGAAGTCGTGCAGGGGTAGAGGGAGGCGCTGCTCCACGAATGGGATTAGCAGCACCCGCTCGGATGGGCAGTCCCTACAGCAGCTAATGTAGTTGTGCATGTGAGAAACAACATAGAGAGAGTGCGAGAGGAGCTCAGTGATTCGGTTCCAACAGTGGAAAGAGGAGGGGGAGGGGGAAGGGAGGGCTGAGTGACTCTGCTAAGCTTCAGTGCGTGGGTGGATGGGTGAGATACTATCAATAAAGCCTCACTTCTAGTAATAGTTCTGTGTGTGTGAAGCATATCTCTATAGCAGTGGCAGCAGCAAAGGGGAGGATTCCATTCCCACGGCTGACAAGGACCTGTTATGGACATCATGCTTATGAGTGTCTAGAGAAGAGACACAAAGCACTTCTTGCTAAGGCTCATTGTGAGGACGATGAGCCAGCACTCCTGTGAGAGTTGAGGTGAGTGCACGCCTAGCATTGTGATCCTGTTAGGGACTGTGCACAAATGACAGTGGTGTGATGCCACCATTGTCATATCACTGTTCAAGAATTCATCCGATTAATCAGTTAATTGGCCAGTTAATCGCTACTCGTTGGGTGGCCGACTCGAATAGCACCTATTCATCACGTTAACTTGCCAGGCCGATTAAATGGGTTGTCAGACCGATTAATCGGTTGTCAAGCCGATTAATCGTTGCTGGCCCGTTAACTGGTGGGCAAACAAAGCCTGATTATTTGGCCCGTAACCCCTTCAAGCCCCCTCACGCACCTAAATAGCTAGGGTTTGGCCCTCCTCCCACCCACTCCCGCTCCTCCCACCCCATCCAGGCCTAGATGGCGGCTGGGCAGGTCCTCGTCGGCACGCCGCTGCTTCCTCTTCTCCCCTGTGTGTCGCCGCTTCCTCTCCTCTCTCTAAAGGAGGGACCTGCGACCTCCCACAACCGACGCCGTTCCTACGCCATGCATGGTTGCCGTCACCTTCCCTCTGCATGTCGAGTCACCTGGTTGCCATATCTCGAAGTTGCGACCCAGGCGGAAATCAGCAAAACAAATGTTGTTGTGCAGGAGTAATATTTTATATTTTTCATAACTTCCAAAATTGATCGATTTATTGCCCCTCTGATACATCTACACAGAGGCCACAGGTCTACCCTCCGTTCAAAAAAAAAAACACAGAGAAATAAAATAACTTCATCATATTGTCTACACTGAGTTACATTCAGTTTGGGTTTGCACCATATATTTGCTCTGTTGGACCATATGTGCGTGGACATATATGTAGAAATGTAGTATACCACCGACCAATAGAACTCATGGAATTAGTTAATTATTCAACACTATAACCTAAATGAAGTTGAAGTCGCAACCCTCCAAAAAGCAAGAGAATGATGGTTTTCATATCTAAATTCATTCTAATCAACATCATGTTATATTATTGCTGCAAACATGTGAAGCCGATGAAAATCGTGTCAAACTTCGGTCATGGCAGACGATGGTGGTGTCTTTCATATCGGTTCATTGTCGAGGCATCAGCGTTGCAGTCTGCATCACATCGCTCGGGCTGCTCCGGGGGAAACCTAGATCTGGGTCACCCTGATCGGATGATCTCAGCGCCTTTGGTGCCGTTTTCCCTCCTGGGGCCATCGTTTTGAATCAGGTGTTGGTTGGAGGGGCCAAGATGTGGAGCGGCGTTGCATCTGCTGCATCGACAACAGTTGGGCCTTGCGTTGATCCCTCTTGGAGATGGAACTGCGGAAGATGACAGCGGCGGATCTAGAGCATGTGCATGTGGTGTGCGTTGAGGGCCTGCTAGACCGGTTGGTGATCTCGGCTCGCCGTGGGGTGGCTTGGCGAGCCCACCGGTTTAGATGGTTTGTGTCGGTGCGAAATCAGCGCACATTATCAAGCTTGTAGGTGTAGCGATAGAGGTTGCCAGGAAGGTGGCTTTGGGTTGATCAATGTATTTGTTTTGTCAAGCTCTGTTGAATAATATAATAAAGATGGTTGTGTGCATCCTTGAATGCAGAGGCCGGGGGTTTCAATCTCCTTTTCGAAAAAGAAAAAAAAAGAGAAGGGAAAAAAACATGCTTGAATAAAGAGAAGACAATAATACATAACACTTAGTTTTTCCAATGCATAAGCACTCGCTTCTCTGACAGGGACATCATTATGCATCAGCAACTGAAGTAAAGATTTCACAGCCCCAGCTTCCATGAATGAAGTGCGCATATGTTCATTTACTGATGCATCCCGGATTGTATGAGCAGCCTTTGTAATTGCAGAGACATCTTCGAGACCAATTATTAAAACTAGCCGTGCAACACCATCTATCCACGGTAAGATGGTGTAGTGATCATTCCTTTGAGATCCAGATTGTTCTTTCCCTTCATAATCAAACTCAATAGCTCCAACACGTGCAAGAAATTGCTGATTAGAACGCCCTATCATAGCATTAATTTTAGCTTCATCTGGTTCTGCTTTCTTCTCATTTAGAATCAGGCCAAGAAGCAATTCAGTTGCACCATATTTTGAAGGCCGAGAACTCCGTTGAATTTCCGAGCCAGCAGGAAAAGAGGGCCATGAATGAGGTTGAGGTCTGAAGGCTTTATAAGCGGATGAGCCAACCAGAGGAATCCGGACTAGACCCTGCTCCACTATAAGGGCATGGTAACTATCATCCCTGGATAGTTCCACGAGCGAACTTCTAGCTTCCTTTCTGATAATTTTATAATCATCGTCTTTGGTTTGCAAAAGATGAACCTAAAAACAATTTGAAGATAAATTTAAAGGAATGCTAACAAGTATATTTAATCAAATGATATTGGTAGACTGTAACCCAAATAGATATCCACTAAGATTTTAACATAGATTGCAAATACAAATGAAATAACGACAGTTGCCAATGTAGCTAATGGAAAACTTAATATCCAGCAAGAAAAGACACATATTTGAGAACTTCATATGCACCAACAGGAAGTTCAGGCACTGGATGAAGAAGAAATAACAGAGTTCAGAGAACGTACATCTGCCATAAGAATCTCACACAAAATAAGTGCCGAAAATCAAAATAATGAACTATATTACTTGCACTTGATAAATTACCACTTGGAGGATTGCCCAACCACATGTTTGGCTGGATAACCCCTTGAATTCCTTAGGCTTTTTATTGGTGGATGATGTAACAATTATTTGAATCTAATGAAGCCTGGTTTATGCAAAAAAAGTTGCTAGCAACAACAATTCAGCACGGTGCTAGTGCAAAGCAAATATGTAACTTCATATTACTTTGAAAAGGACAGATATATATTGGGTAGGCTCAAACAAGTTGCGGTAGGCTCCTGGGTGAAATTACATATTTACTTTGCATGCCCTAGAGCAGAAGCGACGGATGGCAACACCACTGCTCTGGTGAAAGTGATCTTCAGGTACAGAAACGTGGGACCAAAGCTGACATGAGTGTGACGGACAAGGACACCATGGTAAAGAGACCGGAGCACGCGTCGGAATGGTCGGTGGAGGTGGAACCAAGGCGAGTCCGTGTGGAGGCTGCGTAGGACATTGTCGCAGCGCGGGCGGCTCTGTAGCGAGGCAAGCACCAGGAGGTGGTAGAGATATCAGAGAGCCGTCAGCTGGCACTGGAACAGACGGAGGCGACAGGAGACGGCAACCCCGTGATCGTGTTGCTAGGGCGGCAGGGGACGGATACCCCGTGATTGTGTTCCTAGGGCCGAGCTGCAAGACATGTGGAGGCACCGAACCGGCAGAGCTACTTACGATACATGCTTGCTGGCATGAGCGCGCACCGCAGCAACGTGCCACCTCTAGGCAGATGTATATGCTAGAGGAGGAGCAAACGTCAGTGTCCGCAGGAGGTAACGTTGTCGTAAGCGACGGAAGCCAAGCGTGACATGCTGATGCACTCGTGAAAGGCGCGGGAGGCGTCAGCCGAGCAAGTACACATTGCAGAGCGGGCAGACACCTTGGCCATGCAGGATGCTGGTTAGCCTTCCAGGAATCCTAGTATAAAATTGGACTGTGCTAACGTCCAGTCGACCGGACGTTAGCGACAGATCCGAACGATTCGTTCCTACCTGATCGTTATCATCCCATGTCTATGCAATAGCTATTGAGCCTAATAACCAACTAAGCCACCTTTTGTTGTTGTCTATTGTAGATAAGCAATGTTATTTGAACCTTTCTTATTACTACCATATCAGAAAAAATAATAAAGATTGGCTTGGTAACTTTGGCATGACCAGCGTGATAAATATGGTATGAGCAACATGATAACTATACCATTATTAGGCTGGTAACGACAGTACGAGAAGGTTAAAAATAGTTTGTGGGTGAGTTATCAGTTTGGTTGTGCGCGTGTTACCATGCTTTTTATACGTAATTTACCATGTAATTTTTAACAACCCCCCCCCCTCCACAAGTTAAAAATAGTTACCATGTCTCGGCTAAGTAAGTTATCAACGCTGATGTGCGTAGATTACCATTCTAGTAGACATGAGTCATCAGGGAAGGGCGGTTCAACAACTTTTTCCCCTGGTTAAAAAATTACCACACTTCGGCTAAGTAAATTATCAACTATATTGTACGTATACTGTGCGTATAGCACCTTGCTATTAACACGAAAGTTATCGGGGGTATGTTTTCAAACAACCCACCCATGATCAAAGTTACCATGTTGTTTGTGGGTGAGTTATCAGTTTGGTTGTGCGCATGTTACCATGCTTTTTATACATAATTTACCATGTGATTTTTCAACAACCACCCCCCCCTCCGCAAGTCAAAAATAGTTACCATGTCTCGGCTAAGTAAGTTATCAACGCTGATGTGCATAGATTACCATGCTAGCAGACATGAGTTACCAGGGAAGGGCGGTTCAACAACTTTTTCCCCTAGTCAAAAAATTACCACACTTCGGCTAAATAAATTATCGGCTCTATTGTGCGTATATTACCATGTTAATTTTTCATATAAGTTACCAGTGTATGTTTGTCAACAACTTTTTTCTTGGGTCAAAAGTTATCATGATGTTTACGCGTGAGTTACCAGCCACGATGTGCGTGTATTACCATGTATTTACATGGAAGTTACCAGGGTATGTAATCAACAACTCACCCACCCCGGGGTATGTTTTAGTAATGCACTAGCAGCTCTTGTGGAAATAAAAGCAGCCTAACCTGTATCTAAGCACTAGCGAGGTATTAACCCAGATGGCTAGCAAGAGTAGGACTAAACCACTAGGTACAAGGTTCGATTCCTGTTGTCTTCTTTTTTTGCGAGAAAAATCAATAGCGAAGAAAAACAAAGAAACAGAACCGGACGTATTACGGTTTTCAACAGAAGGAAATAAAAATCGGTAGTAAAACGAATCGGGGGATCGTGGGATCTGTCGCTAACGTCCAGTCGACTGGACGTTAGCTTTCTCGTATAAAATTTTATGAATCTAGGTATTAGACATGTAGTGGTGCCTGGTCAAGTGGCTAGCTTGCAAGGATGTAGGACCTGAGGTACTCAGTTCGTACCCCAAAAGGCCTCTTTTTCCTTCCTAGTTCTCCAGCCCACATGCTGACAAGCAGGCGCCGCGTAGCAGGGTTAATGGATACATACGTACCTAGCACTGTATTTGCACGGTCACACAAGTTTTGGAACCGGTTCGCTGTATTTTTCAACTTCATGCACAAAAGTGATCATCACACGCAACTTCATGTACCAGCAATGTATTTGATTCTGAAATAAATAGCATTTGTTTGCATACATCCACTTGAGATTATCTTTAAAATAAACTACTAATATTTGATATTATTACAATATGAAGACTATTCCATTGCAGAGGAATAAACTAATGCTCAGAGCATCCATGATAAGAGTGACTTAAAGTTCCGGCACAGGTTAATGTGATGCAAGCATGTGTAGACATTAATTGATTATTTAACAAGAACAAAATTAACCTACAACTTACCAGTTTTGGAATTACACCAGCTTCGACCAGAGCTCCATGATAAGAATGACTTAAAGTTAAATTTGATGTGATACCAGCAGCAACTTCTTTCACTTTTATGTCTTCATCATCTAGGAACCTAACTATCAGTATTAGCATATCACTCTCCAAAAGTTTGTATCTCAAATTTTCATCAATAGAGAAGTTCCAAATGGTACACAAACACTGCTCCCTCATCTGCAAGAGAAATAAAGAATATATGTCTGGAAAAGTCACTAGGTAGTTCAAGATTCTTCCATAATGAAGTTTATCTGCCTGTGTCATGTGGGGCATCCCCTATAGGCATAGAGGGAAGCCAGACGAGTCAGGCTAGGGCTAGCAATCAATCCAATCAGCGATTCGGTCCTACTTAATTAAAGAAAGTAGGAGTCGGCTATAGGCAGTCCTAGGGTTTCTTTTTGGACCTGAATAGAGTACTAGTTTTGTACGTATAGGAATCAGCAGTCAGCATTATGAAAGTACAAGTCAAGGTTTTGCATTTGGAGTCCGTAATGCAACCTCTACATAAGGAGGAAGCCACGTGACATCTAGGCATCAAGAACGGTACAAGAGCATCTCCAACAGCTAGCCTAAAAATGAGCCGGATACCTAAGACCTGAAAATTTAGGCTTTTTGCCTAAAAAAAAAGGCTCCAACAGACCTTTATGGATTGCTAATTTTTTTTAGGCTATAGCCTATATTTTACTGTCCAATTGGTAAATATAGGTTTCCATCAGTCCAAAGCCTAAAATCAAAATCACGGACGCAGCAAAGCAACCGCCGTGTGGTGAAGTTTCACCTCCGCCGCGCCGACCGATTATGGCCGCCGGCTACCCCGAACCCCACCGCCACCCCGCCACCCAATTCCGCCGCTTGGGGCCGTCCGTCGCGACCCCACCGACCGCCCCCGAGCTCGGAAGGCGCCGCCCGATCCCGCCGATTCCGATCGTCCCCCCACCCCGTCGTCACCTAAGGTAAGTCCCAACTCCTCACCGCCGCCCACCAAGCTGAATTAGGAGTCGGACGAGGACGCACACGCAACAGCAGCAACCCCCGCCGAGTTGGGTCAAGCTGTCGGCGCTCGGACACCGCCGCGACCCCATACTAGGCAGCACCCCCGGCTCCCTCCGTCCTTTTCCCCGCCCCGGCCGCTGGCAAGCGTCTCGGCCCCGGCGACCTCCACCGGATGTAATCGAGCTCGGCGCCGCGTCGACCGTCGGATCTGCCTCCCAGCCTCCCCACCTCGGATCTTCAACTTATATTTTCTTTTGAAAATTGAAGTATCCCATTTTAGGTCTGTCGTAGAAGCAGACCATTTTTTGCTACCTAAAACTTTCTCTCTTCACACCTAAAACAGTTTTTAGGTATCCAAATTTTAGGTTAGCTGTATAAGGGGTTTACTGCTTATTTCTCTTATACCATATATCTAGCCCTTTGGGCTAATCACAATACGAGTTGCCTTTCTTCTAACATGGTATTGGGCTAGGTTTCCCTCCAGCTGCCAGCGCAACTCCTCCTCTGTGTTTGTCCGTCACCGCATCTCTCTCTCTCCCTCCTCCTGGTGACTCCAGACCACGAGCTGCTATGCCCCCCCCTTGGCTGTCCCCTGCCTCCTCTCTGATTGGATCCGGCGAGCAGGAGCAGGTCGAGGTTGAGGTCATGTGCTAAAAAAAAGAAATGTCTTCGTCCTCGGGCTACGTTTCCATCCCTCGTTGGCCCTTGATTTTTGACGATGTTAACTATACCGAGTTCGTTGCCTTGATGCTCTCTCCGGTGAGGTCTCTGGTTGCCACACCCTTTTGCCCCTATGGAGCCTATGCCGCTGGCTCTAGCCTCGGATGCCAACCAGGCTGCTAAGGATGCTGCCAAGGCTAATGATGATGTTGCTTTTGTTCTCTTCGAGTAGAAGATGATGGAGTCGATTCCGACGAATCTCGGGTAGGGGGTCCCGAGCTGATAGCCTAAGTACGATGGTAACAAGAGACGCGAGGTTTTACCTAGGTTCGGTTTATCTCGAAGAGATAATACACTATGTCCTGTTGTTGTTTGCTTTATATATAAAGCGGGGCGAAAGCCTTTTTGGGTAATACACTATGTCCTGTTGTTGTCTTCTACTATTAAAGCAGAATCGAACGTCGTGATGGTTCAACCTCTTGCCCACGTACGACAACCTCCTTCCATCCCACCCCTTCGTATGATCCACTCGAAAGAAAACCAGCCTCTAAATAGCCAACGCAATTCAACGTAGAAAAACTGAAGTCGGTCCTAAACAAACCCATGTATGCACGCATGATTCCCACGATCCCCTCCCTCTTGACAACTCATAGTCGGTCTCTGCAATCCCCCGTCTCTCTCTCTCGCACGTATGCCACCGCCCCTCTCCTGCCGTCGGGGTCATCTCCGGGATGGAAGAGATAGCAAGTACCCGCAGTTGATCGTGCTCTACGATGATAAGTTCTGGGCAGGGGGGGGGTGCTACCACGCGGGCGCGGGCCAACACTGGGCGCTAGAATTGTAGTACATCACGTCAGTCGCACACTCACATCGAACATCTCGAGCGGGGATGAGCCGATGGTGGTGTCGCGGTCTCACGGTTCATGATGGAGTAGAAGGGGCTTAAGACGGTGGACGCACGACCCGCACAGGATCCTCTACTTCACCCCTGGACTCTGCGGCGACTAGAGCGGCAAGCGTATGATCGAGCAGAACCCCTGCTGCCGCATGTTGTGGGGCATCCCGCTGCTGCCAGGGCTGGATGCCCCGTGCCGACGAGGAGATTGATATGCCCTGTTTGTTGATGGATGAAATAATGGTAAGCTACTCTATCGACTATTTTGGCTGAAAGATAAAATTGATTGAATGCTTATTCGGTGGATATGGGATCACCAAGTGACTATGTGAGAACTTAATTCAAGACCAAAGCATGACCAAGGAGTTGACCATGCATGGTGGCTGAACCGGCTCTCACATGAGTACGCAACATGGCGAAGAAGATGCTGCCGTTCACATCATTCATCCGCAGGCTTCTTCTCCTCTGGCCCCGTCGTACTTCATCTACTACTATGGCTTCGGGTTGCCCACCTGGCGCACCTCGTATGCTCTCCCGCCTGTGATCGCCACCAGACACCACGCGGGACAAGGCCCGCCGGACGCTGAGAGGCTCTAATCTCCCATGCAATTCACCTCCTCTTTCCTCCTAAATATACCACTGTTGATTGGGGGAAAATTACTCTACATTCTGAACCATGCACCAATTTAAACATTACCTCAGAACATGTTCTGAGAAATGAGGTTAGTGTTATGACTATTGCTTTCTTTCTATGATAGTCCTAATGACAGATGCCTTTTTGGGCACCAGTGAGATGAATGAGGGAACGCCATATCTCTGTTAGATAGGAAAAGACATTCCCTTCGTGTGCTCTTTAAGAACTCCATGTGTTTATTCCTTTTCTTGGGTCATTTCAAATGATTTTGTTTGGGTGATTCTCTTATTTGTAGGCCCTAATGTTTGTGCTGGATGTAATGGGAAAACCACAATGTTGTACAAGTAGCACATTGGGAGGTCCTCTCGATTGTTCCTACCATTTGGTAGGTCATTGATTAATTTTTGTGTCATCTGATCATAATTTTTGTATATCTGGTGTTAAATTGAAGTTTAGATATATATTGAAGGGTTAAACTGTTCACGAGGTGTAGGTCCTTGTTGGTAATAGAGAAGAAAATCCATCATAAGTGAACTTGACTATATAAAGGTGTGGTTATTTGTGCACTCTGATGTAAGCTTTATTTCTAATTAATTAAGCACATGTCTTAATAAGTTGGGCCTCAACTGCATCCTATGTAAGTGGTCTTTCTTTCACACTCACTCTTGTCATCCTATCTTTCTACCTTTGTAAGAAACTTACTGGTAGATTATTTCCAAATTATTTGACTATGTTTTCTTTTACCATGTCCTATGTTGGCAAGTTTGCGTGTCTTACTTAATAATCTTGCTTTTTAAGCAATCTAGAATCACAGCTTTGCTGAGCATATGATGGTTTTGTTGGAATGTCTGTCTTATAGAGAGAACCTCTTTCCAATTTATCTGACTATGTCTTTCTTAGGTGGACTATGTTTTCTTTTACCATGTCCTATGTTGGAAAGTTTATGTTAGCACCCACATCTTACTAATAATCTTCATACGAACATTCCGTATGAAATTTTAGGGGACAACCTCCTTTGTTGCCATCAAATCCTGCTAGAGCCCAAATGACAGGGGTTCTTGGCGGTAGAGGTTGAGGAAGGCAAAGAGAAGAGAGTGGAGGGGAAGGAAGGAAGAGCAGGTGGAGAATGGGTTTGACTGAACTTGATGGAGGAGGAGGGTAATAAGCTCCCCCAACCTTACTAGAATGGTTATCAAGGAACTATGCTAGCACAAGTGGGGAAAAGGTAAGAGCAATAGAGATGTTGTTGTCAGCGGCGAGAGAAAGGGGGTGAGGCGAGGATGATAACAACCACAAAAGGGAGAGGATAAGGAGGCATATCACACGATATCCCTATAGCGTCAGCATCCCTTATGTTAGCACCCACATCTTACTAATAATCTTCATACGAACATTCCGTATGAAATTTTAGGGGACAACCTCCTTTGTTGCCATCAAATCCTGCTAGAGCCCAAATGACAGGGGTTCTTGGCGGTAGAGGTTGAGGAAGGCGAAGAGAAGAGAGTGGAGGGGAAGGAAGGAAGAGCAGGTGGAGAATGGGTTTGACTGAACTTGATGGAGGAGGAGGGTAATAAGCTCCCCCAACCTTACTAGAATGGTTATCAAGGAACTATGCTAGCACAAGTGGGGAAAAGGTAAGAGCAATAGAGATGTTGTTGTCAGCGGCGAGAGAAAGGGGGTGAGGCGAGGATGATAACAACCACAAAAGGGAGAGGATAAGGAGGCATATCACATGATATCCCTATAGCGTCAGCATCCCTCTATAGTGTGGAATCCTAAATATATTTCTCACATGTGTGTGCATGTCCTCATCTAAGGATCACAGTTATCTCAGATAGTGAGAGAAGCATATGAAGATGGGGGGCCTAGGGACATTTGGAGTTTTCAGTAAGATTAGGAATATATTTTAATCAAAATCAACCCTAATTGAAGCATTTGCATCTTGTAGCGTGTCAGGGGAGTCTGACCACAGTGAATTAAGATAGCGACCAAAACATTAGAACCAAAGGAACAAATGACATAGATTATTCATGGGAGGAAAGACATAGGGGGGATGATGAAGGATGCACACGGCAAATATAAAAGGTCAAGTCGTGCTTGGTAATGAAAACAAGTGTTGACGAATTTGCCTAAGTGTTTTATGTTGTTTTGTAAAAAGGCATGGGTATTTATGTAAAGATATATATTAGACATAATTGGTGTTGTGCGACTAGAATATGTATTCCTCCGTTGCAACGCACGAGCAATCAACTAATTTGTATGATTGTGGATAGAGTACAGGTGTTTCTACCACGAGATTGTCTACTACCTGATTGCTTGAGTCTCTGCATGCCCTACCCCTAGTTCATATAGGTATGCGGGTCTAGGGTTAAAGCTATGTCGGCTACGTATCTAGTAAATCGTTTTGTAGTCGATGTCTGAGTCCCTGGAGTATGCGTCAAGTCTTCAGGAACCTTCCTTGTACACGTCGTGGGTCTTCTGGGTGCGGCCCATCAGTAAACCGCCATGGGGGTCCTCGGCGGCCCACCTGGCTGGGAGACGACGTGGTGAATACACTCTGGTCTAGGAAACCATCAGAAGGTTTTTGACTAACAGATCACCCTCGACAATTTTCGTGGTGCGCGGACTAACTATACTCAGAAGGCCAATGATGGTGCTCGGTCTGCAGTTGTCCTCTTTGTCAGTGTCCTTCCTCAGTTCTCGTCTAAGTTTGTGGGACTCTGTACGGTCTTCCAGATGTGGACTCACCTTTGATAGCGTTATCGACCCACAGGTGACGCTCTACACTTGCCAGTGGTTCGCCAGGAGCATGCACTTAAGCAGGCTGATGCCACTGTCGATGAGTTTTATGCCCAAAGTTCTTCTATTTGGCGTCAGCTCGATTCTTTTCGCGCTGCTACTTGTGGCTCTTGTCCGTGCTGCCAGACTTTTCCTTCGGACTTGGAATTTCAACGTGTTTACGAGTTCTTGACCCAGACACCATAAGGAGTTTGAGCCACGATGCACCCAGCTTTTTTGGCCGCGTCCCTCGTGTCACTCTTGTGGAGTCACTCTAGGAGATATGCGCAGAGGAGATTCGTTTATGTTGTGCTAGTATGCTAGAGCTTCCCTTTGTACTTGGTGCTCGCTCACCTGCTATACCACCTACTGCACCGATTGCTTCCCTCTCTCGTGCTCCGCCTCTTCTACCGGCTCCCATAGGCAGTTGAGTTGTCGTCCTCATCACTGCGACTTCTGCAACATGTATGCTCACCTTGAGTCAAGGACTCGAGGTACTTTGGACAAACGAGCCCTTAGAATGAATCACTCCAAAAACTCCTGGGTCAGAAAAATGTATAAGCTTATGAATTTTGGAGGGTGCAATGAGCTAGCTTGCAGTAACATTTGGAACTGTTCAGCGCCCACAAAATGCAAAATCTATCCATGGTTACTTGTCAAACGTCGGATCAAAGTTAGAGTGGTTCTGAAAAAACAAGGAATTATCGACGATGACACCTGCCCCTTTGGTTGCAGCGACCAAGAAAAAGTTTCCCACCTGACTTTGAAATGCAGCAGGACGAAACATATATGGGACATTCTCGGTATCCAAGTGGATGGGGCGGACAAGCCGGCTGCATTTTTACTGACAGGCAGAAGCTCCACTGTGATGAGGACATCAATACCATTGTTACAACCACAGCTCCTGCTGCTATACACACTGGACCAACTACTAGAGCTCGCGCACGTCAATTGAATTACCAGGTACTTTCATTTCTTGGTAACAATCCTGATGTTCATGAGAATATGATGCTGCCTAAATTGGATACATTTGTGTTGATTACTAATAAAGGAACTAGCATGGACAAGAGGGATGAACACTGGAGCAGGATCAAGCATGGAGATGAAGGCGCGCGCGAAGGGAACCAGAACGGCGTTTCTAGTGCAGATTTATCACTTTGAAGCCTCCTTGACGACATACAAGGACATGGACGAAATATACAAGATGCCTTTCATAAATTTCGTCCATAGCTTATTATAGGTGTTGCGCCACCTTATTTTTGGGCCAGGCCCATGTAATTTCTAAATACAACTTCCTAGGCTGGTTATAGAGTCTATATTGTAGGGGAAATGACTCATGAGGTGTTTTAGTCCCACCTTGCCAAGGGTGGACGAAATCGCCTCCCCTTTTCCCTATAAATAAAGCCCTTAAGGCAATGTTTAGACTTGGGTTTTGCTTAGATTAAAAGCTCGCCATAGCTCAAACTTCGCGTCCTTCGTTTGTGTTCTACAACCAGACCAAGAAGTCACAGAACCCCGCTTCCATTAATAAAGCTTTCCTCTTATATTCGCAATATTCAGATTGCAATTTCAGTTTCTTGCTTGTTCTTCGTTTGCGTGCAAGAAATAGACCCTCGTGGTCAAGTTGATCGTACTCCGACGTGGTCAATAACCTCTCGGAGTTGGTTTAGCGATTGCTAAGGCGCGACGTCCACACACGTTCGTAGTCGGGTCGTCAAAGTTGACTTCCACCGAAAACGATAGCCACCATCTCATTGAAACATCGGGACACCTTCGCCTCTATCAAGTGGTATCAGATTTCCAGGTTGCTCAGTGAGATTTTACCAACTTTTCGTAGTTTAGACCTTCAGAAGAGTTGAGACACTCGCCATTATAGTGATTTTCTGAAGAAAAAAAAAGCGCAAAAAAGCCCCAAAAAGAGGAGAAAAAAGATCCGGAGTGTGATTTTCCCTTCATTACGTATCGCGCCATGATTTTGTTGGTGTTCTAGGATCGCATCTCTAATACAGTCTAGCCTAGGACCAGCATGGTACGGTCGTTGAGCGTCTTTTCAACTTTGCATCTCTGAATTGATTATTGCTGACATTGTTGCTACCATATTGAAAGCCATCGCAGCTCCACATACTACTACTTCGTGCATTTGACACCACCTGGCAATCGCTCTATCCAAGCTTTGAGAGTTTGACTACAACGGTTGCCGATCACCACCTGCTGCTGGATAAGAACTATTAAGAATTTGAGATTTGCTTGATGGATTTGTAACACACCACCACCACCACCACTTCCTACTAGTCTGTAGGTTCATATTCTTGTGTATTCCTATTGCTGCTAACCATGACAGGATCTCAAGCCGACGAGATAGACTGTGAGAGCATGACGAACAAGGAGCTCCATGATAAATTTCAACAAATGATGGGTGAGGTGCAAGACGTGATGAACAACTTTGGAGAGGCCATGGCCAAGCTAGATAGTTTGGAGAAGACATTTGATACCAAGATTGAGGCCAAGTTCAATGAAGTGCTCGCACGTCTACCACCGGTTGCACCTGTCGCACCTCTACAACAACAACACCGCCTTCCGAATCACGTGGGGCGCGCACGACATGTGCCTCTCAAGGCAGGACAACATTCTGGTGCCGTTGCTACTACTGCGGCTTCTGTGGCTGCTGCTGCTACTACCGTTGACCAGAACATTGACTATGATGATGATTACGATGAGGAAGAAGAGGTTGCTCCAAATCAGAACTACGAGCAACCACCAGCACAAGCATCAAGTCGTCCACGTGGCTACAATCGCAACGGTACGGCTGCACCACCCCCTCGGATACGAGACATGACAATGTCCCTAAACTTAAATTGAATATTCCATCGTTTGAGGGTAGATACTTTCCTGATGTATATCTTACTTGGGAATTAGAAGTTGAACAACGTTTTACATGCTTGCAATATCCCGAGGATAGACGTGTTCCTGCCGCTGTTTGTGCATTCATTAGTTTTGCTTGTGTTTGGTGGTCTGAACATTGCAGAATATATCATCATAATATCCCTGCTACTTGGGCTGCTTTGAAAACTGCTATGTGTACTCGTTGGGTTCCACCAATTATCAACGTGAATTACTTCAAAATTTGCAGTGTTTATGACAAGGGAAAAATTCTGTAGAGGAATATTATCAGAAATTACAAACTGACATGATTAGATGTGGTATTGTTGAGGATAATGAAGCTATGCTTGCACGTTTTATGGATGGGTTAAATAGAGAGATTCAAACTATTCTAGAGTATAAGGAGTATAACACTATCACTCGTTTATTCCATCTTACCTGCAAAGCTGAACGTGAAGTGCAGGATCGACAAGCATTGGCGCGAACTAATTTTTCTGCAGGACGATATTCATCATGGACGCCACGTACGCCATCTACTTTCACACGTCCTGCTACAACACCGCCTACATCAGCCACCAACTCCAACCGATATAGCAGAAAACAGGCACCACCAACACCCTCCACCAAGGGCACACCTTCGGGTCCCGCAAACAGTTCTTCATCCATGGCATCAACAGGGCAAACACACGAGGTTATATGTCGTCGTTGCAAGGGTGGAGGTCACTATGCGAGAGAATTCCCATCCAAGCGTGTGATGATTGTTACTGAGGATGGTGGATATGAGTCCGCTAGTGATTATAATGACGAGACTTTGGCTCTTATTGCACATGAAGAACGGGATGCCGAGGATACTGAACAATAGACATAATACATGGTTGCTGAATACGCTAACAGGTATGAAAGTTTAGTTGCTCAACGTGTTTTGAGTGTGCAGGTAACACAGGCTGAGCAAAATCAGAGGCACAACTTTTTCCATACAAAGGGAGTTGTGAAGGAACGTCTTGTCCGCGTCATCACCGATGGAGGGAGTTGTAACAACTTGGCTAGCATGGAGATGGTGGAGAAGTTGTCTCTCACCACCAGACTACATCCTCATCCTTATTACATCCGATGGTTCAACAATAGTGGCAAGGTTAAGGTTGTTAAGCTTCATGCACTAGCCAACACAACCAAAAGTCCGAACTGATGGTAAGGGCTAGTGCAATCCACATATAACGTAACACCCCCTCTCACGTGTGACGGGAAAGACAAGTCAACACGTGCAACCGGAAGAGAGCGACGGCGCGCGAAACTCACGTATGACTCAAGAGGCCTCTACGTGGACACAAAGGGAGGCTACCAGCAATTTTTTAAATAAATTGCGAAAGCCAGGACTTGAACTCAAGACCTTAGCTCCGATACCATGTTAAGCTTCATGCACTAGCCAACGCAACCAAAAGTCCGAACTGATGGAAAGGGCTAGTGCAATCCACATATACCGTAACAAAGGTAACACGTACGGTTCGTGTGCATTATAGCATTGCTACATACTCTGATTATGTTGATTGTGATGTGGTACCCATGCAAGCATGCTCTGTTTCACTTGGTAGACCATGGCAATTTGATAAAAAATCTGTACAGCATGGTAGGACGAATCAGTATACTCTTATTCATAAGGATAAAAATATTACATTGCTTCCTGTTTCTCCTGAAGACATTTTGAAAGATGACATTTCTTGAGCTAGTAAAGCAAAACAGGAGCAAAATAAGAGTGAAAATCTGATTGTGGCAAAAAAAAATTGAGCAACACAATAAGCCTTATAAACCATCATCTAGTGTTGCATCTGAAATAAAATTGAAAAGTGGATGTTTACTTGCCACTAAATCTAATATTATGGATTTTACTAAATCTGTTTGCTATGCTTTTGTGTGCAAAGAGGTATTATTTTCATTCGAGGACGTGCCTCCCTCTTTGCCTCCTGCTGTCACTAACATTTTACAGAAGTTCGCTGATGTCTTTCCACAAGACGTGCCATCGGGATTACCAAATATTAGAGGGATTAAGCATCAGATTGACTTAATTCCCGGTGCATCGCTACCCAACCATGCATCATACCGTACCAATCCAGAGAAGATGAAGGAGATTATGCGTCAAGTACAAGAGCTGCTCGACAAAGGTTATATATGTGAATCCCTTAGTCCTTGTGTTGTTCCTATTATTCTCGTGCCGAAAAAGGATGGTGCATCGCGTATGTGTGTTGATTGTAGAGGCATTAATGATATTACTATTCGTTATCGTCATCCTATTCCTAGGCTAGATGATATGCTTGATGAATTAAGTGGCTCTACCATTTTTTCGAAAGTTGATTTGCATAGTGGATACAATCAAATTCGTATGAAATTGGGAGATTAATGTAAAACAACATTTAAAACTAAGTTTGGATTATATGAGTGGTTAGTCATGCCTTTTGGGTTAACTAATGCACCTAGCACTTTCATGAGATTAACGAACGAGGTTTTACGTGCTTTAGTTGGACGATTTGTGGTAGTCTATTTTGATGATATACTGATTTATAACAAATCTTTGGAGGAACATTTGGAACATTTACGTGTTGTTTTTATTGCTCTATGTGATGCACGTTTGTTTGGTAACCTTGGGAAGTAAACCTTTTGCACCGACCAAGTATCTTTTCTTGGCTATGTTGTTACTCCAGGGGAAATTGAAGTTGAGAAAGCCAAGAATAAAGCTATTGAGAGTTGACCGCAGCCCAAAACGGTCACACAAGTGAGGAGTTTTCTTGGCCTCGCTGGTTTCTATAGGCGTTTTTTGCGGGATTTCAACACCATTGCTACACCTCTCGATGAACTTACAAAGAAGGACGTGCCGTTTGTTTGGGCTACCGCACAGGAAGAAGTCTTCAAGGTGTTGAAAGATAAATTAACACATGCTCCTTCACACCAACTTTCTGATTTTAATAAGATTTTTGAGCTTGAATGTGATGCTAGTGGGATTGGATTAGGAGGTGTGTTCTTACAAGAGGGCGTAGTCTGAATTGAGTGGGCGTAGTCTGAATTATTCTACTTATGATAAGGAATTATATGCATACACCCACAGCCCTTGCTGCTATACATACTGGACCAACTACTAAAGCTCGCGCACGCCAATTGAATTACCAGGTACTTTCGTTTCTTGGTAACAATTCTAATGTTCATGAGAATATGATGCTGCCTAAATTGGATACATTGGTGCTGATTACTAATGAAGGGCAAGCATGGACAAGAGGGATAAACACTGGAGCAGGATCAAGCATGGAGATGAAGGCGCGCACGCATGAAACCAGAACGGCGCTTCTAGTGCAGATTCCAGCACTTACTTTGAAGCCTCCTTGATGACATACAAGGACATGGGCGAAATATACAAGATGGCTTTCATAAATTTTGTTCATAGCTTATTATAGGTGTTGCGCCACCATATTTTTGGGCGAGACCCATGTAATTTCGAAGTACGACTTCCTATGCTGGTTATAGAGTCCGTATTGTAGGGGAAACGACTCCTGAGGTGTTTTAATCCCACCTTGCCAAGGGTGGACGACATCTTCTCCCTTTTCCCCTATAAATACAACTCTTAAGACACCGTTTAGACTTGGTTTTTGTTTAGCTTATAAGTTCGCTATAGCTGCAACTTCGCATCCTTCGTTTGTGTTCTACGACCAGACCAAGACGTCACAAAACCCCAATTCCATTAATGAAGCTTTCCTCTTATATTCGCAATATTCAGATTGCAATTTCAGTTTCTTGCTCGTTCTTCGTTTGTGTGCAGGAAATAGACCCTCGTGGTCAGGTTGATCGTGCTCCGGCGTGGTCAATAACCTCTCGGAGTTGGTTTAGCGATTGCTAAGGCGCGATGTCCACACACGTTCGCCGTCTGATCGTCAAAGTCGACTTACACCGAAAACGATAGCACCATCTCATCGAAACATCGGGACACCTTCGCCTCTATCACACTGTGAACAAAAACGACGCTCCTCGGAATTGATTACAATCGCTGCCCTATGGTCTATCTGGCCGGTGAGGAATCGAAGGGTCTTCGACGGCATTACCGTCCCTACAGCGGTAGTTGCGAAACAATGTGCAGGCATGGTAAAATCTGGGCGCACAGGACGAAGAAAGACGATCTTCTTTCTCTTAACAAATGGATTGAAGATTGGGCAAGCCTTTTCTAGTTCTATCTCTCCCTTTGTTCCGCTCTCCTTCTCTTTTATGATGTATTCCCTCCTCTCTCTGATGTGTACCCCATTGTGTAAAACTTTGTTTTTGTGAAAATCTGAAGGTAGGCTTCGCCCCTCTCATTTCTCAGAAAAAGAAGAGATGTCATGTGGGGCAGTTAATTAAAGGAAGAAGTAGTCACTTATGGAAGTCCTAGTTGTGTATGTATAGCAATCAGCAGGCAGTATTAGGAAAGTATAAGTCGTTTCATATTCGGAATATGTAAGACAAACCTCTACATAAGGAGCCATGTACGTAAAGTCTAGGCATCAAGAATTAATAAAGATCTAGTTCCCTATCTCTGCTCAACGGCTCCTCCCCGCTGGAAGATCGCCGGTCCTGCAGCCCCTCCAGGTCACGGAATAGCCCTGCGCAGCAAGGGTTCTTCCAGCCTGGCTATCCATAGTCACCATTTACCAAGCAAGTCAGAAATTGCAACATTTGTATCCTTTTGCAGTCAACATGGAAGAAACAAGAAAACCTTCGATTGCTGGTGCTTATGTTGCACTTACCTCTGGGGTTATCGTGGATTTATGGATACAGCTAAAGATTTCTTCCATTGCTCCACTCTCGATTGCCACATCCCTGTATAACTTCACTGAAGTTATATTACGCAGAAGGCCTGCCGCTGCTTCACAAGCACGAGCTGATTCTGACTTTAGGAGGCTGATGATGAGGCTGATGCAACCTGGGAACTGCATTATCTCAGCGATGCACTTCTGTCCACCAAGGGAGTAATGCCGGAGTATGCAAATAGCATGTTCCCTATCATGAGCGTCATTATCCAAGCCAAGCATTCGGACAAAGAGACTATATGCAAACCCTGAATTTGCCATGCTCTCGGGACTACCAACATCCTAACAGAAGCAAGCAAAAATGTATCTGACATTTCAAACCGCAACAAAAAGAAAGTGAATGCACAGAATGTTCGTGCTACAGATTCAATATTTGTAACATAAATACTAAGACGTAAGACTCCACAAGACCACAACTACAAGGGTCAAATTTAGTTATTTTCTGTAATTTAAATCACAAGCTAAGTCAAGAATCATAAAGTGGGGTTATCTCACCTATCTGATTGTGGCACATACCATCAGAATTCTCCCCATATAAAATACTCCCTCTGTAAAAAAATGTAAGACATTTTTTATGCCCTATGCAAAACCAAAAAAACGTCTTACATTTTGATACAGAGGTAGTATTTGTGCTCATTCACAAGCATTTGACACAAAACTTACTATATGCAGATATGGAGCATTTTGATTATTTTGATGTCAAGCAATCCTCAGAATTCAAAAGGGCGAATACTATGTTTTTGTTGGGAAGACAGTAGGGAAGGTCCTACTGTATTAACATGATGTACAAGTGAGAAACAGCGTATGCTATCACAGAGAAAAAATATTGCTTGCCCTTTTCACTGGATAACTAGAGCAAGTTCTTGGTTAAGAACTCTCCTACAGTTTTTCTTCTTGGACTTATAACTCTCCTCCACTTATATATGCTTTATGTTGAGCGTTACTTCCAATCATATGCACGAATATATCATAACGCCGTGTCACTATTTGATCCAGGTCAAGTTGGTCAAGACTAAAGATGGTTACAGCTTCATCTGCCCCCCAAGAAAACTAGCAAAAGCAACTCAAGCAAGTGAGCAGCCTAGCCATAGCTTATTGTGAAATACGAAATGGGGAATTCTGAGTAATAAGGCGTACGAAATTAAACAAACACCTTAAGGCCATATTGTGAAGACGACGAGAGCTAACCTGTCCTGCGCTACCATCAGAAGCGGCGAATGCGCCGACCAGGAGGAAGCGACCGCGACCCCGGCCGTCGGTGGCCAAGGAAGGGAAGCGGTGGTGGAGGTGAAGATGAACACGCTGATGGTGTCGGTGGTTGCGCCGGAGGCGGGAGACCGGGCGAGAGGCTCGCTGAGTCGGCGAGGCGGCGGCGAGAGTCGTAAGCATGGCGAGAGTTCCGAAGAGGAGAGTGGTTTTGCTGCACCCACCTTCGGTGCCGGTACACCCACGCAAGAAAACGTATCAAAATATTTCAAAAAAATATGAAATTTTGTGGGAATGAGCTTGAACAAATGTTATGGGCACCTGCAAAGTTTGGTGGTCAAATAACATTCGAAGAACTCTGCACAAAAAAGACAAAATCACTGAAAATTAGTCAAAATGTAAGTGTACTGTTTGAGCAGATTTTGTAAATTTGTCTTTTTTGTGCAGAGTTCTTCGAATGTTATTTGACCACCAAACTTTGCAGGTGCCCATAACATTTGTTCAAAATCATTTTCACAAAGTTTCGATTTTTTTTGAAATGTTTTGATATGTTTTTTTGCGTGGGTGCACCGTGGGTGCACCGAAGGTGGGTGCAGCCACTACTTTCCCTTCCGAAGAATGGAAAAGTGTGCGTCGCGTCGTGTCGTGACGATAGGACTGGGAATTGGGGAATGCGCATCACTGGAGCACGAAATTTTGAAAAATAAAAATGGTATTTTCGAAGTTTTAAAATAGACTGACTTTTGTTGCTACGAGTACCTACGGACATTGTCCATCGACCTATAAAATGTCGTTAAAAATGCTTCCTCCGTCTATGATACAGTGCAGTTTGTCTTATCAAAAGTCAATTTTTATGAACTTTATCTAATCTATAATGAAGACTTTGAATATCCGGACTCAAGGACACCAGATGATCTAGGACAAAAGCTAGATGACCTAATCTTTTAGAATCTTGAAGGCGATTAAGAGAAACACTCAAACAAGATGAATAAGAAAAACATATAAGACAGATCCGAGTCACATATACACTCTCAAGTCAAATTACACAAGGTACAAGTTTCATAAATAATAAGGGAAACAAGTAATAAGATAAGATTCTTCTCAAATACCTAGGTAAGTTGAGGTCTTGGGGTTTCTCCAAATACCTAGAGAAGAGGATGTCTTTAATCCAACATGGATCTTCTTCAAGGAGGTCTTGAATCCCTAGGGCGTTCTCCAATGGAGTTCTTGGACTCTTAAGGGAACGGTAGATGGATTTAGTCTAATATACTTTGCTAACCCTAACTAGGAGCAGGGGCGGATATTTATAGTCTAGGACTAGATAGGGTGGGTGGAAGAGGGATACAAAGGCACTTGGTCGATTTTGCATGCAAGCAGGCTGGATGTCCGCCGTTGAAGCACTTCGGCCACTGTTTGCTTTACCCTCCTTCTCTTCTGGGTGCGCCAGACGTTCGGCCTTTGCCCAAATGTCCGGCCGCTATAGCACATCGGCTTCTCTACTTGATGCTTCTCTTGCTCTACTTCTGGGATGACTTGTCCTTCACACCGACCTTCTCAAACTCGTATCCTTTGGTACCTGAGTATGCACATGGTCTGTGTTTGAGGTAGTAGTCATGTCTCATCTGTAAAAGATTGTAGGTCAAAGAAGGGTGAGTTAACCTCATTTTCAATGGCACGTCCATCGGTCCACTTGGTACTTGGGGTGTTGGTACATAGTCCTTCACGATGTCCATGGGGTGCTCCGCCCCACCGGAGCTCGAGGCCACAAATGATACGCACTCTGGACACCCCGGAGATTGGAGATACCGATGGTATGCTCTCTTGACACCCATTAGTCTTGGAACACGGATCTCCCCCTCCAGACCTCTGACCCACCTGCGTGCAATGATGGGGAAATGTCTCTTGTTCCCTCTCATATTTTCTCCTCGCCCTAGAGTTATATATTTCGTACCCTTACATTTTCTAGGGTTAGCAAAGCATAGACTGAAAACTTGACAGCTTTGATCAATCTATCTCCTCTAGTTGGATCAAGACCTCCTACTTGGAGAAGAATCCCCATGGATTTCAAGACTCTTTTTCTTAAAAGTGGGGGGTGAACTTATCTCTCAGGACCTCCTCCTCCCTTGGTGATTTGAGGGTAAATTATCTTATGTTATTTCATTTCCTTTATTGTTCTTGGATCTAGCTATTTATCTTTGATTGGCTTATGCTTGATGGGGAATTTGTTGTGAATATTGTCCATGGGTGTGTTCCTTTTGTGTTTCCTTTGATTAACTCATTGTTCTTCATGTTGATCTCCAAAGCCACCTCCAATTCGTGAAGATAAGGTCACCCCTACAACTTGCCCCATATCATTTGGTATCGCGAGCAAGGTTGTCATGTCATGATTTGGAGCCCCTTTATATTTCTAGACTTGTTTTTGTTTTGTTCTTCCCAATTTTGAAAATTCGCACCAAAACTATCCATGCCCTATTTTTGAGCAACTTTGTTGTTCCTAGTGAATTTTGATACCTCTCCGTCACACGGAGTAACAAAACCCAGTCTCGATCCATGCCAGCTCAACAGACACCCTCGGAGATACCTGTAGAGCATCTTTATGGTCACCCAGTTACGTTGCGACGTTTGATACACACAAGGTATTCCTCCGGTGTCAGTGAGTTGCATGATCTCATGGTCATAGGAACAGATACTTGGCATGCAGAAAACTATAGCAATAAACTGACACGATCATATACTACGTTCATAGTTTGGGTCTTGTCCATCACATCATTCTCCTAATGATGTGATCCCGTTATCAAATGACATCTCATGTCTATGGCTAGGGAACCTTAACCATCTTTGATCAACGAGCTAGTCTACTAGAGGCATACTAGGGACACCGTGTTGTCTATGTATCCACACATGTATTTGTGTTTCCAATCAATACAATTATAGCATGGATAATAAACGATTATCATGAATAAGGAAATATAATAATAATCACTTTATTATTGCCTCTAGGGCATATTTCCAACACAGACATGGCCTCGGAACACATGAGACCGAAAGGCCGAACATGATTCATATAGTAGATATGATCGACATGGAGATGTTCACCATAGAAACCACCTCATCACGCGTGATGATCGGACTTGGGTTGGTGGATTTGGATCATGTCACACTTAGACAACCCGAGGGATGTTGATTTGAGTGGGAGTTCTTTAGTAATATGATTAATTGAACTCATTATCATGAACATAGTCTAAAGTTGTCTTTGCAAAGTTATGTTGTAGATCAATAGATCGCGCTGTAGCTCTCCTGTATTTTGATACGTTCGTAGAGAAAACTAAGTTGAAAGATGATGGTAGAAATTATGCGGACTAGGTCTGTAAACTGAGGATTGTCCTCATTGCTGCACAGAAGGCTTATGTCCTCGATGCACCACTCGGTGCCACACCCCCTCAAGCGTTGTCTGTGGGTGTTGAGAACATCGGACACACACGTTTTTGATGACTGCTTGATAGTTTAGTGCGTCATGCTTTACGGTTTAGAATTGAGGCTCCAAAGATGTTTTGAACGTCACGGAGCATATGAGATGTTCCAAGAGCTGAAATTGTAATTTCAAGCTCATGCCCGTGTTGAGAGGTATGAGACCTCCGACAAGTTCTTTGCCTGCAAGATGGAGAAGAATAGCTCAATCGGTGAGCATGTGCTCAAAATGTCTGGGTGCTACAATCACTTGAATCAAGTGGGAGTTAATCTTCCTAGATAAGATAGTGACTGACAGAGTTCTCCAAGTCACTGCCACCAAGCTACTAGAGCTTTGTGATGAACTATAACATGCAAGGGATAGAGAAGATGATCCCTGAGCTATTCGCGATATTTTACGCCGCGAAGGTAGAAATCAAGAAGGAGCATCAAGTGTTGATGGTAAGACCACTAGTTTCAAGAAGGGCAAGGGCAAGAAGGGAAACTTCAAGAATGGCAAACCAGTTGCCGCTCCAGTGAAGAAACCCAAGGTTGAACCCAAACCTGAGACTAAGTGCTTCTATTATGAGGGGAACGGTCACTGAAGCGGAACTGCCCCAAATATTTGGCAGATAAGAAGGTTCGCAATGTCAACAAAGGTATATTTGATATACATGTTATTGATGTGTACCTTACTAGCTCTTGTAGTAGTGCCTTGGTATTAGATACCGGTTCAGTTGCTAATATTGGCAACTCGAAACAAAAGCTACGGAATAAACGGAGACTAGCTAAGGGCGAAGTGACGATGTGTGTTGGATGTGTTTCCAAGGTTGATGCGATCACCATCGCACGCTCCGTCTACCTTCGGGATTAGTGTTGAACCTAAATAAATGTAATTTGGTGTTTGCGTTGAGAATGAACATGATTAGATCGTGTTTATTGCAATACGGTTATTCATTCAAGTCAGAGAATAATGGTTGTTCTGTTTACATGAATAATACTTCCTATGGTCATGCACCTAATGTGAATGGTTTATTGAATCTCGATCGTAGTACACATGTTCATAGCATTGATGCCAAAATATGCAAAGTTAATAATGATAGTACCACTTTCTTGTGGCACTGCCGCTAAGGTCATATTGGTGTAAAGTGCATGAAGAAAGTCCATGCTGATGGATCTTTGGACTCACTCAATTTCAAATCGCTTGAGACATGCGGACCATGCCTCATGGGCAAGATGACTAAGACCCCATTTTCCGAAACAATGGAGCGGGCAAGTGGCTTGTTGGAAATCATACATACTGATTTGTGCGGTTCGATGAGTGTTGAAGTGTGCGGTGGATATTGTTATTTTCTTACCTTCACGGATGACTTGAGTAGATATTGGGATATTTACTTAATGAAATACAAGTCTGAAACTTTTGAATAGTTCAAAGAAAATTTCAGAGTGAAGTTGAAGATCATCGTGACAAGATGATAAAATGTTTGCGATGTGATCGTCGAGATGAATATCCGAGTTACGAGTTTGGTATGCATTTAAGACTGTGTGGAATTGTTTCACAACTCACGCCACCTGGAACACCACAGTGTAATGGTGTGTCTGAACATCGTAACCGTACTCTATTGGATATGGTGTGTTCTATGATCTCTCTTATCGTTTTGCCACTATCGTTTTGGGGTTATGCATTAGAGACAAGTACATTCACTTTAAATAGGGCACCGTCTAAATCCGTTGAGACGACACCGTATGAATTATGGTTTGGCAAGAAACCTAAGCTGTCGTTTCTTAAGGTTTGGGGTTGCGACGCTTATGTGAAAAGCCTTCAGCCTGATAAGCTCGAACCCAAAGCGAAGAAGTGCGTCTTCATAGGATACCCTAAGGAAACAATTGGGTACACCTTCTATCTCAGATCCGAAGGCAAGGTCTTTGTTGCCAAGAATGGATCCTTTCCAAAGAAGGAGGTTCTCTCGAAAGAAGTGAGTGGGAGGAATGTAGAACTTGATAAGGTTATCGAACCTTCACTTGAATTGGAAAGTAGCGCAACACAGAAAAGTGTTCCTGTGATGCGTACACCAATTAAAGAGGAAGCTAATGATAGTGATCATGAAACTTCGGATCAAGTTACTACCGAGCCTCGTAGGTCGACAAGGACTCGTACCGCCCCTGAGTGGTACGACAATCCTGTCTTGGAAGTCATGTTGTTAGACAACAGTGAACCTACGAGCTATGAAGAAGCGATGGTGGGCCCGGATTCCAACAAATGGCTAGGGGCCATGAAATCCGAGATAGGATCCATGTATGAAAACCAAGTATGTACTTTGGTAGACTTCCCCGATGACCAGTAGGCCATTAAGTACAAATGGATCTTTAAGAAGAAGACAGACGCTGATGGTAATGTCACCATTTATAAAGCTCGACTTGTCGCAAAGAGGTTTCCGACAAGTTCAAGGAGTTGACTACGATGTGACTTTCTCACCCGTAGTGATGCTAAAGTCTGTTGGGATTATGTTAGCAGTTGTTGCATTCTTCGATTACGAAATCTGGCAGATGGATGTCAAAACATAGTTTCCTTAACGATTTTCGTGAGGAAAGGTTGTATGTGATACAACTGGAAGGTTTTGTCGATCCTAAGGATGTTAAAAGGCATGCAAGCTCCAGCGATCCTTCTATGGACTGGTGCAAGCATCTCGGAGTTGGAATATACGCTTTGATGAGGTGATCAAAGCTTTTGGGTTTATACAAAGTTTATGAAGAAACTTGTATTCACAAGAAAGTGAGTGGGAGCACTATAAAATTTCTGATAAGTATATGTGGATGACATATTGTTGATCAGAAATGATGTAGAATTTCTGGAAAGCATAAAGGGTTGTTTTAAAGAAGTTTTTCAAAGGTAGCCCTGGGTAAAGCTGCTTACATATTGAGCATCAAAATCTATATAGATAGATCAAGACGCTTGATAAGACTTTCACAGAGCACACACCTTGACAAGATTTTAAAGGAGTTAAAAATAGATCATTCAAAGAAGAGTTCTTGCATGTATTGTAAGGTGTGAAGTTGAGTAAGACTCAAAGCTCGAGCACGACAGAAGAAAGAGAAAGGATGAAGGTCGTCCCTATGCCTCAGCCATAGGATCTATACTGTATGCCATGTTATGTAACTCATGTGATGTGTGCCTAGCCATAAGTCTGGCAGGGGGGGGGGTACAAGAGTGATCCAGGAGTGGATCACTGAACATCGGTCAAAATTACCCTTAGGTACCTAAAGAGTACTCAAGAAATATTTTTCTCAGTTATGGAGGTGATAAAGAGTTCGTCGTAAAGGGTTACGTCGATGCAAGCTTTGACACTGATCCGAATGACCCTGAGTCGTAAACCGGATACGTATAGTGGAGCGGTCATTTGGAATAGCTCCAAGTGGAGCGCGGTAGTAGCATCTACAATATGGCATATAGATTTACAAAGTACACACGGATCTGAATGTTGCAGACCCGTTGACTAAAACCTCTCTCAGCAGCAAAACATGATCAAACCCCAGAACTCATTGGGTGTGAATCACATGGCGATGTGAACTAGATTATTGACTCTAGTGCAAGTGGGAGACTATTTGAAATATACCCTAGAGGCAATAATAAATTGGTTATTATCATATTTCCCTGTTCATGATAAACGTCTATTATCCATGCTAGAATTGTATTGATCGGAAACTCAGATACATGTGTGGATACATAGACAACACCGTGTCCCTAGTGAGCCTCTACTAGACTAGCTCATTGATCAAAGATGGTTAAGGTTTACTAACCATAGACATGAGTTGTCATTTGATAACGGGGTCTGATCATTAGGAGAATGATGTGATGGACAAGACCCAACCGTAAGCATATCATTTGATCGTATTAGTTTAGTGCTACTGCTTTCTTCATGTCAAGTATATGTTCCTAAGACCATGAGATCATGCAACTCCCTGGCACCGGAGGAATGTCTTGTGTGTATCAAACGTCACTTCGTAATTGGGTGATCATAAAGGTACTCTATAGGTATCTCCAAGGGTGACTGTTTGGTTGGCATGGATCGAGACTGGGATTTTTCACTCCGTATGACGGAGAGGTGTCTCTGGGCCCTCTCGGTAATACAACATCACAAGAAGCTTACAAGCAATGTGACTAAGGAGTTAGTCATGGCATATTGTATTATGGAACAAGTAAAGAGACTTGCCGGTAACGAGATTGAATTAGGTATGGAGATACCAACGATCGAATTTCGGGAAAGTAACATACCGCCGGACAAAGGGAACTGCATACAGGATTGATTGAATCCTTGGCATCGTGGTTCGACTGATAAAGATCTTCGTTGGAATATGTGGGAACCAATATGGGCATCTAGGTGCCGCTATTGGTTATTGACCACAGAGGTGTCTCGGTCATGTCCACATGATTCTCGAACCCGTAGGGTTCGCACGCTTAACGTTCGGTGACGTTATAGTATTATTGGGTTATGTATGTTGGTGAATGAATGTTGTTCGGAGTCCAAGATGAGATCCCGGACGTCACGAGGAGCTCCGGAATGGTCCGAAGGTAAAGATTTATATATGGGAAGTCATATTTTGGCTACCGAAAAAGTTTCGTATTTTTCCGGTATTGTACCGGGAAGCTTCTAGAAGGTTCCGGAAACTTCCGGAGGAGTCCGGAAGTCCACCAAGGGTTCCACAACGTCCCAAGGATTTGTATGGGCTGAGGGGAGGCGCGCTGGCCTTATTGGGCCAGGCGCAAAAGTCCCTCAAGGCCCATGTGGCTTGGGAGAGGTGGAAAGTCCACCTGTGTACGAAAAGGGAGGGAATTGGACTAGGAGTCCAACTCCCCCCTTGGCTGCGCCCTAGGGCTTGGAGGGGCTGTTCCCCACGCCCCTCCACCTATATATAGAGGGGAGGGGGCGCCCCAAGAGGACACACCTGTTGGGGAACGTTGCATGGGAAACAAAAATTTTCCTACGCACACACAAGATCTATCCATGGTGATGAGCATCTACGAGAGGGAGAGTAAATCTACATACCCTTGTAGATCGCTAAGCGGAAGCGTTTAAGAAACGCGGTTGATGTAGTCGAACGTCTCCGCGATCCAAATCGCAAGTCGTCCCTCGATCCGATCACGAACTAGTGCCGAACGGACGGCACCTCCGCGTTCAACACACGTACGGCTTGATGACGCCTTCACCTCCTCGATCCAGCGAGCGATGATGAAGTAGTGGTTGAGTTCCAGCAGCACGACGGCGTGGTGATGGTGGTGAGGAACAATCTCTACAGGGCTTCGCCAAGCGCTACAGAGATTATGACGGAGGAACTAGAGGGTTAGGGTTGCCGCACACGGCTTGGGGAAATCTTGATGTATCCCGTGTGCTAGCCCTGCCCCTCTATTTATATGTTGAGCCTTGGGGTCTAAACTTGGAGTAAAAGCCTCCTCCAGGTCGGTTTTGCCCGCACAAGGTCGGTTTGGCCCGCAGGGAAAGAGTCCAACTCGGATCCCTGCCGAACCGTGCACAGCCGCACACAAGCGGTAGTACCGCTTCACACAAGCGGTAGTACCGCTTCACACAAGCGGTAGTACCGCTCGGGCGGTAGTACCGCTTCACCAAGCGGTAGTACCGCTTACGCGGCAGCAAAACTACTTTTGCACTTTCCAATACCTCGTGGGCTTTATCCCTTTGGCCCATATAAAGTGTTGCTGCACCCGAACACTTCGGTAAACATCCGGAACCCCTTCCGGTGAATTCCGGAACCCTTCCGGAGATCAAAACACTATTATCACATATATCAATCTTTACCTCCGGACTATTCCGGAGATCCTTGTCATGTCCGGGATCTTATCCGGGACTCCGAACAACCTTCGGTCACCAACAAAATAACTCAACTATACTAATCGTCACCAAACGTTAAGTGTGTAGACCCTGCGGGTTCGAGAACTATGTAGACATGACCGAGACACCTCTACGATCAATAACCAATAGCGGGACCTGGATGCCCATATTGGCTCCTACATATTCTACGAAGATCTTTATCGGTCGAACCTCTATGTCAAGGATTCAGTTAATCCCGTATGCTGTTCCCTTTGTTCTTCGGTATGTTACTTGCCCGAGATTCGATCGTCGGTATCACTATACCTAGTTCAATCTCGTTACCGGCAAGTCTCTTTACTCGTTCCGTAATACAAGATCTCGTGGCTAACACTTTAGTCACATTGCTTGCAAGGCTCATTGTGATGTTGTATTACCGAGTGGGCCCTGAGATACCTCTCCGTCATACGGAGTAACAAATCCCAGTCTTGATCCATGCCAACCCAACAGACACCCTCGGAGATACCTGTAGAGCACCTTTATAGTCACCCAGTTACGTTGCGACGTTTGATACACACAAGGTACTCCTCCGATGTCAGGGAGTTGCATGATCTCATGGTCATAGGAACAGATACTTGACATGCAGAAAACAATAGCAATAAACTGTCACGATCATATGCTACGTTCGTAGTTTGGGTCTTGTCCATCACATCATTCTCCTAATGATGTGATCCCGTTATCAAATGACATCTCATGTCAATGGCTAGGAAACCTTAACCATCTTTGATCAACGAGCTAGTCAACTAGAGGCTTACTAGGGACACAGTGTTGTTTATGTACCCACACATGTATTTGAGTTTCCAATCAATACAATTATAGCATGGATAATAAACGATTATCATGAACAAGGAAATATAATAATAACCAATTTATTATTGCCTCTAGGGCATATTTCCAACAGTCTCCCACTTGCACTAGAGTCAATAATCTAGTTCACATCACTATGTGATTTACATTGTAATGAATCGAACACCCATGCAGTTCTGGTGTTGTTCATGTTTAGCCCTTGGAAGAGGTTTAGTCATCGGATCTGCAACATTCAGATCCGTGTGTACTTTGCAAATATTTATGTCGTCCTCCTTGATGTAATCGCGGATGGAATTGAAACGTCGCTTTATGTGTCTGGTCCTCTTGTGAAATCTTGGTTCCTTGGCTAGAGCAATGGCACCAGTATTATCACAAAACAGAGTCATTGGGTTAAGCGCACTAGGCACTACTCCAAGATCTGTCATGAACTCCTTTATCCAGACACCTTCCTTCGCCGCCTCCGAGGCAGCGATGTACTCCGCTTCGCATGTAGAATCTGCTACCACGCTTTGCTTGGAACTGCACCAGCTAACCGCACCCCCATTAAGAATAAACACGTATCCGGTTTGAGACTTAGAGTCATCCGGATCAGTGTCAAAGCTTGCATCGACGTAACCCTTTACGACGAGCTCTTGATCACCTCCATAAACGAGAAACATATCCTTAGTCCTTTTCAGGTACTTCAGGATATTCTTGACCGCCGTCCAGTGTTCCATTCCTGGATTACTTTGAAACCTTCCGACCATACTTATGGCAAGGCTGACATCGGGTCTTGTGCACAGCATTGCATACATGATAGAGCCTATGGCCGAAGCATAGGGGATGACACTCATCTTTTCTCTATCTTCTGCAGTCACTGGGCATTGAGTCTTACTCAACTTCACACCTTGCAATACAGGCAAGAACCCCTTCTTGGACTGATCCATTTTGAACTTCTTCAAAACTTTGTCAAGGTATGTGCTTTGTGAAAGTCCTATTAAGCGTCTCGATCTATCTCTATAGATCTTGATGCCTAATATGAAAGCAGCTTCTCCTAGGTCCTTCATTGAAAAACTCTTGTTCAAATATTCCTTCACGCTTTCCAGCATTTCTATATTGTTTCCAATCAGTAATATGTCATCCACATATAATATTAGAAACGCTATAGAGCTCCCACTCACTTTCTTGTAAATACAAGCTTCTCCGTAAACTTGTATAAACTCGAACGCTTTGATCACCTCATCAAAACGAAGATTCCAACTCCGAGATGCTTGCACCAGTCCATAAATGGATCGCTGGAGTTTGCAAACTTTGTCAGCATTCTCTGGATCGACAAAACCTTCTGGTTGTATCATATACAACTCTTCCTTAAGGTAACCATTAAGGAACGCTGTTTTGACATCCATCTGCCAAATTTCATAATCGAAAAAGGCAGCTATTGCTAACATGATTCTGACGGACTTAAGCATCGCTACGGGTGAGAAGGTCTCATCGTAGTCAACTCCTTGAACTTGTGAAAAACCCTTCGCCACAAGTCGAGCTTTATAGACGGTGACATTACCGTCCGCGTCCGTCTTCCTCTTAAAGATCCATTTGTTCTGAATGGCCTTACGCCCTTCAGGTAATACTTCCAAAGTCCAGACTTTGTTTTCATACATGGATCCCATCTCGGATTTCATGGCCTCTAACCACTTCTTGGAATCCGGGCCCATCATCGCTTCTCCATAGCTCGTAGGTTCATCGTTGTCTAACAACATGACCTCTAAGACAGGGTTGCCGTACCACTCAGGAGTAGTACGCGTCCTTGTCGACCTACGAGGTTCGATAGCAACTTGATCCAAAGCTTCATGATCATCATCATTAACTTCCTCTTCAGCTAATGTAGGCTCCACAGAAACAACTTTCTGCGTTGCGCTACTCTCAGGTTGAAGTAAAGGTTCAACAACCTCATCAAGTTCTATCTTCCTCCCACTCAATTCTTTCGAGAGAAACTCTTTCTCAAGAAATGTTCCGTTTTTAGCGACAAACACTTTGCCTTCGGATCTGAGGTAGAAGGTATACCCAACTGTCTCTTTTGGGTATCCTATGAAGACGCATTTCTCCGCTTTGGGTTCCAGCTTTTCAGGCTGAAGCTTTTTGACATAAGCATCACATCCCCAAACTTTAAGAAACGACAGCTTTGGCTTCTTGCCAAACCAAAGTTCATATGGCGTCGTCTCAACGGATTTCGATGGTGCCCTATTTAAAGTGAATGCAGCTGTCTCTAATGCATAACCCCAAAACGATAGTGGCAAATCGGCAAGAGACATCATAGATCGCACCATATCCAATAAGGTTCGATTACGACGTTCGGACACACCATTACGCTGTGGTGTTCCAGGCGGTGTCAATTGTGAAACAATTCCACACTGTCTTAAGTGACTGCCAAACTCATAACTCAGATATTCTCCTCCTCGATCAGATCGTAGGAATTTAATCTTCTTGTTACGATGATTCTCAACTTCACTCTGAAATTGTTTGAACTTTTCAAATGTTTCAGACTTATGTTTCATTAAGTAAATATACCCATATCTACTTAAGTCATCAGTGAAGGTGAGAAAGTAACGATAACCACCGCGCGCCTCAATAGTCATCGGACCACACACATCAGTATGTATGATTTCCAATAAGTCACTTGCCCGTTCCATTGTTCCAGAGAACGGCGTTTTAGTCATCTTGCCCATGAGGCATGGCTCACATGTGTCAAGTGATTCAAAATCAAGTGACTTCAAAAGTCCATCAGCATGGAGCTTCTTCATGCGTTTTACGCCAATATGACCTAAACGGCAGTGCCACAAGAAAGTGGTATTATCATTATCAATTCTACATCTTTTAGCATCAATGTTATGAACATGTGTATCATTACTATCGAGATTCAATAAGAATAAACCCCTCACATTGGGTGCATGACCATAAAAGATATTACTCATATAAATAGAACAACCATTATTCTCTGATTTAAATGAGTAACCGTCTCGCAATAAACAAGATCCAGATATAATGTTCATGCTTAACGCAGGCACCAAATAACACTTATTTAGGTTCATCACTAATCTCGATGGTAATCGAAGAGCGAGCGTGCCGACGGCGATCACATCAACCTTGGAACCATTTCCCACGCGCATCGTCACTTCGTCCTTTGCCAGCCTCCGTCTATTCCGCAGTTCCTGTTTTGAGTTGCAAATATGAGCAACCGCACCGGTATCAAATACCCAGGCACTACAACGAGGGTTGGTAAGGTACACATCAATAACATGTATATCATATATACCTTGTTTGTTGTTGGCCGCCTTCTTGTCAGCCAAATACTTGGGGCAGTTCCGCTTCCAGTGTCCAGTTCCCTTGCAATGAAAACACACAGTTTCTGGTTTGGGTCCAGCCTTGGGTTTCTTCACGAGAGGAGCAACTGTTTTGCCACTCTTCTTGGAGTTACCCTTCTTACCCTTGCCATTTTTCTTGAAACTAGTGGTTTTATTGACCATCAACACTTGATGCTCCTTCTGAATTTCAGACTCAGCGGCTTTCAGCATCGCAAACAGCTCGGCGACTGACTTGTTCATCCCGTGCATGTTATAGTTCAACACGAAGCTCTTGTAGCTAGGTGGCAATGATTGAAGAACTCTGTCAGTGATAGCCTCTGGCGGAAGGGGCATCCCCAATTCAGCCAGACGGGTGGAGTACCCAGACATTCTGAGCACATGATCACTGATAGACCCGTTCTCCTCCATCTTGCAAGCATAGAACTTATCGGAGATCTCATATCTCTCGATCCGGGCATTCTTCTGAAAGATAAACTTCAACTCCTGGAACATCTCATATGCTCCATGACGTTCAAAACGTCTTTGAAGTCCCGGTTCTAAGCCATACAACATTGCACATTGAACTATTGAGTAATCATCAGAACGAGCCTGCCAGGCGTTCACAACGTCTAGAGACTCAACTGGAGCGGGTGGATCACCAAGCGGTGCATCAAGGACATAAGCTTTCTGGGAAGCCGTAAGGATAATCCTTAGATTACGGGCCCAGTCCACAAAGTTACTTCCATCATCTTTCAACTTAGCTTTCTCTAGGAACGCATTAAAATTCAGGGGTGCTACTGCGCGAGCCATGATCTACAACATAAATATAGCAAAGACAACTTAGACTATTGTTCTAGATAATGAGTTCAGTTAATCATATTACTTAAAAACTCCCACTCAAATTGACATCCCTCCGGTCATTCGAGTGTAACATGATCCAAATTCACCAACTCAAGTCCGATCATCACGTGAGTCGAGGTGGTTTCAATGGTGAACATCTTCATGTTGATCATATCTACTATATGACTCATGTTTGACCTTTCGGTCTCTTGTGTTCCGAGGCCATGTCTGTACATGCTAGGCTCGTCAAGTTTAACCCGAGTGTTACGCACGTGCAACATGGCTTGCACCCGTTGTATGCGAACGTAGAGTCTATCACACCCGATCATCACGGCGTGTCTCGAAACGACGAACTTTCGCAACGGTGCACACTTGGGGAGAACACAATTTATCTTGAAATTTAAGTGAGGGATCACCTTATAATGCTACCGTTGTCCTAAGCAAAATAAGATGCATAAAAGGATTAACATCACATGCAAATCATAAGTGACATGATATGGCCATGAACTTGTGCTTTTGATCTCCATCTCCAAAGCACCGGCATGATCTCCATCGTCACCGGCATGACACCATGATCTCCATCATCTTGATCTCCATCAACGTGTCGCCATAAGGTTGTCGCGCCGACTGTTGCTTCCACGACTATTGCTAACGTTTAGCGATAAAGTAAAGCATTACATAGCGCTTAATGATTGACACGCAGGTCATACAATAATTAAAGACAACTCTATGGCTCCTGCCAGTTGCCGTACTCATCGACATGCAAGTCGTGATATTCTATACAACACATGATCATCTCATACATCACATATATCTCATCATGTAATTGGCCATATCACATCACATCATACCCTGCAAAAACAAGTTAGACGTCCTCTAATTGTTGTTGCAAATTTTACGTGGCTGCTACGGGTTTGCAAGAACCGTTCTTACCTACGCAAAACCACAACGTGGTGTAGTGATTGCTTTTTGATCTTCTAAAAGAACCCTCTTCATTGAAATCGATTCAACTAAAGTGAGAGAGACAGACACCCGCTAGCCATCTTTATGCAACGAAGTTACATGTCAGTTGAAGGAACCTGTCTCGCGTAAGTGTACGCGTAATGTCGGTCCGGGCCGCTTCATCTCACAGTACCGCCGAATCAAATATCAACTAGTAACGGCAAGCAATATGTATACACCCACGCCCACAACTCGTTTGTGTTCTACTCGAGATCTCATCTACGCATAGACCTGGCTCATGATGCCACTGTTGGGGAACGTTGCATGGGAAACAAAAATTTTCCTACGCACACACAAGATCTATCCATGGTGATGAGCATCTACAAGAGGGAGAGTAAATCTACATACCCTTGTAGATCGCTAAGCGGAAGCGTTTAAGAAACGCGGTTGATGTAGTCGAACGTCTCCGCGATCCAAATCGCAAGTCGTCCCTCGATCCGATCACGAACTAGTGCCGAACGGACGGCACCTCCGCGTTCAACACACGTACGGCTTGATGACGCCTTCACCTCCTCGATCCAGCGAGCGATGATGAAGTAGTGGTTGAGTTCCAGCAGCACGACGGCGTGGTGATGGTGGTGAGGAACAATCTCTACAGGGCTTCGCCAAGCGCTACAGAGATTATGACGGAGGAACTAGAGGGTTAGGGTTGCCGCACACGGCTTGGGGAAATCTTGATGTATCCCGTGTGCTAGCCCTGCCCCTCTATTTATATGTTGAGCCTTGGGGTCTAAACTTGGAGTAAAAGCCTCCTCCAGGTCGGTTTTGCCCGCACAAGGTCGGTTTGGCCCGCAGGGAAAGAGTCCAACTCGGATCCCTGCCGAACCGTGCACAGCCGCACACAAGCGGTAGTACCGCTTCACACAAGCGGTAGTACCGCTTCACACAAGCGGTAGTACCGCTCGGGCGGTAGTACCGCTTCACCAAGCGGTAGTACCGCTTACGCGGCAGCAAAACTACTTTTGCACTTTCCAATACCTCGTGGGCTTTATCCCTTTGGCCCATATAAAGTGTTGCTGCACCCGAACACTTCGGTAAACATCCGGAACCCCTTCCGGTGAATTCCGGAACCCTTCCGGAGATCAAAACACTATTATCACATATATCAATCTTTACCTCCGGACTATTCCGGAGATCCTTGTCATGTCCGGGATCTTATCCGGGACTCCGAACAACCTTCGGTCACCAACAAAATAACTCAACTATACTAATCGTCACCAAACGTTAAGTGTGTAGACCCTGCGGGTTCGAGAACTATGTAGACATGACCGAGACACCTCTACGATCAATAACCAATAGCGGGACCTGGATGCCCATATTGGCTCCTACATATTCTACGAAGATCTTTATCGGTCGAACCTCTATGTCAAGGATTCAGTTAATCCCGTATGCTGTTCCCTTTGTTCTTCGGTATGTTACTTGCCCGAGATTCGATCGTCGGTATCACTATACCTAGTTCAATCTCGTTACCGGCAAGTCTCTTTACTCGTTCCGTAATACAAGATCTCGTGGCTAACACTTTAGTCACATTGCTTGCAAGGCTCATTGTGATGTTGTATTACCGAGTGGGCCCTGAGATACCTCTCCGTCATACGGAGTAACAAATCCCAGTCTTGATCCATGCCAACCCAACAGACACCCTCGGAGATACCTGTAGAGCACCTTTATAGTCACCCAGTTACGTTGCGACGTTTGATACACACAAGGTACTCCTCCGATGTCAGGGAGTTGCATGATCTCATGGTCATAGGAACAGATACTTGACATGCAGAAAACAATAGCAATAAACTGTCACGATCATATGCTACGTTCGTAGTTTGGGTCTTGTCCATCACATCATTCTCCTAATGATGTGATCCCGTTATCAAATGACATCTCATGTCAATGGCTAGGAAACCTTAACCATCTTTGATCAACGAGCTAGTCAACTAGAGGCTTACTAGGGACACAGTGTTGTTTATGTACCCACACATGTATTTGAGTTTCCAATCAATACAATTATAGCATGGATAATAAACGATTATCATGAACAAGGAAATATAATAATAACCAATTTATTATTGCCTCTAGGGCATATTTCCAACAACACCAAGCCCTTGGCGCCCCTCTCTCTCTCCCTAGAACGTTTTCTCCTCCGTTCGCGGTTTCGGTAGCGCTCGGCGTAGCCCTGTCGGGATTGCTCCACCACCGTCTCTACCACGCCATCGTGCTGGTTGAGAAACCATCTACTACTCCGCCCTCGCTCGCTGGATCGAGGAGGCAGAGACGTCATCGAGCCACACGTGTGCTGAACGGGAGGTGTCGTCCGTTCGGCGCTAGATCGGGACAGATCGCGATTGGATCGTGAAGACGTACGACTACATCAACCGCGTTATATACGCTTCCGCTTAGAGAACTACAAGGGTATGTAGATACACTCCGCCTCTCGTAGCTATGCATCTCCATGGATAGATCTTGCGTGTGCGTAGGAAATATTTTGTTTCCCATGCAATGTTTCCCATCAAATAGATGTGGTATGGATGATGAACTCCTTCCTCTAGTGCTTCAAAAGATAGTCTCATTAATAATCAATCACTCTCTCATGGAATTTTGCTTGGTAAAAGATATTTATTGGGTGGAAAGCAACTTAGGGAGGCTAGAAATCAAGATTCATATGGTTGGAGTGGAAGATCTTGATCTCAACACATGATTAGGTGGTTCTCTCTCAGAAAATGAATGGTGGAAGTGTTGGCTTGTTCTGAGTGCTCTCTCTACGAATGAGAGGGAGGTGGAGGGGTATATATAGTCATCTCCAAAAATTCAACCGTGACAACATTATTGCCCAACTCGGTGGAACCGAAGTTAAAATTCTTTTACACCGACTAGTGCAAAATGTCCTAACTTTTAGCGTTTTGGTGAGACCGATACATAACAACTCGGTGAGTCCGATTCGGTTGTCTAGGCATTTCCAGGGATTCGGTGGCACTAAAATGCAAAACTTAGAAATTCCGATTTTTCACAATTAGATACTAGTAAGGTGGTCACTACTTTTCGGTTATACCAAACCGAAACTCGGTTGTACCGAATTGTTAGGGTTTGGCTTGGGTTCTGTCTAAGGAAAACTCGGTGGGGCCGAAATGGAATATGTTGGTGGCACCGAATTTGATTCATATGAGTTTTGGACAAAATCTTTGTGGGAGATTGGTTGAGGCTTTTGGTGGCAAATCTCTAAGCACTTTGAGCAACCAGATCATTTTCAATATCTCATCCCCTTTTAATAGTATTGGCTTTCCTATGGACTCAGTTGTGATTTCTCACATAAAACAAGATGTAGAGTCTTGAAGCTCTTGCCAATAGATATTCCTTGCATCCAGGGGATCCTCCTCACAATCCTAGCCAATCCATTCATTGAACTTTTCCTGAAATATACTTGATATTATCATTAGTTAAATGAACTTATATGTTGTTGTTAATTATCAAAACCACCTAGGGAGAAGTTGTGCTTTCATAAATGTGTAGATGAGGTATACATTTTGTCACACTACCTTTGTGGTGTGAAGCACCCCATGGACATCACCATGGATCTACACCAACACTCCAAGTGCCAAGTGGACCGATGACTAGAGCATGTGCGCGTGTCATTGAAATCGAGGTGAACTATCTCCTCTTTGAACTACCTTTCTATTCATATGAGACATGTTCAATGCCTCAAACGGAGTCCCTATGCATGCTTAGATACCAAGGAAGCAACCGTGAGAAGCAAGGGAACAAGCTCAAGCCATGGCGGAAGAGGAGTAAGGATCTCCCCTCCCCCTATCGAGGGAAGATCCGCTCTCGGATTGACAATGTCATCACCATGGTAAGGGGACAAGTCAGTGACGTTGAAGGTGTCACTCATGGAGTGCTTGTCGATGTGGATGTCGATCTTTTATTGGTTGTTGTTTATCCTTTGTAACACCTTGAATGGTCCATCGGCTCGGGGTAGAAGCTTGGACTTGTGTTGTTCCGAAAAGCGGTCCTTACAAAGGTGTAGTCATACAAGATCTCCGGGGGTTAACACCACGGGCTTCTTGTTGGTGTCGATCTTGGTGTTGGAAATATGCCCTAAAGGCAATAATAAATTGTTTATTATTATATTTCCTTGTTCATTATAAATGCGTATTATCCATGCTAGAATTGTATTGACTGGAAACTTAAATACATGTGTGTATACATAAACAACACTGCGTCCCTAGTTAGCCTATACTAGACTAGCTCGTCGATCAAAGATGGTTAAGGTTTCCTAGTGTAAGTGTGATACGTCCATTTTGCATCATGATTTCTTATTTGTATTCATGTTATTCTTGTCCATTATTCCCTATTATCGTACAATTCTTATATCCTTTCCCTCTGAATATGCAAGGTACATCACAAAGAGGGAATTATTTGGAAACTGCAATTCTGGACCGGAAAACCGAGAAAAAGGCAGAAAAATCACCAGACTCCAAATGACCTGAAACTTCACGAGGAATTTTTATTGAATATATGTGAATTTTATGGGCCAAAAATATACCATAGGGGGGCCACCATCCAGGCACAAGCCATGAGGGCGCGACCCCCCCAGACCGCGCCCTGATGTGCGGTGGGGCCCTGGCTGGCCTCCCGACGCCCCTCTTCTTCTATATGGTGTGTTTTACCCTAGAAAAAATCATAAGCAACCTTTCAGGACGAAGCGCCGCCGTCTCGAGGCGGAAACCTGGACAGAGGCCCTTTTGCACTCCGACAGTCAGATTCTGCCGGGGAAATCCCTCTCCGGGAGGGGAAGATCGAAGCCATTGTCATCACCAACGCTTCCTCCTTCATGGGAGGACAAATTTTCATCAACATCTTCATCAGCACCATCTCACCTTCAACCCTAGTTCATCTCTTGTATTCAATCTTTGTCCCAAAACCTCAGATTGGTACCTGTGGGTTACTAGTTGTGTTGATTACATCTTGTAGTTGATGCTTGTTGGATTACTTGGTGGAAGAAATTATGTTCAGATCCTTAATTATTATTATTGCACCTCTAATCTTGAACATGTTGATGAGGTGTGAGTAGTTACTATTGTTCCCGAGGACATGGGAGAAGTCTTGTTATAAGTTATCATGTGAAGTTGGTATTCGTTCAATATTTTGATGATGTGTATGTTGTTACTTCTCTTAGTGGTGTCGTGTGAACGTCAACTACATGAAACTTCACCATGCTATGGGCCTAAGGGAAGTCATTGTGGAGTAACAAGTAGATGATGGGTTGCTAGAGTGACAGAAGCTTAAACCCCAGTTTATGCGTTGCTTCATAAGGGGCTGATTTGGATCCACATGTTTCATGCTATGGTTAGATTTATCTTAATTCTTCTTTCGTAGTTGCGGATGCTTGCGAGAGGGGGTAATCATAAGTAGGTTGTTAGTTCAAGTAATAACAGCACCTTAGCACCGGTCCACCCACATATCAAATTATCAAAGTAGCGAACGCGAATCAACTCAACATGATGAACATGACTAGACATAATTCCCATGTGTCCTCGGGAGCGCTTGCTTAATATAAGAGTACTTCCAGGCCTGTCCTTTACTGCAAAAAGGATTGGGATACCTTGCTGTACCTTTGCTACTATTGTTACTTGTCACTTGTTACGATTTATCTTGCTACAAAACTATCTACTATCGTTACTTATAGCACTTGCAGAGAATACCTTGCTGAAAACTGCTTATCATTTCCTTCTGTTCCTCGTTGGGTTCGACACTCTTACTTATCGAAAGGACTACGATTGATCCCCTATACTTGTGGGTCATCAAGACTCTTGGCACCGTTGCCGGGGAGTGAAGCGCCTTTGGTAAGTGTAATTGGTAAGGAAACATTTTCTACACGTGCTGAAATTTACTTTTGCTTGTTGCTATGAACGGTCACCCTTTGAGTGGCTTGTTCGGGGCATCTTCACCCCGAATTGAAGATGAGGAAAGTGTTCCTCAACCTACTGAACCTACTGAAAATATTTATCATGAGATTCCTTCTGGTATGCTTGAAAAACTCTTATCACACCCATATGATGGAACGACTCATCCTGATTATCATTTGATATTTGTCGATGAAATTTGTGGATTATTTCAGCTTGCAGGGTTGTCTGGAGGCAAAGTTAAGAAGGAAGTTTTCCCTTTATCTTTGGAGGGAAAGGCATTAATGTGGTATAAGTTATTGGGCGATATTGGATCATGGGACTGGAATCGTTTGAAGTTGGAATTTCATCAGAAGTTTTATCCTATGCATCTAGTTCATCGTGATCAGAATTTTATTTATAATTGTTGGCCTCGTGAAGGAGAAAGTATCGCTCAAGCTTGGGGGAGGATTCAATCTATGATGCACACCTGTCCTAACCATGAGACTGCGAGAAATACTATTATGCAAAAAAAATTATGCTCGTCTTTCTCATGATGATCAAGTACTACTCGATTCTTCTTCTACTAGTTCCTTCATGAAAAGGACTATTGAATTCAAATGGGATCTTCTGGAAAGGATTAAACGCAACTTTGAAGATTGGGAACTCGACAAAGGTAAAGAGTCAGGTATAAAGCTTAAGTTTTATTGTGTTAAATCTTTTATGGAAACTGATGCCTGCTATAAGTTAAGTAATAAATATGACCTTGACTCTGAGATAGTAGCTTCTTTCTGTGAGTCATTTGCTACTCATGTTGATCTCCCTAAGGAGAAGTGGTTTAAGTACCATCCACCCATTGAAGAACAATTAGAGAAACCCATTAAAGTTGAGAAGGAAGAAATTATTGTTAATCATGTTGATCCAATTGTTCCTACTGCTTACATTGAGAAGCCACCCTTCCCTGTTAGGATTAAGGAACACGCTAAAGCTACAACTGTAGTTAATAAAAGTCATGCTAGGACACCTACACCTCCCGAACAAATAAATGTTGAGCCTAAAATTGCTATGGTCAAAGATCTTCTAGTTGATAACATTGATGGACATGTTATCTATTTCTGTGATGAAACTACTAGAATTGTAAAACCTATTAGACGTAAGCAAGATGAACTAGATAAAAATAAACCAGTTGTTGGCATGCCTGTGGTTTTCGTTAAAATTGGAGATCATTGTTATCATGGCTTGTGTGATATTGGTTCTAGTGTTAGTGCTATACCTTTTACCTTATATCAAGAAATTATGAATGACATAGCACCATCTGAGCTTGAGGACATTGATGTTACTATTAAAATTGCAAACGGAGATACTATTACACCACTTGGGATTGTTAGAGATGTTGAGGTCTTGTGTAGAAAGGCCAGTACCCCACTGATTTTCTAGTACTTGGTTCAGAACAAGATAACGTTTTCCCCAATATATTTGGTAGACCTTTCTTGAATACTGTTAATTCTGAAATTAATTGTGTTACTGATAAGGTTAAAGTAAGCTTTGGCGATGTGTCTCATGAATTTAATTTCTCTAAGTTTAGTAAACAACCGCATGAGAAAGAATTATCAAGCAAATACGAGATTATTGGTCTAGCTTCTATTGTCGTACCTCCTACCGACCCGTTAGAACAATATTTACTAGACCATGAAAATCATATGCATACGAATGAGAGAAATGAGATAGATGACATATTTTTGAAGCAAACGCCTATTCTTAAACACAACTATCCGGTTGATATTTTAGGGAATCCCCCTCCACCCAAGGGAGATCCCGTGTTTGAGCTAAAGACTTTACCTGATACTTTGAAATATGATTATCTTGATGAAAAGAAGATATATCATGTTATTATCAGTGCTAACCTTTCAGAGCATGAAGAAAAGAGATTACTTAGAACTCTGAAGAAGCACCGGGCTGCTATTGGATATACTCTCGATGATCTTAAGGGCATTAGTACCACTCTATGTCAGCACAAGATTAATGTGGAACCAGATGCTAAACCTGTCGTTGATCACCAACGCCGCTTAAACCCAAAAATGATGGAAGTGGTAAGAACCGAAATATTAAAGCTTCTGGAGGCAGGTATAATTTATCCTATTGCTGATAGTAGATGGGTAAGCCCTGTTCATTATGTTCCTAAGACAGGAGGTATAACTGTTGTCCCTAATGATAAAAATGAACTTATCCCACAAAGAATAGTAACTGGTTATAGGATGGTGATTGATTTCAGGAAATTAAACAAACCTGCTAGGAATGATCATTATCCTTTACCTTTTATCGATCAAATGCTAGAAAGATTATCTAAGCGCACACACTTTTGCTTTCTTGATGGATATTCCATTTTTTCTCAAATACCTATGTCAAAAGAGGATCAAGAGAAAACTACTTTTACTTGCCCTTTTGGAATGTATGCTTATAGACGTATGCATTTTGGTTTATGCAATGCACCTGCTACCTTTCAAACATGTATGATGGCTATATTCTCTGATTTTTGTGAAAAGATTGTTGAGGTTTTCATGGATGAATTTTCCGTTTATGGAACTTCTTTTGATGATTGCTTGAGTAACCTTGATCGAGTTTTGCAGAGATGTGAAGAAACTAATCTTTTTTTGAATTGGGAGAATTGCCATTTTATGGTGAATGAAGGCATAGTACTTGGGCACAAAATTTCTGAGCGTGGTATTGAAGTGGACAAAGCTAAAGTGGACGCTATTGAGAAGATGCCATGCCATAAAGATATCAAAGGTATAATAAGTTTCCTTGGTCATGCTGGTTTTTATAGGCATTTCATTAAAGATTTCTCAAAGATTTCTAGGCCGTTAACTAATATTCTACAAAAAGATATTCCTTTTGTTTTTGATGATGATTCTGTAGAAGCTTTTGAAATACTTAAGAAAGCTTTAATTTCCGCTCCTATTGTTCAACCACCTTACTGGAACCTACCATTTGAGATTATGTGTGATGCTAGTGATTATGCCATTGGTGCTGTTCTAGGGCAGAGAGTAGACAAGAAATCAAAAGTTATCCATTATGCTAGTAAAACCCTAGATGCTGCTCAAAGAAATTATGCCACCACTGAAAAGGAGTTTTTAGCAGTTGTTTTTGCATGTGATAAGTTTAGACCTTATATTGTTGATTCCATAGTAACCATTCACGCTGATCATGCTGCTATTAATTACCTTATGGAAAATAAAGATGCTAAGCCTAGACTTATTCGGTGGGTGCTTTTGCTTCAAGAATTTGATTTGCATATTGTTGATAGAAAGGGAGCTGAAAACCCCGTAGCAGATAACCTGTCTAGAATGGAGAATGTTCTTGATGACCCACTGCCTATTGATGATAATTTTCCTGATGAACAACTTGCTGCTATAAATACTTCACGTAGCACTCCTTGGTATGCTGATTATGCTAATTACATTGTTCTTAAATATATCCCACCTAGTTTCACCTATCAATAAAACAAAAAATTCTTTTATGATTTACGACATTACTTTTGGGATGACCCACATGTTTATAAAGAGGGAGTAGATGGTATTATTAGACGTTGTATACCTGAGCATGAACAGGAACAAATCTTAATGAAGTGTCATTCTGAACCTTACGGAGGACATCATACTGGAGACATAACTGCACAAAAGGTATTACAATCTGATTTTTATTGGCCTACTCTTTTCAAAGATGCTCGTAAGTATGTCCTTTCATGTAATGAATGTCAAAGAGTTGGTAACATTGGTAAACGTCCGAAAATGCCTATGAATTATTCACTTGCCATTGAACCATTCGATGTTTGGGGTTTTGACTTTATGGGACCTTTTCCTTCCTCAAATGGGTATACTCATATTTTAGTTGCTGTTGATTACGTTACTAAGTGGGTAGAGGCTATTCCAACTAGTAGTGCTGATCATAACACCTCTATTAAAATGCTTAAGGAAATTATTTTTCCGAGGTTTGGAGTCCCTAGATACTTAATGACTGATGGTGGTTCACATTTTATTCATGGTGCTTTCCGTAAACTTCTAGCTAAATATGATGTTAACCATAGAATTGCGTCACCTTATCATCCTCAGTACAGTGGCCAAGTTGAACTAAGCAATCGAGAACTAAAATTAATCTTGCAAAAGATGATCAATAGATCCAGGAAGAATTGGTCTAAGAAACTAGATGATGCTCTATGGGCTTATAGAACTGCTTATAAAAACCCCATGGGGATGTCCCCATATAAAATGGTATATGGAAAAGCTTGTCATTTGCCTCTTGAACTAGAACATAAGGCTTATTGGGCAATTAAGGGATTGAATTATGATTTTATACTTGCAAGTGAAAAGAGGTTATTTGATATTAGCTCACTAGATGAATGGAGGACACAAGCCTATGAGAATGCTAAGTTGTTTAAAGAGAAGGTTAAGAGATGGCATGACAAAAGGATCCAAAAATAGGAATTCAATGAAGGAGACCTTGTGCTTATGTACAATTCTCGTTTCGTATTTTTTGCAGGAAAACTCTTATCCAAATGGGAAGGCCCATATGTTGTCGAAGAGGCCTACCGCTCCGGTGCTATAAAAATTAACAACTTTGAAGTCAAAAACCCGAGAGTGGTCAATGGGCAAAGAATCAAGCATTACATTTCAGGTACGCCCATTAATGAAGAGACTAATGTTATCCAATTAATAACACCGGAAGAACACATACGGGAAGCCTTCCGGAACACTCCAGAAACCTGAAAAAGAGGTAGGGATGTGGTACGGTAAGTAAACCGACTCCAAAAATTCCAAAATAATAATTTGTGTTGGTTTTAGTATTTTAGAAAAATTTCAAAAATAAAACGGAGTCAGGGGGACCCACGAGGGAGGCACAAGCCAACAGGGCGCGACCCCCCTGGGGCGCGGGTAGGGGGTCTGGCGCGCCCTGGTGGGTGGTGCCCACCTCGTGGATCCTCTGGACCTCCGACGAAGCGTCTAGTGCCTCTTTTGTTCCAAAAAAAATCATCGAAAAGTTTCGGGCGATTCCGAGAACTTTCATTTTCTGCACAAAAAACAACACCACGGTAGTTCTGCTGAAAACAACGTTAGTCCGGGTTAGTTCTAAATAAATCTTATAAAGTGCATCAAAACCATATAAAAGTATTGTAAACATAGGTGAATATGGCATGAATACTTCATAAATTATCGATACGTTGGAGACGTATCAGCATCCCCAAGCTTAATTCCTACTCGTCCTCGAGTAGGTAAATGATAATAGAAATAATTTATGAAGTGTGAATGCTAGCATAGTGTATAAGTTTGATCAATGATAATTTCAACCACTTTTCCTAGCATCATAACAGCAACTTTTTCTCATAAAACACATCATGATAAAGTAGCAACTAATTCACATGTTACGGTTCAAACAATGAATCCTCTTGAAACTTAGCAACCTATGTTCTTAGTCACCAAACAATTGCAATTCAACTTATTCTCAACAAAGTCTAAGTAAGAGCTCCACATACTCAATCATCATATAGTCTTCTATGATTGCTAGTACTCAAAGCATATATTTAGAACAAACAACATCCATCGAACACAGACAAAGATAGATGCTTAAAGTTTCGCCTCCCAACATACTTATCATAAAGATAATTGTCAACAATAATGAATCATGATCAAATATCTTCGACTGGATATATGTGTTTGGATCTTTCCCCACCACATGATGCTTGCCAACTAATAGATTGAGGTTGGAATAAGAAGTTGACTCAACATGAATAGTAAATAACATGAAAGTAAATAGATTGGCCCTTCGCAGAGGGAAGCAGGGATTTGCATATGTGCCAGAGCTCATTGTTTAAAATAGAGATGAAAATAATTTTGGGAGGCACACCCTTCCTGTCAACGTTACGACCAAGAGTTATCAATATCTTCCATGCTAAACACATTAGCGGCGGTTCCCAAGCAGTAAAAGTAAAGGTTTACTCCCCCTCCACCAACAAACACACTCCACAGCTAGCCGAATCCACGGGTACCGTCCATACCAACAACATTCCTGAGGGAGTTTTGTTTAATTATTTGCATTTATTTTTTATTTTGGGACTGGGAATCCCTATTACCGCCCCTCTCGTGCAAGGACGAGTGAATAAACACTCATCATGAGAATAACCCGCTTAACATGGAAGATACTGACCGCCCCCTGTCGCTCCATCAGCGGTCCAGGCACACAAAACAGATGTTTATTTGAATGTTTAGAGGTGGCACATGCAAATTTACTTGGAACGACAGGGTAATACCGCATATAGGTAGATATTGTGGACTCTCATGGCAAGAAACTGGGTTTAAGGGTTTGGATGCACAAGTAGTATCTCTACTTAGTACGAAGTGTTGGCTAGCAAAAGGTTCTAAACAAGCACCACATGTTGGAGGATCCATAACAATATAACTTCTATGCAAATATACACAACCATAACTAATTACGTTGCCTTCCTTGTCCAACTTCAACTAATTTTCTCAAGTTTGAAAATAATTAATGGGTATTCACAATCATAGAAGATGTCCAAGATAATATATTTGTATGTGAAAGTTCTCTTCCTTATACTAATCATTCAAGAATTGCTTGTATGACCAATATTGTGATTTTCAAACTTCAATAGATTTTACTTTCTAAACCAGATGTGAAGCTACTACTAAGCATAAAGCACATTGATAATTTCCTATTTATGATATTCAATTCATTCACAATTTACTCATAGGATATAAGTGAAGCACAAGAGTAAATGGCAAGCTACTCTCAAAAGATATAAGTGAAGATCAATGAGTAGTCAAACAATTAAGTAGCTATGTGAGGACTCTCTCTCTCTCTCTCTCAATAAAGATTTTCAGATCTGAGTATTTTATTCAAAAGGCAAACTCGAAAAAACTTCATGCACACAAAACTCGAAAAGAACTCGTGAGATAGGTTAGTACACATAAGAATAAATCAACACTTCATGTACTCCCAAGACAAGTTGCACAATAATTTTCAAACATCATATACTGTTTACTATCATTTCCACAATTTATATCCACCAATATAGGCGATGTAAACTATAGGATAAGTAGATAACAAAACTATGACAGCAATCTGTCCAAACAGAACAGTCTGTAGCAATTTATGAAAACAGTGTACTTCTGTAATTCAAAAAATTATGAAAATTTAGGAAATGCTAAATAATTTATATTAAAACACTTTGCAAAAATTTCAGAAACTTTCAACGTTCCAGTAAAATATGAAAATTCAAACACTATAGAGAAAGTTTCTGTTTTTACACAGCACACATCAAACATGCAATGCAAGCATCCTAAGGCAATTCTTGGAACTTTTTTTATTGAAAAACAAGATTATAAATAACACCTAACATAAAATAACAAAATATAATGACGATCCAAGCAAAGCACATATTATGTGATGAATAAAAATATAGCTCTAAGTAAGATATATCGATAATGTTGAAGATGAAAGAGGGGATGCCTTCCGGGGCATCCCCAAGCCTAGGCGCTTGAGTCTTCCTTGGATATTACCTTGGGGGTGCCTTGGGCATCCCCAATCTTAGGTTCTTGTCACTCCTTATTCTCCTCATATCGGTGTCTCACCCAAAACTTGAAAACTTCAATCACACAAAACTTAACGGAACTTCGTGAGATGGGTTAGTATAATAAGTAAAGATCATTCACTTAGGTACTGACAAGACAAGATTCATAATTGTTCCCACATGATACCTACTGTATTCTACCGTTCACATAATTTATATCTATGAATATAAGTTATGGGAACACTAAAACAAGCAAACTATGCATGCAAAACAGAATCTGTCAAAAACAGAAAAGTCTGTGAAGATCTGTAGTGTAACCATACTTCCCTGTCTCTAAAAATTCTTAAAGATTAGGAAAACCTGAGAAATATGTATATTAAGACTTTGTAAAAATTTCAGATCATTATCACACTCCAGTCAAAAATGAAAATTCCTGTACTGGAGTCAAAAGTTTCTGTTTTGGTTCAGCATCAATTCTACTCATCTTGTGAGTCATCCCAAAGGCTTTACTTGGCACTTTATTGAAATAAAAGACACAAAACATGATTACTACAGTATCTTAATCATGTGAACACACAAAACAGAAAGTAAAAGTGTTGGGTCATCTCCCAACAAGCGTTTTTCTTTAAGCCTTTTAGCTAGGCATGATGATTTCAATGATGCTCACATAAAAAGTAGTAATTGGAACATGAAAGAGAGCATCATGAATCACATGACAAGAACATTTAAGTCTAACCCACTTCCTATGCATAGGGATTTTGTGAGCAAATAATTTTTGGGAACAAGAATCAACTAGCATAGGAAGGCAAAACAAGCATAACTTCAAAACTTTGAACACATAGGGAGGAGACTTGATATTATTGCAATTCCTACAAGCATATGTTCCTCCCTCATAATAATTTTCAGTAGCATCAAGAAGGAATTTCACAATATAACTATCACATAAAGCATGCTTTTCATGATCTACAAGCATAGAAAATTTATTACTCTCCACATAAGCAAACTTCTTCTCATAAATAATAGTGGGAGCATCAAATGAAACTCGAATACTATAAATTGTTTCCACATTAAAAGAGTAATGTTCAGTAAAAGGATATTCAAAATTATGACAATAATCATCACTACTTTTTATAACATAAGTATCATCACAATAATCATCATAAGTAGCAACTTTGTTCTCATCATAGTCAAGTGAAACCTCTTCCGAAATAGTGGAATCATTACTAAATAAAGTCATGACCTCTCCAAATCTACTTTTATCATTATAATAATATTCAACACCCTCCAAAATAGTGGGACAATAATTATCTAGAGTTGACACTCTCCCAAACCCACTTTTATAAATATCACAATCATCATAAATAGGAGGCATGCAATCATCATAACAAATTTGATCATTCAAAGTAGGGGAACTAAAAAGATCATCTTCATTAAGCATAACATCCCCAAGCTTGGGACAAACATTAATTGCAGCAAATAAATTCTCAAACATGTCATTCTCATCAAACATAGCATCCCCAAGCTTGTGGCTTGGCATATCATAAGCATAATCATTCTCATCATTAATAGTATGAATAGCACCAATCGTATAACAATTATTATCATCATAATTCACCACGTTGGTGCCAAAAAGATTTTCAAGATTATAAGAAGTATCATTATCTTCCCAATCATAGTCATCACACGAAGCAATAGGCATAACAAAATCATCATCAAGTGTATCATCTTCCACAATTATTTTAGATTCATCCTCGTGAGGCACAACAATAATAGGAGCAACATCATCTGGGAGAGATACCTTTTTACCTCTACTCTTTCTTCTTTTCTTCTTCTTCACCACATCATGTGTGGGTTTCATTAATTTTTTCGAGCTTCTTATTGATAAGATTGGTTGAATAGGGAGCTCCTCCTCATCACCTATTACATCATGAGAGACAATAGGAGGGAAAGTGGAATTATTTACCCTTTCATTAGTATTCCTTTTATATTCTATTGGTTTTCCCATCTTTCTATAGTTGGCAATATAAGCATTCTCATTGCAATTTACCATGCAAAACATATAGATATTTTTTAGATTAGTTTCAATGTCGTCCGTGAGAATGAATACTTCAAACCAACTATTTTTATGTGTCAATTCTTCACTCCCCAAAAATAGAGAAAGATCATCATAAAGTTCAAGGGTGATCAAGTCATTACAATATTTGGCCATGATTTGATCATGAAAAAGTTTGCATTGGAAAATAAGATGACCAACTTTATTGCAAAGTTCACAAGTAATAGGACAAAGAGAGTATAATTTTGTAGCAAATTCATCTATCACTTTGAGCAAAGAATTGGTTCTATCATGTTTATGCTTCTTGCAAAATCTATCATCCCTATAAGGCATGTCCTCACAAACTTTATGCACTCCACAAAAATTGACATGCTTATAAGAAACATTTTTATCATGACTAGTGAAATCATCATTAGTATTTTGGATATTTAGAAAATTCATGCTAACAATATTGCTATCATGCTCATCATTCAAGGAATTCTCATTAAGTATTTTCATAGTTTCTTCCTCTACCAATTGAGCACAATTTTCGGAATCCTTATTTTCACGAAAGACATTATAAAGACGAAACAAATGATGCAACCTAAACTCCATTTTTTTGTAGTTTTCGTTTATAAAACCAAACTAGTGAAAAACAAGAAACTAAAAGATTTAATTGCAAGATCGAAAGATATACCTTCAAGCACTCACCTCCCCTGCAACGGCGCCAGAAAAGAGCTTGATGCCTACTACGCAACTTTATTCTTGTAGACTCGTGTTGGGCCTCCAAGCGCAGAGTTTTGTAGGACATTAGCAATTTTCCCTCAAGTGGATGACCTAAGGTTTATCAATCCGTGGGAGGTGTCGGATGAAGATGGTCTCTCTCAAACAACCCTACAATCAAATACAAGAAATCTCTTGTGTCCCCAACACACCCAATACAATGGCAAATTGTATAGGTGCACTAGTTCGGCGAAGAGATGGTGATACAAGTGCAACAATTATAGTGGATATTGATTTTTGTAATCTGAAAATATAAAAACAGCAAGGTAGCAAGTGACAAAAGTGAGCACAAACGGTATTGCAATGCTTGAAAACAAGGCCTAGGGTCCGTACTTTCACTAGTGCAATCTCTCAACAATGCTAATATAATTGGATCACATAACCATCCCTCAACGTGCAACGAAGAATCACTCCAAAGTTGTTATCTAGCGGAGAGCATAAGAAGAAATTGTTTGTAGGGTACGAAACCACCTTAAAGTTATCCTTTCCGATCGATCTATCCAAGAGTTCGTACTAACATAACTAAGGGAGTCCCGGACTAAGGGGTCCTCGGGCCGCCGGCTCATCTCTCAATAGGCTGGCTTGATGGGCCGTTCTCTGAAGAAGGGCCGGATACATCAAGACTCCACGTTCCAGAAGGGAGCCCCGAATGCGCGTCGTGCGCTCCAAGTCAAGATGAGAAAGTCGACATCTCTGTCCTCGGCTGGAGGCCCATCATGTGTAAACCCTAGGTACCCCCCGGTGTCTATATAAACCGGGAGGGTTTTACATCATGCGACACACAGAAACTCATCTAGGGTTTTAGTTAGTCGATCTCGAGGTAGATCAACTCTGTAACCTTCATACGATCAATATAATCAAGCAGGACATAGGGTTTTACCTCCATAGGAGGGCCCGAACCTAGGTAAACATCGTCTCCTTCGTCCCTTTGTTACCATCGATTCTAGTCTCACAGCTCGGGACCCCCTACCCGAGATTGGCCGGTTTTGACACCGACATTGGTGCTTTCATTGAGAGTTCCACTGTGATCACCAAAGGAATCGATGGCTCGCGTTGTCATCAACGAAGAAGTTCATGCCAGGGACTCCTTTGTCCCTGGACAGATCTTCGCTTTTGGTAGCAGCGTGCTGCATGCTGACCCGACCGGCCTCCTTGGCCGGGTCGGAAGTTTCGCCCCTGATCAAGAAGTCAGATTCGGGAACTTAGAGTTCTCCGTAGACCCTCGGGGCGATCTCTTGCTCACCGGGCTCGCAGTCTCGCCTGAAACGCCCGAGGACTCCGAGGCCTTAACCTTGGATGTCACTTTCAATCCCGCTCGCGGGGCGAATCCCAATGATGATCTGGACTTCAATCCGGATCCGACTATAGCGCCGGACGGCCGACCATCAGCTCCTGCCGAATACACTTCTCGTGCGGGCGCGTCAGAGGTTAACTCCGGGCGCACCGGGCAGATTGACCCGATAAAGCTCTCGACACTCGACGAAGCTCTAGATCGGATCTCGTCGATGAAAATTACTAATGACCCAACCCCGATCCACGCTCAGATCGGTCTGGAGGCGGGTCAAGAAGAATTTTTCGTCCCACCCACCACCCACTTAGTAGCCACTATCGAAGACTTAACCGATATGTTGGACTACGCCTCCGAGGAGGCAGAAGACATGGAGGAGGAAGATCGCGCTCCCACCCCCGTTAACACCGGGCGATGGATCGCCACCTCCACATACGACGTCTACATCGTGGATACGCCAGCCGGTAACGGCGAGCGCACACCAGCTAACAATGGCGATGACTCAGGTGAGGGCCGCCAAGGCGCCGGAAACCGCGTAAGCGGTCAAAGACAAAAAAAGGGAGGGAAGCTATTGCTGGCACCGGGGAAAACGATACCTTGGAAGACCTCGGCGATCCCGATATACCCGAGTATCCGTTAGAGGACCAGGAAAGGCCAGAGGACCAGCGCGACCCCGAAGATCCGAACGACTCTGAGGATGACAACTACCTCCCCCTGTAGAGGAGGAGGACAGCCCGGAAGACGAGGACCTCATCGTCCCCGAAACAATCGAGGATCAGGAACGGTTCAGGCAACAGCTTTTAGCCACTGCCCGGAGCCTAAAGGCAAAAGTGCGGCAGCTCAAGGCCGAACAAGACACCCTCAACGATAGATGGACAAGGGTTCTATCAGCCGAGGAAGAACACGGCGCCGGTCTATGGGACCAACCCAAGAGCTACCCCCGTCGGCGGTTGCTGCCACAACTCGACGACGAGCTCCCCAACACGCCGTCCCCCAAGCACACTCCATACGACCAGCCGGACCGCTCTCCCCGAGGACGAGACAGGACGGCTGGCGAGGCCGGTTATAGGCCGGCGATACCCCGCAGAAGGGGAAAAGAGCCAATGGAGCCAGACGACAGGTATGACTTGCGACGCGACCTGGATGAGAGAACGGGCCGCACGAGATCCATTTACGGATCCAGAGGGTACTCCCCTGGTAGAAGGGACGAGTACCGGCCCTGGCTCGACCGAACCAACAGAGTTCGGGACCAAAACCGGGCCAGAACAGACGCCGACTACCGGCGTGATATAGCCCGGGTCAGAGGCGCTGCCCACCCGCTCTGCTTCACTTACGAGGTGATGCAGCATCAGTTCCCTGAAGGGTTTAAACCCGTGAACATCGAGCAATACGACGGAACAACTGACCCAACAGTGTGGATCGAGGATTTCCTCCTCCACATTCACATGGCACAAGGAGACGACCTCCACGCCATCAAGTACCTACCCCTTAAACTTAAGGGGCTAGCTCAGCACTGGTTAAACAGTCTCCCCGAAAACTCTATCGGGAGCTGGGAGGACCTCGAGGATGCATTCCGATCTAACTTCCAGGGCACCTATGTACGGCCCCCGGACTCCTCCGACCTAAGCAATGTCGTGCAAAAGGCAGGAGAGTCCGCTCGACAATTCTGGAACCGGTTCTTGACCAAGAAATACCAGATCGTCGATTGCCCAGATGCCGAAGCTATAGCCTCTTTCAGGCACAATATTCGGGACGAGTGGCTGGCTCGCCAGCTCGGTCAGGATAAACCCAGGACCATGTCCGCCCTCACATCACTCATGACCCGCTTTTGCGCGGGTGAGGATAACTGGCTAGCAAGGTGAAGCCACAACCCCGAAGACCCCGGTACTTCTGAAGTCCGGGATGGAAACGGGAAACCACGACGAAACAAAAACAAACGCCGGCACAGCACTAGCGACGCCGATGACACGGCCGTTAATGCCGGTTTCCGCAACCCAAGATCCGAGCAACGGAAGAAGCCTCCTAAAGGCAACCGCGACGGACCCATCCCGCTGGACAAGATCATGGAAAGGCCTTGCTAGATCCATGGCACTCCGTACAAGCCCGCCAACCACATCAACCGTAACTATTGGGTGTTCAAACAGGCCGGCAAACTCGCCGCCGAGGAGCAGGGCAAAGGCCCACGCAGCGAGGACGACGAGGAACCCGGCGGTCCGAGCAATGGAGGTCAGAAGCAATTCCCTCCAGAAGTAAAAACTGTGAACATGATATACACCACTCATATACCAAAAAAGGAGAGGAAGCGCGCCCTTCGAGAGGTCTATGCCGTAGAGCCTGTAGCCCCGAAGTTTAACCCATGGTCGGCCTACCCGATCACTTTTGACCGACGGGATCACCCGACCAGTATCCGTCATGGGGGGTCGGCGGCCCTCGTCCTAGACCCCATTATCGATGGGTATCACCTCACTAAAGTTCTAATGGACGGAGGAAGCAGCCTAAATCTGATTTACTCAGATACGGTGCAAAAGATGGGTATAGATCCATCAAGGATCAAACCCAGCAACACTACCTTTAAAGGAGCGATCCCAGGTGCCGAGGCCCGCTGCACGGGCTCGGTGACCCTGGAAGTGGTGTTCGGCTCGCCCGATAACTTCCGTAGCAAGGACTTTTGATCTTCGACATTGTACCTTTCCGCAGTGGCTATCATGCCCTGCTCGGCCGTACAGGGTTCGCTCGCTTTAATGCCGTCCCACACTACGCATACCTCAAGCTCAAGATGCCTGGTCCCAAGGGGGTCATCACCGTCAACGACAACACAGAGCGTTCTCTCTGAACTGAGGAGCATGCATTGGCCCTGGCGGCCGAATTCCATTATGAGGACGGTCGGCAAACACCCAAATCGGCCATAAAGGCCCGTAAGGTTGACAAACGAGTTCGGTTTCAATCCGAACTCCCAGACCCTTCTGCTCCCCAGAAATAGGGATACGCCCCCATTGCACAGCCCTAACGACCGCCAAACACGTGCCAAGAAGGCACAACTTCACGCTCAAGATTCCATGGGTAGCAATGGGGAACAACCATCAAATGGTAAGTGTTCGGCTAGACCGACCAATACCAATACACGTCCTCGGAGAAAACACAGGTACCATCAAGGACCTGCTAAAAAGCGTAAAGCTCATCGATACTTCGGCGACTTCTCAAGACCTTCTTCCCGAGGTCCGCTCGGCGACAGCATCACTCTTAATGGGATGCAACCCCTACAGAGGAACATGAACGGACAGGTGACAAGGCACATCGAGGACGTCATGTCATCAATCGAAGACTCCTGGTACAGCCTCCCCTCTGTAAATTTTATATTTCATCTACCTGTAAACAGTTGCTTCGGCAATCCAAGTTATAAGAATTATTGAGCAAGTACAAAACCATTATATATGGCCACTTTGTTGTCTTTTATACATCCTCTGTTCTTCCCTTGGTAACACTTCTTGCGAAAACTGTTCGGTATATGTTATGATGCAACCGGCTAATAGACCGGGGGCTCGAATTTAAAATCGCCTTGAACATCACCCAGGTACAACTGGTTGTGTGTTCGGCGTCTTGGGTTTTGCTTTATATGCATCGGATCCGAACTATGTCTTGGGTCAATAGTTGGGTTGCCCGGCTCTTGTGCTTGCCCTCTTATGTTCCGCTCGTTCGGCTAAAAGGGCAAAGGGAGAACCACTGCGATTGTGCTTCCAGCTCGTCTGGTCAAGCACCTCAGGGGAGAAAGCCGAAAACTGACCGTCATAGTAAGCGATAACCGGTCTGCGCATCCGAGCATAAGTGTCTTACTAAAAAACCGATAGCGGTTACTCCGCGTTATACGATGGGTTTTGTACTAGTACAAACCATGTGATGCTGGCTTCGGTCCCGATACATCGGAACATCACAAAACACTAGGGGCTTGTCATCGCCCCCCGCATTTTTCTACACTCCCACGGCTAAGTGAAAGCTTTAAAGCACCATAGTCCGATTGCCTTGTCCCGCTCGCACTACCACCTTCGGGCGCCGATACCTCAGATAAGGGTAAAAGTGCGATACAGAGACACCCCGCGTAGTATCTACGTGGGGGCTGAAACCGACGACTTGCTGCTTTCAGATGAACGGCCACATAGGAGTCTAAATAAACTTAAACTACTTATAAGACATGATAAACCATGCAACACTAATTATAAAGCGTTAAAGTCTTCGGACATATTACATCGCGCTCATTCATACAAAACATCTTTGGAGCATTGGGCCTCTATTGCCCGAGCACCCTCCATTACATGGGGGAAGTACAGCTCGGGGCACCTATGACTCTTGTCAGGAGGCGGAGGTGCGGTGGCCATCTTGGTCGGCTGGAGCTTCGGCCAGTGCACCATGGCCCTTGCAAAGGCCATCCGCGCGCCCTCGATGCATGTAGAGCATTTCAGCACGTCAACCCGAGGCGCAGCATCGCATAGCTTCTGCACCAGGCCGAAATAGCTGCTCGGCAATGGCTCATCGGGCCACAGACGGATGCAGAGGTCCTTCATGGCCGGCTCTGCCATTCTGTGCATCTCCAGCAGTTGCTTCATGTGATCAATGAGCAGAGGAGAGCGCTCGGGGGACTCAAACTGCGCCCAAAATAGCCGGGCCTCATCATCCTCCGCCCGCGAAGCATAAAGCTTGTTCGCATCCGCCGCACTCTTCTGGAGATCCGCACGAACGCCTAAGGAATGCCACACCTGGGTGAGCAAAGCAAATTTGCTACCACCGAAGGTGCATCGTAGCGAATATGGCTTACCATCGATGACAGCCTTGACTTGGCGAACCTCCTCTTCGAAGGACCGCCTGTCCACCCGCTCCTTCTGGAGCTCGGATTTCAGCGCGGCTAGCTCGGCGGCTTGTTCTTTTCCTTTCTGCTCAAGGGCCTCGCACTTCGTGCCAGCATCCTTGAGCTCCTGCTACACCTCCTCCACCCGGGCATCATGCTTGGCGCTTGCAGCCTACAAACTGGAAAGCGTGGCTGCTGCTTCTTCGGTGGCCGTCTTCTTCTCCTCGGCCTCTTGCTTCAGTTTCTGGAGCTCGGCCTTGAGTCTTTCAACCTCCGCAGCTGAAGCTGTGGAAGAAATAATAAGCAAATCACACTGGGCACCAGTGCGGATCATTATCAATATACAGCTCGGATATTAGAATTCGGCTTACCTTATGCCTCGTCGAACCTCTTGTTCAGGCTATCAAGCTCCTCTTCGGAGATTTTGAGCTTCCGATTCAGCTCGGTGAGCTCAGCGGCATTACCGGCTGCCGCCGATGACGAGGCCTACAAAAAACTACATTCATTTATGTGCATCCCAACCCCCGAACAGTCAAGGACGTGGCTCTATGTTCGGTCCTCTTAAGGGCTTTTAGAACATTGCAGGACTGAATGGCACTTTGTACGTCATTGTTCATTCCTTTTTATCTGACCCCCGGATGCATTTTTGTAAACCCATCCGGGACTCGCGGGCTACTACATATATAAAGATAGCACAAACTTAAAATTAAAAGTTGTTCGGGAAAAGGTATTACATGACTCACCTTGAAGCCCGTCAAGAGACCATTGAAGGCCTCCTTCAGTCCTCTATCGACGGACTGAATTATTTGTAAAACCGCACCCATAAGAGTGCGGTGATCCTCGGAGATGGGGGCGCTTGCTAGCGCCTCCTCCATAACCGGCCACCCAGCCGTTGGTGGCATCGGTGGTGATCGGGCAGTTCGATCTTTGATTGGGGACTGAGCCGGTAACTCCGGAGGCGCATCGTGCTCCGGAGACATCCTCGGAGGGGACTAGGCATTTCTCTGCCCTTCCTCTTCGGCGACCAGGGGAGTGTTCTCCCCCTGGTCCTCAGCAGCCTGGGGAGTTTCCTCTCCCTGGCCTTCGGCGGCCGTGGCGTCAGCCTCGGCCATGGCATGGTCACCCCCTCCGCCCGTGTTCGGCTCCAACGGAGCCTGGCTGGATGACACCTCCGCGGCATCCTTCGCGGCCCCTGGAGGTCTGGGGTGCGACGCAGTCCCGCTTTCCGCTAGCTCGGCGGGTGGTGACTCCCCGTCCGATATTTGGACGGTGGGGAGAACGCGTGGTGGGTTGCGGATTAAAAGATGAACTTGCATTTAAACCATCGAGAAAAAAACTTCGCACAAATAACTCGGGAGTCTTCGGATTCATACCTCTGAGCGGGGGGCTTGACCCTTAAGCTCCTTCGGAGAACCCTCTCAAAGTCCTCGGATCCCGCGTCAGAATCCGAGCTGTCATCGGGTAGGATATACCTTGCCCGACGCGTCCTCTTCAGTGCAGGAGGAGCTGCATCCTCCGCGGCGTCCGATGACGCCGCCCTCTTCCTTGCGAGGGGGGAAACGCCCTCCCCCCGTCTTCCTACTCCTCCTCATGACTGGAGGAGGCGTGGGTTTCCTCGGACACGGCGTCCGGCTGGTCCTTGATGCGGAGGCCCTCTCTGGCTTTCTTCTTCTTCTCCTTCTTCTCGGGCGCCGAGTACGGCGCCACAACAAGCATCGCCGCCAACAGCTCTGACCTGGGGTCTTCGGGCTGTGGAGCCGGGCAGTTAACCTTTGCGGTTTTGCTCAGCCACTTCTGCGAAAGTAGGGGAGAAGGCGTTCAGACTTTTTGCCGAGGAAACTGAGTCAACAGATTAAAATTATGCCATACCTTGGTGGGAGGGTTATCGGTGCTTAGACCCGAATCCTCTTCCATGGCCGGCCAGCTTTTCTGAGGCTTGAATAGAGCCTTCCACAACTTCTCAGGGGTGGTGCGGAAGAATTGGCGCATGGTAGGCTCGTCATCAGATTGATAAGCCCACATTGGGGAAGCCCGACGCTGGCAGGGAAGAATACGGCGGTGGAGCATGACCTGGACCACGTTGACCAGCTCCACCTTGGCCTCGATCACCGAGGTAATGCACTTCTGCAGCAGCTTCACCTCGGCATCCGACCCCCAGTCAAGGCCCTTCCTGAGCCATGAGGTCAGTCTCGTTGGGGGTCCGGATCTGAATTCGGCAGGCGCCGCCCAGCTCTCATCCCTTGGCTCGGTGATGTAAAACCACTCCTTCTGCCAGGTCTTGATTGTGTCGATGAAGGTGCCGGTAGGCCACTCGACGCGAGGGAGCTTGCTGATTACCACCCCTCCGCAATCTACGTGCTTGCTGGCCACAGTCTTCGGGTTGACATTGAAGACCTTGAGCCACAAGCCGAAGTGCGGTTCGACCCGCAGAAAGGCTTCGCAGATGATGATGGATGCCGATATGTGCATGAAGGAGTTCGGCGGGAGGTCGTGGAAGTCCAGCCCATAGAAAAACATGAGACCCCTGACGAAGGGGTGGAGCGGAAAGCTCAGTCCCCGGATGAAGTGGGGGACAAACACCACCCTCTCGCCTGCCTTGGGGGTGGGAATCACCTGGTTCTTCTCCGGGGCATGGTGGAAGACGTTGGCGGGGAGGTAGCCGGCGAGCTTCAGCTCCCGGATATCCTGGTCGGTGACTGTGGAGGCCTCCCACTTGCCCATGGAGCCTGAACCCGCCATGGCTAAGATCGGAGGAGAGGGCGAGGGGGAACTGGATCTGGGCTCTCGAAGCTTGGAGAGATTGAGGAGGCGGAGGATGCGAATGGGAAGCGTGAATAGGCCTTGGGGTTTTTACCTTTTTATGGGACGTGTCACCGATTGGCCTCGCTTAACCGCGCCGCAAATCCCTCCGCTTCCCAAGACATGCGTGCCGTTATGCGCGTGTGGAGATTAATCATATCCCGTGTGAAACGGAGCACGATCTGCGCATTGATAAGTCATGTCGCTGTAAAAACGGCCTCGAACCGTGAATCGAGTTTTCGTAACTGGTTCAGTGGTCATGGTAGGCCGCGACCCTTCGTTAGAAGGGGGTGTCAGAAAACACTGTTTACACTTTGGCGATTGGCCTTCGGGGCTAAGCAATTCATGGTGTTCGGTCAATCATATGATCGGAAGAAATACGTGTCATCGAAAACCGAACTAGTCTCAGCCGATCAAGGAAAGGGAAGAAGAACTCACCCCGCAAGCCGAAGACTTTGATCATATGAAGCAGCTGGAGCTGAGACCCTTGGCGTTGGGGCCTAGTTCGGGGGCTACAGAGGGAGTCCCAGACTAAGGGGTCCTCGGGCCGCCAGCTCATCTCTCAATAGGCCGGCTTGATGGGCCGTTCTCTGAAGAAGGGCCGGATACATCAAGACTCCACGTTCCAGAAGGGAGCCCCGAAGGCGCGTCGTGAACTCCAAGTCAAGATGAGAAAGTCGACATCTCCGTCCTCGGCAGGAGGCCCATCATGTGTAAACCCTAGGTACCCCCCGGTGTCTATATAAACCGGGAGGGTTTTAGATCATGCGACACACATAAACTCATCTAGGGTTTTAGTTAGTCGATCTCGAGGTAGATCAACTCTGTAACCTTCATACCATCAATATAATCAAGCATGACGTAGGGTTTTACCTCCATAGGAGGGCCCGAACCTGGGTAAACATCGTCTCCTTCGTCCCTTTGTTACCATCGATCCTAGTCTCACAGCTCGGGACCCCCTACCCGAGATCCGCCGGTTTTGACACCGACAATAACCAAGTTATCCTTTCCGATCTATCTATCTAAGAGTTTGTACTAGAATAATGCCATATACGCATCAACCAACTCTAATGTCACCTAGATATTCCAATGTCACCACAAGTATCCATGAGTTAATTATACGATATGCATCAAACAATTTCAGATTCATAATACTCAATCCAACACAAAGAACCTCAAAGAGTGCCCCAAGATTTCTATCGGAGAAAGTAGGACAAGAACGTGTATCAACCCCTATACATAGATTACCCCAATGTCACCGCGAGAATCCGCAAGTTGAGTACCAAAACATATATCAAGTGAATCAATAGAACACCCCATTGTCACCACGGGTATCCACATGCAAGACATATATCAAGTGTTCTCAAATCCCATATTCAATCCAACATAACGACATCTCAAAGGGAAAGATTCAATTCATCACAACATGATAGCAAGGGAATAACATCATATGATCTGACTATATTAACAAAGCCCGTGATACATCAAGATCGTGACATCTCAAGAACACGAGAGAGAGAGAGATTGAACACATAGCTACTAGTACATACCCTCAGCCCCGAGGGTGGACTACTCCCTCCTCGTCATAGCCTCCGCCGGGATGATGAAGATGGCCACCGGAGATGGATTCCCCTCTCCGACAGGGTACTGGAACGTCTCCAGATTGGTTTTTCGTCGATACAGAGAGTTGCGGCGGTCGGGCGGAGAGTCTAGGGTTATTTCTGATGGTTTCTATATTTATAGGAATGTTTGGCGTTGGTTTCACGCGAAGGTGGGCCACGAGGTGAGGAGCACCCACCAAGGCACGGGTAGGGGCTCTGGCGCGCCCTGGTGGGTGGTGCCCACCTTGTGGCTCCTCTGGACCTACCACGAAGCGTCTAGTGCCTCTTTTGTTCCAAAAAAAATCGTCAAAAAGTTTCGGGCGATTCTGAGAACTTTCATTTTCTGCACAAAAAACAACACCATGGTAGTTCTACTGAAAACAGCGTTAGTTCGGGTCAGTTCTAAATAAATCTTATAAAGTGCATCAAAACCATATAAAAGTGAATATGGCATGAATACTTCATAAATTATCGATACGTTGGAGACGTATCAAGGGGAGGGCGAGGAGCGCCCAGCCCCCGGGCTCGCGACGGGGACGTGCGACCCTTCGCATGCTTTCCCTGCTGTCCCAGGGGAAGGCGAAAGCCCTGGCCGGGCGCTCGAACTCGCGTGTGGCCATGGCGCCACGCGGCGCGGTCTCCTCCAAACCGCAGCGAACGTGCTGGGGTGCCTGGGAGTTGAGCTCGTCGACACCGACACCCGCCTCGAAGCGGAGCGCCAGTGCCTAGCGCGAGAATGGCATCGGCTTGGGCTCGCCGTCAACCTCGGCCGTCTGCAGCGTGAGCGTGCTCACGCAGATGCCGAGGGGTCCCTTGCCGCGGCGAGGGAGGCCCACGATCGCGCCCTCGCGGAGGTCCAAGCCATAGAGAGCCAACGCAAGGCCGCGGAGAAGCGCTTGGAGGAGCTTCAAGCCTCCAATGCCGCCCTTGAAAGGCAAGTCCAGGTGCGCAGGGCCGCACTTGACGCCCTGGCGGTCGAGCCACCCACAGGCGGTGCGGGGCCCCGCATACTTGAAGACACGCTGACGCTAGAAGCGCTGGTGCAGAGTCTAGAGCGCGAGAGGCTGGAGGTGAGGGAGCGCCAGGTGTCCATCGCCGAGGACTCCCTCGCCATTCGGGAGGCGAAGGTCCAGGGGGAGATCAGCGACAAGGTGGCGGAGGTTCGGCGCGCCCTCACCAAGGATTATCGTGCAAAGTTGAAGCTCCAGGAGTTCCGTTTCTACAGGTGACGCGACGACCTGAAAAGCGAGGCTGACGACCTCAGGAAAAGGTTAGTCCTGGCGGAGCGACATGAGAAGGCCGCAATGGACACCCAAGCTGCTGCCGAGGATGAGCTGTCTTTCCTCTATAAGAAGGTAAAGGGCGTTACTTCCCTTGCGGAGAAGGCTTCGGATGAGGCGGACCGTGCTCGCGGGCTGCAGCACACGCACTCCAAGATGTTCCAGTCCCTCGGGAAGAGGGCCCACCGGGCCTTGAGCAGCAACTGCGGCGAGAGCGTCTCGAGCCCACTCATCCCTGATGATGCCGGGTACCTGGGCTTCTTTACCAGGGTCGTGAAGCGTCTTGAGGGGGGTGCGGAGAAGATCCGCGAACTCGTGGAGGAGAAACGCCGCGACCTCCTCGCGTGGGCGGCTTCATGCGTCTTCAGCCACCTCCTTCGCCTCGACCCGCACTTCAACTTCGAGGCTGTGCTTGCCCCCGTGCCCGAAGTGGTCCAAGGCGCCCTTGCCAAGTGGGTGGAGGACCATGTGGAGGACTTGATCGCGGGGTTTTCTTCTGCTGACTTGGAGGGCCAGCTTGAGGTCGAGGAGCGCGAGTCCGGCGACGGTGGTGACGATGAGGGTGACGATGGCGGCATGTCGCCATAGGTAGTGTTCATGTTTACCTGTCAGGGTTATGAATGTGGTCCCGTGGTGATGTGAATGTATTTTGGAGAGACTTTTTCATGATGCTCCCGCATGACGTAATAGGTAGCTTTGTACTCCTTTGTGCCAAGAGTCCCTGCCGATTCGGTCGAGCGTCTCGGGCGAGGGTTCGAACGCCAAGACCTTGGCGAGGTGTGCGCGGGAACGTGCCCACCGTGTCTAGCCCCCGCTCGCGGTGCGCACGAGGGAGAAAGAGAGCCGACTGCTGCCGAGCTTCTTAAAGAAAGCAAGACACAAAACAGAAAACGTTACCATAGGAGAATGTCCGTCCCCCCTTCTTGAAGAAAACCGCAAGAACTCCAAATTTCATTCCAAAAGGTGGCAAATTCGGATACAAAAAAGGGGCAAAGAGGTGCCGTGTCCGGCACCTAGGCTAGTCTTCGTCTTCCCCCCCCAGCACGGAGCGTAGGGCTTCCACTAGGCGTGGGCATAGTCATTGGAGGACCATGTCGTCCGCCAGCGCTGAGCATGGGGCTTCCACTTGGGCAAGGGTGGGAATCCCTCCGCGTCCTCGGGGGGCTCTGGGCGTATACATCCCACTCATTATTACGTGAGAGTGTCACGGGTTGAGCCCGGGGCGCGCAGGGGGCTCCATGCCTCCGGGACACGGAGCCCACTTCCTTGCCCCAAGCATGATGCGGCGAAGTGGGGTCGGCTCCGAACGGGACCTCGAGCGCGGGGGGAGCCCCCAACGCTCTCCGCAGGGAGGACCCGGTTCGGAATGGGGCCTCAGGCCTCCGAAAGCCCGAAGGCGAATGTCGTTGCCGCAGTGGCGCTGCGGCTCCTCACGATGCGGACGAGGCTCGGCGCGGGACCCTTCCATCAAGCGCGAGGCTGGTGCCGGGACGGTGCCCCAGTGCGCCTCACTGGGGTGCCCGAGAGCCTCGTACGGACACTCAACCCTTGCCCCCAGGCGGACCAGGCCGAGCCTGGGGACATGGGTGGGTATCTGATCTTCTGCCGCGAGACGGGCAAGGCCCGGCCCAGAGACATGGGCGTGTGTTCCACCCTCCGTCTCTGGGCAGACGACGCCCGTCCCGGAGACATGGGCGTGTGTTCCACCCTCCGTCTCCAGGCAGGGAGCGCCTGGCCTGGGGACATGGGTGTGTGTTCCACCCTCCGTCTCCAGGCAGGGAGTGCCTGGCCTGGGGACATGGGCGTGTGTTCCACCCTCCGTCTCCAGGCCTGGAGCACTTGGCCTGGGGGCATGGGCGTGTGTTCCACCCTCCGTCCCCAGGCAGGTGACGCCCGGTCCGGGGACACAGGCGTCTGCTCAGGGTAGCTCCTCACCAGTGGGCGTGCCTCGCGAAGCTGCCAATGCCAGGCACCCTCGCAAGGCCGACCTCACCAGGCACCATCACGAGGCCGCCCGTGCCAGCTCCGACGAAGGTCGCTCGTGAGGTCGCGTATGCTCTTCCTGTCGTCCTAGTGGCTCGCGCTGCGCCCTTCGCGGCTTGGGCGCCCGTTAGCATGCTCGTCGTGGAGGGGCTCGAGCCCGCGGGCGCGGGCGTAGATGAGTCGTCGGCCGCCCACTCCGGAGGCGGCGGGCGCACTGGGAGGTGCGAGGCGGCGCCCGCCCCGCACGGCCAGCTCCTCCCGTAGGTCTTCGTCCGTGCCTGGGGGGGCTCCTGCGTGCCTGACGCCCTGGGCCGCACCCCTTGCCAGCGCGGGCGCGTGTTGTAACGTGTTTCCAGGGGGCAGCCCCATGTCCCCAGCGCCGCATTGGTTGGTTGGGGGGCTCCGAAGACGCGAGCCCCCAGGCCCGTCCCGTAGGGGAGCGCCAGGGCCGCGCCGGTCATGCTGGCGCGCCTAGCCGTGCGACCCAGCCAGTCGTTGTAGCGGTTGCGAGCTGCGCGGTAGCGTAGTAGTTCGCGGGCCACGAGGAGCGTGACTCGCCCGCTTGTCAGGTCACGGCGACCTCAGGAAGGCGACGCCGCGGCGTGGACGTGGAAGGGAGTCGGGGCGACAATGCTGCACTGCGCGGTGGGTGGGGGCGGCAGGTCCTCGCATCCGTTGATGGCCGAGCTGGTGATGATGTCTGCCAACGGGGGGGCAGGCGGCGCGGGGCGCCGTGGCCCGCAGGCGTCGCCTGACCGACGCGAGCAGCTCGGTGCTCGGTGCGAGCTCGGCGACCTTTAGCCATGGCAGTGGCAAGAAGAGGCGGGGTGAAGCTTGAGGTGGAGACCCCATCACACGCCCCCCTACCTGGCGCGCCAAATGTCAGATTTCGAGCTCCGCAAAATCCAAAGAGGTTCGAACTCAGGGGCTTGTTCGAAGATCCCACCAGTTTCAGCTTCAAGCTCATGGCTCCACAGCCCGGTCGAATCGAACTCACTCAATCGTGGGGAAGAAGGCTAACACACGGATTTACCCAGGTTCGGGCCGCTACGAATTGTAAAACCCTACTCCTGCTTTTGGTGGATTGCCTCACAAGGAGGTTTGTGGATGAACTAGTATAGTGGTGAGCCACCTCGTGAGGGCGCTCGGGTGGTTTTTTGGTTCGTCCTCTCTACGACGCAGCCTAGTCTCTCCTTATAATGGCCCGGGTCCCCTTCCCTTATCGCACTGGTGGGAAGGGATCTGATACGGGGCACGCCCGTGTGCGTCGATCTTTCACGAATTGGAGGGGATCTCACGAGGAACACGAAGAACACAAGAGAAACACGAGAGGAAAATCAAACACTCAAGGACAACCTTCGATCACACATCCACTAGAATCACACGAGTACACGAGTATCACGGTCCACAATCAACAAAAGGGCACAAGTATTGATAGTCTTCTCGCTCCAGAGGAGGAGGTCTTGAATCCCGAGGGGATCTTCCCTTAGAGGGGCCTTGGCATCGCTTGGATCTTCTCTCAACGAAGGGTAATCTCCTAGGGAGAAGGAAGTGATGGAGCTATGCTCAACAAAGTCTTTTGCCAAACAATAGCTAACCCTAACTTGAGGGGGAGGAGGAGCTTCTATAGTGCTAGCCCACGAAGGGGGAAAAGAGAGAGGGAGATACATGGGCCTCGGGTCCGTCCATGCGCGCAGGCAGGCGCCGGATGTCCGGCCTGTCTCGGGGGTGCCGGATGTCCGGTGCAGGAGCCGGATGTCCGGCCTGGAGCTGGTCACAGAGCTGTGGATACAGGTGCCTCGCGCCGGATGTCTGGGGTGGAGGCCGGATGTCCGGGGCTTCGTGAGTGTCTGGATGTCCGGGGTGGAGGCGCCGATTCTCGCACGGTTCTGGTATTGGGTCATCGGAATTCCGAGGTCGTGTGCCGGAAATCCGGGGCGGGGCCGGATGTCCGCGCCAGGGCCGGATGTCCGGCACCTGTAGCTTCTGCTGCTGGCCCTTGGTGATGGTGCAGACTCCAAGGGCCGGATGTCCGGGGTCTTAGCCGGATGTCCGGTGCCTGGAGGGTGTTCTAGCCACCGTTTGCGTGTCCGTTCCCATGGGGACTTGTCCTTCACCACAAGCATATTCTAGGCCTTGTTCATTCCCATTGTCCCTGATCATGCAAAGGATCTCCGATTGAGGTAGTACCCAAGTTCCATGAACATCAAAGAGAGAATCATATAGGAGAGATGTCACCTCGTTTGCAATGGAACGTGCACGGGCTCTCGTCATGGGTCCTTTCGTAGCTTGAGGTGTTGGTGATGGGTCCATGGGGATGATGGTGGGATGCTCCGCATCATCTCCCCCCCCCCCCTGGGGAAGATCCGTCCTCGTATCAAGATCTTCATCACCATGTAAAGGGATAGATCCATGACGTTGAAGGTGTGACTCACGTTGTACTTGTCGCATGGTATGTCGATCTTGTAGGCATTGTTGTTGTAGCGGGCCAACACCTTGAAGGGACCGTCGGCTCGAGGGAGTAGCTTCGACTTGCGTTCGTGGGGGAAGCGGTCCTTGCGAAGGTGTAGCCACACAAGATCACCGGGCTTGAACACCATGGGGTGCTTGTTGATGTTGCGCTTGTTGGTGACGCATTCCACTTGACATTCAATCGTGCGTCTTGTATCTTCATGCATCCTCTTGATGTAGCTTGCCCTTGCACTTGCGTCCATGTTGACGTGCTCTTGTAGAGGTAGGGGTAGGATGTCCAATGGGGACAAAGGATTGAAGCCATAGACCACTTCGAACGGAGACTTGCCGGTGGTGGAGTGACTTGCGCGGTTGTAGGCATACTCGGCGATGGGGAGGCAATCTTCCCATTCCTTGATGTTCTTCTTGATCAACACGCGAAGTAGGGTAGAAAGCGTCCGGTTCGTCACCCCCGTTTGTCCATCGGTTTGAGGATGGTATGCCGAAGAGAAAAGAAGCTTGATTCCAAGCTTGGCGCATAGGGTCTTCCAAAAGTAGCTCAAAAACTTGACGTCGCGATCCGAGACAATGGTCTTGGGGACTCCATGTAGTCACAAGATGTCCCTACAAAAGAGATTGGCAATATGTGAAGCATCGTCTATCTTGAGACATGGAATGAAATGAGCCATCTTCGAAAACCGGTCCACAACGACAAAAACGGAATCATGGCCATTTTTTGTTCGTGGCAAACCAAGCACAAAATCCATACTAATGTCTTCCCAAGGTTGGAAAGGTATAGGAAGAGGCATATAAAGACCATGGGATTGAGCTTTGGACTTAGCTTTGCGGCATGTCGAGCATCTGTTGGTGAAGCGTGCAACATCACGAAACATCTTGGGCCCAAAATACTTGTTAGAGAGTGTGGCATGCGTCTTGTCGCGTCCAAAGTGACCCATAAGTCCTCCACCGTGAGCCTCTTGCAAAAGCAACAAACGAAGAGAAGACTCGGTATACAAAGTTTTTTAGCATGCATAAGATAGCCATCTTTCATATAGTAGTTCTCCCAACAAGATTTCACTTGACATTTAGCATATGGAGTAGCAAAAGAAACATCATGCACACACAAATCTTTGGTATGCTCAAAACCAACAACATTCAATTCAAGTTGAGTAACTAGCATGCATTTGCGGGAAAGGGCATCCGCCACAATGTTTTCCATACCTTTGATGTATTTGATGACATAAGGGAAGGACTCAATAAATTCACTCCATTTTGCATGCCGTTTGTTCAACTTGGTTTGACCCTTTAAGTACTTGAGCGTTTCATGGTCGGTATGAATAACAAACTCACGAGGTCACAAATAGTGTTCCCACACATGTAAAACTCTCACCAAAGCATATAATTCTTTGTCGTAGATGGGGTAGTTAAGTTGAGCGCCGGATAGTTTCTCGCTAAAGTATGCAATAGGGCGCTTCTCTTGCATAAGCACACCACCTATCCCATTACCACTAGCATCACAATGCACTTCGAATGTTTTATCAAAGTTGGGCAAAGCAAGCAAAGGTGCATGAGTGAGAAAATTTTTAAGTTCATGGAAAGCGGTGTCTTGTGTAGGACCCCAAATGAATGGTGCATTCTTCTTGCTCAAAGCATGGAGAGGAGATGCAATAGTGCTAAAGTCTTTGACAAAACGGCGATAGGAACCGGCTAGACCTAGGAAGCTACGCTCATGTTGCAAATTCGTTGGTGTGGGCCAAGTTTTAATAGCATCAATCTTAGTTTCATCTACATGAACGCCCTTAGAATATACTACAAAACCTAGGAAAACTACCTTCTCAACACCAAACGTGCATTTCTCCATGTTTGCATAGAGTTGCTCTTTCTTAAGGATTTGCAAAACATCACGAACATGTGTAGCATGCTCCTCAAGAGACTTGCTAAAGACAAGAATGTCAGCAAAGTAGACCACAACACAATATCCAATGAGTGGTCGCAGCACATAGTGCATAACACGCATAAAAGTACCCGGTGCTTCGGATAAGCCCATGGGCATAACCAACCATTCATAGAGACCAAATTTAGTCTTGAATGCGGTTTTCCACTCGTCACCCTCTTGGATGCGAATTTGGTAGTAACCACTTTTTAAGTAAATCTTAGAAAATATAGTGGCACCACTAAGTTCATCTAGCATATCATCTAAGCGAGGAATGGGATGACGGTATCGAATGGTGATAGCATTGATAGGATGACAATTGGAACACATGCGCATACTACCATCTTGCTTAGGCACTAGTATCACCAGAACCGCACAAGGACTCAAACTCTCACGTAATGCCCTTTATCTAGGAGTTTTTGGACTTGCCTTTGTATTTCCTTTGTTTCGTCGGGGTTGACGTGGTAGGGAGCCTTGTTAGGAAGCGGTGCTCCGGGGATGAGGTCGATGCGGTATTCGATCCCTCGTTTTGGTGGTAGTCCCGGAGGTAGCTCATCGGGAAAAACATCTTGGAATTCCTGCAATAACTTAGATAACACAAGAGGAAGATGTTGTGAAGGGTTAGTCCGAACGACGTCATCTTTGCACACCAGTACATAGTGAAGAACGGTCGATGGGCTCTCACTCACATCCCTCAAATCTCGTTTGGTGGCTAAAAGAACTATATCTCTCATGTCCCTCATCCTGGATTCGCTCATTTTTGGCTTGTGGCACTTAATCTCTTTGAGGTGGATCACTCTCTCACTTTTGTCTCCACGATGTGATGAACTTGTTTGTCGGCGATGCCTTGACTTGGAGTCATTGGTCGGAGCACATATTGCTTGCCCTTCATCTTGAAGCTATATTGATTTGTGCGACCGTTGTGTGTGATGCCACGATCGAATTTCCATGGTCGACCAAGTAGGAGGTGGCAAACGGACATTGGAACCACATCACACTCCAAAGTGTCTTCATAAGCGCCTATCTTGAAGGAAACTTCCACGGTGTGGTCAACTTGGAGGGTTCCAGAATCACTAAGCCATTGGACCTTGTAGGGACGAGGGTGTTTTTTCTTGACCAAGTGTAGCTTGGACCAAAGGTCTTCACTTGCCAAGTTGTGGCAGCTCCCGCCGTCTATGATGACCTTGATGGATTTTCCTTGGATGCCCGCCTTGGTATGGAAGATGTGGTAACGTTGGTCCTCGTCTTCTTGTTGTTGGAGCGTCAAAACTTTGGAGACAACCAGAGCGGGGCTCGAATCGTTGTCGCAAAAGATTTGTGAATCTTCATCTTCATTCACTTGGCGGTGTATGGCCACTTGCTCCAAAGCTTGCATCTCGTCGTCACTCATAGAGTCATAGGTGCCGTCATCGAGGAGAACCATATAGCATTGGTAGGACACTCGTAGGTCTTGTGGCCTCGGCCTTGGCACGTGAAACACTTGATGGAGCTTGTCTTGGCGGTAGCATCTGGTGTTGGAGTAGAGGATGAAGCTCTCGGCTTGTAGGTGCTTGAGGATGGTCGGCTTGTCGAAGTCGTCTTGTCTTTGTAGCTTGACTTGTCGCCGGTAGGTGTTGTAGATTTTGTAGTTGAAGTTGTCGTTGTCGTAGTAGCTTGAGCACTTGAGCCGTAGGTCTTGGAGGAGAACTTGGAGTACTTGTAGTCATCTTGCACTTGCCGTTCCGCCATGGTTGCTTGATGCACAAGTTCTAGAAGGTTGGAGTATAGTTGGAAGTTGCAATTTTCTTGACTTGGTAGTTGAGGCCATTCAAGAAGCATGCCCTTGTTTGCTCGTCATCTTCCTTGACATTGGCTCGGATCATAGCAATCTCCATCTCTTGGTAGTACTCTTCTACTGACTTGGTACCTTGCTTGAGTTGTTGTAGCTTCTTGAAGAGATCCCGGTTGTAGTGTGTAGGCACAAAACGAGCTCGCATGAGATCCTTCATTTGGGCCCAAGTGGTGATAGGAGGTTCACCTCTCTCCCTTCTTCGCTCAATCACTTGTTCCCACCAGATAAGGACATAGTCTTGGAACTCAAGGGAAGCCATGGCTATCTTCTTCTCTTCATCATAGTTGTGTAGGCGAAAGATCTTGTCAACCTTGAGGGCCCATGACAAGTAGTCTTCACGATCATTGCTTTCGGAAAACTTTGGCATTGTGAACTTGAGCTTGCCGAAGCGTTGTTCATCATTGTGGTTGTGATGCCGAAATCCATGTCATGGAGGTGGATCCTCATTGTCATTGCCTTGATCGTGTTGACGTTGATCTTGCCCTTGCTCGTCGTCATGGTCGTGTTCGTCGCGATGATCTTGAGGACGGCGACGAGGTGGACGCACTCGGTTGCGCCTTTCTTGGTGCTCCTCTTGGCGATGAGCTTCTTCTTGTCGTTGTCGACGGAGTTCTTCTTCTTGTTGTGCTTGGCGAAGTGCTTCTTGCTCGCGATGAGCTTGGCGGTTTCGCTCCTCCAAGGCGCGAGTAGCTTCTTGCAAAGCGCGATGTGCCTCAAGCGCTCGTTCATGACGGTGATGTTGTTCTTCTTATCGGCATCGTTGATCTTGTTCTTGGCGTTGTCGTTCTTGCTCCAACGCATCTTTATCTTGTTGGCGGCAGCATTCTCGAGCGCAGACGCGATCTTGTAATCCATTGCCATGAAATGGATTGTCTTGACGGTGATGACCTTGTGGAGAACTTGGGCCGGAGTGTTCGTCACGATGATGATGACGCGCTTGTGGACTAGCGTCGGAAGAGTACGTCATTGAGTTGCGACTTGTGTGACGACTCCTTGTCGATGTAGATGAGGAAGGTGAGCGTGTGACCATCAAGGACCGGAGCTCCTCCATTTGGCTTGAGACCTTGGTGTCGAGGTATTCCCTTGTGCGCATTTCGGATTCGCGCAAGTTGGAGGCGAGTTGGTCGATGCGGTCATGCAAGACATCTTGAGCTTGAGTAATTGCCTTGTGTGCCCCGAAGAAGTGCAACTTGGTGACGTGGTTGTTCACGTCGTCTTCATTCTCCTCGAAGGCCGGGTTCGATATGATGTTCCTATCCATAGCACTCAAGAAGATATAAGTGTAAGAGTGAGAAGACAATACCAATTACCGTTCCAAAAGTTGAAAGTGGATCAAGATCACTCAATGTGCAAGTATGGAAATAGTAGAATTTGTACCGAAGATCGTCCTTCTCACACCTACACAAATAAGGCTTATGGAGTAGCTTGGTTAGGATAGTGGCACAAATTTGAAGCAATTCGAAAGATAAGATTCGATCAAGTTGAAAGAGATTCGTAAAATTCGCAAATGAGACAATGTAGATCAATAGCAATGAGTATACACGGAAATACACACACGGAAGAAAATTGGGGTCATGCAACCAAGGATGAGACAAAATGTGGAATCCACGGAAAATGCTCTCGTTGCACAACACTAGAGAGACGCTAGCACGATTTCTCCAATGGGCGTGATACGCACTTGTGCACAACCTAAAAAGAACCAAACGTGTCGTCTTCCTATTCCCGACTTGCTATATGTGTATGTGGCACGTGTCACTCGCTCAAGTGATCCAAGATGATCAAGTATGCAATGCGAAACTTGCGATGCTATTGCTCTTTTACTCGTATGCTCTTGCTTAAAAGCTTTGCTTCTCTTTTCTTTTGCAATGATATTTTGTATTGTCACAATGCGGGACGTGCACACGAAGATAGCAATTATGTATGCGGGTACTATGTTGTAACACAAAAGATGATACTAAGATATATGCACACAAATGAACCTATGCGGAGTATGTATCACTAAAGTGCACAAGTAGCATAGCCCGGCAATACGCAATGGCTAGTCTCGATAGGCAAGTAACGCAAAGAGGCTCGGGGTAACAATGCAATGGCAAGGGTAAATGGCAAGAGTGTCGTCGTGGTTACCGTCCTTCCTTACGGTTAGGTGTCAATGAAGAGTTGGTTGGCGACGCTCCGGGGCGATGATGAGCGGCGATGTCGATGAAGAACCACTCCTAATTAGCCGAAACACCTTAGGAAGTGGTGAGGCTCGCGACTCAAAATCTCAAATGCAAATGGGTTGCGGAAGAAATGGTGGAGGGTTGCGGAAGAAATGGTGGAAAAGAACAAAATCTGTCAAAATGGGAGACAAAACAGCTTTGCTGTTCTCCAGGGGCCAGATGTCCGGGCCAGGGGCCGGATGTCCGGGGTATGGGCCGTATGTCCGGGCCTCCCGAAACCAGATCCAATCTCAGGATCCCTACGAACTAGATGATGAACACGAAAATTTTTCAGCAAAATTGGGCGATTTGACGGTGGAAAAAGATGGGGATGGTGGGGAAAAGCTAGATCTACCTGTCCACAATGAAATCCACGGATCAAAATCAACAAAATCTCCTCAAATCAAACGAATCCAAGAAATTTGGAAGGGCTATTTTTGTGGGGATTTTCGAAATTAGGTCAAAACAAAACAAAATTGGCTAGAAATCGAAGGGGGAGACTCCAAATTCGTGAGAAACCTTGGCTCTTGATACCAATATGATACGGGGCACGCCCGTGTGCGTCGATCTTTCATGAATTGGAGGGGATCTCACGAGGAACACGAAGAACACAAGAGAAATACGAGAGGAAAATCAAACACTCAAGGACAACCTTCGATCACACATACACTAGAATCACACCAGTACACGAGTATCACGGTCCACAATCAACAAAAGGATACAAGTAACGATAGTCTCCTCGCTCCGGAGGTGGAGGTCTTGAATCCCGAGGGGATCTTCCCTTAGAGGGGCCTTGGCATCGCTTGGATCTTCTCTCAACGAAGGGTAATCTCCTAGGGAGAAGGAAGTGATGGAGATATGCTCAACAAAGTCTTTTGCCAAACAATAGCTAAACCTAACTTGAGGGGGAGGAGGAGTTTATATAGTGCTAGCCCACGATGGGGGAAAAGAGGGAGGGAGATACATGGGCCTCGGGCCCGTCCATGCGCGTAGGCAGACGCCGGATGTCCGGCCAGGGGCCGGATATCTGGCCTGTCTCGGGGGTGCCGAATGTCCGGTGCAGGGGCCAGATGTCCGGCCTGGAGCTGGTCAGAGAGCTGTGGATACGGGTGCCTCGCGCCGGATGTTTGGGGCGGAGGACGGATGTCCGGGGCTTCGGGAGTGTCCGGATGTCCGGGCTTGGGCCGGATGTCCGGGCTGGAGGCGCCGGTTCTCGCGCGGTTCTGGTATTGGGTCGTCGGAATTCCGGGGTCATGTGCCGGAAATCCGGGGCAGGGCCGGATGTCCGGCACCTATAGCTTCTACTGCTAGCCCTTGGTGCTGGTGCAGACTCCAGGGGCCGGATGTCCGGGGTCTTGGCCGGATGTCCGGGGCCTGGAGGGTGTTCTATCCACCGTTTGCGTGTCCGTTCCCATGGGGAGTTGTCCTTCACCACGAGCATCTTCTAGGCCTTGTTCATTCCCATTGTACCTGATCATGCAAAGGATCTCCGATTGAGGTAGTACCCAAGTTCCATGAACATCAAAGAGAGAATCATATAGGAGAGATGTCACCTCGTTTGCAATGGAACGTGCACGGGCTCTCGGCATGGGTCCTTTCGTAGCTTGAGGTGTTGGTGATGGGTCCATGGGGATGATGGTGGGATGCTTCGCATCAGGATCCCACAACGGCCAAATTCGAAAGGGGATAGGAGGTACGTCTTATCCTGACGAAAGGTGGTCTTCGCCTGCAAAGTAGCTGGTAGTGATGCAGAGGTGGGCTCGACGATGATGTCCGTCCTGCGGGGCTCGCGGTCTTGGTCTTGTTGTGCCGGAATGGAAACCTTTGGGGGGATGCCTTGGGAACCCGCGTACGTCCTTGCCTCCTTTGCACCAAAGAGGAAACTGGTCCTTCTGCGCCCGCGTGGCCCGGCTGGCGTCATCTTAGCCTCTCGAGGCCGAGCGCTACATAGAGATCTCCGCCCCTTGGGAGGGGGCCTGGTGGGGCCTCCTCCTTCCTGGGGTCTTGGCGTCGTCCTCCTCGCGAGGGCGGGGCTCTCGCGTGGGCCTTGCCCTGGGCGGTCCTGCGCCGGGCCGCACCGGGTTGTCGAAGTGGGCCATGCCCTGGGCCGCAGGCAGGCTGGTCTGGGTACCCCCGTTCCCAGAACGCCGACATGGCCGGGTCGCTAAATGGGCAATCGAGCTTGGACCTCACCATGTGAAATATATACCTCGGACATCTATCAAATCACAGGCACTGGTGGATTTTATTAATGATTGGACTGAGTTGCAAATCCCAGAGGAGCGTCCAGATAACACATATTGGACGATACATTTCGATGGTTCTAGGCAACTGGAAGGCTCGGTGGCTGGAGTCATTCTATCTTCCCCACGAGGTGACAAATTTTGTTACGTTTTATGGCTCATGTTCCCTTGTACTAACAATGTAGATGAGTATGAGGCTCTCCTCCATGGGCTCCGCATGGCCAAGGAAATGAACCTAAGCTAGGTCAGATGTTTAGGTGACTCGGATCTGGTGGCTTAGCAAGTATCAGGGACTTGGGATTCAAAGGACCCTCTCATGGCGGCTTATCGGCGTGCAGTCACGATCATCGCAGGTCATTTTAAGGGTTACCAGGTTGATCATATTGATCGCCTGCTCAACGAGGCTGCAGATGCTTTGTGACATATAGGCTCTCAGCATAAGCCGGTTCCTTCCTATGTGTTCCTTGATGTACTTCATAACCCCTCTGTCAAATTGCCATCAGAGGAAGATATAGCTATTCCTGACCCGGAGGCGCAATTGGTGGCAGCTCTTCGTGCTATTCCTGAGTGGACAGTTCCCTATTTGGCTTATTTGACTCGTGGCCCACTTCCAGATGAGGAAACCATCACCCGACAGATTATCAGGCGTTGCAAGACCATGACTATTGTCAATGGTGAGTTACACCGACGAAGTATTACTGGTGTGTTTCAGCGTTGTGTCTTCCCTGCAGAAGGCCGTGAGATTCTCAATGAAATCCACGCCGGTGACTGTGTTCATCATGCCGACTCAAGATCATTGGTGGCTAAGGGTTTCCGGCATGGTTTTTATTGGCTTACCGCTCATGCTGATGTCGAAGACATTGTAAGGAAGTGTGATGGTTGTCAAAAGTTTGCGCGACGGGCTCATGTGTCGGCTCAAGAATTGCGGATGATTCGGATCACTTGGCCATTTGCAGTCTGGGGGCTTGACATGGTTGGTCCGTTCAAACCATCTTCAGATAAGAAGACCCACCTTTTGGTGGCGGTTGATAAGTTCACTAAGTGGATTGAAGCAGAGCCAATCAATAATTGCGATGCTGAGACAGCAGTAAACACTACTAGGAGAAACCCTAGCAGTAGGGCTGGGTTTTTGCCTACCAGTAGCGCTGGTGGCCGCGCTACTACTACGGCGCTATAGCTGACTTGTAGAAGTAGCATTGGTTAGACCAGCGCTACTGCTATCCCTACTGAGCAGTAGCGTTGGTTTGTGCAGCGCTACTGGTATATAGCTATAGCGCCAGCCAATATCCCACGCTGCTAATATACCAGCGCTACTGCTACTTGCCAACCAACGCTACTTCTAGGGTTTCGCATACTTTTTTTATGCTGCGTATTTGTGCTGTCTTTGTACAGGTTTTATACAGTAGTCTAATCATATCATGAACAAACAATATTCTCATCATATCATCACATGATCCAGAACAAATGATGTCTCTCAGCATCATCTCGATATAACGATACATGTTACATGACATGTCTTGAATACAAGCAACTGCATGGTCATCACATACACATGTTTCATCATCTATATCTAAACTATGATATAGAAGAGACGAGCCATCACTATGAGCAATAGCGCAATAATGTTGTAGTTCTTGAGGCGCCGGTTCCTTTCCCTCTCTCGCTCTAGCGTGAACCTCAAGTAACTAGCTTCCGCTTCGGCTCTGCTATCGAACCCTCTCTGGCTGCCGCCCGAGAACCCCGACACTTGGGCCTGACACTCTGGCCAGTCATCGTACACTCATGGAACCTTCCCTACGAACACGACATAGCAATTCTTCACCATCGATGATCTATATACCTGCAACGTCACATGATAACGATGATATGCAACATAATATATAGTTTAGTAACACAAAGAGACAGAGTTAGCAAAAATAGAAGCAATATATCGTAAGAATAAATAACAAAGTTCATCATACGTGTCGGGGCACGGATGCTCACGATCACCTATGGGACCAGAGGCCCCTTTTAGTGGTTCGGCAGGGGGAGAGGTCACGTTACACAAAGAGCAGAGACCATGGGGGCAGCACGACGATGGTACGCTGGTGTTTTTACCCAGGTTCGGGCCGCTGAGAATCGTAAAACCCTACTCCTACTTTGGTGGATTGATCTCAGGGAACACGAAGCACAGGCAGCGCTCTAACCCAGCAAGGGTTGCCTTCGGGCGAGCTACTACGCTAGTACAAGTGTCCAAAGGTCCCAATCTTGAGTTAGGTTGCCTTGGGCCTCCTTTTATAGGGCAATGGGCAACCATACTGGCAAAATAGTCATTATCTATCCATTAGATAGCTAACATAGCTATCATACCTAACTCTGGCATTTAGGACAAAATACCATGATTGCTAGTCTAGGTGGCGCGCGGGGATGCATCCCCGGCAAGCTCTTACCGCCGCTTAGTTGGCTGTTGCTTAGTGTCTTGACACGCCTCTGGACGGGTGTCAACTGGGCATAATCTGTCTTCCAGTGCATCGCCACGTACTTAGCGAGAGCAACTTAGCCACCTGGGGGCTCGACACCGCATCGACAAGTGACTGGCGTCGCGATGTAGTGGAGCGGTGGCCGATCGGCTCGCGCCTGTCGGGAGATGGCTTGCCAGGTCTTCCTGAAGATGCGCGTGCCTCGGCCCCCGGCAGGCATCGGGGACGTGGCTAGCGCGCTTTGGGCCCCTCCTGGGCTGTTGCATTGAGCTTGCTGGTGTTGGTAGCCAGCGTAGACTGCCTCTGCCGGAGGCTTGGATGTTGACGTTATGTTCTTGACGCGCTTCTTGATCTCATGTAGAGCGGATTCTTTGTCTTGTGTTGGTGTTGGAGGGGTCGTGCCACTACTGCATGTGCATAAGTCAGGGGCACTGGGTACCCCATTCCTAGTGCACCGACAGTACACAAACTAATTAAGTAGAGTAATCTATGCTAGTTGAGCAGGACGGTTTAATTACATCACAAAGTTTCGTCGTGCATAAATTCAAAGTTTTGTCATAGAGAAAGTAGTGACTAAACGGACACGTTATCATCGTCAATCACTCCAACATGTCGTGACATCCTTCCAAATCATGGAGGAAGGACCCGAGCTCCGTGAAAGGCTTCATGTCGAGACGCTAAGCGGCTACGCGTGTTCGGACATCTTCCCGCGACATTTGCCCTTTTTCGTAGAACATCCCTATTTTTTCGATGACCTCCTTCATGATGACTTGGGAAAGTTCATGTCGGATGTGATAGAACTCAGCTCGTAGTCGATGATCCGATACATTTCCTAGTTTCTTGGCCCATTGCAGAATATCGGCATCGCCGGATTTAGCTGACATGCGAAGTTTCTGGCAATGCCTTCTGTACTCCGGCATATGGTGGATGACATAGAATCCATCACTAAGACCATCAATTGGTTGTTGGATGCAACATAAGTTGGTCTTATGGTCGAAGCAGGGCGCGCGGTTCTTTGTCCTCTTGACTGTGATCTCTCCACCCCGTTGGCTGTAGCTTAAGATAGCACTGTCAAGAACACTCTTGATGTGTGTGTAATCCTTTTTCTTTATGTTCTTCGACGAGTCTAAGTAAAGAGCGTAGGAGAATACGGGGTAAAGAATGACGAGGACAGCGCGGCCCGCGCTGTGCAAAATAAGTACACCTTAAATTAGCCTCCACACGTGCAAATGAATGATTGAAATTTTTGAAATTATGTATGTGTCACGGAGGATATCCGCGGATGACTTACATGGGATGATAAGGCAGGAGAATGCTCCCCTTGTCCTTATTGGCCACCATGAAATCCGTGATGTACTTCCTCGCATATTCACGGTGCTCTCTGCAGAGTGCCAAGAAGCCCTTGTGCATAAAGTACGGGTCCGCGACTGAGAAATGAGATATTTGCTTGTGCCTAACGATGTAGTTCATGTACAAGGCATAAAGGCGGACGAACATAAAATCCAGCTTTGTCATGTGAAACATGTCGAAGAGGTAATCAAATCAAAGGAACAACTTATCCGCGGGGAATGTATGGACGTACAACCTTTGCTGCGGCACGTTAACCACGTAGAGAGGGTATCCTGGATTTTTCGAGACGATAAGGCTTTTCTCTCTCGACAGCACATCATCATGAAGTCTCCTTAGATGGCCATCTATGGCCTCTAGCACTGACTTAGGTAGGATCGGATTACCGGGGACATGGAATTTCGCTGCACCTTTGATAGGTATACGGCCTGCAACCTGAGGCTGCGGAGGCGGCTGGCTGATAGAAGTAGCTTTGGCGCCAGTAGGGCCTTTCCTCGTTCTCTTCCTATGCTTCTTTGGTACCGGAAGTGAGCCTAGAAAGACGTCCCTAGCCACCGCCCCTAGTGTTGTCGGGCTCAGCATTGCACGACCCTCTCATTGTTGTTGCTGGGTTGAGGCGGCATCTGGAGGCGTCTCCTGCGAGGATCGCATGAAGAGAGACTTCTTACAATCAGCCTTAAGACGTTCCTCCTCAGGCAATTCGGGCATCAACTCATCACAGTCAAAGCCCGAGTCATGCTGTTGAGCCATCAATCCTCCGTCGTCATAGCCGCTGGTATTGAGAAACCGTAGAGGGCCATCATCCTCGTCCATGACATCATCCAATGCTTCTTTGACGGCGGCGACGTCATCAACCACTATGGAGCCTCTACTTCCTCATGTCGTCCACTATCACCCGGCACGACATGCGCCGCTAATTGGGTAGGTGGGGTGGTGGTGTTCATACCTTGCTGAGGCTTGGTCATTGGTGTGCTCCCGGCTGCCTCCAGATGAAGGAGACTCTTCGGCCACAACAGGACCCAACTCTTGCACTCGCCAAGCGGCCGTGGGGTCTCGTCGTCATCTCCCCCTAGTGGTACCGGAGGAGCCAAATTCTCATGGCCCGCTTTGACACTGGCCACGGAAACCTTGAAGACGCCAGGGGGCATCGACCGGCTGTGGAACGAGCGTTCCTTCGGCTTCACTATCGTCGCCTTTCACACGTCCACCTTCTGGCCGTTGATGGTGTACAGTATGGTGCACGGGATTTCCTCGGCCTGTGAAGACATGTCTGCGACGTCAGACATCCGAAAGGCAATGGAAACGGAAGATTATATATATGTCGAAGAGGGCCGGTGTGACAGGTAGTTACCGTGAGGACGTCGAGCTCAGCCAAAGACGAAGCCCCGTCGAGCATGCCAGAGAGGGAGGACGGGCTGCTATGAGCAGGTGCGGGAGCACGTGCGGTTGCGTGAGCAGGTGCTGGTGCGACGTTCACCGAGTTGCTCCCTACGAAGCTGATAAGGGGAAAGGCCACTGCCTCTTTATCTGGATTTTGCTGCATCCATTCGAAAAATGCCGGAACAAATGTACCAAGCTAAGCTACAACTTCCTCTCTGCAGGCAGCTACCGCTGCGTTGACTGCCTCGCTTACCCACTCAGGTCGTATCGCTTCTTTGGTCTCAACTGTTTTCTTATCGACCGCAATCTCAACCTTCTTGTCGATGCTCATTTTGTTTAACTTCCATCTCTTCTTTCTCTCCTCGGCATCATCATGGTAGTAGTACTTCCACCTGGCGCCATCTCCGACAACGTGCACATGTCCCTACGACAGCCGCTTGTCCAATGGGAGTCCTTTCAGTATGTTCAAGGCCCGGTTGAAAGGGGTGTCCCACTTAGGCCTCGCCGATGACTCAGACGACGAGTCACTTTCGGTCGCAATCCAGTGATGCTCTTTCTGCAAAAGGAACATGGATCATTTACAAATGTGACTAAATGTGTAGTCAAACTGATCAGAAGCTAAAATATGGTGGTAAAATAATTATTACCAGCAGTCTCATGAACTCCCTTGTGGGCGCGTCCGTTTCGAAAACCTTATTTACTGGGTCCCAAGTGTATCGGGCTCTGATGAAGTCATGCTCCTGCGGGACGGTGAACTCCGCCAAGGGGTCTGGGAGCCCTAGACTTTGACGTTCCGCGTCCTCCTTGGCCCATAGGTGCCTCTTGCCCGAGTAACCACGACTTCCGATGCGGTGGTACCCCATGTTCCTTTCCTGAAGCCCCTTCATGTACTCTGACTTTTCTTTGGCAGCTTCGGCAGCGCAAGCCGCCTTGAATTTTTGAATTGCTCTTCCATAATTGACGGATTATCCTTTACAATCTTGGAGTAGGGTTCCTTTTTGGCGATCCGACTTTTCACACTTACTTTCAAGGCGGACAGTGCGTTGATAAACTTGCCCATGGCTTTGTTGTTTATCTTCTTCATTCCCTTGTCTAGCCACGATGATGAATATTTGGTTTCATCCAGGACGGGGAACAGGAATCTCTAGTGCAACTTTGTTAGGAGGAAGTGCTCCATATTTGGTATCTTCCTTAAGTTTTCATCGTTGATGGTGGTGATTTCCCGTAGGATGCATCCTATTTGATTGTCGTAGAACCTGCGCGCTTCCTCAGGCTCTTTTGGCTCGAAATTGTCGGGGTCCACCGCCGTGACCACCAGTCTTCCGGTGCCAAGCTGGTTTGGGCGCCAGAACCCCTGCCTTCGTCCAGATAATCGAAATAATTGTGCGCCGCCGCATAGATGTCTCGGATGTGACAGGGTTGGGCTGCAACAACTGATGTTCATCCAGATAATCGAAATAATTGTGCGCCGCCGCATAGATGTCTTCGTAGTTACCAGAACCCCTGCCTTCGTCATTGTTAGCCATGTTTCCTACGATTAAGTCTGCTCGTTTAATTCTAGAACTAATATAATGAATAATGACATAAAAAAAGGCCTATGTTTTGCCCGAATGTTGATTCATTCCCGTTCCGGCAAATCCCGGGCACTCGATATGTCCTAGTTTCTCACACAAGTCATGCCGAAATTCACGGAAAATTTTAGATGAATTTTGGCATGACCTTTGCTAAAAAGTGGACAAATTGAGCGCCTCAAATTTGCCTGAACGGAAATGAATCAACATTCCGGCAAAACATAGGCCACTCGAAATCATTCCCTACAAACAATGTTCAAATATCCGGCAACACATAGAACACATGTCCAAATTTAAGCAGCTAATTCAAAAAATAAGTGCCTAACAAAATTTAGTTAACTACTAATAAAAACAAAGTACATGCCTACTGCCATTTTTCTCTCCTAGGAAAAACATCACTCATTAGAGATGAAAATCAGTAGTACTAAGTAGCATTTTGAACTTTGAAATGAAATACAGTAGGAAGTTAATATTTTTAGAAGCAAGTTTTGCTCCAGAGGCCGTATTTAATGGGATACACAGGCATGCCCATAAATCTTACACTACTATGCTCAACGTTACAAAAAAGATTCATTCAAATGGGTTTTATTTTCACAGGCAGGCACCCTTCGTTGGGAATCTCTTGTTTGATCTTATCCTCCCCCAAGAGAAATCATGTGACCCTCAGCAGGGCAGGGCTAACTGACAAAAAATGATGCAGTAGTTTTTAATATGTGTAGGTTGAGAATAAAAATCCTAGGGAAATAGTAAAAGTTATTTAGCTGGAAAGAAAATATAAGGAAATGAGGATATGGGATGAGGCCTCCTCACGGAGCTATCTGCATCTAGGACCAAAAAACAGTGGCCATATTTTGGCGCTTTGCACCAAGAATCTCTTATCTGCTTGCTACTGATAATAATGGAGACGCAAGCAAGGAAACATGGAATCTCTCTAAGGTATCACAAAGCATACTACCATTTCTCGTATCTCCTAGGTATTTTCTTCGCATATACGCCACAATATACGCACCCACACCACCCCAATAGACAGGGAAAATCATATGCCTGTACTTGTCCACAGTAGCAGAAAGATGTTAAAGAAATGAAAACAAAACTAAGTAAATTCAGTTAACTACTGCCCTAACAAAAAACATAACCTAATTAACCTAAGAACTTTAGAACCCTAATGGCGGAGAGAGAGGAGCGGTGGGGGGCTTACAGAGGGTGCAGGGGCGCCGACAACAAGGGGCCAGGGGCGTCGACGGCGAGGAGGTAGACCCGACGACGGTGGCAAGGCAGGGCGACGGCGGCGGAGGTAGGAAGGGGAGGAGGTCAGAGCGCCATCAGGGTCAGGGTCGGGTGGCAGAGGGAGGGGGCGCGACGGCGAGGGAGGAGGCGCGCGTCGTCGGGGTCAGGGTCGGGCGACGGCGACGGAAGCTGCAGGGAGGAGTGGGGAGTGAGGAGTGGGGAATTGAGGGAGAAAGGAGAGGGAAGCCTGCGCTGGGGGGGTTAAGTCAACATAGCGGTAGCGCGGGTTCCGCACCCACGCTATAGCTAAGTTAGCTATTGTTGGAAATATGCCCTAGAGACAATAATAAAATGGTTATTATTATATTTCCTTGTTCATGATAATCGTTTATTATCCATGCTATAATTGTATTGATTGGAAACTCAAATACATGTGTGGGTACATAGACAACACTGTGTCCCTAGTATGCCTCTAGTAGACTAGCTCGTTGATCAAAGATGGTCAAGGTTTCCTAGCCATAGACATGAGATGTCATTTGATAACGGGATCACATCATTAGGAGAATGATGTGATGGACAAGACCCAAACTATGAATGTAGCATATGATCGTGTCAGTTTATTGCTATTGTTTCTGCATGTCAGAGTATCTGTTCCTATGACCATGAGATCATGCAACTCACTGACACCGGAGGAGTACCTTGTGTGTATCAAACGTCGCAATGTAACTGGGTGAAAATAAAGATGTTCTACAGGTATCTCCGAGGGTGTCTATTGAGTTGGCATGGATCAAGACAGGGATTTGTTACTCCATGTGACGGAGAGGTATCTCAGGGCCCACTCGGTAATACAACATCACAATAAGCCTTGCAAGAAAAGTGACTAAAGTGTTAGCCACATGATCTTGTATTATGGAACGAGTAAAGAGACTTGCCGGTAACGAGATTGAACTAGGTATAGAGATACCGAAGAACAAAGGGAACAGTATACGGGATTAACTGAATCCTTGACATAGAGGTTCAACCGATAAAGATCTTCGTAGAATATGTAGGAACCAATATGGGCATCCAGGTTCCGCTATTGGTTATTGACCGTAGAGGTGTCTCGGTTATGTCTACATAGTTCTCAAACCCGCAGGGTCTACACACTTAACGTTCGGTGACGTTTCAGTAGTATTGAGTTATGTATGTTGGAGACCGAAGGTTGTTCGGAGTCCCGGGTGAGATCCCGGACATCACGAGGAGCTTCGGAATGGTCCGGAGGTAAAATTGATATATAGGAAAGTGGTATTTGGGTTCCGGAAAAGTTTTAGGTACTTTTGGTAGTGTACCGGGAGTGACGAATGGGTTCCGGGGGTCCACCGGGTGGGGCCCACCCACCCCGGGGGGCACATGGGCCCAAGAGGTGGCGCACCAGCCCCTGGTGGGCTGGGCAGCTGACCCCATGGGGGCCCATGCGCCCAAGAGGAAAAAGGTGGAGGTTGGAAGGAGTAGGACACCTTCCTAAAACGAATCCACCTCCTAGTAGGAGGTGGATTCCACCTCCTTGAGGTGTTTCGGCCGAACCCCTAGGGGAAACCCTAGGGATGCCTCCTCCTCCCTCCGTCCTATATATACTAGAGGGTTTTTGAGGGCAGCCCCCAACCTGAAAAGCCACGTGCTGCCCTCTCTCCCTCTAGATCATATTCTCCTCTAGATTAGTTCGGCGGAGCTCGGCGAAGCCCTACCGGATTAGTTCACCACCACCGCCACCACACCGTCGTGCTGTCGAAGAACTCATCTACCTCTCCACCCCCTCTTGCTGGAGCAAGAAGGCGGAGATCGTCATCGAGCTGTACGTGTGCTGAACGCGGAGGTGCCATCCGTTCGGCGCTAGATCGGAAGGACCGTGATTGGATCGCGGGACGGATCGTGATTGGATCGTGGGACGGCTTGCGATTTGGATTGCGAAGACGTTCGACTACATCAACCACGTTTCTTAACGCTTCATGTTTAGCGATATATAAGGGTACGTAGATCCACTCTGCCTCTCGTAGATGCTCATCACCATGGATAGATCTTGCGTGTGCGTAGGAATTTTTTTGTTTCCCATGCAACGTTCCCCAACGGTGGCATGATGAGCTAGGTCTATGCGTAGATGAGATCACGAGTAGAACACAAAGGAGTTTGTGGGCGTTGATGCTCAGATTGCTTCCTCCCTTGGTCTTTTCTTGATTCAGCGGTATTGTGTGATGAAGCGGCCCGAACCAACCTTACTCGTACGCTTACGAGAGACCAGTTCCATCAACTGACATGTGACTTTGTTCCATAAAGATGGCTGGCGGGTGTCTGTCTCTCCCACTTTAGTTGGATCGGATTCGACAAAGGCGGTCCTTGAGAAGGTTGAATAGCAATTTGTGTATCACCGTTATGGTTTTGCGTAGGTAAGAATCGTTCTTGCTAGATACCCGTAGCAGCCACGTAAAACATGCAACAACAATTAGAGGACGTCTAACTTGTTTTTGCAGGGTATGTTGTGATGTGATATGGCCAATTACATGATGAGATATATGTGATGTATGAGATGATAATGTTTTGTATAGAATATCACGACTTGGATGTCGATGAGTACGGCAACCGGCAGGAGCCATTGGGTTGTCTTTAATTTATTTTCGCCGTTTTTGCTTTACTTTATCGCTATGAGTTAGCAATAGTCGTAGAAGAAACAGTTGGCGCGACAACCTCATGGCGACACGTTGATGGAGATCAAGATGATGGAGGTCATGGTGTCATGCCGGTGATGATGGGGATCATGCCGGTGCTTTGGAGATGGAGATCAAAAGCACAAGTTCATGGCCATATCATGTCACTTATGATTTGCATGTGATGTTAATCCTTTTATGCATCTTATTTTGCTTAGGACAACGGTAGCATTATAAGGTGATCCCTCACTAAAATTTCAAGATAAAATTGTGTTCTCCCCGAGTGTGCACCGTTGCGAAAGTTCGTCGTTTTGAGACACCACGTGATGATCGGGTGTGATACACTCTACGTTCGCATACAACAGGTGCAAGCCAGTGTTGCACATGCAGAACACTCGGGTTAAACTTGACGAGCTTAGCATGTACAGACATGTCCTCGGAACACAAGAGACCGAAAGGTCGAACATGAGTCATATAGTAGATATGATCAACATGGAGATGTTCACCATTGAAACCACCTCATCTCACGTGATGATCGGACTTGGGTTGGTGGATTTGGATCATGTCACACTTAGAAACCCGAGGGATGTTGATTTAAGTGGGAGTTCTTAAGTAATATGATTAATTGAACTCATTATCATGAACATAGTCAAAGTGACTTTGCAAATTATGTTCAAGATCAATAGCTCGCGCTGTAGCTCCCCTGTTTTTATACGTTCCTAGAGAAAATAGAATTGAAAGATTATGGTAGCAATAATACTGACTGGGTCCGTGATCGGAGGATTGTCCTCATTGCTGCACAGAAGGCTTATGTCCTTAATGCACCGCTCGGTGCGCCACCAACTCAAGCATCGTCTGTAGATGTTGTGAACATCTGACAGGCACGTTCTGATGACTACTTGATAGTTCAGTGCGTCATGCATTACAGCTTAGAATTGAGGCTCCAAAACATTTTGAACATCACAGAACATATGAGATGTTCGAAGAGCTGAAATTGGGATCTCAGGCTCGTGCCCGTGTTGAGAGGTATGAGACCTCCAACAAGATTCTTTGCCTGCAAGATGAAGGAGAATAGCTCAATCGGTGAGCATGTGCTTAGATTGTCTGGGTGCTACAATCGCTTGAATCGAGTGGGAGTTGATCTTCCAGATAAGATAGTGGTTGATATAGTTCTCCAAGTCACTGCCACAAAGCTGCTAGAGCTTCGTGATGAACTATGAAATGCCAGGGATGGAAATAATGATCCCTGAGCTATTCACGATGTTTGACACCGCGAAGGTAGAAATCAAGAAGGATCATCAAGTGTTGATGGTTAGTAAAACCACTAGTTTCGAGAAGGGCAAGGGCAAGGAGGGAAACTTCATGGATGGCAAGCCAGTTGCTGCTCCAGTAAAGAAACCCAAGGTTGAACCCAAACCCGAGACTGAGTGCTTCTATTATGAGGAGAACGGTCGCTGAAGCGGAACAACCCTAGATACTTGGTAGATAAGAAGGCTGGCAACGTCAACGGAAGTATATTTGATATATGTATTATTGATGTGTACCTCACTAGTACTCCTAGTAGCACCTGGGTATTAGATACCGGTTCAGTTGCTAATGTTCGTAATTCGAAATAAAAGCTATAGAATAAACAGAGACTAGCTAAGGGCGAGGTGACGATGTGTGTTGGAAGTGTTTCCAAGGTTGATGTGATCACCATCGCACGCTCTCTCTACCTTCGGGATTAGTGTTGAACCTAAATAAATGTTATTTGGTGTTTGTGTTGAGCATGAACATGATTGGATCGTGTTTATTGCAATACGGTTATTCATTTAAGTCAAAGAATAATGGTTATTCTATTTACATGAATACTACCTTCAATGGTCATGCACCCAATGTGAATGGTTCATTGAATCTCGATTGTAGTGATACACATGTTCATGATATTGATGCCAAAAGATGCAAAGTTAATAATGATAGTACCACATACTTGTGGCACTGCCACTAAAGGTCATATTGGTGTAAAGCGCATGCAGAAACTCCATGCTGATGGATCTTTGGACTCACTCGATTTCGAATCGGTTGAGACATGCGAACCATGCCTCATGGGCAAGATGACTAAAACCCCGTTTTCTGCCTTGATGGAGCGGGCCAGTGACTTATTGGAAATGATACATGTTGATGTATGCAGTCCAATAAGTGTTGAAGCGTGCGATGGATATCGCTATTTTCTTACCTTCACTGATGATTTGAGTAGATATGGGGATATTTACTTAATGAAACACAAGTCTGAAACGTTTGAAAAGTTCAAACAAATTCAGAGTGAAGTTTGAGATCATCGTGATAAGAAGATAAAATGTCTACGATATGATCGTGGAGGTAAATATCTGAGTTACGAGTTTGGTATGCAACTTAAGACAATGTGGAAATTGTTTCACAACTCACGCCACCTGGAACACCATAGTGTGATGGTGTGTCTGAACGTCGTAGTCGTGCTCTATTGGATATGGTGCGTACTATGATGTCTCTTATCGTTTTGCCACTATCGTTTTGGGGTTATGCATTAGAGACAAATACATTCACTTTAAAATAGGGCACCATCTAAGTCCATTGAGATGACACCGTATGAAATTTGGTTTGGCAGAAACCTAAGCTGACATTTCTCAGAGTTTGGGAATGCGACGCTTATGACTGATAAGCTCGAACCCAAAGCGGAAAAGTGCAACTTCATAAGATACCCTAAGGAAACTGTTGGGTATACCTTATATCTCAGATCCAAGGGCAAAGTGTTTGTTGCTTAAAACGGGTCCTTTCTCGAGAAAAGGTTTCTCTCAAAAGAATTGAGTGGGGGGAAGGTAGAACTTGATGAGGTTATTGAACCGTCACTTCAGTTGGATGGTAGCACGACGCAAAAAGATGTTTCTGCGGTGCCTACACCAAATGAAGAGGAAGCTAATGATGATGATCATGAAACTTTAGATCAAGTTACTACTGAGCCTCGTAGGACGACAAGGAATCGTACCGCTCCTGAGTGGTACGGCAATCCTGTCTTGGAGGTCATGTTGTTAGACAACAGTGAACCTACGAGCGATGAAGAAGCGATGGTGGGCCCGGATTCCAACAAATGGCTAGGAGCCATGAAATCCGAGAAAGGGTCCATGTATGAAAACCAAGTATGGACTTTGGTAGACTTGCCCGTTAAACGGCAGGCAGTTGAGTACAAATGGACCTTTAAGAAGAAGACATACGCTGATGGTAAATGTCACCATTTATAAAGCTCGACTTGTCGCAAAGAAGTTTCTGACAAAGTTCAAGGAGTTGACTACGATGAGACTTTCTCACCCGTAGCGATGCTAAAGTTTGTTGGAATTATGTTAGCAGTTGCTGCATTTTTTCGATTATGAAATCTGGCAGATGGATGTCAAAACATCGTTTCCTTAACAGTTTCCTTGAGGAAAGGTTGTATGTGATACAACCGGAAGGTTTTGTTATTCCTAAGGATGCTAAAATGTATGCAAGCTCCAGCAATCCTTCTATGGACTGGAGCAAGCATCTCATAGTCGGAATATACGCTTTGATGAGGTGATCAAAGTTTTTGGGTCTATACAAAGTTTATGAGAAACTTGTATTTAAAATAAAGTGAGTGGGAGCACTATAGAATTTCTGATAAGTATATGTGGATGACATATTGTTAATCAGAAATGATGTAGAATTTCTGGAAAGCATAAAGGGTTGTCTGAAAGGAGTTTTTCAAAAGAAAACCTAGAATGAAGCTACTTAAATATTGGGCATCAGGATCTATAGAGATAGATCAAGACGTCTGATAAGACTTTCAATGAGTACATAACTTGACAAGATTTTGAAAGAGTTCAAAATGGATTAGTCAAAGAAAGAGTTCTTGCCTGATTTGTAAGGTGTGGAGTTGAGTGAGACTCAAAGCTCGACCACGGCAGAAGAAAGAGAAAGGACGAAGGTCGTCCGCTATGCCTTATCCATAGGCTCTGTATAGTATGCCCTGCTGTGTACCGCACCTGGTGTGTGCCTTGCCATGAGTCTGTCAAGGGGTACAAGAGTGGTCCAGGAGTGGATCGCTGGACAGCGGTCAAAATTATCCTTAGTAACTAGAGGACTAAGGAAATGTTTCTCGATTATGGAGGTGATAAAGAGTTCGTCGTAAAGGGTTACGTCGATGTAAGCTTTGACACAAATCCGGATGACTCTGAGTAGCAATCCGGATACGTATAGTGGGGCAGCCATTTGGAATAGCTCCAAGTGGAGCGTGGTTGCATCTGCAGTATGACATATAGATTTGCAAAGAACACACGGATCTGAATGTTGCAGACCGTTGACTAGAACCTCTCTCACATGCAAAACATGATCGAACCCCAGAACTCATTGGGTGTTAGATTCATTACAATGTTAATCACATGGTGATGTGAGCTAGATTTTTGACTCTAGTTCAAGTGGGAGACTGTTGGAAATATGCTCTAGAAGAAATAATAAAATGGTTATTATTATATTTCCTTGTTCATGATAATCGTTTATCATCCATGCTATAATTGTATTGATTGGAAACTCAAATACATGTGTGGGTACATAGACAACACTGTGTCCCTAGTAAGCCTCTAGTAGACTAGCTCGTTGATCAAAGATGGTCAAGGTTTCCTAGCCATAGACATGAGATGTCATTTGATAACGGGATCACATCATTAGGAGAATGTTGTGATGGACAAGACCCAAACTATGAACGTAGCATATGATCGTGTCAGTTTATTGCTATTGTTTCTGCATGTCAGAGTATCTGTTGCTATGACCATGAGATCATGCAACTCACTGACACCGGAGGAGTACCTTGTGTGTATCAAACGTCGCAACGTAACTGGGTGACTATAAAGATGCTCTACAGGTATCTCCGAGGGTGTCTATTGAGTTGGCATGGATCAAGACTTTGATTTGTTACTCCGTGTGACGGAGAGGTATCTCAGGGCCCACTCGATAATACAACATCACAATAAGCCTTGCAAGCAAAGTGACTAAAGTGTTAGCCACAGGATCTTGTATTACAGAACGAGTAAATAGACTTGCCGGTAACGAGATTGAACTAGGTATAGAGATGCCGACGATCGAATCTCGGGCAAGTAAGATACCGAAGAACATAGGGAACAGTATACGGGATTAACTGAATCCTTGACATAGAGGTTCAACCGATAAAGATCTTCGTAGAATATGTAGGAACCATTATGGGCATCCAGGTCCCGCTATTGGTTATTGACCGTAGAGGTGTCTCGGTCATGTCTACATAGTTCTCGAACCCGCAGGGTCTGCACACTTAACGTTCGGTGACGTTTTGGTAGTATTGAGTTATGTATGTTGGTGACCAAAGGTTTTTCGGAGTCCCGGATGAGATCCCGGACGTCACGAGGAGCTCCGGAATGGTCCGGAGGTAAAAATTGATATATAGGAAAGTGGTATGTGGGTTCCGGAAATGTTTCGGGTACTTTCGGTAGTGTACCGGGAGTGACGAATGGGTTCCGGGGGTCCACCGGGTGGGGCCCACCCACCCCGGGGGCCCATGTGCCCAAGAGGAAAAAGGTGGAGGTTGGAAGGAGTAGGACACCTTCCTAAAACGAATCCACCTCCTAGTAGGAGGTGGATTCCACCTCCTTGAGGTGTTACGGCCGAACCCCTAGGGGAAACCCTAGGGCTGCCTCCTCCTCCCTCCCTCCAATATATACTAGAGGGGTTTTGAGGGCAGCCCCCAACCTGAAAAGCCACGTGCTGCCCTCTCTCCCTCTAGATCATATTCTCCTCTAGATTAGTTCGGCGAAGCTCGGCGAAGCCCTGCCGGATTAGTTAACCACCACCGCAACCACGCCGTCATGCTGTTGGAGAACTCATCTACCTCTCCGCCCCCTCTTGCTGGATCAAGAAGGCGGAGATCATCATCGAGCTATACGTGTGCAGAACGCGGAGGTGCCGTCCGTTCGGCGCTAGATCGGAAGGACCGTGATTGGATTGTGGGACGGAGCGTGATTGGATCGCGGGACGGATCGTGATTGGATCGCGGGACGGCTTGCGATTTGGATCGCGGGACGGATCGTGATTGGATCGCGGGACGGCTTGCGATTTGGATCGCGAAGACGTTCGACTACATCAACCGCGTTTCTTAACGCTTCCCGCTTAGCGATCTACAAGGGTACATAGATCCACTCTCCCTCTCGTAGATGCTCATCACCATGGATAGATCTTGCGTGTGCGTAGGAAATTTTTTGTTTCCAGTGCAACGTTCCCCAACTGCTATAGCGTGTGTTGTGAAACCGCGTTGCCGCTAAAGAAAGTAGCTATAGCACTGGTTAGTAACCAGCGCTACAGCTATTTAATTCATTTTTTCTTTTCTTTTTCTTTTTCTTTTATTTTCCTTTTCTTTTCTTTTCCTTTTCTTTTTTTCTTTTATTTTCTTTTCCTTTTGTTTTTATTTTCCTTTTCTTTTCTTTTCATTTTCCTTTTATTTTATTTTCCTTTTATTTTTCTTTTTATCTTCCGAAAGACGACCGATAGCCGGAACCATATGTATATGCATGGTGGAAAGGGGATACAATGTACATAACAAAGGCGATATATGTTACATCATTTGACCGATAACGGTTAAGTGCGTATACAAAATAGGAACATATATATTACATCATTTGACAGATAACGGTTTCTCAGCATCGACGTTGTCGTTTGTGAGTGAGCTTCTTTACTTTCTTGTTCGCTACCGAATAATTGAGCCCCTCGTTGTGACTTTTCCTTTTCCATGGAGTATGATTTTTCTTAGGTAATGTAGTCTTGCTTCTTCTTTTGACATATGTTTCATTGTCATTGTCATCTTCCCTCATCGGGTCGCCATACTAGTCGTAGTCTTCCTTGTTAGCGACTCCATCCATTCTGACAATGCTCCTTTTGCCTTTCCTCACGACAACATGGCAGGGATTGCTCGGGTCTGTTATGAAGAAGCATTGTGTCACGTGCTTAGCGTGTACCCATGGCTCAATTTTGGCGATGATGTTCACGGTAGTTGCGCTCTTCACGTCGGGTATAGACATGGTAGTGAAATACCGGTTTTCTCTTTCGACGGCCTTAGCCCATCTGACACGCAACATCGTCGCACTGTTCAATCCAGCGTAGTTAAGCTGTCAGATCTCTTCGACCCTTCCATGGAATCTTTTAGTTGCGCCGTTGTCGCCTGATACGTCCATTTTGCATCATGATTTCTTATTCATATTTACGTTATTCTTGTCCATTATTCCCTATTATCATACAATTCATATGCCCTTTCTCTCTGAATATGCAAGGTACATCACAAAGAGGGAGTTATCTGGAAACTGGAATTCTGGACCGAAAAACCGAGAAAAATGCAGAAAATTACCAGACTCCAAATGACCTGAAACTTCATGAGGAATTTTTATTGAATATATGTGAATTTCTGGGCCAAAAATATACCCGAGGGGGGCCTCCAGCCAGGCACAAGCCAACAGGGCGCCCCCATAGGCCGCGCCCTGATGGCTTGTGGGGCCCTGGCTGGCCTCCCGACGCCCCTCTTCTCCTATATGGTGTGTTTTACCAAAGAAAAAATCGTAAGCAAACTTTCGGGACGAAGCGCCGCTGTCTCGAGGAGGAAACCTGGGTTGAGGCCCTTTTGCACTCCGGCAATCAGATTCTGCCGGGGAAATTCCTCTTCGGGAAGGCGAGATCGAAGCCATCGTCATCACCAACGCTGCCTCCTTCGTGGGAGGACCAATCTTCATCAACATCTTCACCAGCACCATCTCATCTCCAACCCTAGTTCATCTCCTGTATTGAATCTTTGTCTCAAAACCTCAGATTGGTACCTGTGGGTTACTAGTTCTGTTGATTACATCTTGTAGTTGATGCTTGTTGGATTATTTGGTGGAAGAAATTATGTTCAGATCGGTAATTATTATTATAGCACCTATGATCTTGAACATGTTGATGAGGTTTGAGTAGTTACTATTGTTCCTGAGGACGTGGGAGAAATCTTGTTATAAGTAATCATGTGAAGTTGGTATTTGTTCGATACTTTGATGATATGTATGTTGTTACTTCTCTTAGTGGTGTCATGTGAACGTCGACTACATGACACTTCACCATGCTATGGGCCTAAGGGAAGTCATTGTGGAGTAACTAGTAGATGATGGGTTGCTAGAGTGATAGAAGCTTAAACCCCAGTTTATGTGTTGCTTCATAAGGGGCTGACTTGGATCCACATGTTTCATGTTATGGTTAGATTTATCTTAATTCTTCTTTCGTAGTTGCGGATGCTTGCGAGAGGGGGTAATAATAAGTAGGTTGTTAGTTCAAGTAAGAACAACACCTTAGCACCGGTCCACCCACATATCAAATTATCAAAGTAGCGAACGTGAATCAACTCAACATGATGAACCTAACTAGACAGAATTCCCATGTGTCATCGGGAGCGCTTGCTTAATATAAGAGTACTTTCAGCCCTGTCATTTGCTATAAAAGGATTGGGCTACCTTGCTGCACCTTTGCTACTATTGTTACTTGTCACTTGTTACGAATTATCTTGCTACAAAACTATCTATTATCGTTACTTACAGCACTTGCAGAGAATACCTTGCTGAAAACCGCTTGTCATTTCCTTTTGCTCCGCATTGGGTTCGATACTCTTACTTATCGAAAGGACTATGATTGATCCCCTATACTTGTGGGTCATCAAGACTCTTTTTTGGTGCCGTTGCCGGGGAATGAAGCGCCTTTGGTAAGTGGAATTGGTAAGGAAACATTTTCTATAAGTGCTGAAATTTACTGTTGCTTGTCGCTATGAACGGTCACCCTTTGAGTGGCTTGTTCGGGGCATCTTCGCCCCGAACTGAAGATGAGGAAATTTTCCCTCAACCTACTGAACCTACTAAAAATATTTATTATGAGATTCCTTCGGGTATGCTTGAAAAACTCTTATCACATCCATATGATGGAACGACTAATCCTGATTACCACTTGATATTTGTCGATGAAGTTTGTGGATTATTTCAGCTTGCAGGGTTGTCTAGAGACAAAGATTAGAAGAAAGTTTTCCCTTTATCTTTGGAGGGAAAGGCATTAATGTGGTACAGGCTATTGGGAGATATTGGATCATCGGACTGGAATTGCTTGAAGTTGGAATTTCATCAGAAGTTTTATCCTATGCATCTAGTTCATCGTGATCGGAACTTTATTTATAATTGCTGGCCCCGGGAAGGAGAAAGTACCGCTCAAGCTTGGGGAGGCTTAAATCTATGATGCACACCTGCCCCAACCATGTGATCTCAATAAATACTATTATGCAAAAAAAATATGCTCGGCTTTCTCATGATGATCAAGTACTACTTGATTCTTCTTCTAATGGTTCCTTCATGACTATGACTATTGAATTCACATGGGGTCTTCTGGAAAGAATTAAACGCAACTCTGAAGATTGGGAACTCGATATAGGTAAAGAGTCAGGTATAAATTTTAAGTTCGATTGTGTTCAATCTTTTATGGAAACTGATGCTTGCTATAAGTTGAGTTGTAAATATGGCCTTGACTCTCAGATAGTAGGTTCTTTCTGTGAATCATTCACTACTCATGTTGATCTCCCTAAGGAGAAGTGGTTCAAATACCATCCACCCATTGAAAAGGAATTAGAGAAACCTATTAAAATTGAGAAGGAAGAAATAATTGTTAGCCATGTTGATCCAATTGTTCCTACTGCTTACATTGAGAAGCCACCTTTCCCTGTTAGAATTAAGGAACACACTAAGGCTACAACCGTGGTTAATAAAAGTCATGTTAGGACACCTACAACTTCTAAACAAATAAATGTTGAACCTAAAGTTGCTATTGTTAAGGATCTTCTAGTTGATAACATTGATGGTGAAGTTATTTACTTCTGTGGTGAAGCGGCTAGAATTGCAAATCCTGCTAGAAATGCGCAAGATGAACAAGATAAAAATAAACCAGTTGTTGGCGTGCCTGTGGTTTCAGTTAAAATTGGAGATCATTGTTATCACGGCTTGTGTGATATTGGTGCTAGTGTTAGCGCTATACCTTTTACCTTATATCAAGAAATTATGAATGACATAGCACCATCTGAGCTTGAGGACATTGATGTAACTATTAAACTTGCAAACAGAGACACTATAACACCACTTGGGATTGTTAGAGATGTTGAGGTCTTGTGTGGAAAGGTCAATTACCCCACTGATTTTCTAGTACTTGGTTCAGAATAAGATAACTTTTGTCCCATTATATTTGGTAGACCTTTCTTGAATACTGTTAATGCTGAAATTAATTGTGTTACTGAGAATGTTAAAGTAAGCTTTGCGATGTGTCTCATGAATTTAATTTCTCCAAGTTTAGTAAACAACCACATGAGAAAGAATTACCAAGCAAAGATGAGATCATTGGTCTTGCTTCTATTGTCATACCTCATACCGACCCATTAGAACAATATTTACTACACCATGAAAATGATATGCATATGAATGACAAAAATGAAATAGATGACATATTTCTAAAAAAAACGCCTATTCTTAAACACAACTTACTGGTTGATATTTTAGGGGAACCCCCTCCACCCAAGGGAGATACCGTGTTTGAGTTAAAGACTTTACCTGATACTTTGAAATACGCTTACCTTGATGAAAAGAAGATATATCCTGTTATTATCAATGTTAACCTTTCAGAGCGTAAAGAAAATAGATTATTTAAAAATGTGAAGAAGCACCGGGCTGCTATTGGATATACTCTCAATGTTCTTAAGGGCATTGGTCCCACTCTATGTTAGCACAAGATTAATATGGAACCGGATGCTAAACCAGTCATTGATCATCAACGCCGCTTAAACCCTAAGATGAAGAAAGTGGTAAGAACTGAAATACTAAAGCTTCTGGAGGCAGGTATAATTTTTCCTATTGTTGATAGTAGATAGGTAAGTCATGTTCACTGTGTTTCTAAGAAAGGAGGTATAATTGTTGTTCCTAATGATAAAAATGAACTTATCCCACAAAGAATAGTTACTGGTTATAGGATGGTGATTGATTTCAGGAAATTAAACAAAGCTACTAGGAAAGATCATTACCCTTTACCTTTTATCGATCAAAGGCTAGAAAGATTATCTAAGCATACACACTTTTACTTTCTTGATGGATATTCTGGTTTTTCTCAAATACCCGTGTCAAAAGAGGATCAAGAGAAAACTACTTTTACTTGCCCTTTTGGAACGTATGCTTATAGACGTATGCCTTTTGGTTTGTGCAATGCACCTGCTACTTTTCAAAGATGTATGATAGCTATATTCTCTGATTTTGTGAAAAGATTGTTGAGGTTTTCATGGATGATTTCTTCGTTTATGGAACTTGTTTTGATGATTGCTTGAGCAACCTTGATCGAGTTTTGCAGAGATGTGAAGAAACTAATCTTGTCTTGAATTGGGAGAAGTGCCATTTTATGGTGAATGAAGGCATAGTACTTGGGCATAAAATTTTGAAACAAGTTATTGAAGTGGACAAGGCTAAGGTTGACGCAATTGAGAAAATGCCGTGCCCAAAAGATATCAAAGGTATAAGAAGTTACCTTGGTCATGCTGGTTTTTATAGGCGGTTCATCCAAGATTTCTCAAAGATTTCTAGGCCTTTAACTAATATTCTTCAAAAAGATATTTCCTTTAGTTTTTGATGATGATTGTGTAGAAGCTTTTGAAATACTTAAGAAAGTTTTGATTTCTGCACCCATTGTTCAACCACCTGATTGGAACTTGCCATTTGAAATTATGTGTGATGCTAGTGATTATGTTGTTGGTGTTGTTCTAGGGCAAAGAGTAGACAAGAAATTGAATGTTATCCATTATGCTAGTAAAACCCCCTGATGCTGCTCAAAGGAATTATGCCACCACTGAAAAGGAATTTTTAGCATTTGTCTTTGCATGTGATAAGTTTAGGCCTTATATCGTTGATTCCAAATTAACTATTCACACGGATCATGCTGCTATTAAATACCTTATGGAAAAGAAAGATGCTAAGCCTAGACTTATTCGGTGGGTGCTTTTTCTTCAAGAATTTGATTTGCATATCGTTGATAGAAAGGGAGCTGAAAACCCCGTAGCAGGTAACTTGTCTAGAATGGAAAATGTTCTTGATGACCCACTACCTGTTGATGATAATTTTTCTGATGAACAACTTGTTGCTATAAATACTTCACGTAGTACTCCTTGGTATGCTGATTATGCTAATTATATTTTCGCTAAATATATTCCACCTAGTTTCACTTATCAACAAAAAGAAAAAAATCTTTTATGATTCACGACATTACTTTTGGGATGACCCACCAGTAGTAGAGAAATGGCTAGCCACAACTCTTGTTGGTGGCGCGCCGTTTTCTGCCGACGCCAGAAGTACATTTTTCAAATATCTCTGGCGTCGCCCATTTTGGTACGCCATCGGCAGTTGCTTAGTGCTGGCGCTGGACGTACGTGGAACGCCACTTGTATGTGGCCTCCAAGGTTGTGTGGAGGCGTAACTAACTGTTAGCGTACTGGGTTGGTAGTACGTCGGCAGTATTTCATATATCTATGGCGTTGTCTTAGTCCGGACGCCAGCAGTTTATTTTGTGGGTCCATTTTTTAGTCAAAATTGGGTCCCACATAACACCGGCGTAGCATACGGCGGTACGCCAGGAATATACATATTAGTTCTAGCGTTACGTTCTCTCTAAACGCCAGTAATAAAGTCGCATCACTACTACCCGTGCTAACCCTTGTGTATACACTAGATTCCCCTTTCTTCTTCCTCTTGCTCTTCCTCTTCCTCCTCTCTCTTCCCTCTCCTCATCTTGAGAAACTCAATTATTTTATCATGATTCTTAATTAGGTAGTTAGATCTAGGTAGGTGATGCGTAGTTACGTTTGCTAGCCTCCTCCACCCACTCTCTAATTAAGCTAGCTATCTAGCTCTCTCCTCCACCCACTTGCATTAAATTTTCCTTCAACCTCCATTAATGGCGCCTACCAACCTATGTACGGTCGACCGGCTTCTCGTGGGATCGATCGAGGACTAGCTCGACTCGTGTTTCTTCTGCTTGAGGTAATTAACACAAAAAACACTTCTGCGTCATTTAATTATGCATGTTACGTACGTGTGTGATTGCTAAATGGCGAAACGTGCATGGATGGCGAATTTGTAGAGAGAGTTGCCAATGTTTTGGCGAAACGTTGATTCATTTCCGTTTTGTCAAATTTCTGGTACTCAATATGTACCACTTTTAGCAAAGGTCATGCCGAAATTTTGTATGCCCCCGCTTGATATATATATGTAATTCTTTTTGCATTTCCCTTTACAGGCTACTTTGATCTATCGAAAGATTCAATATGGATCGAATTGTGAAGGCCTTTCTCAATTTCGCGGTGCCGAATATGATACAAAAGTGTGAAACGCAGATATTATGTCCATGTAAGGCCTGCAAAAATGGAATTTTCCATAACCCGTTCGATGGTAGCGTCCTCGCGCACTTGCTTCGTCGTGGTTTCGTTGAAGGTTGTACACGATGGACAAAGCATGGTGAGGAGAATGACGACGATGACGGAGCGACGGATATGGAAGCGGAGAACCCTTTCAATGATGAATTAGCAGGGCCGCCAGAAGGAGGAAACAATAATGACCATGCTCCTGGAGGAGGAAATGATGAAACGCCACCCGAACATGAGGAGGACCATGTCACCCAGGATATGTCGTTGGCTGAAATGCTGCAGGATCACCATGTTAAAGAACTGCTTCACAAGAAGACGACAAATGAGAGAGCTGCTATTAAGGAGGCTCTCAAGTTGGCGCAATTGGAGTTAGATGCGAGTGCTCCACTGTATGAAGGTTGTGATCCTGAGCACACTCGCTTGCACGTCACGCTCAAACTTCTAGACATCAAGGCAAGATTCAAGAGCACAGACGCAAGTCTGGACGCTACATTGGAATATTTACATACAGTTTTGCCCAAGGGGAATTTTTTGCCTAAGAGTGTTGATGAGGCGAAAAAGATCGTGTGCCCTCTTGATTTGCCGCATGTAAGATATGATGCATGCATAAATGATTGCATCTTATATCGTAACGAGCATGAGCGCAAAATAGAATGTCCAACTTGTAAGGAACCCCGATACAAGCCTGGAAAGAAGGATCCTCGAAAGGTTGTATGGTACCTTCCGTTGATTCCACGCCTGCAACGTTATTTCGCTGACGCGAAGGAAGCAAAGAACATGACTTGGCACAAGACCTGGAAATCCAAAAATGATGGCATTCTGAGACATAATGCAGATGGTTGTCAGTGGAAAGCACTCGACTGCATTGAACCAGAATTCGTAGCAGAACCAAGAAATCCCAGGTTGGGTGTCAGTAGCGATGGACTAAATCCATTTGGCAAGCAGAGTAGCACACTTAGTACATGGCCTGTGTTTGTTTGGATGTACAACCTCCCGCCTTGGCTCTGCATGAAACAAAAGTACATACACATGGTAATGCTCATTCAAGGACCGCTACAACCAGGCAATGATATCAAAACATATCTTGAGCTATTGAAGGAGGAGTTAGACATATTATGGAAGGATGAAGGCGTCAAGACGTGGGACGCCAGCACCGGAAACTATTTTCCAATGAGAGCAGCATTGCTCACGACCGTTCATGACTATCTAGGTTATGGATCTATTTCCGGACAAGCGTGTCATGGACATTGCTGATGTGTTAAATGTATGGATGACACATCTTTTCTCTAGCTATCAAAAAAGGGGAGTTGCAAGACAGTGTTCATGGGCCATCAAAGGTGGCTTGACAAAGATGATGAGTGGAGAAGTCGTGGTGACCTGTTCGACAACACGGATGAGGCCGGAGGGACACCACGTAAGAGGAGTGGAGAAGAAATCCATGAGATGTTAAAGAATTGGACAGATTGCCCGAAGCCAGGAAAGAAGAAAAAGAAGGCTGAGAAAATGCTGCTAAAAGTATGGAAAAGAAAATCTGTTTTCTAGGGCTTGAAGTATTGGGAACTACTCAGTTCGCCGCATTCTCTTGATATGATGCATATCACAAAAAATATCTGTGAGAGTTTGCTTGGCACACTGTTTGACATGCTAGAAAAAAGTAAAGATAGTACGAGGGCAAGACAAGACTTGAAAGATATAGGTATTAGGGAAGAGCTCCAACCTGCATCCCTTAAAAGAACCAAGGAGATGGCCAAGGGCAAAAACATCGCCATAGACGACGAGACAACAAAGGGCAAAACCGTAAAAAAAACAAAGAAGATTATTGCCCCCCAGCTTGCTTCATGCTCGACGAGGATGAGCTTCATCAACTATTCAATTGCCTTGACGGCATCAACGTTCCTTCTGGTTACTCGGGGCTCATACATAGATATCTTGACACAAAAAAGCAAAGGTTTAGCAACATGAAGTCCCATGATTGTCATGTGATGATGACACAATTACTTCCGGTAGCTCTCAGAGGGATAATGGATGATCACGTTCGCAACACACTTCTTGACTTCTACAACATTTTCGACGCTCTCTCTCGAAAGTCTATCAGCGTGCGACATCTCACTCGACTACAAAAGGAGATCATCACAATACTATGTGAGCTTGAGATATATTTCCCCCCGTCATTCTTTGATGTGATGGTGCATCTCCTAGTTCATGTCATTTCTAAGGTTAAAGACCTTGGACCGACATTCTTGCATACCATGTTCCCGTTTGAAAGGATGAATGGAACTGTGAAGGGTTATGTTCGTAACAGGGCCCGTCCGGATGGAAGCATCGTCTAGGCCTATCTGACCGAAGAGTGCATATCATTTTGCAATAATTATATAGATGATGATCAATCTTTTTGTTTGCCCTCGAGGAAGCATTCCGATAGGCTTGATGGAGTAGGTCACTCACAGTTAAAGCGTGATTTAAATGTGGATACACATAACCGCCGAGACGACTTCGACAGAGCGCACACAGTGGTGTTACAACAAGCAGATATAATCACTCCTTGGCAGCAAACTCACAAGGACACCTTAAAGAGAGAGCATGCGATGGCAGGGAGACAGAGGACCGAAGCCCAGATCATTAGAGAGCACAACTCCAAATTTGCAGCCTGGTTAAAAGAGAGAATTCGGGAGAAACCACTGCCAATGGGTATTGCCAATGCAAATCTCATCTATGCATTAGCAGTAGGCCCCGCATGCACCGTCGCCACCTCAATCATATGATATCAATGGATACACATTCTATACTGAGGCAAAAGACAAAAACTCTGATTACCAGAACTCAGGCGTCACGTTAGTTGCCTCCACCGAGAATGAAACTAACAGATACTACGGAAGGATCGAAGAGATATGGGAACTTGAGTACACCGAAGATCACACGGTGCCACTGTTCCGGGTTAGATGGGCGAAGAATGCCGAGAAGGAAGAATGTGGTGCCCTTACCATGTCCCTGCCCGAAGCACAAGCTGCCGGTGCAAAGGGTGTCAAAGGAATTACCGCCAAATATGAGCCTTGGGTATTCGCTAAGGATGTGTCACAATGCTTCTATATAATTGACGCGGCAAAGCAAAGTCGTGTTGTCGTCAGGAGATCCAAGAGATCCATCATCGGGATGGACGGAGTGGCCAACGAGGATGACTATGATCAGTTCGACGTCGACCCAAAAGAAGAGGAGAACTATGATGACGATGAAAATTACACCAACAGAAGGAGCAGAACTACCTTGCCTGAGACAGGACGTCCCTTCTTACGAAAGAGTCATAACACGGGACGGAAGTATTCAAGCAAGATTAAAAAGACCCAAACCGTTGTTGAGAGGATTGTCAAATGACGTCCTACTTGATTATTTTGTGTGCTTCATTATTCCTGTACTACATTTTGTGTACTTCTCATTGCGTAGTACGTACTTCGCACGATATTGTACTTCATTTGTACCTCCTAATTTGCATTATTATATACTTTGATCCACATTCATGTATGCATTTTCACACGCCATTTGACAAGTATTATTAGAAGAGCCCAATTAAGTTAACACAACACCAATTACTGCTGGCGTCGGCCACGTCATTGGCTCCAGCACTAATGACTAACCGGCACTTTTATGTACACTCTGTTGTGAGAACAACTCAAATTCCCTTCTTCCCCCGCCGTCGAACAATGTTCTCCACCGTTCCGCCGCCCAGCCGCGCTCGCACCCTGCGCCAGACGTGCCGCCGCGCTGCCCAGCCCTTCCCCAAGCCCACCCGCTCATCCAAGAGCCTCTTCCTCCGTCGTCTTGTCCGGCCACTCTGTCCCTCCGCGGTGGTCCTGTCCAGCCAATCTCTCCCTCCGTCGCCCTGTCCGGCCGTCCTGTCCGCCACGCAACACCACCCCATCGTGCAGTCTTCACGGGCGCCCCCACCGTGCCCTGCTGACAGCCGACTCCCACTCGATCCGGACGGTAAAAATCTATCTCTAACCATTTGATAAAATGTGAATTGATGAAATATGTTATATGTTGCATCATCGTGTGTTCTTGTGAATTGTCTCGCGCTAGCTATGTTTCTTTTTGCAGGGAAAGGTCGAGAGAGTGGCCAATGTTTTGGCGAAACGTGGATTCATTTCCGTTTCATCAAAATTTCTTGCTCTCAATATGTCCATTTTTTCCATTGACTTTTATTTTGTGAATGCAGCACAAAATGGAAGAATGCCCATACTGTTAAAAGAATGGAGGCAACAACCCGAGTGATCGCAACTTGGAAGAGTTAAAAGAATGGAGGCAGCTTCCCGAGTGATCGCAACTTGGAAGAGTTAAAAGAATGGAGGCACCTACCCGAGTGATCACAACTAGGAAGAGTTAAAAAATGGAGGCAACTACCCGAGTGATCGCAACTTGGAAGATTGGAGATTGGTGAATCTCTATGCTCCACCATGCATGGAGATGAGGGGGTAAATTTCCCTCTTCTTCAAGATTGATCCTAATAAACGTGATGAGTACCATACTAGTAGTTACAACAATGGTTAATGTATGCATACATATATGATGTGTACAATAATATAAATTATGTTGTACGTGCGTTTTCATTTCTTATCGGAATCAATGTGGGACACAAACATCATTATGTATATACTGATACAAAATTGCGCTGCCGCTGCAGCATTTCTCGCTGCGGTGGCAACGTTTTTTTGTTGTGTTTGGTCATTTAGTACTGGCGTGCGAAACATCCGGTCCGCCCGTAATGACCTCTCCAGTGTATGGCGTTGGAAAATCTAACACGCCGTAGATATATATGATATTTCTGTCGTGGCGATAAATCCAACGCCATAGGTATATGAAATACTGCTGGCGTAAGCTCCAACGCCACTACTATTATTTAACTGTGGCGCCATATTGCTGGCGTAGGGTGCCTACGCCAGCAAGGCCCTTTTTGCCATGCCATAGCTAGGCTTTTCTGCACTAGTGCACATCTTTATAAAGAAGGAGTAGATGGTGTTATCAGACATTGTATACCTGAGCATCAACAGGAACAAATCTTAAGGAAGTGTCATTCTAAGCCTTACAGAGGACACCATGTGTAACAGCCCGAGACCAATGCTCCAAAAGATTCCCCTTTCATTCCGTGGTCATCGTGTGATTCGTTTGGTTGTCGCATTCATCATCGCATCATTCGCATCATCTACATAGCATCGGTACTTCGTTGTCGTCGTTTTTCAAACTTGCATCCGTTCGTAGTTGCCGGTTCTCTCCGTTCGTGTCGTCGACCGTTTCGAGACCAACCACACTTGCACGTGCCCGCGGCATCGTAAATTATTGTTTTTAAAAGTGGGTATAAAATATTCTCGGAGTGGGTCGAAAGTTGGCGTGCGGTCTTGTTTTATTGTAAGTAGACCGCCTGCCAAATTCCGTCGCAATCGGAGGTCGTTTGATACCCGAACGGTGGGCCGTAGCGGCACCATCATCAGTTTATTTCTCGAACGTTTTCGCGGTTTCTAAAACTCTGTCACGGGCCCCAAACTTCCCCCTCTTCTCAGCCCACAACCCCCCTACACAGCCCAGAAACCCACCCTAAGCCTACCTGTCAGGGTACACAAACAGGGGTGTTCATTTCCTCTGACTTGTGCACGGACAATAAGGCTCCGGCCTTCATGGCCTAAGCCCACCAGGAAAAGCTACCACACCACCAAGCAAGCATTCAAGACCCAGACTCCGACAGCAGCAACCTACAAAAGGCTAAACAACGCCGGCAAGACCAACGCAACAGCCCAGGACGGGCCCGGAGCGCGCCAAGCCCATCCCCGGTGCCTGCCGGGGACCGAGGCGCGTACACCTTCAGGAAGACCCGGCAAGCCATCCTCCGGCAAGCGCGAGCCGATCGACCACCGCTCCACCGCATCGCCACGCCAGTCACTTGTCGATGCGGTGTCGAGCCCCCAGGTGGCTAAGTGGCTCTCGCTAAGCATGTGGCGGCACGCTGGAAGACAGGTTATGCCCCCTTGACACCTGTCCATAGGCGTGTCAAGCTGTGGTGCGATAGTTAGCTAGAGTGGTGGTAGAAGCTTGCCGGGGATGCACCCCCGCACGCCACCTAGACTGCATTTATGGCATTTTGTCCTAAGTGCCAGAGTTAGGTATGATAGCTCTGTTAGCTGTTTATCATCAGACAATGTCTATTTTGCCATTGTGGTTGCCCCTTGAGCTATAAAAGGAGGCCCAAGGCAACCGAGCTCAGGATTCAGACCTTTGGACACTTGTACTCACGTAGCAGCTCTCCCCGACGGCAACCCTGGCCGGGATTGAGCGCTGCGTGTTCTTTGTGTTCCTCTGATCAATCCACCAAAAACAGGAGTAGGGCTTTACGCTTCACAGCGGCCCGAACCTGGGTAAAAACACCAGCGTCCCGATCGTCGTGCTGCCTCATGGTCTCCGCTCTTTGTGCAACGTGACCTCCCCCTGCCGAGCCACAAAGGGGCCTCTGGTCCCATCGGTGATCGTGTGCATCCTTGCCCCGAAATCTTTGGCATGCCAGGTAGGGGGGCGCGTCGTTTGTGCGAACCCGAGTTCGTGAGCGGCGAGTCGATCTTCATCGCCGTCTTCTTCATCCATGGCTCCCAAGAAGAAGACTGACGTGACCACGCATCCATCCGCTTCGAAGGCCGTCTCGCATGCAGCCGCGAACGTCGTGCGTGCTGATGCGGCGGCAAACGAGGGGGGCATCGAGGGCGACGCGACGCACACAGGCCCCTCCACCGTCGCGTCCCCCACGGCCAAAACCAAGGCAAGGAACGCCGGAAGGAAATGAGCCCGCCTGCCCCCAGGGAGGTGCGGCATGATCCGATAGGACAAGGAAAGAAAGAGGTACTTGGCTATACCCTTCTCCCCTCTCCTTCCCCGCCTGTGATCGGTTCTACACGACGGCAGTACCATCGGTGTCGATAAGCTCGCATTAGGTTCGGTCTTGCATTTGTTCCGCCAGGGATAAATCCCGAGCCGAATGCTAGAGCGAATCCACCGCTTGACGCCCCCGGCAAGCGAATCATGGCAAGGTCCCGCCCGCCTATCCTCCCATCGCATAAGTCGCCGTGGGGCCGTTGGGCGCGAATGAAAGGAGGGAGGGCCCGTCCATTCATGTTTTCTCCTCTGTTCCCGTTAGTTATGAACGTTTACATTAACCCGGCAGACTCGTGCTGCGGATTGTACTCATGACTAACGGATCTCCAAGTTTCTCCATTTCGCCTCTCTTCGTGTTCCCTTCCTCTCAGGGCAGTAGTGGGTACACGCTCATGCGCGCACCGGGGAGCACGAAGAGGAGAGGTGCCAGTGGATGAAGGGAGGGGCTATGAACGTGGATAAACATGCGCCAAGGTAAAAGAAAAAGCCATGACAAAAGCTAAATTGACATGGTTATCAACTTCCATTAGAATTCACATTTGCATACCCCTTCGCCAAACCAAAGGTTTCGTATGATAAATCCTTCGTGGGATGGGACCTTACCGTGTTTGTTTGCACCCGTGTTTTGTTTCGAGCCTGCTTAACGAAACACGCGGCAGCATCAAACATCGCCAAGGGAGATCTCACCGGTAGCGTGCCCTTGCCAGCAGAATACTAAGGATCCGTTCCTCAGAGCAATCGCGGCAACACGTTGTTGGCGTGTAACCGGAACACGCAAGGAAAACGATCATACGAATGCCAGTAGGGAAGTGAAGGGGATATCATGCGTTTGCATAAAAACATCAGTTCAGCAAACATTAAAACAAAAGAAGTGCATGGCTAACAGTGTCTTAAGTATAGGACGGCATGACAACAAGGAAAGCTCAAAGTTAACCCCGGTGGCTCCCCTGGGTCCTTGGGATTGCAAGGACCCTGTCAGCATGGGGACCGGCCTTCTTCACGGCGGCAGAGGTGTCGGCGCCCATCGACAGCTTCTTGAAACCGTCGGAGAGGTCGAGCTCCGGATGGAAGAAGGCGAGGTTGCTCAGGACCAGGAAGAGGGCGTTGCGTGCCAGCTTCCAGGATTCGTTGGCAAAGCAGACGGCCCTGTTTTCCTCGTACGTCTTCAACCCCTCGATCAGGCCGTCGAAGAAGAGTGTTAGCTTCATGCTTGGAACCTCGTGCTTGCCGGCGGAGAAGGCCCAGCTCTTCATGTCCATCTTTGCAATCTGGGCAGTGAGGCATTCAGCGATGTCAGTCATACTCCCGATCCAGAGGTCACGCTGCTCAATTCTGTTCTCCAACTTGTCTTCGGCATCCTTCTGAAGGGTCTTCGCATTGTTCAAATCTGTCAGCAGCAGATTCTCGCGGACCCCGGCAGACTCAAGGTCTTTCTCCAAGGAAGCAAGCCTGGATTTCATATCAGAGATGGTGTCGTTGGTAGCATCGAGATCTTCACTACTAGGAGAAAGCCTACTAGTAGCGCTTGAAATACCTATAGCAGCAGCGCTGGGTCCAGCGCTACTGCTATCGCGCTACAGCTAAGTGGTAGTAGTAGCGCTGGTTAGTGCAGCGCTACTGCTAAGCATTGTTACTAGTAGCGCTGCACTGACCAGCGCTACTGCTAACTATCTGTACCGCTGCAGAATGGCAAGCGCTGCTGTTAATCCAGCGCTGCCGCTAGATGCCTTCCAGCGCTGCTGCTAGTATTCCTGCTTTCACAAATTACATTCCCCTCTACGTATTTGTGCATGCTCTATACAATAATAATTATTGTGCCAACAACTACATTTAGATTAAAGTGCATGGATGCAAGTGATCATGTTGAGTTAGAGGAAAATATGATGTTGCGATGCAACATCATATTTTCCTCTAACTCAACATGATCACTTGCATCCATCCACCTTAATCAAATATATGTCATATAACTCAACATCATCTTACTCATCTAACAACTCATCATCATCTTAATCATATCAAGTTAAAATCACATAAAACAGAAAAACATCATAATAGTAATCATCCTAATCGATCATACAAGTTAACTAAACTTCTCTCTCATAGGACCTAGTCGTCCCTCCTAGGTAAAATGACATAAAACAGAATAACACCTATGTCTCCATGATGAAGCAAAGAGATCCAACGGTCTCCAACTTGTGGCTTGCGATCCTTCTATATTTGTCCCCATGCTTCAATTTGGAGCCGTCTTGGTGGTTTGCGCTCAGTCGAGTATGCAAAAGAGAACTCGGGCTGGAAGGGGCTTTTAATTGTCATATTACCTTCGGGTTGCATCAACACAGGCACAACTTCATTTGGCAGTTTCTATTGAAGAACATAATAGTAGCCTAGTTAGCAATGTAATCAATACCATTTATGCAATAGTAGTGTGCTTAATTAGCAACTCTTACCAAGATATTTCGGCGAATGTCGTCCGCCCTCAACCTATGCACTAGTGTCCTGTACAATGTATAATTTGGGCCAGTTCCCAAATTATACGGGAAGATCTCCCTACAAACTAGGACACCAATAACAAAGTTGATAAGATCACCCTTCTCCTCCCAAGTTAGTTGTGATCCATAAGTGTAGTATGTCGTGTCAATTATTTTCCGTGTTTCACTCGAAGAAACAAAATAAGCTGTAAATTATAAATTAACAAATTTAGTATGGATGAACACCAACTATTTTTAAATATAGAATGCAAATTACTTGACAAATATGGATGGTTGATAAACTCACATGGAGGTAAAACAGGAAGCATATCGACATCCACCCAAATGTCGATGTTACCTTCAATATGATCTTCAGGACGAAGATCGAAGGTTATTTCCATATCCTCCTTAAATCCATATGCCTTGCAAAGAGCTTCCCAATTTGAGCATCCTAATTCTGTGTTATTTCTCTGCATTCATTACTTTGACCAGAAATGTGTGACCATGTTTAGTCCTCAGGTTGGCTGTCCTCGTCTCGAAACTCTCGTGCTCTTCGAAACCGAGCCTCTCCAAGAAATACTGTCTTGCATGACAGGGGATGAACTAGTCGAATTGTATAAAACAAAAATTACACGTTGAAGCAAAGAAACAGAAGTCATGCTTAATTACGAAAAAATAGTTGTCATCGTTGCGTACCGTAGAAATATCGAAGTCCTCATAAAGCTTCATGGTGAAGAATCTGCCGTCTCGCAGCCCAGGCTGGTCGCAAAGACCCTTATCTTTGCTGCAGAGTTCACACACTTGGATCCTATCGTCATCATCAGACGACGACATTTCCTGTGTTCATGATTCAAAAAGTACGGCATGACCATTGCTAATGTAAGACATATTGAGCAATAACATACACACATGTCCAAATAGACCTAATTCAATATCTGTTGACTTTCGGTCCGTCGAGGCTTTCCTTAAATAACTCTCATGTCTCATGGTGTGTTGGTCCGCACTCTCTCACACTGATTTGGTGGTGTATATATTGGTGGACACTCTCTCACACTAATAGTTCGACCGTCAGTGATGGGCGTACTCCCTCTTCTCTCCTTGCGCATTATACCGAGGTATATATTGCAAGAAGAGAAGAGGAAGAAACGCCCCCCACTACAAAAGTTGGGATTCCTCCATCAAGAACACACATGAAAGTCATACAAGGAGCAACGACAGACCGAAAGTCACACACGCATTATAACAATATAATATCACTAATACAATTATAATGAACTCGAATATAATATCACTAATACATTTATAATGAACTCGAATATAATATCACTAATCCAGTTAATAATGCATCATCAAATATTAACTAATACATCTCGAATATTATCATATAAGATCACTAATACAGATCGAATATCCTAGAATCCAAAGTGGAGGACGGTGAACTCGGTTCACTAGCGGTCTGTAAGTCGCTGACGGTGGACACCCAAAGAGAAGGAACCATCACCGGATCATAACTCAGGTGAGATCCCTGAAGAACCTGCCAGGTATTGGAGAACCTGGCGTCCAACGCCACCATGTAGCGACGGACGTGCTCGTCCTCCTCCCTGACACGGCGACGTACCACCTCCGCGGGGGCCCACTGCCTTTGCACCGAAAGTAGCCCACGCGACCGCCACCAAAGAAGCTCCGTGTCGACGACAAGACCAGGATTCCTCACCAAGCTCCGAGCCCGGGAAGGTAGCACCTCCCAGTGCCAGCCCGGCGGAGCCCAGTCCCGGACATCGTGCCTCTCAAGGATGTCGATGCCGACTCGTCGACGACGAGGGTGCGGGCCAGGCATCGTCGAGGTCGAGACAAATTCCTATGAGAACATTTTCTTATCGTTTAATGTTTTGCTATTTCAGAAATGCTTAATTTCTTAAACTCATTTTAGACTCATTTTTGACTCGGCTTTCCGGAATGCCGTTTCCCAGCAAATCCCGGCACTCGATATGCCTACTTTCTAGCACAAGTCATGCCAAAATTTCGACATGACCTTTGCTAAAAAGTGGACATATCGAGCGCCTGAAATTCACCGGAATGGAAATGAATCAACATTCCGGCGAAACATAGGCCACTCGGATCATTTGGGCATTTGGGCACAATTATATAGGGCCTGTTTTCATTTGAAAAAAATCCTATTTCACATTTTCATTTCAAAAAAATCCTATTTCACATTTTCATTTCAAAAAAATACTAAAACTATCCTAGTTCTAACACTAACATATATCCATCCATCCTAGTTCTAACCCTAGCTAGTTACTAAAACTAAATTCAATGCAATAGGGGAGGGAGGAGGGATGGAGAGAGAGGGTTAGAGGAAGAGGGTGGGAGGGAGGGAGGGAGGGATGGATGGAGGGAGGAGGGAGGGAGGGAAGTGGCCGGAGGAGGAGAAGGGGCGATGGCCGGAGGAGGAGGCGGTGGCCGAAGGAAGGAGGGTGAGGGCTGGGGGAGGAGGGTGAGGGCCGGGGGAGGAGGGCGAGACGAGGGTGAGGGGCGAGGAGGAGGCCTACCACAATGGAGGAGACGGCGGCGCGGCAACGGGGGCGACGGCGTGGCGAGCGAGAGAGAGAGAGTGTGTGTGTGCAGGGGAGAGTGAGCAATGCGGGCGAGGGGAAGAGGATAGGGTACATTAGCTGTAGCGCTTTTAGTAAAAGCGTGCTAACGATAAGATTTTATCAGTAGCGTTTTTTTGCGGGGAGCGCTGCTACTACAAATAGTGGCGGTGGGCTCGTCGGGTCCCGCTTAGCAGTAGCGCTCTTTATGTTTCCAGCGCTACTGCTAAGCATTTACTTGTAGCGCTTCCACAAGACAGCGCTACTGCTTATTACCAGCAGCGATTGTTATTTTCCAGCGCTACTAATAGTGTCCTGCCTATAAGGTTTTTCCTAGTAGTGCTTGGCTCTTGGAGGAAAGCTGCGACTGCACCTCTCCCTGGGTAGCTTCCACCTTTCGTGCTTCCTCCTTGAGGGCCTCGATCTCCTTGGTGCTCCCGGCAAGGTCCTCCGTCAGATTGTTCAGTTGAGCCTCGAGTTTGGCCTTGGCGGCAGATGCAGCAGCTAGCTCGTCAGTCACTTTCTTCAGCTGAGCTGTGGACTCCATGGAAAACGCGTCAAGAGTGGTCTTATGGCTGTTGATAACCCACAAGTGTAGGGGATCGTTTGTAGCCTTTTTCGATAAGTAAGAGTGTCGAACCCAACGAGGATCTAAAGCTAGAACAAATATTCCCTCAAGTTCTATTGACCACCGATACAACTCTACGCACGCTAATGCTTGCTTTACCTAGAACAAGTATGAAACTACTTTGCGGGAATGAAACTAGAAGTACTTTGCAAGATAATAAAGAACATGGAAATAAAAGTTAGGTGTTGTTTTAATAAAAGAACAATAAAAGTAAATAACTTAGTAGAACGCTTTTTGTGTAACGCAAGAGAAATATTGTCCCTAGGCAATTGAATATAATATGATTGATACTTGTCATATGCAATGGGGGAGAGGCATACGCTAACACACTTTCCGTACTTGGATCATATGCACTTATGATTGGGACTCTAGCAAGCATCCGCAACTACCAAAGATCATTTAGGTAAAACCCAACCATAGCATTAAGTATCAAGTCCTCTTTACTCCCATACGCAACAACCCACCTACTCGGGTTTATGCTTCTATCACTCAAGCAACCCAACATAGGCAAATCATGAACATATTGCAACACCCTACCGCGGGGATCCCTCACGTTTGCACAGAGGGCACCATAGGACAACACCATATCAACATACAACTCACATCCATAACATCATACCACAATTAACCCATAGGACAAAAGGGATCTACTCAAACATCATAGGATAGTCAAATATCATTGGGAAATAATATATGGAGTTGAGCACCATGTTTAAGTAGAGATTACAGCAAGGAAGAGAGTGGTTACACCACTGCATAGAGGGGGAGAGAGTTGGTGTTGACGGCGGCGAAGTTGTTGGAGTAGATCGCCATCACGATGATTGCCCCAGCGGCGTTCCGGTGCCTCCGTGAGAGAGGGGGAGAGAGCCCCCCTCCTTCTTCTTCTTCCTTGGCCTCCCCCCTAAATAGGAGGAGAGTTCCCCCTCTGGTACATGGCCTCCATGGCGGCGGAGGGGCAGGAGCCCCTCCTAGATTGGATCTCCCTCTCTGTTCTCTTCTGTTTCGCTTTCCTGTTTTCTGGCCGAAACCGTTTCTTATATTCCCGGAGATCCATAACTCCAATCGGGCTGAAATTTTGAGGGGATTTTTATCCAAAAATTAGCTTCCTTGCGCCCGAAGGAGATCTCTAACCGACGTAGGAGGTGGGCACAACCCACCACGCCGCCCCTGGGCCTTCTGGGCGCGCCCTGGTGTCTCTTGGGGGTTGTGGGCCTCCGTTTGCGTTGATTCCACTTCTCAAAATTCACAAATATTCCAAAAAAAATCTCCATAAATTTTTATCGCGTTTGGACTTCATTTGATATGGAAATTCTGCGAAACAAAAAACATGCAACAAACAGGAACTGGCACTAGGCACTGGTGTTAGTCCAATAAATCATATAAAATGTTGCCAAAAATATGTGAAAGTTGTATAATATTGGCATGAAACAATCAAAAATTATAGATACAACGGAGACGTATCAGCATCCCCAAGCTTAATTCCTGCTCGTCCTCGATTAGGTAAATGATAAAAAAAATTGATGTGGAATGCTACCTAGCATAATCTTGATCATATATCTAATCATGGCATAAATATGAAGACACAAGTGATTCAAAGCAATAGTCTAGTTTTGATATAAAGACATTAATACTCAGGCATCCCAACAAACAATCATGTCTTTCAAAATATCAAGGCTAAAGAACGCTATCCCTACAAAATCATATAGCCTTGTCATGCTCTGTCTTCTTAACACAAAGTATAAATCATGTACTACCCCGGTGTCAGCCAAGCAATTGGTTCATACTTTTTAACGCGCTTCAGCATTTTAAACTCTCACGCAATACATGAGAGCAAGCCATGGGTATAGCACTATGGGTGGAATAGAATATGGTGGTAGGTTTCGAAGGGGTAAAAGTGGAGAAGAAAGTCTCGCATCAACTCAGCGTATCAACGGGCTATGGAGATGCCCATCAATAGATATCAATGTGAGGAGTAGGGATTGCCATGCAACGGATGTACTAAAAGCTGTAAGTGTATGAAAGCTCAATATAAAAACTAAGTGGGTATGCATCTAACTATAATGAAAAATTCCCACTAGTATATGAAAGTGACAACATAGGAGACTCTGTATATGAAAAACATGGTGCTACTCTGAATCACAAGTGTGGAATTAGCATGCCCCTATTCCTTCTTCTTTCATTTTTTTTTCTATTTTTTTCTTTCTTTGTCCGGAGCCTCATCCTGACTTGTGGGGGAATCATAGTTTCCATCATCCATTCATCACTGGGGCATGCTCTAATAATGAATAATGATCATCATCACACTTCTATTTACTTTCAACTCAATACTACAACGATAGTAGAACAAAATATGACCCTATATGAATGCAATGATCTAGCGTAGCAAAGATATCAAAAAATGGACAAGTCATGAAAACATCATGCTAGCTATATTACGATCATGTAATGCAATATGACAATGAATGCTCAAGTCATCAAAACGGAGGCGGTGGAAGTTGCATGGCAATATATCTCAGAATGGCTATGGAACTGTCATAATAGGTAGGTATGGTGGCTGTTTTGAGGAAGATATAATAAGGCTTATGTGTGATAGAGCATATCACATCATGGGGTTTGGATGCACCGGCGAAGTTTGCACCGACTCTCGAGGTGAGAAATTGCAATGCACGGTACCGTAGAGGCTAGCAAATTGCGGAAAGGTAAGAGTGCGTATAATCCATGGACTCACATTAGTCATAAAGAACTCACATACTTATTGCAAAAGTTTTATTAGCTCTCTCGAAGCAAAGTATTACTACGCATGCTCCTAGGGGGGAGGTTGGTAGGACTTAACCATCGCGCGCCCCCGACCTTCACACAAAGATAGACAATCAAGGATGAATTGTGCTCCAACTTCTTGGCATAATGGGAGACTATACGTGCATGCTTCGGGAATCACAAACCTTAACACCAATATCTTACTAAACATGATCATCCACTAGTATCTCCCACATATTATCATCTCTATATCGCAAAACTATTGTAAGGAATCAAACGTATCATATTCAGTGATCCATAAGTTTTATGTAGGATTTTATGACTAACCATGTGAATGACCAATTCCTGTTGACTCTCTAAATAGATATAAGTGAATAAAGAGAGGTCAATTCTTTCTACAAAATACCAAGCTCTAATAAATATAAATGACGCAAAAGAGCATTCTACAAATAACGGTTTTCTATGTGAAGAGAAACAGGCAATCCAAACTTCAAATGATATAAGTGAAGCACATGAAGCATTCTATAAAGCCATACTCAAAAGATATAAGTGAAGTACAATGAGCATTCTATAAATTAACCATGTAAAATCTCATACTAGCATGGTGCATAAATGAAAAATTAAAACTAAACACAAAAGACGCTCCAAGATTTACACATATCACACGAACTAAAAGAAAACGAAAACATACCGATACTTGTTGAAGAAAGATGGGATGCCTTCCGGGGCATCCCCAAGCTTAGACGCTTGAGTATCCATGGATATTTAATTGGGGTTCCTTGGGCATCCCCAATCTTGAACTCTTGCCTCTCCTCCTTCTCCTCATATCGAGACCTCCTCGATGTTCGAACACTTCATCCACACAAAACTTAACAGAAGACTGGTGAGATCCGTTAGTATAATAAAGAAAATTTCTATTTTAAGTACTATTGAAAACCCATTCACATTTTATATTTGCATTATCCCTGCTGTATTATAACTTTTCCATGGCTTATACCACCGATAAAATCGATAGTTTCATCAAAACAAGCAAAACAATGCATCAAAAACAGAATCTGTCTTAAACAGGACAGTCTGTAGTAATCTGAACTTTGACCATACTTATGTAACTCCAAAAATTCTGAAAACTTAGGAAGAAATAAACATGTTGTATAGCAATACTGTGTAAAAATTTCAGAAACTTTTGACGTTCCAGTAAATAATGAAAATTCACGCACTACAGCCAAAGTTTCTGTTTTTACACCGCACATACCAACAAGCAATCTAATCATCATAAAGGCAAATCTTGGTAAATTATTTTTATATTACAATGGATTTGTACAAGGGGATATTATTTTTGTTGGAAAATTTTCTATGATTCAAGACTCACAAAGTTTCCATGGGCATGAACAAATTTCAAGGATATCCCCCACTTCAACGATGCTCATCATCTCTCTCACTTTCACCTTTCCTTTTGTGAAGTTTTAGATTCCCCTCTATATTTTTTTTGTTTTTAAACTTTATAAAAGCACACAACAGAAATAAATGACTCTCTAAAACTTCCGGGTTCTCTCCCTGGCAGCGCTTTCTTTAATGCCATTAAGCTAGTCATAAAGTGCTCAAGTAATGGATCCACCCGGATCCCAAGGTATATCAAAGCCAATTTTAATTAACAACGATTTGTAATTTAGTAGTGAGCATAAATTGATATATATCATGTGACAATGAAGTCTAACTCTCTTCCTATGCATCGGCATGTCATACAAGAACAATTCATGCACATTAAGTAAAGGCCAATGCATAGCATAAATAGTTTCTTGCAATTTCATAGTATTGGAAACATAAAGAGGTGGAGATGTAGTTCCTATCTCATAATAATTGCAAGTAGGAGCAGAAAGCACATGCATATTATATTCGTCAAAATCATCATGTGTAGTAGCAAAACGCAACCCATCAATGCAATCCTTAATAAGAGCAAACTTCTCCGATATAGTGTAGTTAGGAGAATTCAAAAAGATAATAGGACTATCATGTGTGGGTGCAATAGCAACAATTTCATGCTTAACGTAAGGAACTATAGCAAGTTCATCTTCATAATCATGATTCATATTGGCATCCTGGCCACAAGCATAGCAAGCATCAAGTTCATCAAAAAGGGATATTTCAAATGAATCCAAGGGATCATAGCAATCATCATAGCATTCATCATGGCATTCATCCTTCGGTATGTACGAAGGGAAATTAAACAATGTATTAGTTGAAGATTTACTCTCATTATAAGATGGGCACGTGTAGCTAATCCGCTCTTCCTCCTTTTGTTCTTTGCTCTTCTCCTCATCTTCTTCATCTAATGAGCTCACAATTTCAGCAATTTCTTCTTCCATAGATTTATGCAAAATATTAGTCTCTTCCAAGGCAGCGGTCATTATTTCAATAAATTCAATAATATCACCATTGCAATCATAATTCTCATAGCATTATTGAAGTATGGCAAGATTTTCAAATTCGTAAGAAACATCATCATACTTTTCCATCAAAGAAGGAACTTCATAAGCACCTTTAAAAGCAACAAATTCTTCTATTCGTTCCACATCATAGTAATCATAAATACCTTTAGCATAAGAAGCTAAGGTTTCATTATCATTAAATTTGCATGAAAAGGGAAGGTGTGGAGCGTTCATCCTAGAGCAACAAGTAATATCATATCTCAAGCATAGCTCCCGAGCATACCAATGCAACATATGAATTTGATCCCATAACAATTTCCTTTTTTGAGTCAAGCGATAATCTCTAAAGTATTCACGTTGATCCAACGTTATTCCCATTATCAAGTTGAATGGGGTCTTCTCAGGATTATCAAAGTAGTATTTAATACTTTGCACATAACAAGCATCGAGGGTTTTAGGAGGTTCCCCATCTCCATGAGTAGCAAGTACCACTAATTTTTTTGGTGTTTCGTGTTCCATATCCATAACTAAAGATATGAAACAACTAATAAAAGAAAATAAAAATTACTTAGTGATAAAGCAAACAAGCACACACGAGAATATTCACCTCACGCTATTGCTCCCCGGCAACGGCGCCAGAAAAAGGTCTTGATAACCAGAAGTGTAGGGGATGGTTTGTAGCCTTTTTCGATAAGTAAGAGCGTCGAACCCAACGAGGAGCTAAAGGTAGAACAAATATTCCCTCAAGTTCTATCGACCACCGATACAACTCTACGCATGCTAATGCTTGCTTTACCGAGAACAAGTATGAAACTACTTTGCGGGAACGAAACTAGAAGTACTTTGCAAGATAATAAAGAACGTGGAAATACGAGTTAGGTGTTGTTTTAATAAAAGAACAATAAAAGTAAATAACTTAGCAAAACGCATTTTGTGTAACCCAAGAGAAAGATTGCCCCTAGGCAATTGAATATAATATGATAGATACTTGTCATATGCAATGGGGGAGAGGCATACGCTAACACACTTTCCGTACTTGGATCATATGCACTTATGATTGGAACTATAGCAAGCATCCGCAACTACCGAAGATCATTAAGGTAAAACCCAACCATAGCATTAAGTATCAAGTCCTCTTTATTCCCATACGCAACAACCCACCTACTCGGGTTTATGCTTCTGTCACTCAAGCAACCCACCATAGGCAAATTATGAACATATTACAACACCCTACAGCGGGGATCCCTCACGTTTGTGCGACATGGAGGGCACCATAGGACAGCACCATATCAACTTACAACTCACATCCATAACATCATACCACAATTAACCCATAGGACAAAAGAGATCTACTCAAACATCATAGGATAGTCAAATATCATTGGGAAATAATATATGGAGTTGAGCATCATGTTTAAGTGGAGATTACAGTGGGGAAGAGAGGTGTTACACCGCTACATAGAAGGGGAGAGAGTTGGTGTTGACAGCGGCGAAGTTGTTGGAGTAGATCGCCGTCACGATGATTGCCCCGGTGGCGTTCTGGCGCTACCGGGAGAGAGGGGGAGAGAGCCCCCCTCCTTCTTCTTCTTCCTTGGACTCCCCCCTAGATGGGAGGAGAGTTCCCCCTCTGGTCCATGGCCTCCATGGCGGCGGAGGGGCAGGAGCCCCTCCTAGATTGGATCTCCCTCTCTGTTCTCTTCTGTTTCACGTTCCTGTTTTCTGGCCGAAAACCGTTTCTTATATTCCCGGAGATCCGTAACTCCGATCGGGCTGAAAATTTGAGGGGATTTTTATCCAAAAAATAGCTTCCGTGCGCCTGAAGCAGAGATCCAACCGACGTACGAGGTGGGCACAACACACCATGCCGCTCCTGGGCCTTCTGGGCGCGCCCTCGTGTCTCTTGGGGGCTGTGGGCCTCCGTTTGCGTTGATTCCACTTCTCAAAATTCACAAATATTCCAAAAAAATCTCCGTAAATTTTCATCGCGTTTGGACTTCGTTTGATATGGATATTCTGCGAAACAAAAAACATGCAACAAACAGGAACTGGCACTAGGCACTGGATCAATATGTTAGTTCAATAAATCATATAAAATGTTGCCAAAAATATGTTAAAGTTGTATAATATTGGCATGAAACAATCAAAAATTATAGATACGACGGAGATGTATCAGCTGTCCTCCAGCTCCTTGGTACGCTGCCGGACACGGGCCTCCAGCTCCTCATCCTTGTCACGGAGGGTAGCCTCGAGAGCCCCTTCCTGGGAGGAAATGCTCTTCTCTCTAGCGTCTAGAAGCGCTTCGTGCTTCATCAGTCGAGCCTTCCGGGCAGCAACGTCCTCTTTGGCCATGGATAGCGTCTCGTGCTGCCTTTTAAGAGAATGGACTTGGCGGTTGTACCACTCCCGCAGCTCGCTCCCCTTGTTCCTCCGCTGCTATTCCACAAGCTCGGCTGAGTCACGCTGCTCCTTGACCCCCTGCCACTTGAGGCTATACCTGCTCTGCATGTCCTTGAGCCCTGCTGCAATGGATTCTAGAAAGGCCAAATCCTTGGCACCATCAGCAGTACCATCAGCTCCTTCGATCCTCTGAGACAGCGGCGCCAGGATCCTATTGATTTCCTCGTCAAGGTCTGTGCCCACTGAGAAGGGTGAGCCAGGAGTTGTGGGACCCAGCTGAGCAGTGACCAACGCCAGGTGGCTCTGGGGAGATCGCAGAGCCGATGTCAGGGGATAGCTTGGCGAAGAGGGCCTCATGGACTGAAGGGGAATCTTCTCCTCAACCACTGTATCCGGGCCAGGCGCGCTGCCAGGGTTTTGTTCCGTCCTTTCTAAGGACCACTGAACGTCCTCGGCAACCTGCCCGAGGCCCTCCACGGCAGCAATCTTCATCGCCTCCGCAGCAGCATCCTTCCCGATGTCAGCCACTTCTTCCAGCAACTCAGACTCTTCAAGTAGCAGAGCTGCGGATTAGAGGAATAAACAGAAGTATGGAAGTCAAAAATATATAAGGCACATAAGAAGAGAGAATAGGGGAAGTAAAAATGCAGGCAAGTGGGATACCCGATGGAGGTTGCTGCGGAAGGACATTCCCTTCCCCGGCGACATCAGTTGCCGGCGTGCGGTCTGTCACCATCCTTCCAGTGATGACCTCAACATGGGCAAGCTCTTCGATGGAGGCCTTTGCCGGCGAATCTTTTTCACGGGCGACGGTTGACGAGAAATCTTGAAGGGAAGGTTCCTCCTGGCGAGCCTCTCCCTGATAATTGTCTCCCGTCTCCATGTCGGGTGTAGGGAGACGCCCTTCCTCATCCCTGCCGATGGATGAGGTCTGTGCTTGGATTTCACGAAGAGAGTTGGACCGGGGGCCGCGTCTCCTGCCGGGCTCATGCCTACCGCGGAATCCGGCCCTGCCGCAGATTTGGCCCGCTTGGCCCTATGAGCAAGGGTCTCCTCGTCCTCATCCCTGTCAGAGTCAACCATACAAGATCAATCAAGAAAATCAAGGCTAAAGACTTTGACAAAGATTGAGATCGAATGACTCACTCCGAGGCGATGAGCATGGAGCCCAGCTCGTACGACGCAGGCGGCGGAGTTGATCTGCCCCTTTTTTGAGTTGGAGGGGCGGGGCTTGGCGGAGGGACCGGAACTTCTAGCAAAGGCGAGCCTGGCGGAGAAGTTGGACTTGACGGGGGGCTGGGGTCCGCCCCTATAACCCTCCGTCGCTTGATGGGAGAAGCTTTGGCTTGAGAAAGGCGGGAGGATTGGCGGCGTGCTACTTCGCGCCCGCCTCCCTTGGAGGTCATCTTCTTCACCTTCGAGGGACCCCGGAAGACGTAGGGGCCATTGGTTCTCGGGTGACGCGTTGACGGAGGCGGCGCCCCAGTTCTGGAGCTTGGGGGCCCATTTCGAGCCCCTCTTCCTCCACCTCGAGCTCTTTCGCCTCCTCCGCCTCGATCCCCTCTTGGGTTCCTGTTGCTACGGCATGGGAGCCCCCGGCCCCGGCAGGCTCCAACCTGGCAGCCTCCCCCGGAGCAAGATTTCCGCTCTCCTACTCGGAAGAGTCATCGTCCTCGGATTCCTCTTCCTCCTCTTCTCCGGAGTCTGCTCCCTTGGCGGTTCTGACATTTTTGTCTTCCGTAATCCGAGCGGCGATGAATGCCCTCTCCGCCGTACTGGTTGGCGCGGTCAAGTTATCCTCCGGCCTGGAAGCCCTTTCCTCCAGGCTAGATACCCACTCCATCTCACTGTCCAGGGAGGGTAGCTCCCAATCAGGCTTAACCCCGAAGGCGTCGCAATCAGGCATCCATTGCAGGATCTGGTTCTGGGCAGAGTTGCGGTGCAAGGGGACGACTCCTGCCGGCAAATGGAACGGCCCAAGGCGGCCGAACAGCTGATCGCACAACCAACCATGGCCATAAACCGTGAGGTTGTTGGCAGGGCCTGGGTACAATCGCATCCAATCGGCAGGACTGTTGAACTCCCATGCAAAACTATCCCTCTTCTGCAATGGTGCGATGCGGCGACGGAGGAAGTCAGCCCCCACATGCTCGATGGTCAGCCCGACAGCTTTGAGATGGATGATCCTGTTCAGCGCCAGGCGGAGTTTGCCGTCGGTGAGGCCCGGCTTGCCCCAGTCGCTGCCGTGTACGACGCATGCGGCCCGCGCCAAGTAGAACTCGGGGGCTTTGTCATCCTTGATCCAGCACCAGTCGCCCCTCCACTCTTCCCACTTCCCACGCTGCTGGCCAGGAAGGTAATACCAGTCGTCCTTCTTGCCCTGGGGGATCCAGCTTATATTCCCCGAGCGGTGGGATTTGTCCTCAATCCGAGGAACGAAGAAGTGCCTGAACAAATCCGAGGAAGTTCTTGCACAGATGGGCAAAAATCACCATGCACGCCATTGCATTGGGTGTGAAGTCCAGAAGGTGGAACCCGTACACCGCCATCATGGCGTAGAAGAAATCAGAGAAGGGGGGAGAGAGGCCACAGTAGAAGTACGCGCAGAAGAAGCGGTACAAATCTGATGGCGTCTTCTCTTTGGGGCTGTCCGGCAGAACCACGGGCACTTTATGCTTCTTTGTTTCTATCCCCCACATATAGGCGTACCTTTTAATCAAGGTATTGCCGTCCAGGCTCGATGGGGAGATGACCACATCTCTCTGCCGCCACTTCTCCAACTCTTCCGCTTTTTTCTTCCTCTCCTCGGCCACTAGGTCCGCAGACGCGGCCGTCTACTTCCCCTTGACGGCGCCGTCTTCCGCCCCATCTCTAGAGCTCTCAAGGGTGGCAGATGATCTAGCGGCGCTAAGGTAGGCCGGAGGCGGCGGCGGAAGCTGTTTCTCTTGGCTTAAGGAAGAAGATGAAGGACGGAGAAATGGGTGCGAATGAGCAGCGCCCCTGTACATTGCCCCTTTTTATTTGGGGGACCCGCACGGGGGCTGGCTCTTCGCTATCTTTTCGAAAAACTGCCATTTTTTTACTGGTAGTTTTTACTCTCCAACGGCTACTGTTCCACGACCCCACGACCTGCGGTAATTACACGGAGTGGACGTGGGACGGGAGGACAACATTTCTTCGACGTGTGTTCGTGCACTGTTTGGGGCCTAACCCAACGTGCCAAGCGACATGTATGGCTCAGGCCCGGGGGCTTCTGTCGGGGTACACAAACAGGGGTGTTCATTTCCCCTGACTTGTGCATGGACAATAAGCCTCCGGCCTTCATGGCCTAAGCCCGCCAGAAAAAGCTACCACACCATCAAGCAAGCATTCAAGACCCAGACTCCGACAGCAGCAACCTACAAAAGGCCAAGCAACGCCGGCAAGACCAACGCAATAGCCCAGGACGGGCCCAGAGCGCGCCAAGCCCATCCCCGATGCCTGCCGGGGACCGAGGCGCGTACACCTTCAGGAAGACACGGCAAGCCATCCCTCGGCAAGCGCGAGCCGATCGACCACCGCTCCACCGCATCGCCACGCCAGTCACTTGTTGATGTAGTGTCGAGCCCCTAGGTGGCTAAGTGGCTCTCGTTAAGCACGTGGCGACATGCTGGAAGACAGGTTATGCCCCCTTGACACCCGTCCATAGGCGTGTCAAGCTGTGGTGCGATAGTTAGCTAGAGCGGTGGTAGAGGCTTGCCGGGGATGCACCCCCGCACGCCACCTAGACTGCATTTATGGCATTTTGACCTAAGTGCCAGAGTTAGGTATGATAGCTCTGTTAGCTATCTAATCATCAGACAATGTCTGTTTTGCCATTGTGGTTGCCCCTTGAGCTATAAAAGGAGGCCCAAGGAAACCGAGCTCAGGATTCGAACCTTTGGACACTTGTACTCACGTAGCAGCTCTCCTCAACGGCAACCCTGGCCGGGATTGAGCGATGCGTGTTCTTCGTGTTCCTCTGATCAATCCACCAAAAGCAGGAATAGGGTTTTATGCTTCACAGCAGACCGAACCTGGGTAAAAACACCAGCGTCCCGATCGTCGTGCTGCCTCATGGTCTCTGCTCTTTGTGCAATGTGACCTCCCCCTGGCGAACCACAAAGGGGCCTCTGGTCCCATAGGTGATCGTGTGCATCCGTTTCCCGACACTACCTGACACTAGGGCGCAGCCGGAGCCGTCCGATCATGATCGTACGGTCTGAAAACGCTGTAAAATAGCAAACCCTAGGTCCCCTAACTATAAATAGACCACCTTCACTACCTAATTTGGCCTTCTCCCACCTCCAACATCGAAATCCGTGCCCACCACAGCCACCGTCGCCACTTGTCGGCGCCAGATCCACCCGGCGCCGCCATAGCCGCCGCTCGTAGCCAACCAGGGGCTGCTACGTGCACCCCTGGCTCTCGCCGCCACCGCGGCCCATCGGGGCTCGAACCAGGCCCGCCCCGGGCCGAACCGGGCCCCGACGTGCCTGAGCCGCCATCGCCCACGCCCCCGTGCCCGCTCTGGGAGAGGGACTCCCGAGCCGGCAGCATCTCGACCACGCCCTGCTGCCCCGACCTCGCCGGAGCTCCGACGAGCCCCGACGCCGGTGAGCATCAGGCTGGTGCCCCGCGCCTCCTCTATTCCCTCCCTTTCTCTCCTTCTCTTCCTGCTCTCTCTAATCTCTCTCTCTCCCCCCGGCATGGACAACATCGCCCCGAGCTCCGTCCGCATCCCTGCAGGCCAACTCCGGCCCGGATCCGGCAAAACCCGGCCGAGGGCCGCCTTCGCCGGCCATCCCCGCCGCCTCGGCCTGCCGCTCCGCCGCCCGCCGTCGCGTGGGGCCAACGCCGCCGCCTGCTGCGCTCGATCTCCAGGAGGGAGACGAGGGCGCGCTGACCCGAGCGGCTGGGCCTCCAGTGCCTCGCGGGCCTTGCGTCATGCCCGCGCGGTGGTCGACCCAGCTCCCCTCCTCGCGCCCGACCTGGCCCGAGGCCCTGTGGTGAGCCTCGCCCCGCTATCCTCCGCCTAGGCGGCATTTTGCAATCCAGCACTTGTGCCACTGATCTGGACCAGATCTTAGATTCGGCCAATGTGTGTTTTTTCTTGCGATGCGAATTTATTAATTATCCAAGGAATTGCATAATTTCGGAAAAATGCCATATTTTGCATTGCTCATAGATAAATAACCGTGCATCGCATATAATAACTTTATATATGTAAAACGTGTAGAATTTCGTTTAGATTTGCAATATCCCGCTTTCACAAATGATAAAAATGTTTAACATGCCATTTTCTATTAATTTGCATAATTGTCATGATTTGCATTGTGCATAAATATTTAAGCGTGCATCCGAATTAATCAAACCATATATGTAAAATGTGTAGATTAATTATATCGCATTTTCATGCATGATAAAAATGTTTGATGTGATGTTTGCATTTAATTTGCATAAATGACTTGCTAAAATGATTTATGTCCTAATCTCGCATAAATGTTGTGTCATTTGTTTTATAGTAAAAACACACATATTATATATGATTTTGGGGTAGAAAAATCCATATAATTTATCTGTGCATTTAGTTTTGTCTTTTGAGCAAATTTGTGTGAATGTCATTTTTGCTATGATGCCCTTTTGTTTATTTTGTGTGAATTATTCCATGCATCATATCAACTTTTTTTGAACATGGGAAATGCCCTTGGACATGTGTGCTAGGCCCTGTTATTTTGGTTGCTATAGAAATCCATGTTTAGGAGTTATTTTATTGTTGCCAACATGCCATAAAAATATTGCTGTTTTGAGGGTCCAAAATAATTCTAAGTCTGAAACTGTTATTTTGTTGCCATGTTGTCATGTGATTTGCTATTGATCTAGGAGTCTTTTGTTGTTGCTCCAATGGAGTCTTTTGTTAAGCATGTTATTGTCTACCAGGGTGTGCCATTTGTTTCCATGTATAGGTTTTGCATCATAGTTATTTCTGTTGTCCAACATGTCAAGCTGTTTAAAACTGCTGCTCATGTCTACTCTAATTTTCACGAAGTCTGAGAATCTGTTTTCTTCATATTGACATGTTGTGTTGATGCTAGCCGTGATTCTATGCATAATTAGACCTTGCCACTATGCAATGATTTGTAGTGCATCATGCCCTCTACCATGCTGTAAATTTTCATGCCATGATATGCCCTATAGCATATAGTTTTATCGCTGCCAACATGCCGTCATGAAAAACTGCTCTACTAAAAACTGTTATTTTCACTAAGTCCTAATCTGCTATATTTTTTAGTCTTCTTGTGAGCTCATTTCCTATTGATCCATGCTTCCATTCAAGTTGCTGCCATGACATGTTTTGTTGTGCATCATGTTGCCTACATCACCATGCCCTTGTTGTGCATTTTAGTGTACTGTAGCTTGTTGTTGTGTGGATTGTAAAATGCCATGTTGCTATTTTGGACAGATTTGAACTCAAACTTGTGTTGCTTGCTTTTGTTGAATAGTGGCTCCGTTTTGAACATGTTCCACATGAAACTTGTGTAGAATCTCATGTAGTTTGATGTTATCATGTTGAATCCATGTTTTGAAGTGCTTGTGGTTGTCATTTTCATGCATTTTGCATTCATGTCATGTTCATCTTGTGTGTGTCGTAACTTCTAGACCGTAGCTCCGTTTCATATGATCCCTATATGTAAATCGACTAGAATGAAGTGTAGAATCACATGGTCTACTTTATTTTCTTGTTTAATAAATATAAAATATGGTTAGTTCAGACCTGGACCAATTTCGAAATTAACATATGAGCTCATTTCGGAAATACTATAAGTTGCTTCCTGCCTCATTCGAAATGCCTAGATAGTATAGTTTATTTGTGCTTCACCGCTTGCCATGTTAACAACATTTAATATTGCCGTGTACCTAATCGAGAGTGAACTAAATAATTCAAGTGTGCAGTTTCGTCAATATGCAACTCGTTGCATATTGAACTTCACGTAATTTGTAGTGTTTGATTGTTGTATCTTGCCATGCCATGCCTTGCATATTTAAACCGGACATGCATCTTCCTTGTTTGTGCATCATGAATATGTTGTGGTGTTTATCGTGTGTTGATTGTTTGTTTCCGGATTGCTTATTCTCGATAGAGTTCCGAAAGCGTTCGGAGTGTGAGGATTCGTTCGACTACGTCGGTTCGTCTTCTTCATGGATTCGTTCTTCTTCCAAGCGGGATCTCAGGCAAGATGACCATTTCCCTGGATACCACTACTATCATTGCCATGCTAGTTGTCTCGTTGCTATCGCTATGTCTCGCTACCTACCACTTGTTTGTCAAGCCTCCCAAAATGCCATTATAAGCCTCTAACCCTCCACATCCCAGCAAACCATTGTTTTTGCTATGTTACCGCTTGCTTAGCCCTTCTTATAGCTTTGCTAGTTGCAGGTGCAATTGTTTCCATGTGCCAACATGGATGTTTTTGAGATATCACAATACTATTGCTATTTAATTTAATGCACATATATACTTGGTAAAATGTGGAAGGCTTGGCCTTTTTCTCGGTGTTTGGTTCCACTTTTGCCGCCCTAGTTACTTGTGTACTGGTGTTATGTTTCATATTGAGTGCTCCTAACATGCTCGGGGTTGTTATGGGAACCCCCTTGATTTTTGTTCTGGGATAATACTCTTCTGGCAAGGCCCAACATTGGTACTACATTTGCCTAATAACTAATAAACCTGCATAGGGAGTAATTAACCTGAGGATCTTTAATCAACAACCCGGGCCAGTGCTCCTCATGAGTGTTGGTCCAAAATAGAGCACTGTGCGGGGCCACCCCAGGGCAACTTGGGTGATGTCTATCGGGCCACTGTACACTAGCTCATCTGGTCGTGTCCTGAGAACGAGATACGCGGCTCCTATCGGGTTCGTTGACACGCCGGGCGGCCTTGCTGGATTTGTTTTACCTTTCTCGAACTTCATGTGCACGGGATTTCGAGGACACTTCGGGCTATCTCGAGGTTGAAATTTTCCATCGAAATTCCACGAATACTACGGGTCATCCCGCGGTTGAGGAGTTCCAATGCAGGGTGTGGCTAGTTTGTGATGGATGAGTTGGAGCACCCCTGCAGGGTTAAATCTTTTCGAGAAGCCGTGCCTGTGGTTATGTGGCAACTTGGAGATTTGTTTAACATCCAGTCATAGAAAACTTAAAGTAAACTCAAATAAAATACACCAACCTTGTGCGTAACTATAACGGTGGGGTTATGTTTGACTCGTAGGTTGGTGTTCAGGATCACTTAGTGATCATTACTAGCTCACGTCTGTTTATGCGACGATCACCCCCCCTTATTCTAGTACTCATAAGTTAGCCACTCAAACAAATGATTAGTGCTGGTTGCAGCCTCACCACTTAACCATACCTCACCCATTAAGCTTTAATAGTCTTGATACCCTTGGAAATGAGATTTGTGAGTCCCTGTGGCTCACAGATTACTTCAAAAATAGTTGCAGGTACATGTAATGCGACGCTTTGACGTGAGAGCGATGCTTGTTTGATTTGGAGTTCTTCTTCTTCTTCATCGATCTAGGATGGGTTCTAGGCCGGCAGCCTGGGATAGCAAGGATGGATGTCGCTTTTATCATTTGATTTCGTCCGTAGTCGGACCCTACTCTTCTGTATGGTGATTGAATGTATTGATGTATTGATGTGTTCATGATTTAGCTTGTGGCGAGTGTAAGGCAATTCCATATACTCATCTCCTCTTTACATGTACTTGTAACGATATCCATTCTTGCGAAATGACGAGATGCGCTTCTATCCCTATCGAGGTCCTCGAGCCAAAATAAGGATAGGACTGCATCTTGGGCATTACACCATGCTGGTGACAGAACTATTCACTTGCCATTGAACCATTCGATGTTTGGGGTTTTAACTTTATGGGGCCTTTTCCTTCCTCAAATGGGTATACTCATATTTTAGTTGATGTTGTTTACGTTACTAAGTGGGTAGAGGCTATTCCAAGTAGTAGTGCTGATCATAACACGTCTATTAAAATGCTTAAGGAAATTATTTTTACGAGGTTTGGAGTCCCTAGATACTTAATGACTGACGATGGTTCACATTTTATTCATGGTGCTTTCCCCAAACTTCTAGCTAAATATGATGTTAACCATAGAATTGCATCACCATATCATCCTCAGTCTAGTGGCCAAGTTGAATTGAGCAATCAAGAACTAAAACTAATCTTGCAAAAGACTGTCAATAGATCTAGAAAGAATTGGTCTAAGAAATTAGACGAAGCTCTTTGGGCTTATAGAACTGCTTATAAGAACCCCATGGGTATGTCCCTATATAAAATGGTGTATGGAAAAGTTTGTCATTTGCCTCTTGAAGTAGAACATAAGGCTTATTGGGCAATTAAGGAACTAAATTATGATTTTAAACTTGCGGGTGAAAAGAGGCTATTTGACATTAGCTAATTAGATGAATGGAGGACACAAGCCTACGAAAATGCCAAGTTGTTTAAACAAAAAGTTAAAAGATGGCATGCCAAAAGTATTCAAAAACGAGAATTCAATGTAGGAGACCTTGTGCTTTTGTACAATTCTTGTTTCAGATGTTTTGCAGGAAAACTCTTATCCAAATAGGAAGCTCCATACGTTGTCGAAGAGGTCTACCGCTACGGTGCTATAAAAATTAATAACTTCGAAGGAAAAAACCCGAGAGTGGTGAATGGGCAAAGAATCAGGCATTATATTTTAGGTACACCCATTAATGAAGAGACTAATGTCATCCAAGTAATAACACCGGAGGAACACATATGAGAGGCCTTTCAAAACACTCCAGAAACCTAAAAAAGAGGTAGGTATGTGGTACGGTAAGTAAACGGACTCCAAAATTTCCAAAAAAATAGTTTCTGTTGGTTTAGTATTTTAGAAAATTTCCAAATATAAAACGGAGTCAGGGGGACCCACGAGGGAGGTACAAGCCAACAGGGCGCGGCCCCCCTGTGGCGCGCCCTGATGGCTTGTGCGGCCCTCGTGTGCCTCCCCGACTCTGATTTCTTCCCGAACACGTATTATGACCTAGAAAAAATCATTATATATACTCCCGTATGTTTTGACCACTGCATCGTGAGTTTGTCCTCTGTACTTGTTTCGAGCTGTTTTTCTGACAGATCTAGGTTGGCATGACTTCCCCAAGTTCATCTAAAGACAAGTTCTTCGAGAGGGTCATCAACCCCTACTTGTCGGAGGTGATGAAGCACCCTCAAGCCATTTAGATGCGTGAGGGGGTGCTCCACATCCGGGATGTCCAAGGCCCTAAGAAGGTGGGAAGTGACAAGGCCAGGCTTGCAGAAGTGGAGCAGGAGATCTTCAAGTGCCAAGGGATGGTTGAACGTGGTTTGAGTGCTAACCACTCTATGATCACAAACTTCATCCGCAAAAACAAGATTGACACAAGGAGCGTGGGGGAAGCTCTCTTCAAGCTTCATGAGCGGATTGAGCACCTCCAAGATCAAATCTATGAGCTCCAAACCCAGAACTGTGAGTATGGATCTTGGTTTAAAACTATGAGCCTTGCTGCTGATTTCAGGATTCCAGAGACAAGAGTTTCTTTCCATGATGGGGAACATATGCCTTGGAAGATTGAGGATTTCCGCACACCACCACCATCACCGAAGAACACTTGAGTACATGGGTATGGGCACAACCCCTAGCTTGTTCCAAGCTTGGGGGAGGCGACCCGGTATCGTATCACCATCAGTTTTCACCATTATCTTTTATTTTAGTTTGATATTTAGTTATTTCGTGGATTAGAGAAATAAAGTTTCAGGTTTGCTTTGCTTAGGATTTTGCTTTGAGATCTACCTATCCTTGTAATCAAGTGTGAGAGTTATATAATAAAGATTAGTTGAGTATGTGTGCTTTACTCTCTTGCACCAATCATCATAGCATGGCAATAAAAAGAATAGTAAAGATCAGATGCTTATTCCATGGGAAGTAATGACTTCACGTAAAAAGAAAGTATGAGCTAAGAAAATTGTTGGTAATAGAACAAACATAGCCTTAGTCATTGTTATAATCTATGCAAGATTATGATAGAGAAGAGAAGATCCACATACAAATACACTATCTTGGATATCATCTATGATTACGAACCCTCACCAAATATTAAATAATGATCAAGTGTTGAAGTTGGACATGGAAGACAACCTAACGTTCATGATTGCTTACATTTGCATAGAAGTTATTGATATGTCTCCAACGTATCTATAATTTTTAATTGTTCCATGCTGATATATTATCATTCTAGGATACTTTTTGGGTCATTATTTACCAAATTATAATATTTTTGAGCACTAACCTATTGACCCAGTGCCAGTTTTTTTCTGCATGTTTTTGCCTTTTCAGGTTTACAGTACCAAATGAAGTCCAATTGCCACGAAACTTTTTGATGATTTTTTCTGGATTATAAGAAGACCGAGAAGCTTCGGAAGGAGGTCAGGAGGCATGCGAGGGCCCCACCACACAAGGGAGCGCCTTGGGGGTTCGCGCCCTGATATGTGGTGGCCCCCTCGTGGCTTTCCCGACGTCCCTCTTCGGCCTATAAATTCTTTAATATCCTAAAAACCCTGGAGGCAGTCCCGAAACCCTTTTTCCGCCGCCACAAGTCTCTGTTCCGTCGCGAAGCCATCTGGTGCTCCGTTCCGGCACCCTGCCGGAGGATGGATCGGTCACGGAGGGCCTCTTCATCAACCTTGCTACCCTCATGATGATGTGTGAGTAGTTCACCATAGACCTACGGGACCATAGCTAGTACCTAGATGGCAATATCTCTCTCTTATGATCTTGAATACAATGGTCATCGCATCTTCGCTTTGATCTATCCGATGTAATCCTATTGTGCGGTGTGTTTGTTGGGATCCGATGAATTGTGGGTTTATGTTCAGATTATTCATGAAAAGTATTTGAGATGCCTCTGAATTATATTATCTCTTAAGTGCATGATAATTATAGCTTCGTAATGCTCTCCGATCTATTGATGTGCTTTGGCCAAGTAGATTGATATTTAATCGGTGGGAGTGGTGCGTTGTGGTAGGTTCAACCTGGCGAGTTTCTATATCCCAGTGACAAAGAAGAGGACAAGATGCGTCTTTGTGTTGTTGCTACTAAGGATAAAATGATGGGGTTCATTCATATTGTTTGAGTTTACTTTGTCTACATCATGTCATCGTTCTCCAAGCATTACTCTGTTTTACTTAATAATCTAGATGCATGCTGGATAGCGATCGATGAGTGGAGTAATAGTAATAGGTGCAGGCAGGAGTCGACCTATTTGCTTATGTACGTGATGCCTATATATACATGATCATTGCCGTGAACATCGCATAACTATACGCTTTTCTATGAATTGCCCAACAGTAATTTGTTACCCATCGTATGCTGCCTACATGAGAGATGTCGCTAGGGAACACTATGGCCCCCGGGTCTATTCACTTATATATTCGCAAATGCTATTATTACCTCACTGCCTTTATTTACTTTTTATTTATTTTTGCTTTTATCAACAATTATCTACACAACTCATTTGCTTGCAAATAACGAGATCAAGGGGATTGACAACCCTCTTGCTCGCGTTGTGTGCAAGTCGTTTGTTCATTTGTGTGCATCCGCTGAAGACGGTTGAGGATTGATATTCCTATTGGTTCGATAAACCTTGGTTTCATAACTGAGGGAAATAATTATCCGCTTTGTGCTGCAATTACCCGTTCCTCTTCACGGAAAACCCAACGCAGATCACAAGTCTGAGTTATATAGTCATGGATCCTTTAGCATGTGATGCTTCCTTTACATATTTTGCTAGCCAAAATTTCCGCACCAAGTTGAGATACTACTTGTGCATCCATAACCCCTTGAACCTAGTTTCTTTCTGTAAGAGTGCACCTTACCTACCTATGGATTGAATAAGATCCTTCAAGTAAGTTGTCATTGGTGCATAAGCAATAAAAATTGCCTTTAATCATGTATGATCTTTTATTTAAAAGGAAAATAAGTTTTGTACGATCTTGTGATGGTGAAGAAATAAAAGTGACAGAGTGCATAATAAAGTTCGCTATCACAAGGGGCAATATAAAGTGAAGTTCCTTTGCATTAGGATTTTGCAAATCTAATCAAATGAAGGCGCATGACAACCTCTGCTTCCCTCTGCGAAGGGCCTATCTTTTACTTTCATAAAGTTCTTACTTTTACACAAGAGTCATTAATATCTTCCCTTCTTTTAATTTATAAACTTACTTAGTGGAAATCATCACATGTTGAGGAAAGATCCAAGTATATATATCCAGTTATGTAAGAAATCATGATTCATTATTGTTGACATTACCCTTGAGGTAAATGAGTTGGGTGGCAAATGAAGCCCCTATCTTCCTATGTGTCCGGGAAAAACATTAGCTCCAAAAATATGCAATGAGTGTTGGGGATATAACCCCGTGGTAAGACCCGCCTAGGTGGGGCCGGGTCAGGAGGTTGGCGGCTTAGCGATGAGGTTTGGAATAAGCTTGCTCAATGGGCCTGGAGGCCCAGAGCCAGAAGACAATGTGTAACTCGGTGGTGTCAGCCGCCGGTGGCGGCTTGTTAGACAAGGCAAGTATAGTTAGAGGTGAGGTCGGTTATCAAGTATAACCCGGCCCGGACTCTTGTAAGCCCAGGGCCTCGGCCTGTGTATATAAAGGCGGGTTACCTGGGCGGCTTAGGCCATGAAACAACTCATCGATAGCTAGATCAAGCGAACTCGCTCCCTTGTAATCGATAACTAGTCAATACAACACAAAGCAGGACGTAGGCTTTTACCTCTTTCCGAAGGGCCAAACCTGGGTAAACCCTTGTCTCTCGATTCCGATCAACCCCTTCGAGCTCACCGCCTTAGCGATGGCCTCGAACCTAAGTCCTTTCACTAGGACATCTGCCATGACAAAACCACGACAGTTGGCGCCCACCGTGGGGCAGATGCTCGGTGGTGTGGAATACTCGAAGGGCTCTCTCCCAGGGATCGAGGGATACGCCGTTGGCAGGATGACCAAGAGTCGCCGCGGCAAGCTCTACATCGACGACGCCGGCTGGGGCCCCGAGGCCGAGTCAATCGAGTACGGGTACTGGGTCCCCTTCGGCGGAATTCACGTCTTCATCGGCAAGATCGGCGGATCTAAACCCGGGCCGGACATCTGCAGCGACCTCGTCGAGCCGGCCCGGCGCACGCAACCCGCCCGGCGCGCGCAACCCGCCCGAGTTAACCCGGGCCGAACGCGCATCTTCGTTGGCTCCACCCAAGGCGCGGAACTTGAAGGTTCTAATTCGCGGGAGGAAACCCTCATCTGCTCAGAGGATGGATCCTCGAGCGGGGAGGCGGAATCAATCTACCAGCTTCACAACGGCGGGCTTGGGGGCTACTTCGAGGGCTACCCTGAGCCGAAATACCATGAGCCGGAATACTATGAGCCGCCGAGCCGCGCCGCTGTCTTCATGGTAGGATCGGCACCAGCTCCTGGTAGCACGGCTGCTGGTGCGACCGGATCTGGATCAGGCAGGCCGCCGGCTCATGTTTTGCTGGATCTGATGAATGAACTTACAACTCTGATGGGAACCGAGGTCACGGTCGAAAATCAAGCAGCCCGTAACACGGAGATCGCGAGGTTGAAGGACCAGATGGCCGGGGTCCAAGAGGAAATCAATGCACTGAAAGCTCAGATGGATGCTGAGTCGGAGCGCCTCAGGGCGGAAGCTTTTCGCCTTGACCTGGAGCAACAGACCGCAGATGCAGTCCATCGGATGAGGCATCAGGCCCGTTTGCCGGATCAGTATGAGCCTAGGAATCTTTTTAACACGCCGGGGACAGGGAGGAATGCACCTTTAGCCATAACCCGGACGTCGGAAGTACCTAGGAGTAGGGCGGCGGTTCAGCATCAGCAGCCAGACCCGCCCCACAGGAATCAGACCCCGCCGCAGCACTTCCCAACACCACCCGGTCATTATTCTAACCCGGTGGAGAACATGGTGGCAGTGGCAGTCCGGCTTGGTATGCTCCCTATCCCTGATGGAACGCCCTTTGCAGAGGAAGCCCGGAATGCCATTGGGTATTTGCAGACGGTGGTAGCACAACAGCAGAAGTATACTTACAGCCGGAGCTGCGTGCACTCGACCCCCATCCCGAGCCGCAGTTACAGCCGGCACCTAGAGTCGCCTGCAATTTCTAGCAGTGAGCGACGTCGGAACCCGGCGCGAGATGATCAGCTGGCTCTTGATGCCCAGGCACTGGTAGATCGTGCAAGGGCGCAGCGAGAGGCGGCAGCGACGGCGGCTGCGGTGGCTTACCAAGAACCCACAGTAGCCCCTTCTGTTTCAGTAGGAGCAGGAGTAACCTCCAGGGCTGTGGGAGTGCCGTGCTTAGTACCGGCTTTACGAAATGAACGCCTGCCAAAAGATTTCAAGGGTCCCCGCAAGGTGCCAAATTACACCGCCGATCTGCCTCCGGAAGCTTGGATCGAGAGTTATGAACTAGCCATGGAGATGTTAGACGTGAGTGATGCAGTCTGCGCCAAGTATTTCATCATGATGTTGGAAGGGCCGGCTCGCACGTGGTTGAATGGTTTGCCACCCAATACCATTAATTCCTGGGCCGAGTTAAAGGCGAAGTTCATCAAAAAAATTCAAGGAACGTGCAAGCAGCCCATGACCATCGTGGATTTGGATCATTGTGTGCAGCGAGAGGATGAGTCGGCCCATCATTGGGTCCGGCGGGTCTCAACCATTATCCACTCTTCTGATAACATCACGGCGGCTCAGGCGGTTCTAATTCTGGAGAAGAATTGCCACTTTGTGCCCCTCAAGCAGAAGCTTGGACGGCTCAAACGTTTGTGCCAGGACATGGGGGAGCTCATGGCGGCTCTCACCAAGTATGCAGACTCTGATAACACGAAGGACCCTGGTTCTGATGATGAGAAATTAGCTAAGGGTAAGAAGAATAGCAATGGCAAGAGTCAGCAGCAGAACGGGGGAGGAAATAATAACAATGGTAACGGCGGTAAGCGGAAACACCCGGACGGCGGGTCAGATCTGGTGGCCAACACTAGTGCTGGAGGTAACCGTGGCAAGGGCAATGGTAAATCGCCTTTCGGCAAATCTAAGCATTTTAATATGGAAGCAATGCTGAATGCCCCCTGTCCAAAACATAGTGTTCCCGATAAACCATCCACTCATGCCTGGAAGGATTGTTGGGTCATGCGGGAGTTCCGGAATTACAACATCAACCAGCATCAGGGTGGCGGCAGTGGACCGTCTGGCGGGTCAGGATCCGGCTCTCCTGGGTCCGGCTTTGGGGCAGGCGGCTCAGGTTCTGGCTATCAAAGTTAGGGAAACAGTGGAGGTCACCATCAACAGTCTGGCAATGGAGGACAACAACAGAATAACCAGTCCGGGTATCATAGTAACCCAAAGCAGCTTAATGGAGGCCAATATCATGTCTTTACAACAAGCCTTGACAAGAGGGATCAGAAGGTGCGCAAGCGGGGCGGTTAATATGGTTATGCTGGCTCTCCCGCAGTATTTGAAGTGGTCTGAGTATGACATTACTTGGAGCAGGGAGGATCACCCGCCGCATGTGGATAACCCGATGCAGTTGGCTTTGGTAGTGCCCCCCCAAGTAGGAGGCTACATGTTCACTAAAGTGCTGACGGATGGCGGCAGCAGCATCAACATCCTGTATTATGATACATTCCGCCAGATGAACTTGCTTGACAAGGATCTTAAACCATCTTCGACGGTATTTCACGGTGTGGTGCCTGGAAAGTCAGCTTATCCAGTTGGAAAAATTTCCCTGGAGGAAGCTTTTGGTGATGAGTTTAACTATAGGTTGGAGACCTTATGGTTTGAGGTGGTCAAAATCAAGAGCCCATACCACTCTTTATTTGGGCGGCCGACTTATGCGAAGTTCATGGCTAGGCCTTGTTATGTTTACTTGCAGCTCAAGATGCCCGGATTAAACGGAACGATTACCGTGCATGGTGATCGGAAAATTGCTCTTGAGTGCGAGGAAGGCGATGCTGCGTATGCAGAGTCAAGTTGTGCTGAGGCGGAGCTCAAGTTTTATAAGGAAAATGTTGACCCGGCAGATATGACCCCGTTGAAGAAGCCGAGCACGGAATCTGGGCTGCCCCTGAAGTTTGTGGCAGAAGATACCAAGCTGGTGGATTTTAACCCGGGCGACTCATCGCAGCAATTCACTATTGGGGCCAATATGGATCCCAAATAGGAAAGCGCGCTCATCGAATTCATCCGTGAGAATCGGGACATCTTTGCATGGAAGCCCTCTGACATGCCGGGTGTACCGAGAGAATTCGCTAAGCACCACCTTAATGTGGATCCTAAGTTTAAGCCGGTCAAACAGTTCCTCAGTTGGTTCAATGAGGAGAGGAGAAAGGCTATTGGAGAAGAGGTAGCCCGGCTCTTAGCAGCAGGGTTTATCGTCAAAGTTTATCACCGGGAGTGGTTAGCTAACCCGGTGTTGGTACTCAAGAAGAACGTCACGTGGCGCATGTGTGTAGATTATACCGATCTCAACAAGGCGTGTCCAGTTGATCCATTTGCCCTCCCGCGTATGGACCAGATCATTGATGCAACGGCGGGTTGTGAGAGTTTATGTTTCCTGGATGCTTATTCGGGATATCATCAAATCAAGATGGCAGTCAAAGACCAAGAGAAGACGTCTTTCATTACGCCTATTGGAGCTTTCTGCTATGTGTCTATGCCTTTTGGGCTCAAGAGTGCCTAGGCGACTTATCAGCGCTGTGTGCAGAGCTGTCTTCATGGCCAAATTGGGTGCAATGTTCATGCTTATGTGGATGATATTGTGGTCAAGTCAAGGAAGAAGGAGACTCTGCTGGCTGATTTGAAGGAAACCTTTGATAATCCGCGGGTTTACAAGATGATGCTTAACCTGGCAAAGTGTGTATTTGGTGTACCTGCAGGTAAGCTCTTGGGGTTCTTGGTCTCCGAGCGTGGCATTGAGGCTAACCCGGACAAGATAAAGGCCATCACTTCTTTGTCTAAACCGGCGTGTATTAACGATGTTCTGCGCCTGGCGGGTCGTATTGCTGCTCTGAGCCGGTTTATAAGCCGCCTGGGTGAGAAGGCAATTCCTTTATATCAGATGATGAAGAAGACAGATAACTTCGTCTGGAGTGATGCGGCTAATGAGGCGTTTGAGGCACTCAAGAAGCAGTTGGCTGAGCCGCCCGTTTTGGCTGCTCCCATGGAAAAGGAGCCTCTGCTCGTGTATGTGGTGGCTAACAACAGAGTTGTCAGTGCTGCAGTTGTGGTGGAGCGCAAGGAGGCGGGTAAGGAGCACCCAGTTCAGCGGCCGGTTTACTATGTAAGTGAGGTCTTGACGGAATCCAAGCAAAGATATCCACATTGGTAAAAGCTGGTGTTTGGTGTATTCATGGCCAATCGCAAGCTGAAGCATTATTTCCTTGGGCATCCAATCACAGTGGTCAGCTTTGCTCCGTTGGGAGATATTATTCAAAACAGAGAAGCTACTGGTAGGATTGCTAAGTGGGCAATTGAGCTTTGGCCTCTTAATCTGAAGTATGTGCCCCGGACGGCTGTAAAATCTCAAGCCCTGCTGGACTTCATCAACGACTAGACAGAGTGTCAAGCACCTAAGGAGAAGACGAACAATACATACTGGACAATTTATTTTGACGGCTCAAGGCAATTGGAAGGCTCGGGGGCTGGAGTTGTTTTAACTTCCCCGCGAGGTGACAAGTTCTGTTATGTTTTGAGGTTAATGTTTCCTTGTACTAACAATGCAGCTGAATATGAGGCTTTGCTTCATGGTCTGCGTGTGGCCAAGGAAATGAATTTCAGCCGGGTCAGATGTCTTGGCGACTCAGACCTGGTGGCTCAGCAAGTCTTTGGCACGTGGGACTCTAAAGACCCTCGCATGGCGGCTTATCGCCAGGCGGTAGATGTTATTGCTGGCCACTTCAAGGGTTATCAGGGGGATCATATTGATCGGCGGAAGAACGAGGCGGCTGACGCGTTGTCAAGACTGGGGTCTCAGCGTAAGCCGGTGCCGCCTAATGTGTTCTTGGACGTATTGCATCACCCGTCGATCAAGTTACCGTCGGAGGAGGATCTGGCTATACCTGACCCGGAAGGGCAACTGGTGGCGGCTCTTCGCGCAATCCCTGATTGGACATTGCCTTATCTGGCGTATCTGACCCGCGGCGAGTTACCTCAAGATGAAAATCTAGCACGGCAGATCATAAGGCGGTCTAAGTCCATGACTATTGTCAATGGCGAGTTACACCGCGCAGTGTGACTGGTGTCTTTCAGCGATGTGTTTCTCCGGATGAGGGCCGTGAAATCTTGCAAGAAATCCATGCCAGCTATTGTGGTCATCATGCCGTGTCAAAATCTTTGGTGGCTAAGGCTTTTCGACACGGTTTCTAATGGTTAACAACTCATAAAGATGCAGAGTACTTAGTCAATAAGTGTGACGGGTGCCAGAAATTTGGGCGACGTGCCCATGTGCCGGCTCAAGAGTTACGGATGATTCCAATCACCTGGCTATTTGCAGTCTGGGGGCGTGATATGGTGGGACCTTTTAAGAGGTCCAAAGAGAAGAAGACACACCTCTTGGTGGCGGTTGACAAGTTTACTAAATGGGTTGAAGCTGAGCCAGTCAGCAAGTGTGATGCAGCAACAACAGTTTAGTTCATCAAAAAGCTGATCTTTTGGTTTGGTTATCCTCATAGTATCATTACCGACAATGGCACAAACCTGTCCAAGGGGGCTATGAAGGAGTTTTGCGATGATGAGCATATCCGCCTCGATGTATCTTCTGTGGCTCACCCGCAGTCTAATGGTCAAGCTGAGCGTGCTAACCAGGAAATTTTGAGAGGTATAAAACCCCGTCTTATGGTTCCTTTGGAGCGCACGCCGGGTTGTTGGGTGGAGGAGTTACCTTCTGATCTTTGGAGCATAAGAACCACCCCCAACAGGTCTACAGGCTATACACATTTCTTCATGGTTTATGGCGCAGAAGCTATTCTCCCAGTGATATTCGTCATGACTCGCCCAGAGTGGCGGCTTACGTGGAAACTGATAATGAGGTAGCGCGTCAGGATGCTTTGGATGCCTTAGACGAAGAACGGGACCTTGCAGCAGCTCGGTCTGCGATTTACCAGCAAGACTTGCGTCGCTATCATAGCCGCAGGATCAAGACCCGGACGTTCCAAGAGGGCGACTTAGTACTCCGGTTAATTCAAGACCAGTCAGATATGCATAAGTTGTCACCTCCTTGGGAAGGACCGTTTGTGATCAGCAGAAATCTCAACAATGGTTCCTATTATCTCATTGATATACGGGAGAGCGACAAGTCATGAACCTCTGGTGTAGAGACTGCAAGGCCTTGGAATATTGCTCACCTTCGGCCATACTATACTTGAGCCACCGGTCCGGCTCTCATCAATGTACATATTCCTGTCATTCTTTATACCATCTTTTATGATATAATAAAGTTGGCATCCCCATGATTAGGGGCCTCTGCCATTTTTCTGCACTAAGTCTCGTGCAAAGGAGTTGATCCTTCATCAGGTCACTTGGGGGCTTCCAACCCTCTGGGTTTAGCTTACATACCCTCTTGGCCAGGCTTTATATGCCATGTTCGAGTTAAACCTGCCTGTTTGCAACTTGCTACTCCGCCATGTGACCCGCCGAACTCTTGACAGTCAATCTTGCTCAGAGACCCTGAACTTTCATAGTCAATCTCGCATAAAGACCCTAAACTTGTCAAGGTTTAAACGGCGGCTTTTGTCACGAGAGAGCCGGCTTACAGTGATCTAGGATAAACTCGCCTTGTCTGTTGTAGTCTCTCCGCTATGTGGCCTGTTCGTACTCTTAGCAATGTCAATCTTTTAAAGACCCTGAACTTGCTAAGGTTTAAACGACGGATTTATGTCACGTGAGAGCTGGCCTACGAGGTTTTCAGGCTTTTATGCCTAGCTTCTTCGGAAGCAATACAAAAAAATTTCACAAAAATAAGAATTATCTTGTCCTGCTGTGCCTTTAAAGCCGGCTTATATGGCAAGAAATATGCAAATTGCTTGTTTTTTGCAGGTATTTTTTATGACAAGATTCTAAGTTTTTTGGGTAACCCCGGCTTAGCATTGCTCATGCAATTTAACCCGCCGGGCGAGTCAAGGCAGTCAGACGATTATATGTCAAGGCAATCATGCTAAGTCACCGATGTATGGATTGAAATAAGTTTAAAAGTGCACGAAGGCACGAAAGCAGGCGATTAAGTGTTTTCTACTGCTATTACAAGGCTGCCAATGAGCCCAAAATTTCCGGACTTAAAGTTTTTGCAGCAAATTATGACCCGGCATATTAACAGGGCCGGGTTACCTTCACATGAAGCCAACTCTTCATTTAGCTCGTCGCCGGGTCATCCTGCGCCGGGTCTTCGGTCTCCCGGATCTGGAGGTTGTCCACATCCCAGTTGCAGTTTGTTAAAGCCTCAAATTTGGCTTCATCGTGCATGATTGGAGATGGGTCAACATCAGGAGCGAAGAGGTGCTTACGGCGTTGAGGAATCAGGCTTTTTGCTTCAAAGGTGGGTCCTCGAACTCGCTTGTTATCCTCAGAATACGCCGCCTGATATGAAGACAGGTTAGCTTCTTCGGCTAGCCGGCTTGCCAAAATTCGGGACGCCTTCATGCAGCGGGAGTAGTCATCTTGCGTGAACTATGAGCCGTCGTCCTTCAGCCGAGGAAAGCCATCGATCATCTCGGCCGGGTTAAGCTCGGGTGCATAAGGCAGCGACCGGCTCAAAGTAGCCATTGCACCCTTACGGGCGGCTGATCTCTTCAGTTCTTCTATCTGCTTTGGGATGGTGGAGAGGACTTCTAGCACGCCCTTCATAAACTTGGGAACGCCTTTCTCGGTCATAACAGCTTTGATGGTAAAAAGGGATCCGGCATACAATTGTTCAGAGATACAAAGCCTTCAGCTTTAATAGACTATCATCTGAAAGTTGGCAGCTTCATTCACCTGCACGCAATTTGAATCTTATAAGCCGCCTGGAAGGATTTTTGAAGATTCTTTTGCAATGAATATTGATGGTTAAACAACACTTACCAAAGATGGCTCCAATCATCCGGGTTATCTGGCTTTTCAGATTGTTTAGCTCCTGAGTCACCGTTTTCAGACGGCCCTCTGCGTCTTCTACGCGTTTGGTCAGGGCGGCTTGGCTTCATTCCGCATATTTCTTGAGTATTTTGAGCTCGGCCTTGATTACATCCAGCTCAGTCAATGCGATCTGATACTTGGCGTCGGCTTCCGCTCGGCTTTCTTGTTGCAGTGCCAGACTCTTCTTAAGGTCTGACACATTCGACTCAGCAGGATTCAAAGATTCTTGCACAGGACAAGTCATAACAAGGCAATATTATTGGTTCTAAGCCGCCTGTCCGGCTCATACCGGCTTTTCGAAGTTTGGCAAAGTCATTAGAAGTCCCAAGCAGATTGCAAGCAATATACTTGACACTTGGGGGCTAATGTGTCTCAGTTCTTTCTTATAGACCCGGATCATCTCTTTGAAGATGGCCCGGCCCTTGGGGGCTACACTTGGCTCTTAATCTATGATTGAGTGTCGGCTCACTATTGATATAATGACCCGACCCTTGGGGGCTACAGTCGGTTCTTATTCTATGATTGAGTGCCGGCTCATTACTTACGTAATGACCCGGCCCTTGGGGGCTACAAGGCGATTCATCAAAAGATTGCAAGTGATGGAAGACCCGGCTGGCCTTTCGAGAGGTAAACCAGCTCTTGGGGGCTACATAAGTATATATATGGAGAGGCAAGGGAAGTGGAGTACCTCGTATGTTTTCTTCATCATGCCAACTAAGTTGGCTTCCATGTCCCGGCTTGCAGAGAGGCGGCTCAGATAGCCAGAGTGTAACTCGTCGGCAGTAAGTTTTTCTAAGTTAGGAAGATCAAATTGAATCTTTCCTTCCTTAAGAGGAGCCGCCTCGTCTGCACTGGTATGCTTTGAAATGACATGGGAGGGAGCTGGAGATTTATAAGCCGCCCCGGTAACAGTAACTTCTTCATGAGAAGCCACGTTTTCAGTTGTCGGCTGGGGGCTGGGCGGCTTAGGATCAGCTTCTGGATGAGCCTCAGGAGCCTCAATGTCCATATCAGCCGGCTCATTATGCTGGGGAGCTTCTTCACGGGTGTCTTTGTCAGCTTCAGACGGCTGAATGTGAGCTTCAGGGGTGTTAGGCTTTGGGTTTGCCGACTCTAAAACTTCCGGAGCAGTGGCTGACCCACCTACCTTCCTCCGTTTGGCTTGAGCCCTATGAGGAAAGGTGAAGTTACACAACAATGAGCAAGTATAGACTGTTAACGCACGGAGTGGGATGTAAAAATGCTTACCCCGGATTGATAATAAGAGGAGGCAGCTTTGATGCGGTTGAGTCGCTGGAAGAAGGGGGCGAGTCCTGAAAAGTTATCATTGTTAAATACAAGTAAGTTGCAACACAAGATTAGCATACAGAAGAAATAAATTCAAGGGAAGGAAGTACCTCAGTGCGCCGTTTCCGAGGAGTCGGCTCATTTGGTAAGCCGGCTAAAAGATCTTCAGAGCCGGTGCTCCGGGTCTGACGTCTGTTGTCATCTTGCTGCTTCTTCAAAAGAAAGTTGGGATCCAAGTGAGTAAAAGGGCGAGAACATTTTACCTTCCGTACAGCCCGCCGTATTCTCTTTACTGGTAAAAGTTCCGAGTCGAAAGAGATAATTGTTACCTCTGCAACATTAGCATGACTTGTTTCCGCTTCCTCCTGTGAGCAATCATTGTCAATGAGTTGCATAAAGAGAAAGCCAAGGGAGTCAAGTTCTACCTCTGAGTCCTCCAGACCGAATAATCTTCGGTTGATTGCTTCTTCTTATGGGCCGGCCCTTTAGTTTTGGTCGCCTTGGGGACTTTGCTCTTCTTCTTGAGGGAAGCGGGTAACCTTTTGTTCCAAAAGGAAGAGTCGGCCTACATATGATGAAACACATTGGCAGAGGGGTTAACAAAGCATATGAAGTACAACATTAAAAGAATGAATGAGGGTCAGGATGGAAAGACTCACATTTGGAGTCGGGTTAAGTGCGGAAAAAAGGCTTAGCCCCGTCTTGCTACAGGCGGCTTGAGATTCTCCCAGCAAGGACTTAAAAATGGTATTGAGATCCTGGTCTGTCAAGGGGGTCTGGTTGAAGCGCTGAGGATCAGACACCTCACCAGTGTATTGGCACATTAAGGCACTGCGGCGGCTCAACGGCAGAATCCTCCAAGAGACCCAGCAGCGGGTCAGATCAACACCTGTTAACCCGTTGGCTAACAGGGCCCTTATTTTTGAGAAGGTTGGGCCATATTCAGCGCGTTCTGTAGCGGACATCCGGTCTGGGAGCTCTGTATCAGTGCTGAGCCGGTAAGGACGGTAACCCGGCAGTGAGTTCTCCCCTTCCGGCGAAGTGTCTTTGCAATAAAACCAAGCCTTATTCCATTCTTTGGGATGACTCGGCAGGGTTGCTGCTAGAAAGATCACATCCCTCCATCTCTGAAGAGTGACACCTCCAAGCTCGAGACTCAATCCATCCACCATTTCTGTTTGGCGGTTGATGTAGAAATACTCCTTGAAGAGGTCAACAGATGGCTCTTGTTGGAGATAAGCTTCGCAGAGGGTCTGGAACTGGCACATATTGGTGACAGAGTTGGGCCCAATATCTTGAGGGTGTAAGTTGAATGAGTGTAAGACATCTCGGAAAAATTTAGACCCGGGTGGAGAGAAACCGCGGAGAATATGGTCTGTGAACACAATAACTTCCCCATCCTCGGGCTTAGGAGTGGTTTCATTGCCCGGAACCCGCCAGTGGATAGCATCCTGAGCCGGCAAGACTCCCATGGTGACGAACTCTTTGAGTGATTCCTCGGTTACCCCGGACCTTACCTAGTTGCAGGTAGATGGGACTCTAGACATGGCGGCAGCTTAAAAGACTGCGCAAAGGGCATGCATCTGTGGCGGGTTAAAAACGTATTATGACCAAGGCAGTTATGACTCTAAAAATGGTGACGGTATTTGGCGGGTCAATATAAAATTATGAGCCTCCGAACCAGGCCACAATATGACAATGTGAGCCGGCAGTACAACGGCGGCTCAAGTTTTCCAGTGAACATTGAAAAAATTACTAAGTGCGGAGAAACAGATTCCAACAGCTACAACTATTGCTTGAAGATCTACGAGCGAGGGAAAAAGAAAAATATTCTTAAACCTAAAAGGCCAGTGGAAGAATAGGCAGCCTCTACGCGGATTAAAGTGAGCCCGCAATATACAATGAGCACGGCATGCCTATTGAGCGGATGACCGCATTTGGGCGACGTTATAAGGCCTAAAGGAGTGTTTTTTATCTGATCTACGAAGAATACTCCGATGAGCCACGATGAACACAAAGAAAACCCGATGAACTCGGGGGGAATCTCAAAAAGCCAGTGCAGATCTAAACAAGGGGCAAGGATGGAACCTTGAGGATGTAGACGAACGCGGGAATGCTCTGGACGTAATCAGGTTGATGCAGCGGCCAGTGTTGAAGAAGACGGCGAGGTCCGGACGGCACGGCGAGCTTCGGCGGCGCGGGCGTCTGGAGGAAGAAGAAGAAGGCAGCGGCAGGGAAAGTGAGAGTAATGGGGCCCCCCGTGCCTATTTATGAGGATGTGATGGAACAACAACGGTCCGGTGCGGGAATCGAGGAGACACGATGATGATTGACTAAGAAAGTGCCTCGATTCTCGGGCTGGTCATATTAATGGAGAAAGATCCGCTTTGACGTCAGGGGAATCTTTTTTGATTTTCCTGATGACGTCACGGCGGGTCATGAAGACTTGTCAGAAACGGCGTCGTCCATTTTTGGCGGCTCATGAAGATTTATCAGAGAATGCAAGATTCGCCAACCAGAAGACTTGAAGATTGACATGAACCGGTTCAAATCAATCTCGGGCCTAACGTTGGGGATATAACCCCGTGGTATGACCCGCCCAGGTGGGGCCGGGTCAGGAGGTTGGCGGCTTAGCGATGAGGTTTGGAATAATCTTGCTCAATGGGCCTGGAGGCCCAGAGCCAGAAGACGATGTGTAACCCGATGGTGTCAGCCGCCGGTGGCGGCTTGTTAGATAAGGCAAGTATAGTTAGAGGTAAGGTCGGTTATCAAGTATGTCCCGACCCAGACTCTTCTAAGCCTAGGGCCTCGGCCTGTGTATATAAAGGTGGGTTACCTGGGCGGCTTAGGCCACGAAACAACTCATCGATAGCTAGGTCAAGCGAACTCGCTCCCTTGTAATCGATAACTAGTCAATACAACACAAAGCAGGACGTAGGCTTTTACCTCTTTCCGAGGGGCCGAACCTGGGTAAACCCTTGTCTCTTGATTCTGATCAACCCCCTCGAGCTCACCGCCTTAGCGATGGCCTCGAACCTAAGTCCTTTCACTAGGATATCTACCGTGACAAAACCACGACAATGAGTGTCAACAATTATAGATGACTAAATGATAGTTGAGTATGTGGGTTTCTGCAATGAAAATCTCTTACATAGACTCTTCTCTTGAATATGATGAATTGTGATTATCACCGTGACTAAAGGCACCATTTGCTGGTTGTCAATAAGGTTTATGCTTCATACTTCGATGATTGTGAATAGATCTTTACTTGCTTATGAGAAGTTATATGATGAAATGCTTGCTGCTATAATGATATTCATGGTGCTCCCATGTCCGTATTCTATTTTTATCGACACCTCTCTCTCAAATTATGTGGTCATTACTCTCGAGTTCGGCTTTCGCTTGAGGACATGCGAGGTCTAAGCTTGGGGGAGTAGATACGTCCATTTTGCATCATGATTTCTTATTCATATTTACGTTATTCTTATACATTATTCCCTATTATCATACAATTCTTATGCCCTTTATCTCTGAATATGCAAGGTACATCACAAAGAGGGAGTTATTTGGAAACTGGAATTCTGGACCCGAAAACCGAGAAAAAGGCAGAAAATTACTAGACTCCAAATGACCTGAAACTTCACGAGGAATTTTTATTGAATATATGTGAATTTCTGGGACAAAAATATACCAGAGGGGGGCCACCAGCTAGGCACAAGCCAACAGGGCGCCCCCCCAGGCCGTGCCCTGATGGCTTGTGGGGCCCTGGCTGGCCTCCCGACGCCCCTCTTCTCCTATATGGTGTGTTTTACCCAAGAAAAAATCATAAGCAACCTTTCGGGTCGAAGTGCCACTGTCTCGAGGGGGAAACCTGGGCAGAGGCCCTTTTGTACTCCGGCAGTCAGATTCTGCTGGGGAAATTCCTCTCCGGGAGGGGGAGATCGAAGCCATCGTCATCACCAACGCTTCCTCCCTCGTGGGAGGACCAATCTTCATCAACATCTTCACCAGCACCATCTCATCTCCAACCCTAGTTCATCTCCTGTATTCAATCTTTGTCTCAAAACCTCAGATTGGTACCTGTGGGTTACTAGTTCTATTGATTACATCTTGTAGTTGATGCTTGTTGGATTACTTGGTGGAAGAAATTATGTTCAGATCCTTAATTATTAGTATTGCACCTCTGATCTTGAACATGTTAATGAGGTGTGAGTAGTTACTATTGTTCCTGGGGACATGGGAGAAGTCTTGTTATAAGTAATCATGTGAAGTTGGTATTCGTTCGATATTTTGATGATATGTATGTTGTTACTTCTCTTAGTGGTGTCATGTGAACGTCGACTACATGACACTTCACCATGCCATGGGCCTAAGGGAAGTCGTTGTGGAGTAACAAGTAGATGATGGGTTGCTAGAGTGACAGAAGCTTAAACCCCAGTTTATGCGTTGCTTCATAAGGGGCTGATTTGGATCCACATGTTTCATGCTATGGTTAGATTTATCTTAATTCTTCTTTCGTAGTTGCGGATGCTTGCGAGTGGGGGTAATCATAAGTAGGTTGTTAGTTCAAGTAAGAACATCATCTTAGCACCGGTCCACCCACATATCAAATTATCAAAGTAGCGAACGCGAATCAACTCAACATGATGAACCTGACTAGACAGAATTCCCATGTGTCCTCAAGAGCGCTTGCTTGATATAAGAGTTCTTTCAGGCATGTCCTTTGCTATAAAAAGTATTAGGATACCTTGCTGCACCTTTGCTACTATTGTTACTTGTCACTTGTTACGAATTATCTTGCTACAAAACTATCTATATCGTTACTTACAGCAATTGCAGAGAATACCTTGCTGAAAACTGCTTGTCATTTCCTTATGCTCCTCGTTGGGTTCGACACTCTTACTTATCGAAAGGACTACAATTGATCCCCTATACTTGTGGGTCATCATCGTCGGTCATGCATTCCATCGTCACCCCTGAGTTCTGGTAATCACTGTCTATGTCTTTGCCCTCCGTGTAGAACGTGTATCCGTTGATATCGTATGCCTGATAGGTCGCGAGTTTGGCCGCGGGGCCATGTGCTAAGGCGTGTATGCGCAATCCGTCCGCACTGCCCTCTTCCGGGGGATTAGCAAGAACATGCTCTTTGAACCAATGCAAGAAAGTAGAGTTGTGCTCTCTAGTAACTTTGGCGTCAGTCTTGTTTAGCCCCTTGTCACGGTACTTCTTTGCGATGGTTTCTTTGTGCAGTGCCACGAAAGGATCTACCATATCTAGGTGATGTAGCACTACTAAGTTCTCTATGTACAAGTCGTTGCGTCGACCTGAGTGGTCCACATGCAATTCCCTCTGGCCGTTTGACGGGCAAACCAAGGTGCTTGTTGACGGGCAAACCAACAACAGGGTTTTTGCCGCCTAGATAATTCTCGCAGAAGGAGATGCACTATTGGGTCAGATAGCCCTGCACGATGCTTCCATCCAGACGGGACATGTTACAAACAAATCCTTTGATGACCCCATTCATCCTCTCGAACGATATCATGTTGTGAAAAAATGACGGCCTGAGGTCGATGATGTCGTCCACAATGTGGACACACAGATGCACCATGATGTCAAAGAACGCGGGCGGGAAGTAAATCTCAAGCTCATTTAGTATGACAACGATCTCTTCCTGTAGCCTTCGGGGCTACTTCACACTGATCGATTTTCGAAAGATAACATCAGAAAAGTTGCAAAGACCAGTAAGCGTCTCGTGGACGTGCTTGTCCATTATCCCTTGAAGGGCAACCGGGAGGATCTGTGACATCATCACGTGACAGCCATGAGACTTCATCCCGCTGAACCTTTTCTTCTTGGTGTCTCGAAATCTTCTTATCTTCCCATAGTAACCGGAACTAATGATTCCGGTAAGGCACTTGAAGAATTGATTGATCTCCTTCGGACTTAAGGTGAAACAAGAAAGGGGCAATAATTATCTTCCTTTTTGTTGACTTTTTTGCACCCCGTCCCCTGCCTCCGTCTCCGTCTCCTCAGACTTATTACGGGGTGGCATGTGGATATCTGCCCTGATGTTCAAATCTTCCAAGTCTCTTCTTGCCTTCGGCCCATCCTTGGTCTTATCTGGCATGTTCATCACTGTTGCAACCAAGCTCTCAAGGACATTCTTCGTGATATGCATTTGATCAAGGCAATGAGGTGTGTCAAATTTGGGCCGGTACTCCAAGTACCAGAAAACAGACCTCGTCTTTAATACCTTCAGCAACGGCTTCGGCGCCTTTTTCATCTTTCCCGGCGTGGGGCATTGTTCCCAGTTTTTCAATAGCTCATCGATTTCGGTGCCGCTCCTCTTACGTGGAGGTCCGCGATGCTCAGCCTCACCATTGAATAGATCTCCACGGTTTCTCCACGGGTCATCCTTCTCGAGCCATCTTCGATGCCCCATGTACACGATTTTCCCAGACCCTCCATCTTTCGTTAGCTGCTGAGACATCGTATCATCCATCTACCGGGTGCATCTGCAATATTTGTGGCACACCTGGCCTGCGACATATCCCTAACCGACATAGTCGTGCACCGTTGTTATCAGCGCGGCTCTCATATAGAAATAGTCGCCTTTGCTGGCGTCCCATGTCTTGGCCGGTGTTTTCCATAAAGTGTCTAACTCCTCTTTAAGTAGCCCAGATACAGATTAATATTATTTCCCGATTGTTTCGGCCTTTGAATCAGCATGCTCATGTGTATGCACTTTGACTTCATGCACAACCAGGAGGGAGGTTGTACATCCATACAAACACAGGCCATGTGCTATGGTTGTTGGTCTGGTTGCCAAACTAATTCATGCCATCGGTACTCGCACCGAGCATGATGTTCCTTGCATCATCTGTGAAATATCCATATTCGGCGTTGAATGCTCGCCACTGGCTAGCATCCGCGAGGTGTCTCAGCTTCAGATCATCTTCATTGTCGGGCTTCACCCTCTCCGCGTGCCAGCGCATGAGCTTTGCTTCCTTAGGATCTACGAAATAACGCTGCGGACGGGGAGTGATCGGTAAGTACCATACAACTTTCTGAGGAGATTTCTTTCCAGCCTTCTTGTAATGAGAATCATTGCACATCGGATAACTGGTTTTTTCCGCGTGCTCCTTCCGATAAATGATGCAATCATTGATGCATGCATGGTATCTAAATGTGGGGCAGATTAAGAGGGCACATGATCTTCTTGGCCTCATCGACACTAATAGGACACAGGTTCCCCGCAGGAAGAACTTTATTATGTAGATACTTCAAATGCTTATCGAGGCTTGCGTCTGTCCATTTGTTTTTGGCCTTTGTCTTTAGAAGTTCGAGCGTGAAACTCAAGCAGGTCCCCTGGGGATCGCAACCGTCCAATGGAGTCTTCGAGTCAGCCTCCAGTTGCGCCACCTTGGCCTCCTCTCTAGAAGCAGCTCTGTCACTAGTCGTATTCTTGAGAAGCAGGTCTCGAACATGAGGGTCCTGCACGACTGAACTTAGTCGCGTCGAAGACTGCGGCGTATCCACCTCTTCTCCGCCGTGTCCGGCCTGTTCTCTGCCGTGTATGGCCTATCCCCCTCCGTGTACAGCCTCTTCTCCGCCGTCATTTCCTGCGCCCTCGTCTACGGGTCCATCGTCGGTCATCTCTTCATCGAGCCCCATGTCGTTATTGCCTGCCATGTGGACATCCTCATCATCATCTTCAATTATCCACCAAGTATAGACATCCATGAAACCATACATGAGTAGGTGCGCCTTCAAACTGCCACGGTCAAAGGGGTCCAGGATGATAATTAGTTTGCATCTTCTACATGGACATAAAATCCAAGTCCAGTTATTTCAATACATGTCGTGCACCATGGATTGCAACCATCTTTCCACCACCCTTCCACTGACCTTCATGATTGCCTGCGTGGTATAATAAGCAGAAGAATTATTGCCATGCATGCATATATATGCATACATCAAAGTCATACAAAAATTCGGCATGACCTTCCCTAGAAATAGGCCGTATAGAGTTTTCTCTAAATTCGTCGAAACGGAAATAAATCGACATTTCGGCAAAACATAAGCAACTCATGTCACGCACGATCCGACAAATACACATAGGCGGCAAATCGTGCCACACGCACATTCCCACCATCATAGCGCAAACACACATATTTCCATTCGTGCAAAGCACAACTTTTTACTCACGTATCGTCCCGAGAGAGGGATCGAGCACACGGTAGCAAGATGGCCGGTGCCACAATATATCTAGTGTCATGGTTTTGTCACGGCAGATGTCCTCGTGCAAGGACTTAGGTGTGAGGTCATCGCCGCTAGGTGGCGACTCAAAGGGGTTACACTGGAACAGGAGGCGAGTTTACCCAGGTTCGGCCCCTCCGATAGAGGTAATAGCCTACGTCCTGCTTTGTGTCTATATTGATGATGATCTCAATTACAAGGGTGCAGAATCGCTAACCTAGCTTTCGAGGGTGTGTAACTTAAATCTTTCGGTCCTAGTGAGGGAGTCCGGGACTAAGGGGTCCTCGGGCCGTCGTATCATCTCTCATGGGCCGACTTGTTGGGCTGCTTTGTCGAAGGCCGAACTATGAATGATCCCGTGTCTACAAAGGAAAGCTCTGGAGAATGGCTTGGCCTCCAAGTTCTAAAGATAGAATCTGTGTATTTGTTCCTTATGCAAGGTCGGTTGTGTGTAGCGCTAGGGACCCCCGGTGTCTATATAAACCGGAGGGTCCTCATTCGTAGGACACAAGTGAACTCATCTACGGTTTAGCTTAGACGATATCGAGGTAGATCAACTCTGTAATCTCCATACACATCAATACAATCAAGCAGGACGTAGGGTTTTACCTCCTCACGAGGGCCCGAACCTGGGTAAACATTGTCTCCTTCGTCCCCTATTACCTATCAATCTAAGGTCCATAGTTCGGGACCCCCTACCCGAGATCCTCCAGTTTTGGCACCGACATTGGTGCTTTCATTGAGAGTTCCGCTGTGAGATCGCCGGAAAGATCGATGGCACGTTTGGTGATCGGTTATCAAATCTATAGTGGGGACATCTTCGTCCCCGGACAGGTCTTCACCTTCGGCAGCATCATGCTGCAAGCTGATCTGACTGGCCACTTGGGCCAGATCGGAAGCTCTTCGGACGACCAAGGAATCGGGTCTGAGAATCTGGAATTCTCTGCCGATCTGAGCTCCACCGGGATCTCGGTTTCATCTGATGAGTCCAGCAACTCCGAAGCCTTAACTTCGGGTCCCTTGCTTGGCCTCTCCTCCGCCGGAGAGCCGCACTTGTGTTCGGATCCGGCCTTGCCGCCCGAACACCCCAATCTGGCCCTCACCGGATACTCGTCCTTCGAGAACACCCCGAAGGTCACCTCGGAAAACCCTCGTGAGATACACCCGGGCAGCCTCTTGATGATAAATGAGGCGCTCGACTGGATCCAGTCGTTGAAGATCGCGGATGACCTAAGCCCAACCCCTGTTCTGATCGGTCAGAGGCCGGATCAGGAAGAATTTCACTGCCCACCCACCACCCACTTGGTAGCAACTGTCGAAGACTTAACCGACATGCTAGATTACGCCTCTGATGGGATGGAAGACACGTACGACGAGGTCGACACCCCGACCCCTATCAGTACGGGACGGTGGACGGGCACCGCCTCCTACGATGTCTACATGGTGCATACCCCCGCCGACAAAGACAATGCCACGCCCGAGCAGAACAGCGACAGATCGGAGGAGCCGTCAAAACGCTTGAGACGGCGCAAGCAGTCCAAGGCAAACAAAGGAAGGGGAGCCATCACAGGCATCGGAGAAAATGATACCCCCGGCAGACCCCGCAGACCTCGACGCCCTAGAGCAACCATAGGATAACCTCGAGAAGCCTTGTGATCCCGAGGACTCCGATGATTCCGAGGATGACAACTATCTCCCCCCGGTCAACGAGGACGATAGCCTTGACGACGGAGATTTCGACATCCCCGAGGATCCTCAAGATCAAGAACGCTTCAAGCGATGGCTTATGGCCACCGCTCGGAGCCTAAAGGCAAAACAACAACACCTTCAAGCTGATCAGGACACCCTCAACGACAAATGGACGGAGGGCCTAGCCGTCGAAGGAGGGTACGGCACCAAGCGGCCGGATCAACAAAAAAGTTATCCACGCCGGTGCCTGCTCCCTCAATTCGATGACGAGGCCTTTGAGCCCACACACACCCAGCATGACCAACCGGATCACCCCCCTCGCGGACGGGACAGAGCGGCTAGCGAGCCCGAACACATACCCACGTCCCCTCGAGGAAGAGGAATGTATCCACTGTGGCATAGTGATCGGCACGACTTATGTCAAGATCTGAACTATAAAGAAGGTCACCCTAGGTCCATTTACGGATCTAGAGAATACTCCCCCAATAGACGGGATGGAGACCGACCTTGGTTGAACCACCACAACCGAGTCCGGGGGCGACACCAGGCACTAGAAGCTGAATTTCGGCACAATGTGGCCCGGGTCAAAGGCGCCGCCCACCCATTGTGCTTCACAGATGAGGTCATGTAGCACCAATTTCCCGAAGGGTTGAAACCCGTGAATATTGAACAGTACGACGGGACAACAGACCCCGCCGTGTGTATCGAAGATTTCCTTCTCCACATACATATGTCCAGGGGGACGACCTCCATGCCACTAAGTACCTGCCGCTGAAGCTCAAAGGGCCAGCTCAGCACTGGTTAAACAACCTCCCTGAAAACTCCATTGGAAGTTGGGAAGAGCTCAAGGATGCCTTCCGGTCTAACTTCCAAGGCACCTACGTACGGCCTTAGGACTCTTCCGACCTAAGCAACGTCGTCCAGAAGGAAGGCGAGTCGGACAGACAGTTTTTGAATAGCTTTCTCACCAAGAAGAACCAGATTGTCGATTGTCCAGACGCCGAGGCAATAGCCTCTTTTAGGCATAATATCCGGGACGAATGGTTGGCTCAATAGCTCGGCCAGGACAGACCAAGGACAATGTCCGACATCACCGCACTCATGACCCACTTTTGCACGGGCGAAGACAATTGGCTAGCTCGTCGCGGCCACAACCTTGATGACCCGGGCACCTCAGAAGCTCGGGATGGAAACGGCAAGCTATCACATCCCTAGTCTTCCCTTGCTTGTGCTAGCTAAGATGTGCATCATGTTTCAATTTTGCATCAACATGAAATGGGGATTAACAGAAACCCCAACACCTCACCTGAATTAAACCAATTCAAATGTTGTGAATTTTCAATGAATCCAAAATGCCCTTCAAAAATGTTCATCTTTTCTGATAAATATTGGCAACAATATTTCAAAGATGCATTTTATTATTCACACCACTTTTGGCATTTTAATTAATTCAACAAAGAATCTGAAAACGACAAGTAATGCTCTATAATTATTTAGATGCTCCAAAAATATTGAAACTTTTTGTGGAAGTTTGAAATATTCAAACTAAGATCTACAAAATATTTGGGTATTTTTGTGCTAGATTATGTGGCCAAAATAAAATAAAACAATAGTCAGAAAACAGAAAACAGAAATAAAATAGAAATAAGAGATAGAGAGAAACCACCTCAGGCCCAGGCCAGGCCGGCCCACCTGGCCCAGCAAAGCTGTCGTCTTCCTGGCGTCCAGGAGGCCGAGCGTGTGGTCGTCGCGCGCTCGCGCCGGAGCTGCCATGCAGCTCCCTTCCTGCCTCCTCCTCGCCAGCGCGATGGGGATAAGCTCCCAAAGCCGTCCCGATCGCTCTCTCCCCTCCATTCGCCCCCTGCTCCTCTCCCTGGCCTCTGTCGCCATGGCCGCCTGGTGCGGAGCATCCCACCATCATCCCCATGGACTCTACACCATCGCATCAAGCCACAAAGGGACCCATGACTAGAGCCAGGGCGCGTGCTATTGAACATGAGGTGACATCTCTCCTTTATGATCCTCTCTTTGATGTACACGGAACTTGGGTGCTACCTCAATCGGAGATCCTTTGCATGATCAGGTAGAAGGGGAATGAAGAGGGCCTAGAAGATACTCGAGGAGAAGGACAAGTCCCCATGGGAATGGACGTGCAAACGGAGGCTAGAACATCCTCCAGGCCCCGGACATCCGGCCAGGGGCCCGGACATCCGGCCCCTGGAGACTGCACCAGCACCAAGGGCCATCAGCAGAAGCTACAGGCGTCGGACATCTGGCCCCAGCCCGGACATCCTGCCCTGCCCCGGAGATCCGGCCCATGGCCCCGGAAATCCGGCCCCGGCGCAACCGAACCGAACGAAGACGGCGGCGTCAGCCCGGACATTCGGCCCCTGGCCCGGACATCCGGCGACTCCCGAAGCCCCGGACGTCCGGCCTCCACCCAAGACATCCGGCGTGGAGCGCCCGCGCCCACGGCTCTCTGACCAGCACCAAGCCGGACATCCGGCCCGTGCCCCGGACGTCCGGCGACTCCCAAAGGCCCGGACATCCGGCGCCTGCCTACGCGCACGGAAGGGCCCGAGGCCCATGTATCCCTCTCTCTCTCGCCCCTTTTCCACTAGCACTATATAAAGGACCCCTCTCCCTCTTTCTAGGGTTAGCTTAGGTTTAGCGAATACACTTGTTGAGCCTACCTCCATTATCTCCCTTCCCTCATGGAGTGATGTCCCTCTACGTGAGAAGATCCGGAGTGATGCCAAGGCCCCTCTAAGGGAAGATCCCCTCGGGATGCACGACCTCCTCCTCCGGAGCGAGGAGACTACCTTTACGTGTATCCTTTGGTTGTTTGTGGACCGTGATTCTCATGTACTCGTGTGATTCTAGTGGATGTGTGATCGTGGATCGTTCTTGAGTGTTTTCCTCTTGTGATTTTTCCCCTCGTGTTCTTCGTGTTCTTCGTGTTCACTCACAAATCCACCTCCAATTCGTGAAAGATCGACGCACACGGGCGTGCCCCGTATCATATTGGTATCATGAGCCAGGTTGATCACGAATTTGGAGTCTCCCCCACCGTTTTCTAGCCAATTTTGTTTTCTTTTGACCTAATTTCGAAAATACCTACAAAAATAGCCCCTACCAAATTTGTTCGATTCGTTTGATTTGAGGAGATTTTGTTGATTTGGATCCGTGGATTTCGTTGTGGACAGGTAGATCTAGCTTTTCCCCACCATCCCCATCATTTTCCACCGTCAAATCGCCCCAATTTTGCCGAAACTTTTCGTGTCCATCCTCTAGTTCATAGGGTTCCTAAGATTGGATCCGGATTCGGGAGGCCCGGACATCCGGCCCGTACCCCCGGACATCCGGCCCGCCAGACATCCGGCCAGGCAGCCCGGACATCCGGCCCCTGGAGAACAGCCAAGCTGTTTTGGCCTCCGGTTTCGACAGTTTTTGTTTCTTTTCCGCCATTTCTTCCGCAACCCATTTGCAATTGAGATTTTGAGTCGCGAGCCTCGCCACTTCCTACGATGTTTCGGCTAAGTAGGAGTGGTTCTTCATCAACATCGCCGCTCATCATCGCCCCGGATCGTCGCCAACCAACTCTTCATTGACACCAACCGTAAGCAAGGACGATAACCGCGACGACACTCTTGTCTATACCCTTGCCATTGCATTGTTACCTCGAGCCTTTTTGCGTTACTTGCCTATCGAGACTAGCTAGTGAGTATTGCCGGGCTACGCTACTTGTGCACTTTAGTGATACATATTCCGCATAGCTTCATTTGCGTGCATATATCTTAGTATCATCTTTTGTGTTACAACATAGTACCCGCATACATAACTGCTATCTCGGTGTGCACGTCCCGCATTGTGACCATACAAAACATCGTTGCAAAAGAAAAGAGAAGCAAAGCTTTTAAGGAAGAGCAAAAGAGCAATAGCATTGCAAGATTCGCATAGCATACTTGATCATCTTGGATCACTTGAGCGAGTGACACGTGCCACATACACATATAGCAAGTCGGGAATACGTAGACGACACTTTTGGTTCATTGTAGGGTGTGCACAAGTGCGTATCGTGCCCATTGGAGCAATCGTGCTACTGTCTCTCTAGAGTTGTGCAACGAGAGCATTTTCCGTGGATTCCACATTTTGGCTCATTCTTGGTTGCATGACCCCAATTTTCTTCCGTGTGTGTGTTTCCGTGTCCCATTGCTATTGATCCACATTGTCTCACTTGCGAAGTCTACGAATCTCTTTCAACATTATTGAATCTTATCTTTCGAATTGCTTGAAATTTGTGCCACTATCCTAACCAAGCTACTCCATAAGCTTTATTTGTGTAGGTGTGAGAAGGACGATCTTCGGTACCAATTCTACTATTTTCATACTTGAACATTGAGTAATCTTGATCCACTTTCAACTTTTGGAACGGTAATTGGTATTGTCTTCTCACTCTTCCACTTATATCTTGTTGAGTGCTATGGATAGGAACATTATGTCAGACCCGGCCTTCGAGGAGAATGAAGACGACGTGAACACCCACGTCACCAAGTTGCACTTCTTCGACGCAAACAAGGCAATTACTCAAGCGCAACATGCATTGAATGACCGCATCGACAACCTCGCCACCGACTTGCGCGAATCCGAGGCGCGCACATGGGACTACCTCGACACCAAGCTATCAAGCCAAATGGAGGAACTTCGGTCCTTGATGGTCAACAGCGCTCCCTCTACTTCGACTACGTCAAGACGGCGCTCAAGCCGACACTCATCGGAGTACTCTTCCGATGCAAGCCCCCGAAAAGCACGTGTTCATCTCCAAGACGAACACTCCGGCCCAAGTTCTCCACAAGGTCGTCACCGTCAAGACAATCCATTCCATGGAAATGGATTGCACGATCGCATCCGCACTCGAGAACGTCGCTACCAACAAGAGCAAGATGCGGTGGAGCAAGAACAACAACGACAAGATCAAGAACAACGACGACGCGAAGAAGAACAACATCACCGTCATGAACGAGCGCTTGAAGCACATCGCGCTTTGCAAGATGCTACTCGTGCCTTGGAGGAGCGCAACCGCCAAGTTCATCTCGAGCAAGAAGCACTTCGCAAAGCACACCAAGAAGACCTTCGTCGACAACGACAAGAAGAAGCCAATCGCCTAGAGGAGCACCAAGAAAGGCGCAACCGAGTGTGTCCACCTCGTTGCTATCCTCAAGATCATCGCGACGACCCCGACCATCAAGATGAGCAAGGACAAGATCAACGTCAACATGCTCAAGGCAACGACAATGAGGACCCACTTCCAAGACAAGGATTTCGGCATCACAACAACAATGATGAACAACGCTTCGGCAAGCTCAAGTTCACAATGCCAAAGTTTTCCGGAAGCAATGATCCCGAAGACTACTTGTCTTGGGCCCTCAAAGTTGACAAGATCTTTCGCCTCCACAACTATGATGAAGAGAAGAAGATCGCCATGGCTTCACTCGAGTTCCAAGACTACATCCTAATTTGGTGGGAACAAGTTATTGAGTGCAGGAGAGAAAGAGGCGAACCTCCTATCAAAACTTGGGCCCAAATGAAGGATGTCATGCGAGCCCGTTTTGTGCCTACACACTACAACTGGGATCTCTTCAAGAAGCTCCAACAACTCAAGCAAGGAACCAAGTCCGTAGAAGAGTACTATCAAGAGATGGAGATTGCTATGATCCGAGCCAATGTCAAGGAAGATGACGAGCAAACAATGGCACGTTTCTTGAATGGCCTCAACTACCAAGTCAAGAAGATAGCCGACTTCCAACCTTACTCCAACCTACTTGAGCTCGTGCACCAAGCAACCAAGGTGGAACGGCAAGTGCAAGATGACTACAAGTACTCCAAGTTCTCATCCAAGACCTACGGCTCAAGTGCTCAAGCTACTTCGACAACGACACCTTCAACTACGAAATCTACAACACCTACCGGCGACAAGTCAAGCTACAAGGACAAGATGACTTCGCCAAGCCGACAAACCTCAAGCACCTACAAGCCAAGGGCATCATCCTCTACACCAACACCGGATGCTTCCACCAAGACAAGCTCTATCAAGTGTTTCACGTGCCAAGGGCGAGGCCACAAGACCTTCGAATGCCCAACCAAACGCAACATGATCCTCCTCGACGATGGCACCTATGACTCTATGAGTGACGACGAGATGCAAGCTTTAGAGCAAGTGGCCATACACCACCAAGTAAATGACGATGAAGATTCGCACATCTTTTGCGACAACGATTCGAGCCCCGCTCTCATTGTCTCCAAAGTTTTGACGCTCCAACAACAAGAAGACGAGGACCAACGGTGCCACATCTTCCACACCAAGGCGGGCATTCAAGGAAAGTCCGTCAAGGTCATCATCGACGGAGGGAGTTGCCACAACTTGGCAAGTGAAGACCTTTGTTCCAAGCTACAATTGGTCAAGAAAAAGCACCTTCGTCCCTACAAGGTCCAATGGCTTAGTGATTCCGGAACGCTCCAAGTTGACCACACCATGGAAGTTTCTTTCAAGATAGGCGCTTATGAAGACACTTTGGAGTGTGATGTGGTTCCAATGTCCGTTTGCCATCTCCTACTTGGTAGACCTTGGCAATTTGACCGTGGCGTCACACACAACGGTCGGACGAATCAATATAGCTTCAAGATGAAGGGCAAGCAATATGTGCTCCGCCCAATGACCCCAAGTCAAGTCATCGCCGACAAGCAAGCTGCATACCATCATGAAGATAAAAGTGAGAGAGTGTCCACCTCAAAGAGAGTGAGTGCCACAAGCCAAAAATGTGCGACTCCACGATGAGGGACATGAGAGATATAGTTCTTTTAGCCACCAAACGAGATTTGAGGGATGTGAGTGAGAGCCCATCGACCGTTCTTCACTATGTACTTGTGTGCAAAGATGAAGTCGTTCGGACTAACCCTTCACAACATCTTCCTCTTGTGTTATCTAAGTTGTTTTAGGAATTCAAGGATGTTTTTCCCGATGAGCTACCTCCGGGACTACCACCAAAACAAGGGATCGAACACCGCATCGACCTCATCCCTGGAGCACCGCTACCTAACAAGGCTCCCTACCGTGTCAACCCCGAAGAAACAAAGGAAATACAAAGGCAAGTCCAAAAACTCCTAGATAATGGGCATGTACGCGAGAGCTTGAGTCCTTGTGCGGTTCCGGTCATACTTGTGCCTAAGCAAGATGGTAGTATGCGTATGTGTTCCGATTGTCATCCTATCAATGCTATCACCATTAGATATCGTCACCCCATTCCTCGTTTAGATGATATGCTAGATGAACTTAGTGGTGCCACTATATTCTCTAAGATTGACTTAAAAAGTGGTTACTACCAAATTCGCATACAAGAGGGTGACGAGTGGAAAACCGCATTCAAGACTAAATTTGGTCTCTATGAATGGTTGGTTTTGCCCATGGGCTTATCTGAAGCACCAGGTACTTTAATGCGTGTTATGCACTATGTTTTACGACCCCTCATAGGATATTGTGTTGTGGTCTACTTTGATGATATTCTTGTCTTTAGCAAGTCTCTTGAGGAGCATGCTACACATGTTAGTGATGTTTTGCAAATTCTTAGGAAGGAACAACTCTATGCAAACATGGAGAAATGCACGTTTGGTGTTGAGAAGGTAGTTTTCTTGGGTTTTGTAGTATCTTCCAAGGGCATTCATGTAGATGAAACTAAGATTGATGCTATTAAAACTTGGCCCACACCAACGAATTTGCAACAAGTGCCTAGTTTCCTAGGACTAGCCGGTTTCTATCGCCGCTTTGTGAAGGACTTTAGCACTATTGCATCTTCTCTTCATGCTTTGAGCAAGAAGAATGCACCATTTATATGGGGTCCCTCACAAGACATCGCTTTCCATGAACTTAAAAATTTGCTCACTCATGCACCTTTGCTTGCTTTACCCAACTTTGATAAAACATTTGAAGTGCATTGTGATGCTAGTGGTAATGGAATAGGTGGTGTGCTTATGCAAGAGAAGCGTCCTATTGCGTACTTTAGCGAGAAACATTCCGGCGCACAACTTAACTACCCCATATATGACAAAGAATTGTATGCTTTGGTGAGAGTTTTACATGTGTGGGAACATTATTTGCGACCACATGAGTTTGTTATCCATACCAACCATGAAACGCTCAAGTACTTAAAGGGTCAAACCAAGTTGAACAAACGGCATGCTAAATGGAGTGAATTTATTGAGTCCTTCCCTTATGTTATTAAATATATCAAGGGTAAGGAGAACATTGTGGCGGATGCTCTTTCCCGCAAATGCATGCTAGTTACCCAACTTGAATTGAATGTTATTGGTTTTGAGCACATCAAAGACTTGTATGAGCATGATGCCTATTTTGCTAATCCTTACGCTATGTGCCAAGTAAAAACTTGTTGGGAGAACTATTATATCAAAGATGGCTGTCTTATGCGTGCTAACAAATTGTGTATACCCGAGTCTTCTCTTCTTTTGTTGCTTTTGCAAGAGGCTCACGGTGGAGGACTTATGGGTCACTTTGGACGCGACAAGACATATGCCACGCTATCCAACAAGTACTTTTGGCCCAAGATGTTTCGCGATGTGGCACGTTTCACCAACCGATGTTCTACATGCCGCAAAGCTAAGTCAAAAGCTCAATCCCATGGTCTTTATATGCCTTTACCTATACCTTTCCAACCTTGGGAAGACATTAGTATGGATTTTGTGCTTGGTTTGCCACGAACAAAAAATGGCCATGATTCCGTTTTTGTCATTGTGGACCGCTTTTCTAAGATGGCTCATTTCATTCCATGTCACAAGATAGACGATGCTTCACATATTGCAAATCTCTTTTGTAGGGACATCTCGCGTCTACATGGCGTCCCCAAGACCATTGTCTCGGATCGCGACGTCAAGTTTTTGAGGTACTTTTGGAAGACCCTATGCGCCAAGCTCGGAATCAAGCTTCTTTTCTCCTCGGCATACCATCCTCAAACCGATGGACAAACGGAAGTGACGAACCGGACGCTTTCTACCCTACTTCGCGTGTTGATCAAGAAGAACATCAAGGAATGGGAAGAGTGCCTACCCATCGCCGAGTACGCCTACAACCGCGCAAGTCACTCCACCACCGGCAAGTCTGCGTTCGAAGTGGTTTACGGCTTCAATCCATTGTCCCCACCGGACATCCTACCTCTACCTCTACAAGCGCACGTCAACATGGACGCAAGTGCAAGGGCAAGCTACATCAAGAGGATGCATGAAGATACTAGGTGCACGATGGAACGTCAAGTGGAACGCGTCACCAACAAGCGCAACGTCAACAAACACCCCATGGTGTTGAAGCCCGGTGATATTGTCTGGCTACACCTTCGCAAGGACCGCTTCCCCAACGAACGCAAATCGAAGCTACTTCCTCCAGCCGACGGCCCCTTCAAGGTGTTGGCACGCTACAACAACAATGCCTACAAGATCGACATACCACGCGACAAGTACAATGTGAGTGACACCTTCAATGTCACGGATCTATCCCCTTACCATGGTGATGAAGATCTTGATCCGAGGATGGATCTTCCCCAAGGGGGGGGGGATATGATGCGGAGCATCCCACCATCATCCCCATGGACTCTACACCATCGCATCAAGCCACAAAGGGACCCATGACTAGAGCCCGGGCGCGTGCTATTGAACATGAGGTGACATCTCTCCTTTATGATCCTCTCTTTGATGTACACGGAACTTGGGTGCTACCTCAATCGGAGATTCTTTGCACGATCAGGTACAAGGGGAATGAAGAGGGCCTAGAAGATACTCGAGGAGAAGGACAAGTCCCCATGGGAATGGACGTGCAAATGGAAACTAGAACATCCTCCAGGCCCCGGACATCCGGCCCCGGGAGACTGCACCAGCACCAAGGGCCAGCAGCAGAAGCTACAGGCGCCAGACATCCAGCCCCGCCCCAGACATCCGGCCCATGGCCCTGGAAATCCGGCCCCGGCGCAACCGAACCGAACGAAGACGGCGGCGTCAGCCCGGACATCCGGCCCCTGGCCCGGACATCCGACGACTCCGAAGCCCCGGGCGTCCGGCCTCCGCCCCAGACATCCGACGTGGAGCGCCCGCGCCCATGGCTCTCTGACCAGCACCAAGCCGGACATTCGGCCCGTGCCCCGGACGTCCGGCGACTCCCGAAGGCCCGGACATCCGGCCCCTGCCTGCGCGCACAGAAGGGCCCGAGGCCCATGTATCCCTCTCTCTCTTGCCCCTTTTCCACTAGCACTATATAAAGGACCCCTCTCCCTCTTTCTAGGGTTAGCTTAGGTTTAGCGAATACACTTGTTGAGCCTTGCTCCATTATCTCCCTTCCCTCGTGGAGTGATTTCCCTCTACGTGAGAAGATCCGGAGTGATGCCAAGGCCCCTCTAAGGGAAGATCCCCTCGGGATGCAAGACCTCCTCCTCCGGAGCGAGGAGACTACCGTTACGTGTATCCTTTGGTTGTTTGTGGACCATGATTCTCATGTACTTGGGTGATTCTAGTAGATGTGTGATCGTGGATCGTTCTTGAGTGTTTTCTTCTTGTGATTTTTCCCCTCGTGTTCTTCGTGTTCTTCGTGTTCTCTCACAAATCCACCTCCAATTCGTGAAAGATCGACGCACACGGGCGTGCCCCATATCACCGCCGCACCCCGAAGCTCAGCGCCATTGCCCACGTAGTTGCGCTGCCTCCCGAGCCCCCCTGACTCCTCTATGAGCTCCGCCTCGACCTGCTGCTGCTCCTCGCAGAGCCACGTGACGCCGGAAGCTCTCCGTCGCCGCCATCGAGCCCTTCTTCCTCCTCGGCTCCGACAGCCGCCGCCGTCGATTCGCCGTCTCCAGGCCGTCCCCGAGCAAGCCTTCGACAACGCTGCAACCACCATGAGCCGCAGGATCCATTCCCCCTCTTCCCCATGTCATTAGCTCGCCGTAGCTCCGGTTTGCATCGATGCCCGAGCAGCTCCGCCGCGGACCTCGTCGCCGGCGATGCTCCGAGCAGTTTTACCCCGTGGGCTTTGTCCCTTTAGATGCGCACGAGTGCGGGCGCTCGAAAGAGCCTCTCCACCGTCGTTTTGGTCGTCGGAGGGCAAAACCCGACCCCCTCCGCCGTCTCTGTGGTCGTCGGCGGCTCAACGCCTGCGAGCCCGGCCGGTCTGACCACGGGGTTGACCCCCTGGGTCACTGGCAAGTGGGGCCCAGCCCTTGGTTAGTTTAAGATTAAGCAGAAATTAATTTAGTTAATTAATTAACCTAAACACCCACTGACCAGTGGGCCCAACACTGTTAAAGTGTAATTAGAAGTTAATTTAATTCTGTTAAGTGCCTGAGTCACTGACTAGCAGGCCCCACATGTCAGGTTTGACCTGGCAACGGTCAGTTGACCTGCTGACGTCATGCTGATGCAGTGCTGACGCAGTAATAACATTTTTGATTTAATTTAATTCCAAAAAATGCTAAAATCTTAGAAAAATCATAGAAATTAATCTGTAGCTCAGATTGAAATAATTTATATATGAAAAAGTACCAGAAAAATCCAAGGAATCCATTGGTGCTATTATCATGCATGATAAAGCAACCTAGATAGATGAACATTGACATTTTGTAAGAATGCAATATGTGGAATATCGTATGGGGAACAATTTTGAACCTATATTCAATCTTACTCCATATAACTCTAATGATAGATGCATTAGCTCATCTATAGCATGTTGCCATGTCATGATCATGCATCATATTGTTGCACTTGCCGTGTATTGATTGTTACTCCGTCTATGTCGCGGTAGGTTCTGCTCCATCAGATACCCTCGAGTATCCCCCTGAAGGAGGGTACCTCCCAGCCAACCTGCAAGGCAAGCAACCCCATTGATCATACCGATAACATCCCACTCTCTCGCTGCTGCTCTTGTTTATTGCATTAGGACAAACGCTTCTACTGTCTATTTGTTGCGGTAGTTGAACCCATTCCTCTGCATGACATGTCGTTGTCACAGTAAATAGCTAAACCATGCAACCTAGCATACCTGGTAGATGTTTGAGCCTTGAAGTGCTTTACCTGCTTTGCTTGCTATGCTTAGAGTTGTGTCAGGTCTGATTCATCTGGGTGATTAAACGAAGTGAAACAGTGTTGTTCTAATGTGATGGACTAAATGATGAACTCGATTTGGTAAAGGTAGCGATGAGAGGATATGTAGGAGTACATAGTGGGTTGTCTCATTGGGACCATTCTTAGGAACTGAGTTCCGTGTTTGTGATCCAAGACAAGTTACTACCACACATTGGGTTCCGGTAACTTGACCGCTCTCGACTTATCAACCGCCTAGTCCTCTGTCCAGGAGTTGCAAGTAGTTTCTGGTGTTTGTAGCCATGCTGGGGGCCGTGCGTAGCGCTGACCTTAGGGGTGGGCTACGGCGCGGTAGGCAGTGGGACGGTGTACCAAGTGGCACCCGAACGGTGGGCTTGGGAACCCTGCGCACATCATTTGAGGCCGTAGCGGAAACTTCGGCCGGACTTCCGAGTGGGTTTAGTCTCACATAGGCGATAGCCTGGACTAGGGTCTTGTGTGATTGACGGTCGTGGCCGACTCCCTCGCTGGGCTTCCGCTTGAAGGTTGCCGAGGTGCCTGGTTTTATGAGCACACAGCGATAAGTGGCGAGAGCGTGTGTGAAGAAGTGCAGCCCTGCAGGGTAATAAATCTGTTTGAATAGCCGCGTCCTCGGATATGGACTACTTGGAGAACTTATGATGTTCACAGATAACTTGATGGTTACTCTTAAAAGACTCAAGACAAGTGTGAGTACCGTGGATGGCACTCTCGTGGGTGACGGGAGCGGATCCATGGTAGTGTATTGATGTGGTGTTAGTGGACTCGTGTGTGCCATCTCAAAACTTGTTCAAAGAACTGGTAGTCGTAGCATAGGCTAGCCAAGAGTCAAAGCTGGCTTGCTGCATAAAACCACACTACTCCCCTTGTTGAAACATGAGCATGAATAGCTTAGGTCTGCTTTAAAGACTTGCTGAGTATGATTGTACTCATGTTTTCTTAATAACTATTGCAGATGAGAATATGGACCCATCTGGTGGGTTCTATCTACACGTCGATGACGCCGAGTAGCTGGTATCCCTGCTATGATCTGATGCCCTAGAATGGGCTGTAGATAGTCAGGCTTTATGCCTTTTTACCTTTCATCTGTCTATACTCAGACAACTTTAAGCTTCCTCTTGGTTTGTATGAACATGTTTGTATGACTTGAGTGTCGGGTCATGTGACCCCTACCTATATGAACATATTATGTAAGGCTCTTCCGAGCCTTCTAAATAAATGTTGTGTTGTTGTATGGTTATGTTGTGATGCCATAGTTGTATCTATGCATATCGGACATGTCGTGCATACGTGTGACGTGTAACGATATGTATGGGATTCGACAACTAGTTGTGTGCCTCTAGTAGTACTCTTTACGGGGAACTGCCTCTTTGTGCTTCCACTGAGCCTTGGTAGCTTGCTACTTCTCCGGACACATTGATTGACCGGCATGTATCCTTCTTTGCTGCTATGTCTGTCCCTTCGGGGAAATGTCTCGCAGTGTAATGGAGTCCATGTAGCCTGCTATGACTCGTCTACGTGCAGTTGATGCCATTTATGTCCCACGGCGTAATGGAGTCCCTGTAGCTTGCTATGACTCGTCTACACACGCTGAGGCCGACACCTGCATTGCTGGGTTACATATGCATGTCCCTGTACGGATGTGCTACTTGGGTTCTATGAATAGTCATGTCGACCCGGGTTCTTTGACATTTGAATGCTAGCGACATATTCACAGTCGTGAGCCAAAAGGCGCAAACGGTCCCGGCCTAGGTAAGGTGGCAGCCATGGTGATAACCGTGCGTGAGGCCGCAAAGTAATGTGAAGTGTTACATGCTAGATTATTATGGCTCAGGATCGGGGTCCCGACAGCGTTGGTATCAGAGCCTGACTGACTTTAGGATTACCAAGCCAAACTGGTCGAAGTTGAGTCTAGAAATGCTTTAGTTATGTAAGGGAATTGATTGTGGAAGGGAACGTAAGGTTCTTTTTACTCCTCTTCCCGAGTCATTCTATTCTGAGTCACCCTCTCCTTTTCTACGGGGTTAAGAACTAGGCTTCTTATCTACCTCTCAGGATGACGAGTTACTAACCATGGACTTGTAGACTAAGCTGCTTGAGTGTCAACTCCAGTTTTCAAGTATTGCTTCTGTGTGACAATCATTTGGTTAAATCTTGATGCTAGAAAGTTGAGTGGCTATGCTATCCAATCTTTTCAGGATGTCTCAAAATTGTTTTTGAGCATTTTCAGCCGTTATGCTGTCCGATTTCTACTAGGATCTCTAATGCACTTTGCATTATCCTCTGTTTCAGATGCCTCCCCGCCCTTCTCGTCAGGTGGTCCGTTTGACCAGGTGCATCGATGTACCGGGTCACACGGCCATGTTGGTCAGAGTCATGATGGAGACCGGTTATCGTTCGTACCCAGAATATACAGTGGAAGAACAGTACCGGGACTTCAACCAGAGCCAGTATCTGTGTACCGTTAGGATATATCCATTGTATCCAGGAGTTGCAGAGCCGCTTCATTGGACTTATGGACTAGGTGTCACCATTGATATGGCAGTTCAGGAGGCCGCCTACACGATGTTGACCATCATGAGAGCTCACCATGGTCTACTTCAGAACACAGAGCTCTGCTATATTCCGGCGACACTAGGAGGAGAGGATAGTTATCTTGCTGGAGCCTACTATGATCACTCTCCCGAGGATCCTATGCTCCAGGTGACTGCTCAGTTGTTAGAGAACAGAGATCTTGATGCTCGGGCACTTCGTATGGAGCTATATGCCACCCGTGCACGCCTTTGGACCGCACTGATGCAGCTTGCACCCGCCGTCCAGTCTGGTTATGGAGATTTGGAGATGTTGAGCCCCTTACGGATTCATCTGCCCGCTCGCGTAGACTGGCCCGATGTTGGAGGCATCACTCGTCTTCGAGGACCGCTGCTGCCGCCAGCGAGAGGACCTAGGCCACATCCGTGTCCTTATGGTTTCCAGGGATCTCAGGCCAGGGTGTTTCCAGACCCTCAGGTTCAGCTTCCAGGTCACGGAGGTAACCTGTATGAGATGTTCTACGCAGATGCTTGAGTTCGTGAGTGAAGGTAGTAGTATTGTAGCAGTTCTATTCCCACAGTCATGCGCGTCTTGTGGAATATGACTGAGGTGTGAGTTGAGTTCCGGAGGTGTAGAAAAATAATGTATAGGAAGCTTGTAATGCCTCTGATGAGTTACTTTATCTCCTCACTAGCTTGTACTTCAGCTTGGGTTTGTACTGAACTATATCATGGTGGGTATGAATCCTGGTGTATATATGGCAGTTGCTTGTACCATGTTGTTCGGGTGTTTACCCCTGCATTCCATGTTGTTCAGTATATTCCGTATCTCATATCCTAGAGTTGTTGTCTCCTTTGTCTAAGATGTGGGTTTTGTTTTCCCCAGGATGGTTTCCACCAGGAATAACCCCGCTCCTGCTTATGAGTAGGGCGAGGGTAGTGGAGCAAGGCAAGAGAACCTGCCTCACCCGCCATCCTTGGCGGAAGTGATGCTTGAGGCAGAACGCAACAAGAGAGAGACCAACAGGCTGCTAGAGCGTATTGAGCAGAATACAGCACGCCCTCCCCGCAATGAGCGTAATGATGGAATGTCTCTCAATGACTTCGTGAAGCTGTATCCACCAAAGTTCCATCATTCCGTCGACCCCCTCGATACGGATGATTGGCTTTCCAGCATGACTCGCAAGATCCGTTCTGCAAATGTGGCTGAAGCAGACAAGGTTAACTTTGCCGCGTACTTCCTTGAAGGACCCGCCAGTCAGTGGTGGGAAAATTATGAGGCTATGCGCCCAGAGGGCCCCGCTACTACATGGGCTGACTTTTGCAGTGCTTTCCGCACCCACCATATTCCTGAAGGTCTGATGGACCGTAAGAGAGAGGAGTTATGTGCTCTCACTCAGGGTAAGCTGACAGTGGATGCTTATAGCCGTGAGTTCGACAACTTAGCACGCTATGCACTGGAGGAAGTGTCAATGGACACTAAGAAGCAAGCTAGGTTTCGCAAGGGACTTAACCCCGAGCTCCGTCATGATCTGCGCCTGCATGAGTGCGCTACCTTCCAGGCTCTTGTCAACAAGGCTATCAATGCCGAGACTGGTCAGACCGACTACGAGGCAACCAAGAAGCACTCTCGTGACTTCAGCTCCTCATCCGGCTCAGGTTCCCATAAGCGTCGGGTGTGGGTGCCCAACACTGCCCTGCCATCAAGGTACACCACGAGGTCATCCTATGAGGCGCCTCGCCCAAATCAGAACAACCCTCCAGCCAAGCCCTATGGTGGAAATGCTGCTAATGCTGCTCCGAGGTCTTCAACTGTGATTTGCTACAAATGCGGAGAGCCTGGACGCTATTCCCGTGAGTGTCCCTAGAACAACGCCAAGCCAGCCAGACATGGTAAGCCGGGCAAGGCTTACTACGTGAAGCCAACTCTTGCTCGTGGCCGTGTGAACAATGTCACCCTTGAAGAGGCCCATGATGACCCCGACGTTGTGCTTGGTATGCTCCTTGTCAATAGTCATCCAACATCTGTTCTATTTGACACTGGTGCATCTCATTCATTCATCTCAGAAAGTTATGCACAGTTGCACAACATGACTTTTTGTGATATGCCCACTCCTTTAGTAGTTCAGACTCTTGTATCAAAATGGCAAACTTCTAGAGTGAGCCATGACAATGAGATTCTCGTGGATAGGCTAGTCTTCTTAGCTTCCCTGATAGCTTTGAAGTCTTCAGACATCAATATCATCTTGGGTATGGACTGGATGAAAGGCCATTATGCCAAGATTGATACTCATTCTGGGAATGTTCAACTTACACATCCTTCAGGTGAGATAGTCACCTTTTCAACTCGAGTGGCTAAGTGCCAACTCTATTCTCTCAATGCTAACCCTCTTCCAGAGCTTGAGGATATTCCGATGGTCCATGACTTCCCGGATGTCTTTCCAAAGGAACTGCCAGGTATTCCACCTGTCAGAGATGTAGAGTTTGTCATAGATCTCATTCCAGGGACTGTCCCAATAGCCAGAAGACCCTATAAGATGGCACCCTTAGAACTAGCCGTGCTAAAGAAACAAGTCGATGAGGCCTTGAAAAAGGGATTCATCCGTCCTAGTTCTTCTCCTTGGGCTTGCCCCGTCCTCTTCGTCAAGAAGAAGGATGGAACGGACCGGATGGTTGTAGATTACCGACCAGTGAACCTGGTCACAATCAAGAACAAGTATCCGCTCCCCAGGATCAATGATTTGTATGATCAACTCGCTGGATCCTCAGTCTTCTCCAAAATGGATTTGAGGTTGGGATACCATCAAATCAGAATCAGGAACGGGGACATTCCAAAAACGTCTTTTGTTACTCGTTATGGCCAATACGAGTACACCGTTATGTCCTTTGGATTAACCAATGCCCCAGCCACCTTCTCTCGTTTGATGAATTCGATCTTCATGGAGTATCTGGATAAATTCGTCATGGTTTACCTCGATGATATACTCATCTACTCGAAGAATGAACGAGATCATGTCGAGCATCTTAGGCTGGTATTGACGAAACTTCGAGAGCATCGCCTGTATGCCAAATTCTCCAAGTGTGAATTCTGGCTACCAGAAGTGACCTATCTAGGTCATGTAATCTCTGGCAAGGGCATTGCTGTCAATCCCGAGCGAGTTCAGGCCATCCTTGATTGGACTCAACCTGAATCGGTTAAGCAAGTTCGGAGTTTCCTTGGCATAGCGAGCTATTGTCGCCGCTTTGTCGAGAACTTCTCCAAGGTTGCGAAACCTCTTACTGAACTCCTCAAGAAAGATAAAAAGTTCGAGTGGACCCCACAATGCGAGTACAGTTTTCAGGAACTGAAAAGACGCCTCACTTCTACACCCATGTTGGTGCCACCAGATTTTTCTAAGGACTTTGTTATCTATTGCGACGCCTCATGACAAGGATTAGGTTGCATCCTCATGCAAGATCGTCATGTGATTGCATACGCATCTCGAAAGTTGCGCCCACACCAGGATAATTATCCAACACATGATCTTGAGCTTGCAGCTGTAGTCCATGCACTTAAAACATGGCGACATTACCTTCTGGGTAATCGTTGCGAGATATACACTGATCACCGAAGTCTGAAATATATCTTCACCAAACCGGATTTGATTCTCAGGCAAAGACAGTGGGTTGAGTTGATCACAGATTACGACTTAGGGATAACTTACACCCCGGGGAAAGCCAATGTCATGGCTGATGCACTAAGTCGTAAGTCTTATTGTAACAACCTGATGTTACAACAAGGTCAACCGCTTCTCTATGAGGAATTTCGGAAGTTAAATCTTCACATTGTTCCTCAAGGATTCCTTTCCACCTTGGTGGCAAAATCTACTCTTATGGATCAAATCATAGAAGCCCAGAAGCATGACACCGGGATTTCCCGGATCAAGAAGAACATTAAAGGAGGTAATGCTAAATGCTTCTCGGTAGATGATCGGGGTGTTGTCTTCTTCGAGAATCGCTTGGTGGTTCCTAAGAAACAACATCTACGACAGCTGATCCTTAAGGAGGCTCATGACTCCCCTCTCACGATTCATCCTGGTAGTACCAAAATATATCAGGACCTACGCCAGAGGTTCTGGTGGACCAGAATGAAGAGAGAAATTGCTCAGTTCGTTGTCAACTGTGACGTCTGTCGTCGCGTTAAGGCAGAACATCAAAGGCCTGCTGGCACCCTTCAACCCTTAGCTATTCCTGCATGGAAATGGGACAAGGTCGATATGGATTTCATCACCGGTTTTCCCAGGACCTAGAGAGGGAATAATGCTATCTTTGTGGTCATTGACCGTCTTTCCAAAGTGGCTCATTTTCTTCCTGTTCACGAGAGTATAACTGCTAGTCAGCTAGCGGATCTATATGTTTCTCGAATAGTGTCTCTTCATGGTGTTCCTTTGGAGATCAACTCAGACCGTGGAAGTATCTTTACTTCCCGATTCTGAGAAAGTTTCCAAAATGCTATGGGGACTCATCTATCCTTTAGCACTGCTTTCCATCCGCAGTCAAGTGGTCAAGTAGAGCAAGTCATTCAAATCCTAGAAGACATGCTTAGAGCTTGTGTTATCTCTTTCGGAATGAATTGGGAGAAATGTCTTCCATTCGCCGAATTTGCTTATAACAATAGTTATCAGTCAAGCTTGGGCAAAGCCCCTTTTGAAGTTTTCTATGGACGAAGGTGTCGAACACCTCTTAACTGGTAAGAAACCGGAGAGAGGCAACTCTTTGGCCCGGATATGATCCAGGATGCAGAAGAGCAAGTTCGCATTATTCGTGAAAAGTTGAAAACAGCCCAATCTCGTCAAAAGAGCCAATATGATCGCCATCATAAAGCTGTGACCTTTGAATTGATGAGAAGGCTTACCTTCGGGTTACACCTCTGAAGGGTAACCAACGATTCGGTATCAAGAGCAAGTTGGCTCGTCGTTACATTGGTCCTTTTCGCATTCTTGCTAAACGAGGAGAGGTTGCCTACCAATTGGAACTTCCACCGCATCTTTCCAAGGTTCATGATGTTTTCCATGTCTCGCAACTCAGGTGTTGCTTCTCGGACCCTGTCCGCGAAGTGGGCCACGAAACGCTTGATCTCCAAGATAACCTTACATATCGAGAATACCCTGTTCGTATCCTCGATCAAGCTGAGCGTACCACTCGACGTCGAAACATCAAGTTTCTCATGGTTCAGTGGTCACACCATTCGGAGAAGGAAGCCACATGGGAAAGGGAGGACCGTCTTCGACTAGAGTATCCCGCGCTTTTCCCGACGACTTCCAAATCTCGGGACGAGATTCTTTTGAGTGGGGGTGAGTTGTCACATCCCTAGTCTTCCCTTGCTTGCGCTAGATAAGATGTGCATCATGTTTCAATTTTGCATCAACATGAAATGGGGATTAACAGAAACCCCAACACCTCACCTGAATTAAACCAATTCAAATGTTGTGAATTTTCAATGAATCCAAAATGCCCTTCAAAAATGTTCATCTTTTCTGATAAATATTGGCAACAATATTTTAGAGATGCATTTTATTATTCACACCACTTTTGGCATTTTAATTAATTCAACAACGAATCTGAAAATGACAAGTAATGCTCTATAATTATTTAGATGCTCCAAAAATACTGAAACTTTTTGTGGAAGTTTGAAATATTCAAACTAAGATCTACAAAATATTTGGGTATTTTTGTGCTAGATTATGTGGCCAAAAGAAAATAAAACAATAGTCATAAAACAGAAAACAGAAATAAAATAGAAATAAGAGAGAGAGAGAGAAACCACCTCAGGCCCAGGCCAAGCCGGCCCACCTGGCCCAGCAACGCCGTCGTCCTCCTGGCGTCCAGGAGGTCGAGCGTGTGGTCGCCGCGCGCTCGCGCCGGAGCTGCCACGCAGCTCCCTGCCTGCCTCCTCCTCGCCAGTGCGACAGGGATAAGCTCCCAGAGCCGTCCCGATCGCTCTCTCCCCTCCATTCGCCTCCTGCTCCTCTCCCTCGCCTCTGTTACCATGGCCGCCGCAGCCTAAAGCTCGCCGCCGTCGCCCGCGTAGTTGCGCTGCCTCCCGAGCCCCCTTGACCCCTCTACGAGCTCCGCCTCGACCTGCTGCTGCTCCTCGCCGAGCCACGCGACGCCGAAAGCTCTCCGTCGCCGCCATCGAGCCCTTCTTCCTCCTCGGCTCCGACAGCCGCCGCCATCGATTCGCCGTCTCCAGGCCGTCCCCGAGCAAGCCTTCGACGCCGCTGCAACCCCCATGAGCCGCAGGATCCATTCCCCCTCTTCCCCTTGTCATTAGCTCGCCGTAGCTCCGGTTTGCATCGACGCCCGAGCAGCTCCGCCGCGGACCTCGTTGCCGGCAACGCTCCGAGCAGTTTTAGCCCGTTGGCTTTGTCCCTTTAGATGCGCACGAGTGCGGGCGCTAGAAAGAGCCTCTCCGCCGTCGTTTTGGTCGTCGGAGGGCGAAACCCGACCCCCTCCGCCGTCTCTGTGGTCGCCGGCGAGCCCGGCCGGTCTGACCACGGGGTTAACCCCGTGGGTCACTGGCAAATGGGGCCCAGCCCCTGGTTAGTTTAAGTTTAAACAGAAATTAATTTAGTTAATTAATTAACCTAAACACCCACTGACCAGTGGGCCCAACACTGTTAAAGTGTAATTAGAAGTTAATTTAATTTTGTTAAGTGCGTGAGTCACTGACCAGCAGGCCCCACGTGTCAGGTTTGACCTGGCAACGGTTAGTTGACCTACTGACGGCATGTTGATGTAGTGCTCACGCAGTAATAACATTTCTGATTTAATTTAATTCCAGAAAATGCTAAAATCTTAGAAAAATCATAGAAATTATTCTATAGCTCAGATTGAAATAATTTATATATGAAAAAGTACCAGAAAAATCCAAGGAATCCATTGGTGCTATTATCATGCATGCTAAAGCAACCTAGATAGATGAACATTGACATTTTGCAATAATGCAATATGTGGAATATCATATGGGGAACAATTTTGAACCTATATTCAATCTTACTCCATATAAGTCTAATGATAGATGCATTAGCTCATCTATAGCATGTTGCCATGTCATGATCATGCATCATATTGTTGCACTTGCCGTGTATTGATTGTTACTCCATCTATGTCGCGGTACGTTCTACTCCATCAGATACCCTCGAGTATCCCCCTGAAGGAGGGTACCTCCCAGCCAAAATGCAAGGCAAGCAACCCCAATTATCATACCGATAACATCCCACTCTCTCGATCCTGCTCTTGTTTATTGCATTAGGACAAACGCTTCTACTGTCTATTTGTTGCGGTAGTTGAACCCATTCCTCTGCATGACCTGTCGTTGTCACAGTAAATAGCTAAACCATGCAACCTAGCATACCTGGTAGATGCTTGAGCCTTGATGTGCTTTACCTACTTTGCTTGCTATGCCTAGAGTTGTGTCAGGTCTGATTCATCTGGGTGATGAAACGATGTGAAACAATATTGTTCTAATGTGATGGACTAAATGATGAACTCGATTTGGTAAAGGTAGCGATGAGAGGATATGTAGGAGTACATACCGGGTTGTCTCATTGGGACCGTTCTTAGGAACTGAGTTTCGTGTTTGTGATCCAAGACTAGTTACTACCACACATTGGGTTCCGGTAACTCGACCCCTCTGGACTTATCAACCGCCTAGTCCTCTGTCCAGGAGTTGCAAGTAGTTTCTGGTGTTTGTAGCCATGCTGGGGGACGTGCGTAGCGCTGACCTTAGGGGTGGGCTACGGCGCGGTAGGCAGTGGCACGGTGTACCAAGTGGCACCCGAACGGTGGGCTTGGGAACCCTGCGCACATCATTTGAGTCCGTAGCGGAAACTTCGGCCGAACTTCCGTGCGGGTTTAGTCTCAAATAGGCGATAGCCTGGACTAGGGTCTTGTGTGATTGACGGTCGTGGCCGACTCCCTCGCTGGGCTTCCGCTTGAAGGTTGCCGAGGTGCCTGGTTTTATGAGCACACAGCGATAAATGGCGAGAGCATGTGTGAAGAAGTGCACCCCTGCAGGTTAATAAATCTGTTCGAATCGCCGCGTCCTCGGATATGGACTTCTTGGAGAACTTATGCTGTTCATAGATAACTTGATGGTTACTCTTAAAAGACTCAAGACAAATGTGAGTACCATGGATGGCACTCTCATGGGTGACGGGAGCGGATCCATGGTAGTGTATTGATGTGGTGTTAGTGGACTCGTGTGCGCCATCTCAAAACTTGTTCAAAGAACTGGTAGTCGTAGTATAGGCTAGCCAAGAGTCAAAGGTGGCTTGCTGCATAAACCACACTACTCCCCTTGTTGAAACATGAGCATGAATAGATTAGGTCTGCCTTAAAGACTTGCTGAGTACGATTGTACTCATGTTTGCTTAATAACTGTTGCAGATGAGAATATGGACGCATTTGGTGGGTTTTATCTAGACGTCGATGACGCCGAGTAGCTGGTATCCTAGCTACGATCTGATGCCCTGGGATGGGCTATAGATAGTCAGGCTTTATGCCTTTTTACCTTTCATCAGTCTATACTCAGACAGCTTTAAGCTTCCGCTTGGTTTGTATGAACAAGTTTGTATGACTTGAGTGTCGGGTCATGTGAACCCTACCTGTATGAACATATTATGTAAGGCTCTTCCGAGCCTTCTAAATAAATGTTGTGTTGTTGTATGGTTATGTTGTGATGCCATAGTTGTATCTATGCATATCGGACATGTCATGCGTACGTGTGACGTGTAACGATATGTATGGGATTCGACACCTAGTTGTGTGCCTCTAGTAGTACTCTTTTCGGGGAACTGCCTCTTTGTGCTTCCACTGAGCCTTGGTAGCTTGCTACTGCTCCAGACACATTGATTGACCGGCATGTATCCTTCTTTGCTACTGTGTCTGTCCCTTCGGGGAAATGTCTCGCAGTGTAATGGAGTCCATGTAGCCTGCTATGACTCGTCTACGTGCAGTTGATGACATTTATGTCCCACGGCGTAATGGAGTCCCTGTAGCTTGCTATGACTCGTCTACACACGCTAAGGCCGACACATGCATTGCTGGGTTACATATGCCTGTCCCTGTACGGATGTGCTACTTGGGTTCTATGACTAGTCATGTCGACCCGGGTTCTTTGACATTTGAATGCTAGCGACATATTCACATTCGTGAGCCAAAAGGCGCAAACGGTCCCGGCCCAGGTAAGGTGGCAGCCATGGTGATAACCGTGCGTGAGGCCGCAAAGTAATGTGAAGTCTTACATGCTAGATTCTTATGGCTCAGGATCGGGGTCCCGACACAAGCCGCAGAACAACAAGAACAAACGTCGCCACAGCAGCGGGGATGCAGAGGATACGGCCATAAATGCCGGGTTCCCCAGTCAAAGCCCGGCCAACGAAGGAAGCCCTTTAAAGGGAACAAAGATGGACCTACTGCACTGGATAAAATCATGGAGAGGCCCTGCCAGATCCACGGCACCCCAGACAAGCCCGCCACGCACACCAACCGTCAATGTTGGCTGTTTCAAAAGGCCGGCAAAATATCGGCCGAGGAGCAGGGCAAAGAACTGCGCAGCGATGACGACGAGGAGCCCCATGGCCTGAACAACGGGGGACAAAAACAATTCCCTCTAGAGGTAAAAACAGTGAACATGATATATGTCACACATATACCGAAGAAGGAGAGGAAGCGAGTTCTTCGCGAGGTCTACGATCTAGAGCCTGTAGCCCCGAAATTCAACCCATGGTCGGTTTGCCCGATCACCTTCGACCGAAGAGACCATCCGACCAGTATCCGTCACGGAGGTTGGACTGCCCTCGTTTTGGATCCCATCATCGACGGGTATCACCTTACCAGAGTCCTTATGGATGGAGGAAGTAGCCTTAGTCTGATATACTCGGACACGGTGAAAAAGATGGGCATAGACCCGTCAAGGTTCAAACCCAGTAATACCACCTTTAAAGGGGTGATCCCAAGCATCGAAGCCTGCTGTTCTGGCACTGTAACGCTCGAGTTCGTGTTCGGTTCTCCTGATAATTTCTAAAGTGAAGACTTAATCTTCGACATTGTACCATTCCGCAGCGGCAACCACGCGCTGCTCGGCCGCACAACGTTCACCCGCTTCAACGCAGTTCCTCACTACGCCTATCTGAAGCTCAAGATGCCCGGACCCAAGGGGTTCATTACCATCAACGGCAATACGGAGCGCTCTCTCCGAACTGAAGAACACATCATGGCCCTAGCGGCCGAATGCCAATACGACAACGAAGCCCCAAGGTCCCAGCCTGCCATTGAGAAGCGATAGGTGGGCAAGCGAGCTGGAGCCCAGCCGGACATGACGGCGCCATCTTCCGCTCAACACAAATAGGGACACACTCCACACAGCACGGCCCGATTACCCATATGGTATGTTCCTCGGAGACACAATTTCACTCACAAAATGCCATGGGCAGCTGTGAGGATCTGATCCCTAGGACTATATGTCCGGCTTGACCGAACTACAGTACGACCGCTTCTCCGGAAAGAGGCGGAACACCATCAAGGATCTACCAAGCGTCAAGCTTACATTCTACGGTGGCTGCTCACGCGAGCCCCCCCCCTCAAGGTCCGTTCGTCAAACAGCAACCACCATTAAGAGGTTCCGCAACTCCCCGCTCAAGGGCACAAGAGTAAGCGCGCTGCCGGGCACATGGAGGAAGTCGAGCCACCTATCGAAGGCCACGAACAAAACCGCTATCCTGTAAAAGATTGCTTTTCCTTTTTTTCAATAAGAATTACCTGTAATAGCCGCCTCGGCATTATGAATCAATAGATTGTCACATATGCCCTAATTTTCAGTATTTCTATCACACAAAGTTGCCTTGCGCACACCCGCACCATAGAGAAAAATTGTCCAATTACAGGATAGGTGTGATCCGCTGATAGACCGGGGGCTCGGGTATAGTTATACATCCCAAGCATAACACCGCCACTATGTCTTACACATTCTGCGTCTCGGATATAGCACTATATGCATCGGTTCTGAATTATTTCTTGGGTCAATAGTTGGGTTGCGCCGCTCCTGTGCTTGCCCCTTTACGTTCCACCAGTTCGGCTAAAGGGGCAAAAGGGAGAACCACTACGATTGTATTCCCAGCTAGCCTGGCGAACACCTCAGTGGAGAAAGCCGAAAACTGACTGTCATAATGGGCAAGAACCGGTCTACGATCTGAGCTTAAGTGTCAAACTTATAATCGATAGAGATCATTCCGTGTCATACAAGGGGTTTGTACCTTTTCCAAACCATGTGGTACTAGTCTCATACTTCGGTCGAACAGACTACCACAAACACTGGGGGCTCGTCACCAGCCCCCGCATTCGAGCTCCTAAGGCTAAGTGAAAGCAATAAAGCAACATGGTTCGATTGCCTCGTTTCACTCACCACCACCTATGGGCACCGATATATCGGCCTAAGACCCAGTGCGGAGATCGAAACACCCCTCGTAGCATCTACATGGGGGCTGAAGCCGACGACTGGCAACTTTCAGATTAAAAGGGCCACGCAGGAGTCAAAATAATACATAATGAGATACATCAAGGACAAGCATCATAATGCATAATTGTCTTTAGGGCATGAGATAACACCATTACTCATACATTACATTCTTCGGGCACTGGGTCTCTATGGACCGAGCACCCTCTAATGCGGCACGGAAATATAGTTCGGGGCTCCTATGCTCCTTCCCAGAAGGCGAGGGCGCAGTGGCTATCTTAATCGGCTTCACCCCTGGCCAATGCATCATGGTCCGAGCAAATGCCATCCACGCTCCCTCGATGCAAACCAAACGCTTCTGGGCCTCAATCCACGGCACGGCATCACGAAGCTTCTGCAGCAGGCCAAAATAGCTACTCGGCAGCAGCTCAGCGGGCCACAGCTGAATGTAGAGGTCCTTCAGGGCCGGCTCTGCCATCCTGTGCAGCTCCATCATCTGCTTCATCTGGAAACTAAGGGGGGGATGTGCCTCAGGAGTTTCAAACTGAGCCCAAAACAGTCTCTGCTCCACATCCCCATCCCGGACCGCGTAGTGCTTCGCCGCGTTCGCAGCACTTTTCGGGAGGTCCGTAAAGGCGCCTGGGGAATGCCATAGCTTGTAAGAAATGCGAACATGTTTCCACCAAAGGCACATTGAAGTAAGTACGGCTTACCATCCGCGATAAGCCTGACTTGGCGAAGTTCTTCCTTGAAGAACCGCCTATCCAAGCGCTCCGATTTGAGGTTGGAGGATAGTGTCGTCAATTCGGCCGCATGTTCCTTAGCCTTTTTCTCTAGGGCCTCGCACTTAGCGCTTGCATCCTGGAGCTCTTGGTGCACCTCGGCCACTCGGGCCTCATGCCTGCCGCTCTCAACTCTTATAGAGCTTAGCTCAGCGGCCTCCTGCTGGGCCCTCCTGAGCTCGGCCTTGAGGCTTTCCACTTCTGCATTTGAGGTTGCGGACATAAAGGGAAGCAAAATCAGGACTCAAAAAGTCGGGAGAATCCTCATTAAACAAGAAAAGCAACAAACTTAGCAAATACGGTTAAAAACAACCTTGCACTTCGTCGAACCGTTTGTTCAGACGATCCAGCTCCTCATCGGAGCTCTGGAGCTTCCGGTTTATCTCGGCTAGTTGAAGGGCGCTGGATGCCCTGGCCGAGGATGAGGCCTGCAAAAAACAATTTATATAAGCAAGAATTCGAGTTATTCAATGCCGAACTGTACGCCTATGTTTCTAGTTTCTCGGACCCCCGGGCGAGTTTTTCAAACTCACCCAAGGCTCGGGGGCTACTATATCTATAAGGAATGCATAACCTTATACACAACATCCATCCTTATAAAAAGGAGCACGGCTTACCTTGAAGCCTGCTAGCAAACCATTGAAGGTCTCCAGCAGGCCGCTGTCAACGGACTGGATGCTTTTTAAAACCGCACCCATAAGGGTGCGGTGGTCTTCGGCGATGGAGGAGTCAGACATAACCTCCTTCATCATGGCCGGCCACCCGGCCGCATCCTGCTCAGTTGTAGGCGGCACTGACGACGGCGCTCCTCATCCCCCTGCTTGGGGAGGCAAAGCCGACGACGTGGGAGGCACTGAGGCCTCCGGGGTCGACTCCGGGGGAAGCACTGGTGAATTGCGGCCCCCCTCGTTACTCGCCAGGAGGGTTTCGACCTCCTAGACTTCGTCAGCTGAGGCATGGTCCTCGGCCAACGTCTCCTGGCCTTCTGTGGCCGAGGTATGCGCCTCGGCCATCATCGTCTCACCCCTAGCGTTCGGCGCAGGGGGGTCTAGCGAGATACCTAGGGGCTCGCCTTTATATTCAGGTTGAGACTCTAGGGTTTACAACAGATTTCGAGTCCTATCACAACTCGTAACCTATTGTATCTCTAACACGCCTTGCCTCTCAAGCAAGGAACCTTCTAGCGTCTTCTGCCCTGTGGGCCGCGAGTCGCCGTCTCCACGCGCTTGGACCCCCCGGCGACTTACTCAGCAACCGCCTTGTTCGCCTTATCTTCACGACACGGCCCATCTTGAATATAATTCCAGAGCCGCCATTACATTGACCCGGCCCAGTAGGACGGGTTATATCGCGGGGTTATATCCCCAACATTAAGCCCTAGATTGATTTGAATTCATTCATGTCAATTTCCCTTACTTTCTCTTGGCAGCTTACCATCTGCCTGCATCTGTGTTCTTCATGGACCTCAAAGTGGCGGCTCATAATAATTCCAAACTTGTCAGTTTTCTTGTGCCGTCCATTTAGTTACGTCATCCGCCATAAATCCAAGAAGCCAATGATGACATCACAGCGAATCTGAGTGTATCCATATATCCCGAAAATAGAGGTGTCTTTGTTTTCCAAAATTTCCTGCGTCTCCTTGATCTTTGCGCCCGCCGGTTGCCCCTTCTGGTTTTCCCCTTTCAAATATTCATTGGAGGGTACCTTATTTCACTTTTACCTCACCCTTCTCGCTTCTTATTCCTCGCGCCCGAAGGTTTCGTCGCACCAGTGTCGCCGCTCGTCTGTCGCCGGTGACCACTTTCGGGACTGCAGCGACAACGCGTCTTCGTCGAGTTCCAGCCGACCGTCTCCGCTGCTCTCGGCATCCTTCAGGTAAATCATTCTTCCTTTTCAGACCCACAGTAGTTCGTCGAAGTTCTTGAATACTCCGGTAGTTCCCTCTTTGTTTATCGCCATTGCTTGTTCATGTATAGATTCCACGAGCTTTATCATAGAAATAGAGCGGTTTAAATGACAAATTCATTTCTCGCATAACATCTTCAAACCCTCCTTAAGGTTCTGTACACTAAACCATCGCTGCTCCCATGCCTTTTTGCTAGGTTTAGCGAATATTTTCCCTTTCTGAACCATTTGTAGATCCATAATTATAGCCATTCTGGTAGAAACTTGTTTGTCCCATACTTAGCAAAGAAACAGAGGTCTTTGATTTAGCATAAGTCGCCCTTATTTTCACTGACTCAATAATGGTACCTGCCATGTGATAGATTGTTGTATCAAGATGTTGGCTTCTCATGAGGCGACTTATCCATTGTAAATGATTAGGCCGCCTTATTTTAACCATATGCTTAAGCCGCCCTTTTTACTTTATCCTGGAAATTTATTATGTCAAAAGCCAACACCTGCAACTGGGTGGCCTCCCAAGTTTCTGAACTCATTCTAAAAGATTACCAAGATCAGGGGGTTTAGCCGCCTAAAGAAGTAATTGGCTGGCGGGTTGCCCTTGGAGAGGAAATCCCGAAACCGGAAGAAGGGGAAGTGGTGGTATTCTTGGATCATCTTCTCAGAGGCTTTTCTCCTTTCGGGTCAAAAATTTTCCAGATGTTCTGCATTTCTTCCATCTTCATCCTCAAGATCCGAGTCCCAACTCCATATCCAATCTTTGTCAGTTCCAAGTGTTGTGTGAGGCGTATCTGCAGATAGAACCCTCTGTCTCCCTCTTTAGGGAATTTTTCTACTTGAATCGCCAGAATAAATGTGCTGATGGCCCCAGTCTAGAGTTTGGCGGGGTCTCAATCAAGAGGAGGAGAGATGTTGCCTTTCCTGGTGCCATTTTGCCAAGCCACCCTAAAGGGTGGAATAAAACTTGGTTCTATTGTTGGAATACGGCTTCGGCTGATGAGAACCCTTTGCCGGGTTACAGGCCCAATCGTCTTCCCATGGACCTCGAATTCCCTGGCTGGGCTCCTCCAGAAGAACGCGCTCATCACGCTCCTATATATCCAAAGCTGAGGGCCTTAGTAGCCAATGGGTTAACTAGAATTGATTTGACCCGGTGTTGGGTGTCCTGGAGCATCTTGTCGCTAAGCCGCCGTGACAGTCTGATGTGCGCTTACTCCGGCGACTTAGACGACGCCCAAAGATATAGCAATTTAACTTTGCGTGCTGATGAAATAAATCGGATCGTGAAGAAGTTACTGTGTGAAAGTCAATATGATTGCAAGAAAGACGGACTGAAGCCCTTTTACGCTCTTAACCTGGCTCTTCCAGTAAGAATCTTAAGCAACTTTATGTCTGACTTGTATAAATGTCTTCTTCTAAATTCCAAATCCTTACCTGTTATTTTTTATCGTCAACTTTGCAGGCTCAGTCTTCATTTTGGGGCAAGAAGCGAGCAAAAACCCCAGCCAAGAAAACTAAGGCCCTTCCAAGTTCAAAGAAAGATAAGGCGGACGTAGAAGAGCCGTCACTTATGGGCGAATTAGCAGTAGTCGATGTTCAATCGGAGGTGGAAATCAATTTCCTTTAAGTATATTTTATTGAATCTAGCTGATATCTCCTTTCCTTAGGGCGATGTTGAGATGAACCGGGCTGACGATGTTGAGGTAATTTCCATTTCCTCTGGCTCAGAATCCTTGCTTCCAACAAGAACAAGGCGGATTATTCGGGAAGGAAGCTTCTCTCATCCGGATGCTTATTTGGATCCCAATTTTTTTTTGAAGAAAACTCAACATACATCAAGGCGCCAAACTCGGAGCGGTAATGGTGGTCTTACAGCCGGCTTACCCAATAAACCAGTCGCCCGTAAGCGACCAAATGAGGTACCTTTCAGTCCAACTCCTTTTCTTCCGAAGCTGGTTCAGTATAGCAGTCTTTTAATCTTTCTAATTTTTTTATTAAGAGTCGCCACCTTCGTCAGGCGACTCAACCGCCTCCAAGCTTCCACCATTAGTCCTCAACCCTGGGTAAATTCTCTTTTGTCATATGTCTGCCTATACGAACTTTTTCGCATATTCTTGATTTTGTCTTGTTGCTTTGTAGGGCTCAAGCCAAGGCCAATAAGAGAAAAACTGGCGAGCCATCCACTGATCATGAGGCCCCTAAGCCAGGAAAACCTGATTTGGTAACCCCTGAAGTTCAGGCAGATCAGCCTGAAGATCATCAGGAGGCCCAAACTGATTTACCCCCTCAACCTGAGCCAGCAAGCGCTGATGTTATGGACACTGAAGTTGACCCGACAGCCAATCTTAACCCGCCTAGTCCTCCAAAGACAACCGAAGATGATCCTTGTGATAAAAACAAGGAGGTCGTCATTACTAGGTCGAGTTATACTGTTCCTGAGGTCTCTAGAGTGCTGGCAAAACTTGTTGCCAAAGATGAAACAGTACTGCCTGACAAAGGAAAAGCCAAGCTGGAGCTTCCAAGTTATCAGAACATGAGTGCTGAAGAACTACATGCTGGTTATTTGGACTGTCTTGCTACGAGCCGGGAGATGGAAGTCGGCCTTGTCAGCATGATGAAAAACAAATACGAGTTATGTTCCTCTTTGTTGCGTACTCCATATATCCTTTTATAGCCCCCAAGGGTCGGCTCATCTTCTTGAGATGAGTCGGGTCTTATAAATAATTATGAAGAATTCGACCTGTAGCCCCCAAGGGTCGGCTCATCTTCTTGAGATGAGTCGCGTCTTGTAAATAATTATGAAGAATTCGACATGTAGCCCCCAAGGGCTGGCTCATCTTCTTGAGATGAGTCGAGTCTTCTCCATATCCTTGCTTTGGAAAAAAAGACATGCATTAGCCCCCAAGTGTCAAATATATTGTTTTGCAATCTGTTTGAGACTTGTTATAATTTTTCTTTGTCATGTGATACTGCATCCTGCTACCGGCTTATGACCGTTGAATATCATGGCTCTTATTATGTAGAAAGCTCTACAAGCAGCCGAGTCAAGTGTGACCGGTTTGAAGAAAGATCTGGAAGTAGGGCAACACGCCCGAACTGCTGTTGAGGAGAAACTTTGCCTTGCTTTGGAAGAATTGGAGAAAACCAAGGCCCACCTTGAAAAGCAAAATAAATCCTTTGAAGCTGATAAAGCCGCCTTGTTGGAGCACGTAGAAAATGCCGAGGGCCAGTTGAAACACATCACGGAAGAGCTATCCGGGTTAAAGCGGCACATTGCCCATATGACCTAGGCTATCTTTGGTAAGTATCTTGTAGTAACTTTGCAAAGATACTTATGTTTGTAGATAAGCCGTCTGGCGATTCACACGCTCAAATTGTTTTGTAGGCCCACGAACATGTAACCTCCAAGATAATAGCTTGCTTATGCTGAAGGCCGTATATACATTGACCGAGCAACTCTATGCTGGAAGCTATCTCACCATCAAGGCAGTTATGGGGAACAAAGAGCCGGTGAAGCTCATCAAGGATGTGCTGAGGTTTCTCTCAACTATTCCCAAACAAGTTGAAGAGTTGAAAAGGTCAGCCGCCCGAGCTGGTGCAACATCTTCTTTGAGCCGGGCTTTTGCCTATTAAGAGGAGCTTGATCCGACAGAAATGGCCAAAGGGTTTCCTTAGCTCAAGGATGATGGCTCAGCTTTCAGTGATGCTGACTATCTTAAATGTGTCAAGATATCTGGAGTGTTGGCCACACAACTTGTCGCTGAAGAGTTATCAGGCGGCTTACGATGCAAACAACTCACGAGTTCGGTCACCTTCCTTTGTGTCTGTGAACCTGATCCCTGAACGTCGTAAGCACATTTTCGCCCCTGGCGTTGACCCGTCTTCCATCCTGAATAACGAAGCCATTCTCCACGCCTTGACCCATTGCAACTGGGATGTGGACAACCTTCAGATCGAAGAGCCAGAAGCTCCAGTGGAGGAAAACCCAGAGGCGGCTTGGGCGAGAGGTCAGTCTGAGGTCAACCCGAACGGCACAAAGGGCGAGTCACAGAGGTGATATGTAAAAACAATTTAAGTCGCCCGGTCTTTCTAGCCCCCAAGTGTTGGGCAGAAACAATGAATATTTTGTGGCTCCTGAGATGAGCCTGTAATAGGAGTAGTTTGAAAATTTCTTGAAAAGTTATGTCATGCCTTCGCGCATGTTTGCATTTATGAAGGTACGTAAGAAACTTTGATCCTTTGATCTGTTTTGGTAACTGTTGATTGTGCTACTCTCTTTCTTGTCTTTGAGTATCTCTGATGTACTCAATGAGTCTTTTGATTGAAATAGAGAGGGCAGGCCAAAGATTGAGCCGACAAAGAAACTTGGCTTTCAAAGCTCAAGTCTTGTTTGAATAATATTGAAGAAGATAACGGTTGAACCGATCAAAATATGACAACGGTTGATAGCCCGGACACTTATGTGTGAGCCGGTAATAAAATAATGTCGTACCTACAAAACTTGTGAGGTAGTAATAATTGTTTTATAACAATAAAAAGTACCATTAATAAGCCGGCCTAGTGAGGCTCGGCAAGAGGAGACTGGCTTTCGAGGATCAGCGGGATAGACCAGCTCTTTCTGAGCTGGTTTGGAAATTCCAATCATTTGATCCTGGTTATAATAAACCATGATGAGGATTAAACCGAAAATTTATTTTTCTACAGAAGTTTACGATGTAACTTGGTTTTGAAAACCGGCTTTTCATAAACAAATATATAAATATGCATGCATGATGCAATGATGCCATGTAAAATGATGTATGTATATGATAACAAAGTATAAAAAATGCCGGCTTTCGAGGCTCGACATAAAGACCGGCTTTCGAGGCTTGAGTCTTGCTTCCATGAAGCGGGTATGATAACCCATGGTTTATCCTAGCTTTCTGTATGCTGGCTCTCACGTGACTCAAGCCGGTGTTTTAACCTTGAGAAGTTCAGGGTCCAAAAAAGGATGAACTTGCAAGAGTACACAGGGTCACCTGATCGGAGTCGCATCAAGCATACAGGTGGGTTTAACCATATGTGGCATTTTTTGCTGGGTCAAGAGGGTGAGAAAGCTGAACTCGGTGAGTTGGAAGCCCCCAAATGCCCAATAAATCGTGGTGTTTTTGCCGGGTCACAAGGGTGAGAAAGCTGAACTCGGTGAGTTGGAAATCCCCAGGTGCCCAATGTTTCAGAAAATAAAGACGCATGCTCAATCTGTAGGCTAATATGACAAAAACTTCGAACTTCGGGTGTGCCGGCTTTATTATATTTGAAACATAAAGAAGTATGTACAGAATATGTAGGGGGGATTACAAAAGGCAAAAAGAGCTGGCAGCTCTAAATGAAATATGGCCGTATGTGAGCAATGCTCCAAAGCCGAGTTGTTTGAAAATTCGGGTACTAGTGGTACTGATCGCTATTCAACTTCTTCGGGTTACTCTGGAAACCACTTTGGTTGTTATGTTGATTTCCTAGGCCAGGATGTTGTCCATTGCCATTATTCGCCTGATGTTGGAAACCTGCTCCTGAGCCACCCTGCGACCCGCTTGGACCATGCTGACCCGGGTGTCCACCACCGTTGCCCCCTTGATGATTGTGGAAGGCTTGGTTGCGGAATTCTTGCATGATGTAACAGTTCTCCCATGAGTGGGTAGCCGGCTTATCATGGGTACTATGTTTAGGACATGGTGCCTTGAGCGCCTCCTTGTAATTACGAGGCTTATTCCCATTATAAGTCCCTCCAGGGCGACCATTACGGTGTTGGTTTTTGAAACCAACATTGGTATTGGCAACGAAGTCTGACCCACCATCTGGCTGCTTCCGTTTGCCATTGTTATTCTGAGCCCAATGGTTACCACCGTGATTATGCTGGCCTTTACCACCTTCACATTTCTTTCCTTTGCTAGTCTTGTCCTCATCTGAGCCAGGATCCTTCGTGTTCTCTGACTCGGTGTATCTGGTAAGGACATCCATCAAATTGCCCATGTCCTATACTTTTTGCTTGAGCCGCCCGAGCTTCTGGACTAGCGGCTAAAAGTGGCAGTTCTTTTCTAGGATTGCGACGGCTTGAGCCGCCGTGATGCTATCTGACGAGTGTATGATTTCTGCAACCCGGCGAGTCCAATGATGGGCCGACTCATCTATGCACTGGATGCAATACTAAAGATCTACTATCGTCATTGGCTTCTTGCATGTTCCCTGAAAGTTCTTGATTTCTTCTTTCTCCTACCTGTCTTCTCTTTCAATTAATGCCCCCATCTACCATCTCCTCCATTAATGACCTCTCTTCTCTCTAGCTTCTTCCTCACTTTATTTGTCTCTCCCTCCTTCCTTTTCCCCACTCCTACCTTTGTATCACTAGCTAGCTCTCCCTCCCTCTCCACTAGTTAGGTAGAGCATCTCCTTCCAACTAGATCTACCTATTCTTGTCCACTAGTTAGGAGTAAGCCATGCATCTTTGTCCACTACTTTTGATCCCTAGATGTTGGGGATATAACCCCGCGATATAACCCGTCCTACTAGGCCGGGTCAATGTAATGGCGGCTCTGGAATTATATTCAAGATGGGTCGTGTCGTGAAGATAAGGCGAACAAGGTGGTTGCTGAGTAAGTCACCGGGCGGTCCAAGCGCGTGGAGACGGCGACTCACAGCCCACAGGGCAGAAGACGCCAGAAGGTTCCTTGCTTGAGAGGCAAGGCATGTTAGAGACATGATAGGTTACGAGTTATCATATGACTCGCACTCTGTTGTAAACACTAGGGTCTCAACCTGTATATAAAGGCGAGCCCCTAGGACCGAAAGATTTAAGTTATACACCCTTGAAAGCTAGGTTAGCGATTCCGCACCCTTGTAATCGAGATCATCATCAATATAGACACAAAGCAGGACGTAGGCTATTACCTCCATCGGAGGGGCCGAACCTGGGTAAACTCGCCTCCTGTTCCTGTTTAACCCCTTTGAGTCGCCACCTAGCGGTGATGGCCTCACACCTAAGTCCTTGCATGAGGATGTCTGCTGTGACAAAACCATGACAGTTGGCGCCCACCGTGGGTCTCTCGCCCGGTGGAGTTGAGTTCTCAAAGGGAACCTGCCCAGGGTTCGGGAAATTCGCGGTTGATCAGATGATCAAGAGTCGCCGCGACAAGATCTACATCGACGATCCAGTCTGGGGTGGCATGGCCGGCTCAACTGAGCACCAATACGGGGTCCCCTTTGGCAGGATCGGCGCTACGGTTTTCGAGTCAGACATCTGCACCACCAACAACGAACCAGCTCGGCGCGCCCGACCCGACCGGGATCAAGCCGGTCGGCGTCATGTGTTTGTCGGCTTCACCCAGGGAGTTTGCCTCCCGGATGAGTCGGCGGGCGGCGACGACATCCTCGTCAACTCAGATGGCGGGTCTTCCATGGAAGAAGCTTAGTCGATCTGTCCTCTTTATGATGGCACACTCGAGGGTTTGTTTGAGATTGAAGCCCCTGAGGAATATCATGAGTCACCTCGCCAGGTTGCTGTCTACATGGCAGGAACCGCGGCGGCTCAAAACCCGTCCGCGGATAGAGCGGCGGGTGGTTCCGGCGGGTCTGGCAAGACGCCGGCTCAAGCCATGACAAATTTAATAGCTGAGATGGCAAAGCTCGTGGAGAGTCCTGTCACTGCGGAAAATCAAGAAGAACGCAACACAGAGTTGACTAAACTACGTGACCAAATGACCGAGGTATAGAGGAAATCGATGCTGAGAACGCCAGGATGACAGAGCTACAAGCTCGTATACATAATTTGTCAGAATGCCTTAAGGCCGAGGCTTGGCAGTTAGGACTTCAGAGAGATGCATATGAGGTGGTTTACCAGAGGAGACACCGGAGCCGGCTACCAATGAACCAGCAACTTTTTAATACCCCTCAGTAGACTCCGGGGGTTGGACAGCCGCTCGGAACTCAACAAAATGAGCCGGCTCAGCCACCACCAATTCACTCGCCGCCACGACGTTTCCAGACGCCACGGGGTCACTTTTCCAACCCTGTTGACAATGTGCTGGCGGCGACCCGGCACCTGGAAGCACTACCTATTCATGGAAATACCCCAGTTGATGTTGAGGCCAGAAACACCATAGAGATGCTAAAAACAACAATAGTGCAGCAAACACAATATTCTTATAGCCGTGATCGGATGCACTCCACCCCATATGCCAGCCACAGCAAAAGTCGCCACGTGGAGTCCCCGGCTGTTTCTAGCAGCGGGCGCATGCAACAGCCCCAGGTTTCCCCGACCCGGCCTGTGCCATTAGGTGCCCAGGTGATTGTCGATGCAGCCAGGGGCGCACGACAAGCAGTGGCGGAAGCAGTAGCACGGGCGATTCAACAACTCCATCCTCAACCGGTGACTGTGGGGGCTGGGACAAATAGTAGGACGATTGGGATACCTTGCTTATCCCCGGCCCTCCGTGCCGAGCGTATGCCCAAGGACTTCAAAGGACCTCGCAAGGTGTCGAATTACACGGCGGACCTTGAGCCGGCTGCTTGGATCGAAAGCTATGAGTTGGCAATGGATATATTAGATGTTAGTGACGTTGTGTGCGCCAAGTACTTAACCATGATGCTAGAAGGACCGGCTCGAACATGGCTGAAGAATCTGCCGCCCAATTCCATCAACACTTGGTCAGAGCTTAAGGAGCGCTTCATCAAGAACTTTCAGTGAACATGCAAGAAGCCAATGACGATAGTAGATCTTTAGTATTGCGTCCAGCGCATAGATGAGTCGGCCCATCATTGGACTCACCGGGTTGCAGAAATCATACACTCGTCAGATAGCATCACGACGGCTCAAGCCGTCCTAATCCTAGAAAAGAACTACCACTTTTAGCCGCTAGTCCAGAAGCTCGGGCGGCTCAAGCGAAAAGTATAGGACATGGGCGATTTGATGGATGTCCTTAGCAGATACACCGAGTCAGAGAACACGAAGGATCCTTAGTGGTGTCATGTGAATGTCAACTACATAGTGGTGTCATGTGAATGTTGTGATTCCCTTAGTGGTGTCATGTGAATGTCGACTACATAGCACATAGCACTTCACCATTTGTGAGTAGTTATTAGATGATGGGTTGCTAGAGTGACAGAAGCTTAAACCCTAGTTTATGCGCTATGCCGTAAGGGGCTGATTTGGATCCAAATGTTTAATGCTATGGTTAGATTTTATCTTAATACTTTTCTCATAGTTGCGGATGCTTGCAAGGGGGTTAATCATAAGTGGGAGGTTTGTTCAAGTAAGAACAGCACCCAAGTACCGGTCCTCCCACATATGAAATTATCAAAGTAGCGAACGCAAATCAAACCAACATGATGAAAGTGACTAGATGAAATTCCCGTGTACCCTCAAGAACGCTTGCTTATTATAAGAGACCGTTTTGGCCAGTCCTTTGCCACAAAAGGATTGGGCTATCTTGCTGCACTTTATTTACCATTACCGTTACTTGATCATTACAAAATTATCTTGCTATCAAACTACCTGTTACCTACAATTTCAGTGCTTGCAGAAATTACCTTGCTGAAAACCGCTTGTCATTTCCTTTTGCTCCTCGTTGGGTTCGACACTTTTACTTATCGAAAGGACTATGATTGACCCCCTATACTTGTGGGTCATCAAGGCTCTTTTCTGGCGTCGTTGCCGGGTAGTGAAGCGCTCTTGGTAAGTGGAAATCGGTAAGGAAAAATTAATACTATGTGCTGAAATTTATTGTCACTTGCTACTATGGAAAATAATCCTTTGAGGGGTTTGTTAGTGGTATCTTCACCTCGACCGGATCCACAATTAGTTGCCCCTAAACCGACTGAACCTACTAAAAATATTGGTTATGAAATTCCTTCGGGTATGATAGAACAACTGCTAGCTAATCCTTATGCAGGAGACGAAACTGAACATCCTGATATGCACCTAATACATGTGGATGAAATTTGTGGATTATTTAAGCTTGCAGGTTTACCTGGAGATGAAGTTAAGAGGAAGGTTTTACCTTTATCTTTGAAGGGAAAAGCATTGACATGGTAAAGGCTATGTGATGATATTGGATCATGGAACTGGAATCGATTGAAATTAAAATGGAACTGGAATCGATTGAAATTAGAATTCCACCAAAAGTTTTATCCTATGCATCTAGTTCATCATGATCAGAATTATATATATAATTTTTGGCCTCGTGAAGGAGAAAGCATCGCTCTATCTTGGGGAGGCTTAAGTCAATGTTATATTAATGCCCCAATCATGAGCTCTCGAGAGAAATTATTATTCAGAATTTTTATGCTCGGCTTTCTCATAATGATCGATCCATGCTTGATACTTCTTGTACTGGTTCTTTTATGAAGAAGACTATTGAATTCAAGTCTGATCTCTTAGAAAGAATTAAATGCAACTCTGAATATTGGGAACTCGACAAAGGTACTGAGTCAGGTATTAAGCTTAAGTTTGATTGTGTTAAATCTTTTATGAATACCGATGCTTTTCACAAGTTTAGCACTAAATATGGACTTGACTCTGAGATAGTAGCCTCTTTCTATGATTCATTTGCTACTCATGTTGACCTCCCTAAGGAGAAGTGGTTTAAATATCATCCCCCTATTAAAGAAGAAATTAAAGAACGGGTAAAAGCTAAAGATGAAACCATCATTTACAATGTTGATCCATTTGTGCCTACTGCTTATATTGAAAAAACACCTTTCCCTATTAGGATAAAGGAACATGCTAAGGTATTAACTGTGGTTTGCAAAAGTAATATTAAAGCACCTAAGCCCTCTGAACAAATTAAAGTAGAACCTAGTGTTGCTATGGTTAAAGATCTCTTGGTAGAAAATATTGATGGGCATGTTATTTACTTCTGTGATGAAGCTGCTAGAATTGCCAAACCCGATGAAAAAGATATACATAGACCCGTAGTTGGCATGCCTGTTGTCTCAGTTAAAATAGGAGATCATTGCTATCACAGTTTATGTGATGTGGGTGCTAGTGTGAGTGCTATTCCTTTTACCTTATACCAAGAAATTATGAATGATATAGCACCCGCCGAAATAGAAGACATTGATGTTACTATTAAACTTGCTAATAGAGACACCATCACACCAATTGGAATTGTTAGAGATGTTGAAATCTTGTGTGGGAAAATAAAATATCCTACTGACTTTCTAGTTCTTGGTTCCCCACAAGATGACTTTTGTCCCATTATCTTTGGTAGACCTTTCTTGAACACTGTTAATGCTAAGATAGATTGTGAAAAATAAACTGTCGGTGTTAGTTTTGGTGATGTCTCTCATGAGTTTAACTTTTCCAAGTTTAGTAGACAACCACGTAATAAAGAATTATCTAGTAAGGATGAAATAATTGGTCTTGCTTCTATTGTCGTACCTCCTACCGATCCATTAGAACAATATTTGCTTGACCATGAAAATGATATGCACTTGCCTGAAAGAAATGAAATAGATAAAATTTTCTTTGAACAACAACCTCTCCTAAAACACAATTTGCCTATTGAAACTCTAGGAGGTCCTCCTCCACCTAAAGGTGATCCTGTGTTTGAATTAAAACAATTGCCTCACACTTGAAAGTATGCTTATCTTGATGAGGAAAAGATATATCCTGTTATTATTAGTGCTAACCTTTCAGAACATGAAGAAGAAAGATTATTAAAAATTCTAAGGAAGCACCGGGCTGCTATTGGATATACTCTTGATGATCTTAAGGGCATTGGTCCCACTCTATGTCAGCACAAGATCAATATGGAACCTGATGCTAAACCCGTTGTTGATCACCAACGATGATTGAATCCTAAAATGAAAGAAGTGGTAAGAACTGAAATATTAAAGCTTCTGGAAGCAGGTATAAATTATCCCATAGCTGATAGTAGATATGTAAGTCCCATTCATTGTGTCCCTAAGAAGGGAGGTATTACTGTTGTTCCTAATGATAAAAATGAACTTATCCCATAGAGAATTGTCACTGGCTATAGAATGGTAATTGATTTTAGAAAATTAAATAAAGCTACTATAAAAGATCATTACCCTATGCCTTTCCTTGATCAAATGCTAGAAAGATTATCTAAGCACACACACACTTTTGTTTTTTGGATGGATATTCTGGTTTCTCTCAAATACCTGTATCACAACCTGATCAAGAGAAAACCAATTTTACTTGTCCTTTTGGAACCTATGCTTATAGACGTATGCCTTTTGGTTTATGCAATGTACCTGCTACCTTTCAAAGATGTATGACTGCTATATTCTCTGATTTTTGTGAAAAGATTGCGGAGGTTTTCATGGATGACTTTTCCGTTTACGGAACTTATTTGAAGATTGCTTAAGCAACCTTGATCGAGTTTTGCAGAGATGTGAACAAACTAATATCGTCTTGAATCGGGAGAAGTGCCACTTTATGGTTAATGAACGTATTGTCTTGGGGCATAAAATATCTGAACGGGGTATTGAGGTGGATAAAGCTAAAGTTGATGCAATTGAGAAAATGCCATGTCCTAAAGATATTAAAGGTAGAGTTTCCTTGGTCATGCTGATTTCTATAGGAGGTTTATTAAAGACTTCCCTAAAATTTCTAGGCCTCTTACTAATCTTTTACAAAAGGATATTCCATTTGTTTTTGATGATGATTGTGTAGAAGCCTTTGAAACACTCAAAAAGCCTTAACTTTTGCACCTATTGTTCAACCACCTGATTGGAACTTGCCTTTTGAAATTATGTATGATGCTAGTGATTATGCTATTGGTGCTGTTCTAGGACAAAGAGTTGATAAGAAATTAAATGTTATCCATTATGCTAGCAAAACTCTAGACAATGCCCAAAGAAATTATGCTACTATTGAAAAAGAATTTTTAGTAGTTGTGTCTGCTTGTGATAAATTTAGATCTTACATTGTTGATTCCAAGGTTATTGTTCACACTGATCAAGATGCTATAAAATATCTTATGGAAAAGAAAGATGCTAAACCTAGACTCATTAGGTGGGTTCTCTTGCTTCAAGAATTTGATTTACATATCACTGATAGGAAAGGAGATGAGAACCCCGTAGCTGATAACTTGTCTAGGTTAGAAAATATTCTTGATGACCCACTACCTGTTGATGATAGTTTTTCTGATGAAAAGTTAGCTGCCATAAATGTTTCTCAAAACACTCCTTGGTATGCTGATTATGCTAACTACATTGTTGCTAAATATATACCACCTAGTTTCACATACCAACAAGAGAAAAAATTCTTGTATGATTTAAGACATTACTTTTGGGATGACCCACATCTTTATAAAGAAGGGGTAGATGGTATTATTAGACGTTGTGTACCTGAGCATGAACAGGAATAAATCCTATGGAAATGTCATTCTGAAGCCTATGGAGGACATCATGCGGGAGATAGAACTGCTCACAAGGTATTGCAATCTGGTTTTTATTGGCCTACTCTCTTCAAGGATGCCCGTAAGTTTGACTTGTCTTGTGATGAATGTCAAAGAATTGGTAATATCGGTAAGCGTCCGGAAATGCCTATGAATTATTCACTTGTTGTTGAACCATTTGATGTTTGGGGTTTTGACTATATGGGACCTTTTCCTTCCTCTAATGGGTATATTCATATTTTGGTTGCTGTTGATTATGTTACTAAGTGGGTAGAAGCTATTCCAACTAGTAGTGCTGATCATAACACCTCCATTAAAATGCTTAAAGAAGTTATTGTCCCGAGGTTTGGAGTCCCTAGATATTTAATGACTGATGGTGGTTCACACTTTAGTCATGGTGCTTTCCGTAAAATGCTTGCTAAATATGATGTTAACCATGGAATTGCATCACCCTATCATCCTCAATCTAGTGGTCAAGTTGAACTTAACAATAGAGAAATAAAATTAATATTACAAAAAACTGTCAATAGGTCCCGAAAGAATTGGTCTAAGAAGCTAGATGATGCACTTTGGGCCTATAGAACAGCTTATAAAAATCCTATGGGTATGTCTCCATACAAAATGGTATATGGAAAAGCTTGTCATTTTCCTCTAGAGTTAGAACATAAAGCATTTTGGGCAATTAAAGAACTCAATTATGATTTCAAACTTGCCGGTGAAAAGAGGTTATTTGATATTAGCTCACTAGATGAATGGAGAACCCAAGCTTATGAAAATGCCAAACTATTCAAAGAAAAAGTTAAAAGGTGGCATGACAAAAGAATCCAAAAGCGGGAATTCAAAGTTGGAGAGTATGTTCCTTTGTGCAACTCTCATTTTAGATTTTTTGCAGGGAAGCTTCTTTCCAAAAGGGAAGGACCATATATTATCGAAGAGGTTTATCGTTCTGGAGCTATCAAGATTTATAATGCCGAAGGTACTAACCCGAAGGTGGTCAATGGACAAAGAATTAAACACTATATCTCAGGTACACCTATTAATGTTGAAAGCAATATTATCCAAACCATTACACCGGAGGAACACATAAAAGAAACCTTCCAGAACACTCCAGAATCCTGAAAAATAGGAGGTACGTGATACTGTAAGTAAACGGACTCCGAAAAATCCGCAAAAATATTTTCTGTTAGTTTTGGAATATTACAAAAATTAGGAAAATAAGAAATAAACAGGCAAGCAATCGAGGTGAGCACGATAGACCATGGTGTGCCTGCCCTCCCAGGCGCGCCCTGGTGGGTTGTGCCCCCCTCAGGCACCTTCTCGACTCCATTTTCCTTCCATATTCTTGCTTCCCAAGATAAAAAAAATCTTTATATATACCCATTATTGTTTTGACCACCGCATCACAGAAAAATTCTCTGTTCTAGTTTCATGTTGTTTTCTCGTCAAATCTAGATCTCCATGGCTCTACCAATTTCCTCCAAGGACAAGTTCTTCGAGAAGGTCATCAACCCATACTTGTCGGAGGTTATGAAGCACCCTCAAGCCATTGAGATGCGTGAGGGAGTGCTCCACATCCGAGATGTTCAGGGGCCCAAGAGGACGGGATGCATGGAGGCCAGGCTCGAGGCGGTGGAACAAGACATCTTCAAGTGCCAAGGGATGGTGGAGCGTGGACTTAGTGCCAATCACTCCATGATCATGAAATTCACCCGCGATCACATGGTGGATGGCCGGTCCATGAAGGACATCTTCTTCACCTTCAACGAGCAAATCAATTTTCTACAAAGTTAAATCTATGATCTTCAAAACCAAGATTTTGAGTATGAAGCAAGATTTAAAGGTATGAGTTTAGCTGCCAGTTGCAGGACTCGGGAGACTCGTGGATCATCTTTTGATGGTGCGCCCTTGCCCTGGAAGCCGGAGGACAAACCTACCACTTCATCACCACCACCTTCATCATCTTCACCACCAAAGGAGACTTGAGTACACGGGTATGGGCACTCCCCTTGGCTTGTGCCAAGCTTGGGGGAGATGCCCCGGTATCGTATCACCATCACTTTTATGTAGCTTTACCTATTTTAGTTCGATCCTTAGCTCTTTCGTGATCTAGTTGAATAAAAGTTTAGTATAATCTATTTTCGAGTGCTAGTTTCATGATCTATCTATCTATGTAATCAAGTGAGAGTTATATAATAAAGTTTAGTTTGAGCTTTTGCTTTTTTACTTTCTTGTTGCAATCAAAATAAAAAGGAAATAAATGAAAAGGATCATGATGAGGACATCCCTACTAATGTTACACCCACATCCCCACCAGCTACACATATTGGACCAGTTACTAGAGGCCGCGCACGCCAACTAAATTATCAGGTACTTTCGTTTCTTGGAAATCCTTCTAATGTTCATGAACATATGATGTTGCCTAAATTAGATACTTTTGTTTTACTTATGAATGAAGGACCTAGCATGGACAAGAAGGATGGCCATTGGAGCGGGATCAAGCATGGAGGAGAAGGTGCGCGCGGGGGAAGGAACAATGGAGTTTCCAGTGGTGATTTTCGCACTTTGAAGCCACCATAAGGAGAGTATGAAGGCTTGGACGAAATATACAATATGACACTTCATAAATTTCGTCCATAGGCTAATATAGGTGTTGCGTCACCTCATTTTTGGGCTAGGCCCATGTGATTTCGAAATACCACTTATTAGGCTGTTTTTAGAGTCCGTATGTGTGGGGAAACGGAGTTAGGGTTGGTTTCGGACCCCTCCTCCAAGGGGTCACGAAATTCCCCTGCTATTCCCCCATATATAGAGCCATTAGGGCGCCGTTTAGACTTGGGTTTTGTTTAGATTGAAAGTTAGCCATAGCTGCAACTTCTCGTTCTTCGTTTGTGTTCCACGACCAGACAAAGGCGTCACAGAACCCCACATTAATCAATAAAGCTTTCCTCTTATATTCGCAATATCCAGATTGCAATCTTAGTTTCTTGCTTGTTCTTCGTTTGCTTGTAGGAAACAGACCCTCGTGGTCAGGTTGATCGTGCTCCGGCGTGGTCAATAACCTCTCGGAGTTGGTTTAGCGATTGCTAAGGCGCGACGTCCTCGCACGTTCGTAGTCGGATCGTCAAAGTCGACTCTACCATAAACGATAGCCACATCTCATCGAAAGACAGGGACAACTTCGCCTCTATTAGATCATATGCTAATCTTATGGTAAGTAATGACATCACATAAGGAAAAGTATGTTGGTAAAATTTATTGGAGATTGACAAACATAGCATTGGTCAATGATGCAATTCATGAAAGAATTAATAAGGGAAGAGAAGATTCACTGCAAATACACTACCTTGGACATCTTTTTTGATTGTGAGCCCCCATTAAATATTATGTGCCAAAATTGTTGACGTTGGACAAGGAAGACAACGTAATGATTTATGTTTCTTCATATTCACATAGAAGTTATATTGTTATAGATCCTTCAACATGTGGGGCTTGCTCAATATCTTTGCTAGCCGAAAATTCTGCACTAAGTATAGATACTACTTGTGCATCCAAAAACCCTAAACCCAAACTCATGTTTTGAGAGTCCACCATACCTACCTATGGATTTAGTAAGATCCTTCAAGGAAGTTGTCATCGATGCACTAAGGAAATAAAAATGCTTCTAAATGTGTTTGATCAATTAGTGTAAGAGAAAATTGAGTGTTGTACGAACTTGTGATGGCAAAGTAATAAAAGCGACAGACTGCATAATAAAGGTTGCTATCATAAGGGGCAATATAACGTGATGTTCTTTTGCATTAAGGGATTTGGCATACAAACCAAAAAAGTGCATGACAACCTCTGCTTCCCTCTGCGAAGGGCCTATCTTTTACTTTTATGTATTTACTTTTATGCAAGAGTCAAAGTATTCTTCCCTATTCATTTTTACTTTTTCTTTTTGCTAGCATCATGTGGTGAGGAAAGATCTAGGCACATATATCCAGTTGGATATCAGTGAGCATGAATTATTATTGTTGACATCACCCTTGAGGTGAATACGTTGGGAGGCGAGACTCTAAGCCCCTATCATTCTATGTGTCCGGTTGAAACTTTTTGCTCATGGGTATGCTGTGAGTGTTAGCAATCATAGAAGATTAAATGATGGTTGAGTATGTGGAGTTGCCAAAAGGCTCCGACACGAGACCCTTCCTCAAAATATGATGAATTGTAGTTGCAAAGTTGACTGAGAACATAGTTTGTTGGTTTTCAATAAGGTTTATGCTTTATACTTCTATGTTGTGATGAATTGTTACTTGTTCATGAGAAGTTATATGATGAAGTTATATAATAAAAGTTATATGAAAAAGTCCTATGAAAAAGTTTGTTGCTGCTATGATAATAAGCAAGATGCTACTATGTTCGTATTTTGTTTTTATCGTCACCTCTCTCTCAAACCATGTGGACATGTTTTTCGATATCGGCTTTCGCTTGAGGACAAGCGAGGTCTAAGCTTGGGGGAGTTGAAACGTCCATTTTGCATCATGATTTCCTACTGTTATTTATAATGTTTTTATGCATAATAATGCTTTATGGAGTAATTCTAATGTCTTTTCTCTCATAATATGCAAGGTTTACACAAAGAGGGAGAATGTCGGCATCTGGAATTCTGGACCTGAAAAAGCATATCAGAGACACCTATTCTGCACATCTCCAAATAAGCTGAAACTTCACGGCGAATTATTTTGGAATATATAAAAAATACTGGAGCAAATAACTACCCGAGGGGGCCACCTGGTGACCACAAGACACCAGGGCGCGCCAGGCCCCCCAGGCGCGCCCTGGTGGGTTGTGGCCAGCCCGGCCCACCTCCAGTGCCCATCTTCTGGTACTTAAGGTCTTTTTACCTAGAAAAATCAGAAGGGGACTTTCGGGACGGAACGTCGCCGTCTCGAGGCGGAACTTGGGCAGGAGCACTTTTGCCCTCCGGCGGAGCGATTCCGCCAGGGGAACTTCCCTCCCTGAGGGGGAAATCGAAGCCATCGTCATCACCAACAAGCCTCTCATCTTTTGGAGGCCAATCTTCTTCAACATCTTCAATATCATCATCTCCTCTCAAACTCTATTTCATCTCTTGTGTTCAATCTTTGTACCGGAACCTCAGATTGGTACCTGTGGGTGACTAGTAGTGTTGATTACATCTCGTAGTTGATTACTATATGGTTTATTTGGTGGAAGATTATATGTTCAGATCCGATATGTTATTTAATACCCCTCTGATCTTGAGCATGAATATTATTTGTGAGTAGTTACCTTTTTTCTTGAGGTCACGGGAGAAGTCATGTTGCAAGTAATCATGTGAATTTGATATGTGTTCGATATTTTGATGATATGAATGTTGTGATTCCCTTAGTGGTGTCATGTGAACGTCGACGACATGGCACTTCACCATCTTTGGCCCTAAGGGAATGCATTGTGGAGTAGTTATTAGATGATGGGTTGCTAGAGTGACAGAAGCTTAAACCCTAGTTTATGCTCTATTTCGTAAGGGGCTGATTTGGATCAAAATGTTTAATGGTATGGTTAGATTTTATCTTAATACTTTTCTCGTAGTTGCGGATGCTTGGGAGGGGGTTAATCATAAGTGGGAGGTTTGTTCAAGTAAGAATAGCACCCAAGCACCGGTCCACCCACATATCAAATTATCAAAGTAGTGAACGCAAATCAAACCAACATGATGAAAGTGACTAGATGAAATTCCCGTGTACCCTCAAGAATGCTTGCTTATTATAAGAGACCGCTTTGGCATGTCCTTTGTCACAAAAGGATTGGGCTATCTTGCTGCACTTTATTTACCGTTACCATTACTTGCTCATTACCAATTATCTTGCTATCAAACTACTTGTTACCTACAATTTCAATGCTTGCAGAAATTACCATGCTGAAAACCGCTTGTCATTTCCTTCTGCTCCTCGTTGGGTTCGACACTCTTACTTATCGAAAGGACTACGATTGACCCCCTATACTTGTGGGTTATCAGACGGCGGTGCGCTTGATTCTCTTCAGGTGACTGGCACTCCAGCGAGTTCGGGCAGAGCGTTGGAGGCAAGAGGAAGAAGACGACGTAAAAGGTGAAAAGGAAGGCTGAGCAGGCTATTTATAAGGAGGGAAATCCGAAGCGGTGCGGTGGAAACACGAGCCGTTGCATTAATTTGTGGCTATAAGAGTGCCTCGATTCCCGCGCGTGACCAGATTTGACACCTGTTTAAAAAGATTTGCCATGATGACATGTAGGCATCAGAGGGCAGCAAGATGACGTAGTGATGGTGATAGCCGAAAAGAAGTTAAGTCTCAAACAAGGAAAAAGACCCGGCAGATTATTGACCCGGACAAGCATTCAGGAGCAATGATGAAACACTGGCTCAAAGATAGACCCAAACTCTAACCTCCATATTTCAGTTTATTTGTTTCAGGATGGAGTTTGAAATGGATAAATCAAAGTCAAATGGGGGGCTAATGTATGGGATATACCCCACGGGATGACCCGCCAGATGTATGACCCGACTGTTGAGGTGGCGACTCATAAGTGTGGTCACTACACGAGCCGAGGAAGCCCTGAAGCTTAAAGGCCCAGGAGGCAAATTGTCAAAGAAGGCCAGCTCATGGGCCAGTACTTGGCAGGACGGCTCGTGGCGGGAGTCATAAGAAATATCCTTTACTTAGAAGACAAGACAAGTATAGGTAGATTAGATCACGGGTCGTGGTACAACCCGGATTCTATTGTAACCCCAGGGCCTCAACCTATATATAAAGGTGAGCCCCTGAGGTAGAGAGATCAAGTAAGAAATCCTCGAGAGCTAGGTTAGCGGTGTCGCACCCTTGTAATCGAGATCATCGTTAATAATACACAAAAAAGGACGTAGGCTTTTACCTCCATCGGAGGGGCCGAACCTAGGTAAACCCTTGTTTCTCATTCCTGATCAACCCCATCCATGCAACCGCCTAATTGCGATGGCTCCTAGACTCAGTCCTATTGCTAGGACATCTACCGTGACAAAACCAGGACAAAACCAGTTGCTCGATGAAGACACGTGATTTGTTGGACCAGTTCCAGTTGTTGTGACAATTGTACATCTGGTTAGGGAGGCTAGGATTTAACTCTGAAGACCTTGTCTGCAACTTGTTCCCCTTGAACCAAGGTCACTTAGATCTCACCCAATCACTCTGGTAAGTATTCAAGGTAGACTTCCGAAACCTTCACAAACTTGGTCACTCAGCAATCCACAATGACTCTTGGATACTCTAGACCATGACGCCTAACTGTCTGGAAGATACACCGTCTTCAAGTGTAATAAGTCTTCGCCTCTCTCAGAACGGAATGACTTCAGTGATGCTCAAACACACGAGCTCTTTGGGGTTTATCCTCGCAGGATTCCTCTCTCAAAGTATTCGAGGTGGGTTGCTCTCAAACGATAAAAGTCGTGCAATAACTCAAGCAGCCAACCAAATTATTGTGGAGGGGTGGGCTATTTATAGCCAACAGGCAAACCGACACGATATGACCAAAATGACCCTGGGTCAATGGCCACCCGACATGTGTCCCAATGGTCGGATTTCAAAGACACATGTGGCGACATTGCTTGGGTTACAAGCAATGCTGACTAAACCAACTCTCGAAGAGATTTTCTCTCATTGTCTTCATGTGAAGACATAGGTATTTGGGTTGAGAATTACATCAGTTTTTGACTTCGATAACTTGGACCCCACTTAACAGTATGGTGGTTCCTATGACTCGGGAAAGAAGAAATGAAACTACCAAAAGACAAAGTCTTCGTGTCTCATTATCTTCATGCAATTATCTTCACGCACCACCATTGTCTTCAACTGTCATCAATGTCTTCGGACATTTGTAGGGGCCGTCTTCGATGGTTAACTGAATCTCCAGGGACTTCTATTTTTGTTATCCTCTGAACTCTCACAAACACATTAGTCCCTCAACCACGTTTGTCTTCAATACTCCAAAACCAACAAGGGGTGGCAATAGATGCAGTTTGATGACCCACAAGTATAGGGGATCAATCGTAGTCCTTTCGATAAGTAAGAGTGTCGAACCCAACGAGGAGCAGAAGGAAATGATAAGCAGTTTTCAGCAAGGTATTCTCTGCAAGTGCTATAAGTAATGATAGTAGATAGTTTTGTAGAAAGATAAATCGTAACAAGTGACAAGTAACAATAGTAGCAAAGGTGCAGCCAGGTAGCCCAATTCTTTTTGTAGCAAAGGACATGCCTGAAAGTGCTCTTATATTAAGCAAGCGCTCCCGAGGACACATGGGAATTATGTCTAGTCATGTTCATCATGTTGAGTTGATTTGCATTCGCTACTTTGATAATTTGATATGTGGGTGGACCGGTGCTAAGGTGATGTTCTTACTTGAACTAACAAACAACTTATGATTACCCCCTCTCGCAAGCATCCGCAACTACGAAAGAAGAATTAAGATAAATCTAACCATAGCATGAAACATGTGGATCCAAATCAGCCCCTTATGAAGCAATGCATAAACTGGGGTTTAAGCTTCTGTCACTCTAGCAACCCATCATCTACTTGTTACTCCACAATGACTTCCCTTAGGCCCATAGCATGGTGAAGTTTCATGTAGTCGACATTCACACGGCACCACTAAGAGAAGTAACAACATACACATCATCAAAATATCAAACGAATACCAACTTCACATGATAACTTATAACAAGAGTTCTCCCATGTCCTCAGGAACAATAGTAACTACTCACATCTCATCAACATGTTCAAAATCATAGGTGAAATAATAATAATTAAGGATCTGAACATAATTTCTTCCACCAAGTAATCCAACAAGCATCAACTACAAGATGTAATCAACACAACTAGTAACCCACAGGTACCAATCTGAGGTTTTGGGACAAAGATTGAATACAAGATATGAACTAGGGTTGGAGGTGAGATTGTGCTGGTGAAGTTGTTGATGAAGATTGGTCCTCCCACGAAGGAGGAAGCGTTGATGATGACGATGGCTTCGATCTCCCCCTCCCGGAGAGAGATTTCCCCAGCAGAATCTGACTGCCGAAGTGCAAAAGGGCCTCTGCCCAGGTTTCCGCCTCGAGACGGCAGCGCTTCGTCCTGAAAGGTTGCTTATGATTTTTTCTAGGGTAAAACACACCATATAGGAGAAGAGGGGCATCGGGAGGCCAGCCAGGGCCCCACCACACATTAGGGCGCGGCCTGGGGGGCCACGCCCTGATTGCTTGTGCCTGGCTGTTGGCCCCCCTCTGGTATATTTTTGGCGCATAAATTCACATATATTCAACAAAAATTCCTCGTGAAGTTTCAGGTCATTTGGAGTCTTGTGATTTTCTGCCTTTTTCTCGGTTTTCCGATCCAGAATTCCTGTTTCCAGATAATTCCCTCTTTGTTATGTACCTTGCATATTAGGAGGGAAAGGATATAGGAATTGTATGATAATAGGGAATAATGGACAAGAATAACATAAATATGAATAAGAAATCATGATGCAAAATGGACGTATCAACTCCCCCAAGCTTAGACCTCGCTTGTCCTCAAGCGAAAGCCGACCTCGAGATTAATGACCACATAATTTGAGAGAGAAGTGTCGATAAAAACAGGATACGGACATGGGAGCATCATGAATATCATTATAGCAGCAAGCATTTCATCATATAACTTCTCATAAGCAAGTAAAGATTTCTTCACAATTATCAAAGTATGAAGCATAAACCTTGTTGACAGCCAACAAACGATGCTTTTAGTCATGGTGATCATCATAATTCATCATATTCAAGAGAAGAGTCTATGTAAGTGCTTTCATTGTAGCAAACCCACATACTCAACTATCATTTAATCATCTATGATTGTTGACACTCATTGCATATTTTTCGAGCAAATGTTTTTGCCAGACACATAGGAAGATAGGGGCTTCATTTGCCACCCAACTCATTTACCTCAAGGATAATGTCAACAATAATGAATCATGATTCCTTACATTCAACCGGATATGTATACCTGGATCTTACCTCAACATGTGATGCTTACCACTAAGAGAGTTTATAACTTATAAGAAGATAAGATATTGATGACTCTTGAATACCAGGTCCGAGGCGCTCCACGCGAACGCGTCCTTGTTCACCCGGAGGAAGGACACCAACGCCTCCTCCTGATCCTGAGGCAAGTTGGCGCTGATGGCGAAGGTAGGGCCAGGGTTTCCTTCGTCCACCAGCACTTGCTTTGTCTCTGCCTGACTCTGGGAGAACAGCTGCCTCTTCTTCACCGGCGCGACGTCGAGGATACCCCGAGGGTCCTCCATGGCCTGCGCGTTGTCCCCGGCACTGGTGCACGCCGCGGCCACCACTTTGTAGGAGAGCTTGAGCACGTGGGATGCGTCCTTGACATACCCCACGATTTTGAGAACGCCGCCGCTCCTGGGCATCTTGATGACGTTGTAGCCCAGGTGCGTTGCCGCCATGAACTGGGCGAGGGCGGGGTAGCCAAGTATCGCGTTGTACGGGAGGTGGATGGTGGGAGACATCGAAGTCGACCTACTCGGTGCGGAAGTTCGAGCGGGTGCCGAAGGTGACGGGGAGGTGCACCCGCCCCACGGGGACGACGGATCCGCCGACCACCCCAGAGAAGGGCCTTGAAGGCGCGAGTTGGTCACGGGGTAGCTGCAGTGCATCGAACGCTTCCACAGAGATGACGTTGAGGCCGGCGCCACCGTCTATGAGGGTCCTGGAGACGGCCACGCCGCGTATGGTCGGCGTGCACAACATGGGGATCGTTCCAGCGGCTGCCGTCGTCTTGGGGTGGTCGTCGGGGCCGAAGGTGATGTCGGCCTCCGGCCATGTGCGGTGCGGCGTGGGCTCTGGCCGTGACCGAACCGCTCCTATATGGCGTAGGAAATGCTTGACTTGGCAGCCGGAGGACGGCGCCTGCGACCCACCGAGGATGCAAGCGACCACGAGGCCGGCCCTTCGCGTCCCGGCGCCGTCGCGTGCTATGCGCCGGCCGGCGTCGGGGATCTCGTCCGCCATGGAGTTGCCGAACCGGGGCTCGGCTGTCGCCGCAAACGGGGAAGCTCCGACACGCCCCTACCTGGTGCGCCACATGTCGGATTTCGGGCTCCGCAAAACCCTCAAGATTCGAACACAGGGGCGTCTGCGAAGGTTTCCCTGCGGCCTCGCCCTACCCAGCTCACTACTCGATGACTAAGATGGCAAACTCGCTCGATGACGAGGAAGAAGATGAACACGGTGATTTACCCAGGTTCGGGCCGCTGCGAAGCGTAATACCCTACTCCTGCTTTGGTGGATTGCCTCTCATGGAGGTATGGTGGATGAACTAGTACAAGGTTTAGGAGCCTCGTGAGGGCACTCCTCGATGTGTTCTTGGCTCTCTGCTAGCTTTGTGGTGGATCGGATCGGGGTCCTTCTCTACGGTGCAACTTAGCCTCTATATATAGCGGTGGGCCGGGTCCTCTTCCCTTATCGCAAAGGCGGGAAGGGATTCCACAACGGCCAAATTTGAAGGGGGACAGGAGTACACCCCGCCCTATCCAAAGGCGGTCTTCGCCTGCAAAGTAGCTGTCGATGAGGCAGAGGTGGGCTCGGCGATGTCATCCGTCCTACGGGGCTCGTGGTCGTGGTCTTGTTTCACTGGAATGGAAACCTTTGGCGGGTGCTTTCCGGACCCGCGTACGTCTTTGCTCCCTTTGCACCAAAGGGGAAACTGCTCCGCCTGCGCGCTGACGCCCGCCTGTCTTCTCTAGCGTCACCCTTGACTCCTAAGGCCGAGTCCTGCATAGAGATCTCCGCCGCTCCTGAGGGGGCCTGTGGAGGCCCATCCGTTTGCCGATCTTGGCACTGCTCTCCCTCACGAGCCTAGGGGCCTCGTGAGGGCCTTGTCTCGAGTGGGGCCGCATCTAGTTGTGCTTGGCTAATGAAGTGGGCCATGCCCTGGGCCGCAGGCAGGCAGGTCTGGGTACCCCCATTCCCAGAACACCGACAGGTAGAACTTACGAAGATTCTCAATGTTCCATGAGTTCTGCACCTTGGTACCATGTTTGGTCTCCAGACGGACTGCGCCAGGTCTGGTGACTCGTACTGCCCGGTAAGGGCCTTCCCACTTTGGCGTCAACTTGTTTGTACCCTTGGCGGACTAAACGTGCCAAAGGACAAGGTCGCCTTCCTCAAGGCTCCGGGCCTGAACTCTGCGGCTATAATAGTGGCGCAGAGCTTGCTGGTAGCGTGCGGCACGCACAGCAGCCCGGAGACGGTCTTCCTCGAGGAGCGTGGCATCGTCATGCCGCAGCTGCTGTTGCTTACTTCATCGTAGGCAAGCACTCGAGGTGACCCTTATATGAGTTCCGTGGGGAGCACTACTTCCGCCCCGTACACTAGGGAGAAGGGCGTCTGGCCGGTAGCTCGATTTGGTGTCGTTCTGAGGGACCAAAGAACCACCGGCAGCTCATCTGTCCAGCGTTTGCCGCTCTTCCGCAGCCTATCGAAAGTCCTTGTCTTGAGTCCTCGCAGCACTTCAGCATTCATCCTCTCGACTTGCCCGTTGCTCCTTGGGTGAGCAACAGAGGCGAAGGAGACCTTGCTTCCAAGGTTTTGGATATATTGCATGAAGGCGCGGCTCGTGAACTGGGTGCCGTTGTCGGTGATCACTCTGTTAGGCACTCCCAAACGACACACCAGTCCTTTCATGAACTTGATAGCTGCTTGTGCGGTCACCTTTCTCACTGGTTCCACCTCAGGCCACTTTGTGAACTTGTCGGTTGCCATGAACAAGAACTCAAAGCCCCCGATAGCACAGGGGAAGGGGCCCAGGATGTCGAGCCCCTAGACCAAGAATGGCCAGGATAGAGGGATTGTTTGCAGGGCTTGCGCTGGTTGATGGATGTTCTTGGAGTGGTACTGACAAGCCTCACACTTGGTGACCAGTTCAGTAGCATCCTGGAGGGCAGTGGGCCAATAAAAACCCTGCTGGAAAGCTTTCCCGGCAAGGGCCCTTGATCCAATGTGGGAGCCACATACTCCTCCATGAATCTCTGCCAACAGCTTCAGTCCATCCTCCCGGCAGATACACCTTAATTTCACACCGTTCGGCCGCCTTCTGTACAGGGTGTCATCGACAAACTGGTACATACTTGACCGATGGGCTACTCTTTCGGCTTCTGATACGTCTCCAATGTATCTACTTTTCCTCACTCTTTTGCCTTGTTTTGGACTCTAATTTGCATGATTTGAATGGAACTAACCCGGACTGACGCTGTTTTCAGCAGAATTGCCGTGGTGTTGTTTTTGTGCAGAAATAAAAGTTCTCAGAATGGAACAAAACTTTCTGGAGATTTATTTTGGAAAATATAAAAAATACTGGAGCCAGAAACCACCGGAGAGGGGGCCCAGGGTGTGCAACACCCACCAGGGCGTGCCAGCACCCTCCCGGCGCGCCCTAGTGGGGGCTGGGCACCTCGGGGCCCCACTTGCCCAATCTCTGCCACTATAAATTCCTAAATTTGGAGAGAAAAATAGGAGAGAAAGAATATCGTGTTTCATGAGACGGAGCCGCCGCCACCTCCTGTTATTCATCGGGAGGCCAGATCTGGAGCCCGTTTGGGGCTCCGGAGAGGGGAATCTTCGGTCTTCGTCATCATCAACCTTTCTCCATCGCCAATTCCATGATGCTCCCCACCGGGAGTGAGTAATTCCTTCGTAGGCTTGCTGGTCGATGAGGAGTTGGATGAGATTCATCATCTAATCGAGTTAGTTTTGTTAGGGCTTGATCCCTAGTATCGATTATGTTCTGAGATTGATGTTGCTATGACTTTGCTATGCCTAATGCTTGTCACTAGGGCCCGAGTGCCATGATTTCAGATCTGAACCGTTTATGTTATCATCTCTATATCTATGTTCTTGATCCGATCTTGCCTAGTCATATGCACCTATTACGTGTTATGATCCGTCAACCCCATAGTGACAATATTTGGGATACTTCGCGGTGATGACCGTAGTTTGAGGAGTACATGTATTCACCCTGTGTTAATGCTTTGTTCTGGTTCTCTATTAAAAGGAGGCCTTAATATCCCTTAGTTTCCTTATGGACCCCGCTACCATGGGAGGGTAGGACAAAAGATGTTATGCAAGTTCTTTTCCATAAGCACGTATGACTATTTACGGAATACATGCCTACATTACATTGATGAACTGGAGCTACTTCTGTATCTCCCTAGGTTATGACTGTTATATGATGAATATCATCCAACGAGTTACTGATCCAGTGCCTACGACCTTTCCACTTATTGTGCTTGCTAAGTTACTACTGCTGTTGCTGCTGTTCCAACTGCTACAAAACTATTGCTACTACTGTTACCGCTACTGTTACTATTGCTACTGCTATCAAAACTATCATATTACTGTGCTACTGATCACTCTGCTATAGATATTTAATCTCCAGGTGTGGTTGAATTGACAACTCAACTGGTAATACTCTCAAGTATTCTTTGGCTCCCCTTGTGTCGAATCTATAAATTTGGGTCGAATACTCTACCGTCGAAAACTGTTGCGATCCCCTATACTTGTGGGTTATCAAGACCTTTTTCTGGCGCCGTTGCTGGGGAGCATAGCAATATTTGTTGAGTCACTTGGGATTTATATCAATTTAGCACTATGAAGAATCTGAAGGATCCAAGGACCAAGAATTTTCCCTCTACTACGAGGGGAGGTAAGGAACTGCCATCTAGCTCTGCACTTGATTCACCTTCTGCTATGAGTAAGCTTGCGACACCACCACATGCTAGTAATCCTGATATGTCGCAAGTTATTGATGATGCTGCCTCTGCTATGAATGATGCTTATGATGATGCTAGTACCATGCTTGATGATAATGCGCCACTAGGAGAATTTCTTGATGAACAAATTGCTAGAGCTAAAGAAAATGAAATTGTTGAAACTAATGAAGCTTATGAAACTGATTATGATTATGAATCTCCTATTAGTCCTAGTTATCCTAAGTTTGAAATGCCTAAGATACCTGAAGGTTATGTTATGGATGAGGAGATAACTAGAGAAATTCTTTCTTGCAAGGATAGAGACGATCTTAAGAAACTGCTATGCAAATATAAGGAGAAAACTTTGAATGCTAGAATGAAATGTGATCCTAAGTTTGCTACTTCACCTATCTGTGTTACCGATAAGGATTATGAGTTCTCTGTCGACCCAGAGTTAATTACTTTGGTTGAATCTGATCCTTTCCATGGCTATGAAACTGAAACTGTAGTGGCACACCTTACTAAGCTGAATGATATAGCCACCCTCTTTGCTCATGATGAGAAAATTCGCTACTATTACATCCTTAAGTTGTTTCCGTTCTCATTAAAGGGTGATGCTAAGACATGGTACAATACTCTTACTCCTGGTTGTGTGCGTAGTCCCCAGGATATGATTTACTACTTCTCTGAAAAATATTTTCTTGCTCATAAGAAACAAGCTGCCTTACAGGAAATATTTAACTTTGTGCAAATTGAAGAAGAGGGTCTCCCACAAGCTTGGGGGAGGCTTCTCCAGTTGCTTGATGCTTTGCCTGATCATCCTCTCAAGAAAAATGAAATACTTTATATCTTTTATAATGGACTAACCGATGCTTCTAGGGACTTCCTAGATAGTTGTGCTGGTTGTGTTTTCAGGGAACGAACTATTGAACAAGCTGAGGAGTTATTGAATAACATATTGAAGAATTATGATGATTAGACTCTTCCTGAACCACCACCTAAACCTACTCTGAAGAAGAGGGGTATCTTATTTCTCAGTCCCGAAGATATGCAAGAGGCAAAGAAAGCTATGAAGGAAAAAAGGTATTAAAGCTGTGGTTGTTAAGAATTTGCCACCCATTGAAGAAATACATGGCCTTGACACACCACCACCTCCACAGGTGGTAGAGGTAAATTCTTTATTAAAGTTTAATGAAAGTGACATCCCTCACAATAAACCTCCTAGTCAATGCTTATATGAGTTTGATAATTATATTATGAAGCAAGATCATTTCAATGCTCATGTTCTGAAACAATTGAAATACAATTGTGATATGATTGCTCGCTTGAGTGGATTGCTATTTAGAATTAGTAATGATGTTAGAGGTGTAGGAAAGCATGCCTCTATGGTTCAAACTCAGTTAGAACAAGTTGCTAAGTCTCAAAAAGAATTGCTTGATGAAATGAATAGTAATATGCATGACTTTGCTGCTAGAGTAGTAACTAGAGGAGGAAGAATGACCCAAGAACCACTCTATCCTAAGGGTCGTCCTAAAAGAATTGAACAAGACTCTCAGAGAATTAATCTTGATGCACCTAGTCCTTCTAAGAAGAAAAAGAAAAATGATAGGAGTTTGCATACCTCTAGTGAACCTGAGACAAAAAAATCTCCTGATAATAATGATGTCTCTATTTCCGATGATGAAACTCGGTCTGGTAGTGAACATCAACCTAGTGATAATGATAATGATAATGATGATGTTCACGATGATGCTCAACCTAGTAATGATAGAGAACACGATAATGATTTTGAAATAGAGCCTGCCCCTGATCTTGATAAGCCACAACCTAAAAATAAACGTTATGATAAGAAAGACTTTGTGGCTAGGAAACATGGTAAAGAAAGAGAGCCATGGGTTCAGAAACCCATGCCATTTCCACCTAAACCATCTAAGAAAAAGGATGATGAAGAATTTGAGCGCTTTGCTGGAATGATTAGGCCAGTCTTTTTGCGTACCCGCTTGACTGATATTTTGAAAATGGCCCCTTATGCAAAGTATATGAAAGACATCATCACTAATAAAAGAAAAATACCTGAAGCTCAAATCTCCACCATGCTTGCCAATTATTCTTTTAAGGATGGAGTACCTAAAAAACTTGGAGATCCTGGAATACCAACTATACCATGCTCCATCAAAAGAAACTATGTTAAAACTGCGTTGTGTGATTTGGGAGTCGGTGTTAGTGTTATGCGTTTCTCCTTATATAAAAGACTTGATTTGAATAAACTCACACCTACTGAGATATCATTGCAAATGGCTGACAAATCAACAGCCATACCTATTGGTATTTGTGAGGATGTGCCCGTTGTTGTTGCAAATGTTACTATCTTAACGGACTTTGTTATTCTTGAGATGCTCGAGGACGACAACATGTCGATTATCCTTGGTAGACCCTTTTTGAATACTGCAGGGGCTGTTATTGATTGCAATAAAAGCAAAGTCACCTTTCATATTAATGGTAATGAGAACACGGTGCACTTTCCGAAGAAACAATTTCAAGTGAACGATATAAATGTTATTGAAGAATCTCCGACCATCACTATTGGAAGTTTTCAATTACCTCTACCTACTGCCAAGAAGAAATATGATATACTTATTGTAGGGGATATGCACATCCCCCATTGAGGTAACTTAGTGTTTTTAGGAAAGTTCTTCGGTTTCATGCTAATCGGAAGTGGTTGTTAATAAGACTTGATCAACCTTATTAATGAATCATTTTTGAGAGGCATGACGTCGATGAATCTAGTAAGCACAACTCTCTGCTTCCATCTTTTATTTTCTGTTTTAGTTAGTCAAATAAAATAAAATGCCATGTTTATCATATTTTGTGTTTTCTCTGTGCAATAAAAAATGACCCAAAAATAAAAATTCTCAGAATGCCCTGAAAATTTAACACGAATTTTTTCCGAACATTTATGAATTTTTGGTGCAAATAACACCTGAGCGGAGTGCCTAGGGTGCGCAGCATACACCAGGGCGCGTCAGCTCCCCCCAGGCGCGCCCTGGTGGGTGGTGGCCCCCACGTAGGCCCCCTCACTTATCTCTTTAGCCCACATTGTCACCCACCTCCAGCCAAAAATTACCACAGCCACCATTTTCGTGTTCTTGCTCTCAAACCCGCGGATTTCGATCTCTTTGCTCGAAGCTCCGTTTCTGAAACTGTTTGGAGGGATTGCTACTTGGTATGTGACTCTTCCATTGCTCCAATTAGTTTTTGTTTTAGTGGGTTATTTTTAGAGTAATTAGCTACTCTTGGTGCTGCTGTAGATGAGCTTGCATGTTGAATTCTTAGAGTTCTAAGTAGTTTTAATGCTCAATATGGCATCTATGCATGCTTGGGAGTAGTTGCTAACAATCTTACAAAGTTTTGTTGACAATTTTTCGTGGACTAATTTTTTTCAGAATTTTTATAGGAATAAAAATGCAATTCTTTAGGAGTTCTTCGAGGAGGAGATCCTCGGGAGCCTCTTCAAGTGGAAGCTCAGTTCGACAGTCTTATGTTGAACCAAGTGAAAGCTCGATGCGAGATGCCGCTACCAAGTCATGCTTGTGGCCCTGCGACGAGTTCATGGAAGGTGCAAGTATTAAGGAGGAATTTTATCAATTTATCCACAACACAGGGCTTGCTTCCTTCATCGCAGATAAGTGCCCCCAACGCCTCGAACTCACGAAAACCTTCACAAAGAAATTTAAATATTTTCCTCGTGAGTCTAGAGTCTCATTCAACCTGTACGATCATTCCTTTACCTTGCCGTTAGAAATGTTTAGCGGTGCATGCAAACTTCCATATGAGGGTTCCTTCGATGAACTCACAAAATCTGAGTACGCGTCATTTTTAGTTAATCTTTGCATTGGCGAAGATAGAGGGGTTACACAAGGGAGAATTAACAGCATCCATTTTCCATCACTCCAATATTTTGCGCTCTTTAACGGTAAATGTATTGTACGCAAACAAGACTATAGCACCTTATGTGCGCATGATTTGAGACTCTTACAAACTGCAATAACTGGGAATAAGGATTATAATCTTGGTGCAATTGTTGCACGGAGGTTGCAGCTTAATGCTGCTAATGGTAATTTTTATTGAGGAATTTATGCCTCCCATGTAGCTGAGAGATTAAATGTTTCACCTTCGCTTAATGACCCCATCCTACCCACTCAGTATTTAGACTTTGATGCTATGAAGCGTCATAAGTTCCTTACGGGTACGGCCACCAACTACACCTATAACTTGAGATTTAATAAAAAACCTGTTGTGCCTGTTGTTTTTCCTGCTCCTGCTCTCTTTGATTTTCACACTAGGGGAAGATATTATGTTCTTGAGAGCGAAGCTTATGAGTACAACGCGGTGGTTGAAGCTGCCAGGAGGGCCGCGGAGTCTGCTCCGAGGTTCTCGATGAGCCATCGCCCAGATTATTATTCATACGGATGGTGATTACCAAGCTAGGCCAAAAGCCTAAGCTTGGGGGAGTACGTTTTTCCACCAACATTACATTCATGTTCGCACATTTCATTCCAGTTGTCGGTGTTCACACTTTTTCATTGTATTATCCATGTTAGATTTGGTTTCTCGCTTTCTTCTTGTGTGTTTGAAAAACTTTGAGAAAACCCAAAAATTTTCCTACTTCCTTTTAGTTTTTCTTTCTAGCTTAGTTTAATTGTTGCATTAAAAGACAACCCAAAAAGATTTCTCGCTTTTTCTTTTGTTTGTTGGGAGCTATCCCGTGTAAATAGTTTTTCTTGTTTTTGTTTTTCCTCTTTAATTTGCTTCCTTCGAGAAAAACCAAAAACTCCAAAAATATTTCAGTGTGTTTCTCTGAAATTCTTATCTTTTTATTTGAGTTGTATCTAGGAGAAGATCACGATGAAATTGTTGAGTGGTTCTCATCTGCATTATCGTCTACCTAAGAAAGAACCTATATTACCTTGTCTTCTCCTCTTGAATAAAATGCTTGCAGATTCCAGCTTAGTCCACGGCATTCTTGCACTATTATTATTCTCTTATCATTCGGCCATGCAAGTGAAAGGCAATAATGACGACATTTGATGAATTGACTGTGGCAGAGAAAGGCGGGTATGAACTCAACTTGTTTTTGTTTTTGTTGATATGTTTAACCTAGTATCACTTGATTCAGCTCATTATGATCAAACATGTTTGCAATGACCATTAGAGATTACAGTTGTTCATGCCATGCTTAAGTAGCTAGGAATGGATAATGAATTATCTTGGGTGTTAACATGCATTCAAAATGGTTGTGATGCGGTATGATGATATGGTATCCTCCTCTGAATGTTTCAAGTGGCTTGACTTGGCACATGTTCACGCTTGTAATTGAATCGAAACCAACATAGCCTTCATGATATTTATGTTCATGGTTTCCATATCCTACTCATGCCAGTATTCAATGTTGATTATATGTAATGCATGTTCATGACCGTCTTCGCACTCTAGCTGGCCACTTCTACATCTAATTGCTAGGCTTCGCCTGTACTAAGTGGAAATACTTCTTGTGCATCAAAACCCTTAAACCAAGTTATGCCAGATGAGTCCACCATATCTACCTATATGCGGTATTACCCTGCCGTTCCAAAGTAAATTTGCATGTGCCACCTCTAAAATTTCAAATAAACATCTGTTTTGTGTGCCTGGACCGCTCATGGAGTGATAGGGGGCGGTCAGTATCTTCCATGCTAAGCGGGTTATTCTCATGACGAGTGTTTATTCACTTGTCCTTACACGAGAGGGGCGGTAATAGGGATTCCCAGTCCCGAAATCAAAAATCAAAAATAATTAAACAAAACTCCCCCAGGAATGTTGTTGGTTTGGACGGTACCCGTGGATGCGGCTCGTCGTGGAGTGTGATTGTTGGTGGAGGGGGAGTAAACCTTTACTTTTACCGATTGGGAACCGCCGCTAATTTGTTTAGCATGGAAGATATTGATTACTCTTGGTCATGACGTTGACAGGAAGGGTGTACCTCCCAAAATTATATCTATCTCTGTTTTAAACTTTGAGCTCTGGCACCGCTGCAAATCCATGCTTCCCACTACGAAGGGACTATCTATTTACTTTTGTCGGATTTCGGGCTCCGCAAAACCATAAGGAATTCGAACCCAGGGGCGTGTGCGAAGACCTCCAACAGCTTCACCCCCACAACGCCCAAAACACGATAACCCCGCTCGATGGCAAGGAAGACGATGGCACACGAGAGTTTACCCAGGTCCGGGCCGCTGCGAAGCGTAAAACCCTACTCCTACCTTTGGTGGATTGCCTCGCGAGGAGGTTTGCGGATGAACTAGTACAGTGGTGTGTTTGCGGGTTGGTTGCTTCGTGTCCCCCTACCGAGCTACCTAGCCTCTCTTTATAGCAGCCCGGGTCCTCTTCCCTTATCGCAATGGCGGGAAGGGATCCCACAACGGCCAAATTCGAAGGGGGACAGGAGGTACACCCTATCCTGACGAAAGGTGGTCTTCACCTGCAAAGTGGTCGCCGGTGATGCAGTGGTGGGCTCGGTGATGACGTACGTCCTGCGGGGCTTGGGGTCTTGGTCTTGTTGCTCCAGAAGGGAAACCTTTGGGGGGCGCTTTGGGAGCCTGCGCTCATTCTTGTCTCCTTTGCACCAAAGATATCCCCTCTAGCGCGCTGGCGCCCGCCTGGCCTAGCTAGCGTCACCCTTGGCCTCCTAAGGTCGTATGTTGCATAGAAGTCTCTGCCGCTCAGGAGGGGGCCTGGGGAGGCCTACCTCCCCGTGGGTCATGGCGCTGTTTCCCTCGCGAGCCCGGGGGTCTCACGAGGGCCTTGTGTTGAACGTGGCCGTGCTGGGCCGTACTTGGTCGTCGAGGTGGGCCATGCCTTGGGCTGCAGGCAGACAAGTCTAGGTACCCTGGTATCCAGAACGCCGACAGTAGCCTCCGGGCCCGAGGCGCGCTCGAGCTAGCTTCGGGGCGAAGCCACGGAGGATGGACCGGAGCGCCGTGGGCCCCAATCATCTACGGGCCCGACTTGACACGTGGCGCACCACGAGACGTGGGCGACTCGGCTCCCCGAAGACGTCGGGAACCGCCATGAGTCGTGCTGACGCATGGCCTGCACGCCTCCTTGGACATCTTTACCCTTCTTTGAATGCTACTGTCCCCCCTTGCGTCCTCCTCCGCCTCGGGCCACGCGGATGTGACCCGACGGGGGCAGGGGAAGCGACGTGAGGCAGGATAGCACGCCGGTCGAGTCTGGCACGCGCCGCTCGAGGTGCCTGGCGACTCCACTTCCCACGACGCCCTGCGTGTAGCGGTTGCGCCTATAAACCCGCCCCGCTCGGAGGGCCTTGCCATCTTGTCGTGCCCTCTCGCTTCTCTTCCTTCCAAGTTATCTTCCTCATCTTCCTCCTTTCCTTTGCTCACCCATGGTGTTCGGTGGGAGCGCGGCAGGTGTGGGGAAGCGTTCGGAGCCCCCGGCTCCACCGGCGGCCCCCGGAGGCAGCGGTGGGGGGCCCTCAAGGCCAGCCCAAGTCCGTCGGCGCTGGGCCATGCTCGATGAGTAAGTTCCTTGCCTCCCGCTTCCTCTTCTTATAATCCCAACTGTCGCGCCGGTTTAGATCGTTCCCTCCTCACAGGGCGCCCACGCCCAAGAGGCGCAGGCTTGAGGAACTTCGGGAGGAGGCTGATGCGCTGTGGGCCTAGCTCGCGGACGCCGAGGCCGCCCTCCAGGCCACGCTCAGGGGCGAGGCAGAGGCTCAGGTGGAGCTGGCGTCGCTCCAGACCCAGGTCCAGGGGGGCGTCGACGCCGTGCAGGCCGCCCAGGATGAGGCGGCCCACGCGAAGATTCTGTAGGCATAGCGCGCCAAGCAATACCGGGACGTCGCCCTCCGCGCGGTAAGCCGGTTCGTCTGGGAGGCCCCTGCGCTGCCGTGCGCACACGGTGATGGGGGCTACCTCAACTTGTTCGACAAGGTGGTGGAGGCGCTGGAGACCGGCGTCTCCCGGGTTGACGATGACAACGCGTCCAGTGTGCACGACCTCCTGGACCTCACGCTGACACGCGTCTTCTCCAACCTTTGCCGCTTCGTCCCCGAGCTCGACCTCCTCCGCGTCATGGAGCCGGTGCCTGAGGAGCTCCAGAGGCCCCTCAGGGACGAGACGCGCCCGCACGTGGAGTCCTTGGTGGAGCGATTCATCCAGGAGCCCCTTCCCGATGAGGGCGACGACTCCGGTGCCGCGGCGTGCGACGGCCCGGACGGGGACAGCGGCTCCTCCGCCTAGTTCTCCCTTTTTTCTTTTCCCAATTCCTGTCATGTCAAGCAACACCTGGCCCCTGGGGGGCGTCAACTTTTTTGTTTTTACCTTCGTATTCCTCCTCCTTTTTGAGCTGTTGATTGTTTGTTTTGTGTGGCGCGTCCCCGCGCCTCCCGCGGGGCTTTGTGTTGTTGCCGATGCGCCTCGGCGTCCCTTGAGAGGCCCACGAGGGTATCGCGCTAAGGCCGGCAACGGCATCCGGTCGTGCCCTCGCGGGGCGGGCCCTCCTGAGGGGGATCGTGCCGCCCCCAAGGTCAGGCCCCTAGCCACGTCGCCTAGAGTGGCCGGACTCCTCCCCTCGCGCTGCCCTTCCTTGCTCCTGGAACCACATGATTCCTGATGAGGTTAGGTAGCGGGCCGTGGCGCCTGTACTTTGGCATTAGTGCTCATGCCTCTTGCCCTGCATTCGGGCTATAACTTAATTAGAAAGCCCTGCCCATACTCAGCGGGTGTACTTAGCTTATCGGGCCGTGGCGAGGTCGAGAATCGCGAGGGGTAGGCGGAGCATCCAGGGAGGTCGAGGATCCCGCCTCGGAGGGCTTCTTCCGTGCTTACGGGGCGGTCCGGGAGCCCTTTCTGCACTCTGCGTCGACGGGGCCCGATCCCGAGCAGACCTCGACCACCGTTGGGGTGTTCGGATCACCAGGACGAGACTAAGGGGGTGAGGCCTCGGCCACAATTGGGGCGTCCGGATCACCAGGACGAGACCAAGGGGCACGGAGCTACACGATCGGTGAGGTTCCCGAGACGTATTGCCTGGGAACCCCCCCTTTGACGCTCAAGTGGCGCTCTGCGTCGGCGGGGCCCGATCTCGAGCAGACCTCGACCGCCGTTGGGGCGTCCGGATTACCGGACGAGACCAAAGGGGGCGAGGCCTCGGCCACAATTGCGGCGTCCGGATCACCAGGACGAGACCAAGGGGCGCGTTGCTCAAGAGTCCCCCTTGAAACTCAAGCGACTTCCTTACCTTCCCGTAGGCTACCGCATTGGGAGGCGCCTGAGCCTCCCGAGGTTCCGTGATGTCATGTCGGGCCACGGCCGGAGCCCCCGAGCGGGAGTCGACCGTTTAAGCGATGAGTGCCCCTAAGGCGGCAGGTCCTTGCCGGCCTGCCCCGAGAGGCCGCGAGGAGGGGCCAAAGTGCGCGGGCCGTACTCGGCAAGGTGTCAATCCAAAAAGTAAAAAGACTTCAAGGCCAGAAAGAGGAATCGCGAAGAGAGAAAAGTTCCCGCGCCTTTTCAAATAGAGTCACGAAATCTTCAACTTCATTTAAAAAAATGGCAATACGCACACAAAAAGAAGCGAGCAACAGCCGCGTCCGACACCTAGGCTAGTCTTCGCCTTCGTCTTCCCCCAGCGCGGAGCGTAGGGCATCCACGTTGCGTGGGCATAGCCATTGGAGGGCAGTGTTGTCCGCTAGCGCGGAGCATGGGGCTCCGGGCGTATACAACCCACTCATTATTACGTGAGAGTTTCACGGCCGAAGATAGCTGGGCAAGCCCCCAGGCGCACGGCCTAGGTGCTCCCAACTCAGTTTAGAGCCATCCCATGCATTACTGCAAGGTTGCGCGCCTCTACAGCCCAAACCTGTGTGCATTGCTCCCCGCGTAGCCATGGGATTGCGCTCCCGCGGCCCAAACATGAGCGCAATGCACCCAGCGCAGCTGCAGAGGTGTTGTGTCAGTGAAGCCGCCTTGTGAAGTGTCGCGGCGCCAGCCGGACCGTGGCTTGCGGGCCTCATGAGGCCCCGCCTCCCGAGGGCCGCTCCGGCGCCCCCGTTGCCGTGGGTGGCCCGCTTTGCTTGTACCCTGCCGATTCCCCAAGCGGTCTCTCCTGAGGCCCTGGGCTCGGCTGTGCGCTGCTTGCTCGCGGGGGCGGCGGCTGCGTCGCGCCCCCTCGCTTCCTGGGATGTTCCCCCCCTCTTCCTCGCTTGCATAAAGCTGGCCTGGTGCTCCCTCCGTCGAAACCCCATGCCCGGCTTGGGGAGAGCGCCCGGGGCACCTCCTTATTCCGGGAGGGTGCCGGCATCCACAGAGGGCGCCTGATCCTCCGCGCCCTCCGCAGGTATGACGTAGCTCGGAACGTAGGGCTCCGTATAGAGGCACTGGCCCCCTCCCGAGTCATCCCCGCGTGCTCCGAGGGCAGTCTCCCTGGGTGGCGGGACGACACCATCCTGGGTGCGCGGGCCACAAACCCTCCTGCGGCGGGCCTCTGCCCGAAGTTGCATGGCTCTGCCGCCGCCGTTGGGTGGGCCGCGCGTGCCTTGCCGTGAGTTGCCTCCCCGATTTTCCATTGCGCCTCCATTACGGTTACCTGTCTGGCCGGAAGCCTGAGCCGCCTGCTCCCTGCGCCGGTTGGCGCGCTCCCCCCGGGACGAGCCAGGCTATTGATGATCCAGTTGGGTGTGGGCGCGTACGTCGAGGTGCGCATGGGGCACCCCAGCACCTCCTTCGTAGGCACTACCGGCGGGACCGGGCGGCGCTCCGAAGCCGGTCACCGTGATCCGGAGGGGGAGAAGCACGGCGTGCGGCGGGCCCTGCTCGGGCTCGCCCGGGGGTGGAGCGGGCGCATCGTCCGCAGGTGGGGCGACTGGCATGGCGAGCGAGCCCCCAGCGCAAGTGCCGGTGGTCATGAAGGAAGGTGGGGGACCCAGGATCTCCTTGCGACGGCGACCAGCTCGGCAATTTGGTTGGCCCAGGCGTCGAAGCCCCCGTGCGTAGGGCGGTGGCGAAGCATCTCACTCACCATCAGGAGCGAGTCATGTGCGTTGAGGTCTCCCACGTGGGTGCAGCGCGATGCCGATCCCGTGGGCGCCGCTCGTTCGCCGTGTGCCTGGCCGGCACGAGCGGCGTCGGTGGTGGAAACGACGCTGGTGTCCTGGTAACGACCACCTGGCATCGCACTGCCGTGGCGCGGGTCTTGGATGGCAGGGGCGAGGTTGGCGGAGGCGGGTCCTCCATGGCCGGAAGAAGCCTGTCGGGCGTTGGCCATCTGTGCGACGAGGCGGAGAAGAAGCGAAGCTTGCTGAAGACTCCGATACGCCCCCTACCTGGCACGCAAAATGTCGGATTTCGGGCTCCGCAAAACCATAAGGAATTCGAACCCAGGGGCGTGTGCGAAGACCTCCAACAGCTTCACCCCCACAACGCCCAAAACACGATAACCCCGCTCGATGGCGAGGAAGACGATGGCACACGAGAGTTTACCCAGGTTCGGGCCGCTGCGAAGCGTAAAACCCTACTCCTGCCTTTGGTGGATTGCCTCGCGAGGACGTTTGCGGATGAACTAGTACAGTGATGTGTTTGTGGGGTGGTTGCTTCGTGTCCCCCTACAGAGCTACCTAGCCTCTCTTTATAGCGGCCCGGGTCCTCTGCCTTATCGCAATGGCGGGAAGGGATCCCACAACGGCCAAATTCGAAGGGGGACAGGAGGTACACCCTATCCTGATGAAAGGTGGTCTTCACCTGCAAAGTGGTTGCCGGTGATGCAGTGGTGGGCTCGGTGATGACGTCCGTCCTGCGGGGCTTGGGGTCTTGGTCTTGTTGCACCAGAAGGGAAACCTTTTGGGGGGGGGGGGGGTTGGGAGCCTGCGCTCGTCCTTGTCTCCTTTGCACCAAAGAGGAAACTGTCTCCTCTGGTGCGCTGGCGCCCGCCTGGCCTGGCTGGCGTCACCCTTGGCCTCGTGAGGTCGTATGTTGCATAGAAGTCTCCGCCGCTCAGGAGGGGGCCTGGGGAGGCCTACCTCCCCGCGGGTCGTGGCGTTGTTTCCCTCGCGAGCCCGGGGGTCTCGCGAGGGCCTTGTGTTGAGCGTGGCCGTGCTGGGCCGTACTTGGTCGTCGAGGTGGGCCATGCCTTGGGCCACAGGTAGGCAACTCTGGGTACCCTGGTATCCAAAACGCCGACAACTTTTATGTTGAGTCATCACCTTCTCAAATAAGCGCCAGACCTGAGAGCACTATTGTCATCCTCATGCATTGTGTATAGTTGATGTTGGGTGCAGCATGACTGGATCTTTTCTACCATGAATTACAATGTTTAGTCGCTGCTTGAACTTTGGAGGTGCTCTGCATTTATGTTTTGCGGTCTCAGAAAGGGCTAGCGAGATACCACTATTATCATATTGTATCATGATTGTTTTGACAAAATGTTGGCGTTTGAGATATCTTATTATTGCTCGCTAGTTGCTTATGTTATTGATATGAGTAAATATAATTTTTAAGAGTTATTGTTGACAAGGTTAGTCATAATCTTTGCTGAAAACCTGGGTTCTACTTAAGCATATATATGTAAACAAGAACAAAAGAGTTCATAAAAGTTTTTCATTATCACTTTCAGTTTATCAACTGAATTGCTTGAGGACAAGCAAAGGTTTAAGCTTGGGGGAGTTGATACATCTCCAACGTATCTACTTTTCCTCACTCTTTTGCCGTTGTTTTGGACTCTAATTTGCATGATTTGAATGGAACTGACCCGGACTGACGTTGTTTTCAGTAGAATAGCCATGGTGTTGTTTTTGTGCAGAAATAAAAGTTCTCGGAATGGAACGAAAATTTCTGGAGATTTATTTTGGAAAATTTAAAAAATACTGGAGCCAGAAATCACCGAAGAGGGGGCCCAGGGTGCGCAGCACCCACCAGGGCGCGCCAGCACCCTCCCGACGCGCCCTGGTGGGGGCTGGGCACCTCGGGGCCCCACTTGCCCTATCTCCGCCACTATAAATTCCTAAATTTGGAGAAGAAAATAAGAGAGTAAGAATTATCGCGTTTCACGAGACGGAGCTGCCACCACCTCCTGTTCTACATCGGGAGGCCAGATCTGGGGCCCGTTTGGGGCTCCGGAGAGGGGAATCTTCGGTCTTTGTCATCATCAACCTTTCCCCATCGCCAATTCCATGATGCTCCCCACCGGGAGTGAGTAATTCCTTCGTAGGCTTGCTGGTCGGTGAGGAGTTGGATGAGATTCATCATGTAATCGAGTTAGTTTTGTTAGGGCTTGATCCCTAGTATTCATTATGTCCTGAGATTGATGTTGCTATGACTTTGCTATGCCTAATGCTTGTCACTAGGGCCCGAGTGCCATGATTTCAGATCTGAACCGTTTATGTTATCATCTCTATATCTATGTTCTTGATCCGATCTTGCCTACTCATATGCACCTATTACGTGTTATGATCCGTCAACCCCATAGTGACAATATTTGGAATACTTCGCGGTGATGACCGTAGTTTGAGGAGTACATGTATTCACCGTGTGTTAATGCTTTGTTCCGGTTCTCTATTAAAAGGAGGCCTTAATATCCCTTAGTTTCCTTATGGACCCTGCTGCCACGGGAGGGTAGGACAAAAGATGTCATGCAAGTTCTTTTCCATAAGCACGTATGACTATTTACGGAATACATGCCTACATTACATTGATGAACTGGAGCTAGTTCTGTATCGCCCTAGGTTATGACTGTTATATGATGAATATCATCCAACGAGTTACCGATCCAGTGCCTACGACCTTCCCACTTATTGTTCTTCCTAAGTTACTACTGATGTTGCTGCTGGTCCAACTGCTACAAAACTATTGCTACTACTGTTACAGCTACTGTTACTATTGCTTCTGCTATCAAAACTATCATATTACTGTGCTACTGATCACTCTGCTGCAGATATTTAATCTCCAGGTGTGGTTGAATTGACAACTCAACTGCTAATACTCTCAAGTATTCTTTGGCTCCCCTTGTGTCGAATCTATAAATTTGGGTCGAATACTCTACCCTCGAAAACTGTTGCGATCCCCTATACTTGTGGGTTATCAGCTTCCTCTTGCTCTTCGGGGAGTCCTCCAGTTTGAAGGAAATGGACTATATGCTGCGCCCAGGTTAGAGCCTGTGGCTCGACAACAAGGACTAAAGGCATCTCCATGTCTCCGAGAGCGCTTGTCTCAACCGCTAGACCCTGAGGTCCTTCGGGAGGGAGCTGCTCGTCAACCGGAACGGGATTTTCCCCGGCAGCCTCTCTACCAGCGGCTTCGGGAAGCTCTGCCGGGAAATGCTTGCCGGAGTTCAGCTTTCTTCTCTTCTTGGACATCACAGACGGGGACACCGATGGTTGGGTGAGGTGGAGAACAAAGGTCCCTGCTTCCACAGGAAGCTTCTGCGCAGCGCACTTCGATAGGTGGTCAGCAATACTATTTTCTGCTCATGACAAATGTTCTGTTTGCAGCCCATCGAAGCGCTCCTCCAACTTCCTCACTTCTTCCACGTAGGCCTCCATCAGCGGGCTCTGATAATCCTTGTTGACTTGCTTTATCACTAGTTGAGAGTCTCCTCGGACGATCAACTTCTTTATTCCCAACTCCACTGTGATTCTAAGTCCGGCAAGAAGCCCCTCATACTCAGCGGTGTTGTTGGTGGCTTCCTCTTGGGGAAAGTGCATCTGGACGACGTACTTGAGGTGCTCTCTGGTTGGGGCGACGAGGAGCATGCCTGCTCCAGCGCCCTGGAGTGAGAAAGAACCGTCAAAGTACATGGTCCAATCCTTTGGCGCCTCTTTGCCGAGGAGGATTGTCTCCGGAGCTTCATCATCTAGTGTAGGTGTCCATTCTGCAATAAACTCCGCCAAGACTCTGCTTTGAATGGTGGAAGTGCTCTCATACTTTAATCCGAAGCTTGACAACTCCAGTGCCCATTCAACTATCCTGCCAGTGGCTTCGGGGTTTCTTAGTATGCGTTGCAACGGGAAACGGGTGACAACTGTTATCTCATGGGCTTGGAAGTAGTGGCTCAGCTTCCTCGAGGCCATGATAAGGCCAAAGATCAACTTTTGTACTCCGGAGTACCTTGACCTAGCCCCATGTAGTAGGGAACTGACAAAGTACACGGGCCGCTGCACCATTTTCTTCTTTGCCACTTCCTTGGACCCACCGTCAACCATTTGCTGAGATCCCCCTTGACATGTATCGAGCTTTGCCGCGGATGTTTCCTTCTCGCTCCCGGCAGCATCAACAGTGGCTGCTGAATCTTCATCCACCTCCCGCTCCGCCACCAGCGCTGCACTAACCACTTGATTTGTTGCCGCTAAATATAGCAGCAACGGTTCTTGCGGTTTAAGGTGGGAGCAGAGGATAGGTATTTCTTTAGGTCTTGCAGCTCTGCATCTGCCTCCAGGGTCCACTTCATCGGGCCAACCTTCTTCAGGATTTTTAAGAACGGTAAGGCGCGCTCAGCGGACTTGGAGATGAACATACTCAATGCGGCAACACATCCGGTCAGGCGTCTGATATCTTTGATGGTCTTGGGTGCCTGTATCTGCTCGATCTCCTTGATCTTGTCGGGATTGGCTTTTATTCCTTGCTGAGATATGAAGAACCCAAGCAGTTTGCCGGACAGGACACCGAACACACATTTTTCAAGATTGAGCTTCAGGTTGATCTTGCACAAGTTTGCGAAAGTTTCTTCCAGATCTTGTATGAGAGTGGCTTCATCCTTGGTCTTGACCACGATGTCATCCATGTATGCTTCCACATTTCTATGCAGTTGAGGTCCAAAACCAATTTGAACGGCCCTGGCGAAGGTCAAACTAGCACTCTTTAACCCGAAGGGCATTCGTACAAAGCAGTACGTGCCGTAGGGGGTTATAAATGCGGTCTTCTCCTCATCTTCCTTGTTCATAAATATCTGGTGGTAGGCAGAGTAGGCATCCAAAAAGGAGAGAAAGTCACATACGGAGGTGGAATCAACAATTTGATCTATGCGCGGCAAGGGGAAAGGGTCCTTAGGGCAAGCCTTGTTCAAGTCAGTGAAGTCTATGCAAAGCCTCCATTTCCCATTTGCCTTTCGTACCACCACCGGATTTGCCAACCAGGTTGGATGCAATAATCCTCTGACCAAACCGGCTGCTTCAAGTTTCTTGATTTCCTCGCCAATGAACTGCTACCGCTCCAAGGTCTGTTTCCTAACCTTCTTCTTGACGGGGCGGGCATGAGGGCAGACAGCAAGGTGGTGCTCAATTACCTCCCTGGGAACACCGGGGATGTCAGATGGTTGCCAGTAAAACACATCAACATTCTCCCACAGGAAGGCAATGAGCGCACTTTCCTATTTGTCAGTAAGGGTAGCACTGATGGTGAAGGTACCACCAGTGCCATCCTCCCTTGCCGGGACTTTCTTCGTCTCAGGGTAGGTGACCTTTGTCTACTTGCCGGCGGAACTCTCCGGAAGGTCATCATCAGGTGCAGCGCACTCCGAAGAGGCACGCTTCCCGGAGTCCTTGCCAGTGTTCTTGCCAGTCTTCTTTATTTTCCTTGCATCCTTGGCGGGAGCTGGAATTTATGTGGCTTCAGCTGCTACCGCGTCACGATACATCTAGTCCACGCAGATAACCGCGTTCTTCTTGTCGGATGGGATGGAAATGACCCCAATGGGCCCTGGCATCTTCAAAGTATTGTAGGCATAGTGGGATGCCGCCATGAATTTCGCCAGAGCTGGGCGACCGAGAATTCCGTTGTAAGGCAGTGGGATCTCGGCGACGTCGAACACTATCCTCTCTGTTCGGAAGTTCAACTCTCCGCTGAATGTCACAGGCAGAGTGATCTTTCCTTTGGGTCGGCTCCTGCCGGGGTTGATTCCTTGGAATGTACCCGTTGCTTCGATCTCTTCATCAAGGATCTGCAGTTTCTCAGCCACTCTAGGAGAGATCAAGTTCAATCCGCCCCCCCCGTCAACTAACATCTTAGACACCCTGAGGTTGCGGATTGTCGGGGAAACCAACAACAGCAAACATCCAACCGTAGTGGTACGGTCAGGATGATCCTCTTTGTCAAAGATGATAGGCGTGCGGGACCACCTGAGTGGTTTCCTTGATTCTACAGTTGGTTCCACAACATTGACCTTGCGTGTCCACTGCTTGAGCTGGCGGCGAGAGGAGTGCAAGGATGCACCCCCGTCGAAGCACATGGATTCGGTTGCTTTCTGGAACTCCCTGTCAATGGAATCCTCATCATTATCCTCATCTTCTCTCATATCATCTGTTTCCTTCTTCTCTTGGCCTCTGGCGGGTTTTTCCTTTTGCTACGGGGTCTTGCCGCGGCGACCACCTCTGCCGCCACGGCCCTTCCCGGCAGCGCCGTCCTGGCCACTTTCCTTGTCACATTTCTCGTACTCGGTCCTCTGTTTCTCAACAAGTTGCTCGACCTGTCGACATTCTTGGAGATCATGGCCCTTGGTGCTATGTATTTTGCAGTACGGCCCGTCGGACTTCCCGGCCTTCTCAGCGGCAGCAGCCTCCCGGCAATCAGCGCACGTGGCAGCTCCCTTGCCGGGGTTTTTGGCTTTCGCCTTCTTGCCGGTACTAAGGTCTCCGGAGCTCTCGACAGCCAGCACTACTTTTCCCTTACGCTTCTTGTTGCGCTTCCTGTTCCTTCCCTTTGTGTCTGGGGCATCGTCGTCATCATCAGATTCCACTTCGACGCCCGCCTCTTCTCCGAGAAGTCGCCTCCCTTCTTCAGCTCGAGCACAATTATCCGCCAAGGTGTAAAGCTCATTGACAGTCTTGGGGAGCTTGACATTCATCTTGGCTCGCGTCCTCCTGTTGCGCACATTCGAGTGGAACGCGGCAATCACCGCCGCGGGATGGATCTCAGGGATGTTGCGGTGTACTCGGCTGAATCTCTAGATATACTTTCTCAAGGTTTCTCCCTCCTTCTGCTGGAGGACTTGGAGATAGCTGGCCTGGCCAGGCTCTTGATGACCACTGGTGAAGGCGCGAACAAACTCGTTGCACAGATCAGCCTAAGAAGAAATGGAATTCTCCGGTAGGTGCATCAGCCATGATCTCACATTTGGCTTGAGTGCCAAAGGGAAATAGTTGGCGAGCACCTTTTCATCTCTTCCTCCCGCAGCTTGAACAGCTATCGTGTAGATGCCCAAGAACTCTGCGGGTTTTAGCTTCCCGTTGTATTTCTCTCGTAGCTCAGGCTTGAAGGCTTGGGTCGACGGCCAGCGGACCCGTCGCAGCTCGCTAGTGAAGGCAGAGCAACCAACCTCGTAAGGAAGGTACCCGCCGACACTGGGCACGGGGTCACCGACGTCTGGACCGTTGCGCTTGTCGGATTGATGGTGTGCTTCACGACGTCGCTCGATGGTAATGCGCGCATCTTCCTTCTGCCTGTCTTCAAGGACTTGCCGCTGATCCCTGCGGTCGTGCGGACTAGACGAGACTATGGACGCCTCGTCGCGGTTGTCAGCATGTGAAGCTTGCTGCGGCTGCCTCTAGGCCTGTTGTCGCGGAGGGGACTGCACTGTTGGGGTGGCCCCTTCTACGCGTTCGCCGCCCTGGGCTGCCGCTGCTGTTCGCGTACGTCACGACGGCTCTGCATACTGGGTCTTGTTGGCTTCAACGAAGGAAATCAAACTTTGAATGGTAGCTGTCCATTCATCCATCTTATCAGCTGCTGGCATGAAGTTGAGAAGCATCTGGACTCTCGCCATGGCCTCCTCTGTGGTGCCAGGCATGGCGAAAGAGGCGGACCTCGACGTGGCTCGACACTTGGTAGGACCAAGAGAAGCGTCGCCGCGTCCTTGATGTCGCGCGCCACTCGCGGGAGCTTTCTGGTGGGTTGTGGGCCGATCTTGAGGAGCTGCGGCTCTGCTGGGCGCCCCGTCTCGCTCCGCACGAGGCGCATGCCCAACAATCCCGTTGGCGACGGGTGCGGCCAGAAGGTCACGGCTCGCACCGGACTGAGCGCCACTGAGGCGGCCTCGGCCATCCATGCGGTGGGGAGGTGATGAACGGACGTTCCCTCCGCCCATGGCGTCGAGGCCGAGCTTGCCATGTTGTCGCTGTAGTTGCTCCCCTCCGGCGCCTCCTGCTCCATTTCCGGCCACAGAAGGCTGGACGGGGGCACCACCCGCGCCGACCGCGTCGTCCACGACGCCCGCCTCGGCCGCAAGCGCCAACGGCCCCGTGTGAGGGAGCCTTTGAAGACGAGGGATGCAAAGCCGCGCTGGGTTTATTCTTCGGAGCCATTGTTGAAGAAGATGATGACGAATACTAGTTCGCCGTTCACGAACTCGGGTTCGCGCAAATGATGCACGCCGCCTACCTCGCACGCCAAAGATGTCGGGCACGGATGCTCACGATCACCTATGTGACCATAGGTCCCTTGTGGTTTGGCATGGGGGGCCACATTGCACGAAGAGCGGAGAGCATGAGACGGCGCAACGATCAAGGGTCAGGCATTTTTCCCAGGTTCGGGCTGCTGCTAAGCATAAAACCCTACTCCTACTTTTTGGTGGATTGATTGGAGGAACACGAATAACGCAGGGCACCTAACCCCGGCAAGGACTGATGCCGGGGGAAGAGCGGCTATGCGAGTACAAGCGTTCAGGGGGTTCGAGTTGCCAACCTTGAGCTGGGTTGCCTTGGGCCTCCTTTTATAGTGCAAGGGGCTACCACAGTGGCAAAACAGACATTATCTATCGATTAGATAGCTAAGCAGACCTATCATACCTAACTCTGGCATTTAGGACAAACTGCCATGATTACCTGCCTAGGTGGCGCTTGGGGGTGCATCCCCGGCAAGCCCTTGCCACCGCTTGGCCGGTCGCTGCTTAAGATCTTGACACGGTGTAGGGCGGGTGTCAACCAAGCGTAACTTGCCTTACAATGTGTCACCACGTGCTTAGCGAGAGCTGATTAATCGCCTGAGGGCTCGACACCGTATCGATAAGTGACAGGCGTAGCGATGCGGTGGAGCGATGGCTGGATGGCTCACGCCTGCCGGGAAATGGCTTGTCGGGTCTTCCGAAAGGTGCATTCGTCTTGGTCCCCGGCAGGTGTGTGCTTGGCGCGTCACAGCCCAGGATTGGGTTGCCGCATTGAGCTTGCTGGAGTCTTGGTCTTGATTGCTGGCAGGGTTTTCTGCTTCTACCGCTTGTGCATAGGTCAGGATCACTGGGTACCCCTGTACTAGTGCACCGACACCATCATGGAAAGAAACTCTTGTCTCTGGAATCCTGAAATCAGCAGCTAGGCTCATCCTTTTAAACCTAGATTCATACTCACAGTTCTAGGTTTGGAGTTCATAGATTTGATCTTGAAGGTGCTCGATCCGCTCTCGAAGTTTAAAGTGAGCTTCTCCCATGCTCCTTGTATCAAGTTTGTTCTCGCGGATGAAGTCCGTGATCATAGAGTGATTAGCACTCAGACCATGTTCAACCATCCCTTGGCACTTGATGATCTTCTGCTCCACTTCTGCAAGTCTGGCCTTGTCGCTTCCCTCCTTCTTGGATCCTTGGACATCCCGGATGTGGAGCACCCCCTCACGCATCTCAATAGCTTGAAGTTGCTTCGACACCTCCGGCAAGTAGGGATTGATGACCTTCTCAAAGAACTTGTCTTCAAATGAGCTGGAGGAAAGTCATGGCGATCTAGATCTGTCAGAAAAACAGCCCAAAACAAGAACAGAGGAGAAACTCGCGATGCGGTGGTCAAAACATACGGGAGTATATATAATGATTTTTTCTAGGTCGGAATACGTGTTCGGGAAGAAATCAGAGTCGGGAAGGCACACGAGGGCCGCACAAGCCATCAGGGGGTGCCTTGGTGGGTGCTCCTCACCTCGTGGCCCACCTTCGCGTGAAACCAACGCCAAAAATTCCTATAAATATAGAAACCATTAGAAATAACCCTAGACTCTTCGCCCCGCCGCCACAACTCTCTGTATCGACGAAAAAGCAATCTGGAGACGTTCTAGTACCCTGACGAAGAGGGGAATCCATCTCCGGTGGCCATCTTCATCATCCAGGTGGAGGCCATGACGAGGAGGGAGTAGTCCACCCTCAGGGCTGAGGGTATGTAGCAGTAGCTATGTGTTCAATCTCTCTCTCGTGTTTCTGAGATGTCACGATCTTGATGTATCACGGGCTTTGTTAATATAGTCGGATCATATGATGTTATTCCCTTGCTATCATGTTGTGATGAATTGAATCTTTCCCTTTGAGATGTCATTATGTTGGATTGAATATGGGATTTGAGAACACTTGATATATGTCTTTCATGTGGATACCCGTGGTGACAATGGGGTGTTCTATTGATTCACTTGATATATGTTTTGGTACTCAACTTGCGGATTCCCGCGATGACATTGGGGTAATCTATGCATAGGGGTTGATACATGTTCTTGTCCTACTTTCTCCGATAGAAATCTTGGGGCACTCTTTGAGGTTCTTTGTGTTGGATTGAGTATTATGAATCTGAAATTGTTTGATGCGTATCGTATAATTAACTCATGGATACTTGTGGTGACATTGGAGTATCTAGGTGACATTAGAGTTGGTTGATGCGTATCATATGGTGTTATTCTAGTACGAACTCTTAGATAGATCGATCAGAAAGGATAACTTGGTTATGTTAGTACAAACTCTTGGATAGATCGATCGGAAAGGATAACTTTAAGGTGGTATCGTACCCTACAAACAATTTCTTCTTATGCTCTCCGCTAGATAAGAACTTTGGGGTGATTCTTCGTTGCACGTTGAGGGATGGTTATGTGATCCAATTATATTAGCATTGTTGAGAGATTGCACTAGCGAAAGTACAGACCCTAGGCCTTGTTTTAAAGCATTGCAATACTGTTTGTGCTCCCTTTTGTCACTTGCTACCTTGCTGTTTTTATATTTTCAGATTACAAAAATCAATATCTACTATCATTATTGCACTTGTATCACCATCTCTTTGCCGAACTAGTGCACCTATAACAGTTGCCATTGTATTGGGTGTGTTGGGGACATGAGAGATTTCTTGTATTTGATGACGGGTTGTTTGAGAGAGACCATCTTCATCCTACACCTCCCACGGATTGATAAACCTTAGGTCATCCACTTGAGGGAAAATTACTACTGTCCTACAAAACTCTACGCTTGGAGGCCCAACACGAGTCTACAAGAATAAAGTTGCGTATTAGGCATCACCCCTCCGGATGGAAGCTGCGCCCCGTGGGAACCCGCGTCTTCGCTTAAGGAGGGCCACAATGCACGGGGCGCCTGGCTCTCAGAAAAGATCTTTAGCGGAGGACACGACCCCGCCCCTGCAAGCTGAAGGCCGCGCATGGAGAAGAACATAGGAAACCCACGCTCAAGTCCTCCCAAGGGGCGCTCGAGCTCGGGCAGAAATGCCACTCCGCGCGGGGTCGCGTGACCCGCGGGGTGCAAGGCCACCACGGGCCCGGTGACCTCGGGAGGCGGCGGTGGCGGTGCATCTCTCTCTTCGCCAGGAGGAGACCTGCGGGGCAGAGAATCAGAAGGTGCACATCAGGAGAAGACTGAGGGGACTCGGATACTTACTCATCCACGGTGATCCACTTCCTCTTCATCGGCACCCATAGTGCTGAGCTGCTGCTACCCGCGGGTCCCCGCCTCTTCCGGCAAGCGTAGGGGCCTGAGGACGATTCGTCGGCGTCTGGGGCGAGGCACTCTGTAGTGCTGGCGGCGACCATCGTCACCAACGGGGTGGTGCCCTCACCCCCAAGCAGGGCCATGGTAGGTGCCCGGGAGACGGGCGACACATGGCGCCCCTCCACGGCCGGGCGAGGGGCCTCGGCCTCAGGACCCTCAGGGCCCGAGGTCCTCATGAGGGGATTGGCCCGGGGACCCGCTCCCTCCTGAGGAGGCAATCCCCACTCGTCGAAGCGTGGCATCTGCTGGGCGAAGGCTTCCCCGTCCCGGTGGTTGTACAGAGGGAGCCCATCTCGGGGAAGCTCGCCCCGTTCACCGCCGGTCAGACGATGGAGCAGTTCGCGCAGCGTGCTGGAAGGAAGAGGGGGGACCTGTAGCCTCATGGCATCGCGAGGGCCCGAGAAGGTCCACATGGCGGGAATGGCGCTGAAGAGGAGCAATTCGTCGGCGGGTGAACTCTCGCAGCACCATCGCCATCGTCACCCCCGCCTCCTTCAAATCGGACAGCCTGGCCAAAACCCGCGTGAGCCGCGGGTCGTCAAGCTCCTCATGCCCCCACCCAGGGCCCAGCTCAGCAGGGGTCGCCGGGATTTGGAGTAGGGGGCTGGGCGCAGCAGCATCGACGTACACACACTGCCTCCGGAAGCCCTCTGCATTCAGGGAAAGCCGGGCGTCGAGGGCCCCGCCGGCTGTCGCGTCAACTGCTCGCAAGGACACGCATCCCGAGAAATGCCATCCGGGGTTCATCTGGAGGGAGAAGAAGTGGCGAAGCAGGGCCATAGAAGGGGAAATGCCAACAAAGGCCTCGCACAAGAACGCGAAAGCGGAAAGGAGGATGATGGAACCAGGGTCAAGATGCAGCGCATGGACCTGATAATCAAGGTAGTTAGAGTCGGGATTCGGAGTCGGATCGATTTTCCTTAGATAGAATCGAGTCGTAGTATCGAGTTGTGGAATCGAGGATTCTACTAGATTTACAGACATGAGATATTTTGCATCCACGCTGAAAATTTATTTGGGTTTATAGAGTTTAACGCTAAATATAGAGCAAAAAACGTACACATCAATGCTAGTTGTATTCCACTTCTTTTCATGGCTAACCTACTATATAGCTTGAATGATGGAACGTTTTCGAGAGGGAAATATACCAAACGTTTAAATCTTCAACACAGAAAATTTACTTAGGAGGGTTTTTTAGAGTACGTGAATAGTCGATCACTTGTATAGCTGACTCGCAGTGCTGAAACTTTAAGGGTCTTGTTGTCCTTCTCCGATCAATCTTGACGCATCCTCCTTCTCACGCCAATTCCATGCGTCCACAAGTTAGATCCTCAGTTTTGATCTAGGGTTTCTGAGAGCTAGATCAAAGGTGTCGACGGCCAAGAGATTGAGCTTGGAACAGGAATAAAGGGCCATGAGGCATGTGAAAAGGAGTTTGCATGATGGCATACTGTTCTGGTACAACTAAACAGACGACTTAGATAAATTATTAGAATCGGACATAGTCCATAGCATAGTCGGGATTCTACAGTTTTGTATAGGATTCTATGATTTGGATCATGACTCAACATGGATTCTACCATATCCGGATTCATAGTGGGACTTGGATCGACATGCCTATGTAGGGTCGTGAAGTCATGGGATTCTAGGATTCGAGTCGGGATTCTGACTACCTTGCTGATAATGCGCGAGCACGGCGGAGAAGAAGTCTGAGAACGGCAGCAGCAAGCCAGAAAAGAGTGCACGAAGATGGAGGGGAATGTTGGTGGCCTCTAGGTCGTTCTGAGGCCGCGAGCCCGGCCAGATCCCCGTCGCCCCCCATCGCCCCCCCCCCCCACTCGTTGGAGCCGACAGTGACTGCCAAACGGACCTTCTCCAACCCTTCAAGATTGACCACCAAGGATCGGCCCAACGCGGGCTCCGGCTCTGACGAAGGCTCCGACGCCTTCGGGGCCTCGCGCCCCCTTCTTCTTGGGGGCCAGGGCGGACGGCCAGATCGGGGTGGGCGCAAGATTTGGCAGAGAAGGCGCGAGCCATGGGAGAAGGGGGAACGGAGAACAGGTTCTAAGAGGAACAATGACGGCTCGGTGGCGTGCGCCAGGCTGTTTGTCAGCAAGGGCAGCTGCCGAGGCAGCGCGGAGAAGTTGAGGCATCCGCGTCTCGGAGGGCGCCATGTGTCAAGCCTAGCCCGCAGGAGAATAGGGTCCGCGGCGCTCGGGCCTGCGTCCTTTGGCTGAGCCCCGAAGCCAACCCAAGCGCGCCTTGGGCCCGGGGGCTACTGTCGGCGTTCTGGGAACGGGGGTTCCCAGACCTGCCTGCCTGCGGCCCAGGGCGTGGCCCACTTTGACAACCCGGTGCGGCTCGGCGCAGGACTGCCCAGGGCAAGGCCCATGCGAGATCCCCGCCCTCGCGAGGAGGACGACGCCAAGACCCCCGGAAGGAGGAGGCCCCACCAGGCCCCCTCCCGAGGGGCGGAGATCTCTATGCAGCGCTCGGCCTCGAGAGGCTAAGATGACGGTAGCCGGGCCAGGCGGGCGCCAGCGGGCGTAGAAGGAGCAGTTCCCTCTTTGGTGCAAAGGAGGCAAGGACGTACGCGGGTTCCCAAGGCATCCCCCCAAAGGTTTCCATTCCGGTGCAACAAGACCAAGACCGCGAGTCCCGCAGGACGGACATCATCGTCGAGCCCACCTCTGCATCACTACCAGCTACTTTGCAGGCGAAGACCACCTTTCGTCAGGATAAGATATACCTCCTGTCCCCTTTCGAATTTGGCCGTTGTGGGATCCCTTCCCGCCAGTGCGATAAGGGAAGAGGACCCGGGCCATTATAAGGAGAGACTAGGCTGCGCCGTAGAGAGGACGGACCAAAAAACCACCCAAGCGCCCTCGCGAGGTGGCTCACCACTGTACTAGTTCATCCACAAACCTCCTTGTGAGGCAATCCACCAAAAGCAGGAGTCGGGTTTTACGCTTCGCAGCGGCCTGAACCTGGGTAAATCCGCGTGTTAGCCTTGTTCCCCGCGATTGAGTGAGTTCAATTCGGACAGGCTGTGGAGCCGTGAGCTTGAAGCCGAAGCTGGTGGGATCTTTGCACACGCCCCTGGTTCGAACCTCTTTGGGTTTTGCGGAGCTCGAAATCCTGCAGGCCAGTAGCCTCTCGGTTCTGTATGATATCTCCAAGGGGGGACTGAACTGACCACAATGATTGGATGCTCCTGAAAATAATGTTTCAGTATGCGGCTAGACATGAAAACACCAAACACCAATTTCTGCCAATGTGAGTATTGTCGGGCCTCTGGGACTGGGGGTGCCCAGGCCCGTCTGCCTGCGGCCCAGGACAAGAAGCTTGCCTTAAGCACTGAGTGGCCACACCCCCGGGCTTCACGGAGCTGGTTCTCGCGAGGGCCAACGCCTCTCGAGGTGCGAGGCGGCGTCCCCATCAAGTACTTCATGAGGCTTCTCCGTGAGGCTGTCCATTATGCCCTCAGGAGGCGGGTCTATCTGGAGCTTGCCTAGCAGGGCCCCGCAACCCTGCACCCGCACATGGGTGACACACGCCGCACCGAGCGGTGCCAGGACCGGTGCCAGCGGGCACAGACAGAGAGGTTTTCCTCTTTGGTGATAGGGAAGTAGTGCCATCTCGCGGGATCCCCAAGCGATCCCCAAGGGTTTCCCTTTCCATGCAGGAGGACCAAGACCGGAGGCTCGGCAGGATGGAGGTCGCTCCCGTGCCCACAAGCGCGTCACGACCAGGAGCTTTGGCAGGCGAAGACCACCTTTTGTCAGGATAGGCCACAGTCCTACCCCCTTCGAACTGGCCATTGTGGCAACCCTTCCCGCCTTCTGTTTTTGGGGGAAGAGGACCAAGGCCAATATAAGAGTAGGGACCGGCCACCATAGAGAGGGAGTGCTCCGGGCAATCAAGAACACACCTTTGTACTCATCCTCATCCTCAAGCAATCCACCAAGCAGGAGTAGGGTTTTACACCGTGAGGTGGACCGAACCTGGGTAAACTGTGTGTCCCTTGTTCATCTTCCTTAGCTCGAACCGCCGGAGAGTCGCCGTGGGGTCGCGAAGTAGAGTAGGGCAGGAGAGCGAGTGCACCCCAGGGTTCGAACTTCTTTGGGTCGTCGGAGCCTTCATTTCGAAATTTGGCGCGCCGGGTAGGGGTGCACTGATATTCTCCAGCTCCGTTGCGTCTCCGGCTTCACCAGCTCCATGGCCGACGCTCGCCGTGTGCGCGCTGAGCGCAGGGTGGCCCGGACCGCTCAGGTCGCCCCAGTCGGCCGAGGTAGTCGACACTACTCCGATGGCGCCAAGATTACGGCGGCCACCGCCTCTGTCGCTGCGGCAAGGGGAACCCAAACGCCCTCCCATTCACCCAGCCTTCCAACGTCACGCACGGAAGCCATGGCGCGCCTCTCCTGGCACGTCGCCTCGACGGAGCCCCGAGGCGGCCCACTCATGCTCAGCGGGGGCACCGGGGCGTGCCGAGAGAGGCGTTCGGTGGCGTGCATCCTCGGCGGGGCCCAGGCCCCGATCGCCGACCGCCACTTCAAGCCTTCCTTCCGCAGAGTGAGCGCTGCCCGCAGGGAGCACGGGCCCGCGTCGTCGCCTAGCTGGACCCTGCGCGACATCACCTTCGACACGGGAGATCACCCGAAGTCCGTGGCTGCTGCAGGCGTTCTCCCCATGGTGTGCACTCCCACCATCAGCAACATCGCGGTTACCAAGACTCTCATCGACGGGGGTGCAGGGCCCAACATCATCTCCGTCGCGACCTTCGAGGGACTCCAGGTGCCCTATGACGAGCTGAAGCCCACCAAGCCCTTCTCCGGGGTGGTCGGCGGGACCGCGGCCCCCCTCGGGCAGATACGCCTCCCCGTCACCTTCGGCATGCGCGACAATTACCGCATCGAGCTCAGTGACTTTGACGTGGCGCGCGTCGGTCTCCCGTACAATGCCATCCTGGGTTATCCGGCGCTCGCCAAGTTCATGGCAATGACCCACCCGATTTACAATGTCATCAAGATACCCGGGTGCGCCGGTGTCATGACCATCAAGTGCGACGAGAAGGACGCGGTCAGCTGCATTGGGCGTGCGTACAAAGCCGCCACGGCCGCATGATCGGTTGACGTGGGCGAGGCGTCACCCCCGAGATAGCGCCGGCAGGAAAGAAGCAGTTGTTCTCTCAGAGCCGAGCTGAGACCAAGAAGGTGCCGTTCGACGGCGGGAACTCGGGCCACACCTTCACCATCGGCGCCGGCCTCGCCCCCAAGCAGGAGAGGGCACTCGTCACCTTCCTCAGGGCGAACACAGATGTGTTTGCATGGAAGGCGACCAATCTGACAGGGGTTCCGAGGGAAGTGATCGAGCACCACCTGGCGGTGTGCCCCAATGCGCGCCCCGTCAAGCCGAAAGCCTGACGCCAGGCGCCGGAAAAGCAGCACTTCATTATTCAAGAAGTGCAAAAACTACAAGAGGCAGGGGTCGTCCGCGAGGTGCGCTACCTGTTGTGGCTTACCAACCCTGTCATCGTCCCCAAGAAGGGCGGCAAGGAGTGGATGTCCATCGATTCACCAGTTTCAACAAGGCCTACCGCTAGGATCCCTTCCCGCTTCCGCGCATGGATCAGATCGTGGATTCCACCGCTTGCTGCGATCTACTATGCTTCTTGGACGCCTTGTCGGGCTACCACCAGATCAACATGGCGGTATAGGACGAGGAGAAGAGGGCCTTCATCTCCCCTAGCGGGGTGTTCTGCTACGTGAGCATGCTGTTCGGCCTGAGGAGTGCTGGTGACACTTTCCAGCGGCTGATGCACATCGCGCTGGGGCCCCAGCTGGGGAGGAACGTGGAGGCCTAGGTCGACGACATTGTGGTCAAGACGCGCGAGGCCAAGATGCTCATCGAAGAGCTGGAAGAAACTTTTGCCAACCTGCGCAAGGTCAACCTGAAGCTCAACTCCGACAAATGCGTTTTTGGGGTCCCCTCCGGCAAGCTGCTTGGCTCCTCGTGTCCCATCGGGGAATCGAAGCGAATCCCGAAAAGGTTAAGTCCGTCGAGCTGATGCAACCCCCCGGACCCTCAAGGAAATGCAGAGGCTAGCAAGGTGCCTAGCCTCCCTCGGGCGCTTCATCTCCAAGTTTGGCGAGCGGGCGTTATCGTTCTACAAGCTGATGAAGAAGTCGGGGCCATTCGCGTGGATCCCTAAAGCGGACGTGGCCTTCGCGGACCTCAAGCGGTATCTCACAAGCCCTCCTGTTATGTGTTGGAAATTTTCCCTAGAGGCAATAATAAATTGGTTATTATTATATTTGCTTGTTCGTGATAATCGTTTATTATCAAACTCAAATACATGTGTGGGTACATAGACAACACTGTGTCCCTAGTATGCCTCTAGTTAACTAGCTCGTTGATCAAAGATGGTTAAGGTTTCCTAGCCATAGATATGAGATGTCATTTGATAACGGGATCACATCATTAGGAGAATGATGTGATGCACAAGACCCGAACTATAAACATAGCATATGATCGTGTCAGTTTATTGCTATAGTTTTCTGCATGTCAAGTATCTTTTCCTATGACCATGAGATCATGCAACTCACTAACACCGGAGGAATACCTTGTGTGTATCAAACGTCACAACGTAACTGGGTGACTATAAAGATGCTCTACAGGTATCTCCAAGGGTGTCTGCTGAGTTGGCATGGATCAAGACTGGGATTTGTTACTCCGTGTGACGGAGAGGTATCTCAGAGCCCACTCAGTAATACAACATCACAATGAGCCTTGCAAGCAATGTGACTAAAGTGTTAGCCACGGGATCTTGTATTAGGGAACGAGTAAAGAGACTTGCCGGTAAGGAGATTGAACTAGGTATAGAGAAACCGATGATCGAATCTCGGGCAAGTAACATACCGAACAACAAAGGGAACAGCATACGGGATTAACTGAATCCTTGACATAGAGCTTCAACCGATGAAGATCTTGGTAGAATATGTAGGAACCAATATGGACATCCAGGTCCCGCTATTGGTTATTGGCCGTAGAGGTGCCTCGGTCATATCTACATAGTTCTCGAACCCGCAGGGTCTGCACACTTAAGGTTCGGTGACGTTTCGGTATAGTAGAGTTATGTATGGTGGTGACCGAAGGTTGTTCGGAGTCCCGGATGAGATCCTGGACGTCACGAGGAGCTCCGGAATGGTCCGGAGGTACAGATTGATATATAGGAAGTCCTGTTTTGGTCACCGGAAAAGTTTCGGGTACTCCGGTTACCGGGAGTGCCGGGAGGGTACCGGGGGCCATCGGGAGGGGTGTCTCGACCCAAAGGACCTCATGGGCTGTGGGAGGAGTCAAACCAGCCCCTAGTGGGCTGGCCGAACCCCCCCACTAAGGCCCATGTGGCTAGGGGTGGGAAAAACCCAAAGGTGGAAAGGTGGAAAGGGTTTCCAAGTGGAGAGGAGGAATCCTACTCCTAGTAGGATTGGAGTAGGACTCCTCCACCTCCTATTTCGGCCAACCTTTGAGGGTTTGAGACTGCCTCGTCCCCTCCCTCCCTCCTATATATACTAGAGGATTTAGAGGGGAGAGCTAACCCTAATTGCCATGTGCTCCCTCTACTTCCTCTAGAACGTTTTCTCCTTTAGTCTAGTTTCGGCGGTGCTTAGGCGAAGCCCTGCTGGAATAGTTCCACCACCGCCGTCGTGCTGCCGGAGAACTCATCTACCTCTCCGCCCCCTCTTGCTGGATCAAGAAGGCGGAGATCGTCATCGAGCTGTACATGTGCTGAACACGGAGGTGCCGTCCGTTCGGCGCTAGATCGGAAGGACCGTGATCAGGATCGCGTGACGATTCGTGATTTGATCGCGGGACGGATCGTGATGGGATCGCGGGACGGATCGTGATTGGATCGCGAGATGGATCATGATGGGATCGCTGGACGCTCGGTGATTTGGATCGCGAAGACGTTCGACTACATAAACCACGTTTCTTAACGTTTCCCGCTTAGCGATCTACAAGGGTATGTAGATCCAATCTCCCTCTCGTAGATGCTCATCACCATGGATAGATCCTGCGTGTGCGAGGAAATTTTTTGTTTCCCATGCAACGTTCCCCAACAGTGGTATCAGAGCTAGGTCTATGCGTAGATGAGATCACGAGTAGAACACAAAGGAGTTTGTGGGCGTTGATGCTCAGATTGCTTCCTCCCTTGGTCTTTTCTTGATTCAGCGGTATTGTGGGATGAAGTGGCTCGGACCAACATTACTCGTACGCTTACGAGAGACCGGTTCCATCAACTGACATGTAACCTTGTTGCATAAAGATGGCTGGCGGGTGTCTGTCTCTCCCACTTTAGTTGGATCGGATTTGACAAAGGCGGTCCTTGAGAAGGTTGAATAGCAATTTGTGTATCACCGTTGCGGTTTTTGCGTAGGTAAGAATCGTTCTTGCTAGATACCCGTAGCAGCCACGTAAAACATGCAACAAGAATTAGAGGACGTCTAACTTGTTTTTGCAGGGTATGTTGTGATGTGATATGGCCAATTACATGATGAGATATATGTGATGTATGAGATGATCATGTATTGTATAGAATATCACAACTTGCATGTCGATGAGTACGGCAACCGGCAGGAGCCATAGGGTTGTCTTTAATTTATTTTTGCCGTTTTCCTTTACTTTATCGCTATGAGTTAGCAATAGTCATAGAAGCAACAGTTGGCACGACAACCAAATGGCGACACGTTGATGGAGATCAAGATGATGGAGATCATGGTGTCATGCCGGTGACGATGGAGATCATGCCGGTGCTTTGGAGATGGAGATCAAAAGCACAAGTTCATGGCCATATCATGTCACTTATGATTTGCATGTGATGTTAATCCTTTTACGCATCTTATTATGCTTAGGACGACGGTAGCATTATAAGGTGATCCCTCACTAAAATTTCAAGATAAAATTGTGTTCTCCCCGAGTGTGCACCGTTGCGAAAGTTCGTCGTTTCGAGACACCACGTGATGATCGGGTGCGATAGACTCTACGTTCGCATACAACGGGTGCAAGCCAGTGTTGCACATGCAGAACACTCGGGTTAAACTTGACTAGCCTAGCATGTACAGACATGGCCTCGGAACACAAGAGACCGAAAGGTCGAACATGAGTCATATAGTAGATATGATCAACATGAAGATGCTCACCATTGAAACCACCTCAACTCATGTGATGATCGGACTTGAGTTGGTGAATTTGGATCATGTGACACTCGAATGACCAGAGGGATGTCAATTTGAGTGGGAGTTTTTAAGTAATATGATTAACTAAACTCATTATCATGAACATAGTCAAAATGTATTTGCTAATTATGTTCTAGATTGCTAGCTCGCGTTGTAGCTCCCTTGAATTTTTTATATGTTCCTAGAGAAATAGAGTTGAAAGATGATGGTAGCAATAATGCGGACTGGGTCCGTGATCTGAGGATTGTCCTCATTGCTGCATAGAAGGCTTATGTCCTTAATGCACCGCTCGGTGCGCCACCCCCTCAAGCGTCGTCTGTAGATGTTATGAACATCTGACAGGCACGTTCTGATGACTACATGATAGTTCAATGCGTCATGCATTATGGCTTAGAATTGAGGCTCCAAAACATTTTGAACGTCACGGAACATATGAGATGTTCTAAGAGCTGAAATTGGGATCTCAGGCTCGTGCCCGTGTTGAGAGGTATGAGACCTCCAACAAGATTCTTTGCCTGCAAGATGAAGGAGAATAGCTCAATCGGTGAGCATGTGCTCAGATTGTCTGGGTACTACAATCGCTTGAATCCAGTGGGAGTTGATCTTCTAGATAAGATAGTGATTGATATCGTTCTCCAAGTCACTATCACTAAGCTACGAGAGCTTCATGATGAACTATAAAATGCCAGGGATGGAAATCATGATCCTTGAGCTATTCGCGATGTTTGACACCGTGAAGGTAGAAATCAAGATGGAGCATCAAGTGTTGATGGTTAGTGAAACCACTAGTTTTGAGAAGGGCAAGGGCTAGGAGGGAAACTTCATGGATGGCAAGTTAGTTGCTGCTCCAGCGAAGAAACCCAAGGTTGAACCCAAACCCGAGACTAAGTGCTTCTATTATGAGGAGAACGGTCGCTGAAGCGGAACAACCATAGATACTTGGTAGATAAGAAGGCTGGCAATGTCGACAGAAGTATATTTGATATACGTGTTATTGATGTGTACCTAGCTAGTACTCCTAGTAGCACCTGGGTATTGGATACCGGTTCGGTTGCTAAATGTTAGTAACTCGAAATAAAAGCTACGGAATAAACGGAGGCTAGCTAAGGGTGAGGTGACGATGAGTGTTGGAAGTGTTTCCAAGGTTGATGTGATCACCATCGCACGCTCTCTCTACCTTCGGGATTAGTGATGAACCTAAATAAATGTTATTTGGTGTTTGCGTTGAGCATGAACGTGGTTAGATCATGTTTATTGCAATACGGTTATTCATTCAAGTAAGAGAATAATGGTTATTCTGTTTACATGAATAATACCTTCAATGGTCATGCACCCAATGAGAATGGTTTATTGAATCTTGATCGTAGTGATACACATGTTCACAATATTGATGCCAAAAGATACAAAGTTAATAATGATAGTACCACATACTTGTGGCACTTCCGCTAAATGTCATATTGGTGTAAAACGCATGAAGAAACTCCATGCTGATGGATCTATGGACTCATTCGATTGCGAATCGGTTGAGACATGCGGACCATGCCTCAAGGGAAAGATGACTAAAACCCCGTTTTCCAGCTTGATGGAGCGGGCAAGTGACTTATTGGAAATGATACATGTTGATGTATACGGTCCAATGAGTGTTGTAGCGTGCGGTGGATATCGTTATTTTCTTACCTTCACTGATGATTTGAGTAGATATGGGGATATTTACTTAATGAAACACAAGTCTAAAACGTTTGAAAAGTTCAAATAAAATTAGAGTGAAGTTTGACATCATCGTGACAAGAAGATAAAATGTCTACAATATGATCGTGGAGGTAAATATCTGAGTTACGAGTTTGGTATAAAACTTAAGACAATGTGGAAGTTGTTTCACAACTCACGCCACCTGGAACACCATAGTGTGATGGTGTGTCCGAACGTCGTAGTCGTGCTCTATTGGATATGGTGCGAACTATGATGTCTCTTATCGATTTGCCACTATCGTTTTGGGGTTACGCATTAGAGACAACTACATTCACTTTAAAAGGGGCACCATCTAAATCCGTTGAGATGACACCGTATGAATTTTGGTTTGGCGGAAACCTAAGCTGTCATTTCTTAATGTTTGGGGCTGCGACGCTTATGTGAAAAAGGGTTTTCACCTAATGAGCTCGAACCCAAAGCGGACAAATGCATCTTCATAGAATACCCTAATGTAACAGTTGGGTAAACCTTACATCTTAGATCCAAGCGCAAAGTGTTTGTTGCTAAAATGGGTCCTTTCTCGAGAAAGAGTTTCTCTCGAAAGAATTGAGTGGGAGGAAGATAGAACTTGATGAGGTTGTTGAACCTTTGTTTCAACCAGAGAGTAGCGCAGCGCAGAAAGTTGTTTCTGTGGAGCCTACGTTAGTTGAAGAGGAAGTTAATGATGATGATCATGAAGCTTTGGATCAAGTTACTATCGAACCTCGTAGGTCGACAAGGACGCATACTGCTCCTCAGTGGTACGGCAACCCTGTCTTAGAGGTCATGTTGTTGGACAACGATGAACCTACAAGCTATGGAGAAGCAATGATGGGCCCGGATTCCGAGAAATGGTTAGAGGCCATGCAATCCGAGATGGGATCCATGTAAGAAAACAAAGTACGGGCTTTGGAAGTATTACCTGAAGGGCGAAAGGCCATTCAGAACAAATGGATCTTTAAAAGGAAGACGGACGCGGACGGTAATGTCACTGTCTATAAAGCTCGACTTGTGGCAAAGGGTTTTTCACAAGTTCAAGGAGTTGACTACGATGAGACTTTCTCACCCGTAGCGATGCTAAAGTCTGTTGGAATTATGTTAGGAGTTGCTACATTTTTCGATTATGAAATCTGGCAGATGGATGTCAAAACATAGTTTCCTTAACAGTATCCGTGAGGAAAGGTTGTATGTGATACAACCGGAAGGTTTTGTCATTTCTAAGAATGCTAAAATATCTGCAAGCTCCAGCGATCCTTCTATGGACTGGAGCAAGCATCTCGGAGTTGGAATATACGCTTTGATGAGGTGATCAAAGTTTTTGAGTCTATACAAAGTTTATGAGAAACTTGTATTTACAATAAAGTGAGTGGGAGCACTATACAATTTCTGATAAGTATATGTGGATGACATATTGTTGATCGGAAATGATGTAGAATTTCTGGAAAGCATAAAGGGTTGTTTGAAAAGGAGTTTTTAAAAGGAAAACCTGGAATGAAGCTACTAAAATATTGGGCATCTTGATCTATAGAGGTAGATCAAAACGTCTGATAAAACTTTCAATGAGTACATACCTTGACAAGATTTTGAAAGAGTTCAAAATGGATCAGTTAAAAAAAGAGTTCTTGCCTGATTTGTAAGGTGTGGAGTTGATTGAGACTCAAAGCTCGACCACGGCAGAAGAAAGAGAAAGGACGAAGGTCGTCCCCTATGCCTTATCCATAGGCTCTGTATAGTATGCCATGCTGTGTACCGCACCTGTGTGTGCCTTGCCATGAGTCTGTCAAGGGGTACAAGAGTGATCCAGGAGTGGATCACTGGACAGCGGTCAAGATTATCCTTAGTAACTAGAGTACTAAGGAAATATTTCTCGATTATGGAGGTGATAAAGAGAATTGCCGGTAACGAGATTGAACTAGGTATAGAGATACCGACGATCGAATCTCGGGCAAGTAACATACCGAAGAACAAAGGGAACAACATACGGGATTAACTGAATCCTTGACATAGAGGTTCCACCGATGAAGATCTTCGTAGAATATGTAGGAACCAATATGGACATCCAGGTCCCGCTATTGGTCATGTCTACATAGTTCTCGAACCCGCAGGGTCTGCACACTTAAGGTTCGGTGACGTTTCGGTATAGTAGAGTTATGTATGGTGGTGACCGAAGGATGTTCGGAGTCCCGGATGAGATCCTGGACATCACGAGGAGCTCCGGAATGGTCCGGAGGTAAAGATTGATATATAGGAAGTCCTGTTTTGGTCACCGGAAAAGTTTCGGGTACTTCGGTAGTGTACCGGGAGTGCCGGGAGGGTACCGGGGGCCATCGGGAGGGGTGTCTCGACCCAAAGGACCTCATGGGCTGTGGGAGGAGTCAAACCAGCCCCTAGTGGGCTAGCTGACCCCCACCCCCCACCACTAAGGCCCATGCGGCTAGGGGTGGGAAAAACCCAAAGGTGGAAAGGTGGAAAGGGTTTCCAAGTGGAGAGGAGGAATCCTACTCCTAGTAGGATTGGAGTAGGACTCCTCCACCTCCTATTTCGGCCAACCTTTGAGGGTTTGAGGCTGCCTCCTCCCCTCCCTCCCTGCTATATATACTAGAGGATTTAGAGGGGAGATCTAACCCTAATTGCCATGTGCTCCCTCTACTTCCTCTAGATCGTTTTCTCCTTTAGTCTAGTTTCGGCGGTGCTTAGGCGAAGCCCTGCCGGAATAGTTCCACCACCACCGCCGTCACGCTGCCGGAGAACTCATCTACCTCTCCGCCCCCTCTTGCTGGATCAAGAAGGCGGAGATCGTCATCGAGTTGTACGTGTGCTGAACACGGAGGTGCCGTCCGTTCGGCGCTAGATTGGAAGGACCGTGATCAGGATCGCGAGACGATTCGTGATTTGATCGCGGGACGGATCGTGATGAGATCGCGGGATGGATCATGATTGGATCGCGAGATTGATCGTGATGGGATCACTGGACGCTCGGCGATTTGGATCGCGAAGACGTTCGACTACATCAACCGCGTTTCTTAACGCTTCTTTCTTAGCGATCTACAAGGTTATGTAGATCCAATCTCCCACTCGTAGATGCTCATCACCATGGATAGATCCTGCGTGTGCGTAGGAATTTTTTTGTTTCCCATGCAACGTTCCCCAACATTATGGTCGCGCCACACCCACATGAGCGCCTGCTGCTGTACTTGGCGGCCACCCCGCAAACGGCCAGCGCGGCCCTTGTGGTGGAGCGAGAAGAGCAAGCGCGCGCCAAGAAGAAGCCCGCGCAGAAAGCATCGCCTGAGGTTGCTCAGGCCCTGACGATGCCGGCTGAGGGCACACTTCACGGGGGCGCTGCTCCTCCTCAGGAGGTCGCACAGCCTCTGGAGGCCCCAGGCATCATGCTCCCAGAGGCCCCTACGGCCCCCGACGCCACGCCTCCGGGAACCCCCACGGTCCTGCCCCTCGAGCCCTCCGGCGATGATGACACGGACACCACGGTCACACGCCACGTCAAGCGCCCTGTGTATTACGTCAGCACGGTGCTGGGGGATGCACATGACCGTTACCCCATGCAGCAGAAGCTCCTCCTTGCGCTCCTCATGGCCTCCTGGAAACCACGTCACTATTTCCAAGGGCACCATATCAAGGTCATCTCCGCATACCCCTTAGAGCAGATTCTCCGTAGCCCCAATGCTGCGGGCAAGGTCGCCGAATGGAACATTGAACTGCAGGCCTTCGAGCTAGAGTTCTGCACCACTAGGGTAATCAAATGTGTAGCCCTGGCACACTTGGTGGCAGAGTGGACAGCCTCGGGTCAAGGAGGAGCCTCGCGAGGGCGAATCCCTATTGCCTGGGGATGAGGCACCCAACGGCTAGGTCCTGTGCTTCGACGGCGCTTTTTCCATGCAGGGCACGGGGGCTGGCGTCGTGCTCAGCTCGCCAAGAGGCGACAAGCTACGCTACGCGGTCCAGCTGTGCTTCGGGCATGACGAGAACGTCTCCAACAACATCACAGAGTACGATGGCCTCATCGCCAGCCTTAAGGCCGCCTCCGCCCTCGGAATCAAGTACCTTGTCGTCAAGGGTGACTCTCAGCTCCTCGTCAACTTCTCCAATAAAAAGTACAAGCCGAAGGACGAGCACATGGCAGCGTACTAGGAAGAGGTACCCAAGCTGGAGAAACGCTTCCTCGGTTTCGAGATGCAGCATATCCCGCGTGGTGCTAATCGGGAGGCCGACGACATCGCTGAACGAGCGTCTCGCCGTGAGCTACAATGCCCCGGCGTTTTTGAGGAAAGGCTCCTCAAGCCATCGGCTGCGCTGCTCGTCCTCGGCACCGCGCTGCTGAAAGAGGAGCTGCCGCCCGCGCCGCCGGCAGGTGCGCCGGACTGCGGCCCGCCTTCAGGAGATCGCCTAGTGCTAGCGCTGGAACCTCAAGAGGGCGATTGGACCATCGAGCTCAAGGCCTACCTGCTTCACGACGACCTCCCCGTGGAAGATGCAGAAGCAGAGCGCGTCGCCCGCCAAGCCACCGCGTACTGTCTAGTGTATGGCGAGCTGTACCGAAGGTGGTCCAACGACGTCTCGCTGCGCTGCATCTCAGAACAGCAAGTGCGCGAGCTGCTCGCCGACATCCATGGGGGAGACTGCGGGCATCACTCTTTGTCGCGCACCCTCGCTGGTAAGGTGTTCCGCATCGGCTTGTATTGGCATACAACACTTCGCGATGCCACCGAGCTAGTCCGGTCCTGCGAGGCTTGCCAGTTCCATGCCAGGCAGATCCACCAGCCCACGCAGGGATTGTAGACGATCCCAGTCTCCTTGACCTTCGCGGTATGGGGGCTGGACATTCTTGGCCCTTTCCCCCGCGCGGCTGGAGGGTACCGCTACCTCTACGTCGCCATCGACAAGTTCACTAAGTGGGCGGAGGTCGAGCCCGTCCGCACCATCCTGGCTGCCTCGGGCGTCAGTTTAATCAAAGGCCTCATATGCTGGTTTGGTGTCCCCAATCGCATCATCACTGACAACGGCTCTCAGTTCACGAGTGGCCTTTTCAAGTCATATTGCGCTAACCTTTGTACGCAGATATGCTACGCCACCGTGGCACACCCGCGCAGCAATGGATAGGCCGAGCGTGCCAACGCCGAGGTCCTCAAGGGCCTCAAGATAAGGAGCTTCAGGAAGAAGCTTGAGGCCTGTGGGAGGGGGTGGCTGGATGAGCTGCGGTCCGTGATTTGGTCTATCCGCACCACAGCGACTAAGCCCACCGGCGAAATCCCCTTCTTCCTCGTCTACGGGGCTGAGGCGTTCCTCCCCTCGGAGCTTAAGCATGGGTCCCCACAGGTCTTGGCATTCGACGAGGCGCGTCAAGATGACTCGCGGGGAGCCAACCTTTTGCTCCTTGAGGAGGCCCGCCGCCAGGCCGCCCTCCGCGCCGCAAGGTACCAGCAGGCCTTGCGGCGCTACCATAGCCACAACATCCGCCCCCGCACCCTCAAGGTCAGGGACCTCGTCTTGTGGCGGGTCCTCTCAAGGGAGGGCCTCCACAAGCTCTCTCCCATGTGCGAGCGCCCCTTCAAGATCGCCCATGTCTCCAGGCCAGGCGCCTCCCGCCTGGAGATGGAGGGTGGGATTCAAGTGCCAAACACTTGGAACATCCAACACCTTCGCAATTTCTACCCGTGACACTCTCACGTAAGAATGAGTGGGGTTGTATATGCCCCGGAGCCTCCCGACCGGCCGGGCTACGGCCTCGGGGGGACTCCCGCCCATGCCCAAGTGGAAGCCACATGCTCCGCGCTGGTGGAATAACTGCCGAACCGCGGCTATGCCCATGCCCTAGTGGAAGCCCCATGCATCACGCTGGCGGAACAACCATCCCCATGCCCGAGTGGAAGCCCCATGCATCGCGCTAGGGGGAAGACCAAGAATGCCCCGCGGGCCACACTAACCCCAGACTGACCCGTGCAGGACACGATAGTGGCATCTCTTTTTGCTTGTAAATGAGTTTATCCCCCGTTTTAATAAAGACTTTGGTTTTGAGGATTTCTGTGGAGTTTTGTTGGATTTCCCATTTCAAAACCGCGCGCGCTCAACGTCTCCTTCTTGGGCGTCGCACGAGCGGGGGCTAAGGCACGGTGCCTACTCCCGGGTCGGCCCCCATGGCACCGGAAGCCCAACGTGTGGGCTTCGGGTCACGGGCCCACCCCCACGCGCCCACCTCGCCAGGACCTTCGATGCCTAATTTTCTCGCGCGACGCACATGAGTAAACCGATGAGGGTGCGCCATTCCCCTAAGTCCGGCATGTTGGGGAACGTTGCATGGGAAACAAAAATTTTCCTACGCACACACAAGATCTATCCATGGTGATGAGCATCTACGAGAGGGAGAGTGAATCTACATACCCTTGTAGATCGCTAAGCGGAAGCGTTTAAGAAACGCGGTTGATGTAGTCGAACGTCTCCGCGATCCAAATCGCAAGTCGTCCCTCGATCCGATCACGAACTAGCGCCGAACGGACGGCAACTCCGCGTTCAACACACGTATGGCTTGATGACGCCTTCACCTCCTCGATCCAGCGAGCGATAATGAAGTAGTGGTTGAGTTCCAGCAGCACGACGGCGTGGTGATGGTGGTGAGGAACAATCTCTGCAGGGCTTCGCCAAGTGCTACGGAGATTATGACGGAGGAACTAGAGGGTTAGGGTTGCCGCACACGGCTTGGGGAAATCCTGATGTTCTCGTGTGCTAGCCCTGTCCCTCTATTTATATGTTGAGCCTTGGGGTCTAAACTTGGAGTAAAAGCCTCCTCCAAGTCGGTTTTGCCCGCACAAGGTCGGTTTGGCCCGCAGGGAAACAGTCCAACTCGGATCCCTACAGTACCGTGCACAAGCGGTAGTACCGCTTCACACAAGCGGTAGTACCGCTTGGGCGGTAGTACCGCTTCACACAAGCGGTAGTACCGCTCGGGCGGTAGTACCGCTTCAACAAGCGGTAGTACCGCTTACGCGGCAGCAAAACTACTTTTGCACTTTCAAATACCTCGTGGGCTTTTATCCCTTGGCCCATATAAAGTGTTCTCGCACCCGAGCACTTCGGTAAACATCCGAAACTTCTTCCGGCGAATTCCGGAACCCTTCCGGAGATCAAAACACTATTATCACATATATCAATCTTTACCTCCGGACTATTCCGGAGATCCTCGTCATGTCCGGGATCTTATCCGGGACTCCGAACAACCTTCGGTCACCAACATAATAACTCAACTATACTAATCGTCACCAAACGTTTAAGTGTGTAGACCCTGCGGGTTCGAGAACTATGTAGACATGACCGAGACACCTCTACGGCCAATAACCAATAGCGGGACCTGGATGCCCATATTGGCTCCTACATATTCTACGAAGATCTTTTATCGGTCGAACCTCTATGTCAAGGATTCAGTTAATCCCGTATGCTGTTCCCTTTGTTCTTCGGTATGTTACTTGCCCGAGATTCGATCGTCGGTATCTCTATACCTAGTTCAATCTCATTACCGGCAAGTCTCTTTACTCGTTCCGTAATACAAGATCTCGTGGCTAACACTTTAGTCACATTGCTTGCAAGGCTCATTGTGATGTTGTATTACCGAGTGGACCCTGAGATACCTCTCCGTCATACGGAGTAACAAATCCCAGTCTTGATCCATACCAACCCAACAGACACCCTCGGAGATACCTGTAGAGCACCTTTATAGTCACCCAGTTACGTTGCGACGTTTGATACACACAAGGTACTCCTCAGATGTCAGGGAGTTGCATGATTTCATGGTCATAGGAACAGATACTTGACATGCAGAAAACAATAGCAATAAACTGACACGATCATATGCTACGTTCGTAGTTTGGGTCTTGTCCATTACATCATTCTCCTAATGATGTGATCCCGTTATCAAATGACATCTCATGTCAATGGCTAGGAAACCTTAACCATCTTTGATCAATGAGCTAGTCAACTAGAGGCTTACTAGGGACACAGTGTTGTCTATGTACCCACACATGTATTTGAGTTTCCAATCAATACAATTATAGCATGGATAATAAACGATTATCATGAACAAGGAAATATAATAATAACTAATTTATTATTGCCTCTAGGGCATATTTCCAACAGTCTCCCACTTGCACTAGAGTCAATAATCTAGTTCACATCACTATGTGATTTACATTGTAATGAATCGAACACCCATGCAGTTCTGGTGTTGTTCATGTTTAGCCCTTGGAAGAGGTTTAGTCATCGGATCTGCAACATTCAGATCCGTGTGTACTTTGCAAATATTTATGTCGTCCTCCTTGATGTAATCGCGGATGGAATTGAAGCGTCGCTTTATGTGTCTGGTCCTCTTGTGAAATCTTGGTTCCTTGGCTAGAGCAATGGCACCAGTGTTATCACAAAACAGAGTCATTGGGTTAAGCGCACTAGGCACTACTCCAAGATCTGTCATGAACTCCTTCATCCAGACACCTTCCTTCGCCGCCTCCGAGGCTGCGATGTACTCCGCTTCGCATGTAGAATCAGCTACCACGCTTTGCTTGGAACTGCACCAGCTAACCGCACCCCCATTAAGAACAAATACGTATCCGGTTTGAGACTTAGAGTCATCCGGATCAGTGTCAAAGCTTGCATCGACGTAACCCTTTACGACGAGCTCTTGATCACCTCCATAAACGAGAAACATGTCCTTAGTCCTTTTCAGGTACTTCAGGATATTCTTGACCGCCGTCCAGTGTTCCATTCCTGGATCACTTTGAAACCTTCCGACCATACTTATGGCAAGGCTGACATCGGGTCTTGTGCACAGCATTGCATACATAATAGAGCCTATGGCTGAAGCATAGGGGATGACACTCATCTTTTCTCTATCTTCTGCAGTCACTGGGCATTGAGTCTTACTCAACTTCACACCTTGCAAAACAGGCAAGAACCCCTTCTTGGACTGATCCATTTTGAACTTCTTCAAAATCTTATCAAGGTATGTGCTTTGTGAAAGTCCTATTAAGCGTCTTGATCTATCTCTATAGATCTTGATGCCTAATATGAAAGCAGCTTCTCCTAGGTCCTTCATTGAAAAACTCTTGGTCAAATATTCCTTCACGCATTCCAACATTTCTATATTGTTTCCAATCAGCAATATGTCATCCACATATAATATTAGAAACGCTATAGAGCTCCCACTCACTTTCTTGTAAATACAAGCTTCTCCGTAAACTTGTATAAACTCGAACGCTTTGATCACTTCATCAAAGCGAAGATTCCAACTCCGAGATGCTTGCACCAGTCCATAAATGGATCGCTGGAGTTTGCAAACTTTGTCAGCATTCTCTGGATCGACAAAACCTTCTGGTTGCATCATATACAACTCTTCCTTAAGGAAACCGTTAAGGAATGCTGTTTTGACATCCATCTGCCAAATTTCATAATCGAAAAAGGCAGCTATTGCTAACATGATTCTGACGGACTTAAGCATCGCTACGGGTGAGAAGGTCTCATCGTAGTCAACTCCTTGAACTTGTGAAAAACCCTTTGCCACAAGTCGAGCTTTATAGACGGTGACATTACCGTCCGCGTCCGTCTTCCTCTTAAAGATCCATTTGTTCTGAATGGCCTTACGCCCTTCAGGTAATACTTCCAAAGTCCATACTTTGTTTTCATACATGGACCCCATCTCGGATTTCATGGCCTCTAACCACTTCTCGGAATCCGGGCCCATCATCGCTTCTCCATAGCTCGTAGGTTCATCGTTGTCTAACAACATGACCTCTAAGACAGGGTTGCCGTACCACTCGGGAGCAGTACGCGTCCTTGTCGACCTACGAGGTTTGATAGCAACTTGATCCAAAGCTTCATGATCATCATCATTAACTTCCTCTTCAGCTAATGTAGGCTCCACAGAAACAACTTTCTGCGCTGCGCTACTCTCAGGTTGAAGTAAAGGTTCAACAACCTCATCAAGTTCTATCTTCCTCCCACTCAATTCTTTCGAGAGAAACTCTTTCTCAAGAAATGTTCCGTTTTTAGCGACAAACACTTTGCCTTCGGATCTGAGGTAGAAGGTATACCCAACTGTCTCTTTTGGGTATCCTATGAAGACGCATTTCTCCGCTTTGGGTTCCAGCTTTTCAGGCTGAAGCTTTTTGACATAAGCATCACATCCCCAAACTTTAAGAAACGACAGCTTTGGCTTCTTGCCAAACCAAAGTTCATATGGCGTCGTCTCAACGGATTTCGAAGGTGCCCTATTTAAAGTGAATGCAGCTGTCTCTAATGCATAACCCCAAAACGATAGTGGCAAATCGGCAAGAGACATCATAGATCGCACCATATCCAATAAGGTTCGATTACGACGTTCGGACACACCATTACGCTGTGGTGTTCCAGGCGGTGTCAATTGTGAAACAATTCCACACTGTCTTAAGTGACTGCCAAACTCATAACTCAGATATTCTCCTCCTCGATCAGATCGTAGGAATTTAATCTTCTTGTTACGATGATTCTCAACTTCACTCTGAAATTGTTTGAACTTTTCAAATGTTTCAGACTTGTGTTTCATTAAGTAAATATACCCATATCTACTTAAGTCATCAGTGAAGGTGAGAAAGTAACGATAACCACCGCGCGTCTCAATACTCATCGGACCGCACACATCAGTATGTATGATTTCCAACAAGTCAATTGCCCGTTCCATTGTTCCAGAGAACGGCGCTTTAGTCATCTTGCCCATGAGGCATGGCTCACATGTGTCAAGTGATTCAAAATCAAGTGACTCCAAAAGTCCATCAGCATGGAGCTTCCTCATGCGTTTTATGCCAATATGACCTAAACGGCAGTGCCACAAGAAAGTGGTATTATCATTATTAATTCTACATCTTTTGGCATCAATGTTATGAACATGTGTATCATTACTATCGAGATTCAATAAGAATAAACCCCTCACATTGGGTGCATGACCATAAAAGATATTACTCATATAAATAGAACAACCATTATTCTCTGATTTAAATGAGTAACCGTCTCGCAATAAACAAGATCCAGATATAATGTTCATGCTTAACGCAGGCACTAAATAACAATTATTCAGGTTCATCACTAATCCCGATGGTAATCGAAGAGCGAGCGTGCCGACGGCGATCACATCAACCTTGGAACCATTTCCCACGCGCATCGTCACTTCGTCCTTTGCCAGCCTCCGTCTATTCCGCAGTTCCTGTTTAGAGTTGCAAATATGAGCAACCGCACCGGTATCAAATACCCAGGCACTACAACGAGGGTTGGTAAGGAACATATCAATAACATGTATATCATATATACCTTGTTTGTTGTTGACCGCCTTCTTGTCAGCCAAATACTTGGGGCAGTTCCGCTTGCAGTGTCCAGTTCCCTTGCAATGAAAGCACTCAGTTTCTGGTTTGGGTCCAGTCTTGGGTTTCTTCACGGGAGTAGCAACTGCTTTGCCACCCTTCTTGGATTTACCCTTCTTACCCTTGCCATTTTTCTTGAAACTAGTGGTTTTATTGACCATCAACACTTGATGCTCCTTCTGAATTTCAGACTCAGCGGCTTTCAGCATCGCAAACAGCTCGGCGACTGATTTGTTCATCCCGTGCATGTTATAGTTCAACACGAAGCTCTTGTAGCTAGGTGGCAATGATTGAAGAACTCTGTCAGTGATAGCCTCTGGCAGAAGGGGCATCCCCAATTCAGCCAGAAGGGTGGAGTACCCAGACATTCTGAGTACGTGATCACTGATAGACCCGTTCTCCTCCATCTTGCAAGTATAGAACTTATCGGAGATCTCATATCTCTCGATCCGGGCATTCTTCTGAAAGATAAACTTCAACTCCTGGAACATCTCATATGCTCCATGACGTTCAAAACGTCTTTGAAGTCCCGATTCTAAGCCATACAACATTGCACATTGAACTATTGAGTAATCATCAGAACGAGCCTGCCAGGCGTTCACAACGTCTAGAGACTCAACCGGAGCGGGTGGATCACCAAGCGGTGCATCAAGGACATAAGCCTTCTGGGAAGCCGTAAGGATAATCCTTAGATTACGGGCCCAGTCCACAAAGTTACTTGCATCATCTTTCAACTTAGCTTTCTCTAGGAACGCATTAAAATTCAGGGGTGCTACTGCGCGAGCCATGATCTACAACATAAATATAGCAAAGACAACTTTAGACTATTGTTCAAGATAATGAGTTTAGTTAATCATATTACTAAAAAACTCCCACTCAAATTGACATCCCTCCGGTCATTCGAGTGTAACATGATCCAAATCCACCAACTCAAGTCCGATAATCACGTGAGTTGAGGTGGTTTCAATGGTGAACATCTTCATGTTTGATCATATCTACTATATGACTCATGTTCGACCTTTCGGTCTCTTGTGTTCCGAGGCCATGTCTGTACATGCTAGGCTCGTCAAGTTTAACCCGAGTGTTTCCGCGTGTGCAACATGGCTTGCACCCGTTGTATGTGAACGTGGAGTCTAAAACACCCGATCATCACGGCGTGTCTCGAAACGACGAACTTTCGCAACGGTGCACACTCGGGGAGAACACAATTTATCTTGAAATTTAAGTGAGGGATCACCTTATAATGCTACCGTCGTCCTAAGCAAAATAAGATGCATAAAAGGATTAACATCACATGCAAATCATAAGTGACATGATATGGCCATGAACTTGTGCTTTTGATCTCCATCTCCAAAGCACCGGCATGATCTCCATCGTCACCGGCATGACACCATGATCTCCATCATCTTCATCTCCATCAACATGTCGCCATGAGGTTGTCGCGCCGACTGTTGCTTCCACGACTATTGCTAACGTTTAGCGATAAAGTAAAGCATTACATAGCGCTTAATGATAGACACGCATGTCATACAATAATTAAAGACAACTCTATGGCTCCTGCCAGTTGCCGTACTCATCGACATGCAAGTCGTGATATTCTATACAACACATGATCATCTCATACATCACATATATCTCATCATGTAATTGGCCATATCACATCACAACATACCCTGCAAAAACAAGTTAGACGTCCTCTAATTGTTGTTGCAAATTTTACGTGGCTGCTACGGGTTTGCAAGAACCGTTCTTACCTACGCAAAACCACAACGTGGTGTAGTGATTGCTTTTTGATCTTCTAAAAGAACCCTCTTCATTGAAATCGATTCAACTAAAGTGAGAGAGACAGACACCCGCTAGCCATCTTTATGCAACGAAGTTACATGTCAGTTGAAGGAACCTGTCTCGCGTAAGTGTACGCGTAATGTCGGTCCGGGCCGCTTCATCTCACAGTACCGCCGAATCAAATATCAACTAGTAACGGCAAGCAATATGTATACACCCACGCCCACAACTCGTTTGTGTTCTAATCGAGATCTCATCTACGCATAGACCTAGCTCAGATGCCACTGTTGGGGAACGTTGCATGGGAAACAAAAATTTTCCTACGCACACACAAGATCTATCCATGGTGATGAGCATCTACGAGAGGGAGAGTGAATCTACATACCCTTGTAGATCGCTAAGCGGAAGCGTTTAAGAAACGCGGTTGATGTAGTCGAACGTCTCCGCGATCCAAATCGCAATTCGTCCCTCGATCCGATCACGAACTAGCGCCGAACGGACGGCACCTCCGCGTTCAACACACGTACGGCTTGATGACGCCTTCACCTCCTCGATCCAGCGAGCGATGATGAAGTAGTGGTTGAGTTCCAGCAGCACGACGGCGTGGTGATGGTGGTGAGGAACAATCTCTGCAGGGCTTCGCCAAGTGCTACGGAGATTATGACGGAGGAACTAGAGGGTTAGGGTTGCCGCACACGGCTTGGGGAAATCTTGATGTTCTTGTGTGCTAGCCCTGCCCCTCTATTTATATGTTGAGCCTTGGGGTCTAAACTTGGAGTAAAAGCCTCCTCCAGGTCGGTTTTGCCCGCACAAGGTCGGTTTGGCCCGCAGGGAAAGAGTCCAACTCGGATCCCTACAGTACCGTGCACAAGCGGTAGTACCGCTTCACACAAGCGGTAGTACCGCTTGGGCGGTAGTACCGCTTCACACAAGCGGTAGTACCGCTCGGGCGGTAGTACCGCTTCAACAAGAGGTAGTACCGCTTACGCGGCAGCAAAACTACTTTTGCACTTTCAAATACCTCGTGGGCTTTTATCCCTTGGCCCATGTAAAGTGTTCTCGCACCCGAGCACTTCGGTAAACATCCGAAACTTCTTCCGGCGAATTCCGGAACCCTTCCGGAGATCAAAACACTATTATCACATATATCAATCTTTACCTCCGGACTATTCCGGAGATCCTCGTCATGTCCGGGATCTTATCCGGGACTCCGAACAACCTTCGGTCACCAACATAATAACTCAACTATACTAATCGTCACCAAACGTTTAAGTGTGTAGACCCTGCGGGTTCGAGAACTATGTAGACATGACCGAGACACCTCTACGGCCAATAACCAATAGCGGGACCTGGATGCCCATATTGGCTCCTACATATTCTACGAAGATCTTTTATCGGTCGAACCTCTATGTCAAGGATTCAGTTAATCCCGTATGCTGTTCCCTTTGTTCTTCGGTATGTTACTTGCCCGAGATTCGATCGTCGGTATCTCTATACCTAGTTCAATCTCGTTACCGGCAAGTCTCTTTACTCGTTCCGTAATACAAGATCTCGTGGCTAACACTTTAGTCACATTGCTTGCAAGGCTCATTGTGATGTTGTATTACCGAGTGGGCCCTGAGATACCTCTCCGTCATACGGAGTAACAAATCCCAGTCTTGATCCATACCAACCCAACAGACACCCTCGGAGATACCTGTAGAGCACCTTTATAGTCACCCAGTTACGTTGCGACGTTTGATACACACAAGGTACTCCTCCGATGTCAGGGAGTTGCATGATTTCATGGTCATAGGAACAGATACTTGACATGCAGAAAACAATAGCAATAAACTGACACGATCATATGCTACGTTCGTAGTTTGGGTCTTGTCCATTACATCATTCTCCTAATGATGTGATCCCGTTATCAAATGACATCTCATGTCAATGGCTAGGAGACCTTAACCATCTTTGATCAATGAGCTAGTCAACTAGAGGCTTACTAGGGACACAGTGTTGTCTATGTACCCACACATGTATTTGAGTTTCCAATCAATACAATTATAGCATGGATAATAAACGATTATCATGAACAAGGAAATATAATAATAACTAATTTATTATTGCCTCTAGGGCATATTTCCAACACGGCATGCCTCGCCCGGGCATCACGACCTAGGTTACTGCCGACGACCTCGCGCAAGAGTCACCTCTCCGTATCCCGAGGCATGACAGTAACACCAGAGGAAGCCATACAAAGCACGAGTACCAATTACAGGAGCATAGCGTTCAAAACAAAATGTTGGCTTCACGCCCCGGCGGAACTACAAACTGGTATCATTAGCAGAAGGATTAAAGAGGGGCCTAAGGAGACGCGTTGCTTGCGCCGTCGTTGCTACCTTCGCGCCCTCAGACCCTTCTCGGTCCTCACGGTCGCCGAGGGTGAACTGCGCGCTCAGTGCGCTCACATAATCTTCCAATGCCTCCCCTAGGGTGCCGCGGATCCCGTCAGGAAGCGGGGCCATCACGGCCTCGAAATCAAAGCTGGGATTGGCGCGAAGGAGATGACTAAAGATGCGCGTTAGCACCTGGGACAGAAGGTCGTGGCTCTCTCCTTCAATCAGCTTGCCCACCTTCCCGGCACCCGCCTCGAGCTGCTGCACGACCTTGGTGAAAAAATCAAGATAGCTGGCATCGTCAGGCACAAGGGGGCTGGACACGCCCCCCCCTGTAGATGGACCCCAGGGCTTGGTGAGCCCGCTGCTCGAGGCCCTGAAACATCTTCGAGCGCAAATGATGCTGACCTCGGGCCTGGTTCGCTTCCTCTGTCGCCCGCTCCATGTGAGACGCAGCGCCTTCCACCAGTTCCTAGAGCGACGCCAGCTCGGCCGTAGCAGTGGCCTGGGTCTTAAGTGCTACCTCCCGCTGCACTTCCGCTCGGGTAAGCTTCTTCCTGAGGCCTTCAACCTCGTGCAGCAGCTCTGCGCGCCGGGTCTTGAAGCGGCTCTCTTGCAACTTCAGTTTATCGTTATAATCCTTGCGGGCTCGGTCGACCCTCGTGTCGGCTTCCCCCTTGACCTCCTCCACGTGTTATTTGTGGGTAGCCATGGCAGCGGTGACATCGCGGTCGAGCGCCTCCAGCCTCTCGCGCTCCAGACTCTTCTCTGACGACACCAGGGCAAGTTGCTGCTTGAGAGCCCGAAGATCTGCCTCGCGGAGAGTGAGCTAATGTTCCCCCTTCGCTTCGGCCGTCGGTCCTTCATCGCGCAAGGAAAGAGCGTTCCTCCGCTCCTGAAGCTGCCGTTCCAGGATGGCGTTTGAGGCCTGAAGTTCTCGTTCCCAGGCCTCAGCCGCCTCGCGACGCTCATCCGCATTCTCGACCCCCCGGAGAGCACGGTTGTGCGCTTCCCTCGCCTCGGAAAGGGACCTCTCAGCCTCTTAGCGTGCCGTCTCATGTTGGCGACAGCGTAACTTGACAGCGACATCAAGTTGACGCCACCCGCGAGCCAAGCGCAGCCGCTCCTCGGTGAAGCGCTCTTCGGCACCCTGAAGCTCCGCCCTGAGTTCTCCCAACAAGCTCGCTACGTTCCGCAGAAGATCGTACCGGATCGAGGTCCAAGAGTTCACGAGCACCAAGGCCCAGCTCGGGCCAGAACCCGCACCCTCATCCACCGCGAAAGCTTCGGAGGTTCCTCCGCCGCCCATCGGGGGCTGGGGGCTGGCCGATGCCCTCTCCACCCCGACCCGGAAGGACAGCGCACGCCGCGGGCTTGGGATTCCCCTTGGGATCGAGGCCCCATCAAGGCCAGCCTCGACGCTGGAGTCCCCGCCAGCTCGGCGCGTGCCGCAGGGCTGGGCGCTCTTGAGGCCAAGGAGTGGCAATCCGAAGGCGCCCCCGGAAGGACCATTGTTGTGCCCCCATGAGCGGGGTCCCCCCCGAGAGACGTGGGGTGAGCTGTCGCCCCTTGCCCGCTATCCAGGCTCCCATGGGGCAAGTGCCTCCTGCCTTCCCCGGACTCGTCCGGCGATAGGAAAGTGCCCACCGGGCGCGAGGGCTCCTTAGCCTTTTTGCTCGCTGAAAACCTGTGAGAGACAAGGGGTCGGGCACGCCCGGAATGTTGAAGCAAACAATGCCAAGGCGTGGAGCTTACTCATCTCTGGCGGCCCATCTCCTCTTCCTCAACAACCTCGGCAGCTCTCCGGCGCTGCTCTCGGGCAGAGCCTTCGCTCCGCGGCTGACCCCGTGGGGTGGTGGTGCGGCCCTGACACCGGTCTCCGCCCCCCTCGTGAGGGGAACAGGGCGCATGCTTGCGGCGCCCCACTCCAGGGAGTGTAACCCGGAGGGCGCCGCCCTGGGGTCGATGGCGCGACCCGTCATACCAAGGGAGAGAACCTCGCGTCTGGGCGGAGCGGTGCCACTGGCGCCCTCAGGCGTTGGGAAGAACTGGCAGCGGGTCTTCGGAGGTAGGCGCTCATCGCTCCCCGCTGCCTCGGCTGAGGGCTCCAGGCTAGCCAGGTCCCAGCACTCGAGGACCACCAGGGCAGGGTCGCTCCGGGGCCCCTCACCGCGCTCCTGGAGCAACCCACATTCATCAAAGTGGGGCATGGAGCGGACGAAGTCCTCCTTATTCCTGTAGTTATACAGGGGGCACACGTCCCGAGGGAGACCACCGGCTGCTTCGCCGGTCAAGACTAGGAGCACCCCGTCTAATACTTCGGGCGACAGGCGGTCCGGGTGGAGCCGCATGGGATCCATTGGGCCAGCAAAGGCCCACATCAGGCGGGAGTGGCACTAAAGTGGGGCAATCCTTCGTCGAAGGAACTCCCTCGCGACTAGCGTCACAGTTACTCCAGCTGCCCTCAGGGTGTCCAGCCTCCTCATCATCGGCGACAACCTCGGGTCATCAAGCTTCTCGTGTCCCCACCCCGGGTTCAGCACCACTGGGGACGACGGGACTAGCAGCAGGGGGCTGTACCGGCCGGCGTCCACATACACCCACTGCCGCCTGAAGCCCCCCGCATCGGTGTTGATCCTCATGTCGATGTATTCGCCCGTTGTCTCGCTCGCGGCCTGGAATGTCACGCACTCGGAACATTGGCTGGGTGCGGACAGCCGGAGAAAGAAGAAGTGTCGGAGCAACGCCACCGAAGGGGAAACACCCAGGAAGGCCTCACACAGAAAGGCGAAAGATGAGACAAAAAGAACGGACTTCGGCTCAAGATGCAGTGCGTAGATTTGGTAATGCGAGAGCATGGCGTCGAAAAAGTTCGAGAACGGACGAAGCAAGCCGGAGAAGAGCGCGGGAAGGTGGAGGACGATGGAGGTGGCATCCAACTCAGCGAGGGGCAATGAGGCCGACAAGATCTTGGGCTGCCCCCACTCATTGGAGGCGGCCGCGGTCATCGGGAGGACCTTGCTGAGCCCCTCGCGGTTGAGCACCGTGGACCTGCCCAGCGCGGGTTCCAGCATAGGCTGCTCTTCCGCCGTTGCTGCCGCCCCATTCCTCTCGCGGGGAGACGCCATGGCGGCGCGGCGAGATGGGAGGCTACGGTTGCTCAGCGGATTAAGGGCAGGTGTGCTCAGGAAGGAAGGCGCAAGAAGGCGACGCGAGATGAGAAAGGGTAATGATGGCCCGGTGCTATTTGCAGGCCTTACGCTGGCACGGAGCGGTTACCGAGGCGTTGAAGGAAGTGGAGGCATCCCACGATCCTCCACACGCCACGTATCACGCCTGGCCCGCAGGCGATGGGGGCCTGCGTCGTCTCAACCACTCCAACAGGCGAGTCCTTCGCACTGCAGGCCCGGGGGCTACTATCGGGCCTCTGGGACTAGGGGTGCCCAGGCCCGTCTGGCTGCGGCCCAGGAGGAGAAGCTTGCCTTAAGCACTAAGTGGCCCCACCCCCGGGCTTCACGGAGCTAGTTCTTGTGAGGGCCAACTCCTCGCGAGGTGCGAGGCGGCGTCCCCATCAAGTACTTCATGAGGCTTCTCCGCGAGGTTGTCCATGATGCCCTCATGAGGCGGGTCTGTCTGGAGCTGGCCTGGTAGGGCCCCGCAACCATGAGCCCGCACATGGGTGATGTGCGCCGTGCTGAGCGGTGCCAGCGGGCACGGACAGAGAAGTTTTCCTCTTTGGTGATAGGGAAGCAGCTCCATCTCGCTGGATCCCAAAGCAATCCCCAAGGGTTTCCCTTTCTGTGCAGGAGGACCAAGACCGGAGGTTCGGCAGGACGGAGGTCACTCCGGAGCCCACAAGTGCATCACGACGAGGAGCTTTGGCAGGCGAAGACCACCTTTTGTCAGGATAGGCCGCAGTATGTCCCCCCTTCGAACTGGCCGTTGTGGCAACCCTTCCCGCCTTGTGTTTTCGGGGGAAGAGGACCAAGGCAAATATAAGAGTAGTGACCGGCCACCATAGAGAGGGAGAAGCCCGGGCAAGCAAGAACACACCTTTGTACTCATCCTCATCCTCAAGCAATCCACCAAGTACGAGTTCGGTTTTACACCGCGAGGTGGCCCGTCCTTGGTAAATTGTGTGCCCCTTGTTCATCTTCCTTAGCTCAAACCACCGGAGAGTCGCCGTGGGGTCGCTGTAGGTGTCAAAACCGGCGGATCTCGGGTAGGGGGTCCCGAACTGTGAATCTAGGAACGATGGTAACAGGGGACGAAGGAGACGGTGTTTACCCAGGTTCGCGCCCTCGTGAGGAAGTAAAACCCTACGTCCCGCTTGATTGTATTGATTAGTATGAAGGTTGCAGGGTAGATCTACGTTGAGACCAAATGAGCTAAACCCTATATGAGTTGACTTGCCCCTCTACAAATTAAGCCCCCTGGTTTATATAGACACCAGGGGTACCTTGGGTTACACATGGTCGGTTTCCATCCAGACATAGATACGCCCATTCAAACTTGGAGGACACACCAAGTCTTCGGAATATTTCCCCCTAAGCCTAAGGTCATTCTGTAGTCCGGCCTGCCCGAAGATGCCACAAGGTGGCCCACCGGGCTGGACCATAAGAGATAAGTCAATAGCCCGAGGACCCCTTAATCTCGGACTCCCTCAGTAGCCCCCGAACTAGACTCCAATGCCGGTCTTCAGGATATCCAGCTACTCCGCGCATCTAGATTGCTCGGCTTGCGGGGCGAGTTCCTTTCTTCCTTTCATGCTTCGTCCGCCCTTAACTCGGCCATCGATGACACCCTGCCTTTCGAACATGCCTGGCTTAGCCTTGAAGGCCAAATGCCTGGGTGTGAATAATGCCTTTCCTAACAACTTTCCTGACGAAAGGCTCTGACAGATAGCGGCTACTTAGCCAGTTACAAAAAAATCGATTTGTGGTTCTAGGCCGCCCCTTTATTGGCACGTCCAATCGTAGTGAAGATCGCGCTCCATTTTTTACGGGATATGATCAATGATTTGGGCTATAACGGGGCAGTCGCTTTGGGAACTGGCGCAGCTCACGACGCACTAAGGGGACGCTTGGTATTACGTCCTTCCATAAAAGGGGAAAACATCCTCATAGCCTTTCCACGCTCCTCAGATTCGCTCTCTATGGCCTCCCTTGATCCGAGCGCACAGATCTATCCTTCCTCCAGCCCCTCCAAAGACACCTATGTCGGCGTTCTGGGAACGGGGGTACCCTGACCTGCCTGCTTGCGGCCCAGGGCATGGCCCACTTCACCAACCAAACACAGCCAGGCGCGGCCCCACTCAAGGCAAGGCCCTCGCGAGGGCCCTAGGCTCGCGAGGAGGAGCAGCATCAAGACCGGCGAGGGATGGGCCTCCTCAGGCCCCCTCCGGAGCGGCGGAGATCTCTATGCAAGGCCCAGCCTCAGGAGTCAAGGGTGACGCAAGGAAGGACAGGCGGGCGCCAGCGTGCCAGACGGCATAGTTTCCCCTTTGATGCAAAGGGAGCAGGACGTACGCGGGTTCCCAAAGCACCCCCCAAAGGTTTCCATTCCGGTGCAACAAGACCGCAACCACCAGCCCCGCAGGGAGGATGTCATCGCTGAGCCCATCCCTGCGCCGTCGACAGCTACTTTGCAGGCAAAGACCGCCTTTGGACAGGGCGAGCATGTACCCTTGTCCCCCTTCAAAATTGGCCGTTGTGGGATCCCTTCCCGCCAATGCGATAAGGGAAGAGGACCCGAGCCACCGCTATATATAGAGGGTAGGCTTCACCGTAGAGGGGGATCCGGCATCCATTCTACCACTCATCCATCGCCAAGCCACAGAGGGCCCCGAACACCTCTGGGGAGCCCTCATGAGGCCCTGAAACATTGTACTTGTTCATCCACCTCACCTCCTCGAGAGGCAATCCACCAAAGCAGGAGTAGGGTATTATGCTTCGCAGCAGCCCGAACCTGGGTAAACTGTCATGTTCATCTTCTTCCTCGTCATCGTGCAAGTTTGTTGTTGTGTTCATCGAGTAGCAAGCTAGGTTGGGCGAAGCCTCTGGGGATCATCACACACGCCCCTGTGTTCGAACCTTAAGGGTTTTGCGGAGCCCAAAATCCGACATTTGGCATGCCAGGTAGGGGGCGTGTCGAAACCTCCCTCAGGCCTCGCCTCGCCTTCGCTCGCCGCGCTCATGGCGAAAGGACGACGAGCCCGTGCGGAGCGACGAGCCGCCGCGTGGCGCGGCCGGCTCCGGCGGGCCGAAGCACCCCGCATCGCTTTGCACCCCGTCAGCGGACGCCATCACCGGCCGAGCTCCCAACGGGCGCAGGGGGCTGCCGCCTTCGCCGAACGCATGGCACGCCCCCGTCGCCTCGACCCTTCCACGCGCTCGGGCCGCGCCACCACTCTTCCAAGTTTGTCAAGACCCGACACACAGACATGTCGCGCTCCTCGTGGCACACGAGCTACATCGCCAACAGGCCGCCTTCGACCGCCGCACCGACGAGGCCAGGCGCGCCGCTGGGCGCAGCACCGCCGCCATTGAAACCCAGGTGCACCTCAGCGGGGCCCGCGCCCATGGGCTCGCATGACCGTAGGCCATGGCGCTTGGACCACGCGGGCGCGCTCGGGACAACTACGGCAGTTCGCCCTCACCCGGGACCTGGCTCGGGCCGCCGGGGGCGCTGGACCAGGCCGCGCGAGGGGGGCGTAGCCTCGTGCCTCCCGGCACGCTCGCCGAGACCAGGGAGGAGGACCGGAGGCTCAACTACGCCGGCGCCCGGGGGCTCTTGCAATTCAACAACGACCATGTTGCCACGCGCCCGGGCCATGAAGGGAGCAGCACCAGCTACCACGGCGACAGGAGGTGCACACGCGACTTCGCGAGCAGCCCCTGCGCGGACAGGTACGTGCAACCCCGCGGGGGCGGCTTGCGGGGCTGGCCTCGCGAGGGTGCCCGGCGCGGAGACCCTCGCGAGGCATGCCCGCTTGTAGGGAGCTGCCCTGAGCAAACGTCTGGGTCTGGGGACCGGGGGTCACTCGCCTGGGAGCAGAGGGTAGAACATGCGCCCTCGTACCCGGGCTGGGAGACCCCAGCTTGGGGACGGAGGGTGGAACACACGCCCATGTCCCTGGGCCAGACGATCCCATCCTGGAGGCGAAGGGTGGAACGTGCGCCTTTGTCTCCGGGGTGCGCGCCGCTCGCCTGGAGACGGAGGGTGGAACATACGCCCATGTCTCCGGGTCGGTTTTCGCTCGATCACCAACGGGCGATCATGTACTCGCCCATGTCCCCAGGCCCGGCTCGCCCGACCTGGGGGCAGGGCCCCGAGTACCAACATGGGAACCCCGGGGGCCCCAGCGAGGCACGCTGGGACACCGCCTGGGGAACCCAGGGCCTCCTCCTGGGGCGGGCCTTCCAGCCAGAGAGCGCAAGGGGCTTCCCCTACGCTCGAGGGCCCGCCCAGGGCAGACCCTACTTCGCCGCGACGAGCCCGGGGGCTAGGAGTGGGCTTCGTGCCCGCGAGGCATGGAGCTCCCTGTACACCCCCGGGACCTACACCGACCCGTGACACTCTCACGTAATAATGAGTGGGATGTATACCCCCGGATGCCCCCGAGGACGTGGAGGGGTTCCTCCCACGAAATGTGGCAGCCACAGCCCAGAGCTGGCGGAGAAGTCAACACTGCCCATCAATGGCTATGCCCATGCAACGTGGATGCCCTACGCTCAGCGCTGGGGGAAGACGAAGACTAGTTTAGGCGCCGGACGTGGCCGTTATTTGCTTTTCTCGTGTTTGGATTTGCCAGCCTTTATGAAACTAAACTCGGGGTTTTTTCCAAATCATGTTTTAAAGGAAAGGGTCAAAGATTTGTTTTCACCGCCGTTTCTCATGTTGGTTTTTCTCTCCTCGAGTCAAGCACTCGCCTGCTCCCTTCCTCCTCGTACCCCGCGAGTGGGGGCTGGGTGGCACGGTGCTTACACCTCGCCAAGGCCTTGGCACCCGGATCCTCGCATGGTACTCACGGGTGAGTCAGTAGGCGCGTATCGTCTCGTACTCGCTCGGGAGCTCCATTCACGGCCCGACGTGCCATACTGGAAAGGAAACAAAATTTTAATTTTTCTTGCGACAGCTTGAGCGTCTAAGGGGGCTCCTGAGCATCGCGCCTCAGGAGCCTTACCGGTCATAAGGCCACTCGACCCCCTGGTGTCGTCCTTTGTTTTCGGTTGGCATCAGCGGTGTCGGGGCCTCGCTCCGTGAAGTGCGTCCTTGGTTTCCGGTTGTACCTAATGGTGGTGGGGAAATGTGCGGGACTGGGACCTGCCGACATAGGGCTACTTGAACGACAACTCGGAGCCTCAGGAAGACTCAAGAAGCCTACCCCCTCCGGGGGCAGGGAGCAGAATTTTCGGGAGCCGCTTGAGCGTCTAAGGGGGCTCCTGAGCATCGTGCCTCAGGAGCCTTACCGGTCATAAGGCCACTCGACCCCCTGGTGGCGTCCTTGGTTTCCGGTCGGCATCAGGGTTGTCGGGGCCTCGCCCTGTGAAGTGCGTCCTTGGTTTCCGGTCGTACCTAACGGTGGTGGGGAAATGTGCGGGACTGGGACCTGCTGACGTAGAGCTGCTTGAGTGTCGAAGGGGGCTCCTGAGCATCGCGCCTCAGGAGCCTTACCGGTCAAAAATCCACTCACCCCTTGAGGTCATCCTTGGTTTCCGGTCGGCATCGAGGGTGTCGGGGCCTCACCTCGTGAGGGGCGTCCAGGGGAACTGGCCGTACCTTGCGATGGTAGGGAAATGTGCGGGACTAAGACCAATAGACACAGAGCGCCGACAGAGCTCCCAACCGACCTCGCTCGCAAGAAGAAGAAGCCCGCCAGGCGAACGGACCCTCCGAGCGCAACAGCCGCGCCTCGATAACCGAGAAGCCTACCACGGGCATGTCGAGCTAAGTACCCTAACCACGACCGGAAGGAAATTCCAGCTAACAGAATGCAGAATGTACTGATAAAAGGGGGTAGGCGCCCGAGTGCATTACACGACCCACAGGGCCTCCCTTAGTTCTTGGATTACAGGTGCAGGAGAAGAGGAGGAGAAAGAAAGTGAACAGCCGCACGGGGGCTGCCGCCTCAGGAGCCCCGGCATCGGCGCACTCATTGGACACCACGGGTCTAGTGGCCGGAGGGCACCTTCATTGACACCATCAAGACCTGGCAAAAGGAGTGGTTCTACATTACTGAACCACGGGCCGCAGATTGGGCGGCCCCTCCCGAATTCAGATCTGGACCTCCCGTGAGGCTAACCTCGTGGATCAGGAAAGGGCTGGACTGGCGTCGGCCACTTAGGTAAAGGCGCTCCAAGATCGCATCGGAAAGATGTTGGAGGCAAACATCAGCCTGACCAATGTGGTCCAGGTCATGCTTCGTCGCCACCTCCTCCCTTGCCAGCTCCGGGTCACACCGATGTGGGCCTATAAGTCTAATGATCCTCCCACTGTGCGCAAGCTCTACCGCACTACTCGGGAGAATTTGTGGAAGGCAGTGTTCAAGCCTCAGGAGGAGTGGCCGGCCAAGTAGGAAGATACCGGCCTGGACGCCGAGCACCCTCCTCTTAAGGTAGAGTTTCAATTTTTATCTTCAGGTTTAATCCTTTAGCAAGGATCTTTAACTCCTTCTTTCTTGGTTTCCATAGGGCTGGCTAGCTAAGGCCATGCGGATCAACGGCCCCGCCCCCCTACCCGAAGCCCCCAGGTCGACCCTCTTGACAGCGATGCTGGTTGAGGTGCCGTAATTGGCGCCAGAGATGAAGGACAAGCAAAATAAAGTCGAGAAGAAGGAGACCCGAGCTGGTCTCCTCCCAAGAGGCCCTCCGGATGCTAAGTCTGGGGAGACCCAGGCCTCCTCCGCTCACGAGGAGGAGCAGACGGAGGAAGGGGGAGAAATCAATTCCCCCAGCCAAGTAAAAGGGAGGCATCTGTGGATGCCGAGGAGGACTCAGCTCCCCCTTCTTCGAAGAGGTCCTACAGGGCCAAGGTGACCTTACTCGATGTCAGCCCAGATTCCGACGAGGAATCCGAGGCGTTCGAAAGGATCCCGCGGAGGGTCCCGAGGGCCAAGCCCGCGGCCCAGAGGTATTGATTCCGAATACATTGCTTACGCAAGATTTCTGTTACTGACCGGACTAATGCCTTCCATGTTGCAGCCCGGCCCGTGATCTCCCGGCCGAATAGGTCTCAGAGGGAGATCCCATGCCAGCCGAGCTAGCGGAAAGCGGAACCGCGTCCCGCACTTCCCCTCCCCAGGCCGCTGGAGAGGCCATGGAGGCGATATCCCTATGGGCCCCTCCTTGGCCGAATACTGAGGGTGAGGAGGTTATGATCGAGGACCAGACCTCGGTGGCAGAAGACCAAGAGGCCGAGCCCCTCCTAGTGGACAAAGAGGGAGGCTGCGAGTCATCGGAGCTCCCTCCGAAGACGGCTCCGGAGACTGCCAAGTCTCCGATATCGGCGACCCTCCCTTCACAAGAATGAGGAGCTGTGGTGCCGCCACCGGTGCCACCCACGACGGGGCAGGCCCCAACCGGGTGGCCAACCGCGATGGAGGAATCCTTGCGCAACTCCGTCATCGCCGAAGATCGCCGCATCCTTATGGGTGCGGTTCTGAAAGGCATTCGGTCCGTTGATAGCGGACTGAAGGAGGTCTTCAGCGGTCTCTTGACGGGCTTCAAGGTAAGCCATATAATGCTCCAATCTCCAAGCGAAATTTGTTTGTGCGGTATATATATTCCGGATAGGTATAGTAGCCCCCGAGCCTGGCGTGAGTTTAAGAAACTTACCCGGGGATCTAAGGACCTCAGGTTCCGAGTAAAATCGATATTTTGACTGCTTCCGGAGATGGTCTGGAAACGAGGGTCTAGGACCAACAGTTCCGATGTGTGTCTCACATAATTTTTGCTTTGCAGGCCTCGTCATCGGCGGCGGCTGACCATGACGTGGAGCTAGCCGAGCTCAGCCGAAAGCTCAAGAGCTCCGACAAGGAGCTTGACCGTCTGAACAAGCGGTTTGATGAAATGCCAAGTGAGTAGGAATTTTGTCTCGGAGATCCTGTATTATCCTCATGGATTGAGGTTCTTGAGTTTTCAAATCCTGAATTTTGGTCTTCCATTGTATTTGCATCCGTTTCTTCTGAGGTCGAGAACCTCAAGGCTGAGCTAGAGAAAGCCAAGCGAGAGGTTTCCGATCATAAGATGGCGGCCGACCAGGCGGTGGCCGAACTGAGCTCCCTGAAGGCTGTCAGTGAAAAGCACAAACCTCGGGTGGCCAAGGTGTAGCAAGAGCTCCAAGATGCTAGCACTAAGTGTGAGGCTCTTGAGCAGAAGACCAAGGATCAAGCGGCTGAGCTATCCACATTGTCCGCCGATCTTAAATCGGAGCGTGTAGATAGGCGGTCTTTTGAGGAAGAACTCTGCCAAGTCAGGATGATCGCGGATGGTAAGCCGTACTTACTACAATGTGCCTTTGGTGGTAAAAAGTTTGCTCGTCTTACACGGCTGTGGCATTCCTCAGGCGCCTTTACGGATCTTGCGAAGAGTGCGGCGGACGCGGCCAAGCACTTCATGGCTAGGGACGGGGATGCAGAACAGAGGCTGTTCTGGGCGCAATTTCAGACCCCCAAGCCCCGTCCTGTTCTTAGTTATCAGATGAAGCAGTTGATGGAGATTCATCGGATTTCGGAGCCGGCCTTGAAGGACTTCTGCATTCGGTTGTGGCCTTCAGAGCCACTACCGGGCAGTTATTTCGACCTGGTGCAGAAGCTTTGTGATGCCTCCTCCCGCATTGAGGTCCTGAAGCACTCTGTATGTATTGAGGGAGCATGGATGGCCTTTGCGAGGACTATGATGCACTGGCCAGGGATGAAGCCGCTCGAGATGGCTACAGCGCCCCTGCCGCCCGGGAAGGAGCATAGGCGCCCTGATCTGTACTTCACCGCTGGGATAGAGGGTGCTCGGTCGGTAGAGACCCAGTGCCCTAAGGATGTAATTTTCGAGTGAACATGTTATTGTATGTCCGATGAATATTGTATGCGTATGCATGGTTTATCATGCTTTGGCGCTTTGATTATTTTGACTCCAATGTGGCCGTTTTGGAACTGAAAGTTGCCAGTCGTCGGCTTTAGCCGCCATGTAATTATTACAAGAGGTGTTTCGTCATACGCAGTATTATCCTCAGCCGAATTATCGGAACCCAGAGGCGGTGGTGCGAGAGATGGGAACGAGGCAATCAGACTATGCGGCTTTAATGCTTTCACTTAGTCGGAGGAGCTTGACTGTGGGGGCTGGTTACTAGCCCCCCGTGTTGTGTGGTATTCGGGTGAGTCGAGGTAAAAAACCATTACCACGTGGCTTGCGAGAATGCAAACCCCTCGTATGACACGGAATAATCTCTAACGATTTTTAGTTTGACACTTGTGCTTGGATTGCAGACCGGTTCACGCTTATTATGACAGTCGTTTTTTGGCTTTCTCCACTCAGGTACTTGACCAGGCGAGCTGGAAATACAATCGAAGTGGTTTTCCCTTTACCCTTTTAGCCAAATGAGCGGACCATAAGAGGGTAAGCATAGGAGCCGGGCAACCCAACCTTTGACCTAAGACATAATTCGAAACCGATGCATATAACGTAGAAATCCAACACGCCGGAAGTATAAAGGACAATGTCAGGACGATGCTTGGGACGAGCTTTATAGCTAAGCCCCCCGGTCTATTAGCCGGTTGCATAAAATATGTACCGAACAGTTTTGTTTCCAGAGGCGGGGAGTAGGAAAACGCTTTATCAAATGCCATAACTAGACCGTAAAAGATGATCTTTATATATTATGATTTTTTACAATTCGTACCGCGGGCATAACGTTTATAGGTATTTTTAGAAACAAATGTATACAAAGGGGAGGCTCGCTCGGGGCTCTTGATCGGCGGCTTGATGTCCTTGGCGTATCCCTATGCGCCTCCATTCCTTTGCTCTTGAAGAGTATCATGCTCCTTTAAAGGTGGTTATAATCGGCGAAGAGACCTTTGAGAGAGGTACATGTTTAAATCGCCGAGACGTGCAGGAGTTTGACGCCTGCTGTGTTGAGAGTAGTTCAATCAAACCGACCACTCTGTTGTGATGAGGTGTCCCCCTCGCAGCTGCCCATGGTATTTTAAGCACGAAATTGTGCTTTCTCGGTACGTACCTGATGGGTAGTGGGGCCGTGCTGTGGGGGGTGCATCCCTATTTGTGATGAACAGGAGATTGCTTCGGGAGATCGGGTCGTGCTCAGACCCGCTTGCTCGCCTGTCGCAGCTTGTCGCCTGGCCAGACTGGAATTCGGCCGCTAGAGCTGCTGTGTGTTCCTCACTCCGGAGTGAGCGTTCTGTATTGCCATTGACGGTGATGACCCCCTTTGGCCCAGGCATCTTGAGCTTCAGGTATGCTTAGTGGGGAACAGCGTTAAAGCGAGCGAACGTTGTACGGCCGAGCAGTGCGTGATAGCTACTGCGGAAAGGCACTATATCGAAGATCAAGTCTTCGCTACGAAAGTTATCGGGCGAGCCGAAAACTACTTCCAGCGTCACGGCACCCGAGCAGCATGCTTTGACACCAGGGATACCTCCCTTGAAGGTAGTGTTGCTGGATTTAATTCTTGATGGGTCGATACCCATCTTTTTTACTGTGTCTGAGTAAATCAGATTAAGGCCGCTTCCTCCATCCATAAGGACTCTAGTGAGGGGGAACCCATCGATGATGGGGTCCAGGACAAGGGCGTCCAAGCCTCCATGATGGATGCTGGTCGGGTGATCCCTATGATCGAAGGTGATCGGGCAATCCGACCACGGGTTAAACTTCAGAGCTATGGGCTCTACGGTGTAGACCTCCCGAAGTGTGCGTTTCCTCTCCTTTTTGGGTATATGTGTGACCTATATCATGTTCCTAGTTTTGACCTCGGGAGGGAATTGCTTCTGCCCGTCAGTGTTTGGCCCGCGAGGTTCTTCATCGTCCTTGCTGCGTGGGCTCTTGCTCTGTTCCTCGGCTGCGAGCTTGCCGGGTTGTTTGAACACACAACAGTTTCTGTTGGTGTGGGTGGCTGGTTGTCTTGCGTGTCGTGGATCTGGCAGGGCCTATCCATGATTTTGTCCAAAGCGGTAGGTCTATCCCTGTTCCCTTTAGAGGGCTTCTTCCGTTGTCCGTGTTTTGAGTTGCGGAAACCTGCGTTAACGGTCGTGTCTTCTGAGTCATCATTGCTATGGCGGCGTTTAATTTTGTTCCGCCTTGGCTTTCCGTTACCGTCCCGCACTTCATAGGTACCGGGGTCTTCGGGATTGTGGCTTCGGTGAGCTAGCCAATTGTCTTCGCCGGCGCAAAAGCGGGTCATAAGGGAGGTGAGGGTAGACATCGTTCTCGGCTTATCCTGGCCGAGCTGGCAAGCTAGCCATTCATCCCGGATGTTGTGTCTGAATGAGGCCATCGCCTCGGCATCCGGACAGTCGACGATTTGGTTCTTCTTAGTCAAGAACCGATTCCAGAACTACCTGCCCGATTCGCCAGTCTTCTGGACGACATTGCTTAGGTCGGAAGAGTCCGGGAGCCAAACGTAGGTGCCTTGGAAGTTAGACTGGAAGGCATCTTCGAGCTCCTCCCAACTCCCAATGGAGTTCTCGGGGAGACTGTTTAGCCAGTGCTGAGCTGGTCCCTTCAGTTTGAGTGGTAGGTATTTGATGGCATGGAGATCGTCTCCTTTGGCCATATGGATGTGAAGGAGGAAGTCCTTGATCCATACGGCCGGGTCCGTCGTTCTGTCGTATGATTCTATGTTAACGGGTTTAAACCCCTCGGGGAACTAGTGCTGCATGACGTCGTCTGTAAAACACAGTGGGTGTGCGGCGCCTCTGATCCGGGCTACGTCACGCCGGAAGTCGGCTATTGGTTGAGCCCAGTATTGTTCCCTGCTTCTGTGGTTGCGGTTGAGCCACGATCGGTAGCCATCCCGTCTAGTGGGGGAGCGTCAACTAGATCCGTAAATGGATCTGGTGTGAGCTGACTTGTAGTCCAGGTCCTGCCGAAGATCGTACCGATCCTCAGGCTGTGCTGGCCCCTTTCCTCTCCTACGGGGTGACGTGGGCCAGTACTTGGCGTCTTGAGCTACCCTGTCCCGTCCTTGAGGGGGCGGTCCGGCTGGTCATACTGAGTGTGCCTGGGAGATTCGGGCTCAAGGCCCTCGTCGTCATATTGCGGCAGCAGCCGCCGGCGAGGGTAACTCCTGTTTTGGTTTGGCCGCTCAGTGCCGAACCCTTCTTCGGCCGCCAGAACTTTTGTCCATCTATTGTTGATGGTGACTTGTTCGGCTTTAAGCTATTGCTGCTTTGCCTTTAAGCTCCAAGCAGTGGCTATGAGCCGTTGCCTGAATCGTTCTTGGTCCTCGGGGTTTACGGGGACGGTGAAGTCTTCGGCTTCGAGGCTTTCTTCCTCCTCTGCATGTGGGAGGTAGTTATCATCCTCGAAATCATTGAGGTCCTCGGCGTCTTGTTGGTCCGTTAGCCTTTCCAGGTCCTCCAACGGCTCCGCGGGGGCTTCAGGGTCACCGAGGTCCTCCGGGGTATCAATTTCCGCGGTGCCTACAACGGCTTCCCTTCCCTTGTTGGTCTTGGATCGCTTGCGTTGTTTCCGGCGTTGTGATGCTTCGCTGGATTTTTCGCCGTTCTTCTTAGGGGTGTGGTTGTCCTTGTCGTCAGGGCTATCCACCATATAGACGTCACAGGTCGAGGTGGCTGTCCACCGCCCGGTGGTCACGGGGGCGGGGTTGGCGATCTCTTCATCCATGTGTTCTGCCTCTTCGTAGGCGTAGTCCAACATGTCGGTTAAGTCTTCGACAGTGGCTACCAAATGGGCGGCGGGTGGGCCGTAAAATTCCCCGTAACCGGCCTCTAGGTCGACCGGAATGTGGGTCGAGGTAAGATCGTCCTCGATTGCCATCGACTGGATACAGTATAGAGCCTCATTCAACCACGAGAGGACGACCAGATCGGTTTCCTGAGGTCCCTTGGAGTTGAGCTCCAAGGCGTCTTCAGGATGGGCGTGTTCAGCGAAAGCCGAACCTTGATATTCATGTACCATCACCGAGTTCGGGCTCGAGGCCGGACCTCCAGTGGAGATAGATCTGAGGGCCAAGCCAGATAGTGGGACCGAAGTTGAAGCTCCGGGATCTGCGGGCCTGTCGGACGAAACCGAGGGATTAGCGAGGAACAGATCGCCACAGGAGTCGGCGGTGAACTCTAGGTTCCCGAACCTGATCTCTTGACCGTGGGTGAAATTTTCGATTCGGCCTAGGTGGCCGGTCGAGTTAGCATGGAGCACGAGGCTGCCGAATGCGAAGACCTGTCCGGGGACGAAGATGTCCTCGTTCCGGGCTTGTTCGCTGATGATTAGGTGAGCCATCAATCCACAAGTGATCTCACACGGAACTCTCAATGAAAGCACCAATGTCGGTGTCGAAACCGGCGGATCTCGGGTATGGGGTCCCGAACTATGAATCTAGGAACGATGGTAACAGGGGACGAAGGAGACGGTGTTTACCCAGGTTCGGGCCCTCGTGAGGAGGTAAAACCCTACGTCCTGCTTGATTGTATTGATGAGTATGAAGGTTACAGAGTAGATATACCTCGACATCAAACGAGCTAAACCCTATATGAGTTGACTTGCCCCTCTACGAATTAAGCCCCCTGGTTTATATAGACACCAGGGGTACCTAGGGTTACACATGGTCGGTTTCCATCCGGGCATAGATACGCCCATTCAGACTTGGAGAACACACCAAGTCTTCGGAATATTTCCCCCTAAGCCTAAGGTCAGTCTGTAGTCAGGCCTTCCTGAAGATGCCACAGGGCGGCCCACCGGGCTGGACCATAAGAGATAAGTTAACAGCCCGAGGACCCCTTAATCCCAGACTCCCTCAGTCGCGAAGCAGAGTAGGGCAGGAGAGCGAGTGCACCCCAGTGTTCGAACCTCTTTGGGTCCCCGGAGCCCTGATTCCGACAAGTATCGTTGCTTAGATAAGGTCAAAACTTCACTGACATAATAAACAGGCCGCTGAACTGGATATTTCTTCCCGGCCTCCTTTCGCTCCACGACCACTGCGACACTCACCGCTTTATTATTTGCAGCGATATATAGGAGCATAGGCTCTTTACTGATCATGGCGGCAACGACAGGCGGCTCAACCAATTGTCTCTTGAGAGCTTCAAAAGCTTCGTTGGCAGCATCAGCCCACACGAAATGATATATCTTCTTCAATATCTAGTACAGAGGAATCGCCTTTTCACCCAGTCGGCTTATGAAATGGCTCAAAGCCGCTATACGACCCGCCATACGCTGGATATCATTGACGTTGGCCGGCTTAGCAAGCGAGGTCACAACTTTGATCTTATCCGGGTCAGCCTCGATACCTCATTCCGACACTAGAAATCCTAGCAATTTGCCTGCAGGAACACCAAAGACACATTTGGCCGGGTTAAGCTTCATCCTGTAGACCCGAAGATTGTCGAAAGTCTCTTGGAGGTCATCCAACATGGTCTCTTTTTTGTGGGACTTGACCACAATATCATCTACATAGGCATGAACATTGCGTCCAATTTGTGGGTGGAGACAGCTCTGAACGCATCGTTGATAAGTAGGCCCCGCTCTCTTAAGCCCAAAAGGCATAGAGACATAGCAGAAAGCTTCAAAAGGGGTGATGAAAGTTGTCTTCTCTTGGTCCTCAACTACCATCTTGATCTGATGATAGCCGGAATAAGCATCCAAGAAGCACAGACGCTCACAGCCGGCAGTAGAGTCAATGATTTGGTCAATGGGAGGAAGAGCAAATGGGTCCTTGGGTCAGGCCTTGTTAAGATCTGTGTAATCAACACACATGGGCCAACCACTCCGGCTGGAAGACTTCAATGATGAACCCGGCAGCTAGGAGCCGGGCCACCTCCTCACCAATAGCTTTTCGCCTCTCTTCGTTAAAACGACGAAGGTACTACCGGACAGGTTTCATCTTTGGATCCACATTGAGGTGGTGCTCAACAAGTTCTCTCGGTACACCTGGCATGTTAGAAGGTTTCCATGCGAAGATGTCCCGATTCTCACGGATGAACTTGATGAGTGCGCTTTCCTATTTGGGATCCAGGCTAGTTCCAATAGTGAATTGTTGGGATGAGTCACCCAGGGTGAAATCAATTTGCTTGGTGTCTTCGGCCAGCTTGAATCTGAGCAGCGGGTCAGACTCGGTGGTGGGCTTCTTGAGGGGGCTCATATCTGTTGGGTCAACATTGGTTGTGTGGTATTTCACCTCCTCTGTTGCGCAAGCCGGCTCAGCATAAGCAGCGTCTCCTTCCTCCCATTCTTGAGCAATTTTCCGATTGCCATCAACCGTGATGGTCCCTTTAGGGCCAGTCATTTTGAGTTTGAGATAAACATATCAAGGTCGTTCCATGAAGCGAGCGTAAGCCGGCCGTCCGAAGAGTGCGTGATAAGGGCTCTTTATTTTGATGACCTCAAAAGACATAGATTCACATATATAATTGAGCTCGGTACCAAAAGCAACTTCCAGCTTGATCCGACCGATTGGATATGCAAACTTTCCAGGAATAATCCCGAGAAAAACTATGGAAGAAGGCTGCAATTGATTTTCCAACAGATTCATCCATTTGAACGTGTCATAATACAGAATGTTGATGTTGCTTCCACCATCCATGAGTACCTTTGTAAGCGTATATCCCCCAACTTGAGGTGCCACCACTAAAGCAAGGCCACCTGGGTTGTCAACCCGGGAAGGGTGATCGTCTCTGCTCCAGGTTACCGGTTTTTCTGACCAGTTGAGGTACACACGAGTAGCCGGCTCGACCATATTATCAGCCCATCGCTGGACCTTGCGATCTCGACTACATGTACTAGTTGTGAAGACGTGATACTACCTAATGTTCAACGGTTTGGGGTTTCTCTAAAAACCAGCTTTATTACCATGCTGCTGGTTTCCTTGCCCAGAACATTGGTTTCCATCGCTATTGTGACTAGAATTCTGAAATCCAGCTCCCGAGCTGCCTGACCCGTGGAAACCAGGACCAGCAAAACCATTCGACGAGTCGCCGGAATGACCCGGATTTCCACCTCCTGGATGTCCCTGATGTCCACCGCTACCACCTCAATGGTGATTCCGGTATGCTTGATTACAGAACTCCTACATGATGTAACAATTTTCCCACGAGTGTGTGGCCGGCTTATCAGGGAAACTATGTTTCGGACAAGGGGCCTTTAGTGCTTCCTCATAGTTATGGGGTTTGTTCCCATTGTAAGCTCTGCCAGAGTTGTTGTTACGCCGTTGATTTTTGAAACCAGTATTGGTGTTGGCGACAAAGTCTGACCCGCCCTCAAGGTGTTTGCGCTTGCCGCAGTTACCTTGGTTGTTATGACTTCCATTGTGTCCTGAATTGTGTTGTTGATGAGCCTTACCACCATTGTGTCTCTTGCCTTTACCAGACTTATCATCATCTGAATTAGGATCTTTCATGCTGTCCGACTCAGCATACCTAGTAAGAACATCCATGAGGTCCCTCATGTCTTGAACCTTTCGCTTGAGGCGCCCAAGATTCTGAACAAGAGGCTGGAAGTGGCAGTTCTTCTCCAAAATCAAAATAGCTTGGGAAACTATTATACTTTCGGAAGAGTGGATAATCTCCGCGACCCGGCGAGTATAGTGGTGGGCATATTCATCTGTGCGTTGAATACAATGATGGAGATCAACGATCGTCATTGGGCGCATGCAAGTTCCTTGAATGTCTTTTATGAAGCGCTCCTTCAGCTCTGCCCAAGTATTGATCGAATTGGGAGGGAGGTTTTTTAACCATGTGCGAGCCGGTCCTTCCAACATCATGGTTAAATACTTGGCGCAAACCGCATAACTGACATCCAACATGTCCATGGCTATCTCGTAACTTTCGATCCATGCAACCGGCTCGAGATCAGCCGTGTAATTTGGAACTTTGTGAGGGCCCTTGAAATCCTTGGGCATGTGCTCATTACGCAGAGCCGGAGCGAGGCATCAAGCATGATATTCCGATCATTCTGCTGCTTAAACATGCCACCAAAGAAATAGGTTGGGGAGTGGTGGGAGGCACTTGACCTGCCGCTCCTGTCTCTCGCATCGCCCGAGCCACATCAATGATTGCCTCCGCATCTGATACTACTGGCCGGGTTGGGGAGTTTCGAGCTCGCTGCCTGAGCCCACTGCTAGAGACTCCATGAGAATCTCCATGTCGACTCTTGCCACGACTTGCATAAGGGGTGGAATGAACCCGATCCCGGTTGTAAGAGTATTGCACCTGCTGGGTAACCGCCATCTTCAACATCTCGATGGCGTTTCTGGCTTCAATCTCTATTGGAGTGTTCCCTGTGATCGGGAGTGCTTCAAGGTTGCGAGTTGCCACCAGCATGTTATCTACAGGACTGGATAAGTGACCCGCCGGTGTTCGAAAACGACGAGGTGGTGACTGAGCCAGCGGTGGATGGGTCGGCTCGTTCTGCTGAGTCGGCTATTGAGGTTGTGCCAACTGTGGTTGTACAATCCCTTGCGTGCGCTGTGGTGTATCGAAAAGATGGGTCGGCTCAATATTAGGAGGCAATCGGCTCATGTGCCTCCGCTAATAAACTGCCTCGGAAGCGTCTCGTCGAAGACTCAATTGCCAGGCCTTCGCCTTTAGACGTTCGGCCTCGTTGCGGATATGAGCCTGCAGCCCTGCCATGCGAGTATTCTCAACATCAATTTCCTCCTGAACTTTGGCCATACGTTCACGAAGTCTTGTCAATTTTGAGTTACGCTCCGCTTGATTCTCCGTGGTCACTGGTGTTTCCACAAGTGTTGCCATGGCAGTCATCAAATCTGCCATATACCCTCGCCGCCCTGAATTTCTTAGATGACGTCTACTAAATACCCCCTTTCTCACAGATCCCCATCCCCCACTACAGACCGTCGCAGCCTATTCCAAGCTACGCTTCCTGGGGAGCTCAAGGAGCAAATGGCCAAAAGGAGGTATATCGTGGCCTATCCGCTAGACGATGGTGAGGTGGCCGTCGAGGCCACCCGGGAAGCTGACCACGATGACGAGGTGATAGCCGAGGCTGCTAGGGAAGATGACTACGATGGTGAGGTGGCCGCTATCGTGGTTTTGTCACAACAGATGTTCTCATAGGAGAACTTGAGTGTGAGGCCATCGCTGCTAGGTGGCGACTCAAAGGGGTTGATCGGGAACGACAAACGAGTTTACCCAGGTTCGGCCCCTCTGATGGAGGTAATAGCCTACGTCCTGCTTTGTGTATATTGATGATGATCTCTATTACAAGGGTGCGGAATCTCTAACCTAACTCTCGAGGGTTTGCTTATTTCTTACTTGATCTTTCGAACTCAAGGGCTCCCCTTTATATATATATAGGTGGAGGCCTGGAGTTTACAACAGAGTCCGGGTCGTAACACAACCAGTGACCTAATCTAATTCCTTCTTCCCTTGCTCCTCAAGGAAAATAGAACTCCTCACGTCTTCATGCATAAGCCGGTTACCCAGGTGATGTTATTGAGTCGACCCATTGGATGAGCCGCCCGCTGGGCCTTGTATCTCTTATGGATATCTTCGTTGTGGGCCGCCTTAATAGAACTCGGGTCGTAATTTTGGCGAGTGATACCCGTGCGGTATATCCCCAACATTAGCCTCCAGTTTAGTTTGGATTTATCCATGCTAAACTCCATCTTGAGAACGTTGAGCTTTCGAATCTAAATTCACTTGATGAGCCAGCAATTCTTTGCTCTTTTATTTGACGAAGACTTCATCCGGGTTAATATTTCACCGGGTCATCCTCCCCTTGTTGTGACTTAGTGTTTTTCTACCAATACCTTCAATACGTCATCTTGCTGACCGTTGTCGCTCAAAGCCATCATAGCGAATATTTTTTGAAAACAGCATTAAATTCAGACTGGCGCAAAAATCCAGGCGCAATCTCAGCCACAGATTTTCCCTACACGTTTCGTTTCTCATGGTGCCGCTTCACATTTTCGCACCAACTTATAAATAGGCCACCCGTACATCTTCGTCCTCTTTCCACACTTCTTCTTCCTCGCGCCCCTCCTTTCAGCCGAAACTTGCCAGAGCTCGAGGACGTCGACGGGACCTCCAAGCCCTGCCGTCTACGCCACCAGACCCCTCTCGCCGCTGCCGGAGAAGACGCAGCCAACCCCATCTCTTTATGCGACAAGATTTGGTATGTTTCTTTGCCCCCATTAGGGTTTTGGTGTTCACCGGTGTTCATCTTTGAACGTCGATCGTAGATTTGGAGCTCCCGTGTTTCTCTAGTGACCATTGTTTCTGGTTTAACTGACGCGCTTCCACTACAAGAAATATGTCAACTTGTAACCTTCTGGCAGTGACCCTGGAAGAAATGATCGTAAATCTACGACCATTTGAGACCAATTGGTCGTAAGCTGTTCGGGGGGCTCCAAACGCTAAACCATAACGACCAATTTGGTCAGAAAGATCGTAATTTCCTTACACGAAATGGTCGTAAAGCAGACAACACTGGTTTGTTGCCTTATTTCTAGCTGATCACGACCAATATAGATGGTCATAGCCTTGTAAATTGTGGTGCATTGCTATGACTAGGCGCCACCTCATCAGGTTTGCCTATGGGTCATGTGCATGTGTCAATTTTTGCCCTAGGTTGTGAAGGAGACTACATTTCTGTCATTCCAAAGATTCTCAAAAAATTCTCATAAATACTTTGGATCATATATTCCTCAAATATGTCAAAACCCTTCCTGGCCTAGTTCAAAATTAATTCAGGAATATTCATTTTCCTATTCTGTTCAGAACAACACTTTGTGAAGGAAGTGTTATTTATATTTTTTGGATTGCCCTCAACATTTTTGGGAACTCTTTTCTATCCAAATCATTGCCTCATGACAAAATTCAGATCCATTTGCCTATTAAATCTTCCTCAGCAAATTTCCAAAGTTTCTGTTCAGCTAGAAGCTTTGTGAAGTAAGTACTAGATAGGCATCTCCTAATGATCTGAATTTTTGCCACATATTCTGTATGCCAAAATCATATCTCTCCACAAAATTTGATCCCCATCTAATAATCCATGTGAGATCACCATCCAATCTTTGTTTCTGGTAATATTTTCAGTTTGTGAAGCAGCTATATTTTATATTGCTTTATAATATCTGAAACTTTACCAGGAGATTACCCTGCCCATAGAACCTCTTTATACCAAATTTTATCTGATTTGAATGTAGCCAATGTTCATCAATATTCTTCCCAACTTTCTTTTCAGTGGAGAGCATTGTGAAGGAAGTACCATTTTTATTTATTCAATTGGTATGAAAATTTTACAGCACCTTCATATGACCAAGTTGTCATGCTCCACCAAATTACAGCTCAATCCAATAATCTATGCGAGCCCAGATTCAATTTCTATATTCTGGCCAGATTAGCACATTGCAAAGCAAGTGCTACCTAGACCCCTCATATTGCCCTCAAACTTTTTGGGCACTCTTACATACTCAAATCATTGCCACATGACAATATTCAGCTCCATTTCCGTAGTAAATCTTCCTCGGTAAATTTAGAAAGTTTCTATCCAGAGAGAAGCTTTGTGAAGGAAGTATTATCTAGGTTTCTCAAAATTCTATGAGATTTTATCAAATCTTCCATATGCTCAAATCATAACTCTCCACAAAATGTTAGCTCATTTCATTCAACGAATTTCTGTCAATAATTTTCTCAAGTTTCTGTTCAGAGAAGAGCATTGTGAAGGAAGTACCACTTTGGCATGTTCAGCTGTTATAAAATTTTGACAGTGCTTTTATATGCCCAAATTACCATGCTCCACCAAATTTCAGCTCAATCCATGCATTCATTTGAGCCCAACTTCAACATCCATATTCTGGTCATATTTTCAGTTTGTGAAGCAAATATATTTTATATTGCCTAATTATTTTTGAAAATTTACCAGGGAATGTTCCTACCTGCATAACTTACCTCCACCAAATTTCAGCTCATTTCATTTAGCCAATTCCTCTCAATAATTTTCCCAACTTTTTGTCCAGAGAAGAGCATTGTGAAGGAAGTGCCACTTTTGCATGTCCAAATGGTATCAAATTTTTACAGTGCTTTTCTATGCCCAAATCACCATGCTCCACCAAATTTCAGCTCAATACATTCATCCATTTCAACCCAGCTTCAACATCCATATTTTTGCACAGTGTGGTACTTTGCAAAGCAAGTGCCACCTAGGATCCTTCATTTGAGCTGAAATTTTGCCAAGACAGTCTCCTTAGTATATGATCATCCTCAACCAAAACTCAGGCCCATTGGCCATGTGAATTTCACCCACCGCTAATCAAACACTTTGCTGCTAATTCATGTTTGAGCTTAGTTCAGTCTCCTCGTGAGATTATTTTGTTGTATTATTCTTCCTAACACCTATCGGGGGAGTGACCAACTCACCAGCCATGCCTAGGCCACCCAGAACGTGTGGCGACGCCACGGTCACTCGATGACCACGCGACTGGCATGCAGGTTTACGTGCTCTGGAGTTGGGGCCCTCGGACACCATCCAAACCTCGACGTCTCACCACCACACCATGTATTTCTAATTAAATGGATACTTGTGTACCTACAAAAGATTTTTGGAAAAAAGAAAGAGCAAACTATAAGGCAGCTGCAGTTCAAATTTGACCCGCTTCCTACTAAATCGTCTGAGATTTGTCTTTTTCACGAGAGGTGGATCAAAACTTCTGACAGCCAACCATTTTGTCAATTGTACATTAAATGTGGAGTAATATTTTAGAAAAATGATTCGGTCCAATTTTGCAACAAATATATGGTAGGTCCTTCACAAAAAAAACTCATTTTGGGCACTCGGACAAATGGAAAATGATATTTTTGTCCAAAGAAAATGAAAACTTCCTTAGGCAACATTGTTTGTCATTCCAATATGCACCCTTGTGCACAATATGAGATCATTTGAACAAACTATGCCATGAATGTGGCCATAAGATTGATCATTTGGCTTGAAAGCCATGAATCTTCACACATGATAGCTCATTTTTGAGAACACTTTTTTAAAATAATTACCGCATTACAAGTTTATTATTTTTGCTGGTAACTTGGTCACATATAATGACACAATGCGAAGGTTTTACAATTTTTTGATTTTTTTTGAATTTTTCACACCCATTTCAAAATGCGGTCAAAACAGCAGGCATGCCCGTTCCTAGCTAGTAGTTGAATCTTGGAAAAAATTTGCTGTTTCTATGATTAAATATATACTTTTGTACCTATAAAAGATTTTTTCAAAAAATAAAAAGCAATCTATGAGGCAGCTGCAGTTCAAATTTGACCCGGTTCCTACTGAATCGGGGGAAATTTGTCTTTTTCACGAGAGGTGTCTCAAAGCTTTTAACACCTAACCATTTAGTCAATTGTACATTAAATATGATCTAATATTTTAGAAAAATGATTTGGTCCAATTTTGCAACAAATATATGGTAGGTCCTTCACACAAAAAATCATTTTGGGCACTCGAAAAATGGAAAATGAAATTTTCATGCAAAGAAAATAAAAAATTCCTTAGGAAACATTGTTTGCCATCCCAAGATTCACCCTTGTGCACAATATTGATCATTTGGCCATAAGATTGATCATCTGGCTTGAAAGCCATGAATCTTCACACATGATAGCTCATTTCTGAGAATACTTTTTTTAAAACATTTGTCGTATTACAAGTTTATTATTTTTGCTGGTAACTTGGTCATATATAATGACATAACGAGAAGGTTTTCCATTTTTTTGAATTTATTTGAATTATTTATGCCCGTTTCAAAATGCGGTCAAAACGGCGGGCATGACCGTTCCTAGCTAGGGGTAGAATCTTGGAAAAGTTTTGGTGTTTCTCTGATTAAATAGAAACTTTTGTATCTATAAATATTTTTTGACAAAAAATCATGAGCAAACTATGAAGTAGCTGCAGTTCAAATTTGACCCGCTTCCAATTGAACCGGCGGAAATTTGTCTTTTTAACGAGAGGTGGATCAAAACTTTTGAAACCCAACCATTTGATCAATTGTACATTAAATATTAGCCCATGTATTGATTTCCGGCCATATTTCATGAATTGTTTGCTAATTTGAAGACATGTTTTACACCAACATGGGGCTTGTTAGTAATTTAATTGGAGGAAATGCAGATGTATTACGAATATTACAAAAATGGGTGTGTCACCATGGCATGATGTGAAGAGCCCGTGCGAGAAAATTGGTAATGTCTGGCGGAAGTTGTGATGGCCTGCCCTTTGAAAACGAATGCATCTCGCACAAAGGACCATGGTTTACGAAAAGTAGAGTTGGCATTTCGGACTCCAATCGATGTCAATCTCATCCTTTCGCCTTGGTTTTTTCCATGGTATGCAAACATCATTGTACTTCTAATATTGATCTTCTAGTGGATTACATGTCTCGTTTGCTATATCTAAGTCAAATTTTTGCAGTTACCTTGTTAATTAGTTCCTATAAATAAAACATCACAACAAGAATTACGTGTGGATGGTGGCAAAGAATCTCTTACAAATCATTTGTGTGTCACTTTGCGTGGTTTTCGTCATTGTGCAACGAATGAGAAGAATTGTCAAGCATTTTCGGACGAGACATGTGTCCACCTAAATAAATGTCTGTAATTTAATTACAGGAAATGCAGACGGACTCAGAAAATCACGAAAATCGGTGTGTCATCGTGGCGTGATCTCGAGACACCATGGAAAAATTTGGTAAAATTTGGCACAAGCTACAATGATCGCTAATTGGAAATCATGGCATATGAGTAGAAGGATCACAGTTCCAAGGGGAGAAGTGGCAAATCGAACTCCAATCGATGGTGTCTTCATTGCCTCTCCTCCAAATTTTATCCCATGGTAGTCAATCATAATTATACGCCAGGGTTGATTTTCTGGCGCATTTTTGGGCTCGTTCGATATTTTTCTGAATTTTTTATCATTTACGGGGCATTTATTGCATACAAACCAAATCCCAACTACAACAGCGATTGTTGACGAGAGGTATAAGGACCGCCGTTCGATCTGGGTGAATCCTACGGTGCAGACGCACGATCCGTGTGGTTTGGGTTTTGTCCAATCAGAAAGCAGGACTCACGTTACGCGCACTAGGTTTCATAGGCCGCGGTTTAGAAAGCAAACGGTTCTAGTTAACGAACCGTTTGCTATTTCTCCATGCAGAACAGTCAAATTTTCATTTCAAATGAATTTGGGACACCATCATTTCGCCTCGAATTATTTTCATCCACAGACAATCAACTATTACCCATGTATTGATTTCCGGTCGCATTTCATGACTTGTTTGCTAATTTGAAGACATTTTTTCCACCAACATGGGGCTTGTTAGTAATTTAATTGGAGGAAATACAGATGTATTACGAATATTACAAAAATGGTGTGTCACCATGGCATGATGTGAAGACCCCGTGTGAGAAAATTGGCAATGTCTGGCGGAAGTTGTGATGGCCTGCCCTTTGAAAACGAATGCATCTCGCACAAAGGATCATGGTTTATGAAAAGTACAGTTGGCATTTCGGACTCCAATCGGTGTAAATCTCATCCTTTTGCCTTGGTTTTTTCAATGGTATACAAACATCATTGTACTCCTAATATTGATCTTCTGGTGGATTACATGTCTTGTTTGCTATATGTAAGTCCTATTTTTGTAGTTACCATGTTAATTAGTTCTTATAAATAAAACATCACAACATGAATTACGTGTGGATGGTGGCAAAGAATCTCTTACAAATCATTTGTGTGTCACTTTGCATGGTTTTCGTCATTGTGCAACGAATGAGAAGAATTGTCAAGCATTTCGGACGGGACAGTGTCCAGCTAAATAAATGTCAGTAATTTAATTACAGGAAATGCAGACGGACTCACAAAATCACGAAAATCGGTGTGTCATCGTGGCGTGATCTCGAGACACCGTGGAAAAAATTTGGTAAAATTTGGCACAAACTACAATGATCGCTAATTGGAAACCATGGCATCTGAGTAGAAGGATCACAGTTCCAAGGGGAGAAGTGGCAAATCGAACTCCAATCGACGGTGTCTTCATCGCCTCTCCTCCAAATTTTATCCCACAGTAGTCAATCATAATTATACGCCAGGGTTGATTTTCTGGCGCATTTTTGGGCTCGTTCGATATTTTTTATCATTTACGGGGCATTTATTGCATACAAACCAAATCCCAACTACAACAGCGATTGTTGATGAGAGGTATAAGGACCGCCGTTCGATCTGGGTGACTCCTATGGTGCAGACGGACGATCCGTGTGGTTTGGGTTTTGCCCAATCAGAAAGGAGGACTCACGTTGCGCGCACTAGGTTTCATAGGCCGCGGTTTAGAAAACACACGGTTCTAGTTAATGAACCGTGTGCTATTTGTCCATGCAGAACAGTCAAATTTTCATTTCAAATGAATTTGGGACACCATCGTTTCGCCTCGAATTATTTTCATCCGCAGACAATCAACTATTGGCCCATGTATTGATTTCCGGCCGCATTTCATGACTTGTTTTCTAATTTGAAGACATTTTTTCCACCAACATGGGGCTTGTTAGTAATTTAATTGGAGGAAATGCAGATGTATTACGAATATTACAAAAATAGGTGTGTCACCGTGGCATGATGTGAAGACCCCGTGCGAGAAAATTCGTAATGTCTGGCGGAAGTTGTGATGGCCTGCCCTTTGAAAACGAATGCATCTCGCACAAAGGATAATGGTTTACGAAAAGTAGAGTTGGCATTTCGGACTCCAATCGGTGTCAATCTCATCCTTTCGCCTTGGTTTTTTCCATGATATGCAAACATCATTGTACTCCTAATATTGATCTTCTGGTGGATTACATGTCTCGTTTGCTATATCTAAGTCAAATTTTTGTACTTACCATGTTAATTAGTTCTTATAAATAAAACATCACAACATGAATTACGTGTGGATGGTCGCAAAGAATCTCTTACAAATCATTTGTGTGTCACATTCCGTGATTTTCATCATTGTGCAACGAATGAGAAGAATTGTCAAGCATTTCGGACGGGACATGTGTCTAGCTAAATAAATGTCAGTAATTTAATTACAGGAAATGCAGACGGACTCACAAAATCTCGAAAATCGGTGTGTCATCGTGGCGTGATCTCGAGACACCGTGGAAAAAATTTGGTAAAATTTGGCACAAGCTACAATGATCGCTAATTGGAAACCATGGCATCTGAGTAGAAGGATCACAGTTCCAAGGGGAGAAGTGGCAAATCGAACTCCAATCGACGGTGTCTTCATCGCCTCTCCTCCAAATTTTATCCCACAGTAGTCAATCATAATTATACGCCAGGGTTGATTTTCTGGCACATTTTTGGGCTCATTCGATATTTTTCAGCATTTTTTATCATTTACGGGGCATTTATTGCATACAAACCAAATCCCAACTACAACAGCGATTGTTGACGAGAGGTATAAGGACCGCCGTTCGATCTGGGTGACTCCTACGGTGCAGACACACGATCCGTGTGGTTTGGGTTTTGCCCAATCAGAAAGGAGGCCTCACGTTGCGAGCACTAGGTTTCATAGGCCGCGGTTTGGAAAACACACGGTTCTAGTTAATGAACCGTGTGCTATTTGTCCATGTAGAACAGTCAAATTTTCATTTCAAATGAATTTGGGACACCATCGTTTCGCCTCGAATTATTATCATCCGCAGACAATCAACTATTAGCCCATGTATTGATTTCCGGCCGCATTTCATGACTTGTTTGCTAATTTGAAGACATTTTTTCCACCAACATGGGGCCTGTTAGTAATTTAATTGGAGGAAATGCAGATGTATTACGAATATTACAAAAATGGGTGTGTCACCGTGGCATGATGTGAAGACCCCGTGCGAGAAAATTGGTAATGTCTGGCAGAAGTTGTGATGGCCTGCCCTTTGAAAACGAATTCATGTCGCACAAAGGATCATGGTTTACGAAAATTAGAGTTGGCATTTCGGACTCCAATCGGTGTCAATCTAATCCTTTCGCCTTGGTTTTTTCCATGGTATGCAAACATCATTGTACTCCGAATATTGATCTTCTGGTGGATTACATGTCTCGTTTGCTATATCTAAGTCATATATTTGCTGTTACCATGTTAATTAGTTCTTATAAATAAAACATCACAACATGAATTACGTGTGGATGGTGGCAAAGAATCTCTTACAAATCATTTGTGTGTCACATTCCGTGGTTTTCGTCATTGTGCAACGAATGAGAAGAATTGTCAAGCATTTCGGACGAGACATATGTCCACCTAAATAAATGTCAGTAATTTCATTACAGGAAATGCAGACGGACTCGGAAAATCACAAAAATCGGTGTGTCATCGTGGCGTGATCTCGAGACACCGTGGAAAAAATTTGGTAAATTTGGCACAAGCTACAATGATCGCTAATTGGAAACCATGGCATCTGAGTAGAAGGATCACAGTTCGAACGGGAGAAGTGGCAAATCGAACTCCAATCGACGGTGTCTTCATCGCCTCTCCTCCAAATTTTATCCCACGGTAGTCAATCATAATTATACGCCAGGGTTAATTTTCAGGCGCATTTTTTGGCTCGTTCGATATTTTTTAGCATTTTGTATCATTTACGAGGCATTTATTGCATACAAACTAAATCCCAACTACAACAGCGATTGTTGACGAGAGGTATAAGGACCGCCGTTCGATCTGGGTGACTCCTACGGTGCAGACGCACGATCCGTGTGGTTTGGGTTTTGCCCAATCAGAAAGGAGGACTCACGTTGCGCGCACTAGGTTTCATAGGCCGCGGTTTAGAAAGCACACGATTCTTGTTAACGAACCGTGTGCTATTTGTCCATGCAGAACAGTCAAATTTTCATTTCAAATGAATTTGGGACACCATCGTTTCGTCTCGAACTATTTTCATCCGCAGACAATCAACTATTAGCCCATGTATTGATTTCCGTCCGCATTTCATGACTTGTTTGCTAATTTGAAGACATTTTTTCCACCAACATGGAGCTTGTTAGTAATTTAATTGGAGGAAATGCAGATGTATTACGAATATTAAAAAAATGGGTGTGTCACCGTGGCATGATGTGAAGACCCCGTGCGAGAAAATTGGTAATGTCTGGCGGAAGTTGTGATGGCCTGCCCTTTGAAAACCAATGCATCTCGCACAAAGGATCATGGTTTACGAAAAGTTGAGTTGGCATTTCGGACTCCAATCGGTGTCAATCTAAGCCTTTCGCCTTGGTTTTTTCCATGGTATGCAAACATCATTGTACTCCTAATATTGATCTTCTGGTGGATTACATGTCTCGTTTGCTATATCTAAGTCATATTTTTGCTGTTACCATGTTAATTAGTTCTTATAAATAAAACATCACAACATGAATTACGTGTGGATGGTGGCAAAGAATCTCTTACAAATCATTTGTGTGTCACATTCCGTGGTTTTCGTCATTGTGCAACGAATGAGAAGAATTGTCAAGCATTTCGGACGGGACATGTGTCCACCTAAATAAATGTCAGTAATTTAATTACAGGAAATGCAGATGGACTCAGAAAATCACAAAAATCGGTGTGTCATCGTGGCGTGATCTCAAGACACTGTGGAAAAAATTTGGTAAAATTTGGCACAAGCTACAATGATCGCTAATTGGAAACAATGGCATCTGAGTAGAAGGATCACAGTTCCAACGGGAGAAGTGGCAAATCGAACTCCAATCGACGGTGTCTTCATCGCATCTCCTCCAAATTTAATCCCATGGTAGTCAATCATAATTATACGCCAGGGTTGATTTTCTGGCGCATTTTTGGGCTCGTTCGATATTTTTCAGCATTTTGTATCATTTACGGGGCATTTATTGCATACAAACCAAATCCCAACTACAACAGCGATTGTTGACAAGAGGTATAAGGACCGCCGTTCGATCTGGGTGACTCCTACGGTGCAGACGCACGATCCGTGTGGTTTGGGTTTTGCCCAATCAGAAAGGAGGCCTCACGTTGCGCGCACTAGGTTTCATAGGCCGCGGTTTGGAAAACACACGGTTCTAGTTAATGAACCGTGTGCTATTTGTCCATGCAGAACAGTCAAATTTTCATTTCAAATGAATTTGGGACACCATCGTTTCGCCTCGAATTATTTTCATCCCCAGACAATCAACTATTAGCCCATGTATTGATTTCCGGGCGCATTTCATGACTTGTTTGCTAATTTGAAGACATTTTTTCCACCAACATGGGGCTTGTTAGTAATTTAATTGGAGGAAATGCAGATGTATTACGAATATTAAAAAAATGGGTGTGTCACCGTGGCATGATGTGAAGACCCCGTGCGAGAAAATTGGTAATGTCTGGCGGAAGTTGTGATGGCCTGCCCTTTGAAAACCAATGCATCTCGCACAAAGGATCATGGTTTACGAAAAGTAGAGTTGGCATTTCGGACTCCAATCGGTGTCAATCTAAGCCTTTCGCCTTGGTTTTTTCCATGGTATGCAAACATCATTGTACTCCTAATATTGATCTTCTGGTGGATTACATGTCTCGTTTGCTATATCTAAGTCATATTTTTGCTGTTACCATGTTAATTAGTTCTTATAAATAAAACATCACAACATGAATTACGTGTGGATGGTGGCAAAGAATCTCTTACAAATCATTTGTGTGTCACATTCCGTGGTTTTCGTCATTGTGCAACGAATGAGAAGAATTGTCAAGCATTTCGTACGGGACAGTGTCCAGCTAAATAAATGTCAGTAATTTAATTTCAGGAAATGCAGACGGACTCACAAAATCACGAAAATCGGTGTATCATCGTGGCGTGATCTCGAGACACCGTGGAAAAAATTTGGTAAAATTTGGCACAAACTACAATGATCGCTAATTGGAAACCATGGCATCTGAGTAGAAGGATCACAGTTCCAAGGGGAGAAGTGGCAAATCGAACTCCAATCGACGGTGTCTTCATCGCCTCTCCTCCAAATTTTATCCCACGGTAGTCAATCATAATTATACGCCAGGGTTGATTTTCTGGCGCATTTTTGGGCTCGTTCGATATTTTTCAGCATTTTGTATCATTTACGGGGCATTTATTGCATACAAACCAAATCCCAACTACAACAGCGATTGTTGACAAGAGGTATAAGGACTGCCGTTCGATCTGGGTGACTCCTACGGTGCAGACGCACGATCCGTGTGGTTTGGGTTTTGCCCAATCAGAAAGGAGGCCTCACGTTGCGCGCACTAGGTTTCATAGGCCGCGGTTTGGAAAACACACGGTTCTAGTTAATGAACCGTGTGCTATTTGTCCATGCAGAACAGTCAAATTTTCATTTCAAATGAATTTGGGACACCATCGTTTCGCCTCGAATTATTTTCATCCCCAGACAATCAACTATTAGCCCATGTATTGATTTCCGGCCGCATTTCATGACTAGTTTGCTAATTTGAATACATTTTTTCCACCAACATGGGGCTTGTTAGTAATTTAATTGGAGGAAATGCAGATGTATTACGAATATTACAAAAATGGGTCTGTCACCGTGGCATGATGTGAAGACCCCGTGCGAGAAAATTGGTAATGTCTGGCAGAAGTTGTGATGGCCTGCCCTTTGAAAACGAATGCATCTCGCACAAAGGATCATGGTTTACGAAAAGTAGAGTTGGCATTTCGGACTCCAATCGGTGTCAATCTAATCCTTTCGCCTTGGTTTTTTCCATGGTATGCAAACATCATTGTACTCTTAATATTGATCTTTTGGTGGATTACATGTCTCGTTTGCTATATCTAAGTCATATTTTTGTTGTTACCATGTTAATTAGTTCTTATAAATAAAACATCACAACATGAATTCGGTGTGGATGGTGGCAAAGAATCTCTTACAAATCATTTGTGTGTCACATTCCGTGGTTTTCGTCATTGTGCAACGAATGAGAAGAATTGTCAAGCATTTCGGACGGGACATGTGTCCACCTAAATAAATGTCTGTAATTTAATTAGAGGAAATGCAAACGGACTCAGAAAATCACAAAAATCGGTGTGTCATCGTGGCGTGATCTCGAGACACCGTGGAAAAAATTTGGTAAAATTTGGCCCAAGCTACAATGATCGCTAATTGCAAATCATGGCATCTGAGTAGAAGGATCACAGTTCCAATGGGAGAAGTGGCAAATCGAACTCCAATCGACGGTGTCTTCATCGCGTCTCCTCCAAATTTTATCCCACGGTAGTCAATCAAAATTATACGCCAGGGTTGATTTTCTGGCGCATTTTTGGGCTCGTTCGATATTTTTCAGCATTTTTTATCATTTACGGGGCATTTATTGCATACAAACCAAATCCCAACTACAACAGCGATTGTTGACGAGTGGTATAAGGACCGCTGTTCGATCTGGGTGACTCCTACGGTGCAGGCGCACGATCCGTGTGGTTTGGGTTTTGCCCAATCAGAAAGGAGGACTCACGTTGCGTGCACTAGGTTTTATAGGCCGCGGTTTAGAAAGCACACGATTCTAGTTAACGAACCGTGTGCTATTTGTGCATGCAGAACAGTCAAATTTTCATTTCAAATGAATTTGGAACACCATCGTTTCACCTCGAATTATTTTGATCCGCAGACAATCAACTATTAGCCCATGTATTGATTTCCGGCCGCATTTCATGACTTGTTTGCTAATTTGAAGACATTTTTTCCCCCAACATGGGGCTTGTTAGTAATTTAATTGGAGGAAATGCAGATATATTACGAATATTACAAAAATGGGTGTGTCACCATCGCAAGATGTGAAGACCCCGTGCGAGAAAATTGCTAATGTCTAGCGGAAGTTGTGATGGCCTGCCCTTTGAAAAGGAATGCATCTCGCACAAAGGATCATGGTTTACGAAAAGTAGAGTTGGCATTTCGGACTCAAATCAGTGTCAATCTCATCCTTTCGCCTTGGTTTTTTCCATGGTTTGCCAAACATCATTGTACTCCTAATATTGGTCTTCTAGTGGATTACATGTCTCGTTTGCTATATCTAAGTCATATTTTTGCAGTTACCATGTTAATTAGTTCTCATAAATAAAACATTACAACATGAATTACGTGTGGATGGTGGCAAAGAATCTCTTACAAATCATTTGTGTGTCACTTTGCGTGGTTTTCATCATTGTGCAACGAATGAGAAGAATTGTCAAGCATTTCGGACGGGAGATGTGTCCTTCTAAATAAATGTCAGTAATTTAATTACAGGAAATGCAGACGGACTCACAAAATCACAAAAATTGGTGTGTCATCGTGGCGTGATCTCAAGACACCGTGGAAAAATTTGGTAAAATTTAGCACAAGCTACAATGATCGCTAATTGGAAACCATGGCATCTGAGTAGAAGGATCACAGTTCCATGGGGAGAAGTGGCAAATCGAACTCCAATCGACGGTGTCTTCATCGCCTCTCCACCAAATTTTAGCCCACGGTCGTCAATCATAATTATACACCAGGGTTGATTTTCTGGCGCATTTTTGGTCTCGTTCGATATTTTTCAGCATTTTTTATCATTTACGGGGCATTTATTGCATACAAACCAAATCGCAACTACAACAGCGATTGTTGACGAGAGGTATAAGGAGTGTCGTTCGATCTGGGTGACTCCTACGGTGCAGACGCACGATCCGTGTGGTTTGGGTTTTGTCCAATCAAAAAGGAGGACTCACGTTGCGTGCACTAGGTTTCATAGGCCGCGGTTTAGAAAGCACACGGTTCTAGTTAACGAACCGTGTGCTATTTGTCCATGCAGAACAGTCAAATTTTAATTTCAAATGAATTTGGGACACCATCGTTTCGCCTCGAATTATTTTCATCTGCAGACAATCAACTATTAGCCCATGTATTGATTTCCGGCCGCATTTCATGACTTGTTTGCAAATTTGAAGACATTTTTACCACCAACATGGGGCTTGTTAGCAATTTAATTGGAGGAAATGCAGATGTATTACGAATATTACAAAAATGGATGTGTCACCGTGGCATGATGTGAAGACCCCGTGCGAGAAAATTGGTAATGTCTAGCGGAAGTTGTCATGGCCTGCCCTTTGAAAAGGAATGCATCTCGCACAAAGGATCGTGGTTTACGAAAAGTAGAGTTGGCATTTCGGACTCCAATCGGTGTCAATCTCATCCTTTCGCCTTGGTTTTTTCCATGGTATGCAAACATCATTGTACTCCTAATATTGATCTTCTGGTGGATTACATGTCTCGTTTGCTATATCTAAGTCATATTTTTGCAGTTACCATGTTAATTAGTTCTTATAAATAAAACATCACAACATGAATTACGTGTGGATGGTGGCAAAGAATCTCTTACAAATCATTTGTGTGTCACTTTGTGTGGTTTTCGACATTGTGCAACGAATGAGAAGAATTGTCAAGCAGTTCGGACGGGACATGTGTCCACCTAAATAAATGTCAGTAATTTAATTACAGGAAATGCAGACGGACCCACGAAATCATGAAAATCGGTGTGTCATCGTGGCGTGATCTCGAGACACCGTGGAAAAAAATTGGTAAAATTTGGCCCAAGCTACAATGATCGCTAATTGGAAACCATGGCATCTGAGTAGAAGGATCACAGTTCCAAGGGGAGAAGTGGCAAATCGAACTCCAATCGATGGTGTCTTCATCGCCTCTCCTCCAAATTTTATCCCACGGTAGTCAATCAAAATTATACGCCAGGGTTGATTTTCTGGCGCATTTTTTGGCTCGTTCGATATTTTTCAGCATTTTTTATCATTTACGGGGCATTTATTGCCTAGAAACCAAATCCCAACTACAACAGCGATTGTTGACGAGAGGTATAAGGACCGCTGTTCCATCTGGGTGACTCCTATGGTGCAGACGCATGATCCATGTGGTTTGGGTTTTGCCCAATCAGAAAGGAGGACTCACGTTGCGTGCACTAGGTTTCATAGGCCGCGGTTTAGAAAGCACACGATTCTAGTTAACGAACCGTGTGCTATTTGTCCATGCAGAACAGTCAAATTTTCATTTCAAATTAATTTGGGACACCATCGTTTCACCTCGAATTATTTTCATCTGCAGACAATCAACTATTAGCCCATGTATTGATTTCCGGCCGCATTTCATGACTTGTTTGCTAATTTGAAGACATTTTTCCCCCAACATGGGGCTTGTTAGTAATTTAATTGGAGGAAATGCAGATGTATTACGAATATTACAAAAATGGGTGTGTCACCGTGGCATAATGTGAAGACCCCGTGCGAGAAAATTGGTAATGTCTAGCGGAAGTTGTGATGGCCTGCCCTTTGAAAAGGAATGCATCTCGCACAAAGGATCATGGTTTACGAAAAGTAGAGTTGGCATTTCGGACTCAAATCAGTGTCAATCTCATCCTTTCGCCTTGGTTTTTTCCATGGTATGCAAAACATCATTGTACTCCTAATATTGATCTTCTACTGGATTACATGTCTCGTTTGCTATATCTAAGTCATATTTTTGCAGTTACCATGTTAATTAGTTCTTATAAATAAAACATCACAACATGAATTACGTGTGGATGGTGGCAAAGAATCTCTTACAAATCATTTGTGTGTCACTTTGCGTGGTTTTCGTCATTGTGCAACGAATGAGAAGAATTGTCAAGCATTTCGGACGGGACATGTGTCCACCTAAATAAATGACAGTAATTTAATTACAGGAAATGCAGACGGACTCACAAAATCACGAAAATCGGTGTATCATCGTGGCGTGATCTCGAGACACCGTGGAAAAATTTGGTAAAATTTGGCACAAGCTACAATGATCGCTAATTGGAAACCATGGCATCTGAGTAGAAGGATCACAGTTCCAAGGGGAGAAGTGGCAAATCGAACTCCAATCGACGGTGTCTTCATCGCCTCTCCTCCAAATTTTATCCCACGGTCGTCAACCATAATTATACGCCAGGGTTGATTTTCTGGCGCATTTTTGGGCTCGTTCGATATTTTTCAGCATTTTTTATCATTTATGGGGCATTTATTGCATACAAACATAATCCAAACTACAACAGCGATTGTTGACGAGAGGTATAAGGAGTGCCATTTGATCTGGGTGACTCCTACGGTGCAGACGCACGATCCGTGTGGTTTGGGTTTTGTCCAATCAGAAAGGAGGACTCACGTTGCATGCACTAGGTTTCATAGGCCGCGGTTTAGAAAGCACACGGTTCTAGTTAACGAACCGTGTGCTATTTGTCCATGCAGAACAGTCAAATTTTCATTTCAAATGAATTTTGGACACCATCGTTTCGCCTCGAATTATTTTCATCCGCAAACAATCAACTATTAGTCCATGTATTGATTTCCGGCTGCATTTCGTGACTTGTTTGCTAATTTGAAGACATTTTTTCCACCAACACGTGGCTTGTTAGTAATTTAATTGGAGGAAATGCAGATGTATTATGAATATTACAAAAATGGGTGTGTCACCGTGGCATGATGCGAAAACCCCATGCGAGAAAATTGGTAATGTCTGGAGGAAGTTGTGATGGCCTGCCCTTTGAAAACGAATGCATCTCGCACAAAGGATCATGGTTTACGAAAAGTAGAGTTGGCATTTCGGACTCCAATCGGTGTCAATCTCATCCTTTCGCCTTGGTTTTTTCCATGGTATGCAAATATCATTGTACTCCTAATATTGATCTTCTGGTGGATTACATGTCTCGTTTGCTATATCTAAGTCATATTTTTGTAGTTACCATGTTAATTAGTTCTTATAAATAAAACATCACAACATGAATTATGTGTGGATGGTGGCAAAGAATCTCTTACAAATCATTTGTGTGTCACTTTGCGTGGTTTTCGTCATTGTGCAACGAATGAGAAGAATTGTCAAGCATTTCGGGCGGGACATGTGTCCACCAAAATAAATGTCAGTAATTTAATTACAGGAAATGCAGACGGACTCAGAAAATCACGAAAATCGGTGTGTCATCGTGGCGTGATCTCGAGACACCGTGGAAAAAATTTGGTAAAATTTGGCACAAGCTACAATGATCGCTAATTGGAAACCATGGCATCTGAGTAGAAGGATCATAGTTCCAAGGGGAGAAGTGGCAAATCGAACTCCAATCGACGGTATCTTCATCGCCTCTCCTCCAAATTTTATCCCACGGTAGTCAATCATAATTATACGCTAGGGTTGATTTTCTGGCGCATTTTTGGGCTCGTTCGATATTTTTCAGCATTTTTTATCATTTACGAGGCATTTATTGCATACAAACCAAATCCCAACTACAACAGCGATTGTTGACGAGAGGTATAAGGACCGCCGTTCGATCTGGGTTACTCCTACGGTGCAGACGCACGATCCGTGTGGTTTGGGTTTTGCCCAATCAGAACGGAGGACTCACGTTGCGCGCACTAGGTTTCATAGGCCGCGGTTTAGAAAGCACATGGTTCTAGTTAACGAACCGTGTGCTATGTGTCCATGCAGAACAGTCAAATTTTCATTTCAAATGAATTTGGGACACCATCGTTTCGCCTCGAATTATTTTCATCCGCAGACAATCAACTATTAGCCCATGTATTGATTTCCGGCCTCATTTCATGACTTGTTTGCTAATTTGAAGACATTTTTTCCACCAACATGGGGCTTGTTAGTAATTTAATTGGAGGAAATGCAGATGTATTACGAATATTACAAAAATGGGTCTGTCACCGTGGCATGATGTGAAGACCCCGTGCGAGAAAATTGATTTTTTCCATGGTATGCAAACATCGTTGTACTCCTAATATTGATCTTATGGTGGATTACATGTCTCGTTTGCTATATCTAAGTCATATTTTTGTAGTTACCATGTTAATTAGTTCTTATAAATAAAACATCACAACATGAATTACGTGTGGCTGGTGGCAAAGAATCTCTTACAAATCATTTGTGTGTAACGAAAATCGGTGGGTCATCGTGGCGTGATCTCGAGACACCGTGGAAAAAATTTGGTAAAATTTGGCACAAGCTACAATGATCGCTAATTGGAAACCATGGAATCTAAGTAGAAGGATCATAGTTCCAAGGGGAGAAGTGGCAAATCTAACTCCAATCGACGGTGTCTTCATCGCCTCTCCTCCCAATTTTATCCCACGGTAGTCAGTCATAATTATACGCCAGGGTTGATTTTCTAGCGCATTTTTGGGCTCGTTCGATATTTTTCAGCATTTTTTCATCATTTACGGGGCATTTATTGCATACAAATCAAATCCCAACTTCAACAGCGGTTGTTGACGAGATGTATAAGGACCGCCGTTCGATCTGGGAGAATCCTACGGTGCCGACGCACGATCCGTGTGGTTTGGGTTTTGTCCAATCAGAAAGCAGGACTCACGTTGCGCGCACTAGGTTTCATAGGCCGCGGTTTAGAAAGCACACGGTTCTAGTTAATGAACCGTGTGCTATGTGTAAACCAAACTGCGCATGTTCAGTTCGTACGTACCGGAGTGAGATGAACTGAGTGTTCTACTTATAAAGTAAATTATCATGAACATTTAAAATTCATTGCTACAGGTGACAACATATTAATGTAGATGAACATAAGGCCGTGCATACCTCACAATATAGTACGTGCGAAACTTATGACAGAACGAACTCCATACACATCCCTCACAATTCAGTACATGCAACAATTCAGTACAGTTGACATAATGACTACTTTTTAAAATCAATTCCCATGTACAAGTTGTGATCGCGATCATTAGGTTGACCCCTAATGAACTTAGGATTTCTGATGATTTTACGCTTCTTCTCTGTTATTTCGCGTGGCCCCTGAGGTGGCAACTCATCATATTGATTGTACTCCTCCTCATCACCAACATTCTCGACGCCTAGTACCCTCCTCTTCCCATACATCACTACATGGCAGTGCGTATGCAAGAGGTCTGGCACAAAGAAAATCTGGGTAGCATCGCTGGCAAGAATAAATGGGTCCTTGTGATATGCCATAATTCTGCGGTCAACATATGTCTTCCTACTGTAAGCATCAACCTTTACGCTACTAAGAGGGACCCATCTGCACTTGAATAATGCCACCTTCATTTCCACATAGTAAAGCTCCCAAATCTCTTCAATGGTTCCATAGTACACCTGTTTATCATCTTCCTCTACAGTTAGGCATTCTATTCGAACAGAGCTGTTCTGATACAAGGTCTTAGCATCACGTTCCTCAGTGTAGAACGTGTTGCCATTTATGCCGTACGCTTGGTACTTCATAATCGTCGTTGATGGCTTTTGTGCCAACCACGTTGCAAGGTCTTCTTGGCGTCCGTTTGCCAAACGATCCTTTAGCCATCCTATATAGTCCCTATTGTGTGCATTTGCCTCGGCAGCTGGTGACAGCACACTGGGTAAGTTGCTTTGTCGTATCTCCTCCATGTGTTCTGCAGCATAAACGTCGAGTACCGGGCTGTTAAGCAGTACCGTCAAATGGGCTTGATCGTACATATCTCTAGGTGCAAGATTCTTATTGCCAGCAAGGACCGGCTTACCAGCCAGCCTTCCCTCATGGCGAGCGAGGGGCACACCTATAGGTCTAAGTTTCATGTATTCAGTGCAAAAATCAACCACCTCCTCCGCGGTATAACCTTGTCGGATGCTTGCCTCTGGATGACATCGGTTCAGACAATAGCGCTTCAATATTCCCATGTACCGCTCGAAGGGATACATGTTGCGAAGAAACACAGGACCACAATACTTTATCTCGTCCACAAGGTGCACGGTGAGATGGACCATGACATCAAAGAATGACGGTGGGAAGAACATCTCTAAGTTTGACAATATCCTTGCAATATCAGCTTGCATATTATCCAACTCTTCAACATCTACCACCTTCTGCCATAGTTTGTTGCAGAAATCACAGAGATCAATCAATGTGTTTCTTATGTCTGTGTCCATCATATTCCTTATGGCCACCGGGAGGATTTGTGTCAACATTACGTGGCAATCATGTGACTTCATGTGAGACAACTTGTTTTTACCCAAGCTGTCATCCACGAGACTTCTGATGTTTGCAGAGTAGGAAGAGGGTGTTTTAATTGACAATAAAAATGCGAAGAACACTTTTACTTCTGCTGCAGTTAAATTGTAACTCTGGTGTTGGTGGAGCAATTTGTCATCATCTTCTGCTTGATCCATGTGTTGTGATTGATCACCAAGCATATCGAGTCGTGCACCGTCACCATCCTTTCTTTGGCCTTTAATCTTGAGCAGAGTACCAAGGATTCTTTCACAAACAATCTTCTCTACATGCATGACATCAATGCAATGACGTACACTTAGGAACTCCCAGTAAGGTAATTCCCAGAACACTGATTTCTTCTTAAACACTTATGTCTGTGTTATTTTTTACGTCGAACCAGATCCCTTGCCAAGCACAACATTAATTCCTTTAACCATGTTGTGGACTTCTTTCCCATCATAGGGTCATGGGCCCGTTCCTTTCTCTACCACACCATCAAATTCAGTAGTCATTTTTTGGTAAGGGTGATTTCTCCTTAAGAATCTACAATGACGCAAATACATGGTTTTGCGCGAGTTGGAAAGAAATCTACTCTCGGTCCTATCCATGCATGTGACACATCCTACTAGTCCATTTGTTTTCTGCCCCGAACTGTTGCCTAATGCCGGCATATCTTGAATGGTGTGCAGCAGCAACGCATGTAGCCGGAAAAAATACTTTGCGTTGGCATCATAACAGTTCACACCAGACGTCCACAATGTCTTCAGTTCTTCTACCAGTAGCTCAAAGTAAATGTCGATATCATTTCCAGGTTGCTTCGGGCCTTGGATAATGATCGACATCATGATGTATTTTTTCTTCATACACAACCAAGGAGGAAGGTTATATATGCACAGAAGCACCGGCCAAGTGTTGTGTTTGGTGTTCATATCGCCAAATTTATTAAATCCATCAGTACACTCCCCTAGCCATATATTTCTAGGATCCTTTGCAAAATCTTTAAACCTTTCAGCGATTTGTTCCCACGGAGCCCCGTCTTTCGGGTGCCTCATATACTTATCCACAGTTCGCTCATCATGGTGCCACCGCAACCTCTTTGCCTCTCTAGGATTTGCAAACAAACGCCTCAACCTTGGAACTATAGGCAAGTACCAAACAACCTTGAACTGGATTCCTGTCTCGATCTCTTCATCCAATTTGTACTTGGCCTGTGCTCTCCTGTGCTTGTATCGTGCGTGTTTGCATATGCAGCATGAACGCAAATCTTTGTAATCACCGCGGTACAACATACAATCATTCACACAAGCGTGTATCTTTTGGACTTCAAGTTCGAATGGACAAACAATTTTCTTCGCTTCGTTCGTGCTTTTGGGGAGCACATTATCTTCTGGAAGAATGTCTTTGAAAAGACTCAACAACTGTGTGAAGGCCTTGTTTGATAGACCGTTTTGTGCTTTAAATCTGAGAAGCGCCATTGTGACACTCAACTTGGAATGTTTCTTTTTGCAACCTGGATACAAATCTTTCTTGGAGGCCGCAGCAATGCTTGGCAGCTCCTTGTACCCGGCTAAATCTTTCGCTGGGCCCTGGAAATCTGCAATCATAGCAGCAAAATCTGGCATATCGTCAAGGTCGGTGTTGTCTGCTTCACACTCTTGGTTTTTCTTTGGGTTTTTTGGCATGCCAGTCTTCTGTCTGTAGCGTGACGTCTGAGCCCCGAGGTTAAATTCATCACCCGTGCGACTTTGATCGGGCTTTGGCACCTCGCCGACATGCAGGTTATTACATTCATCCATAACCGGCTCTTCACCATGTTTAGTCCATCTTGTGTATCCACCCATGAATCGCCTTTGTATAAGTGTAACTCGACCTCATCAATTGGAAATGACACAGTATTGCCACAATCCTTGCATGGACAGAGGACATAATATTGTTTGCAAATTCTCTTCTTTGTCCGTACAGCCAAAGCCATGAACACCTTCACGCCATCCCTACACCTTGAGCTTGTCCGATCCCCCATCCATTCAGATCGTTCCATCTGCACACGTTGCATCCATTAGATGGGTGAATAAATCACAAGATTTTGTTTTTATAATTTATGGAGGGCGCTGCATAATGTTACCCAGCCGTGCATTGACACTAATCAACCAATAAATTTACACGCATCGTCAGTACTGCCATTATATGAATTTAATAGCTTAATTAGGCCACTCAAGGAAAATAATACCTTAATTAATTAGCAGCGGCATGGCGAGACAGCAGGGTCGAGGAGCAGAGCTTAGCGGGGCACCTGCCTATAGTCCGGGCTCCACTATCCCGCCTACGACCGCAAGGGACGTGCTCCAGTCACGCCGGCGCCGACCACGAGGATTGAGATCCTCCTATATCTCCCGCCGCCGACCGAGGATTGACCTCCTGTCACGCCACCACCGCCGACCGAGGATTGACCTCCTGTAACGCCGCCACCGCCGACCGACCGAGGATGGACTCATTATAACGCCGACACCGGATTGACGTCCTATCTGTCAGCCGCTGCCTCCGTCGTCGCCGACATCTCTATGAGCATAACGTTTTTTGGGGGGGGGGGTTTCCGGAGAGCGGCTATTTACCGCACCCATATGTACCGGGAAGCACATCACAAACGGTCATGTTACAGAAACCGTGTATCACGCACGTTCTATCTCACACGATTTGATTTGGAAAACCGTGTGCCGTATACAACAGAATGGGATAAATAGTTCACCCGACCGTTATCATCAGATCCCCATAGTTTCCCCATCTCCCCCAAATCCCTAAATAGCTTCAAAATCCCTAGCACCCAAATTCCCTAGCGTGGATCTGACATTGGGGAAATGCGGACGAGTGGTGTTGATGGTTTGAGTGCGGCTGCACCGGTTCGTACAGTCGCTCTTGGCAGCGCCATTGGCGGCGCAACCACGACGGCGGTCACCGCCGAGCACTTGCCAAAGGTCACCAGGAGGCCGGTGTACTACGGATCCGAATCGTCTTGTCAGGTCCCAATCATTCCTCATCTTTTTAGCATGACACACACACAGGAAATCAATCAAATGTCGGATCCAGAGTTTGACTCCAGCAGACTCCCGCAACATGAGTTCGATTCCGAGTTTTGCGCCACCGAGAAGTACCAAAAGCTGAGTTGTGTGCACGGACACACTCCCGGTCGACGTGTATGCACGGAGGGATTCGACATTGGCAGACGGTTTCTCGGTTGCCCCTTAGAGGTTAGTGATAAGTTCATCCCTTAAGTTCAGTTAATGCCCCCACTCATCCTGATTATTTAACATTCGTAGGGATATGAGGCTTGTGCCTTTGTTAACTGGCTGGATGATGAATGGCATGGCAGGGCTCGGAGTGTTATCACCAAGCTTGCAGAAGATAACGTAAAGCTGAAGAAGAAACTGACTAATCTGGACTGTACAATCACTACGATGAAGCAAGAAAGAATCAATCACAGGCAACAGATGAAAGCAAGAGACAAGAAGGAACTAGCATGTGTAGTTGTAGTTGCAGCATTAGCCATCTTATATGCGCTATTTGCAATGATCATTAGGGGTTTCGTTTGATTATTAATGGTTACATCAATAAGTAGAGCTCATATATTGCTTACCAACTGTACTATGTTAAATGCTTACTATTTCACACCCGTTGTGTTTCATATAAGCGTGTGTGTAGTGAAACTATGCATCTAGCGAACCGTGTGAACTCCTAAAATTTACACATGTGAAACATTTGGCATATTGAGAACTGCACAATAGCGGGAATTTAGAGCGACGGACCGGGTGCACACAATTGCGGTTGATTATATCGCAATTCTAACCGCCTGCCAAGGCGCCAATATAATCCGTCAATCCCCCGCTTCAATAGCCATTCCTCTTGTCTTCACACCACGCTTCAGTTGCCACCATCTTCATCGTCCCAGTCGGCCACTCTACACTTCCACGCACTCTGCAATCTCGCTTTCTCGCCGGTTGTTTAATTACGTAGCGCAGCAATGTCAAGCGACAGCGAGGATGACAGTTCCGCCAGTCTGGGGTCAACCACAGAATCATCGCGCTCGTCTTCCATGAGTCCGCATCAAGCCCTGACCTCCATTTTATCCGGCTCATGGAAGGGACGCCACCGCCGGAGTCATCAGACGACGACCAGACGGACGAGGAGCCGCCGAAGGACGAAGAAGACGACAACGATGAGGAGGAGGAGGAATGTTCGGACAAGGAGGAGGACGCCGAGGAGCCTCCGAAGGACGAAGAAGACGACGACGATGATGAGGAGGAGGAATGGCCAAACAAGGAGAACGACGACGAGGACATCAACGACGATGGCGATGAAAATCTAGCGTTCAGCGGCAAGAAGCGTCCACGTCAAGACGATGGCGCGGGGCCATCTAACAACAACAAGAAGAAGTAAAACAGACCGTAATCCTTAAACCTGTTGTCGTTTGCTCATATTTATTCCTTAACTCTGTCTACCTTCTCGATCTCATCCCAAACGGTTAAGAATACAGATTCGTCAGTGATCATTCACAATATCGCACACATTTGGTTTCTTGAATTGTGTGCCATGTCAAGCACACAATTCAGAACAACAAATCGTATGCGTTGTCCAGAATTATAGCACACAGTTCTGATTATCGAACTGTTTGCAGTCTATCACACACACCTTGTTACACCGCACCGTTTGTGTTCTTACGTATCATCGCAAACAGTTCATATGAGGGACATGTATGCCGTACATCACACACATCTATATTTGATTAACCGTTTGTGCCATTTCGCCTCATCACAAACAGTTCTTAAAAGTCAACCGTGTGCCGTAGATCGCACACGCAAATATTTTCCGAATCGTATTTGATGGATCCTACATCGCACACAGTTCGTGTCATTGGCGACGGAGGTTGAACTATACCGTTTGCGATTCATGCATCGCACACAGTTTCGTCGAAGGGTCTCTGATTGCAGTGTCGCGTTAGCAGCATCCTGCAGTAGTGTGACCTACACAGCTTCAACGTCTTATGTTGCAGATATTTTCTACGACGAGTAAGAGTACGACATAGGGTTACGGTCTACACTCAACTTGCCGTTGCCGATGATGGGACTCCACACCCCTATTGTTTTGTTTCTTGCTGTGATATAAGGTATACTATGGATCTACGATATTTAGTTTACATGTGATGTTATGGTATTTCATCGAAGTACTGTGGGTGCCAACATATTGATCCAGTGATGGCACAGAAAGCACAGAGGCACCGATCCATTTGGGTCGGGTCGCTACAGAGATGGTATCAGAGCACATGTTGACTGTAGGACATGACCCTAGAAATTGGAAAGCCCTGGGACAGTATATCTCTAAAACTTTATTTTCAAAAATATCCTTTACTTCTCATCTTATCTGAGCTTCATCAAATGTTCTGTCTTACCTCAAATAATTAGAATATACCCTTTCCCCTTTGACCACATGAAGGATCAACTGAGACCACCTCGAGAAGGACAAGATATCAAAACAACTGATGGCCACTATAGAGTAAAGAGGATTTCAACATGCATTAGAAGAATTGAGGCTACACAACTTGAAGACTTTGAATACCCTAAGAATTTGAAGACCCTGAAAACATTCCAATATTTATATGACCTTTAGAGAAGTACACCCATGTTATATACTCACATTCGAGACGATGATTTGTGAGCTGTCATTTGTCTGTGTTTTTTGACAGCCACAAATAAAACCGGTTTTAGAAACTATTGTTTATATTGTGTGTATCTTCCTCTATCTCTCTCATATCTCACCCCAAAACCCTTGGACCCAATAGATGATGAATGAAGATGGACTTCTATTTTCTGGACCAATGACTCAAATGGAGGCAGAACGATGGATTCAGAACATGGAGAATCCCTTCGGGAACAACTTGATTGCAAGGAAGTATGAGGTTCAATAAGCTCTTCAATACTTTACAGAAAGTGCTGCAACCTGGTGGAAAATGCATCAAGCCATAGAAGGATGTAATGGAGAAAAAACTTGGGAGGACTTCAGGAAGACTCTGTTAAGATCCCGTCTCATCCGGAAGCACTGTGATAACCCGATGAAGAAGGCTTGTGCATGCAAAATCTGTGGAGAAATAGGACACATCCATGAATAAAACAAGGATGGATGCCCTCATTGTGAAAAAAATCACCCAGCTGAGGAATGCCCAACTAGTCAGGTGACTTGTTTCTTGTGTGAAGGAACCGCCCACTACCCAGCTCAGTGCCACATTTATCCCAAGGTGCAACAAGTTGTCAAGCAGCAGAAAGAAGCAATGCAGTAAACCTTCAAGAAGGTTTTAGAAGAACCTGTGATGAAGGAAGATATTGAAGACCCTGATGGACAAGGCCTAACCAGATTTTTCTCCAATGCTTGCTACTCATGTGGAGAAGAAGGACATTTTTTTCACAGTATTGCACGAAGGAAAGCAAAGAGTATCTGGGAGACTTCCCAACAGAAAAATGGAGGTTGATCCACATGAAATAGAGGATTTATTGGAACAAGGAAGTCCAGGAAGAGAAACCGAAGACATCCCCAGAAGAGCTCAATTTCTGTAGAGAAGGACCAGAGTCATATCATGTGGTTTAGGTGCAAGGAAGAAGGTCACTACGCTAACCAATGCCCAGAAAAGAAGAAGAGAACCCAAGGAGGAAACACCATCACCAAGAAGCCCTGAGACTTGTCGGAAGTCATTTGTTTCCATTGCAAAGAAGCAGGACATTATGCTAATAAATGTCCAAACAAGAAGAAGGCTACGACTGAATAGTTGAGATTTTGATAATGGCAATAAGTAGCACTCTTGTTTTCAAGAGGTTATGGAGTTGAATTATGTAATGGAAGTCTCAGAGATTGTAATGAGTTCATGAGTCAATAAAAAATTAATGTGTCATGATTTATGTTAAATTGTATGAGTTGTTACTGTATAAACAAAGATCTCTGACCATTTTCGAGGATATGAGAAAATATGCTCTATGCATGCATTTGTACATTTCACTGTAAGTGTGGTAGTAATCGGTAAAACCACAGAAACCAAGGAAAAAGAATGTACTGTTCATGCCAAGGAGTCTGGGGAAATGAATACAGATGAAAGTAATGCTGGACCATATCATGTGGATGGCATCATTTGTAATAAAGTACTTTTGAATTTGGAGTTTTGAGACGTAAATTAATGATGTAATAAAGGGTTGGATATGAAATGGATATTATGAACCAATACCTTTGATTGGTAAACAGACCAATGGAAAGGGAATGTATCCCACAGACTGGAGTCTGGACAAAAAAATAAGTCTGAGAATTATTTTGGTTACACCAAGAGTATGAAGAAAAGAAGTACTAATGGATTTAAAATAGGTGCAATGTGGGAATATGGAACAATAGTAACCCAAAGGATGTGCAAAAGTTGTGCAAGTGTTGAAGTGGGCCCATGACCCACAGGCCCAAGAATTAATAAGGATCAAGCACTACCTTCATGAAGGAAGATACTTGGAAGAAGATGTGATTGATCAACAGGCATTTTCCTAGGAGGATACGAAAACCCGAGAGTTGTGAAGAAATGATAGATGCTTTGTTAAGCTTGCATAACCAATGGATGTATCTGAACTCAGTTCATCGATAAGAGAATTTCAGCAATGCTTGTGAGAATGCCCGTGCGTTAGAAATACGAGATTCACTAAACCTTATACAAGGTAATGAATTGGGTGCGGAATGGATTGATCACCATGACGACTTACTCCGATCATTCGCTTTGCTGTTGGGAATGGTAAATCTAGAGTGACTTACCCATAGTAGAGCGATGACGACCGTTGAAACATTGTTTAAGCCTTATAATGGTATGTTAAGAAAACACTGGTGTTAAGCAGTTGTTGCCAATCGTAGGGTATACAGTGAGATTCAACCCAGACCAAGTTCTGCAGAAACCATTAATTGATTGACCCCATGAGACTTATGATAGTTGTTTAGTATTGGCGACAGACATGTCAGCTAAGAAGACACAGTCTCGGAGGAACCTTACCAGGATGAAAGGACACAAGATCTAAGGAAAGTGTTATGCCCCTACCGAAAGAACCTCAGTGAAAGAGTTATCCCGAAGTATATGAGAATACCGACACCGTCAACTTTAAGGACGGAGTACATGAATTTTGATGGAGCCCTGTCTCCAACTATAAGTGTGGTAGCCCCAGACCTTGTGATGATCGATGGATTTTTCGAGAAGACTCCAAACCCTAACTTTTCTTTCTAGCCTCTTCGAATCTCGAGAACGAGATTCATTTTAAGTGTGGTAGTTTGTAACATCCCAAAATTCTAAATTTTGGAATGTTATGTTAAATAAATAATTAGGAATTGTTTGCTTGGATGTTGTGTGATTGATTGTGTGAAATTAAGTGGAATTTGAAACTTTTTGGAAATTTAATGAGAGGGAATAAAAGGACTTTCCCAAAAAAAAATGAATCCCTATTCAATTTTGAGTTTGAATCCTTTCAAAACCCTCTAATAAACAAATAAAATGAGAGGAGGTATATGACACTCCAAAATCAGAGACAATGTTTTGATTCAAATTTTAGAATAGAAACTATTTGTAATTTATTTGAAATTCAAATTCCTTTTCATTTTGGAGTTATTGCAAAAAAATGATTTTTTAATATTTTATTTGGCCTTGAAAATATGTTCATGATTTAAGAAATTTTATTCTAATTTTTTTAATATTTAATATGTTTACTAAAAGTTTCATATTTATTTATTCACTTTTTCTTTAGTGTCTTTATTAAAAAAATAATTCCGAAAAAAAACTAATGCACGGCGCGCATGCACGCAGCCGGCCGAACCTTTAGGCCCATGCGGCTGTCTCTTTCCTTCTCTATTTCATCTACTATTCATTTAGTCCCACATTGCTTAGCCTTGACCTCTAAACCTTCTTTTCTCCTCTAAATATAGACCCCTAGGATCACCCAAAAAATCATCCAATTCGGGTTAAACCAATCTTTTGGTTTGACTAGGTTTATTAATTAAAAATATTTTCTTCTTTCCGACGGGATTTCTGGAAGTCATCTCTTGTTTGGAATTATCTCTTCTCTGCATTCTAAAGGTATTCTCTTTGTATTTTCTTTTGTACTCTTGTAGTTTATTATTCCTAGACTAGTATACGGTAGAGTAATTAGATTATCGATTAGTCTCCGTACCTACATATTAGTCCTAGAATTCTTTTAGCCATAGCTTTTACTTAACAGCTTGTCCCTGAGTTTTAAAATAGCCATAGCTTTGTACTCGTTCATCCAAATTAGATGAAACGAACGCCTAGATTTTCGCCTTGACCCCACCTATCTAGTTATCCTATCACATCAACTTTTTAAAATTTTCAAATTTCGAAATTTGTTCAGATTCATATTTAAACTTCTTTTGATCTTATCTTTTTATCTGTAGCTCTGTTTCCGGCGAATCCAATTGCGTCGGATTCGTATCGAAGTAATCTTTCTGTTTCGTACTATTAGTGTTATCGTAACAACACATAATTTTGATCATAGTCAGATTACTCCACTAGTCCATAGTAGTGTTGCCACACAACACTCTAACTAGATTCAAAGCCATATTAGATTACTTATATCTTTTGATCCATTATTCCAAATCTAGTAATTCTTTTTTCTACATGTTCATATTGAACTCCCATTTCCAATAACATCATTAGTTTCAACCTTTGAACCTTTCAAATTTCAGCGATTCAAATTTGAATTCAAACCTTCATTCGATCATATCTTTCAAACCGTAGCACCTTTTCAATTGATTCCTTTTACAGCTAAACACTTCTGCCATATACTTTATGATCATATCCACCATGATCCAATTCAAATACTTTAGAGTTTCTGAATTCCGATTCAATTCATACTTCAATTTGCTATAACTTGTGTTGTAGTGATCTGTTTCAATTAATTCTTTTTGCAAATAAAGTCGTATGTCATATGCTATCTGTGAAACAACATTCATGATGTTCTCTCTGCACTTTTGATCGTATTCCATAGCATGTCAAATCTAAGCTTATATAGCCATAGTTCATCGTCCAGTAACTCTTTTGAGTTGATTCCTTCACCTTTTACCTTACAACCCCATAAGAACCTATCTTCTACTTATTAATCCCTATCATGTTGTTATTTTCGCATTAAGACATGTTTTGTTGTTACGTTCCTTTGGTTCTTCTTTTTTGGCATGGATGTTTATTGAATGTTATTTGCCTACGATAGATTTCTCGGAGTGTGACGAGTAGAATTATCAGGATTGTGAGAGCGACTATCTTCATCAAGTAATACTAGGCAAGTTCACTTTGACCATTTATTTCATACCTATGTTTTATTGCATGTAGTGACATCATTCAACAAATCCCTCCAGTAGTGATATGGAATTCTTGTAGTTGAGTAGAATGCATGAGGTAGGAACCCACCCCTTGCCACTAAAGACTCGGGAATGTTATTTCTTTTAATGCTACGCTAAAGTAGACGGGGTTTGGTATGAGTGTTTGTGAGTGGTGTGAGAAGGAGGACTCCACGTCAAAGACGACAACTTCATGATGGCATCTTCAAGGCTTACATTTTCAAGACCACAAGATTTTCAAGACACGAGACAAGATTTCAATACACACTATTGGGTGGAATGGTTGTAAGGCACCCTGGAGTACCTAGTGGATTTGCCTAGTGAGCTAGAGTAGGCCAGTACTCATGAAGGAAGCTCCACCCGGATTCAAAGAGACGAAAGAATACTCATACCCGGATGCTTACCTGTGCAGCCACAAGTCATTACGGGCTCTGGCTTGGTTGATCATCATAGTGACTCTAACTGGACCAGTGCTACGAGATGTCGAACTACGGTAGGATGGATGTGCACTGGCAGTAGTTAGGTAAGCTCCTTGAAAGACCATGTTTCATTCGTCCTGTTCTCAAACACCCGGCAGTGCGAGGACTTACAAGGAGGGACCGATTCTTGTGGGTAAAGTGCACAACACTCTGAAGAGTTTAAAACCTAATCGATTAGCCGTGTCCCCGGTTACGGACAATTTGAGCCTCTGGTCTTGGATCTATCTCTAAACTCTCAACACCAGACTGATCAATAATTGTGGGCAACTTATGATACGTGTGGGCTATGAGACATCGGTAGGCGGAACCATGTCATATTAGATAATTCTATAGTGAAAACTCCTGGTAATCCTTTGTTGTCGGAAAAAGAAAATAAAACCAGCTTTTTATGCAAAAACTCAGACACAGAGGCACAAAGCCTTATTGCATATAGAATAGTCTTATCATCTGCTTTCTCTTATTGTGATCTTGCCGGTACATTCAATGTACTGACCTACACGGCTGCAACGTCTTATGTTGCAGATATTTTCTACGACGAGTAAGAGTACGACATAGGGTTACGGTCTACACTCAACTTTCTGTTGGTGTTGATGGGACTCCACACCCCTATTGTTTTGTTTCATCTATGATATAAGGTATACTATGGATCTACGGTATTTATTTTACATGTGATGTTATGGTATTTCATCCAAGTAATGTGTGTGCCAGCATACTGATCCAGGGATTTCACGGAGGCACCGATCCATTTGGGTCGGGTCGCTACAGGTATAACCCCCTCTCCCTCCATGCCATCCTTGTTGCCGTGTATACCTCGCCAACATCATGTCAAGCGCCACGCTGCCGTGCTCTGCCATTTACACCCGCAGGGTCCTCCTTACGTCTGTCCGCGTGTGCAACCGTCCAAGCCGTGCTCCTGTGCATGCCTGCACGCATCCGCGCTCTCGCATGCCTCGGGCACCCCGTATGCTCACTTGGTCGCACCTGCCTGCCTCTATTTCGTTCGCCGCATCACCCGAGCCGAGAAAGCGCTCGTGCTTGAGCTCCCAAGCCCCACTGCATCGCCGCTCCACCATGGGCACTACGTCGGCTCTGTCCGCACCCCTGCCACCGCTCCTCTGCTCCGGGAATCACGGTCGTTATCACCAGTGCCGTCGGCGTGCTTCCCTAGTTTAGGACCAGATCCGGGTCGGGGCTAGCTCTTAAGGAGCCAAGCCCCTGTTCTATCATGAGCTACAACATAGCCCAGTGCTACCGCCGTCAGTTTCCAACAAGAAGGTGCTGGGTTCGATTCCCCCCAGCGCACCCAAGTGTCCCCCCTTTTCTTATTTTTCTGTATCAATGACATGTAGGGCCCCATGTCATCCTCACCGCATAGCACACGTGGTGTGGCCCCAGCTGACGGCCTTAGTGGGGAGCCCCTGGTGAACCTAGAATGTTACCTTTTATTTATTTTGAATGCATTTTTTGTTATTTCCTTTGTTTTTCAAAAAAAGAGTAAAACTTGCATAAATTATTTATGTTATATTTTCCTACTATAACATATATATATTGTATATGTTTTTAGGGTAGAAAAATCCAAGGAATTTATCTGTGGCATTAGACTTGCAATTTGAGCAAGTTTTGGTGCATGTCATTTTTACTGTTTAGGCTTTTTTTCATTTTTTGTGTGATTTATTGCATGCACCATATGATGTGAGTTTGAACATGACATAGGGCTACTTTTATGTCTGCCAGCTGGTAGTATTTTTGCCATGCCTAGTGTCGGTGTGAAACCGGCATACCTTGGGGTAGGGGGTCCCGAGTAGTGGATCTCAGACGGATGGTAAAAGGAGGTAAAACCCTACGTCATGCTCTTGTTTATATCAATTGAGAAGTAGCGAGTACAGAGTTGATCTACCTCGAGATCGTGAGAGGTGTTCTAATCCTAGGGCTAGGTGAGTAATGTTGTGTTGAAGTCCCCTCTATGGGATAAACCCTACGGCTTATATACACGCCAGATAGGGTATCTAGGATTACAAGGTCGGCATCTTAGCATGGAGGCGGCAAGAGAAGTCTTGGAGTGTACGACAAGCCTTTGGCAGATACAATCTTGATCATGTTCCATCGTGTAGTCTCCGGAGTCCATCCTGAGGAGGTAGAAGGCCCTTCGGCCCAATCGGAGTAGTCTGGGCCGACTAGGTTAGGACCCCTTAAACCTGGATGCCATCACCTAGAAATGCTTGTTATACCACTGTTATCACCTTGCAAACATGCCTACATAATGTTGTTGATTTTGAGCTGTCAAAAATATTTCTAATTCTGAAACTGTTATGCAACTTGCTATTTTGTCTTGTGAATAGCCATTGATCTATAGCCCCTTTGATGTTTATCACTTCGAGAATTTTGTAAAGCATGTTGTGAACTATCATGTTGTGCCATTAGTTTTCATGAGTAGGCTTTCCACCATGTTTATTTCTGCTGTCAAACATGCCTACCTGTTAAAACTGCTACTCATTTGCACCATGTTATTTTCACCAAGTTTGGGAATCTGTTTAGTTCAACTAGCCTTTTTGGTTTGATGCTAGCCATGATTATGTGCATTTTTTTCTCATGGTCATGTTGAATTAAATGAAGTCCATTATGTCAACGACCATGAAAAGTTCTGTAGAAACTTTAATTCTTGCTGTGAATATGCCTTCATGTTAAATCTGTTTATGAAAATATGTGATTTTCACCAAGTCCTCAAATGCTATGTTTTCTAAACATGTTGTGTGCATCCTAGCAATTGATCCATGACTCTTTTCAGTATGATTCCTTTTGATGAAATGAAGTGTATGTAACACGCTATTGCCCCATGCTTTGTTTGTGCATTTTAAGTTCTTGTAGCCTGTTGTTTTGATTTGTGCAAATTGCTATGTTGTTGTTTTGGATAGATTGCATTGCATATTTGTTTTGGGCATTGTGTGAGTTCTATGCATGCATTGGATTTTCAAGATATTTATATCCATCCATCTAAAATTTCATTTCCAATCTAGTGGCATACTTGGGATACCAAGGAATTTCCCCTAGCCTCGCTCAAATCCAAATCTATCATCGTTTCCTTCCGTTTCTTGTTGTGAGTGCCCCGAAAGATCCATAACTCCGATTGCAACGATCTTTATATGCATTTGCATCGATTTCATGCATAGAATCCATTTTTTCCATGTTCATGCATATGAAAATAACTCATGTTGATGTTCTGTCCAAAATGTTAAAATCTAATAACTTGCATATAAAGTGTCATTAGCAGTGTGTTGGCTCATAGATTGCTCCTTACATATACTTCTCCTAGGAGATTGCGACCTCTTTGTGAGAAGATCCTATGGATGTCAAGGCCCCTTCTTAGGGAAGATCCCCACGTGGATTTCAATACCCATCTCTCTGGAGTGGGAAGGCTACCGGTACTTGTATCCGTTCGTTGAATTCAAACCTTGTATCTCGTGTTCATTGGATCTAGTGGATGTGTGATTTGAGGATTGTCCTTGAGTGTTCTTCGTTTGGCTCTTGATTTTCCTCTCTTTCCCCTCCAAGTGTGGAAAGATTGGCCCTCACGGGTTTGCCCCATATCACTTCCCTTGCTCGGTCTTGATATTCCTGACCGGGTTCCATACAGGCTCCCAGTGCATAGTGAGCCGGCCCAAGTTGTGTTCTCGTGGTCCTGGGCCTTCTGGTCTTTGGCGTGTTAATACTTGAGTTGTCGGGTCTAACCGTGGGTAACTCCCCCGACATTAGCCCCTAGGTTAGCTTGAATTCATGCTAAGATCCTGAAATAAGAATAATTAATATGTTAAAGGACCGGTTTGCTAAAATGGCCAGCTTACTCAATGAACCAGCTCCTGGAAAAATCCGGGTTTCTTTGTCATATCAACATTCTGGCTTCACAATCAACTTGCTAACACTGGTTCCTCGCAAAAAAATATTGAGAAAAATAACTCATCTAATGCCGAGTCGGCTTCCAGGGCTTCCTCTTGGTAGAAATATTGCGAAATAAGAAACATGTATATTGTTGAGCCGGTTTTCAATGCTTCTGGCCTTCTATAAATAACTTCGAAGAGATGAACGTTGCAAACCTCCATAAACAAAATGAGACCCGTCTCGCTTAAAATTGATAGCTTGAAGGTGTTCTTTTGTTTTTTATCTCCATATTACCTGTAGCCCCCAAGCTCCAAGTTTTCCAATTCATGATGACTTGGTGCTTTGCATAAAAATAATATCTTCACTGTGTAGCCCCCAAGTGTCAGGTTGTCTTGCCTGCAATAACCTGGGACTTGTAATTGTCTTATACTTATAAAACTCCAGTTGGTGTAGCCCCTAGGTCTGTAAATCGAGAACGGAGTGATTGCTTAAGACTTGCTCAAATATAACTTTGGAGAAATCCAGGTTGTTCATCTAAATGTCCAGTCATAAACTAAATGTTTTGCATTTCACATGTGTAACCCCAAGGGTCGGCTCATCAGTATGTGATGGGCTGAGTCTTCAACTTGGACTTTATGATCTATTTAAAAATCTGAACGATGTAGCCCCCAAGTGTCGAGTCGCATGCCTGCAACGACTTGGGACTTTAAAAATTTTGTATATCTTGAGCTGAGTAGTGTAGACCGCAAGTGTTGAGTTGTCTACGTGCAGCGACCTTGGGCTTACATGTGCTCCTTTGAACATCATATGGTGTAGCCCCAAGTGACGGGTCGTTTGCCTATAGCGACTCAGGACTTACATGTACTTCTCCTTTGAAATCATATGGTGTAGTCCCCAAGTGCTGGGTTGCATGCCTACAACGACTTGGGACTTTCACGTCAAAGCACCTTTGATTGTCAATTTGGGAAAAGTTTTGATATTCCATAGCCACCAAGTGGCGTGTCGTAAGCCCACAGCGACTTGGGACTGTTGAAGAAGTTATATAACCCCGATTCTTACTTATACAGGCTATGTTAACACAAGCTGACTCAGAAATTGCCGAGTTTGAAAGTGCATGACTTGTTGCTTTATCTGGCACACTACAGGATTCAGGTACTTTGCCGTCTGCCATGGCAGACGGCAAAGGCAGGTTCACGGATGGCAAACACCTTTGCCGTCTGTTGGCAGACGGCCCCACTTCCAGCACAAAAAACCACGGTAAAGGGCTACTTTGCCGTCTGCATAAATAAAGCGGATGACAAAGACCTTTGCCATCTGCCTTACAGGCCAAGCAGACGTCAAAGTTAGTGGATGGCATAGCACTGAGGCTACCCCCGTTAGGTGGCTAATGGCAGACTTTGCCGTCTGCCTGCGAAGGGCACAAAGACAAGCTCCTTTGCCGTCTGCCAGGTGACATCAGCTGGCCTTAGGTGGCTACTGGCAGACTTTGTCGTCTGCCAGCTGACGGCAAACGGACCAAATGGGTCAGACCTAGTGCTCCCAGGCTGCACAGGTTGCTACCACGTGTCACCTTTGCCGTCTGTGGTAGACGACAAAGTTCCCTTTGTCATCAGTGGTAGACGGCAAAGTGCCTGTATTGCCCCATTTTATTCTGTTTTTTGTTATATCGAAGCATTTTCACAGCATATGATATATATATATATATATATATATATATATTTCATAGGGCAAACACTATGTGCAAGTTTCACAGCAAATATATGATATCCAACACATAAGAAACTATATCCCTGCCATATGGATATGATCATCCAACAGATATACCAAATCAAAACATATGTGCAAGTTTCACAATATTATAATAGTTTCATCCATACATACATAGTTTCATCCATAGGTAGCAAGTCTCACATTGTTCATCGATACAAATCAAAATAAAAAGTAAACACAAGCACTCCATCAATGCAAGCTTCCGTGAAGTGAATCAAATCTGCAAAATGGGAAATAAGAAAGTTAGAAGAAGAAGACTAGAAGAAGAAGAAGAAGAAGAAGAGTTTTTCGTCTCTTTCTTTTTCTCCTCTTGTCTTTCTTCTTCTTATTGCTTATTTGTGTCATTTTAGAGCTAACCTAGGTAATTATGCCATTATTTACCTAACTAAGCATATTGTGTCATTTTGGACAAAATAAGCTAAGTATATGACATTTATGAGGTTACCAAGGTTATTATGCCATTTTTGACCTAAGTAAGCTAATTATTCCATTTTTGACATAAGTAAGCTAAGTATAGGTCATTATTGAGCTAACCTAGGTAATTATGCCATTTTTTAGTTAACTAAGCTTATTATGTCATTTTAGAGGAAACAAAGCTAAGTATAGGTCATTTTAGAACTAACTTAGGTAAAATAGGTCATTTTGGAGCTAAGTAAGCTTATTATGTCATTTTGGAGGAAAATAAGCTAAGTATATGACATTTATGAGCTTACCAAGGTTATTATGCCATTTTTGACCTAAGTAAGCTAATTATGTCATAAATGAACTAAATAAGCTAAGTATAGGTCATTATTGAGCTAACCTAGGTAATTATGCCATTCTTGAGTTAACTAAGCTTATTATGTCATTTTGGAGGAAAGAAAGCTAAGTATAGGTCTTTTAGAGCTAACTTAGGTAAAATAGGTCATTTTGGAGCTAAGTAAGCTTATTATGTCATTTTGGAGGAAAATAAGGTAAGTATATGACATTTATGAGATAACCAATGTTATTATGCAATTTTTGACCTAAGTAAGCTAATTATGTCATAAATGAACTAAATAAGCTAACCATTGAGCTAACCTAGGTAATTATGCCATTTTTGAGTTGACTAAGCTTATTATGTCATTTTGGAGGAAACAAAGCTAAGTATAGGTCATTTTAGAGCTAACTTAGGTAAAATAGGTCATTTTGGAGCTAAGTAAGCTTATTATATCATTTTGGAGGAAAATAAGCTAAGTATATGACATTTATGAGCTAACTAAGGTTATTATGGAATTTTTCACCTAAGTAAGCTAATTATGTCATAAATGAACTAAATAAGCTAAGTATAGGTCATTATGCATTTGTTAAGCAAAACACTAGAGAAAACTTACCATCATCACGGAGGTGAAGCACCGGGGTTGCTCGTGCCGGTTACACCTGGAGAAGGTTCGTGCGATGATTGTCTGGAGTTATGCTACACCAAAGATCATTTGCAAAGTCTCGTTAGCATGATGACACTCAAATGTTAAGACTAGTAACTAATGACCATTCAAATGGAACTCACCGTGGACACCGGAGCAATGACTGGCATCGGCGGAGGGGTCTGACCGGTCTTGTCGCACACAGACCGCACATTTGGTTTTGATGAGTCAGTCATATTAGTTAGTAATGAAACGAACATTACGGGCATGATTTGGCTAATATGTAGAAGAAACTTACCACGAAGAGCTCGCACATGGCCCGGTGAGCCGCGTCATTCCGTGCCCTCTCCTCCTCCAACAACCTAGCCGTCCTCTCCTCAACTCCCTCTCCTTCTCCGCCGCCTACTGGTCCCTATCCTCCAGAAGTGCCTGGGTTGCCTCTCTCTCTTTCTGAAGAGCAGCCTGCAACACCACTCCTCGTTAGCATTGTAATCATCGATGGCCGCACACACACAATGTAATGGAGGAAAGATATCCGAGTCTGTATAACTAACCTCGACTGGACATGGACGAGGCCTTATCTCAGGACATGAGATCGTTTGGTGCGCCTTGATCTTCGGGAGAGTGCGAGGACAACATATAAGTCCATCTCCAATGGCTATCGAGCCATGAGGCCTCCCGCCACCAGCTATCATCACCAGCTCTGGATCAATAGGATGCTGGCTAAGGTTTCCTCCCCTTTCCTCTCCTTCCCTTCATCTCTGTACCTCACGAGCTTGTGGTGGGAGGAGATGTTGGTGAAGTTCTCGGGGATGATCGAGGTCAGACTCAGAGAATGGCTTGGCCTTCTTGTACTTTGCAGTATGGGCCATGGCGTAGAGGTTGTACACCTCTGGCACCTCCGTGTTATTGTAAAGGGATCAAGCTAGCATCAAGAATGAATTGCATGAATCATGAAGCAAACCACATACCCAGTTCCGCCCGAACTGATATAAGTTGGCGCTGCTTTGATGGTGTGGCACACCATCCATTTTGGCACGCTGGTCCTTGGCATTGTTGTGGATGGCTAGCCATTCGTCTGATCACCAGTCATCCACCGATGCCTCCCAAAAATCCATCTTTTCCGCACACCATCTCGGAGGCACCTAAGTTAGTAAAGAGAAATTTGAGCGCTACGCCTATGAATCAAATCAAGGAAACTAAGTACAAGGCCTTAAGAATAGGTAAGTACCTTCATGTACTACTCCTTCAGAAACTTTCCGCGGCACGACGGCTTGTCCTTCTTAACACCACGCGAGGCGTAGTAGTCTCGAACAGCCTACGGCTGAGCCTCGTGCCGTAAGTTTTGGCGTACGCGCTTGCACTCGGCATCGATAACCTGTGCCGCGGCCTCCTTGTATCCCTCCTCGCACCTGTAGAAGGTTTGCAATCAAATGAGACAACATTGATTAGTACAATAACTAGCTATTGTTAATTTTTAATTGTGCAAAGGAGAAATTACCCAAAACTTTCTTATCACCATATCGGCCCTTAAGCAGCACAAGACACCGTCGATCATCTCCTCCGACGGGGCCGGGGCAGCCAAGTAGTGCTCCCAGCTCAATCCTAGCTGTGGAAGCTGACCCTCACTGGGCAATGTGACAAACTCCGGGAAGTTTTGCTGGCAAATCACACCAAGGACTTGGTTGGGCCTGCGGACATCCTTGGCGTGTAGCCAACCCCTGCAGTATGACAAGGCCAACACATTAGATATTTGAAGAAACGTGAAGGCAAAAGGTTAAAAAAGAGTAAATGCACTTACTTCTGCCCATCAGGCCTAATCAACCACCTCTACTCGCGGGTCACCAGAACGGGCGGGAGCCATGTACTACCACGCTGGTAGACGGTGCCCCCTCAACCACCTCGCCCTCGCTATCAGAAAACCGATCCCCGCCACCATCAGCATGGCCACTCGGCTCCTGCTGACGCAGATCTGGCCAGGCATCCCATCGGGTCTGCTGGGACGTCGCCTGATCCATGCACTACTCCGGAGTCTCGTGGGACGAAGCCTCTGGGATAGGAGTCTCATGGGTCGAAGGCTCGTCGACCCGAGGCTCGTGTATCGGAGTCCGCGTAGCCTCCACCTCAGACGGGTCCACCCTAGCAGTCCTATGCTCGGGTGAATCAGCTGGGGGTGGTGGCGAGGAAGGCATAGCAACCTGCCTACCTCTCCCGCGGCCACGTAAACCTCTACTAGCTCTCTTCTTCCCCCAACCCCCTCACCGGTGGGCAACGATGCCGATGATGAAGCGCCCACTGGTGTTTGCATACTGTCGAGCAACGCTCTCCGGAGATTGGGGTGGAATGGAAGTACCCCTCCCACCACGCGCCGACGAAGAAGTAGCCGCAGAGCGCTCTGGACACGCGCCCACCATCTTCCAATACCTGCCATGTCAAAGAGTAGACGAAATTAGTACAACATAAAAAAATTGAATACCGACATGAATAATGATATGCATATAATTTAAGTGTATCATCATCATGTATATAATAAAAATTGAATACCTAACATGAACTAATAATATATATGTATATAATAAAAATTGAATACCTGACATGAACTATTAATAATCTTGATCGTCTATATATGCTCCGGGATCAATAAATGCATCATCATCATCACTATCATGAATGACGTGCTCATCGGGTTCAGCGGCATCAACATGTGGAAGGCCTCCTTTATGTAATTGGTCAAGCATTGACAGGTCATCCGCAGCAGTAACCTCTTCTTGTTCCGTCTCAGGGGTGAAGTCGGATTCACTGTCGCTGTCTACTTCAATGTTCTGGGGGTGAAGTAGAGCGGCTCTTGAAACGTTTTTTGGAAAGACGTGTTTCTTGGAAGAATTCTTCTTAATATGTGTCTGGCTTAATGTGGGGTTCATAATCCTCTTCATTGGGGGGAGGTGGTCTAACACGTGGCGGCACTTCATGAACGACATCCCAACCATTCAGATTTGGATCAGTTTGGCAGGCCCATGGTAGATAGAAAACTTGGGTCGCCTGTTCATCCGTAATATAGACATCGAGAACATCTAAATGGGTGCTTTGTTTGATTTCGACTAGCCCTATATGTTCATGAGTCCTTCTAGTCCCCTTCGGCTGGAACCAATAGCATTTGAAGACTACGACGTTAGGTGGATTTTCACCATAGAATAGAAGTTCATAAATTGCTTCAACTCTTCCATAATACTCGGTACCTCCTTCGCTGATAGAAGAGACACAACAATCTGTAGGATTTCGGTCGGCCATAGATAGCTCTTTGCCAAAGGTACGAAAGCGATACCCGTTGATGTCGTATTTGTCAAATGAACGGACCTTATAGTCAAAACCATTAGCGACTTGTTTCAATTCAGCGTCCATAGACTCTGAATTAGCTTACCAGATTAATACGAAAGGATTGTTGCATTAGCCGCAAATTACACGAATAAACGAAATGGTCTAATGGAAATTACCGTTTGTTGGAACCAAGAGATGAAACCGGGATAGCCACCTCCATGCTTTGCTAGAAGCTCATACTCTTCGATGGAATCCTTTTGGATCACCGCTCCATCCGATGATTTTGTGACGTATCGACTGTATCAAATATCCGGGAATAAGAGCAGTTCAAAGGAATTAGAAGTTGCGAAACAATGTACCGAGAACTTACTCGATGTACGGCCGCACTTCTGTTAGGTTGTTTAAGATATACAACGAAATGGTCCGCCATTCTTCGACATCGAATGCTATTGCTTTCGAAGCACCGGCTGGTGCGAGCTTCCCTTGGAATAGGCTGAGGTTGGATCCAACGTTTTTAGGGTCGCCAGCATTGTACCGAGGCTTCAGATTATGCAAATGATGATTTTGGCTTCGTAGTGTGCTGTCACGAAGTTTGCCGCCTCCTCAGTAATGAATTCCTCAGCCATCGATGCTTCAATTTTATGTTTATTTTTACATTTTGCTCGAAGCGCCTTCTGCATCCTATCAGTTGCGTAGCACCAACGATTTTGCATGGGCCCCCCAAATCTTGCCTCGGTCGGGAGATGCAAAATCAATTGCTGCATTGGATTAAAGAAACCCGGTGGAAAGATCTTCTCTAACTTCCAGATCAACTCCGGCGCCAACTCTTCCATTTCATCTAGCACGCCAGGCGATAGTTCTTTCGCACAAAGAACACGGAAGAAATATCTCAGCTCTACCAGTACTAGCCATTCATCCTCAGGGATAAAGCCCTGCAACATCAGCGGCATTACCTCTTTCGATTCGCTGCATACCCATCGGGGAACATCAACTGCATTTTCACCCACAAGATAATTTCCCTCATAGCTGGCCTTCCAAGATTGAACCATGCCTTTGGCTTCGTCCAGTTCTGCTTTCCTTTCGGTTGTCGCATGTTTTGTAACGGTCTACCACATAGAGCCTCCTGATCGACTCTAGCCTTAGGATTATCCTTTGACTTCCACTCTATGCCGAACAATGTACCAAAAGGGCATCGGCAATATTCTTTTCAGTGTGCATCACGTCGATGTTGTGTGGGCAAAGGAGGTCTTTGAAGTAAGGCAGATCCCACAAGCATGTCTTGTGAGTCCAGGTGTGTTCCGAATTATACCCCTTGAAATACCCTGGATGCTCTGGATCAGGCTCGAGAGCGTTTAACTGATCCAGGGTCTGTTGGCCTGGCAACACACGTGGTGCAGAGTTTTTGACAACTCTACCTTTGATGAAGTTCTTCTTGTCTTTTCTGAACTTATGGCGAGGATCCAGGAACTGTCTATGCAAGTAGAAGCAAGAAAACTTGCGACCCGCCTGCAGCCAACGAAACTGAAGAGCTTCCTTGCATGTGGGGCATGGGAACCTTCCATGCACACACCGGCCAATGAATAGTGTATACGCCGGCACGTCATGCAGCGAGTACATGTACCACACACGCATTGGGAAGTTTTGTTTTGTAGCGGCGTCGTATGTCTTGATCCCATTATCCCAAGCTTCTTGCAATTCATCCTTAAGCGGCTGCATGTACACATTCATATTCTTCCCCAGATAGTTGGGCCCTAGAATTATCAACGTCAGGAAGATGTTCTTTCTTTGCATAATCTGTCCGGGGGGAGATTGAGTGGAATGACAAATACAGGCCAACAACTGTATTTGGTTGCCGTCATACCAAACACATTGAACCCATCCATGCTGATGGCGACTCGAGGATGCCTTGGATCTGCTGCTTTATCCTTATGTAATGCATCGAAGTGCTTCCACGCAAAAGCGTCCGAAGTGTGTACCAACATATGATTCCCATCTGCATCTAGTTCAGTTCTTTTGACCAATTTGTGCCATGTCATCTGTCTGGCCGTCTCTTCGATCATGAAAAGACGTTGAAGTCTTGGTATGATTTGCATATACCGAAGAACATTAACAGGGATTTTGGTCTTACTCTTCTCACCCATACCGTTGTCTACCACAACATACCCGGAAGACTTGCAAATGGGACAACAGTTCAAGTTCGCATACACAAGCCTAAATAAGGCACATCCATTCTCACAGGCATCTATCTTCTCATAAGGCATCTTAAGTACAAGGAGGATTTTCTCCGACTGGTACAGGTTTGCAGGCATTACATGGCCTTTGGGTAGAAATCGTCCAAATATTGTCATCATCGCATCGTGGCATTCTCTGCCCAAGTTGAATTGAGCCTTCGGAGCCATTACTTGTGCGATGGCATCCAACTGACAAAGCTCAGTGTGCTCGTGGAGAGGACATTTTGAAGACTCCAACATTTCATTAAAGGCCTTTGCAGATTCCTCCATCTCATCATCCAAATCCCGAGCATCATCAAAGTCTTCCACCATGTCTTCGATCCCGGTACCATGCTCGTTGGTGCAACGATGAACCACCTCAGCTCTGTCACGTTGGGCAGACTCACCATGAAATGCCCATACCGTATAATCAGGCGTAAAACCCACTTCTGCAGGTGTTTACCCACTTCACCCTCTGTCCTCTTTTGAAAGTTGTCGCACCGGACACATGGACACCAGGTTTTTCTCTGGCCATTTGCAAATGCTTCTCTCACAAACCCAACCATTCATTGGTCATGTCTTTCTGACTAGTGTGACCGGTGTACATCCATGCACGATCACTCATCTTGCCTAGCTACTGGACACACAAGATATGTATATATAATTCAGCATATATATTCATCAGTTAATCAAGTTTGTCAGTGCCTACACGCTAATAGGTAAATATAGGTCCTAATCCCACCCGAGTATGTGTAGATTGGGTTCGTTTTCCCATGCTCTGCCCCAAATCCGACGCAAAATTTTATCAGCACCTCCCCGCTGTTCTCCCGATACACGTCTCGGCAATAAACAGAGAGGATGTGTACCCGGAGAACAACAGGGAGGCACTGACGAAATTATGCATCGGATCCGGAGCAGAGCATATGGGAAAATGAACCCAATCTACACATACTCGGGCTGTCCATGGATAACATTGGACAATTCGAAAGAATCATAGTTATAAATATGCAAATGCATGCATATTTATAACTGTAACCCTTTCGAACGAGAGACACATACTGGTCACGCATACTGATGATTTAATCTGCCTATAGCTAGCAAGTTTCATCGGCACGAAGACCGGAACAGAGAAAATGAAGGGGGGAGGAGGAGATGTCATTTGTGCTCACCCACGAACGCAGGGGCGGAGCTCGTCGAACGCATGGGGAGGTCGTCGAACACCAGACCCTCGCAGCGACGAAACAACTGCACATTTAAATCCACTCGATCAACACAAATATGATGTTTTTAATAACAAAATCAGAAAATATATGACCTAACTCATAATTTACAAAACTATAACCCCATCGGCCTCTGGAAGGCTGAAGAGCACCTTTTCGGTCAACAAGAGGCTGAAGAGGTGTCGGGGGTCAGGGGTGAGTGGCGTCAGGGGCGGCGTGTTAACAACTGCGCGGGGGATTGTAATGGCGATCTATCAGTGACATCTTCCCATCGCCACACGCAGGTCTAGGTGCCTGGTGTCGTGCCGAGGTGTCGCCGGGGTGTCGTGCCGTGGTGTCGCCGGGGTGTCGTGCCCGGGTGTCGCTGGGGTGTCGTGTAGGGGGCTCACCGAAGGGCGTCGCCGGGGTGTCGTGCCGGGGTGTCATCGGGGTGTCGTGCCGGGGGTGTCGTGCAGGGGGCTCACCGGAGGGGCGTCGCTTGGGTGTCATGCCGGGGTGTTGTGTCGGGGTGTCGTGCCATGGTGTCATGCCGGGTGTCGTGCAGGGGGCTCATCGGAGGGGCGTCACCGATGTGTCGTGCCGGGGTGTCTCCGCACTCATAGACCCGCCCCCGCCGATTAACATAATTAACCTAATACACCTAATTAACATAAGTAATAATACACCTAATTAACCTAACTAACCTAATTGATGCAAAAAAAACCTAATTGATGGAAAACAATAGTGGGGGTGGGGGTGGGGCTGGGGGCTCACCGAACGGGGGGTCGGGGCAGAGGGCGGGGCAGAGGCTTCCGGGCAGGACAGAGGGCGGCCGGCGTTGGGGCAGAGTGTCGGCGTTCTGGGAACGGGGGTACCCAGACCTGCCTGCCTGCGGCCCAGGGCATGGCCCACCTCGTCAGCCAACCACGGCCCGGCGCGACTCCTCTCAAGACAAGGCCCTCGCGAGGATCCAGGCTCGCGAGGGAGCCGGCACCAAGACCAGCGAGGAGTGGGCCTCCTCAGGTCCCCTCCGGAGCGGCGGAGATCTCTATGCAGAACCTGGCCTCAGGAGTGAAGGATGACGCAAGGAAGGACAGGCGGGCACCAGCGCACCAGGCGGTGCAGTTTCCCCTTTAGTGCAAAGGGGGCAAGGACGTACACGGGTTCCCAAAGCATCCCCCAAAGGTTTCCATTCTGGTGGAACGAGACCACGACCACGAGCCCCGCAGGGCGGATGTCATCGCCGAGCCCACCTCTGCATCATCGACAGCTACTTTGCAGGCGAAGACCACCTTTGGACAGGGCGGGGATGTACTCCTGTCCCCCTTCAAATTTGGCCGTTGTGGGATCCCTTCCCGCCATTGTGATAAGAGAAGAGGACCCGGGCCACCGCTATATATAGAGGCTAGGCTGCACCGTAGAGAGCAGAGGACGAACTGGGCGAAGAACACTCCACCACAAGATTAGCAGAGGGCCAAGAACACCACTTGAGCACCCTCGCGGGGCTCGAGACCACTATACTAGTTCATCCACGACACCTCCCCGAGAGGCAATCCACCAAAGCAGGAGTAGGGTATTACGCTTCGTAGTGGCCCGAACCTGGGTAAACCACCGTGTTCCTCTTCTTCCTTGTCATCGTGCGAGTTCCTCGGCCTAACCAACGAGTAGCGAGCTAGGAAGGGCGAGGCCGCAGGGGATCTCCGCACACGCCCCTGTGTTCAAATCCCAAGGGTTTTGCGGACCCCGAAATCCTTCCCCGCGTCGCCACTCCAATGGCCGGTGCCCAGCAGGCTTCCCCCGGCCATGACAGATCCGCCTCCACTGATCCCACCACTGCCGCCAGAGACCCACGCCCCAGCGGCCTGGCGCTGGGCGGTCAGTATCAAGCCACCAGCGTCGTCTCCACCGTCGTCGCTTCTCACGCCGTTCAAGCACACGGCGGACGGGCGGCACCCTCGGTACCGGCGTCGTGCCGCACCTACGTGGGAGACCTCGACGCGCACGATGCGCTGCTAATGGCAAGCGAGATGCTACGCCACCGCCCAACGCATGGCGGCATCGAAGCATGGGCCGACCACATCGCAGAGCTGGTCAACATCGTGCGGAGGGCCACGGCTCCTCACTCTTCTTCAAGGCCACAGGCGTCAGGCGCTGGGGGCTCGTTAGCCGCACCTGCCATCGAGCCCGCTAGCTGTGTCCCCCCTCAACCACCGGGCGAGCCCGAGCGGGGCCTGCAACACGCCATGCTCCTTCTCCTCCGAATTCCAGTGACCGGTTTCGGGGGGCAGCCCGGCCCCGACGATGGAGCGCATGGAAGAAACAACGGGGCACCCCACGCGCGCACCGACACGCGCCCCCGTGACCCTGCGGATCATCAGCAGCCTGGGTTAACCAGGCGGGAACGCGCTATCCTGTGCAAGGAGCAGGCGGTGCAGGCGTCCGGACAAGCAAGCAACCACGGCGAAGGCGTGACGGATCGCCAAGGCAAAAATCCATGCCAGGAAGCACGCAGCCCACCCAGCGGCGGTGGCAGAGGTAAGAAACTTCGATCTGAAGCTTGTCGCAGGAGGGTCTGCTGGATGCGCGCACAGGGCGGCGCCCCGCCGCCGCCCGGAGGGGCCGTCCTCGGCGCCCCCCGGGCGGCTCAGGAGGGGAGCCGGGCTCTTATGTGGAGCCCTATGTACCATGCTACGTCGTACCTCCGGACGGTGGGGTGGATCAGGCGCCTGCCGCGGGCGCCAACACCCCCGAAGAGTAGGGAGTACCCAGGGCGTCCTCCCCGAGCCGGGCCTGGGGGCTTCCACCGACGAAGCACCGGGCCTGGACAACGCGAGTAGGAGAAAGAGGGAGGACGCCCCCGGGCCCGCGGGGCGCGGCCCAAGACGTTGCCCTCGCGAGCAAACAACGCCGCGTCAAGCCCCGAAACCTCAGGAGTGTTGGCCTGGGGGGAACAGCAAGACACAAGCAGCGCGGGCCACCCGCGGCAACTAAAGCGTCGGCATGGCCTCGGGAGGGTGGGCCTCACGAGGCCCTCAAGACATTGCCAGGCCGGTGCCCTGGCGCCTCACTAGGCGACTTCGTCGACAAAACACCTTCATGGCTGCACCGGATGCATTGTGCTCATGTTTGGGCCGCGGGAGCGCAATCCTGCGGCCACACGGGGAACAATGCATCCGGGTTTGGGTCATGGAGGCGTGTAACCGAGCAGAAATGCACGAGATATGGCTCTTGACGGAGTTGGGAGCAACCAGGTCGTGTGCCTAGGGGCTTGCCCAGCTATCTACGGCCGTGACACTCTCACGTAATAATGAATGGGCTGTATACGCCCGGAGCCCCCCGAGGACGCGGAGGGGTTCCTTCCCATGCAACGTGGATGCCCTATGCTCAGCGCTGGGGGAAGACGAAGACGGTGACACTCTCACGTAATAATGAGCGGGCTGTATACGCCCGGAGCCCCCCGAGGACGCGGAGGGGTTCCTTCCCATGCAACGTGGATGCCCTATGCTCAGCGCTGGGGGAAGACGAAGACCCTGACACTCTCACGTAATAATGAGCGGGCTGTATACGCCCGGACCCCCCGAGGACGCGGAGGGGTTCCTTCCCATGCAACTTGGATGCCCTACGCTCAGCGCTGGGGGAAGATGAAGACTAGTCTAGGCGCCGGACGCGGCTGTTATTTGCTCTTCTGATGTTCGAATTTGCCAACTTTTTTGGAACAAAGCTCGGATTTTTTCTTCAACCATGTTTAAAAAAAAGGGGCGGGGATTTTTCTCTCATCGTTCTCTCGTTTTACTGGTCTTTAACTCTCCTTTTTTCTGAATTGGTGTTTTGCAAGGGCCTGTGCGCCCCGGCTTTCCCCGAGGCACCTCGGGGCTGGAAAGCAAGGCCCTGCCGCCTCAGGAACTTGCATCTTTTGGCAGTCGACCCCCGCTCGGGGGCCCCGACCACAGCGCGGCACCGCACCATGGAGCCTCTGGAGGTCCCAGTGCCTCCTGAGGCAGTAGCCAGCAGGACGGAATGGGGGTCACTCGAGCGTCAAAGGGGGCTCCTGAGCAGCGCGCCTCAGGAGCCTTACCGGTCAAATAGCCACTCGCCCCTTGATGTCGTCCTTGGTGATTCGGTCGGCGTCAAGGGTGTCGAGGCCTCGCCTCGTAATTGCGTCCTTGGTGATCCGGTCGTACATTACGGTGGTAGGGAAATGTGCGGGACTGAGACCTGTAGACATAGAGCCGCTTGAGCGTCAAGGGGGGCTCCAGAGCAGCGCGCCTCAGGAGCCTTACCAGTCATATAGCCACTCGCCCCTTGATGTCGTCCTTGGTGAACCGGTCGGCATCAAGGGTGTCGAGGCCTAACCTCGTAGTTGCGTCCTTGGTGATCCGGTCGTACAGTACGATGGTTGGGAAATGTGCGGGACTGGGACCTGCAAACACAGAGCTCCGAAAGGGGCCACCAGACTGTCCCACAATCAAGGAAGGAGCATTCTAGGAGGAACCATGGAATATCTGGACAACCCGGCCGCACCTTGCGACGCACGAGATCTTCACCGCCCAACAAGCTAAGTACACTACCGAACCATGCAAGAGCCTCCAGATCTAATGATGACCCGAGGGCGGGATAAGGGTTGAGCGCACTAATGGGAAGATGCAGGTACTCCGGGCCACCACGCGCGGCCACAGAGACCCTTGAGGCCTGAGGCGCCAGGGGAAGCGGCACGAGGGGAGGGACCCAGCCGTGACAAGCAGCAAGGCCTGAAACCAGGGCAGCGGTGGCCACAAGCAGCCCCTCGGGAGAAGACACCTCGTGAGGGCCCTGCCGGCTGCCGTCGCCAGGCCGCAGCGGCACCGGCGCCAAGCCACGCACAAGGGAACTAAATGACGACAATAGTGGGCAGGCAACCGGCAATTTAAGACGAGGAAGGGCGCAAGCAAAGGTAATACACAAAAGACTAACGCCCACCGGGGCCAGGTTCTTCTTAAAATCTTACAGGAACCACAAAAGGGAAGCAGGGGAAGCTTAGAGGGAGGAGTCGCTATTGCCGACCGCGCCGTCGGCCGCCTCGGCGTCGGGACCGTCCTCCCCGCCGGAGGCGGGCACCTGGACGAACCGCTCCACCAGGGATTCCATGTGGGGGCGCACCTCGTCCCAAAGGGGGCGCTGGAGCTCGTCAGGCACCCGCTCCCCGACGCGCCGAAGGTCGAGCTCCGGGGCGTGGCGGCGCAGGTTGGAGAAGACGAGCGTCAAGGCAAGGTCCAGAAGGTCGCGCGTGTCGGACTCGTTGTCCGCGTTCACGCGGGAAACACCGGTCTCCAGCGCCTCCACCACCCTCCGGAAGAAGTCAAGATAACCCCCGTCACCGTGCACGCACGGTAGTGTGGGGGCTTCCCCGACGAACCGGCTCACTGCGCTGGTCGCGCGGTGGGCAATGTCAAGGTACTGCTTGGAGTGTTGGGACTCCAGCATCTTGGCGTGCGCCGCCTCGTCCTGGGCGGCCAGCACGGCGTCGGCCGCCTCCTGGACCTAGGCCTGGAGGGACGCCAGCTCCGCCCTGGCCTCCGCTTCGCCCCTGAGGGCGGCTTGGAAGGCGGCCTCGGCGTTCGCCAGCTGGGCCCGCAGCGCATCCACCTCTTCTTGGAGTTCGCTGAGCTTGCGCTTCTTGGCCGCGGGCGCCCTGGGAGAAGGGGAGAATCATGTCTGGGACGCTGGACGAGACAAACCAAGAAAGAAGAAGGCAGCGGAGTACTCACTCATCGACCATGGCCCAGTGCCGGCGAACGTGCGCCGACCCCGAGGGCCCCCCGCCGCTGCCTCCGGAGGAGGGCGAGGGAGCCGGCGGTGCCGCGCGCTTCCCTGCGCTTGCAGCACTACTTCCGGTCGCCATGGGAGAGGAGAAGCAAGGAGTAGGAGAGGACATTTCTGCGGAATGACGGAGGCAAGAAGACACCTCGAGACTGCAATGCCCCCCCCCGACAGGGGCGGGGTGGATTTATAGGCATATCTACAGCCGCGAAGCATCGTGGGAGGGCAGGCATGGTGCGCCCCTCGGGCGCCGCAGGGCGGTTCGACCAGCGCAGCCCCATCCGCGTCGCCTCGCCTGCCGGTTGTCGGGTCACATCCGCGTGGCCCGCGGAGCGGAAGCCCGAGGGAGCATCAGCATTCAAGGAAGGGTAATGATGGCCGGCGCTGCACACGGGTGTCGCATCAGTTTGACTTGGGGCGGTTCCTGACACCCTCGGGGAGCAGGGGTGACGCCGCCCAGGCGCGCTACATCAACCGCACGACGCGTGCCAGTCCTGGCCCGCAGGCATTGGGGCCTGCGGCGCTTCCGGCCGCCCTCAAGACTTCGCCCGGAAGCCAGCTCGAGCGCGCCTTGGGCCCGGGGGCTACTGTCGGCGTTCTGGGAACAGGGGTACCCAGACCTGCCTGCCTGCGGCCCAGGGCATGGCCCACCTCGTTAGCCAACCACGGCCCGGCGCGACACCTCTCAAGACAAGGCCCTCGCGAGGATCCAGGCTCGCGAGGGAGGCAGCACCAAGACCAGCGAGGAGTGGGCCTCCTCAGGTCCCCTCCAGAGCGGCGGAGATCTCTATGCAGAACCCGGCCTCAGGAGTCAAGGATGACGCAAGGAAGGACAGGCGGGCGCCAGCGCACCTGGCGGTGCAGTTTCCCCTTTAGTGCAAAGGGGGCAAGGACGTACGCGGGTTCCCAAAGCATCCCCCAAAGGTTTCCATTCTGGTGCAACGAAACCACGACCACGAGCCCCGCAGGGCGGATGTCATCGCCGAGCCCACCTCTGCATCATCGATAGCTACTTTGCAGGCGAAGACCACCTTTGGATAGGGCGGGGATGTACTCCTGTCCCCCTTCAAATTTGGCCGTTGTGGGATGTCTTCCCGCCATTGTGATAAGAGAAGAGAACCCGGGCCACCGCTATATATAGAGGCTAGGCTGCACCGTAGAGAGCAGAGGACGAACTGGGCGAAGAACACTCCACCACAAGATTAGCAGAGGGCCAAGAACACCACTTGAGCGCCCTCGCGAGGCTCGAGACCACTGTACTAGTTCATCCACCATACCTCCCCAAGAGGCAATCCACCAAAGCAGGAGTAGGGTATTACGCTTCGCAGCGTCCCAAACCTGGGTAAACCACCGTGTTCATCTTCTTCCTCGTCATCGTGCGAGTTCGCCGTAGTAACCATCGTGTAGCGAGCTAAGTAGGGCGAAGCTGCAGGGGATCTTCGCACACGCCCTTGTGTTCGAACCTTAAGGGTTTTGCGGAGCCCAAAATCCGACACAGAGGGCGGCGACATGGGGAGGGTGGGCAGAGGGCAGCGACGGGGCGGCTGGGTGGCGGTGCGGGGGAGCGTGGCGGGGGAGCGGCGCGGGGCGGCGGCGGCGACGGACGACGGCTAGAGAACGAGAGAGAGAGAGAGCGGGTCGGGCAGGTTTGAGTGAGAGAGAGAGAGAGATTGACGGGCCTGGCCGCTAAGGCAACCCTCTTTGTCGTCTGTCTGCTAGCAGACGACAAAGAGGGGGACTGTTAGGGTTAGCCAACACAGCTCTTTGGTAGGGCCCACCTTCCTCTTTGCCGTCAGCTGGCAGACGGCAAAAAAGGAACTGACGGCAAAAATAGTCTTTGCCATGAGTCCTTTCTTTGTCATCTGCTTATGCTAAGCTGACAGCAAAGACAGTCTTTGCCGTCAGCTGGCAGACGGCAAAGAGCCAGCAGACGGCAAATATTCGGTTTCCAGTAGTGGAAGGGACATCGTGCACTTTTGAAACATTTGTGCCAAAGATGATCCCTAAAACTATTATGTTGCTTGTGCAATATGAATCCTTTTCTGGAGTTGCAACGAAACCCGACAATTTATCGTTTGTACAAATATCCTGGAGTAATGCCTTTGTGGTTGAAATGAATCATGGGCCGCTGTTTCAATACAAATTGGGAAAGTATCTTGGTATAGAAATCCTTGATCGATTCATAAGAGAATAATATGAGACCCGACATTTTAAAGATAAAACCGACCTCTGAAGAAATAAGCAATATATATACTGATAATAACTTGTAGGTAAGTTAGAATTCATAGTAGTCGGTACAATAACAAAATAATATAAATATAATCAAATTGAAATTTAAATTAAAAAGCCGGCTTTCGAGGCTCGACATAAAGACCGGCTTTCGAGGCTCGAGTCTGGGATTTGCTTTCCTATGGAAGCAGGCCTTCTAGCCTCTTATGGTTTGTCCTAGCTCTCTGAAAGTCAGCTTTCACGTGACTTAAGCTGGTGTTTCAACTTTGAAAAGTTCAGGGTCAACACAGTCCATGATAGGCATCACTGTGATTGACTTATCAAAAGTATAGCCGGGTCACCTTTTCGGAGTAGCATCAAGCTAACATGTAGGTTTAACCAAGTATTATAGTGGCATGTGCTGGGTCAAGAGTGATGCTAGTTGCTAAACTCGATGAGTTGGAAGGCCCCAAGTGACCAATGATCAAATAATAAAAATTCCACAACATGCTATTATGAAGTGAAACGACATAACTCTGGGGTCCAGAGGTGTCGGCTTTATTCCATTGATCATAATTGAGCAGGATACCCATGTTTAGATTATGCATCGTGGCAACTAGTCTTCTTTTGTAACCTTACTTTTCGCCAATAAGGCAGGGTACCCATGTTTGAATTACGCATCGTGGCAGCTAGATCTCTTTGGTAGCCTTACAACACAACTTTATTTGAGAATAAACGATAGCCCCCAAGATTAACTCAAGGAACCAGCCTGTTAAATTAACTGAAATGAAAACTATGAAATTTTAAATATAAAACTTACTTGGCTTGTCTTTATGCCTTAGTATTTAATGATGTAGTGTAAACCCGCGGAAGGTTGAGGCCAGCTGCAGCGAGGTTGTAGACGATCCCGTTGGAGTCGCACGTTGGTAACCCGGTGGATGGGTTGAGCCGGCGGCGGTAGATGGAATTTTGAAGATGTCCAGCTGGAAAAATGCCGAACTAGAGGCTGTGCAGTACAAGCCAGCTTGGTCGGTGTCAACATCAAGCCCCCAAGAATGTGATTATTTCTCCATGTTGAGGCTTATACGATGAAGTCATCCGCGGTGAGGTTGCTCCAACCGGTCGTCCCCTGAGGTTATCCCCCGTATGCGGGGCTCCTTGATTCTGTGCTCTGCTACCGGGACCTTCAAGTCTGGCTCCTCCATTGCCGGCTCTCCTGGATCCTACTGGGTCGACTCTCCTGGCTAGCCAGCACCGTTTTCTTCTATTTCTCGCTTTTAGTTTTTGAATTGTTGGCTCTACTGTGGCCCACTCTCCTGGATCTTTTGATGTGTTGAAGTAGACCGGACCACAAATGATGAGGACATCAATACCATTGTTACACCAACAATCCCTGCTGCTATACATACTAGACCAATTACTAGAGCTCGCACACGCCAATTGAATTACCAGGTACTTTCGTTTCTTGGAAATCCTTCTAATGTTCATGAACATATGATGCTGCCTAAATTATATGCTTTTGTTTTAGTTATGAATGAAGGACCTAACATGGACAAGAAGGATGGCCATTGGAGCGGGATCTAGCATGGAGAAGAAGGTGCGCGCGGGGGAAAGAACATTGGAGTTTCCAGTGGTGATTTTCGTACTTTGAAGCGACCATAATGAGAGCGTGACGGCTTGGATGAGATATACAAGATGCCACTTCATAAATTTCGTCCATAGGAAATTATGGGTGCTCCGTCTCTTTATTTTTGGGCCAGGCCCTTGTAATTTCGAAATATTACATTAAAGGTTGTTTTTAGAGTTTGTATGTATGGGGAAACTAAGTTAGAGTTGGTTTCGGACCCCTCCTCCAAGGGGCCACAAAATTCCCCTCTGTCCCCCCATATATATAGCCCTTGGGGTGCCATTTAGGCTTGGGTTTTGTTTAGATTATAAGTTCTCCATAGATGCAACTTCGCGTCCTTCGTTTCTTGCTTGTTCCAGAACCCCACTTATATTCGGAATATCCAGATTGCAATTTCAATTTCTTGCTTGTTCTTTGTTTGCATGCAGGAAATAGACCTTCGTGGTCAGGTTGATCGTGCTCTGACGTGGTCAATAACCTCTCGGAGTTAGTTTAGCGATTGCTAAGGCGCCACGTCCTCGCACGTTCGTAGTCAGATCGTCGAAGTCTACTCCACCAAAAATGATAGCCACCATCTCATCGAAAGACGGGACACCTATGCCTCTATCAAGTGGTATCAGATTTCCAGGTTGCTCGGTGAGATTTTTACCAGTTTTTCGTAGTTTAGATTGCATCTGTTCTTCATACCTACAGTCCACGAAAAAGCCACAAAAAATAGGGTTAGATCATCATACCGAACCAATCTAAGCCTTTGCAATTTTCTGTTCGGTGTTTGCTTTGTTGAATTTGACGTTGCATCGTCGTGTCAAGTTGCTGATCTTAGTGTCTAGTCCTTTAGAGTTTCGAGTTATGTTCATAAGTTGTCACGCTGCCATACCCACCATCAGCATCACCGCTGCCATACCCACCATCATCATCACCGATGCCATACCCACCATCATCAGCACTGCTGCCATACCCACCATCATCATCAACACGTGCATATATCACCACCATATATCTACCATCAATCCGTGTCCATATATACCACCAACATATCCGCCACCAATCCGAGTCCATCACATATTAGGTTTGTTTTTTAGATCCCTTTGTTTTCAGTTTCATGTTTCCTTGCCTGAGTAGGTTTTGAGAAAAAGTCTGGAGACCCCGAACAGTTTTTAGGCCAAAATTTCAGTGCGTGAAAATGTGTTTTCTCTATCCTGTTTTTAGGCTTTGCAAAGCGTTTTGAGACACTCGCCACCATAGTGATTTTTTGTCGCACTTTTTGGTCGTCGCATCCCCAAATCGTTCAAAAAAAATTGTGCCTATCCTGTTTATACGCCTTGGGAAGACATCTGAGACACTCGCCATTATAGTGATTTTCTGGAGAAAAAGAGCGCAAAAAAAGAGGCGCCAAAAAAGAGGAAAAAATGAGAGTGTGCTCTTCCCTTGGTTATGTGTCGCGTCATGATAGTGTTGGTGTTCTAGGCTAGCGTCTCTTGTATACTCTAGCCTAGGACCAGCACGGTACCGTCGTTGAGAGTCTTTTCAACTTTCCATCTCTGAACTGATTATTGCTGACCCTTTTTGATACCATATTATAAGCCTTCCCAGCTCCACATACATCTACTTCATGCGTTGGACAACACCTGGCAACGGTTTTGACTACAACGGTTGCCGATCACCTCCTGTTGCTAGGTAAGAATTGGTAAGAGTTTGATATTTTCTTGACGGATTTGTGACACACCACCACCACCACTTCCTAGTAGTCTGTAGGGTCATATTCTTGTTTGTTCCTATTGCTACTAACCATGCCAGGATCACAAGCCGACGAGATCAGCTGGGAGAGCATGACGAACAAGGAGCTCCACGATAAATTTCAACAAATGATGGGTGAACAGGTGCACGACTTGGTGACGAGCCATGGAGAGGCTATGGAGAAGATAGATGGTTTGGAGAAGACGTTGCACACCAAGATGGACGCTAAGTTCAGTGAGGTGCTTGCATATCTACCACCGGCTGCACCTGTCATACCTCGACACCAACAACATCGATCGAATTTCGCGGGATGAGCGCAATGTGTGCCTCGCGACCATGGCCAGAGTTCTGGTGCCGTTGCTACTCCTACGGCTTTTGTGGCTGCTGTTGCTACTATTGAGTAGGATGCGGATTATGATGGTGATTACGACGATGAGGGAGAGGTTGCTCCAAATCAGCCCCAGGGGCAAACTCCACTACACGCACCAGGTCATTCACATGGCTGCAATCGCAATGGTAGGGCTACACCACCCCCTCAGGTACAGGATCAAGACCATCTCCCTAAACTTAAATTGAATATTCCGACATTTGAGGGTAGATATGTTCCTGATATATATCTTACTTGGGAGTAAGAAACAGAACAACGTTTTACATGTTTACAATTTCCTGAGGATAGACGTGTTGCTGCTCCTGTTTGTGCATTCACTAGTTTTTCTTGTGTTTGATGGTGTGAACATTGGAGAATACATCACGATAATATCCCTACTACTTGGGCTTCTTTGAAAACATCTATACGTAATCGTTGGGTTCCACCATATTATCAACGTGAATTGCTTCAAAATTTACAGCGTTTAAGACAAGGAAAAAATTATGTAGAGGAATATTATCAAGAAATACAAACTGGCATGATTAGATGTGGTATTGTTGAGGAGAATGAAGCTATGCTTGCAAGTTTTATGGGTGGATTAAATAGAGAGATTGAGACAATGGCGGGAACTAATTTTTCTTCCAAAGTTGAACGTGAAGTGCGGGATCGACAGACAATGGCGGGAACTAATTTTTCCGCAGGACGAGGTTCATCATGGACACCACGTACATCATCTACTTCCACACGTCCTACTACAACACCACTTTCTTCAGCCGCCAACTCCAACAGAGATACAAGAAAACAGGTACCAGCACCAACCTCCAGCAAGGGCACACCTTCAGGGTCTGCACAGAGCTCTTCTTCATTCAAGGCATCTACATGGCAAACATATGAGGTTATATGTCGTCGTTGCAAGGGTAGAGGTTATTTTGCGAGAGAATGCACTTCCAGGCATGTGATGATTGTTATTAAGGATGGTGGATATGCCTCTGATAGTGATTATGATGAGGAGACTTTGGCTCTTATTGCAAGTGAAGAACATGGTGCCGAGGATACTGAACAAGAGACACACTACATTTGTGCTCACTACATTGACAAGTATGAAAGTTTAGTTGCTCAACGTGTTCTGAGTGTGCAGGTTACACAGGCTGGAAAAAATTAGAGGCACAACTTGTTCCACACAAAGGGAGTTGTGAAGGAGCGTTCTGTTCGCGTCATCATCGATGGAGGGAGTTGCAACAACTTGGCTATCATGGAGATGGTGGAGAAGCTGTCTCTCACCACTAGACCACATCCTCATACTTATTACATCCAATGGTAAAATAATAGTGGCAAGGATAAGGTAACATGTATTGTTCGTGTGCATTCTAGCATTGCTACATATTCTGATTATGTTGATTGTGATGTGGTACCCATGCAAGCATGCTCTATTTTACTTGGTAAACCATGGCAATTTGATAAAAATTATGTACACCATGGCAGGACAAATCAATATACTCTGGTTCATAAGGATAAAAATATAACTTTGCTTCCTATGTCTCCTGAACATATTATGAAAGATGACATTGCTAGAGAGTAAAGCAAAATAGGAGCAAACTAAGAGTGAAAATCAGATTGTGGCAAAGGAATTTGAGCAACACAATAAGCCTAATAAACCATCATCTAGTGTTGCATCTGAAATAAAATTGAAGAGGGAATGTTTACTTGCCACTAAATCTGATATTGTTGATTTGGATTTTACTACATCTGTTTGCTATGCTTTTGTGTGCAAAGAGGTATTATTTTCATTCGAGGACGTGCCTCCCTCTTTGCCTCCTGCTATCACTAACATTTTACATGATTTTGCCGACGTCTTTCCACAAGACGTGCCACCGGGATTACCACCTATTAGAGGGATTGAGCATCAGATTGACTTAATTCCCGGTGCATCACTACCCAACTGTGCACCATACCGAACCAATCCAGAGGAGACGAAGGAGATTACGCGTCAAGTACAGGAGCTACTTGACAAAGGTTATATACGCGAATCTCTTAGTCCTTGTGTTGTTCCTATTATTCTAGTGCCGAAAAAGGATGGTACATCGCGTATATGTGTTGATTGTAGAGGCATTAATAACATTACTATTCGTTATCGTCATCCTATTCCTATGCTAGATGATATGCTTGATGAATTAAGTGGCTCTACAATTTTCTCCAAAGTTGATTTGCGTAGTGGATACCATCAAATTCGTATGAAATTGGGAGATGAATGGAAAACAGCATTTAAAACTAAGTTTGGATTATATGAGTGGTTAGTTATGCCTTTTGGGTTAACTAATGCACCTAGCACTTTCATGAGATTAATGAACGAGGTTTTATGTGCTTTCATTGGGCGATTTGTGGTAGTCTACTTTGATCATATACTGATTTATAGTATATCTTTGGAGGAACACTTGGATCATTTGCGTGCTGTTTTTATTGCTCTACGTGATGCACGTTTGTTTCGTAACCTTGGGAAGTGCACCTTATGCACTGACCGAGTATCTTTTCTTGGCTTTGTTGTTACTCCACAGGGAATTGAAGTTGATAAAGCCAAGATTGAAGTTATTGAGAGTTGGCCGCAGCCCAAAACGGTGACACAAGTGAGGAGTTTTCATGGACTCGTTGGTTTCTATAGGCGTTTTGTGAGGGATTTCAGCATCATTGATGCACCTCTCTCAATGAGCTTACAAAGATGGATATGCCTTTTGTTTGGGGTACCGCACAGGAAGAAGCCTTCACGGTATTGAAACATAAGTTAACACATGCTCCTTTACTCCAACTTCCTGATTTTAATAAGACTTTTGAGCTTGAATGTGATGTTCGTGGAATTGGATTAGGAGGTGTGTTATTACAAGATCGTAAACCTATTGCATACTTTTCTGAAAAATTGAGTGGGCCTAGTCTGAATTATTCTACACATGATAAGGAATTATATGCTATTGTTCGGACTTTGGAAACATGGCACATTATTTATGACCAAAAGAATTTGTCACACATTCTGATCATGAATCTTTGAAACATATTAAAAGTCAAGCAAAACTGAACTGTAGACGTGCTAAATGGGTTGAATTCATTTAGACTTTCCCTTATGTCATTAAACACAAGAAGGGTAAAGAAAATGATATTGCTGATGCATTGTCTCGTCGTTATACTATGCTTTCCCAACTTGAATTTAAAATATTTTGTTTGGAGACCATAAAAGATCAATATGTGCATGATGCTGAATTTAAAGATGTGTTGGACAATTGTAAAGAAGGGACAAGATGGAACAAGTTCGTCATTAATGATGGATTTGTGTTTCGTGCCAACAACTATGCATTCTAGCTAGCTCCGTTCGTCTTTTATTGTTGCAGGAGGCACATGGAGGAGGATTAATGGGACACTTTGGTGTGAATAAAACTAAAGACATACTTGCTACACATTTCTTTTGGCCAAAGATGAGACAGGATGTTGAGAGTTTTGTTGCTCACTGCACTACATGTCAAAAAGCTAACTCACGACTCAATCCTCATGGTTTATATATGCCTTTGCCTGTACCTAGTGTTTCTTGGGAGGATATATCTATGGACTTTGTTTTAGGATTACCTCGAAGAAAAAGCGGAGGGATAGCATATTTGTTGTCATGGATAGATTTCAAAAATGGCACACTTTATACCATAAAAGTGATGCTACTGCTAATGTTGCTGATTTGTTCTTTCATGAAATTATTTGCTTGCATGGTGTGCCAAACACAATTGTTTCAGATCTTGATGCTAAATTTCTTAGCCACTTTTGGAGATGTTTATGGGCTAAGTTGGGGACTAAACTACTTTTTAGTACTACAGGTCACCCCAAACTGATGGACAAACTGAAGTAGTCAATAGATCATTGCCTACTATGCTTAGGGCTGTTTTGAAGAATAACTTGAAAATGTAGGAAGAATGCTTACCTCATATTGAATTTTCTTATAATCGTTCATTGCATTCTACTACTAAGATGTGCCCTTTTGAAATTGTGCATGGTTTCATACCTCGTGCACCTATTGATTTGTTGCCTCTTCCATCTTCGGAGAAGGTAAATTTTGATGCTAAACAACATGCTGAATTGATCTTAAAAATTCATGAGGTAAGTAAGGAAAACATTGAGCATATGAATGCTAAATACAAACTTGCTGGCGATAAGGGTAAATTTCCTGATTTGTGTAAGTCAAAGCTAATGCCACGTGCTGATGGTCCTTTTACGGTGTTAGAGAAAATAAATAATAATGTATACAAACTTGAGCTGCCTATAGAGTTTGGGGTTAGTCCCACTTTTAACATTGCATATTTGAAGCCTTATTTGGGTGAGGAAGATGAGCTTTCATCGAGGACGACTTCATTTCAAGAAGGAGAGGATGATGAGGACATCAATACCATTGTTACACCCACAACCCCTGCTGCTATACATACTGGACGAATTACTAGAGCTCGCACGCGCCAATTGAATTACCAGGTACTTTTGTTTCTTGGAAGTCTTTCTAATGTTCATGAACATATGATGCTGCCTAAATTAGATACTTTTGTTTTGCTTATGAATGAAGGACCTAAAATGGACAAGAAGGATGGCCATTGGAGCGGGATCAAGCATGGAGAAGAAGGTGCGCGCGCGGGGAAACAACAATCGAGTTTCCAGTGGTGATTTCCATACTTTGAAGCCACCATAATGAGAGCCTGAAGGCTTGGACGAAATGTACAAGATGCCACTTCATAAAATTCGTCCATAGGCAATTATGGGTGCTGTGTCACCTTATTTTTGGGCTAGGCCCAAGTAATTTCGAAATACTACATTATAGGTTGTTTTTAGAGTCCGTATGTATGGGGAAACTGAGTTAGGGTTGGTTTCAGACCCCTCGTCCTAGGGGTCAAGAAATTCCCCTCTATTCCCCCATATATACAACCCTTAGGGCGCCGTTTAGACTTGGGTTTTGTTTGGATTACAAGTTCGTCATAGCTACAACTTCGTGTCCTTCGTTTGTGTTCTACGACCAGAACAACACGTCACAAAACCCCATTGTCATCAATAAAGCTTTCCTCTTATATTCGCAATATCCAGATTGCAATTTCAATTTCTTGCTTGTTCTTTGTTTGCATGTAGGATATAGACCTTCGTGGTCAGGTTGATCGTGCTCTGGCGTGGTTAATAACCTCTCAGAGTTGGTTTAGCGATTGCTAAGGCGCGATGTCCTCGCACTTTCGTAGTCGGATCGTCGAAGTGTACTCCACCAAAAATGATAGCCACCATCTCATCGAAAGACGGGACACCTTTGCCTCTATCAACAAAGCCGACGGATATACACGTGCTCCTCGGACAACGCCGTGTGGCGAGTAACGCTGATGCGGCTCCGCTTATAAATTAACCCACGCGTAAATTCATACTAATTTAAAAGCACAAAAATTCTCGATAGAATTAATCCGCGTGATCAATTTTATAAGGAAAAAATATCACCTGATGATAACTTTTTATTCAACGATGGACTATGCACGTTCGTCCGGTAAGTTGGCGTGCTTTATATGCAGACATGGCTTTTGACGACGGCGCGCGAGGCCCAGGTTGTATTTTGACCATGAGTTAATCGACCTGTGCACATAATAGCACACCTTGGAAGTAAAACTATTCGATAATATTTAATTATTCCAAATAAGAGCTAGAAAAATAGCACCTGGTTGTTTTTGTTCGCGTGGCGAGTTAGCAGAGCTTTTCATTTTTATCTCTGCTCCATGTGGAGATGCCTTTAAGGCACATTGTGGTCTTTTTGTGAGTTGATAGTTTACTCAGATGATGAGTTAAGCATACTGGAGAGAGAACATTTATACTAGTACTCAAGTATCATAGCGTGCAGCGCTTAGTAGTTTTGACATTCCGCAACTTTCCGCTTATTCGAAAACACGAGCGGCAGCAACGGAAGCCAATTTTAATAATGGCAGTATTATTCAGCATGATGCAAGTAATCAATGGTGTCTCGAGATTTGAAGAACATGATGTCATGTTCTACAAAATAAGCAGCGTGGCTGCCGACCTCGCCAAAGCATGTCTAGGCCGCAGTTCCCGGACTTCCCTGCGCACCTGATCTATTTTGTCATCGGGCTTGGGCTGGTAGAAACCTGTGCAGTCTCCAGTATGTTGATATAAAGTGGACCGCAAGGACGGCGGGTTGTGTGCTTGTCCGTCGAATGGCGAGTCGTGGCGCGGACGCTGGTTTTGGCGGCCATTTTTTTCTCAGCCATGAGCTGATTGACCTGATGGTTTTGAGGTGTACGTATCACCCATGTCATTAAGAAGCATCGTGCGGGTGGACTAACGTGTATATGTAGACCGAACCGCAGGCCGGAGCGCTGGTGCATGCGAGCGGACACTGTTGCGGCCTCTGGTGTGTTGATGCCGATGCACTATAGGGTAGCGAATTTTATGCGAGCGTTCACTGGGTGACCTGGCATGTTGATGTACACCAGACTGCAGGGACAGGCTTGCCGCGCGCCTCTGCAGGGATACCAGGTGCGGACGCATACTGATATTGGCGCGACTTCTGACATGGTGTTTGACCTTATGCTATACGAGGACCGGTCAGATCAGATCCAACCGGACACAGAGCCCACCAACATATGAAGTGGACACCATGATTAGGGGTTCCAGTACGGAGAGCTTGCCTAATGCTCACAAAATATTTTAATCCAATCCCGAATCTGTGTCTAAAGGTACTACTTTTAGTACTAGTACAAGTCTTCTTGACAGGAGGACCGGATACATGTGTCTAATTCATATGATTTCTAGTACTAGTCTCCCGCATCTTTCGATGAACTTTTGTGTGGCTAGTTAACTCTCGTATGATTTGCCTTGGTCCCCGCGCATACAGGGCATGGATGTGGCATCTTTGATTGATGTCGCAGTAGCAACAGCAGCTGCTGCGGCCAATTATTTTTTTCATCTTGATCTTGCAAGCAGACCGCACGGGTTCCGCACGTGGATGCATGCTACAGCATGGGAGTTTTCCTCTGTTAGATTGCTCATAATGACGAGCATGTCGCCGCTGATTTTCTTCTCTGGTCGGTGAGAAGCTAGGGCGCTACCATACAACCTATGGCGAATCTTTCATGATTTGATGGATCACCTGCGGTCGGCATTTTCTAGGGTTCAACGAATTTCCTCGGGTAGACACTTGTGGCCGCCACCGTCGATGAACTCGGAACCGATGTAGATCCTTTCGCGCCGACTTTTCTTCATCTAGCCAATCATGTATCCCTTGATTCCTGAAAAAGTTCTCTCCAAGAACTCAACACCACCCTGCACTACCCCACGATGGGCGCCAACTCTCGTGGTTTTGTCACGACAGATGTCCTAGTGAAAGGACTAAGTCTGGAGGCCATCGCAACTAGGTGGTGGCTTGAACAGGGTTGGTCAGAATCGAGAGACACGATTTTACCCAAGTTCGGCCCCTCACGGTGGAGGTAAAGGCCTACATCATGTTTGATTGCTATTGATGACGATCTCGATTACAAGGGTGCTCTTTCGCTACTTCAATCTCGATAGCTATTGATTTGTTTGTCTATCTTGACTTGTCTCTCTTGGCGTGCCTTCACCCTCCTTATATAAGTCGACGGATCCGGCTTACATGTATTGTCCTAGTAGGACTACAACTAGTGTCTTTTCTTTTACAAGCTGTATACTACTCTGGGTCTTATTCGAATGGTCCAAAACTGGCCTGCTGGGTTACGCCCATGTTGGGCCACGTTCTACCTCCGGGAGGGCACCTGTATTCTCATCCGCACCAATCAACCGAGGCCGGGCTTGTCTTTCGCCGGGTAATACTTCCTCCGTCGGGTCTTAGGATGTGTTTGGTTCGAGAATGAAGTGAAATGGAATGTCATGGTTCCATTCTAGTAGAATGGGTCGGTTCCGTCCTTGTGTTTGGTATAGGCAATTGTAAGGAATGGAATGGTTACATTTCAGTGTTTGGGTCCACAGAAGGGATGGAATGGATTAGCTTATCTCTTCACCTTGAACTGGATTTCAGTTAATAAAAAATCACTGAATTCATTGACACACACATATGGCTAAGATTACGCTGAATCAAACAAGAGCGGTGCGCTGGTGCACACATTGAATTGGATTTCAGTCAAATGGCTGATCTCAAGAAGACAAAGGCTGAATTGAATGGTGCCAGCACATGACTGGAGAGACCTGGGCGCGAAGACCATACCGATGTGACAACGGAGCACGAGGCCGCACAGCTACGCACACTACATATCGACGTCGCCGATCGTCCTCATCTAGCGCGGCCGTCTCACGGTGCCGAGGCAACACAGGAGCTGCGCGTACTGCGGATCGATGTCGCCGCGCACATTCATCCAGCGTGGCCATCTCGCGGTGCCGAGGCCGCACATGAGCTGCCCATACTTCAGATCGATGTCGCCGCTCGCCTCCATCCAGCGTAGCCGTCTCGCGGTGCAAGAGGCTGCAGAGGAGATGCGCGTACATATTTGGTATGGATCTACGCCACCGCTCGCCTCCGTCCGCCACCATCTCTCAGTGCCCGTTGTTCCTCTCGTCCATCTAGCACCGGCTGTTTGTACCTACCGTCGCTCGCGTCTAGAGAGGGGGGGAGGATAGAGTTGCGGGAGTGCGAGGAAAAATACCAGTTCCATGTGGTCCGGTCTATTTGGAGGTACGAGGAGGTTCCGCATATGGGAGGAATATTCGGTATGTGGGAACCAGTTGGTTACCATTCTAGCTCTATACCAAACGCAAGAACGGGGTCTAGGAATGGGTCCGACCCATGACATTCTGGTTGGTGACTGCAACCAAACACACCCTTATTTCCCTTGCCGGGTATACTTCCGTTGCCGGGTCTTGATATTCCTGACCGGGTTCCACGCAGGCTCCAAGGTCGTAGTGAGTCGGCCCAAGTTGTTTCCTCGACAACCCGGTCCTGGGCCTTCTGGTCTTTGGCGGGTTTATACTTGAGCTGGCGGGTCTAACTGCGCTTAACTCCGCCGACAGGGACGGAGGGGATGGATGCGCTGTGGAGTCATCGGACGTGAGGTTTATGAAGCAGGCCGACAAGCATTAGGGGTTTGGGGGATTTCGCCGAGCCTGGCGGGAACCTGCATGGGTGCGCGCAGGAACCTGCACGGTTGCGTGGGAACTGGATCATCGATGCCTTTTCGAGACGACGCTTGGCCAAACGAAACGCATGTTCGGTGCCGAAGCATGCACTGGAATCCTCGGGCGGGAATGCGGTTACAAGAAAGGTGGAGGAGGAACAAATGATAAGTACACAAACGATTAATAATAAAAAACATTTGTGTTTTATTACATAACAAACACTAGTTCTCTACGCACCATCGCGAACTGCTCAATCATGTGGTTGCTCTTTGTTTAGGCGGCCACGACGCGTTCTACTCACGCGCTCTGCCGGCATCCTTCCACGCGCGAACGGTCACGTACATTTGGGGCACCATATGCATGAAGTTGTGCCGTGCCTGGTGCCACCATGCAGTTACGTGCGCCACGATGCATTAACGCACTACAAAAACTGCCATGCGGACGTGCCGAAATTACAGGACGTTCCGGCGCCCACCCACTTATTCCCGCGGCCATTTACCTTCATCTCTTCTACCTTCCGATCGCGCCACACGATACAAGAAGCACATCCACGGTGACAAATACAGAGAGGATGCACTCTTCATCTCTTCAACCTTCCTGCTCGGATCCAATGGCGGCGATCCCAACGGCTGTTGGCGTCGATTGGCAGTTCACCATCGTTCTCATAGTGGACACCCACATCAGGAACACGGACCTCTCGGTGGTGTGCACCAATGACCTGGTCACAGTGGATTACTCCAGCAACACTATTGAGCAGCTTCTTGCTGATGATGACAAGTACAAAGTGATTGGCTTTGACCTCGAGTACACCGGCGGTCATGCCGGGTATGATCAGAAGATTCCCGTCGCCCAGTTGTGCGTGCGCCATCACGTCCTCGTCTACCACTACTTCCTGGCAACAAGGCCATGCGAGAATTCTGCCAGGTTTGTCAATAGCCCCAACTACAGGTTCGCAACGGTGGACACCACCAATGATCTAAAGGTGCTCAAGACTTCGGGCTTGGCCTGCTAGAAGCTTGTCGACATCTAAGGGAAATACAGGGTCTAGGGTAGCAATACGAAGAGGAACTCTCTGCTTGACCTCGCCAAGGCCATAATCGACCCCTACTACGAAGACATGAAGGCTGAGTCCGACAAGGACAAGCCTCTCTGGCACAAGGCCAGGGTGAACAAACTGGATGAAGAACATGTCAAGTATGTGGCCAAGGACGCGTACGCAAGCTACAAGATGTACAGGAGGATCGTTGACATGAGGAAGTGCCACCTTATTTTAGACGACGATGGATAGCCACAAGCAGACAAGTGGCCGCAACCGTCATCATAAGAAGTACATATTTTCATGATCGTCTACTTCTTGTAATTTTATTATTGAGGAATGTACATGTGTCGTGTAGTCACTTATGTTGTTGTTCTGTAGACAAAGCATCTATAGATGTTGCGTAAACAAAGAAAATCACATCTCACATGCTTAAACTAAGGAACACGTCGGTGATGAGTTCATCAATCGATGGCAATTGTTTACCACCAACCGTTTGCCCACAACACACACAACTTGTCAGGAGGAATCGACTTTGTTATTATCTGTCTTCCCACACTATTCTGATTACTGAACTGTTTGTCGGGTATCATACACACCTTCTTATGCTAGATCGTTTGTGTTCTGTTGGGTCAGCACAAAAACAGTTTATCCGACAAAACTTTATGCCGTACATAGCACACATCTGTATTTCATTAATGGTTTGTGTTATTTTTGCTAATCGCAAACAGTTCATGAGGACCAACTGTATGCCACGTATCACACACATTTGTATTTGGTTAACCATTTGCTTTATGTTGTTTCGTCACAAACAGTTCGTTTGGATCAACTGATTGCCGCGTATCGCGCACACACCTCTTTTCTGAATCGTATTTGATGAACACAGCATCGCACACAATTCTCGTTATTAGCAATGGAGCTAAAACTATATCATTTGTGATTCATGCATTGCACACCATTTGGTCGAAGGGTCTCAGATTGATGTGTCATCTTTGGACCATCCTGCAGTAGTGAAGCTTGGTTAAAACTTTGAGAGCACTGTTAAGTAGTGAGATTGGCCAGAAATCATTAACTGTTTCTGGTGAAGCATTTTTTGGGATGAGTGTAATAATGGAAGTGTTGAGGCAACTAATGTTGATTTTACCTTCCGAGAAGTCTTGACATAATTGATAGAAGTCCTCTTTGATTATGCCCAGCAGACTTTAAGGAACTGCCCGTTGAATCCATCCGGCCCAGGTGCTCGATCCAATGGGATAATTTTAATTATTTTGTCAATTTATTCCTTAGTAAAAGGAGCTAGTAATTCTTCCAAGCTCTCAGGGCACTATATCAAATCTGACAATTCAAAATCGTACCTAGTTGGATTTTCAATTCCCATTATGTTTCTGAAGCATTCAAAGAAGGCTAATGCTTTTTCCTCGTGGTTTCAATAGTCCTGCCATCTGGAATTTGCAAAGTGGGGATAGCATTGTGCATGTATCGCTCTGTAGCATGTGCCTAAAAGTATTTAGTGTTTTCCTCACCATCCACGACCCATCTATATGGACAATGTTTTTTCCGATATGCACTTTGATATTTCAGTAGTCGTAAGAGATGTTTCCTAACAATTCTTTTCCAATTAGTTTCTGGTACTGTTAGGAATCTAAGGTCCTCTAGACTGTCTAATTGCGACATCACTTTATTGCAGTTTTCAATTAACAGCTTCTACTTTGACAAACCTCTGCTCCATTTTTAAGAGCATACTTTAACCTCTTCAGTTTAGCTGAGATGAGTGTGGCACTGGAAGAAGCTTTCAAAGGCCTACTCCAAGAACTTAGTACCACCTGCATGAAACCAGGGTGCTCTTGCCAAAAACTCTCAAACCTAAAAAGTTTGCAACGAGGAATGGATGTTTGAATTGTAAGAACACAGGCTATTTGATCCGAGGTCGGTTTCGCCAAGGGTTTAACCATTGTATTGGGAAACATCGAAATCCATTCCGGGGAGGAGAAAAACTAATCGAGTTGTTCCAATAAGGGAGTATCCTACATGTTGCTCCACGTGTATTGTCTGCCTTTAATGGGTATTTCTAAAAGAGCCAATGCACTGATAATTTTTTCATTGAATTTAACTATATCATCAATATTTCCACCTGGCAAATTTCTATTATCCAAGGAGCGTATGAAATTAAAATCCTCCATGAAAAGCCAGAGATCCTCCACCTCAATATTTAAACTTTCAAACCATTGTGTAAACAACTCCCTGTCCGACCCACTACATGGCCAATGAATGTTTGACAGAAACTAATTTTGGTTTGATTGAATGGAGGTCATTTCCAACGTGAGAGCATAAGAAAATTTATGAACTACTAATCCAATGAATTGACTAGTACACCAAATAATAATAAGCCCTCCAGATGCACCAACAGAGGGTACAAATTCAAACTTGTCAAACCGACGAGGGCAGCATTTTCGATTGAACGAATCATCAATGTCTTCTTTTTTGTTTCCTGTAGACAAATGATAGAGCAATTCGATTCATCTACATTATTACGCAACGCAAGACACTTACCATCGACATTCATCCCATGCATATTCCAGCATAATATGTTCCATAACACAGACGACATTGGCAAAATAAAAGTGGGATGGGATTAATTCAAAAGTATAAATATCTAGGCCTTGAAGCCTGGCTAGTGCGAGGCCTTCCCTTCATGGGATGAGTCCTGGGCCATCAATATGTCTTCAGAAATCTCTTCGCGCAGAATGCCAGACTAAGTCGTACCCAGGTACTGCAACGCCTTAATTGGCGTAGGAGGAGGCACCTGCTCATTCTCTGACTGGAATTCCACCATGCCTGGAATTGACATGAGAAACCTTTTGCTTCATATTGGACATTGACGGTGCCTTAAAGCCTTTGAACCGAGTCGAACAAACACTGTGTCTAACTTAAGACACATCAAGTGGTTCTCTACAGTGTTTCTTGCGAGATGTAGCAGTATCAAGCTCCATATCCATGGCCTGTGCTGAAAATGATATGGATAGTGTTGAACTAGATGATACGACTCCAACGTATCTATAATGTTTGATTGTTCCATGCTATTATATTATCATTCTAGGATACTTTTTAAGCATTTACTTGCCGATTTATATTATTTTTGAGCACTAACCTATTAACCCAGTGGCCAGTGCCAGTTGTTGTTTTCTACTTGGTTTTGGCCTTTCAGAAATACTGCACCAAACGAAATCCAAATACCCCGAAACTTTTTGATGATTTTTTCTGGACGAAAATAAGTCCTGGAAGCTCTGGAGGGAGACCGACAACCACACGGGGTGGCGCCAAGCCAACATGACGTGCTCAGGGGGGTGGTCGTGCCCTGATGGCTTGGGGCCACCTCCCACGGCCTCTGGCCCTATTCTCTTTGCTATAAATTCACATATATTGGGAAAACCCTAGGAGGGAGATCGCGAGAACGATCATCTCGTGAAATGAGACGCTCTTTAAGTACACACGAATATTTAAAACCATTTTGGGAAATAACACTTTACTGCTGCTCGAAGGAGTTCATGACACAACCAAAAAGGAGATTGTTGTCGTGCTAGACACGGGTCAGCGGGAAGATGTGGTGCGGCCAGGTGGCTCGTCCTCCTTACATGACCCAAAAGGGATGTCGTGCTGGACACGGGTTAGCTTGAGGATGTGACACTGGTAGAGAAATGGCTAGCCACAACTTATGTTGGTGGCGCACCAATTTCGCGCAACGCCATTACTATTTTTTTCAAATAGCGATGGCGTTGGACGAATTGGTACAATAGTGTTGTGAAGTTAGTGTTGGCATCGATATATATTGGAACGCCACCAAAATGTGGGCCCTGCTGAGCTGACCAGTCGGAATATATTGTTGGCGTCACATGCCCTAGTACGCCATAGATATATTATGTAGTGCTGATGTTCACTGTTCGCGAACGCCAGCATTAAGTTTTGCCTATATAAGCTAGTGTTGGAAGCCCCTTTGTTTCTCAAAATACATTCGCTTCCAATTCTTAGTTATGGACCCATGTCGGCGGAGCGTGTCAAAAGTTTAGGACTCCGTCGCCCTTGCCAAGATCCCGTCTGGTCCTGTTGGCTACACCATCAGCTTACCACGGCCAATGCAGTCGGCCCTGTCCGGCGAATCATCCTACCGCAACAGTGCGACTTCCGTTCAATCTGGCAGCTACGCCACCAGCGTCGAAGATACCGGCCCTGTGCTGCTTTGCGGCTGTCATTGCCCTCTTGATAAGCATATGTCGCACACGGAATGGAATCCAGAGCGAGAGCTCTACATCTGCGCCAACCGTGGAAAGGTACTTATGTATTGATTGGCTTTCAGCTAATTTGCACAATTCAACTCCTCTAGTGTGGCTCATATCAATATGTGTCTATATATATATATATATATATATATATATATATATATATATATATATATATATATATATATTGTGATCCACAGAAAACAGGGGGGAAATATTGCTTCACATGGATATGGGTTGATCTCGTCCAGAAGTACGTAAGCGAGTTGCTCGACTACTCCATTAGACCATTGAGACGACATATACACGAGATGCAACTCAAGAACAATGTGATGCGAGGCCAAATAAAAAAAAATCAAGATCCTTCGATATGCTCTTTTAGTCGGTTGCATGCTTGGCATATTTCTCCCAGCTGGATCGATGACACCATTTCTTCTGGTGGCCGTCATCACACTGATGATGTTCTTAGTCTAGATCTAGGAGTAGTAAATTATAATTGTTATTTTTTATTATCCTTCTGTAATGTATGTAAGCAGGCCAGATAAATCAATGAAATCTATGTTGTTCATCTATATGAAATATATTTTGCACTAATATTTTAATTCTGTATATATATATATATTCATAAAAGATGAAAATTTAAAAATAATAAACTGAAATGGCGTTGGCCAACCACGTGGGCCAACGCTATCAAACACAGCACCGCCCGTCAAATCCAACCACTCGTATATACACACACCCGAGTCTAATCCCCACAGAAACGCCCCCAAATCAATCCCAACCCGACGCTGCCGCCGCCAACGACCAAGCCCCCCGGCCGTCGTCGCCATCTCCGACTCCACATCGTGCCGTCTCCCTCTCCATCTCCACCTCCACCATCGTCGTCTCCGCGCCTCCACCGCTGTCACCGTCTCCGCGCCACCTCCGCCGCCGCCGTCTCCACGCCTCCACCGCCGTTGCCGTCTCCGCGCCACCTCCGTCGCCGCTGTCTCCGCGCCACCTCCGTCGCCGCTGTCTCCGCGCCTCCACCGCCGTCGCCGTCTCCGTGCCTCCACCGCCGTTGCCGTCTTCTCCTCCGCCGATCCCGTCGCCTCCATCGCGGGTGAGTATCCCAAACGTAAGTGAAATGATTGCCATATCAGTTTGATACCTATGCTGGGGAAGGCTTATATTGGTTCACAAGGAGACCACTCAGATGTACACCAGATTTCAATTGGAATACGGTTCTTATGGCCGGTTTTGGTACTGCTTGCTCATAAAAGGTCTCCATGAAAAAAAAGATGGTCTTGCCCTCCGGTAGGGTTTGTTAAACTTAACATTGATGATTATTTTGACCATGATTTACTTAGGGGTATGATGGGAGCAGTCCTAAGAGACGACAGAGTTAGATTTATTGTTAGGGGAAATGGTAAGATTGACTGGTGTGCGGATGTTCTGCTGGCTGAAGCCTAGGCCCTAAGATTTGGCCTGTCCCTGCCACAAAGGACAGGATGCAATCACATTATTATTAATTCGGGTAATATGGAAGTGATTGATACCATCAAGGAAGGAGGAAGATCGCATGGGGAAGCGGCGGCAGTTTTTGACGATTGTTTTCATTAAGCTTGTGATTTTACTATTTCTAGATTCGAGCATTGTAAAGAGAAGCAACTAAAGTTGCTCACGAAGTTGTTAGAGTGGCTAAATTTTTGTTCATTTCTAATTGGTTTGAGAACCAAATATTAAATTGTACATTTCCACATACAAGATGTAATGGTTATTTTGAATGGATAAAGCACGAGTTTTTTCAAATAAGGGAAGAATAATAAGAAGCAAGAAAAACTATGTATATCTAGGAACTCCCAAAAAAACACAAAAGAAAGAATGAGAAATCTTTTGGGGTTTTATTTTTCATACTATGGACTAGTTGAAGGGAAAAGGAAAACCGAAAAGAAGCGAGAATAATTTTAAATTTTTCAAAGTTTTTGAAACACACAAAAGAAACAAATAAATAAAGAAAACAATGAATACCGACAAGTCTAATAAATGTGTATGGGGTCAATGAAATGTCAGTGATAATACGTACCCCCCCCCCCAGCTTAGAATTTTTGACTAACTTGGTCTATGGCCACTACTGGCCTGGGTGAAAATCACAACGATAGCTCGGGTTGACTTTGAGTGTGGCAGCTACTGCCCGGTGAGCGACTTCACTTAGACGAGCGGCTTCCTCGGCGGCTTGGTGCGCTTGTGCTTCCTCAAAATATGAATAATACATCGGTTTCTCCTGAAAGTTGAATAAAGAAGGTGCAGGCAAGATAATAGGGATAACATTACGCTTATCAAATACTGGCCAGTGCTGATATTCCCGAGCCCCTCGTGTAATAAATTTATGACGCAAAATAGCTTCATAATCTAGAACACCAGTAGGCAAGTTGGGATCATTATCTCTAATAGGTACACCAAGATGAGCAGCTAAGCGAGTGGCATAAATTCCTCAATAAAAATCACCATCCATAGCATTTCTACTCAAGCGTCATGTAAATATCGCCCCTAGATTGAATGTTCTATGACAAAGCACATCGCACTTAAGGATGCTCAAATCAGGGGCAGAAGTGGTACTGAGGTCATGCGATTTAAACATCTTCCTCTCAATAATGCAAAGTAATGAATAGCAGGAACATATATGCTTTCGACTCTACCCCGAGTTTCATACTCCTCTAGTTTCTCCACGACAAATGCTCCTAAGAAATTCCTCACAATTAGCCATATGGGGTTCCTCACAAGTTCCCCAAAAGGGAATTTTGCAGCCCCAACAGAAATCACGAAGGGCCATGCGAAATGATCTATCATAAAGTTTAAAAACAATATGTGCGATGCGATGAGATACACACATGAAATGCCGCATAAATATTTAAGTGAGATAATGGTATTAGGCACACTTATCTGCGAGAAAATTGGTTAACCGGACATTTTGTATGAATAGGTCGAACACTTCCTTAATGTCAGAATTGACCATAGAGGTCTCACATGGCCATTCACAAGATTTCACATTGGCTTCCCACAGAGAACCTTCACTGGGCTCGTCATATGTTGGCCTTGCCACGCTCTGACTTGAAGAGTCTCCTGAGAACACCTTTCTACACATCTTCCCTTTTTTTAAAATTTTCTGAAATTTATAGACCACTAATATCAACAAAACTGATAGCAACTACTTCCATAAGTTTCTAAAGGCTATATCATGCATCAAAACTACATATGACCAAGTAAATTCAACATGCAAGCTCATATTCATGGTCACCAACATCAGCAAAATTAGCAAATAATAAATCACTAGAACAAAATTAATTGGAGAAATGGAGGAGTCACATACCAGGCTCGAGGTTGATGACCAACAAGTATAGGGGATCAATTGTATTCCTTTCAATAAGTAAGAGTGTCGAACCCAACGAGGAGCAGAAGGAAATGGCAAGCGGTTTTCAGCAAGGTAATTTCTGCAAGCACTGAAATGGCAAGCGGTAACGAGCAAGTAACGGTAACAGTAAATAAGGTGCAGCAAGGTAGCCCAATCCTTTTGAGGCAAAGGACATGCCAGAACAATCACTAGTAATAGGCAAAGTGTTCTTGAGGGTACATGGGAATTTCATCTAGTCACTTTTATCATATTGGTTTGATTCGTGTTCGCTACTTTGATAATTTTATATGTGGGTGGACCGGTGCTTGGATGCTGCTCTTACTAGAACAACCTCCCACTTATGATTAACCCCCTCGCAAGCATCCATAACTACGAGAAAAGTATTAAGATAAAATCTAACCATAGCATTAAACGTTTGGATCCAAATCAGCCCCTTACGAAGTAGCGCATAAACTAGGGTTTAAGCTTCTGTCACTCTAGCAACCCATCATCTAATAACTACTCCACAATGCATTCCCTTAGGCCCATGAATGGTGAAGTGTCATGTAGGCGACGTTCACATGACACCACTAAGGGAATCACAACAGAAATATCATCAAAATATCGAACACATATCAAATTCACATGATTACTTGCAACATGACTTCTACCGTGACCTCAAGAACGAAGGTAACTACTCAAAAATAATAAACATGCTCAAGATCAGAGGGGTATTGAATAGCATAATGGATCTGAACATATAATCTTCCACCAACTAAACCATATAGTAATCAACTACGCAAGGTAATCAACACTACTAGTCACCCACAGGTACCAATCTGAGGTTCCGGTACAAAGATTGAACACAAGAGATGAACTAGGGTTTGAGAGGACATGGTGCTGTTGAAGATGATGATGAAGATTGGCCTTCGAAAGATGATAGGGGTGTTGGTGATGACGATAGCTTCGATTTCCTCCTCCGGGAGGGAAGTTCCCCCGACGGAATCACTCCGTCGGAGGGTAAAAGTGCTCCTGCCCAAGTTCCGCCTCGAGGCGGCGGCGCTTCATCCCAAAAGTCCTCCTCTGATTTTTTTCTAGGTCAAATGTGACTATATACCAGAAGATGGGCACCGGAGGTGGGCCGAGGGGGCCACAACCCATCAAGGCGCGCCTAGGGGGTCTGGCGCGCCCTGGTGGGTTGTGCCCACCAGGTTGGCCCCCTCTAGTAGTTTTCTGCTCCAGTATTTTTTATGTAATCCAAAAATGATCTCCGTAAAATTTCAGCTTCATTGGAGTTGTGCAGAATAGGTATCTCTGATGTGCTTTTCATGGGTCCAGAATTCCAGCTGCCGGTATTCTCCTTCTTTGTGTAAACCTTGCATGAAAAAGCATTATAATCACTCCCCAAAGCATTATTATTCAAAAAACATAATAAATAATAGTAGGAAATCATGATGCAAAATGGACATATCAACTCCCCCAAGCTTAGACCTCGCTTGTCCTCAAGCGAAAACCGATATTGAAAAGCATGCCCACATGATTTGAGAGAGAGGTGTCGATAAAAACAAAATACGGACATGGTAGCATCATGCTTATTATCATAACAGCAACAAACTTTATCATAAAACTTATTCAATACACTTTTATCATATAACTTCTCATGAACAAGTAAAAATTCATCACAACATAGAAGTATGAAGCATAAACCTTATTGAAAACCAACAAACTATGTTCTTAGTCAACTTTGCAACTACAATTCATCATATTTTCAGGAAGGGTCTCATGTCGGAGCCTTTTGGCAAGTCCACATACTCAATCATCATTTAGTCTTCTATGATTGCTAACACTCACGGCATACCCATGAACAAAAAAATTTCAACCGGACACATAGGAAGATAGGGGCTTATAGTTTTGCCTCCCAACGTATTCACCTCAATGGTGATGTCAGCAATAATAACTCATGCCCACCCATATCCAACTGGATATATGTGCCTAGATCTTTCCTCAACACATGATGCTTGCAAAAGGAAAAAGTAAAAAGGAATAGGGAAGAATACTTTGACTCTTTGCATAAAAGTAAATACAGAAAAGTAAAGGATAGTCCCTTCGTAGAGGGAAGTAGAGGTTGTCATGCGCTTTTGGTTAGTATGCCCAATCCCTTAATCTAAAAGAACGTCACGCTATATTGCCCCCTATGATAGCAACCTTTATTATGCAGTCCGTCGCTTTTATTACTTTGCCATCATAAGTTCGTATAGCGCTCAATTTTCTCTTAGACTAATTGATCAAAACACTTTTAGAAGCAATTTTGATTGCATTTTTTCACCTATGACACCTTACTTGAGGGATCTTTCTCGATCCATAGGTAGGTATGGTGGACTCTCAAAGAATGAATTTGGTTTTGGGTTTTTGGATGCACAAGTAGTATCTATACTTAGTGCGAAATTTTTGGCTAGCAAAGATATTGGGCAAGCACCACATGTTGAAGGATCTATGACAATATAACTTCTATGTGGATATGAACGAACATAAATCATTACGTTGTCTTCCTTGTCCAATGTCAACAATTTTGACATATAATATTTAATGGGGGCTCACAATCATAAAAGATGTCCAAGATAGTGTATTTGCATGTGAATCTTCTCTTCCCTTATTAATTCTTTCATGAATTGCATCATTGACCAATGCTATGTTTGTCAATCTCCAATAAATTTTACAACTTATACTTTTCCTTATGTGATGTCATTACTCACCATAAGATTAGCACATGATTCTTTTCATTTATTTTTCTTTCCTTTTATTTTGATTGCAACAAGGAAGTAGAGAGACAAAAACTCAAACTACACTTTATTATATAACTTTGACTCGATTACATAGATAGATATGCCACGAAACTAACACACGAAAATAGATCATGCTAAAAATTTATTCAACAAAAGCAAAGGGAAACTAAAGATTGAACTAAAATAGGTAAAGGTGAATAAAAGTGATGCTGATACGATACCGGGGCACCTCCCCCAAGCTTGGCTCAATCCAAGGGGAGTGCCCATACCCGTGTGCTCAAGTTTCCTTTGGTAGTGGTGATGAAGCAGGTGGTGGTGATGAAGAAGGTGGTGGTGATGAAGAAGTATTCTTGTCCTCCAGCTTCCAGGGCAAGGGCTCCCTATCATAAGTTGACGCAAGAGTCCCCGGAGTCCAGCAACTGGCAGCTAAACTCATACCATTAAATCTTGCCTCATATTCAAAGACTTGATTTTGAAGATCATAAACTTGGCTCTGCAGAAAATTAATTTGCTCGTTGAGGGTGGAGATGATGTCCTTCACAGACCGGCCATCCACCACCTGGTCACGGGTGAATTCCGTGATCATGGAGTGATTGGCACTAAGTCCGCGCTCCACCATCTTCTAGCACTTGAAAACTTCCTGTTCCACCGCCTCGAGCCTAGCCTCCACGCTTCCGGTCTTCTTGGGTCCCTGAACATCGCGGATGTGGAGCACCCCCTCGCGCATCTCAATGGCTTGAGGGTGCTTCATCACCTCCGGCAAGTACGGGTTGATGACAGCATATGGAAGGAAAATGGAGTCGAGAAGGCATCCGAGGTGGGCACAACCCACCAGGGCGCACCTAGGGGTGCCTAGCGCGCCCTGGTGTATCGTGCTCACCTCGTTCACCTTCCGGTTTATGTCTTTATTTCCAAATTTTTAAAATATTCCAAAACTGACGAAAAATATTTTTGTGGATTTTTCGGAGTCCGTTTACTTACCGTATCACGTACCTCCTATTTTTAAGAATTCTGGAGTGTTCCGGAAGGTTTCTTTTATGTGTTCCCCCGGTGTCATGGTTTGGATAACATTGCTTTCAACGTTAATAGGCGTACCTGAGATATAATGCGTAATTCTTTGTCCATTGACCACCTTCGGGTTAGTACCTTCGGCATTATTAATCTTGATAGCTTCAGAACGATAAACCTCTTCGATAATATAAGGTCCTTCCCATTTGGAGAGAAGTTTACCTGCAAAAAATATTAAGCGAGAGTTGAAGAAAAGAACATAGTCTCCTATTTAAAATTCCCGCTTTTGGATTCTTTTGTCATGCCATCTTTTTACTTTTTCTTTAAATAGCTTGGCATTTTCATAGGCTTGGGTTCTCCATTCATCAAGTGAGCTAATATCAAATAGCCTCTTCTCACCGGCAAGTTTGAAATCATAGTTAAGTTCTTTAATTGCGCAAAATGCTTTATGTTCTAATTCTAGAGGCAAATGACAAGCTTTACCATAAACCATTTTGTATGGAGACATACCCATAGGATTTTTATAAGCTGTTCTATAGGCCCAAAGTGCATCATCTAATTTCTTAGACCAATTCTTATGAGACCTATTGAAAGTTTTTTGTAATATTAATTTTATTTCTCTATTGCTAAGTTCAACTTGACCACTAGATTAAGGATGATAGGGTGATGCAATTCTATGGTTAACATCATATTTAGCAAGCATCTTACGGAAAGCACCATGATTAAAGTGTGAACCACCATCAGTCACTAAATATCTAGGGACTCCAAACCTCGGAAAGATAACCTCTTTAAGCATTTTAATGGAGGTGTGGCGATCAGCACTACTAGTTGGAATAGCTTCTACCCACTTAGTGACATAATCAACAGCAACCAAAATGTGAGTGTACCCATTAGAGGAAGGAAAAGGTCCCATATAATCAAAACCCCAAACTTCAAATGGTTCAACAATAAGTGAATAATTCATAGGCATTTCTTGACGCTTACCGATATTACCAATTCTTTGACATTCATCACAGGACAAGACAAACTTACGGGCATCTTTGAAGAGGGTAGGCCAATAAAAACCAGATTGTAATACCTTATGAGCAGTTCTATATCCCGCATGATGTCGTCCATAAGCTTCGGAATGACATTTCCATAGGATTTGCTCCTGTTCATGCTCAGGTAGACAATGTCTAATAATACCATCTACTCCTTCTTTATAAAGATTTGGGTCATCCCAAAAGTAATGTCTTAAGTCATAGGAGATGGTGTTGTTGAAGACATTGATGAAGATTGGCCTCCCAAAGATGAGAGGGGTGTTGGTGATGACGATAGCTTCGATTTCCACCTCCGGGAGGGAACTTCCCCCGGCGGAATCACTCCGCCGGAGGGCAAAAGTGCTCCTGCCCAAGTTCCGCCTCGAGGCGGCGGCGCTTCATCCCGAAAGTCCTCCTCTGATTTTTTCTAGGTCAAATGTGACTATATACCAGAAGATGGGCACCGGAGTGGGCTGAGGGGGCTACAACCCATCAGGGCGCGCTCAGGGGGGTCTGGCGCGCCCTGGTGGGTTGTGCCCACCAGGTTGGCCCCCTCTGGTAGTTTTCTGCTCCAGTATTTTTTATTTAATCCAAAAATAATCTCCTTAAAATTTCAGCTTCATTGGAGTTGTGCAGAATAGGTATCTCTGATCTGCTTTTCTTGGGTCTAGAATTCTAGCTGCCAGTATTCTCCCTCTTTCTGTAAACCTTGCATATTATGAGAGAAAAGGCATTAGAATCACTCCCCAAAGCATTATTATTCAACAAAACATAATAAATAACAGTAGGAAATCATGACGCCAAATGGACGTATCAGAAGTCTTCATGAGCAAGCAAGTTGGATGCAACACAACTTAGTCCATAATAAAGCTTTCACATGTTCATAGCTTTATGTGCATCCTAGTTGCATATCGATCCCTACTCCTTGCGTTGACATCGATCATAAGGCTTTGTCCATTGCCTAATGGTCAACTACGTTGATGCAAGAATCTCTTTTCTTTTGAATTCTCAAACCCCAATTATTATTCTATTTTCCCTTTAAGTGAGAGGCATAGGTTGCGGTCAACTCTGCATTGGTAGTTGAGTGGTTGATCAACGCAAACAGACGATCTTGCTATCTGATACTTATGATCTGCGTTGGGTTTTCCATGAAGAGGAACGGGTTATTGTAGCACAATACGGATAAGTATTTCCCTCAGTTAAGAACCAAGGTTTATCGAACCAATAGGAATATCAATCAACCACCCTCTTCAGCGACTGCACGCAAAAGAGCAAAACTTGCACCCAAAGCGGGCAAGAGGGTTGTCAATCCCTTTGGAGTCGTTATTTGCAAGCAAATGAAGTGTGTAATTTTAAATCACAAAATAAAATAAAAGACAAATAATGGCAGCAAGGTATTGATAGCTTTTGTAAATATATAAGTGAATAGACCTGGGGGCATAGTTTTCCCTAATGGCATCTCTCATGTAGGAAACATATGGTGGGTAAACAAAATACTGTTGGGCAATTGTTAGAAATCGCATTGTTATGTTCATATTCACGGCGATGATCATGTATATATAGGCATCACGTCCATAAGCAAATAGGTCGACTCCTACCTGCACCTATTACTATTACTCTACCCATGGACCGCTATTCAGCATGCATCTAGAGTATTAAGTAAAACAGAGTAATGCTTGGAGAACAATGACATGATGTAGACAAAGAGAATTCAACTAATATGAACGAACCCCATCATTTTATCCTTAGTGGCAACAATTCAAAGATGTGTCTTGTCCCTTTCAATCACTAGGATATAGAGCACCGCCAGATTGAACCCACTACAACGCACCCCTCTCACTGAAGAAAGATCAATCTACTTGGCCAAAGCAAATCAATAGATCAGAGAGATTTACGAAGCTATAATAATCATGTAATAAGAATCATAATATATTTCACACGTGACTCAAATACTTTTCATGAATAATATGAACATAATGACGTGGCTTGAGACTGCGTAGGTATTTCCCCAAAGAGGAAGGGATGATGCAGCACAGCGACGGTAAGTATTTCCCTCAGTTATGAAACCATGGTATCGAACCAGTAGGAGGATCACCACCACCCAATAAGAAGCACCTGCACACAAATAACAAACACTTGCAACCCGACGCGTAAGAGAGGTTGTCAATCTCTCTACGGTAAAAATATAGATTAGGATATGATAGATAGGAGAGATAGATCTCTCAAGAACACAAAATAAAAAGGGCAAATAAAAAGTGCAGCAATATATTTTTGGGTTTTTAGTTTAGTAGATCTGAAAACAAAGAGGCAAAAAGATAGATCGGAAAGCAATATGTTGGAAAAGTAGACCCGGGGGCCGTAGGTTTCACTAGTGGCTTCTCTCATGAGTATAGCACATGGTCGGTGAACAAATTACTGTTGGGCAATTGATAGAAGATAAAATAATCATGACGATATCCAAGGCGATGATCATTATATAGGCATCACATCCAAGATAAGTAGATCGACTCCTGCCTGCATCTACCACTATTACTCCACACATCGACCGCTATCCAGCATGCATCTAGTGTATTAAGTTCATGAAAAAACGGAGTAATGCAATAAGAACGATGACATGATGTAGACAAGATCTATTCATGTAGGAACAGACCCCATCTTGTTATCCTTAATGGCAACGATACATGCGTGCCTTGCTGCCCCTTCTGTCACTGGGAAAGGACACCGCAAGATCGAAACCATCACAAAGCACCTCTTCCCATGGCAAGAAAAATCAATCTAGTCGGCCTACCTAAACCAAAGAATCGAAGAAGACTCAAATAATATTCATGGATAGAAACTGATCATGAACTCAAAATTCATCGGATCCCAACAAACACACCGCAAAAGTTACATCAAATAGATCTCCAAGAGACCATTGTATTGAGAATCAAAAGAGAGAGAGAGCCATCTAGCTACTGCCTACGGACCCGTAGGTCTATGGTGGACTACTCACGCATCATCGGAGAGGCACCTATGAAGAAGATGAACCCCTCCGTGATGGTGTTAGATTGGATCTTGAGGCTCTGGAACTTGCGGCGAATGGATGTGTTTTTTCGTCGACTCCCCTAGGGTTTTCTGAGTATTTGGGTATTTATAGGCATCAGAGGCGGTGGAGAGGCATCCCGAAGTGGGCACAACCCACCAGGGCGCGCCCTGGTGTCTTGTGGCCTCCTCGGCCTTCTTCTCTGGCACTTCTTTGGCCCACTGGGTGTCTTCTGGCCCAAAACAAATCTCCAAAAAGTTTCATCGCGATCGGACTCCGTTTGGTACAGATATTCTACGAAGTAAAAACAAGCAAAAACAGCAACCGACACTTTGGCACTATGTCAATAGGTTAGTCCCGAAAAATGATATAAAATTGCTATAAAGTGATTGTAAAACATCCAAGAATGATAATATAACAACATGTAACAAGCAAAAATTATAGATACATTGGAGACGTATCAGCATCCCTGAGCTTAATTCCTACTCGTCCTCGAGTAGGTAAATCATAAAACAGAATTTTTGATGTGGAATGCTGCCTAACATGTTCATCTCATATTCTTTTCTTTGTAGCATGGACATTTGGACTTTTAGATGATTCAAAGCAATAGTCTAGTTTTAACATAATGACTTCAATACTCAAGCATGCCAACAAGCAACCATGTCTTTCAAAATATCAACACTAAAGAAAGTTATCCCTAGCCCATTATGCTCAATCATTGATCCATTCATGAAACACACTCAAATATTAGCTACATCCAATGCTCAAGTACGATCATAGTGCCCCCTAATTGTTGCTTTATAAGAGAAGATGGAGACTCAAAGTAAAAATAAATATTGCATAAAGTAAATAGATAGGCCCTTCGCAGAGGGAAGTAGGGATTTGTAGAGGTGCCAGAGCTCAAGGTTTTAAATTGAGAGAGAAAAAATATTTTGGGTGGCATGCCTTTCCTGTCAACGAAAACGACAAAGTAGCTCACAATACTTTCCATGCTAGATATATCATAGGCGCTTCCCAAACAGAAAATAAAGTTTATTCCTTTTTCCACAAATCTTTCACATTCTATGGCGGGCCGTATCCACGGTTGCCTTCCATACCAACACTTTCCAAGGAATTTATTATTTGACAACATAAAGTAAATATTTTTTTTATTTTTCATTTCGGGAATGGGCATCCCTATTACCGCCGCACTCTCGTGCAATGACAAGTGAATAAACACTCATCTTGTGAATAACACATCTAGCATGGAAAAATATTGTACTCTCCCCACCGTTTCATGAGCGGTACGAGCACACAAAAGAGAAAATTTATTTTGAAAATTTAGAGATGGAACATACAAATTTGCTTGGAACGGCATGGAAATACCGCATATAGGTAGGTATGGAGGACTCATAAGGCAAAACTTGGTTTAAGGATTTGGATGCACAAGTAGTATTTCTTCTTAGTACAAATGGAGGCTAGCAAATAGACTGAGAAGCAACCAACCAAGAAACGAAAATTCACATACGTGAGCATTGAGCATAACTAACACCAAATAATGCACCATAGGTAGGATGTAATTTCATTGCATAACTATTAACTTTCGTACTTGCATAGGGAATCACAAACCTTAACACCAATATTCCTACTAAAGCATAATTACTCACTAACATGACTCACATATTACTATCATCATGTTTCAAAACTATTACAAGGAATCAAGTTTAATTTGTCCAATGATCTTCATGAAAGTTTTTATTATATCCTCCTTGGATATCTATCACTTTGGGACTAGTTTCATATATTGCCATTGCTTTTTGACAAGCTCAAACAAATTTTAGTGAAGCAGATGAGAATAAAGATTTCATCTCTCAAAAAGGTATATGGGAAGCATGAGAGGATTTCTTCAAAATTTACTAACTCTCAAATTAATCTAAGTGAAGCATGAGAGTATTTCTACAAAAATTTCCAAGCACACCGTGCTCAAAAAGATATAAGTGAAGCACTAGAGCAATTTTATAGCTCAAAAAAGTTTAAGTGAAGCATAGAGAGCAATTCTAACAAATCATAGCATAATTTTGGCTCTCCCAAATAGGTGTGTCTAGTAAGGATACAAGTGACAAACTAACAAGCAAAGCAAGCAAAGACTCAAGCGATACAAGACACTCCAAGCAAAACTCATGATATGTGATGAATAAAAATATAGCTCCAAGTAAAATACCGATGGTCCTTAGAAGAAAGAGGGGATGCCACTCGGGGGCATCCCCAAGCTTAGTTGCTTGTTTCTCTTTGGATATATCTTGGGGGTGTTGTAGCATCCCCAAGCTTAGGCTCTTTTCACTCCTTATTCCTTCATCCATCGTGATCTCACCCAAAACTTGAAAACTTCAATCACACAAAACTCAACAAAATCTTCGTGAGATCCGTTAGTATAATAAAGCAAATCACTACTTTAGGTGCTGTTGAAAACCCATTCATATTTTGTTATTGCATTTTAAATACTGTATTTTAACTTTACCATGGCTCATACCCTTCAATATAACCCATAGATTCATCAAAATAAGCACACAATGCAACGAAAACAGAATATGTCTTAAACAGAACAGTCTGTAGTAATCTATACTCTAACCATACATCTGTAACTCCAAAAATTCTGAAACATTATTACAACATAAATAATTTGTATAGCAACACTGTGTTAAAATTTCAGCTGAAGATCACGTTCCAGTAAAAAATGAAAATTCAAGTACTGGACGCAAAGTTTCTGTTTCGGATTCAGCATCGCTTCTACTCATCTTATGAATCATCCTAAAAGCTCTACTTGGAAAAAACACCAAATAAACCATAAAAACACAATCATAACAGAGGCATAATTGTGTCAACACTCCAAAACAGAAAGGAAAAAGCAAAAATAAATTTATTCATTGGGTTGCCTCCCAACAAGCGCTATCGTTTTACGCCCCAAGCTAGGCATAACGCATAGTTTCAAGTATTGTCATCTTTGGTTTTGGATCCATAGGATGCTCTCATGATTGATTCATATGGTGGCTTGTTCTAGGTAAGTGTTCCATACCCTTTCTTAGTGGAAACTGAAAACGAATATTGCCTTCTTTCATATCAATCACGGCACCTATAGTACGCAAAAACGGTCTACCAAGTATAATGGGACAAGACGGATTGCAATCAATATCAAGCACAATAAAATCTATGGGCACATAGTTCCTATTTTCAAGAATAAGAACATCATTAATTCTTCCCAAAGGTTTTTTAATAGTAGAATCTGCCAAGTGCAAGTTAAGAGAACATTCTTCAATATTGGTAAGACCAAGCACATCACATAATGATTTCGGAATCGTGGAAACACTAGCACCCAAATCACATAAAGAAAAACACTCATAAATTTTAATCTTGAATTTAATAGTAGGTTCCCACTCATCATGTAATTTTTCTAGGAATGGAAATCTCCAACTCCAACTTTTCTTCAAAAGATTTCATCATGGCATCAACAATATGTTTAGTAAAAGCTTTATTTTGCTCATAAGCATGGGGTGAATTCAACATGGATTGCAACAAGGATATACATTCAGTCAAAGAGCAACTATCATAATAAAAGTCTTTGCAATCCAAAATAGTGGGCACATCACTAGTTAAAGTTTTGACCTCTTCAAACCCACTTTTATCAAAAATTTCCTCAAGATTTTCACCCTCCAAATTATTTGGACGCGTTCTAGCTAAAGTTGACTCTACTTAAGTCCCTTTATGATCAATTTTAATATTACTAAACAAGGAATCAATAGAATAAACACCAATCACTTTAAGATCTTCATCATTTTTATAAAGGCAATCACTAGAAAACAATTTTTCTAAGATTTCTCTTTTAGCTCTAAGCATAGCGGTTCTTTTCTTACTTTCATCCATAGAGATATATAAAGCTTTAATTGATTCATCAATCTTAGGCACAAAAGCTTTCAACTTGAGATTTTCAACATCATGAGAAATTCTATCAATGCTTCTAGACATATCATCAATCTTATTCAACTTTTCTTCTATCGTAGTATTGAAAGCCTTTTGCACATTGATAAATCCTTTAATATTACTCTCAAGATGAGAGGTGTTCCTATTATTATTGTAAGAAGAATTACCATAGGAATTGCCATAATTATTAGAGGAATTTCCAGGAGAAGGCCTAGGATTAAAATTACCTCTATAAGCATTGTTATTGAAATTGTTTCGCGAGACAAAATTCACATCTACGGAATCACTATTTTGCTCAATCAAGGTAGACAAAGGCACATCATTAAGATCAATAGGATCATTTTTACTAGCAACCAATTTCATCAAAGCATCAACCTTATCACTCAAAGTACTAATTTCTTCAACCGAATTAACTTTTTTGGTATGCCATTGTGAATAACTTTCCATGATATTATCTAGCAATTTAGTATCTTCACCCGAAGTATTTCCATAAAAGTACCACCCGCAGCGGAATCTAAAATATTTCTAGAGACAAAATTCAATCCCGCATAAAAATTTTGTATGATCATCCAAAGATTTAAACCATGAGTAGGACAATTTCCTAGCATCAATTTCATTCTTTCCCAAGATTGTGCAACATGTTCATGCTCAAGTTGCTTACAGTTCATGAGTTGTGTCCTAAGGGAAATAATTTTCGCTGGCAAAAAATACTTAGTGATAAAAGCATCCTTGCACTTATTCCAAGAATCGATACTATTGCGAGGCAAAGAAGAAAACCAAATTTTTGCTCGATCCCGCAAGGAAAAAGGGAACAATTTCAACTTCACAATATCATTGTCCACATCTTTTTTCTTTTGCATATCACACAATTCTACGAACGTGTTTAGATGGGATGTGGCATCCTCATTAGGAGTACCGGCAAATTGATCTTTCATGACAAGATTCAACAAAGCGTCATTAATATCACAAGACTCCGCACTAGTGGCGGGAGGAGCAATCGGAGTACTAATAAAATCATTGTTATTAGTATTGGAAAAATCACACAACTTGGTGTTTTGTTGAGTCATCGTGACTACGCAAACAAGATTGCAAGCAAGCAAGAGATCTGACGAGAAAAAGGCAAACGAAGAAAAAAAGGGCGAATAAAACGGCAAATTGGTGAAGTGGGGGAGAGGAAAATGAGAGGCAAATGGCAAATAATGTAATTGCAAGGAGATGAGATTTGTGATTAGGAACCTGGTCGATGATGATGGGGTCTCCTCGACGCCTGAGATTGGCACGTAGAAGAGTCCGCTTCCTCCCCGGCAACGGCTCCAGAAAATCCTTTGACGTGGCTTGAGACTGCGTCGGTATTTCCCCAAAGAGGAAGGGATGATGCAGGACAGCGACGGTAAGTATTTCCCTCAGTTATGAAACCAAGGTATCGAACCAGTAGGAGGATCACCACCACCCAATAAGCAGCACTTGCACACAAATAACAAACACTTGCAACCCGACGCGTAAGAGAGGTTGTCAATATCTCTACGGTAAAAAGATAGATTAGGATATGATAGATAGGAGAGATAGATCTCTCAAGAACACAAAATAAAAAGGGCAAATAAAAAGTGCAGCAATATATTTTTTGGTTTTTGGTTTAGTAGATCTGAAAACAAAAAGGCAAAAAGATAGATCGGAAAGCAATATATTGGAAAAGTAGACCCGGGGGCCGTATGTTTCACTAGTGGCTTCTCTCATGAGTATAGCACACGGTGGGTGAACAAATTACTGTTGGGCAATTGATAGAAGATCAAATAATCATGACAATATCCAAGGCAATGATCATTATATAGGCATCACGTCAAAGATAAGTAGACCGACTCCTGCCTACATCTACCACTATTACTCCACACATCGACCGCTATCCAGCATGCATCTAGTGTATTAAGTTCATGGAAAAACGAAGTAATGCAATAAGAACGATGACATGATGTAGACAAGATCTATTCATGTAATAATAGACCCCATCTTGTTATCCTTAATGGCAACGATACATGCGTGCCTTGCTGCCCCTTCTGTCATTGGGAAAGGACACCGCAAAATCGAACCCATCACAAAGCACCTATTCCCATGGCAATAAAAATCGATCTAGTCGGCCTAACTAAACCAAAGATTCGAAGAAGAAATACGAGGCTATAAGTAATCATGCATATAAGAGATCAAAGAAGACTCAAATAATATTCATGGATAGAAACTGATCATGAACTCAAAATTCATCGGATCCCAACAAACACACCGCAAAACTTACATCAAATAGATCTCCAAGAGATTCCCCTAGGGTTTTCTTAATATTTGGGTATTTATAGGCATCAGAGGCGGTGGAGAGGCGTCCAAAGGTGGGCACAACCCACTAGGGTGCGCCCTCGTATCTTGTGCCCTCCTCGGCCTTCTTCTCCGGCACTTCTTTGGCCCACTGGCTGTCTTCTGGCCCAAAAAAATCGCCAAAATGTTTCGTCGCGATTGGACTCTGTTTGGTACTGATATTCTGCGAAGTAAAAAAATAAGCAAAAACAACAACTGGCACTTTGGCACTATGTCAATAGGTTAGTCCCAAAAAATGATATAAAATTGCTATAAAGTGATTGCAAAACATCCAAGAATGATAATATAACAGCATGGAAGAAGCAGAAATTATAGATACATTGGAGATGTATCACATAAACCCACAATTCATCGGATCCCAACAAAAGCACCATACAAAATAATTACATTGGATAGATCAAAGCGAAGATGTCATGATAATTGTATTGAAGATCAAGAGAGAGAGAGAGATATAGCCATCTAGGTACTAGCTATGGACCCGTAGGTCTGTGGTGAACTACTCACACATCACCATGGGAGCAGCAAGGATGATGTAGAGGCCCTCCGCGATCGATCCCCCCTCCAGCAGAGCACCGAAACAGGGCTCCAGATGTGATCGCGGCGTAACAGAGACTTGCGGTGGTGGAAAAAGTGTTTCAGGATGCTCCTTAGGGTTTTTGGAATATATGGGAATTTATAGGCCAGAGAACGGGGGCAGGAGACCCACCAGGGATGGACAAGCCATCAGGGCACGCCGACCCCCCTAGGCGCGCCCTGTTGGCTTGTGCCTCCTTCGTGCGGCCTTTGGTCTCCTCCTGAAGATTTGAGGTCTTCTTTTGGTCCAGAAAAATCATATAAAAGTTTTGGGGCAATTGGACTTCGTTTGGTACTGTAAACCTGAAAAGCCAAAAACTCATAGAAAACAGCAACTGGCACTGGGCACCGGGTTAATAGGTTAGTGCTCAAAAATAATATAAATTGGTAAATAAATACTCAAAAAGTATCCTAGAATGATAATATTATAGCATGGAACAATCAAAAATTATAGATACATTTGAGATGTATCAGCATCCCCAAGCTTAATTCCTGCTCGTCCTCGAGTAGGTAAATGATAAAAACACAATTTTTGTTGTGATATGCTACCCAATATGTACTCTTTTGCATGTATGCTCATTGAGAAACGATGAATTAACAAACATCAACATAGTAATATTTTTAAGCACAAGCAACATAATCATCAATTTTTCGAAATATACGATCCTCAAAGAATATTTACCCCCCATTCATTTTATCATATTAGTAAGGCATGGCTCCATCTTCACCACATTAATACAAATGTCACGCACCATGGTGTCCAAGTCTGGCAATTGGATCATACTTTTTCAATGCACATCAACTTTTTATTCTCAAAGCAATACATGAGCGTGAACCATGGACATAGCATAAGGGTGGAATAGAATATGGTGGTAGATATCAAAGGGGTAAAAAGGGGAGAAGAAAGTATCGCAACAACTAGGCGTATCAACGGGCTATGGAGATGCCCATCGATAGATATCAATGCGAGGAGTAGGGACTGCCATGCGACTGATGCACTAGAGCTATAAGTCTATGAAAGCTCAACTGGAGCTAAGTGGGTGTGCATCCAACTTGCTTTCTCATGAAGACCTCGGGCATTTGAGGACTCCCGTCATCGGTAAATTCAAGACAAGTTTCTAATAATGAAAACTAATTCCCACTAGCATATGAAAATGATATAACATGAGACTCTCTATATGAAGAACAAGGTGCCACTTTGAGGCACATGTGTGGTAAAGGATAGTAGCAAAGTCTCTTCTCTCTTTGTCTGTCATTTATTATTATTATTATTATGGTGGGCTCATTTAGCCTCCCCCATTTTTATTTCCTCACTGGGGCAATGCTCTAATAATGATGATCATCACACTTTTATTTACTTACAACTCAATATGAAAACTCAATATGAAGAACTATGAAACAATATGATAGAGGCGAGGGTCCCGATCTTTCGATGATGTGATAGCTATTGATTTGGTGGAGACGACTTTGACGATCCGACTATAGACGTGCATGATGTTGCGCCTTAGAAATCGCTAAACCAACTCCAGGAGGTTATTGACCACGCCGGAACACAATCAACCTGACCACGAAGGTCTATTCCTGCATGCAATCGAAGAACAAGCAAAAATATGATAATGAAATCTGAATATTGTGAATATAGATGCAGTATTGATAAAAGGTAGGGCTCCAAAAACGGTCTTGGTCTGGTCGTTGGACACAAACGAAGTACACGAAGTTGCAATGGCTAACTTTTAACTAATCAAATCCCAAAGAAAAAGATGCTAGATTGATCTACTTATATAGGAGCAAGGGGTGGCGGACAAGGAGTTGGGAGGACGTCCCAAGGCAGCCTAAATCAAACCCTAGGTCGTACAAGGCCGATGGGCCCAAGTGGTGGTGATGCAACACCTTTGGACTTGTAGTTTGACTCGGATTCTGTTACATCGCCAGATTGTTTCATCAATATATCCATGCTCCGGACGAATTTGAAGGTGAAACCAACTGGGCTGGAAAGTGCACAAAATCTACTTTCCAACAAAAAATGAATCACCCAATTCGGAGTCTGGATGAAAAAGTTGATGGCGTTCTGAGACAGGTATGTTTGTGAAGTCCAAATCTAAGTCCAGAACGTGAGGGACTTGGTCTCTATCTTTTCTTGGGTTAAAAGTGGCGTGAGAGAAATTCTTGACCAACACCTAAACTTCTCTTTTTCCCTTATCTTCATATGTGGATTGTACAAGTGTCCGGTAGTTCTGCAATTAGACATGAAACAAAAAGAGGTGAAGTACTTTTGTTTTGTATAACATCAATAAATTATTGCATAAATTTTATCAGAAATCACCTCAAATAAATACGCATATGCAATATGTGTGATCATATCATAGGTATCCATGTCGTCATCACAATATGACTCAATATGAATGCCTCTGGCAGTGTACCAGAATGTGCAATGATCTAGCATGACATGTATCAAAAATGATGAACGGTGGTTTTGCCACAAATACTATGCCAGCTTTATATGATCACGCAAAGCAATATGAAGATGAAGGAACTAGTCATATGATGTAACAGTGGAAGTTGCATGGCAATATATCTCGGAATGGCTATGGATATGCCATAATAGGTACGTATGGTAGTTGTTTTGAGGAAGATATAATGAGGTTTATGTGTGACAGAGCGTATCATGTCATGGGGTTTGGATGTGCCGGCAAAGTTCGCACCGATCCTCGAGATGAGAATTGGCAATGCACGGTACCAAAGAGGCTAGCAAAATATGAGGTGGTGAGATTGCGTATGTCCATGGATTCACATTAGTCATAAAGAACTCATATACTTATTGCAAAGTTTTATTAGTTTTATCACAAATCAAAGTACTACTCGCATGCCCCGAGCGAGGAGTTTGGGAGGAGTTAACCACACCGCGCCTTCGACCCAAAACAATACTAGGATTTCAACGAGGAATAGAAATGCTCACACATCCCCACCATTCCTTTTTCAATATTTAGACAAACGGGAAATTAACACCTCTTAATATCGATACTTCTACGAACCGACAACCATGCACTCACACCCTTGAACATTACCACATCAATATCATTAACCCAAAATTTCACTTTAATGTGCTAGATGATGGTTTTGATTATCACTCATTGAATACCTATTATATTTAGACTAGTCTTATAACCCATGCAAATTACCATCACTATTTATTAACTCTCAAACAAATATAATTAAATAATGAGAGTGCAATTATTTCTATAAAATCTATACGCCACCGTGCTCAAAAAGATATAAGTGAATTACTAGAGCAACTGCTAAGCTCAAAAAATATAAGTGAAGAACATAGAGTCTTCTAATAAATTATTATGAAGGTTTGTCTCTCTCAAATAGGTGTGTCCAACAAATGATGATTGTGGCAAACTAAAAATAAAAGCAAAAAAAGCAAACGATGCTCCAAGCAAAACTCATATCATGTGACGAATAAAAATATAGCTCCAAGTGACATACCGATGGATTGAGACGAAAGAGAACATGCCTTCCGGGGCATCCCCAAGCTTAGACGCTTGAGTCTTCCTAGAATATTACCATGGGGTGCATTGGGCATCCCCAAGCTTAGGCTCTTGCTACTCCTTATTCCTTTGTCCACCGTGATAGCACCCAAAACTTGAAAACTTCAATCACACAAAACTCAACAAAACTTCGTGAGATCCGTTAGTATAAGCAACATATTCAATAATTTAGGTACTGTTAAAAATTGATTATTATTTTATTATTGAATAATAGGTACTGTATTCTAACTTCTCCATGGCTTATACCCCCTGATACAATACATAGCATCATCAAAACAAGCAAACTATGCAAGCAAAAACAGAATATGTCTAAAACAGATCAGTCTTTAAAGATCTGTAGAGAACCTATACTTTTGTAACTATAAAAATTCTGACAAATTATAAAGACCTTAATAATTTCTATAGAAATACTTTGTAAAAAAGTCAGATCAAAAAGATGTTCCGGTAAAATCATAGAAATTCCGCACTGACGCTAAAGTTTCTGTTTTTGCACTGTGTCAATTCTACTTATCTTGTGGGTCATCCCAAAGGCTTTACTTGGCACAAACACTGATTAAAACATAACACAATCATTACAAAGTCAACAATAATTTTATCAAAAACAAACAGATAGTAAAAAAGCAAAAATAAAGATAACTATTGGGTTGCCTCCCAACAAGCGCTATCGTTTTACGCCCTTAGCTAGGCATAATGCATAGTTTCAAGTGTTTTCATCTTTGACACTCCACCCATAAGTAGCCCTCATAACTGATTTATAAGGTGGTTTAATTATATTACTAGGGAAGTGTTGCATACCTTTCTTTAATGGAAATTGGAACCTTATGTTTCCCTCTTTAATATCTATAATTGCACCTATAGTTCATAAAAAAGGTCTTCCAAGTATTATTGGACAAGTAGGATTGCATTCAATATCAAGCACAATAAAATCTACATACACATAATTCTTATTTGCAACAATGAGAACATCATTTATTCTACCTAAAGGTTTTTTAATGGTAGAATCCTCAAGATGCAAGTTAAGGGACCAATCTTGAATGTTGGTGAGACCAAGCACATCACAACGGGATTTTGGTATTGCTGAAACACTAGCACCAAGGTCACACAAAGCATTGCATTCATATTTCTTTATCTTTATTTAATATTAGGTTCCCACTCATCATGCAATTTTCTAGGAATAGAAACTTCAAGTTCAAGTTTCTCATCATAAGATTTTATCATCGCTTCTACTATATGTTGAGTAAAAGCTTTGTTTTGTTCATAAACATTGGGTGAGCTAATAATGGTTTGCAAGAAGGAAATACATTCTACTAAAGAGCAACTCTCATAATTAAAATCCTTGTAATTCAAGATAGTGAGCTCATCACTAGATAGGGTTTTAACCTCTCCAAACCCACCTTTTTTAGTTTTAGCATTAGAATCATCACTCACCAAGAAAACGGGACTCCCACTAGCTAGAGTTGGCTCAACTCCAGTCCCTCTATCATTTATATTCAGATAAGTAAATAAAGATTCAATAGGAGAAGTACCAATCATTTTAAGATCTTCATCATGATTCCGGTAAAAACCGGGTGGAAGAGCTTTTTCTAAGAATTCCCGCTTAGGTTTCAACTTAGTGGTCCTCTCCTTACTTTCATTAATACGTATTTGGATAGATTTAATAGTCTCATTAAAATCATGCTTGGGTGGCAAAGTTTTACTTTTAAGATTTTCAACATCAAGAACAATTATATCCATGTTTTTAGCCAAAACATCAAGCGTATGCAACTTTTCTTGTACCATAGTATTAAAAATCTTTTGAGAACTAATAAAATGTTTAATTGTGTTCTCAATATCAAAGGATATCCTATTAGTATTTGTAGAAGAATTTCCATAAGAGTTGCCATAATTGTTAGAGGAGTTACCGGTATACGGTCTAGCATTGAAATTTCCTCTATAAGCATTGTTGTTGAAATTATTTCGCGAGATAAAGTTCACATCAATAGCACCATCATTTTGCTAAATCAAGGTAGACAAGGGCATATCATTTGGATCAACATGAGCATTTTTGCTAGGAACCATATTCATAAGAGCATCCCCTTTTGCACTCAAAGTAGCGATTTCCTAAATAGAATTTACCTTCTTACCAGTTTGAGCTCTTTTGGTATGCCATTGAGAGTAGTTTGTTATGATGTTGTCCAGAAGTTTTATGGCCTCTCCTAATGTCACCTACATGAAGGTACCACCTGCAGCGGAATCTAGAAGCTTTCTAGACACAAAGTTTAGTCCAGCATAGAAATTTTGGATAATCATCCACAAGTTTAAACCATGACTAGGGCAATTTCTATTCATCAATTTTATCCTCTCCCAAGCTTGTGCGACATGTTCATTTATGAGGACATGGATATCTTGAATAAGATCACAAATATTGCGTATGCGTATTTATTTGAGGTGATTTCTGATAAAGGTTATGCAATAATTTATTTATGCTATACGGAACAAAAGTACGTCACCTCTTTTTGTTTCATGCCTAATTGCAGAACTACTGGACACTTGTACAATCCACATATGAAGAGAAGGGAAAAAGAGACGTTTAGGTGCTGTTCAAGAAGTTCTTTCACGTCACTTTTAGCCCCAAAAAAGATAGAGTCCAAGTCTCTCACGTTCCCAACTCAGATTCGGACTGCACATAGATACTTGTCTCAAAATGCCAAGAACTTTTTCATCTGGAATCTGAATTGGGTAATTCGTTTTTTGTTGGAAAGTAGATTTCATATGCGTTCTAGCCCAATTGGAATCACCTTGAAATTCGTCCGGAGCGTGGATATATTGACGAAACAATCTGACGTTGCAGCAGAATCCGACTCAAACTACAAGTCCAAAGGTGTTGCATCACCTCCAATTGGGCCCATGGGTCCTGTACGACCTAGGGTTTCTTTTATGCTGCCTTGGGATGTTCTACCACCTCCTTGGCCGCCACCCCTTTCTGCTATATAAGTAGATCAATCTAGTAGCTTTTTCCTTTCGTTTTGTTTAGTTAAAAGTTAGCCATTGCAACTTTGTGTACTTCGTTTGTGTCCAACGACCAGACCAAGACCGTTTTCGGAACCCCACCCTTATCAATACATCGTCTATATTCGCAATATTCAGATTGCATTATCTTATTCTTTCTTGTTGTTTGATTGCTTGCAGGAATAGACCTTTGTGGTCAGGTTGATTGTGCTCCAGCGTGCACAATAACCTCTTGGAGATTGCTTTAGCGATTGCTAAGGCGCAACGTCGTGCACGTTTGTAGTCGGATCGTCAAAGTCGTCTCCATCAAATCGATAGTTATCATCTCATCGAAAGATCGGGACACCCTCGCCTCTATCAAGTGGTATCAGATTTCTAGGTTGCTCGGTAAGATTTTACCAGTTTTTCATAGTTTAGATCGCATCTATTCTTCATACCCATAGTCCACAAATAAGCCACACACAAAAATTAGGGTTATATTATCATACCTGAACCAGTCTGATCCTTTTTTTTGCAATTTTTTGTTCAGTGTTTTGCTTTGTTGAATTTACGGTTGCATCATCGTGTCGAGTTGCTGGTCTTAGCGTCTAGTCTTTTAGAGTTTCGAGTTCTGTTCACTAGTTGTCACGTCGCCGTCGCACCATCTTCATCGCTATTGCCATATACCACCACCATGCCTCCGTCATCCCTTCTGTTGTTGCCGGCCACCATCCATCAGTTTCCACCACCTGCTCCCATTGGTCATATTCATTATCACACTTGAGGTCATTCGCATCTAGACTTGATCCAATCTGCATATTATCTGACTTGTTGAGGAGAAGAAAAAAAAGTGAGAGAAAAAAAGAAACAGAAAAGTTAAAAAAAAGTGAGAGAAAAATAGGGAGAAGAAAAAAAAGTAAAAGAAGTGAGAAAAAAATAGAGACAAGAGAAAAAACAAATTTTGAATCTATCTAGACTCAAATCTCGTATCTAAATTCGGAGTGGAATCTGTTTGGCATAATGTTCAGTAAAACAGGCATATCTTCCTCATACGAAGTCCGTTTGGGCTCCATGAGTACTCAAATTCAAGATATCGACGAGCCGCATCTGAATAGTTGATTAAGCTATTTCATTATCTTGACTTCCAATTCGGCTTTTAAATATGATGTTTTGCCATCCGAAGGTCACGCACACAGTTTGTCATTATTTTTGAGGTTCGTTTCCGAATTTTTTGACTCCTCATACAACCTCAGAATTGAGTAATTCTTTTTTGCATCCGAAAGGATGAGTCAGTAGCATTCTTGAGAAAAAATATCAGAAATTTGACATAATATTTTTCATAGGAAAGTTGTAGAGAGAGTTTTGATATATCATGTTTGGCAGTCATTTGTCATCATTATCTTTACTGCCATTGTGATCTTCACTTATATTTTCTATCCAAAGCTACTATCATCTATTACTGCTATTTGTGCTTTGTCGTGATTCCGTTAGTGTTCTAGGCTTGCGTCTCTAGTACAGTCCAGCCTAGGACCAGCACAGTACCGTCGTTGAGCGTTTATTCAACATTGCATATCTGAATTAATTATTGCTAATCTTTTCCGACCATATATTTAAGACCTCCAAGCTCCACATATTTCTACACCGTGTATACATACGTTCACCTGGTAATCGCTTTACTCAATCTTCAGAGTTATTCAACATCATTTGTTGCCGGTCACCACCTGTTGCATGGTAATAACTTGTAAGACATTGATATTTTCTATACTATGAGCGTTTTTCCTCCACATCTAGTAATTCATAGGAACATTATTTTAGAATTTTGTTTCTTGTCTCTACTAATCGTGACAGGATCTGGAGTTGTCAGTTTGTGGGCTTCGTTGATCGTGGGGGACGTGCCACCACCTAAGCAAATGCCAAAACAACCATTACGAGAGGTGCAAAGAGTTCCAAATGCACATGATCAGGTTAATGTTTCTATACCACCATTTAATGGCCATTTTAGACCTGCTTTATATATTGAATGGGAGTTTGAAATAAATGATATATTTGCTTCCCATAATTTTGTTGAACATAAGAAAATTAAGGTCGCAGTTGGTTCTTTCACTGGTTATGCTTCAGTTTGGTGGAGTGAATATTGACGGTTACACCCTGATTATATACCTATTACTTGGGATGATTTGAAACTTGCCACGAGACACACATTCATTCCTGCTTATTATACTCATGACATGATTAAAAAGTTACAACATTTAAAACAAGGTAGTGACACCGTAACGAAATATTATGATGATTTAAAAATGACCTTGTTGCATTCCTCATTAGAAGAAACTGAAGAAAATTTTATGGATAGATTTGGGGAGGATTAAACCGTGATATTCAGGAGATACTAATTCAAGAAAAGTGTTATCATATGGACCGTTTGTTTCGTCTTGCTTGCAAAGCTGAACAGGAAATAAGACGATGTGTTGCCCACAAGGAGAACAAGCGCACAATGTATATTCCCAGAGTTGATACGGTTTCTCCTTCAACTCCTAGGCGTACTATGACAACCACATTTGTTGTTGTGAGAACTACATCACCTCCACCATGTGACACATCACCACCGAGAGTACCTACATCATCAGAGTTGATCATAAGAGGTAATGACAAAGGTACTAATCTTCCACCTCCACATGAGTATGATGAATGCCTTGTCAATTTAAATGCACCATGTGATGAGCTACCCAGTACTTAGATCACACCATCTATTTTAGAGGTTTATGTTTACGATTTGACATTGCCATGTGATCAAACAACTATCAAATCAACAATTTTGAGTTTACACCTTGACTTAGCTATTGATGCGAAAGAACCATGTGAATCAAGGAATAAATCAGATTTGGATCAAATATGTTTGAAAATAATTGTGCCAATGTTTAATTATTTTGATATGACCTCCAATCTTGGTGATGATTCTGTGTCAAATGACATGTTGCATGTTTTCTTATTTAAGAATGTTGTAGCATCTAAATTTGAAATAATTCAAGTTTATTTACCAATGTTGGGATGGTTTAATGATGAACATTGTCAATCTTTCGATATGAATAAGGACTTCACTTATATGTGCAAACTGAGTTGCAATATTTTCATGCCTTGTACTTCTTGTGATAATACTTTGGCTTTCTATTTCATAACATATGAAAGTTACTCACATATATATACATGGGTCATATTAGCAAAAACCAAGGGCAGGAAAAATGGATTACATATATATATACAACATATACACCTTGTCTCTTTTATTAGCCACATTTCACATTAAGCAACGCCGAGGATGGCTTTGTTTTCAAGAAGGTGAGGATGATGAGGACATGGATACCTTGAATAAGATCACAAATATTGCATATGCGGAACCAAAGTTATGAAATAATTTATTTTTGCTATACGGAACAAAAGTACTTCACCTCTTTTTGTTTCATGCTAATTGCAGAACTAACTAACACTTGTACAATCCACATATGAAGAGAAGGCAAAAATAGACATTTAGGTGTTGTTCAAGAAGTTCTTTCACGTCACTTTTAGCCCAAAAGAAGATAGAGTCCAAGTCTCTCACGTTCTGGACTCAAATTCGGACTACATAGACATACCTGTATCAAAACGCCAAGATCTTCTTCATCTGGACTCCGAATTGGGTGATTCATTTTTCGTTGGAAAGTAGATTTCATATGCGTTCCAACCCAATTGGAATCACCTTCAAATTCGTCCGGAGCATGGAGATATTGACAAAACAATCTGACGTTGCAGCAGAATCTGAGTCAAACTACAAGTCCAAAGGTGTTGCATCACCTCCAATTGGGCCCATGGGTCTTGTACGACCTAGGGTTAGTTTTATGCTGCCTTGGGACGTCCTCCCACATCCTTGGCCGCCACCCCTTGCTCCTATATAAGTAGATCAATCTAGTAGCTTTTTCCTTGGGTTTTCTTTAGTTAAAAGTTAGCCATTGCAACTTCGTGTACTTCGTTTGTATCTAACGACCAGACCAAGACCGCTTTCGGAACCCCACACTTATCAATACTTCATATATATTCGCAATATTCAGATTGCATTATCATATTCTTTCTTTTTCTTCGATTGCTTGCAGGAATAGACCTTTGTGGTCAGGTTGATCGTGCTCTGGCGTGCTCAATTACCTCTTGGAGATTGCTTTAGCGATTGCTAAGGCGCAACATCGTGCACGTTTCTAGTCGGATCGTAAAAGTCGTCTCCACCAAATCGATAGTTATCATCTCATCGAAAGATTGGGTCACCCTCGCCTCTATCATTCATGATCATGTTGTTTAAAATTCATAATTTGATTCCTAAGGGAGATGATCTTAGCAGGAGGAAAATACTTGCTAATAAAAGCATCTTTACACTTATCCCATGTTCCAATACTATTACGTGGTAAAGATGAAAACCAAGCCTTAGCTTTATCTCTTAGTGAAAAAAGGAAATAATTTTAATTTCACAACATCATTATCCATGTCCTTTTTCTTCTGCATATCACATAGTTCCACAAAAGTATTAAGATGAGCAGCGGGATCCTCATTAGGACTTTCCGAAAATTGATCTTTCATCACAAGATTCAGCAATGCAACATTAATATCAAAAGCCTCCGCACTAGTGGCGGGAGCTATTGGAGTACTAATAAAATCATTGTTATTAGTATTTTCAAGTCACACAATTTAGTAGTATCTTGAGACTTGGTGACCGAGCAAGCAAAGTAATAACGAGGACAAGTAAACTAGCAAGCAAAAAGGAAACTAATAACAAGCAAAGATAAATATTTTTGTATTTTTGATTTTTATGAAGCAAATTAAATAAAACAGCAAATAAAATGAAGAACAAGTGAATGCTAATTTGTGCGAAGTTACTTGATAGTTGGTTGATGATATTCCCCGGCAACGGCACCAGAAATCCTTCCTGATACTTGTGATTTGCGTTGGGTTTTCCATGAAGAGGAACGGGTTATTGCAACACAATACGAATAAGTATTTCCCTCAGTTAAGAACCAAGGTTTATTGAATAGATAGGAATATCAATCAACCACCGTCTTCATCGACTGCACACAAAAGAGCAAACACTTGCACCCAACGCGGGCAAGAGGGTTGTCAATCCCATTGGACTCTTTATTTGCAAGCAAATGAAGTGTGTAGATGATAGTAGATAATTGTAAACTGCGAAATAAAATCAAAGACAAATAATGGCAGCAAGGTATTGATAGCTTTTGTAAACATATAAGTGAATAGACCCGGGGGCCATAGTTTTCCCTAATGGCATCTCTCATGTAGGAAGCATTTGGTGGGTAAACAAATTACTGTTGGCCAATTTATAGAAAAGCATATAGTTATGTTCATATTCAAGGCAATGCTCATGTATATATAGGCATCACGTCCATAGCAAATAGGCCGACTCCTACCCGCACCTATTACTATTACTCCACCCATCGACCGCTGTCCAGCATCCATCTAGAGTATTAAGTAAAACAGAGTAATGCTTGGAGAACAATGACATGATGTAGACAAAGAGAATTAAATTAATATGAACTTGAAAGCACAACATGACCCCTTGGTGGTTTTCAAAATTGATGACAACATACATTGTCTCTTGGACTAATATTTCTACCTAGTGTATTTCAGGTGAAAGTCCATAGTGAGAGATGGGTTGGCAAAAAGGATTGTGAGGAGATACCCCTGGATGCAAGAAAATGGATTGGCAAAGCTTCAAGCAAGAGGACTCTGCATTTTACTTTGTGAGAAATCACTTTGAGTCCATAGGAAAGCCAATACTATTAAAAGGGGGTAAGGTACTGTTGGTGAACAAGATGCTCCACGTGCACAAGTGATAGTCACCAAAAACACCCAAAAACTCTTCCACAAAAGTTTGTCCAAGCCTATCTCGAAAATCGGTGCTACCAACAATTTCCACTCGGTCCCATCGATTCCCACCTCAGACAGACCCATGCCAAACCCTAGCACATCTGTGCAACCGATTCTGATTCGGTGCCACCGAGTTCAGCTTGCCAACTCTCTGTTACCTCGATTCTTAATATCGGAAATTCCGAGATTTTGGATCGGCGTCACCGATTTTTGAAAAATGACCGTTGGTCACTAAATCGGTACCACCGAGATTTCTGTATCGGTCTCACCGAGATTCAAAAGTTGCTACCTTTGGAGCAACTCGGTACCACCGAGTTTTACACTTCGGTGTCACCGAGTTGGTCACTTTAGGTGTAACGGTTGGACTTTTGATGATGCCTATATATACCCCTTCACCACCATCCACTCGAAAGAGAAGCACTCAGAACTATTCCATATTTGCCCCATCCAATTTTCTGAGAGAGAGCCACCTACTCATGTGTTGAGATCAAGCCATTCCACTCCATCCATATGAATCCTGATCTCAAGCCTCCCCAAGTTGCTTTCGACCAAATCAATCTCTTCCACCATAGCCAAATCTGTGACAGTGTGATTGTGTGTTGAGGTGTCTATCATCTTGAAGCACAAGAGCAAGGAGTTCATCAACATTACCGAGCCTATTACCTTTTGGAGGGTGGTGCCTCCTAGATTGATTAGGTGTCGCTTGGGAGCCTCCTACTTCGTGTTGTGGAGTTGAACCAAGAAGTTTGTATGGGCAAGGAGATCGCCTACTTCATGAAGATCTACCCATAGTGATGCTAGTCCTTCCTGGACGGAAGCCGTTATGGAATAGTCAAGGTTGCTACTTCGTGGACCCTTATGGGCAGAGCCCTCCGTGGACTCTCGCGACCGTTACACTTCGTGGGTTGAAGACTCCTTAAACGTGGACGTACGATATCACCACCTATCGGAACCACATGAAATTCTTCGTGTCCCTTATGTGTTTCATCTCCCTATCTCAACTCCTTCATTCCATGTGCAATGTCTTTACTTTTCGCTGCCATACTTGTTGACTTGCATGTGTAGGGTGTGCTAGACTTGTTAGTATTGCTAAAATATGCCAGCCAATTAACTTGGGAAAAGGTTAGGTTTTAAATTTGCAAGTAGTCTATTCACCCCCCCTCTAGACACACACTTCTAGTGATCCTACAAGTGGTATCAGAGCATTGGTCTCCATTGCATCGGTTTCATCACCGTGGAGGAAGATGGATGTGTCTAGTGTGGAATGTTTGATTTGTAGAGTACCTATTCTTGATGGGGAGTACTATAGTCAATTGAAATATAAGATGCTTGAGCTATTCAATGAATTTCACTTGAGCAAGTATTTTAAGAACCCCTATGTACCTCCCATTGATCCTTTACACCCCACACACGAAGAGGAAATTGATATGCTATGCAATCTTAGACCTGTCAATCTTATCATTAGAGGATTGCCTAGGATTGTGCTTAATCCAATGAAGAATTTTGAATGTGCTTATACTTTGTGTAATGACTTGGAGAAACGATATCCAAGTTATTCATTGAGTAATCTTGATGAAATTCTTCATAAGACTATTGTCTTTCACAAAATGATGCCTAGTGATCCCAAGTTTGATGACTATCTATTTGAGCTTAGAGACCTCATGCGTGCTAAAGGTGATGTCATAACTATCAACAACATCATTGTAGAAGCCATTCGAATTCATAATCTTGAACATTGTCATGATCACAACCCTATAGAATCTCTTGTTCCTTGTGACGAGGATTTCCCACTTGATGATGACAATGTGGAACATGGCTACTATGATGAAGATGAGTTGTTCGACATCGAGCATGAGAAGATCATGAATAATCTAAGTCTCATGGCAAACTTCAAGGATTACATGTCCGGAGGAAAAGAGTGGATTCTCGATAGTGGATGCACTGATCATATGACCGGAGATAGAGAGATGTTTGAAGAGATCACACCAAACCATGGACCACAAAGGTATGTAACTTTTGGAGATAAATCCAAGGGTAAGGTACTCGGTCTTTGTAAGGTGGCCATATCCCATGATAGCTCTATTCAAAACGTCATGCTTGTTTAATCCCTTGGCTACAATCTTCTTTCCGTATCTAGACTTACCGACTTCGGTTTTAATGTGCTATTCACAAAAGTAGATTGCCAAGTGTTTCGTCAAGATAATCATAACATGGTCTTTACCGGTTTCCGTAGAGGTGTCTATATATTGTCGATTTCACTAAGAGATCCAAACCTCGTACTTGTCTTATAGCAAAATCTTCTAAAGGTTGGCTTTGGCATAGAAAACTAGGACATGTTGGCATGCGTAATCTAGACAAGCTTATCAAAAGTGATCATATACTTGGTGTTAAAGATGTTATGTTTGACAAAGATAGACTTTGTAGTGCTTGTCCAGCCGGAAAGCAAGTAGGTGGAAGTCATCCCGTAAAAAATATCATGACTACTAGGAGACCACTCGAGTTACTTCACATGGATCTTTTTGGTCCCAATGCTTACAAGAGCCTCGGTGGAAATTCCTATGGTCTAGTTATTGTTGATGATTTTTCCATATTTACATGGGTATTCTTTCTAGATGATAAGTCGCAGGTACAAAAGATCTTCAAGAACTTCGTTCGCAAAGCGCAAAATCAGTTTGAAGTGAAGATCAAGAAGGTTCGGAGCGATAATGGATCGGAGTTCAAGAACACCCATGTAGATACCTTTCTTGACGAATAAGGTGTTTCACATGAGTTCTCGGCTACGTACACGCCTCAATAATGGAGTTGTTAAGAGGAAGAACCGGACTCTTATTGAGATGGCAAGAACGATGCTTGACGAATACAAGACGCCAAAACACTTTTGGGCAGAAGCCGTGGAAACAACATGGCATGCCACAAACCGACTCTACTTGCACATGCTTCTCGGTAAAACGGCATACGAGCTACTCACCGGTAACAAACCACAAGTTGGATACTTTCGGGTATTCGGATCAAAGTGCTACATTCTTGATAAGCATCGTCGTACTAAATTTGCTCCCAAATCTCATGAAGGTTTCCTACTTGGCTACGGATCGAACTCTCACACTTACCGTGTCTACAACAACTTCACTAGAAAAGTTGAAGAGACGGTAGATGTGAAGTTTGATGAATCTAATGGTTCGCAAGTCGAATGATTGCCAAATGATCTAGGAGATAAGGATCCTTCGGAAGCTATCCAAGACGTGTCCATCGGCAAGATTCGTCCCATGGAGGTGAAGGAAAGTACTTCGTCAACTCAAGTGGAAGCCCCTACTTCACGTCAAGGTGATCCTCAACACGACATGGAGGCATCTACAAGCCGTACACGCCAAGATGAAGAGGAGAAAGTACATCATGAAGATCCACCACAACCTCCTTCACCACCACCTCAAGGAAACAACACCTTCAACAACAACGAAGATGAAGGAGATGATGATGATGAAGAAGCTCCACCATCCAACAAGCCGAAGCTACCCCGAGTTCGAGCAAGAGTGACCAAGAACCATCCTCTAAACCAAATCTTTGGTGACATACAAACCGGGAGAATCACTCGCTCTAAAACTCGCTTAGCTTATTTTTGTGAGCAGTATTCTTTCATCTCTAGCATTGAACCCTTGAAGGTAGAACAAGCTCTTGAAGACCCGGATTGGGTGAACACCATGCATGAAAAGCTTCACAACTTCGAGAGGAACGAAGTGTGGACACTCATGGAGAAGCCCAAGGACAAGCACAACATCATCGGAACCAAATGGGTGTTTCGGAATAAGCAAGATGAAGACGGTCAAGTTGTATGCAACAAGGCGCGTCTCGTAGCCCAAGGATATACGCAAGTCGAAGGTATGGACTACGGTGAGACCTATGCCCCCATCTTTAGAATTGAAGCTATTCACATTCTCCTTGCTTATGCTAATCACCATGATATCACGCTTTATCAAATGGACATTAAAAGTGCCTTTTAAAATGGTGAGATTGAAGAAGAGGTCTATGTCAAACAACCCCCTGGTTTTGTGAATCCTAAGAAACCTAATCATGTTTACAAGCTTCATAAAGCTCTTTATGGTCTTAAGCAAGCCCCACGTGCTTTGTATAAATGCTTAACAAAGTTTCTCATTGAAAAGGGTTTTGAAATTGGTAAAATTGATGCAACCTTATTCACTAAAAGAGTTAATGGTGAATTATTTGTGTGCCAAATCTATGTGGATGATATTATCTTTGAATCTACTAACCCACAATTTAGTGAAAGATTTGGAAGGTTGATGTCCGAGAAGTATGAGATGGCCAGGATGTGTGAGCTGAAATTCTTTCTTGGTTTGCAAATCAAGCAAACAGGAGAAGGAACTTTCATCTCTCAAATCAAGTACACCAAGGACTTGATCAAGAAGTTCAACATGCAAGAGTGTAAAGGTATGAAAACTCCTATGCCTACTAGTGGACATGTTGATCTTACCAAGGAGGAAGAACCGGTTGATCAAAAAGTTTATCGATCTATGATTGGTTCATTGTTATATCTATGTGCCTCCCGTCCCGATATTATGCTTAGTGTTTGCATGTGAGCTAGATATCAAGCTGCACCTAAAGAGTGTCATCTTTTGGCCGTGAAACGTATTGTGAGATATTTGATACAAACACCAAACTTTGGCATTTGGTATCCCAAGGGATCTTCCTTTAACCTTGTTGGCTATTCCGATTCGGACTATGCTGGTGACAAGGTTGATAGAAAATCCACCTCGGGTACATGTCAATTTCTTGGTAGATCTCTTGTGTCTTGGTCCTCCAAGAAACAAAACTCGGTATCTCTATCTACCGCCGAAGCTGAGTATATTGCCGCCGGATCATGTTGCGCACAATTGCTATGGATGACACAAACGCTTAAGGATTATGGAATCCATGTGAAAAAAGTTCCATTACTTTGTGACAATGAAAGTGCTATTAAGATTGGTCATAATCCTGTGCAACATGCTCGAACTAAGCATATTGAAGTTCGACATCATTTCATTCATGATCATGTTGCCAAAGGAGATATTAATCTCAAGCATGTTCGCACTAACAAGCAATTGGCCGATATCTTTACTAAGCCACTTGATGAGAAAGTGTTTTGTTACTTGAGGAGTGAGTTGAACATCATTGATGCTTCAAACTTGAGCTAAGCTCATTCGGATGCATGCAAGGGGATGAGCTTACTTGACCATTCCATGCCATCTTTACCATGAACTTCATATAACTTGGAATTCTATGCTCCCTTGTATTGCATCTAACCTTTTGTAGGTACTTGGAAGAATTTCAGTCCACAAGGTTGCAAACAACTCCAATAATAAGCAATCTTGTCATGACCAAGTATCCACAACCTTTCTTGATGATGGAAGGAAAAATACAACTCAATCATATCCTTGACATATATTTGATGTGATCACATTTGCTAATTCTCAATTGATATCATGTCAAATGGATATATATTGTTCTTCCTTGCATGACTAACCCATGTAGGTGAAAAGAGAACCAAAACAAACAAGGATCGCTCCCAACTCAAGATGAACTTCATCAATCTCGAGCATCCTCATCAAGCTCACCTACAAGTCACGTCATCAACATCACTCAAAGGTATGTACTCATATCCTTGAAAAATCTTTACTCCGAGTCATGAGATAAAGCAACTCAAGTGATATGAAGACATTAAAATGTTTAATCGAAAAATGGTAACCCCATTTTGAGCTTAACAATGAGTATGACCTATAATCAAGTATTCTTGCTTGGCTCCTAAGTCAATATACTCTAATATAGGTGACCTAGTCACCGCCCATCATCTAGATTACGTATCTTGTTTGGTTCATTCTCTATTTGCAAGATTTCTTGGAACCACTAAAATCTTCTCTAGTTGATATCTCTATGTAAAGTCTTTTGCATTTTCTTTGAAGATCCTTTTGAAATTTTGTTACAAATTCTCCAAACTCATTTGCAAGTTTCTAAAACATTGCCAAGTCTCTGTTATGTCCTCGGAGCCTTCGATCCAAATGACTCAGTTCTACCGATTATGCAGATAGGCTGCAAATACACATCTCGGTTCCACCGACTGATTTGCCTCGGAGCCACCGACTTTGCTATCTTTTCTATCCTTTGTTTAACTTAGCAATTCTCCATTTCTTCGATGATCCCTTTAAAAAAAAGGGGGGAGGCAAACTTTACTCTAGGATCCCAAACTCAAAGGAGGAGAAGACCTACAAGCTATCAGTGAAAGAGGGAGAAATTATTCTCTATGTTCCATCAATTTTTAATGCACTCTGTGATTCTACACCTTCCATGATCCCTACATTCTATGACCCTTGTTCTCAAGGATCCCTTCTTACTCCATGATCCCTGTGTCTGACCCTTGTTCTCACGACCGTTTTGGCAATTGATGCCAAAGGGGGAGAAATACCAAAGCTTCAAATAGCTAAAGGGGGAGATACATGCTCATGCAAAGGGGGAGATACAATCAAGGGGGAGAATATCAAAGCTTATGCTTACATAGTCAAGGGGAGAATACCAGAGTTGGTGAAGAAGTTTTGCTGTTTCCTAAAGGAGAGAGAGCATGCCTAATCTTATTCTAATTTGATACTCTTATCTCTTATTTGTCATTCTCATGTTAGAATTTTCTCACCCTATCCAATCCCAATATCTATATGGTAAGATTCAGGGGGAGAGGATGACCTACTATTTCATATCTAGGGGAGAAAGTTCTAAATGATCTTGGAGACATATCAATCGTAAGGAATACTACCTTCTACATGTTCTCCACATCTTGGTACTGTTGAGTTCTATTGCCTTTTTATTGGTAGAACACTCTTGTGTTCGCTAACATTGTTTTCTCAAGTGTGTTTCTACTATTAGGGTGCTCAAGAACTCAAGGTAAGTATACGCATAATATCTTTGATCAAGATGATCTCTTTCTTCTTGCACATATTTTTTGCAAGAGTGAAGTCTTGAACACGGATACACCTCACTCATATATATTTGGTGCATATAGCCAAGGTACACATGACTCATTATATCCCTTCCACTATATGTGTGTCCATGCATTCCAAAGCAACCATCCTTTAAAGGGTTTGCACACATTTAGAGGGAGCAAATCTAAGTCATGTGTCTCTCAAAGTCTTCATAATATCCATGCACATCTTTATTTGAAGCTTTGATTGTATGTTGTCATCAATTACCAAAAAGGGGGAGATTGAAAGCACAACATGCTCCCTTGGTGGTTTTGATAATTCATGACAACATACATTGTCTCTTGGACTAATATTTCTACCAAGTGTATTTCAGGTGAAAGTCCATAGAGAGAGATGGGTTGGCAAAAAGGATTGTGAGGAGATACCCCTAGATGCAAGAAAATGAATTGGCAAAGCTTCAAGCAAGAGGACTCTACATTTTACTTTGTGAGAAATCACTTTGAGTCCATAGGAAAGCCAATACTATTAAAAGGGGGTAAGGTACTGTTGGTGAACAAGATGATCCACGTGCACAAGTGATAGTCACCAAAAACAACCACAAACTCTTCCACAAAAGTCTGTCCAAGCCTATCTTGAAAATTGGTGCTACCAACAATTTCCACTCGGTCCCACCGATTCCCACCTCATACAGACCCATGCCAAACCCTAGCACATTGGTGCAACCAATTCTGATTCGGTGCCACCGAGTTCAGCTTGCCAACTCTCTGTTACCTCGATTCTTAATATCGGAAATTCCGAGATTTTGGATCGGCGTCGCCAAGTTTTGGAAACTGACCGTTGGTCACTAAATCGGTACCACCGAGATTTCTGCATCGGTCTCACCGAGATTCAAAAGTTGCTACCTTTGGAGCAACTCGGTACCACCGAGTTTTACACTTCGGTGTCACCGAGTTGGTCACTTTAGGTGTAACGGTTGGATTTTTGGGGATGCCTATATATACCCCTTCACCACCACCCACTCAAAAGAGAAGCACTCAGAACGATTCCATATTTGCCCCATCAAATTTTCTGAGAGAGAGCCACCTACTCATGTGTTGAGATCAAGCCATTCCACTCCATCCATATGAATCTTGATCACTAGCCTCCCCAAATTGCTTTCGACCAAATCAATCTCTTCCACCATAGCCCAATCTGTGAGAGAGTGATTGTGTGTTGAGGAGTCTATCATCTTGAAGCACAAGAGCAAGGAGTTCATCGACATTACCGAGCCTATTACCTTTTGGAGGGTGGTGCCTCCTAGATTGGTTAGGTGTCGCTTGGGAGCCTCCTACTTCGTGCTGTGGAGTTGAACCAAGAAGTTTGTACGGGCAAGGAGATCGCTTACTTCGTGAAGATCTACCCATAGTGAGGCTAGTCTTCGTGAACGGAAGCCGTTGTGGAATAGTCAAGGTTGCTACTTCGTGGACCCTTATGGGTGGAGCCCTCCGTGGACTCTCGCGACCGTTACCCTTCGTGGATTGAAGACTCCATAAACGTGGATGTACGATAGCACCACCTATCGGAACCACGGGAAAAATCTTCGTGTCCCTTATGCGTTTGATCTCCCTATCTCAACTCCTTCATTCCATGTGCAATGTCTTTACTTTCCGCTGACATACTTGTTCACTTGCATGTGTAGGGTGTGCTAGACTTGTTAGTATTGCTAAAATCTGCCAACCAATTAACTTGGGAAAAGGTTAGGTTTTAAATTTGCAAGTAGTCTATTCACCCTCCCCTCTATACACACACTTCTAGTTATCCTACAGATCTAACCCCATCATTTTATCCTTAGTGGCAACAATACAAAGTCGTGTCTTGTCCCTTTCTGTCACTGGGATATAGAGCACCGCCAGATTGAATCCACTACAACACACTCCTGTCACTGAAGAAAGATCAATCTACTTGGCCAAAGCAAATCAATAGATCAGAGAGATTTACGAAGCTATAATAATCATGCAATAAGAATCATAATATATTTCACAGGTGACTCAAATACTTTTCATGAATAATCTAGACATAAACCCACAATTCATCGGATCCCAACAAACGCACCATACAAAAGAATTACATCAGATAGATTAAAGCGATGATGTGATGATCATTGTATTGAAGATCAAGACAGAGAGAGAGAGAGAGAGAGGGATAGCCATCTGGGTACTAGATATGGACTCGTAGGTCTGTGGTGAACTACTCACACATCATCATGGGAGCAGCAAGGATGATGTAGAGGCCACCACTCCCACCGAAGAAATATCAATCTACTTGGCCAAAGCACATCAATAGATCGGAGAGCATTACGAAGCTATAATGATCATGCACTTAAGAGATAATATAATTCAGAGGCATCTCAAATACTTTTCATGAATAATCTGAACATAAACCCATAATTCATCGGATCCCAACAAACACACCGCATAATAGGATTACATCGGATAGATCAAAGCGAAGATGCGATGATCATTGTATTGAAGATCATAGGAGAGAGAGAGAGAGAGAGAGAGAGAGAGATTGCCATCTAGGTACTAGTTATGGACACGTAGGTCTGTGGTGAACTACTCACACATCATCATGAGGGCAGCAAGGTTGATGAAGAGGCCCTCCATGATTGAACCCCCCTCTGGCAGGGTGCCGGAACGAAGCTCCAGATGGCCTCGGTACAGAATAGAGACTTGCGGTGGCGAAAAAAGGGTTTCGGGACTGCCTCCAGGGTTTTCACGATTTCACAGAATTTATAGGCCGAAGAGGGACATCGAGAGGCGGTTGAGGGGGCCACCACATATCAGGGCGCGTCCTGATGTGTGGTGGGGCCCTGGTGCACCTCTTGGCTTCCTTTCGAAGCTTCTAGGTCTTCATATAGTCCAGAAAAAATCATCAAAAAGTTTCGTGGCAATTGGACTTCGTTTGGTACGGTAAACCTGAAAAGCAAAAAACACGCAGAAAACAGCAACTGGCACTAGCCACTGGGTCAATAGGTTAGTGTTCAAAAAATATTATAAATTGGTAAATAATAACCCAAAAAGTATCCTAGAATGATAATATATCAGCATGGAACAATCAAAAATTATAGATACGTTGGAGACGTATCAAGCATCCCCAAGCTTAATTCCTGCTCGTCCTCGAGTAGGTAAATGATAAAAACAGAATTTTTTATGTGACATGCTATCCACTATGTAATCTTATTCAGGTATGCTCATTAAGAAAAGATGAATCTACAAATATTTACATAGCAATATTCAAAGTGTAAGAAACAGAATTGTTAATTCCTAAAAGTATACGATTCTTAAGAAACGTTTACCCCCCCCCCCCCATTCATCTTATTGTATTAGCAAGGCATGGCTCCATGTTCACCACATTAATACAAATGTTAAGCACCATGGTGTCCAAGTCAGGCAATTGGTTCATACTTTTTCAATATGCATCAACTTTTTATTCTTCACGCAATACATGAGCATGAGCCATTGGACATAGCATTTAAGTGGAATAGAATATGGTGGTAGATATCAAAGGGGTAGGAAGTGGAGAAGATAGTCTCACATCAACTAGGCATATCAACGGGCTATGGAGATGCCCATTGATAGATGTCAATGCGAGGAGTAGGGATTTCCATGCAAATGATGCACTAGAGCTATAAGTGTATGAAAGCTCAAATGAAGCTAAGTGGGGTGTGCATCAAACTTGCTTGCTCATGAAGACCTCGGGCATTTGAGGAAGCCCGTCATAGGAATATACAAGCCAAGTTTGAAATAATGAATAGGTAATTCCCACTAGCATAGGAAAGTGATATATCATGCGACTCTCTACATGAAGAGCATGGTGCCACTTTGAGGCACAAGTGTGGTAAAAGATAGTAGCAAAGTCCCTTCTCTCATTTGGTCTCATTTTGTTTGAATGGATGGTGGGTTCATTTGGCCTCCCCCATCTTTATTTTCCCCCGGAGTCTCATCTCGACTTATGGGAAAATCATCGTCTCCATCATTCTTTCCTCATTGGGACAATGCTCTAATAATGATGATCATCACACTTTTATTTACTTACAACTCAATATGGAGCACTGATATGAAGATATGACTCTGTATGAATGCCTCTGGCAGTGTACCAGGATGTGCAATGATCTAGCGTGACATGTATCAAAAACATTATGAAGGTGGATTTGCCACAAATAATATGTCAGCTCTATATGATCATGCAAAGCAATATGACAATGAACAAACTAGTCATGTGAAGTGACGATGGAATTTGCATGGCAATATATCTCGGAATGGCTATGGAAATGCCATGATAGGTAGGTATGGTGGCTGTTTTGAAGAAGATATAATAAGGCTTATGAGCAACAGAGCATATCATGTCATAGGGTTGGGATGCACCGGCGAAAGTTGCACCGATCCTCAAGGTGGGAACGGGCTATGCATGGTACCGAAGAGGCTAGCAAATTATGAAAAGGTGAGGTTGCGTATGTCCATGGTTTCACATTAGTCATAAAGAACTCATATAATTATTGCAAAGTTTTATTAGTTTATCATAGATCAAAGTACTACTGGCATGCCCCGAGGGAAGAGGTTGGTAGGAGTTAACCATCCCGCGCTTCCGACCCGAAACAACACTAGGATTTCATCGTGGAATAGAAATGCTCACACATCATCACCATGCCTCTTTAATTTTTAGATGACAAAATGTCAACCCCTATTAATATCGACACTTCTATGGTTTAACAATTATGAACTCACACCTATTTCATATTACTACATCAACATCATTAACCCACAATTTCTTTATATGTGCTACATGATGGTTTTGATTATCACGCATTGAATACCTATTATTTTTGACTAGTATTATGACCCATGCAAATTACCGTCACTATTTATTAACTCTCAAACAAATATAAGTGAAGAACGGGAGTGAAATCATTTCTTTAAAATCTACACGCCACTGTGCTCAAAAAGATGCAAGTGAAGTACTAGAGCAACTGCTAAGCTCAAAAGTTATAAGTGAAGCACATAGAGTATTCTAACAAATTATGATGAAGGTGTGTCTCTCTTAAATAGGTGTGCCCAGAAAACAATGATTGTGGCAAACTGAAAGTAAAAGAAAAATAAACTAATTTATGCTTCAAGCAAAACTCATATCGTGTGACGAATAAAAATATAGCTTCTAGTGACATACCGATGGATTTGAGACAAAAGAGGGGATGCCTTCCGAGGAATCCCCAAGCTTAGACGCTTGACTATCCTTTAAAATATTACCTTGGGGTGCCTTCGGCATCCCCAAGCTTAGGCTCTTGCTACTCCTTATTCCTTTGTCCATCGAGATAACACCCAAAACTTGAAAACTTCAATCACACAAAACTCAACAAAACCTCGTGAGATCCATTAGTAAAAGAAACAAATTACATACTTTAAGTACTGTTATAAATTGATTCAAATTTCATAAATGCATATTAGGTACTGTATTCTAACTTCTCCATGGCTTATACCCCCAGATACAATCCATAGTTTCATCGAAATAAGCAACTATGCAAGCAAAAACAGAATCTGACTAAAACAGAACAATCTGTAGCAATCTGTAGAGACCCTATACTTCTGTAACTCTAAAATTTCTGAAAACTTAGTAAAACCTCGAAACTTTGTATAGTAACACTATGTAAAAGTTTCAGATCATTATCATGCTCCAGCAAAAAATGAAAATTCCTGTACTGGAGTCAAAGTTTCTGTTTTGTTTGAGCATCGATTCTACTCATCTTGTGAGTCATCCCAAAGGCTTTACTTGGCACAAGCACTAATTTAAACACAAAAAAATAATCATTACAGATGCAATAATCATGTTATCAAAAATAAATAGAAAGTTCTAAGCAAAAATTTAAAGATAACTATTGGGTTGCCTCCCAACAAGCGCTATTGTTTTATGCCCCTAGCTAGGCATAATGCATAGTTTCAAGTATTGTCATCTTTGACCTCAAGCTCCTTAATAACTCAACCATGGATAGTAGGTGCAATATGGGGCTTGTCTATAGGATCTTTTATCAAATTTATAAAGTTGGGATGAACACTAATTATCTTTAGATCCTCGTGCCTTTTGGTAGGAGGTGTACTCATATTCTTGGGAATGTATATGAACTTGCAATTCTTGTTGTGAGAGGTACTAGCATTAGCTTTAGAAGGTGTAAACGCGGAGCCTACCTTGTCAATGACCTCTTCCATTTTATCAATTCTATTCAAACCTTGTTCTATCCTCTCATCAATAGTAGTGTTGTTTTCCTTTAAGGTTTTCAAAGTCATTCCTACTCATGACTCAAGTTGAGTGATATGATTATGAAGTTTTTTATCCAACTCCTCAATTGGTTTGTTTGTGTTCATATTCTTTTCAATAGCATCAAGCCTTTGCATAACATGTTCCAAGGTCTAATTTTTTTTATTAATAATAATAGGTGGTGTCCCTACAAGATTTGCAATTGCGGTGTAGGCATCCAAGGTGTGACACATTAAGAAGTTCCCACCGGTGATGGTGTCAAGTACAAACCTATACCAAGTGGTTATACCAACATAAAAATTGTGAAGCAAGGTAGTGGTGGATAACTTTTTAGTTGCTTTATTTTGAGCAAAGCAAATCCTATACCATGCATCCTTTCAACTTTCTCCTCCCCTTTGTTTGAAATTTACCAAATCATCATTGGGAGTAAAGCGAGTGGAAGAAGAACTAGCCATGACTGCAAACAGGAAAACTAGCAACAAGAAAAGATAAATATTTTTGTATTTTTGATTTTTATGTGACAAGATAAATATAACAGCAAATAAAGAGAAGAACAACTGAATGAAAATTTGTGTGAAGTTACTTGATAGTTGATGATGATATTCCCCGGCAACGGCGCCAGAAATCCTTCTTGATACTTGTGATCTGCGTTGGGTTTTCCGTGAAGAGGAACGGGTAATTGCAGCACAAAGCGGATAAGTATTTCCCTCCGTTATGAAACCAAGGTTTATCGAACCAATAGGAATATCAATCATCAACCGTCTTCAGCGGCTGCACACAAATGAACAAATGACTTGCACCCAACGCGGGCAAGAGGGATGTCAATCCCCTTGATCTCGTTATTTGCAAGCAAATGAGTTTTGTATATAATTGCTGATAAATGCAAAATAAATAAAAAGTAAATAAAGGCAACGAGGTAATAATAGCGTTTTCAAATATATAAGTGAATAGACCCGGGGGCCATAGTGTTCCCTAGCGGCATCTCTCATGTAGGCAACATACGGTGGGTAAACAAATTACTGTTCGGCAATTGATAGAAAAATGGATAGTTATGCGATTTTCACGGCAATGATCATGTGTATATAGGCATCACGTCCATAAGCAAATAGGACGACTCCTGCCTGCACCTATTACTATTGCTTCACTCATCGACCGCTATCCAGCATGCATCTAGAGTATTAAGTAAAACAGAGTAATGCTTGGAGAACGATGACATGATGTAGACAAAGTAAATTCAAACAATATGAATGAACCCCATCGTTTTATCCTTAGTAGCAACAACACAAAGACGCATCATATCCCCTACTTTGTCACTGGGATATAGAAACTCGCCGGTTGAACCTACCACAACGCACCACTCCCACCGAAGAAATATCAATCTACTTGACCAAAGCACATCAATAGATCAGAGAGCATTACGAAGCTATAATGATCATGCACTTAAGAGATAATATAGTTCAGAGGCATCTCAAATATTTTATTAATAATCAGAACATAAACCCACAATTCATCGGATCCCAACAAACACACCGCACAATAGCATTACATCGGATAGATCAAAGCGAAGATGCGATGATCATTGTATTAAAGATCATAAGAGAGAGAGATTGTCATCTAGGTACTAGCTATGGACCCGTAGGTCTGTGGTGAACTACTCACACATCATCATTAGGGCAGCAAGGTTGATGAAGAGGCCCTCCGTGATTGAACCCCCCTCCGGTAGGGTGCCGGAACGGAGCTACAGATGGCCTCGTGACGGAACAGAGACTTGCGGCGGCGGAAAAAGGGTTTCGGGACTGCCTCCAGGGTTTTCACGATTTTTGAGAATTTATAGGCCGAAGAGGGACGTCGGGAGGCGGCTGAGGGGGCCACCACATATCAGGGCGTGCCTTGATGTGTAGTGGGGCCCTCGTGCACCTCCTTGCTTCCTTCTGAAGCTTATAGGTCTTCATAGTCCAGAAAAAATCATCAAAAAGTTTCGTGGCAATTGGACTTTGTTTGGTACTGTAAACCTGAAAAGCAAAAAACACGCAATAAACAACAACTGACACCGGGCACTGGGTCAATAGGTTAGTGCTCAAAGAATATTATAAATTGGTAAATAATGACCCAAAAAGTATCCTAGAATGATAATATATCAGCATTGAACAATCAAAAATTATAGATACGTTGGAGACGTATCAAGCTGCCTCCGGGACTACCACCTAAACGAGGGATCGAACACCGCATCGACCTCATACCCGGCGCACCACTTATTAACAAGGCACCCTACCGCGTCAATCCCGAAGAAACTAAGGAGATACAAAGGCAAGTCCAAATACCCTAGATAAAGGGCATGCATGTGAGAGCTTAAGTCCTTGTGCGGTTCCGGTGATACTAGTGCCTAAGAAAAATGGTAGTATGCGCCTGTGTTCGGATTGCCGCCCTGTAAATGCTATAACTGTTAGATATCTCCATCCAATTCCTCGCCTTGATGATATGCTTGATGAACTTAGTGGTGCCACTATATTTTCCAAAATTGATTTGAAAAGTGGTTACTTCCAAGTACGCATGCAAGAGGGCGATGAGTGGAAACGGCGTTCAAAACTGAATTTGGTCTATATGAATGGTTGGTTATGCCAATGGTTCTATCCCAAGCATCGGGTACATTTATGTGTGTCATGCATTATGTCTTACGTCATCTAATTAGATATTGTGTTGTGGTATACTTTGATGACATTCTTGTTTTTAGCTAAACATGTTAGGGAAGTATTGCAAGTTCTTAGGAACGAGAAACTTATGCAAACATGGAAAAATACACTTTTGGTGTTGACAAGGTTGTTTTCCTAGGCTTTGTAGTATCTTGTAAGGGTGTTCAAGTTGATGAAACTAAAATTGATGCTATTAAAACTTGGCCCACACCCACCAATTTGCAACAAGTGCATAGTTTCCTAGGACTAGCCGGCTTTTACCGTCACTTTGTTAAGGATTTTAGCACGATTGCATCTCCTTTACATGCTTTAAGAAGAACGCACCCTTTGTGTGGGGATCATCGCATGACACCGCTTTTTCATGAGATTAAAAAATTGTTTACTCATGCACCATTGCTTGCCTTATCCAACTTTAACAAAACTTTCGAAGTGCATTGTGACGCTAGTGGTAATGGCATAGGTGGCATGTTGATGCAAGAGAAACGCCCAATTTCGTACTTTAGTGAGAAACTTTTGGGCGCTCAAAAGAATTGTATGCTTTGGTGAGAATATTACATGTTTGGGAGCATTATCTATGTCCTCATGAATTCGTCATTCATACCGATCATGAAACTCTCAAGTATCTTAAGGGTTGAACTAAGTTGAACAACGGCATGCTAAATGGAGTGAATTCATTGAGTCTTTTCCTTATGTCATAAAATACATTAAGGGTAAAGAAAATGTTGTGGTGGATGCTCTTTCCCGCAAATGCATGCTAGTTACTCAACTTGAATTGAATATCATCGGTTTTGAGCATATGAAAGATCTGTATGAGCATGATGTTTTATTTGCTACTCCATATGCTAAGTGCCATGTCAAACATTGTTGGGAGAACTATTACACGAAAGATGGCTATCTTATGCGTGCTAACAAACTTTGTATACCCGAGTCTTCTCTTCGTTTGTTGCTTTTGCAAGAAGCTCACGGTGGAGGACTCATGGGACACTTTGAACGCGACAAAACATATGCCACACTCTCCAACAAGTACTTTTGGCCAAAGATGTTTCGTGATGTTGCACGCTTCACCCACCGATGCTCTACATGTCGTAAAGCTAAGTCAAAAGCTCAATCCCATGGTCTTTACATGCCTCTTTCAATACCTTTTCAACCTTCCGAAGACATTAGCATGGACTCTGTGCTTGGTTTAACACGAACAAAAAATGGCCATGATTCTGTTTTTGTCGTTTTGGATCGTTTTTCCAAAATGGCTCATTTCATTCCATGTCATAAGATCGGCGATGCTTCACATGTTGCAAATCTCTTTTGTAGGGACATCTTATGACTACATGGAGTTCCCAAGACCATTGTCTCGGACCGCGACGTCAAGTTCATTGGCTACTTTTGGAAGACTCTATGTTTCAAGCCCGGGATCAAGCTACTTTTCTCTTCGGCCTATCATCCACAAACCGATGGCCAAACAGAGGTGACCAACCGGACGCTCTCGACGCTCCTACATGTGTTGATCAAGAATAACATCAAGAAATGGAAAGAATGTCTCCCCATCGCCAAGTACACCTACAACCGCGCACGTCACTTCACCACCGGCAAGTCTCCATTCGAAGTGGTCTACGGCTTCAACCCTTTGTCCCTATTAGACATACGTCCAATATCAATCCAAGAGCGCGTGAACATGGATGCAAGTGCACGGGCAATCTATATCAAGAAGATGCATGAAGATACAAGGCGCACGATCGAACGTCAAGTGGTACGCGTCACCGCCAAGCGCGACATCAACAAGCACCCCATGGTGTTCAAGACCGGTGATCTTGTGTGGCTACACCTCCGCAAGGATCGCTTCCCCACCGAGCGCAATTCCAAGTTACTCCCTCGAGTCGATGGACCTTTCAAGGTGTTTGCATGCTACATTCCACGCGACAAGTACAACGTGAGCGACATTTTCAACGTCAAGGACCTTTCTCCTTTCCATGGTGATGAAGATCTCAATCCGAGGATGGATCTTTCCCAAAGGGGAGGAGATGATGCGGAGCATCCCATGGTCATCCCCATGGATCCATCACCAACACCTGAAGCTCCAAGTGGTCCCATGGCAAGAGCCCATGCATGTGCCATTGAAACCGAGGTGACATCTCTACTTGCTCAAATATCATTTGATCCACTCGAGACATGGTCACTACCTCAAGCGGAAACACTTTGCATACTCAAGTACTCAGAAGAAGATTGTGGTACGACTACGAAGGACAACGAGGACGCCAAGCTCGGAAAGAACCAATGAGGAGCTGCGGACATGCTACAGCCTCCGGACAACCGGCCATCTACGGACTGTTGGGGAACGTTGCATGGGAAACAAAAAATTTCCTACGCACACACAAGATCTATCCATGGTGATGAGCATCTACGAGAGGGAGAGTGAATCTACATACCCTTGTAGATCGCTAAGCGGAAGCGTTAAGAAACGTGGTTGATGTAGTCGAACGTCTCCGCGATCCAAATCGCAAGTCATCCCTCGAACCGATCACGAACTAGTGCCGAACGGACGGCACCTCCGCGTTCAACACACGTACAGCTTGATGACGCCTTCACCTCCTCGATCCAGCGAGCGATGGTGAAGTAGTAGATGAGTTCCGGCAGCACGACGGCGTGGTGATGGTGGTGAGGAACAATCTCTGCAGGGCTACGCCAAGCGCTACGGAGATTATGACGGAGGAACTAGAGGGTTAGGGTTGCCGGCACACGGCTTGGGGAATTCTTGATGTATATCAGGTGCTAGCCCTGCCCCTCTATTTATATGTTGAGCCCTGGGGTCGAAACTTGGAGAAAGAGCCTCCTCAAAGTCGGTTTGGCCCGCAAGGCAAGAGTCCTGCTCGGACTCCAGGACCAGACGCCAGGGTCCTCGGCGTCTGGCCCCAGACGCCATGGTCCCTGGCGTCTGGCCCCTGGCCTCCGCAAAACTTCCTTTTGCACCTTCCTAAAGCCTCGTGGGCTTTACCCCTTGGCCCAAATAAAGTGTTCTCGTACCCGAACATTTCGGGAAACATCCGAAACTACTTCCGGTGAATTCCGGAACCCTTCCGGAGACCAAACACTATTATCCCATATATCAATCTTTACCTCCGGACTATTCCAGAGCTCCTCGTCATGTCCGGGATCTCATCCGGGACTCCGAACAACTTTCGGTCACCAACATAACAACTCAACTATACTTATATCGTCACCAAACGTTAGGTGTGTAGACCCTGCGGGTTCGAGAACTATGTAGACATGACCGAGACACCTCTACGGTCAATAACCAATAGCGGGACCTGGATGCCCATATTGGCTCCTACATATTCTACGAAGATCTTTATCGGTTGTACCTCTATGTCAAGGATTCAGTTAATCCCGTATGATGTTCCGTTTGTTTATCGGTATGTTACTTGCCCGAGATTCGATCGTCGGTATCTCTATACCTAGTTCAATCTCGTTACCGGCAAGTCTCTTTACTCGTTCCGTAATACAAGATCCCGTGGCTAACACTTTAGTCACATTGCTTGCAAGGCTTATAGTGATGTTGTATTATCGAGTGGGCCCTGAGATACCTCTCCGTCACACGGAGTAACAAATCCCAGTCTTGATCCATGCCAATTCAACAGACACCCTCGGAGATACCTGTAGAGCATCTTTCTAGTCACCCAGTTACGTTGCGACGTTTGATACACACAAGGTATTCCTCCGGTGTCAGTGAGTTGCATGATCTCATGGTCAAAGGAACAGATACTTGACATGCAGTAAACAATAGCAATAAACTGACACGATCATATGCTACGTTTACAGTTTGGGTCTTGTCCATCACATCATTCTCCTAATGATGTGATCCCGTTATCAAATGACATCTCATGTCCATGGCTAGGAAACCTTCACCATCTTTTGATCAACGAGCTACTCAACTAGAGGCTTACTAGGGACACAGTGTTGTCTATGTACCCACACATGTATTTGAGTTTCCAATCAATACAATTATAGCATGGATAATAAACGATTATCATGAACAAGGAAATATAATAATAACCAATTTATTATTGCCTCTAGGGCATATTTCCAACACGGACGTCCGACCACCTCATGCTCAGCCAAGTCAGATGCCCAGCCAAACGCTACAGCGGTCGGACGACCGTCGATGTCCGGACGTCTGACACCTCCCACCATCCGGACGTCCGAGCTCCTCCAGAAATCCGGCGTCACCAAGCAAGTACCGAATCTACGGAAGACCGAAGCCCTCCGGACGAACGCGCTTCCGGACGTCCGAGCCCCTCCGAAAATCCGGTGCCACCATACCCGAGCCAATTCGTTGGAAATCCGGCCGGCTCCGGACGTCCAGCCCTCCGCGAGCCTCCGGATGTCCGGAACCTGTCTGCGCACATCCGCTCGGGGCTTGGCCCATGTATCCCTCTATCTCCCCTGGACTATATATACCGTACCCTGTGGACGTTTTAGGGTTAGCAAAGGTTTGGCTGATGTTTAGTTGAGCTTTTGCTCCTTCCACTTGCTCCTCCCATGGAGATGAACACCTCTATGTGAGAAGATCAGAGTGGATGCCAAGGCCCCTTTCAAGGGAAGATCCCAAGGGATTTCAAGGCCCCTCCTCGGGAGTGGGAAGACTCTCCATTACATGTATCCTTCCGTTGACTTTGGATCTTGTATCTCATATGCTTTTGTGGATCTAGTGGATGTGTGATTTGGAGATCGTTCTTGAGTGTTCTTGAGTTTTGCTTATGATTTCTCCCTTTCTCCCCTCTAAGTGTGAAAAGGTCGACCTCATCGGGTGTGCCCCGTATTAGGGAGACAATCAAGACGGCTCTGCATCGATACGCCGTAGAGAGATATGACATGTCAAAAAATCCTAAATCTTAACCTTCTATATAAGGATGCGAGGATGGATGAGGAAGAGAAAAATGACGTGTAAAAAAAATATGTTTTTATTTTTGAACCACGGTGTAATTTTTTCTCCGGAAATCTGTTCACACCTGTACCGTTCATTCTAGGGGGTACTGTTTATGCGTGACACTGTTCACATCTGGGCTCTGTGCGATTTTACTGTTCAGTGATGCCACATACATGAATAGTAGAAGTGAAAAAAAAATGAGAAAAATTGGATGATTGCCGCTTTAGTATTGTTATTACTTATGGGCCGTCTGATATACTACAAAGAAATAGATTAGACTAGTACGTTTGGTTCGGTTCAGCTTGAGCTGACATTTTGGTGTAGGAGTCTGGGTCTAGGTCTATCTGGTCAGCCATATGAAAGGTCTTGTATCAGAGTTTTTTTGGATTGCGTGAGTAGAACAAAATCGCAAGGTTCCGGCAACCAAGTTCTCTTAGTATTCCCGTGAAAAATCCATCTAGAGTTTATGTGCAACTGCGTGAAGGTTGGAGGCTACGTTCTCTAATCTCGTACGTGAGTACAGAGTGCTCGTCCATGTGATTCTGGTGTCTTGCTGGGTTTGCATGTTGTTTGCTTAGGTTTGCATCTGGTAAACCTAATTCTGGAGCGATCTTGATCGTGGTTAAATTGATGTACAAATTGATCTTCTTGTTTGGACGTATGCAAGGCCAGGAGAGAGCAGAAATAACTGCTGCCATCTCAAGTACTCGTACACGATTGTTATTTTTATGGATGTTGAGAGCTACTGAAAGTTGAGAAGAAATATTGACTGCTGTTGTTTTGCACCGTGAAAGATTGGGAAATTTATTCGCGTCATTTATTTTCTGTCGACAGTCCCATCAAGTGGTATTAGATACCGGCGTTGCTCACGACACTTCGGACGAGACGACCGACTCGTCGTCATCAAGGAGGAGCCATTGGAAACTATCCGGCGATTTTTTGCTGGAGGAGAAAGGCTATGGTGCTGAACTTTTTCACACCTACTGTAAAGTTAGAGAGAAAGTTTGCGCCATGACAATCGACCATGACAGTTCGATTAACGCGGTCGGCATCGACATGGTGGAGAAACTGCAGCTACCGATGATGCCACATCCACGACCGTACTCATTGAGAAGGTGCTACGACAAGCTCGACATCTCACACCAAACCACAGTACAATTTTCGGTCGCAAATTTTCTTATGTGATTTTGTGCGACATAATTCCGATGTCAATGGTTTCGTGTCATATGTTGCTGGCGAGCCATGGTACAAGAAAAATAATGCTACGCAGGACTACCTCTCCAACACGTACATATATGATACTCCCTTCTTTCCTAAATATAAGTCTTTTTAGAGATTCACCTACAAACTACATACGGATGTATATAGACATATTTTAGAGTGTAGATTCACTCATTTTGCTCCGTATGTAGTCCATAGTGAAATCTCTAAAAAAGACTTATATTTAGGAACGGAGGTAGTACAAAATATGTTCTCATGATTGGAGAAGAACTAAAGTCAATACTTGGAGGAAAGAACGACTAGAGAAAATGAAGGAACAAGAGGAAGCAAAAAAGAAGATCAAAGCTGCTGATTTTTTTTGACGCATGGTCAATCTACACAGACTGACTCGAAACCGAGGATGGTTTGTCATGAAGGGAGAGAGGATGATAAGGCCAATTCTACTGCCACTATATTTAAAGATGAGTTTCCATACACGTATCCATTAAGGACTCAAGGAGTACGTATACATGCATGTGGTCTAGCCAAGAATTAATTAGCACCTACCATGCTACGTACATGCATGAAAGAAATTACTCAACGTGTGATATAGGCTCTCATTTTCCCCCTTCCTTTCTCTCTCCTCCCGTTTTCTTTGAGAGTCGCTCCTGCTCCCCTGACTCCTCTCCTCTCCTTCTCCGGCGGCTCTGCCGGCCGGAGTGGGGATAGAGAGGAGGCCGGGTCCCTGTACAGAGTAGATCTAGTAGAGGTATTGCCCATGGGGCGACTGGCGCTATGCCATTAGGTCTCGGCGTTATGCCGTGGAGGTTGGCTCTGGCGCTCGCGAACTGCGCTTGCAGCTTGCCCTCTTCGTTTTCCCGCTGTTTTTTCATGGTGTGTCGGGGAAATGACACCTACGGGACCGAAGGATCCCTTTACGGTTCGGCAAGGGAGAAAGGACAGCACAAAGAGCGGAACTAACGATCAACGCGAGGGGATTTACCCAGGTTCGGGCCGCTCGGAAGCGTAAAACCCTACTCCTGCTTGGTTGTATTACTGTGGATGTTCTTGGCCCAGTTCTGGGAGCTACAGTAGCAGCTACGCATACAGAATGGGTCGAGTCTGGATCTGGATCTGGCCTCCCCCCCTGTAGCTACGCCTTGGGCCTCCTTTTATATGTCCAAGGGGTCTCCAACAGTGGCGAAGTACAAGAGGTGTAAAGTATCTACAGTATCTCATGATTACCAGTATCTCATTATTACTACTGACGCCTTAGGACAAACGTCTTAGGACAAGACGCATTCAATGCTCTGAACAGGTGTCCCTGCCTTTCTTGGGGATGGAAAAAGGACTCGTCCCATCAGCAACGCCTAACCCCTTCTGCGGCCAGCGCCGTGACACGCAACCAGGAGGACAAGCCCTAAACGACAGGCTGGTCGCTGCGCTGGAGCGGCGACACTGTGCTGAAGCGGTGGGATCTTGCCGGGGGCTGATCTTGCCGGGTGCTGATCTTGCCGGAGGCTGATCTTGCCGGGGGGCTCGACGGGCCAGCCCGGCAAGATCTTGCCGGACGCCCAGCCTTCGGTCTTCTGATCTTCAGCTTAAACGCCTTCTTGATATCTTGCATCTGTCTCCAGCCGTCCTCCGGCAGGCCTTGCCGCAGGTATGGCTACAACTGTCCGTGCACAAGTACGGGGTACTAAAGGACCCGATCTTTAGTACACCGATAGGAGCCCCCGGGCCTAGGCCATACACGGGTGCAAGGCGTTGTTGGGCTAGGCCCAAAACAGTGCACGGGCACGCGTGGAGGAGTTGCTATCATAATCTTCTCTTTTACTGCGCCCTCCCACGACGCGCGTTGAATGCGGAACGTGGGGGACGTGCGCGGAACGACCGCAGCCTCCGCTCCTTCCCCATAAAAAGGAATCCGCAGGGGCGCTGCTCATTTACCTCTCATCTTTTCCAATCTGGACGCTGCCATCGTCTTCCTCCCCGAGCCTGAAACACGCCTCCTCCATTCTTCCGCCACCCGCACACCCTCGCCACCTTCGGACTCCGCTTCCACTGCCGCCATGCCGCCCAAAGCAGGCAAGGGCAAAGCGGCGAAAGCCGCCGGCTCAGCCGCAGGAGCAGATGAAGGGGATCTGCTGCGGATGCGGAGAGAGCGCGCCGTCTTCGACCCGACGCTTGACGGGCACACCTTGATTACTCAGTACAGGTGCGTATGGGGGAAGGAGACAAATGCCCATCCCAAAACTCGCGCGCTTTCGGCTTCTGCCGGGGGCGGCGCGGATAGATACCCTTTCTTCGCTGCTTATTTTTACGTCGGGCTCTATCCTCCTTTCTCCGACTTCTTCGTCGACATCATGTACACGTACGGGTTCCGCCTTTTGGATTTCACGCCGAACGCCGTAACGTGCATGTCTGTCTTTGCGCATCTTTGCGAAAACTTTGCCGGAGTGGTCCCCAACACGGCCCTCTTCCGCCACTACTTCATCCTCCGCATCGAGGCAGGAGACGCCCTCTCTGGATCTATCACTTGGATTCCAAGGACATGGAACAAGGATATATACCCAGGGGGTCTCTACCGCAAGAAGTGGGATGAGTGGCGATCCGAGTGGTGCTGGATCCAGGAGAAAGACCCTCAGCCATTCTGCGTGCCGCGGCAGAAGAAGGTGGCCCGTGGTGAGAATTGGAGCGACCTCATCCCTGAAGACAAGAAGCTCACAATTGCAATCACCAGGATCCGCTGCCTGAAGGCTGCCGGGTTCACGATTGAAATGGTTGGCGCAGATTTCCTTCGTCGGCGCATCGCCCCTCTGCACAATAAGGGGAGGCCAGCCTGGGACTTCAAGAACGCAGCAGATATTATGAGGCTGCGCCCTGGCTTGAATCACAACTTCACGGTCTTGCAGCACATGTATCTCTGCCACAAGCTGTTCAGGCCTGACGGGAGGTTCATGTTGCCGCCTGGAGTCGTGCCTCTGTGCAACAACTCTGCCCTGAGCTCTATCATTGCTATGATGCCAGTGTGCAACGCCCACGGCCTTGACGGGACTTGGGTAGAGCCGGCTCCAGAACAAGTGCAGGAGTTCTTTGACAACTTGTCGGAGAGGGCCATCCGGGAAGATCCCAAACTTATCCGTCCCACCACTGATGAAGAAATAGCTTACATTGCTAGCAGGGCGGAAGAGGCAAACCTTGCCGCGAAGGCCGGCGACTTCGAATTCACGGGAGGAGACACCAGTGAAGACGAGACGGTGACAGAGGAGACCTCTTCCGAGGAAGAGGAAGTTGCCGGGGAGCAGAGTGGCATGGTTGCCGGGGGCTCTACCGTCGAGGGCGCAACCGAGGAGCAGCCGCACGAGGAGCCCCCAGCTCCAGGGAAGAAAAAGCGCGTTCTTCAGAAAGCCAGCTCTGACGCCCCGGCAAGTCAGTCTCCCTCAAGAGATGAGGTTCCCAGCAAGAAGGCGGCCGGCAAGGCTGCGCAGCGGCAAGAGGCGCAACAACCGCCCGTGCGACGTACGACATGCTCGACCGCGGCACAAACTGGTGCGGCGGGAGCGTCCCATACGATGGCACCAGCGGCTGGAGCAGCAGGGTCACAGCAACCTACTGCTTCCGCTGCAGCCAAGCACGCCAGGTCTCCTTCTCCACCTCCTCGCCCAGGTGCCGAAGCGGAAGTCGTCTTCGACCTCTCTGCCTTGGAATCCGAAGAAGAAGAGTAAGGGCCTTGCCGCACCTTATAATTCCTGTATTTCTGGCTTCACTTGACTAATTCGCTTTGGCTTGCCTCCACAGAGATGCAGAAACCTTGGCGCAAAGGATGGCGAAGAGGGCGAAGACCTCAATGGGCGACGAACCGCCGGCGAGCACCTCAGGTGCGCCAGAAACGATCAACATCTGCCCGGAGTCGAGCCCACAACGCAGTCCTCAACACAGCCCCCGGCGCAGCCCCCAGCGTGAGTCCGTTATGCACTTTCCGCTGGCAAGTGCCGGGGTGCGTATCTTCACTGCTGACATCTCCGGGCGTGCAGGAGCGGAGCAGCAACAAGGAGTACCAATGGGAACCGTCCTTGACGTGCCGCCGCCATCGACTACACCGCCCAGAGATGAGCCTTCGGCAAGAGAGCTTTACCGCGATGAAGAAGAGCCGGCGAGCACTAGCTCCGGCAACCCTCCTCAGCAGCTCAACGTATCTAAACCGCTCGCCTCAGAGTACTTGCTATTCCTGTTTTTCTCTTCTTTTTTTTTTTTGTCTTCTTGAACTTCAATCTTGGTCTCATCTTGCTTCCCTTCCTGGGCTTCCAGATATCCTCTTGGCGGAACCCATGGATGTTGAAACCGTCATCAAGGAGACCGCCAGGGATGCTGCCGCCGAGGCCGACAGGGTCGCAGCGGACGAGGCCGCCAAGGCCGCACAGGAAGAAACCGCCAAGAAGTCTGCTGAGGGGACCGGCAAGGAGACCGACGATCGCACTGACGACATTCCTGCCGCAGGAGCGCCTGGCGCTACACCGGTCGCGGAGCCCCCAGCTGCCGGTGAAGATCAACCGTCCACATCTGACGTGCCCCCGTCAAGCAGTTACCTCAAGGCCGGCGACAACCTGTTCGTCAGCATGCCAGGGACGGCAAGCACTGGGGCGCCGGTGGAAGGAGAAACTCTGGATGGAGACGTCATCGCCGCCGCCAGCAGCAGTGAACCCAAGGAAGAGCAGCTACTCCAAGCCATGCACGAAAACTATCAGAAGCTCTAGGCACTCTACCGTGCCCGGAAGGATAAGCTGGATTCCAGGGCAGCGGTTGTTGATGCAGCAGAGGCGGACTTCCAAAAGCGCGGCAAGGAGACGCAAGCTTGGTATGCTGAGGCCTTCCAAGAGCTGAAGACTACTCGGGAACAGCTGAGCGAGAACTGGAACGACCTCCTCATGAAGCAATCTGGTGTCGAGAAGGCACAGGAGGAGGCTGCACAGCAGGCCGCCGCAGCAGAAGCTCGCCTGACGGAGCGCCGCATCGGGCTCGATGCTCACGAAGAGGACCTTACTGCTCGCGAGGAGGTGCTTGCCGCCAAGCTCCGCAGCAAGGACGAGGAGATCGAGAAACTTGTCACGCAGCGGACCCAGGAGCTAGAGCTGAAACACACGGAGACGCTCAGAGCTCTGACTGAAGATCACGCCGGCAAACTGAAGGAAGCCGTCGATGCTGCCGAAGCCGCAGAGGCTGCCAAGAGCTTGCTGCAGGGGAAGGTGAAGAAGCTAGAGGCTGATCTCGAGGATCACGGCAAGAAGGTCTCAACACTCAAAGCCGAAAGAGACAAAGCTCTTCACAGCTTGATGGAGGCCCAGGTTGCCGCATCCGAGAAGACTCAGCAGCTCACCTCCGCCAAGGAATCCGTCATTGATCTGGAGCAGAAGCTGACCACGCTGAAGGAGACCCTTGAGACCGCCAGGGGTTGGGAGAAGACCTTGATCAAAGACCTCCACAATGAACAGGAGCTGCTCAAGAGTGCTGCCGCCACACACAACGACTATGTGGCAGGCGTGCAGATCTGGACTGAGAAGCTCATCGACGTTGCGGAGAAGCTTGCCGCGCAACTGTCCATCATGGGTCTGCAAGGCTTCAGGTATTCTTCAGACGACAAGGTGTCCCCAAGCGCCAGGCTGACCATGTTCTTTGACCGCATGCTCGAAGCCTTGGAGCAGCTTCACTCTGACCGAACATCCCAGCTGGCGAACGAATCCCGCAAGCTTTGCCAGGCCGTCCTCCGTGAGGTGCTGGTCAAAGTTATGCACAAGAACCCCGGCATCAACCTCTCCAACGTCTTCACACGCTTGCCGAAGGATGCGGACGTCAAGGTACTTGAAGATCTTGTCGCGCCCATCGTTGACAGGGTGAGCCAAGTCAAGAGGGTTGAAGGTGATCGCCGGGATTAGCTGTTTTTCTTTATCTTGTCGCCATCGCTCCATGCCAAAGACAATTTATCTTTAGTTAGAAACGCGGCAACTATCATGTAATATAACTTGCTGTCTCTGGGTTAATGTATGCTATTCCCCTCGTTTCATTTTGTTTCTGTATGGTGTATGCCCTACGCTTATACTGGGAACTTGCCGGTGCGCACCCCCGCGAGCGCTGGGTTCGGGACTTCAGCAGCCTGCTGGAGGCGCAGCTACCGGCAAGAAATCTTGACGTTTTCAGTGCAGCCACCTAAACTGTTGAGCGGATTCGAAATAGAGTAAGGGCGCGACCGATCATGACAAGGTTCCATCGCGTGCAGGTTTTCCATACAAAAGTCGAAATCGTTCAAGGAGGATAGCCTTACAACAAAAATCTGTTTTAAAGGGTTTCTGCAACTTAGCTTTTCGTTGCTGTTCTTCTTCCGACAAGATGTCAACCTTGAACGTCGCCTGTCAGTATCCATACTATCTCCCCCCCCCCCGGCAAACTTGCATGCGAGGGAACCTTCTATCCTTTTGAGAAAAAGAAAGAAGAGAAAATATGGGACCTTGGCGGTTCATTAGCTCTTACCAGAAGCAAGCGCAATACAACATCTCAGATAAGCATGCATATAAAATGACATGAAATTGACAAGAATTGTAAAACACTTAGCTTAATTAAACTATGCACAGGGTCTTCGCCTGGCTTTGTACAAAGGATTACATGCTGCATCGGCAAGACTTGTACAAAAGGTGGTTGCCAGGAGCGTTTCTGCGGCAAGAACCAAAGGTTCTGCGCGAAACTGCTGCTAACCGGCAACCGCGCCTCACGGGTAGAACTTACGAAGATGTTCGATATTCCAGGAGTTGCTCACTGGCACGCCATCTTCGGTCTCTAGGCGGACAGCACCAGGCCTGGTGACTCGTACTACCCGATAAGGGCCTTCCCACTTCGGCGTCAACTTGTTGGAATTCTTGGCCGACTGAACGCGCCGAAGAACAAGGTCGCCTTCCTCAAGACTCCGGGCATGAACCTTGCGGCTATGATAGCGGCGCAAAGCTTGCTGGTAGCGTGCAGCACGCACAGCAGCCCGAAGACGATCCTCCTCAAGGAGCACAGCGTCATCTTGCCGCAGCTGCTCTTGCTCGAGCTCATCATAAGCGAGCACTCGAGGTGACCCGTATATGAGTTCCGTGGGGAGAACTGCTTCAGCCCCGTAGACCAGGGCGAAGGGAGTCTGGCCGGTAGCTCGATTTGGTGTCATTCTGATTGACCAAGAACCGCCGGCAGCTCATCAATCCAGCGTCTTCCGCACTTGTGCAGCTTGTCGAAAGTTTTGGTCCTGAGACCGCGCAGCACTTTAGCATTTGCCCTCTCTGCTTGGCCGTTGCTTCTCGGGTGAGCAACGGAGGCGAAACAGATCTTGCCGCCAAGGTCTTGGACGTACTGCATGAAGGTGCGACTCGTGAACTGCGTACCGTTGTCGTTGATGATCCTATTCGGCACACCAAACCGGCACACTATTCCCTTGAAGAACTTGACCGCTGACTGTGCTGTCACCTTTCTCACTGCTTCCACTTCCGGCGACTTCGTGAACTTGTCGATAGCAACGTACAAGTACTCGAAGCCCCCGGCAGCGCGGGGGAAAGGACCCAGTATGTCGAGTCCCCAGACCGAGAAGGGCCAGGAAAGAGGGATTGTCTAAAGAGCTTGAGCTGGCTGATGAAGTTGCTTTGAATGGAACTGGCACGCTTCACACTTGGTTACTAGTGCAGTTGCATCCTGGAGAGCAATGGGCCAGAAGAAACCTTGCCGGAATGCCTTGCCGACAAGAGCTCTCGAGCCTACGTGGGAGCCACATATGCCTCCATGAATCTCTGCCAACATCTCTAGTCCATCCTCCCGAGGAATGCACTTCAATTTCACACCGTTGGGGGTCTCTTTCTGTACAGGACGTCGTCAACGAACTGGTACATACTAGACTGACGGGCTACTTTCTCCGCTTCTTCCTGTTCCTCAGGGAGTTCTCCTGTCTGAAGGAAATGAACTATGTGCTGTGCCCATGCCGGAGCCTGTGGCTCGACGACAAGGACTAAAGGCATCTCTTCGGCCGCGGGAGCGCTTGCTTCAGCCGCAAGAACCTGAGGTTCTGCGCAAAGCTGCTGCTCACCGGCAATCGGCATATCCTCAGCTGCGGGGGCGCGTACTTCTGCGGCAAGAACCTGAGGCTCTGCGCGAAGCCGCTGCTCACCGGCAACCGTGTCGTTCCCGGCAACTTCCTTGTCGGCGGCTTCTGGAAGCTCTGCCGGGAAATACTTGCCAGTACTTAACTTCCTTCTCTTGTCCGGCCTCGTCGGTGGTGTTATGGATGGCTGAGTCAGGCGGAGCACAAAAGTTCCTGGTTCCACAGGTAACTTAAGGGCAGCACGCTTCGACAGGTCGTCAGCAATGCAGTTCTCTGCTCGAGGAACATGCTCTGTTTGCAAACCGTCAAAACGCTCCTCCAGCCTCCTCACTTAATCGACATAAGATTCCATCAACGGGCTCTGGTAATCCTTGTTGACTTGCCTGACGACAAGCTGGGAGTCACCTCTGACGATGAGCTTCTTGATCCCAAGGTCTGCCGCGATCCTGAGACCGGCAAGCAGCCCTTCATACTCTGTGGTGTTGTTCGTTGATCTCTCCCGGGGAAAGTGCATCTGAATCACGTACTTGAGGTGCTCTCCGGTGGGTGCGACAAGCAGCACGCCAGCGCCGGCGCCTTGCGGAGAAAAAGCCCCATCAAAGTACATAATCCACTCGCGATCTGTTTCCTTGCCATGGACAACCGACTCTTGAACTTCTTCGTCTGGCGTTGGTGTCCACTCTGCAATGAACTCTGCCAAGGCTCTGCTCTGAATAGTTGAAGTGCTTTCAAACTTGAGGCCAAAGCATGACAGCTCCAACGCCCACTCCACAATCCTGCCGGTCGCTTCTGGATTCCGCAAGATCCGTTGCAGCGGAAAGCGAGTGACGACGGTAATCTCATGTGCTTGGAAGTAATGGCGCAGCTTCCTCGAGGCCATAAGGAGGCCGAAGAGCAGCTTTTGTACAGCAGAATATCTTGACCTAGCCCCCTGCAAAAGGGAGCTGACAAAATAGACTAGGCGCTGCACCATCTTCTTCTTCTGCACTGCTTCACTTGACTGCGCGGGCTCTGTCTTGTCGGCACCAGACTCTGCCGGGGATGGTCCTGGCTTGTCGCTTGACGGGCTTGCCGCTGCCGCTGCCTCGTCGTCTGCTTCTCTCTGCGCCACTAGCGCAGCACTAACCACTTGATTCGTCGCCGCTAGATACAGCAGCAACGGCTCTTGTGGCCTAGGTGCGACCAGTGTCGGCGGAGAGGAGAGGTACCTCTTCAAGTCCTACAGCGCTGCCTCCGCTTCCGGAGTCCATTTCATTGGTCCTGCCTTCTTCAAGATTTTGAAAAAGGGCAGGGCGCGCTCAGCGCACTTGGAGATGAATCTGCTCAGAGCAGCCACGCAGCCGGCAAGTCGGTGCACATCTTTGACACGTCTTGGTGCTTCAATCTGCTCAATTGCCTTGATCTTGTCGGGATTGGCTTCAATTCCACGTTGAGATACAAAGAACCCGAGAAGCTTGCCGGATGGAACGCCAAACACGCACTTCTCGGGATTGAGCTTCAGATTGATCCTGCGCAGATTTGCAAACGCCTCTTCTAGATCTTGTATAAGAGTTGCCTTGTCCTTGGTCTTGACCACTATGTCGTCCATATAGGCTTCCATATTTCTATGCAGCTGGGTCTCGAAACCAATCTGGACAGCTCTTGCGAAGGTCGAACCAGCACTTTTCAACCCGAAAGGCATACGTATGAAGCAATACGTGCCACATGGGGTGATAAATGCGGTTTTCTCTTCGTCTTCTTTGGACATGAAAATCTGATGGTAGCCTGAATATGCGTCAAGGAATGATAGCAAATCGCAGCCAGCAGTAGAGTCCACAATCTGGTCGATGCGCGGCAAGGGAAAAGGATCTTTTGGACAGGCTCTATTGATATCAGTATAGTCGATACATAGCCTCCATTTTCCATTCGCCTTGCGCACTACAACTGGATTGGCCAACCATGTCGGATGGAGGACTCCTCTAACCAGACCTGCTGCTTCAAGCTTTCTGATTTCTTCGGCGATAAACTCTTGCCGCTCCAAGGCTTGCTTCCTGATCTTCTGCTTGACGGGCCGGGCATGAGGGCAGACAGCAAGGTGGTGCTCAATTACCTCCCTGGGAACACCGGGGATATCATATGGTTGCCATGCAAACACATCAATATTCGCCCGCAGGAAGGCAACGAGCGCGCTTTCCTATTTGTCATCAAGGGTGGAACTTATGGTGAAAGTTCCTCCCGTACCATCCTCCTTGGCGGGCACCTTCTTGGTCTTTGGTGGAGCAGCCTTGGATTTCTTGTTCTTGCCGGCAGAGCTCTCCGGCACGTCCTCAACGGGAACGCAGCACTCCGAGGAGGTGCGCTTGCCGGAGTGGGTGCTAGAGGTCTTGCTGGGCTTCTTCTTCTTTCCGGGAGCTTCAGCGACAGGAGCAGGTGCCTTGGCGGCAGATGCTACAACTGCCTCCCGGTAGAGTTTGTCGGTGCAGATAAGCGCATCCTTGTTGTCGGAGTGAATGGTGAGGACGCTCATCGGCCCGGGCATCTTCAGCACGTTATAGGCATAGTGCGATGCCGCCATGAACTTGGCCAGTGCCGGGCGACCAAGAATCCCATTATAGGGTAATGGAATCTTGGCAACGTCGAAGACGATCTTCTCCGTCCTGAAGTTCAACTCGCTGCCAAACATCACTGGTAGGGTGATCTTGCCCTTCGGCTGGTTCCTTCCCGGATTGATCCCTTGGAATGAGCCTGTTTCCTCGAGATCTTCGTCGGGAATTTGCAATCTCTTGATCACATCGGGCGAGATCAGGTTTAGGCCGGCCCCACCGTCAACTAACATTTTTGTCACCTGGAGGTTGCGGATCATTGGTGAAACCAACAACGGCAAGCACCCGACCGCAGTTGTGCGATCAGGGTGGTCCTCGGCGTCAAAAACGATAGGCGTGCGGGACCACCTCAGTGGCTTCCGGGCATCGAGCGAGGGCTCAGCTGCATTAATCTCGCGCGCCCACTGCTTGAGCTGGCGGTGAGAGGAAAGCAACGAGGCGCCTCCGTCAATGCACATGGCCTCTGTCGCTTTCTGGAACTCGTGTTCGCTGGACTCGTCGCCCTCTGCATCATCATCACCACCCCCCTGCTTCTTGTCGCGGCCTCGGGCGGGCCGGTCCTTCTGTTGCTTGACCTTGCCACGGCGACCTCCTCGACCGCGCCTCTTGCCGGACCCTCCAGCGCCATCCTGGGCCCTCTCCTTGTCTCGCCTTTCGTATTCGGCTCTCTGCTTCTTGACAAGCTCATCAACTTGCCGGCAGTTTTGGAGATCGTGGCCCTTGGTGCGGTGGATCTTGCAATACTGCTTGGCGGAGCCTTCTGGCTTGTCGGCAACCGCCAACGCCTGACATGCGGCGCACCCGGCAACTTCCTTGCCGGGGTCGTCAGTCTTGGCCTTCTTGGCGGTGCCGGGGTTGCCGGATCCCTCGACGGCAAGCACGGCCTTGCCCTTGCGCTTCCTGGCCTTCCGTCGGCCCTTCCTTGCCGGGGCAGCAGCGTCTTCGCTTTCGAAGTCGACTCCTGCGCCAGCGTTCTCGCCGGGGAGTCTCCTTCCTTCTTCTGCCCGAGCACATTTGTCAGCCAGAGCGTAAAGCTCAGCGACATCCCTGATCTTGATCATCGCAAGCTCTTCCTGCATCTTGCGGTTGCGCACATTCTGATGGAAGGCGCTGATGACAGCGGCAGGATGAACGTCTGGAATGTTGTGCTGGATACGGCTGGACCTCTGGATGTACTTGCGCAAGGTTTCGCCATCCTTCTGGGGAATGATATGCAAGTCGCTTTCCTGGCCAGGAGCTTGGTGGCCGCCAGTAAAGGTGCCAACAAAATCATGACACAGATCTGCCAAGGAGGAAATGGAATTCTCCGGCAGATGCATCAACCACGACCTGACGTTGGGCTTCAGCACCAACGGGAAGTAGTTGGCGAGGATCTTGTCGTCTCGAGCCCCGGCAGCCTGCACCGCAATGGTGTAGATGCTCAGGAACTCTGACGGGTGAGTCTTGCCGTCGTACTTCTCCGGCACCTCCGGCTTGAAAGAGCGGGAGTTGGGCCACTGGACTCGCCGCAGCTCACGAGTAAACGCTGGACAGCTCACCTCGTAAGGCAGGCTACCAGGATACCCTGGCGCAGGCTCGTCGACAGTGGGTCCCGCGCACCTGTCGGACTGACGGCGTGCTTCCCGTCGCCGCTCGATGGTAGTTCGAGCGTCCTCCTTCTGCCGTTCCCGAAGAATCCGACGTTGATCGCGGCGAACCCGCGGATCGGACGACGCCGTGGAATCGTCATCACGGGCGTCGACCCGCCGAGTTAGCAACCGCTCTTGATGTGGTGGAGGGGAGTGTATCGTAGATGCACCGCCTCCGGTCTTCTCGCCATCGGCCCGCACCGGTTCAGTAGACTGCCGCCGGGAAGGCTGCTTGCCGCGGCCTGTCGTTGTTGGCTAAACCGATGAGGCTCTGAATGGCGGCTCTCCACTCATCTAGCTTCTCCGCAGCGGGAGGGAAGTCTAGGAGCAGCTGAGCTCGCGCCAACGCTTCCGCTGGTGTAGGCGGTGGTGAAAGATACGAAGAACGTGAGGTGCTCAAACTCCTAACTGGGTTAGAAGGAGCACCGTCACAGTCCTGCAACCGCGCGCGGCTTCCACCGGCGTGTTGACGTGGATCTTGGCCCCGCGCATCTTGAGAGTGATGCGCAAGGGTTTTCCCATGGGGATGCTTGGAACCACCGACGTCACGGTGCTGCACGTCGCGCGTTTCTTGAGAGAGCCGCGGTGCATGCTCCGGCGTGGGTGTCTTGGAAGGCGTCGTCCCGTCCTTGGAGATCGCTGCACCACCCGTAGGTAGCGCGGCCTTATCCTTGGACCTGGCGCTCGCCTGGCTTGGATCGCCAGAACGTCGCGGAGGCTCAAGACCTCCACCTACTCCACCAGCGGCCGCGCCATCACCCGTCTGTGCAGGTACGGGGAGGCTGGACGCGGATGGATCAACCGCCATAGCGCCCTTCTTCTTGGGGGCCATGGCGATGAATATGATCAAGAACCGGCGCCCCGACCGCTAGATCGGGTTCGCGCAACCTTAACCCCCCTACCTGGTGCGCCAAAGATGTCGGGGAAATGACACCTACGGGACCGAAGGATCCCTTTACGGTTCGGCAAGGGAGAAAGGACAGCACAAAGAGCGGAACTAACGATCAACGCGAGGGGATTTACCCAGGTTCGGGCCACATGGAAGCGTAAAACCCTACTCCTGCTTGGTTGTATTACTGTGGATGTTCTTGGCCCAGTTCTGGGAGCTACAGTAGCAGCTACGCATACAGAATGGGTCGAGTCTGGATCGGGATCTGGCCTCCCCCCTATAGCTATGCCTTGGGCCTCCTTTTATATGTCCAAGGGGTCTCCAACAGTGGCGAAGTACAAGAGGTGTAAAGTATCTATAGTATCTCATGATTACCAGTATCTCATGATTACTACTGACGCCTTAGGACAAACGTCTTAGGACAAGACGCATTCAATGCTCTGAACTGGTGTCCCTCCCTTTCTTGGGGATGGAAAAAGGACTCGTCCCATCAGCACCGCCTAACCCCTTCTGCGGCCAGCGCTGTGACATGCAACCAGGAGGACAAGCCCTAAAGGATAGGCTGGTCGCTGCGCTGGAGCGGCGGCACTGTGCTGAAGCGGTGGGATCTTGCCGGGGGCTGATCTTGCCGGGGGCTGATCTTGCCGGGGGGCTCGACGGGCCAGCCCGGCAAGATCTTGCCGGACGCCCAGCCTTCGGTCTTCTGATCTTCAGCTTAAACGCCTTCTTGATATCTTGCATCTGTCTCCAGCCATCCTCCGGCAGGCCTTGCCGCAGGTATGGCTACAACTGTCCGTGCACAAGTACGGGGTACTAAAGGACCCGATCTTTAGTACACCGACATGGTGGACAATAGCGGCTGGAGGAAGATCGGGCAAAATCTCCATCAATAAGCTCGGCAGCTCGCTAGAGTGGGCCGATCTGGTTTCCCTCACCCCTGTTTCTTGCCGTCATGGAGGCGGAGGATTCGGGGAGAGCGGATCCGTGATTTTGGCTCTCAGATCTAGCGTTCTACAGGGATTGATGTTGGCTTTGGTGCTTCTTCGCTATCTCTTATCGCTGCCTCGACCTCCGCCGACCGGAGCTGCACATCAACTTGAAGATGACTCCAGCGAGCGATTTGGGTGGCTTGGGTGGTTTGTCGGCCTCTGGAGGATTTGCTGGCTATTTTCGAGTCCACCATGTTCATCTTCCGTTTGGGAGGCCCTCTGTTCCTTCTTTATCAGCAAGGAGTTGGACGGAGATGGTGGCAATGCATCTCCGGCGAGGTTCCTGTTGTATTCTGGACCCAATTGCATTCTTGTTCTATGGATTGGGGTCCTGAGTAAAAATCCGGGAGGACTGCTATGTAATTTCTATTTTCTTTTGCGTCCTTGGTGTAGTGTTGTAACCGTTTTGTGTTAATGAAAGCCAGCTGGGACCTTCTGGTCCCTTCCCTAGTTAAAACAAACGTGTGATATACCAAACATGAGAGATAATAATGTTAGGCTTATTCGCCGTGCAAGGATTGAACTGGTTAGCAAAGAAATAGCTGGCTTTGTTCAAATATTTTACAGAGAACCAGATAAGAAGAGCCCGTACTGGTTTAAAGTAAAAAAGACGAGGATTAACTTTCTGTTTTTGTTTTTTCCTCGCAAGGACAGTACTGATGTGATCAAGGTGGAAGGGTCGTGGGATTTTCTTTGCTTATGTGCAACAGGTTGGGGGTCCACCGGCAGATTACATAAGAAGATCATCCAATAGTTGGCTATTTTGGGAAATCTTAGAGTCGGTTGATAATTTTAGGAGTCCCGTGTATATTTCTTTCATGTGTCATACTCATGTTTGGGTCGGCTATAGTGATATAAACAGCCATAATAGGATCATTCTATGGGGAGGTTATTTCGAGATGAATTAGACACCATGTGTGTTTCGGCCATCAGCCATTATTGAGTCTAGAGAAACCTTGTAAAAATTCTCTACTAGCGTATGAGTTCCTACGACGTGTCGCGTCGGAGATTATAGTCTGAGCCTATACGGTTCGTCCATGTTATTCCTTCGGATCGAGGGGTTGGCGTGTTGTTTTTGCGAGGTTTGTGAACATCTTCGCAAACACGCATCTAGTTCTTGCTACGATGGAGGTTTGTGTCCTGACAATTCTGGCCAACAATGGATCGATCCTTGCCTCGAGGTTCGGTTCACATCAAGTGGCTATTGTCTAATTTTCTGCTTATTCTAGTCGAATCGCCCACTCACTTCTCAACTGAAGGGTGTACATGTAGTTCCATCTGGTTTGCATCTACGAGGTCGTAAGCCTGATGATCCATTTTCCTGATATTTTGGAGTTGTTGAATTTGTAGTGTGGAATATCGGGCAAAAATTATAGCGGCGTCGATTGTCTGTCGAAGGTCCCATCAAGTGGTATTCAGAGCAAGGTTGATCACGGTACAATTCTTTCTGTTATTTGATGATGAGTACATAATTACCATTGTTACACCCACAACCCCTGCTGCTATACATACTAGACCAGTTACTAGAGCTCGCGGACGCCAATTGAATTACCAGGTACTTTCGTTTCTTGGAAATCCTCTAATGTTCATGAACATATGATGCTGCCTAAATTAGATACTTTTGTTTTACTTACGAATGAAGGACCTAGCATGGACAAGAAGGATGGCCAATGGAGAGGGAACAAGCATGGAGAAGAAGGTGCGCGCGCGGGAAAGAACAATGGAGCTTCCAGTGGTGATTTTAGCACTTTGATGCTACCATAATGAGAGCATGAAGGCTTGGATGAAATATTCAAGACGCCACTTTACAAATTTCGTCCGTAGGCACTTATAGGTATTGCGCCACCTTATTTTTGGGCCAGGCCCATGTAATTTCGAAATACCATATTATATGATGTTTTTAGAGTCCGTATGTGTGAGGAAACTGAGTTAGGGTTGGTTTCGGACGCCTCCTCCAAGGGGCCACGAAATCCCCCTCTATTCCCCCATATATATATATCCCTTAGGGAGCCGTTTAGACTTGTTTTTTTAGATTGAAAGTTCGCCATAGCTGCAACTTCGCGTCCTTCGTTCGTGCTCCACGACCAGACCAAGACGTCACATAACCCCACTTTCATGAATAAAGCTTTCCTCTTATATTCGCAATATCCATATTGCAATTTCAATTTCTTGCTTGTTCTTCATTTGCGTGCAGGAAATAGACCTTCGTGGTCAGGTTGATCGTGCTCCGGCATGGTCAATAACCTCTCGGAGTTGGTGTAGCGATTTCTAAGGCGCGACGTCCTTGCACGTTCGTAGTAATATCATCAAAGTCTACTCCACAAAAAATGATAGCCACCATCTCATCGAAAGACGGGACACCTTTGCCTCTATCAAGTGGTATCAGATTTCCAGGTTGCTCGGTGAGATTTTACCAGTTTTTCATAGTTTAGACTACATCTGTTCTTCCTACCTACAGTCCATTAAAAGCCACAAAAAATTAGGGTTAGATCGTCATATCCGAACCAATCTGAGCCTTTGCAATTTTTTGTTTGGTGTTTGCTTTGCTAAATTTGCGGTTGCATCGTCATGTCAAGTTGATGGTCTTGGTGTCTAGTCCTTTAGAGTTTTGAGTTCTGTTCAAAAGTTGTCACGCCGCCATACCCACCATCATCATCACCGCCGACATACCCACCATCATCATCACCGCTGCCATACCCACCATCATCAACACCGCTGCCATACCCACCATCATCAACACCGCTGCCATACCCACCATCATCAGCACCACTGCCATACCCACCATCATCAGCACCGCATCCATATATCACCACCGTATATCGGCCATCAATTTGTGTCCATATATACCACCACATATCCACCATCAATTCGTGTCCAAATATACCACCACATATCCGCCACCAATCCGAGTCCATCACATATTAGGTTTGCTTTTGAGATCCCTTTCTTTTCAGATTCGTGTTTCCTTGCCTGAGTAGGTTTCGGATTTTTTTTTTAAAAGGCTTTGCAAAGCTTTTTGAGACACTCGCCACCATAATGATTTTTTATCGCAATTTTTTATCGTCGCGGCCCCGAATCATTCCAAAAAAAAATTAGTCAATTTTTTTGTGCCTATCCTGTTTGTACGCCTTGGGAAGAGTTTTGAGACACTGGGAATTATAGTTATTTTCTGAAAAAAAGAGCAAAAAAAGGCGCCAAAAAAACGAGATTTTTTTTCCAGAGTGTGCTCTTCCCTTGTTTACGTGTAGCGTCGTGATTTTGTTGGTGTTCTAGGATCGCGCCTCTACTATGGTATAGCCTAGGACAAGCACGGTACCGTCGTTGAGCATCTTTTCAACTTTGCATCTTTGAATTGATTATTTCTGACCCTTTTTCTTCCATATTACAAGCCTTCCCAGCTCCACATACATCTATGTCATGTGTTTGACACCACCTGGCAATCGCTTTATCCAAGCTTTGAGAGTTTTGACTACAACGATTGCCGATTACCGCCTGCTGTTGGGTAAGAACTGGTAAGAATTTGATGTTTGCTTGATGGATTTGTGACACACCACCACCACCATATCATAGTAGTCTGTAGATTCATATTATTGTGTGTTCCTCTACTGCTAACCATGCCAGGATCACAAGCTGACGAGATTGACTGGGAGGTTATGACCAACAAGGAGCTCCATGATAAATTTCAGCAAATGATGGCTGACCAGGTACAAGACTTCGTGACCAGCCTTGGCGAGGCCATGGAGAAGCTAGATGGTTTGGAGAAGACATTCGACACCAAGATGGACGCCAAGTTCAATGAGGTGATTGCCCGTCTACCACCACCAGCTGTAGCTACCGTCCCTCTCCAACAACAACAACATCAACAACGCGCGAATTTCGTGGGATGAGCGCAATGTGTGCCTCTCGACCAAGGTCAGAATTCTGGTGCCGTTGCTACTCCTGCGGCTTCTGTGGCTGCTGCTACTTCTGTTGAGCATGATGCGGATTATGATGGTGATTATGATGATGAGGGAGAGTTTGCTCCAAATCGGCCCCAGGGGCAACCACCACCACGTGCACCAGGTCATCCACATGGCTACAATCGCAACGGTAGGGCTGCACCACCCCCTCGGGTACGGGATCATGACCATCTCCCTAAACTTAAATTGAATATTCCAACATTTGATGGTTGATATGTTCCTGATATATATCTTGGGAGTTAGAAACATAACAACGTTTTACATGCTTAAAATTTCATGAGGATAGACGTGTTGTTGCTACTGTTTGTGCATTCACTAGTTTTGCTTGTGTTTTTGGTGGTCTGAACATTGTAGAATACATCATGCTAATATCCCAACTACTTGGGCTGCTTTGAAAATTTCTATACATACTCCTTGGGTTCCACAATATTATCAATGTGAATTACTTCAAAAATTGCAGCGTTTAAGACAAGGAAAAAATTATGAAGAAGAATATTATGAGGAAGTACAAACTGGCATGATTAGATGTGGTATTGTTGAGGATAATGAAGCTATGCTTGCACGTTTTATGGGTGGATTAAATCGAGATATTCAGACTATTTTAGAGTATAAGGAATGTAACACTATCACTCGTTTACTCCATCTTGCTTGCAAAGCTGAATGTGAAGTGCAGGATCGACAGGCATTGGGAAGAACTAATTTTTCTGCAGGTCACACTTCATCATGGACGCCACGTACCTCATCTACTTCCACATGTCCTGCTGCAGCACCGCCTACTTCAGCCACCAACTGCAACCGAGATACCATGAAGCATGCCCCCCCGCACCCTCCATGAAGAGCACACCTTCCGGGCCTGCACAAAGCTCTTCTTCATCCATTGCATCCACAGGGCAAACACATGTGGTTATATGTCGTCGTTGCAAGGGTGGAGGTCACTATGCAAGAGAATGCCCATCCAAGCGTGTGATGATTGTTACTGAGGATGGTGGATATGACTCCGCTAGTGATAATGATGAGGAGACTATGGCTCTTATTGCATGTGAAGAACAGGGTGTAGATGATACTGAACAACAGACACAATACATGGCTACTGACTACGCCGACAGGTATGAAAGTTTAGTTGCTCAACGTGTTTTAAGTGTGTAAGTAACACAAGTTGAGCAAAATCAGACGCACAATTTGTTCCATACAAAGTGATATGGGGCAAACCCGTGAGGGCCGATCTTTTCACACTTGGAGGGGAAATAGAGGAAAATCAAGAGGCAAACAAAACACTCAAAGGACAATCCTCAAATCACACATCCACTAGATCCAACGAACAAGAGATACAAGGTTCGAATTCAACGAACGGATATCAGTACCGGTAGCCTTCCCACTCCGGAGAGATGGGTCCTGAAATCCACGTGGGAATCTTCCCTAGGATGGGGCCTTGACATCCATAGGATCTTCTCACAAATAGGTCGCAATCTCCTAGGAGAAGTATATGGAAGGTGCAATGCTCAACTAATCTATGAACCAACACATTGCTAACTCTATTAACGAGGAGGGGGTGGAGTATATATAGTCCTAGGCACGAAGGGGTAAGTGAGAGGGCCCGTCCATGCACGCAGGCAGGAGCCGGACGTCCGGCTGGGGGGGTGTTTGTCCTCTCATGAGGCGCCGGATGTCCGGGGCATGGCCGGATGTTTGGCCCGGAACTAGCCGATTCACTCTTTCTCTGGATAGCCGCTGCCAGATATCCGGGGCTCTGATCGGATGTCCGGGCTAGCGATGTGGCACCGGATGTCCGGGTTAGGGCCGGATGTCTAGCCGCTGATGTCTTCAGGCGCTATCCGATGGTGCTTCTCCTCTCTTGCACAGGCATCGGATGTTCGGCCTTGTCCCGGATGTCCGGCCGCTGTAGCGTCAGTAGCTTCATCTTCTTCCATCTTCGCTTCCACGCTTCCCTTGCATGGTGTAGTCGTTCCTTGGTGCTTGCACTCCTCCTCGTTATCCGTGAAGCTACGATAATACCTATGCATGCACACGAGAGGAGTGTCAAGTAGTATACCATCCTCGAAAGGGGTCAAGTGAACACGTGTAAAGGAGATGATTCACCTTAATGTATGTGAAGTAGATGTCGCACGTGTCACTTGCCAAATAGGCTCTTGTCATGGTGATGTCCGTAGGATGCTCCGCATCATCCCCTCCCCCTTGGGAAAGATTCATTCTTGGATCGAAATCCAATCACCATGGGAAAGAGATGGCGTCACCATGTCGAAGTGGACGATCACCAATCACTCATCACCATCAAACTCGAAATGGGCACTCTCCAATGTTACACCGTCTAGTAAGTCCTTCAAAAGGTCCAAACATGACAAACACTTTGAAAAAGAAATGTGGTTAGCGTTAGTGCAAAACCAAGCATTCAAGCGGTTATTCACCGAACACGTGTTGTCATCATGCATAACATATGGTTTGACAAAGGAAAGAGACATGCCATGTATGCATATAAATTGAGCACAAGCGGAGCCATCATGGGAACAAGTGTGCAAAGGTGAGGTCGGGATGCTAAAATGTGTGACAATAGAACGAGCATCTACCTCAAGGTCATAGCTTGCATGCACAAAGCAATCAACAAAAGGTCTATGAGAGGCATAGGAATCATTCACAACACCAAATAAAGTGAAGTGTCTAAACACATGGGGCAATCCAATGTGCAAGGCAATCCAAGCATAATGTGGATATGGTGCAGTGAAGATAGTGTGGCACTCAACACAACAGAAAGAGCAATTGGTCATCATGTGTGACGCAAGAAAGTCAGGAATGTAGCAAGCAATCAGGCATGGCATATGTGAAGAAATGACATTGTTGCAACCAAACATATGATAGGAGCAATTAATCCACAAGCTGGATGCAACACACAAGGTATATTTGTCATGAGGCATGGCAATGTGGCAATCGTGAGTAAAAGTAATATCATTAACATGTGTGCAAATAAGTGGTCCAATATGACCAATTTGTGTCATGCTACAAGCAACACAAGTAGGATGATCCACAATATCCATGCTCAAGAAGGATGTCACCTCAAAAGAGTGACCTTGTGCGTCCTTTACAATGCCGAAACACAAGCAAGTGTGATGTAGAAACACGTCGGTGTAGCATGGCTCGCTCTCAAGAGCTCAAATGGTCAACTCACGTGAAGTGGAAGTTGACATGTAGTCAAAGTATCCTACACATACACACAACAAAGGAAACAATGTATGTGCATGGTCGACAAACATGATGGTTCTCTTCTTTTGCACATAACAATTAGAAGCAAAAGTGCATGAATAATATGATGCAACAATGTCTATATTCATGGCACTAGGCATATGGTGCAAAGAAGGAAGGCAAGCATGCTTCACATGAAAGATGTGAAAAGCTCCAATAATATGAGACAAAGCTATGGGGGCAATCTCATTAGCAAATTTAATAGCATTGTTGCACTTGATACATGGCAAATCATGTAGCATGAGAGAGGCAACACATGGAGACATATGACAACAAGCAATAGCAATCATGTGCGAAGCATGGCAATGGTTGTCATCAACCACATGAAATGAGCAAGTAATAATCATCGGTGATGCAACATAAGCAAGCATAGTAACCATGTCGTGCAAGCTAGTAGTGCGAAGATGCAACATACTAGAGGAAATCATGGCAATCATGTCATATGAGCAAATAGTAGGCATAGACAATGCACATGACATATCGCAAGCACGAGAACAAAACATGATCAATGTATCATTATAGGCATGGGGCACAAAGCAAACATGGTAATAGCAAGTAATATATCCACGAAGCTTGCAAATACACATACAAATATGAGAATCAAGTGTCATGTGAGATGCAAGGCATGGGTCACAAATGCATGGCAAAGGGATAGAAATGAGCATTTCATGCAAAGTGAACATGAAAATATCTGCATAATAAGTGTAATGAGCAAGAATCCATAGCCATGTTAGCGCCATGTAGAAGAAATGTGCGAAGTATTTGCGCAAAGAGGGTGGGTGGAGGGTAAGCATTCCATGGTGGTGCACATCTTCATTGCTCTCTAGAGCTCGTTTTCCTCAACTCGTGCGCTTGCGAAGGTTGACGAAGAATCATGTGTACCTACACAACAAGGAGATACATGAAACAAAGTATGTGCGTTGTAAATGTACACATCATCCATCATGATGTGTATGTGCACATGAGAGTTAGCACAAGGTAAACAATGCTCAAAGTAATTTGAGGCATGGTATAGGAATATGTCATCCATCATGAAAGAATAGTTGTTGTGTATAACACGATGGGGACACAAAGTGAGCATACAAGTATATGGCACATCAATAGCAATTTTAATCATGAGGAGCATATTGTGTACACATTTACACTAGTAGAGAAATGACTAGCCACAACTCTTGTTGGTGGCGCGCCATTTTCCACTACCGCCAGCACTAATATTTCCAAATAGCTATGGCGTTGGACAAAATGGTACAACAGGGTTGTGCAGTTAGTGCTGGCGTGGAAATAAAGAGGAACGCCACCAGAAAGTGGGCCCTGATGAGCTGACCAGTCGGGATGCATTGCTGGCGTAATATATCCTAACACGCCATAGATATATGATGTAGTTCTGGCGTTCCCTGTTCATGAATGCCAGCATTAAGTTTTGCCTATATAAGCTAGTGTTGGAAGCCCCTTTGTTTCTCAAAATATATTCACTTCCAATTCTTGTCCCTAATAATTAGTTAGCTCCACTTAGTTATGGACCCACGTCGATGGAGCGTGTCGAAAGTTTGGGACTCCGCCGGCCTGGCTGAGCTCCTGCCTGGTCCTGTTGTCTACACCATGAGTTCGCCATGGCCAATGCAGTCCGGCGAATCATCCCACCGCAGCAGCGCCACTTCTGTTCAATCTGGCAGCTACGCTACCATCGTCGAAGATACCGGCCCTGTGCTGCTTTGCGGCTGTCGTCGCCCTCTTGATAAGCATATGTCGCACACGGAATGGAATCCAGAGCGAGAGTTCTACATCTGCACCAACCGTGGAAAGGTACGTATGTACATATTGATTAGCTTTCAGCTAATTTGCACAATTCAACTCCTCTAGCGTCGCTCACATGGATATATATATATATGCATGTGTGTGTATATATATATTTTTTTATCCACAGAAAACAGGGGAAAAATATTGCTTCACATGGATATGGGTTGATCTCGTCCAAAAGTACGTAAGCGAGGTTCTCGACTACTCCATTGGACCTTTGAGACTACAGATAGACGAGATGCAACTCCAGAACGATTTGATGCGAGGCTAAATAAAAAAATTCAAGATGCTTCGATACGCTCTTTTAGCCGGTTGCCTGCTTGGCCTATTTCTCCCAGCTGGATCGATGACACCATTTCTTCTGGTGGTCGTCATCACAGTGATGATGTTCTTAGTCTAGATCTAGTAGTAGTAAACTATAATTGTTATTTTTTATTATCCTTCTGTAATGTATGTACGCAGGCCAGATTAATTAATGAAATCTATGTTGTTCATCTATGTAAATTATATTTTGAACTAATATTTTAATTCTGTATATATCTATTAACAAAAGATGAAAATAAAATAAAAATAAACTGAAATGGCGTGGGCCAACGCTATCAAACACACCACACTGCCCATCAAACCCAACCACTCGTATATACACACCCGGATCTAATCCCCACAGAAACTCCCCCAAATCAATCGCAACCCAACGCCGCCGCCTCCGCCAACGACCAAGCCCCCCCAGCCGCCATCGCCATCTCCGACTCGACATCGTCGCCGTCTCACTCTCCATCTCCACCTCCGTCGTCGCCGTCTCCGCGCCACCACTGCCGTCGCCGTCTCCGCGCCTCCACCGCTCTCGCCGTCTCCGCGCCTCCTCCGCCGTTGCCGTCTTCGCGCCACCACCACTGTCGCCGTGTCCGCGCCTCCACCGCCGTCGCCGTGTCCGCGCCTCCACCGCCGTCCCGTCGCCTCCATCGCGGGTGAGTAATTGTAGTTTCAGATTTTATTGTAGTTTCAGATTTTAGTGTAGTTGTGTACTGCAGATTTTTGCTGGAGTTTTGTAGTTTTAGATTTTAGTGTAGTTTGTGTAGTTTTAGATTTTAGTATAGTTGTGTAGTTTCAGGTTTTAGTGTAGTTTGTGTAGTTTCAGATTCTAGTGTAGTTGTGTAGTTTCAGATTTTTAGTGTAGTTTTGTAGTTTTAGATTTTTAGCGTAGTTTTGTAGTTTCAGATTTTAGTGTAGTTTTGTATTTTTAGATTTTAGTGTAGTTTTGTAGTTTAATTACATTGTTTATAGATTGTATATATATATAGGTGTTGTAGGTACAGTCATATGGCTTCGAAGTTTTGTGGTGTGCGATAGAAGGGTACTAAGTATTATGCAACCATCACGAAGGACAATGTCGTCCACCAGCTTGGCCACTGGGACACCCCAGAGTTAGCGACGCACGCCTACGATGCAAAGGCGGTTGAGTATCACAAGGAAAAAGCGATTCTAAACTTCCCTGATTGCCGTGAGTACGCGCAGTTCCTCGTGCCGGAGAACATAAGGATATGCACTAGGGCTGAGGAGAAGGAGAACCTCCAGGCCGAGCAACAATTGTTCAACCCATTAGTGACGGAGCTTGCGAGAGATGACAAACTCTTAGAGACCAACAAGATGATGCTCCTTCAGTATGCAGCGAAGAAGAGCGCAGAGGAGCATGAGGAGGAGGAGGAGGTTCAGTCGCTATTGCGTCATCGTAGGTCCACCAGGGATGACCACGAGGCTGGCCCCTCTGGCCGCTAGCTTGCTAGAGATGGACGTAGCATTAGTTGTTTCGTATATGAATGACTGTTTAACTTTATGCATGTTATTATATGTCTGAACCGTGCATCGTTTGTAGAATTTCTTAATTACTAGTGCATATATGTTCTATTTTGATGCGTTAGTTATTTAGTTTAATTATCTATGCTTACTTTGATCAACGATATTGACAGCAAAAAATGGATGCCCCGTGTAAGACTAGTGGTGCTTTGAGATGCCAGAAGGATAGGAAGTTCTTCATCGATCTTCTGAAGGACTTCATTGCTAAGACGGTATATATATATGATTTAGTTCAGCAGGTTCTGATTGAGTTTCATATGGTACGTTTGTGGCCGAAATTGTCTAACTAGTTATTTTTTCAAATTTCACTCAGGTCATCCCTTGCGGGGCAAGGCGTGACTTCTTAGAGAAGTTTCAAGTTCCGCTTGATGCAACCATCATATTCCAATGCACCCTAATGAAGATGGTGACGGCCGAACGCTTCAATTGCCTTGTCACCAACGAGTCAGATCGCACCTATTTCGGTTGCCCTGGTTGGACAGCTCTTGCAACTGCTTACGGTATGGAAGCTGGGGTGAGAGCCACGTTCTACCTTGACTACGATCGTGACGAGATCATGGTCTACTACAAGCCTGCTGACAACGATGATGATGGTCCACTTACTCCAGACTATGATCCTGACTCCGCCCGGCGTATTGTCTGAGTTAGCTAGCTAGTAGGGCATGCATGCCATATCACCTCATGTTAATTTATACGAACTTGTGTGTACTTGTGTTATATGCCTCTTTTTGATACTTTTTTTAATAATGTCAATAAATAAAGACTCTTGAACTTAGATTTTGGTATTTGCAATGTACTGTTTAATTACCATCAAAACCTTTGATTATGCTATCATTTTTGTTGTATCGTGATGTTGTTCAGTTTTAAATCTGAAAATTACATTGCTGGCGTAGCACTAACATCCAATGCCACTACTGACGTATATTACTACTGGCGTTGGACAAGAGGCACGCCATAAACGCATGGAATAGTGCTGGCGTCGTGTCCAACGCCGGCAGTATTTTTTAACTGTGGCGCCTTATTGGTGGCGTCGGGACTCTACGCTAGCATGGCCATTTTCACCACGCCATAGCTAGGCTTTTCTGCACTAGTGTTATGGGGATCATGAAAAGTGGAGGATGGATCAAAATCTCCTAATAGGTATGAGGAAACTATGGGGGTCTCCTCATGTGCAATTGTGGAAGCATAATATGGAGAATATGGACAACATCCAAAACAATTCATATCCGAAGCTAGGTGTTCATGGCATGTCATATGTGAGCAATTGTGCAAATGATGCAAAGCGAGCATGGCAATATCATCACAAGAAAAGCAAATGTCGATAACCATGGGTTTGTTATCTATGCCCTATGTGCAAATTGGGTTTAGTTTAATGGCATATGCAGAGTTACTATGATTAGATTGTAAAGATGCAATATGGGTAATCTCATGCATAGCATATGACAAATCAAGCGGATTGTCAAACATGATGTGACCAATAGAATTTTCACAAGGTATCCTATGCAATATGACATCATAACTAGTATACTCCACATGAGAATCGTCAAATTCATCATAAATGGGTAATTCATCACATGTAAAAGTCACATAATCACGAAGCGGTGCAAAAGGTTGATCGACATCATGCAAGCAATCAATGTCCACTAGTGGAACATGAGCATCACCTTCACCTATGTTACCTTTGTCATTCCACACATGTGGTGTAGGTGAGGTGGCATAGACAAACTTGTGGTCATCTTCAGCATGATGGAACCATGTGGGGGGGGGTGCATCATATTCCACCATGGCCATCGTCTTGTCCAAAGGGAGAACGAAGTCATGGAGGATCGGCGCGTCATCAAATATGGGACCTTGCACCAAATGAGAAGACACAATAGAGGCAGAGGTTAAGTTGTTAGAAATCGAAATGGCCTCACATGCCCTATCAACTACCTCACTCGCTCTATGTGGTGGTGGCTCACACACTCCCTCCAGGTAGGTGCGCTCAATGTCACATATGGCGGAGTCACTCATCTCACTCAAGTGGTGGGGGTTGTGGCTCTCCTCATATGGGAATTGGGGCAGCTCATCATATATAGGGCTAGTGGGGAAGGTACTCTCACTCTCAATATGCTGGCAAAAGTCTCTCAATTCAACTCCAAATGCCGCCGTGGTCGAAGGGAAAATCCCCTGCTCAACGATCTCGTCACCGTCGCCGTGGATGAAGACCAAAGATGGCACATCATCACTCGCCTCCATGACCGAAGGGAAAATTTCATGCTCGATCATCTCACTCTCGCCTCCAAAGATGGAAGCATCATCGTTGCTCGCCACCTTGTCGCTCGCCTCCAAAGCATGTTCCTTGAATGGCTCCATAGTCGTAGTTGTCGCCACGCTGTCGGTGTCAAATCCGGCATATCTCGTAGTAGGGGTCCTAAGCTAGGCGTCTTGGAGCGATGGTAACACGGACACAGGATTTTACCCAGGTTCGGGCTCTCTCGAAGAGATAATACCCTACGTCCTGCTTTTGATTGAATTCATATGGGGTGTTGTACAGAGTACATGTATCTACCACGAGATTGTTCTAATGAATATATGATGATCTATCGACCAGCCTAGCCTCGGTTTATATATGCACCGAGTCCTAGGGTTTAAGAGAGTCCTTGTCTTGGGCATCAAGTCTTGTGGAATCCTTCTTGTATACGGCATGGGCTGTCCGAACTGGCCCAATAGTGCACCACCATGGGGGTCCTCAGCCCGATCCACCTGGTCAGGAGACGACGTGGTGAGTACCCCCTAGTCCAGGATACCGTCAGTAGCCCCCTGAACCGGTCTTCAAGTTGGGGACGCTCCTCGGTTCTTCTGAACTGTTCTTCGTCTTCGGTCGTCGGTCTTGAAAACTGGTTCAACAAATCTTCCCATCTCCGATCTTGCGTATCGCCGAGGTGTATCCAAAGAGTTCATATGTCGGGTATCTGAGGAGCCCCTTTAAGTTTTCGGCCTTTATCAATGCCTTGTTATTTTTACGCCACACCACGGGTTCGAAGTGTTTCCCGTGCAGCGGTGTCCTCTCGCGTCCGAGCTCCGACGCCAAACTGCATCCGAGGTATCTTTTGCAGCCGAGCACCAACGCCGGAGTGCTTCCGAGCTCCAACGCCGGACTGTATCCGAAGAGTCTTTTTACAGCCGAGCTCCAACGCCGGACTGCATCCGAGCTCTTGCGCCGGACTACATCCGAGGTGTCATAGATTACCTCGGTCTTGAAAAATTTGAAGGGATTCAACCGAGCTTAATGCCGGAAATGCCCTCTATGGAGCCAGCCACTCAATCCGAGCTTGATGCCGGACTGTGTCCGAGGTGTCTTTTTGTAGCCGAAGTCTAATGTTGTTCAGCATCCGAAGTGTCATAGATTACCTCGGTCTTGGAAAGTTTGGAGGAGTTCGTCCAAGCTTATTGCCGAAAACGTCCTCTATGGAGCCAGCCACTCGCGTCCGAGTTTTATGCCAGGCTGCTTCCGAGGTGGTGCTCCACCTCGACTTTAGGCGGACATATCTTACGGATTGTTTCCAAATGGTGCAATTTATTCTCTACCGAGATGTATAGCCAGTAGCCCTCAAGGTGTGTGTAGGTCTAAAATCCGAGACGCACCTGAAGGATGACATAAGACCGCTGATCCCAGTAGCCCCCGAGACTCAGGTCGATTTGCGAAATCAGCCTGAGGATCAACTTCTAGTTCGGCAGCATACTTAGGAACACAAAAGCGGTGTGCACAGACCCCGAGACTCAGGTTGGGTGCGGCCGACCAACCTGAGGATCATAATCTCCTCGGAAACTATATTGCACTTAAATTTTCTGCATTGAATTGTCAATGCAGTAGCCCCCGAGACTTGGGTTGGGCAACATGGCCGACCCTAGGATCGTACCTCCTCGGGAACTAGTTCAACCGTCATGTATGTTTTGACAACACCGAGGTGGAGTTCCGCAGGAAAGATGCCGAACTGTAGTTTAGAAAAGAGTTTCCTAGCAAGACCATCACGTCGAACACCTCAACCAAGAGAATGTCCTGCTTCCTGAAAGGAAAACATAAAATAGGTGAAATATGTTATAAGCTCAAAAGACCAAAAAACTTGCGTATTAAACTTTACGTCTAGATTGAATCAAGTTTTTTGGTGCCAGTACGAAATTGGTCTTAAAATTGTGCTTCCGTCGTGCTTTGACATGACACATCCGATCTCTAGACTTCAAGTGGGTCAGCCTTCGGCTTCAACCTCCCTATCCCGAAGGCAGAGTGTTTCTCAGGCCAGTTTAGCGAACTAAACGTGAGCGGCTTTAGAGAGAAACCAGGCTACCCGGCTATTGATCATACACTTGAGTCGAGAAAGGAGTGGTAGAAAAAGACTTTGCAATGACTAAAAAGAAAACATCTATTATAAAAAGGCTCATATTAATTTAAGAGCCCCCAAGTGACTTGGGTAAAAGAATTTTATGTATAATGATTGTATGTACCGAAGTACTTATAAAATATCTGTGTTCGCCCGAACTTTGAACGCGTCTTAACCGACCGTCGGCTTCTCCCTCTTTGGCCAAGGGCCGAAAAGTGTTATCTACTCCGCCTACCGAGAATATCGGCGGTGTTTCGGATAACCAGGCAATCAGGCCATGAGGCTGTAATAGACAAAGCGCGCCCAGGGAAGTTATGATATATTACTTATGTAACGTAAGAAGCATCTTCAAAGAAAATAGCGCCCCCAACGGTACCTTTCTTTGGTCGCTCATGATTACTATGAGACTTGTGCAATAGATTTGTGTACGCGTGAGTTCCATCGTGTGCCGACCATAGTTGAAAACAATAAGAGCGCTAGCTTTCAGCTTCACCCGCCTGAGGTACGAGTTCGGATGACCCGATCGTAATAATCGCAGAGGTGCTCCCTTTACTCCCTAGCCGAACAATCGGGAACGTAGGGGTAAGCACAGGAGCCAGGAAACCTAGCTTTGCGGAACACTTAAGTCAACATGATGCATATTTTGGCATAATACATGAGCAAGGAAAGAAGCTGTACAATAATAATCACATGCAAAGAGAAAAGGTTTCATAAAGGAAGCCCCCAAGTAAACGGGGTATTTGAATTTGTTTGTAACAAAGAAAGATTTGACAAAGAAAGATTTTCACAAACAACTTTTTGTAAACAAAGTATAACGCTTGGTCGAACCAAACAAAATTCGAAAGCTGAAAATATTTTAACTTGAAAGCGACTTAGCTGGTTAATGTGCTCGGTGTCGATGATGCGATTCGGGCTTGTGGCGGGACGATGACGCCCATCGAACTTTTGACAGATCCGATATGGTGCATAGTCTTTGGCATGACCGAGGTCCCAGCCCCCAAGCCCCAGATGACCGAGCGAGGAGCTCGGCATTCCGAAGTAGTGACACGGCTCGGCCTATGTGGTGAGGCGAAGCCCCCGGTCCAGCCGAGGTGGCGGAGTAGGTCGGCAAGGTGACGCCGAACTGACAGCGCGACGCAGCCAAAGCCGATTACCTGCACACATAAAATAGTGCGAGCAAGAGATAATAATAACAATAAAAAAATTCATAATTAATTTATACGAATAGAATAAATAAAGAAATAAGGCCTGAGCGCCGAGGACGGTTGGACGAAGTTTCCAACGCGTAGGTCGGCTGGTGACGCCGAAGTCCCCGAAGTAGGTTGATGAAGAGATGGCGAAGCCCCTGTCTCGTAGAGGTGAAAAGAGCAGGTCGGTAAGGTGACACTGGAGCCCCCATGCCAAACGAGATGTTGAAGCGGGTCGGCGTGGTGGATATCGGCTTCAATAAGCGATGGCGCGGCTATGCCGATGCAGGTCAAAATTTGTGACATGGTCAAAGCCAGCGTGATGAAGTGACCGTGTGGCGATGCCGGCGCACGTGACCCATGCAATCCATCGGGCAACGACGTTGTCTTGACGATTATTGTGGAGAGTAGTGCCGACCTCTTGGTTGGGTCACCGAACTGATGATCCGAAGTGATAGTCGTTGGCTCGATAAAGCGACGGCGTAGTCGATGCTAACGCCGGTCGGTAGCCGTGGAGCAACGTGTTCATGCTCGTTTGACATTGGCACGACGATGAATATTACCTCGAAAAAGGCTTAAAATTTGTAGGCACGTGTTTCAGAACAAAACACAATACCCTACAAAAAAAGTTCCTTCAAAAAGGACGTTCGATAACTCGTTCATGAAAAACGATGAACTTGAGTGGGATTCGTTTTCGCGTAGGAAACAGATCTGAAAATTGATGCACTAATCGGACGTTTCCCGGAGTTTGAACGGTCGGATCGAGCCAAAATTTTGAAGGTGGTTGGTATGGGAATTCCGCCGCCGATGAACGGTTGGATCTTCCAAAGGACGTCCGAGCTAACTGCTGGACTCCACGCCCTAAACTCTTCCAGATTCCCGTCTAGATTCGATAGGGCTCCGGTAAATCAGAGATTGCCGGAGATTCCTCCATCGGAACGTGACGAAATTTTACAGGGTTGTTGTGGGTTCAATTCCACACAATTCGACCAACGCAATCATCAAAGTAACGCTCGAGGAGGCAGGGACGGCGAGCATGAGTTTGCTGTCCCGAAAAACTGCACGATTGCCCGGGGGCAATGTTGACGTTGAGCCCCCGCGTCTTCACAAAGAGTCATGGTAGACTCGGCATCGTCAATGCCACAAAGAGGGATGGTGGTGAAGTCGAACTTGGGAGCGTCATCTTGGAGCTTGTCGGGCCTGGACATCTTGGTGGTACCATCCTCATGCTCGTCGACGTGGAGCTTGGTCGTGATGAAGTGTGCGCGGGGTCGAGTAGCCTTGGCCTTGAGTTCTTGTTCCACCTTGAGAGCACCAATGTAGAGGTTGTTGAGAGACTTGTAGTTGTTGTTGAAGATAGTCTTGGCGATGTCGTTGTTCAATCCCATCATGAATTAGAACTTCATCCAAATGGGGCCGTCCACGCCGACTCGTCGCAAGGCTTTCTTCATCTTCATGAAGTACTTGTCGATGGACTTGGATCCTTGTATGGTGTTCTTCAAGTGGCGTTGGAGATGTTCCATTAAGGTGGGAGGCACAAATTCTCGCCGCATCGCTTTCTTTGCCTTGGACCAACTCGTGTCAAAGTTCTTCGAAGATGTGTGAAGCCACCATGTCGACGCATCGCCGTGGAAGTTTCTTGTGGCGCACTTCACTTTATCTTCGGAAGGGACTTGAAGTAGCTTGAGGTAGTGGTCCATCTTGCGCTCCCACTCGAGATACTCCTCGGGGTCTTGACTCCGAAAGAATGGAATCTGAAGGTCGATGTCGAGGTCATATTAGCTCGTGGAAGTCGCGGACTTGAGCTTGGGGAGCTTCTCTTGGGTTGCTTGTCAGCGAAGATGCCGCATATCCAAAGGCAAAGATGCCTTGAAGTCGCTGGCCGAAGATGCCAAGGTAGGTGGTGAAGTCATCAAGCGGTTGTTGGTGTCGAGCTCGTGACCTTCACACTTGTTTGTCGTTGGACGCCTTGATGTTGGCGTCTTTATTTCTTCATGTCGTTGATGTTGCCGATGCCTATGTGATATTGCCGGAGATGGAAGCTCGGAAGCATGTGCACTTGAGCATCTTCTCGAAGATGAGGAAGACCTCTTACCGGTGTTGATGAGGACCTTGAGCTCCTCCATTTGAGCATCCAACTTGGCGCCAATGAAGTTCTTCATGGCATCGAACATGTCGTTGTGGTGGTAGACCAAAGTAGATGTGTCATCCCTATCCATAGAAGCACTCGAGAAGGTGTGAGAACGAGATGGAATGAACATACCAAAGTTACCTCTTCCCGAAGTTGTAGATGGATCTCAAAATACCACAATGTATGCAAGGAAAAGAGTGCACTTGGTGAAAAACCGTGTCCAATCCTCACAACCTACACAAATGGCTTATAGTGGAGCTCGGTGGGGTTAGTGGCACAAAATATCAAGCAAAATGAAGTCCAAGATATTGTAAATGTTGAAATAAATCCAATGGACTCAAAATGCAAAGCAAGTGATCACAAATATAGAGGAGGGCAATAAATAAACACACACGTTGGGATAATGGGGCTTGTGCAACTATAGGATTGATCAATACAAAATTGCCTAACGAAGACTAAAGCTCGTGTTGCACAAACACAAGGAGAGACGCTAGCTTATTGCACATTTGGGCATGATTCACCACTTGGCACCAATCCTATTCATGCAAGCAAAACGTTTCCTATTCCATGTATCCTCATGCACAAGTATCTATTTTCATGCTCAACTCTCTTTTTCTTATAAGCTTATGATCTTTCTTTCTTGCTTAAAAGCTTTTTTTGTTTATTTTGCTCTTTCCTCCTTTCCACTATTCTTTTTGAGCCTCAACCAAATATCTGAGATAATTATCACAAGATATGCACGGGAGCAAGCAATTGCACTATATGATATTTCAAATGATGCAACAATATGATATCGTATCAGTATGGTGCACAAGTTTTCGCGAAGCCCGGCAATACTCGAATAGCTAGTCTCAATAGGTATGAAGGTATTTACAAAGTTGGTGGGGCTATCAAGGTGTAATGGCAAGGAAGGAAAAGTTTATAACGGAATGGATACCTTCGGCACACTTAACCTTTCACGAAGTCGGGAGTAACCGGCCTTGCTTCCGGTTGAAGTTGGTCTCAAAGGATGGATGGTCGTCGTCGATGTCGAACATCGGTGGTTGATGTAGTCGATGGCACGATACAAGTCACCGGTGGTTGATGAAGAAGTAACCGTCCCTATGTAGCCGAAACACCTTAGGAGACTCAAATCACGACTCAAGCAACCACAAATGCAATGGAAATCAAAATGGGTTAGGTTGCGGAAGTCTATCGTGGTAATGCGCATGATACGATGAAGGGCCTAGGCAAACTTGCCAAACTTTGAAATTTTTAATGGAGTCAAATGATGACGGAACTAATTTTGTGGGATGGAGGATATCAATAGCTATCCAACGAGCTAAAGAACGTCGAAATCGGACTCCGGATGAATTAGTTATGGACAAAACGGAGATACCGAAAAGCTAAAACCTATAGGGGCTGGATATCCGGGGGTTTGGCCGGATTTCCGGGGCCCTGTATCCAGAGAGCAACGCGAATGGCGCTCCAAGAGCCGGATGTCCGGCCCAATGGCCCGGATGTTCGGCCCGTTGATTCCAGATCGCGATTTGGGCTCGGGAACTTTATTTGGGGCGGAAATTGGTGATTCCAAAGCAAAAGTTTGATGTGGGAAAGGTAGAGTTAGGGCTAGGGAACGCCAAGGGAGGTAGATCCACTTTCCAAACACCAAATCCATGGATCAAAATCAACAAAACTCACAAGAACAACAAATCACAAGAAAATATTTGGGGCTCTTTTTGTGGGGAATTTTTGAAATTGGGAAGAAAACTTCGAACTAATGGCTAGAACATGGGGGGTAGGGCTCCAAATTCGCGGCAACGTAGCTCATGATACCAAGATGATAAGGGGCAAACCCGTGAGGGCCGATCTTTTCACACTTGGAGGGGAAAGAGAGGAAAATCAAGAGGCAAACAAAACACTCAAAGGATAATCCTCAAATCACACATCCACTAGATCGAACGAACAAGAGATACAAGGTTCAAATTCAATGAATGGATACAAGTACCGGTAGCCTTCCCACTCCGGAGAGATGGGTGTTGAAATCCATGTGGGGATCTTCCCTAAGAAGGGGCCTTGACATCCATAGGATCTTCTCACAAAGAGGTCGCAATCTCCTAGGAGAAGTATATGGAAGGAGCAATGCTCAACTAATCTATGAGCCAACACATTGCTAACCCTAGAAATGAGGAGGGGTTGGAGCATATATAGTCCTAGGCAGGAAGGGGTAACTGAGAGGGGGATACATGGCCTCGGGCCCGTCCATGCACGCAGGCAGGCACCGGACGTTCGGCTAGGGGGGGGGGGCAGATGTCCGGCCTCTCGTGAGGTGCCAGATGTCCAGGACATGGCTGGATGTCCGGCCTAGAACTAGCCGATTCACTCCTTCTCTGGATAGCCGCTGCAACATATTCGGGGCTCTGGTCGGATGTCCGCGCTGGCGATGTGGCATCGAATGTCCAGGCTGGGGCCAGATGTCCGGCCGCTGATGTCTTTAGGCGCCAGTCGAGGGTGCTTCTCCTCTCTTGCAGATACGCCGAATGTCCGACCTTGGCCCGGATGTCCGGCCGTTGTAGCGTTGGCAGCTTCAACTTCTTCCGTCTTCGCTTCCACGCTTCCCTCACATATGGTGTAGTCATTCCTTGGCGCTTGCACTCCTCCTCGTCATCCGTGAAGCTCAGACAATACCTATGCATGCACACGAGAGGAGTGTAAAGTAGTATACCATCCTCGAAGGGGTCACGTGAACACGTGTAAAGGAGATGATTCACCTTAATGTATGTGAAGTAGATGTCGCACGTGTCACTTGCCAAACGGAATCTTGTCATGATGATGTCCGTAGGATGCTCTGCATCACAAAGGGAGTTGTGAAGGAACGTTCTATTCACGTCATCATCGATGGAGGGAGTTGCAACAACTTGGCTAGCATGGAGATGGTGGAGAAGCTGTCTCTTACCATCAGACCATATCCTCATCCTTATTACATCCAATGGTTCAACACCAGTGGCAAGGTTAAGGTAGCACGTACTGTTCGTGTGCATTTTAGCATTGCTACATATTCTGATTATGTTGATTGTGATGTGGTACCCATGCAAGCATGCTCCGTTTTACTTGGTAGACCATGGCAATTTGATAAAAAATCTGTACACCATGGTAGGACAAATCAGGATACTCTTGCTCATAAGGATAAAAATATAACTTTGCTTCTTATGTCTCCTGAACATATTATGAAGGATGACATTTCTAGAGCTAGTAAAGCAAAACAGGAGCAAACAAAGAGTGAAAATTAGATTGTGGCAAAGGAATTTGCGCAACACAATAAGCCTAATAAACCATCATCTAGTGTTGCATCTGAAATAAAATCGAAGAGTGGATGCTTACTTGCCACTAAATATTATATTACTGATCTGGATTTTACTACATCTGTTTGTTATGCTTTTGTGTGCAAATAGGTATTATTTCATTCGAGGAAGTGCCTCCCTCTTTGCCTCTGCTATCACTGACATTTTGTAGGAGTTCACTGACGTCTTTCCATAAGACGTGCCACCGGGATTACCACCTATTAGAGGTATTGAGCATCAGATTGACTTAATTCCCGGTGCATCGCTACCCAACCATGCACCATACCCTACTAATACAGAGGAGATGAAGGAGATTATGCGTCAAGTACAGGAGCTGCTCAACAAAGGTTATTTATGCGAATATCTTAGTCCTTGTGATGTTCCTATTATTTTAGTGCTGAAAAAGGATGGTACATCGCGTATGTGTGTTGATTGTAGAGGCATTAATAATATTACTATTCGTTATCATCGTACTATTCCTAGGCTAGATGATATGCTTGATGAATTAAATGGCTCTACAATTTTCTCCAAAGTTGATTTGCATAGTGGATACCATCAAATTCACATGAAACTGGGAGATGAATGGAAATCGGCATTTAAAACTAAGTTTGGATTATATGACTGGTTAGTCATGCCTTTTGGGTTAACTAATGCACCTAGCACTTTCATGAGATTAATGAACGAGGTTTTACGTGCTTTCATTGGATAATTTGTGGTAGTCTACTTTGATGATATACTGATTTATAGTAGATATTTAGAGGAACACTTGGATCATTTGCGTGCTCTTTTTATTGCTCTACGTGATGCACGTTTGTTTGGTAACCGTGGGAAGTGCACCTTTTGCACCGACCGGGTATCTTTTCTTGGCACTGGGAATTTAAGTTGATAAAGCCAAGATTGAAGCTATTGAGGGTTGGCCGCAGCCCAAAACTGTCACACAAGTGAGGAGTTTTCTTAGACTCGTTGGTTTCTATAGGCGTTTTGTGAGGGATTTCAACACCATTGCTGCACCTCTCAATGAGTTTACAAAGAAGGATGTGCCTTTTGTTTGGGGTACCGCACAGGAAGAAGCCTTCACGGTATTGAAAGATAGGTTAACACATGCTCCTTTACTCCAACTTCCTAATTTTAATAAGACTTTTGAGCTTGAATGTGATGCTAGTGGAATTGGATTAGGAGGTGTGTTATTACAAGATGGTAAACCTGTTGCATACTTTTCTGAAAAATTGAGTGGGCCTAGTCTGAATTATTCTACTTATGATAAGGACTTATATGCTCTTGATCGGACTTTGGAAACATGGCAACATTATTTATGGCCCAAAGAATTTGTCATATAATCTGATCATGAATCTTTGAAACATATTAAAAGTCAAGCAAAACTAAACTGTAGACATGCTAAATGGGTTGAATTCATTGAGACTTTCCCTTATGTCAGTAAACACAAGAAGGGTAAAGAAAATGTTATTGCTGATGCATTGTCTCGTCGTTATACTATGCTTTTACAACTTAGACTTTAAATTATTTGGTAGGGAGACCATAAAAGATCAATATGTGCATGATGCTGAATTTAAAGATGTGTAACAGAATTGTAAAGAAGGGAGAACATGGAACAAGTTCATCATTAATGATGGATTTGTGTTCCGTACTAACAAGCTATGCACTCCTGATAGCTCCGTTCGTATTTTGTTGTTGCAGGAGGAGCAAGGAGGAGTATTAATGGGACACTTTGACATGAAGAAGACGGAGGACATACTTGCTACACATTTCATTTGGCCAAAGATGAGATGGGATGTTGAGCGTTTTGTTGTTCGCTGCACTACATGTCACAAAGCTAAGTCACGACTCAATCCTCATGATTTATATATGCCCTTACCTTTACCTAGTGTTCCTTGGGAAGATATCTCTATGGACTTTGTTTTAGGTTTACCTCGAACAAAGAAGGCGAGTGATAGCATATTTGTTGTCGTGGATAGATTTTCGAAAATGGCACACTTTATACCATGTCATAAAAGTAATGATGCTCCTAATGTTGCTGATTTGTTCTTTCATGAAATTATTTGCTTGCATAGTGTGCCAAATACGATTGTTTCATATCGTGATGCTAAATTTCTTAACCACTTTTGGTGATGTTTACGGGCTAAATTGGGGACTAAACTGCTTTTTAGTACTACATGTCACCCCCAAAATGATGGACAAACTGAAGTAGTCAATAGATCATTGTCTACTATGCTTATTGTTGTTTTGAAGAATAACCTGAAAATGTGGGAAGAATGCTTGCCTCATATTAGATTTGCTTATAATCGTTTGCTGCATTCTACTAAGATGTGCCCTTTTGAAGTTGTGTATGGTTTCCTACCTCGTGCACCTATTGATTATTTGCCTCTTCCATCTTCGGAGAAGGTTAATTTTGATGCTAAACAACATGCTAAAGTGATATTAAAGATGCATGAGTTAACTAAGGAAATCATTGAGCGTATGAATGCTAAATATAAACTTGCTAGAGATAAGGGTAGAAAACATGTTGTTTTTGCACATGGAGATCTTGTTTGGTTACATTTGCGTAAGGATAGGTTTCCTGATTTGCGCAAGTCAGAGCTAATGTCACGTGCTGATGGTCCTTTTAAGGTGTTAGAGAAAATATATGATAATGCATATAAACTTGAGCTGCCTATAGATTTTGGGGTTAGTCCCACTTTTAACATTGCAGATCCGAAGCCTTATTTGGGTGAGGAAGATGAGCTTCCGTCGAGGACAACTTCAGTTCAAGAAGGGGAGGATGATGAGGACATCAATACCATTGTTACACCCACAACCCCTCCTGCTATACATACTGGACCAGTTAATAGAGCTCGCACATGCCAATTGAATTACCAGGTACTTTCGTTTCTTGGAAATCCTTCTAATGTTCATGAACATATGATGATGCCTAAATTAGATACTTTTGTTTTACTTATGAATGAAGGATCTAGCATGGACAAGAAGGATGGCCAATGTAGCGGGAACAAGCATGAAGAAGAAGGTGCGCGTGCGGGAAAGAACAATGGAGCTTCCAGTGATGATTTTCGCACTTTGAAGCCGGCATAATGAGAGCATGAAGGATTGGATGAAACATTCAAGACGCCACTTTATGAATTTCGTCCATAGGCTATTATAGGTGTTGTGCCACCTTATTTTTGGGCCAGGCCCGTGTAATTTCGAAATACCATATTATAGGTTGTTTTTAGTATGTATGGGGAAACTGAGTTAGGGTTGGTTTCAGACCCCTCCTCCAAGGGGCCATGAAATCCCCCTCTATTCCCCCATATATGTAGCCCTTAGGGCGCCGTTTAGACTTGGGTTTTGTTTAGATAGAAATTTCACCATAGCTGCAACTTCGCGTCCTTTTTTTGTGTTCCACGACCAGACCAAGACGTCATAGAATACCACTTTCATCAATAAAGCTTTCCTCTTATATTCGCAATATCCAGATTGCAATTTCAATTTCTTGCTTGATCTTCGTTTGTGTGTAGGAAATAGACCTTCGTGGTCAGGTTGATCGTGCTCCAGCGTGGTCAATAACCTCTCGGAGTTGGTTTAGCAATTGCTAAGGCGCGACGTCCTCGCACGTTCGTAGTTGGATCGTCAAAGTCTACTCCACCAAAAATGATAGCCACCATCTCGTCGAAAGACGGGACACCTTTGCCTCTATCATTTGATTCAATTGTTTGAAAGATGGTGAACTCACAGCATGAGAAATCTGATCATGAGGAGGGTGATGAACTTCCGGAGGATTTGGAGATAAGTGATGGTTTGCGTATCCATCTGATGTCCATCAAGGGATCCAACATGAAACTTCGGATAAGGGTTAAGGAGTTGTCTACAAATATTGTAGGCGTCGAGGAAAGGTTGAACGAGCATTTGACTGCCAGCGACCGACAACGCACTGATAGTCTATAGGTGTTAACCGATAGTCTTAATCGTCTCATTGCAGCAGTTCAGCTCCTTCAGACAAGAGATGTGGCACACCGACAGTCCCGCTCACCACAACAACGTCGTACCGACAACGACGGTGATGGTGATTTTTTAGGGACTCCGATGCACGTGGAGGCTTACTCACCAACCATAGCATGAGACGAAGGATCACCGCCATGCTGGGCGGCGCCGCGACCATGGCGGCAATTATGCCAAGGAGGATGATGGTTTAGGTCGAATCAAGATAACCATAACTGAATTCTCGAGGCCTTGTTCTGACCCGGAGAAGTATTTGGAGTGGGAGATGCGCGTAAATCAGATTTTTGATGGCCACAACTACTCAGAAGAAAAGAAGGTTCGTGTTGCATCAATGGAATTTATAGAGTATGCTCTTGTATGGTGGGATAATAAGAACCGTACTCACAAGCGACCAGCTACATGGGCTGAGATGAAGCGAATCATGAGGGAACGTTTTGTGCCTGCTTATTACACTCGCCAGCTTCATAGTAGATTGACTCGTCTAGTGCAAGTTACAAAATCAATTGATGAGTACTACAAAGAGATGCAAGTTTTGATGCTCCACACAGCTATATGCGAGTCTGCGGAGGCGACCATGGTACGTTTCTTTGAGAGGTTAGAAGAAAAGATTTGTGACTGTGTTGATTTAATACAATATAATGATATTCATGTGGTACTTCATCAAGTAGAGCGTGCTGAACGTTGGGTATTGGAGAAGCAAGCTTCAAAGACTCGTCCCACTTAAAACATTGGGGGACGTGGTTCTTCTCCTATTGATGGTGGCTTTAGTGCTAAACCAGCTAATTCTTATAAGTCGGGAAGCAATTAACAAAGCTGAGTGGCGGCTGCATCAAAGGAGGTTTCTCAGGTTTCATCTAATGCGACTTCATCTTATCATCGTAATATTATTTGCCACAAGTGTGGAGGACGGGGACACATGAAGCATGAATGTTCCAATCAACAAAGGGTTGTACTTGTTGATGCGGAATATATTTTAGAATCTGAAGATGAGACACCTAAGTTAGAGGATGGAATTGAAAGAGGTCATGGTGATACCATACTATGTTATCCTCAAGATGATCCTGATATGGAGAGTTTGCTCGCACACAAGGTCCAACGAGATGACAAGACCATTGTTGAACAAGGACAGCGGTGGTGTATTTTTCAATCTGCATGTACCATCAATGGAGAAGTTTGCAAACTAATAATTGATGGTGGCAGTGCTAGCAAGATGATTAGCAAGGATGTGGTGGAGTCTCTTTCATTGCCAACCACACCCAAGCTATATGAAGTGGATAAATGATGTTGGCAAAGTGAAGGTAACTCACAGGGTGAAGCCTTTTTCATTTTATGGCTATGTTGATAAAGTGGAATGCGATGTTATGCCACTACATGTTTGTCATCTTATTTTGGGGCGTCCGTGGCAGCACGATGTTAACGCGCTTCATCATGGGCGAACAAATAGGTACCCTTTTATGCATAAGGGTGAGTTCTATGCAATTCTTCCCAAAGATGCAAAAGATATAAAGTGCAGCATCGAAGTGTTTAAGAAAAAACCTACAAGGCATCGGTCGAAACCGAGGACAATTTACCTTCAAGGAAGGGGGGATGATGTGATCGTATCTGCTACAGTGGCCATGGACTTTTCGAAGGCTGGCCAGGGACAGAAGGAGATATATGTCATACCAGCTAGGCGTCGGGCGACAAGTACACATGCAATTATTCAAGATGACACTCGGACGACCAACAAAATTCAGATTATACCAGCTAAGGAAGTGAAGCCGACGTTCAGGACTCCATGCAATTTTTTGACACTAGGCAAAATTCAACTGAAGTTAAATTGAACTCAGGTTCAACGTATTGGGTGCTCTTTTTATTTTCTAGGTTCAATAGTACGTGCTTGTACTTTCTACACGCATAGCCAAGTGTTTAAATTAGTACTAATATTTAAATTAGTACTAATAGAGTAGTATATGGGTTGGCCGATATACTACAAAGAAATAGATTAGACTAGTACTTTCTTTAGGTGTTTTGTTCGGTTCAGCTTGAGTTGACGTTTTGGTTTAGGAGTCTGGTTCTAGGTCTATCTGGTCGGCCATATAAAAGGTCAGGGTGCTGCCCTTGTATCGGAGTTTTTTTATTACGTGAGTTTGGTTTTGAGAATTATAAAAACAGGAAACGCCTGTATGGCTCCGGCGGCTACGAGTTGAGAACCGATCTAGGGTTCGTATTCCTAGCGAGTTTATTGGACGGGCTATCGTCTAAGTTTCTGCTCATTCTGGTCGAATCGCCCATGCACTTCCTCAACTGAAGGGTGTATGTGTAGTTCCAGCTGGTTTGCATCTACGAGGTCGTAAGTCTGCTGATCCTTTTTCCTGATATTTTGGAGTTGTTGAATTAGTACCTGGAACGTCGGGCAAAAATTATAGTTGCATCGATTGTCTGTCGAAGGTCACATCACTCAACAAAACTACACTCACACTCAAACCGGAGTTTGGAAATAGTTTACTTAACTAGGTTTCTAGGGAACTAAAAAGACGGAATTAAACTAAGTACTAGAGAGCGAAAAAACAAAACACTAAATTAAAGTGTCAAAATAAACAATGAGCAGTATGTGTTGTTTTAGATGAGATTGCTGGCATCTAAGTACGGTCTCATTCAGTACGGGCATGGAATGGAGTTAAGCTTTACGACTATGCCATGTGGTAGCTTAGTCACTACCTGCATTATAGGATACAATAATCTACTGATGGTGGACGGCCCCTCACATAAGGTTATCCCTCAAGACGTGTTGTATTGAGATAACTCATTTCTCCTACTTCTTATCCCATACCTGCGGTGGCTAATGCAAAGATATTAAGGTCACGAGGACCGCAAAAAGGCATTAGGTTCTGTCGACAACTGTGCACCTAAAATAATTGTGTTTCCCTAAAGATGTCTGCGTCTGTCACGTCGCAGGTCTGTCAGTTTTCATAATCATATATCAATTTCATGTGTGTCCTAGGAGTTGAACGTCTCGAACTACGCCAACGGATTGAATGTCCCCAATCACTAAATTGCCGCAGAGGTAAACAACCAACACAAAGCAACACACATAATAGACTATAAAAATATCGTATAACCAGTTACTAATCGACCGACCCATAGCCAACAATTACTCAAATAACATCATATAAAAATTGTTCAAGAGTTGTTACTACCTATCATCGAGACTGTTTTGGTGGAAGAAGAAGGGGTGATGATGATGGCATGGCAGCGGATGATGGTGGTGATGGCACGACGGCGGACCCGCATGGCCGTGCCCTGCCGGCTGCGGTTCCCTTCCGGTCTCCCTTTTGGCTGCAACAATGATGTCTTGATGTGGACGGCGTCTCGAAGTGGAGATAAGTTGATGAATGAGGTGTGACGAAGATGGAGACGATAGCTAGGGTTGAAGGTTTATATATAAGAGCTCTCCCATAGCCTGCTTCATTGATGAAGCATCTCTCCTTTGATACAATGGCTCTAGGTGAGCCTTTCCTCTCCGAAAACATCCCTTGTAGGCCAACAAAGTCATAGGAACAAACGGGGACGAAATCCACAAAGAATCCCATCACAAGAGACAACTTTCCGTGTTGTCTCGGATCCATACGAGATTCCATACGACCACACATGTTTGCATGGAACACCCTCTTTGGTTCTGCCCCTCTTGAGTAAAATAGTCGCCATTTCTTCGTACAAACTCGTAATTTGATGTTCTTTGGCTCGTTGAATTTGTATGAACAACGCTAATCTATTTTTTGTATCAAATCTTGATTTGGAGCACTTTGTAAGAATGACTTTTTTCCATCTTCGAAACAGCGAAGTGTAGATTCCTAGGTGTCCACCGTTTGAACTCATTTCATCGTGCTAAGTGTATGGGTAGTCCACATCGCCTACAAAACACACATCCGAAAAAGAAAAGGTATAAGAACTAACAAAGAATATAGATTACACAATGCTCGCGATGAAAAGTATGAAAACTAGAAATCATGCATATGGACATGTAATTGGCTCAATGGAACATTATATGACTTGATATACAGGATAATTTGCATGAAATGAGCTAACTCTAAAATTGGGAGCCATCACCCTCCTCTAGCTTCAATCTTGACCGCCTTCGAGTAAGAAGGCTGGGTATCTAAGCTCATTGTTACTAACTCTAAGCACACATTGAAAACCAAAGTTCAAAAGTTATATCCATGTTCATAGTGCAAGTTTGCAAAAGTTAGCGAGCATGATAGTAATACATGCAATCCTCTTAGTTCCATTGCCATGGAGGTCAGAAATAGGAAATGTTTTTTAGGAGTCTTAATTCCCACAGCCACAGGTGATGATGACATGGCTACCTTGGATACGAAAAAAAATATTGCATACATGCATATTTGTGAGGTGATTTCTTATAAGAAATATGGAATAATTTATTTATGTTATCCAAAAAATACTTCACCTATTTTTATTTCATCTCTGAATTGATGATTGTTTACCCTTTTTCTTACAATATTATAAGCCATCCCAGCTCCACATACATCTACGTCGTGTATTTTACACCACCTCGCAATCGCTCTATCCAAGATTTAAGAGTTTTGACTACAACAGTTGCCGATCACCACCTGCTGCTGGGTAAGAACTGGTAAGAATTTGAGATTTTCTTGACGGATTTGTGACACACCACAACCACTTCCTAGTAGTCTGTAGGTTCATATTTTTGTGTGTTCCTACTGGTGCTAACCATGACAGGATCACAAGCCAATGAGGTCGACTACGAGAGCATGATGAACAAGGAGCTCCATGATAAATTTCAACAAATGATGGGTGAACAGGTGCAAGACTTGGTGACCAGCCTTAGAGAGGCCGTGTAGAAGCTAGATGGTTTGGAGAAGATGTTCGACACCAAGCTGGATGCTAAGTTCAATGAGGTGCTTGCACGTCAACCACTACCAGCTCCTCCTATCATACCTCAGCAACACCAACAACAACAACGCCCGAATTTCGTGGGACGAGCACAACGTGTGCCTATCGACCAAGGCCAAAATTCAGCTGTCATTGCAACTGCTACTACTGCTGCAGCTTATGTGGCTGCTGCTGCTACTGTCGTTGAGAAGAATGAGGATTATGATGGTGATTGCGATGATGAGGAAGAGGTTGCTACAAATTAGCACCAGGGGCAACCACCACCACAAGCACCAGGTCGTCCACATGCATACAATCACAATGGTAGGGCTGCACTAGCCCCTCGGGTATGGGATCATGACCATCTCCCTAAACTTAAATTGAATATTCCGACATTTGAGGGTACATACGTTCTTGATATATATCTTACTTGGGAGTTAGAAACTGAACAATGTTTTACATGCTTACAATTTCCTGAAGATAGACGTGTTGCTGCTGCTGTGTGTGTTGCTTGTGTTTGGTGGTTTGAACATTGTGGAATACATCAAGATAATATCCCTACTACTTGGGCTGCTTTGAAAACTGCTATGTGTAATCGTTGGGTTCCACCAAATTATTAATGTGAATCTCTTCAAAATTTGCAGCGTTTACGATAAGGAAAAAATTATGTAGAGGAATATTATCAGGAATTACAAACTGGCAAGTTTAGATGTGCTATTGTGGGGAGAATGAAGCGATGCTTGCACGTTTTGTGGGTGGATTAAATACAGAGATTAAGACTATTCTAGGGGTATAACACTATCACTCGTTTGTTCCATCTTGCTTGCAAAGCTGAAAGTGAAGTGTAGGATCGACAGGATATGGTGAGAACTAATTTTTCTGTAGGTCAAGCTTTATCATGGACACCACGTACATCATCTACTTCCACACGTCCTACTACAACATCACTCACTTCAGCCCTTAACTCCAACAGAGATACACGAAAACATGTGCCGCCACTAGCCTCCAGCAAGGGCACACCTTCAGGGCCTACGCCGAGCTCTTTTTCATCCATGGCATCTATAGGGCAAACACATGACGTTATTTGTCGTCGTTGCAAGGGTAGATGTCATTTTGCGAGAGAATGCACATCTAGGCATGTGATGATTGTTACTGAGGATGGTGGCTATGCTTCCGCTAGTGATTATGATGAGGAGACTTTGGCTCTTATTGCAAGTGAAGAACATGGTGTAGATGATACTGAACAAGAGACATAATACATGGCTGATTACTACACCGACAGGTATGAAAGTTTGGTTGCTCAACGTGTTTTAAGTGTGCAGGTAACACAGGCTGAGCAAAATCAGAGGCACAATTTGTTCCATACAAAGGGAGTTGTGAAGGAACGTTCGGTCCACGTTATAATCGATGGAGGGAGTTGCAACAACTTGGCTAGCATGGATATGGTGGAGAAGCTGTTTCTAAACACCAGACCACATCCTCATCCATATTACATCCAATGGTTCATCAACAGTGGCAAGGTTAAGGTAACACGTACTGTTCTTGTGCACTTTAGCATTCCTACATATTCTGATTATGTTGATTGTGATGTTGTACCCATGCAAGCACGCTCTGTTTTACTTGGTAGACCATGGAAATTTGATTAAAAAATTGTACACCATGTTAGGACAAATCAGTATACTCTTGTTCATAAGGATAAAAATATAACTTTTCTTCCTATGTCTCTTGAACATATTATGAAAGATGACATTGCTAGAGCTAGTAAAGGAAAACAAGAGGAAAATAAGAATGAAAATCAGATTGTGGCAAAGGAATTTGAGCAACATAATAAGCCTAATAAACCATCAGCTAGTGTTGCATCTGAAATAAAATTGACAAGTGAATGTTTACTTGCCACTAAATCTGATCTTACTGATTTGGATGTTACTATATCTATTTGCTATACTTTTGTGTGCAAAGAGGTTTTATTTTCATTCGAGGACGTGCCTCCCTCTTTGCCTTCTGTTGTCACTAACATCTTGCAAGAGTTCGCTGAGGACTTTACACAAAACGTGCCACCGAGATTACCACCTATTAGAGGGATTGAGCATCAGATTGACTTAATTCCCGCTGCACTGCTACTCAATCGTGCGCCATACCGTACCAATCCAGAGGAGACGAAGGAGATTATGCGTCAAGTACTGGAGCTGCTCGACAAAGGTTATATACGCGAATCCCTTAGTCCTTGTTATGTTCCTATTATTCTAGTGTCGAAAAAGGATGGTACATCGCGTATGTGTGTTGATTGTAGAGGCATTAATAATATTACTATTCGTTATCGTCATCCTTGATGAGGATATCCCAGGTTCACCTCGTTTATCATCTTCTCCTCGTCATCAATCTCTCCTATCAAATGAAGCTTCTGCAAAGAAGACCTATTTGGGTCCCGTGAAAAGGAGATAAGCCAAAAAATAGAAGAAGAGGTGAATGCGCTCCTAGCTGATCATAATTCAACTATCCATGAGAACTTTGTACTGCCTAAATCCCGTGTTCTGATTTTACTCAGGTACAATGTTGAGGACAACCAACAACATTCAACACATGAAGAAACAAGTTCAACTCATAAAGAAACAAGTTAAGCTCATGAAGAACAAGTTCTGAAGCCCATACAACAAGTTTAAAGAGATCAAGGTTCAACTCTGATGTAAATCATGTTTTGGTGATAAGGGAAAGTAGCTACACCTCAACAAAGAATAGCAAGCAATCTCAACACTCTGTTGTTGCATGCACAATTCCAGAATTCATCCCAGAACTTGTTGCATCATGCAACACAAATATATGAGTATCCAGTACATTTGGGAGTACAAAATGGACATCATATGAAGCCTACTTTTAGAAAAAATAAAAGGGTGCATCATTTGGAGTCCTGAGTCAAAGGATATGAGAGTTCCAATGCAAGCTGTCTAGAGCATTAATTGCTGCATGTGGCTCCATCGTTTGCTCCCTTGCCCAGCTGGTTACCACGAATTTGAGCCCCTCTTTTGGACCGGTTTCACGCCTAAACTAGGAGGGCTGTTCCTAGTATAAATACCCCTCCCCTCACTTCAGCCACAACTCTTTAGCAATTTTATTTCACCATAGGTTAGCTAAGTGCAACCAGAATCTTGTTTGAGAGTTTACTTCCTCCTTAGCTCTTATAATCTTGCCTTGTGAGAGGGTAAACTCACTTTGTGATTTTACAACAGCAGCCGTTGAGGCGGCGACCAGTTCATGCTTCCAACTTCGTGCGTGGTTGCATGGATTGGAATCCTAAGAGTGTGGTTGGGCGAATACTTGTTGCTGGTTGTTGCATAGGCAGCAGCTAGCTACGGTCTCGTTAGGTTGCACTAGTTATCCATTACCTGACAACGTTGTTGGCTGGGATCGAGGGTTTCCTTCGTACCCTTCAGGTGGTGTTGATTCTCATCATCGAGAAGATCCTCCGTGAAGATCGGGCAACCCCGTATCATCTTGGCATCAGAGCTTCGATTCACATGGTAGGATCTTGTATCCCTAGCTTAGTTCGTGTTCTTTTTCATCCTAAAGTCCAGAAAATAGCACCACAAAAAAATCACCTTTACCTAGCCACTTTGAAGCCTTTAATCTGTTATTTGGTCAGTTCTATCAAGTTTTTGTCCACTAGATCTTTGTTTTTAGTTGTTGAGTTTCCCCTCATCCATTCTTGTGTGTTTGTGTTCATTTTCGTGCACAGATTTCAGATCTGCATCCTCCACCAAATCATGCGTATCTTTGTCATCCGGAGTTCGTTTTGAGTGTTTTTGTGCATTTTGGAAAGGCCACTCCGTGAACTCTCCATCCATGCTTGTTTGATCTGATTCCCACCGTGTCTTCCACCCAGAAAAGTCAGATCTGTTCGTGTGTATTTGCTACCAAAGTTTCAACTATTTGTTCTTGTTGTTTGAGATCATCCATTGTGATTTTCATGATTCCCACAAAGTGTGTGTTCAGGTGCAAGTCCCTTGTTGAAAGTTTGTAAAAAAAAGAGGCAAAAAAGAGAGTGAGAGAGAAAGAAAGATCTGCCCAAAGAAAGAAAAAGTGTGTGCAAGAAGCAAAAGAGAGATATTTTGGACTGTTCTTCACTTATATCTTGTGAAATCCATGTTTGTATTGTGAGCTAAAACATGTCAATTGGGCAAGACTTCAATCCTTGCTTGCAGCCCATCTGATTCCTTGGTGTGAGTTGCATGTTCTTCACTTATATCTCATTCAACAACTTAGGGCATTAGAATCTTGTGTGGATGATTACTTGGTTCAACAATATCTAGATTGCGGGTTAGTGTATCTTTTGCTACATATATACCCTTTCCAAGCGCCACCAAACAGCCCCGCATGTGCATCCCTTTACTTGTATTCGCTTGATTATCACTCTTGGTATACCAACCACCGGCACCACAGTTGAGCACGATTCTGCTCTCACATGGAAGTTACATGAGCTTTGGTTGGTAAGTGAGGTGAGCTTGAGTTGTTACCCACATATATGCTTCTAGTACTATAGGGCTTTTGCAAAACTAACCATGACAGGTCATGAGTACGTGGAACTTCCTTTCTACGGAAGTGATGATCCAGAGGAGTACCTTGAATGGGTACAATTCATGGATTTGGAGATGAAGAAATTTCCTGAAACAAAACGAGTGCTTCGAGCAACCATGGAGTTTGAAGAGTATGCTTGCAAGTGGTGGAAGCACCACCACAAAAGGAGGTTTGTAAGAACATGGGTTGATTTGAAGGAGATCATGAGGAAAGAGTTTGTACCAGTAAAATATGAAGAATATTTGTTTCAACAAATGGAGAGCATTAAAAAAGGTTTCAGATCTGTCCAAGCCTATTATGATGAGCTGAAGGTTGCAATGTACCGCGCCAATGTTGTGGATACATGTGCAACAAGGGCATATTTTAAAAGTGGTTTGGATCATGATGTGGCTGCTGCCGTCCACTTGAAATATGATGGTAGTATGCTCGACCATGTGATGTATGCCATAGGTGAAGAAAGGAGAATTCACAAAGAACGTGCACTTCCATTCAATATGAGTATTCAGTCTCCTTCGACATTTAGTCGTGTGAAGAGCTATGAAGAGAATAAGATGGAGCAAAGGTCATTTACTAAAAGTAACCAGATTTTTGATGAGAGAAATGTGCTTGCAACACAAAAAAGAGCCTCACTATCGATCAAAATTCTGTAGCCACAAATGCACATCAAATCCCAAGTGAGAATGAGAGCCACATAGCCCAAATATGTGAGAGTTATATTATAAAAAGTGAGTTGTGTGACCGCAGTAAAAGTGAGATTGAGAGCCCCACCACAAAAGAGAGTTTGAGAGATAAACCAAATGAAATGAGAGTATTAGCTGATACAGAATGTGAGGATTCTGAAACTAACATAATCCTTTCTATTCCTTGCATTATTCCTTGTAATGTATAGGTTTTCTTTCAGGAAGAGGAATCCGGTGTTATTACACGTTCCCAACACTTGGACGAACAAGAAGAGAAGCAAACCAGAGTTGATGATTCAACATTTGCTCAAGAGGAACGATGGCTTAATCAAGAAGAAGAAGATGGTATTGAAGTAAGATTGCAGAAAGAGGAAGAGAATGATCGTAAGTATAAGCCGATGGCAACAACACCTCCTATGATTGCTTGTTCTATTATGCATGAACCATTGGGTAACATGATTGCCTATCATTTGGATAATGTGAAATTTGTAAGGCGTGACAAAATGCTCGATGGAAAATCTCATGTTCATGCTTTATATTGTGCCATGCTTGCTGAGTGTATTGGATTGATTTGTCCTATCACAAACATTTCTGAAATCACAAATTGGAACTCTCCATGCAAAACCAACTCCGATGTTTACAAACCCAGAATTTGTGTTGACCCATTGAGCAATATGGTTTGATGGTATGAAGATTACTTTCCTAAAATTTAGAATGTGTAAAATCTCGACAACAACAAAGGGTGTGGCATCTTTATATACCATACATATACGTTGTTTGTTTCCCTTAGTGATGCTCCAGGTTATCAAAAACCAAGGACAGTTTTTCTTGAAGTAAGGGAGGATGATGAGGACCATCGTAGACAACTTTGATTGTTAAGTTGCAGCAAAACGGTAAGCCTCATTTATAAACATCACGACAAGGAGAGAAGCACCTTCCATATTGATATGCAACAGCACCAACTTGAGAAGTTAATCATGACGAGCATTCATTGAACGCACATACAATTGTTCCATGTTGACGACCAGGTGAACGCATATACTATGGGTTCCATATTCTTTATTTTAAGGGTGGCGGAGCAACTACTTCATATATGCAGGCATGTAGATGATGATCTACTCAAACCAAAGGTGAAGATGAGAAGGAACTCAGGAATGAACTTATAGTTCACATTCATTGTGCTTGGTCTATCTCCATGCTTTGATCAAGAGGGTCAAGAGTCGAGGAAGACTCCTTTTGAAGAGGGGGAGGATGATGAGAACATCCCAGGTTCACCTTGTTTATCATCCTCTCCTCGTCATCAATCTCTCCTATCAAATGAAGCTTCTGCAAAGAAGACCTATTTGGGTCCCGTGACAAGGAGTCAAACCAAACAAATAGAACAAGAGGTGAATGCCCTCCTAGATGATCATAATTCAACTATCCATGATAAGTTTATACTGCCTAAATCTTGTGTGTTGATTTTACTCAGATACAATGTTAAGGACAACCAACAACATTCAACACATGAAGAAATAAGTTCAACACATGAAGAAACAAGTTCAGCTCATGAAGAACAAGTTCTGAAGCCCATACAATAAGTTTGAAGAGAACAAGGTTCAACTTTGATGTAAATCATGTTTTGGTGACAAGGGCAACTAGCTACTCCTCAACAAACAATAACAAGCAATCTCAATACTCTATTGTTACATGCACAGTTCCAGAATTTGTCCCAGAACATGCTGCATCATGCAACACAAATATATGAGTATCCAGCACATGTGGGAGTACAAAATGGACAACATATGGAGTCTACTTTCAGGAAAAATTAAACGGTGCATCATTTGGAGTCCTGAGTCAAATGATATGAGAGTTCCAATGCAAGCTATTCAGAGCATTAATTGTTGCATGCGGCTCCATGTGTTTGCTCCTTGCCCAGCTGGTTACCATGAATTTGAGCCCCTCTTTTGGACTGGTTTCACACCTAAACTATGAGGGTTGTTCCTAGTATAAATACCCCTTCCCCCGCTTCAGCCACCACTCTTTGGCAATTTGATTTCAGCATAGGTTAGCTAAGTGCAACCAGAATCTTGTTTGAAAGTTCACTTCCTCCTTAGCTCTTGTAATCTTGCATTGTGAGAGGGTAAAGTCACTTTGTGATTATACAACAGCATCCGTTGAGGCGGCGATCAGTTCGTTCTTCCAACTTCGTGCATGGTTGCTTGGATTGGAATCCTAAGAGTGTGGTTGGGCGAATACTTGTTGTTGGTTGTTGCATATGCAGTAAGACTGGGCACTGGGTTAATAGGTTAGTGCTAAAAAATAATATAAATTGGTAAATAAATACTCAAAAAGTATCCTAGAATGATAATATTATAGCATGGCACAATAAAAATGTATAGATACGTTGGAGACGTATCACTATATGTTGGAGACGTATCACAATCGTACTTTGTATGACCCTGGTTAGTGTTTTTGAAGCGATTGCTAATGTATAATTTTTTGTGTATAATGGTCATTGATGTGTTCCTAACATAATTGTGACCTTCTTTGTAAAGCAATATCTTGAGGTTATTGACGATGCCTGACAAAGAAGCATGATCGCCTGACCACGAAGGTCTATTCCTGCAAACAATCGAAGAACAAGCAAGAATATGATAAATAATCTGAATATTGTAAATATGTATGAAGTATTGATAAGGTCGGTGATCCAAAAGCAGTCTTGGTCCGTTCGTTGGACACAAATGAAGTACACGAACTTGCAATGATTAACTTTTAACTAAAAAAAGTCCCAAGCAAAAAAGCTAGGGGATTGATCTACTTATATAGGACTAAGGGGTGGTGGCCTGGGGGTGGAAGGACATACCAAGGCATCCTAGAGGAAACCCTATGTCGTACAAGGCCCTTGGGCCCAAGTGGAGATGACACAACACCTTTTGACTTGTATTTTGACTCGGATTCTGCCGCACCACCGGACTGTTTTGGTGATATCTATGCACTCCAGATGAATTTGAAGGTGGATCCAATTGTGTTGGAAAGTGCACGAGATAATTTTTGAACAAAAAAAGAATCAACCAATTCGGATTCCGTATACAGAAGTTGTAAGTGTTTAATGTCAGATATGTCTATGAAGTCCGAATCTGAGTCTAGAACATGGGGGACTTCGTCTCCATCTTATCTTGGGCCAAAAATGATGTGAGAGGACTTCTTGAACTATACCTAATCATTTCTTTGACATGAGACGACTTCTTCAACAACATCTAGTCATTTTGTTTTCCTTGGTCTTAACATGTGGTTCGTACAAGTGTTCGGCAATTCTGTATTTAGGCACCAAATAAAATTAGGTGAAGTTTTTTTTGTTCCGTATAACATAAATAGATTATTCGATATTTCTTATAAGAAATCACCTGACAAATATGCATGTATGCAATATTTTTGGTCGTATCCAAGGTAGCCTTGTCCGTCGTCCAAGAACTTCTATCTCTGGAACCTATCATGATTAGTAGAAACAAGAAAAAAAATCGAGAATAATGTTCCTATGAACTACTAGGATGTGGTGGACAAGCGCTCACAGTAAAGCAAATGTCAATATCTTACAAGTTTTTACCATGCAACAGGTGGTGATCGGCAACCAGTGGTGTTGAATAACTCCGAAGATTGAGTAAAGCGATTACCACGTGAAAGTATGTATACACGGTGTAGAAATATGTGGATCTTGTAAGGCCTAAATATATGGTATTAATAGATTAACAATAATCAATTCAGAGATGCAATGTTGAATAAACGCTCAACGATGGTACTGTGGTGGTCCTAGGCTAGACCTTACTAGAGACGCGAGCCTGGAACGCTAATGCTGTCACGGTATAGCACAAGTAGCAGCAATGGATGATATGAATTAGCTATGGACAAAATGATATATGTGAAGATCAGAATCGTAGTAAAAACAATGATTATAAATAACCACCAAGCAGAATATACCAAACTCTCTTTGCAACATTCCTCTTGCAACTATTATACCAGATTTTGATATATTTTTCCCAAGAATGCTTTCAAGCTTTCTACTGGAAAAATAATAACTCACATCCGAGTTTGTATGAGGAGTCAAAATATACAGGAATTGACCTGACAAACAATGACAAACTGTGTTCACGAAGTTTGGAGGGCAAAAATGTCCTATCACAAGCCGATTTGGACATGACAATAGTGAAGAAGCTTCATAAACTATTCAGTAGTGGCTCATCGATAGCTTGAATTTGAGTACTAGTGCAGCTAAAATGTACTTTGTATAAGGGATATATGCATGTTTTACCGAACAACTGCGCAAATCAGATTCCAGTCCGAATTCAGATACAAGATTGTCTAGATAGATCCGAAATTAGTTTTTTCTCTCTTTTTTTAACTTTTTTGTTATTTTTTTTAACTTTCTCTCTCCCGTTTTCTCTTTTTTGGTATTTCCAGAACAAATCAGATAAGATGCAGATTTGATCAAGCATAGATTCGAACAACCTCAAGTATGATTACGACAATGAACGATGTGGAGCACATGGTGGAAATTGATGGATAATGGCGGTCGATAGCCAGTTGTTGTTTTCTGCGAGTTTTTAGCTTTTTAGGTTTAGAGTACCAAACAAAGTCCAATTGCCCCGAAACTTTTATATGACTTTTTCTGGACCAAAAGAAGATCTGGAAGCTTCGGGAGGAGACCGGAGGCCGCACGAGGGAGGCACAAGCCAACAGGGTGCCCACAGAGGGTGTCGGCGTGCCCTGATGGCTTGTCCCTCCCTGGTGGGTCTATTTCCTAGATGCATGCTGGATAGCGGTCGATGAGTGGAGTAATAGTAATAGGTGCAGGCAGGAGTCGGCCTATTTGCTTATGTACGTCATGCCTATATACACATGATCATTTCCGTGAAAATCGCATAACTATCCGCTTTTCTATCAATTGCCCAACAGTAATTTGTTTATCCATCGTATGCTGCCTACATGAGAGATGCCGCTAGGGAACACTATGGCCCCGGGGTCTATTCACTCATATATTTGCAAATGCTATTATTACCTCGCTGCCTTTATTTACTTTTTATTTATTTTTCATTTATTAACAATTATCTTCACAACTCATTTGCTTGCAATTAACGAGATCAAGGGGATTGACAACCACCTTGCCCGTGTTGGGTGCAAGTCGTTTGTTCATTTGTGTGCAGCCGCTGAAGACGGTTGATGATTGATATTCCTATTGGTTCGATAAACCTTGGTTTCATAACTGAGGGAAATACTTATCCGCTTTGCACTAGTAGAGAAATGACTAGCCACAACTCTTGTTGGTGGCGCACCATTTTCACACAACGCCAGCACTATTTTTTTCAAATAGTGCTGGCGTCAGCTATATTGGTACGCCAGCTGTATATGGTTAGTGCTGGTGTGCTTTTTTTTGGTCACGTTACAAATATGTTGGCCCACCGGTACTTACCGTTCAGAATATAGTGGTGGCGTTGAGTTTGCGAGCACGCCATAGCTAAATAAATAGTGCCGGCGTGCCAAATTTGTTTACGCCAAACATAATTATGTTTACTCTTTCATTAAAGTTAATTAGTCTTTTTTTATTCGGCTTGTTATTAGCTATGGCGATGCAGTTTAGGCCCACGCCAACAGTGGCCCACCTGAGTCAACTACCAGGCCTTAGTAAAAGACCAAGTCGCCGCCCTTTCATTTCAACTCCCCCTCAACCAGCCGCCACCCGTCGCCAACCGTCGTCGCCCCGATGTCGCCCGTCGCCGCCCGTCGCGCCCCTTCGCCACCCAGCAAGGTTCACTCCTCTCCGTCCTTTGCATCTCCTTCCTCGGCACTCACACCTCCTCTGTTCATGCATAATCCATATGTGGGATTCATCCATAAGTTGATTTAGGATTGCTATGTGTAGAAATTTTGGTACATACTGTAGGGGAACGTTGCATGGGAAACAAAATTTTTCCTACACACACGCAAGATCTATCCATGGTGATGAGCATCTACGAGAGGGAGAGTAGATCTATCCATGGCTTTTGCCTTTTCCTCTCACCCCAGCCGCATGGGCTTTAGTGGGGGCTTCGGCCAGCCCCCCAGGGGCTGGTTTGCCTCCTCCCACAGCCCATGAGACCCTTTGGGGCGAGAGGCCCCCTCCCGATGGTCCCCCGGTACCCTCCCGGCACTCCCGGTATACTACCGAAGTACCCGAAACTTTTCCGGTGACCAAAACGGGACTTCCTATATATCAATCTTTACCTCCGGACCATTCCATAGCTCCTCGTGACGTCCAGGATCTCATCCGGGACTCTGAACAACCTTCGGTCACCAACATACATAACTCAACTATACCGAAACGTCACTGAACCTTAAGTGTGCAGACCCTGCGGGTTCGAGAACTATGTAGACATGACCGAGACACCTCTACGGTCAATAACCAATAGCGGGACATGGATGCCCATGTTGGTTCCTACATATTCTACGAAGATATTCATCGGTTGAACCTCTATGTCAAGGATTCAGTTAATCCTGTACGATGTTCCCTTTGTTCTTCGGTATGTTACTTGCCCGAGATTCGATCGCCGGTATCTCTATACCTAGTTCAATCTCGTTACCTGCAAGTCTCTTTACTCGTTCCGTAATACAAGATCCCGTGGCTAACACTTTAGTCACATTGCTTGCAAGGCTTATTGTGATGTTGTATTACCGAGTGGGCCCTAAGATACCTCTCCGTCATACGGAGTAACAAATCCCAGTCTTGATCCATGCTAGCTCAACAGACACCTTCGGAGATACCTGTAGAGCATCTTTATAGTCACCCAGTTATGTTGCGACGTTTGATACACACAAGGTATTCCTCCGGTGTTAGTGAGTTGCATGATATCATGGTCATAGGAACAGAAACTTGACATGCAGAAAACAATAGCAATAAACTGACACGATCATATGCTACATTCATAGTTTGGGTCTTATCCATCACATCATTCTCCTAATGATGTGATTCCGTTATCAAATGACATTCCATGTCTATGGCTAGGAAACCTTGACCATCTTTGATCAACAAGATAGTCTACTAGAGGCATACTAGGGACACATGGTTGTCTATGTATCCACACATGTATCAGTGTTTCCAATTAATACAATTATAGCATGGATAATAAACGATTATCATGAACAAGGAAATATAATATTAACTACTTTTATTATTGCCTCTAGGGCATATTTCCAACAGTCTCCCACTTGCACTAGAGTCAATAATCTAGTTCAGATCACTATGTGATTTACATTGTAATGAATCTAACACCCATATAGTTCTGGTGTTGAGCATGCTTAGCCCTTGGAAGAGGTTTAGTCAACGGGTCTGCAACATTCAGATCCGTGTGCACTTTGCAAATATTTATGTCGTCCTCCTTGATGTAATCGCGGATGGAATTGAAACATCGCTTCATGTGTCTGGTCCTCTTGTGAAACCTTGGTTCCTTGGCTAGAGCAATGGCACCAGTGTTGTCACAGAACAGAGTCATTGGGTTTAGTGCACTAGGCACTACTCCAAGATCTGTCATGAACTCCTTCATCCAGACACCTTCCTTCGCCGCCTCCGAGGCAGCGATGTACTCCGCTTCGCATGTAGAATCAGCTACGACGTTCTGCTTGGAACTGCACCAGCTTACCGCACCCCCATTGAGAATAAATACGTATCCGGTTTGAGACTTAGAGTCATCCGGATCTGTGTCAAAGCTTGCATCGACGTAACCCTTTACAACGAGCTCTTGATCACCTCCATAAATGAGAAACATGTCCTTAGTCCTTTTCAGGTACTTCAGGATATTCTTGACCGCCGTCCAGTGTTCCACTTCTGGATCACTTTGAAACCTTCCGGCCATACATATGGCAAGGCTGACATCGGTTCTTCTGCACAGCATTGCATACATGATAGAGCCTATGGCTGAAGCATAGGGGACGACACTCATCTTTTCTCTATCTTCTGTAGTCACTGGGCATTGAGTCTTACTCAACTTCACACCTTGCAATACAGGCAAGAACCCCTTCTTGGACTGATCCATTTTGAACTTCTTCAAAACTTTGTCAAGGTATGTGCTCTGTGAAAGTCCTATTAAGCGTCTCGATCTATCTCTATAGATCTTGATGCCTAATATGAAAGTAGCTTCTCCTAGGTCCTTCATTGAAAAACTTTTGTTCAAATATTCCTTCACGCTTTCCAACATTTATATATTGTTTCCAATCAGAAATATGTCATCCACATATAATATTAGAAACGCTATAGAGCTCCCACTCACTTTCTTGTAAATACAAGCTTTTTCGTAAACTTGTATAAACCCAAACGCTTTGATCACCTCATCAAAGGGCTTATTCCAACTCTGAGATGCCTGCACCAGTCCATAAATGGATCGCTGGAGCTTGCAAACTTTGTCAGCATTCTCTGGATCGACAAAACCTTCCGGTTGCATCATATACAACTCTTCCTCAAGGAAACCGTTGAGGAACGCTGTTTTGACATCCATCTGCCAAATTTCATAATCGAAAAACACAGCTATTGCTAACATGATTCTGACGGACTTAAGCATCGCTACGGGTGAAAAGGTCTCATCGTAGTCAACTCCTTGAACTTGTGAAAAACCCTTTGCCACAAGTCAAGCTTTATAGACGGTGACATTACCGTCCGCGTCCGTCTTCCTCTTAAAGATCCATTTGTTCTGAATGGCCTTTCGCCCTTCAGGTAATACTTCCAAAGCCCATACTTTGTTTTCATACATGGATCCCATCTCGGATTTCATGGCCTCTAACCATTTCTCGGAATCTGGGCCCATAATTGCTTCTCCATAGCTCGTAGGTTCATCGTTGTCCAACAACATGACCTCTAAGACAGGGTTGCAGTACCACTCAGGAGCAGTACGCGTCCTTGTCGACCTACGAGGTTCGATAGCAACTTGATCCGAAGCTTCATGATCATCATCATTAACTTCCTCTTCAACGGATGCAGGCTCTACAGAAACATCTTTCTGTGCTGCGCTACTCTCAGGTTGAAGTAAAGGTTCAACAACCTCATCAAGGTCCATCTTCCTCACACTCAATTCTTACGAGAAAAACTCTTTCTCAAGAAATGTTCCGTTTTTAGCGACAAACACTTTGCCTTCGGATCTGAGATAGAAGGTGTACCCAACTGTCTCTTTTGGGTATCCTATGAAGACGCATTTCTCCGCTTTGGGTTCCAGCTTTTCACGCTGAAGCTTTCTGACATAAGCATCACATCCCCAAACTTTAAGAAACGACAACTTGGGCTTCTTACCAAACCAGAGTTCATATGGCGTCGTCTCAACGGATTTTGATGGTGCCCTATTTAAAGTGAATGCAGCTATATCTAATGCATAACCCCAAAATGATAGTGGCAAATCGGCAAGAGACATCATAGATCGCACCATATCCAATAAGGTTCAATTACGACGTTCGGACACACCATTACGCTGTGTGTTCCAGGCAGTGTTAATTGTGAAATAATTCCACATTCTCTTAAGTCACTGCCAAACTCATAACTCAGATATTCTCCTCCTCGATCAGATCGTAGGAATTTAATCTTCTTGTTACGATGATTCTCAACTTCACTCTGAAATTGCTTGAACTTTTCAAACATTTCAGACTTGTGTTTCATTAAGTAAATATACCCATATCTACTTAAGTCATCAGTGAAGGTGAGAAAATAACAATATCCACCGCGCGCCTCAATGCTTATCGGACCGCACACATCAGTATGTATGATTTCCAACAAGTCACTTGCCCGTTCCATTGTTCCAGAGAACGGGGTTTTAGTCATCTTGTCCATGAGGCATGGTTCACATGTGTCAAGTGATTCAAAATCAAGTGACTCCAAAAGTCCATCAGCATGGAGCTTCTTCATGCGTTTTACACCAATATGACCTAAACGGCAGTGCCACAAGAAAATGGTACTATCATTATCAACTCTACATCTTTTGGCATCAATGTTATGAACATGTTTATCATCACTATCGAGATTCAATAAGAATAAACCCCTCACATTGGGTGCATGACCATAAAATATATTACTCATATAAATAAAACAACCATTATTCTCTGATTTAAATGAGTAACCGTCTCGCAATAAACAAGATCCAGATATAATGTTCATGCTTAACGGAGGCGCTAAATAACAATTATTCAGGTTCATCACTAATCCCGATGGTAATCGAAGAGCGAGCGTGCCGACGGCGATCACAATCACCTTGGAACCATTTCCCACGCGCATCGTCACTTCGTCCTTTGTGAGCCTCCGTCTATTCCGCAGTTCCTCTTTTGAGTTGCAAATGTGAGCAACTGCACCGGTATGAAATACCCAGGCACTACAACGGGAGTTGGTAAGGTACACATCAATAACATGTATATCATATATACCTTGTTTGTTGTTGGCCGCCTTCTTGTCAGCCAGATACTTGGGGCAGTTCCGCTTCTAGTGACCAGTTCCCTTGCAATGAAAGCACTTAGTTTCTGGCTTGGGTCCAGCCTTGGGTTTCTTCACGGGAGGGGCAACTACTTTGCCACTCTTCTTGGAGTTACCCTTCTTACCCTTGCCATTCTTCTTGAAACTAGTGGTTTTATTGACCATCAACACTTGATGCTCCATCTGAATCTCAGACTCAACGACTTTCAACATCGCAAACAGCTCGGCGACTAACTTGTTCATCCCGTGCATGTTATAGTTCAACACGAAGCTCTTGTAGCTAGGTGGCAATGATTGAAGAACTCTGTCGGTGATCGCCTCTGCTGGAAGGGGCATCCCCAATTCAGCCAGACGGGTGGAATACCCAGACATTTTGAGTATGTGTTCACTGACAGACCCGTTCACCTCCATCTTGCAAGCATAGAACTTATCGGAGGTCTCATACCTCTCGATCCGGGCATTGTTCTGAAAGATATCATATGCTCCATGACGTTCAAAACGTCTTTGAAGTCTCGGTTCTAAGCCATACAACATTGCACATTGAACCATTGAGTAATCATCAGAACGAGCTTGCCAGGCGTTCACAAAGTCTGGAGACTCAACTGGAGCGGGTGGATCACCAAGCGGTGCATCAAGGACATAACCCTTTTGGGAAGCCGTAAGGATAATCCTTAGATTACGGGCCCAGTCCACAAAGTTACTTCCATCATCTTTCAACTTAGCTTTCTCTAGGAACGTATTAAAATTCAGGGGTGCTACTGCGCAAGCCATGATCTACAACATAAATTTTGCAAAAACAACTTTAGACTATTGTTCTAGATAATGAGTTTAGTTAATCATATTACTTAAAAACTCCCACTCAAATTGACATCCCTCTGGATATTTGAGTGTCACATGATCCAAATTCACCAACTCAAGTCCGATCATCACGTGAGTTGAGGTGGTTTCAATGGTGAACATCTTCATGTTGATCATATCTACTATATGACTCATGTTCAACCTTTCGGTCTCTTGTGTTCCGAGGCCATGTCTGTACATGCTAAGCTCGTCAAGTTTAACCCGAGTGTTCCGCTTGTGCAACACTGGCTTGCACCCATTGTATGCGAACGTAGAGTCTATCACACCCGATCATCACGTGGTGTCTCGAAACGACGAACTTTCGCAACGGTGTACACTCGGGGAGAACACAATTTTATCTTGAAATTTTAGTGAGGGATCACCTTATAATGCTACCGTCGTCCTAAGCAAGATAAGATGCATAAAAGGATTAACATCACATGCAAATCATAAGTGACATGATATGGCCATGAACTTGTGCTTTTGATCTCCATCTCCAAAGCACCGGCATGATCTCCATCGTCACCGGCATGACACCATGATCTCCATCATCTTGATCTCCATCAACGTGTCGCCATGAGGTTGTCGCACCGACTGTTGCTTCCACGACTATTGCTAACTCATAGCGATAAAGTAAAGCAAAAGGGCGAAAATAATTAAAGACAACCCTATGGATCCTGCCGGTTGCCGTACTCATCGACATGCAAGTCGTGATATTCTATACAATACATGATCATCTCATACATCACATATATCTCATCATGTAATTGGCCATATCACATCACAACATACCCTGCAAAAACAAGTTAGACGTCCTCTAATTGTTGTTGCAAGTTTTACGTGGCTGCTACGGTTATCTAGCAAGAACAATTCTTACCTACGCAAAAACCACAACGGTGATACAAAAATTGCTATTCAACCTTCTCAAGGACCGCCTTTGTCAAATCCGATCCGACTAAAGTAGGAGAGACACACACCCGCCAGCCATCTTTATGCAACGAAGTTACATGTCAGTTGATGGAACCGGTCTCTCGTAAGCGTACGAGTAAGGTTGGTCCGGGCCGCTTCATCCCACAATACCGCAAAATCAAGAAAAGACCAAGGGAGGAAGCAATCTGAATATCAACGCCCACAAACTTCTTTGTGTTCTACTCGTGATCTCATCTACACATAGACCTGGCTCAGATGCCACTGTAGGGGAACGTTGCATGGGATACAAATTTTTTCCTACGCACACGCAAGATCTATCCATAGTGATGAGCATCTACGAGAGGGAGAGTGGATCTACATACCCTTGTAGATCGCTAAGCGGTAAGCGTTAAGAAACGCGGTTGATGTAGTCGAACGTCTTCGCGATCCAAATCGCTAGTCGTCCCACGATCCAATCATGATCTAGTACCGAACGGACGGCACCTCCGCGTTCAGCACACGTACAGCTCGATGACGATCTCCGCCTTCTTGATCCAGCAGGAGGGTGCGGAGAGGTAGAAGAGTTCTTCGGAAGCGCGACAGCGCTGCGGCGGTGGTGGTGGAACTATTCCAGCAGGGCTTCGCCTAAACACTGCTGAAAAACTAGAGGAACTGATCTATCGGGAGAGAGGGCTACACCGTGGCCTTTTGGGTTGAAGTCCTATGGCCCTCTCTCCCTCTAGTATATTATATATAGGATGGAGGGGAGGGGCCGGCGCCCTAGGGATCCTCCCCTAGGGTCAGCCGAAGTGGGGAGGAGAGGGAGTTGGACTCCAATTCTACTCCTAGTAGGACTCCTCCCCCACATGGAAACCCTTCCCCCTTTAGACTTTTGCCTTTTCCTCTCACCCCAGCAGCATGGGCTTTAGTGGGGGCTTCGGCCAGCCCACCAGGGGCTGGTTTGCCTCCTCCCACAGCCCATAAGACCCTTTGGGGCGAGAGGCCCCCTCCCGATGGTCCCCCGGTACCCTCCCGGCACTCCCTGTACACTACCAAAGTACCCGAAACTTTTCCGGTGACCAAAACGGGACTTCCTATATATCAATCTTTACCTCCGAACCATTCCGGAGCTCCTCGTGACGTCCGAGATCTCATACAGGACTCCGAACAACCTTCGGTCACCAACATACATAACTCAACTATACCGAAACGTCACCGAACCTTAAGTGTGCAGACCCTGCGGGTTCGAGAACTATGTAGACATGACCGAGACACCTCTACAGTCATTAACCAATAGCGGGACATGGATGCCCATATTGGTTCCTACATATTCTACGAAGATCTTCATCGGGTGAACCTCTATGTCAAGGATTCAGTTAATCCCGTACGCTGTTCCCTTTTTTCTTCGGTATGTTACTTGCCCGAAATTCGATCGTCGGTATCTCTATATCTAGTTTAATCTCATTACCAGCAAGTCTCTTTAGTCGTTCCGTAATACAAGATCCCATGGCTAACACTTTAGTCACATTGCTTGCAAGGCTTACTGTGATGTTGTATTACCGAGTGGGCCCTGAGATACCTCTCCGTCATACGGAGTAACAAATCCCAGTCTTGATCCATGCTAGCTCAACATACACCTTCGGAGATACCTATAGAGCATCTTTATAGTCACCCAGTTACGTTGCGACGTTTGATACACACAAGGTATTCCTCCGGTGTTTGTGAGTTGCATGATCTCATGGTCATAGGAACAGATACTTGACATGCAGAAAACAATAGCAATAAACTGACACGATCATATGCTACGTTCATAGTTTGGGTCTTGTCCGTCACATCATTCTCCTAATGATGTGATCCCGTTATCAAATGACATCCCATGTCTATGGCTAGGAAACCTTGACCATCTTTGATCAACAAGCTAGTCTACTAGAGGCATACGAAGGACACAGTGTTGTCTATGTATCCACACATGTATCAGTGTTTCCAATTAATACAATTATAGCATGGATAATAAACTATTATTATGAACAAGGAAATATAATAATAACTACTTTTATTATTGCCTCTAGGGCATATTTCCAACACATACATATAATGGATTGCTTTATGTGATGTAGAATCGAAATTTGATTCCATGGATTGCTTTGTGTACAAATGTTAGTCATAATCCGATGTAAAATCCGATTTATTAGTGTAGTTTAGTCTGGAATGCCAGAGGAATAAATATAATGAAATCATAGTGTAGCATTTTGAGTAGATTTTGTTTATTTGTGTCTCCCTCCGTGGATTTTGTTTACTTGTGTATACATGTTACTAGTGTACAATTATACACAGGTTACTTTGTGTCGGTTCACTAGTCTAGAATCTGATTATATACTTAGTTTCAATATGTTTTGTGTAGTATGGCGCAACCAGCACCACGTCGAGTGTGCAAGTCAAGGTGCGTAACCAGCCTTGCAACTGCCACCTTGTTCGGCATTTACTTCCAGCCGTGTTTTGTTCCTACAACGGTAACACACTATATGACCCTTCTAATAGTTTGTTCTTTTGGTTTTGTTGATATTCCCACTAATGCATTTTGTGTGTGTTTTTGGTTTTTCTTACACGGATCGTCCCTTGCAATGTGATATTGGATTTTAATGAGCTCATTACTGGAGACAATGTCATCTTCGACTCTCCTGAAGGCCCCTACACTATGGAGGTCAATAAGGGGAGGAACATAGCCCAGATTGGAGGAGATGAATGGGGTTGTTTCATCGCCCACATGCATCTCACTGGGGGTGAATTGATTAGCTTCTCGTTCAGAAGAGAAACTCCAAGGCTGGATGTTATCTATCTCAACTATGAGGAACAAGATGATGACCCACTTGATGAAGCACTCTTTGCCCAAAGAATGACCAGGTTGAGCGAGGATGAAACAGACACGCTCTGGGAAAAGCTTCCGCCACGTGATGCCTACGTCGGGGTGCCATTCGTGACCCGCCTGACACGGACGATGGTTAACCGCCGTATCATGGTATGTTTCTTATTACTGTAGTAATATGATATGCTTATAGTATATATAGTAATGTGATCTATGCTTATAGTATAGTAATGTGATGATATGCTTAGTATATTAATGTGATGATATGCTTATAGTATATAGTAATGTGATATATTGAATATAGTGTAGTAATGTGATTATATGATCATCATGTTTTTTTCTGAAATTACCTAAGAGGCTATGTGTGAGTTGGAGTACGCCTTACCACAAGGGGCTTCGTCAGCACATGTGCTTACGCAGTGGTCACGGACGGGCGCACTATCTTCAGTGCGGCTGGGTGGAGCAACTTCCTCGCTGGCAAGAATCTCTAGGTTGGACAGGTCATCTTAGTCACTATCAGGAACACCCCACGCCATGACTTGAGGATGATGATCGTTTTCGACATCCTTTAACTATGCTATATATAGCTAATTTGCCTATGTTTGTGAGTATTGTATAATAGGTACTTAGTAGCTCTAGCTAGTACTGCTTCTGAGATTGACACTTATTATTAACTGGAATGCATTGTTCTATTTGCCTAATTCCTCGTGTGCAATGCTAAATGCTAAATGTTATGTCACATGATTTTATTTTTTTTGGCTGCACAAAACGTTCCTGGCACGCAATTTACATTGTACGCCGCTAGGTGATCGATTATAGTGGTGGCGTCGCCGACGTGGCATGCCATCAGCGCGTAGAATACCGCTAACGTGGGACACAACGCCACCATTTTTGTTAACAATGGCGCCATATTAGTGGCGTCAGACTACCACGCCAGCACAACCTTTTCCTCCATGCCATAGCTTGGCTTTTCCGCACTAGTGTTGTTCTGCAATTACCCGTTCCTCTTCACGGAAAACCCAACGCAGATCACAAGTATCATAGCTCATCGGGAAACACATCCTTGAATTCCTGCAATAAACGAGAAAAAACAAGAGGTAGATGTTGTGAAGTATTAGTCCGTACGACGTCATCTTTGCACACAAGTACAAAGTGAAGAACGCTCGATGGGCTCTCACTCACATCCCTCAAATCTCTTTTGCTAGCTAATAGTACTATATCTTTCTTGTCCCTCATCGTGGAGTCACTCAAGATTGGCTTGTGGATCTCACTCTCTTTTAAGTGGTTCGCTCTCTCACTCTTATCTCCACGATGGGATGTAGGTTGCTTGTCGACGGTGACTTGGCTTGGAGTCATTGGTCGAAGCACATATTACTCGCCCTTCATCTTGAAGCTATAGTGATTGGTCCCACCATTGTGGATGACGCCACGGTCGAATTGCCAAGGTCTACCAAGGAGTAGATGGCAAACGGACATGGGAACCACATCACACTCCAAGGTGTCTTCATAAGCTCCTATCTTGAAGGATACTTGCATGGTGTGGTCAACTTGGAGTGTGCCAGAATCACTAAGCCATTGAACCTTGTAGGGGCGTGGATGCTTCTTCTTGACCAATTGTAGCTTCAAACAAAGGTCTTCCCTTGCCAAATTTTGGCAACTTCCGCCGTCGATGATGACCTTGAAAAATTTCCCTTGGATGCCTGCTTTTGTGTGGAAGATGTGGCAACGTTGGTCCTCATCTTGTTGTTGTTGAACAGTCAAAACCTTGGAAACAACGAGAGCGAGGCTCGGATCATTGTCGCAAAAGATTTCCGCATCTTCATTCACTTGGCGGTGCATGGCCACGTGCTCTAGTGCTTCCATCTCATCGTCGCTCATAGAGTCATAGGTGCCATCGTCTTGAAGAATCATGATGCATCTTTTTGGACACTCGAAAGTCTTATGGCTTCACCCTTGGCACGTGAAACACTTGATGGAGCTTGATTTAGCGGTAGTATCTGGTGTCGGTGTAGAGGATGAAGCTCTTGTCTTGTAGTTGCTTCTAGTAGGAGGGCGACTTGATGATGTAGTTGTTTTCTCAAAGCTTGACTTGTCATCATTAGTCTGAGGAGCTTTAGTAGTTGAAGGCGTCGTAGTCAGAGAAGCTTGTGTACTTCAGCCGTAGGTCTTGTAGGAGGACTTGGAGTACTTGTAGTCATCTTGCACTTGGCGTTCCGCGTTGGTCGCTTGATGCACTAGCTCGAGTAAGTTGGAGTAGGGTTGAAAGTCCGTGATTTTCTTGACTTGGTAGTTGAGGCCGTTCAAGAAGTGCACAATTGTTTGCTCATAATCTTCCTTGACATAGTCCCGGATCATAGCTATTTCAATCTCTTTGTAGTATACTTCAACTGATTGGTGCCTTGCTTGAGTAGTTGTAGCTTCTTGAAGAGATCACGGTTGTAGTGGGTCGGCACAAAGCGAGCTCTGATGAGGTCCTTCATTTGAGCCCAAGTGGTGATAGGAGGTTCACCTCTTTCTCTTCTTCGCTCAATCACTTGTTCCCACCAAATGAGAACGTAGTCTTAGAACTCGAGACAAGCCATGGAGATCTTCTTCTCTTCCTCAAAGTTTTGCAAATGGAATATCTTGCCAACCTTGAGTGCCCATGAGAGATAGTCTTCGGGATCATTGCTTCCGGAAAACTTAGGCATGGTGAACTTGAGCTTGCCGAAGCGTTGTTCTTCACTGTGATTGTTTTGGCGATGCCCTTGTCTTGGAAGAGGTACATCATTGTTGTTGTCGAGTTGACGTTGTTTTTGCCGTGGGGATTCGTCATCATTGGGCTCGACGTGATGCGCTTGAGGCCGTTGGCGAGGTCCTCGCACTCGGTTTCTTCTTTCTTGGTGCTCCTCTTGGCGAGCGACTTTTTCTTGTCGTTCACGCCGGAGGGATTCTTATTCTTCGCGCGCTTGGCGGTTGCGTTCTTCCAAGGCGCGTGTTGCTTCATGTAGAGCATGTTGTGCTTGAAGTGCTTGTTCGTGGCGACGATGTTGTTCTTCTTCAAGGCGTTGTTGTTCTTGTTCTTGTTCTTGTTGATGACGTCATTTGCGCTCCTGTAGGCGATCTTGCAATCCATTGCCATGGAATGGATTCTCCGAAGCTTGGCGTTGGCGATCGCATGGCGAACTTGGACCGGAGCGATCGTCTCTATTGTGAGAACGTGCTCGAGGTGGACTTGCGCCAGAAGAGTGCTCCGATGAGTGGCGACTTGCGTGGCACCGCCTTGATGATGTAGATGTTGATAGAGCACATTTGACCATCAAGGAACAGAACTCCTCCATTTGACTTGATAACTTGGTGTCGAGGTAGTCCCGCGTACGCTCCTAGGATTCGCGCAAGTCGGTGGCGAGTTGCTCGATGCGATCGTTCAAGACATCTTGCGATTGGCGCATTGCTTTTTGTGCGCCAAAGAAGTGCAACTTGGTAAAGTAGCCATTCTTGTCGTCATCGTTCTCCTCAAATGCCGGGTTTGACATGGTTGACCTATCCATAACACTCAAGTAGATATAAGTGGAAGAATGAGAAGACAAATGCAATTACTATTCCAAAAGTTGACAACGGATCAAAGATCATTCAATGTGCAAATATGGAAATAGTAGAATTGGTACCGGAGATCGTTCTTCTCACACCTACACAAATAAGGCTTATGGAGGATCTTGGTTAGTATAGTGGCACAAAATTCAAGCAATTCGAAGATAAGATTCAATAATGTTGAAAGAGATTCGCAAATCCACAAGTAAGACAATGTAGATCAATAGCAATGAGTATACATGGAAACACACACATTGATAAATAAGCGGGGTCGTGCAACCAAGGAATGAGCACAAAATGTGAAATCCATGGAAAAAGCTCGTGTTGAACAACACTAGAGAGACGCAAGCACGATTGCTCAAACAGGCATGATACGAACTTGTGCACAACCTATTAGAAACAAAACGTGTCGTCTTCCTATGACTTTGCTCTGTATGTATGAGGCACGATGTCACTCGCTCAAGTGATCCAAGATGATTAAGTATGATTTACAAAATTGTTGATGAGATTGGTTTTGCTCTTTTTCTCTTTGCTTAAAAGCTTTGCTTCTCTTTCTTTTGGCGATGATATTGTGTATGGTCACAATGCAGGACATGCTCACCAAGATAGCAATTATGTATGCTGGTACTGTTGTAACACAAGAGATGATACTATGATATATGCACGCTATTGAAGCTATACGGAGTATGTATCACTAAAGTGCACAAGTAGCGTAGCCCAGCAATACTCAATGGCTATTCTCGATAGGCAAGTTACGCAAATAGTCTTGGGGTAACAATGCGAAGGCAAGGGTATATGACAGGAGTGTCGTCACGGTTACAGTCCTTGCTTACGCTGAAGTGTGAACGAGGAGTTGGTTGGCGACGAACCAGGGCGATGATGAGCAACGATGTCAATGTAGAACCACTCCTAAGTAGCCGAAACACCTTAGGAAGTGGAAAGCTCGCGACTCAAAATCTCAAATGCAAAGGGTTGCGGAAAAATGGCGGTGGAAAATGCGGAAGAAAATGGTGGAGAACAAAATTTTCACTGCTGGGAAAATTCAGTTTTGTAAGGGTTTTCTGGATGTCCACGCTTGGTCGGACGTCCGACGGTTCCAGCGTGTCCGAACATCGGTAGACTGTCGGCCATCCGGAACCTGTGGATTCCGCGGGTTAACCTCGGGTGGTGGATGATCTCGAGGCAAATGTATGAACACGGTTTTTTTTGGCAAAAATTAGGGCGATTTGGCAAAGGAAATTGATGGGGATGATGGGGAAAAGCTAGATCTACCTGTCCACAACAAAATCCATGGATCCAAATCAAGAGAATCTCCTCAAATCCAACGAATTTAAGAAATTTTGGCAAGGCTATTTTTGTGGGAATTTTTTAAATTAGGTCAAATCAAAAAACAAATTGGCTAGAAAGTGGAAGGTGAGACTCCAAAGTGTGAATCAACGTGGCTCATGATACCAAGATGATACGGGGCACCCCCGATGAGGTCGACCTTTTCACACTTGGAGGGGAGAAAGGGAGAAGTCAAGAGAAAAACTCAAGAACACTCAAGAACGATCTCCAAATCACACAACCACTAGATCCACAAAAGCAATCGAGATACAAGATCCAAAGTCAACGAAAGGATACACATAATGGAGAGTCTTCCCACTCCGAAGGAGGGGTCTTGAAATCTCTTGGGATCTTCCGTCAAAAGGGGCCTTGGCATCCACTTGGATCCTCTCACATAAAGGTGTTCATCTCCATGGGAGGAGGAAGTGGAAGGAGCAAAAGCTCAACTAAACATGGGCTAAACCTTTACTAACCCTAAAACGTCCACGACGTACGGTATATATAGTCTAGGGGAGATAGAGGGATACATGGGCCAAGGCCCGAGCGGCTCTGCGCAGAAAGGTTCTGGACGTCCGGAGGTTATCGCTCGTCCGGAGGCTCACAGAGGGCCATACATCCGGAGTAGGCTGCATTTTTGATGAATCAGCTCGGGTATGGTGGCACCGGATTTCTGAAAGGGCTCGGACGTCCGGAAACGCGGTCGTCTGGAGGGCTTCGGTCTTCCATAGATTTGGTGCTGGCTTGGTGACGCCGGATTTTTGGGGGAGCTCAGACGTCCGGACGTTGGGAGGTGTCGGACGTCCGGACATCATCGGTCGTCTGGCCGCTGTAGCGCTCGACTGGGCATCTGACTTGGCTGAGTTCCAGGTGGTCAGACGTCCGTAGATGACCGGTTGTTCGGAGGCTGTAGCATGTCCGCAACTCCTCATTGGTCCTTCCGAGCTTGGCGTCCTCATGGTCCTTCATAGTCGTACCACGATCTTCTTCCGAGTACCTGAGTATGCAAAGTGTTTCCGCTTGAGGTGACCATGTATCGAGTGGATCAAATGATGATTGAGCAAGGAGAGATGTCACCTCGGTTTCAATGGCACGTGCACAGGCTCTTGACATGGGACCACTTGGAGCTTGAGGTGTTGGTGATGGATCCATGGGGATGACCATGGGATACTCCGAATCACTCCCGCTCCTTTCTGATGATAGTGTTGCCGAGGCACACAAAAATACACCAGAACAATATATTTGCATGAACAATAATTCATGGGGAAAATAAGTATTTGCCGATTACTGTCCATTTTTACACCACGCCATCAATGAACCATGCACCAACAATTAACGGAAAAAACGCCATCCACCGCCAGAGCGACGCTCCTCCCACCCCTCCTTCCCACCTCATCATCTTGACTTAGGTGGTTGTTGCTGCCATGTGGTGGAGGCCCAATGCGTCGGGTGGCTCCCCATGTGATGCGGAGCATCCCACCATCATCCCCATGAAACCTACTCCATCCAACTAACCCCCAAGTGGTTCCGTGACAAGAGCCCGTGCACGCGCCATGGAATCCGAGGTGACATCTCTCCTTTCTCAATCTCCGTTTGATCCACTCGAGACATGGTCACTACCTCAGACGGAAGTTCTCTGTATACTCAGGTTCTCGGACGTGAAACATGGAAGCAAGCACGAAGGACGTCAAGCTTGGAAGGACAAGGGAGGAGCCGCGGTCAATCCCCATCTCTCGGACGACCGGCCGGCCTCGGACGACCGACACACTTCGGACATCCGACACCTGGAGGCTGACCCCGCCTGGAGATCGACAGGACTCTACAGTGCACGGACGACCGTCACCGCCCGGACGACCGACATGCTCCAGCGCACCAACGTCCGAGCCATCCCGGAAATCCGACGCCACCTACCCAGAGCCAAAACGTCGGAAGACCGGAGCCTCCGGACGACCGAGCCCCGGACGTCCGACAACTCCCGAAAATCCGGCCAAGACGCACCCGCACCGAACTCTCGGAAGTCCGGCCTCCTCCGGACGTCCGGACCGTCTTGAGCCGTCGGACGTCCGACACCGTCCGGACGTCCGGACCCTGTGTGCGCATAGGACTACAGGCCTTGGCCCATGTACCCCCTCTTTCGCCTAAGACTATATAAACTCCACCCCCTCCTCTCTCTAGGGTTAGCTTTGTTTTAGCAAATACCTTTTGTTGAGCATAGCTCCATTACTTACTTCTCCCACGGAGATTGCCCTCCATTGAGAGAAGATCCAAGTGATGCCAAGGCCCCTCTAAAGGGAAGATCCTAAGGGATTCAGGACCTCCTCCTTTGGAATGAGGAGACTACCGGTTACGTGTATCCTTTATGTTGATTGTGGATCTTGTGTCTTGTGTGTTCGTGTGTTTCTAGTGGATGTGTAATCGAAGATTGTCCTTGAGTTTGTGATTTCCCCTCGTGTTCTTCATGTTCTTCATGGAATCCCCCTCCAATTCGTGAAAGATCGACACACACGGGTGTGCCCCGTATCATATTGGTATCAAGAGCCACGTTTCTCACGAATTTGGAGTTCCCCCTTCATTTTCTAGTCTTAATCTTGTGTGTTTTTGACCTAATTTCGAAAATCCCCACAAAAATAGCCATACCAAAAAAATTTGGATTTGTTTGATTTGAGGAGATTTTGTTGATTTTGATTCGTGGATTTCGTTGTAGACTAGTGGATCTACCTTTCAACCATCATCCCCATCAATTTCATCCGCAAAATTGCCGCAATTTTGCCCAAATTTTTTTGTTTGGTTAGAGTTCTTCCGCCTCTAGTTCATCTGGTGAAACCCGCAGGCTTCGGACGATCGGACGCCGGACGACCGACAGGGCCCGGACGTCCGAGCAACTCTGTCAAACTAAATTTTCCCAGAATTTTTTTGTTTTCTCCACCACTATTCCTCCACATTTATCTCCACCAATTCTTCCGCAACCCTTTGCATTTGAGATTGTGAGTCGCGAGTATCGCCACTTCCTAAGGTGTTTCGGCTACTTAGGCATGGTTCTTCATCAACAACGCCGCTCATCATCGCCCCGGATCGTCGCCGACCAACTCTTCGTTCAAACCACACCGTAAGCAAGGACGGTAACCGCGACGACTCTCTAGTTATATACCCTTGCCATTGCATTGTTACCTTGAGCATCTTTGCGTTACTTGCCTATCGAGTCTAGCCATTGAGTATTGTCGGGCCACGCTACTTGTGCACTTTAGTGATACATACTCTGCATAGCTAAAATTGCGTGCGTATATCTTAGTATCATCCTTTGTGTTACGAATAGTACCCGCATACATAATTGCTATCTTGGAGTGCACGTCCCGCATTGTGTCCATACAAAACATCATTACAAAAGAAAAGAGTAGCAAAGCTTTTAAGCAAGAGCAAAAGAGCAAAAGAGCAATAGCATCGCAAGCTTGGCATAGCATACTTGATCATCTTGGATCACTTGAGCGAGTGACACGTGCCTCATACGTACTTAGCAAGTCGGGCATAGGAAGACGACACATTTGGTTCCTTTTAGGTTGTGCACAAGTGCGTATCACGCCCATTGGAGCAATCATGCTAGCATCTCTCTAGTGTTGTGCAACAAGAGCATTTTCCATGGATTCCACATTTTGGCCCATCCTTGGTTGCACGACCCCGATTTACTTCCGTGTGTGTGTTTCCGTGTATACTCATTGCTATTGATCTACATTGTCTCATTTGCGAATTTTACGAATATCTTTCAACTTTATTGAATCTTATCTTTCGGATTGCTTTAAATTTGTGCCACTATCCTAACCACGCTACTCCATAAGCATTATTTGTGTAGGTGTGAGAAGGACGATCTTTGGTACCAATTCTACTATTTCCATACTTGCACATCGAGTGATCTTGATCCACTTTCAACTTTTGGAACGGTTAATTGGTATTGTCTTCTCACTCTTCCACTTATATCTACTTGAGCGTTGTTATGGATAGGTCAAGCATCCACAACCCGGCATTTGAGGAGCAAGAATACGACGAAACCGACTTCGTCACCAAGATGCACTTCTTCGGCGCGCAAAAAGGAATGCGCCAATCGCATGACGCTTTGAACGACCGCATCGAGCACCTCGCCACCGACGTTCACGAATCTGAAGTGCGAACAAGGGACTACCTCGACAACAAGCTCTCAAGCCAAATGGAGGAAATTCGATCCTTGATGGTCGAGCGCGCTTCTTCCACATCTACATCGTCAAGGAGGCGCAACTCAAGTCGTCACTCATCGGAGTACTCTTTCGGCGAGAGCCCACCTCGAGCACGTGCTCATCACCGCAATGACCATTCCGGTCCAAGTTCACACCAAGGCCGCCAATGTCAAGCTTCGGACAATCCCTTCCATGGCAATGAGCTACAAATCGACTTCGCGAGCGTGCTAGGCGTCACAAACAAGAACAAGAAGCATTGGAGCCAGAACGACAACAACAACACCATGAAGACGAACTACGTCAACGTGAGGAACAAGCGCTCGAAGCCCAACAAGCACTCCGTGATGCTACTCGCGTGTTGTAGGAACGCAACCGTCAAGCACGTCTTGAGAAAGAAGCAGTTCGCCAAGAATGACAAGACGAACTTCGTCGACAACGACAAGAAGAAGCCAATCACCAAGAGGTGCACGAAGAAAGGCGCAACCGAGTGCGTCCACCTCATCGCCATCCTCAAGTTCATTGCGACGAACCCGACCATGAAGACGAGCAAGGACAAGCTCAATGCCAACACGCTCAAGACAATGACAATGAGGACCCACATCAAAGACAAGGATATCAGCATCACCACCACAATGATGAACAACACTTCGGCAAGCTCAAGTTCACAATGCCAAAGTTTTCCGGAAGCAATGATCCCGAAGACTACATATAATGGGCCCTCACGGTTGACAAGATCTTTCGCCTCCACAACTATGATGAAGAGAAGAAGATCGCCATGGCTTCACTCGAGTTCCAAGACTACGTCCTTATTTGGTGGGAACAAGTGATTGAACGGAGAAGAGGAAGAGGCGAGCCACCTATCAACACTTCGGCCCAAATGAAGGATCTCATGCGAGCTCGTTTTGTGCCTACACACTACAACCGGAATCTCTTCAAGAAGCTACAACAACTCAAGCAAGTCACCTAGTCGGTAGAAGAGTACTACCAAGAGATGGAAATCGTAATGATCCGAGCCAATGTCAAGGAAGATGACGAGCAAACAATGGCGCGATTCTTGAATGGCCTCAACTAGCAAGTCAAGAAAATCGCCGACTTCCAACCATACTCAAACCTACTTGAGCTCGTGCATCAAGCAACCAAGGCGGAATGACAAGTGCAAGATGACTACAATTATTCCAAGTTCTCCTCCAAGACCTACGCCTCAAGTGCTCAAGCTACTATGACAACGACACCCTCGACTACGAAATCTACAACACCTACCGGCGACAAGTCAAGCTACAAGGACAAGACGACTTCATCAAGCCGTTCTACTACAACCAACTACAAGCCGAGATTTTCATCCTCTACTCCAACATCGGATGCTACCGCCAAGACAAGCTGCATCAAGTGTTTCACGTGCCAAGGCCGAGGCCACAAGACCTTTCCAACCAAACGCAAAATGGTTCTACTCGACGACGGCACCTATGACTATGAGTGACGATGAGATGCAAGCTTTGGAGCAAGTGTCCATACACCGCCAAGTGAATGAAGATGAAGATTCACAAATCTTTTGCGACAACGATCCAAGTCCCGCTCTCGTTGCTCCAAGGTTTTGATGCTCCAACAACAAGAAGACGAGGACCAATGTTGCCACATCTTCCACACCAAGGCGGGCATCCAAGGAAAATCCGTCAAGGTCATCATCGACGGCGGGAGTTGCCACAACTTGGCAAGTGAGGACCCGTGTTCCAAGCTACAATTGGTCAAGAAAAAAGCACCCTCGCCCCTACAAAGTCCAATGGTTAAGTGATTCCGGCACCCTCCAAGTTGAACATACCGTGGAACTTTCCTTCAATATAGGCGCTTATGAAGACACTTTGGAGTGTGATGTGGTTCCAATGTACGTTTGCCACCTCCTACTTGGTAGACCTTGGCAATTCTACTGTGGCGTCACACACAACGGTCGGACAAATCAATATAGCTTCAAAATGAAGGGCAAGCAATATGTTCTTCGACCAATGACTCCAAGTCAAGTCATCGCCGACAAACAAGCTTCATCCCATCGTGGAGATAAAAGTGAGTGAGTGGTCCACCTAAAAGAGGGCGAGCGCCACAAGCCAAAAATGAGCGACTCCACGATGAAGGACATGAGAGATATAGTTCTTTTAGCCACCAAACGAGATTTGAGGGATGTGAGTGAGAGCCCATCGGCCGTTCTTCACTATGTACTTGTGTGCAAAGATGACATCGTTCGGACTAACCCTTCACAACATCTTCCTCTTGTGTTATCTAAGTTGTTGCAGGAATTCCAAGATGTTTTCCCCGATGAGCTACCTCCGGGACTACCACCAAAACGAGGGATCAAACACTGCATCGACCTCATCCCCGGAGCACCGCTTCCTAACAAGGCTCCCTACCGCGTCAACCCCGAAGAAACAAAGGAAATACAAAGGCAAGTCCAAAAACTCCTAGATAAAGGGCATGTATGTGAGAGTTTGAGTCCTTGTGCGGTTCCGGTGATTCTAGTACCTAAGCAAGATGGTAGTATGCGCATGTGTTCCGATTGCCGTCCTATCAATGCTATCACTATTCGTTATCATCACCCCATTCCTCGCCTAGATGACATGCTTGATGAACTTAGTGGTGCCACTATATTTTCCATGATTGACTTAAAAAGTGGTTACTACCAAATACGCATACAAGAGGGCGATGAGTGTAAAACGGCTTTTAAAACAAAGTTTGGTCTCTATGAATGGCTAGTGATGCCCATGGGCTTATCCGAGGCACCGGGTACCTTTATGCGTGTCATGCATTATGTTTTGCGACCCCTTATTGGCTATTATGTTGTGGTCTAGTTTGATGACATTCTTGTCTTTAACAAGTCTCTTGAGGAGCATGCTACCCATGTTCGTGATGTTTTCCAAATCCTTAGGAAAGAACAACTCTACGCAAACATGGAGAAATGCACCTTAGGTGTTGAGAAGGTAGTTTTCGTAGGCTTTGTAGTATCTTCTAAGGGCGTTCATGTAGATGAAACTAAGATTGATGCTATTAAAACTTGGCCCACACCAACGATTTTGCAACAAGTGCGTAGTTTCCTAGGACTAGCCGGTTTCTATCGCCGTTTTGTCAAGGACTTTAGCACTATTGCATCTCCTCTCCATTCTTTGAGAAAGAAGAATGCATCATTCATTTGGGGTCCTTCCCGAGACACCGCATTCCATGAACTTAAAAATTTGCTAACTCATGCACCTTTGCTTACTTGGCCCAACTTTGATAAAACATTTGAAGTGCATTGTGATGCTAGTGGTAATGGAATAGGTAGTGTGCTTATGCAAGAAAAGAGGCCAATTGCGTACTTTAGCGAGAAACTATCCGGCGCTCAACTTAACTACCCCATCTATGACAAAGAATTGTATGCTTTCGTGAGAGTTTTACATGTGTGGGAACATTATTTGAGACATCATGAGTTTGTTATCCATACCGACCATGAAACGCTAAAGTACTTAAAGGGTCAAACTAAGTTGAACAAACGACATGCTAAATGGAGTGAATTTATTGAGTCTTTCCCTTATGTCATCAAATACATTAAGGGTAAGGAAAACATTGTGGCAAATGCCCTTTCCCGCAAATGCATGCTAGTTACTCAACTTGAATTGAATGTTGTTGGTTTTGAGCATATCAAAGACTTGTATGAGCATGATGTTTCTTTTGCTACTCCATATGCTAAATGTCGAGTGAAAACTTGTTGGGTGAACTACTATATGAAAGATGGCTATCTTATGCGTGCTAACAAATTTTGTATACCCAAGTCTTCTCTTCGTTTGTTGCTTATGGGTCACTTTGGACGTGACAAGACGTATGTCACACTATCCAACAAGTACTTTTGGCCCAAGATGTTTCGTGATGTTGCACGCTTCACCAACCGATGCTCTACATGCCGCAAAGCTAAGTCAAAAGCTCAATCCCATGGTCTTTACATGCCTCTTCCTATACCCTTCCAACCGTGGGAAGACATTAGTATGGATTTTGTGCTTGGTTTGCCACGAACAAAAAAATTCCATGATTCCGTTTTTGTCGTTGTGGATCGCTTTTCCAAGATGGCTCATTTCATTCCATGTCACAAGATAGACGATGCTTCACATATTGCAAATCTCCTTTGTAGGGACATCTTGCTACTACATGGCGTCCCCAAGACCATTGTCTCGGATCGTGACGTCAAGTTCCTAAGCTACTTTTGGAAGACCCTATGCGCCAAGCTCGGAATCAAGCTTCTATTCTCTTCGGCATATCACCCACAAACCGATGGACAAACGGAGGTAACGAACCGCACACTATCTACGCTACTACGCGTGTTGATCAAGAAGAACATCAAGGAATGGGAAGAATGCCTCCCCATCGCCGAGTATGCCTACAATCGCGCAAGTCACTCCACCACCGGCAAGTTCCCCATTCGAAGTGGTATACGGCTTCAACCCTTTGTCCGCATTGGACATCCTCCCTCTACCACTCCAACAGCGCGTCAACATGGACGCAAGTGCAAGGGCAAGATACATCAAGAAAATGCATGAAGATGCAAGGCGCACAATTGAACGTCAAGTGGAACGCGTCACCAACAAGCGCAACCTCAACAAGCACCCCATGGTGTTCAAGCTCGGTGATCTTGTGTGGATACCCCTCCGCAATGACCGCTTCCCCAACGAACGCAAGTCCAAGCTACTCCCTCGAGCCGACGGCCCCTTCAAGGTGTTGGCACGCTACAAAAACAATGCCTACAAGATCGACATCCCCCGTGACAAGTACAACGTGAGTGACACATTCAACGTCAAGGATCTATACCCTTTTCATGGAGATGAAGATCTTGATCCGCGGACGGATCTTCCCAAAGGGGGGGAGATGATGCGGAGCATCCCACCATCATCCCCATGAAACCTACTCCATCAAACCAATCCCCAAGTGGTCCCATGACAAGAGCCCGTGCACGTGCCATGGAATCCGAGGTGACATCTCTCCTTGCTCAATCTCTGTTTGATCCACTCGAGACATGGTCACTACCTCAGACGGAAGTTCTCTGTATACTCATGTGCTCGGACGTGAAACATGGAAGCAAGCACGAAGGACGTCAAGCTTGGAAGGACAAGGGAGGAGCTGCGATCAAGCCCCAGCTCTCGGACGACCGACACACCTCGGACATCCGACACGTGAAGGACGACCCCGCCTGGAGACCGGCTGGACTCTATAGCGCACGGACGACCGTCACCGCCCGGACGACCGACACGCTCCAGCACACGAACATCCGAGCCATCCCGGAAATCCGACGCCAGCTACCCAGAGCCGAAACGTCAGAAGACCGGAGGACGACCGAGCCCCGGATGTCTGACAGCTCACGGAAATCCAACCAAGACGCACCCGCACTGAACTCTCGGAAGTCCGGCCTCCTCCGAACGTCCGGACCGTCTTGAGCCGTCGGACGTCCGACACCGTCCGGACGTCCGGACCCTGTCTGCGCACAGGATTACGGGCATTGGTCCATGTACCCCCTCTTTCGCCTAAGACTATATAAACTCCACCCCTCCTCTCTCTAGGGTTAGCTTTGTTTTAGCAAATACCTTTTGTTGAGCATAGCTCCATTACTTACTTCTCCCACGGAGATTGCCCTCCATTGAGTGAAGATCCAAGTGATGCCAAGGCCCCTCTAAAGGGAAGATCCTAAGGGATTCAAGACCTCCTCCTTTGGAGTGAGGAGACTACCGGTTACGTGTATCCTTTATGTTGATTGTGGATCTTGTGTCTCGTGTGTTCGTGTGTTTCTAGTGGATGTGTAATCGAAGATTGTCCTTGAGTTTGTGATTTCCCCTCGTGTTCTTCTTGTTCTTCGTGGAATTCCCCCCCAATTCGTGAAAGATCGACACACATGGGTGTGCCCCATATCACCATGGGGCAACACTTAGCTACGTAGCCCTCGGCCCGCCTGGTTGGTGGAGGCTCTCTACGCTTTTTGTCAGCCCCTCCCTTTTCCCGCGCCATTGATAGTGCCATGTCTGCGTTTGTGACATTCCTTGGTGAGGACCTGCTGTAGCCATGCTACCCCCCTTCCCGGAACAATATACAAATAAATTTGAAAGTGATAACCAAAACAATAGCCCAAATAAACCGAAACAACAAACCCAAAGAAGACTAACAATAAACAAGTGAAACAGAAAAATAACTGAATAAACCGAAAGCAGTAACCCGCTCAAACGGTAAACGGGAACAGTACCTGAATTGTAATTCACAACAATAAACTCGGATAAACTTGCATAGTAAAAACAATAAATCAACACTATGCATTCACATGAACAGTAATCGAGAAGAAATACCCCAAAAAAACAACCTGGGACTGCTTCTCCCCCGACTCGAAACAATAAAACCTGTGAAACGGAACAATACGTGAATAAACCAAAAGTACTAACCCCCCAAACCATAGACCGAAAGAGTACCTGATTTTAACCTAGACCAATACACCCCAATAAATTGGAACAATAAAAACAGTAAATCAGCACTATGCATTCATGTTAACAGTAAGCTAGAAGAAATACCAAAAAAATTGAGACTCCTTCCTTGGTACTCTCAGCTACGTGAGGAAAATAGCAGATGTTGTTGTCATCGTCTACCTCGCCTTCTCCTTCATGCGGCCAACCAAACCGAGGCTTCAACCACAAACCGGTCACTGAAGCCACCTCTACGATGGGCTCCATCACGACATTCTATAAGCAGCCAACAAGAAGAGGGAACATGAAAATAAAAATTGTCACTCGACCAACCTCTTCACTTCATTCCCTATTCTTTTTCTCTGACTGGTTCAAAGAGAAAGAGAAAAATACATGATAGTTAATAATCCATAGATGGTAGTGTTTGCTCACAAAACTATTTAGAACCAGTTATTCCTCAGCCGCCAAAATTTCCTCAAGTATGGATATACCATTTATCATATACCACGGTTTGAAAACCGTCCTGGGCTGAGCATTCTATTTTCAGATTAGCCATTCATAAATATTGCGTTCAAATAAGTTCTCCGCCAATTACTATCTATTTTTACACCACGACAACACTCCACCGATTACTATCCATTTTTACACCTCGATAGATTTGGTGTTTAAATTACTAGCAAATTTTAAATTTTAGTTTTACTAAATACATCCATGTTGAGAAAGAATGAAAAAAGTGACGGCTAGGAATTGGATATGAAATACAGGTGAAAACGATGCACAAACTGGACTATTTTTTCCCTACTATAGGGTGTATACAATGGTAACAATCCCGTTCAATCTCAATGTTGATCAAACATGCCATATGAGAATGAATCCACATATATATTGCTACCGCGCCCATCAGATTTTTTTACTAACGAAAGTGTAAAATGTGTGCTTACGAATAAATAGTAATATGTCAGTCGGTTTACTTAATTTGTTAATTCATTTCATGGTTTTTACATGCCAACCCAGATCATGAAATACAGATAGAATTTATGTTCTCTTTTTCATTTTATTTTCCTGCGTAATACATATTTTTTATTTCAAAAAAATACAGACAGAATCAATCACGGACGCGACATGCGTCGTGCTTCTTCCACGCTAGTATACTACTATATTAGTACTAATTTAAACACTTGGCTATGCGTGTAGCTAGTACAAGCACGTACTACTGAACCTAGAAAATAAAAAGCTGAGTTTAATTTAACTTCGGTTGAATTTTGCCCACTGTAAAAAAATTGCATGGAGTCTTGAACGTCGGCTTCAATTCCTTAGCTAGTATGATCTGAATTTTGTTGGTCGTCAGAGTGTCATCTTGAATAACTGCATGTGTACTTTTCGCCCGACGCCTAGCTGGTACGACATATATCTTTTTCTATCCCTGGCCATCCTTCGAAAGGTCCTTGGCCACTGTAGCGGATACGATCACATCATTAAGTGACAACAAAGCTCCGAGGAGTGTGGTGCCATCCTATTTGCTCCCTATGAGATCGTCAAACCTTACTTATCATGAAATTCCTACATAGTCCTATGCACTTGCATACCATCATGCCTGCGATCCACCTGTCATAGAGCACCGAGGCCGGTCTCTTTTTCACGCGACAGGGCTCCCCCGGACGACAACGAACCCACCCAATGATGCTGGCCCCGGACACACTGGGCAGTCCACCCATCATCGACCTCACATCTGAGTCACCCGGGTCCGAGCCGTCCGGGCAGATTGGATGGCAGAGCGGTCCACCGGTCATGGAGTACCAGCAGGGTCACCGCGAACGTGGTGCCTGGCAGCGTGCATGCCCGACACCGCCCAATGATGAGAAGCGCACCTGGCGGTCCACCCGTCCCAGACCGTACAACGGGGTCGCCTTGTCTCGAGCCGTCCGGGCAGACCGGACGGCCCAGAGCCGCTCCAGGAAGCTCCCACGGCAAGTCAGCCGGCAATGGACGGTCAAGTGGCTCGCTTCGCCCGCGGAGAACCCAGGAATGGGGATACTCCAGCATGGGTATATAAATGACGCAATGGGTAATCTAGTAAATGGAACCGATCCACCCTGTAAGTTAGGGATTGCAAGCATCGATGATTCTCATTGATGGTGCACTAGGCACATATATAGGTACAAGGGGTGCAACTCATGTCTTGTCTCCCAAGTTACATACAGAATACAATGGGAGGGAGACGTGACAGGTGCAATATACAAACCAAGACCTATAGACGTATACGCAGAGAATACATGTTCAACACCCCCCACCCCCCCCCCCCCCCCCCGCAGTCGAAGCGTCGCCGGAGACGCAGAGACTGGACCGAAACCCCTCGAAGGTCGAGGTTGGTAGCCCCTTTGTCATAACATCGGCGAACTGGTGATCGGTGGGCACATGTAGGACTCGAATGCGGCCAAGTGCAACCAGCTCACGAACAAAGTGAATGTCGAGCTCAATGTGTTTGGTGCGTCGATGATGTACTGGGTTGGCCGAGAGGTAGACGGCGGACACGTTGTCACAGAAGACAAGTGTGGCCTTAGGAACCTCAATCAGCAACTCCTGAAGCAGCTGTCGTAGCCAGGAACACTCCCCAACGGCATTGTCCATGGCGCGGTACTCCGCCTCAGCACTCGAGCGAGACACCGTGGGCTGTCGTTTAGACGACCACGATATCAAGGAGGGCCCGAGGTAGACGCAGTAGCCGGAATTAGATCGGCGAGTGTCCGGGCAGCCCGCCCAATCCGCGTCAGAGTAGGCGACGAGGTCGGTAGCGGAAGAAGCTGGCAGAGTGAGACCCATGGCCATGGTTCCACGTATGTATCGAAGAATGCGTTTCACCAGGGCCCAGTGTGTATCACGCGAAGAGTGCATGTGAAGGCACACCTGTCCAACAGCATACTGAAGATCTGGCCGCGTGAGTGTGAGATACTGAAGAGCACCGACGATAGACCTGTAGAATGCGGCGTCAGACGCTGGAGATCCCTCGACAGCGGACACCTTGGCCTTCGTATCAATAGGTGTAGAAGCAGTCTGGTAGTTAAGCATGCCTACTCACTCCAGAATCTCATGGGCGTACTTCTGCTGATGCAGAAAGAAGCTGGTAGGGCGGCGTACGACTTCGATGCCGAGGAAATAGTGCAGAGCCCCCAAGTCCTTAAGTGCAAACTCGGTGCTGAGGTGACCAGTGATCTGCTGGAGGAGCGCGGAGGAGGATGCTGTCAGAATGATGTCATCAACGTAGAGGAGGAGGTATGCAGTACCGGCACCCTGATGATAGATGAAGAGCGAGGCGTCGGAGCTTGTGGATCGAAACCTCATCTGCTGAAGGAAGACCGCAATACGTTGGTACCACGCTCGAGGTGCCTGCTTCAATCCATATAGGGACCTGGATAGCAGACACACATGGTCTGGGTGTGCGGCGTCGATGAAACTGGTGGGCTGCTGACAGAACACCTGCTCCTGGAGATGACCGTGGAGAAAGGCGTTCGAGACGTCCAGCTGGTGAACAAGCCAGGCACGAGAGATAGCCGGCTGGAGAACAGTGCGAATCGTGCCCGGCTTCACAACCGGGGCGAACGTGTCGGTGAAGTCAACGCCAGCTCGTTGTCGAAAGCCGCGTACCACCCAGCGCGCCTTGTGGCGCTCAAGAGAGCCATCAAGGTGAGTCTTGTGGCGGAACACCCACTTGCCAGTGATGACGTTGGCATGAGGGGGCCGCGGGACAAGCCGCCATGTGTGGTTGCGCTGAAGGGCGTCGAAATCCTCCTGCGTCGCCGCAAGCCAGTTCGGATCCCGAAGGGCTGCGCGAGCGGAGGATGGTAGCGGAGACGGTGATGATGTCGAGGCAGCACACGCATACTCGTCGGAGGGGTAGCGTGTGCTAGGCCGGAGCGTCCCGGTGCGAGCCCGGGTCACGACCCCGGAAGGGGGCGTGGAGGGGCCAGCCATGCCAGGGGCATCCGGAGGGGCTGGCGTGGCGACTGGAGAGCCGGTGGAGGCAGCGCCTGAGGAGGCGGCCGAGCCCAAGACGTCTGACGGGACCGTCGGGGCAGGAGGCGCCGCCCTCGATGGGGAGACCGGGGTGCGACCCGGTGGGAGTAGCAGCCTGCCAGGAGATGCGGCAGGGGTGGGCTGCGGTTGGGTCGCGTGCCATGGCAGGGCGTCCGGAGAGACCGCGGAGGACGCGGCGGTGGGAGGTACCTGCTGAAAAGGGAACACCATCTCATCAAAGTACACGTGCCGCGAGGTATAGACGCAGTGGGACACTGGATCATAGCACCGGTAACCTTTGGTGTTAGGAGGATAGCCGAGGAAGATACAGGGAACAGACCTAGGCGCGAGTTTATGAGGAGTGGTGGACGCGAGGCTAGGATAACAGAGACACCCAAAGATGCGTAGGCCATCGTAAGAGGGAGGCACACCAAAGAGAAGCCGATGAGGTGCGTAATTCCAACGCGGACGGCATGGGCGGATGTTGATGAGAAGGGTGGTGGTGGCGAGCGCGTTCGGCCAAAACCGGGGAGGCACATTAGAGTGGAAGAGTAATGTGCAAACGCAGTCATTAAGAGTGCGTAGGATGCGCTCGGCGCGACCGTTCTGCTGAGAGGTGTAAGGACAAGTGAGGCGGAAGATAGTGCCGCGGGAGGCAAGAAGATGGCGAACGGCGGCGTTGTCAAATTCTTTTCCGTTATCAGTTCGGAGTGCTAGGATGGGACGACCAAATTGGGTGGTGACATAGGAGTAGAAAGCGGTGAGTGTGGCCAGCGCGTCAGACTTGCGACGAAGAGGAAACGTCCACACATAATGAGAGAAGTCATCTAAAATCACCAAATAATAGATATAGCCCGTGTTGCTTGCAACCGGGGATGTCCAAACATCGCTATGAATTAACTAAAACGGAAGAGTAGAAATAGTGGTAGACGCACTAAAGGGTAGACGAACGTGTTTGCCAAGGCGACGCGCCTCACAAGTGTGATCCTGAATCTTATTACATGAAAACGAAAAACTCTGAAGAATATGATGCAAAACGGTGGAGTTGGGATGGCCCAGGAGAGCATGCCAAAGATCGACTCCAGCGGCAAGGGAGACTGGTCGTGTGGAGGTGGTGGAGGAGGGATGCACCGGGTAGAGATCCTCAGGGATATCACAGCGGTGCAGAACCATCCGGGTACGGGCGTCCTTCACAGAAAAACCGACAGCGTCAAATTCAATAGTTAGAGGGTTCTCATGAGCAAGACAACGAACAGAACAAAGATCCGTGACTAAGTCGGGAGAAACAAGAACATTAGACATGTTGATAGGTGTAGAAGAAGAGGGAAACGAGGTATAACCTATATGTGTGATGGGTAAGGAGGAACCGTTACCAACGGTGATACGAGTAGGAGTATGAACGGGAGTGGAGGAGATGAGGTTACCGGGATGAGAGGTCATATGAGCACTGGCGCCCGAGTCCATGTACCAGTCACCACCGCCTCCGTAGTTACTCGGGGAGAGAGCCGAGTGTAGCGCCGCCAGGAGGGCGGGATCCCACGGCGAGGGCACCTGCTATGGGAAGGTCCCGCCATAGGGCGTCCCTCCGTAAGGAGGCAGCGGGGCAGCTGGATAGCCAGCAGCCATCGGCGGGGCGGGCAGGGCCGAGAGGCCAGCAAGACCCGACGCGGCGAGGTAGGCCTGTTGACGCGGTGGAGGCGGCCCGAGGAGGCCCGGCGCAGGGGGCCGTGGCACCGACATCGAATAAGCGTGGACGACTCCAGTCCATGGGTTCGTGACGTAGGTCCAGGGCGGGGTGGGTTGCTGTTGACGAGGCGCCCCCCCGTACGCTGGTTGTTGTTGCTGCTGCTTCTGGCGTCTGCAACCACTGTGGTTGTTGCGGCGACCGCCGCCACCACCGCCGGGCTGCTGCTGCGGCATGGGCGGCGCGGGCGGGAGATGGAAGAACCCCGGTGGGGCGGGAGGCACCGAGGCCCGAGGCACGGGAGGCGGAGGGCCGCGAGAGGTGCCCGTGGCAAGGGCGGTGTGCTGGACCCGCCGCTTGACCTGCTTCATCCATCGTTCCTCCAAGCGAAGGTAGGCGACGAACTTGGGGAACGAGGGGTCCGTCATCAAGGTAAGGTTGGAGGCGGCGTTGCCGAAATCCTCGTTGAGGCCGGCGGTGAGCGTGCTGAGGAGAGTGTCATCATCGATCTTGGCTCCAATGTCGCGGAGTTCATCGGACAGCGTCTTGAGACGGCGGCAGTAATCGTCAATGGACTGGTCATGTTGATGATAGCCAAAAAACTCTTGATGCAAGAGGACGCGATGCTGAAGTTTGTTGTCGGTGAAGAGGCCATTGAGTTTAACCCATACGACATGCGCAGCGTCGCCCTCGCTGACGACGGTGTGGAAGAGATCCTTGGAGATGGTGAGGAAGAACCACCGGATGAGGGTGGCATCGATGGCTGTCCACTCGGAGTCGTCCTTCATGTCGGCGGCGTCGACGGAGCCGTCGATGTGATCCACGACGTTGTACTCGCGAAAGACGAGCGAGAAGTAGGTCTTCCACGCATAATACGAGGAGTCGTGGGGATCGAGGGTGACGGGAACACGCCCATGGATGTCGAGGTTGCGGATGTCAGCAGAATCCGGGCCGGCGAACGGGTTGGTGTTGCCGGATAGGGAGGAGTGAACCGACATGGCGGCGGCGGCGCGACAGGAGGAAGGCGCGGCGCGGCGGGGTTCGGGTGCGGCTGCGGAGGGTTGGGAGGGTAGGGCGCGGCGGCGGCGGCGGCTGGGGAGAAGTTGGGTTAGGAGAGGAGAGGTGGCGGCGGCGGCAGCTCGAGGCGGCGGCGGCGGCTGGGTAGCGGCGGCGGCGGCACGAAGCGGCGGCGGCGGCTAGGGCAGCGAAGGAGGAAGGATCGGTGTGCTATCTGATACCATGTAAGTTAGGGATTGCATGCATCGATGATTCTCATTGATGGTGCACTAGGCACATATATAAGTACAAGGGGTTTAAGTTAGGAATTGCATGCATCGATGATTCTCATTGATGGTGCACTAGGCACATATATAGGTACAAGGGGTGCAACCCATGTCTTGTCTCCCAAGTTACATACAGAATACAATGGGAGGGAGACGTGACAGGTGCAATATACAAACCAAGACCTATAGACGTGTACGCAGAGAATACATGTTCAACACACCCAATTGGAATGAAACCACGATATTTCATTTCACTTGTTTCCCAAAACAAACACGCCCTATAGGAGATTAAAACGCATAATTTAGTAGTAACAAAATTGAACTAATCATACCCATCACTAAGCTCGTTGGGCCAGCTTCACTGACACAGGCACATAGACAGGCCAATTTAGTTATAACATAGCACATGTATGATACAGATCGATCAATCTAGGGAAATAAACAGATGAGTGATCGTTCTGCTTCCTCTATACTAATGAGAACTCGTGGAAGGAAGGAACCACATATGATCAGGCGAGGCAGGCCAGGGCCTGGAGGGTGTCCTTAGCAGTGCCCTTGGCGTTGCTGCAGACCCCGATGGTCTTGTTGTTCTTCCCGCTGTACTCCACATTGACGTCGATGAGGTCGACGCCGCTGCACGGCTGCTTGTCAGAGCAGAGCAGGCTGACTGCCTCCGGCGTGGATGACGTGCCGGTGATGTTGCGGAAGATGACGTCCTTAACGGTGACCGCAGACTTGCTCTTGGCGGTGCACACCTTCTGCGGGCAGTAGTTCTGGTCGATGATTATCGGGTTGGCAACTTCCTCCATCTTGATGTTCTCGAAGGTGAGATTGGACGCTGTGATGGACTTCACCGCGTCCTCGTAGGTCTTGATGCGTACTCCGTTGGTGCTGCTCCTGAGAACGCAGTCCTTGACTGTCACGTCGCTCACGTCCTTCTCGTCCTTGTACCTGCCGAGGCAGCCCACGCTGATCCCCTGCCCCGGCCCACAGGTTACACGGGTGACTCTAATGCGGGAGCTTCCCCCTCCAATGGAGATGCAGTCATCTCCGGTGCCGATGGTCGCACCCGTGACATTGATGTTGCTGGAGTCGCCGATATGGATGCCGTCAGTGTTGGGGCTGTCCCCTGGCGCCGTGATGGTCAGGTTCTCAACCTTCACGTCCTCGGACTTGTAGATGTTGATGTGAAAGAACTTTGAATTCAGCAGTGTGATGCCGGTGATGGTCCCGTTTTTCACGAAGTCCAGCACCAGGGACTAATTACACCACAAATGCATGCACGTACCAACATACATTAGTCATGTGCTGTGTCGATCGATCAAGTAACGATTCGTGTATGCATTCACGTACGTTGGGAAAGGCCTGAGCCTCTGGATCCTTTGTATACACGTTAGTGCCTTGGCCGTCGATCGTGCCGGAGCCAGTGATTACAAGGTTGTCGACCTTGAGGATGTTGATCCAGCTGCCCCCGTCGTACTTGGGCAGGTCGTTGGTGCCGAGCAGGGTGCCATCGATCTGGATTGTGACATCGCCCTTGCAAGGCCCGCTGAAGTTAAGAGGGCCAACCAAAAACTCCCCCTTGGGAACGAGAACCGTCGCCTGCTCAGCCGCCCCGCACGCCGACTTCCACGCCTCCTGGAGTTCCTGCACACACGGATCGGCAATCCCGTATCATGGTTGGCCAGCGAAGGCATCCATAATCCAGGAGATTGCTTGATTAATCACGCAGTGCGTTGCGCCACAACTGACCTTTGAGCAGTCGGTTTTGCCATCGCTGGTCGCGCCGAGTTTGGTTATGTCAAAGATCCCGCCGGTGCCGGACGCCTCCTCGCCGGCTTCGGGTGCGGGGGCAGGAGCAGCGCTCTTCCTGGCTACAGGCCTTTTTGCCCCGCTCGCGGCGAACAGGACCATGAGGATGAACAGGACCGTCGTCACATTGCTGCCGAAAGCCATTTTCGTCCTATAGCTAGCGCTTCTTCCTCCGCCGCTGTAGAGATCGATCGGAGATGATCCAAAAGATATTATGCTGCAGATGGGCGAGCGGATCGCTATGTTCAAGGCCTGTCGGTCCTTTTCCTTCCTATTTTCAACCAATGGTTGAGCGGGCGCATGTCCTCCTATTTTTAAAGGGGTGTCAAAGATCTCAGGAAACAAAACCTTAATCTCCTCGGCAAGGCACCAGCGCCGGATAGGTTCACCCGCAGATTTTTTTGCCACGTGTTGCGCGTTTTTTTCAATAAAGAAAATATGTTAACATCGCAAACATACGAATTACCTCCCGTCTTTACATCAACAAGATGTCTAAAGACATAAAAGATGCACGCAACAAGAAAAAAAAAGAAACAGAAAACAAAGACCTCGTCACCGTAATGAAACACTCGCAACATCAACCACCGAAGACAACAGCCGGACCACAACAGAGATTATTCAAAAGTGACACCTCCGAAAAGGAAACAATGCACAAACATTGTCGTCGCCCGATCGAAGATCTTGAGTTTTCACTCTGGAGAAAGTCCGAGTTCACAAAACAATGCTTTTAGTAAGGCCATTGCGAGGCACAATCAATGACCTTTCACCGAAATCGTGACTCGGTTCTCAAGGAACACCTCCCAAAATGCAGTCCACCTATGCTGCCACCCCCTCTTGCCAAGGCTGCTGGTGCAAGTCACCAATACCCATGAAGAACCTTTGCCACCATTCTTCATCGGTACCAATACAGCTCTCCACCATTACAAACCGCCGATCGTAGCCACGATGACTTTCTCCACCTCTGTCAATACCATGGAAATCTATATTTAGATATGTTCCATGGCACCGAAAAGAAAGCAAAACTTCGCACCACGACGTCATGAAGCCTCACTGGACAAAGATAAGGGCGCGCACGACCGGATCGATTTCGATCTTGATATCCAGTGACGCCAAGCGCCAATCAGCGGAAAATCTCCGAGAGGAAGACCTGAAATCATCGGCATGCAGATCGAGGATGTCAGCATGAAGCAGATCGACGAGTTAGCGCGAATATCAGCAGGGCCAATCCACCGGCATATCCCTGTTGGACTGGCCGTAGAGACCAAGGCAGCCCCGCGCGTCTACGCTGGCCCTGATCGGCCCTAAGACCCAGATTGGTCCCTGAGGTCCAGATTAGACCGGGGCACATGACAACCGGCGACGCGCCAACACCTCTACATTGCCCTTCCGCCGAAGATTATCAGGCCACGGTCGGCATATTCGTGCTGCCCAGCACCGCCAGCCAACGCCCCACCTCTGACGTTGGAGTGCCGCAGAGGAGCGCATCTCCTGCCCTCCGCCGTTGATGGGAAGGACGCCGCCAGCGCCGACGGCATCGACAGCCACGACGGCCTGTAGAACCAGGAGTTCTAGGGTTTAGGGGGCGCCTCCGGAGCCACTGGGGGTGAGCAACCCGGGAGGGAGGAGACTTGAAGGTCTTGTTATGTCTTTTAAGTTTAAGTTTAATATATGGCAATCGTGGTGTTGGCACATAATGAAAGAAGACCTCATGAGGGTTCTCAAGGTATTCTACTATGGTGACATGCCTGGATTGCCGACGATCAACAAGACCATAGTTTGCTTGCTTCCTAATAAAAGAGGACATACGCCATTTAGCACCCAGGTGCCTAGGCACCCGACTATCACCAATGTGTGTGTTCAGAAACTAGCAGATAGACATCTACACCAGGTTGTATACCACTGCTACGCCCGTAGGAGTTGTTGGATTTCCCTGAAGTGGAAGGCTGATGTAGAACAACAGCATATGTATTTCTCTCAGTTAAAAACCAAGGTTTATCGAACCAGTGGGAGGCACCACACTGTCAACTTTAACAACACTTACACACAAACAAAATAATTCCTTGCACCCAACAAAGGAAGGGGGTCGTCACTCCCTTTGTTCTAACTGGCCACAAGGTCAAAAGAAATTAATTGTAACGATAGTAACGATAATAATGAACAATATAAAGATAGTGATAGTAGAATTGTAGGGACTTGGAAAATTAATTGAGAATGGACGCTGGGACCATGGGTTCACTAGTGTCATCTCTCTCTCGAAAGCAGAATAGCGAAGGGTAAACATATTGCCGTTGGGTAATTCACAGAATTGCGCATAGTTATTAACATCCATGGCATAATTATTACATAGGCATTACGTCCGTGATAAGTAGATCGTTAAATTTACTAACTTCTACTACTATTACTCCACCCCAAGACTGTTATCTAGTATGCATCTCAAAGTATTATGTTCATAACAAACAGAGTAACGCAATAAGCAAGATGACCTAATGTAGACAAAGTAAGGCCAATCAATATGATCAAACCCCATTGTTTTATCCTTTTTGGCAACAACGCAAACACGCACCCTTACCCTTTCCGTCACTCGACAGGATCACCACAAGGTTGAACCCACTACAAAGCACCTCTCCCACTGAAGATAAATCAATCGAACTTGGGCAAAGTTGACCGATAGATTAGAGAGAAATACAAAGCTATAAAATTACGCAACAAGGTAGACTGAAGAACTCATAAAAGATCAATGAAGAATCTCATCATAAATCCACAGTTCATCGGATCCCCACGAACACATCGCAAAAGATTACATCGAATAGATCTTAGAGAAGATCATTGTATGAAGGATCAAAAGAGAGAGCGAAAAGCCATCTAGCTACTTCTATGGACCCATAGGTCCTGAAGGAACTACTCACACATCATCATGGAGGCAACAAGGTTGATGAAGATAGCCTCCCCAATGATTTCCCACTCTAGCAGAGTTTCGAGAAAGAGCTCTAGATGGGATTGCGGCTGCACAGAGGCTTGCGACAGTGATACAATTGTTTTGGGTCTCACTCTGGGAATCTAAATATTGTGGAAGTTATAGGCAAATAATTAGGGCGACGGGAGCCACAAGGGGGCCAGCCCTAGTCACTTGTGGCACCCTTGTGGGTCTTCTTGTCCCCCCTCGAAGCTTCTAGGGTCTCCCATGTTTCAGAAAGAATCACCAAAAAGTTTCACCGTGTTTGCACTTCGGTAGGTATGATTTTTTAGTGTAATAAGAACCATGGACAAAACAGGAACTCATATTGGGGACTAAATTAAAAGGTTAGCCATAATAGTTGTATAAAATGACATATAAAGTATATAACAGTGTTATGATAACAGCATATAACAATAAAAAGTTATAGATATGTTGTGGATGTATCAACCACGAGTTTGATTAGCAGGCCTAGAGTTCGCTAAGCGCGGGAGCTTGAAATTATTTGCATGGAACTTGGGCCTAGACTCCCACTATTTGCTCATCATAGGTGTAGCAGCAGATTCAACATCCCTTATTACCGGCCAGTGATGAGGACATGGCTACCTTGGATATGACCAAAAATATTGCATGCACCTTTTCTTATAAGAAATATGGAATATATTTATGTTTCGGAACAAAAATACTTCACTTTTTTTATTTCATGCCTAAATACAGAATTTCCGAACACTTGTACGAACCATGTGTGAAGACAAGGGAAGAGGAAATGATTAGGTGTCGTTTAAGATGTCCTCTCACGTCGAAGAAAATGATTAGGTGCTGCTCAAGAAGTCCTCTAACGTCACTTTTGGCCCAAGAGAAGATAGAGACCAAGTCCCCCATGCTCTGGACTCATATTCGGACTACACAGACATATGTGACACCAAACGCCAATAACTTTTGCATCCGGACTCCGAATTGGGTGATTTTTTTTGTTGGAAAATATATTTCATGCCCTTTCCAACGCAATTGAATTTACCTTATAATTCCTTCTGAGACGGAGATATATCCAAAATGGTGCAATGGTCCTACAGAATCCGAGTCAAAATCCAAATCAAAACATGTTGCATAACCTCCAATTGGGCTCATAAGCCTTGTACGACCTAGGGTTAGTTTTAGGATGACTTGGGACGTCCTTCCACCCCTTGACCGCCACATATTAGTCCTATATAAGTAGATCACTCACCTAGATTTTCCCCTGGGATTTCTTTAGTTAAAAGTTAGTTATTGCAACTTCGTGTACTTTGTTTGTCCAACGACCAGACCAAGACCGCTTTCGGATTCCCACCCTTATCAATACTTTACACATATTCGCAATATTCAGATTGCTTTATCATATTCTTGATAGTTCTTTGATGGATTGCAAGGATAGACCTCCATGGTCAGGCTGACCGTGCTTCCGGCATCATCAGTATCCTGGGGAGAATGGTTTAGCGATTGCTAAGGCGCAACGTCAATTCTGAACTTTATTATGTTTGGTTTATATAGCTATGTAATGCTTTCCGATCCATGGGGTTTGTTTGGACAAGTTGATCTATCAATCTTCACTAGAAGTGGTGCATAGTAGTGGGTTCAATCCTGCGATGTCCTCACCTAGTGATAGAAGGGGTAGTGAGGAATATATTGTATTGTTGCTACTAAGGATAAAACGACGAGGTCTGAACATATTTCTTGTCTTACTTTGTCTACCTTATGTCATCTTACTTAAAGTATCACTCTATTTGTCATGAACTTAATACCATAGATGTAGGCAGGAGTAGGTCGAATGGTGGAGTAATAGTAGTAGATGTAGGCAGGAGTCGGTTTACTTGTCATGGGCGTAACTCCTATGTATATGATCATGCCATGAATAACGTCATAATTATGCGCTTTTCTATCAATTGTCCAACAATAATTTTTTTACCCACTGTATGCTATGCTAAAAGAGAGAAGGATCTATTGAAAACTATGCCCCGGGTCTACTTTAATCATATTTAAAAACTAATATACCTTGTTGCAATTTATTTACTTTTATTTTACTTTGCAAATTATCATAACAAGACATATGCCCGTTTATGACAAAAAAACAATGACCACGGTCAATTGGTCATAGGTCTATGACTAAAATTTACAAAATAGTCATGGAGTGTTTGAGGGGGGTCCGGACCCTACATCATTTTGACCATTTAAGTGAAAAGGTCATAGTGTGATTGCATCAAATGGTCATAACATGTTATATCACTATCCATAGACTTCTTTTGGGTCCACCATGACAATATAATATGGTCATTGGCCTGAATGGTGGTGACTGGGCAGACACCTCATCAACTTCACCAATGTGTCATGTATAATATAGTAATTTTGTCTGTATGTTGTGCATACATGTCAATCTAGCGTACGTGTCCAAGACAACAAAGTGTATCTACAATTGTCTAAGGATTCAAAATTACTTCAAACATTTTGTGAAGTTTTATGAGGATCACATATATTATTACATATCCAAATATTTTTTTGATACTCCCTCTGTTTTCACATACATGGCTTCATACATATATGTTGAACTTCGACCATTAGTTTTACCAACAAAATGTGAGTCATATGCAAAACAAGGTAGGCCATTGGATGCACATTTCAAAGAACTTTCCAAGGATATATTTTGATACCATATAACTCATATTTTTCTCACCAAAATTGTAAGTTCAAGTTTGACACGAAAAATGAAGTGGTCTTGTATACAAAAAAGGAGGGAGTATCTTCATTGTCATAAGTGTAGTTTAATTTGAATTATATCCAACACATAGCCATAAACATTATTACGTAAATAATACCAACTTATTTCAAATAGAAATATATACATTTTATACCGAGTGTTTTCCTTGCACACTCGATGATCTTTTGCTGTCAGTCAACACTGATTTATTGATTATTTATCTTTTGTTCTTTTTGTTGTTCCGAAGGAGTGAAACGGTATTTGGACAGTGTGGGCGTAGTTTTGTCTCTCTTTTTTCACACCATTGTTTACATCAAATGCATGTGTGTTGGACAATGGTTTCATTGTCTATGTGTAATGGGGCAGCATGTCACTAGTGCCCCCATAGTTTATGCCCTCAAAGGGTGCGAGTAAAGCAAAATTTTGGCCAAGTTACATCTCTCCCACCTATACCTTATTAGATGCTAGATCCCAAATCTCCCCATTTTCCCCCAAAGCCACCGCCCGCTAGGGTTTCCCTGTGGCTGCCGCCACACACTTGATCTCTGACTACCGGAGTCCCTCCTCTTCGCCGATCGGTGGAACGGGAACTCCCTTGCCTCTAAAGTCTTAACCCCCTCCATTCTAATCTTCTTCTCCTCCTGCCGAGCGCCCATAGTCGCCACTGTTGGGGAACATTGCATGGGAAACAAAAAATTTCCTACGCACATACAAGATCTATCCATGGTGATGAGCATCTATGAGAGGAGAGATCGGATCCACATACCCTTGTAGATCGCTAAGCGGGAAGCGTTAAGAAACGCGGTTGATGTAGTCGAACGTCTTCGCGATCCAAATCGCAAGCCGTCCCGCGATCCAATCACGATCTAGCGCCGAACGGACGGCACCTCTGCGTTCAACACATGTACAACTCGATGACGATCTCCGCCTCCTTGATCCAGCAAGTGAGGGCGGAGAGGTAGATGGGTTCTCCGGCAGCTCGACGGCGTGGCGGCGGCGGTGGTGGAGTTGATCCGGCAGAGCTTCGCTTAGCAACGCGGAGTCAAACTATACTAGAGGAGAACCAGTCTAGGGGAGAGGGAGGGCTGCGTCGTGGCTAATAGTGTGGCAGCCCTCCCTCCCCTCTCATATATATAGGGGGGAGGGAGAGGGGGTCGGCCCCCCTAGGGTTCCCACCCCTAGGGGCGGCGGCCGAGAGAGAGAAGGAGGGGGCGGCGGCCAAGGGGTGCCTTGGCCCCCAAGGCAAGGTGGTCGGCCCCCTCTAGGGTTCTCTCCCTTCACCCTTCGGCCGCATGGGCCTTGTGGGAGGGGCGGCCAGCCCACCAGGGGCTGGTGCGCCATCTCTCACTACCCATGGGGCCCTCCGGGGTTGGTGGGCCCCTTCCGATGGACTCTAAAACCCTTTCGGCACCCCCGGTACATTACCGGTGACGCCCGAACCTTTTCCAGTGACAAACACGGAACTTCCTATATAACAATTTTTACCTCCGGACCATTCCGGAGCTCCTCGTGACGTCTGGGATCTCATCCGCGACTCCGAACAAACTTCGGTCACCAACATACATAACTCAATACTAGCGAAACGTCACCGAACGTTAAGTGTGCAGACCCTGCGGGTTCAAGAACTATGTAGACATGACCGAGACACCTCTACGGTCAATAACCAATAGCGAGACCTGGATGCCCATATTGGTTCCCACATATTCTATGAAGATCTTTATCGGTTGAACCTCTATGTCAAGGATTCAGTTAATCCCGTACAATGTTCCCTTTGTTCATCGGTATGTTACTTGCCCGAGATTCGATCGTCGGTATCTCCATACCTAGTTCAATCTCGTTACCGGCAAGTATCTTTACTCATTCCGTAATACAAGATCCCGTGGCTAACACATTAGTCACTTTGCTTGCAAGGCTCATTGTGATGTTGTATTACCGAATGGGCCCTGAGATACCTCTCTGTCACACGGAGTAACAAATCCCAGTCTTGATCCATGTCAACTCAACAGACACCTTCGGAGATACTTGTAGAGCATCTTTATAGTCACCCAGTTACGTTGCGACTTTTGATACACGCAAGGTACTCCTGTGGTGTCAGTGAGTTACATGATCTCATGGTCATAGGAACACATACTTTGACATGCACAAACACAATAGCAATAAACTGACACGGTCATATGCTACCCTCGTAGTTTGGGTCTTGTCCATCACATCATTCTCCTAATGATGTGATCCCTTCATCAAATGACAACTCTTGTCCATGGCTAGGAAACCATAGCCATCTTTGATTAACGAGCTAGTCCATTAGATGCTTACTAGGGACACATTGTTGTCTATGTACCCACACATGTATTTGATTTTCCAATCAATACAATTATAGCATGGATAATAAACATTTATCATGAACAAGGAAATATAATAATAACCAGTTTATTATCGCCTCTAGGGCATATTTCCAAAAGTCTTCCACTTGCACTAGAGTCAATAATCTAGCTCACATCACCATGTGCTTTACATTGTAATTAATCTAACACCCATACAGTTCTGTTGTTGATCATGTTTCCCTCATGGAAGAGGCTTAGTCAACGGATCTGCAACATTCTGATCCGTGTGTACTTTGCAAATATTTATGTCTCCTCCCTCGATGTAATCGCGGATGGAATTGAAGCGTCGCTTTATGTGTCTGGTCCTCTTGTGAAACCTTGGTTCCTTGGCTAGAGCAATGGCACCAGTGTTGTCACAGAATAGAGTCATTGGGTTCAGTGCACTGGGCACAACTCCAAGATCCGTCATGAACTGCTTCATCCAGACACCTTCCTTCGCTGCCTCCGAGGCAGCTATGTACTCCGGTTCGCATGTAGAATCAGCTACCACGCTTTGCTTGGAACTGCACCAGCTTACCGCTCCTCCATTAAGAATGTATACGTATCCGGTTTGAGACTTAGAGTCATCCGGATCAGTGTAAAAGCTTGCATTGACGTAACCCTTTACGACGAGCTCTTGATCACCTCCATAAACGAGAAACATCTCCTTAGTCCTTTTCAGTTACTTTAGGATATTCTTGACCGCCGTCCAGTGATCCACTTCTGGATTACTTTGAAACCTTCCGGCCATACTTATGGCAAGGCTGACGTCTGGTCTTGTGCACAACATTGCATACATGATAGAGCCTATGACTGAAGCATAGGGGATGACACTCATCTTTTCTCTATCCTCTGCAGCCACTTGGCATTGAGTCTTACTCAACTTCACGCCTTGCAATACAGGCAAGAATCCTTTCTTGGACTGATCCATTTTGAACTTCTTCAAAACTTTATCAAGGTATGTGCTCTCTGAAAGTCCTATTAAGCGTCTTGATCTATCTCTATAGATCTTGATGCCTAATATGAAAGCAGCTTCCCCTAGGTCCTTCATTGAAAAACTCTTGTTCAAATATTCCTTCACGCTTTCCAAAAATTCTATATTGTTTCCAATCAGCAATATATCATCCACATATAATATTAGAAACAGTATAGAGCTCCCACTCACTTTCTTGTAAATACAAGCTTCTCCGTAAACTTGTGTAAACCCAAACGCTTTGATCACCTCATCAAAGCGCTTATTCCAACTCCGAGATGCCTGCACCAGTCCATAAATGGATCGCTGGAGCTTGCAAACCTTGTCAGCATTCTCTGGATCGACAAAAACCTTCTGGTTGCATCATATACAACTCTTCCTCAAGGAAACGTTGAGGAACGCTGTTTTGACATCCATCTGCCAAATTTCATAATCGAAAAATGCAGCTATTGCTAACATGATTCTGACGGACTTAAGCATCACTACGGGAGAGAAAGTCTCATCATAGTCAATTCCTTGAACTTCTGAAAAACTCTTTGCCACAAGTCGAGATTTATAGACGGTGACATTACCGTCCGCGTCCGTCTTCCTTTTAAAGATCCATTTATTCTGAATGGCCTTCCGCCCTTTAGGTAATACTTCCGAAGTCCACACTTTGTTTTCATACATGGATCCTATCTCATATTTCATGGCCTCTAACCATTTGTTGGAATCCGGGCCCACCATCGCTTCTCCATAGCTCATAGGTTCATCGTTGTCCAACAACATGACCTCCAAGATAGGGTTACCGTACCACTCAGGAGCAGTACGTGCCCTTGTCGACCTACGAGGTTCAACAGTACCTTGATCCGAAGCGTCATGATCACTATCATTAGCTTCCTCTTCAACTGACGTGGGCTTCACAGAAACATCTTTCTGCGCTGCGCTACTCTCTGGTTGAAGTGAAGGTTCAACAACGTCATCAAGTTCTATCTTCCTCCCACTCAATTCTTTCGGGAGAAACTCTTTCTCTAGAAATGACCCGTTCTTAGCGACAAACACTTTGCCTTCGGATCTGAGATAGAAGGTGTACCCAACTGTCTCTTTTGGGTATCCTATGAAGACGCATTTCTCTGCTTTGGGTTCCAGCTTTTCAGGCCCCAAACTTTAAGAAACGACAACTTTGGTTTCTTGCCAAACCACAGTTCATACGGCGTCGTCTCAACGGATTTAGATGGTGCCCTATTTAAAGTGAATGCAGTTGTCTCTAACGCATAACCCCAAAACATTAGTGGCAAATCGGCAAGAGACATCATAGACCGTACCATATCCAATAAGGTTCGATTATGACGTTCGGACACACCATTACGCTGTGGTGTTCCAGGTGGCATCAACTATGAAACAATTCCACATTGTCTTCAGTGATGGCCAAACTCATAACTCAGATATTCTCCTCCTCGATCTGATCGTAGGAATTTAATCTTCTTGTTACGATGATTCTCAACTTCACTCTGAAATTGCTTGAATTTTTCAAACGTTTCAGACTTATGTTTCATTAAGTAAATATACCCATATCTACTGAAGTCATTAGTGAAGGTGAGAAAATAACGATATCCACCGCGCGCCTCAATGCTCATCGGACCGCACACATCAGTATGTATGATTTCCAACAAGTCACTTGCCCGTTCCATTGTTCTAGAGAACGGGGTCTTAGTCATCTTGCCCATGAGGCATGGTTCACATGTGTCAAGTGATTCAAAATCAAGTGACTCCAAAAGTCCATCAGCATGGAGTTTCTTCATGCGTTTTACACCAATATGACCTAAGCGGCAGTGCCACAAGAAAGTGGTGCTATCATTATCAACTCTACATCTTTTGGCATCAATGTTATGAACATGTGTATCATCACTATCGAGATTCAATAAGAATAAACCCATCACAATGGGTGCATGACCATAAAAGATATTATTCATATAACTAGAACAACCATTATTCTCTGATTTAAATGAGTAACCGTCTCGCAATAAACAAGATCCAGATATAATGTTCATGCTTAACGCAAGCACTAAATAACAATTATTCAGGTCCATCACTAATCCCGATGGTGTTCAAAGAGCGAGCGTGCCGACGGCGATCACATCAACCTTGGAACCATTTCCCACGCGCATCGTCACTTCGTCCTTTGCCAGCCTCTGTCTATTTCGCAGTTTCTGTTTTGAGTTGCAAATGTGAGCAACCGAACCGGTATCAAATACCCAGGCACTACAACGAGAGTTGGTAAGGTACACATCAATAACATGTATATCATATATACCTTGTTTGGTGTTGGCCGCCTTCTTGTCGGCCAGATACTTGGGGCAGTTCCGCTTCCAGTGGCCAGTACCCTTGCAATGAAAGCACTCAGTTTCTGCCTTGGGTCCGGCCTTGGGTTTCTTCACGGGAGGGGCAACTACTTTGCCACTCTTCTTGGAGTTACCCTTCTTGCCCTTGGCATTTTTCTTGAAACTAGTGGTTTTATTGACCATCAACACTTGATGGTCCTTCTGGATTTCAGACTCAGTGACTTTCAGCATCGCAAACAGCTCGGCGACTAACTTGTTCATCCCTTGCATGTTATAGTTCAGCACAAAGCTCTTGTAGCTAGGTGGTAGTGACTGAAGAACTCTGTCAGTGATCGCCTCCGGCGGGAGGGCAATTCCCAACTCTGCCAGACAGTTGGAATACCCAGACATTCTGAGTATGTGCTCACTAACAGACCCGTTCTCCTCCATTTTGCAAACATAGAATTTATCGGAGGTCTCATACCTCTCGATCCGGGCATTCTTCTCAAAGATAAACTTCAACTCCTGGAACATCTCATATGCTCCATAAAGTTCAAAACGCCTTTGAAGTCCCGGTTCTAAGCCATACAACACAGCACACTGAACTATTGAGTAATCATCCGAACGCGACTGCCAGGTGTTCGCAACATCTGGAGACGACACTAGAGCGGGTGGCTCACCGAGCGTTGCATCAAGGACATTAGCCTTTTGGGAAGCCGTGTGGATAATCCTCAGATTACGGGCCCAGTCTAGAAAGTTACTTCCATCATTTTTCAGCTTAGCTTTCTCTAGAAACGCATTGAAATTCAGGGGAACTACTGCGCGAGCCATTGATCTACAACATAAAATTTGCAAAGACAACTTAGACTATTGTTCAAGATAATGAGTTTAGTTAATCATATTACTTAAAAACTCCCACTCAAATTGACATCCCTCCGGTCATCCGAGTGCTACATGATCCAAATTCACCAACCCAAGTCCGATCAGCACGTGAGATGAGGTAGTTTCAATGGTGACCATCTCCATGTTGATCATATCTACTATATGACTCATGTTCGACCTTTCGGTCTCTTGTGTTCCGAGGCCATGATTGTACATGCTAGGATCGTCAAGTTTAACCCGAGTGTTCCGCATGTGCAACACTGGCTTGCACCCATTGTATGCGAACGTAGAGTCTATCACACCCGATCATCACGTGGTGTCTCGAAATGACGAACTTTCGCAATGGTGCACACTCGGGGAGAACACAATTTTATCTTGAAATTTTAGTGAGGGATCACCTTATAATGCTACCGTCGTCCTAAGCAAAACAAGGTGCATAAAAGGATTAACATCACATGCAAATCATAAGTGACATGATATGGCCATGATCTTGTGCTTTTGATCTCCATCTTGAAAGCACCGGCATGATCTTCATCGTCACCGGCACGACACCATGATCTCCATCATCTTGATCTCCATCAACGTGTCGCCATGAGGTTGTCGTTCCAACTATTGCTTCTATAACTATTGCTAACTCATAGCGATAAAGTAAAGCAAAAAGGCGAAAATAAATTAAAGACAACCCAATGGCTCCTGCCGGTTGCCGTACTCATCGACATGCAAGTCGTGATAATCTATAGAAAACATGATCATCTCATACATCACATATATCTCATCATGTTTCTGGCCATATCATATCACATCATACCCTGCAAAAACAAGTTAGACGTCCTCTAATTTGTTGTTGCATGTTTTACGTGGCTGCTATGGGTATCTAGCAAGAATGATTCTTACCTACGCAAAACCACAACGGTGATATACAAGTTGCTATTTCACCTTCTACAAGGACCGCCTTTGTCAAATCTGATTCAACTAAAGTGGGAGAGACAGAGACCCGCCAGCCATCTTATGCAACAAAGTTACATGTCAGTCAATGGAACCTGTCTCTCGTACGTGGACGAGTAAGGTTGGTCCGAGCCGCTTCATCCCACAATACCACTGAATCGAGAAAAGTCTAAGGAGGGAAGCAATCTGAATATCAACGCCCAGAAACTCCTTTGTGTTCTACTCGAGATCTCATCTATGCATAGACCTAGCTCATGACGCCACTGTTGGGGAACGTTGCATGGGAAACAAAAAAATTCCTACGCACATACAAGATCTATCCATGGTGATGAGCATCTACAAGAGGAGAGATCGGATCCACATACCCTTGTAGATCGCTAAGCGGGAAGCGTTAAGAAACGCGGTTGATGTAGTCGAACGTCTTCGCGATCCAAATCGTAAGCCGTCCCGCGATCCAATCATGATCTAGCGTCGAACGGACGGCACCTCCGCGTTCAACACACGTACAGCTCGATGACGATCTCTGCCTCCTTGATCCAGCAAGCGAGGGCAGAGAGGTAGATGGGCTCTCCGGCAGCACGATCGCATGGCGGCGGCGGTGGTGGAGTTGATCCGGTAGAGCTTCGCTAAGCAACGCGGAGTCAAACTATACTAGAGGTGAACCAATCTAGGGGAGAGGGAGGGCTGCGCCGTGGCTAATAGTGAGGCAGCCCTCCCTCCCCTCTCATATATATAGGGGGAGAGGGAGAGGGGGTTGGCCCCCCTAGGGGTGGTGGCCGAGAGAGAGAGGGAGGGGGCGACGGCCAAGGGGTGCCTTGGCCCCCAAGGCAAGGTGGCCAGCCCCCTCTAGGGTTCTCCCCCTTCACCCTTCGGCCGCATGGGCCTTGTGGGAGGGGCGGCCAGCCCACCAGGGGCTGGTGCGCCCCCTCTCATTGCCCATGGGGCCCTCCGGGGCTGGTGGGCCCCTTCCGATGGACTCCGAAACCCTTTCGGCACCCCCGGTACATTACAGGTGACGCCCGAACCATTTCCGGTGACAAACACAGAACTTCCTATATATCAATTTTTACCTCCAGACCATTCCGGAGCTCCTCGTGACGTCCGAGATCTCATCTGGGACTCCAAACAACCTTCGGTCACCAACATACATAACTCAATACTAGCGAAACGTCACCGAACGTTAAGTGTGCAGACCCTGCGGGTTCAAGAACTATGTAGACATGACCGAGACACCTCTACGGTTAATAACCAATAGCGGGACCTGGATGCCCATATTGGTTCCCACATATTCTACGAAGATCTTTATCGGTTGAACCTCTATGTCAAGGTTTCAGTTAATCCCGTACACCGTTCCCTTTGTTCATCGGTATGTTACTTGCCCGAGATTCGATCGTCGGTATCTCCATACCTAGTTCAATCTTGTTACCGACAAGTCTCTATACTCGTTCCATAATATAAGATCCCGTGGCTAACACTTTAGTCACTTTGCTTGCAAGGCTCATTGTGATGTTGTATTACCGAGTGGGCCCTGAGATACCTCTCCGTCACACGGAGTAACAAATCCCAGTCTTGATCCATGTCAACTCAACAGAGACCTTCGGAGATACTTGTAGAGCATCTTTATAGTCACCCAGTTACATTCTGACGTTTGATACACACAAGGTAATCCTCCGGTGTCAGTGAGTTACATGATCTCATGGTCATAGGAACACATACTTTGACATGTAGAAAACAATAGCAATAACTGACACGATCATATGCTACCTTCATAGTTTGGGTCTTGTCCATCACATCATTCTCCTAATGATGTGATCCCATCATCTAATGACAACTCTTGTCCATGGCTAGGAAACCACAACCATATTTGATTAACGAGCTAGTCCATTAGAGGCTTACTAGGGACACATTGTTGTCTATGTACCCACACATGTGTTTGAGTTTCCAATCAATACAATTATAGCATGGATAATAAACATTTATCATGAATAAGGAAATATAATAATAACCAGTTTATTATTGCCTCTAGGGCATATTTCCAACAGCCACCAAGCCGCATCTCCTGCCACCGATTGGACGCTGCATCGAGCGCCCTATGGCTGCACCGAGCTGCCGCTCCTACGGCCAGGTGCGGCTACACCCCAGTCGGTCCAAGGTGCCTCCCTTGCTGTCGTGCCCTGCTCAGACACCCCTGCCCGAGCTCCTGCCATGGATCCCTACATCGCCACCAAACCCCAAGTGCTGCTCCTCCCTCCCCGAGCACATCTTCGCCACCTAAGCTATGACGGTGTTTTACTTCGCCTCCTATCCCTCGCCAAGGTACCTCGTGTCCCCTCCCCTCTTTCACGGTTACTCGTTGGATGATGTATGTGTGTGTTGGATGTAGTGCGTCTGTTATGGATGATGTGGGTATTTGATGGATGGAAGTTATGTGTGTTAGATGATGCTCCATATAAGTCTTTTTAGATATTCTAGTACGAACTACATACGGGTGTATATAGACATACTTTAGAGTGTAGATTCACTCATTTTGCTTTCTATGTAGTACCATAGTGGAATATCTAGAAATACTTATATTTAGGAACAGAGGGAGTACGTGGCTGTGATGGATGGATGTTGTGTGTGTTGATTGCTATAGGGAGAGAGTTAAAATACGTGGCTATGATGGATGGATGTGGTGCATGTGTTGATTGCTAGATATGGTGCATGTGTTCTATATGACATGGATGTGATAGATGAAAGTGGGATATTTTTCATTATTTGATTACCTAAATTTTCTATGCCACTCCTTAATTCTGCAGGAAGATAAGTTCAATGTGTTTGATGAGCTTGTGGATCTAGACAAGGTGAGCGAGTTTATTCGCCTAGCATGCTTGTTGCGACACTAATCGAATTGTGATCTTATACTATGCTTACGGTGTGATGCTAGAACTTGCAATTGAACTAGCTTATGCTTACCAACTTAATTCAGCTCAATTGTTGGGCTACTTTTTTGTTGGATTTTATGGCTGATACGAGTTGATACTACACCTACTCCAGCTTACCTCTTATGTAGTCTTTTCCATTATAATATAAACTTGTATACTGGTCTAATTCTTTGAAGAATGAACCAATCACTGCAAACAAAGAGTTGTATGCGTTATGGATCTTGGCCAGTATTTATATAAATATTCACAACAATATATATCTGAATTTTCTTCTTGTATAGGAGCTCTACATGAATCTCTAAAATTTATGAATATTACATCTTTGATTCTTTCTCACATAGGAGCTTTACATAGATAAGGCAAGAGAGGTGCACACGCTCAAAAGTTAACCTATACCATGTAATGATATATATTATGTTTGTCGGTCCAACAAGTGATCTATCTATTTACTAGGCAGCAAATTGTGCAGGTTTGGTGATATCCATTGCTACTGCTCCCGTAGAGTGTCAGGACAACGGGGCACACCGTTGCGTCTTCCCCAAAGTGGTGGATTTGGTATGTAGTAGTGGCAGCCAGATCCGCTAGGGTGTTGCGGAAGAAGTCTATGAGGCGATCTCCTCGACCTGACGGTGTGGCTTCTCAGCCTCCTTCTTGATGAGCTAGTAGCATCACTTCCTGATCTCTCATCCAAACGACGCCTCTTTCTGACTTCGATAGGTACTGTTGTGCCACCTTCGCCCATTCAAAATGTTTGCTCCTTTCGCGCCCCTACCTTTTATTACCTAGCTGTTTAATTGAGCAAATAAGGCTGGTACTGGGTGTATGTATGTATGACCTAGAATTTGAAGTCTAGAACGGACATCACATACGTGCTTATTGGACATAGAGATATCTAATCTCGACAATCTTCTCATCACAGACCTAGAGATTCGAAGGTTGGCATATACATACTTGTTATTCAAACTTGTCCCGATCTCACCCCGCAAGCAAAACATTCATAATTTATGTAAATCTCATGCATAGTAAATTATAGTAATTTAGTTGTGGATGAATGCACGGAAGGACTCTCTGTAGACTGTTCTAATCTTACTATCTTAGGTCTTCTATTTCTTTAAAAATAAACCAGAACTAGTGCACTCAAAATGTGTAAACTAATAATTCTACACAAACATTAAAGTTGAGAACTGTACTTTTCATCTCTAGCTCAAGGACAAGTAGTGTTGAGGCTCCACCTCTAGGTTCAAGAGACACGACCGTTGTCGGTTGAGTCCAGGACTCGAGGCGTTGATGTTATTGTCCGGTTGTCGCCTGTCGAGACTGACTTTGGTATTGTTTTTGACTGCCCCAAACACCAGATTCTTTTGGCCTCATTATTCTCGTGTCTCCATTTGTGATGCTTTTTTTGTTATGTACTACTGTGATAGTGTGTTATAAATGTGTGATGAAGCGAATTAAATATTATATATATGTAGTCCGAATATGTGAAGATAAGAGCGAATTAAACAGTATTGAATATGACTACTATAGCAGACTATTTTGCTAATTTCCTACAGAAGTATTGATAGCTTGATGCTTGTTGGCTACTTGGATGTACTTGAGCCGTCTTTTGTTCTACTTGTATGATGGACGTACTTATGCTACTTGTGCTTGAGCCATATTTTTTGGTCCTAACATTTATCTTAATTGTTTCTAGACATTAGCCTTTAGCCAACACATGTAGAGAACCCCAAGGCTGAGATTGGAAGAAGCTTCTGCATATCTTAGGCGGTACTCTTCTTGTTGGAGTACAAAACTGGTTGAGCCAAGTTGATGGTTTTATTGACTGGTCTGATATGATTACTAGCTGGATTTAGTTTTAGTTTGTGAATTGAAATGTGGTGTGCTTGTTTGTGTATGCACGTGTTATATGTGTGCGTGGGATTTTGGCATGAATTGTGATCATGACGTGATGATTGTTGTAAACTATTATTAAAATGGAAGTTGTTTTGTTTAATCATCTACCTTAAAGTTGGGATTTGTAAAATAGTACTAAGAAAGTAACCAGAGACGAATTCTACTTGGGCTGGTTAAATACTAATTTATAATTTTGATTATGCCCAAATATTGGCTGATGAAAAATATTACTGGATTGATTTATTGCGTCCAGCCCATTTAGATAGTGGTTCCATGTCAGATCCACATGATTGCCATGTCACATTTGCTCCCATGTCACCACAGGATCTATGTGGATGACACACGTTAGCTCTGCCATGTCAGATCCCACGTGGATCAAGCACCTTGATTATGACCAAAAAAGATGGTCAAGGATTTCCTGACCAAAACATTTTTGTCATAAAATCTATGATCAAAATACTATAAAGGTCATGTTTGTTAATTCTTGACGGCCAACTGTTGACCTTCTTAATTTGGTCATAAAATGGTCATAAACAAAAAATTACGACCATCCTACCATCAAACGAGGGTGTCATAAACGAATGAATTTCTTGTAGTGTATCTATCTGTCACTATTATATTTAATCCTTATTGTCAACAAATAGAAGTGGATTGACAACCCTCTTGCGTATGTTGGGTGAAAGTATTTGCTCTTTGGTGTGTAGGAGCTGTTGATAGTTGTTTCCATGGTTCTCCTATTGGTTCGATAAATCTTGGTTCTTAACTGAGGAAAATAATTTTGCTACTTTACTACATTACCCTTCCTCTTTGGGTAAAATCCTAACGCATCACAAGTAGCAGAAGAATTTATGGCGCCGTTGCCGGGAAGACATCTTCAAACAACTACAAGGTCCCTTCATACATATTATCACTTACTTGCTATACTTATTAATAGCTTTTATTTTTAGTTATATTAAAATGAAAACCACAAAAAATATTATTGTTGCTTGTTTGCTTTATTACTTGTCTATCGCTATGTCCCAAGAAAACACTAAGTTGTGTGACTTCTCCAATACTAAAAATAATGATTTTATTAGTACCCCAATACCACCGGCCACTAGTGCAAAGTCATATGATATTAATGCTGCATTGCTAAATCTTATTATGAAAGAACATCTTTCTAGAAATCCTGCTGAAGATGTTGCATCCCATCTTAATACCTTCGTTCACTTATGTTATATGCAAAAGAAAAAAAGATGTGGATGATGATATTTTCAAGTTCAAATTATTTCCATTCACACTAAGAGGTAAAGCTAAAATTTGGTTTTCATCCTTGCCTCGTAATAGTATTAATACATGGGATAAATGTAAGGGTGCTTTCATTACTAAATATTTTCCTCCTGCCTAGATAATATATCTAAGAACTCAAATCATGAACTTTAAACAACATGAGCAAGAACGTCTTGCACAATCTTGGGAAAGAATGAAATTCATGATTAATAATTGTCCCACTCATGGATTGAATTTATGGATGATTATACAGAACTTCTATGTTGGACTAAAGTTTTGTCGAGAAACCTTCTAGACTCAGCTGTAGGTGGTACATTTATGGGAATTACATTGGGAGAAGCCACGAGGCTTCTCGATAACATAACGACAAATTATTACAAGTGGCAGACCAAGCAAGCTCCAATTGGTAAGAAGGTAAATTCTGCTGAAGAAGTTTCTACTTTGAGTGATAAAATGGATCCTCTTATGAATATGCTTATTACTAAAAATGGTCATGTCGATCCTAATGAGGTCCCATTATCTACTTCTATTGAGAAAAATAATGATGCCATTGATGTGAATTTCATCTCTAGAAATAATTACAACACCAATGCTTAAAGAGGGAATTTCAATCCTAGACCATATCCCGATAACCCCTCTAATAATATCTTTCATGATGCCTCTTATGATAAAAGATTGCTTGAAATTGAGAAAGCCACTAAAAAATTTATGCATTCATAATCTGAACAAAATGAATTGTTCGTTAAGGAAATCAAAGAACACTCAACTATCACTAGTGCAGCCGCGTGCTATACAAATGGTTTTTAACCCCTTTCTGTGACGTAGTCTGAAACCATCGCCTTGCATGTGTGGGCGATTGGGGGGGGGGGCTATCCCACACGACATGCAAAACCCGTCGCCGATGCCTGTACCCGGTCACAGACGATGGGCAAAAATATATCGTTTGCGATTCGAAGGGCCATCACAAACAGACATATTGGGGAAGATGTGTGAGATGAGCTTATCATCCCACACAGGGAATCCCAAGGTTACGTCTCCGTTCGTATTGCAGATCACACACAATTTTCTGCATAACATCGTTTTTGATAGGGCTGGTCACCACACACGATAGTTATAATTGTGTCGTTTGCGTTATTCAAAACATCACTCATGGTGTCTAGATGAAACTTTTTGGCATTGGGCTGCCCATCACACACACATGCTTAAGAAAACGGTTTTGATTGGGTGTCCTAACACACACAGTTATCGAGCAGAATTCGTGTGTGATTCCTCACCGATCCAACACACCAACTTTGTAGAAACCGTGTGGGTTTGTTGAGGTCATCGCCCACGGTGTAGTCCTAGAAACCGTCTAGAATGGGAACCCCCATAATAAGCCTGATTGCTCTATTATTTATAATCCATTTATTAATCAAATTAACATTTCAAATCAATCACAAAATATATTTCTTATTCGTAGTACGGCAACCAGGATTTCATAATTGAATTACATCAGGGTACAACATCATATAGGCATATACTGCCTAGCTACCCAATTGCACAACAGGACAAAGTTTCAAATGCAACATCTAAAACCTTTGGAAATTAAGTATCATCATAGATGGTAAATAGAGAGATGAGTCTCATCTAGAAAACTGCTAAAGCGGAAGACAAATATTGAGCCTTCAATGATGTTGAAGGTCCTCGCAACTTTAGGCCAGTGCCCGTGGATGATTGCCCGCCCATCCTTCGTCATCTTGAGGAAGACTTCAAGATTATACTGTGGGTGCTGTATGAATACCTTCCTCGCCTCTTGATCATACAGGTGGTTTGAGACGTAATCATCGATGAACTGCCTTAAGAAGGACTGAAAACAAACATACGCATAAATATTTTTTCTAAAATTTGAAATGGCGCAAAGGGAAAAGGACAAGGTGAAACAGATGGCACCATCCTATAGTTGACTCATGTCTTCTTCATTGTGCAGACAAACATCTTGTTATTTTTCGTAGCTAGTTTCTTTATCTTAACAATCTTTCTGAGTTTGTTGATTTGACTGATATTCAAGGACACCTCATTTCCCCACCTGCAAAAAGGGTCAAACAGTGGATCTAAACCTCTTACAGCAGGACCTACATGTGCAAGAACAAATTATTAAAAACATTAGTATTACAATGGTTTCTGCAAATTGCACAATAGTGTTCTATTAGCCAAACGACCATGGATGTGCAAACCTCGATGGTAAACTTCAGTGTCCCCCATTGTTCCCCCCTGCAACATATTTAAGACAAATATTGATCAGGTTACAAGGATATTTGGCATACTATCAGTGAAATATGTTAATGGAAAATAAACACATTGCGGATCCAACAGATTAGTTCAAACCACATGGAAAAGCCAGTTATCTAAACCAAGCATGCTAAGAACTAGGAAATATAGCAATTCTATATGTTTCACATGTATTTAGTACATCTAAATTCGATTTATTAATCACATGCATAACAATACAAAATTGTACCAACAGCAATCGTACATCACATTTCAGAATTGAATTAAATAGTTAAATGATCACCGCAACAAATGAACGAAATAGTTAACTAAGCACCACATTGCACAATAGAACATACTAGAAGGTCAGGTTGCAGTAGCATTACATTGGACATTTTACTAGAATTTATAAATGAAAGGCATTAGCGGCACATGCAACAGGTAAACGAAACATGCTTAACCGGCGTAGCTAGGTGAACATAGGTCCTTAGTGATAAAGCAAAGAAAAACAAGCTATTCCTCATCGTCGGAGATATCGATGATGATGGGCTCCTTCAACTTGGAAGAGGACGAGGCCTCCACACCGTGGGTGCACCAATCGTAGAGGTGAGTGGCCTGATCCTGCTCCGGCAGCAACATGCTGGCTCTGGAGTTGAGGTAAGAATGGGCACACTGAGAAAACACATCGAAGTCTTTGTTGAACGCACCGGCAGTGCCCTCGAGAAAAGACAATGAGCTGTCGTTTATAGCAGCCAACCGCGTGGCGGCATCAGTGCATGAGTCGTCGACGGTGGCCTCGACGGCGAGGTGCTCCTCCAAGATCTGGGGGTCGGCACGCATGGAAGCCATAGCTGCCTCATCTGCGTGTGCAGCGCGATTTGCTTCTCCGCAGCCAAATGCTCTTTGAAATTCTGGCTATACTGCGTGCACCATGGGGCGGCGATTATTTGGAGGATGGGGCGGTGATTTGGGTGGAAGGTGTCGCGCCGGTCGGGCCATGTGGGATGGAGGAGGAGGGGTGAGTGGCTATTGGGGAGCTATGGATTACCTGACTAGATGGAGGAGGCCGAGCAGCAGGAAGGAGCGTTGCCGGCGAGGAGGCGGCGCTACAAGCAAGCAGTGAAGGTTTGAACTAGGAAAGGTAGAGGAAAAGGGGGAAATGTGGCTTTTGATTGGTACCGGGGGGCAAGGGAGGTAGATATTTTCGTGGCAGCCCAAAATTTTCATTTGGTGTAGTATAGTTCTCGATATCAACACATCACAAACGAAGCCTGTGCTATACCCTGTGTGTGATGAACTTGGACGTGAAAATGTTTGTCTCCAAGCTTCCGACGTAAGATTGGGTACTACATTGCACATGGTTCGTTCCAAAAAATTGTGTGTGATGAACTTCAATTTCATTTTCAATTGGAAGATGGAATGGGGATATGGCGGCAAATTATTGGTCTGAATTTCCCTGGTTACAGTGGTCATCCACGTCATCGCATAATTTAACATCAACTGCTAATTTGGGTACTGCACAAAAGAGCCTACATGGCAGCCTGCACTTACTTAATCGAGCAATTAAACAGAGCTGGTTGACCTAAACATTACTCTAACAAAAGACCAGCGCTCTAAACAAAGACTAATGTTTCGCCTGATGCTCGGCGATCTCAGCCGCATCCTCCATGACCAGCTCATGCTCGACGACCTCCAGGGGAAGGGGCTGCATGGCATCCATCGCCACATACTCTGCAAGCATCTCGTAGTCCGCGTCTGCCATCTCTTTGGAGAAGGCCACCACGAGTGCGGTGTGGGCGACCGCGGTCTGGGCATTGAGGCCTTCATCTCGGCAAGGGAGGCTGCCGATGAATGGACGGCTTCCCGAGTACTCTCGGCGATTGCCAACTATTCGGACGTAGGTTGCCGACAGTTGTCGGAGAAGGCCGCTCCTATTTGTGCGGTGACCGACACGAGCTGGGCGTGGGCGGCATCGGCATAGGCATGGGCAGCCGCCATCTTGGCTATGGCAGCCGCTGAGAAACGGACAACTGCTGTGCCGTTGTCGCCATTTGCTATCCCGGTCGCGGATGTTAATGCCGCCATCTCAGATGCAGTAACTGCCCTTTCAGCGGCCGTAGCTACCCTGTCGAAGAGTGCGGCCACGCTCAAGGATGTTGTGAATGCGTTCATGGCTGATGCAACCGCGCTCGGGCCGGAGTGGGTCGCCGAAGTTTCCCTCACGACGCGGATCCATGCCCATCTTTCACCGGCGACGATTGAACAGTACAGTCGTCTTGGGGAACTAGTGTGACAGTGTGGTTGACGTGTCGGCGGTGGACTGAAGCTTCCGGCCTAAGCCATATATGAGGATTGGCCCAAGATATTTTTATACCACAACACTCACGTTTCATGATCAAGAACTGTTTGCGATGTATTTGATTTTCATATTGCTTTGAAACGAAAAATGAAGTTACATTGGCAATTGAAGGTGTTTGGATGGCAATAACATTTATCTGCAGTGAACTTACAACTATAGGACTGTGTGTTAAATATGGAATTATTCAGGTTTGTTTAGGCCCTTTTAAACATTTAAAGAGTTGTTTAGACATTTCATGTGCATAGTTCAAATTTGAACTGTAGTTAAGCACATACTAGAGTGCACCTGAATGGGCTGAAAATCACCCATTTGTCACTGGATACATGTTTTGGTCCCATGCAAGAAATGGAAATTAAACGAATTCCAAACCTCTCGGTAATTTGGCTCGGCCGTAGACTTTGAGAAGACGTGTTTTCAAATTCCAATAAAACCAAATATCGTGAGAAATTCATAAAACTTAGCATGGTGTCATGTCCTGGTGCATGTGTGTTGTGGTAAAAACAATGCCTAGTTCGGGACAAGTTTTGGCACAAACCTCTTACAAACCGAAGATTCTCACAAGAAGTCGTGTGGTTCCGGTATGGAAAGTTCACATTTTATGTGTGAAACAACATCCGATGTCTCTTCTTGCCGTGAATTTATTTCAAGAGTCTCCATAGAGTAACATGAATGTGTCGTGCGAAACATTGGAATCTTACAGAGTTCGTTTGGCCTTTTAAGTACATTAATTGAGATTTCTAGGCATTCAATGTGCATAATTCAAATTTGATCACACGGTCCAGCTCATGAAAATATGTCGAAAAACCATATATGTTTCCCTAGCTGCATGTTTAGGTCCAACACAAGAAATGGGAATGAATTTCAAGCATATCATCATCTTAGCACGACCGCAAACATCGGGAAACTTAGTTTTTAAATTTATGTAAATGCAAACCTCGATAGAAATTCATGAAATTTGGGGGTGCCATCAATTGCCTTGTTGTGTCTGTTGTGGTAAAAAAAATGCCCAATTTTGGACAAGTTTTGGCACAAAGCCTCTTACAAATTAAACCGAAGGTTCTCACAAAGAAAGTCGTGTGTGCCGATAGGGAAAGTTCACATTTTATGTGCGAAACAACATCCGTTGTCTTTTCTCGCCTTGAATTTATTTCTGGAGTCACCATAGAGCAACACATGACAGTCATGCTAAACTGTGTATTTTTTCCATGGTTCGTGAGACCTATTTAACACATTAATTGAGTTTTCTAGCCATTTAATGTGCATATAATTCAAATTTGAACTACAATCACAAGGTCCAACACATGAAAAATAGGTTGACAAAATATATGCCTTTCCCTGGATGCATGTTTAGGTCCCTTGCAAGAAATGGGAATCGATTTCTAACAACTCATTGACTGTTGGCTCGGCCGCAAACATTGAGATACTTAGTTTTCAAATTCCCGTAAATCCAAAAATCGTCAGAAATTCATGAAACTTGGCATGGTGTGGTGACAAGCTTAAGGGCACACATATGCCGTGGTAAAAAAATTGTCCAAATTGGACATGTTCTTGCACAATACCCTTACAAATCCGAGCTCCTCACAAGAAGCTTTGTGGTTTCGATAGGGAACATTATATATGCATGTCACATATGCAGGCGAAAAGACATTTGATACCTCTTCTCTCCTTGATTTTCTTTAATTATAGAGACAACATAGACATGTTGGTGCGAAGTGAAAAAAATATGAATAAATTAAGCGATCATCTGGCTTTTAAATACATTAATTAAGTTTTCGATGCATTATTTAATGTGCATAATTCAAATTTGATCTACAATCACAAGGTTCGGGGCGGCAAAATGGGTTGAAAAATCATATATATGTGTCCTTGGATGCATGCGTTAGGTCACATGCAAGAAATGAGAACGAATTTCAAACATCTAAGCATGTTGTCTCGACCACCAACATCGAGAAACTTGGTTTCCAAATTCTCGTAAATCCAAAACTCTGTCAGAAATTCATGAAACTTGGAATGGTGTCATGACAAGGCACACATATGCCATGGTAAAAAAAATACCAACTTGGACATGTTTTGTCACAAGCCTCTTACAAACTGTAGGTTCTTTCAAAATAAGCTACGTCCAGTGGTTTGGTAATGTCACATATGCATGCCACATCTGCGGGTGAAACGACATCCGATGCCTCTTCTCTCCTTCATTTTTTCTAGAAACAACATAATGCAATAGGTGTGTACTGCAAAAATATGAAATTATTAAGGGTTCGTATGGCTTTTTGATACATTAATTGAGTTTTATGTGCATTTAATGTACATAATTCAAATATGAACTACAGTCACAAGGTCTATGTTGGGCAGGGCCTCATCATATAAAGCACAAATATGTTGTGGTATTTTTAGTGTCCACTTTGAGATAAAGAGCAAGCATTATTAATAGCCAACAAAGGCATTTTGGAACAAAAATCTATCACGTTACCATCGCAAATGGGCGTATTATTTATAATTCGTGGACGTTCTACAGACCATTTACGTGCGGGCCACGTGTCGCTATCTGTATTGGCAAGGAGGTAGCGTGCGGACAGGTGTTTGAGTAGACGGGTGGCGTGCGAGCAGTGTCCTGCGCACGCTCATCGGGGTGACGTGTCCTTTGCCAGTCGTCAAAGACGTTCAGACTGAATACCTGTTTGCAAACCGAGGGCATTTGTTCGTTCCCTACTAAGCCAAGCGAAAATCTGGCGCGAAGTAATTTTTTTCATTGCGTCATCGCAAACAGTTGTGAATGATGACCCGTGTGCCCTTCCCGATGCTACACCTTGTACTGGTGCTAATTGCTGAGGTTGCCATGCATGAAAAAAAAATCTGATGTGAGAAGGTAATTAAGGAGAGATATGAGCTTGGTGACCACATGAAGAAACAATGCCAAGCGCGTGAACCTTGGGAAAACACTTAATGAAGGAAACTCACCAATGCATGCAAGAGTTTAGTTGATAAATCATTAAATGAAGGGACCACAACAACAATGCTTTGTGGACTTGAGTTGCGAAGACATTTAATACACTAAGCACCCCAAGTAAGCACCGATCGATGCATTGGCAGCAGGAGTCATGTAAGATTCGAATCTATCATATTGGGTAAATTTTCATTTGTCAAATTGGAAACACTGAGATTTGTCCATTTTTGCAGGAACAAAATCACTATTACGGTGCAATTTTGCAACTGAAATTCAGTAAACATAGATTTCATTCATAGATCAAGCATTGGTCTTTGTACAAAATAGTTCAACTCGATAGCTGAATCGAACAAACTTTTCCCCATTTGTTGCCAACCATGTACTGAAATAGCTAGTTCAACTATATATACTAGCTAATTTGAAGTAGGTGGGATAGTTCAATCATATCTATAGTTAGATGAACTAAACAAAATAGCCCCTAAATACTACTCCGGAGGGGCTTCGTGCTACTGCCAGCAGCCTTCTCCTCTGCCGAGCGCATTCAGTAAGAGGCAGAGGAGGAGAAGCCTACCGACGAGCTGGAGGAGTCAAATTCGTCGGCTACCACTGACGAGCGGAGGGACTCGGTGTAGATCCCCTCATTCCGCGCCATAGCTACGGCCACGGCAGCCGTGAGCCTCTTTGCGTCCTCGACCTGGCGCTCCTCCTCCTCATGTAGGAAGTTGATGTAGCGCTCTAGGCCACTGACGCAAAAGCCGAGTGGCTGTGCTTCGGCGGCTGACTCCTCCCACCTTCGGGCCGCGGTGGCGGAGCGGGTGATAGCCCCGGTGGCTGACTGTGGGGTGGCTGCCAAGGTGGACGCTGGTGTGGTGGCGGCCAAGGAGGCAGCTGGTGGGGTGGCTAAAACAGCGGCCGGCGATGGGGTGGGGGCCACGGCGGTCGCCGGCAGCAACTGCCTTCGGGCAAATGTGGAGGACCATGTGGTGGGTGCCGTGCGCACAGCCAACAAGGACGCCACATGCACTACAGGCTTCTGGGTACTGCGCCGCCGACGTGGTGTAGCCTCCCAATTGGAGCTGCCCTCTGGCGGAGTGGTGGAGCGATGACGACGGACATGTTCCATTAGCTATTGGGGGAGAAGCAAACTTGGGAAGCTACGGGCAGGGAGGGGATGAATGCCATGTGGAGGCGTCGGCCGTGAGGCTTTATAAAGAAGGAGGACAAGGCGAGCCGGGCGGGAAGCTTGCGCGTGTTCCTGCACGGTTGCGCGGCAACGGGAAGCACAAAAGGAACGCTGCGCGCTCCCGAAGCATTGGGTGATTGGGGATTTCAGCGAGCCGGGCGGGAAACTTGCGTGGGAACCTGCGCGCTCCCGAAGCATGCACTAGAATCCTTGGGCGGCAACGTGGTGACAAGACGGGACGGAGGTGGGAGAAATGACAAGTACACAAACGGCTAATAAAAAAACCGTTTGCGTTTTACTACAAAGCAAACAGTCATTCTGTACGCACCGTCGCGAATTAATCTACGCAGGAGGCGGTTGATGCAGCCGCGGCGCGCTGTGCTCGCGTCCATGCGCGCTTGCTCTGCAGGCGTCCACACGCGAACGGTCACGTACGTTCGAGGCGCCATATGCATGCAGACGCGGTTGTGCCACTCCCGGTGCCACCATGCAGTTAAGGGTTTAAAAAACTGCCATGCGGACGTGCTGAAATTCCAGGCCGTCCGACACAATTTATTCCCGCGGCCATTTACCTTCGTCTCTTCCACCTTCCGATCACACCACACAACACAGGAAGCACACCCACGATCTCTTCATCGCTTCAACCTTCGCGTGCGGATCCAATGGCGGCTGCCTGTGCCGAGCGACAGTTCGCCAAAATTGTCAAAGTGGACACCCACATCAGGAAGACGGACCTCCTGGTGATGTACACCAATGACCCGGTCGTAGTGGTGCACTCCATCAACACGTTGGAGCAGCTGCTTGCTGAGGATGACAAGTACAAAGTGGTCGGCTTTGACCTCGAGTACACCGGCGGTCGTGCCGGGCTTGATCAGAAGGTTGCCGTCGCCCAGTTGTGTGTGCGCCATCACGTGCTCGTCTACCACTACTGCTTGGCCACAAGTCCTTGCGAGCATTTTTCCAGGTTTGTCAATAGCCCCGACTATAGGTTCGCAATGGTGGACACCACGAACGATCTAAAGGTGCTCAAGACTACGGGCTTGTCCTGCCAGAAGCTTGTCAACATCCAAGGTCAGTATAGGGTCTGGGGCGGCGAGAAGAAGAAGCAGAAGGACTCCCTAGTTGATCTCGCCGCGGCCATCATCGACCCCTACTACAAAGACATGAAGGCTGAGTGCCACAAGGACAAGTCTACCTGGCACAAGGCCTGGGTGAACTAACTGGATGAAGAACACATCAAGTACACGGCTACGAGATGTACAAGAGGATCATTGACATGTGGAAGTGCCTCCTTCCTGCAGACGGCGAGGGATAGCCACAAGAAGAGCAGTGTCGGCAACCATCGTCAGAAGAACAATATGACTTGCTGATCGTCTACTTCTTGTAAATTTATATTGATGAATGTACATGTGTTGTGTAGTCACTTATGTAACTGGATGTTCAAGTTGGTTATGCAACATTAATGAAGGTGTTCTATAGACAGAGCATATAGATGTGCAAACAGAGCAAATCACATCTCATACAATTATTAGTAGCAAGCGTCTGCCCACAACACACACAGGTTGTCAGGATGAATCGTTTGGGTTATTTTTTGTCTTCCCACACAATTCTGATGAATGAACTGTTTGCCGGGTACCCACAACACACACGGTAGTCAGGATGAATTGTTTGGGTTATTATTGGTCTTCCCAAACAATTCGGATGAATGAACTGTTTGCCGGGTATCACACACGCCTTCTTAGGCTAACTCGATTGTGTTCTGCTTGATCAGCGGAAACAGTTTGCCCGAGTGAACTGTATGCCGCACTACGCACACGTATGTAGTTTGTTAACCATTTATGTTATGTTCCATAATCACAAACATTTCATAAGAGCAAACTGTTTGCCGTAGATCGCACACGCAACTATTTTCTAAATCGTATTTGATGGATCATCTATCGCGCACGGTTTTCGTCACTGGCGGCGGAGCTTGAACTATACCGTTTGCGATTGATGGATTGCACACAGTTTCGTCGAAGGGTCTCTGATTGATGTGTTGTCTTTGGACCATCCTGAAGCAGTGTATGCTTGAAGAACTTTGTAAACAAGTTGATGGGATTAATCAATAAGTAGGCAACCTTTAACTACAACTTGCCCAGATTTAAAAAATTGATAGGAAAAATTTCCGACAAACAAACTAGACTAGTAAATAGAATAGCGGCTAAACCGGAGTCACACCTTCTAGATAGTAATGATGAAGACATTAAAATGATTGGTGTTTCGCCTATTGAATCTTTGTTTAGTTAAATAAATCTTGATGAAAAAGGGACACGAGATGAGTCAACTTTAGCTAGAAGGCGCCCTAATTGTTCGGAGGGTGATGATCTTAATTCTAAGAACAATAAAAGTGGGTTTGAAGCGGTCAATACTTTAGATAGCGATGTTCCCACTACTTTGGATTACAAAGACTTTAATTATGATAATTTTTCTTTGACTAAATGCTTACGAATAAAATAAGGCTTTTACTAAACACATTGTTCAGTCAAAGAACAATTATCATAATTAATGTCTTTCTAATCCAAAGTAGTGGGCACATTGCTATCTAAAGTAGTGTGCTTTGTAATCCAAAGTATTTTCTTGTTACAATCCGTGATGAATTCACCCAATGCTTACGAACAAAATAAGACTTTTACTAAACACATTGTAGAAGAAATGATTAAAGCTCATGAAGAGAAGCTAGAATTGGAAGTATACATACCAAAAAATTACATGATGAGTGGGAACCTACAATTAAAGTTGGGAAAATAATTGACACTCCAGTTTTTTCCAATTTTTCTTGTGTCACTCTAGATTTTGACATTTCGCTTTTGCCACTCTTAGCTTTTGACAATTATGACAATTGCAATTTTATGGAAAAAAATAATAATTTTATTTCACTTTTTCCAATCTTGTATTTTACAATGTATCATAATTGCCAACCTGAAAATTTTGTTTATGCCATGGAATGGCAATTGTGATAATTGTCAAAAGCTAAGAGCGACAAAAGAGAAATGTCAAAAACTAGAGTGGCATAAGAAAAATTGGCAAAAGCTAGAGTGGAAAAACAAAATTTTCCCATTAAAGCTAGGATTACAAATTATGAATGTAATGCCTTGTGTGATCAAGGTGCTAGCATCTCTACTGTACCAGTTGTTAATTATGTGACGTCCTAGATTTCATCGACGTGGATTGATATTGCCTTCATTTGCATTTGGCGGATTCCACTATTAAGAAACCATTGCGTAGAATTAATGATGTTCTCAAAATTTCTAATAGGAATTATGTTTCAGTAGATTTCATTTTGCTTGATATGGATTGCAATACATCTTGTCCCATAATACTTGTTAGGCCTTTCCTACGAACCATAGGTGCTATTGTTGATATGAAAGAAGGAAATCTTAGGTTCCAATGTCCTTTAAATAAAGGGATGGAAAACTTCCCAAGGAAGAGAATTGAACCACCATATGAATCTAGTATGAGAGCTACCTAGGGAATCAATTTGAAGGATAACAATACTTGAAACTATGCATCATGCCTAGCTAGGGGCATAAAATAATAGCACTTGTTGGGAGGCAACCCAATATTTATTTTGTTTGCCACTTTTATATTCTGTTATTGTGTGATGACGTAATTTATGCTACTGTAACGATTGTGTTTTTATATTTTAATTAGTGTTTGTGCAAAGTAAAGCTTTTGGGATGATCTGGATGATAGTAGAATTGATCGGGGCAGAACCATACACTTTTATGCTCGGTATTTTAATTTTGAGTTTTTTATGGAATGTGATAAATTTCTGAAATTTTTAAACATTGTTTCCCTGCAAATTGAACATGTTTTCCTAAGTTTTCAGAAATTTTGGAGTTACATAAATATTGCTTTAGTAGAGATCTTTACACACTGTTCTGTTTTAGACAAATTCTATTTTTAATTGCATAGTGTGCTTGTTTCAACGATTCTATGTATTGTATTGGGGGGTATAAGTCATGGGAAAGTTCGAATACAGTAGGTATTATGCAAGAATATTTATGAATTGGTTTATAAAAGTACGTAAAGTTTATGATTTGCCTATTATACTAACGGATCTCACGAGGTTTCTGTTGAGTTTTATGTGCTGAAGTTTTCAAGTTTTGGGTGGGATCATGATGGATAAAGGAATAAGGAGCGGCAAGATCCTAAGCTTGGGGATGCCCAAGGCACCCCGATGTAGTATTCAAGGAATACCCAAGCATCTAAGCTTGGGGATGCCCCGGATGGCATCCCCACTTTCCGTCCATAATTCATCGGTATGTTACTTGGAGTTATATTTTTATTCATCACATGATAAGAGTTTTGCTTGGAGCGTCATGCATTATTGTTTTATTTTGTTTTCTTGTTAGTTTGACAAAATCATTGTTTGTTGGACACACCTTTTTACAAAGACACACATTCATCATAATTTGCTAGAATACTCTATGTGCTTCACTTATATCTTTTAAGCTATGAAGTTGCTCATGTAGATCGCTAAAAATGACTTGCGTGATTGGATTATATTGATGTAGTAATATGAAAGGGTATAGATTCATGATCATTGGTTAGTAATAATATTGATGTTAAATCTTGTTATTAACTACTCATTTAAGTGTCGGTCATGGCATGACCGGGATGTTGGAGCACTTTTATTCCTCGTTGAAATCCTTGTGTTGTTTGACTCGGGGGCTCGAGATGGTTAACTCCTACCAACCTCCTCCCTAAGGGAATGCGAGTAGTACTTTGCTTTGAGGTCTAATAAAACTTTCACAATAAGTATGTGAGTTATTTACGACTAATGTGAGTTCATGGACTATACGCGCTCCCACCTTTCCGCATATTTCTAGCCTCTTCGGTACCGTGCATTGCCCTTTCTCACCTCGAGAGTTGGTGCAAACTTCACCGGTGCATCCATACCCCGTGATATCATACACTCTCTCACACATAATCCTCCATATATCTTCCTCAAAACAACCACCACCTACCTATCATTGTTTTTCCATAGCCATTCTGAGATATATTGCCATGTAACTTCCACCGTTCTAATTCATGACATCTGTATTCATCATTACATTGCTTTGCATGATCATATAGAGCTGACATGATATTTTTGCCAAAGCCATCGTTGATCATTGTAGTACATGTTACACTAGATCATTGCACATCCTGGTACACTGCCAGATGCAATTATATAGAGTCCTAGTTTGTTCTATGTTTATCGAGTTGTAAGTAAATAAAAGTGTGATGATTATGACTATGAAGTTATAAGGAATGATGATGACTAATGATTCCTCCGAAGAATAAATATGAGGTTCTTGACCATGACAGATAAAAAAGAAAAAAAGAAAAAGAGAGAAGTGACGATGTTACTAGGAGGGGCGTTTCGGCTCCCGAGTCTAGCTGCTCCTCATATCTAGACCGTCTAGGCGAGCTGCGGGATTTGTGCCAGGAATTATTGGAGGTGATATATGAGGACAGAATAATAGGTGAATACAGATGTACGTACGGTGGCAGGTAATGCGTGGGAGCGACTGAGCTGCCATTAGCAGCGGATAGCACGGAGACGTCTCTGGCCCCACGCACATCGTGTGCATCTGTTCTGTGTAGGCCGTCAGCTGGACCCGCATGACAGGGTGGGGGCAGAACGAGTGCATCGGCATCTAGTACCCTCGGCGTTGTATGAGAGAAAAGGGGTTGGGGAGAAAAATATGCTTTGCGGGTGGCGGCGGCCATGCCGTTGGATTTCGCGGTATATCCGGTGGACAGTTTCTGTGCGTTGGAAATGTCATTAGCTCTTATTTGCAATCCAGCATCAGAAAAAGATTAGAGATTGGGTTGGACGTACGTAGGTTGCCCATCTTCCCCGGTGGAGTTGCCTGGTGGAGCTGGTCGTGGGGGAAGAATCCACCATTGGATCTCACGGGGTAGTCGCCTGAATATGGGCGAAGCTACTATCTCCAGTTTCAATTTACAAGTTATCCCAAATGTTATTTCATCGCTTGGTCTACTCTAGATCTCGAACTTTGTCGTCAAATGATGAGTGATACGTCTCCAATGTATCTATAATTCTTGATTGTTCCATGCTGATATATTATCATTCTAGGATGCTTTTTGGGTCATTATTTACCAATTTATAATATTTTTGAGCACTAACCTTTTGACCCAATGCCCAGTGCTAGTTGCTGTTTTCTGCGTGTTTTTGCCTTTGCAGGTTTACTGTACCAAACGAAGTCCAATTGCCACGAAACGTTTTGATGATTTTTTCTGGACTATATGAAGAACTGGAATCTTCAGAAGGAAGCCGGGAGGCACACGAGGGCCCCAACACACATCAGGGCGCGCCCTGGGGGGCCGCGCCCTGGTATGTCGTGGCCCCCTCGGGCACCTCCTACCGTCCCTCTTCAGCCTATAAATTCTCTAATGTTCTAAAAACCCTGGAAGCAGTCCGAAAACCATTTTTCTGCCGCCGCAAGTCTCTGTTCTGTCGCGAGGCCATCTAGAGCTCCGTTCCGGCACCGAGCCGGAGGGGGGATTGATCACGGAGGGCCTCTTCATCAACCTTGCTGTCCGATGTAATCCTATTGTGCGGTGTGTTTGTTGGGATCCGATGAATTATGGGTTTATGTTTAGATTATTCATGAAAAGTATTTGAGATGCATCTGAATTATATTATAACTTATGTGCATGATCATTACAGCTTCGTAATGCTCTCCGATCTATTGATATGCGTTGGCCAAGTAGATTGATATTTCATCGGTGGGAGTGGTGCGTTGTGGTAGGTTCAACCTGGCGAGTTTCTATATCCCAGTGACAAAGTAGGGGACAAGATGCGTCTTTGTGTTGTTGCTACTAAGGATAAAACGATGGGTTTTATTCATATTGTTTGAGTTTACCTTTTCTACATCATGTCATCGTTCTCCAAGCATTACTTTGTTTTACTTAATACTCTAGATGCATGCTGGATAGCGGTCGATGAGTGGAGTAATAGTAATAGGTGCAGGCAGGAGTCGGCCTATTTGCTTATGGATGTGATGCCTATATATACATGATCATTGCTGTGAACATCGCATAACTATCCGCTTTTCTATCAATTGCCCAACAGTAATTTGTTTACCCACCGTATGCTGCCTACATGAGAGATGTCGCTAGGGAACACTATGGCCGCCGGGTCTATTCACTTATATATTCGCAAACGCTATATTTACCTTTCTGCCTTTATTTACTTATTATTTATTTTGCAATTTATATTTATCAACAATTATCTACACAACTCATTTGCTTGCAAGTAACGAGATCAAGGGGATTGACGACCCTCTTGCCCCCGTTGGGTGCAAGTTGTTTGTTCATTTGTGTGCAGCCGCTGAAGACGGTTGAGGATTGATATTCATATCGGTTCGATCAACTTCTATTCATATCTGAGGGAAATAAGTATCCACTTTGTGCTGCAATTACCCGTTCCTCTTCACGGAAAACCCAACGCAGATAGCAAGTATTTAAAGGATTTCTGGCGCCGTTGCCGGGGAATATCATCATCAACTACCAAGTAACTTCACACAAATTTTCATTCACTTGTTCTTTTTATTTGCTTTTATATTTAGCTTGTCACATAAAAATAAAAAATACAAAACTATTTACCTTTGCTTGTTACTAGTTTACTCTTTCACTTGCTTGAAGTAGCTACCATGTCTGATTTTGAGATTAGTGGTGTTTCTGCCGCTAGTGTGGAAGCCCTTGAGCACCCAACTTCACCTTGTGCTAATAATGCTAAAAGAAATTTTGATGAAGTTACTAAGGAAAATCTTGATAATCTTGCGGATGATGATCCGTCTAAAATTGAACCCACTATGCAAACGAAGAAACTCCGTATAGGTAGTGGGAATATTATTGGCAAGAGTGTGATTCAAGATTTTTTTACTTTTACGGGGTCATTACCATTGATGGGGGGGGTCCATTGTCACTAGAACTACAAGTTATGCGGATGCTATGTTTTTCAATTGGAAGTGGTTCATATTGTGGTTGTTTGGGCACTTCTGTAAGCCTTGCCTCCAAAAACCCGTCCTCAGTTCGGATTGCAGGCTGCAACTCGCCTGCGTGAAGCAGGAATCGCTAGTAATCGCCGGTCAGCCATACGTCTACACTGATAGCACAATTGGAAAGACAATTTGTCCACATGCATCCTTTCATACAATGGTTGTTTCTAGAATTCTCTAATATTCAGGATGCTCCTACTAAACGTCTAGCCACTATATTTCTTGCTCAAGAACTTGACAATATTATACTAGAGGCTAGAGATATATTTTCCTATTATAGGATTAATTGTGAATGCCCTCCAATAGAAGGAATTCTTTATGAATTGGAAGGGGTAAGAAAACTAAGATCAACGGACTATGTTGCTTATGAAGAGAACCTTAGAAAGAAGGTTCCACCTAATGTTTTGGTTGATAAAATCTCTGAACATAATGATCAATTTGCTATACCAAAACTTGGAATGGGTTAAGATCTTGAGAAAGAATTAAGAAAATACCTTCATCGAAATCTTTATAATGAGGAAATAGTTATCACTTATGAGAAACCTAAAGAAGAGCCTCCTATTCCTCCTGAAATAGATCTATCGGATCCTTGTGTTGTGAAATTTAGTCCCTTCAATTATTTTTGCTTACCTATTAGAAAACTTACTGCTGAAAGAAGGGAATATGATTATGGTATAATGGATAGTATTCATGGATATTACAATACTTGAAACTATGCATTATGCCTAGCTAGGGGCATAAAACAATAGCGCTTGTTGGGAGGCAACCCAATAGTTATCTTTAAATTTTTTGCTTTGAACTTTCTGTTTGTTTTTAGTAGAGTGATTATTGCCTCTATAATGATCATGTTTTTGTCTTTAAATTAGTGTTTGTGCCAAGTAAAGCCTTTGGGATGACTCACAAGATGAGTAGAATTGATGTTGAAATAAAACAGAAACTTTTGACTCCAGTACAGGATTTTTCATTTTTTGCTGGAGAGTCTTAATTATCTGAAATTTTTACACAGTATTGCTATACAAATTTTCGAGGTTTTTATTATTGTTCAGGATTTATAGAGTTACATAAGTATAGGTTCTCTATAGATGTCTACAGACTGTTCTGTTTTAGACAAATTCTGATTTTGCTTGCATAGTTGGTTATTTTGATTAAACTATGGATTGTATATGGGGGTATAAGCTATGGAGAAGTTAGAATATAGTACCTATTATGAATTTATGAAATTTGAATCAATTTACAACAGTACTTAAAGTATGCAATATGTTTGTTATAACAATGGATCTGACGAGGTTTTGTTGAGTTTTGTGTGATTGAAGTTTTCAAGTTTTGGGTGTTATCTGGATGGACAAAGGAATAAGGAGTAGCAAGAGCCTAAGCTTGGGGATGCCCAAGGAACCCCAAGGTAATATTTTAAAGGAGACTCAAACGTCTAAGCTTGGGGATGCCCCGGAAGGCATCCCCTCTTTCGTCTCAAATCCATCGGTATGTCACTCGAAGCTATATTTTTATTTGTCACATGATATGAGTTTTGCTTGGAGCGTCGTTTGCTTTTGTTTGCTTTTACTTTCAGTTCGCCACAATCATTGTTTGCTGGACACACCTATTTAAGAAAGACACACTTTAATCATAATTTTATTAGAATACCCTATGTGCTTCACTTATATCTTTTGAGCTTAGCAGTTGCTCTAGTACTTCACTTATATCTTTTTGAGCACGGTGGCGTGTAGATTTTAAAGAAATAATTTCACTCTCGTTCTTCACTTATATTTGTTTGAGAGTTAATAAATAGTGACGGTAATTTGCATGGGTCATACAGACTAGTCCAAAAATTTTAGGTATTCAAATAGTGATAATCAAAACCAGCATGTAGCAGATATAAAGAAATTGTGGGTTAATGATATTGATGTAGTAATATGAAATAGGTGTGAGTTCATAATTGTTAAACCATAGAAGTGTCGATATTAAGAGGGGTTGACATTTTTGTTCATCTAAAAATTAAAGAGGCATGGTGATGATGTGTGAGCATTTCTATTCCTTGTTGAAATCCTAGTGTTGTTTCGGGTCGGAAGCGTGCGATGGTTAACTCCTACCAACCTCTTCCCTCGGGGCATGCGATTATTACTTTGATTTATGATAGACTAATAAAACTTTGCAATAAGTATATGAGTTCTTTATGACTAATGTGAAACCATGGAGATACGCAATCTCACGTTTTCATAATTTGCTAGCCTCTTCGATACCGTGCATAGCCCGTTCTCACCTCGAGGATCGGTGCAACTGTTGCCGGTCTATCCAAACCTCATGACATGATACGCTCTCTTGCACATAAGCCTTATTATATCTTCCTCAAAACAGCCACCATACCTACCTATCATGGCATTTCATAGCCATTCCGAGATATATTGCCATGCAAATTCCATCGTCACTTCACATGACTAGTTTGTTCATCGTCATATAGCTTTGCATGATCATATAGAGCTGACATAGTATTTGTGGCAAAGCCACCTTCATAATGTTTTTGATACATGTCACGCTAGATCATTGCACATCCGGGTACACTGCCAGAGGCATTCATACAGAGTCATATCTTCATATCAGTTCTCCATGTTGAGTTGTAAGTAAATAAAAGTGTGATGATCATCATTGTTAGAGCATTGTACCAGTGAGGAAAGAATGATGGTGACGCTAATTCTCCCATAAGTCAAGATGAGACTTCCGACGAAAATAATGATTGGGGAGGCCAAATGGGCCCACCATCCATTCAAAAAAATGAGAGAATGTACTTTGCTACTATCCTTTACCACACTTGTGCCTCAAAGTGGCACCATGTTCCTCATGTAGGGAGTCTCATGATATATCACTTTCATATGCTAGTGGGAATTACCTATTCATTATTTCAAACTTGGCTTGTATATTCCTACGACGGGCTTCCTCAAATGCCCGAGGTCTTCATGAGCAAGCAAGTTGGATGCACACCACACTTAGCTTCATTTGAGCTTTCATACACTTATAGCTCTAGTGCATCATTTGCATGGCAATCCCTACTCCTTACATGGACATCTACCGATGGGCATCTCCAGAGCCCGTTGGTACACCTAGTTGATGTGAGACTATCTTCTCCAATTCCTACCCCTTTGATATCTTCTATTCCACCTAAATGATGTGTCCAATGGCTCATGCTCATGTATTGCGTGAAGAATAAAGAGTTGATGCATATTGGAAAAGTACGAATCAATTGCCTGACTTGGACATCGTGGTGCTTAACATTTGTATTAATGTGGTGAAGATGGAGCCATGCCTTGCTAATACAATAAGATGAATGGGGGGGGTAAACATTTCATGAGAATCGTATACTTTTAGGAATTAAAAATTCTGTTTCTTACACTTTGAATATTGCAATGTTAATATTTGTTGATTCATCTTTTCTCATTGAGCATACCTGAATAAGATTACATAGTGGATAGCATGTCACATCAAAAATTCTGTTTTTATCATTTACCTACTCGAGGACGAGCAGGAATTAAGCTTGGGGATGCTTGATACGTCTCCAACGTATCTATAATTTTTGATTGTTCCATGATGATATATTATCATTCTAGGATACTTTTTGGGTCATTAATTACCAATTTATAATATTTTTGAGCACTAACCTATTGACCCACTGCCCAGTGCCAGTTGCTATTTTCTGCATGTTTCTGCCTTTGCAGGTTTACTGTACCAAACGAAATCCAATTGCCACGAAACTTTTTGATGATTTTTTCTTGACTATATGAAGACTTGGAAGCTTCGAAAGGAAGCCGGGAGGCACACGAGGGCCCCACCACACATCTGGCGTGCCCTGGAGGGGCGCCCTGGTATGTGGTGGCCCCCTCAGGCACCTCCCGACGTCCCACTTCGGCCTATAAATTCTCTAATATTCTGAAAACCCTAGAGGCGGTCCCAAAACCCTTTTTCTGCCGCCGCAAGTCTCTGTTCCATTGACAGGTCATCCAGAGCTCCGATCCGGCACCCTGCCGGAGGGGGGGTCGATCACGGAGGGCCTCTTCATCAACCTTGCTGTCCTCATGATGATGTGTGGGTAGTTCACCACAGACCTATGGGTCCGTAGCTAGTACCTAGATGGAAATCTCTCTCTTATGATCTTCAATACAATGATCATCGCATCTTCGCTTTGATCTATCCGATGTAATCCTATTGTGCGGTGTGTTTCTTGGGATCTGATGAATTGTGAGTTTATATTCATATTATTCATGAAATGTATTTGAGATGCCTCTGAATCATATTATCTCTTATGTGCATGATCATTATATCTTCGTAATGCTCTCCGATCTATTGGTATGCTTTGGCCAAGTAGATTGATATTTCATCGGTGGGAGTGGTGCGTTGTGGTAGGTTCAACCTAGCGAGTTTCTATATACCAGTGACAAAGTAGGGGATAAGATGCGTCGTTGTGTTGTTGCTACTAAGGATAAAGCGATGGGGTTTATTAATATTGTTTGAGTTTACTTTGTCTACATCATGTCATCGTTCTCCAAGCAGTACTCTGTTTTACTTAATACTCTAGGTGCATGCTGGATAGCGGTCGATGAGTGGAGTAATAGTAATAGGTGCAGGCAAGAGTTAGCCTATTTGCTTATGGAAGTGATGCCTATATATACATGATCATTGCCGTGAACATCGCATAACTATCCGCTTTTCTATCAATTGCTCAACAGTAATTTATTTACCCACCGTATGCTGCCTACATGAGAGATGTCACTAGGGAACACTATGGCCCCCTGGTCTATTCACTTATGTATTCACAAACACTATATTTACCTTGCTACCTTTATTTAATTTTTATTTATTTTGCCATTTATATTTATCATCAATTATCTACACAACTCGATTGCTTGCAAATAACGAGATCAAGGGGATTGACAACCCTCTTGCCTGCGTTGGGTGCAAGTTGTTTGTTCATTTGTGTGCAGCCGTTGAAGACGGTTGAGGATTGATATTCCTATTGGTTCGATAAACCTTGGTTTCATAACTGAGGGAAATAGTTATCTGCTTTGTGCTGCAATTACCCGTTCCTCTTCACGGAAAACCCAACACAGATCACAAGTATCAATGAGTTCCTCTATGCAAATATAGTGGGACTGGTCAGTTGATTGTCCCGTCAGCCAAGGGCTAGAAGGTTCAACCTGCGCTGCTGGACGAGGTCCGTAGGTTGGGGAGCAAATTATAATCCTGGAGCAGGAAGGGGATGAGATCTCATTTTTTCCACCAGAAAGAACTGCATTTTACTGACTAATGTTTTTTTTGTAGGTCCGGGTTCAACCTCCGTTAGAGTCAAAGCTACAAGTGGCAGCAGGGAGGCAATAGCTAGTGCTGAGGCTGAAGGTGACCATGCGACGAGGTTGTTGCACAGGACGATCCTGATGCAGTTCCTGTGCCAAGCGATGTGGACCCAGTTGTTCTGGAAGAGTACGAGCAGTCTTTGATGGTTTCAAAGTTCAATGAATATTCAGACGATGAAGATGAAGTGTCAAGCTACAAGCATCAACATTTGTGCTAGTTCCTATATCAGGTCAATCAACCAGTTGGCTAGTTGCTAATAATTACGTATGTATTGTCGTTGCAGGGCAATTAGACTTTTAGTGGAGTACGTTGCTGAGATGAATCACCTATAGGGGATTGTAGTGTTTGTTCGTGTGTGTGTAGTCTAATGTTTAATTACGAAACAATCAGCTTAAAGGTGTGAGTGATTTACGTCTGCAATGTACTTGGGCGTGGACTAATAACTTATGGATTATTATTGTGTTAAAATAAATAGCACGTCACTTGCATTGTGTTGGGCACGTTAACCGTTTCATTTTATTAATGGCGGTATGCCTTTTATTAATTAATATCTATGCTTTGCACGCAATATAATTCAAGAAAGATAATTTGCTAAGGCGCATGCATGCATGAGTGGTTGACCAGCTGAAGATTGTGCTTCTGTACCAGCAATGGCGTTAGGGAGCCAACACATTGACTGGTATCGTTGCGCGGGCCATGAATATTGTTTTTATATTAGAAATACGAAAGAGAATACCAGGTTGTGCCTGAATCACGAGGCACCTGTGTGGTCCAGATTGCACGAGTATCTAGACCCGGAAGCCGAATTGGATTTCCTTCTTATTACTTTCCTTTTACCACACTTGTGCTTCAAAGTAGCACCATGCTCTTCATATAGAGAGTCTCCTGATTTATTACTTTCATATACTAGTGGGATTTTTTTTTCATTTTAGAACTTGACGTGTATATTCCGATGAAGGACTTCCTCAAATGCCCGAGGTCTTCTAGAGCAAGCAAGTTGGATGCACACCCACTTAGTTTCAGTTTGAGATTTGATATACTTATAACTCTAGTGCATCCGTTGCATGGCAACACCTACTCCTTGCATTGATATCGAATGATGGGCCTCTTGACGTGGCTTGAGACTGCGTCGGTATTTCCCCAAAGAGGTAGGGATGATGCAGCATAGCGACGGTAAGTATTTCCCTTAGTTATGAAACCAAGGTTATCGAACCTAGGAGGAGGACCACGCAACGCTATGTAAACGGTACCTGCACACAAAGAACAAATACTTGCAACCCGACGTGTAAGAGAGGTTTTCAATCTCTCAATGGTAAAAAGATATATTAGGTGTAGTAAATTGGATAAATAGATCACACAAGAACACAAAATAAAAGAAGAAAATAAAAAGTATAGCAAGGTATTTTTGGGTTTTTGGAATAATAGATCTAAAAACAAAAGCGGCAAAAGATAGATCAGAAAGCAATATGTTGGAAAAGTAGACCCGGGGGCCCTAGGTTTCACTAGTGGCTTCTCTCATGAGTATAGCACACGGTGGATAAACAAATTACTTTTGGGCAATTGATAGAAGATCAAATAATCATGACAATATCCAAGGCGATCATCATTATATAGGCATCACGTCCAAGATTAGTAGACCAAAATGATTCTGCATCTACTACTATTACTCCACACATCGACCGCTATCTAGCATGCATCTAATGTATTAAGTTCATGGAGAAACGGAGTAATGCAATAAGAACGATGACATGATGTAGACAAGATCTATTCATGTAGGAATAGACCCCATCTTGTTATCCTTAATAGCAACGATACATGCGTGCCTCGCTGCCCCTTCTGTCATTGGGAAAGGACACCGCAGATCGAACCCATAACAAAGCACCTCTTCCCATGGCAAGAAAAATCAATCTAGTTGGCCTAACTAAACCAAAGAATCGAAGAAGAAATATGAGGCTATAAGTAATAATGCATATAAGAGATCAAACGAAGACTCAAATAATATTCATGGATAGAAACTAATCATGAACTCAAAATTTGTAGGATCCCAACAAACACACCGCAAAAAGTCATTACATAAAATAGATCTCCAAGAGACCATTGTATTGAGAATCAAAAGAGAGAGATAGAGAAAGCCATCTAGCTACTGCCTAAGGACCCGTAGGTCTATGCTGGACTACTCACGCATCATCGGAGAGGCACCAATGAGGATGATGAACCCCTCTGTGATGGTGTTAGATTGGATCTCACGGTTCTAGAACTTGCGGCGGCTGGATGTATTTTTTGTCGACTCCTCAGGGTTTCTAGAATATTTGGGTACTTATAGAGCTCAGAGGTGGTGGAGGGGACTCCCGAGGGCACCACAGCCCACCAGGGCGCGCCGGGGGCCTCTGGCGTGCCCTGGTGTCTTCTGGGCCCCGCGGGCGTCCTCCCGGGTTCTTCTTTGGCTCACTGGTTGTTTTCTGGTCCAAAAAAATCTCCAAAAAGTTTCGTCGCATTTGGACTCCGTTTGGTACTAATATTCTGCGAAGTAAAAAACAAGCAAAAAACATCAACTGGCACTTGGCACTATGTCAATAGGTTAGTCCCAAAATATGATATAAAGTTGCTATGAAATGATTGTAAAACATTCAAGAATAATAATGTAACAACATGGAACAATAAAAAATTATAGATACGTTGGAGACATATCAGCATCCCCAAGCTTAATTCCTACTCGTCCTCAAGTAGGTAAATGATAAAAACAGAATTTTTGATGTGGAATGCTGCCTAACATGTTCATCACATATTCTTCTTTTGTAGCATGGACACTTGGACTTTTAGATGGTGCAAAGCAATAGTATAGTTTTGACATAAAGACTTTAATACTCAAGCATGCCAACAAGCAACCATGTCTTTCAAAATATCAACACTAAAGGAAGCTATCCCTTTCCCATCATGCTCAATCATTGATCCATTCATGAAACACACTCAAACATTAACTAGACCCAATGCACAAGTATGATCATAATCCCCCCCCTAGTTGGTGCTTTATAAGAGAAGATGGAGACTCAAATTAAAAATAAAAATTGCATAAAGTAAATAGATAGGCCCTTCGCAGAGGGAAGTAGGGATTTGTAGAGGTGCCAGAGCTCAAATCTTAAATTGAGAGAGAAAAATATTTTGGGTGGCATGCCTTTCCTGTCAACGAAAACGATCGAGTAGTTCTCAACACTTTACATGCTAGATACATCATAGGCGGTTCCCAATCATAAAATAAAGTTTATTCCTTTTTCCACCATTCTTTCATAATCCATGCCTAGCCGTATCCACGATTGCCTTCCATACCAACACTTTCCAAGGAATTCATTATTTGACAACATAAAGTAAATTTCTTTTTCATTTCGGGACTGGGCATCCCTATTAGCGTCGTACTCTCGTGCAATGACAAGTGAATAAACACTCATATTGAGAATAAAACATCTAGCATGGAAAAATATTGGATACCCCCTACCGTTTCATGAGTGGTACGAGCACACAAAAAGGAAATTCATTTTAAAAATTAGAGATGGCACATACAAATTTGCTTAGAACGGCACGGAAATACCGCATATAGGTAGGTATGGTGGACTTATATGGCCAAACTGGGTTTAAGGATTTTGGATGCACGAGTAGTATTTCTACTTAGTACAAGTGGAGGCTAGCAAATAGATTGAGAAGAAACCAACCAAGAAACGAAAATTCACATAAACGGGCATTAAGCATAACTAACACCGAATAATGCACCATAAGTAGGATGAAATTTCATTGCATAACTATTGACTTTCGTGCTTGCATTGGGAGTCACAAACCTTAACACCAATATTCTTACTAAAGCATAATTACTCACCAACATGACTCACATATTACTATCATCATGTCTCAAAACTATTACAAGGAATCAAGTTTAATTTGTCCAATGATCTTCATGAAAGTTTTTATTATATCCCTCTTGAATATCTATCACTTTGGGACTAGTTTCATATATTGCCATTGCTTTTGACAAGCTCAAATAAATTTAAGTGAAGAACATGAGCATAAAAATTTCATCTCTCAAAATAATATAAGTGAAGCATGAGAGAATTTCTTCAAAATTTACTAACTCTCAAATTAATCTGAGTGAAGCATGAGAGTGTTTCTTCAAAAATTTAAAGCACACCGTGCTCAAAAAGATATAAGTGAAGCACTAGAGCAATTCCATGGCTCAAAAAATTTAAGTGAAGCATATAGAGCAATTCTAACAAATCATAGCATAATTTTGGCTCTCTCAAATAGGTGTGTCCAGCAATGATACTTGTGACAAACTCAAAAGAAATGAAGCAAAGACTAAAATAATACAAGACGCTCCAAGCAAAACTCATGATATGTGACGAATAAAAATATAGCTCCAAGTAAATACCGATGGTCGTTAGAAGAATGAGGGGAGCCACTCGGGGAAGTTGCTTGTTTCTCCTTTGATATTATCTTGGGGGTGCTCTAGCATCCCCAAGCTTAGGCTCTTTTCACTCCTTATTCCTTCATCCATCGTGATCTCACCCAAAACTTGAAAACTTCAATCACACAAAACTCAACAAAACCTTCGTGAGATCCGTTAGTATAATAAAGCAAATCACCACTCTAAGTACTGTTGCAAACCCATTCATATTTTATTATTGCATTATATCTACTGTATTCTAACTTTGCCATGGCTTATACCCTTCAATACAAACCATAGATTCATCAAAACAAGCACACAATGCAACGAAAACAGAATCTGTCAAAAACAGAACAGTGTGTAGTAATCTGTATTCTAACCATACTACTGTAACTCTAAAAATTCTGAACAATTTGGACAACGTAAAGAATTTGTATATAAATACTTTGTTAAAAGTTAAGCTTATTATCATGCTCCAGTAAAAAATGAAAATTCCTGCACTTCAGATTCAGCATTGTTTCTACTCATCTTGTGAATCATCCTAAAGGCTTTACTTGGCACAAACACGAATTAAAATATGAAAAACACAATCATATCAGAAGCATAATTTTGTCACCACTCAAGAACATAAATAAAACGGTGAAAATAAATTTATTCATTGGGTTGCCTCCCAACAAGCGCTATCGTTTTACGCCCCTAGCTAGGCATAATGCATAGATTCAAGTATTGTCATCTTTAGTTTTTGCTCCATAGGATGCTCTCATGATTGATTCATATGGTGGCTTAATTCTTGTTCTAGGGAAGTGTTGCATACCCTTTCTTAGTTGAAATTGAAATTTAATATTGCCTTCTTTCATATCAATCATGGCGCCTATAGTGCGTAAAAACAGTCTACCAAGTATAATGGGACAAGACGGATTGCAATCAATATCAAGAACAATAAAATCTATGGGCACGTAGTTCCTATTTGCAAGAATAAGAACATCATTAATTCTTCCCAAAGGCTTTTTAATAGTAGAATCCGCCAAGTGCAAATTAAGAGAACATTCTTCAATATTGGTAAGACCAAGCACATCACATAGAGATTTCGGAATTGTGGAAACACTAGCACCCAAATCACAAAAAACAAAGCACCGATATTTTTTAATCTTGACTTTAATGGTAGGTTCCCACTTATCATGTAATTTTCTAGGAATTGAAATCTCTAACTCCAACTTTTCTTCAAAAGATTTCATCATGGCATCAACAATATGTTTAGCAAAAGCTTTATTTTGTTCATAATCATGGGGTGAATGTATCATGGATTGCAGCAAAGAAATAAATTAAATCAAAGAGCAACTATCATAATTAAAATCTTTGAAATCCAAAATAGTGGGCACATCACTAGTTAATGTTTTGACCTCTTCAAACCCACTTTCATCAATTTTTTCGTCAAGAATTTCACCCTACAAATCATTGGGACGCCTTCTAGCTAAAGTTGACTCTACTTCAGTCCCTTTATCATAAATTTTAATATTACTAAACAAGGATTCAATAGAAGAAACAACAATCACTTTAAGATCTTCATCATTTTTATGAAAGCAATCACTAGAAAACGCTTTTTCTAAGAATTCTCTTTTAGCTCTAAGCATAGCGGTTCTTTTCTTACTTTCATCCATAGAAACATATAAAGCTTTAATTGATTCATCAATCTTAGGTATAAAAGCTTTCAACTTCAGATTTTCTACATCATGTGAAATTCTATCAATGCTTCTAGACATATTATCGATCTTATTCAACTTTTCTTCTATCGTAGTATTGAAAACGTTTTGAGCATTGATAAATTCTTTAATATTACTCTCAAGATCAGAGGGGTTCCTATTATTATTGTAAGAAGAATTACCATAGGAATTAACATAATTATTAGAGGCATTTCCAGGAAAAGGCCTAGGATTAAAATTACCTCTATAAGCATTGTTATTAAAATTGTTTCGCGAGATGAAATTCACATCTACGGAATCACTATTTTGCTCAATAAAAGAAGACAAAGGCACATCATTAAGATCATTAGGAGCATTTTTACTAGCAACCAACTTCATAAGATCATCAACTTTCACTCAAAGTACTAATTTCTTCAACCAAATTAACTTTTTTACTAGTAGGTTCTCTGTCAGTATGCCATTGTGAATAATTTTCCATAGTATTGTCTAGCAATTTAGTAGCTTCACCCAAAGTAATTTCCATAAAAGTACCATCCGCATCGGAATCTAAATGATTTCTAGAGACAAAATTCAATCCCGCATAAAAGTTTTGTATGATCATCCAAAGATTTAAACCATGAGTAGGACAATTTCTTAGCACCAATTTCATTCTTTCCGAAGATTGTGCAACATGTTCATGCTCAAGTTGCTTAAAATTCATGATTTGAGTTCTAAGAGAAATAACTTTCATGGGAGGAAAATACTTAGTAATAAAAGCATCCTTGAACTTATTCCAAGAATCGATACTATTGCGAGGCAAAGAAGAAAACCAATTTTATGCATGATCCCACAAGGAGAAAGGAAATAATTTCAACTTTACTATATCATTGTCCACATATTTTTTCTTTTGCATATCACACAATTCTACGAATGTGTTTAGATGGGACGCGACATCCTCATTAGGAGTGCCGGAAAATTGATCTTTCATCACAAGATTCAACAAAGCGACATTAATATCGCAAGACTCCGCACTAGTGACGGGAGGAGCAATCGGAGTACTAATAAAATCATTATTATTGGTATTGGAAAATCACACAATTTGGTATTTTCTTGAGTCATCGTGACTACGCAAACAAGATTGCAAGCAAACAAGCGATCTGACGAGAAAAAGGCAAACGAAAAAAAGGGCGAATAAAACAGAAAATTTTGTGAAGTGGGGGAGAGGAAAACGAGAGGCAAATGGCAAATAATGTAAATTGCAGGGAGATGAGATTTGTGATTAGGAACCTGATAGATGTTGATGATGTCTCCCCGGTAACGGCACCAGAAATTCCTTTGACGTGGCTTGAGACTGCGTCGGTATTTCCCCAAAGAGGAAGGGATGATGCAGCACATCGACGGTAAGTATTTCCCTCAGTTATGAAAGCAAGGTTATCGAACCTAGGAGGAGGACCACGCAACGCTATGTAAACGGTACCTGCACACAAAGAACAAATACTTGCAACCCGACACGTAAGAGAGGTTGTCAATCTCTCAACGCTAAAAAGATAGATTAGGTGTAGTAGATTGGATAAATAGATCGCACAAGAACACAAAATAAAAGAAGCAAATAAAAAGTGCAGCAAGCTATTTTTGGGTTTTTGGAATAACAGATCTGAAAACAAAAGCGGCAAAAGATAGATCGGAAAGCAATATGTTGGAAAGGTAGACCCGGGGGCCCTAGGTTTCACTAGTGGCTTCTCTCATGAGTATAGCACACGGTGGGTAAATAAATTACTGTTGGGCAATTGATAGAAGATCAAATAATCATGATGATATCCAAGGCGATGATCATTATATAGGCATCATGTACAAGATTAGTAGACCAGAATGATTCTGCATCTACTACTACTACTCCACATATCGACCGCTATCCAGCATGCATCTAATGTATTAAGTTCATGGAGAAACGGAGTAATGCAATAAGAACAATGACATGATGTAGACAAGATCTATTCATGTAGGAATAGACCCCATCTTGTTATCCTTAATACGAACGATAGATGCGTGCCTCGCTGCCCCTTCTGTCACTGGGAGAGGACACCGCAAGATCGAACCCATCACAAAGCACCTCTTCCCATGGCAAGAAAAATCGATCTAGTTGGCCTAACTAAACCAAAGATTCGAAGAAGAAATATGAGGCTATAAGTAATCATGCATATAAGAGATCAAAGGAAGACTCAAATAATATTCATGGATAGAAACTGATCATGAACTCAAATTTCACCGGATCCCAATAAACACGCTGCAAAAAGTCATTACATCAAATAGATCTCCAAGAGACCATTGTATTGAGAATCAAAAGAGAGAGAGAAAGCCATCTAGCTACTGCCTACGAACCTGTAGGTCTATGGTGGACTACTCACACATCATCGGAGAGGCACCAATGAGGATGATGAACCCCTCCGTGATGGTGTTAGATTGGATCTCGCGGTTCTGGAACTTGCGGTGGCTAGAAGTATTTTTTGTCAACTCCTCAGGGTTTCTGGAATATTTGGGTATTTATAGAGCTCCGAGGCGGTGGAGGGGACTCCCGAGGGGACCACAACCCACCAGGGCGCGCCGGTGCTTCTGGCGCGCCCTGGTGTCTTCTGGTCCCCATAGGCCTCCTACCGGGTGCTTCTTTGGCTCACTGGTTATCTTCTGGTCCAAAAAAATCTCCAAAAAGTTACGTCGCAATTGGACTCCATTTGGTACTGATATTCTGCAAAGTAAAAAACAAGCAAAAAACAGCAACTGGCACTTGGCACTATGTCAATAGGTTAGTCCAAAAAAATGATATAAAGTTGCTATAAATTGAATGTAAAACATTCAAGAATTATAATATAACAGCATGGAACAATCAAAAATTATAGATACGTTGGAGACGTATCACCTCTCCATTGCCTATTGATCCTCCTGGTTGATGCGAGACTTTCTTCTTTTTTGTCTTCCCTTCTTAATCTGTACCACCATATTCTACTCTACCCGTAGTGCTATGTCGGTGGCTCACTCTCATGTATTGACTGTAGTTTAAAATGCTAAAGCGCGTAAAAAAGTATGATCCAATTGCCTAACTTGACACCGGGGTGGCCATGATTTGTACTTGTGTTAGGAAGATGGAGTCATGCCATGCTTGCATAATTCAATGAGTTGGGATAACATTCGTTAAGCATCGTATATGTTGAAAAAGTATTGATTATGTTCTTATATTCATGGATATTATTATGTTGATATTAATCACTTCAATGTTTGTCAATATTTATTATGTACAAAAGATTACATGATAAACTTGCTAGGTAGCATTCAACATCAATAAATCTGTTTCTATCATTCACTCACTCGAGGACGAGCATGAAGCTTGGGGATGTTGATACGTCTCCAACGTATCTATGATTTTTTTATTGTTTCATGGTATTATATTATCAATCTTAGATACATTTTATGCAATTTTATATCATTTTTAGGACTAACCTATTAACATAGTGCCTAGTGCGAGCTTCTTTTTTTTTGCCTGTTTTTTGTTTCACAAAAAATGCATACAAAACGGAGTCCAAACACTATGAAATTTTTTGGCAATTTTTTCTAGACAAGACAGACCCTAGAAGATTCGAGAGGAGACCTGATGATAGGGTGCGACCTGATGTCTTGTGGGCCCCTTGTGGTTCTGTCTGACATAATCCGAACTATATAAGTCTCCAAATATTCTGAAACCGCCAGAGGGCCACCCGAAACAATTTTTTCGCAGCCACACGTCTCTGTTCCTCCGTGATCCCTTCTAAAGGCCTTTTCCGGCACCCTGCCAGAGTGGGAATCGATCATGGATGGCTTCTACAACAACCTTGCTGCACCTCCGATTATGTGTGAGTAGTTGACCACTGATCTATGGGTCCATAGTGATTAGATAGATGGCCTCTTCTCTCTCTTTAATCTTCAATACCATGTTCTCTTCGGAGATCTATTCGATGTAATCTTCTTTTGTGACATGTTAGTTGGGATTCGATGAATTGTGGATTTATAATCAGATTATTTATTGAAAGTAATTGAGTCAATTCTAAAATTTATTATGTGTGATTTATATAGCTATGTAATGTTTTCCGATGAATTGTGGTTTTCTTTGACCAAATTGACCTATCGATCTTCAGTGGAAGTGGTGCATAGTAGTGGGTCCAATCTTGCGATGTCCTCACCCAATGATAGAAGGGGTAGCGAGGCACGTATTGTATTGTTGATGCTAAGGATAAAATGATGGGGTCTGAACATATTGCTTTTCTTACTTAGTCTACATATGTCATCTTGCTTAAAGCGTTACTCTCTTTGTCGTGAACTTAGTAACATAGATGCAGGCATGAGTCGGTCGATTGGGAGTCATAGTAGTAGATGCAGGAAGGAGTTGGTCTAGTTGTCACGGATGTAATGCATATGTATATGATCATGCAATGAATAACGTCATATTGTGTGCTTTTTTATCAATTGCTCAAAAATAATTTGTTTACCCACCGTATGGTATGCTAAAAGAGAGAAGCCTCTAGTGAAAACTATTCCCCCCTGGTCTACTTTAATCATATTACAAAAACCTATAACACCTTACTATAATTTATTTTGTGTTATTTTACTTTGCAAATTATCTATCTATCACTATCAGATTTAATGCTTGCTATCAACAAGTACAAGGGGATGGACAACCCTCTTGCCTGCGTTGGATGCAAGTATTTGCTTTTTTGTGTGTAGGTGCTGCTGACATTTGTTTGCTTGGTTATCCTAGTGCTTCAATAAAACTTGGTTCTAAACTAAGGGAAATACTTTTCACTACTTTTACTACATCACCCTTGCTCTTCGGGGGAAAATCCCAACGCACCATAAGTGATAGAGGCAAGGGTCTCGATCTTTCGATGAGATGTTAACTATTGATTTTGTGGAGCAAACTTTGATGATCCGACTAGAAACGTAGATGACGTTGTGCCTTAGCAATCGCTAAACCAATCTCCAAGAGGTTATTGACCACGCTGGAGCATGATCAACCTGACCACGAAGGTCTATTCCTACAAGCAAGCGAAGAACAAGCAAGAATATGGTACAAGTACTCTGAACATTGCAAGTATATATGAAGTATTGACCACTCTTCATGAACTAGTATCTCCTGAATATAAGGGTTTATTCCTCCCCAAATCTATCGATAAAATCTTCTTCACTTTCTTCTAAAAAGGAGTGCAACAAGGTGGTTTGTAAATCATCATATTCTTTTGTTAGTGTCATTACCTTGTTTTAAATGTTGTATCTTTTTAATCATGTCATGAGTATAATAAGCGGGGACGAATGTGTGTCTCATGGCAAGTTTCAAATCATCCCATGTAGTAGGTATATTATCAGGGTGTAACCGACAATATTCGCTCCACCAAACTGAAGCATAACCAGCAATGACCCAACCGTGACCTTAACTTTTTTACGCTCAACAAAATTATGGGATGCAAATATAGCATTTATTTCCAATTCCCAATCAATATATAAAGCAGGCCTAAAACAGACATTAAATGGTGGTATAGAAACATTGACCTAATCATGTGCATTTGGATCTCTTTGCACCTTTCGTAACGGTTGTTGTAGTGGCATATGTGGTGCCACGTCTCCCACGATCAAAGAAGCCCATGAACTCATAACTTTGGATCCTGTCATAATTAGTAGAAACAAGAAACAATATCCAAGAGTAATGTTCCTATTAACTACTGGTATGTGGTGGTAAAACGCTCATAGTAAAGCAAATATCAATGTCTTACAAGTTCTTACCAATAAGTAGGTGGTGATCGGCAACCAGCGGTGTTGAATTACTCCGAAGATTGAGTAAAGCGATTACCTAGTGAACATATGTATACACGGTGTAGAAATATGTGGAACTTGGGAGACTTAAATATATGGTAGCAAAAGATTAGCAGTAATCAATTCAGAGATGCAATGTTGAATGAACGCTCAACGACGGTACTGTGCTGGTCCTAGGCTAGACCGTACTAGAGACGCGAGCCTAGAACACTAAAGGAATCACGATGTAGCCCAAGTACTAGAAACAGATGATATGAATTAGCTTTGTACAACAAGATATAAGTGAAGATCACAATGACAGTGAAGAAAATGATGGTAAATAACTGCCAAGCAGAACATACCAAACTTTCACTACAACTTTCCTCCCGAAAATATTATACCGAATATTTGATATTTTTCTCATGAATGCTACTGATTCATGCTTTCGAACGCAAAAAGGATCACTCAATTCCGAGTTTGTATGAGGAGTAAAAAAAATAAGGAACGGACTTGAAAACAATGACAAACTGTGTTCGCCAACTTTGGAGAGCAAAACGTTCTATTTAGAATCCGATTTGGGAGTGACAATAATGAACAAGGTTCATGAACAATTCAGACGCGTCTCCTCGATAGCTTTAATTTGAGACTCATGGAGGCAAAACAGATTTCGTATGAGGAAGATATGTCTATTTTACTGAACACTGCGCAAACCAAATTCCAATCAGAATTCAGATACGGGATTGAGTCTAGATAGATCCAAAATTTGTTTTTTTTCTTTTCTCTCTTTTTCAACTTTTTTTCTCTCTTTTTTCTAATTTTTTCTCTGTTTTTCTCTCTCTTTTTTTTTCTTCTCCTTTTTCTTTTTCTTTCCAAAACAAAGAAGATAAGATGCTGATTAGATCAATCGGAGATGTGAACAAGCTCAAGTATGATAATGATAACGAACAATGGGAGCACGAGGTGGAAATTGATTGATGGTGGTGGGCGACAATGGAAGGGATGATGATACTGCCGTGCCGTGACTAATGTGAACAAAACTCAAAACTGTAAAGGAACTAGACACTAAGACCAGCAACTCGAGCCGACAATGCAATCGATAATTCAACTATGCAAGCACTGAAAAGAAAATTGCAAAGGCTCAGACTGGCTTGCACAAAAGATAAATAGATTTAATGTTTTTTGTGTGGCTTTTTCTTAGACAATAGGTAAGAAAATAAATCTAACATAGGGATAACTGAAAATTCTCACCGAGCAACCTAAGAACTGATACAATTTGATAGAGGGTGAGGGTCCCGATCTTTTGATGTGGTGGAAATTATCGATTTGGTGGAGCCAACTTTGACGATCTGACTACAAACGTGCATGACGTTGTGCCTTAGCAATCGCTAAACTAATCTCCAAGAGTTTATTGACCATGCCGGAGCACGATAAACTTGACCACGAAGGTCTATTCCTGCAAGCAATTGAAGAACAAGCAAGAATATGATAAAAGCAATCTGTATATAGCAAATATAGATGAAGTATTTATAAAGGTGGTGTTCCAAAAGTGGTCTAGGTCTGGTCGTTGGATACAAACGAAGTACACGAAGTTGCAGTAGCTAACTTTGAACTAAACAAAACTCATGAAAAAAACTTGGGGATTGATCTACTTATATAGGACTAATGGGCGACAGCCAAGGGCGTGGAAGGACGTCCCAAGGCATCCTAAAACTAACCCCAGGTCATACAAGTCCTATGAGCCTAAGTGGAGGTGATGCAACACCTTTTGATTTTGATTTGACTCGGATTCTGTAGGAATGTCGCACCATTTCGGATGTATCTCCGCGCTCAGAAAGCATTTTAAGGTGACTCCAATTGCGTTGGAATGCACATGAAATCTACTTTCTAGCAAAATAAGAATCACCCATTTCGGAGTTCGGATACAAAAGATGTTGCCGTTTTGAGTCAGGTATGTTTGTGCAGTCCGAATCTGAGTCCACAACATGGGGGACTTGGTCTCTATCTTATCTTGGGCCAAAAGTTACGCGAGAGGACTTCTTGAACCACACCTATTGATTTCTTTTGAAGTGAGAGGACCTCTTGAACAACACCTAATCATTTCCTCTTCCTTTGTCTTCACATGTTGTTCGTACAAGGATTCGACAATTCTGCATTTAGGCATCAAATAAAAATAGGTGAAATATTTTTGTTTCGGATAACATAAATAAATTATTGCATAAATCTGATAAGAAATCACCCCAAAAATATGCATGTATGCAATATTTTTGGTGATATCCAAGGTATTCATGTCCTCATCAATAAGTAGCAATGACATGAGAACATAATGCGTCGAATTCCACCACGTCCATGCATCACCGATGGAAGGAATAGAGGAGCCTTCTGCTCCTCATGGTATCGACATCCCTGTTAGAGATACGACACGCAATCGAACACGATGAAGAACGAAAACAAGCAAGGGACATGATATTTAATTTGGAAAACCCCTCCAACACGAATGGGAAAAAACCACGGGGCAGCCAGCCAATCTTCACTATATCGGGAGAGGTTACACACGCCGGGGATTTACAACTGATCAACTTATCCCGTGCTGCAGCTTACAAGAGGTATATATAACACAGGAGTCCTAGGTCAATTATGATCCGTACAACTCCGCTCGCTCGTCAAGCCTACCGGCGACGGGCCTCGCTCCGCTCGCTCGTCAAAAGTTGGCCTTTCTCTTTATATTTGAATTTGGAGAATAACATAACAAACACCACCATGAGACAAATTCGATCTTGTAGCATGAATGAGAACCTTCTCCCTGAACAACAAAGAAAACACTTTCGGCGCCAAACAACCACTAGCAACAGGAACTGGCTTTGTCAACATATTAGCAGGATTATCATGAGTACCAATCTTGCATACCTTCAGTTTACCTTGCTCAACAATGTCTCGAACAAAATGATATTTGACATCAATGTGCTTTTTTCTCTCATGGAACATTTGATCCTTAGTGAGGTATATGGCACTCTGACTATCACAAAACAGATAAATGCTAAAATTATCTCCACAAAGCTCAGCATACAAACCTTTTAGCCAAACTGTTTCTTTACATGCTTCAGCAATAGCCATGTATTCTGCTTTAGTGGTAGATTGAGCAACTACTGCCTGCAGTGTGGCCTATCAACTCACGGCACAACCACCAACAGTGAACACATAACTTGTAAGGGACCTCCTCTTGTCCAAATCGCTGGAAGCAAAATTTGAATCCACATAGCCAGCTAGTCCCTCACCAGTCCTGCCGAATTTCAAACAAGCATTGGAAGTGCCACGAAGGTACCTGAAAATCCACTAAACAGTCTTCCAATGTTCTTTACCAGGATTAGCCATATATCTACTGACCAAACTCATTGCAAATGACAAATCAGACCTAGAACACACCATGTCATACATTAAAGAACCGACATCACTAGAATATTGAACTCTTGACATATACTCAAACTTTTCATCTGTACTAGGACATTGAGAAGATGACAATTTGAAATGAGTAGCAATAGGAGTGCTTACTGACTTAGCATCATGCATGTTGAAATGATGAAGAACTTTCTAAATGTAACTTTGCTAACTAAGAAATAACAAACCAGAATTTCTGTCCCTCGTAATCTCCATACCTAGAATTTTCTTAGCAGCACCAAGATCCTTCATGTCAAACTCACTACTTAATTGTGCCCTTAAAGCAATTAACATGTCATCAACATATAACAGCAAGTATATAGGTGATCCATCAACAAATTTAATGTAAACACATCTATCATATGCAGACCTCTTAAATCCATGTGCAATCATAAATGAATCAAACCTTCTATACCACTGTCTCAGATACTATTTCAAACCATATAGGGACATCTTTAACTTGCAAACAAATTTCTCCTTACCAAACACTATGAAACCTTCTGGTTGGTCCATGTAAATTTCCTCCTCTAGTTCTCCATGCAGAAAAGCAGTCTTGACATCTAACTCCTCAAGCTCAAGATCATGCATAGCAACAATACCGAAAAATGCACGAATGGAACTATGCTTTACAACTGGAGAGAACGCATCATTATAATCAATACCTGGTTTCTGACTAAAGCCCTTAGCCACTAAACTTGCCTTAAACCTTGCGGGCTCACTAGGAGAGAAACCTTCCTTTCTTTTGAAGATCCATTTGAAACGAACGGTCTTATTTTGTTTAGGCAAGCGCACAACATCCCATGTGCCATTTTTGTCAAGTGATTGCATCTCTTCCTGCATAGCAGCAATCCACTTCTTGCGGTTACCGGAAACAATGGCTTCACTATATGTCGATGGCTCATGGATGCTCTCAACCTGTTCTGCACAACTAAAAGCATAATGAACAATGTCACACTCGTCGATTAGGCGTTTAGGTTTGCTAATGACTCTCTCTCTTCTGCCATCTACAAGAGACTTAATTTGTGGCTGCAAAACAGGGGGTGAGCGTTGCACAACTTCATCATCATGAACCTCTGTATGTGGAGCATCATCAACATTATCATGAACCTGTGCATCTGGAGCTGCAACATTATTATCAACAGTTCCGTTTTCCTCCTCATCAAAATGATCCACCTGCACAGTAACTTGTTGTGGCTCCACATCAAAACTATCTGTGGACAGATCATCATTATACATAACAGATTCATGGAAAATAACGCTCCTGCTCACAAAAACCTTATTAGTTTCAGGATTCCATAACCGGTATCCCTTTACTCTAAAACCATATCCAACAAACACACACTTAATAGCTCTACCTCAAGTTTTCTATTATCAACGTGTGCATATGCAGTGCAACCAAAAACTCTCAACTGTGAATAATCAACCAGAGTACCAAACCATACCTCAATGGGAGTTTTCTTATTAAGTGGAATGGATGAAGACCTGTTGATGAGGTAGAAGGCGGTGGAGGCTGCTTCAGCCCAAAAACGTTTGCCCATGCGAGCATTGGACAACATGCAGTGAACCCTGGAGATGATGGTTCTGTTCATACGCTCAGCCACACCATTCTATTGAGGAGTATATGGGACGGTGTGGTGCCTGATGATGCCCAAGTTTCTGCAATAATTGTTAAAAGCTATTGAACAGAATTACATATCATTGTCGGTACGAAGTATTTTTACCTTCCTCTCAGTTTGCCTTTCTACTATAACTTTCCAATCCTTAAAGGCATCAAACACATCATATTTATTTTTCAGAAAATAAGGCCATACTTTTCTAGAGTAGTCATCAATAATTGTAAGCATATAACGAGCACCAGCAAGCGAGGGTTTACGAGAAGGTCCCCACAAATCAGCATGTACATAATCTAATATACCTTCCATGGTATGAACAACAACACTGAATTTTACCCTCTTGTGCTTACCAAAGATGCAGTGCTCACAGAATTCCAAACCACTTACGTTGCATCCATCTAGGAGTTCCCTCTTGGTCAATTATGCCATGCCAAGTTTATTCATATGCGCAAGGCGCATATGCCAAATATTAGTTTTAGTAGATTTATTAGAAGTAACAGCAGCAACAGTACCAGCAATAATGCTTCCTCTAAGAACATATAACTTGGCAGAATTCATATCACCTATCATATGAATGAGGGAACCTTTTGTTACTTTCAAAACTCCACCTGAACCGGAGATTTTGTACCCTTTGACGTCAAGAGTACTCAGCGAGATGAGGTTTCTGGCCATGCCTGGTATGTGCCTCACATCTGTCAACGTGTCTATCATGTTGTCATGCGTCTTGATCTAAACAGAGCCAATGCCCAGAATCTCACGTGGGTTGTCATCTCCCATATGCATAACATCTCCACTCTGCACAAACTCATAAGTACTGAACCAATCTCTCTTATAAGATATATGAAACAAACATGCAGAATCAAGTATCCAATCATCATGACTTGAAACACAACCAGCAAAAACAAGTAGAGCATCATGTGAATCAGATTTATTACCAGATGTAACATGATAGAGGCGAAGTTGTCCCTGTCTTTCGATGAGATGGTGGCTATCGTTTTCGGTGGAGTAGACTTTGACGATCCGAATACGAACGTGCGAGGACGTCGTGCCTTAGCAATCGCTAAACGAACTCCGAGAGGTTATTGACAACGCCGGAGCACGATCAACCTGACCACAAGGGTCTATTTCCTGCACGCAAAGAAGAACAAGCAAGAAACTGAAATTACAATCTGGATATTGTGTATATAAGAGGAAAGCTTTATTGATGAAAGTGGGCTTCTGTGACGTCTTGGTCTGGTCATGGAACACAAACGAAGGACGCGAAGTTGCAGCTATGGCGAACTTGTAATCTAAACAAAACCCAAGTCTAAAACGGCGCCCTAAGGGCTGTATATATGGGGGAATAGAAGGGGATTTCGTGGCCCCTTGGAGGATGGGTCCCAAACTAGCCCTAACACAGTTTCCCCACAGATACAGGCTCTAAAAACAGCCTATAATATGCTATTTTGAAATTACATGGGCCTGGCCCAAAAATAAGGTGACACGGCACCTATAATAGCCTATGGACAAAATTTATGAAGTGGCATGTTGTATATTTCGTCCAAGCCTCCAAGCACTACTTATGGTGGCTTCAAAGTGCGAAAATCACCACTAGAAAATCCATTGTTCCTTCCCGCGCGCGCACCTTTCTCTCCATGCTTGATCCCGCTCCAATGGCCATCCTTCTTGTCCATGCTAGGTCCTTCATTCATAAGTAAAACAAAAGTATCTTATTTAGGCAACATCATATGTTCATGAACATTGGAAGGATTTCGAGAAACGAAAGTACCTAATAATTTAGTTGGCATGTGCGTGCTCTAGTAACTGGTCCAATATGTGTAGCTGGTGGGGATGTGGGTGTAACATTAGTAAGGATGACCTCATCATCCTCACCTCCTTGAACTGAAGTCGTCCTCGATGGAAGCTCATCATCCTCACCCAAATAAGGCTTCAAATCTGCAATGTTAAAAGTGGGACTAACCCCAAAATCTGCAGGCAACTCAAGTTTATATGCATTATCATTTATTTTCTCTAACACCTTAAAGGACCATCAGCACGTGGCATTAGCTTTGACTTGCGCAATTCGGGAAACCTATCGTTACACAAATGTAACCAAACAAGATCTCCAGGTGCAAAGACAACATGTTTTCTACCCTTATCTCCATCAAGTTTATATTTAGAATTCATACACTCAATGTTCTCCTTAGTTAACTCATGCATCTTTAATATCAATTCAGCACGTTCTTTAGCATCAAAATTAACCTTCTCCGAAGATGGAAGAGGCAACAAATTAATAGGTGCACGAGGTAAGAAACCATACACTACTTCAAAAGGGCACATCTTAGTAGTAGAATGCAGCGAACGATTATAAGCAAATTCAATATGAGGCAAGCATTCTTCCCACATTTTCAGGTTATTCTTCAAAACAGCCCTAAGCATAGTAGACAATGATCTATTCACTACTTCAGTTTGTCCATTAGTTTGGGGGTGACATGTAGTACTAAAAAGTAGTTTAGTCCCCAACTTATCCCATAAACATCTCCAAAAGTGGCTAATTAATTTAGCATCACGATCTGAAGCAATTGTATTTGGCACACCATGCAAGCGAATAATTTCACGAAAGAACAAATCGGCAACATTAGCAGCATCATCACTTTTATGACATGGTATAAATTGTGCCATTTTCAAAAATCTATCCACGACAACAAATATGCTATTCCTCCCCTTCTTTGTTCGAGCTAAACCTAAAACAATTTCCATAGATATATCCTCCCAAGGAACACTAGATATAGGCAAAGGCATATATAAACCATGAGGATTGAGTCGTGACTTAGCTTTTTGACATGTAGTGCAGCGAGCAACAAAACGCTCAACATCCCGTCTCATCTTTGGCAAAAAGAAATGTGTAGCAAGTGCATCCTCCGTCTTCTTCACGCCAAAGTGTCCCATTAATCCTCCTCCATGCGCCTCCTGTAACAACAAAAGACAAACGGAGCTAGCTGGAATGCATAGCTTGTTAGCACGGAACACAAATCCATCATTAATGATAAACTTGTTCCATGTTCTCCATTCTTTACAATTCTCCAACACATCTTTAAATTCAGCATCATGCATATATTGATCTTTGATGGTCTCCAAACCAAATATTTTAAAGTCAAGTTGTGAAAGCATAGTATAGCAATGAGACAATGCATCAGCAATAACATTTCTTTACCCTTCTTGTGTTTAATGACATTAGGGAAAGTCTCAATGAATTCAACCCATTTAGCATGTCTACGGTTCAGTTTTGCTTGACTTTTAATATGTTTCAAATATTCATGATCAGAATGTACAAAAAATTCTTTGGGCCATAAAAAATGTTGCCATGTTTCCAAAGTCCGAACAAGAGCATATAATTCCTTATCATAAGGAGAATAATTCAGACTAGGCCCACTCAATTTTTTAGAAAAGTATGCAATAGGTTTACCATCTTGTAATAACACACCTCCTAATCCAATACCACTAGCATCACATTCAAGCTCAAAAGTCTTATTAAAATCAGGAAGTTGGAATAATGGAGCATGTGTTAACTTATCTTTCAATGCCGTGAAGGCTTCTTCCTGTGCGGTACCCCAAACAAAAGGTACATCCTTCTTTGTAAGCTCATTTAGAGGTGCAGCAATGGTGCTGAAATTCCTCACAAAACGCCTATAGAAACCAGCGAGTGCAAGGAAACTCCTCACTTGTGTGACCGTTTTGGGCTGTGGGCAACTCTCAATAGCTTCAATCTTGGCTGTATCAACTTCAATTCCCTGTGGAGTAACAACATAGCCAAGAAAAGATACTCGGTCGGTGCAAAAGGTGCACTTCCCAAGGTTACCAAACAAACGTGCATCACGTAGACCAATAAGAATAACACGCAAATGATCCAAGTGTTCCTCCAAAGATCTACTATAAATCAGTATATCATCAAAGTAGACTACCAAAACTCGTCCAATGAAAGCACGTAAGACCTCGTTCATTAATCTCATGAAAGTGCTAGGTGCATTAGTTAACCCAAAAGGCATGACTAACCAATCATATAATCCAAACTTAGTTTTAAATGCTATTTTCCATTCATCTCCCAATTTCATACGAATTTGATGGTATCCACTACGCAAATCAACTTTGGAGAAAATTGTAAAGCCAATTAATTCATCAAGCATATCATCTAGCCTAGGAATAGGATGACGATAACGAATAGTAATATTATTAATGCCTCTACAATCAATACACATACGAGATGTACCATCCTTTTTTGGTACTAGAATAATAGGAACAACACAAGGTCTAAGAGATTCGCGTATATAACCTTTGTCGAGCAGCTCCTGTACTTGATGCATAATCTCCTTTGTCTCCTCTGGATTGGTGCGGTATGGCGCACGATTGTGTTGCAATGCACTGGGAATTAAGTCAATCTGATGCTCAATCCCTCTAATTGGTGGTAATCCCAGTGGAACGTCTTGTGGAAAGACGTCAGCGAACTCCTGCAAAATGTTAGCGACAGCAGGAGGCAAAGAGGGAGGCGTGTCCTCGAATGAAAATAATACCTCTTCACATACAAAAGCATAGCAAACAGATGTAGTGATATCCAAATCAGTAATATCAGATTTAGTGGCAAGTAAACAACCACTCTTCAGTTTTATTTCAGATGTAACACTAGATGATTGTTTATTGGGCTTATTATGTTGCTCAAATTCCTTTGCCACAATCTGATTTTCACTCTCACTTTGCTTCAGTTTTGCTTTACTAGCTCTCGCAATGTCATCTTTCATAATATGTTTGGGAGACATAGGAAGCAAAGTTATATTTTTATCCTTATGAACAAGAGTATATTGATTTATCCTACCATGCTGTATAGAATTTTTATTAAATTGTCATGGTCTACCAAGTAAAACGGAGCGTGCTTGCATGGGTAACACATCCCAATCAATATAATCAGAATATGTAGCAATGCTAAAGTGCACACGAACAGTATGTGTTACCTTAACCATGCCACTGTTGTTGAATCATTGGATGTAATAAGGATGAGGATGTGGTCTGGTGGTTAGAGACAGCGTCTCCACCATCTCCATGCTAGCCAAGTTGTTGCGACTCCCTCCATCGATGATGACGCAAATAGAATGCTCCTTCACAACTCCTTTTGTATGGAACAAGTTGTGCCTCTGATTTTGCTCAGCCTATGTAACGTGCACACTCAGAACACGTTGAGCAACTAAACTTTCATACCTGTCATCATAGTCAGCAGCGATGTAGTGTGTCTCTTGTTCAGTATCCTCGGCACCCTGTTCTTCACTTGCAATAAGAGCCAAAGTCTCCTCAGCATAACCACTAGCGGCCGCATATCCACCATCCTCAGTAAAAATCATCACACGCTTGGAAGGGCATTATTCTCTCGCATAGTGACGTCCACCCTTGCAATGACGACAAATAACCTCATGTGTTTGCCCTGTAGATGCCATGGATGAAGAAGAGCTCTATGCAGGCCCCGAAGGTGTGCCCTTGCTGGTGGCTCGTGGCAATGCCTGTTTCCTTGCATCTCTATTGGAGTTGGCGGCTGAATGAAGTGGTACTGTAGTAGGACGTGTGGAAGTAGATGATGTAGATGGTGTCCATGATGAAGCTTGACCTGCAAACAAAATAGTTCTCGCCATTGCCTGTCGATCCTGCACTTCACGTTCAGCTTTGCAAGCAAGATGGAATAAACGAGTGATAGTGTTATACTCCTTATACTCTAGAATAGCCTGAATCTCTCTATTCAATCCACCCATAAAACGTGCAAGCATAGCTTCATTCTCCTCAACAATACCACATCTAATCATGCCAGTTTGCAATTCCTGATAATATTCCTCTACAGAATTTTTTCCTTGTCTTAAACGCTTCAAATTTTGAAGCAATTCACGTTGATAATATGGTGGAACCCAATGATTACGCATAGCAGTTTTCAAAGCAGCCCAAGTAGTAGGGATATTATCATGATGTATTCTACAATTTTCAGACCACCAAACACAAGCAAAACTAGTGAATGCACAAACACCAGCAGCAACACGTCTATCTTCAGGAAATTGTAAGCATCTAAAACGTTGTTCTATTTCTAACTCCCAAGTAAGATATATATCAGAAACATATCTACCCTCAAATGTCGGAATATTCAATTTAAGTTTAGGGAGATGGTCATGATCCCGTACATGAGGGGGTGGTGCAGCCCTACCGTTGTGAATGTAGCCATGTGGATGACCTGGGGCGTGTGGTGGTGGTTGCCCCTGGGACTCATTTGGAGCAACCTCTCCCTCATTATTGTAATCACCATCATAATCTGCATCCTGATCAACAGTAGCAGCAGCAGACACAGAAGTCCTAGGAGTAGCAACGACACCAGAATTCTGGTCTTGGTCAAGAGGCACACGTCGCGCTCGTCCCGCGAAATTCGGCCGCTGTTGTTAATGTTGTTGTTACCGAGGTACGACATGTACAACTGGTGGAGGTAGACGTGCAAGCACCTCACTGAATTTAGCATCAAGCTTGGCGTCGACCGTCTCTCCAAACCATCTAGCTTCTCCATAGCCTCTCCAAGGCTCGTCACCAAATCGTGCGCCTGTTCACCCATCATTTGCTGAAATTTATCGTGGCATGCCGTCCCAGTTGATCTCGTTGGCTTGTGATCTTGTCATGGTTAGCAGCAATAGGAACACACAAGAATATGAACCTACAGACTACTAGGAAGTGGTGGTGGTGGTGGTGGTGTGTCACAAATCCATCAAGCAAATCTCAAATTCTTACCAGTTCTTACCCAAAAGTAGGCGGTGATCGGCAATCGGTGTAGTCAAAAACTCGCAAAGCTTGGATAGAGCGATTGCCAGGTGGTGTCAACACACGACGTAGATTTATGTGTAGCTAGGATGGCTTATAATATGGTAGCAAAAGGGGTCAGCAATAATCAATTCAGAGATGCAAAGTTGAATAAACGCTCAACGACGATACTGTGCTGGCCCTAGGCTAGATCGTGCTAGAGACGCGAGCCTAGAACACTAACAAAATCACGACGCTACACGTAATCAAGAGAAGAGCATGCTCTGCAAGAAAATCATTTTTTTGTGCCTCTTTTTTTGCGCACTTTTTTTTGCTCAGAAAATCACTATAATGGCGAGTGTCTCAAAACACTTCCCGAGACGAGTGTCTCAAAACGCTCCGAAAAGCCTAAAAATAGGATAGGGAAAAATATTTTCACCCACCAAAATTTTGGCCTAAAAACTGCTCTTAAAATTGTGCCAGACTCTTTTTTTCCGAAGCCTACTGAGGCAAGGAAACCCGAAACCGAAAACAAAGGAATCTCGAAATCAAACCTAATATGTGATGGGCTCGGATTGGTGGCGGATCTGTGGTGGTATATATGGACGCAGTGATGATGATGGTGGGTATGACAGCGGTGCGGATAATGGTGGGTATGGCAACATGACAACTTATGAATAGAACTCGAAACTCTAAAGGACTAGACGTTAAGACCATCAACTTGACACGACGATGCAACTGCAAATTCAACAAAGCAAATATCAAATAGAAATTTGCAAAGGCTTAGATTGGTTCGGATCTGATGATCTAACCCTAAGTTTTTTTGTTGGCTTTTTCGTAGACTATAGGTATGAACAACAGATACGATCTAAACTATGAAAACTGGTAAAATCTCAGTGAGCAACCTGGAAATCTGATACCACTTGATAAAGGCGAAGTTTTCCCTGTCTTTCGATGAGATGGTGGCTATCGTTTTTGGTGGAGTAGACTTTGACGATCCGACTACGAACATGCGAGGATGTCGCACCTTAGCAATCGCTAAACCAACTCTGAGAGGTTATTGACCACGCCGGAGAATGATCAACCTGACCGCGAGGGTCTATTTCCTGCACGCAAACGAAGAACAAGCAAGAAACTGAATTGCAATCTAGATATTGCAAATATAAGAGGAAAGCTTTATTGCTGAAAGTGGGGTTCTGTGACGTCTTGGTTTGGTCGTGGAACACAAACGAAGGACGCCAAGTTGCAGCTATGGCGATCTTGTAATCGAAACAAAACCCAAGTCTAAAATGGCGCCCTAAGGGCTAGATATATGGGGGAATAGAGGGGGATTACGTGGCCCCTTGGAGGAGGGGTCCGAAACGAGTCGTAACTCAGTTTCCCCACACATACGGACTCTAAAAACAACCTATAATATGGTAATTTGAAATTACATGGGCCTGACCCAAAAATAAGGTGACACAACACCTATAATAGCCTATGGATGAAATTTATGAAGTGGCATGTTGTATATTTCGTCCAAGCCTCCAAGCACTCCTTATGGTGGCTTCAAAGTGCAAAAAATCACCACTGGAAAATCCATTGTTCCTTCCCGGGCGCGCACCTTCCTCTCCATGCTTGATCCCGCTCCAATGGCCATCCTTCTTGTCCATGCTAGGTCCTTCATTCATAAGTAAAACAAAATTATATAATTTAGGCAGCATCATATGTTCATGAACATTAGAAGGATTTCCAAGAAACGAAAGTACCTGATATATTAGTTGGCGTGCGCCAGCTCTAGTAACTGGTCCAATATGTGTAGCTGGTGGGGATGTGGGTGTAACATTAGTAGGGATGTCCTCATCATAACATTGACCTTACCATCACCTTCAGATTTGTTTTTAGGTTTCCACGTACCGTTATTTTTCTCCTTAATTTCTAGCTTCCGACATTCATCAATGAGGTGACCCTGTTTCTTACAACACCTGCATAACTTTTCTTTCCCAGATCATGTGGACTTCGAACGACCTCTGTCATTCTTTACTTTTATCTCTGTTGTTGGGGTTGTATGTTTTCTGCTCAGGCCTGCCTCGTACCTACAATGCTTCTCCTTTGGAGGACGATTCCTCAGATTGCAACATATCTTTCAACTTTTCCTTCTCTTAAAGGGCCTCATATACTTCCGCAACAGTTAGTTCATCACGGCTATATAATAGTGTATCTCGGAAATTGGCAAAGGAACTAGGCAGCTAGCATAAAAGTAGAAGACCTAAATCTTCATCATCATAATGTACCTCCACAGATTGTAAGTCAGAAATAATCTCCTTGAAGATCAATAAGTGGTTCAACACCGAACCACCTTCTTGCAACTTGTGCATGAACAACTTCATCTTCATATGCATCTTACTCGTCAGATCCTTGGACATGCAGATCGATTCTTGTTTGAGCTAGAGGCCTACTGCAGTTTCCTCTGACAACACTTCTTGCAAACTATTATTAGATAGATGAAGATGAAGTTTACCACCGAATCCATCGAGCGCCTCATCCAGATCGGGAGGCCTACTGCAGTTTTCTCAGACACATAGTCTTACAATCTCCACGCTTCTCGTCAACGGTCCAAGTCTTCTGTTCTTTACAACCGAATCCATCAAGCGCCTCATCCAGATCGGGATGCGCCAGCTCTGCCCGCATCTTCATTGCCGCAAAGAAAATCTAGTGTCGTAATCTAGCAGCAGAAGATCGAACTTCATCGATGCCATGTCGTCGAAGAAACCTAAAAAGAAACAAGGCTTTGATGCCACTTGTTAGAGACAGGACACGGAATCGAACACGATGAAGAACGAAAACAAGCAAGGGACACGAGATTTTAACGTGGGAAACCCCTCAAACACGAAGGGGAAAAAACCACGAGCGCCAGCCAGCCAAACTTCACTACACTGAGAGAGGTTACAAACACCGGGGATTTACAACTAATCAACGTATCCCGTGCGGCGGCTTACAAGAGGTATATATAACACATGAGTCCTAAGTCAATCCTGGTCTGTACCGCTCCGCTCCTTCGTCAAGCCTACCGGCGACGGGCCTCGCTCTTCTCGCTCGTGAAAAGTTGGCCTTTCTCTTTATATTTGAATTTGGAGCATAACATAACAACCCGGGCATGAATCGTCATCGATCTGGATTTTGAGGAAAGCTCCAGGTTAGTGTCCACATATTTATCCGGGTCGAGTGGAAATATACCTTGATTCTCACCTAAGTTCGTCTATATATTTGACCCCCCTTTTCCTGATCCGAAGTGGTAGATGTTAGCTCCTCCTATACGTTTTTGTGTCGCGCCCGAGCTGGTGATGCACTTGGCTTCGGCCATGATGACTCGAAGACTGGGTTGGAAACACAGGTTTGTAGATAAGGAGCCGTCATCCATTCAAACTTGGGTTGGAGATTCTCTGCTGTACTAACTGGCATCTTTGTGTTTGCAAGATTTCTTTTCTTTCTAAATCAATATATCGCACTGCTCTAATTAATCATGTTGTTCTAAGTGTTCGTTCAAATAGAAACTGAGCCCATTCTAGACATACGACGAGGGAAACGCCTAGCAAACTGAGCTGCATTGAAAGATGCCTTCTGAACTCTAAAGGAAAGCATGCGCCTGACACTTGCTCCTATGGTAGGCATGTCACGACTCTTGCTAAGAAGCCTACAAATAGTAACCTATTTGATTGGGAGAATGTTTTCGGTATTTAGCTTGAAAATGAGATGTACATAAGGATATTACCAACCGATACTCGAAATATCAGACCAGGTTATTTACACGGATTCGTGATGAAGTTCCAGTCGATATATGCTTTTTGTATCGGCCAATTTTCTTAATTGTGAAGTTTAAGTTGTGATTTTCGAATGGAGGACATATCAGATTGTGAGGCATCCCTTTCAAATGTACATTTCATTGCCAAAATTCTAGGGATATTGGCTTAGATAAGTGACTAGTGCTTTACAATAATTATAGGTCCACCCCCATTGTAGTCTCTTGCAAAAAACTAGTCCAAAAAATGGAATACTATTCAAAAAGAATGGTTTGTGTCATATATTCACATGCTCTTCTGCTTAATAATAACTTTCTATAGTATTACGGTCTCTCTTCCACTTACGGTTAGCTAAAGTGTTGGGCCAAGTTTAGAGTTATTCGCTTTTAGACAAGTGATACTGCTTTATCGTAGTTATAGTCTCTTGCAAAAAGGGAGCCTGAAAAAAGTACTAGTATGAAGAAATGAACATCTTTATACGCCGAATATTTGTTAATTACATTCTAGAATTCCTCACTGATGAAACATCTTTATAGAAAACATAGATCTTGATGCAGAGCATCCTACGGTCATCCCCATGGACTCTACACGAACCTCCCAAGATCCAAGTGGTCCTATGACGAGAACTCGCACACATGCTATTCAAACCGAGGCGACATCCCTCCTTCTCAGGATAGTCGTACTTTAGGATGAGACATGGCCGCTACCTCAAGCAGAGATGCTATGTGTGGTTAGGTAGAATGATAATCACCCGAACCCGAGAGCTGAAGGAGAAGGAACCAATGAAGAGCAAGGGACACGCATCAAGATAAGCACATAGGCCATCCCGGAACTTCTGGCTACCGAAGCCCAGGACCATCAACATTTTACCTGATTAAAATCGGCACACAAGATTTAGGTAGTATAAAGTTCTCATGCATAGTTGAATTATGATCAGCTCGGAGCGTGTTCACCTCTTGTTCTATTTGTTTGGCTCGTCCCCTTTTCATGGGACCCAAATAGGTCTTCTTTGTAGAAGGTCCATTTGATAGCTGAGATTTATCATGAGGAGAAGACGACAAATGAGGTGAACCAGGGATGTCCTCAATAGTTAAAGCATTTGATGGTACATCATTTCCAATTTTTTTGTAGTTTTATTTTATAGACCAAACTAGTGATAAAACAAGAAACTAAAAGATTAAATTACAAGATCTAAAGATATACCTTCAAGCACTCACCTCCCCCGGCAACGGCGCCAGAAAAGAGCTTGATGTCTACTACGCAACTTTATACTTGTAGACTCTATTGGGCCTCCAAGCGTAGAGTTTTGTAGGATAGTAGGAAATTTATCTCAAGTGGATGACCTAAGGTTTATCAATCTGCGAGAGGTGTAGGATGAAGGTGGTCTCTCTCAAACAACCCTGCAATCAAATACAAGCAATCTCTTGTGTCCCCAACTATCGGGGCACGGATGCACACGACCACCTATGGGACCAATGGCCCCTTTGTGGTTCGGCAGGGGTGAGGTCAATTTGCACAAAGAGCAGAGGTCATGAGACAACACGACAATGGACGCTAGGATGAAGGTGGTCTCTCTCAAACAACCCTGCAATCAAATACAAGCAATCTCTTGTGTCCCCAACTGTCGGGGCACGGATGCACACGATCACCTATGGGACCAATGGCCCCTTTGTGGTTCGGCAGGGGTGAGGTCAATTTGCACAAAGATCAGAGGTCATGAGACAGCACGACAATGGGACGCTGGTGTTTTACCCAGGTTCGGGCCGCTGAGAAGCGTAAAACCCTACTCTTGCTTTGGTGGATTGATCAGAGGAACACGAAGCACATGCAACGCTCAAACCCGGCAAGGTCGCCTTCGGGGGAGCTGCTACGCAAATACAAGTGTCTAAAGGTCCGAATCTTGAGCTAGGTTGCCTTGGGCCTCCTTTTATAGGTCAAGGGGCAACCACAGTGCCAAAACAGCCATTATCTAGTGATTAGATAGCTAACAGTGCTATCATACCTAACTTTGGCAGTTAGGACAAAATACCATGATTGCTAGTCGAGGTGGCTTGCGGGGGTGCATCCCCAGCAAGCTACTACCACCGCTTTCGCTAACTGTTGCTTAGCGTCTTGACACGCCTCTGGACGTGTGTCAAACGGGCGTAATCTATCTTCCGGTGTGCCGCCAAGTAGTTAGCGAGAGCCAGTAAGCCACCTGAGGGCTCGACACCGCATCGATAAGTGACTGGCGTTACGATGCAGTGGAGCGGTGGCCGATCGGCTCGCGCCTGCCGGGAGATGGCTTGTCGGGTCTTCCTGAAGATGCGTTCGCCTCGGTCCCCTACAAGCACCGGGGACGCGGCCGGCGTGGCTTGGGCCTGTCCTGGGCCGTTGTATTGATCTTGCCGGTAGCCTCATTAGCATGTTTCTTGGCAGCCTTGTCTGCCTTTTCCTGCCTCTGCTTGGCAAGGACCTCTTCTGGCACAAAATCCTCATCCTCCTCATCAGAGTTCAACTTCCTTCTGGCTCTAGTTGTAGCTTTGGGCAAATCTGGTGAGCTGGGCACATCATCATAGCTGCCCTTAGGACTAGTGCCTGAGCTCATATCAACATTCTCCTCTCTGAAATTGTTCTGGTTGTCATCTGAGTCTAACATGCTAACCCTGAGAATAGAGAATAGAAGAGTAGAAGGGTTGAGCCATCACAAAATGCAGAAGTTTTCTCAACTTTGAACTTAGAATTCTTAAGGTTTGCTTTCTACAAAGGGAATTTCGGTACCACCGAGTCACAATTTTCGGATCCACCGAGACTCATAGTCTGCTTTACAGAAACTTGGCAACCACTTCGGTTTCACCGAAAGTGGGTGCTCGGTTTCACCGAGACTGTCCTCAGTAGACATAAAAATCAAATCGGTAAGACCGATTTTTGTGCTTCGGTGTCAACGAGATTCGGATTGCGGACGGCAAAACCTAAAAATTCGTTGTTCGCTATTCTAATGGAAGATTATTGAGGATAGGATGATCTCATACTGTGGCTTACCGATGGAACGATCCTAATGTGCATGAATTGGAAAGAGGAGCGCACAAGGGGTCGGAATCGTACCCTAACTCGATGACGAGTCCGCTACGGCGACGGCGGCGGTGAGGATTTCGTCGACGGCGGCGAGTTCCAACGGCGGAGGCACTCGGGAAGACAACGGCGACGACCAGGGGTCCATGAACGGCAGCTAGGGTTTGGAGGAACCGGACATTTGAAGAAGTAATTTCAAAATTCGGGTCTGCCACATAAAGTACCCATCGCTGTCAGTGACACCGGTTCAAAATTATCGGTGCCACTGAGTTCCTCAACTGTCAGCTGACAGGGAAACCCGGTGAAGCCGAGAAGATAGAATCGGTGTTACCGAGATTGGAAAACCAGATCAAACCCAGGCATCGGTGAGACCGAGATTTTTGTGTTGGTTCCACCGAGATGCACTTGGAAGGTTTTGGTGGTCAGTCCTTGTCGATACGGAACTCCGAGTGCTCCTCACACAGAGAGATCGAGAAGTACTTGTTCAAGTTTTGTGATGCAGAATGAATGGAATATGAGACAAGAAAGCATAGATAGCTAGACAGGGGTCCTAGGCATTCTTGTCCATCCAATTTGCAAAAGAGAAAATAAAACCAAATAGGAACAATTGGATGTCCTCGAATGATTAAAGAAATGCAGACCAACATGCTCACACAATAAGATATCAAATGAAATCATGGCAAACATGCACATACATACTAGCATCTAACAAGCACTTTGGCGATGACGGATTCATCTATATATGAGTATATTAACTTAGGAGCCAAGTAAGAATACTTGATCATAGGTCATACTCATCATTTAAGCACAAGTGGGGTTACCACTTTTACATAAAGCATTTAATGTTGTCACATTCTAAGAGATGCTTTAACTCAAGTCTTAGAGTAAAGCTCCCCCTTGATGTGACATCCCCCCAAAGGAGGGATAAACTAACCTTGGGTTTGTCGTAGAAGACTTCATGTGGGTGAAGTAGTGGTGGATGCTCAAAGGTTATGAAGATCATCTTGAGTTGGGAGCATCCTTGTTGTTTCCTTACTCTTCTCACCTACATGGGTTAGTCCCAAGCACAAGAGAAAAATACAAGGATATCTATGGACATGGAGTGCAAAGCATATGAGATGATGTCCATGGATTCAATAATTACCTTGTCCCTTGCTTACCTTTGAGGGAATGTGTGACTCCTTGAAATATTGCATAGTGTTGAAGTTGATTGCAACTAGTCCTTGCCAATAATGAATATGAGTGAATTTCATTGGCGGAGTCACCCCTCACGAACTTCTCTAGTTCTTCTTCTTGGGGACCCACATCAACTTGATGGGAATCCTTGGTGTTGACACTAGTGCAGAAAAGCCTAGCTATGGCGTGGCAAAAAAGGGCCTTGCTGGCGTAGGCACCCGACGCCAGCAATATGGCGCCACAGTTAAAACATAGTGGTGGCATTGGATCCTACGCCAGCGGTATAGTGCATGATGCTGGCGTCGACATTGGCCAACGCCAGCTATACATCTACACTACCTTTGTCGTTTGTTGTTGTCCAACGCCACCAATTTGTTTTTTTTTGGATAATAAAAAAAATTCCTTCAGAAACTACGAGCTTAAACATCATAGTTTAAAACATCATAGTTTAAAACTACTCAACATCATCAAGGACTAAACATACTTAGCTAATTAGTACTCAACAACTAATCATACTCATAAACATCATATAGTTTAAAACTACTCAACATCATCAAGGATTAAGTCCAGCTGGCGAAGCTTTTTCCAATTGTTCTCTCCATCTTTTTTGAAGTGATCAACGTCTGTCTGTAGGTTATGATTCTCTAGCCTGTATTTCTTCTTCTCCATCTTCAAGTTGTCTCTCTTCTCTGTCAACTCATCCCTCAGATCCCTCAGTTCGTTTAACTTAGTTCGGGCATTAGCACCCTCTGCGAGCAGACTATCCCTTTCATTCTTCAGTGCGGTAGTGCCTTCTTTGACTTTTTTGATGCGCCAGTCTAAAGACTCTAAGCACCACTGATTCCAGTTTTGCACGTCGCCCACCGATTCGTTGTTGGCTGATGAATTGTCCATAAGTGTGCTGTAATGAAAACTCACCATCTTATAGAATGAAGAATTAAAAAAAACATGCAGAATTTAAAAATAAATAGAAAATAAGGAACAAAATTATCTATCATGACTTACCTTCTATATCTAAATAGCTAGACCACACTATTAGGAATTCTCTAGCCACAACTCTTGGAACTAGAACATAAGGAACAAAATTATCTATCATGACTTCTCTTCTATATCTAAATAGCTAGACCACACTATTAGGAGTTCTCTAGCCACAACTCTTAAAACTAGAACATAAGGAACAAAATTATCTATCATGACTTATCTTCTATATCTAAATAGCTAGACCCCACTATTAGGAATTCTCTAGCCACAACTCTTGGAACTAGAACATAAGGAACAAAATTATCTATCATGACTTATCTTCTATATCTGAATAGCTAGACCCCACTATTAGGAATTCTCTAGCCACAACTTTTGGAACTAGAACATAAGGAACAAAATTATCTAGCCACAACTCTTGGAACTAGAACATAAGGAACTTACCTGTGCTTGAGTCGGGTGGGGCGGGTCGAGGCGGCATCGGGTGGAGACGGGCAGCATTGGGCAGTGGCGGGGGGGGGGGGGCGGCCTCCATGCTCCTCCTCCGATGAAGACGGGTAGGGTCGGGCGTGGCGGCGTCGGGTGGAGACGGGTAGCGTTGGGTGAGGCGGAGACGGCCAGCGGCGGGCAGCGGCGGGGATCGAGAGGAGGCGGCAGTGGGGATCGAGAGGAGGACGGGTAGAGAGTTGGGGATCGAGAGATAGTGAGGACGAATGGATCCAGATTTTACCTGTTAAAACCGACTAGTGCTGGCGTGGGCCTAATGGGCCTGAACACGCCATGCCGGGCCTACGAAAATACCTATGGCGTAGGAACTTTAGTCACGCCAACAATAATATGAGCGTTGGGGCCCTCATACAAGTGACGTTCGGCAGAATTTGCACGCCACCACTAAGTCTGTACCAATAACGTACAAATTTAGGCAACGCCAGCACTATTTGAAAATATTAGTGCTGGCGTCGGCTGAAAATGACGCGCCACCAAGAAGAGTTGTGGCTAGCCATTTCTCTACTAGTGTGAAGTGGTACTTGTAGAAGTTGAGCTTGTAGAAGCTTTGGGAACCCACTTGACAAAAGCTTGGGATTCATCTTCATATGAGTCAATCTCCTCTTGAAGCTTGTCCTTGCCCTTGAGCTTGTGGTCTTGTGGTGGAAGGTCATCTTGAGCTTTTGTTCCCTTGGGGAGAGTATGTTCATACTTCTCCTTTTGAGGAACAAACTTAGTCTTGGGGTATTGACCTTCTTCCCATTCAACTCCATTTGCGTTGAAGTTGCCAATGCCATGGTTCTTCCAGTATCCTCCGTGCTTGCGTACAATCTCCTCAAATTGCTTACATCTGGCAAGACTTTTGTAGGTACCTTTCTCTATAATTCCTTTCAATAAATCGTTTTCTTGCTCAAGTGTAACTTGGCTAAGAGAATCATCATTAGTGGAAACAATAGAACTACTAGAAGCAACATCATTAGACTTAGCATCTTTATTGTTGCTACTAGATGAAGAACCTTTCTTACCTTTGTTACTAGTTTGTCTAGGTTTAACTTGTGGCATAAATGTAGACAAGAGTAATCGTTTGGCTAGATAACATGAAGTCTTCTTTCGAAGATCGTCATTCATAGCTTTAAGAAACTCATGTTCTTGCTCCAAGGTGAGCTTCTGGAAGCATAGCTTCTCATGAGTCTTTACAAGCTCTCTATCATCTTCTAGAGTAGATTCATGGGCTAACTTAAGAGTGTTTAATTCTTTAGTTAGTCGCTCTATTTCCATCTAATCATCATCAACCGACTTATCTTGACTAACATGAATATTATCAAGTTCATTTTGACTAACATCACTAGCTTTATCAAAGAGCAAGTCATCATCTTCAAGCAAATCATCCTCATCACTATTGAAATCAAGATACTCGGGGTGTGATACCTTGGGGCCTTTAGCCATGAAACAACTTCCACTTCCTTCATTTGGTGAATCAAATATGTCATTGGAGTTGGTAGGCACTAGTGCAAGTCCGGCAACACCTTCATCTTGACTATAGTCGGAGTTGGAGTGATAGCTTCTCTCGGAGTGGTTGTCGGATTCGGAGCCGGAAACCCATTCACCATCGTGATCTCGATGTCTTCTTCTTGAGTAGTTCTTGGTTTACTTGTCCTTCTTCTCCGAGTCCCTACTTCTCCTTGAGGGTCTTCCTTCATAACGATCATCTCTACTCCTTCTCTCTCTTCGAGGTGATTCATCTCTTGAGCTTCGTCTTCTTGGTGACTCTTCTCTTCGTTTGTAGGGAGCCATGCACTCATTGGAGTAGTGTATGGCCTTCCCACAATTGTAGCAGTTTCGGTCACGACTTGACGAACGCTTCCCTTCATATCTTGAGTGGGAGCTTCATTCTTTGCCTCTATTGTTGTAGAACTTGTTGAATTTCTTGACCATGAGGCTTATCTCTTCATTGGTGCAAGGTTGTCGCTTGAAGTTGTAGGAGCATCACTTGTGGCTTTGTAAGCACCTCTAGACTTGTTGTGAAGCTCTTCTTTGTCTTTGAGTGTCATCTCATGAGCAAAAATCCTTCCAATGACTTCCGTAGGCTTGAGATCTTTGTACTTGGGCATCATTTGTATAAAAGTGCACACGGTGTCGTATCTCTCATCCAAAGCTCTAAGTATCTTCTTGATGATGAATTTGTCAGTCATCTCTTCGCTTCCCAAGCCGGCAATCTCATTTGTGATGAGAGCTAGCCTAGAGTACATTTCTGCGACTCCTTCACCATCCTTCATCTTGAACTTGTCAAGCTGACTTTGAAGAACATCTAACTTGGATTCTCTCACGGATTTGGTACCTTCATGCATATCAACCAAAGTATCCCAAATTTCCTTGGCATTCTCAAGACGGCTGATTTTGTTGAATTCTTCGGGGCATAGGCAGTTGAAGAGAATGTCACATGCTTGAGCGTTGTATTACAACATCTTCAATTCTTCCGTGGTCGCTTCACGATCCGGTTCCTTTCCATCACCAAAGAATTCACCTTGCAAGCCAACACGAACAACAGCCCAAACGGCAGGGTTATAACCAAGAATATGCAATTTCATTTTGTGCTTCCAACTAGCAAAATTTGTACCATCAAAGTATGGACCTCTACGGTGATAATTTCCCTCGCTAGAAGCCATACTCTCCTAGGTTGTGAAACCAATGCAATGAAGACCAAAGCTCTGATACCATTTGTAGGATCGAAAGTATGTCTAGAGCGGGGGTGATTAGACTACTTGACAAAATAAAATTTCTACCTTTTCCCAATTCTAAGTGTTGGCAGATTTTAGCAATGATAGCAAGTCAAGCACACCCTACACATGCATGTCTAAGAGTATAGCAGCGGAAAGTAAAGACAAGCATATGTAATAGAGGATAGGGAGGAAGATCAAACGCAATTTGAAGACATGAAGATTCTTCCCGTGGTTCCGATAGGTGGTGCTATCGTACGTCCACGTTTATGGAGTCTTAAACCCACGGAGGGTAACGGTCACGAGAGTCCACGGAGGGCTCCACCCATAAGGGTCCATGAAGTAGCAACCTTGAGTATTCCATAACGGCTTCCGTCCACGAAGGACTAGCCTCACTATGGGTAGATCTTCAGGAAGTAGGCGATCTCCTTACCCATACAAACTTCTTGGTTCAACTCCACAACACGAAGTAGGAGGCTCCCAAGAGACACCTAACCAATCTATGAGGCACCACCCTCCAAAAGGTAATAGGCTCGATAGTAACGATGAACTCCTTGCTCTTGTGCTTCAAGATGATAGACTCCTCAACACACAATCACTCTCTCACAGATTTGGCTTTGGTGGAAGATATTGATTGGGTGGAAAGCAACTTGGGGAGGCTAGAAATCAAGATTCATATGGTTGGAATGGAATGGCTTGATCTCAACACATGAGTAGGTGGCTCTCTCTCAGAAAATTGGATGGGGCAAGTATGGAATAGTTCTGAGTGCTTTTCTTTCGAGTGGGTGGTGGTGAAGGGGTATATATAGGCATCTCCAAAAATCCAACCGTTACACCTATAATGACCAACTCGGTGACACCGAAGTGTAAAACTCGGCGGTACCGAGTTGCTCAAAAGGTAGCAACTTTTGAATCTCGATGAGACCGGTATATAAATCTCAGTAGTACTGATCAGGTGATCAACGGTCAGATTGCAAAACTCGGTGGCACCGATCCAAACAACTCGGAAATTCCGAATTGAAGAAAAGGGGCAACAAAATGTTGGCAACCTAAACTCAGTGGCACCGATGCAGAATCGGCTGTACCGAAGACTTAGGGTTTGGCTAGGATCTGTCTGAAGAGAAAATCAGTAGGGCCGAGTGGGGAATATTGGTGGCACCGATTTTGCATGATAGGCTTTTGACAGACTTTTGTGGAAGAGCTTGTGGGTGTTTTTGGTGACTATCACTTGTGCACGTGGAGCATTTTGTTCACCATCAATACCTTACCCCCTTTTAATAGTATTGGCTTTCCTATAGACTCAAAGTGATTTCTCACAAAGTAAAATGTAGAGTCTTCTTGCTTGAAGCTTTGCCAATCCTATTCCTTGCATCTAGGGGTCTCTCCACAATCCTTTTGCCATCCCATCACTGAACTTTTCTTGAAATATACTTAGTGGAAACATTAGTTCAATGAGATATATGTTGTTATTAATTACCAAAACCACCAAGGGAGTAAATGTGCTTTCAGAGGCTCTTCGTCAGCACCGCGCACATGAAACACGATGTTGGCCACCGAAAGGAAAAGTGGGTCGCCTTCCCGGGTGGACGCAGAGTCGTGCGGGCGACCCAAGCGAGGGCGCCCCTCGTTAGACATCGCCATGAGGAGGTAATAGTTTCCTTTCTCTTTCTTTTGCTACTTTCTTTGGACCAGCGTGACTTCACCCGTAGTCCCCACTCCGCCGGCAGCCCGAAAGGCCCATACGGTGGAGACGCAGATGCAGACCCTTTTCAGGCGTGGCCGCTAGTGGGCCCGTGCCGAGGCTTGGAGCTTCAACGTTGCTTGGTGCCCCCCCGTTAGGGCACTCCTGGCTTTGTCCTCCGCGAAATGCTTGCCGATGAGGCAGCAACACACTAAGGACATGTTAGTTTTTGGTTTCCTCTGCCACCGTGCTGTCCTCAAATGGCTTTCTTATCCTTTTTGTGTGTGTAACCCCCAGCCTACGACCCCATCTTTGGATGCAAAGGCCGGGAGGTTGGAGGTGTCCGGGGCAGCCGGGAAGAATGAAACTCTAATCCCGGCAGCGGAGGTATTTCCGGAAGATGCTGGCAGCAGGAGGTGGCTAGGCAATCGCAGACCTCACCAAGGACCCGCAAGAGCAGGTTAGCCCGTTTGTCTTGACTTGGGCTTCATCTACTCCGCTTGTCCAAGCTTTTCTTAGGAGATCCTTTCAATGATGTTACGTGTGCCATCAAAGAAGAGCCCTTGGTGACCCTAGCTGATGAAGCCCCTCGGAATGGCATGCCCGACGACGCTGTTGAAAAAGCGCCTGAGGTTTGGGGCTACCAAAAACTGCTGGGGTCAACGTGCCCCCCTCGTCCAAGGGCTTGACGGGCCTTAACCATTGTGGGAGCGCACCGAAGACATCCCTTGATGTCTAGGTTCCCCCGGCCCTGTCCCGTAGGGCCGCGCATTCTTTGGCAACCTTTTCCGCCGTCTTTGGCCTCGAGGGTCGGCCAGGTTCAGGGCCTGGAAGACTTATTTAATCCGCTCTGAGTGCGCCAGCCAAGAGAATGAGGCCATCCGCATGCGTGCAGTCCAAGCTTCGAGGAATGCGAGGGGTCCCCCAGGGCATGTCATTGTAGGAACCCCTGCGACCTCCAGTATCTCTCGCTCGTCGGAGGAGGATGTCCTGGATGCTCGTGAGGCAGCCATGACTGACCGAGAGGTCGATATCCCAGAGCATGATACGTCTCCAACGTATCTATAATTTTTGCTTGTTACATGCTATTATATTATCATTCTTGGATGTTTTACAATCATTTTATAGCAACTTTATATCATTTTTTGGGACTAACCTATTGACATAGTGCCAAAGTGTCAGAGTCTTTTTTTGCTTGTTTTTTACTTCGTAGAATATGAGTAACAAACGGAGTCCAATCGCGACGAAACTTTTTGGACATTTTTTTTGGGCCAGAAGACATCCAGTGGGCCACGGAAGTGCCAGAGGGGAGGGTCGAGGAGACCACAACCCACCAGGGCGCGCCAGGGGCCCAGGGCGCGCCTTGATGGGTTGTGCCCTCCTCGGGACCCCTCTCCACTGCCTTTGACGCCTATAAATGCCCAAATATTCCGGAAACCCTAGAGGAGTTGACAAAAAGACATCCAACCACCACAAGTTCCAGAACCTCGAGATCCAATCTAACACCATCACGGAGGGGTTCATTATCCTCATTGGTGCCTCTTCGATGATGCGTGAGTAGTCCACCATAGACCTATAGGTCCGTAGGCAGTAGCTAGATGGCTTCCTCCCCCTCTTTTGATTCTCACAACAATGGTCTATTTGATGTAAATTTTGTTATGGGTTCGATCTTGCGGTGTCCTCTCCCAATGACAGAAGGGGCAGCGAGGCACGCATGTATCGGTTCTATTAAGGATAACAAGATGGGGTCAATTCCAACATGAATACATCTTGTCTACATCATGTCACCATTCTTATTGCATTACTCCGTTTTCCCATGAATTTAATACACTAGATGCATGCTGGATAGCGCTCGATGTGTGGAGTAATAGTAGTAGATGCAGAATCGTTTCGGTCTACTAATCTTGGACGTGATGCCTATATAATGATCATCGCCTTGGATATCGTCATGATTATTTGATCTTCTATCAGTTGCCCAATAGTAAGTTGTTCACCCACCGTGTGCTATACTCATGAGAGAAGCCACTAGTGAAACCTTCGGCCCCCGGGTCTACTTTTCCACATATTGCTTTCCGATCTATCTTTTTGCCACTTTTGTTTTCAGATCTATTATTCCAAAAACCCAAAAATACCTTGCTGCATTTTTTATTTGCTCTTTTTATTTTGTGTTCTTGAGAGATCTATCTCTCGAATCTATCACTACCTAATCTATCATTTTACCGTACAGAGATTGACAACCTCTCTTTCGCGTCGGGTTGCAAGTATTTGTTCTTTGTGTGCAGGTGCTGTTTACGTAGTGGTGGTGATCCTCCTACTAGTTCGATACCTTGGTTTCATAACTGAGGGAAATACTTACCATCGCTATGCTGCATCATCCCTTCCTCTTTGGGGAAATACCGACGTAGTCTCAAGCCACGTCAAAGGAATTTCTGGCGCCGTTGCCGGGGAGGAAGCGGTCTCTTCTACGTGCCAATCTCTGGCGCCGAGGAGCCACCATCATCATCTACCAGTTTCCTAATAAAAAATCTCATCTCCTTGCAATTACATTATTTGCCATTTACCTCTCGTTTTCTTCTCCCCCACTTCACAAAAATTTGCCGTTTTATTTGCCCTCTTTTTCGTTTGCCTTTTTCTCGCCGGACCTCTTTCTGTTTGCTTGCTTTGCCATGTGCCTTCTATTTGCTTGCATCTTCGCTTGCTAAAAATCTATTGATATGGATCCTCATCCACTTGCTAATCTTTTCAAAAGACCAAATTATGATGAACCAATTGCTAGTGAGTTGAGTGCACTTGATTATCTCCATGAAGTTTTGTTTGAAAATGATGAATCTAGAAATTTTGATGAAGTGTTGAAAGAAGAAATTTATAAGGTGATTCATGATAGCTCCTTGATTGAAAAGCATGATTGCAATGTTGCTACTATGAATTCTCTAAATGTCCATGATGCTAATTATATGCAAAGCCACAAGCTTGGGGATGCTATGTTTGATGAAGATGATATTTTTAGTCCCCCAAGTTTTGATGAGCAAATTTATTATGATGATTGCATGCCTCCTATTTATGATGATGGTGATGAAACGTATGCTATAATGAGTAATGATAACCATGAAACTTATCATCATGGTTTTAATTTGCAATGTGGTTATGTCAATCAAGTGTCTCATGGTAGTTATTTTGTTGAGTTTGCTCCCACTACCATGGAGAAAAAGGATTTTGCTTATGTGGAGAGTAATGAAAATTCTATGTTTGTGCATCATGAAACAAATGATTTATGTGATAGTTATATTGTTGAATTGCTTCATGATTCTACTGAAATTTATTATGAGGGAGGAACATATGGTTGTAGGAATTGCAATAATATCAAGTTTCCTCTCTATGTGTTCAAAGTTTTGAAGTTATGCTTGTTTCGCCTTCCTATGCTAGTTGATTCTTGTTCCCATAAATTGTTTGCTCACAAAATCCCTATGCATAGGAAGTGGGTTAGACTTAAATGTGATTGTCATGAGATTCATGATGCTCTCTTGCATATTTCAATTACTACTTTTTATGTAAGCATCATTGAAATCATCATGCCTAGCTTGGGGCGTAAAACGATAGCGCTTGTTGGCAGGCAACCCAATGAATACATTTATTTTCATCTTTTTCTTTCTGTTTTTGAAGTGTTGACACAATTATGCCTCTGTTATGACTGTGTTTTTATGTTTTATTTAGTTTTTGTGCCAAGTAGAGCCTTTAGGATGTTCAAAAGATGAGTAGAAACAATGCTGAATCTGAAACTTTGCCTCCAGTGTTCGAATTTTGATTTTTACCGGAACGTGATATTGAGCTGAAATTTTAACACAGTATTTCTATACAAATTCTTTACATTGTCCTAATTTTTCAGAATTTTTAGAGTTGCAGAAGTATGGTTAGAGTACAGATTACTACAGACTATTGTGTTTAAGACATATTCTGTTTTCGTTGCATTGTGTGCTTGTTTTGATGAATCTATGGGTTGTATTGAAGGGTATGAGCCATGGTAAAGTTAAACTACAGTAGGTATAATGCAATAATAAAATATGAATGGGTTTGCAACAGTACTTAAAGTAGTGATTTGCTTTATTATACTAACGGATCTCACGAAGATTTTGTTGAGTTTTGTGTGATTAAAGTTTCCAAGTTTTGGGTGAGATCACGATGGATGAAGGAAGGAGTGAAAAGAGCATAAGCTTGGGGATGCTACAGCATCCCCAAGATATATACAAAGAGAAACAAGCAACTAAGCTTGGGGATGCCCCGAGTGGCATCCCCTCTTTCTTCTAACGACCATCGCTACTTTACTTGGAGCGCGCCTTGATGGGTTGTGCCCTCCTCGGGACCCCTCTCCACTGCCTTTGACGCCTATAAATGCCCAAATATTCCGGAAACCCTAGAGGAGTTGACGAAAAAGACATCCAACCACCACAAGTTCCAGAACCTCGAGATCCAATCTAACACCATCACGGAGGGGTTCATCATCCTCATTGGTGCCTCTTCGATGATGCGTGAGTAGTCCACCATAGACCTATAGGTCCGTAGGCAGTAGCTAGATGGCTTCCTCCCCCTCTTTTGATTCTCACAACAATGGTCTATTTGATGTAAATTTTGATATGGGTTCGATCTTGCGGTGTCCTCTCCCAATGACAGAAGGGGCAGCGAGGCACGCATGTATCGGTTCTATTAAGGATAACAAGATGGGGTCAATTCCAACATGAATACATCTTGTCTACATCATGTCACCATTCTTATTGCATTACTCCGTTTTCCCATGAATTTAATACACTAGATGCATGCTGGATAGCGCTCGATGTGTGGAGTAATAGTAGTAGATGCAGAATCGTTTCGGTCTACTAATCTTGGACGTGATGCCTATATAATGATCATCGCCTTGGATATCGTCATGATTATTTGATCTTCTATCAGTTGCCCAATAGTAAGTTGTTCACCCACCGTGTGCTATACTCATGAGAGAAGCCACTAGTGAAACCTTCGGCCCCCGGGTCTACTTTTCCACATATTGCTTTCCGATCTATCTTTTTGCCACTTTTGTTTTCAGATCTATTATTCCAAAAACCCAAAAATACCTTGCTGCATTTTTTATTTGCTCTTTTTATTTTGTGTTCTTGAGAGATCTATCTCTCGAATCTATCACTACCTAATCTATCATTTTACCGTACAGAGATTGACAACCTCTCTTTCGCGTCGGGTTGCAAGTATTTGTTCTTTGTGTGCAGGTGCTGTTTACGTAGTGGTGGTGATCCTCCTACTAGTTCGATACCTTGGTTTCATAACTGAGGGAAATACTTACCATCGCTATGCTGCATCATCCCTTCCTCTTTGGGGAAATACCGACGTAGTCTCAAGCCACGTCAAAGGAATTTCTGGCGCCGTTGCCGGGGAGGAAGCGATCTCTTCTACGTGCCAATCTCTGGCGCCGAGGAGCCACCATCATCATCTACCAGTTTCCTAATAAAAAATCTCATCTCCTTGCAATTACATTATTTGCCATTTACCTCTCGTTTTCTTCTCCCCCACTTCACAAAAATTTGCCGTTTTATTTGCCCTCTTTTTCGTTTGCCTTTTTCTCGCCGGACCTCTTTCTGTTTGCTTGCTTTGCCATGTGCCTTCTATTTGCTTGCATCTTCGCTTGCTAAAAATCTATTGATATGGATCCTCATCCACTTGCTAATCTTTTCAAAAGACCAAATTATGATGAACCAATTGCTAGTGAGTTGAGTGCACTTGATTATCTCCATGAAGTTTTGTTTGAAAATGATGAATCTGGAAATTTTGATGAAGTGTTGAAAGAAGAAATTTATAAGGTGATTCATGATAGCTCCTTGATTGAAAAGCATGATTGCAATGTTGCTACTATGAATTCTCTAAATGTCCATGATGCTAATTATATGCAAAGCCACAAGCTTGGGGATGCTATGTTTGATGAAGATGATATTTTTAGTCCCCCAAGTTTTGATGAGCAAATTTATTATGATGATTGCATGCCTCCTATTTATGATGATGGTGATGAAACGTATGCTATAATGAGTAATGATAACCATGAAACTTATCATCATGGTTTTAATTTGCAATGTGGTTATGTCAATCAAGTGTCTCATGGTAGTTATTTTGTTGAGTTTGCTCCCACTACCATGGAGAAAAAGGATTTTGCTTATGTGGAGAGTAATGAAAATTCTATGTTTGTGCATCATGAAACAAATGATTTATGTGATAGTTATATTGTTGAATTGCTTCATGATTCTACTGAAATTTATTATGAGGGAGGAACATATGGTTGTAGGAATTGCAATAATATCAAGTTTCCTCTCTATGTGTTCAAAGTTTTGAAGTTATGCTTGTTTCGCCTTCCTATGCTAGTTGATTCTTGTTCCCATAAATTGTTTGCTCACAAAATCCCTATGCATAGGAAGTGGGTTAGACTTAAATGTGATTGTCATGAGATTCATGATGCTCTCTTGCATATTTCAATTACTACTTTTTATGTAAGCATCATTGAAATCATCATGCCTAGCTTGGGGCGTAAAACGATAGCGCTTGTTGGCAGGCAACCCAATGAATACATTTATTTTCATCTTTTTCTTTCTGTTTTTGAAGTGTTGACACAATTATGCCTCTGTTATGACTGTGTTTTTATGTTTTATTTAGTTTTTGTGCCAAGTAGAGCCTTTAGGATGTTCAAAAGATGAGTAGAAACAATGCTGAATCTGAAACTTTGCCTCCAGTGTTCGAATTTTGATTTTTACCGGAACGTGATATTGAGCTGAAATTTTAACACAGTATTTCTATACAAATTCTTTACATTGTCCTAATTTTTCAGAATTTTTAGAGTTGCAGAAGTATGGTTAGAGTACAGATTACTACAGACTATTGTGTTTAAGACATATTCTGTTTTCGTTGCATTGTGTGCTTGTTTTGATGAATCTATGGGTTGTATTGAAGGGTATGAGCCATGGTAAAGTTAAACTACAGTAGGTATAATGCAATAATAAAATATGAATGGGTTTGCAACAGTACTTAAAGTAGTGATTTGCTTTATTATACTAACGGATCTCACGAAGATTTTGTTGAGTTTTGTGTGATTAAAGTTTCCAAGTTTTGGGTGAGATCACGATGGATGAAGGAAGGAGTGAAAAGAGCGTAAGCTTGGGGATGCTACAGCATCCCCAAGATATATACAAAGAGAAACAAGCAACTAAGCTTGGGGATGCCCCGAGTGGCATCCCCTCTTTCTTCTAACGACCATCGCTACTTTACTTGGAGCTATATTTTTATTCGCCACATATCATGAGTTTTGCTTGGAGCGTCTTGTATCATTTCAGTCTTTGGTTGCTTTGCTTTTTAGTTAGTCACTTGTATCCTTGCTGGACGCACCTATTTGAGAGAGCCAAAATTATGCTATGATTTGTTAGAATTGCTCTATATGCTTCACTTAAACTTTTTGAGCTATAGAATTCCTCTAGTGCTTCACTTATATCTTTTTGAGCACGGTGTGCTTGGAAGCTTTTGAAGAAACACTCTCATGCTTCACTTAGATTAATTTGAGAGTTAGTAAATTTTGAAGAAATCCTCTCATACTTAACTTATACTATTTTGAGAGATGAAATCTCTATGCTCATGTTCTTCACTTAAATTTGTTTGAGCTTGTCAAAGCAATGAAAATATATGAAACTAGTCCCAAAGTGATAGATATCCAAGGAGGATATAATAAAAACTTTCATGAAGATCATTGGACAGATTAAACTTGATTCCTTGTAATAGTTTTGAGACATGATGATAGTAATATGTGAGTCATGTTAGTGAGTAATTATGCTTTAGTAGGAATATTGGTGTTAAGGTTTGTGATTCCCTATGCAAGTACGAAAGTCAATAGTTATGCAATGAAATTACATCCTACTTATGGTGCATTATTCGGTGTTAGTTATGCTCAATGCTCGTTTATGTGAATTTTCGTTTCTTGGTTGGTTGCTTCTCAATCTATTTGCTAGCCTCCACTTGTACTAAGTAGAAATACTACTTGAGCATCCAAAATCCTTAAACCCAGTTTTGCCTTATGAGTCCAACATACCTACCTATATGCGGTATTTCCATGCCGTTTTAAGCAAATTTGTATGTGCCATCTCTACTTTTCAAAATAAATTTCCTTTTTGTGTGCTCGTACCGCTCATGAAACGGTAGGGGGTGTCCCATATTTTTCCATGATAGATGTGTTATTCTCAAGATGAGTGTTTATTCACTTGTCATTGCACGAGCGTACGACGGTAATAGGGATGCCCATTCCCGAAATGAAAAAAAATGAAAAAATTTACTTTATGCTGTCGAATAATAAATTCCTTGGAAGTGTTGGTATGGAAGGCAACCGTGGATACGGCCAGCCATGGATTGTGAAAGAATGGTGGAAAAAGGAATAAACTTTATTTTCTCTTTGGGAACCGCCTATGATATATCTAGCATGGAAAGTATTGTGAACTACTTTGTCGTTTTCGTTGGAAGGAAAGGCATGCCACTCAAAATATTTTTCTCTCTCAATTTACACTTTGAGCTCTGGCACCTCTACAAATCCCTACTTCCCTCTGCGAAGGGCCTATCTATTTACTTTATGCAATTTTTATTTTTATTTGAGTCTCCATCTTCTCTTATAAAGCACCAACTAGGTGGCACTATGATCGTACTTGAGCATTGGGTGTAGCTAATATTTGAGTGTGTTTCATGGATGGATCAATGATTGAGCATGATGGGCTAGGGACAACTTTCTTTAGTGTTGATATTTTGAAAGACATGGTTGCTTGTTGGCATGCTTGTGTATTGAAGTCATTATGTTAAAACTAGACTATTGCTTTGAATCATCTAAAAGTCCAAATTTGCATGCTACAAAAGAAAAGAATATGTGATGAACATGCTGGCAGCATTCCACATCAAGAAATTTGTTTTTATCATTTACCTACTCGAGGACGAGTAGGAATTAACCTTGGGGATGCTGATAGGTCTCCAACGTATCTATAATTTTGCTTGTTCCATGCTGTTATATTATCATTCTTGGATGTTTTACAATCATTTTGTAGCAACTTTATATCATTTTTTGGGACTAACCTATTGACTTAGTGCCAAAGTGCCAGTTGTTGTTTTTTGCTTTTTTTTACTTCGCAGATTATCAGTACCAAACGAATTTCAACCGCGACGAAACTTTTTGGAGATTTTGTTTTGGCCTAGAAGACATCCAGTTGGACAAACAAGTGCCAGAGGGGAGGGTCGAGGAGACCACAACCCACCAGGGCGCGCCCTGATGGGTTGTGCCCTACACGGGACCCCTCTCCACCGCCTCTGATGCCTATAAATTCCCAAATATTCCAGAAACCCTAGAGGAGTCGACGAAAAACACATCCAGCCGCCGTAAGTTCCAGAACCTCGAGATCCAATCTAACACCATCACGGACGGGTTCATCATCCTCATTGGTGCCTCTCCGATGATGCGTGAGTAGTCCACCATGGACCTACGGGTCCGTAGGCAGTAGCTAGATGGCTTCCTCTCTCTCTTTTGATTCTCAATGCAATGGTCTATTTGATGTAAACTTATGTGGTGTGTTTGTTGGGACCCGATGAATTTTGAGTTCATGATCAGTTTCTATCCATGACTATTATTTGAGTCTTCTTTGATCTCTTATATGGATGATTACTTATAGCCTCGTATTTCTTCTTCGAATCTTTGGTTTAGTTAGGCCAACTAGAAGAGGTGCTTTGTGATGGGTTGGGTCTTGCGGTGTCCTCTCCCAGTGACAGAAGGGGCAGCGAGGCACGCATGTATCGTTGCTATTAAGGATAACAAGATGGGGTCTATTCCTACATGAATAGATCTTGTCTACATCATGTCACTGTTCTTATTGCACTACTCCGTTTTCCCATGAACTTAATACACTAGATGCATGCTGGATAGCGGTCGATGTGTGGAGTAATAGTAGTAGATGCAGAATCATTTTGGTCTACTAATCTTGGACGTGATGCCTATATAATGATCATCGCCTTGGATATCGTCATGATTATTTGATCTTCTATCAATTGCCCAATAGTAATTTGTTCACCCACCGTGTGCTATATTCATGAGAGAAGCCACTAGTGAAACCTACGGCCCTCGGGTCTACTTTTCCAACATATTGCTTTCCGATCTATCTTTTTGCCGCTTTTGTTTTCAGATCTATTATTCCAAAAACCCAAAAATACCTTGCTGCATTTTTTATTTGCTCTTTTTATTTTGTGTTCTTGAGAGATCTATCTCTCCAATCTATCACTACCTAATCTATCCTTTTACCGTAGAGAGATTGACAACCTCTCTTTCGCGTCGGGTTGCAAGTATTTGTTCTTTGTGTGCAGGTGTTGTTTACGTAGTGGTGGTGATCCTCCTACTGGTTCGATACCTTGGTTTCATAACTGATGGAAATACTTACCGTCGCTGTGCTGCATCATCCCTTCCTCTTTGGGGAAATACTGACACAGTCTCAAGCCACGTCAGAGCACAGGGCGGAGGCCGAGAAGACAACATCAGATCTTCGCGCAGAGAGGGAGCAGTTGGAGCTGCTTCAGGAGGTGTTGTATGCTCGAGAGATGAAGCTTGAATGTCGTGAATACACCGTCTCGCGCCAGGAGGCCACTCATCAAGCCAATGTTGAGGCTGTCGACGCCCGACTGAAGGATCGTCGCGACAAGCAGGATGCTCAGAACAGGAATACCCTTGCAGATATTTTTCTCAAGCAGAAAGAAGATGCTCGCTTCGAATACCAGTGAAAGGTGACACTCCAGGAGACCTTCTTCACGGAAGAAAACAAAGCCTTAGAGGCCAAACGCTTCGACCCGGAAAGGCAGCTTGGTTCCGTGAAGGACTCTGTTAGTGAAGCGAAGACTTTGGCAGCCGATAGTGAGAAAAACTGGGATGAGGCCTTGCAGAAGCTCTCGGATTGCCAGACAAACCTATCACACCTCAAAACGCAGAATGCTCAGTTGGTGAGTGATTTCGTGAAGTGGGGTGAAGTGATGGATCGGCTTCGAGGTCAGCACAAGATGTAGTGCAATGTCCTCAAGGGAATCTGTGACCACATCTTTAAGATCGCCAAAGCTCGGGAGGTGGCAACATTAGCCGAGGAGCATATCCTCATGAACCTTCATCTTGCAAACCCCACCTTCCTGTTTACTAAGATGGTGAAGCCTCTTGGGTAGGGAAGACGGGCTGAAGCTTTGAGGGCGGCGATCGCCAGCTTTATTGATGATATTGTCGATGCTTTCGCACCCATTGAAGATGAAGATGCCCTTGAAGATTCCATGCACGCCAGGGGTTCCCTGGGTGAAGACATTAACTATAAGGCGTAGAACCTCCAGGAGCTATTTGCTTGTAACTGCATTCTGCGTCCGTGGCCATTTGTTTTGGTTTTTAGATGTGTTTGTTTGTAAGGAACATTTAAATTCCCACTGAGTCAATGCAGTTTCCATTCTTTAAACATCTTTTCTTCTTCGAACCATTGATTCATTACCATAAATGAGCATGTTTTCGTATTTCCAGCCATGTCGGGCTTATCATTTTTGTAGTAGCTCTCCGGCCCATTGAGCCCGCGCGAATTGTGTATTAAAGTGCGGGGCGCATGGCCCAAATGCGGTGAGGCTCGGATGCGTGGGATTGTCTAACCGGTGTTGGGAAAACATACCCTTGTCATCATATCCCTGCGTCGCCCGGCCATTTTGGGCTATCAGGTGTAATGATGCCTCTGCAGCAGGCGGCGCCTTGGTTCCATCGTCGTGGCGCTTGGGAAACAGAGCGATGGGGAGAAGAGGAGGCGAGAGCTACGCCTCATGGGAGCGAGAGCGTCCGCTGCCGTCCCCATTTGTCTATAAGACAGAGGGGCTTGGCTTCCCCCTACAACTCGTCTCTCCAGGCATCGAGACTCCGTCATCTCCTCCACCTTCTTCTTTCTACTTCTTTGCTCTCCTTCACCCACGATGGTGCACGCGGATAGCAACTAGGAGAGGGAGCATATGTTGGCCATCCTTGCTGCGAAGGACATCGTGCTTCAAGAGCTGTGCGTAGCCCTCAGCGGAACCGCTCCCCGCCTAGAAAACGAGACCATCGAGTTGCGCAGGGAACATGAGCCAGAGAAGATCTACCGACGCGAAGCGGAACAGCTTTCAAGCCACCTTCACGCCAACCATTATGGGAGCATGGGGGTGCTGCACGACGTGTATCGCCGGTTCAACGAGGACATGCATGTCCTAGAACTTTAGTCATTCATGTCGTACTCCACCTTCGATGAGGGGAAACTGAGCCACCTGGCAGTCTTCGTCCAGCACCTTGCCGCTAGGTTTGAGAAGCTCCATCAACTAAGGGAGGAGGCCCAGGAGGCGATGGTGGAGGAGGCCATGCGGGCAACGGCCATGTGTGTCATTTTTGGCGTCTGCCTTGCCTCTCCCCACTTCCCGCTGAGGGTCGTGCTGAGGGAGCAAACTGTCACGGACCGGCAGGTGACCCAACACACGGTGGAGGGCGTGATCAATGCGGTGGTGCAGTAGGAGAAGGATGCCAACTCTAGAGGCACATGAAGCCCCCGCCTCCCCGAGGTCTCTGTCGCGGGAGCCCTCGGGGCCATGGGATCGACTACTGGCGCTTGTCCCTTTTCTTATTGTTTTTTATTTGGGTTGTTCCTGCAACGCTATGCGGATGTTAATAGATGAATATTATGTCGTACTTGGTTAAACTGGTCGGGAAAAGACAGCGAACCCCAGCAACCCGAAAAAGAGGTCTGCATGGGAGAGATCCCCGAGAACTTCTCCTTAGCGTGAGGTGCAACACACTACAACAACTTGGTCGCGAGGGGGAAGGATCAGAGGTTTTTGGTGGCCTAGGGAAGATTTTTCTCGAACGGGACAACACTTGGAAGGTTTCCCTCACAACAGGTAGGACACGTGTCTCTAAATCCACTATAGGGTTGACACGAGGGCCATAGCATCTGGAAAGTGACTCGCGCAAGGAGGATCCCGAGAGTATTGCCATCATGGGACACGAAGGTCTGTTCTGGCTCGACCGCACGGGTGAGTAGTAGTAGGCTAGCAGTCAGAAGGAAGTGGCTCATCGAGTAAGGAACCGAAAACGTTCCCACATGTAGGCGATGCTTGTGGCTATGATCCTTCTATGAGGGAAGAGAGGCAGGGGACAGCAACCTGAGGAAAGGGGTCCGCGCGGGAGAGGTCCCAGGAACATTTCACATCACGACTCGCGCGACACACCATGGTTACCCAATTTTGACCATGTTCATCTAGTAGGTAGTGAACACAGGTATCATCAAGGCTTAGTCTTGGCGGCTGGTAATATGCCCACGTATTTTCAAATATCCGGCACGTATATATTCGGCCAACGAACGGGCGCCCAGACGGGTGTTGGCGGCGATGCGGTTCTCGCATCGAGCCGGTCTTCGTGGCGTCGAGAGGGGGGCTCGAGGTGTCGAGCGCCCTTGTTATAGTCGGGGTATTTTTCGTCCCGAGGAGGCCTGCCGGGCCCAGAGTGATGTCTTGACGGGAGAATCCCGTGCTAGGTTTTAGGGAGAGCGACACAAAACTTCGGTAGGCGTTTCCCGCATTTCTCAACCCGAAAGGCGAGCATCGAGAAGGACGTCTTCCTATTCTGGTGCCAGGAATAGCCGTGCCCTCCACGTTTTTATCACCTTCGGGTCGACACAAGCACATGCGCCATCTGCCGTGGGAACCCGTCACGATTATGGGACCAACGGGCCGGCCATGCCACGGCGGCTTCCTTGGTCCACGGTATCTTGGCCACCGCAGGGTGTGCAATTTGGAGATAAGCGCGGGCCTTCCTATGGCATAGGCCAGGCCGTGGACTCGTGTAAATCCGCGGTCGCCCAGTGAAGGTCGGCGCGGCTCTTCGAGAACGGGTTCATGTTCCGCGTCGTCGAAGCCATCGCTGCATAGTCAGTGAGCATACCTCCGGCGCGGAAACTCCTCATCCTCATCATAGGGCAGCATCGGCATTCTTGTTCTGCTGTTTGCTGGAGCGGCTAAGAGTTGACGACACGCTTCACAACATGCTCCTTGATCGTCCGTCGGGCCATGGGGCTCCTTGCATGTCCGCGAAACTACTTTCATAGTGCTTGCTTGGAGTGGACGGCGCTGACCGGCCGTGTGTCTTGTCGGGAGTGAACGATTGGAGTGATCCATCGTCTCACACATTATCGGGACGTTGATCGGAGGTGGCGTTAGAGATAGTGGTTGTTCGACATGGTTACTATAACGCCTCAGTCCCCTACCTGGCGCGCCAAATGTCGGTTTCTAAGAACCTACATATGAGTTGTGAGCAACAACTTTTCAAGAGTTCGGCCAGTGACTGGACACGCCCAACTATCCTAAGTCATAGATGAAATGTAGTGGATGAACACGAAGAACTACCAAGGTTTGGGTTACCTTCTTGGTCTAATACCCTACTCCTGCTTTGTTGTACTACAATGGTAGAGAGCTACAATGTGTGTTACAATGGTGAAAAGATAGGCCCTCTCCGAGGCCTCGGTCTCCCCTATTTATATTGTCGAGAGAGGCCTTGACGGAGGCTCCGATTGGTTGAACATACACTTGAGTAGACTAGTCTAGCCTGAACCATGGCAATATGGTCACCCTTGGCGTGCGTGTACGAGTGACGATGATGTCCACCCTGTCGGTGTCAAATCCGGCATATCTCATAGTAGGGGTCCTAAGCTAGGCGTCTTGGAGCGATGGTAACACGGACACAGGATTTTACCCAGGTTCGGGCTCTCTCGAAGAGCTAATACCCTACGTCCTACTTTTGATTGTATTCATATGGGGTGTTGTACAGAGTACATGTATCTACCACGAGATTGTTCTAATGAATATATGATGATCTATCGACCACCCTAGCCTCGGTTTATATATGCACCGAGTCCTAGGGTTTAAGAGAGTCTTTGTCTTGGGCATCAAGTCTTGTGGAATCCTCCTTGTATACGGCATGGGCTGTCCGAACTGGCCCAATAGTGCACCACCATGGGGGTCCTCAGCCCGATCCACCTGGTCGGGAGACGACGTGGTGAGTACCCCCTAGTCCAGGACACCGTCAGTAGCCCCCTGAACCAGTTTTCAAGTTGGGGACGCTCCTCGATTCTTCTAAACTGTTCTTCGTCTTCAGTCGTCGGTCTTGAAAACTGGTTCAACAAATCTTCCCATCTCCGATCTTGAGTATCGCCGAGGTGTATCCAAAGAGTTCATACGTCGAGTATCCGAGGAGCCCCTTTAAGTTTTCGGCCTTTATCAATGCCTTGTTATTTTTACACCACACCTCGGATTCGAAGTGTTTCCCGTGCGGCGGTGTCCTCTCGCGTCCGAGCTCCGACGCCAGACTGCATCCGAGGTATCTTTTGCAGCCGAGCACCAACGCCGGACTGCTTCCGAGCTCCAACACCGGACTGTATCCGAAGAGTCTTTTTACAGCCGAGCTCCAACGCCGGACTGCATCCGAGCTCTTGCGCCGGACAATATCCGAGTGCCGGACTACATACGAGGTGTCATAGATTACCTCGGTCTTGAAAAAGTTGAAGGGATTCAACCGAGCTTAATGCCGGAAATGCCCTCTATGGAGCCAGCCACTCGCATCCAAGCTTGATGCCGGACTGCGTCCGAGGTGTCTTTTTGTAGCCGAAGTCTAATGTTGTTCGGCATCCGAAGTGTCATAGATTACCTCGGTCTTGGAAAGTTTGGAGGAGTTCGTCCAAGCTTATTGCCGAAAACGTCCTCTGTGGAGCCAGCCACTCGCGTCCGAGTTTTATGCCAGGCTGCTTCTGAGGTGGTGCTCCACCTCGGCTTTAGGCTGATATATCTTACGGATTTTTTCCGAATGGTGCAATTTATTCTCTGCCGAGATGTATAGCCAGTAGCCCTCAAGGTGTGTGTCGGTCTAAAATCCGAGACGCACCTGAAGGATGACATAAGACCGCTGATCCCAGTAGCCCCCGAGACTCAGGTCGATTTGCGAAATCGGCCTGAGGATCAACTTCTAGCTCGGCAGCATACTTAGGAACACAAAAGCGGTGTGCACAGACCTCGAGACTCAGGTTGGGTGCGGCCGACCAACCTGAGGATCATAATCTCCTCGGAAACTGTATTGCACTTAAATTTTCTGCATTGAATTGTCAATGCAGTAGCCCCCGAGACTTGGGTTGGGCAACATGGCCGACCCTAGGATCGTATCTCCTCGGGAACTAGTTCAACCGTCATGTATGTTTTGATAACACCGAGGTGGAGTTCAGCAGGAAAGATGCCGAACTGTAGTTTAGAAAAGAGTTTCCTAGCAAGACCATCACGCCGAACACCTCAACCAAGAGAATGTCCCACTTCCTGAAAGGAAAACATAAAATAGGTGAAAGATGTTATAAGCTCAAAAGACCAAAAAACTTGCGTAAAAAACTTTACGTCTAGATTGAATCAAGTTTTTTGGTGCCAATACGAAATTGGTCTTAAAATTGTGCTTCCGTCGTGCTTTGACATGACACATCCGATCTCTAGACTTCAAGTGGGTCAGCCTTCGGCTTCAACCTCCCTATCCCGAAGGCGGAATATTTCTTAGGCCAGTTTAGCGAACTAAACGCGAGCGGCTTTAGAGAGAAACTAGGGTACCCGGCTATTGATCATAAAGTTGAGTCGAGAAAAGAGTGGTAGAAAAAGACTTTGCAACGACTAAGAAGAAAACATCTATTATAAAACGGCTCATATTAATTTAAGAGCCCCCAAGTGACTTGGGTAAAAGAATTTTATGTATAATGATTGTATGTACCTAAGTACTTATATAATATCTGTGTTCGCCCAAACTTTGAACGCGTCTTAACCGACCATCGGCTTCTCCCTCTTCGGCCAAGGGCCGAAAAGTGTTATCTACTCCACCTACAGAGAATATCGGCGGTGTTTCGGATAACCAGGCAATCAGGCCATGAGGCTGTAACAGACAAAGCGCGCCCAGAGAACTTATGCTATATTACTTATGTAACGTAAGAAGCATCTTCAAAGAAAATAGTGCCCCCAACGGTACCTTTCTTTGGTCGCTCATGATTACTATGAGACTTGTGCAATAGATTTGTGTACGCGTGAGTCCTGTCGTGTGCCGACCATAGTTGAAAACAATAAGAGCGCTAGCTTTCGGCTTCACCCGTCTGAGGTACGAGTTCGGATGACCCGATCGTAACAATCGCAAAGGTGCTCCCTTTACTCCCTAGCCGAACAATCGGGAACGTAGGGGTAAGCACAGGAGCCAGGCAACCCAGCTTTGCGGAACACTTAAGTCAACATGATGCATATTTTGGCATAATACACGAGCAAGGAAAGAAGCTGTACAATAATAATCACATGCAAAGAGAAAAGGTTTCATAAAGGAAGCCCCCAAATAAACGGAGTATTTGAATTTGTTTGTAACAAACAAAGTTTTGACAAAGAAAGTTTTTCACAAACAAATTTTTGTCAAAAAAGTATAACGCTTGGTCGAACCGAACAAAATTTGAAAGCTGAAAATATTTTAACATGAAAGCGACTTAGCTGGTTAATGTGCTCGGTGTCGATGACGCGATCCGGGCTTGTGGCGGGACGAGGACGCCCATCGAACTTTTGACAGACCCGATATGGTGCATAGTCTTTGGCATGACCGAGGTACCAGCCCCCAAGCCCGAGATGACCGAGCGAGGAGCTCGGCATTCCGAAGTAGTGACATGGCTCGGCCTATGTGGTGAGGCGAAGCCCCCGGTCCAGCCGAGGTGGCGGAGTAGGTCGGTAAGGTGACGCCGAACTGACCGCGCGACGCAGCCGAAGCCGATTACCTGCACACATAAAATAGTGCGAGCAAGAGATAATAATAACAATAAAAAAATGCATAATTAATTTATACGAATAGAATAAATAAAGAAATATGGTCTGAGCGCCGAGGACGGTTGGACGAAGTTTCCAACGCGTAGGTCGGCTGGTGACGCCGAAGTCCCCGAAGTAGGTTGATTAAGAGATGGCGAAGCCCCTGTCTCGTAGAGGTGACAGAGCAGGTCGGTAAGGTAACACTGGAGCCCCCATGCCAAACGAGATGTTGAAGCGGGTCGGCGTGGTGGATATCGGCTTCAATAAGCGACGACGCAGCTATGCCGATGCAGGTCAAAATTTGTGACATGGTCAAAGCCAGCGTGATGTAGTGACCGCGTGGCGATGCCGGCGCACGTGACCCATGCAATCCGTCGGGCAACGACATTGTCTTGATGATTATTGTGGAGACTAGTGCCGAACTCTTGGTTGGCTCACCGAACTGGTGATCCGAAGTGATAGTCGTTGGCTCGATAAAGCGACGGCGCAGTCGATGCTGACGCCGGTCGGCAGCCGTGGAGCAACGTGTTCGTGCTGGTTTGACATCGGCACGACGATTAATATTACCTCGAAAAAGGCTTAAAATTTGTAGGCACGTGTTTGAGAACAAAACACAATACCCTACGAAAAAAGTTCCTTCAAAAAGGACGTCTGATAACTCGTTCATGAAAAAAGATGAACTTGAGTCGGATTCGTTTTCGCGCAGGAAACATATCCAAAAATTGATGCACTAATCGGACGTTTCCCGGAGTTTGAACGGTCGGATCGAGCTGAAATTTTGAGGGGTGATCGGTATAGGAATTCCTCCACCGATGAATGGTTGGATCTTATAAAGGACGTCCGAGCAAACTGCTGGACTCCATGCACTAAACTCGTCCAGATTCCCGTCCAGATTCGATAGGGCTCCGGTAAATCAGAGATTGCCGGAGATTCCTCCATCGGAACGTGACGAAATTTTTACAGGGTTGTTGTGGGTTCAATTCCGCACAATTCGACCGAAGCAATCATCAAAGTAACGCTCGAGGAGGCAGGGACAGCGAGCATGAGTTTGCTGTCCCGAAAAACTGCACGATCGCCCGGGGGCAATGTTGACATTGAGCCCCCGAGCTCCATGGACGATTCCTCCATGATCTCGACTGAGATCGGAGTTGATGACGACGAAGAACCCCATCCGATCTTGACGATCTTACGTGGAGCATAGTCCTCGGCCTAGCCGAGGTGACCACTCAAGTCGGTGACGAAGATGCTGATGTTGACGACGAAGCTCGGTTCCAACGCGTGGATCGCGGTGGAGCCGATCTGAATTCTCATCGCACCGTAGCGACTACCCAGCAGACTCTCAATGAAAGCACCAATGTCGGTGTCAAATGCGGCATATCTCGTAGTAGGGGTCCTAAGCTAGGCATCTTGGAGCGATGGTAATACGGACACAGGATTTTACCCAGGTTCGGGCTCTCTCGAAGAGATAATACCCTACATCCTGCTTTTGATTGTATTCATATGGGGTGTTGTACAGAGTACATGTATCTACAACGAGATTGTTCTAATGAATATATGATGATTTAACGACCAGCCTAGCCTCGGTTTATATATGCACCGAGTCCTAGGGTTTAAGAGAGTCCTTGTCTTGGGCATCAAGTCTTGTGGAATCCTCCTTGTATACGGCATGGGCTGTCCGAACTGGCCCAATAGTGCACCACCATGGGGGTCCTCAGCCCGATCCACCTGGTCGGGAGACGACGTGGTGAGTACCCCCTAGTCCAGGACACCATCACACCCAGGGCTATGTATTGCCCAGAAGGTCTTCCGCTTCCCCCTCCGGTATTCGTTTGGCGATAGAGGGGTACCGCCACTGTGGTAGCGTAGGCAGTAGGCGAATCTTACTGTAGCCGTTGCCAATGACTTCATCCGGAAGGATGCCACCCGGCACGTGTCTATGTCAAAACCGGCAGACCTTGGGTAGGGGGCACGAGCTGTGAGATCAGATCGATGGGTAACAGGAGACAATGAACATATGGTATTTACGTAGGTTCAGGCCCTCGATATGGAGGTAAAACCATACGTACTGCTCTTGTTATATTATTGGTGTAGCAAAGTACTGAGTTGATCTACCTCGAGATCGTATGTTGTGGTCTAAAACCCTAGGGGTAATGATGAATGTGTATGGGTATCCTCTACGGGCTAAACCCTCCAGCTTATATAGGCACCGGGCGTATCTAGGATTATATGAATGCTGGTTACCATCTAGAGATTACATGCCGAACAAATCATCCCTTCTTGGAGCACACGCCAGGTCTTCGGTAGAATCCGATGTGCTCACGCCATGGCCTGAGGTCGTCCAAAGTCCTACCTCCTTGGCGGGCCGCCAGTCCAGACCATGGACTAGACCTGCTCGGTCGAGACCCCCTAGTTGATAGAGGCGAAGTTGTCCCTATCTTTCGATGAGATGGTGACTATCGTTTTCGGTGGAGTAGACTTTGACGATCCGACAATGAACATGTGAGGACGTCGCGCCTTAGCAATCGCTAAACCAACTTTGAGATGTTATTGACCAAGCCGGAGCACAATCAACCTGACCACGAGGGTCTATTTCCTGCACGCAAACAAAGAACAAGCAAGAAACTAAAATTGCAATATGGATATTGCGAATATAAGAGGAAAGCTTTATTGATGCAAGTGGGGTTCTGTGATGTCTCGGTCTGGTCATAGAACACAAACGGAGGATGCAAAGTTGCAGCTATGGCGAACATGTAATCTAAACAAAACCCAAGTCTAAACGGCGCCCTAAGGGCTATATATATGGGGGAATAGATGGGAATTTCATGGCCCCTTGGAGAAGGGGTCCGAAACAAACCCTAACTAAGTTTGCCCACACATACAAACTCTAAAAACAGCCTATAATATGGTATTGCGAAATTAAATGGGCCTGGCACAAAAATAAGGTGGCGCAGCACCTATAATAGCCCAAGGACAAAATTTATAAAGTGGCATCTTGAATATTTTGTCCAAGCCTTTATGCTCTCATTATGGTGGCTTCAAAGTGCGAAAATCACCAATGGCAGCTCCATTGTTCTTTCCTGCATGCGCACCTTCTTCTCCATGCTTGTTCCCGCTCCATTGGCCATCCTTCTTGTCCATGCTAGGTCCTTCATTCAAAAGTAAAACAAAAATATCTAATTTAGGCAGCATCATATGTTCATGAACGTTAGAAGGATTTTCAATAAACGAAAGTACCTGGAAATTCAATTGGTGTGCGCGAGCTCTAGTAATTGATCCAATATGTATAACAGCAAGGGCTATGGGTGTAACAATGGTATTGGTGTCCTCCTCATCCTCCCCTTCTTGAAATGAAGTCATCCTCGACGGAAACTCATCTTCCTCACCCAAATAAGGCTTCAAATCTGCAATGTTAAAAGTGGGACTAACCCCAAAATCCGCAGGCAGCTCAAGTTTATATGCATTATCATTTATTTTCTCTAACACCTTAAAAGGACCATTAGAACGTGGCATTATCTTTGACTTGCATAAATCGGGAAATCTGTCCTTACGCAAATGTAACCAAACAAGATCTCCAGGTGCAAAGACAACATGTTTTCTACCCTTATCTCCAAGAAGTTTGTATTTAGCATTCATACGCTCAATGTTTTCCTTAGTTACCTCATGCATTTTTAAGATCAATTCAGCACATTGTTTAGCATCAAAGTTTACCTTCTTCGAAGATAGAAGAGGCAACAAAAAAATTGGTGCACGAGGAATGAAACCATACACAATTTCAAAAGGGCACATCTTAGTAGTAGAATGAATGAACGATTATAAGAAAATTCAATATGCGACAAGCATTCTTCCCACATTTTCAAGTTATTCTTCATAACAGCCCTAAGCATAGTAGACAATGATTTATTGACTACTTCCGTTTGTCCATCAGTTTGGGGGTGACATGTAGCATAGAAAAGCAGTTTAGTCCCCAACTTAGCTCATAAACATCTCCAAAAGTGGCTAAGAAATTTAGCATCACGATCTGAAAAAATTATATTTAGCACACCATGCAAGTCAATAATTTCACGAAAGAACAAATCAGCAACATTAGCAGCATGATCACTTTTATGACATGGTCTAAATTGTGCCATTTTAAAAAATGTATCCACGACAACAAATATGCTATCCCTCCCCTTCTTTGTTCGAGGTAAACCTAAAATAAAGTCCATAGATATATCATCCCAAGGAAAACTAGGTACAGGAAAAGGCATATATAAACCATGAGGATTGATACGTGACTTAGCTTTTTGATATGTAGTGCAGCGAGTAACAAAACGCTCAACATCCTGTCACATCTTTGGCCAAAAGAAATATGTAGCAAGTACGTCCTCCGTCTTCTTCATGCCAATGTGTCCCATTAATCCTCCTCCATGCGCCTCCTGTAACAACAAAAGATGAACGGAGCTAGCTGGAATGCATAGCTTGTTAGCACGGAACACAAATCCATCATGAATGACGAACTTGTTCCATGTTATCCCTTATTTACAATTGGCCAAAACATCTTTAAATTCAGCATCATGCACATATTGATCTTTGATGGTCTCCAAACCAAATATTTTAAAGTCAAGTTGTGAAAGCATAGTATAAAGATGAGACAAAGCATCAACAATAACATTTTCTTTACCCTTCTTGTGTTTAATGACATAAGGGAAAGTTTCAATGAATTCAACACATTTAGGATGTCTACGGCTCAGTTTTGCTTGACTTTTAATATGTTTCAAAGATTCATATTCAGAATGTATAACAAATTCTTTGGGCCATAAATAATGTTGACATGTTTCCAAAGTCCGAACAAGAGCATATAATTCCTTATCATAAGTAGAATAATTCAGACTAGGCCCACTCAATTTTTCAGAGAAGTATGCAACTGGTTTACCATCTTGTAATAACACACCTCATAATCCAATTCCACTAGCATCATATTCAAGCTCGAAAGTCTTATTAAAATTAGGAAGTTGCAGTAAGGGAGCATGTGTTAACTTATCTTTCAATACCGTGAAGGCTTCTTCCTGTGCGGTACCCCAAGTAAAAGGCACATCCTTATTTGTAAGCTCATTGAGAGGTGCAGCAATGGTGCTGAAATCTCTCACAAAACTCCTATAGAAACATAGCCAAGAAAAGATACTCGGTCGGTGCAAAAGGTGCACTTCCTGATGAGGACATAAATACCATTGTTAGACCCACAGCCCCTGCTGATTAACATATTGGACTAGTTACTAGAGCTCGCGCACGCCAATTGAATTACCAGGTACTTTCGTTTCTTGGAAATCCATCTAATGTTCATGAACATATGATGCTGCCTAAATTAGATACTTTTATTTTACTTATGAATGAAGGGCCTAGCATGGACAAGAAGGATGGCCATTGGAGTGGGAACAAGCATGGAGAAGAAGGTGCGCGCGCGGCAAAGAACAATGGAGCTTTCAGTGGTGATTTTCGCACTTTGAAGCCACCCTAAGGAGAGCATGAAGGCTTGGACGAAATATTCAAGATGCCACTTTATAAATTTCGTCCATAGGCTATTATAGGTGCTAGGCTATCTTATTTTTGGGCCAGGCCCATGTAATTTCGATATACCTTATCATAGGCTATTTTTAGAGTTCGTATGTGTGGCGAAACTGAGTTAGGGTTGGTTTCGGACCCCTCCTCCAAGGGGCCACGAAATTCCCCTCTATTCCCCCATATATACAACCCTTAGGGCGCCGTTTAGACTGGGGTTTTGTTTAGATATACAAGTTTGCCATAGGTGCAACTTGGCGTCCTTCGTTTGTATTCCACGACCAGACCAAGACGTCACAGAACCCCACTTTCATCAATAAAGCTTTCCTCTTATATTCGCAATATCCAGATTGCAATTTCAATTTCTTGCTTGTTCTTCCTTTGCGTGCAGGAAATAGAACTTCGTGGTTAGGTTGATCGTGCTCCGGCGTGGTCAACAACCTCTCGGAATTGGTTTAGCGATTGCTAAGGCGCGATGTCCTCGCACGTTCGTAGTCGATCGTCAAAGTCAACTCTACCAAAAACGATAGCCACATCTCATCGAAAGACAGGCACAACTTCGCCTCTATCACTTCCCAAGGTTACCAAACAAACATGCATCACGTAGAGCAATAAAAACAGCACGTAAATGTTAGATGTGTTCCTCCAAAGATCTACTATAAATCAGTACATCATCAAAATAGACTACCACAAATTGTCCAATGAAAGCACATAAAACCTCGTTCATTAATCTCATGAAAGTGCTAGGTGCATTAGTTAACCCAAAAGGGATGACTAACCACTAGTATAATCCAAACTTAGTTTCCAATGTTGTTTTCCATTCATCTCCCAATTTTATATGAATTTGATGGTCTCCACTATGCAAATCAACTTTGGACAAAATTGTAGAGCCACTTAATTCATCAAGCAGATCATCTAAGTAGGAATAGGATGACGATAATGAATAGTAATATAATTAATGCCTCTACAATCAACACACATACGCGATGTACCATCCTTTTTCAGCACTAGAATAATAGGAACAACACAAGGACTAAGAGATTCGTGTATATAACCTTTGTCGAGCAGCTCCTATACATGACACATAATCTCCTTCATATCCTCTGGATTGGTTCGGTATGGTGCACGGTTGGGTAGTGATGCATCGGGAATTAAGTCAATCTGATGCTCAGTCTCTCTAATAGGCGATAATCCCGGTGGCACGTCTTGTGCAAAGACGTCAGCGAACTCCTGCAAAATGTTAGTGATAGTTGGAAGCAAAGAGGGAGGCATGTCCTCGAATGAAAGTAATACCTCTTTGCACACAAAAGCATAGCAAACAGATATAGTAACATCCAAATCGGTAATATCAGATTTAGTGGCAAGTAAACATCCACTCTTCAATTTTATTTCAAATGCAACACTAGATGATGGTTGATTAGGCTTATTGTGTTGCTCAAATTCCTTTGCCACAATCTGATTTTCACTCTTAGTTTACTCCTCTTTTGCTTTACTAGCTCTAGCAATGTCATCTTTCATAATATATTGGGGAGACATAGGAAGCAAAGTTATTTTTTATCCTTATGAACAAGAGTATACTGATTTTTCCTACCATGGTGTATAGATTTTTTTATCAAATTGCCATGGTCTACCAAGTAAAATGGAGCAAGCTTGCATGGGTACCACATCACAATCAACGTAATCAAAATATGTAGCAAAGCTAAAATGCACACGAACAGTACATGTTACCTTAACCTTGCCACTGTTGTTGAACCATTGGATGTAATAAGGATGAGGATGTGGTCTGGTTGTGAGAGACAACTTATCCACCATCTCCATGCTAGCCAAGTTGCTGCAACTCCCTCCATCGATGATGATGCGAACAGAACGTTCCTTCACAACCCCCTTTGTATGGAACTAATTGTGCCTCTGATTTTGCTCAACCTGTGTTACCTGCACACTTAAAACACGTTGAGCAACTAAACTTCCATACCAGTCAGCGTAGTCATGTAACAGCCTGGGACCGACGCTCTAGAAGATTCCCCTTTTATTTCCATTCTCGTCATGTGATTCATTTTATTGTCGCATTCATCATCGCATCATTCGCATCATCTTGCATAGCATCGTCACTCGTTTTCGAAAATTTGTATCCGTTCATAGTTGCCGGTTCTCTCCGTTCTCGTCGGTGACCGTTTCGAGGCCAACCACACACGCACGCGCCCGTGGCATAGCTAAAAAAATGCTTTTAAAAGTGCGCGGAAAATATTCTTGAATTGGGTCAAAAGTTGGCGTGCGGTCTTATTATATTGTAGGTAGACCGCCTGCCAAATTTTGTTGAAATCAGAGGTCGTTTGATACCCGAACGGTCGACCGTAGCGGCACCGTCATCGGTTATTTGTCGGACGTTTTTGGTGTTTCTAAAACTCTGTCACGGGCCTCACACTTCCCTCTCTTCTCTAAACCAAGCCCACCTACACAGCCCATCAGTCGACCAAGCCCCCTCTCCGCTTTCGGAGCCCTCCGATCGCGATCGGAGGGTCCGAAAACGCCCCCAAACCCCAAACCCTAGCTAAAACTGCTATAAATGGACACCCCCACGTCCATTTTTGGAAAAACTCTAGCCCATGCCTCATTTTCTGCGCCTGACCACCCAGCCGCCGCCACCTCGCCTGCCTTCTCCCACCTCCCACCGCGCCAGGGCCCGCCAGGCCCATCCGAGGCCCGCCGCCAGGCCCGAGCCCGAGCTCCACCGAGCTCCCATGGCCGCCTCGACCAAACCCCGCCGCCTTCGCCTCGCAGCTCCGCCTCCAGCTAAACCCCGCACCGAAGCCAACGCCGGCGACCCCGCGACCTCGCCGGTGCCCTGTTCCGGCGACCACCACCGCCGCCGTGCAAGCCCTCCGCCGCCACCCATGGCTGCCCGAGCTCGAAGCCCGTCGCCGGCGCCCCCAAGAAGCCACCCTACCGCCGTTGGACGCCGGCCCGGACCGGATCCGGCCGCCGGAGGCCCGATCCGCCCCTCCCCGATGCACGAGCCTCGCCTCCCGGAGCTCCAGTCGCCGCCCTGTTGACCTGCATCGGCGCCGCCCATGCGCTCGCGAGGAGAAGCTGCCCGACCGAGCCAGCGCGCCTCGCCCGACCTCGCGTGGGCCTCGTCCCGGCCCAGCCGCCGGGGTTGACCACGGCCTCCACCCCAACCTCGGCCCAGCAGTGCCGGCCTGCCTCCTCTTCAAGTGGGCCGAAGCCCATGGTGAGCCTCCCCTATCCTGCATTGTGAGCGCAATATTTTATCTTGTGCTCATATTTTAGCCTAGCATGTTTCAGTTTTGGCCTGTTCTACTGGTTGCTAAATCTCGCCCGTACGTAATTTAGTTATGTTGCGCTCAGATCTGTTTCAACTCATATGCGAGATTCGGCCCGTGTAGTATTTTTCCCTGACCGCGAATTTCGCTAATTAACCAGGATTGCATAATTACATAAAAGGTCATGTGTTTTTTTGCATTGCTCATAAATAAATAACCATGCACTGGATCCAAATGTTTTGTATATGTAAAATGCTTAGAATTTCGTGTAGATTCGCAATATCCAATTTTCATGCATGTCAAAAATGTTTAACATGCCATTTTCTGTTAATTCGCATATATGTCATATTGCATTGCGCATCAATATTTAAGCGTGCATCCGAATTAAGCAAACCTAATATGTAAAATGTGTAGCATTGTTATATGCCTTTTTCATGGATGCTATAAATATTTGTTGTGTTGGTTGCATTTATTTTGCATACATGGCTTGCTAAACGGTTTATGTCCTAATCTCGCATATATGTGGTGTCATTTCTTTTATAGTAAAACCACATATATTATATATGATTTTGAGGTAGTAAAATCCATAGAATTTATCTGTGCAATTAGTTTTTTCATTTGAGCAATTTTGTGTGTATGTCATTTTGCTATGAGGCCCTTTTGTTTATTTTGTGTGAATAAATCCATGCATGATATGAAATAATTTTGAACATGAGTTATGCCCTTGGACATGTGTGCTAGGCCCTGGTCTTTTTGGTTGTGATAGAAATCCATGTTTAGGTGTTATTTTTCTTGTTGCCAACATGCTATAAAATATTGCTGTTTTGAGGGATCCAAATATTTCTTAGTCTGAAATCTGTGTTATTTTGTTGCTGTCTTGCCATGTGGTTTGCTATTGATCTAGGAGTCTTTTGTGGTTGCCACCAAGGAGTCTTTTGTTAAGCATGTTGTTGCCTATCATGTTGTGCCAATAGTTTGCATGAATAGGTTTAGCATCATAATTAATTCTGTTGTTTAATATGTCAATCCATTAAAAACTGCTGCACATGTCTACTCTAATTTTCACTAAGTCTGAGAATCTGTTTTCTTGATAACGCCATGTTGTGATGATGCTAGCCATGACTCTATGCATAATTTGATGTTGCCATAATGGGATGAAATGTAGTGCATCATGTCCTCTACAAGGCGGTTAAGTTTCATGCCAATATATGACCTGTAGCATATAGTTTTACTGCTGCCGATATGCCTTCGTAAAGATCTGCTATGCTAAAACCTGCTATTTTCACTAAGTCCTAATCTGCAATATTTTGTTGCCATGTTGTGAGCTTCCTACCATGTGATCCATGACTCTTTTGAGTATGATATGTGAAGATGAAATGAAGTGTGTGTTATATGCTGCTGCCCCATGCTTAGTTTGTGCATTTTAGAATCTTGTAACTTGTTGTTTTCATGTGTGCAATATGCCATGTTACTGTTTTGGACAGATTTGAACTAAAACTTGTGTTGCTTGCTATTGTTGAACCGTAGCTCCGTTTTGAACATGTTTTACATGAAACTTGCTTAGAATCTCATGTAGTTTCATAATATATTGCTGCATCTATGATTTAACATGTTTGTGGTGGGTGTTTGCATGCATTTTGTATTCATGGCATATGCATATTGTGATTGTCATATCTTCCAGACCGTAGCTCCGTTGCCAATGTTCTATATATGTAAATCGACTAGAATGACGTGTAGAATTGTATGGTATACTTAATTTTACTGTTTAATAAATATAAAAACATGATTAGTTCAGATCTGTACCAATTTCGAAATTAATATATGGGGTCGTTTCGGAAATGCTATATGTTGTTTCCAGCCTAATATAAACTTGCCTAGATGTGTGGTTTGCTTATGCTTCACCTCTTGCCATGTTTAACAACATTTAATTTTGTCGTGTACCTAAACGGGAGTGAACTAAATATTCGAATGTGGAGTTTCGTCAATATGCAACTCGTTGCATATTGAGCTTCACTTAATGTGTAGAAGTTGATTGTTGTGCTTGCCATGTCATGCATACCATGCATCATATTTGAAGTGCATCATGTCATGCATATGTCGTGGTGTATCGTGTGTTGATTGTTTGTTCCGGATTGCTTCTTCTCGATAGAGTTCCGAAAGCGTTCGGAGTGTGAGGATTCGTTCGACTACGTCCCGTTCGTCTACTTCACGGATCGCCTGCTTCACGGATTCGCTCTTCTTCCAAGCGGGATCTCAGGCAAGATGATCATTTCCCTGGATACCATTACTATCATTGCCATGCTAGTTGTCTCGTTTCTATCGTTGTCTTGCTACCTACCACTTGTATGTCAAGCCTCCCAAATTGCCATGAACGCCTCTAACCCCTCCACATCCCAACAAAACATTGTTTGGCTATGTTAGCGCTTGCTCAGCCCTTCTTATAGCATTGCTAGTTGCAGGTGCAATTGTTTCCAGGTATCACAATATTATAGCTATTTAATTTAATGCACATATATACTTGGTAAAGGGTGGAAGGCTTGGCCTTTTGCTTGGTGTTTTGTTCCACTCTTGCCGCCCTAGTTACTTGTGTACCGGTGTTATGTTCCATAATTGAGCGCACCTAACATGCTCGGGGTTGTTATGGGGACCCCCTTGACTTTCATTTTAGAATAAAGCTTGTCTGGCAAGGCCCAACTTTGGTACTACATTTGCCCAACATAATAATACTGAACACTGTTACCAAAGCATAGGGCGTCATGAACCCGAGGAGTTAATTTAACAGAATATAGGGGGCCAGTGCTGCTGGTGCTGGTGCAAAACAGAGCACTGTGCGGGGCCACCCTGGGGCAACTCGGGGGATTTCTATCAGGCCTCCGTACGCGTAGCTTATCCGCCGTGGCCTGAGAACGAGATACGCGGCTCATATCGGGATTGTCGGCACGTCGGGCAGCCTTGCTGGATTCGTTTTTCCTTTCTCGAACGTCTTGTGCGCGGGATTTCGATGACACTTCGGGCTATCTCAAAGTTGAGATTTTCCATCGAGATTCTGCAATACTATGGGTGATTCCGTGGTTGAGGAATTCCAACGCGGCGTGTGCTTAGTTTGTGATGGATGAGTTGGAGCACCCCTGCAGGGTTAAATCTTTTGGAAAGCCATCCCCGCGGTTACGTGGCAACTTGGAAACTTTTTTTAACACCCGGTCATAGCAAACTTGAAGTAAACCCAAATAAAATACACCAACCGTGTGCGTAACCATGACTGTCTCTTCTCGTGAATTTCTGATCCGAGAGAGAACACGGTGGGGTTATGTTTGATCGTAAGTAGGTGTTCAGGATCTCTTAGAGATCATTACTAGTTCACGTCCGTTTATGCGACAATCATCCCCCCTTATTCTTGTACTCATAAGTTAGCCACTCAAATAAATGCTTAGTGCTTGCTGCAGCCTCACCACTTAACCATACCTCACCCATTAAGCTTTAATAGTCTTGATACCCTTGGAAATGAGATTGCTGAGTCCCCGTGACTCACAGATTACTACAACAACAGTTGTAGGTACAGGTAATGCGATGATTTGACGTGAGCGCGATGTTTGTTTGATTTGGAGTTCTTCTTCTTCATCGATCTAGGATGGGTTCCAAGCGGCAGCCTGGGATTGCAAGGATGGATGCCATTTTATCGTTTATTTTCGTCTGTAGTCGGACCCTTCTCTTCTGTATGATGTTTGGATATGATGTTGTAATGATGTGATATTGCTGTAGCTTGTGGCGAGTGTAAGCCAATTCCATATACTCATCTCTTCTTTACATGTACTTGTAATGATATCCATTCTTGCGAAACGACGAGATGTGCTTCTATCCCTGTCGAGGCCCTCGTGCCAAAATAAGGATAGGATCGCATCTTGGGCGTGACAAGTTGGTATCAGAGCCTGTACCGAATTAGGAGCCCCCTTGATTGATCGAACTTGGCCGAGTCGAGTCTAGTCAAGAACTATTTTGAGTCTAGTTATATATCGGAGAGTAGGTTTCTTTTACTCCTCTTCTATGCTCTGGTGAGGTATTCGACTTAGGAATTTTGATTCTACTCCTCTTCTCGCTCAAATTTTTTTTTAGGATCACGCGGGTATTTTGGAAACTATATGATGCCGATGTGAAGGAATTGTGTCATGGTGCCTCCTGTTATCGAGGAGTAGAGCTCCGAGGGATTTTTGCACATCGTTATCATTCAGTTTCCTTAGTATCTCAGGATGGAGGATGTTTGAAATTGCTTCAATACTAGTACTGGCGAGAGGAGTCCGGCATCCCCAGTACTGGTGGAGAGTGTTCGGATGTACTGCCATACTTAGTATCATTGTGATTACGAGTTTCTGAGGTAGACGAGTTTGCGGAGCTTCTTAGATTGTGGTGTGGAAGGTTGCGGGTGCAGTTGTAGCTGATTACCTTGGGTACGTTCCTGGGTCCGCAACCCGAATCGCATAAACAAGAAAGACTTCGGAAATTCTTAGGTGGGAATTCAAGTAGTTACCTAGGATTATCCTTCCAATGATTGCATAATGGGTTATGTATTTGTTTCCGGTTTAATTCTGAAGCCTCAACCTTTGTGTTGTTTTGGAGTGTGGTAATTCGAGTTGCTTCGATGTCAAGTGGTGAATTCATATCTTTCCTAACCGGTGTGTTTCTCATCAAGTTAATTCAACCCTCTCCAATATATGCAAGATCAATCCTCGTATTTCTTTCCAGAGTTCATCTCATCGGTATCAAGTTGTCTTTGTTTTTCCCCGCCCTCCCGCCCTTTTTCTTCAACAATTAAATTCTCATTCGAGTGTCTTTTCTATTCATGTGATGCTTCCGCTATCTTCTCTTCCGTGATGTATCCGGTGATTCGTTGTGAAGATGCTCAAGTGCTCAAGTTCATCATTTCTTAGTCTTGATCTATGTTTTCTTTTCGATGGATTCAATTCAAGTTTTCGGTGCTCATCATATCCTTTTCATTCTCTAAATGCTCTCCCATGTTGGAAGTTCTTATCCACGAATCTCTTGTTTAATCACCTCTATCTATCCTGTCCGGTGTGTCAAGATATCTCAGAAGACTTTCATTTCCATTTAGATCCTCTTAAATTATTTTGAGGTTCTCACCTCATCAAGTTTTCAATTTATTCCGGTGCAATCTCTCTTTCTAAGCAATCGTTTCAACGGTGATCTCTTTGAGTGGGCTCATAACCCACAGGTTTTTCCCCAGGATCTTACCTAGCTCTCTAATCTTTCCGGAGATGTCCTCAAGTTCTTTTCAACATGACGTAAGAATGAATCTCATCAGTCATATTCCCTCTCAAAGATCGCTTCTAAATTATTTTCATCATTGGCTCAACCTGTTCTTATTCATTGTTCCGGAGTGTCTCAATAATTCGTGGTGTGGTTTCTCGTCATCATTCTCAGTGTTGAAGACCGAAGGAGAGTTTCTCTTAAATCTTTGTTTGTTCTTTTCAAGATTCGTCATCTCAGCTTGTTGCTATCCTCTCAGAGTGTTTCGATCATGAGTAAATTCCTTCCACATCTATCCGGTGCATTCCGAGTTGTTTTCATTCTCGATCCTCCGAAGGCCATCATTTCAAAAGATTTCTTCGTTCTCAGCTTTCAGCTTTCATTCTCTTATTCTTCTCAATTGTTGTCTCTTCGTTCGTCTCGATTATCCCGGTGCTTCGCTCAAGATTTCTCTAGGCGGATCGTGATCTCTTCGTTCTCATGTCATGTATCTCCGTTCATTTGTTGTATCCCCATTCATTTGCAAACTCTTACCGGTGTTTCGTTCAAGACGTCTTCAAGCTTTTTTCATGTCTATTCAATCTTTGTTAAGAAGAATAATTGGTATGCTAAATCCGTGGCTTGTCATCAATTAAACTTGGTGAAGGATAGGCATAACATAATTCTTATTCTTGTTTCATCAAAGTGATTTCAATCCTTGTTCCGGAGTTGTTCATGATATCAAATTCCTTATCCCAAGTGCTTGTCTTTTCTTTTTCGGAGTTCCAGGTTTCTCAAGTATCTCTTCGCGAAGCTTCATCTAAATCTCTGCAAGGCCTCAATCTTGTTCATTTTGCATCCTTCAATTCTTTCTATCATCCTTTTGTTTCAGAGTTCTTTCCGGAGGTTCTTCATGGTGGTTCATCAAGATTTCTTTCATTTTCAAGTTTTCTTCAAGATTTTGTTGGAGGTCCTCAAGTATTCTTATCTTGCATTTCAAAGTGCAATTCTTTCTTCCTTATCTTTTGAGATGGTACTATAGCATTCTTGATTCATGAGGAGTCTCGAAGAGAATTTGTCAAGAATGAGATATGTATACCCATTTTTTCTTTGTTGGAGTTATCTTGGCATGGATTTCATCTACAGCTTTTCCTAAGGATTGTTGCTATCATAGTGCTCGTCAATGATCCAAGTTCTCAATATAACCTCTAGGTGTAAGAGGTTATGCATATCTTGTTGCTCCCAATCTATCAATTGTTTCCAATTGTGGCCGGTTGTCACCTCATAATTTCAAGATATTTTCCATAAGCCCACAACAAGTTCTCTTTTCGTTGTTGGATCTCCAACAACTCCGTTCAACCATTCTTCGTAAGGATGCTTTCAATTCATTTGTGGTAGAAGTTGTCATTTCCTTCTCCGTTATTTTATTTCAACGATCTAGTTTCTATTCTCTGTTCCGGAGGCGTTGTGATGTTGCTCCCTTCAATCTATCATCTTATTTTTGTCAAGATCATGTTCTTTCTTTGCTTATCCTTAACCGGAGTGTCATATTCTCTTTTCAAGTTCATTGCATCTTATCAAGTTTTCTTCTCTTTCCTACCGGAGTGCTGCCCAGATTTCCTTGAGTTCTTCTTGGTCTTTTGCAATTCTTCATCTCATGGAAATCTTCAACAATCAATGGTTTCACTCGTTTTTCAAAGAAGCAACTAAGTTTTACCTCTTCCTTTTCTCTTTCTCTTCCCCTTCTCATTCTAAGATCTCGGGGCGAGATCTCTTGTAAGTGGAGGTGAGTTGTAACAGCCCGGGACCGACGCTCCAGAAGATTCCCCTTTTATTTCCATTCTCGTCATGTGATTCGTTTTATTGTCGCATTCATCATCGCATCATTCCCATCATCTTGCATAACATCGTCACTCGTTTTCGAAAACTTGCATCCGTTCGTAGTTGCCGGTTCTCTCCGTTCTCGTCGGTGACCGTTTCAAGACCAACCACACACGCACGCGCCCGCGGCATCGTTAAAAAAATGCTTTTAAAAGCGCGCAAAAAATATTCTCGGATTGGGTCGACACTTGGCGTGCGGTCTTATTATATTGTATGTAGACCACCTGCCAAATTTTGTCGCAATCAGAGGTCGTTTGATACCCGAACGGTCGACCGTAGCGGCACCGTCATCGGTTATTTGTCGGATGTTTTCGGTGTTTTTAAAACTCTGTCACGGGCCTCACACTTTCCTCTCTTCTCTAAACCAAGCCCACCTACACAGCCCATCAGCCCACCTATCCCCCTCTCCGCTTCCGGAGCCGTCCGATCGCGATCGGAGGGTCCGAAAACGCCCCCAAACCCCAAACCCTAGCTAAAACTGCTATAAATGGACACCCCCACGTCCATTTTTGAAAAACCCTAGCCCATGCCTCGTTTTCCGTGCCTGTCCACCCAGCCGCTGCCACCTCGCCTGCCTTCGCCCACCTCCAACCACGCCAAGGCCCGCCAGGCCCATCCAAGGCTCGCCGCCGGGCCCGTGCCGCTCCCCCGAGCTCCCATGGCCGCCTCGACCAAACCGCACTGCCTTCGCCTCGCCGCTCCCCCTCCGGCCAAACCCCGCACCGAAGCCAACGCCGGCGACCCCGCGACCTCGCCGGTGCCCCGTTCCGGCGACCACCACCGCCACCGTGCAAGCCGTCCGCCGCCACCCATGGCTGCCCGAGCTCGAAGCCCGTCGCCGGCGCCCCCAAGACGCTGCCCTACCGCCGTTGGACGCTGTCTTGCCATGTGGTTTGCAATTGATCTAGGAGTCTTTTGTGGTTGCCATCAAGGAGTCTTTTGTTAAGCATGTTGTTGCCTATCATGTTGTGCCAATAGTTTGCATGAATAGGTTTAGCATCATAATTAATTCTGTTGTTCAATATGTTAATCTGTTAAAAACTGCTGCACATGTATACTCTAATGTTCACTAAGTCTGAGAATCTGTTTCTTGATAATGCCATGTTGTGATGATGCTAGCCATGACTCTATGCATAATTTGATGTTACCATAATGGGATGAAATGTAGTGCATCATGTCCTCTACCATGCGGTTAAGTTTCATGCCAATATATGACCTGTAGCATATAGTTTTACTGCTGCCAATATGCCTTCGTAAAAATCTGCTATGTTAAAACCTGTTATTTTCACAAAGTCCTAATCTGCTATATTTTGTTGCCATGCTGCGAGCTTCCTACCATGTGATCCATGACTCTTTTGAGTATGATATGTGAAGATGAAATGAAGTGTGTGTTATATGCTGCTGCCCCATGCTTAGTTTGTGCATTTTAGAATCTTGTAACTTGTTGTTTTCATGTGTGCAATATGCCATGTTACTGTTTTGGACAGATTTGAACTAAAACTTTTGTTGCTTGCTATTGTTGAACCGTAGCTCCGTTTTGAACATGTTCTACATGAAACTTCCTTACAATCTCATGTAGTTTCATAATATCTTGCTGCATCTCTGATTTAACATGTTTGTGGGGGGTGTTTGCATGCATTTTGCATTCATGGCATATGCATCTTGTGATTGTCATATCTTCTATACCGTAGCTCCGTTGCCATTGTTCTATATATGTAAAAATCGACTAGAATGACATGTAGAATTGCATGGTATACTTAATTTTCCTGTTTAATAAATATAAAAACATGATTAGTTCAGATCCGGACCAATTTCGAAATTAATATATGGGGTCGTTTCGGAAATGCTATATGTTGTTTCCGGCCTCATTTAAACTTGCCTAGATGTGTAGTTTACTTATGCTTCACCTCTTGCCATGTTTAACAACATTTAATATTGTCGTGTACCTAAACGAGAGTGAACTAAATATTCGAATGTGGAGTTTCGTCAATATGCAACTCGTTGCATATTGAGCTTCAATTAATGTGTAGAAGTTGATTGTTGTGCTTGCCATGTCATGCATAACAAGCATCATATTTGAAGTGCATCATGTCATGCATATGTCGTGGTGTATCATGTGTTGATTGTTTGTTCTGGATTGCTTCTTCTCGATAGAGTTCCGAAAGCGTTCGGAGTGTGAGGATTCGTTCGACTACGTCCTGTTCGTCTACTTCATGGATCGCCTGCTTCACGGATTCGTTCTTCTTCCAAGTGGGATCTCAGGCAAGATGATCATTTCCCTGGATACCATTACTATCATTGCCATGCTAGTTGTCTCGTTTCTATCGCTGTCTCGCTACCTACCACTTGTATGTCAAGCCTCCCAAATTGCCATGAACGCCTCCAACCCCTCCACATCCCAGCAAAACATTGTTTGGCTATGTTACCGCTTGCTCAGCCCTTCTTATAGCGTTGCTAGTTGCAGGTGCAATTGTTTCCAGCTATCACAATATTATTGCTATTTAATTTAATGCTCATATATACTTGGTAAAGGGTGGAAGGCTTGGCCTTTTTCTTGGTGTTTTGTTCCACTCTTGCCGCCCTAGTTACTTGTGTACCGGTGTTATGTTCCATAATTGAGCGCTCCTAACATGCTCGGGGTTGTTATGGGGACCCCCTTGACTTTCGTTTTAGGATAAAGCTTGTCTGCCAAGGCCCAACTTTGGTACTACATTTGCCCAACATAATAATACTGAACACCGTTACCAAAGCATAGGGCGTCATGAGCCCGAGGAGTTAATTCAACATAATACAGGGGGGCCAGTGCTGCTGGTGCTGGTCCAAAACAGAGCACTGTGCGGGGCCACCCCGTGGCAACTCGGGGGATTTCTATCAGGCCTCCGTACGCGTAGGTTATCCGCTGTGGCCTGAGAACGAGATACGCGGCTCCTATCGGGATTGTCGGCACGTCGGGCGGCCTTACTGGATTTGTTTTACCATTCTCGAACGTCTTGTGCACGGGATTTCGACGACACTTCGGGCTATCTCGAAGTTGAGATTTTCCATCGGGATTCTGCAATACTACGGGTGATTCCGCGGTTGAGGAATTCCAATGCGGCGTGTGGTTAGGTTGTGATGGATGAGTTGGAGCACCCCTGCAGGGTTAAATCTTTCGAAAAGCCGTGCCCGCGGTTACGTGGCCACTTGGAAACTTTGTTTAACACCCGGTCATAGCAAACTTGAAGTAAACCCAAATAAAATACACCAACTGTGTGCGTAACCGTGACTGTCTCTTCTCGTGAATTTCTGATCCGAGAGAGAACACGGTGGGGTTATGTTTGATCGTAAGTAGGTGCTCAGGATCTCTTAGAGATCATTACTAGTTCACGTCCGTTTATGCGACAATCATCCCCCCTTATTCTTGTACTCGTAAGTTAACCACTCAAATAAATGCTTAGTGCTTGCTGCAGCCTCACCACCTAACCATACCTCACCCATTAAGCTTTAATAGTCTTGATACCCTTGGAAATGAGATTGCTGAGTCCCCGTGGCTCACAGATTACTACAACAACAGTTGATGGTACAGGTAATGCGATGATTTGACGTGAGCGCGGTGTTTATTTGATTTGGAGTTCTTCTTCTTCATCGATCTAGGATGGGTTCCAGGCGACAGCCTGGGATAGCAAGGATGGATGTCATTTTATCGTTTGTTTTCGTCCGTAGTCGGACCCTACTCTTCTGTATGATGTTTGGATATGATGTTGTAATGATGTGATATTGCTGTAGCTTGTGGCGAGTGTAAGCCAATTCCATATACTCATCTCTTCTTTGCATGTACTTGTAATGATATGCATTCTTGCGAAACAATGAGATGCGCTTCTATCCCTGTCGAGGCCCTCGTGCCAAATAAGGATAGGATCGCATCTTGGGCATGACAAGTCAGCATCCATGTATTGTGTCTCTTGTTCAGTATCATCTACACCCTGTTCATCACTTGCAATAAGAGCCATCATAATCACTAGCGAAGTCATATCCACCATCCTCAATAACAATCATCTCACATGCTTCGATGGGCATTCTCTTGCATAGTGACTTCCACCCTTGCAATGAGGACATATAACCTCATGTGTTTGCCATGTGGATGCAATGGATGAAGAAGAGGTCTATGCAGGCCACTAAGGTGTGTTGTTGGTGGTTGAAGTAGGCGGTGCTATAGCAGGAAATGTGGAAGTAGATGAGGTTCGTGGCATCCATGATGAAGTGCGATGTGCAGAAAAATTAGTTCTGGCCAATCCCTGTCGATCTTGCACCTCACGTTCTGCTTTGCAAGCAAGATGGCATAAACGAGTGATAGTGTTTTACTCCTTGTACTCTAAAATAGTCTGAATATCTCTAGTTAATACAACCATAAAATGTGCTAGCATAGCTTCATTTTCCTCAACAATACCACATCTAATCATGCCAGTTTGTAATTCTTGATAATATTCTTCTACATAATGTTTTTCTTGTCTTCAACGCTGCAATTTTTGAAGTAACTCACATTGATAATATGGTGGAACCAAACGAGTACGCATAGCAGTTTTCAAAGCAGCCCAAGTAGTTGGGATATTAGCATGATTTATTCTACAATGTTCAGACCACCAAACACAAGCAAAACTAGTGAATGCACAAACAGCAGCAGCAACACGTCTATCCTCAGGGAATTGTAAGCATGTAAAACATTGTTCTGTTTCTAACTCCCAAGTAAGATATATATCAAGAACATATATACCATCAAATGTCAGAATATTCAATTTAAGTTTAGGGAGATGGTCATGATCCCATACCCGAGGGGGTGGTGCAGCCCTACCGTTGCGATGGTAGCCATCCGGACGACCTGGTGCCTGTGGTGGTGGTTGTCCCTGGGGCTTATTTGGAGCAACCTCTCCCTCATCATCGTAATCACCATCATAATCCGCATCCTGCTCAATAGTAGCAGCAGCAGCCACATAAGCCGCATGAGTAGCAACGACACCAGAATTCTGGCCTTAGTCAGGAGGCACACGTTGCGCTCGTCCCACGAAATTCGCGCATTGTTGATGTTGTTGTTGTTGGAGAGGGACAACGGCTACAGCTGGAGGTGGTAGACGAGCAAGCACCTCATTGAACTTGGCATCCATCTTTGTGTCGAATGTCTTCTCCAAACAATATAGCTTCTCCATGGCCTCGCCAAGGCTAGTCACAAAGTCTTGTACCTGGTCAATCATCATTTGCTGAAATTTATCATGGAGCTCCTTGTTGTTCATACCCTCCCAGTCGATCTCGTCAGCTTGTGATCCTGGCATGGTTAGCAACAAGAGGAACACACAAGAATATGAATCTACAGACTACTATGATATGGTGGTGGTGGTGTGTCACAAATCCGTCAAGCAAACCTCAAATTCTTACCAGTTCTTACCCAGCCGCAGGCGGTAATCGGCAACCTTTGTAGTCAAAACTCTCAAAGCTTGGATAAAGCGATTTCCAGGTGGTGTCAAACACACGACTTAGATGTATGTGGAGCTGGGAAGGCTTATAATATGGTAGCAAAAGGGGTAAGCAATAATCATTTTAGAGATGCAAAGTTTTACAGATGCAAAGTTGAAAAGACGCTCAACGACGGTATCGTGCTGGTCCTTGGCTAGACCGTACTAGAGACGCGAGCCTAGAACACCAACAAAATTACGACGCTACACGTAAGCAAGGGAAGAGCACACTTTGAAATAAAATCTTGTTTTTTTGGTGCCCTTTTTTTCTTTTTTTAGAAAATCACTATAATGGTGAGTGTCTCAAAACTCTTCCCAAGGCGTATAAACAGGATAGGCACACAACATTTTGACTATTTTTTTTTCTGGAACGATTCGGGGCTACGATGAACAAAAATTGCGACAAAAAATTACTATGGTGGCGAGTGTCTCAAAACGCTCTGCAAAGCCTAAAAACAGGATAGGTATAAATATTCACCCACCGAAATTTTGGCCTAAAAACTGTCCGGCGGTCTCCAGACTTTTTTTTCTTCCGAAACCTACTCTAGCAAGGAAACACAAAACTAGAAAAAGAAGGATCTCGAAAGCAATCCGTATATCTGAGGAATTTGGATTAATGGAGGATATGGGGTGGTGATATATGGCAACAGAGATGATGATGGTGGGTGGTGATATATGGCAGCAGTGACGATGATGGTGGGTGATGGTATACGGTAGCGGTGAAGATAATGGTGGATGGCAGCAAAGTTGAAGATGGTGTGGTGGTGGTGTGACAACTTGTGAACAAAACTCGAAACTCTAAAGGACTAGACCATAAGACCAGCAACTTGACACGTCGATGTAATCACAAATTCAATGAACCAAAACACCGAACAGAAAATTGAACAAGGCTCACATTGGTTCGGATATGATGAACTAACCCTAATTTTTTGTGTGGCTTTTTCGTGGACAGTAGGTAGGAAGAATAAATGCGATATAAACTATGAAAAATTGGAAATTCTCACCGAGCAACCTTGAAATCTGATAACACTTGATAGAGGCGAAGTTGTCCGTGTCTTTCGATGAGACGGTGGCTATCGTTTTCGATGGAGTAGACTTTGACAATCCGACTATGAACGTGCGAGGACGTCACGCCTTAGCCATCTCTAAACCAACTCCGAGAGGTTATTGACCACGCCGGAGCATGATCAAACTAACCACGAGATTCTATTTCTTGCACGCAAACGAAGAACAAGCAAGAAACTGAAATTTCAATGTGTATATTGCGAATATAATAGCAAAGCTTTATAGAGGCAAGTGGGGTTCTGTGACGTCTTGGTCTTGTCGTAGAACACAAACGAAGGACGCGAAGTTGCAGCTATGGCGAACTTGTAATCTAAACAAAACCCAAGTCGAAACAACGCCCTAAGGGCTGTATATATGGGGGAATAGAGGGGAATTTCATGGCCCCATAGAGGAGGGGTCCGAAACCAACCATAACTCAGTTTCCCCACACATACGGACTCAAAAAACAACCTATAATATGGTATTTCAAAATTACATGGGCCTGGCCCAAAAATAAGGTGGCGTAACACGTATAATAGCCTATGGACGAAATTTATAAAGTGGCATCTTGAATATTTCGTCCAAGCCTTCATGCTCTTATTATGGTGGCTTCAAAGTGCGAAAATAACCACTGGAAGCTCTATTGTTCTTTCCCGCGTGCGCACCTTCTTCTCAATGCTTGTTCCCGCTCCATTGGCAATCCTTCTTGTCAATGCTAGGTCCTTCATTCAGAAGTAAAACAAAAGTATCTAATTTAGGCAGCATCATATGCTCATGAACATTAGAATGATTTCCAAGAAACAAAAGGTAATTCAATTGGCGTCCGCAAGCTCTAGTAATTGGTCCAGTATGTATAGCAGCAGGGGTTGTGGGTGTAACATGGTATTGATGTCCTTATCACTAGTCCAGGACACCATCAATAGCCCCCGAACTTGTCTTCGAAGCCGAAGTGAATACTGAATTCAGATAATGTTTTCACCTTGATAGTCTTCGGCTTCCCAATCAATTTTAACATTCCAGGACCAAGCAGTTGCACAATATCTTTGTCCGAAGTGTACAGTTAAGTCACGAGGACTAGGCGTATAGGTTTGTACGGCAGTTAAGCACTGATAACCTTTCCCAAAGCATCACACTCGTGACATCATGTGTATCGGTTACCGCTTACTCAAACCGCGGTTCATGGCGACTCTTCGATTGGCATGTCATATCAAAACAGAGATCGTGGCCCGCATTTTAGGGGATATCATCAATCAATTGTTTTACCCAATGCGATTACAAAGGCAAGATTAGCCGAAACATGGTGATTTTCATGGCGCGGTCAAGGGGACACTTCGCCTTTTACCAACCTATAAAGAGATGAGGCTAGCTAATCTTTTTCCCCCACGCTCTCCTCCCGCTCTAGCACCCAAACCTCCATAGCCGTCAGCGCCCTCAATCCTCGCACCAAGATCAAAGCTTTTCTTCCCAATGGCCAAGGCAGATCTGAAAGGGAAGTGGGTTCCCTCAAAGGTCACCAACGCCACCATCACCGAGCTCTGGGCGGCGGGGTATACCCCCAAATGCGTGGCCTGTAAGGCTCCGAAGCCTAACCAGCAAATCCCTACTCCCCGAGTCGGGAAGCATGTAATCTTTGTCTCCCACCTCGTCAGAGGTCTTGGATTCCCACTACACCCCTTTGTGTGGGGGATTCTTTTCTTCTATGGGTTAGATTTCTACAATCTTGCCCCGAATTCTATCCTCCACCTCACCGCTTTTGTCACGGAGTGTGAGGCATTTCTAAGAGTGCCCCTGCATTTCGGCTTGTGGCTAAAGACCTTTTGTGTCTAGCCGAAGAGTGGTGGCGGCGATTTTTCCGAGTGCGGCAGTGCCATGATCAGCAAGCTCCAAAAACTGGAGTGGCTGAAAGGGACCTTCGTGGAGACGGTGAAGATCTGGCAGTGAGATTTGTTCTACATCAAAAGCCTCACACCGAGGACCAGACAGCGCTCCCACCCTTCATGGGTCTGCCTCCGAAGAAGATGAACTCTTGGCAGCCCAAGAACCTAGAAATGGGGCAACCCAGAGGAGGTCACTGTTCTTTAGGGGAAAATCCACACCCTCAAGAAGAGCGTCAAGCTGGTGGATGTGATCATTGTGATGCTGCATCGCGGCATCCTACCACTCCAACTTTGGCTAGCCTCATGTGGCTCTACAAGCTTGAGTGTAACACCCCAAAAATTTAACCACATTTTTATTAAGTAAAATTTGGCCAGAAATAAAATTTTGAATTATAATAGGTTCTTTCATAATTTTAGAGCCTTTTTCTGCTTCTGTCTTTCAAAATTCTTCCCTCCATATAAAAAATTATTTGGAAATAATATTGTGGCTTTGGTAGTTTTCCTAAACCATTTCATTATTACTTTAATAACTGTAAGAATTATTTTCATAATAAAATTTGCCCCAAAATAATTCTTTTAATAGCATTTTCAATACTTTAAATGCCTCTGTTGCACTACAACTACTTTAAATAATTCTTTAAAAATTCCACAAAAATTATGGGAGGTCATGTCATGCCTATATATCACTTTTATGCAAAAACCTAACTTGGTCTTTTGGAAATTTTGAGCACAACATCTTCTTTTCAATTATGTCCAGTTTCTAGGTTATAACTACAACCCCAATTTTCCTTGCCCAAACAATTCCCAAATTTTTCCCACTTATAGTCCTTGCAACCAAAACCTTAAGCCCGGAAGATCAGATTCATTTGCATCTTGGAAGTCCACCAAATACCCCTCTGCAGTTTCTGTCCAGTACTGAAGTTTTGTAAAACTTGCATTAGAAAGTTTTCTCTTTTCACAAACCAACTCCACTACCACCTCTATCATCCAATGAGACACCATTCTGCCAAGTACCACCTTCATAAGAGTTTTCTAAATGGCCCTAGCATTCTGTCGAGCACCTTATGTGCATGACAGAAATTGGGCATCTCTTTAAGTTACATGTGAAACTTGATCACCTGTCCAAACCAGTATGTCCACTATAACCTCCGTCCAGGCTTTCGTAACCCTGATAATTTGCAGCTCAATTGGGTCACTCTAGATGCCATTAGTATTTCGTCGAGCAACTTCTGTGCGTGTCTAGCGCGCGAGCGGAGCGCTCGGACTGCAGCCGCTGGCACCCGCGCTCCTGCCGCCCCCAGCTCCTCACTCCGCCCGTCCTGATCCTCTGCTGGATCAGCTCGACCACCCAGGAGCCCACCGACATCTCTCCTTGGCCGCTAGTGCCGTCCACCACCGCCCACCATCGGCCTGCATCTCCCATCGCCGCAAGTCAATTCGAGGACGGCGCCGACCAGGGCACCTGGCGCCCTTTCCAGCCCTCCAGCTCACCCGAAGCATAACTGTGGACTAACCACCTTTCCACCGACCCCAGCTACCATGCCACCGACCATGGTTCTTCATCAATGGCGCCACCGTAATCGGTTGAAATAGTTCACCATCGATCTGACCTCCAGGAGCTATTTAAGCACCACCCTGAGCTTCCTCTTGGATCACCGGAGTCCACACACCGACCCCCAGCACCAGCTCCACCCCTCGTGCTCATCTTCCCCACCTATGGCCGATTTTGCCACCGCCAACCCTCGGGTGAGACCGAGCTCTCCAGTTCCTCCCCACCGCCAGAGGCCACCCCAGAAGATCTCCACCACCACCACATATCTTTTGCGCGTTCCAATTCCTCATCTCCGAGGCCGAGGTGAGCTCGGCAAACCCAACCGTAGCTCTCCTCCGCCATGGTTGACGCCTTGCTTGAATCCGAGCTCCCCGGCGCACATCTCTACCTCCCATGGGTGCGGCTCGTCCTCAGGAACACGCCAGTACCACCAACTTCGCAAATGGTGGCCCCTGCCGCCGGGAATCATCGCCGGAGTTCTCACCTCTTCATGCCCAGGCACGCGCGAGGTGGGAGACCAACACGACAGGTGGGGCCCACCTGTCGGTGAGTCACCCCTTTCCCCTCCAGTAGCGCATCTCCGGGGGTGCGCCTCCCCTGCGAGGAAACGTACTCCTAGTAGTACGCCTTCGACATCGACGGTTTCCCCGCACGGCCGGGTGGCTGGGCCAAGCCCAATGGCTGCAGGAGGCTAAGAAGCGCTCAGGGCGCACTTCTTCTCTTTTCTATTTTCCATTTCCAGTAGATTCCAAATACTTACAGAACTTTCATTTCAAAGCCAAATCTGATGATTCAAATTTCTAAATACTCCTAAATTCATACTCTATTAATACAGCTAGGGTGAACATTTTTCCTTCGCTTAGTTTTTGTTGGGTCTATTAAATAGTCCTTTTAATCATCTATTTCAACTTAGAAACTCCATAAGTAAATCATATGAACTCCAAATAAATTAATTCTTTTTCTGTTATTCCTAATTTCTCATCTAGTTTATTTTAGTATTTATTTTAAAAATATTTGAGACACTTTTTAGCACTGTTATGGCTTTATGTGGTAATTTAAATATTTTTGAAAATAGGAAATGGAGGGGAGATAAATATTTCAAACTTTTGGAGTGCACCCAATATTTCTGCATGCTCAAGGCAAGCATTTTTGAACACTTGATATGGTGGAAGTTTGATAATAGCTAGTTGGTATATTTGAAGCATGGTTATGATAATTTAATAGAAAATTGCATATGTGTAGTAATATTGCATGAATGCATGGTCATGTATATATTTTCTCTTGCATGCATTCCACTCAAGTTCTGACATGTATACGTTGTGAGAATCCAGGAGTGTGCTCCTGCCTTGGACGTGCCGGTGGGCACGGGACATATTTGACACGGTGGTGTCACGAGATATATGTGGAACATACCGGTGATAATAAGTAACACCTCCTGAGTCGACCGTAGATCGGGTCTTGTCACCGGTAACCCCCATACTTGATTCGTGCTGCCACTTTTCCCTGCCTCAGGTGGGGTATGGTTCAGTAAGTTGTTAACCCCTTTCCTTGCAGACACCACATAGAGGGCCACGATGAGGGTTTCCGCGGCCGTGGACTAAATCCTGTCATCGGGTCAGGGGGCATGGGTGTTTCCGGCTGGTAGCCGAGAGGGGGTCCCCCTTGTAATCCGCGCGTATGAATAGTGATCCCATACAGGACGTTGGTCTCCCCGTCTTAGAGTTTTACCGAACAGATGCCCTGGGTGATTACTGGCATCCGGACGGTTAAGCTGGTGTGTGCTGGTCAGGTGTGTTTCAACCCAAAGACCGTAATGGGAATTAGCCAACGTTTCGGTGCTGGCTAAAGAAATCCTTTACTTGTGGGTAAAGAGCACACCCTCTGTAGAGTTATACCTATTCGAATAGCCGTGTCCGCGGTTATGGACTACAGTCTGGGTTGGTCAAGTGTCGGTCTTAGAGTCGGTCTCCGGAGGAAATAATTAAAATTGTGCATGGATTATTTTGCAGAATGATTACTACTACTACTGATGTTATCATGAATATTATTGATGCTATGATTATTATTGTGGACTAACCCGTTTCTCTTAATTTTATTTTCTGAGTGTCTCAGGGGCTGGCTAGACTACCCCGGGCATTCAGTTTTATTTTCAAGACCTTACGAGGCGTCTCTCGAGTTCTCGGGCGGTTCCCGTCTCGCCCGACACTCTTGTAGATACCCATCTGGCATTTCTTTTCAAGACCTCTCGTGGCGTCGCTTGAGTTCTCGGATGGTTCTGTCTTGTCCGATTACTCTTTTAGACACCCGTTTGGCATTTCTCTTCAAGACCTACCATGGTGTCACTTGACATCCAACCGGCATTTCTTTTATATTTTCTTTGGATTCTCGGATGGTTCTGTCTCGTCCGATTTTCCATCTACCTTCTTTGTTTGTCGCTAACTCGTTACTTCTGCACATGCTAAAATGTCATCATGCCATGATTCAATTCCTGTCAGCATGCATATAATATAATCCGGCATGAGCATAAGCAAATAGTTTAGTTCATCATGATCATATATTATCTGCTACATTTGGTATATCATTTGTTCATAATGTTTGCGAGTACATTCAAACGTACTCACTGGCTTGTCCCTGGTTATTTCATTGGCCAGGTCAGAAGAGTATTATGACGACGTCCATACGGAGCCTAGGATAGCAGCCACGCGGGATAGGAGTTATCCAGGTCAGCCGTTCTTGTGGGAATGGTGCCCCATCGACGTTGGAGAATTCTCGAATCGCTTCCGTCATCCACCACCAGAAATCATTATTGTATGATTAGACCTTTACGGTCTTGTATCCACTTCATGTAATTGCTTGGAATTCTGTATCGAGGTAGTGTCCACCAGCTAACAGAAATCCTAGGGCTGGTGATGACACGAGGGGTTAATTTCTGGGATATTGTGCCCCGGAAATCCGGCCCCGACATTGAGGACCCCCGAGCAATCCGACACTTCTTCCACACCGACATGGATGGCATGTGGACATCCCTCTTCAAGCCAAACCTGAACGAGTTCCCCAAAATGGATCGGACCGTGGCTACTCAGATTCACATACTCTGAAGGAGGTAACTATCCGCACTCCAGATCCCATCAATTCGGTATTTTTGTTCATAACTTGAATATTTCTCTTTGTATGCAGAAATGGGCCGCCCTGGCGGAAGTATCAATTAGCCGACTCCTTGCCCGAGGGCAACATTTCTCCCGAGTTCCAGGTACTCCTAGCCGAGGTGCCCTCAAAGGGCACGACCAAGGCCAAAAGAGAGGTGGGGAGGAAGAGGAAGAAGACAGGGAGTTTTCGGATCGAAGACCCCTTGGTTCCAAATCCGATGATAGAGGTGAAGGTGTCCCGTCTTTCGATGAGATGGTGACTATTGTTTTCGGTGGAGTAGACTTCGACGATCCGACTATGAATGTGCGAGGACGTCGTGCCTTATCAATTGCTAAACCAACTCCAAGAGGTTACTGACCAAGCCGGAGCACGATAAACCTGACCACGAGGGTCTATTTCCTGCACGCAAACGAAGAACAAGCAAGAAACTAAAATTGCAGTCTGGATATTGTGAATATAAGAGGAAACCTTTATTGATGAACTGAGGTTCTGTGATGCCTTGGTCTAGTCGTGGAACACAAACGAAGAACACCAAGTTGCAGCTATGACGAACTTTTAATCCAAAAAAAACCCCAGTCTAAACGACACCCTAAGGGTTGTATATATGGGGGAATAGAGGGGGGATTTTGTGGCCCCATGGAGGAGGGGTCCGAACCAACCTTAACTCAGTTGCCCGACACATACAGACTCTAAAAAATCCTATAATGTGGTATTTCAAAATTACATGCGCCTGGCCCAAAAATAAGGTGGAGAAGAACCTATAATAGGCTATGGATGAAATTTATAAAGTGGCATCTTGAATATTTTGTCCAAGACTTCATGCTCTCATTGTGGTGGCTTCAAAGTGCGGAAATCACCACTGGAAGCTCCAATGTTCTTTCCCGCGTGCGCACCTTCTTCTGCATGCTTGTTCCCGCTCCAATGGCCATCCATCTTTTTCATGTCAGGTCCTTCATTCATAAGTAAAACAAAGGTATCTAATTTAGGCAGCATCATATGTTCATGAACATTAGAAGGATTTCCAATAAACGAAAGTACCTAGTAATTCAATTGGCGTGCACGAGCTATAGTAATTTGTCCAATATGTATAGCAGCAAGGGTTGTGGGTGTAACAATGGTATTGATCTCCTCATCATCCTCCCCTTCTTGAAATGAAGTCATCCTCGACGGAAACTCATTTTCCTCACCCAAATAAGGCTACAAATCTGAAATCTTAAAAGTGGGACTAACCCCAAACTCTGCAGGAAGCTCAAGTTTATATGCATTATCATTTATTTTCTCTAACACCTTAAAAGGGCCATCAGCACGTGGCATTATCTTTGACTTGCGTAAATCGGGAAATCTATCCTTACGCAAATGTAACCAAACAAGATCTCCAGGTGCAAAGACAACATGTTTTCTACCCTTATCTCGAACAAGTTTGTATTTTGCATTCATACACTCAATGTTTTCCTTAGTTACCTCATGCATTTGTAAGATCAATTCAGCACTTTGTTCAGCATCAAAGTTTACCTTCTCCAAATATGGAAGAGGCAACAAATCAATTGGTGGATGAGGTATGAAACCATACACAATTTCAAAAGGGCACATCTTAGTAGTAGAATGCAATGAACGATTATAAGCAAATTCAATATGCGGCAAGCATTCTTCCCACATTTTCAAGTTATTCTTCATAACAGCCCTAAGCATAGTAGACAATGATTTATTGACTACTTCAGTTTGTCCACCAGTTTGGGGGTGACATGTAGCATAGAAAAGCAGTTTTGTCCCTAACTTAGCTCATAAACATCTCCAAAAGTGGCTAAGAAATTTAGTATCACGATCTGAAAAAAATTATATTTGGCACACCATGCAAGCGAATAATTTCACGAAAGAACAAATCAGCAACATTAGCAGCATGATCACTTTTATGACATGGTATAAAGTGTGCCATTTTAAAAAATCTATCCCTCACAACAAATATGCTATCCCTCCCCTTCTTTGTTCGAGGTAAACCTAAAACAAAGTCCATAGATATATCCTCCCAAGGAACACTAGGTATAGGCAAAGGCATATATAAACCATGAGGATTGAGTCGTGACTTAGCTTTTTGATATGTAGTGTAGCGAGCAACAAAACGCTCAACATCCTTTGCATGTACGTCCTCCGTCTTCTTCACGCCAATGTGTCCCATTGATCCTCCTCCATGCGCCTCCTGTAACAAAAAAAGACGAACGGAGCTAGCTGGAATCATAGCTTGTTAGCATGAAACACAAATCAATCATTAATGACGAACTTGTTCCATGTTATCCCTTCTTTACAATTCGCCAAAACATCTTTAAATTCAGCATCTTGTACATATTGATCTTTGATGGTCTCCAAACAAAATATTTTAAAGTCAAGTTGTGAAAGCATAGTATAAAGACGAGACAAAGCATCAGCAATAACATTTTCTTTACCCTTATTGTGTTTAATGACATAAGGGAAAGTCTCGATGAATTCAACCCATTTAGCGTTTCTACGGTTCAGTTTTGCTTCACTTTTAATATGTTTCAAAGATTCATTATCAGAATGTATAACATATTCTTTGGGCCATAAATAATGTTGCCATGTTTCCACAGTCTGAACAAGAGCATATAATTCCTTATCATAAGTAGAATAATTCAGACTAGGCCCACTCAATTTTTCAGAGATGTATGCAACTGGTTTACCATCTTGTAATAACACACCTCACAATCCAATTCCACTAGCATCACATTCAAGCTCGAAAGTCTTATTAAATCAGGAAGTTGGAGTAAGGGAGCATGTGTTAACTTATCTTTCATTACCGTGAAGGCTTCTTCCTGTGCGGTACCCCAAGTAAAAGGCACATCCTTCTTTGTAAGCTCATTGAGAGGTGTAGCAATGGTGCTGAAATATCTCACAAAATGCCTATAGAAACCAGCGAGGCCATGAAAACTCCTCACTTGTGTGACCATTTTGGGTTGCAGCCAACCCTCAATAGCTTCAATCTTGGCTTTATCAACTTCAATTCCCTGTGGAGTAATAACATAGCCAAGAAAAGATACTTGGTCGGTGCAAAAGGTGCACTTCCCAAGGTTACCAAAGAAACATGCATCACGTAGAGCAATAAAAACAGCACATAAATGTTCCATGTGTTCCTCCAAAGATCTACTATAAATCAGTATATCATCAAAATAGACTGCCACAAATCATCCAATGAAAGCACGTAAAACCTCGTTCATTAATCTCATGAAAGTGCTAGGTCCATTAGTTAACCCAAAAGGCATGACTAACCACTCGTGTAATCCAAACTTAGTTTTAAATGTTGTTTTCCATTCATCTCCCTATTTCATACGAATTTGATGGTATCCACTACGCAAATCAACTTTGGAGAAAATTGTAGAGCCACTTAATTCATCAAGCATATCATCTAGCCTCTAAAATCAATACACATACCCGATGTACCATTCTTTTTCGGCACTAGAATCATAAGAACAACCCAAGGACTAAGGTATTCGTGTATATAACCTTTGTCAAGCAGCTCCTGTACTTGACGCATAATCTCCTTCTTCTCCACTGGATTGGCACAGTATAGAGCACGGTTGGGTAGCGATGCACCAGGAATTAAGTCAATCTGATGCTCAATCCCTCGAATAGGTGGTAATCCCGGTGGCACTATTGGAAATATGCCCTAGAGGCAATAATAAATTGGTTATTATTATATTTCCTTGTTCATGATAATCGTTTATTATCCATGCTATAATTGTATTGATTGGAAACTCAAATACATGTGTGGGTACATAGACAACACTGTGTCCCTAGTAAGCCTCTAGTTAACTAGCTCGTTGATCAAAAGATGGTGAAGGTTTCCTAGCCATGGACATCAGATGTCATTTGATAACGGGATCACATCATTAGGAGAATGATGTGATGGACAAGACCCAAACTATAAACGTAGCCTATGATCGTGTCAGTTTATTGCTATTGTTTTCTGCATGTCAAGTATCTGTTCCTATGACCATGAGATCATGCAACTCACTGACACCGGAGGAATACCTTGTGTGTATCAAACGTCGCAACGTTACTGGGTGACTATAAAGATGCTCTACAGGTATCTCCGAGGGTGTCTGTTGGGTTGGCATGGATCAAGACTAGGATTTGTTACTCCATGTGACGGAGAGGTATCTCAGGGCCCACTCGGTAATACAACATCACAATGAGCCTTGCAAGCAATGTGACTAAAGTATTAGCCACGAGATCTTGTATTACGGACCGAGTAAAGAGACTTGCCGATAACGAGATTGAACTAGGTATAGAGATACCGACGATCGAATCTCGGGCAAGTAACATACCGAAGAACAAAGGGAACATCATACGGGATTAACTGAATCCTTGACATAGAGGTTCGACCGATATAGATCTTCGTAGAATATGTAGGAACCAATATGGGCATCCAGGTCCCGCTACTGTTTATTGACCGTAGAGGTGTCTCGGTCATGTCTACATAGTTCTCGAACCCGCAGGGTCTACACACTTAATGTTTGGTGACGATTAGTATAGTTGAGTTATTGTGTTGGTGACCGAAGGTTGTTCGGAGTCCCGGATAAAATCCCGGACATGACGAGGATCTCCGGAAGAGTCCGGAGGTAAATATTGATATATGTGATAATAGTGTTTTGATCTCCGGAAGGGTTCCGGAATTCACCGGAAGGGGTTCCGGATGTTTACCGAAATGTTCGGGTGCAGCAACACTTTATATGGACCAAAGGGGTAAAGCCCACGAGGTATTGGAAAGTGCAAAAGGAAGTTTTGCTGCTGCCTTAAGCGGTACTACCGCTGGTAAGGCAGTACTACCGCGTAAGCGGTACTACCGCTTGTGTGAAGCGGTACTACCGCTCATGAGCGGTACTACCGCTTGTATGCGGTACTGCTGGAATCCGAGTGGGACTCTTTCCGTGCAGGCCAAACCGACCTTGTGCGGGCAAAACCGACCTTGTGGAGGCTTTCTCTCCAAGTTTAGACCCCAGGGCTCAACATATAAATAGAGGGGCAGGGCTAGCACACGGGAGACATCAAGATTTCCCAAGCCGTGTGCAGGCAACCCTAACCCTCTAGTTCCTCCCGTCACAATCTCCGTAGCGCTTGGCGAAGCCCTACAGAGATTGTTCCTCACCACCATCACCACGCCGTCGTGCTGCCGGAACTCATCCACTACTTCACCATCGCTCGCTGGATCGAGGAGGTGAAGGCGTCATCAAGCCGTACGTGTGTTGAACGCGGAGGTGCCGTCCGTTCGGCGCTAGATCGTGTTTGGATCGAGGGACGACTTGCGATTTGGATCGCGAAGACGTTCGACTACATCAACCGCGTTTCTTAACGCTTCCGCTTAGCGCTCTACAAGGGTATGTAGATTCACTCTCCCTCTCGTAGATGCTCATCACCATGGATAGATCTTGCGTGTGCGTAGGAAAATTTTTGTTTCCCATGCGACGTTACCCAACAGGCACATCTTGTGGAAAGATGTCAACGAACTCCTGCAAGATGTTAGTGACAATAGGAGGCAAAGAGGGAGACACGTCCTCGAATGAAAATAATACCTCTTTGCACACAAAAGCATAGGAAACAGATGTACTAACAGCCAAATCAGTAATATCAGATTTAGTGTCAAGTAAACATCCACTCTTTAATTTTATTTCAAATGCAACACTAGATGATGGTTGATTAGGCATATTATGTTGCTCAAATTCCTTTGCCAGAATCTAATTTTCACTCGTACTTTGCTCCTATTATGCTTTACTAGCTCTAGTAATGTCATCTTTCATAATATGTTCATGAGACATAGGAAGCAAAGTTATATTTTTATTCTTATGAACAAGTGTATACTGATTTGTCCTACCATGGTGTACAATTTTTTTATCCAATTGCCATGGTCTACCAAGTAAAACGGAGCATGGTTGCATGGGTACCACATCACAATCAACATAATCAGAATATGTAGCAATGCTAAAATGCACACGACCAGTACGTGTTACCTTAACCTTGCCACTGTTGAACCACTGGTTTTGTAATAAGGATGAGGATGTGGTCTGGTGCTGAGAGACAACTTCTCCACCATCTCCATGCTAGCCAAGTTGTTGCAACTCCGTCCATCAATTATAACGGAGACAAAACGTTCCTTCACAACTCCCTTTGTGTGGAACAAATTGTGCCTCTGGTTTTGCTCAGCCTGTGTTACCTGCACACTCAAAATACGTTGAGCACCTAAACTTTCATACCTGTTAGCGTAGTCAGCAGCCATGTATAGTGTCTCTTGTTGTGTATCCTTTGCACCCTGTTTTCAGTTGCAATAAGAGCCAAATTCTCCTCATCATAATCACTAGCGGATGCATATCCAGCATCCTCAGTAACAATCATCACACGCTTGGAAGGGAATTCTCTCACATAGTGACCTCCACCCTTTCAACGACGACAAATAACCTCATGTGTTTGTCTTGTAGATGCCATGGATGAAGAAGAGCTCAGTGCAGGCCCCGAAGGTGTGCCCTTGCTGGAGGCTGGTGGCGGTGCCTGTTTTCTTGTATCTCTGTTGGAGTTGGCGGCTGAAGTAAGTGGTGCTATAGTAGGACGTGTGGAAGTAGTACGTGGTGTCCATGATGATGCTCGACCTGCAGAAAATTTAGTTAACACCATTGCCTGTTAATCCTGCACTTCACGTTTAGCTTTGCAAGCAAGATGGAATAAACGAGTGATAGTGTTATAGTCCTTATACTCTAAAATAGTCTGAATCTCTCTATTTAATCCACCATAAAATGTGCAAGCATAGCTTCATTCTCCTTAACAATACCACATCTAATCATGCCAGTTTGTAATTCTTGATAATATTCCTCTACACAATTTTTTCCTTGTCTTAAACACTGCAAATTTTGAAGCAATTCACGTTAATAATATAGTGGCACCCAACGATTCACGTCAAAGCAGCCCAGGTGGTAGGGATAATATCATGATGTATTCTACAATGTTCAGACCACCAAACACAAGCAAAACTAGTGAATGCACACACAGCAGCAGCAACACGTCTATTTTCATTAAATTGTAAGCAAGTAAAACGTTGTCCTATTTCTGACTCCCATGTAAGATAAATATCAAGAACATATCTACCCTCAAATGTCGGAATATTCAATTTAGGTTTAGGAAGATGGTCATGATCCCATACTTGAGGGGGTGGTGCACCCTACCATTGCGATTGTATGCATGTGGATGACCTGGTGCTGGTGGTGGTGGTTGCCCATGGTGTTGATTTGGAGCAACTTCTCCCTCATCATCATAATCACCATCCTAATCCTCATTCTACTCAATGACAGTAGCAACAACAGCCATAGAAGCCGCAATAGTAGCATCAGTGGCAACGGCACCAGAATTTTGGCCTTAACCGATTGGCACAGGTTGCGCTCGTTCCACAAAAATCGGATGATGTTGTTGTTGTTGTAGTTGTTGTTGTTGTTGTTGTTGTTGTTGTAGAGCTATGACATGTGCAGCTGGTGGTGGTAGACGTGCAAGCACCTCATTGAACTTAGCATCCATCTTGGTGTCGAACATCTTCTCTAAAAGATCTAACTTCTCCATGGCCTCCCCCAAGCTGGTTAACAAGTCATCGATCTGCTTACCCATCATTTCCTGAAATTTATCACGGACCTCCTTGTTGGTCATGCCCTCGCCGTCGATCGCGTCGGCTTGTGATCCTGGCATGGTTAGCAACAATAGGAACACACAAGAATATGAACCTATAGACTACTAGGAGGTGGTGGTGTTGGTGGTGATGTGTCACAAATCCGTCAAGCAAATCTCAAATTCTTACCAGTTCTTACCCATCAGCACGCGGTGATCGGCAACTGTTGTAGTCAAAACTCTCAAAGCTTGGATAAAGCGATTGCCAGGTGGTGTCAAACACACGAAGTAGTAATATGTGTAGCTGGGATGGCTTATAAAATGGTAGCAAAAATGTTAGCAATTATCAGTTCAGAGATGCAAAGCTGAAGAAATGCTCAACGACGGTACCGTGCTGGTCCTAGGCTAGACTATACTAGAGACGCGGGCCTAGAACACAACCAAAATCACGGCGCGACACATATCAAGGGAAAAGCACACTCTGGATTTTTTTTCTCCCTTTTTTTGGTGGTCTTTTTTTGCGCTCTTTTTTTTTTGCACGGCAAGTTTTTTTTCGAAAAAGTCTTAGAATGGTCTAAAAACTACTTAGCCAGAATTTTCTAGACTTAGTTTTTTTTTTAAACTGGACTTATTTCTCTTCTGTGGGCAACACGAGAGTTAGGTAATTCAACTTGATCACAACAAGTACTATGGCGTGATCTGGAAATCAAGAAGAACGCAACAAATACTAGACTCGGACTAGGATTGGTGGCCGATATGAATCTGGTAGAACGCGGACTGGTGACGGATAGATGTAGGGGCGTTGAAACACTGGTGGCGAATCTCTGATGGAGGTGGACTCGGATTGGCTTGATGGAGGATATGTGGTTGTATATATGGACTCGGATTGGTGGCAGATATGCGGTGGTGGTATATTGATGAGGACCATCCTAGACAACTTAGATTGTTAAGTGGTAGCAAAACGGTAAGCCTCATTTATAAACATCATGACAAGGCGAGAAGCATGTTCCATATTGAGATGCATCATCACCAACTTGAGAAGTTAATCATGACGAGCATTCATGGAATGCACATACAATTGTGCCATGTTGACGACTAGGTGAACGCATATACTATGGGTTCCATATTATTTGTTTTAAGGATGGCGGAGCTACTACTATCATTTCTCTTATGCAGGCATGTAGATGATGATCTACACAAACCAAAGGTGAAGATGAGAAAGAACTCGGGAATGAACCTGTTGTTCACATTAAATGTGCTTGATCAATCTCCATGCTTCGATCAAGAGGGTCAAGAGTCGAGGACGAATCCTTTTGAAGAGGGGAAGGATGATGAGGACATCCCAGGTTCATCTCGTTTATCATCTTCTCATCATCAATCTCTGCTATCAAATGAAGCTTCTACAAAGAAGACCTATTTGGGTCCCATGGCAAGGACTTGTGCCAAACAAATAAAACAAGAGGTGAACGCTCTCCTAACTGATCATAATTCAACTAGCATGAGAACTTTATGCTACTTAAATCTTGTGTGCTGATTTTACACATGTACAATGCTGAGGGCAGCCAACAACTTTCAGCACATGAAGAAACAAGTTCTGAAGCCCATACAACAAGTTTGAAGAGAACAAGCTTCAACTCTGATGTAAACCATGTTTTGGTGACAAGGGCAACTAGTTACATCCGAGAGAAAAATAGCAAGCCATCACAACTGTCTATTGTTGCATCCCAGTTCCAGAATTCATCCCAGAACTTGTTGCACCATGTCGCACGAATATATGAGTATCCAGCATGTGTGGGATTACAAAATGGACAGCATATGAAGTCTACTTTCCGGAAAATCAAATGGTGCGTCATTTGGAGTCCCGAGCCAAAGGATATGAGAGTTCCAATGCAAGTTGTCTAGAGCATTAATTGCTGCGGGTGACTCCATGTGCTTGCTCCCTTGCCCAGCTGGTTACCACGAATTTGAGCCCCTCTTTTGGACTGGTTTCACACCTAAACTAGGAGGGTTGTTCCTAGTATAAATACCCCTTACCCCACTTCAGCCTTAACTCTTTGGCAATTTGATTTCAGCATAGGTTAGCTAAGTGCAACCAGAATCTTGTTTGAGAGTTCACTTCCTCCTTATCTCTTGTAATCTTGCCTTGTGAGAGGGTAAACTCACTTTGCGATTTTACAACGGCGGCTGTTGAGGCGGCGACCAGTTTGTGCTTCCATCTTCGTGCGTAGTTGCATGGATTGGAATCCTAAGAGTGTGGTTGGATGAATACTTGTTGTTGGTTGTTGCATATGTAGTAGCTAGCTACGGTCTCGTCAGGTTGCACTAGTTACCCATTACCCAACAACTTTGTTGGCTGGGATCGAGGGTCTCCTTCGTACCCTTCAGGTGGCGTTGATTCGCATCATCGAGCAGATCCTCTGTGAACATCGGGCAACCCCATATCATCTTGGCATCAGAGCTTCGGTCCACATGGTAGGATCTTGTATCCCTAGCTTAGTTCGTGCTCTTGTTCATCCTAAAGTCCAGAAAATAGCCCCACAAAAAATCGCCTTTACCTAGCCCCTTTGTAGCCTTTAATCTGTTAGTTGGTGAGTTCTATGAAGTTCTTTTCCACTAGATCTTTGTTTTTAGTTGTTGAGTTTCCCCCCATCCATTCTTGTGTGTTTGTGTTCATTTTCGTGCACAGATTTTAGATCTGCATCCTCCACCAACTCATGCGTATCTTTGTCATCCGTAGTCCGTCTTGAGTGTTTTTGTGCATTTTGGACAGGTCACTTCGTGACCTCTCCATCCATCCTTGTTAGATCTAATTCCCCACGTGTTTTCCACCAAGAAAATCAGATCTGTTTGTGTGTGTTTGCTGCCAAAGTTTCAACTGCATGTTCTTGTTGTTTTAGCTCATCAATTGTAATTTTCGTGATTCGCCCAAAGTGTGTGTTCAGATTCAAGTCCGTTGTTGAAGGTTTGTGAAAATAAAAGCAAAAAAAACAGGCAAAAAAAGACAAAGAAAGATCTGCCCAAAGAAAGAAAGTGTCGTGGTTTTACCACGGCAGATGTCCTGGTCCAAGGACTTAGGGGTGAAGCCATCGCTACGGCAGTTAACTCGAAGGGGTTGATCGGGACGAAAGACACAGGTTTACCCAGGTTCGGCCCCTCTCGAAGGAGGTAATAGCCTACGTCCTGCTTTGAGTTGTATTGATGGAGTATCGATTACAAGGGAGCGGATTCGCTTGACCTAGCTCTCGATCAAATGTTTCGTATCTTAAGCCGCCCAGGAACTCGCCTTTATATATACAAGTCGAGGCCCTGGGCTTACAAGAGTCCGGGCCGGGTTACATTCAGTAACCGACCTCATCTCTAAATCACGATGCCTTGTCTAGCAAGCCATCTCCCGACGGCTTACGCCTCCGGGTCACATATCATCTCTCCGGCTCTAGGCCTCGGCCCGACCTACCTGGTAACTTACCAGCAGGCTCGTCTTAGTCTTCCGGCCTGCTTAAGGCCTTACTGGCCAAGCCGCCAACTTCCTAACCCGGCCCTCTCCTGGGCAGGTCTCATCATGGGGTTATATCCCCAACATTAGGCCCCATATTGATTTGAACCTGTTCATGTCAATGTTCAAGTCTTTTAGTTGGCGAGTCTTGTGTTCCTCATAACCTCCTGATTTGAAATAAATCTTCATTACCAGCCATGTAAAATGGATGATGTCATCTCTGGTAAATCCAAAAGATCTTAATGACATCGCAATGGATCTTTGCATTCACTGGTCAACCCGAGAATCAAGGCGTTTTCTTAGTCAATCATCATTTTGTCTCCTCGATTCCCGCGCTGGACTGTTGCTATTCCATCTCTTCTTACAAATAGGCACCGGGGGGTCCCATCCTTTTCACTTCCCCCCCGCCGCCGCTTCTCTCTTCTTCTTCCCCCCGACGCTCATGCGACTAAAGCTCCACCGCGCCGTCCGGACCTCGCCATCGTCCTCAACAAGGCTAATGCATCGCCCTGATTGTGTCCAGAACTCGCCGACGCGCGCCCACATCTTCTGCATCCTCCAGGTTCCATCTTCTTCCTTCTTAGATCCGCATTAGTTCGTCGGGTTTTTCTTCCGAGTTCACCGTTGTTCGTCAGATTGTTCATCATTGATTGGAAAGAAAATACCTTTAGGCTCTGGAATGATGGTTAAATCACGCGGCGCCTCTCTTAACATGTATTTCATATCCAGTATGGATCGTTCCTTCATTGGAATCTGTATATGAACTGTTGTTCCTCCTCGGTACGTTTTTAGGTTTAGGAAATGGTTTCCCTTTTATCCTCGTCCGTAGATCTTGTAGTTGCAACCATAGTTGGTGAAATGTGTTTGTCCACACTTAGCAATATTTTTTACATTCACTTGCCTATCTGACCCGCCATCATGCTAACGGCTCTCCCTGGCAAAACATAATCCGCTTCATATCTGTAACTGACGGGGGCTCATAGTTTAATAATAATCCGCCATGTAGTGTCGTTGTTTTGGTCATGTAACATTCTTAACCCGCCATATTTGGACACCTTTCCACAGCATTTAACCCGCCATTATGGCTAAAGCCCCCCGCCTCTTGCGATTGGGTAGGCTCCGGGGTTACCGAGGAAATTCTCAATGATTTCGTAGTCATGGGAGTTTTTCCGGCTCAGGACGTCATCCAATGGCGGGTTCCTGGTGATGAGATCACCCCCAAACCCCAGGAAGGGGAAGTTATCGTTTTCACGGATCATCTTCTCCGTGGCTTCTGACCGCCCGGAAAAAATTCTCCTGGGACGCCCTTCATTTTTACAAACTTCATCCTCAAGACATTGGCCCCAACTCAGTCACCAACTTGTGCCAATTTCAAATACTCTGTGAAGCATACCTGCAAGAAGAACCCTCCGTAGAACTCTTAAGAGATTATTTATATATCAACCGCCAGATAGAAATTGCAGATGGCCCAAGCCTTGAACTTGGTGGTGTTTCTATTCAGAGGCAGAGGGATGTGTCCTTTCCTGCGGCGACTCTGCCTAGCCATCCCAAGGACTGGAATCACACCTGGTTCTATTGTAAAGATACTTCCCCAAAAGGAGAAAATCCATTGCCGGGTTATCGTCCCTACCGGCTCTGCACCACCACTGAACTCCCAGACCGGTTGTCTGCCGTAGAGCGCGCCCAATACACTCAGACGTTTTCAAAGATCAGAGCCTTATTGGCCAACGGGCTGACTGGCGTTGATCTGACCTGCTGCTGGGTTTCTTGGAGGATCTTACCATTGAGTCGGAGCTGCGGCTTAATGTGTGAGTATACTGGTGAGGTGAATGACCCTCAGCGCTTTAATCAGACGCCCCTAACGGACAAGGACCTCAACCTGATCGTCAAATCATTGTTGGGAGAACCTCAAGAAGTATGCAACAAGACGGGGTTAAACCCCTTCTACGTCCATAACCCGGCTCCCGCAGTAAGACTTTTACTTTAACATTTCACTCTTTTACTTTAGGTTCCGTGCTTCACACTCCTCTTTTAACCTTTCCACAAATGTACTTATATATGCAGGCCGACTCTCCCTTCTGGAAGAAGAGACTAAACACAGCCTCTACTTCAAAGAAAAAGACAAAAGCGACCAAGGCCCGGGCTCCGGGTCATAAGAAGAAACCGACAGCTAATGAGCTGCTTGAGCTGGATGACTCGGAGGTAGAACTTGACTCTCTTGGTCTTCTTTTCATGCAACTTATTAACGTTGACTCCTCTCAGGGTGATGCGGAGACAAGCGAAGCCGGCGCAGCAGAGGTAAATACCATTTCTTCATACTCAAAACCTTTGCCAAGAGAGAAAATACGGCGGGTTATCCGGAAAGTAAAGTTTTCACACCCCCTTGCTTACTTGGATCCCAACTTTCTTTTGAAGAAGCAGTGACATGACTCCAGGCGTCAGACCCGGAGCGGCGGCTCTGAAGATCTAGTGGCCGGCTTACCCGATGTTCCGGCTCCTCGGAAACGCCGTAATGAGGTAACTTATAACTTTGTTTTCATTTCTTCTGTATACCAGCTATATGCAGAAAAACTGACTATACTGCTCAATTTTAACGTCTTCAGGAGACTCCCCCTTCCTCTGGCGACTCAACCGCTTCTAAACTGCCGCCTATTGTCATCAACCCAGCGTAACTTTCTTATCTGCATCCAACATTGATTGCTAACTTTTATCATTGTATAAAACTTATCCTGACATCTTTTGTTCATAGAGCACAAGCCAAGAAGAGGAAACTAAGCGGGTCGTCTGCTACCCCTGACATCTCAGAGCCGGAGAACCCAAAGCTTAGCACTCCTGAAATTCACGTCGAGCCCTCTGAAGCCGACCAAGGTGCCCATGACAAAGCCCCCCAGCCTACTGAGCCGGCGGATGTTGACATTGTGATCCCTGAGGCTAATCCGGAAGCTGATCCTAAGCCGCCCAGTCCTCTGCCAACAGTTGAAGATAAGACTTCTCATGAAGAAGAGGTTACCATCACCGAAACGGCTTATACAGCCCCCGCCCCTTCCAACGTGTTGACCAAGCACATTAGTAAGGATGAGGCACTTTCACCTGTGAAGGAGAAAGCTAAACTTGACCTTCCTAATCTGGAGAAGCTTACTACTGATGAGCTGCACTCTGGATATCTGAGCCGCCTTTCCACGAGCCGGGAGATGGAAGCCAACTTGGTTGGCATGATGAAGAAAAAATATGAGGTACTCAACCTTCCTTGCCTCCTATAACCTTACGTAGCCCCCAAGAGCCGGCTTATTTTCTTGAAAATAAGCCGTGTCTTCAGCAACACGTATACTTCAATAGACCAGCGTGTAGCCCCCAAGGGTCGGGTCTTTATGGAAATAATGAGCCGACACTTACTGTGTGATAGAAAAATGCCAAGTGTAACCCCCAAGGGCCGAGTCATTATGTAAATAATGAGCCGGAACTTTTTTGTAAATGTGATCATATAAACTTGAGGAGCAATGTGTAGCCCCCAAGAGCCGGGTTATCTTCGTGAAGATGATCCGGGTCTTGTTTGTATTGTAGACTTTGAAAGAACTGATATACATTAGCCCCCAAGCGTCAAGTATATTGCTTGCAATCTGCTTGAGACTTGTAACAACCTTCTTCAGTGCCCCAAACTCCATTATAAACCGTACTGGCAGCTTAACTTTGACAATTATATTGTGCAGGAAGCGTTACACGTGGCCGAGTCCAGTTTGGCTGACCTTAGGAAGGACCTGGTGTTGCAACAAAACGCCCGAACCGAAGCTGATGCAAAGTGGCGGCTCTCGTCAACAGAACTGGAAAAGATCAAGGCAGATTTTGAGGCATACAAACAAACTGCTAAAGCCAATCAAGCCGCCTTGACCAAACGTGCCGAAGACGCCGAGAGCCAACTTAAACCCATTGCTGAAGAGCTGACCAGTCTGAAACGCCATGTATCTCGGATGACTGAGGCTGTCTTTGGTAAGTCTTGCTAATTAATTTATCAGCATTCCTTTCAAACAGTCTTAGAAAGACTCGCCCAGCGACTTATACAATTGAACTTTTTGCAGGCCGTCGAACTTGTAACCTTCCAGATGACAGCTTGCTTAAGCTGAAAGCTTTGCATTCATTCACTGAGCAGCTGTATGCTGGAAGCCTCTTCACCATCAGGGCTGTTTTTGGTGAAAAGGGGACTCCAAAGTTGATCAAAGACGTGCTGAAGTGTGTTTCCACCATCCCCAAGCATTTTGAAGAAATGAAGAAGTCAGCCGCCCGCAAGGGCGCAATAGCTGCTTTAAGCTGGGCTTTGGCGTATGCACCAGACCTTAACCCGGAGGAGATGGTGGGAGGTTTTCCACAGCTGAAGGCCGACGGGTCAGAATTCACGCAAGACGACTATGCTCGTTGCTTTAGAGCGTCTCGAGCATTGGCCAGCCAATTAGCCGCAGAAACTGACCTGAAGGTGTACCAGGCGGCTTATGACAACAACAATGCACGGATTTGGGCGCCTACTTTTGAGCCGGTGGATCTGACTCCTCAGCGCCGTAAGCACATCTTTGCCCCTGATGTTGACCCGTCTCCAATCTTGCATGACGAAGCCGAATTTGAAGCCTTAATCAATTGCAACTGGGATCTGAACAACCTTCAGATCCAGGAGACAGAAGACCCGGCGCAGGATGACCCGTCGGCGAGTTAAACAAGAAGCAAGCCTCAGGTGAAGCTAACCCGAGCGGTGTTGAGCTGTCGGGTAATTACTTGTGTGAAAAACTATTGAAGCCACAAATTTTGGGCTCCCTGGAGCCTTGTAATAGCCATAGCAAAAACTTGATTGCCTATGCTGTGCCTTCGTGCATGTTTCGAGCTTTAACAACTCATATTCTGGCAGCTTTTGGTGTTATAAATTTTATCCATCATCTGCACATTTTATGCAATCATGCCCGTTGGCGGGTCATAATGGCCAAAGCCTTAGATCAATGAGCAGTACTAAGCTAGGAGAAAATATCAACCAAGAACCTAGAACCTTATCATGACCCATGTTCCTGCAAAATAATAAACAGAAAAACACATGTATATTTTGTGGTATAATTTAGGTGGCTTTAAAGGCACAACCCAAAGAGATCAACTCTTGGTTATATTTTTGAGAAAAACTCTAATTTTTTGCTTCAAAGAAGCTAGGCATGAGTGCCCAAAATCCCATAAGCCGGATCTCACGTGACATAAATCCGTCATTTTAACCTTAACTAGTTCAGGGTCTTAAAAAGATTGACTGTTAAGAGTACGAACGGGCCACATAGCGAAGAGACTACAACAGATAGGTGAGTTTATCCTAGCTCTCTATAAGCCGGCTCTCTCGTGACATAAGCCGCCGTTTTAACTTTGACTTGTTCAGGGTCTTAAGAAAGATTGACCGTCAAACGTTCGGCGGGTCACCTGGTGGAGTAGCAAGTTGCAAACATGCAGGTTTAACTCAAATATGGCTTTTAAGCCTGTCAAGAGGGTATGAAAGCTAAACCCAGTGGGTTGGAAGCCCCCAAGTGACCTTTTGAATGATCAACTCTTTGCACAAAAACTTGGTGCAGGAAAACGGCAGAGGCCCCGAATTATGGGGATGTCGGCTTTATTATATTATAAAAAGTGCTATACACAATGACAGAAGTATGTACATTGATGAGAGCTGGTGGCTCAAGTGTAGTAAGGCCAAAGATGAGCATGTTCCACGGCCTGACAGTCTCCTCCCCCGAAGTGCGTGACTAATTGCTCTCCCGTACATCAACGAGATAATAGGAACCATTGTTTAGATTTCTACTGATCACAAAAGGTCCTACCTAGGGGGGTGATAACTTATGCATATCTGTCTGGTCTTGAATCAGACGAAGCACTAAGTCGCCCTCCTGGATCGTCCGGGTCTTGACTCTGCGGCTATGATAGCGGCGCAGATCTTGCTGATAAATCGCCGACTGTGCTCCTACAAGATCCCGTTCTTCATCCAATCATCCAATGCATCCTGACGCGCCATCTCGTTATCAGTTTCAACGTAAGCCGCCACCCTGGGTGAGTCATGACGGATATCACTGGGGAGAACGGCTTCTGCACCGTAAACCATGAAGAAAGGCGTGTAGCTTGTTGATTTGTTGGGGGTGGTTCTGATGCTCCAAAGAACAGAAGGTAATTCCTCCACCCAACAACCCGGTGCTCGTTCCAAAGGAACCATAAGCCAGGGTTTTATCCCTCTCAGAATTTCCTGGTTAGCACGTTCTGCTTGACCATTAGACTATGGATGAGCCACGGAGGAGACATCAAGGCAGATGTGTTCACTGTCGCAGAACTCTTTCATAGCCCCCTTGGAAAGATTTGTACTGTTGTCAGTAATGATACTGTGAGGATAACCAAATCGAAAAATCAGCTTCTTGATGAACTGAACTGTTGTTGCTGTGTCACACTTGCTGACCGGCTCTGCCTCAACCCACTTAGTAAATTTGTCAACCGCCACCAAGAGGTGGGTCTTCTTATCTTTGGACCGCTTAAACGGTCCAACCATATCAAGCCCCCAGACCGCGAACGGCCAGGTGATCGGAATCATCCGCAACTCTTGAGCCGACACATGGGCGCGTCGTCCAAATTTCGAACACCCATCACATCTACTGAACAAATACTCTGCGTCTGCATGAGCTGTCAACTGGTAAAAACCGTGCCAGAAAGATTTGACCACCAGGGACTTTGACCCGGCGTGATGACCACAATCGCCGGCATGTATCTCTTGCAAGATTTGACGGCCCTCCTCAGGAGAAACGCATCGTTGAAAAACACCAATCACGCTGCATCTGTGCAACTCGCCATTGACAATAGTCATGGACTTAGACCGCCTTATGATTTTTCGTGCCAAAGTCTCGTCCTCGGGTAACTCGCCATGAGTCAGATATGCCAGGTAAGGCAGCGTCCAATCAGGGATAGCGCGGAGAGCTGCCACCAATTGTCCTTCCGGGTCAGGTATAGCAAGATCTTCTTCAGAAGGTAACTTAATCGACGGGTGATGCAGTACATCCAGAAACACATTAGGTGGCACCGGCTTACGCTGAGACCCCAGTCTTGATAATGCATCAGTCGCCTAATTCCTCCAACGATCGATATGATCCACTTGATAGCCCTTAAAATGACCAGCGATGACATCAACTGCCTGGCGATAAGCCGCCATACGAGGGTCCTTAGAATCCCATGTGCCCGAGACTTGCTGGGCCACAAGGTCTGAGTCGCCGAGACATCTGACCCGGCTCAAATTCATCTCCTTGGCCACACGGAGCCCATGAAGCAAGGCTTCATACTCAGCTGCATTGTTAGTACAAGGAAACATTAGCCTTAATACATAACCAGGGCTTGAGACTTGACAGCTATTCGAGGCACATACTTCAAATTAGGAGGTCCAAGCTCAATTGCCCACTTAGCAATCCTGCCGGTGGCTTCTCTATTCTGAATAATATCTCCCAAAGGAGCAGAGCTGACCACCCTGATTGGATGTCCAAGGAAATAATGCTTCAATTTGCGATTTGCAATGAACACTCCAAACACCAATTTTTGCCAATGTGGATACCTTTGCTTGGACTCTGTCAAACCTCACTAACGTAGTAAACCGGCCACTGGACTGGATACTCTTTGCCTGCCTCCTTGCGCTCCACAATGACAACAACACTGACAGCTTTATTATTAGTTGCCATGTACAGGAGCAAAGGCTCTTTTCCACGGGAGCAGCCAAGACAGGCGGGTCGACCAACTGTTTTTTGAGCGCCTCAAACGCATCATTGGCATCATCACTCCAGACAAAATCATCTGTCTTCTTCATCATCTGATACAAAGGAATAGCCTTCTCGCCCAGGCGGCTTATGAACCGGCTTAAAGCGGCAATACGACCCGCCAAGCGCTGGACGTCATTAATGCACACCGGCTTAGATAATGAGGTGATGCAATGTCCTTTATTTTACCGGGTTAGCTTCAATGCCCCGCTCTGAGATCAAAAATCCCAGGAGCTTGCGTGCAGGTACACCAAAAACACACTTAGCCGGATTAAGCATCATCTTGTAAACCCACAGGTTATCAAAAGTTTCCTTCAAATCGTCAAGCAGAGTCTCCTTCTTCCTTGATTTGACCACAATATCAGCCACATAAGCGTGAACATTGCGTCCAATTTGACTATGAAGACAGTTATGCACACAACGTTGATAAGTCGCCTGCGCACTTTTGAGTCCAAAAGGCATAGACACGTAGCAGAAAGCTCCAAAAGACGTTATGAAAGACGTCTTCTCTTGGTCTTTGACTGCCATCTTGATCTGATGAAAACCCGAATAAGCGTCCATGAAACATAAACTCTCACAACCCGCCGTTGCATCAATGATCTGGTCGATACGGAGGAGAGCAAACGGATCAACCGGACACGCCTTGTTGAGATTTGTGTAATCTACACACATGCGCCACGTGCCGTTCTTCTTAAGCACAAGCATGGGGTTGGCCAACCACTCCGGGTGAAAAACCTCCACGATAAACCCTGCTGCTAAGAGCCGGGCTACCTCTTCCCCAATAGCTTTACGCCGCTCTTCATTGAAATGACTGGGGAATTGTTTGACTGGCTTAAACTTAGGATCCACATTAAGGTGGTGCTCAGCGAATTCTATCGGTACACCCGGCATGTCAGAAGGCCTCCATGCAAAGATGTCCCGATTCTCACGGATGAATTCGATGAGCGTGCTTTCCTATTTGGGGTCCATATTGGCCCCAATCGTGAACTGCTGCGATGGGTCGCCAGGAACAAAGTCCACCAACTTGGTATCCTCTGCCACAAATTTCAGGGGCAGGTCAGATTCTGTGTTGGGCTTCTTCAACGGGGTCATATCCGCCAGGTCAACATTGTCTTTATAAAACTTGAGCTCTACTTCAGCATAACTTGACTCCGCATACGCAGCATCGCCTTCCTCGCACCCAAGAGCAATCTTTCGATCACCATGCACTGTAATCGCCCCCTTCAGACTAGGCATCTTGAGCTGCAAGTAAACATAATAGGGCCGAGCCATGTCCTTGGCATAAGCCGGCCTTCCAAACAGAGCATGATATGGGCTCTTGATTTTAACCACCTCAAACCACAAGGTCTCTACCTTGTAGTTGAACTCATCACCAAAAGCTACCTCAAGGGCAATCTTTCCTACTGGATAAGCTGATTTGCCAGGCACCACACCGTGAAAAACTGTGGACGACGGCTTGAGATCCTTGTCAACCAGGTTCATCCGACGAAAAGTGTCATAGTACAGGATGTTGATGCAGCTGCCACCATCCATCAGCACCTTGGTGAACATGTAGCCTCCTACCTAAGGGGCTACCACAAGGGCCAAATGCCCCAGGTTACCAACGCGCGGCGGGTGATCGCCCCTGCTCCATGACATTGTGTAGTCAGGCCACTTTAAATATTGCGAAAGAGCCGGCATGGCTGCATTAACCGCCCTCTTGCGCACCTTCTGATCACGCTTATCAAGACTTGTTGTGAAGACGTGATACTGGCCTCCACTAAGCTGCTTTGGGTTACTCTGATACCCTGATTGATTATTCTGCTGCTGTCCACCATTGCCAGGTTGCTGGTTATGACCTCCATGGTTACCTTGACCCTGATAACTAGAGTTTGATCCGCCTGTACCAAAACCTGACCCATGAGAGCCGGATCCTGACCCGTCGGGCGGTCCATTGCCGTTACCGTGATGCTGGTTAAGGCTGTAGTTCCGGAACTCCTGCATGATATAACAATCCTTCCAAGCATGAGTGGATGGCTTGTTAGGTAGACCGTGCTTCGGGCAGGGGTCGTTAAGCATTGCCTCCATGTTGAAAGGCTTGCCCTTGCCAAAAGGTGGTTTACCATTGCCCTTGCCGCGGTTGTTCCTAGTGTTGGTATTGGCCACCAGATCAGACCCGCCGTCTGGATGCTTCCGTTTACTGCCATTGCCTGGGTTGCCATTTCTTGCCCCATTCTGCTGCTGACCCTTGCCGTTGCCATTCTTCTTACCCTTAGCCGACTTCTCATCATCAGAGCCGGGATCCTTCGTGCTGTCCGAATCTGCATATTTCATGAGAGCCGCCATGAGCTAACCCATGTCTTGGCAAGAACGCTTGAGCCGTCCAAGCTTCTGCTTAAGGGGCAAAAAGTGACAATTCTTCTCCAGAATCAGAACTGCCTTAGCCGCCGTGCTATTGTCAGACGAGTGGATAATGGTTGAGACCCGCCAGACCCAATGATGGGCCGACTCATCCTCACGCTGTACGCAATGATCCAAATCAATGATCGTCATAGGCTGCTTGCACGTCCCTTGAAAATTCTTGATGAACCTCACTTTCAACTCGGCCCAGGAATTAATGGTGTTGGGTGCCAAACCCTTTAACCATGTACGAGCCGGTCCTTCCAACATCATGATGAAATACTTAGCACAGACTGCATCACTGACATCCAACATCTCCATGGCTAGCTCATAACTCTCGATCCAGGCTTCTGGAGGCAGATCAGCTGTATAATTAGGTACTTTGCGCGGACCCTTAAAATCCTTCGGCAGGCACTCGTTCCGCAGAGCCGGTGCTAAACACGGCACTCCAACAGCTCTGGAGGTGACTCCGGCTCCCACCGAAGTGGAAGGTGTTACTAGGGGCAGGTCTTGGTAAGCCGTCGCGGCCGCCGCCACCTCACGCTGAGCTCTGGCATGATCCACAATTGCCTAAGCATTGACAACGGGCGGGCCATCACGGGGCGGGGTCCGACGTCGCTCACTGCTAGAAACCACCGGTGACTCCAAGCGCCGGCTATAACTACGGCCTGGGATGGGGGTTGAGTGCACACGACTCCGGCTGTAAGTGTACTTCTCCTGTTGAGCCACTGCTATCTGCAGGTATCCAATGGCATTCTGTGCTTCTTCGGCGAAGGGCATCCCATCAGTGAGGGGGAGCGCATTGAGCCTGGCAGCCGCTGCCACCATGTTCTCCACCGGGTTAGAGTAATGGCCAGGTGGTGTCAAAAAACGCTGCGGTGGGGTCTGATTCCTACGGGGCGGGTCTGGCTGCCGATGTTGAGTCGCTGCCCTATTCCCAGGCACTACCACCATTAGGGTTATCATTAGAGGTGCATTCGGTCCTGCCCCCGGCGTGTTAAAAAGATTTATGGGCTCATACTGATCAGGCAGACGGGTCTGATGCCTCATCCGAAAAACTGCCTCTGAAGCTTGTTGATCTAGATTAAGGCGAAAAGCTTCAGCCCAGAGACGCTCTGACTCAGCATCCATCTGAGCCTACAATGCATTGATATCCTCCTGGGCCCTGGCCATCTGGTCCTTCAGCCTTGCGATCTCCGCGTTATGGCTTGTTTGATTTTCCATTGTGACCTCGGTTCCCATCAGAGTTGTCAGCTCGTTCATCAAATCCAGCAAAACTTGAGCCGGCGACCTGGTTGACCCGGAACCTGCCGCGCTGGCAGCCGCTGTCCCGGCGCCGTGCTGCCAGAAGCCGGCACCGATCTAGCCATGAAGACGGCGGCTTGGCTCGGCGGCTCATAGGGCTCCCGGTCATTATAACCTTCAAAATAGCCCCCAAGCCCGCTGTTATGAAGCTGGTAGATTGATTCCGCCTCTTCGTTCGAGGATCCATCCTCTGAGCAGATGAGGGTTTCTTCTGGTGACATAGAGCCTTCCTCAAGTTCTGCGCCTTGGGTGAAGCCGACGAAGACGTGCTTCCGGCCCGGCTTGATACGGGCGGGTTGCACGCGCCAGGCCGACTCGACGAGGTTGGTGCAGATGTCCGGCCCGGGCTTAGATCCGCCAATCTTGCCGATGAAAACGTGAATTCTACCGAAGGGGACCCGGTACCCGTACTCGATTGAGTCGGCCTCGGGGCCCTAGCCAGCGTCGTCGATGTAGAGCTTGCTGCGGCGACTCTTAGTCATCCTGCCAACGGTGTATCCCTCAATCCCTGGGAGAGAGCCCTTCGAGTACTCCAAACCACCGAGCATCATCCCCACGGTGGGTGCCAACTGTCGTGGTTTTATTACCGCAGATGTCCTAGTGCAAGGACTTAGGGGTGAAGCCATCGCTATGGCGGTTAACTCGAAGGGGTTGATCGGGACGAAAGACACAGGTTTACCCAGGTTCGGCCTCTCTCGACGGAGGTAATAGCCTATGTCCTGCTTTGAGTTGTATTGATGGAGTATCGATTACAAGGGAGCAGATTCGCTTGACCTAGCTCTCGATCAAAGGTTTCGTATCTTAAGCCGCCCAGGGAACTCGCCTTTATATATACAGGTCGAGGCCCTGGGCTTACAAGAGTCCGGGCCGGGTTACATCCAGTAACCGAGCTCATCTCTATATCACGATGCCTTGTCTAGCAAGCCATCTCCCTGCGGCTTACACCTCCGGGTCACATATCGTCTCTCCGGCTCTAGGCCTCCGCCCGGCCCTCCTGGTAACTTACCAGCAGGCTCGTCTTAGTCTTTCGGCCTGCTTAAGGCCTTACTGGCCAAGCCGCCAACTTCCTAACCCGGCCCTCTCCTGGGCGGGTCTCATCATGGAGTTATATCCCCAACAGAAAGTGTGTGCAAGAAGCAAAAGAAAGAAATTTGGAACTGTTCTTCACTTATATCTTGAGAAATGCCTGTTTGTGTTGTGAGCTGAAATGTGTCAAGTGTGCAAGTCTTCAATCCTTGCTTGCACCAAATCTGATTCCTTGGTGTGAGTTGCATGTTCTTCACTTATATCCCATTCAGCAACTATGGGCATTAGTATCTTGTGTGGATGATTACTTGGTTCAACACTATCTAGATTGCACATTAGTGTATCTTTTTCTACATATATACCCCCACCCAAGCTCCGCCAAATAGACACGCATGTGCATCCATTGACTTGTATTCGCTTGATTATCACTCTTGGTATACCAACCACCGGCACCACGGTTGAGCACGATTCTGCTCTCAATTGGAAGTTACATGAGCTTTGGTTGGTAAGTGAGGTGAGCTTGAGTTGTTACCCACATATATGCTTCTAGTACTATAGGGCTTTTGCAAAACTAACCATGACAGGCCGTGAGTATGTGGAACTTCCTTTCTGGAGAAGTGATGATCCAGAGGAGTACCTTGAATGGGTACAAATCATGGATTTGGAGATGAAGAAATTTCCTGAAACAAAACGAGTGCTTCGAGCAACCATGGAGTTTGAAGAGTATGCTTGCAAGTGGTGGAAGCACCACCGCAAAAGGAGATTTGTAAGAACATGGGTTGATTTGAAGGAGATCATGAGGAAAGAGTTTGTACCAGTAAAATATGAAGAATATTTGTTTCATCAAACGAAGAGCATTAAACAAGGTTTCAGATCCGTCCAAGCCTATTATGATGAGATGAAGGTTGCAATGTACCGTGCCAATGTTGTGGATACATGTGCAACAAGGGCATATTTTAAAAGTGGTCTAAACCATGATGTGGATGCCACCGTCTGCTTGAAATATGATGGTCGTATGCGGGAGCTTGTGATGTATGCCATAGGTGAAGAAAGGAGAATTCACAAAGAACGTGCACTTCCATTCAATATGAGTATTCATTCCCCTTCAAGAATTAGTCATGTGAAGAGCTATTAAGAGAATAAGATGGAGCAAAGGTCATTTACTAAAAGTAACCAGATTTTTTATGAGAGAAATGTGCTCGCAACACAAGAAAAGAGCCGCACTATCGATCAAAATTCTGTAGCCACAAATGCACATCAAATCCCAAGTGAGAATGAGAGCCACACAACCAAAATATGTGAGAGTGATATTATAAAAAGTGAGCCGTGTGACCCCACTAAAAGTGAGATTGAGAGCCCCACTACAAAAGAGAGTTTGAGAGATACACCAAAGGAAATGAGAGTATTAGCTGATACGGAATGTGAGGATTCTGAAACTAACATAACCCTTTCTATTCCTTGCATTATTCCTTGCAATGTATAGGTTTGCTTTCAGGAAGAGGAATCCGGTGTTGTTACACTTTCCCAACACGTGGATGAACAAGAAGACAGGCAAACAAGACTTGATGATTCAACATTTGCCCAAGAGGAACGATGGCTTAATCAAGAAGGAGAAGATGGTATTGAAGTAAGATTGCAGAAAGAGCAAGAGAATGATTGTAAGTATAAGCCGATGGAAACAATGCCTCGTATGATTGCTTGTTCTATTATGCGTGAACCATTGGATAACATGATTACATGTCATTTTGATAATGTGAAATTAGTAAGGCATGACAAAATGCTAGATGGAATATCTCATGTTCATGCTTTATATTGTGCCATGATTGCTGAACATATTGCATTGATTTGTCCTATCACAAACATTTCTAAAATCAGAAATTGGAACCCTCCATGCAAAACCAACTCCAATGTTTACAAACCCAAAATTTATGTTAACCCATTGAGTACTGTGGTTTCCTGGTATGAAGATTACTTTCCTGAAATCTGGACTGAGAAAAATCTTGACAACAACAAAGGGTGTGACATCTTTATATACCATGCATATACGTTGTTTGTTTCCCGTAGTAATGCTGCAGGTTATCAAAAACCGAGGATGGTTTTTGTTGAAGGAAGGGAGGATGATGAGGACCATCCTAGACAACTTAGATTGTTAAGTTGCAGCAAAATGGCAAGCCTCATTTATAAAAATCATGACAAGGAGAGAAGCATGTTCCATATTGAGATGCAACATCACCAACTTGAGAAGTTAATCATCACGAGCATTCATGGAATGCACATACAGTTGTGCCATGTTGACGACCAGGTGGACGCATATACTATGGGTTCCATATTATTTGTTTTAAGGGTGGCAGAGCTACTACTATCATTTCTCTTATCCAGGCATGTAGATGATGATCTACACAAACCAAAGGTGAAGACGAGAAAGAACTCCGGAATGAACCTGTTGTTCACATTCAATGTCCTTGGTCAATCTCCATGTTTCGATCAAGATGGTCAAGAATCAAGGACGACTCCTTTTAAAGAGGGGAAGGATGATGAGGACATCCCAGGTTCATCTTTTTTATCATCTTCTCCTCATCATCAATCTCTGCTATGAAATGAAGCTTCTACAAAGAAGTCCTATTTGGGTCCCATGACAAGGAGTCATGCCAAACAAATAAAACAAGAGGTGAACGCGCTCCTAACTGATCATAATTCACCTATGCATGAGAACTTTATGCTACCTAAATCTTGTGTGCTGATTTTACTCAGGTACAATGCTGAGGGCAACAAACAACTTTCAGCACATGAAGAAACAAGTTCTGAAGCCCATACAACAAGTTGGAAGAGAACAAGCTTCAACTCTGATGTAAACCATGTTTTGGTGAAAAGGGCAACTAGTTACATCCTAGAGAAAAATAGCAAGCCATCACAACTGTCTATTGTTGCATGCCCAGTTCCAGAATTCGTCCCAGAACTTGTTGCACCATGTCGCACGAATATCTGAGTAGCCAACACGTCTGGGGGTACAAAATGGACAACATATGAAGTCCACTTTTAGGAAAATCAAATGGTGCATCATTTGGAGTCCTGAGTCAAAGGATATGAGAGTTCCAATGCAAGCTGTCCCAGTGCATTAATTACTGCGCGTGGCTCCATGTGCTTGCTCCCTTGCCCAGCCGGTTATCATGAATTTGGGCCCCTCTTTTGGACTGGTTTCACACCTAAACTAGGAGAGTTGTTCCTAGTATAAATACCCCTTCCCCCACTTCAGCCACAACTCTTTGGCAATTTGATTTCCGCATAGGTTAGCTAAGTGCAACTAGAATCTGTTTTGAGAGTTCACTTCCTCCTTAGCTCTTGTAATCTTGCCTTGTGAGACGGTAAACTCACTTTGTGATTTTACAACAGCGGTCGTTGAGGCGGCGACCAGTTCATGCTTCCAACTTCGTGCGTGGTTGCATGGATTGGAATCTTAAGAGTGTGGTTGGGCGAATACTTTTTGCTGGTTGTTGCATATGCAGCAGCTAGCTACGGTCTCATCGGGTTGCACTAGTTACCCAATACCCGACAATGTTGTTGGCTGGGATCGAGGGTCTCCTTTGTACCTTTCAAGTGGCGTTGATTCCCATCATCGAGCAGATCCTCCGTGAAGATCGGGCAACCGCGTATCATATATGGCAGCGGTGATGTATCTGGTGTGGTGATGGTATATGGCAGCGGTGATGTATCTGGTATGGTGGTGGTATATGGTAGTGATGAAGATGGTGCGGCGGTGGCGTGACAACCTGTGAACAGAAGTCGAAACTCTAAAAGACTAGACACTAAGACCAGCAACTTGACACGACGATGCAACCGCAAATTTAACAAATCAAAACACCGAACAGAAAATTGTAAAAGGCTCAGATTGGTTCGAGTAGGATGAACTAAACCTAATTTTTTTGTGGCTTTTTCGTGGAATATAGGTATGAAGAACAGATGCAATCGAAACTACGAAATACTAGTAAAATCTCGCCGAGCAACCTGAAAATCTGATACCACTTGATAGAGGCGAAGGTGTCCCGTCTTTCGATGAGATGGTGGCTATTGTTTTCGGTAGAGTAGACTTTGACGACCCGACTACGAACGTGCGAGGACGTCGTGCCTTAGCAATCTCTAAACCAACTCTGAGAGGTTATTGACCACGCCGTAGCACGATCAACCTGACCACGAGGGTCTATTTCCTGCACGCAAACAAAGAACAAGCAAGAAACTGAAATTGCAATCTGGATATTGCGAATATAAGAGGAAAGCTTTACTGATGAATGTGGGGTTCTGTTACGCCTTGGTCTGGTCTTGGAACACAAACGAAGAATGCAAATTGCAGCTATAGCGAACTTTTAATCTATACAAAACCCTAGTCTAAACGGTGCCCTAAGGGCTGTATATATGGGGGAATAGAGGAGGATTTCGTGGCCCCATGGAGGAGGGGGTCCGAAACCAACCCTAACTCAGTTTCCTCACACATACCGACTCTAAAAACATTCTATAATGTGGTATTTCGAAATTACATGGGCCTGGCCCAAACATTAGGTGGTGCAACACCTATAATAGCCTATGGATTTTTTTTTACAAAGTGGCATCTTGAATATTTCGTCCAAGGTTCATGCTCTCATTATGGTGGTTTCAATGTGCGAAAATCACCACTGGAAGCTCCATTGTTCTTTCCCGCACGCACACATTCTTCTCCATGCTTGTTCCCGCTCCAATGGCCATCCTTCTTGTCCAAGCTAGGTCCTTCATTCATAAGTAAAATAAAAGATTCTATTTTAGGTAGCATCATATGTTCATGAACATTAGAAGGATTTCCAAGAAATGAAAGTACCTGGTAATTCAATTTAGCAGGGGCTGTGGGTGTAACAACGGTATTGATGTCCTCATCATCCGAGGATGTCAAGGCCGTCTCCTCCGAGGGAGGGGACAAGGAAGAGCAGGAGCAGAGCGAAGGCACCTCGTCTTCGCCAAGGAAGAGTGCGATGACGGAAGATGTCATGGAGACCGAGACCCACGCTGGTCGGAAACGCCTTGTAAAGGCCTCTGGCGTCGCACCTAGCAAGGATCCTACCAAGGGCAATGCAAGGCTCGCAGGAACAAGCCGCTGCCAAGGCAGTATGCCACTTGCTTCTATCGCATTTTTATACTGCGGCTCCACTTTCCTCGTGTGTTTTGATCAATATCTTTACCTCTTACTGGACCCAAGGGGCGGTCCCTATTGATAAGGGATCGAGCGGGCTTCCTTCGGGTAGCTCGTCCAAGGGGCACTGTCCCTCCCCTCCTTCCCAAGATGGACCAGGAAAGGCGACTTCGCAAGCTCCACCCGTGTTGGCCACGGGGGACAGCGTCGGTGTGCCCATGGCTGAGGTGGAATCCTTGGCCGCCGAGGGTCTGCTGGCAAAGGTTCCTTCCTCTACTGAAGTAGTGAAGCCGAGGCAGCCAACGTGTTTGGCGCCCATGGCCATCGAGACACTTTGGCCATCTACCCAAGTGGTAGCCACTGCGTTAGGGGAGAGAGCCAAAGTGATCCGTCATCCATGATGGGCTCCTCCATCCGTGCCGAGCACCGCACACTCATGGGTGCGGTGCTGCAAAACTACCGGTCCGCAGAGGCCGGTATGAGGGAGGTCTTCCGAGGCCTATTTGAAGGTTTTGAGGTAAATTTCATTCATGGTTTCCTTGTTAATATAGTACATGCATAGAGTTGCCGAGAACTAGATGCAACCAGTGACTCTTAGCCGTAATAATAATAAATAACCGATCCGAGGATCGTAAGTGTCTAACCACAGTTGCCCCCGAGCCATGGGTCGGTGTACTTAGAAACGGGGCCCTTAGCACCCTGACTTCTGCACTAGATACCCGCAGCCTCCAGACCGGCAAGATCTTGCTGGGCAGAAGCATTCCTCCAACTACACCAAGCAAAGGACCAAGTAACCCGGCAAGGCGCCTTGTTGGGGTCTCAAGGGCGAGCGCACCAGCCAAGGACTTCGCCATCCAAGGCCTAGCTCCACATCACCGAGATGGTTGTCTACATCGGCTAGGTGGCGAGTGGGCAGGCAGTTAGGTGGAGCCGGTTGGGCGCGTGGCAGCATGGAGGGATTTATAGCAGCTTCAACGACACCCATCCCGCAGCGTGGCAAAAGAATAGAAGGTAGCTGGGCGGACAGCACAGAAGGAGATGCACTCCTTGCCGGGAGACGTCGCAAGCTTCACACCTCAGGGCGCATTCAATCCACCTATCCTAGTCCGTTAGGGTTAGGTATTTCCCACTACCACCTCTGCTGTCACTCTGGCAGAGGATAGTATCCATTGTTTACCAGATGCAAAGACCATTTTGCCACTGTGGTAAACCCTTGTCTATAAAAGGAGGCCCATGGCCCTTGTCTATATTCAATCTACACACGTAGCTGCACTCCCGAGGCACCTCTTGCCGGGGTTGTTGCGCCCTATACTATGAAGACTCATAAACCACCAGAACACAGGACGTAGGGTTTTATGCTCCGGCAGCCTGAACCTGTCTAAACCCTTGTGTACACATGAATTAGTGATGTGATACGTCTCCAATGAATCTATAATTTTTGATAGTTCCATGCTGTTATATTATCTTTCTTGGATGTTTTACAATCATTTTATAGCAACTTTATATCATTTTTTGGGACTAACCTATTGACATAGTGCCAAGTGCCAGTTGCTATTTTTTGCTTGCTTTTTACTTCGCAGAATATCAGTACCAAACGGAGTCCAATCGTGACGAAACTTTTTGGAGATTTTTTTTGGACCAGAAGACATCCAGGGAGCGAAAGAAGTACCTAGGAGGAGGCCCATGCGGCTCACAAGACACCAGGGCGCGCCAGAGGCCCCCGGCGCTGCAAAGGCCCCCTGCGCGCCCTGGTGGGTTGTGGTTGTCTCGAGAATCCCCTCCATCGCCTCTGAGCTCTATAAATACCCAAATATTCCAGAAACCCTAGAGGAGTTGACGAAAAACACTTCCAACCGCCGCAAGTTCCAGAACCGTGAGATCCAATCTAACACCATCACATAGGGGTTCATCATCCTCATTGGTGCCTCTCCGATGATGCGTAAGTAGTCAACCATAGACCTACGGCTCCGTAGGCAGTAGCTAGATGGCTTTCTCTCTCTCTTTTGATTCTCAATACAATGGTGTCGGGGTACACAAGCAGGGGTATTTATTTCCCCTGACTTGTGCACGGACGATAAGCCTCCGACCCGATGGCATAAGCCTGCCAGGGAAAGCTACTGCCCCATCAAGACACCAACCCAAAACAAAGAAGCCGCTCTACATAAGATCAAGGAGCGCATCAAGAAGATGAAGCCAACATCCAAGACCCCGGCAGAAGCAACCTACGCTGGCTAGCAACGCCGGCGAGGATGATACAACGGCCCAAGACAGGCCCAAGCCACGCCAGCCGCGTCCCCAGTGCCTGCCGGGGACCGAGGCGCACGCATCTTCAGGAAGACCCGGCAAGCCATTCCCCGGCAGGCGCGCGCTGCTCCTTAACCGCCTGCCATTTGAGGCTGTACCTGCTCTGCACGTCCTTGAGCCCTGCTGCCATGGATTCCAAGAAAGCCAAATCTTAGGCGCCATTAGCGGAACCGTCAGCTTCTTCGACCCTCTGAGACAGCGGCCCCAGTATCCTACTGATTTTCTCATCGAGGTTTGCGCCCGCTGAGAAGGGTGAGCCAGGAGTTGTGGGACCCAACTGAGTAGTGACCAGCGCCAGATGGCTCAGGGTAGATCGCAGGGCCGATGCCAGAGGGTAGCTTGACGAGGAGGGCCCCATGGACTAGAGAGAAGTCTTCTCCTCAACGACTGTATCCGGGCAAGGTGAGCTATCGGGGGATGGTTCCGCCCTTTCTGAGGATTTCTGAGCCTCCCCGGCAACCTTCCCGTGCCCCTCCGTGGCAGCAATCTTCATCGCCTCCTCAGCAGCATCCTTTCCGATACCGGTCACTTCTTCCAGTAGCTCAGGCTCTCCAAATGGCAGAGCTGCAAGCAAGAACAGTGAGCAGAAAATTGAAAAGGCAGAAATCAACAAAACACACGAGAAGAGAGAAAAGGGGGAAGTGAAGACACAAGCAAGTGGGATGCCCGATAGGGGTTGCTGAGGAGGGACATCCCCTCCCCCGGCAACATCAGTTGCCGGTGTGCTGTCCGTCACCATCCCTTCGGTGAATGCCTCTGTCCGGGCAAACCCCTCGGTGGAGGCCCTTGCCGGCGACGCCTCCCCATGAGCGATGGTCGGTGGAGGATCTTGTTAAGAGGGCTCCCCCTGGCGAATCCCTCCTTGAAAGATCTCTCCTGCCTCCCTATCAGGTGTGGGAAGATGCCCTTCCTCATCCCCGCCAACAGTCGAAGTCAGCCCTGGAATTTCGTGAAGAGGGTTGGGCTGGGGGCTAGGCGCGGGATCTTTCTCCGCACTTCCTACCGGGCTCATGCTTGCTGCGGAACCCGGCTCTGCCGTGGACTTGGCCCGCTTGGCTTGATGCGCAGGGGTCTCTCTACCCCTGTCAGATTCAGTTATACAAGATCAGTCAAAAGATCAAGAACGGAAAAACATCGACTAAGATCATAATTGAGTGACTCACTCCGAGGCAAGGAGCATGGAGCCTAGCTCGTATGACACAGGCGGTGTAGTTGATCTGCCCCTCTTCAAAGTTGGAGGAGCAGGGCTTGACGGAGGAACTGGGCGTCCGGCAGAGTTGAGCTTGGGGGAGAAGTTGGGGTTGCCAGGGGGCTGGGGTCCACCCCAGTAACCAACCGTCTCTTCGCAAGAGGAGGCTTGGCCTGAGAAAGGCTGGAGGAATGGCGACGCATTGCGTCGGGCTTGCCTCCCCTGGCGGTCGTCTTCTTCACCTTCTGGGCGCCTCGCGAAGACGCAGGGGCCGCTGACTCGCGGTTGACGCGCTCGCGGAGGTGGCGCCCTGGCTCTGGTGCTTCAGGACCCATTTCAAGCCCTTCTTCCTCCACCTCCTCTTGGGTTCCTGTCGCCGTGGTTTGGGAAACCCCAGCCCCGGTAGAGTCAAGCCCAGCAGCCTCCTCCGGGATGCGCCTTTCGCTCTCTTCCTCAGAAGAATCATCATCCTCGAACGCCTCCTCTTCCTCTTCCCCGGAGCCCATCTTCTTGGCGGCCCTGGATTTCTTGTCTTCGTCAATTCGAGCGGCGATTAATGCCTCCTCCGCCCTGGTGGTCGGCTTGATAAGATTGTCCTCCGCCTTGGAAGCACTTTCTTCCAGGCGGGAGACCCAGTCTATCTCGTCAGCCAGGGCAGGCAGCTCCCAATCGGGCTTGACTCCGGAGGCATTGCAGTCAGGCATCCATTGCAGAATCTGGCTCCGGGCAGAATTGCGATGCAGGGGAGCGAGTCTCGCTGGCAGATGGAACGGCCCAAGATGGCTGAACAGCTGCTCGCACAGCCAGCCATGGCCGTAAATCGACAAGTTGTTGGCAGGGCCTGGGTACAACCGCATCCTGTCGGCGGAGCCGTTGAACTCCCATGCAAATATGTCCCACCTCTGCAGCGGCACGATGCGGCGCTGAAGGAAGTCGGCCCCCACATGTTCGATGGTCAGCCCGGCAGCTTTCAGACGGGCAATCTTGTTCAGCGTCAGGCGGAGCTTGTCGTCGGTGAGGCCCAACTTGCTCCAGTCACTGCCGTGCGTGACACATCCAGTCCGCGCCGAGCAAAACTCGGTGGCTTCTTCATCCTTGATCCAGCAGCAGTCGCCCCTCCACTCTTCCCACTTCCCGCGCTGCTGGCCAGGAAGATAGTCCCAATCATCCTTTCAGCACCGGGGAATCCAACTTATATTCCCCGAGCGATGGGACTTGTCTTCAATCCGTGGGACGAAAAAGTGCCTGAACAAATCCACATTGGGGGCAACTCCGACAAAGTTCTTGCACATATGAGCAAAGATCACCATACACGCCATTGCATTGGGCATGAAATCCGGAAGGTGGTGGCAGAGTACAAATCAGAGAAAGGGGGGAGAGGCCATAGAGGAAGTATGCGCAGAAAAAGCGGTACGAATCTGATGGCGTCTTTTCCTTGGGGCTGTCCGGCAAAACTACGGGTGATCCATGCCCGTTCGTTGCCCTCCCCCACATATAGGCGTACCTTGCGATCAAGGCATTGTCGTCCAGGTTCGACGGGGAGAAAACCACATCTCTTCACCGCAACCTCTCCTGCTCTTCTGCTTTCTTCTTCCTCTCTTCAACTGCTGGGTGCGTCGACGCGGTCGTCTGCTTCCCCTTCATGGCGCTCGTCTGTTTCCCCATCTCTTGGGCTCTCAAGGGTGGCGGAGGATCTAACGGCGCTTCGTGGGTGAATGGCGGCGGCGGAAGTGGTTTCTTGGCTTGAGGAGGAAGATGAAGGACGGAGAAATGGACGCAAATGAGCAGCGCCCCTGCGAGTTACCTTTATATTGGGAACCCGCGCGGGGGATGGCTCTTCGCGGTCTTTTTCCGTTTCTTTTACTGGCAACGGCTACCGTTCCATGACCCCACGACCTGCGATAATTACGCGGAGTGGACATGGGTTTGACAAGTCATCATGGCCAAGGACGTAAGGGCATCATTCCTTCGACGCGTGTCCATGCACCGTTTTTGGGGCCTAACCCAACGATGCCAAGCGACACGTATGGCTCAGGCCCGGGGGCTTCTGTCGGGGTACACAAACTGGGGTGTTCATTTCCCCTGACTTGTGCATGGACGATAAGCCTCCGACCCGATGGCCTAATCCTGCCAGGGAAAGCTACTGCCCCGTCAAGACACCAACCCAAAACGAAGAAGCCACTCTACATGAGATCAAGGAGAGCATCAAGAAGATGAAGCCAACATCCAAGACCCCGGCAGAAGAAACCTATGATGGCTAGCAACGCCGGCGAGGATGATACAACGGCCCAGGACAGGCCCAAGCCAAGCCAGCCGCATCCCCGGTGCCTGCCGGGGACCGAGGCGCACGTATCTTTAGGAAGACCCGGCAAGCCATCCCACGGCAGGCGCACGCCGATCGGCCACCGCTCCACCGCATCGTCACGCCAGTCAGTTATCGATGTGGTGTCGATCCCTCAGGTGGCTAAGTGGCTCTCGCTAAGTACGTGGCGACGCACCGGAAGACAGATTACGCCCGTTTGACACCCGTCCAGAGGCATGTCAAGATGCTAAGCAACAATTAGCCAAAGCGGTGTTAGGAGCTTGCCGGGGATGCACCCCCGCATGCCACCTCGACTAGCAATCATGGTATTTTTTCCTAAATGCCAGAGTTAGGTATGATAGCTCTGTTAGCTATCTAATCACTAGATAATGACTATTTTTCCACTGTGGTTGCCCCTTGACCCATAAAAGGAGGCCCAAGGCAACCTAGCTCAAGATTCGGACCCTTGGACACTTGTACTTGCATAGTAGTTCCCCCGAAGGCAACCTTGCCGGGTTTGAGCGCGTGTGTGCTTCGTGTTCCTCCGATCAATCCACCAAAGCAGGAGTAGGGTTTTACGCTTCTCATCGGCCTAAACTTGGGTAAAACGCGAGCGTAAAATCGTCGTGTCGTCTGATGATCTCTGCTCTTTGTGCAAATTGACCTAACCCCTGCCGAACCAAAAGGGGCTCTTGGTCCCATATGTGACATGGTGCATCAGTGCCCCGACAAATGGTCTCTTGGAGATCTATTTGATGTAATGACTTTTTGCGGTGTGTTTGTTGGGATCCGATGAATTTTGAGTTCATGATCAGTTTCTATCCATGAATATTATTTGAGTGTTCTTTTGATCTCTTATATGCATGATTGCTTATAGCCTCGTATTTCTTCTTTGAATCTTTGGTTTAGTTAGGCCAACTAGATCAATTTTTCTTGCCATGGGAAGAGGTGCTTTCTGATGGGTTCGATCTTGCGGTGCCCTCTCCCAGTGACAGAAGGGGCAGCGAGGCACACATGTATTGTTGCTATTAAGGATAACAAGATGGGGTCTATTCCTACATGAATAGATGTTGTCTACATCATGTCATCGTTCTTATTGCATTACTCCGTTTCTCCATGAACTAGAGAGAAGTGTGGAGTAATAGTAGTAGATGCAGAATCATTTCGTTCTACTAATCTTGGACGTGATGCCTATATAATGATCATCACCTTGGATATCGTCATGATTATTTGATCTACTATCAATTGCCCAACAGTGATTTGTTTACCCACTGTCTGCTATACTCATCAGAGAAGCCACTAGTGAAACCTACGGCCGTCGGGTCTACTTTTCCAACATATTGCTTTCCGATCTATCTTTTGCCGCTTTTGTTTTCAGATCTATTATTCCTTGACGCACCTTTTATTTTTCATCTTTAATTTTGTGTTCTTGTGCGATCTATCTATCCAATCTGTCAGGGCACGGGTGCTCACGATCACCTATGGGACCAGAGGCCCCTTTGTGGTTCGGCAAGGGGGGTCACGTTGCATGAAGAGAGGAGAGCATGAGACGGCGCGACGATCAGGACACAGGCATTTTACCCAGGTTCGGGCCGCTGCTTAGCGTAAAACCCTACTCCTGCTTTTGGCGGATTGATCAGAGGAACACAAAGAACGCACATCGCCTAACCCCGGCGAGAGCTGCTGTTGGGGTGAGCTACTATGCGAGTACAAGTGTCCAAAAGTCCGAATCTTGAGCTAGGTAGCCTTGGGCCTCCTTTTATAGTGCAAGGGGTTACCACAATGGCCAAACAGTCATTATCTATCGATTAGATAGCTTAGCAGAGCTATCATACCTAACTATGGCATTTAGGACAAAATACCATAATTACTAGTCTAGGTGGTGCTCGGGGGTGCATCCCCGGCAAGCTCTTGCCACCGCTTGGCCGGTCGTTGCTTAGGGTCTTGACAAGCTGCAGGGCGGGTGTCAACTGAGTATAACTTGCCTCCCGGTGCGTCGCCACGTGTTTAGAGAGAGCTGATTACCCGCTTGAGGGCTCGACAGGTGACTGGCGTAGTGATGCGGTGGAGCGGTGGCCGTTCAGCTCGCGCTTGCCGGGGAATGGCTTGCCGGGTCTTCAGGAAGGTGCGCATGTCTTGGTCCCCGGCAAGCGCCGGGGATGTGCTTGCCGCGTTGCAGTCCAGGCTTGGGCTGCCGCGTTAGGCTTGTTGGAGTCTGGTCTTGATCATTCGTCGGGATTGTACAAATGTTGAAAGGTTCAGCTACTACCGCCTGTGCATAAGTTAGGGGCACTGGGTACCCCTGTACTAGTGCACCAACACAATCTACTACAATCTACTCTATCTTTTTACCGTGGAGAGATTGACAACCTCTCTTATGCGTCGGGTTGCAAGTATTTGTTCTTTGTGTGTAGGTACCGTTTACATACTATTGCATGGTTCTCCTACTGGTTCGATAACCTTGGTTTCATAACTGAGGGAAATACTTATCGTAGTTGTGCTGCATCATCCCTTTCTCTTTGGGGAAATAACGACGCAGTCTTAAGCCACGTCAAAAGAATTTCTGGTGCCCCTATCGGGGAAACATCATCAACATCTATCAGGTTCCTAATCACAAATCTCATCTCCTTGCAATTTAAATTATTTGCCATTTGCCTCTCGTTTTCCTCTCCCCCACTTCACAAAATTTGCCGTTTTATTCGCCCTCTTTTTCGTTTGCCTTTTTCTCGTCAGATCTCTTGTTTGCTTGTCATCATGAGTGATTTTGGTATGATGGCAGGACTCCTAATATTGGACATTCTAGTAATCTAGATGCTAAAACTTTTTTTGGGGCAAGGGAACGTTATAGGAAAAGAAACTATCCAAGAATTTTTCAATTGTGTTGGAAATTTGACTCTCGATGATGCTCCTATACTTAAAAGAACTAAAACTTATGTGGAAGCTATTTCAGCGCTAGTTCTGAAACTTTAAAATAGGTTTATTCATACCCATCCTACCTTGCAAAGATTGTTTTATGAGTTACCCATTATAAAGGATCCCAAAGCTAAAAAGTTAGCCACCCATGTTCTTATGAATGAATTTGATCACATAGTACGAGAAGCTAGGGAGATTTTGTTTTTTTGGTATGAGCCATGGAAAACCGGTTATAGGGGAGATCCTTTACAATAGTGACTACATGTTGAGACATCGGCTTGGAAATAATCAATTTTTTGATGAGAACCTTAAAAGGAAATCCCCATTTTAGATATGATCCAACAAGTTTTCAATGATGTTTATCAACAATATTCTTGGATTGTGGCCGGGAATCAAAGTGGGTACATAGATGGACAACTTGATAGTGCTAAGATTTCTATGGATGATGTGTTTCAAGTTATATTTGCAAAACCTCTTGATAAAAATATCTCTACAAAAACTAAAGATGACAATACTTGAATCTATGCATTATGCCTAGTTAGGGGCGTAAAACGATAGCGCTTGTTGGGAGGCAACCCAATGAATAAATTTATTTTCACCTTTTTATTTCTGTTCTTGGGTGTTGACACAATTATGCTACTGTTATGATTGTGTTTTTTTATGTTTTAATTAGTGTTTGTGCCAAGTAAAGCCTTTAGGATGATTCATAAGATGAGTAGAAACAATGCTGAATCTGAAACAGAAACTTTGACTCCAGTGCAGGAATTTTCATTTTTTACTGGTGCGTGATAGTGAGCTGAAATTTTAACACGGTATTGATATACAAATTATTTACGTTTTCCTAATTTTTTACAACATTTAGAGTTAAAGAAGTATGGTTAGGGTATATATTACTACAGACTGTCTTGTTTTTGACAGATTCTGTTTTCGTTGCATTGTGTGCTTGTTTTGATGAATCTATGGTTTGTATTGAAGGGTATAAGCCATGGTAAAGTTAGAATACAGTAGATATAATGCAATAATAAAATATGAATGGGTTTGCAACAGTACTTAGAGTGGTGATTTGCTTTATTATACTAACGGGTCTCACGAAGGTTTTGTTGAGTTTTGTGTGATTGAAGTTGTCGGGGCACGGATGCTCACGATCACCTATGGGACCAGAGGTCTCTTGTGGTTCGGCAAGGGGGGTCACATTGCACGAAGAGTGGAGAGCATGAGACGGCATGACAATCAGGACACAGGCATTTTACCCAGGTTCGGGCCGCTGCTAAGCGTAAAACCCTACTCGTGCTTTTGGTGGATTGATTGGAGGAACACGAAGAACGCACATCACCTAACCCCGGCAAGGACTGCAGTCGGGGAAAGAGCTGCTATGCGAGTACAAGTGTTCGGGGGTTCCAATTGCCAACCTTGAGCTAGGTTGCCTTGGGCCTCCTTTTATAGTGCAAGGGGTTACCACAATGGCAAAACAGTCATTATCTGTTGACTAGATAGCTAAGGAGAGCTATCATACCTAACTCTGGCATTTAGGACAAAATGCCATGATTACCTGCCTAGGTGGCGCTTGGGGTGTATCCCCGGCAAGCTCTTGCCACCGCTTGGCCGGTCGTTGCTTATGGTCTTGACACGCTGCAGGGTGGGTGTCAACCGAGCGTCACTTGCATTCCGATGTGTCGCCACGTGCTTAGCGAGAGCTGATTAGCCGCCTGAGAGCTCGACACCGCATCGATAAGTGACAGGTGTAGCAATGCGGTGGACCGGTGGCTGGCTGGCTCGCGCCTGCCAGGGAGCGGCTTGCCGGGGAGCGGCTTGCCGGGTCTCCTGGAAGGTGTGCATGTCTTGGTCCCCGGCAAGCGTCGGGGATGTGCCTGGCGCATTGCAGTCCCGGCTTGGGCTGCCGCGTTGAGCTTGTTGGAGTCTGGTCTTGACCATTCGCCAGGTTTTTGCTTCTACCGCCTGTGCATAAGTCAGGGGCACTGGGTACCCCTGTACTAGTGCACTAACAGGCGCCCCCGGGACTGGCCCACACGCGCTCGTCGAGTGCTGTTGGGTCAGGCCCAAGTTTCATGCATAGGCACGCAATGTGAGGGAGTAACTGCCAATTTATTGGTCAGCACTGACCCACCACCTCAGGCCGTTTCCGCCACGCGCGCCGCATGCATAGCGGGGAGTTAGCGACGGTCGCGCGTGACTTAAAGTCCTGATCGTGGCAGAAACCGCAGCGCCATGGATTGGAGCGACGGGGCGGTTACCTGTTCGCCCATGATCGTGGGCGATGGAATTGGTGGAGATGGGCGGCGACCCTTGGAGTGGAGGAGAGCCAGCGCCCGTGCCCTCCCCTATAAATTGGGGGTCGCGAGGGGCGATGCTCATCCAACCTTTCTTCCTGCTTGAGTGCAGACCCACAGAGCTTTCCCTTCTGCTTCTTTGCCTTGAGCCGCGCTCGCTCTCCCGATGTTCAGGGGGAGGGGCCGAGCGAGCGTGTTTGTAGAGCCTTCCTTCCGGATTCCTGACTAGTTTCCGTCATGAACAGATGGTTCTGAACTGAAGGCTAGTCGGGGAAGCCTCGGATGGGGGAGCGGGCAGCGTGGTGGCAGTATCGGGAACGGCTGCGGTTGTACGCCTGCCGCCGCGCTGCCTACTTCTTTAGTATTGACGGGGCTTCATGCGGTTGAAATCGCACCGAGATTTATGTTTGAGGTACAGCGTCACGGCGATCTGTGGTTCCCGTATTCCTTCTTCAAGGTGATGGAGAAAAAACGCCCAGACGCCCACCACGGGTGTGCGCGTGGTTGCGGCCGCGCATCGTCATTTATCGCGGTGAAGCTCTCCTCCCGCAGTACTTCGGATGGAGCATACGGGAGGGAGCTCTTCATCTTCGCGTCCTCTTCTAAGGCAGGGGATGGAGTTCCCCGCCTTTGGCCACCGGGGATGACCATGCTCTCTGTGGGGTCCCCGGGTCGCCACGCCTGGAGCTTGGGCGATGGCGGGGGCGTCTCCTCGGGCGGTGGCGATGAGGAAGACGATGGCAGTTGGGGATCTACGACGCATCGGGAGCAAGGATGAGGTCTCCGACGCGTCACGCTCCCCGGCAGCACCATCATCACCAGCTGGGCTCCGGCAGCGCCACCATCTGCACCTGCCCTCCGCCTTATTTCCCCTTGTCGGTCTTGTCTGCTCCATCGGCTTCATCCGCCCTGCCCCCGCCCTGCCTGGGGGCAGGGCCCTTCTGCTCGCCGGTCGCGTCCCTCTGGTCCTGGCTGGGAAGCGTCGAATCCCGGCCAGGCGCTTCTTTTGCCCTTTGTTCCTTCTCCACATAATCTCTAAGAGGAGAGGGACAAGAAAGGGATTACGGGGCACTTATCTTTTTTTATGTCAAAAGATGTAGGCGCTTGCCAAGTTTTAGTTAATCATAATGTAATCTCTATCCATTTTGTATCGAAAGTGAATGAGAAAAAGTGATGTCTTTCTTTCGCAAGTACTATCCCTTTCCTTTCCTTATTTATACTGCATCAATACGTTTTGTCTTTGCCGCACGGAGATTCTTGCCGGGTCATCATTCAAACCACGAGTGCCAAAGTGGGGGAACGAGCCCCCGGCAACAGGTTGGCATTGTTCCTCGGCAGAGCTCCTTGTCGGTATCGGCGCTGCCACCCTTATAAACAAAGACAGGGGGACGGCTCGTCCCGACAAGGGTTTTCACCACATGGATGACTCCACAAACCGCAGTAAGGTAGATACTAAGGGTTTCCTTGAGAAATCAAGAAGTACTGAACTCGAAATATGCGATATACTTATCTTTTCCAAGCAGTATCTTCTTTTTGAGCGTGATGGGCCGCCATCCTTGTTTCTGTGTTCCCCTTCCCTGTTTTCTCGATGGTGAAACATGTAGGGTGAGAACAGTAACAAAGATTACAATTTCATCAAGTATTCTAGCAAATCTTTTATAACTTAATAGCGCTAACATTGCAGTCATAAAAAATGCGTAATGAGCATGTAAGGATGATGATTTGATGCAATGCCTAGCTTTATTATTGTCGCACAGGGTCTGCGCGTGGCTTTGTACAAAGGGTTACATGCAACATCGGCAAGGCTTGTACAAAAGGTGGCTGCCGGGGACTGAGCCCGGCAGCCGCGCCTTACGGGTAGAACTTACGAAGATGCTCAATGTTCTATGAGTTCTGCACCTTGGTGCCATCTTCGGTCTCGAGACGGACTGCGCAAGGTCTGGTGACTCGTACTACCCGGTAAGAGCCTTCGTACTTTGGCGTCAACTTGTTTGTACCCTTGGCGGACTGAACATGCCGACGGACAAGATCGCCTTCCTCAAGGCTCTGGACATGAACCCTGTGGCTATGGTAGCGGCACAGAGCTTGCTGGTAGCGTGCTGCACGCACAGCAGCCCAGAGACGGTCTTCCTCGAGGAGCGTGGCATCGTCATGCCGCAGCTGCTGTTGCTCTACTTAATCGTAGGCAAGCACTCGAGGTGACCCATATATGAGTTCTGTTGGGAGCATTGCTTCCGCCCCGTACACTAGGGAGAAGGGCGTCTGGCCGGTGGCTCGATTTGGTGTCGTCCTGAGGGACCAAAGAACCACCGGCAGCTCATCTATCCAGCGCCTGCCGCTCTTTCGCAGCTTATCAAAAGTCCTTGTCTTGAGTCCTCACAACACTTCAGCATTCATCCTCTCGACTTGCCCGTTGCTTCTTGGGTGAGCAACAGAGGCGAAGGAGACCTTGCTTCCAAGGCTTTCGATATACTGCATGAAGGCGCGGCTCGTGAACTGGGTGCCATTGTCGGTGATCACTTTGTTAGGCACGCCAAAACGGCACACCAGTCCTTTCATGAACTTGATAGCTGCTTCTGCGGTCACCTTTCTCGCTGGTTCCACCTCAGGCCACTTTGTGAATTGTCGGTTGCCACGAATAAGAACTCAAAGCCCCTGACAGCACGGGGAAAGGGGCCTAAGATATCGAGCCCCCAGACCGAGAATGGCCAGGATAAAGGGATTGTTTGTAGGGCTTGTGGTGGCTGATGGATGTTCTTGGAATGGAACTGACAGGCTTCACACTTGGTGACCAGCTCAGTAGCGTCCTAGAGGGAAGTGGGCCAATAGAAACCCTGTCGGAAAGTTTTCCTGGCAAGGGCCCTTGATCCAATGTGGGAACCTCATACTCCTCCGTGAATCTCCGCCAACAGCTTCAGTCCGTCCTCCCGGTAGGTACACCGTAATTTCACATCGTTTGGTCGTCTTCTGTACAGGGTGTCATCGACAAACTGGTACATACTTGACCGACGGGCTACCCTTTCAGCTTCCTCTTCCTCTTCGGGGAGTTCTCCTGTTCGAAGATAATGGACTATATGCCACGCCCAGGTTGGAGCCTGTGGCTCGACTACAAGGACTAAAGGCATCTCTCCATCTCCGGGAGCGCTTGTCTCAACCGCTAGACCCTGAGGTCCTGCGGGAGGGAGCTGCTCGTCAACCAGAACGGGATCTTCCCGGGCAGCTTCTCGACCGGCGGCTTTAGGGAGCTCTGCCGGGAAATGCTTGCCGGAGTTCAGCTTTCTTCTCTTCTTGGACATCGTTGATGAGGGTACTAATGGTTGAGTGAGGCAGAGAACAAAGGTTCCTGGTTCCACAGGAAGCTTCTACGCAACGCACTTCGATAGATGGTCAGCATTGGTGTTTTCCGCTCGCGGCACATGCTCTGTTTGCAGTCCATCGAAGCGCTCCTCCAATTTCCTCACTTCTTCTACATATGCCTCCATCAGCGGGCTCTGGTAATCCTTGTTGACTTGCTTTATCACGAGTTGAGAATCTCCTCGGACGATCAGCCTCTTTATTCCCGACTCTACCACGATTCTGAGTCTGGCAAGGAGCCCCCCGTACTCAGCGGTATTGTTGGTGGCTTCCTCCCGGGGAAATTTCATCTCGACGACGTACTTGAGGTGTTCTCCGGTAGGGGCGATGAGGAGCACTCCTGCTCCAGCACCCTGGAGTGAGAAAGCACTGTCAAAGTACATGATCCAATCCTTGGGTGCTTCTTTGCCGGGGAGGATTGTCTCCGGAGCTTCATCATCTGGCGTGGGTGCCCATTCTGCAATAAACTCCGCCAACGCCCTGCTTTGAATGGTGGAAGTGCTCTCATACTTTAATCCGAAACTTGACATTCCAATGCCCACTCAACTATCCTGCCGGTGGCTTCGGGGTTTCTCAGTATGCGTTGCAACGGGAAACGGGTGACAACCGTTATCTCATGGGCTTGGAAGTAGTGGCGCAGCTTCCTCGATGCCATGATGAGGCCGAAGATCAGCTTTTGTACTCCAGAGTACCTTGATCTAGCGCCCTGTAGCAGCGAGCTGACAAAGTACATGGGCCGCTGCACCATTTTCTTCTTTGCCACTTCTTTGGATTCACTGTTAATCATTTGCTGAGATCCACCTTGATCTGTGTCGAGTCCTGCCGCGGATGCTTCTTTCCCGCTCCCGGCAGCATCAGCAGCGGCTGTTGAATCTCCATCCACTACCCGCTGCGCCACCAGCGCTGCACTAAGCACTTGATTCATTGCTACCAAATATAGTAGCAACGGCTCTTGCGGTTTAGGAGCGACCAAGGTGGGAGCAGAGGATAGGTATTTCTTCAGGTATTGTAGCGTTGCATCTGCCTCCGGGGTCCACTTCATCGGGCCAGCCTTCTTCAAGATTTTGAGGAACGGCAAGGCGCGCTCAGCGGACATGGAGATGAACCTACTCAACGCGGCAACACATCCGGTCAGGCATCTGATATCTTTGATGGTCTTGGGTGCCCGTATCTGTTCGATCGCCTTAATCTTGTCGGGATTGGCTTCTATTCCTTGCTGAGATATGAAGAACCCAAGCAGCTTGCCGGATGGGACACCGAACACACACTTTTCAGGGTTGAGCTTCAGGTTGATCTTGCGCAAGTTTGTGAAAGTTTCCTCCAGATCTTGTATGAGAGTGGCTTCATCCTTGGTCTTGACCACGATGTCATCCATGTAGGCTTCCACATTTCTGTGCAGCTGAGGTCCAAAACCAATTTGAACAGCCCTAGCGAAGGTTGAACCAGCACTCTTTAACCCGAAGGGCATACGCACAAAGCAGTATGTGCCACAGGGAGTTATGAATGCGGTCTTTTCCTCATCTTCCCTAGTCATAAATATCTGGTGGTAGCTGGAGTAGGCATCCAAAAAGGAGAGCAAGTCACATCCGGAGGTGGAATCAACAATTTGATCTATGTGCGGGAAGGGGAAAGGGTCCTTCGGGCAAGCCTTGTTCAAGTCAGTGAAGTCTATGCAAAGCCTCCATTTCCCATTTGCCTTTCATACCACCACCGGGTTTGCCAGCCAAGTTGGATGCAGCACCCCTCTGACCAAACCAGCTGCTTCAAGCTTCTTGATTTCCTCGGCAATGAACTGCTGCCGCTCCAAGGCTTATTTCCTAACCTTTTGCTTGACGGGTCGGGCATGAGGACAGACAACAAGGTGGTGCTCAATTACCTCCCTGGGAACACCGGGGATGTCAGATGGTTGCCAGGCAAACACGTCGACATTCTCCCGCCGGAAGGTAACGAGCGCGCTTTCCTATTTGTCTGTAAGGGTAGCACTGATGGTGAAGGTACCACCAGTGCCATCCTCCCTTGCCGGGACTTTCTTCGTCTCTGGATAGGTGACCCTGGTCTTCTTGCTAGCGGAACTCTCTGGCAGGTCATCGTCGGGTGCAGCGCACTCCGAAGAGGCGCGCTTCCCGGAGACCTTGCCGATGTTCTTGTTAGCCTTCTTCATTTTCTCTGTGCTCTTGGCAGGAGCTGGGACCTCTGTGGCTTCAGCTGCTGCCGCGTCGCGATACATCTGGTCCACGCAGATAACTGCGTTCTTCTTGTCGGATGGGATGGAAATGACCCCAATGGGCCCTGGCATCTTCAAGGTGTTGTACGCATAGTGGGATGCCGCCATGAATTTTGCTAGAGCTGGGCGACCGAGGATTCCATTGTAAGGCAGCGGGATTTCGGCGACGTCGAACACTATCCTCTCTGTCTGGAAGTTCAACCCCCACCAAATGTCACAGGCAGGGTGATCTTTCCCTTCGGTCGGCTCCTGCCAGGGTTGATTCCTTGGAATGTACCCGTAGCTTCGAGCTCTTCATCAATGATCTATAGTGGATCTAGGGGAGATCAAGTTCAATCCGGCCCCGCCATCAACTAACATCTTAGACACCTTGCGGTTGCGGATCGTCGGAGAAACCAACAATGGCAGACATCCGACCGTAGTGGTACGGTCAGGATGATCCTCTTCGTCAAAGATGATAGGCTTGCGGGACCATCTGAGTGGCTTCCTTGATTCTGCAGTAGGTTCCCCGGCATTGACCTTGCGTGCCCACTGCTTTAGCTAGCAGCGAGAGGAATGCAAGGATGCACCCCCGTCAACGCACATGGCTTCGGTTGCTTTCTGAAACTCCCTGTCGCTGGCATCCTCATCATCATCCTCATCTTCACTCATATCCTCTATTTCCTTCTTCTCTTGGCCTCTGGCGGGTTTTTCCTTTTGTTGTGGGGTTTTGCCGCGGCGACCTCCTCTGCCACCACGGCCTTTCCCGGCAGCGCTGTCCTGGCCTTTTTATTTGTCGCTCTTCTCGTACTCGGCCCTCTATTTCTCAACAAGTTTCTCAACCTGTCGGCATTCTTGCAGATCATGGCCCTTGGTGCGGTGAATTTTGCAGTACGGCCCGTCGGACTTCCCGATCTTCTCAGCGGCAGCAGCCTCCCGGCAATCAGCGCATGCGACAGCTCCCTTGCCGGGGGTTTCGGCTTTCGCCTTCTTACCTATACTGAGGTCTCCGGAGCTCTTGACAACCAATACTGCTTTTCCCTTACGCTTCTTGTTGTGCTTCCTGCCTTTTCCCTTCGGGTCGGGGGCGTCGTCGTCATCATCAGAGTCCACTTCGACGCCCGCTTCCTCCCCGGGAAGTAGCCTTCCTTCTTCAGCTCGAGCGCATTTATCCGCCAAGGTGTAAAGCTCATTAACAGTCTTGGGGAGCTTGACATTCATCTTGGCTCGCATCCTCCTGTTGCGCATGTTCAAGTGGAATATGGAAATCACCGCTGCGGGATGGATCTCTGGGATGTTGCGGTGCACTCGGCTGAATCTCTGGATATACTTTCTCAAGGTTTCTCCCTCCTTTTGTGGGAGGACTTGGAGATCGCTGGGCTGGCCTGGTTCTCGATGACCACCGATGAAGGTGCCAATGAACTCATTGCATAGATCAGCCCAAGACGAAATGGAATTCTCTGGCAGGTGCATCAGCCATGATCTCATGTTTGGCTTGAGTGCCAAAGGGAAATAGTTGACGAGCACCTTTTCATCTCTTCCTCCTACGGCTTGAATAGCTATCGTGTATATGCCCAAGAACTCCGCAGGGTTCAGCTTCCCGTCGTATTTCTCAGGTAGCTCAGGCTTGAATGCTCGGGTCGACGGCCAACGGACCCGTCGCAACTCGCTAGTGAAGGCAGGGCAACCAACCTCGTAAGGAAGGTACCCACCAGCACTGGGCGCGTGGTCGCCGACGTCTGGACCGTTGCGGTTGTGGGATTGACGGTGCGCTTCCCGGCGTTGCTCGATGGTGATGCGTGCCTCTTCTTTCCGCTGGTCTTCAAGGACACGCTGTTGATCCTGGCGGTCGCGCGGGCCAGATGAGACTATGGACGCCTCGTCGTGCTCGTCAGCATGCGAAGCTTGCTGCGGCTGCCTCTGGGCCTGTTGTCGCGGAGGGGACTGCACCATTGGGGTGGCCCCTTCAATGCGCTCGCCTCGCCGGGCCGCTGCTGCTGTTCGCGTGCGTCGCGACGGCTCTGCATGTTGGGTCTTGTTGGCTTCAACGAAAGAAATCAAACTCTGAACGGTGGCTCTCCATTCATCCATCTTATCAGTCGCTGGCATGAAGTTGAGCAACATCTGGACTCGCGCCATGGCCTCCTCTATGGTGCTCGGCATGGCGAAAGAGGCGGACCGCGACGTCGCTCGACTCTTGGTAGGGCCAAGAGAAGCGTCGCCGCATCCTTGATGACGTGTGCCACTCGCTGGAGCTTTCTGGTGGGCAGCGGGCCAATCCTGCGGGGCTGCGGCTCCGCTGGGCGCTCCGTCTCGTTCCACACAAGGTGCATGGCCAACAATCTCGCTGGCGACGAGTGTGGCCGGAAGGTCACGGCTCGCACCGGACCGGGCGCCGCTGAGGCAGACTCGGCCATCCGCGCGGCGGGGAGGTGATGAACGGTTGTTTCCCTCGCCCGCGGCCGGGGCCGAGCACGCCATGTTGTTGTTGTAGTCGCTCCTCTCCGGCGCCTCCTGCTACATCTTTGGCCGCGAAGGACTGGATGGGGGCGCCGCCTGCGCCGGCCGCGTCATCCACGATGCCCGCCTCGCCCGCAGTCGCCGCGGCACCTGCGGCGCCGGCGGCCGCGTGTTAGGGAACCTTCGAAGCGGAGGGATGTGTGGCCGCACCGGATTTCTTCTTGGGAGCTATTGTTGGAGAAGATGATGATGAAGATCGATTCGCCGTTCACGAATTCGGGTTCACGCAAATGATGCACACCCCCTACCTAGCGCGCCAAAGATGTCGGGGCACAGATGCTCACGATCACCTATGGGACCAGAGGTCCCTTGTGGTTCGGCAAGGGGGGTCACGTTGCACGAAGAGCAGGGAGCGTGAGACGGCACGACAATCAGGACACACGCATTTTACCCAGGTTCGGGCCGCTGCTAAGCGTAAAACCCTACTCCTGCTTTTGGTGGATTGATTGGAGGAACACGAAGAACGCTCAGTACCTAAAACCGGCAAGGACTGCTGTCGGGGCAAGAGCTGCTACGCGAGTACAAGTGTTCGGGGGTTCCAATTGCCAACCTTGAGCTAGGTTGCCTTGGGCCTCCTTTTATAGTGCAAGGGGTTACCACAATGGAAAAACAGTCATTATCTGTTGACTAGATAGCTAAGCAGAGCTATCATACCTAACTCTTCCATTTAGGACAAAATTCCATGATTACCTGCCTAGGTGGCGCTCGGGGGTGCATCCCCGGCAAGCTCTTGCTACCGCTTGGCCGGTCGTTGCTTATGGTCTTGACACACTGCAGGGCGGGTGTCAACCGAGCGTAACTTGCATTCCGATGTGTCGCCATGTGCTTAGCGAGAGCTGATTAGCTCCCTAAGGGCTCGACACCGCATCGATAAGTGACAGGTGTAGCGATGCGGTGGAGCGGTGGCTGGCTGGCTCGCGCCTGCCGGGGAGCGGCTTGCCGGGTCTCCTAGAAGGTGTGCATGTCTTGGTCCCCGGCAAGCGTCGGGGACATGCCTGGCGCATTGCAGTCCAGGCTTGGGCTGCCGCATTGAGCTTGTTGAAGTCTGGTCTTGACCATTCGCCAGGTTTTTTCTTCTACTGTGTGTGCATAAGTCAGGGGCACTGGGTACCCCTGTAATAGTGCACCGATAGAAGTTTTCAAGTTTTGGGTGAGATCACGATGGATGAAGGAATAAGGAGTGAAAAGAGCCTATGCTTTGGATGCTAGAGCACCCCCAGGATAATATCCAAGGAGAAATAAGCAACTAAGCTTGGGGATTCCCCAAGGGGCATCCCCTCTTTCTTCTAACGACCATCAGTATTTTACTTGGAGCTATATTTTTATTCGTCACATATCATGAGTTTTTCCTCGAGCGTCTTGTATTATTTGAGTATTTTCTTGATTTTCTTTTGAGTTTGTCACAAGTACTCTTGCTGGACACACGTATTTGAGAGGGCCAAAATTATGCTATGATTTGTTAGAATTGCTCTATATGCTTCACTTAAAAAAAATTAGCTATGGAATTGCTCTAGTGCTTCACTTATATCTTTTTGAGCACAGTGTGCTTTAAAATTTTGAAGAAATACTCTCATGCTTCGCTTAGATTAATTTGAGAGTTAGTAAATTTTGAAGAAATTCTCTCATGCTTCACTTCTATTATTTTGAGAGATGAAATTTTTATGCTCATGTTCTTCACTTAAATTTGTTTGAGCTTGTCAAAAGCAATGGCAATATATGAAGGGTATAATAAAAACTTTCATGAAGATCATTGGACAAATTAAACTTGATTCCTTGTAATAGTTTTGAGACAAGATGATAGTAATATGTGAGTCATGTTGGCGAGTAATTATGCTTTAGTAAGAATATTGGTGTTAAGGTTTGTGACTCCCTTTGCAAGCACGAAAGTCAATAGTTATGCAATGAAATTACATCCTACTTATGGTGCATTATTCAGTGTTAGTTATGCTCAATGCCCGTTTATGTGAATTTTTGTTTCTTGGTTGGTTGCTTCTCAATCTATTTGCTAGCCTCCACTTGTACTAAGTCGAAATACTACTTGTGCTTCAAAAATCCTCAAACCCAATATCGCATTATGAGTCCATCATACCTACCTAAATGTGGTATTTCCTTGACATTCTAAGAAAATTTCTATGTGCCATCTCTAATTTTCAAAATGAATTTCCTTTTTGTTTGCTCGTACCGCTCATGAAACGGTAGGGGATGTCCAATATTTTTCCATGCTAGATGTGTTATTCTCAAGATGAATGTTTATTCACTTGTCATTGCATGAGAGTACGATGGTAATAGGGATGCCCAGTCCCGAAATGGAAAAGAAATTTACTTTATGTTGTCAAATAATAAATTCCTTGGAAAGTGTTGGTATGGAAGGCAACCATGGGTATGGCTAGCCATGGATTGTGAAAGAATGGTGGAAAAAGGAATCAACTTTATTTTATGTTTGGGGACCGCCTATGATGTATCTAGCATGGAAAGTATTGAGAACTACTCGGCCGTTTTCGTTGATAGGAAAGGCATGCAACCCAAAATATTTTTCTCTCTCAATTTAAGCTTTGAACTCTGGCACCTCTACAAATCCCTACTTCCCTCTACGAAGGGCCTATCTATTTACTTTATGCAATTTTTATTTTTAATTTGAGTCTCCATCTTCTCTTATAAAGCACCAACTAGGGGGCACTATGATCATACTTGTGCATTGGGTGTAATTAATGTTTGAGTGTGTTTCATGAATGGATCAATGATTGAGCATGATTATCACACCCTGTGCTGTATCACTTTGCTATCCTATGACTTTATAAAATTTGGACCCAATTAAAACTTTTTGAGTGCAAGTGCTTGTTTGAGTTGTTTGATGTTTGTTTGTTTGGATGATGTGTTCTGGCACTCAAAGAATTCTTCTTCCTCTTCAACACTCACTTCCTTGACCCAAAACTTTGCCAATGATCATGCCATGTGTATAGCACCTAAAAATATTTTTATCAAATATTATTTTGGCCAAAAAGCATTTATTCAAATAAGGTTTAGAAAACCCCTGAATTGAGGTTTGTACTACAAGTCCTCAAATTGGGTGGTATGTTTTGCACCGAAGAGTTTATTTGGAACCCAATATATATAAGACTTCCCAAGACCACAAAATATTAATTTTAAAGATTATTTTACTATTTTATTTAAAGGCTTTTTCTTAATGCCGGAAATGGTTTTTCATAGGGAAAAATGATTTAGATGCTTTGAAAACATTTGAGAAAATTTAGGGAAACTCAGTGGACATATATTTTCCATATATATGAGTTTCAACACATGGTCATGTTCGAAATATTGGACAAAACCCTTCAAAACCCTTTATGTCTCTTTCAAGCTTTTGAAATATTTCTACATGAAATATTCTCAAATAATTCCAGAAAATTCTAGCATGTCACAAATGATATATGTGATGATCATGCAAAGTTTCTTCTCAATCCTCAAGGTTTTGGTTCACCAAAATATTCCAAAACCCCCTCTGTACAGAACCAAATTTGAACAACTTTACATTGCGAAGTTTCTCCTATTAATCCCAAACTTTGTGCGCATGTTCTAATCCCTAAATAAGGCTACGACACCAAGTGGTACATTTAGGAGAATAGAATTGCATGCCTCGATCTGTAGAAACCTGATTCTGTTGAATTCTAGGGTTCACCAAGTTTACATTATCAACTTTCTTCAGATGACCTCAAACGTGGTGGTCCACTCTATTTTTACTCACCATTTCATCCTGTTAAGTTTCATCCCCAGTAGATGAGCTTAGCAAGCCCAAACACTAATGAAACACCTTCCGGTGGGGAGCAAAGATCAATGATTGGACCCCTTCCCTTGTTCTCCTTGAGCCCCAATTTTTACCACAGCACTAGCAAACCCCCTCTCACTTCCAATAAGTTTCTTGGTGCCATAGTCCATGATTTCATGGGGTAAAAGCCTCATTTCCCTCTCTGGACAGCAACATTTCTTACTTCTCCCTCTGCTCTCTCTCACTCAAAGACTTTCCAGAGCATCCAAAGCTCCTTTGCAGCACTTTATTGCCCCCTGAGGTGCATGGACATAAGTGGACACGCTAGAGCACATCAAAAGCTCTGGCATGCCGGCCAAAAAGCGCTCTAGAGTGCACTACAGGACGGCCGAGCGTTGACGCTGCGCCCTGCCCATACTCCCGACCACCTCGAGCCTCCCCCTCGCGCCAGTCAATGCGCCTCGACCTCCGCAACACTCCACGCCCCCGTCCCCCTCCTCTCTCTCCCTGCAACGGCTCTCCACACGCGCGCCGCGGCCGCCCCTTTCGGCCACCCAAGCTCGGTGGAGTCGCTCCCGCCTATATAACGCCGCCCCGGGCTTCTCTCTCCATTCTGCTGACCCTCTCCCACTCCCAATCAAACTCCTTCGCCACCCAAGTAAACTCCCGGAGCACCAGTGCTCGGGATCGACCGAGGCGCCGTCATGTCGGAGCTCCGTCGATCTCGGGATACCGGCCCGCTCCGGCCTCCCTTTCTTCTCCATTATGACCGCAACAAGCTCCTGGTCCTTTTCCCCCTCCTCTCCGCTCTGTTTGCTTTGAGAAATGTTGACGGCGGCCTCTTCTGGAATCCCCTCCGCCACGGCTACCTCGTCGCCGGCGACCCTCTGCTCTCTGGTGACCCACTCCACCTCCACGCGAACGGCGACGACGCCCTAAGTCCATTCCCACACTCACCTGCCGTCGCTATGCCCTCCTTCACCGCCGGTGAGCATACCGCCTCCCTGTCAAGAGGAAGGAGATCACAGGTGGGATCTACATGTCATCCTCTCCTACCTCTCCCCCCCTCTCTGTGGGTGCCCGCCGGGTCCCGCCTGTCAGGTCGGTCCAGCGACGACCAGATCTAGCCCAGGGCACTGTGGCCTTTTTCTTTTTCCTTTTTCTTCTGTTTTCCAAAAATTCCACAAGATTGAATCTTTTTCCAAATCCAATAATTCCTCCACCATAAATCTTAGAATATCCCATAGCATTTAATAATGCCACTTGTGAAAATCTTTGAAAATGTTTTATGTAGTTGTTTTATTTAAAACCTAGTTTTGAACATTTTAAACCCCTGTTAAAATACTCTTCAAAATCTTTTTCACTTCAAAATCAGAGAAAAACATTTTTAGTTTCTATTGTAGTATTTTACAGGGTAGGGTAACATTTAGGAGTGGATTTTGTGCTCTATTTTTGTGGTGATTCTTATTTTTGCCTGTTAATATTGCGACGATAGATTGCGTTGTTGGCGAGGGAGTTGGACCCAACGACTGTGAAGACCCCGAAGACTTTGTTGAGCCACGCAAGCAGCCCTTTGACCATGTTTAGGAAACCACTTTATTGCATGGCATATAACACTTCATTTTGTTATGATGATCATGATGATGTGGTGACCACTTTGGTGGATGCCTCTGTTACTTTTCCGTTCATACTTGCATCGTGCATGACCCTACGTTCCTATGAGGGTTGTGCGGGTGGGAGTAGTTAGGTTGCTAAAGTAGATGCTACGCAAATGGGATGAGAATATGCATGCTGTCGGAAAGGAAATGATTTCAAAGACTTTTTAAAAACCCTACCGGGTGCCACTAATGCCCGAGGGTGATGATGATGAGCTAGGTAACCACTTGATAAACAAGTGGTGTACCGGAGCACGTGAGTGTGTTGGTTCTTCAAAAACGGATTGGTGTAAGTTGCGACCGTTATTCCAACCTTACATGTACAACCACGATACCCCTTATGGGGCTGGGATTTGTTGATTACTTTGGTGGGTACTAGCACTGAGCCCGCATTACTAGTGGCGGGAGTGGCACGGTCACTCTCGATACGGGGTCGTACCGGAATGGACGATCATGGGCTGTTTTCATAGACACCGGGCACACCGTTGCGTGCCCTCATGGATGGTACGTGTGATGTATACCTTGAGGGATGGCACCAACGAGTGGACTCTTTATTTAGTACCGCCGGGGGAAAGGTAATGTTCGGGTACTTACCTCGGGTATGAACAATACTGTGAGTTGTGGCTTGACACGTAAGTTTCCTGAGTCTCGTGGGTAAAGTGTGCAACCTCTGCATAGTGTAAAACTATTCCAATAGCCGTGTCCATGGTCAAGGACAGTTGGATGACCGCTCTTGGGCTACGTCCGATGTTTGTCACAAACTTGGCGTGAATGTGTGTGTGGGAGAAGATGGAATACTCGAGTTAAGTCAGATGACTTGACATGATGATTGAACATGAGATGTTCAAACCTTGATTATATTGATATCTGTAACCTGTTCACACGGATTCTTGTGTTCATTTGATGCATGCTTACAAGTTGATAGGACATGCCATTGCACTCAAAATAAGTTTTCTAGAAAACTTACCTACTTAGTGCTATATCATGCATTGTTATACTTTGTTCCAAAACATGGGTTGCTTGTGAGTACATTCAAAGTACTCATTGGCTTGCCACTGGTTATTTAATGGCTAGGCACGGAAGAGCAGGAATATGGTGAAGAATTCCCTAGAGACGAACATGCGAACTAGGACGCTTCCCAGTCAGAATGCCTGTAGGGTTAAGGCAGATGGCATGGGTTCACGCTTTCGTTCAAGATTTCCGCTGCTAGTTATGTTTGGTGTTTGGCCATCATGGCCCTATCTATGTAAGACATGACCTCAATGGTCTTTATTTGTGTATGACGGTATGTATGGATGTAAGACTCTTGTTATTCAGCTTATGTGTGTTCAGTGAGCATTGATCTCTAGGATCACTGTACACGTGCATTCGGTGACCATGATTTATGAGTCGGGGTCCACACAGAGCTGGTATCAGAGCCATCCTGACTGTAGGAAGCCTTAGTTAGCATGGATGTTAGTTAGGACAAAACTAGTTTCAAAAACTATGCCTAGTACCTACACTTAGGATTTTCTGCACTTCTTACCTTTTCTAAGTCTACTTTCAAAACTCTACTGACTCCTCTCCCCTAAACCTTGTAGATGGCCGTCGTCCCCCGAAGCCCTCCTAGCATCCGGCTTTCCCCTCCTCCTTGAGGATAGCCTGGAGATGTGCCAGTATCACCGACCACCTGTTTTCCTCTACCACGAGCACTGGGTCGATGCCGTCATGAAGGAGTACCACATTGTTGTGGTAATGAAGGCAAACAACTCCCCGACTAGTTGGTTCTTTGAGGGACCACAGATGGAGACCCTGGCACTTATCTACCTTCGAGACATCATTCCAGAGATCATTCCAGAAATGGCTGATGAGCCAGCCACTCGCCACCTCCCTTTCGAGAAGGAAGAGAATGGCGAAAGTTGGACGTTGATTCCATCAAATGAGGATGGGATGCCACTCAGGTTCCAGACCTACTTCAGCCTCTCCGCCGACAGTCTGGCTCACAACCTGATTAAGGATTCTGTGAAGCTCCGCAAGGAACTTCACCACACCCGAGAGCTACTCCGTCAAGCCAAGATGAGGCCAGACAAGATCAAGAAGGATGGAGCCCCTGAGGGATGACCAGCTGGCGCTTACAGAGGAGGAGTACCCCCGGCTAGAGATGCACCCACACGTCATCATCGCATGAGTGCGAAGGAGTACCGTGAGCTCTTCACCGCACCACCGGCGAAGCGCCGTCAGGATGGACCTCCTCGTTCTCCGACCCCCTCGACCGGAGACGACGCCCATACGGATGATGATCAGGAGGAAGACCCTGAGGAGCGTGAGTACGAGACCGAGCACTCCACCACTTGAGTCAGAGAACCCCTAGGGTAGGATCAGTCATGTACCCCTCATGCGAAGTAGAGTCCGTGTAATGGTTCATATGAAACCATGTGTGCTTGTTGTTTTCTTTTGTTGTTTGTGTTCGGATGCAAGTCGCTCTTTAGCCTTAGGCAACATGTAAGCGACTCCATCACCTATCTTATCTTAATATAACATGTTTGGTCTTTCGACCTATGTTTGATCACACTTGCACTATACCAACCCCCTTAGGCGCGCTTTCACTATTGCTGCTTTCCTCCTCGTCTATCCCAGTTGTTTGACTTGGCTGCTCCAAACAGGATGGTGACTGCAACCTGCAACAGCTCCTTCACCAACCCTGAAGCCGGCAACTCTAGCCAGCAACAGGGAGATGGTGGGGCTGCTAACACTGGCGACCACCCGGAGCAGCCACATGGCGACATTCCCCCGCCACCACCTCCACCGGAGAACATGACCATAGCTCAGTTTCTCCAAGTTCTCCGGGAGGAATGCCAAGCCAACACTGCCGCTATCCAGCAGATGGCTCAAGTCCTTGTAAACAACCAGCAGCAAGGGAGGAACGGCAATGGCCGCTCCACTTTGTCTGAGTTCATGAGGAGTTCGCCCCCAACCTTCACTGAGACTGCTGAACCCCTGGATGCCGATGACTGGATCCGCACCATCGAGGACCTCCTTACACTGGTTAACTACAACAAGGATCGTGAGAAGGTGCTTTATGCCTCTCACTGCCTCGGAGGTACCTCCACAGCTTGGTGGGATGGATTTAAGGTCATGCAAGGCGACCGCGTGATCACTTGGGCTGACTTCAACGAAGCATTCCGCACCGCCCACATTCCTTCTGGGATAATGGCTATCAAGAAGAGAGAATTCCGAGCGCTGAAGCAAGGAAGTGGCTCTGTCAAGGAGTACATGCCGAAGTTCAACCTGCTGTCAAGGTATGCACCTGAAGATGTCAGCACTGAGGCTGCTAAGATGGAACGCTTCATGGAAGGACTCCAGCAAACCCTGCAGTATCAGCTCATTGTCTGTGACTGTCAAACCTTCTTCGATCTGGTGAACAAGGCTCTCATGCTCGAAGACAAGCGTCGTGCCATGGAAGACTCTCGTAAGCGCAAGATGATCAGCAAGGGTAGTTCCAGCAACCAGAAGCCTCGCCCCTGGCAGCCAAACCCAACCAAGCCAACCTACCAGCCTCAGCAGGCTAGGCCTCCTGCACCTTGTCTGAGCTACCAGCCTTAGCAGTATGTCAATCCCAGGCCAGCCTACAACAACCCCAGTAACAACAATGGTGGTAACAACAACAACTCAAGCCAAGTCACATGCTTTGGATGTGGTCAGCCTGGACACTACTCTAGGCAGTGCCCCAACAAGAAGCCAGATGAACCGCGCCCCAATGTGCCGAACCAAGGTCAAGGCCGTGGAGCGCCACCAAGGAACCAAGCTCCCCGCAACCAGCCCAACAATGGCAAGGGTCGTGTGAATCACGTCACCGCCAAGGAAGCCCAGGAAGACCCGGACGTCATACTGGGTACGTTCCTTGTCAACTCAACCCCAGCAACTGTTCTGTTTGATTGTGGTGCTTCGCATTCTTTTGTTACCCAAAAGTTTGCACTAGAGAGTGGTATGAAGCCTACACCCCTGGGTAGCCATATGTTGATACAAACCCTGGGATCAGTTATGAGGTCCAAGATAGGATGTAAAGGAGTTGAGATCAACATTAATGGGGTAGACTTCCTAGCAGACCTCATAATTTTGAACTCACATGGCTTGGATGTGATCCTCGGCATGAATTGGTTAACCAAGCACCAAGGCTTGCTAGACTGTGCCAAGAGGACTGTTACCATGATGAATAGCCAAGGAGTTGAAGTCAAGTATGTCCCCAACCCTTCCTCTGCTCAAGCCCCTCAGGCTAATTGTCTGTCGGGAATTGAGATGGATCAAGTGCCTGTGGTATGTGAATACCCAGATGTCTTTCCTGATGAGCTGCCCGGAATGCCTCCTGACCGCGACATTGAGTTCATCATTGAGCTAATGCACGGAGCAGGACCTATCTATAAGATGTCCTATAGAATGGGATCCGAAGAGTTGGCTGAATTGAAGAAGCAACTAGCCAAATAACTCAGGAAAGGATTTATCCGCCCTAGTGCCTCTCCTTGAGGATCACCTGTTCTATTTGTGTCGAAGAGGGACAGAACTATCCGACTCTGTGTCGATTACCGTTCTCTCAATGAGGTCACAATAAAGAACAAGGAGCCACTACCCAAGATTGAAGACCTGTTCGATCAGCTAAATGGTGCCAGGTGTTCTCCAAGATCGATCTCTGGTCCGGGTACAATTAGTTGAAGGTCAGACCCCAAGACATCCCGAAGACGGCATTTGTGACCCGGTATTGCATGTATGAATACACGGTGTCAGGACCGATTTTCCAATAAAACATTTATTGAAAAATCGCCCTTTCAGTCAGACCAGTACAGAAAATCCTTCTTATTGGTAGACAAATCCTTGATACAGAAATCCAGTAGTACTTAATATTATATAGGGTTGAGTTGAGGCTGCTCAACAATTTATTACAAGCACGCCAATATTACACATAAAGGCGGACATGTCACAATTGATATGGTGGCATAACTACTGACTCGCAATAAAAGGTGGTGGTGGATATGTCACAGTGGAGTGGGTGACATGACTCTAATATCTTACAACTCATCAAGCGTCGGAGTGAGGCTCGATGATTTTATTTGGGTAGCGGAAGCGTATATAATACAAGTGGCAAACTCCGGGATCGCAAGGGACTGACTGGGACTCCTCTAGGCGTCGGACTCGCTATCGTACTCTTCATCCATAAGATCGCCTTCGTCAACATCTGGCCAAATCAACAAGCCAGGTGAGTACTTTGAATGTACTCGCAAGATAGTTTGGACAAAAGATATAACAAATGCAAACATGATGCACATGAGCAGAAAAGTAATACACACAAGGGCATTAAATCTGCACAGCAAGATAAATAAAAAGGAAGTCGGGTGGTAGTCCTCCCGAAATCCCATTAAAATAGAAGAAGACCGATCAGGTGTCTGAAGCGACGCCTCGAAAGGTGAAAATAAATTAACATGCCTCAGTCGGGCGTCGGGGCGACATCACAAAAAGGGCTTATACTGAAAAATAAATAACAGTGCGTGCCACAGTCGGACGTCTGATGCGACATCTCATAAAGGGCTTATATCAAAAGTAAATAACAAGAATGCCACAGTCGGACGTCTGAGCGACATCACATAAAGGGCTTATATCAAAAGTAAATAACAAGAATGCCACAGTTGGACGTCTGAGTGACATCACATAAAGGGCTTATAATGAAAGTAAACAACAAGAATGCCACAGTCGGACGTCTGAGCGACATCACATAAAGGGCTTATATCAAAAGTAAATAACAAGAATGCCACAGTCGGACGTCTGAGCGACATCACATAAAGGGCTTATATCAAAAGTAAATAACAAGAATGCCATAGTCGGACGTCTGAGCAACATCACATAAAGGGCTTATATCAAAAGTAAATAACAAGAATGCCACAGTCAGACATCTGAGCGACATCACATAAAGGGCTTATATCAAAAGTAAATAACAAGAATGCCACAGTCGGATGTCTGAGCGACATCACATAAAGGGATTATATTTCATCATTCGAATTCGAGTAGTCCAGGAGGTAGCACCATCCCAAGGAATACTCGGTACATAATAATAAACAGGCTATTCCATCCACAGGAATAATATTCAGCCAGGTTTACTTCTGTCATTTAGCATATTAGTTCTCCAGAGACTGACACTGAGACCGACACTTGACCTGTCAACCAACGTCCTTGACCGTGGACACGGCTACTCGAATAGTTTTGACTCTGCAGAGGTTGTACTCTTTACCCACAGCCAACAGATTTCAGTAGTCACAAAGGACTAGTTCCGTCTACGGTATTTTAGAAGAAAACACACCTAACCAGTACACACCCATTTCACATCCCGATGCCAGGTATCACCCTAGGCAACATTCAAGAAAAACTTTAAGACGGGGAGGCCAACACCTCGAATAGCATGGGATCAAATTTATGACGCGCGCTACTAAGGGGTGCCCCCCTCTCAGTCCCAACCGGAAACACCCATGCCCCCTGACCGGATGATGGGCTTTAATCCAGAGCCATGGAACCCACATCACGGCACCTCTATTTGGTGTGTACATGGAAAGAGGTTTGCAACTTACTAAACCGTATTCCTAGCAGAAAGCATGTGGTAGCACGAAAAGAAGGCAAACGGGGACAAGACTCGATCTATGTCAACACTGGAGTTAAACAGTTTCTTAGATAATACCGGCATGCTCCAACAATACCAGCATACAACCTATCATGTCACCACATGACTAGGTTGTCCAATATTTCATGATCACATCAAGTTTGTAGCTCACTTGCAACTTATCAAGCATGAAATATAACATTCATCAAATGCTTATATAAACATGCCATGAGAACAACCACTCAAGCAAACATGAAAAACACTCATCATATCAAAGGCTCAAACATGCTTGCCTGGATCGGAGTAGTCGGAGTCTAGTTCGGCGAAGTTGATGGCAGCGTCTACTCCTTCGGTATCTACGATATACAAATATTCGAATACTAACGTAAATACCGTGTGTGCATAAAAGTTGTTCCAAATATTTTTTAAATAAATATGATAAAAAACTAGACAGAAAAATATAGATGACAGAAAAAGAATCAACTCAAAATCATCTTTTGTTTAAAAGGTACAAAGGTTTTAGTCCAGGGACTATTTTGTTATAAACAGAAAACTTTCCAGGGGCTAGTTTGAATAAACAGAAAACGTTTCAGATAGAAATACATCAACCAGAAGGGAAAACGTACTCAGCCCAAAGGCATCATCAGAAAACGATTCGAAAAGAATAAAATCCTGACAAGGGGTCCCCCATGTCAGGTTTAAAAAAAAAGCTCGCCGGTGCCAGAAGCAAATGGTGGACGCCGGCGACGATCGACGGCGATCCAGAGGAGGGCAAGGGGATGGTTGCACTCACGGGACTATTCCGCGTCGGTGGGTGGTGGAGGGAGGCGTCGGAGAGCACCACGGCGACGGCCACTTCCTCTCCGGCGGACGGCGGCGTCGGGCGATGATGGATCTCACCGTCGGGGGAACCTAGCGTCAAATTGGAGCGGGGGTTAGAAGAGGAGGTTTACAAGGAGGCTGCTGACCAAATTTGAGCCGAGGAGATAGAGCAACCAGGGCGAATTTTGCTGGCGCCCGAAGCGGATCGGGGCGGCCGGAGGCGAGGAAGAAGACCTCCCCGAGGTCCTCTAAGGGGCTTGGCGAGGCTTTGAGGTGAGGTGGAGTGGTGCTGAGTTGCTGGATGGCTCGGGGGCCTCCTATTTATAGGCGGGCGATGGGGTGCCGCAAGCAGGATTACTCCGGCGAGCAATTACGGCGAGGCAGTGATCGGGCTGGGGGTTACGGAGGCTGGGCATCTTCGGATTGGTCCACCGGTTCCATTTTTGGCTTAAGCTCAGTCAAACTTGAGCGACACAACAGGATTCGACGGAACAACGCTCACGGGCATGTCGGCGGTAGAGAGCGCGCTCTGCGCTTCTCAGGCCACGGCTACGGTTTTGCAGCGCGCACAGAGAAGAGGACGGCCACGCGGAGGCTCTTGGTGGTGTGGGCGATGCTGGACGGCGCCGGTCCTCGCTGAGTTCTTTGGCGACCGCAGCGGGCGTTGCTGCCGCCGCTCACGGGGACGATGCAGCCCTGCCAGCTCACCGGCGACCCCTGGAAGAATCCAACCGACCATGCGAGATTGTCACTGACGACTGTCGAAAACGACACTGAAACTCTGACGATCGACACTGAAACTTCTGAACCTTGACTGAAACAGTGCACGCCAGCTGCTCGATGAAAAGATTGATGCACGTGGAAAATCTTTCTTGAGCTGAAACTTGGAGGGGTGGCCTCTTGATGCATCCAGAGGCGTCCTGAATTTTCTCAGAATTTTTGGAAAAGGAAAGGAATGGATTGCATCAAAAATGACAAATCTGGTCCAAATTTGCAGTAAACAAATTTTGAAATTTTTGAACTGTGGACCAGGAGATCTTTGGTGATATAGGTTGAAGGTACCAAGTAGAAGCTAGGATAATTTTCTTGGGGTCAAAGCTCAAAGGAATTTGGCACTTCCTTTGTAAATCCCAAGGGTCTAAATAAATGACAGAAAATGATTTGAGGAAGAAATAAATAGAAATAAAATCTAAAACAGGTTGAAACCTGCTGGTTTGATCCATCGTAGTGAGGAGTGTTATGAAAGGAAATTTGCAATGAAGGTTATGACAAGAGAGTAGCATAGGAATATTTTTGAATAGGAAAGGATAAATCCAATTTCATAGAAATTCTTTTTAATAAAAGAAATGGCAAAATATCCCAAGAATATTTTGTTGAACCAACAGATGTTGAAAAATCCTCAAGATCAGAATTCAAGATTGAAAAAGGTTTCAATAAAGATCTGTCATTAAAAGTTTTAAGAAGGAGAGTCTTTTTAGAAAAAGATTAAATAACCTCCTTCAAATCAAATAAAGAATTTGGTAAAAAAAATCCCAATTAAAATTTTGGGGTGTTACACACGGTCATGTCATTTGGGTTGACCAATGCCCCAGCTTACTTCATGTACCTCATGAACAAGGCCTTCATGGAATATTTGGACAAGTTTGTCGTTGTCTTCATCGACGACATACTCGTCTTCTCCAAGTCTGAAGAAGAGCATGCGTACCACTTGTGATTGGTCCTAGACAAACTTCGAGAGCACCAGTTTTATGCCAAATTCAGCAAGTGCGAATTTTTGTTGCATGAAGTTGGATTCTTGGGTCATGTGTTGATTGCAGAAGGATTGTTAGTGGATCCTGCCAAGATTGAAGCCATGACTGAATGGCAATCCCCCAGCAATGTGAAGGAAGTCAGAAGCTTCCTTGGGATCGCGGGGTATTACCGCAAGTTCATCGAGGGATTCTCCAGCATTGCTAGACCCATGACTCAGCTCTTGAAGAAGGACAAGAAGTTCGAATGGACGCCGAAGTGTGAAGAAAGCTTCCAAGAACTCAAGAAGAGCTTGACAACAACCCCAGTTTTGGCCACCCCTGATATTCACAAGGAGTTTGTGATATATTGTGATGCATCAAGAACCGGGCTTGGTGGTGTTCTGATGCAAGAAGGCAGAGTCGTAGCATATCTATCCAGACAGCTACGTCCTCACGAAGAGAACAACGCCACTCATCATCTTGAGTTGGCAGCTGTAGTTCATGCCTTGAAGACATGGCGACATTACCTTCTGGGAAAGCGATGTGAGATATACACAGACCACAAGAGTTTGAAGTATATTTTCACTCAAAGGGAGTTGAACATGAGGCGACGAAGATGGTTGGAGTTGATCAAGGATTACGACCTTAGTGTTCAATACCACCCTGGAAAGGCTAATGTCGTAGCAAACGCCTTAAGCAGAAAGGCTTGTTCCTTGAATGCTATGATTATGGTAAAGTTGCCCGCCTTGTATGAAGAGCTTGAAAGCTTTGGTCTGGAACTAGTGGCACCTGGTTTCCTAGCCAACCTCGAAGCAAGGCCTACCTTGATGGATGATATTAAGGAAGCGCAGAAGGTTCATGACAGCATTGAAGGCATCAAGAGGAAGATTAAGAAGGGTAAGGCCCCAAGATTTTTAGTGGATGAGCAAGGAGTTGTATGGTTTGGGACTCGCATCTACGTGCCCAAAAGGGTCGAGCTCAAGAATTTGATCTTGCAAGAAGCTCATGACACTCCTTATTCCATCCATCCTGGAGGAACCAAGATGTACCAAGACCTCAAAGCAAGATTCTGGTGGCATGGCATGAAAAGAGAGATAGCCACTTTTGTCGCTAAGTGTGATATATGCCAGAGGGTCAAAGCTGAACATCAGCGGCCCGCTGGATTGTTACAACCTCTCAAAGTGCCTGAATGGAAGTGGGACAAAGTCGGGATGGACTTCATCACCGGATTACCCAGGTCAAGCAAGGGACATGATTCCATTTGGGTCATTGTCGATTACCTCACCTAGGTAGCCCACTTCATTCCCATCAAGACCATCTACAATGGGAACCAACTAGCCAACCTCTACATCAACCGGATCGTGAGCCTCCATGGAATTCCAAAGGAGATTGTGTCAGACCGAGGAACCCAGTTTACCTCAAGATTCTGGAATAGATTCCAGGAAACCTTGGGAACCAAGCTATCTTTCAGCACCGCTTTTCATCCTCAGACAGGAGGACAGACCAAACGAGTAAATCAGATACTCGAGGATATGCTCCGTGCTTGTGTTTTGGCATACGGAGCCAAATGGGAAGACTGCTTACCGTTCACCGAGTTCTCCTACAACAACAGCTACCAGTCGAGCCTCCAAATGGCACCATTTGAGGTGTTGTATGGACGCAAGTGCCGTACTCCCCTCAACTGGTCACAGACCGGAGAAGGATTAGTCTTTGGACCAGACATCCTCCGTGAAGCAGAAGAGAAAGTTCAAATTGTTCGAGAACGCCTAGAGACCGTCAAGTCAAGACAGAAGAGCTACGCCGACTCACAGCGCCGAGACATGAGTTTCCGTGTTGGAGACTATGTTTATCTTCGAGTCACGCCTCTCAAGGGGGCCAAGCGTTTCCACGTCAAGGGAAAGCTCACACCAAGATATATCGGCCGCTTCAAGATCATCGACAGGCGAGGAGAAGTTGCCTACCAGCTAGAGCCACCTTCCGAGCTATCTGATGTGCACAACGTTTTCCACGTATCACAGCTCCGGAAGTGCCTCCAAGTTCCCAACCGCCCCGACCTCTACAAGGACATCGATCATCAGGCCATCGACCTTCAGCCCGACCTCACTTATCATGAGAGGCCTGTTTGCATTTTGGATGAAGCTTAACGTTGCACCCGAAGCCGCACCATCAAGTACTTCAAGGTCCAATGGAGCAACCAGACTGAAGCAGAAGCAACCTGGGAGCATAAAGACTACCTTAGATCAGAGTTCCCTTATGTTTTCAGCGCTTAGCCTAGGAATCTCGGTGACGAGATTCTTGTAAGGGTGGTAGGTCTGTCACACCCTGTGTTGTCTCACTTTGCTATCCTATGACTTTATAAAATTTGGACCCAATTAAAACTTTTTGAGTGCAAGTTCTTGTTTGAGTTGTTTGATGTTTGTTTGTTTGGATGATGTGTTCTGGCACTCAAAGGATTCTTCTTGATCTCTCAACACTCACTAACTTGACCCAAACCTTTGCCCAATGATCATGCCATGTGTATAGCACCTAAAACTATTTTTTACAAATATTAATTTGGCCAAAAAGCATGTATTCAAATTAGGCTTTATAAAACCCCTGAATTGAGGTTTGTACTACAAGTCCTCAAATTGGATGGTATGTTTTGCACAAAAGAGTTTATTTGGAACCCACTATATATAAGACTTCACAAGACCACCAAATATTAATTTTAAAGATTCTTTTACTATTTTATTTAAAGGCTTTTTATTAAGGCCAGAAATGGTTTTTCATAGGGAAAAATTATTTAGTTACTTTGAAAATATTTGAGAAAATTTAGGGAAACTCGGTGGACACATATTTTCCATATATATGAGTTTCAACACATGGTCATGTTCAAAATATTGGACAAAACCCTTCAAAACTCTTTGTGTCTGTTTCAAGCTTTTAAAATATTTCTACAAGAAATATTCTCAAATAATTCTAGGAAAATTCTAGCATGTCACACATGATATATGTGATGATCATGCAAAGTTTCTTCTCAATCCTCAATGTTTTGGTTCACCAAAATATTCCAAAAACCCCTCTGTCTTACATTGTGAAGTTTGATGTGATGATCATGCAAAGTTTCTTCTCAATCCTCAATGTTTTGGTTCACCAAAATATTCCAAAAACCCCTCTGTCTTACATTGTGAAGTTTCTCCTATTAATCCCAAACTTTGTGGGCATGTTCTAATCCCTAAATAAGGCTATTACACCAAGTGGTACATTTAGGAGAATAGAATTGCATGCCTGGATCTGCAGAAACCTGATTCTGTTGAATTCTAGGGTTTACCAAGTTTACAGTATCAACTTTCTTCAAATGACCTCAAACTTGGTGGTCCACTCTATTTTTACTCCCTATTTCATCCTGTTAAGTTTCATCACCAGTAGATGAGCTTAGCAAGCCCAAACACTAATCAAACACCTTCTGGTGGGAAGCAAAGATCAATGATTGGACCCCTTCCCTTGTTCTCCTTGAGCGCCAATTTTTACCACAGCACTAGCAAACCCCCTCTCACCTCCAGTAAGTTTCCTGGCGCCACAGTCCATGATTGCATGGGGTAAAAGCCCCATTTCCCTCTCTGGACAGCCACATTTCTAACTTCTCCCTCTCCTCTCTCTCACTCAAAGACTTTCCAGAGCATCCAAAGTTCCTTTGCAGCACTTTATTCCCCCCTGAGGTGCATGGACATAAGTGGACACCCCAGAGCGCGTCGAAAGCTCTGGCATGCCAGCCAAAAACGCGCTTTGGAGCGCGCTACAGGACGGCCAAGCGTTGACGCCGCGCCCTGCCCATACCCTCGACCACCTCGAGCCTCCCCCTCACGCCAGTCGATGCGCCTCAACGTCCGCAACACGCCATGCCCCAGTCCCCCTCCTCTCTCCCCTTCAACGACTCTCCACACGCGCGTCGCGGCCGCCCCTTTCGCCCAATCGCGGGCGTCACACGTGTGCACGATCCCGCCTCCCCTCTTGCTCCCTCTGGTCGTGGACGAGCCCCAAGTGGATCGCAGACCCACCAGCTCCTTCTCCCGTGGCCTCTGGCCTCGGCCCCGAGCTCGCCGGCACACCCGAGCTCGATGGACCCGTGCCCGCCTATATAAGGCCGCCACGGGCTTCTCTCTCCCTTCTGCTGAACCTCTCCCACTCCCAATCGAACCCCTGCGCCACCCAAGTAATCTCCCGGAGCACGAGTGCTCGGGATCGACCGAGGGGCCACCACGTCGGGGTTCCGTCGATCTCGGGATACCGGCCCGCTCCGGTGTCCCTTTCTTCTCCATTGTGACCGCAACATGCCCCTGGCCCTTTTCCCCCCTCCTCTCCGCTCTGTTTGCTGCGAGAAAAGTCGACGACAACCTCTTCCGGAATCCCTTCCGCCGCGTCTACCTCGCCGCCGGCGCCCCCCTGCTCTTCGGTGACCCACTCCACCTCCACCTGAACGGCGACGACGCCCTGAGTCCATTCCCACACTCACCTGCCGTTGCCGTTCCCTCCTTCGCCACCGGTGAGCATGGTCGCCTCCCTGTCGAGAGGAAGGAGATGATAGGTGGGATCCACCTGTCATCCTCTCCTCCCTCTCTCCCCCCCCTCTGTGTGGCTGCCCGCCAGGCCCCGCCCGTCAGGTTTGAACCTGGCGCGCGTGGGGGCACCGATTCGCCTAGGCAGGCTAGATCTAGCCCAGGGCACTGTGGCCCTTTTTCTTTTTCCTTTTTCTTCAGGTTTTCCAAAAATTCGACAAGATTGAATCTTTTTCCAAATCCAATAATTCCTCCAACATAAATCTTGAAATATTTTGTAGTATTTAATAATTCCACTTGTGAAAATCTTTGAAATTTGTTTATGTAGTGGTTTTATTTAAAACCTAGGTTTGAATATTTTAAACCCCTGTTAAAATAGTTTTCAAAATCTTTTTCACTTCAAAACTAGAGACAAAACTTTTTAGTTTCTATTGTAGTATTTTACAGAGTAGGGTAACATTTTAGAAGTGGATTTTGTGCTCTGGTTTTTTTGTGATTCTTATTTTTGCCCATTAATATTGCGACGATAGATTGCGTTGTTGACGAGGGAGTTGGACCAGAAGACTTTGAAGACCCCGAAGACTTTGTTGAGCCAGGCAAGCAGCCCTTTGACCATGTTTAAGAAACCACTTTATTGCATGGCATATAGAACTTCATTTTGTTATGATGATCATGATGATGTGGTGGCCACTTTGGTGGATGCCTCTGTTACTTTTCCGTTGATACTTGCATCATGCATGACCCTACCTTCCTGTGAGGGTTGTGCTTGTGGGAGTAGTTAGGTTGCTAAAGTAGCTGCTACAAAAATGGGATGGGAATATGGATGGTGTCGGAAAGCAAATGCTTTCAAAGACTTTTTGAAAACCCCGTCGGGTGCCACTAATGCCCGAGGGTGATGATGATGAGCTAGGTAACCACTTGATAAAGAAGTGGTGTACCGGAGCAAGTGAGTGTGTTGGTTTTTCAAAAACGGATTGGTGTAAGTTGCGACCGTTATTCCAACCTTACATGTACAACCACTATACCCCTTATGGGACGGGGCTTTGTTGATTACTTTGGTGGGTACTAGAACTGAGCCCGCATTACTAGTGGCGGGAGTGGAGTGGTCACTCTCGATGCGGGGTCGTACCGGAATGGACGATCATGGGCTGTTTTCACAAACACTGGGCACACCGTTGCGTGCCATCATGGATGATACGTGTGATGTATACCTTGAGAGAAGGCACCAACGAGTGGACTCTTTGTTTATTATCACCGGGGGAAAGGCAATGTTCGGGTACTTACCTCGGGTATGAACAATACTGCGAGTCGTGGCTTGACACGGAAGTTTCCCGAATCTCGTGGGTAAAGTGTGCAACCTCGACAGAGTGTAAAACTATTTGAATAGCCGTGTCCATGGTCAATGACAGTTGGATGACCGCTCTTGGGATACGTCCGATGTTTTTCAAAAACTTGGCGTGAATGTGTGTGTGGGGGAAGATGGAATACTCGAGTTAAGTCAGATGACTTGACATGATGATTGAACATGAGATGTTCAAACCTTGATTATATTGATGTATGTAACCTGTTCACACGGATTCTTGTGTTAATTTGATGCATGCTTACAATTTGATAGGACATGCCATTGCACTCAAAATTAGCTTTCTGCAAAACTTACCTACTTAGTGCTATATCATGCATTGTTATACCTTGTTCCAAAACATGGGTTGCTTGCGAGTACATTTAAAGTACTCATTGGCTTGCTACTGGTTATTTAATTGGCCAGGCATGGAAGAGCAGGAACATGGTGAAGAATTCGTTGGAGACGAACATGCGAACTAGGGCGCTTCCCAATCAGAATGCCTGTAGGGTTAAGGAAGATGGCATGGGTTCACGCTTTCGTTCAAGATTTCCGCTACTAGTTATGTTTGGTGTTTGGCCTTCATGTCCCTATCTATGTAAGACATGACCTCAATGGTCTTTATTTGTGTAAGACTGTATGTATGGATGTAAGACTCTTGTTACTGAGCTTCTGTGTGTTCAGTGAGCATTGATCTCTGGGATCACTGTACACGTGCATTCGGTGACCACAAATTATGACTCGGGGTCCCCACAATGAGGGGCTAGGGATAGCTTTCGTTAGTGTTGATATTTTGAAAGACATGGTTGCTTGTTGGCATGCTTGAGTATTAAAGTCTTCATGACAAAATTAGACTATTGCTTTGAACCATCTAAAAGTCCAAATGTCCATGCTACAAAAGAAAAGAATATGTGATGAACATTTTAGGCAACATTTCACATCAAAAATTCTGTTTTTATCATTTACCTACTCGAGGACGAGTATGAATTAAGCTTGGGGATGCTGATACGTCTCCAAAGTATTTATAATTTTTGATTGTTCCATGTTATTATATTATCATTCTTGGATGTTTTACAATCATTTTATAGCAACTTTATATCATTTTTTGGGACTAACCTATTGATATAGTGCCAAGTGCCAGTTGCTGTTTTTTTGCTTGTTTTTTACTACGCAGAATATCAGTACCAAACGGAGTCCAATTCCGAAGAAACTTTTTGGAGATTTTTTTGGACAAGAAGACATCCAGGGAGCGAAAGAAGTACCTGGGAGGAGGCCCATGGGGCCCACAAGACACCAGGGTGTGCCAGAGGCTCCCGGCGCGCCCTGGTGGGTTGTGGTGGCCTCGGGACTCCCCTCCACCGCCTCTGAGCTCTATAAATACCCAAATATTCTAGCAAAAATAGAAGAGTCGACGAAAAACAATTCCAGCTGCCGGAAGTTCCAGAACCGCGAGATCCAATCTAACACCATCACGGAGGGGTTCATCATCCTCATTGGTGCCTCTCCGATGATGCGTGAGTAGTCCACCATAGACCTACGGGTCCGTAGGCAGTAGATAGATGTCTTTCTCTCTCTCTTTTGATTCTCAATACAATGGTCTCTTGGAGATCTATTTGATGTAATGACTTTTTGCGGCGTGTTTGTTGGGATCCGATGAATTCTTAGTTCATGATCAATTTCTATCCATGAATATTATTTGAGTCTTCTTTTGATCTCTTATATGCATGACTACTTATAGCCTCGTATTTCTTCTTCGAATCTTCGGTTTAGTTAGGCTAACTAGATCGATTCTTCTTGCCATGGGAAGCGGTGCTTTGTGATGGGTTCGATCTTGCGGTGTCCTCTTCCCGTGACAGAAGGGGCAGCGAGGCACGCATGTATCGTTGCTATTAAGGATAACAAGATGGGGTCTATTCCTACATGAATAGATATTGTCTACATCATGCCATCGTTCTTATTGCATTACTCCATTTCTCCACGACCTTAATACACTAGATGCATGCTGGATAACGGTCGATGTGTGGAGTAATAGTAGTAGATGCAGAATCGTTTCGGTTTACTAATCTTGGACGTGATGCCTATATAATGATCATCGCCTTGGATATCATCATGATTATTTGATCTTCTATCAATTGCCCAACAGTAATTTGTTTACCCACCATGTGCTATACTCATGAGAGAAGCCACTAATGAAACCTACGGCCACGGGGTCTATGATACGTCTCCAACGTATCTATAATTTTTGATTGTTCCACACTATTATATTATCTGTTTTGGATGTTTTATATGCATTAATATGCTATTTTATATTATTTTTGGGACTAACCAATTAACCTAGTGCCTAGTGCCAGTTTCTGTTTTTTCCTTATTTTTGAGTATTGCGGATAAGGAATATTAAACGGAGTCCAAACGGAATAAAATCTTGGGAATGATTTTTCTTGGACCAGAAGAAACCTGCCAGACTTGGAGATGAAGGCAGGAGACTTGCCGGGAGGCGACAAGCCACCTGGGCGCGCCCTAGGGGGGGCGCCCCCCTGGCTTGTGGCCCCCCAGCAGGTCTCCTAACCCTACTATGCGGCCTATAAATTCCCAAATATTCCCCCAATACCAAAGAGAGCCACGAAACTACTTTTCCGCCGCCGGAACCCTCTGTTCCCGGGAGATCCCATCTTGGAGCCTTTTCTGGTAATCTGCCGGAGGGGGATTCGATCACGGAGGGCATCTACATCAACTCCATTGCCCTTCCGATGATGCGTGAGTAGTTCACCACAGACCTTCGGGTCCATAGCTAGTATCTAGATGGCTTCTTCTCTCTCTATGTTCTTCAATATCATGTTCTTCATGATCTTCATGGAGATCTATCCGATGTAATACTCTTTTGCGGTGTGTTTGTCGAGATCCGATGAATTGTGGGTTTATGATCAGATTATCTATGAATATTATTTGAATCTTCTCTGAATTCTTATATACATGATTTCATATCTTTGCAAGTCTCTTCGAGTTATTCGTTTGGTTTGTCCAACAAGATTGGTAATTCTTGCAATGGGAGAAGTGCTTGGTTTTGGGTTCAATCTTGAAGTGTCCTCACCCAGTGACAAAGTAGGGGTAGCGAGGCACGTATTTGTATTTTTGCCATCGAGGATAAAAAGATGGGGTTTTCATCATATTGCTTGAGTTTATCCCTCTACATCATGTCATCTTACCTAATGCGTTACTCTGTTCTTCATGAACTTAATACTCTAGATGCAGGCACGAGTCGGTCGATGTGTGGAGTAATAGTAGTAGATGCAGAATCGTTTCAGTCTCCTTGACACGGACGTGATGCCTATATGCATAATCATTGCCTTGGATATCGTCATAACTATGCGCTTTTCTATCAATAGCTCGACAGTAATTTGTTCACCCACCGTATTATTTGCCTTCAAGAGAGAAGCCTCTAGTGAAACCTATGGCCCCCGGGTCTATTTTCCATATTATATTTTCAGATCTATAAACCAAAAATACCAAAAATACTTTGCTACAATCTTTTTTACTTTTGTTTTACTTTTCGTTTTAGTAATCTTCTATATCTATCTCTATCAGATCTCATCCTTGCAAGTAACCGTGAAGGGATTGACAACCCCTTTATAGCGTTGGGTGCAAGTGTTTGATTATTTGTGTAGGTACATCTATTGGGGACTTGCTTGTATCTCCTACTGGATTGATACCTTGGTTCTCAACAACTGAGGGAAATACTTATCTACTTTGCTGCATCACCCTTTCCTCTTCAAGGGAAAACCAACGCAAGCTCAAGAAGTAGCAAGAAGGATTTCTGGCGCCGTTGCCGGGGAGATCTACATCAAGCCTACCAAGTACCCATCACAAACTCATCTCTTGCATTTACATTATTTGCCATTTGCCTCTCGTTTTCCTCTCCCCCACTTCTAGAACGATTTTGAGAAAGATTTGCCTTTTTATTCGCCCTTCTTCCGTTCGTCTTTTCGTTTGCATTTTGTTTGCTTGTGTGTTAGATCGTTTGCTCGTCTTTATGGCTCAACCCAAAAGCTTTGATCCTTATCTTAGGAAGTTAGAAGATATTGAGAATAATGCTAAAGGTTTCATGTCACTCCAATTTGACCATAATAGTTTCTTTAGAAACGAGCTTAGAGAACAAAAGACTATGCTGGAATACATGAATAAAGAACTTGATGATATGTCTAAGGAATTTTATGGTTTGAAGTCTCAGTTTGCTTATCTTGAAAATTTAGTTGGCCAAATTTCTGATAAACAAGCTACTTTAGTCAATAAAATGGCCGCGAAGCCAGAATCTTTGAATAATGATGAAGATCTTAAAGTGATTTATGTGACTCCTATTGAATCTTTGTTTTCTAATACAAATCTTGATAAAGATGGGACTGGAGATAAATCAACTTTAGTTAAAAGGCATCCCAATGATTCGGAGTTTATAGATCTTAATGCTAAGATTGATAAAAGTGGGATTGAAGAGGTCAAAACTTTAAATAGCAATGAACCCACTCTTTTGGATTTCAAGGACTTTAATTATGATAGTTGTTCTTTGATTGATTGTATTTCCTTGTTGCAATCCATGTTAAATTCTCCGCATGCTTATAATCAAAACAAAGCTTTTACTAAACATATCGTTGATGCTATGATGAAATATTTTGAAGAAAAACTTGAGTTGGAAGTTTCCATACCTAAGCTTTATGATGAGTGGGAACCTACTATTAAGATTAAAATTAAATATTATGAGTGCCATGCTTTGTGTGATTTGGGTGCTAGCGTTTCCACGATTCCGAAAACTTTATGTGAAGTGCTAGGTTTCCATGATCTTGATGATTGCTCTTTAAATTTGCATCTAGCGGATTCCACTATTAAGAAACCTATGGGAAGGATTAATGATGTTTTTATTGTTGCAAATAGGAATTATGTGCCCGTAGATTTAATTGTTCTTGATATAGATTGCAATCCTACATGCCCTATTATTCTTGGTAGACCTTTCCTTAGAACGATCGGTGCAATTATTGATATGAAAGAAGGAAACATTAGATTCCAATTTCCATTAAGGAAAGGCATGGAACACTTTCCTAGAAAAAAAATTAAATTACCTTATGAATCTATTATGAGAGCTACTTATGGATTGCATACCAAAGATGACAATACCTAGATCTATTGTGTTATGCCTAGCTAAGGGCGTTAAACAATAGCGCTTGTTGGGAGGCAACCCAATTTTATTTTATGTTTCTGTTTTTTTGCTTCTGTTCTTGAGTGTTTTGCACATTATTACCTCTGTATTAATTGCGTTTTATTGTTTTAATTAGTGTTTGTGCCAAGTAAGACCTTTGGGATGGTTTGCGGTGATTGTTGATTTGGTTTTGCTGAAAAACAGAAACTTTTGTGCTCAGTCCAGGAATTTTATAAATTCATCAGAGCGTGAATTGGATCTGAAATTTTTACACAAGATTGATATATAAATTTCCCTGATTGTCCTAATTTTTCAGAATTTTTGGAGTTACAGAAGTAGTCGAAGTCTACAGATTACTACAGACTGTTCTGTTTTTGACAGATTCTGTTTTCTTTGTGTTGTTTGCTTATTTTGATGTATCTATGGGTTGTATCGGGGGGTATGAACCATGGAGAAGTTAGAATACGGTAGATATTACACCAATATAAATAAAGAATGAGTTCACAACAGTACCTAAAGTGGTGATTTATTTTTCTTATACTAACGGATCTCATGAGTTTTCTGTTGAGTTTTGTGTTGTGAAGTTTTCAAGTTTTGGGTAAAGATTTGATGGACTATGGAATAAGGAGTGGCAAGAGCCTAAGCTTGGGGATGCCCAAGGCACCCCAAGCCATATTCAAGGATACCAAAGAGCCTAAGCTTGGGGATGCCCCGGAAGGCATCCCCTCTTTTGTCTTCAATCCATCGGTAAATTTACTTGAGGCTATATTTTTATTCACCACATGATATGTGTTTTGCTTGGAGCGTCTTGTATGATATGAGTCTTTGATTTTTAGTTTGCCACAATCATCCTTGCTGCACACATCTTTTGAGAGGGACACGCATTAATCGTGAATTTATTAGAATACTCTATGTGCTTCACTTATATCTTTTGAGCTAGGCAATGTTGCTCTAGTGCTTCACTTATATCTTTTTAGAGCACGGTGGTGTTTTATTTTATAGAAATAATTGAACTTTCGTACCTCGCTTATATTATCTTGAGAGTCTTTAAACAGCATGGTAATTGGTTTAGGTTATGAATTTAGTCCTAATATAATGGGCATCCAAAAGGGATATAATAAAAACTTTCATATAAAGTGCATTGAATACTATGAGAAGTTGGATTCCTTGCATATAGTTTTGAGATATAAAGATGGTGATGTTAGAGTCATGCTAGTGAGTAATTGTGGAATGGTAAAAATACATGTGTTAAAGTTTGTGACTCCCATAGCATGCCCGTATGGTGAACCGTTATGTAACGAAGTCGGAGCATGATTTGTTTAATGATTGTCATCCTTTGTGTGAGGGTCGGGAGCGCGCGATGGTTTACTCCTACCAACCTCTCCCCTAGGAGCATGCGTCTAATACTTTGCTTTGATAACTAATAGATTTTTGCAATAAGTATGTGAGTTCTTTATGACTAATGTGAGTCCATGGATTATACGCACTCTCACCCTTCCACCTTTGCTAGCCTCTCTAGTACCGCGCAACTTTCGCCGGTGCATTAAACCCACCTTCCTCAAAACAGCCACCATACCTACCTATTATGGCATTTCCACAGCCATTCCGAGATATATTGCAATGCAACTTCCACCGTTTCGTTTTTATGACACTCACCATCATTGTCATATCGCTTTGCATGATCGTAAGACAGCTAGCATGATGTTTTCATGGCTTGTCCGTTTTTTGATGTCATTTGCTATGCTAGATCGTTGCACATCCTGGTACACCATTGGAAGCATTCATATAGAGTCATATCTTGTTCTAGGTATCAAGTTGTAAGTAAATAAAAGTGTGATGATCATCATTATTAGAGCATTGTCCCATGAGAGGAAAGGATGATGGAAGCTATGATTCCCTCACAAGTAGGGATGAGTCTCCGGACTTTACAAATAATAAAAGAGGCCAATGAAGCCCAAATAAAAAAAGAGGCCAAAAGATGCCCACCAAAAAAATGAGAGAAAAGAGAGAAGGGACAATGTTACTATTTTTTTTCCACACTTGTGCTTCAAAGTATCACCTTGATCTTCATGATAGAAAGTCTCCTATTTTTGTCACTTTCATATACTAGTGGGAATTTTTCATTATATAACTTGGCTTGTATATTCCAATGACGGGCTTCCTCAAATTGCCCTAGGTCTTCGTGAGCAAGCAAGTTGGATGCACACCCACTTAGTTTCTTTTTGAGCTTTCATACACTTATAGCTCTAGTGCATCCGTTGCATGGCAATCCCTACTCACTCACATTGACATCTATTGATGGGCATCTCCATAGCCCATTGATACGCCTAGTTGATGTGAGACTATCTTCTCCTTTTCCATACAACCTCCACCATATTCTATTCCACCTATAGTGCTATATCCATGGCTCATGCTCATGTATTGCGTGAAAGTTGAAAAGGTTTGAGAACATAAAAGGTGTGAAACAATTGCTTGACTTGTCATCGGGGGTGTGCATGATTTAGATACTTTGTGTGGTGAAGATGGAGCATAGCCAGACTATATGATTTTGTAGGGATGACTTTCTAAGGCCATGTTATTTTGAAAGGACACAATTGCTTGTTAGTATGCTTGAAGTATTACTATTTTTATGTCAATATTGAGCTTTTGTTTTGAATCTTAAGGATCTGAACATTCATGCCACAATAAAGAATATTACATGGATAAATATGTTAGGTAGCATTCCACATCAAAAATTCTGTTTTTATCATTTACCTACTCGAGGACGAGCAGGAATTAAGCTTGGGGATGCTTGATACGTCTCCAACATATCTATAATTTTTTATTGTTCCATGCTATTATATTATATGTCTTGGATGTTTTATATGCATTAATATGCTATTTTATATTATTTTTGGGACTAACCTATTAACCTAGTGCCTAGTGCCAGTTTCTGTTTTTTCCTTGTTTTTGAGTATTGCAGATAAGGAATATTAAACGGAGTCCAAACGGAATAAAATCTTCGGAATGATTTTTCTTGGACCAGAAGAAACCTGTCAGACTTGGAGATGAAGGCAGGAGACTTGCCGGGAGGCGACAAGCCACCTCGGCACGCCCTAGGGGGGGCGCGCCCCCCTGGCTTGTGGCCCCCCAGCAGGTCTCCTAACCCTACTCTTCAGCCTATAAATTCCAAAATATTCCCCTAATACCAAAGAGAGCCACAAAAATACTTTTGCGCCGCCGGAACCCTCTGTTCCCGTGAGATCCCATCTTGGAGCCTTTTCCGGTAATCTGTCGGAGGGGGATTCGATCACGGAGGGCATCTACATCAACTCCATTGCCCTTCTGATGATGCGTGAGTAGTTCACCACAGACCTTCGGGTCCATAGCTAGTAGCTAGATGGCTTCTTCTCTCTCTATGTTCTTCAATACCATGTTCTTCATGATCTTCATGGAGATCTATCTGATGTAATACTCTTTTGCGGTGTGTTTGTCGAGATCCGATGAATTGTGGGTTTATGATCAGATTATCTATGAATATTATTTGAATCTTCTCTGAATTCTTATATGCATGATTTCATATCTTTGCAAGTCTCTTCGAGTTATTGGTTTGGTTTGGCCAACTAGATTGGTAATTCTTGCAATGGGAGAAGTGCTTGGTTTTGGGTTCAATCTTGTAGTGTCCTCACCCAGTGACAAAGTAGGGGTAGCGAGGCACGTATTTGTATTGTTGCCATCGAGGATAAAAAGATGGGGTTTTCATCATATTGCTTGAGTTTATCCCTCTACATCATGTCATCTTACCTAATGCGTTACTCTGTTCTTCATGAACTTAATACTCTAGATGCAGGCAGGAGTCGGTCGATGTGTGGAGTAATAGTAGTAGAAGCAGAATCGTTTCAGTCTACTTGACACGGACGTGATGCCTATATGCATAATCATTGCCTTGGATATCGTCATAACTATGCGCTTTTCTATCAATTGCTCGACAGTAATTTGTTCACCCACCGTATTATTTGCCTTCAAGAGAGAAGCCTCTAGTGAAACCTATGGCCCCTGGGTCTATTTTACATATTATATTTTCAGATCTATAAACCAAAAATACCAAAAATACTTTGCTGCAATCTTTTTACTTTTGTTTTACTTTTCGTTTTAGTAATCTTCTATACCTATCTCTATTAGATCTCATCCTTGCAAGTAACCGTGAAGGGATTGACAACCCCTTTATAGCGTTGGTTGCAAGTGTTTGATTATTTGTGTAGGTACATCTATTGGGGACTTGCTTGTATCTCCTACTGGATTGATACCTTGGTTCTCAACAACTGAGGGAAATACATATCTACATTGCTGCATCACCCTTTCCTCTTCAAGGGAAAACCAACGCAAGCTCAAGAAGTAGCAGTCTACTTTTCCAACATATTGCTTTCCGATTTATCTTTTGCCACTTTTCTTTTCAGATCTATTATTCCAAAAACCCAAAAATACCTTGCTGCATTTTTTATTTGCCTCTTTTATTTTGTGTTCTTGTGCGATTTATCTATCCAATCTACTACAATCTAATCTATATTTTTATTGTAGAGAGATTGACAACCTCTCTTACGCGTCGGGTTGCAAGTATTTGTTCTTTATGTGCAGGTACTGTTTACATAGTGTTGCGTGGTTCTCGTACTGGTTCGATAACCATGGTTTCATAACTAAGGGAAATACTTACCGTAGCTGGGCTGCATCATCCCTTCCTCTTTGGGGAAATACCGCCGCAGTCTCATCCACGTCATGATGCTCTTTGCGCGTTAGAGCCCTCACAGCTGAACCATGAAGGGGACTTGCAGGTCCCATAGATCGTCGTACCCCGACATCTTTGGTTTGCCAGGCTGCGTGAACCTTCGCTGATCTCTTCACATCTTCATCAGCAGCTTCATTGATGCCCATCGCCCCCAAGAAGGGAAAGAGTGCGGTGATGTCTCCTGCGACCACGTCCAAGCTACCATCTCAGGTAGACGTCTGCAGTGCCGTCGGAGGCAACCCCCATGCTCAACGCACTGGTGAGCGCAGCCACAACACCGCGCGAAGCTCCATAAGCCGCGATCGGGACCCCGCTGTCATAGAAACGCGGGATGCGCCAGCGGCGTCAGGGGATAATGCCGGGGCAGCGGCGAAGGCGACAGCACCCGCGTTACGTCCTTCGTAGGGCGACCGCTACCAACACCCCCGAGGCAGCGAGCCCGGGCAGCGCGTGGACAAGACCCCTGAGGCGGCGAGCCCGGGCAGCGCGTGGACAAGACCCCCGCGCTTTCTCCCAAGACGCGTAGGGCCAAGCTCGACAGCAACCTCCTGGGGAAGATGGGTGGCGTGCAACAACACGGGCGAACTCTCCTCCTAACACTGTGAGGAGTAAGAGCGCCACCCATGCCTCGCACCGCTCCATGCCCAAAACTGCGGAAGAAGCTCTGGCCCAGGCGCAGCTACTGCTGAACTTTCCGCCTGTGCCGGAGAAGATGGAGGACTGGAGGGCGACCATACAGAGCTTGCTGAGCTTCACAAACCGCGACAAGCCGGAGGGAGCAGGACCATCGCACGCACGCCAAGAGGCTTGAGGAGGCCTAGCCACCAGGCGCAATGCTGACGAGGCGCCTATGGTGCAGTCACCTCCACAACGAACCTCCTACTGGACCGACATACAAGATGAGGTGTCATACGACTCGCCTGACCTGCAGCGGGACCAAGATCAACGCCAAGTCCTGAAGGATAGGCGCAAGGAGGATGCCTGCATGATCATCGAGAGACGGCGCGAGACTCGCCGTCAATCCAACGGTCGCGCGGACACAGTCGTCGACGAACCCATGCTGGGAGTACCCGGCAGCCTACCTTACGAGGCGGGATGCCCTGCGTTCAACCGTGAGCTTCAACAAGTTCGCTGGCCTTCCAGCAGGCCCTTCAAACCTGAGCTGACCAACAAGTATGACGACAAGATCAGTCCTTCAGAATTCCTCGGCATCTACACCATCACCATCCAGGCCGCCGGGGGACGGGACGAGAAGATACTCGCAAATTACTTCCCACTGGCGCTCAAGCCCAACGTGAGGACTTGGCTGATGAACTTGCCGGAGGGGTCCATCTCATCTTGGGTGAATCTGCGCAACCAGTTTGTTGGCGCATACCATGGGGGCCACCAGCTCCCAGGGCAGCCCAACGACTTGCATGTGCTTCTCCAGAGGGACGAAGAAACCCTGAGGTTCACCCGCATGCAACACAACATCCCAGTATCCACCCCGCCATCGTGATTGCCGCGTTCCACACGAACGTGCACAATCGGTGGATGCGGGAGGAAATGAGCATCAACAAGGTGTGAGACGTCGCCGAGCTATACGCTCCGGCTGACAAGTGCGCGTGTGCTGAAAAGGGGAGAAGACTCCCACGCTTGCACGAAGGTCGACTCCGAAGGCAACGGCGCATCAGCCACCAAGAAGAAGGGCCGGAAGCGCAACAAGAAGTGCAAGGGAAAGTCGGTGATGGCTTTTGAAGGGGCCGGCAACTCTGACTCCACCAAGAAGGCCAGGTCCGAGGGTTCTGGCCAAAATGTTGCCGCGTGCTCCGGAGATGACGAGGCCGCGGCTGGGGAGAAGGCCGGTGAGCCATACTGCAAGATACACCGCACCAAGAGACACGACATCAACAACTGCCACCAAGTAGAACAACTTGCCGAAAAGCAGAGGAAAGAGTACAAAAGTCGTGACAAGGAGAAGGGTCAAGACGGTGTGGGTGGATCCGGCAAGAAAAACAGCAGTGGCCGTGGCAGCCGCCGCGGCAAGGCCAAGCAGCAAAAAGAGAAGCTTGTTAGAGGCTGGGACAACGAATCTGACTATGACGACAATGCGGATGAAGAGAAGTACGAAGACCCGGAGTTCCAGAAGGCTGTGGACGCCATGTGCGTTGACGGAGGTGCATATTTGCACTCCTCTCATCGGCAACTCAAACAATGGGCCCATAAGATCAACACGGCAGAACCAGAGGCAGAAGCAAGGAAACCCGTCAAGTGCTCCAACACTTCCAACATCTTTGACGTTGAGGACCATCCTGACCGCATCACTGTCGTCGGGTGTGTGCCGTTGTTGGTATCACCAACAATACGCAACCTCAAGGTCACCAAGATGTTTGTCGATAGTGGGGCCGGGCTGAATCTGATTTCGTGAGACCTGATCAAGCACCTGCAGATCCCTGACTTAGATCTCAAGCCGAAGGGATCTTTCCAAGGTGTGAACCTGGGAAGATTTCAGCCAAAGGGGAAGATAACTCTGCCGGTCATGTTCGGCAGCGAGCTCAACTTCAGGACGGAGAAGATTGTCTTTGATGTTGCAAGGATGTCGCTGCCGTACAATGGAATCCTGGGCCGACCGGCGCTGGCAAAGTTCATGACGGCGTCTCACCACGCCTACAACACGCTCAAGATGCCACGGGCGATGAGTGGTATCACCATCCAAGCTGACAACAAGAATGCAGTCCTCTGCAGAAACAAGCTCTTCTGGGAGGCAGTGGCAGCGTGTGGCGACGTGGCACTCGCTCCTGCCGGCAAACCTCCCGGGGGGGAGAACAAGGATAAGAACTCTGGCTCTGGCGAGTCTCGTAACAACTCTGGGAAGCGCACGACAGAGTGTAGCACACCCGTGGAGGACTTACAAGTGACCTATGCCGCCAGGAGCAAGAAAGACAAGGTGACCATCCCCAAGAAGAAGCAAGTGGCCCCGCGGGAGAATGGCGAGGGCGGCACTTTCACCATAAGTGCCACCCTCGACAGCAAATAGGAAAGCTTGCTCGTCACCTTCCTGCGGGCGAATGTCTATGTGTTTGCCTGGCAACCATCCGACATCCCCGGTGTTCCCAGGGAGGTGATTGAGCACCACCTTGCCGTTTGTCCCCACGCGCGCCCCATCAAGCAGAAGGTCCGGAAGCAAGCACTAGAGCGGCAAGAGTTCATTGCCAAAGAGGTTAAAAAGCTAGAAGCAACAAGTTTGATCAGAGGCATGATCCACCCAACTTGGTTAAAAAATCCTGTGGTTGTGCGCAAGGCGAACGGGAAATGGAGGCTTTGCATCGACTTCACCGATATCAACAACGTCTGCCGAAAGGACCCGTTCCCCTTGCCGTGCATCGATCAGATAATGGACTCAACTGCTGGCTGCGACCTCTTGTCCTTCCTTGACGCATACTCTGGCTACCATCAGATCGTCATGGCCAAGGAGGACAAGGACAAAACGGCATTCATCACCCCTTGCGGCGTGTACTGCTTCTGACGCATGCCGTTCGGGTTGAAGAGTGCCGGTTCCACATTCGCAAGAGCAGTCCGGATTGGTTTAGGCCCACGGCTGTGATACGTCTCCATCATATCTACTTTTCCAAACTCTTTTGCCCTAGTTTTGGACTCTAATTTGCATGATTTGAATGGAACTAACCCGGACTGACGCTGTTTTCAGCAGAATTGCCTTGGTGTTATTTTTGTGTAGAAATAAAAGTTCTCGGATTGACCTGAAAATTTCTGGAGAATATTTTTGGAATTAATAAAAAATACTGGCGAAAGAATCAACCGGAGGGGGTCCACCACCTGGCCACAAGCCAGGGGGCGCCCCCCCCCTAGTGCGCGCACCCCTGTCTTGTGGGTCCCCTGGAGCTCCGCCGACCTCAACTCCAACTCTATATATTCCTATTCAGGGAGAAAAAATCGGAGAGAAGAGTTCAACGCGTTTCACGATACGGAGCCGCCGCCACCTCCTGTTCTTACTCGGGAGGGCAGATCTGGAGTCTGTTTTGGGCTCCGGAGAGGGGAAATCGACGCCGTCGTGATCACCAACCATCCTTCATCACCAATTTCATGATGCTCTCCACCATTCGTGAGTAATCCCATCGTAGGCTTGCAGGACGGTGATGGGTTGGATGAGATTTACCATGTAATCGAGTTAGTTTTGTTAGGGTTTGATACCTAGTATCTACTATGTTCTGAGATTGATGTTGCTATGACTTTGCTATGCTTAATGCTTGTCACTAGGGCCCTAGTGCCATGATTTCAGATCTTAACCTATTATGTTTTCATGAATATATATGTGTTCTTGATCCTATCTTGCAAGTTGTAGACACCTATTACGAGTTATGATCCGCATCCCCCAGGGTGACAATAACTGGGACTCTTTCCGGTGATTACCGTAGTTTGAGGAGTTCATGTATTCACTAAGTGCTAATTCTTTGGTCCAGTTCTCTATTAAAAGGAGGCCTTAATATCCCTTAGTTTCCATTAGGACACCGCTGCCACGGGAGGGTAGGACAAAAGATGTCATGCAAGTTCTTTTCCATAAGCACGTATGACTATATATGGAATACATGCCTACATTACATTGATGAATTGGAGCTAGTTCTGTATCAACCTATGTTATAACCGTTGCATGATGAATGCCATCCGACATAATTATCCATCACTGATCCATTGCCTATGAGCTTTTCACATATTGATCTTTGCTAAGTTACTTTTCCGTTGCTACTGTTACAATCACTACAATACGGCTACTGTCACTTTTGCCACCGTTACCGTTACTTCCATACTACTTTGCTACTAAATACTTTGCTGCAGGTATTAAGTCTTTCAGATGTGGTTCAATTGACAACTCAGCTGCTAACACTCGAGAATATTCTTTGTCTCCCCTTGTGTCGAATCAATAAATTTCGGTTGAATACTCTACCCTCGAAAACTGTTGCGATCCCCTATACTTGTGGGTTATCAAGACCTTTTTCTGGCGCCGTTGCCGGGGAGCATAGCTCTATTCTCTGAGTCACTTGGGATTTATATCTGTTGATCACTATGAAGAATCTGAAAGACCCAAAAACCAAGATCTATCCCTCTACTACAAGGGGAAGTAAGGAACTGCCATCTAGCTCTGCACTTGATTCACCTTCTGTTATGAGTAAATTTGCGACACCACCACCTGCTAGTAATTCTGATACATCGCAAGTAATTGATGATGCCACTTTTGCTATGCATGATGCTTATGATGATACTTTGCTTGATAATACGTGCCACTGGGTGAATGCCTTGATGAACAAATTGCTAGAGTCAATGCTGAAACTGATGATATTTCTGAATCTGATGAAATTATTGAAACTAAACACTATGAGACACCTGCTAGACCTAGCTCTCCTAGATAAGAATTGCCTAATATACCTAAAGGTTATGTTATGGAAGGAGAGGTAGCTAGGGACTTTCTTGCTTGTAAGGATAGAGATGATCTTAAGAAATTACTATGCAAGTGGAAGGAAAAATCTTTGAATGATAGAATGCAATATGATCCTAAGTTTGCTACTTCACCTATCTTTGTTATTGATAAGGATTATGAATTCTCTGTCGATCCTGAGTTAATTACTTTGGTTGAATCTGATCCTTTCCATGGTTATGAATCTGAAACTGTTGTGGCACATCTTACTAAATTGAATGATATAGCCACCCTATTCACTCAGGAGGAAAACATTCGCTATTACTATATTCTTAAGTTTTTTCCTTTCTCATTAAAGGGTGATGCTAAGATATGGTTTAATTCTCTTGCTCCTGGTTGTGTGCGTAGTCCCCAGGATATGATATACTACTTCTCTGAGAAATATTTTCCTGCCCATAAGAAACAAGCTGCCTTGCAGGAAATATTTAACTTTGTGCAAATTGAAGAAGAGAGTCTCCCACAAGCTTGGGGGAGGCTTCTCCAATTACTTAATGCTTTGCCTGATCATCCTCTCAAGAAAAATGAAATACTTGATATCTTTTATAATGGACTAACTGATGCTTCTAGGGACCACCTAGATAGTGGTGCTCGTTGTGTTTTCAGGGAACGAACTGTTGAACAAGCTGAACTACTATTGAATAATATATTGAGCAATGATAATGATTGGACTATTCCCGAACCACCTCCAAAGCCAACTCCGAAGAAAAGAGGTATTCTATTTCTCAGTCCTGAAAATATGCAAGAGGCAAAGAAATCTATGAAAGAAAAGGGTATTAAAGCCGAAGACGTTAAGAATCTACCACCTATTGAAGAAATACATGGTCTTGATAACCCGACACAGGTAGTAGAGGTAAATTCTCTCCGTAGATCTGATGAAGGTGATATTCCTTATAATAAGTCTGCTAGCCAATGCATGGATGAGTTTGATAACTTTATTGTTAAGCAAGAAAATGTCAATGCTTATGTTAGTAGACAATTGAAACACAATGCTTACATGCTTGATCGCTTAGGTGATTATATGAGTAGAACTATCAATGATCTTAAGTTTATTAGTAAACATGCTTTCATGGTAACTACTCAAGTAGAATAGGTACTTAAGGCACAACATGATTTGCTTAATGAGATGAATGGTAAGAACAATGACCATTCTGTTAGAGTTGTGACTAGAGGTGGTAAAATGACTCAGGAACCTTCGTATCCTGAGGGCCATCCTAAGAGAATTGAGCAAGATTCTCAGAGAATTGATACTGATGCACCTAGTCGTCCCAGTAATAAGAGGAAAAAGAATGATGATAGGACTTTGCATGCTGCTAGTGAACCTGTTATAGATACACCTGAAAACCCAAATGATATTTCTATTTCTGATGCTGAGACTCAATCTGGTAATGAGCATGAGCCTAGTGATAATATTAATGATGATGTTCATGTTGATGCTCAACCTAGTAATGATAATGATGTGGAGATTGAACCTGTTGTTGATCTTGATAACCCACAACCTAAGAACAAAAGATATGATAAAAGAGACTTTGTTGCTAGGAAGCATGGTAAAGAAAGAGAGCCTTGGGTTCAGAAACACATACCCTTTCCTCCTAAGCCATCCAAGAAAAAGGATGATGAGGACTTTGAGCGCTTTGTTGAAATGCTTAGACCTGTCTTTTTGCGTATGCGCTTGACTGATATTCTGAAAATGTCTCCTTATGCTAAGTATATGAAACATATTGTGACAAATAAGAGGAAGATACCGGAAGCTGAGATTTCCACCATGCTTGCTAATTATACCTTTAAGGGTGGAATACCAAAGAAACTAGGAGATCCCGGAGTACCTACTATACCATGCTCTATTAAAAGAAATTATGTTAAAACTGCTTTATGTGATCTTGGAGCTGGTGTTAGTGTTATGCCTTTCTCTTTATATCATAGACTTGATTTGAATAAGTTGACACCTACTGAAATCTCTTTGCAAATGGCTGATAAATCAACTACTTTACCCATCGGTATTTGTGAGGATGTGCCTGTTGTAGTTGCAAATGTTACTATCTTAACGGACTTTGTTATTCTTGATATTCCCGAGGACGACGGTATGTCGATCATCCTTGGTAGACCCTTTTTGAATACTGCAGGGGCTGTTATTGATTGCAACAAAGGCAATGTCACTTTTCATGTTAATGGTAATGAGCATACGGCACACTTTCCGAAGAAACAACCTCAAGTTCATAGTATCAACTCCATTGGAAAAATTTCAACGATTATTATTGGAGATTTTGAATTCCCTCTCCCTACTGCCAAAAAGAAATATGATATACTTATTGTTGGCGACATGCATATCCCCATTGAGGTAACCTAGTGTTATTCGAAAATTCTCCGGTTCCGTGTCAGTCGAAAAAAAGTTTGTCAATAAGACATGATCAACCTTATTGATGGATTCTTTTTGACGGGCATGAGATGGATGAATTTAGAAAGCACAACCTTCTGTACCCAACTTTTACTTTCTGTTATTTAAATTAAATAAAGTAAAAATGCTATTATTTTTCTGTTTTTTGATTCATCCGTGCAATAAAAAAGTGACATGAAAATAAAAGTTCTTCAAATGTCCTGAAAATGTAGTATGATTTTTTCTGGAATTTTTAAGAATTTTTGGCACTGATAACACATCAGGGGGCTGCACCAGTGGGCCACAAGCCTGCAGGGCGCGCCCACCCCCCTGGGCGTGCCCCCTGGCTTGTGGGTCCAACGTAGGCCCCCCTCACTTATTCCAGCCACCATCCACTTCGTCTTCCTCCAGAAAAAATCTCACCATTGCTCAAACCCGTGTTCTAGCTCATTTTGCTGCCATTTTCGATCTCCTTGTGCAAAGCTCCATTTGCAAAACTGTTTTGAGGGATTGATCTTCGGTATGTGACTCCTCCAATGATCCAATTAGTTTTTGCCTTAGTGCTTTATATATTGCAAATTTTTGCTGCTGTGGTGACCTTGTTCTTGAGCTTGCATGTCAAATTTGTATGGTCCCAAGTAGTTTTGATGCATGATATAGCCTCTAGGCACTTGTGGGAGTAGTTGCTATAAGTTTTGTTGAGTTTTGTTCACCTTTATTTTGAGTCACTAAAAATTTCAGAAATTTTTCAGAGAAAAAAAATGATGAGGAGATTATTAAGAGGCTCTTCAAGCCGGGGCTCTAAAGAAGATGAAAATGAGGGGAAGAAGAAGTCCAAATATAATCTTCCTCGCGTCGCGGAGGTTCTGCCATGTGAATGGCCAAGTGATGTATTCTTGAGGGCGGCCGGAATTTATGAAGATTTTTATTATTTGGCAGAGAATGCAGGCATCACCGAATTCCTCAACGATAAGTGTGACCAGTACCTCCTACTCACTAATATCTTCGTGCAAAATTTTCAATTTTATCCTAGGAAGAATCCTCCCATGGTAGAATTTTACTTATATGATGTGCCTAAGGAGATGAAACTTTATGATTTTTGCAAAGCTTGCAAAATACCTTATGAGGGCAACATCAGTGAACCATGTCCTAGAGACATGGAGAACTTTATTGCCGCAATCACTGTGGGGGAAGAGAGAGGGGTGTCAAAGGCAAGAGCGGCTAGTTTACATTTTCCTGTTCTACGCTATTATTCATTATTCGCGGGGAGATGTTTAGTTCGTCGTGGGGAGAGTGGAAGCCTTAGCGCTCCCGACCTCGCCATTCTGCGCCACGCTTTACTTGCTGATAGAACTTTTAGTCTGGGCGCTATAGTGGCCCAATGGTTGAACTTAAACCGTTCGAAGGGACCCATATTCGGAGGTATCTATGCATCTCGTCTGGCCAAACACTTTAAAATACCCATTAGGCTTGACGAGGAAGAGGAAATGTTACTACCTACAAGATATTTAGACTATGATAGTATGGTAGCACATGATTTTATTAGGAAGGATAATGATAGAAGGCTGCTTTACAACCTAGTATTTAGTCAGGGTACTTGTGAGATTATTGCTTTGCCTGCTTCTTCTTTGTTCGATATTCATTCAGGCAGGAACACTATTATGCCCGAGGACATCTATAGATATTGGGATCTGTTGCAACCCCCAGCACCTGAGTCGGCACCAGCCCTTGATCCGTATCAGGATCCAGTTTTTCAGTGGGAGCCACAGGAGCTCGCCAACCAGTGGAACCCTCAGTATCCTTCGGAGTATCCAGGAGATGGTTATTTTCAGCCATGGCCATAGACCAACTTAGGCCAAAAGCCTAAGCTTGGGGGAGTACGTATTTCTCACCGACATTACATTCATGTTCACACACTCATTCCAGTTGTCAGTGCTCATACGTTTTCATTGTATCATCCATGGTATTTTATTTCTTCTTTCCGCTTTCTTCTTGAGTGTTCAATTAACCTTGAGAAAAATCCAAAAAATTAGTTCTAGCTTTACCTTTTAGTTTGTTTAGTTGTATCATTAAAAGAAAACCCAAAAAGATTTCTCGTTCTTCTTTTGCTTGTTGGGAGCTTTCCCGTGTAGATAGTTTTTCTCGTTCTTGTTTTGAAATTTCTTTTCTTTGGGTCGTAAGGAGAAGACCACAATGAAACTGTTGAGTGGCTCTCGTATGCATTATTGTTTATCTTACAGAGAGCCCATATTACCTTGCCTTCTCCTTTGAGTTATTGTTTGCAGATTCCAGCTTAGTCCAATGCACGCGCAGTCTTATTATTATTCACACCGTTCGGTCGTGCAAGTGAAAGGCAATAATGACGATATATGATGAAGTGATTGAGATGGAGAAAAGCTGGTATGAACTCGACCTATTTAGTTTTTGTAAATATGATTAGCTCATCGTTCTGGATTCAGCTCATTATGGATGGAACATGTTTGCAATGACAATTAGATATTATAGTTACTCATGCCATGCTTAATTACCTAAGAGTGTATAATGGTTTGTCTTGAGTGCCAACATGCATTTTAAAATGGTTGTGATGTAGTATGATGGGATGGTATCCTCCTCTGAATGATTCAAGTGGCTTGACTTGGCACATGTTCACGCATGTAATTGAAACAAAATCAACATAGCCTCCACGATATTTATGTTCATGGTGATTTATATCCTACTCATGCTTGCATTCAATGTTGGTTAATCTCAAAGCATGTTTATGACTGTTGTCACTCTCTAGTTGGTCGCTTCCCAGTCTCTTGCTAGCCTTCACTTGTACTAAGCGGGAATACTGCTTGTGCATCCACTTTGATAAACCCAAAGATGTTCCATATGAGTCCACCATACCTACCTATATGCGGTATTTACCTGCCGTTCCAAGTAAATTTGCATGTGCCAAACTCTAAACCTTCAAATAATATTATGTTTTGCATGCCCGAATCGCTCATGTAGTAACTAGGGGCTGTCAGTATCTTCCATGCTAGGTGGGTTATTCTCACAATATGTGTTGATTCACTATCATTCACGAGAAAGTGGCTGGTATTCGGAATGCCCAGTTCCATGCTCAAAATCAAATCAAAATATAATGAAACAAAACTCCCCCGAGACTGTTGTTTGTATGGACGGTACCCGTGGATTTGGCTTGCCGTGGAGTGCGATTGATTGGTGGAGGGGAGTAAAAACTTTACTATTCTGTTTGGGAACCGCCTATAATGTATCTAGCATGGAAGATACCGAGATCTCTCGGTTGTTATGTTGACAATGAAAGCATACCGCTCAAAATTATTATTCATCCCTGTTTTAAAAGCTCGATCTCTGGCACCTCTACAAATCAATGCTTCCCTCTGCAAAGGGCCTATCTATTTTACTTTACTGTTGAGTCATCCTCTTCTTATAAAAAGCAACAGTTAGAGAGCACCACCGTCATTTGTATGCTTTGTTATTAATTGATATTGAGTATGATTGTGACTGGATCTCTTTTACCATGAATTACAATGTCTAGTCAGTCCTTGTTCTTTAGAGGTGCTCTTCATTTATGTTTTGCGGTCTCAGAAAGGGCTAGCGAGATACCATTATATCATATTGTATCGTGATTGTTTTGATAAAATTGTTGTCATCCGAGATTTATTATTATTGCTCGCTAGTTGGTTATGCCATTGATTTGAGTAAATGTGAGACCTAAATGTTATTGTGAATGTGGTTAGTCCATAATCCTTGCTGAAAATCTAAACAACAGTTAGACATATTTACAACAACAAGATCAAACAGAGTTTGTAAAAGTTTTTCTTTGTCACTTTCAGTTTGTCAACTGAATTGCTTGAGGACAAGCAATGGATTAAGCTTGGGGGAGTTGATACGTCTCCATCATATCTACTTTTCCAAACTCTTTTGCCCTTGTTTTGGACTCTAATTTGCATGATTTGAATGGAACTAACCCGGACGGACGCTGTTTTCAGCAGAATTGCCTTGGTGTTATTTTTGTGCAGAAATAAAAGTTCTTGGATTGACCTGAAAATTTACGGAGAATATTTTTGGAATTAATAAAAAATACTGGCGAAAGAATCAACCGGAGGGGGTCCACCACCTGGCCACAAGCCAGGGGGCGCGTCCCCCTGTCTTGTGGGTCCCCTGGAGCTCCGCTGACCTCAACTCCAACTCTATATATTCCTATTCAGGGAGAAAAAAAATCGGAGAGAAGAGTTCCTCGCGTTTCACGATACGGAGCCGCCGCCACCTCCTGTTCTTCCTCTGGAAGGCAGATCTGGAGTCTGTTTTGGGCTCCGGAGAGGGGAAATCGACGCCGTCGTCATCACCGACCATCCTTCATCACCAATTTCATGATGCTCTCCACCGTTCGTGAGTAATCCCATCGTAGGCTTGCTGGACGGTGATGGGTTGGATGAGATTTACCATGTAATCGAGTTAGTTTTGTTAGGGTTTGATACCTAGTATCCACTATGTTCTAAGATTGATGTTGCTATGACTTTGCTATGCTTAATGCTTGTCACTAGGGCCCGAGTGCCATGATTTAAGATCTGAACATATTATGTTTTCATGAATATGTATGTGTTCTTGATCCTATCTTGCAAGTTGTAGACACCTATTACGAGTTATGATCCGCATCCCCGAGGCTAACAATAACTGGGACTCTTTCCGGTGATTACCGTAGTTTGAGGAGTTCATGTATTCACTAAGTGCTAGTGCTTTGGTCCGGTTCTCTATTAAAAGGAGGCCTTAATATCCCTTAGTTTCCATTAGTACCCCACTGCCACGGGAGGGTAGGACAAAAGATGTCATGCAAGTTCTTTTCCATAAGCACGTATGACTATATATGGAATACATGCCTACATTACATTGATGAATTGGAGCTAGTTCTGTATCAACCTATGTTATAACCGTTGCATGATGAATGCCATCCGACATAATTATCCATCACTGATCCATTGCCTATGAGCTTTTCACATATTGATCTTTGCTATGTTACTTTTCCATTGCTACTGTTACAATCACTACAATACGGCTACTGTCACTTTTGCCACCGTTACCGTTACTTCCATACTACTTTGCTACTAAATACTTTGCTGCAGGTATTAAGTCTTTCAGATGTGGTTCAATTGACAACTCAGCTGCTAACACTCGAGAATATTCTTTGTCTCCCCTTGTGTCGAATCAATAAATTTTGGTTGAATACTCTACCCTCGAAAACTGTTGCGATCCCCTATACTTGTGGGTTATCAAGAGGCTCCACAAGAAAGTGGAAGCTTACATGGTTGAAATAGTAAGACCAAGAACAAGGACACGCTGGTGCAAGACCTGGAAGAAACCTTCGCAAACCTGCGCAAGATCAACCTGAAGCTCAACCCTGAGAAGTGCGTCTTTGGAGTCCCCTCCGACAAGCTCCTTGGGTTCTTTGTCTCGCAATGCGGTATTAAAGCCAACCCAACCAAGATCGAGGCAATTAAGCAGCTGGAGGCGCCAAAGCGCATCAAGGACGTGCGCCGTTTGGCGGGCTACATCGCCGCCCTCAGCAGGTTCACTTCTTCCTCTTCATCGATCATAGGTTGGGTTCCAGGTTTGTAGCCTGGGATTAGCAGGGTGGATGTCGTCTTGTTTTTTGTTTGATTTCATCCGTAGTCGGATCCTGCTCTTCTATATGATGAATGCTATGTATTGATGTATTGAGATATTTATGTTGTAGCATGTGGCGAGTGTAAGCCAACTCCATGTACTCATCTCTTTTGTACATGTACTGTGACGATATCCATTCTTCCGAAGTGACCCGATGTGCGCTTCTATCCTTATTGGGGCCCTTGAACCGTTGCGAGGATAGTACCGCATTTTGGGCATGACAAGTTGGTATCACAACAGTACTGACCTAGGAGCCTCCTTGATGGATCGAACTTAGCTGTTGTTGAGTCTAGAAGAAAAACTATATTTTGAGTCTAATTATATGTCGGAGAGTAGGGATTCTTTTTACTTCTCATCCCTTCGTCACTGTGGTGAGGAATTGTGACCTATGAGTTTTAATTCTATCCCCCTTCTTACTCAAAAACATTTTAGGACCACGCGGTTATTTTAGAACCTCTACGATGTCAGTGTGATGGAATTTTGGTCTTGGTGCCTCCTGTCTCACTTGATTTTTGTTCCGGGGAGTTGAGCTCCAAGGTTTTCTTGTCACGCTTGCTATCGTTCAGTTTCCTTAGTATCTCAGGACGAAGATGTTCGAAATCGCTTCAATACTATTGTGGCACGAGGAGTTTGGCGTCACCCAGTACTGGGGAGAGCGTCCAGATGTATTGCCATGTTTAGTAGCGTTGTGATTACGAGGGTCTGAGGTAGATGAGTTTCCGAGATCTCTGGTTAATTATTGACAGATGTGATATAGTCTAGAGTAGTATCATGCTAGGAGTTGAGTGATGGATTTTGCTCCTTGTATCCGTGGACCCAATTGCATAACCAAAGGATTTCGGGAGTTCTTAGGTGGGAATTCATGTAGTTACTTAGGTTTATCTTCCAACAGATGGATGATGTGAGGTTGGGGTTCGACATCTAGTCGTTCGTTTGTTTATGGTCCTTCTTACAATGGTTCTTCTTGTGTCTTAAGGAATGCTTGTAGCTTGCTACGATTCGACGACGCTTCATATGTCATGTGCACTGCCTTGTACATGATGGCTACTATAAGATCCAGCCAGTGCGATCCTTACCACGAAAATATCAAGTGAAATCTCTGTTATCTATTTGTTTTTGACTTAATTCGCAAGCCTCATCCTTTGTTTTGTTGGAGTATGCTAATTCGAGTTGCTTCGATGTCAAATGTTGATTTCATATCTTTCCTAAGTGGTGTTCTCATATTTCTATAGGAGTGCCAATCCTTTTGATCAATCAAATTGTCATGTCAAATTCCTTTCCATCCGGAGTGCTTCTCTTCAAGTGAATTGAATCTTATTTTAATATTCGCAAGATCTATCCTCTTATTTCATTCTGGAGTTCTTTCCATCCGTCTTAAGTGGGTTTTGTTTTCCCCACCCTCCCACCCTTTTTCTTCTGAAGCCAGACATATCGAATCAAGCACCTTTTCTAATCATGTGATGCATCCGCTATATTTTCTTCCATATTGTATCCGGTGATTAATTGTGAAGATGCTCATGTGCTAAGTTCATCATTCTTTGTTCTCGTTTTCTTCTCCGGTGAATTCAATGCAAGTTTCAGTGTCATCATATCCTTTTCATTCGTTAATTCCTTTTCATGTCAGAAGTTCTTATCCAAGCATCTCGTGCTTATTCATCCCTCTATCTAATCTATCCGGAGTGGCAAGATATCTTAGAAGCGGCTTTTTCTTTTCAAAATCCCTTTAAATTATTTTGAGGTTCTCAACCTCATCAAGTTTTCAATTGTACGTGTGCAATCTCTCTTTCTAATCAATCATTTCAATGGTGTTCTCTTTGAGTGGGCACATAACCCACAGGTCTTTTTCCAGGATCTTACCTATCTTTCTACTTTTCCCGGAGATGCTCTAAAATTCTTTCAAATGTGACGTAAGGATGAATGCCATGAGTCATATTCCTTGTCCAAGTTTTCTATCGAATCATTTTTCATTGGTTGCCCTACCATTCTATTCTTATTATTCTGGAGTATAACAGTAATTCTTGTTGGTGTTCCTCGTCGACATTTTCAGTTTGAAAGTCCGAAGGAGAGTTTCTCTTAAATCTTTATCCATTCTGATGAATATTCATGGTTCAAGGTTGATGCTATCCTCTAGAATTGTTTCCATTCGTGATAGTTTCTTTCCTTTTCTATCTGGAGCATTTTAGAGTTATTTTCGTTCTCGATCCTCCGAAGGCCATCATTTCCGAAGATTTCCTCGCTCTCAGCTTGCAACTCTCATTCTGTAATTCTTCCAAATTGATGTCTCTTCATTTTCTCGAGGCTTTCTTCCTACATTCTCAATTCATACCGATGGATCGTGATCTCTTTGTTCTCATGTATATCCATTCATTCGAAGTACCCTCATTCGCTTATAAATTCTTACCAGGTTTTGTTCAAGACTTCTTCAAGTTCGTGTTATATCTCTTCAATTTTTTTCAAGAAGAATAAGTAGTATGCAAATCCATTGCTTCTCATCAATTTAAGTTAATGAAGGATAAGCATAACATAATTCTTATTTTTGTCTCCTAGAGGTGATTTATATCCTTCTTCCGGAGTTGTTCATGATATCAAATTCTTGCTCTAAGTTGCTCATCTTTTCTTTTCGGAGTTCCAAGAGTTCGCGAGTATCTTGTCTTGAAGCTCCATCTAAATCATAGCAAGGCTTCAATATTGGTTGTTTCAACCATCAATTCTTTCTAGCGTCCTTTTCATTTCTGGAGTTCTTCGAAGATATAATTCATGCTCGAAGTGTTCTTCCAGATTCTTGTTGGAGGATCTCAATTATTCTCTGTCTTGAACTTCAAAGTGCGATTCATTTCTGTCTTATTTTTTGAGATTGTGTTCTAGCATTCTATATTCATGAGGATTATCGAAGAGAAATGTCAAGAATGAGATGTTTAAACCCATCATTTCTTTCTCTGAGCCACCTTGGATGGATTCACCTAAAGCTTTCCTAAGGATTATTGCTATTTGCGGTGCTCATCAATGATCCAAGTTTTCTTCTTCTCCCCGCGGAAAAAGAAGTTTTTCATCTCTTTATTGATCTCAAGCAATCAATTATTTCTGTTTGTGGCCAGTTGTCACATCCTAATTTTGATATGTTTTCCATAAGCCCACAATGAGTTTATTCTTTTCGTTGTTGATGTTCAAACAACTCCGTTCAATCCTTCTTGTAAGGATGCTTTCAATTTCAATTGTGGTAGAAGTTGTCCTTTCCTGCTCCTTTCTTTTCTTTCCAATAATCTATCTTCTATTCTTTTTTCCTGAGGCATTGTGATGTTGCTCTCTTCGACCATCATTTCGTTTTGTCAAGATCATGTCCATCTTCTTCCTTATCCATTTAACCGGTGTTCTGTTCTATTTTCAAGTTCTTTTCATCTTATCAAGTTTTTTCCTTTCTTTTCAATTGAAATGTTTCCCAAATTCTTTCCTTCTAATTCTTTGTCTATCTCATTTCAACCAGAGTCGCTTCAACTCTTTCTTGCCTCTTGTGCTATTTTCATCTCCTTGCAACCTCCAAGGTTCTTTGGTTTCAATCATTTGTCAAATAAGAAACCAAGTTTTACCTCTTCCTCTTGCTCCTTCCTGTTCTCATTCCTAGATCTCGGGGCGACATCTCTTTGTAGTGAGGGAGAGTTGTAACATCCCGAGACCGATGATCCGTATTCCTTCGATATATTCTGTTATCCCCGTGTAATTTATTTGTTTGTTGCATTCATCATCGCATAATCCGCATTCCATCGGCACTCCGTTGCCATCGTTTTCCAAAAAAACTTGCATCTGTTCATAGTTGCCGGTTCTCCCTGTTGTCTTCGTTGACTGTTTCGAGACCAACCACACTCGCACGCGCCCACGACATTGTAAAAAAATTGTATTGTAAGTGGGAATAATATATTCTCGGAATGGGTTGAAAGTTGGCGAGCGGTCTTAATATATTGTAGGTGAACCGCCTGCCAAATTTCGTCGCATTCAGAGGTGGTTTGATGCACCAACGTTAAACTATAGCGGCAGTATAGCCGGTCAAATTGTTGGACGTGTTCCGTAATTAAAACTTGTTGCCGGGCTGCCCCTTTTCCCTCTCATCTCACCCTAGTCTCTCTGCTCAGACCACTGTGAGAATCGGAACCTTGCCGAACTAGAATCGCCGAGTCATGACCGATGAATCCAATTCAACCTCGAAATACCCCAAACATCTTCGATTTCTCCAATAGATCACCCCTAACCTAAAAACATGGACCGTCCGATCTGAACTAAAGGTACAGATCTGCCCGAAACCCACGAAGATGAGCCCTTCCTATTTAAGTAGGGATATCCTTCCATTTCTGGACAACCTAACCCTAGCCCTCCTCTCATTGTGCGCCGTCCCACCACCCACACCTTGTCGCCTCCGACCTCGGGATCTCCTCCCACCCAACAAACGCGTTGGCTCACCCACAAGCTCCCTCGTCCCTCGTCCCATGAGCCAGCCCAATTGGCGCCCCAATGCACTCTGCGGTGGTAGACAACCAAGCCACCTGCGCTCCTGGACACATCCATGCACCACCAGAACACCCTGTCCGCTCGCCTCGTGCCCGAACAGAGAGGCTCCCGACCGAGTAGCTCCCCTCAAGCTCCACCTGCGTCCGCCCCAACCTCCTCGTCACTGTACTCCCTGCCTCCTCATCCCCGAGTCAACCCTAGAAACCGATGCCGCTCGGGACCTCAACCCACAGCTTCTCGTCGCCCCTTCCTCACCTTCAGTTACAGGCGATCGGCGATGGCCAACCACCAGGCCAGGCTACCCTGCTTCCTTTTTCCTCTGCTCCACATTTCTCCTCCTTCTTCCTAAATTTCCTCTCATCTTCAAGTTGTCTATGTTTCCAACAGCGAGCGCCAGAGCCGCCCAAAATCATCGCCACCACCAGGATCTGCACCACGACCTCCGGCGTCGTCTGCCTCTGCCAAGACCGGAGACGCGTGCCTGCCCTTCGGCTTAGACCGGATCTGGTGTCCCTTGGTCAGATCCGGCCGCCCTTCGGGACTCCCGTCGGCCTCCTCGCCCGGACGCACCACCACCGCCCTCCTGAACACCGCCACGGCTCGCCTCACGAGGTAGATGACGATCTCAGCCTCCCGCTCGACCACCCACATGGGCCACACCAACCACAGGCCGAGCACGCCCCGCGGCCCAGTCCGTCCTGGCCTGCACCACCTCCACACCGAATGGGCCAAGCCCACAAGGTGAGCCTCTACCCATCCCCTATGTGTTGCTCTCTGAACTGCTTAGTATCCAGCGCCCATCAGTTTCGGCCCATAGCCTGTTTTTTCCTCTGCGAATTTACCGAATTAAACCAGGACATGAATATTACAGAAAATGCCACGTTTTTAAAATGCTAATAACTAAATAACCGTGCATCGAATTAAAATATGTCATATATGTAAAATGTGTTGAATTTCATGTAGTTTCACAATATGTAACTTTCATCCATCTTAAAAATGTTTAAAATTGTTGTTTGCATTAATTTCAAAAAATGGCATTCTAAAATGGTTTATTCATAACTAATTAACCATAGCTTCTAATTCAATAAATTATATATGTAACTTGACTAGGAAAACATGTAGAATAACATGGTGCAGTTTTATATTCCTGTTAACAAAAGTAAAATTGAGTTTAGGATAGGTCTATATTAGTTTAAAAATTGGCATATCGGGTCGTTTTGGAAATGTTATCTGTTGTTTTCGGCCTCTTTTAAATTCCCTAGATAGTCTAGTTTAAATATGCTTCATCGCTTATCATGTTTAACAAAATTTAATATTGTCGAATACCTAAACGAGAGTGAACTAATAATTCAAATGTGGGGTTTCGACAATATGCAACCTGTTGCACATTGAGCTTCACTTAATGTGTAGAAGTTATTGTTGTGCTTTGCCATGCCTTGCAATTTAAATAGGACATGCATCATACTTGTTTGTGCATCATATCATGGATATGTTTTGGTGTTTACCATGGCATTTTCTTGTTTCTGGATTGCTTCTCCTCGCTAGAGTTCCGAAACCAATTCAGACTGTGAGGATTCGTTTGACTATGCCGTTCGTCTACTTCAATAACTCGATCTTCTTCCAAGCAAGATGACAGGCAAGATGATCAGTACCCTAGATACCACTACTATCAGTGCTATGCTAGTTGTCTCGATTCTATCGCTATCTGTCACTACCTACCACATGTTTCTCTAGCCTCCCAAAATACTATGTTAAGCCTCTAAACCTCCACATCCTAGCAAACCGTTGTTTAGATATGTTACCGCTTGCTCAACCCCTCTTATAGCGTTGCTAGTTGCAGGTGCAGTTAGTTCCATGGTGGGACATGGATATCTTTGGATATCACATTATTCTTGCTATTTAATTAATGCATCTATACACTTGGTAAAGGGTTGAAAGCTCGGCCTTTTTCCTGATGTTTTATTCCACTCATGCCGCCCTAGTTTCCGATTACCGGTGTTATATTCCATATTCAGCGCTCCTAAAATTCTTGGGGTTGTTATGGGGACCCCCTTGATCATTCGTTTTGGGATAAAACTATTCGGGCAAGGCCCAACATTGGTACTAAAAATTGCCAATATAATAATACTGATCACCTTTATTAATGCATAGGGCGTCATGAAGCCGTGGATTTAATTTAACATAATACATGGGGAGGCAGTGTTGGTCCCAAATGGGCAGCCTGCGGGGCTGCCACGAGGAAACTCGAGGATTGGTTTAACTCAGCTAGACCCATCCGGTTGTGCCCTAAGAACGAGATGTGTGTGGTTCCTTTCACGATTTGGCCTGCGAAGCAGACTTGCTAGATTTGTTTTACCTTTAACGAATGTCTTGTGCACTAGGATTCCAAGGATACTACGGGTTATCCCGCGGTTGAGGTTTTCCACTTCAGCTTGTGGCTAGTTTGTGATGGATGAGTTGGAGCACCCCTGCAGGGTTAAATCTTACGGAAAGCCGTGCCCGTGGTTATGTGGCACCTTGGAAACCTTATAATATCCTGTTATAGAAAACTTGAAGTAAACCCAATGGTGTCCATAACCATGACTGTCTCTTCTTGTGAGGTTTGAAAAAAGAAGAGAACATGGTGGGGTTATGTTTGACTCGTAAGTTGGTGTTCAGGATCACTTCTTGATCATTACTAGCTCACGTCCGTTTATGCGTAGAACACTCTTCTTATTCTTGTACTCGTAAGTTAGCCAGATATAAATTCTTTGTGATGCTGCAACCTCACCACTTAACCTTACCTTAACGAAAAGCTTTGCTAGTCTTGATACCCTTGGTAATGAGATTGCTGAGTCCCCGTGGCTCACAGATTCCCACAACAACAGATGCATGTACAGGTAATGCGATGCTTTCATGTGAGAGTGATGCTTGTTCTATTTGGAGATCTTATTCCTATTCATTGATCATAGTTTGGGTTCCAGGTCGACAGCCTGGAATTAGCAGGGTGGACGTCGTCTTCTTTTTTGTTTGATTTCCTCCGTAGTCGGATCCTGCTCTTTTGTATGATGAATGTTATGTATTGATGTATTGAGATATTTATGTTGTAGCAAGTGGCGAGTGTAAGCTAACTCCATATACGCATCTCTTCTTTGCATGTATTGTGACAATATCTATTATGCGAAGCAACCCGAAATTCACTTCCATCCTTATCGGGGCCCTCGCGCCATCGCGAGGATAGTACCGCATTTTGGGCGTGACAACAGAGCTGCGGTGGAGCAGGCATGCAAGGAGCTTGCTACAGTGAAGGAGGTCAGCGAGAAGCATGCGTTTTGGGTCCTGGAGGTGGAGGTGAACCTAAAGGGGATTTAGGCCGAGCTTGACACCCTTCAGGAGAAGAAGAAGAAGCTTGTCGCCGAGCTCGCCATGGAGAGCTCAGACTGTAAAGAGGCCAAGAACCAGGCCGGGGTGGACCGTGAAGTGCTCAATCAAGTGAGACCGATCGCCACCGGGAAGCCCTCGATACTTCGCTGCATTTTTGGGGATAGCCGGTTTGCCCATCTTACGGAAATCTAGCGTTCCTTAGAGACCTTCAAGGACCTACCAAAGAGCACCGTGGAAGCCTGCGCTCACTATGCCGCCCATCCTGATGAAGCAGTCAAGAAGATCTTCGAGCATCGGTTCCAGGCGCCCGAGCACCCGCCTCAATTGAATAATGAAATGAAACAGCTGGCGGAGCTGTTTCGCGCGGCTCGGCCGGTAATGGAAGACCTCTCGGTCAACCTCTGGCCGGCCAAGCCGATACCAAGTAGCTTCTTCGGCCTCTTGTATAGGTTGCGTGAAGCTAGCCCCCAGGTGCATTTCTGTAAGAGGTTGTCCTGTCTGGAGGGTGCCCAGCGGGCGTACGCATCACTGATAGCGCACTTCCTGAAGATCCAACTGATGGTTATCGCGTCCGGGCCCCCGGAAGGAAAGAACCAGAAGCCTGAGAAGATCCTGGCCGATGTCCTTGAGAGTGCCCAAAAGACAGAGGCGCAATGCTCTAACGAATGTCTTGTGCACTGGGATTCCGAGGATACTACGAGTTATCCCGCGGTTGAAGTTTTCCACCGCAGCTTGTGGCTAGTTTGTGATGGATGAGTTGGAGAACCCCTGCAGGGTTAAATCTTTTGGAAAGCCGTGCCCATGGTTACATGGCAACTTGGAAACTTTATAATACCTGGTTATAGAAAACTTGAAGTAAACCCAATAGTGTGCATAACCATGACCGTCTCTTCTTGTGAGGTTTGAACCAAGAAGAGAACATGGTGGGGTTATGTTTGACTCGTAAGTTGGTGTTCATGATCACTTCTTGATCATTACTAGCTCACGTCCGTTTATGCATAGAACACTCTTCTTATTCTTGTACTCATAAGTTAGCCAGATATAAATTCTTTGTGATGCTGCAACCTCACCAATTGACCTTACCTTAATGAGATTGCAGAGTCCCCGTGGCTCACGGATTCATACAACAACAGATGCAGGTACATGTAATGAGATGCTTTGATGTGAGCATGATGCTTGTTCTATTTGGAGTTCTTCTTCCTCTTCATTGATCATAGGTTGGGTTCCAGGTCGACAGCCTGGAATTAGAAGGGTGGACGACGTCTTCTTTTTTGTTTGATTTCCACCGTAGTCGGATCTTGCTCTTCTGTATGATGAATGTTATATATTTATGTATTGAGATATTTATGTTGTAGCATGTGGCGAGTGTAATCTAACTCCATATATGCATCTCTTCTTTGCATGTATTGTGATGATATCCATCTTGCGAAGCGACCCGAAATTCACTTCTATCCTTATCGGGGCCCTCGAGCTGTCGCAACGATAGTACCTCATTTTGGGTGTGACAATAGAGCTGCGGCGGAGTAGGCCAGCAAGGAGCTGGCTATGGCTAAGGAGGTCGGCGAGAAGCATGTGGTCCCAGTCCTGGAGGTGGAGGTGGACCTCAAGGGGATTTACGCCGAGCGTGACACCCTTCAGGAGCAAAAGAAGAAGCTTTTCGCCAAGCTCGCCAAGGAGAGCTCAGACTGTAAAGAAGCCAAGACCCAGGCCCGAGCGGACCGTGAAGTGCTCAATCAAGTGTGCTCGATCGCCACCGGGAAGCCCTACATACTTCACTGCGTTTTTAGCGATAGCCGGTTTGCCCATGTTATGCAAATCTGACGTTCCTTAGAGACCTTCAAGGAACTACCAAATAGCACCACGGAAGCCTGTGCTCACTATGCCGCCCGCCGTGATGAAGCAGCCGAGAAGATCTTCGGGCATCAGTTCTAGGCTCCCGAGGCACTCGCCTCAATTGAATAATCAAATGAAACAGCTGGCAGAGCTGTTTTGCGCGACACAACCAGTAATGGAAGACCTCTCGGTCAACCTCCGGCCGACCAAGCCGATACCAATCATCTTCTTCAGCATGTTGAACAGGTTGCGTGATGCCAGCCCCCAGGTGCATTGCTGGAAGAGGTCGGCTTGTCTAGAGGGCGCCCAGTGGGCGTACGCATCGGTGATGGCGCACTTCTCGAAGATCCAACCGATGGTTATCGTGTCCGGGCCCCCGGAAGGAAAGAACCGGAAGCCCAAGCAGCTCCTGGCCGAGGTCCTTGAGAGTGCCCAGAAGACTGAGGCGCAATGCTCTAAGACCGAGCTACGCTTTTTAAAGGTCCCTCGGTATGCCGATTAGTATTTTTATCAAGACTATAAAAAATATGCTTTAATCAGTTCGGTTCTACCCGATATGTTTATAAACTTCTCCTGTGTGATTGTTTTTATATCTAAAAGTTTACAGTTGTTGGCTTCTGCCCCCTTGGAGATGCTACGCGGGGTGTTCTCTAACACGTGTGAATCCTTAGGCAACGTCTCGGGACCATTAGGCGATTGCGTCTTTAGATGAACGAGGCAATCAGACCATAGTGGATTTATCACTTTCACTTAGTCATAAGAGCTCTAGTTGGTGGGGTAGTTTAACTAGCCATTCGTGTGGTGATGATCGGACTAGCCGAGGTACACCTATCTCAACACCTTGGTTCTTTTAATAAGAATCCTTCGTTTAGTATGGCTCATTCACTAACGACAAGTATTTTAACATTGTCGTTGGATCCCTTGACCCGTTTACGCTTATCATGACAGTCGATTTTCGTCTTTCTCCACTAAGGCGCTTAACCATCCAGTCTGGAAGCACAATCGCAGTGGTTCTCCCTTTACACCTCTAGACGAACAGAGCGGAACGTAGGATGCAAACACAGGAGCTGGGTTAATCATTGACCAAAATCACGATGCGAAACAGACGCATACAACGCAATATCCAAGATGCTGATCAGACATCGAACTTGAACATGGGCTCGTACATAAATCCGAGCCTCGGTTGAAAGCTGGACTCTACCGCATGTGGGGGTATACTACCTCGGGGAAATTATGAAAAACAACACGTAATCATGTGCAAGGACCGAAAAGCGGCATGTTTTATTATACACAGGGCTTAGCCATTCATGTCGACCTATAATAGTATACAGAGAGTATGCTTGGGTATGATAAGAGAGGAGAAAAATACAGGGTTTTATATAAGCGGGCGCTTTGGCCCGCTGCTCCCGTGTGGCACGTCTGTGCCTCGCGCTATTGACGAGCTCGTCCTTGTCTATGCCAAGGCTGATGTATACGTCTAACTCCCCGCGGTGCTTCAAGCATTTGAGAGGTGGGGCCTCCAACGAGGCTGGAGCCGTGATTTGATAATTTGACTTTGCCGAGATGTTCCTTCTGGTGGGCCTTTACTATGCCGAAAAGGTCACCAAGCTTTGGGTGTGCTCGGATGATCCGAGATAGCACACCTTCTTTGATAAAGTTTTGCTCCAATTAAGCGCAAAGTTGTGTACTCGAGGTACGTAGTATTCTACTAGATGGTAGGGGCAGGGGAACACATATCCCTATTTAGGGTTGACACGGGTTCGGCCAGGGGCCGAGGTGACAGTGCGGACACACTTTGAGGAGCCCGAAAGATCACGCCGAGCTTCTTGCCTTGCTGCTTCTTCGGCTGCCTAGGAATCGGTTGTGTAAGCCGCTATATGCTCATTTGTTCGGAGAGATCTTTCCGTGTTGCCGTTAATTGTAATGACCCCATTGGGCACCGACATCTTGAGCTTAAGGTAAACGTAATGCGACACTGTGTTAAAGCGGGCGTATACAATACGACCAAGCAACGCATGATAGCCGCTGCGAAAGGTGACTATATCAAAGTTTAAGTCCACGCAGGGGAAGTTGTGAGGGGAGGCGAAAACTACTTGTAGCGTAATGGTGGCCGTGCATTGGGCCTCCACACCAGGTATTACTCCCTTGGATGTGGTTTTGCTGGGTTTGATTCTTGACGAATCTATTCCCATTTTTCTCACCGTGTCCGAATATATTAGGTTCAGACTGCTTCCACCGTCTATAAGGACGCGGGTTAGGTGAAACCCATCGGCAATGGGATCGAGAACCAGGGCGGCTAACCAGCCATGATGGATACTGGTCGGATGGTCTATCTTATCGAAAGTGTTCTAAATTCCATCTTCCTAATGATCTCACAAAGGGCTTGATTCTGCTTCTCCAAATATAGTTTCTCAAGTAAGTTTCATGTTTTGAGCGCATATCGCATCAATGACCTTTATTGTGTTGACATCCGTTAAGGTGAGGTTAGGATAAAGAGTATAAAAAGTGTCTCCCTTTTTCAGATCCTCGAAGATAGACCCAAAGTAACCATATCCATGCCCCTTGGTATCTTCCTCGTTTCCCTCCACAACCTCTCAATTATTGGCGGCGTCTTCCTCCTCTCCTGAAGACCACTTATAATAGACCTCAATGTGGAGGTGTTTGCTGGAGCAGGTTGAACTATGCGGTGCTTCCTGCAGAGCCTTCCACTACTAGGAAAAACCCGAGTTGTAGCGTGGGGTAAAGTCTACCAGTACTGCGAATACCCGTGCTACTTCTACGACGCTACAACTAACATTTAGTAGTAGCACGGGTATATGACCGGCGCTACTTCTCCTTTAAGTATTCGTAGCACTGGTCAGACCTGCGCCACTGCCAACTAGCTGGAGCATGGCTGTTTGAACCCCGCTGCTCCTAAGATTTTTTGTATTTTTTCTCCGTATTTACATTGTCTTTTTACAGGTTTTATATAATAGCAACATACACACACATTGAAACTATATGAGACAAGAATGTCTCATCATCATCATCGAAGTGGTACAACATAGTTTCATCATATCATCATCATCCAACACAGATGATGTCTCGTCATCATGTCGAAATAGCGATACAAGTTGCCACATGTCTTGAATACATGCAACTACATGCTCATCACATACACATGTTTCTCTAAACTATGATATACAAGAGAAGAGTGATCACGATAAGCAATAGCGGGATCATGTGATAGTTCTTGAGGCGCCGGATCTTATTCCTCTCTCGTGCTTGCGTGAACCTCAAGTAACTATCTTAGGTTTCCCTTCTGCTTGCAAACCCTCTCTGGACGCCACCTAGGAAGCGGTACACCTGGCCTAACACTCTGGCCACTCGCCGTACACTCCTGGAACCCTCCCTGTGTACACGACATAGCACTTCTTCACCATCGATGATCTATGTTCTTGTTAGAGATGCATCGTCATCACACGAATTTAATGATAATATGCAACATAATATATTTGAGCAACATGAAGAGAAAGAGTTAGCAAATACAAGGAAGAAACACATAGTAAAAAGTATAAACGAAGTTCATCGTACCCAAACAAACTAGTTAACTACCATTATGCAAGTTGAGCAGGACCATTTACATCACAGAGTTTCAAAGTATCATCAATTACATAAAGTACAAATTCAACAGACACATCATCACCATTAAAAATCACGGGAAGTTCCATCCGTCCAGCTCCGGGAGGATGCACCCTAGCTGCATGAAAGGCATCATGTCCATATGTTGTAGGCCTATGCGAGCTCGGACGTCAGCCCGCGATATAGGGCCACCATGGAACATCCCCTTCTGTGCAACAACGTATTTAATGACGACCATCACAATGTCTTGCTGGATGCGATATCTCTTCCTCCTTGCGTCGCCTCTCTCATAGTAAAACTGGCACACGAGTGCGCATGGCCACCGGGGCAGCCAGCCGAGTCGTGCCTCGCCTGTAAAGCCTCGGCGTCCGAGCCTAGCCCCCTAGGGTTTCCCATCTCCACCGCCACCAAGGGGCTTGCCCCTTTTCCTCTTTCCCCTTTCAGTAGAGAGACCCGAGAGAAAGTGTCGAGGGCCATGCCGTCGCCGGCAAGCTCTTCTTCGTCTCCGTCCCGCGCTAGTGATCAAGCTTGCTTGCTCGACGTCAGCGACGTCCTCGACATCGACTACCGAATCAAGGGATGCCAAGAACACCGTCTTCTTCGTATTCGTCTCCATCAGCGGTCGTGACCTCTCCGACTAATTCTGGCGACCTCGTGTTCGTTCTGACAAACCAAGCATGCCAGCGTGTTTGCGGTGAGCATCCGATCCTCTCCATGCGTTCCTTCCCTTCGATTTCATCGTCCACCGCTAGATGCCATGCGAGCCGAGAGGTCCTCCGCCTTGCCAAGTTGCCGGCCTCGCTCCGGTGATCGCTGGCCCCTTTTTTCTTTGCATTGCTGCTTCGTTGTAGCCGTAGAGGTCGATTTTCATCATCAGTGGATTGTAGACTCGTAGCCATATTTTTCATTCCACGCTCGAACCTGCCAACTACTCCGGCTTGTCGCCGATGTCGTCTACATCAACGCCCAGTGCCTTGCAAGGTCGCCGGAGATGCCGCTTTGTCCGCTGCATCCATTCCAACCACGCACGCATCCCGAGCACATCGGAGAAGCCTCCGGCGAGAGCTTCACTCCTCCTGTGGTCACCGTCGGCGAGGCTATGTTTTTATGCTCTGTTTCGCTCCGTGCTGTCTCCCCGCTGTTAGATTAGTGATGAATGCGTAAGATTAGACAATGTCATACCCTTTTGCCCTTCGCTGTGTCACCGCCATGCCTCGCTCACCCGCGGGTCCCCCTTGTTGGGCGGGGTTAAGTTAAAATCCCGCGCGCCCTCTCCTTATCGAGCGCACATGCACAGTCCGACCGGTTCCGTTCGCTAGATAGTGTCGATGTGGTGCGAGTTCGAGTCCCGCCCGGGCGCAGGAATTGTTTCCCCCATTTTTGTTCAAAGCTCTAGTGTGTCGCTAACATGTGGGCAACTTCAGACCCACCTGTCATATTCTAAGTCGTGCGCCTCCATCTAGTGTGGCTCAGGCCCATTTGTCATTCTTTGTGGCTGGGTATCCCCTGGGTAGATCGAGCCTTTCTTTCCCTTTTTCGTCATATTCCAATTTGGGCATATTCCAGATCTGGCATATCCAGAGGTTTCCATTTATGGCAACATTTTGTTTAATTCAAATGTGGCATTTTTATTTACAACAACATAAGCATATTATGTATGTATTTCGGGTAGAAAAATCCAACTAACGATGGTATTACTTTTGCATTTTGAGCAAGTTTTCTTGCATGTCATTTAAACAATATATAGTATTTTTAAAATTTGTGTGATTTAATCCAAGCATCATCGTATATGGTTTAGGATCATTTTCATGTCTACTTGCTTCTGGTATTTTTGCCATGCCATGATAAACATGGTGTGATTTAATCCAATCATCATATGAGGAAACTTTGTATATGTTTTAGGAGCATTTTCATGCATACTTGCTTCTGGTATTTTTGCCATGCCATGATAAACCTGCCATGACAATGTTGCTGTTTTCACCTATCTAAAATTTCACTAAGTCTGGAAACAGATATTGCAACGTTGCATTTTGCCTTGATGAATGCCATGAATCCATAGCTTCTATGAATATGTTCATGTTGATTTGTAGTCCATCTTGTCTACCACCATGCCGTGCATTTTCATGCTGATGAGGTCACCTACCCTAGGTAGGGTCACATACCTCTATACTAGGACACCCCTGGGGTCCTACAAGTTCATGGAAGTCCTTGGTTCACCTCGACACTCGGAACCTAGAAAGTCACTTGGACGTCACTCGTCACTCGGCGCCTTTCGGGACACTCGGATAGAAAGGAGCAGGACCGTCGTGGGGGAGGCAACGTTCGAGGGACTTAATACACCTTAAGTATTGTAAAGACCACGTTACCTGTAACGGCTGTAGTTAACTTAACAGTTTCTAGTAACCCCTGCACTTACTAACATTAATGGCCCTAGTGATGGCGCTCGGTAGATGGCGGCGCACTCTATCTAAGCTGCCCTCCGACGCCAGAGCAAGGGTTACAAACTTTCTGTAATCAGATACCCATATAAGTAAAACAAACAGCCCCAGGGCTCGAGACGTAGAACTGTTACCACTTCCGAGTGGGGTCCGAACTCGTAAATTCCGAGTGCGACACTTATTCCGTAGCTAGGCTTCCCCCTACTCATTCGTACCCCCCGTAATATTGTCAGGATTACTCCCATGATAGTTGGCACCCACCGTGGGGCGGAGGGTCTAGCGAATTCCGTCGTAAGTGGATTCAAGCCTTTTTCTCATTCACTATGTTGGCACTCGGCGGTGAGATTCTCTTCAGCACCTTGCGTTTCGTTGCCGACGGTTCAGCTTGGTTACACGACGCAACGCTGGATCCTGACTCATTCCCCGCGCGGGGAGCGTCGCACTTCAGCGCCACGGCCCACGGCGTCCTCTTGCGGCAGCCGTCAGAGCTTTACGGTTCCTCATCCGTTCACGGCTCTGGAAGTCACCGCAGGAGCTCCGGGCGCTCTCGGTGGCAACGGTGGGCCGAGCATGCCATGGCTCGTCAGTCGGCAGACGCCCAAGTGGCTCTGATCGACTCCGACGAACCCACCGTCGATTTGTTCCCCTCTTCGGGGGAAGAATTGTCCGATGAGTCAGAATTCGGAAGCAGCGGAGACACCGCAGAAGTCATGATGGCCAACACCACCAACAACGGACCTCCCGGGTACTCTGGGCGTGGTCCTCATAGTCGTGATGGCGACCGTCACGCTAGCGACACAAGCAGCTATGTTCCCTGGCCTCTCATTCGGGAGCAGCGGGAGGATAGGAGGAGGAGGGACGATGAGGTTCTCCTCACTCCGATCACAGGGACCACTCCGGAGGAGTTGTCTCTGGAGGCTACGCGCTTGGCCACTTTGGCCGAGTGCGAGGGCCTCGAGCGTCTCCAGCAGTCGCTCGACGAGCGAGCAGCACGGGACAGACCAAGTTCTACCAACCTGAGGCATCCGCGGTTCCAGAACAGCAGACCCCCCAAAGTCCCAGTGATGCGCACGCCGATAGAGAACCTGGTTGCTGCCACTCGGATTGCTGAATCTATTCAGCCGTCTGGGTCGACAGCTGGGGAGGGCATTCGGCAGATCCAAGCACTGCTGAAGACCGCACTGAAGCAGAATTCGGAAGTTTCGCATTCGTTGCTGCGGATTCACGGCCGGTCTGTGCAGGCAGACATGGTGTAGTCTGCTCACAGCCCACATGCATACGGAAAACGCATATGCTCTCCTCCTCCTCCGAGAGGTCCGTACGGAGGGCGTTGGTGAGATGAGCGCGACGTCAGTCGGACTCCTCCTCCGAGAGGTGGTTCGTACGGCAAGCGTCCATTCTATGACATCCGCCACTATGGAGAAGATCGCAATCGGACTCCCCCTGGACCCCGCGGCTACGAGGAAGCTGGCCGGCGGCCTCCGCTGACCAATGCCAGGTCTACTATCACACAAAAGATGGTAGATAGGAACCGAGTGATCAGAGACCGAGTGAGCGGTTGGGGAACATCGGGTCTCGAGTGCTTGTGCAGGTATATCCGAGAAGCCGAGATACCCCCCAATTACAGTTTAGCGACTGGGATCAAAAAGTTCAACGACGAATCCAGGCAGGAGACCTGGCTCGACGAATACCGAGTGGCAGTTCAGATTGGGGGTGGCGACGATTTCGTGGCCATGAAACACCTCCCCCTCATGCTGGAAGGATCCGCTCGGGCGTGGTTGAACCAGTTACCTCCCAGTAGCATCTATTGCTGGGAGGATCTGGCCCGAGTGTTCATCAAGACATTTGTAGGCACGTACAAGCGTCCGGGTGGTTTGACTGAGTTACAGCACTGTGTCCAGAAGAACAATGAGACTCTCCGAGAGTACATTCAGCGATGGACTACGCTGCACAACACGGTAGAGAATGCCACTGAGCATCAGACCGTTTGCACATTTAAGGCTGGTACCTCCTACTGAGAGCTTGTTTTGAAGTTTGGACGATCGGGAGATCTGTCTCTCAGCCGTGCCATGGAAATCACCAACAAGTATGCCAACGACGAAGAAGAAGACCGCCTCCGTAGTGGCAAAGGTCGAGCAGGCAACGCCCGGCAGTCAGCTGGGAACGCGGACAAGAAACAAAAGCGAAAGGCTGATCCTCCGGGAAAAGCTGAAGTGGCAGCCGTTCCTGGCCAAGGGAAGCCGAAGGCCAAGAAAAACAAGAAAAAAATGGGTTAACAAGAAGAAACCCAAGTATAACTCTGAGGTGATGGATCAGCCCTGCGCGATTCACACTAAGAAGGATGAAGAAGGAACGTCATTTACCCGAAGCACACCACTTGGGAGTGTCGGTTGCTCAAACATGAGATTGGAAAAGAGACTTCTGCAGAGAAAGACGCTGACGAAGAAGAAGAGGGCAATCCGGAATACCCACACATCGACAAGGTCATTAACATGATCTTTGCAGATGTCGAGAGTAAGAGACGATTGAAGGTCATCACTCGGGAGGTGAACATGGTAGCTCTGACTGTGGTGAAGCACCTTAATTGGACGAAGACTCCTGTCACTTTCGATCAGTCTAATCACCCAGCCCACATAGCCACCACTGGGAGGTAGGCGCTGGTTGTTGATCCAGCTATGAATGGGGTCCGACTGCACAAAGTCTTGATGGATGGTGGCAGCAGACTCAATATAATTTACGCGGATACACACAGTGCAATGGGCATTCCGATATCCCGACTAAGTAAGAGTAATATGCATTTCCATGGAGTCATTCCTGAGAAGAAGGCCGAGTCACTCGGTCAGATTGCTTTGGATGTTGTATTCAGAGGAGAGAAGAACTTCCGGAAGGAACGCCTAACATTTGAAGTGGTGGACTTTCGGAGTGCCTATCACGCCATCCTGGGTAGGCCCGCCTACGCATGTTTCATGGCCCAACCATGTTACGTATATCTTAAACTTAAGATGCTAGGACCGAATGGTGTGATCACGATAACTGGTGATCGGATAATTGCCGAAGAGTGCCTCCAGCGGGGCTCCAAAATAACCAGTGAACAGGTTCTCACAGCCAAACTTGATGGCTACAAGAACGCGGTGGATGCTGCAGACTTACTCAAGTCTAAGCACCCGGCAACAGAATCGGCGTTTCAGTCGGCCGGTGAAACCAAGCAGGTTCACATTCATCCCAACGATCCGAGTGCAGCTCCGACCAACATCTCGACATCGCTTGACGAAAAATAGGAAGCCGAGCTCATCCAGTTCCTCCGTGAGAACTGGGATATCTTCGCATGGAAGCCGTCTGACATGCCAGGGGTACCCAGGGGACTGGCTGAGCATCGACTCCGAGTGGATCCGAAGATCAAGCCAATGAAAGAGCACTTGTGTCGATCCTCCGTAGAGAAGCGCAAGGCGATTGGCGAGGAGATCGCTCGGCTCCTAGCTGCCGAATTCATTCGGGAAGTATTCCATTCTGAGTGGCTGGCCAACCCAGTATTGGTGCCTAAGAAGGACAAGTCTCTCAGAATGTGTATCGATTTCAAGCACCTCAATCGGGCCTGCCCGAAAGATCATTTCCCCATTCCCTGCATAGATCAGATAGTAGATTCCACCGCCGAATGTGAACGCCTATCGTTCTTAGATGCGTACTCCGGGTACCATCAAATCCGAATGTATGGACCAGATGAAATAAAAACGGCTTTCATCACCCCATTCGGGTGTTTCTGCTACATCACTATGCCATTCGGTCTGAAGAATGCTGGGGCAACGTTTATGCGCATGATTCAAAAATGTTTGCAGGAACAAATCAGTCGGAATGTCGAAGCATACATGGATGACATCATGGTTAAATCTAGGAAAGGTTCCGACCTCCTAGCTGACCTCGCCGAGACCTTCGCAAACCTCCGACGCTACCAAATAAAGCTCAATCCTTTAAAGTGCACATTCGGAGTCCCTTCGGGTAAGCTTCTCGGTTTCCTTGTTTCCGAACAAGGGATCGGCGCTAATCCTGATAAAATTGGAGCAATCATCCAAATGAAGAAACCTGTCCACTTGCACGATGTCCAGAAACTCACGGGTTGCCTGGCTGCCCTGAGTAGATTCATCTCTCGTCTCGGTGAGAAGGCCTTACCTCTTTACCGATTGATGAAGAAGTCTGACACGTTCGAGTGGACCCCTGAAGCGCAAGAGGCATTCGATCAGCTCAAGGCTTTGCTTTCCACTAAGCCGGTGTTAGCTGCTCCGGGCAGCCCAGAGCCTTTGCTCTTGTACGTCGCCGCTACTAGCCAAGTGGTCAGCACAGTTCTCACTGTGGAGCGTGAAGAATCGGAAAAAACTTTCAAGGTGCAAAGGCCTATTTATTATATTTTGGAAGTCTTCACTCCCTCCAAGCAAAGGTATCTGCATTACCAAAAATTGGTTTATGGCGTTTACCTCATTGTCAAGAAGGTAGCTCATTACTTTCAAGAGCATTCGGTCACAGTTATTAGCAATGCTCCTCTGTCGGAAATTCTAAATCACAAAGACACCATTGGCCGAGTGGCAAAGTGGGCAATTGAACTCCTCCTGTCGGAGATCAATTTTGAAGCTAAGAAGGCAATCAAGTCGCGAGCCCTAGTTGATTTTCTGGCCGAATGGATAGAACAGGAACAACTAGAACCGAATATCCCTGAACAGTGGACCATGTTCTTCGATGGATCTAATATGCTCCAAGGGTCCGGCGCTGGAGTATTTCTCGTTTCCCCCAGGGGAGACCGACTGAGTTACGTCCTACAGATTCATTTCGACTCATCCAATAATGAGGCCGAGTATGAAGCACTCCTCTATGGACTCCGAATGGCAATCACACTTGGCATTCGACATTTGATGGTATTCCGCGACTCGAATCTTGTTGTCAATAAGGCGATGAAGGAATGGGACATAAGGAGTCCTACTATGACTGGATATTGCAATGCAGTCCGAAAACTAGAGAAGAACATCCAAGGCTTAGAGCTGCATCATATCCCCCGAGTAAAAAATCAGGCAGCTCATGACCTGGCTAAAATAGGGTCCACTCAAAAAGTCGTACCGAAAGATGTATTCCTTGAACACCTTCATTCCCCTTCAGTCAAATAAGATCCTTTTACTGAAGAGCCCCCACAAGTAGTCGGTCCTTCAAATCGGACTAAAGTAGACATCCCAGCTGTAGTGGATCTCATCCAAGAGATGTTGGTGATCACTCCCGATTGGACGCAACCGTATTTAGCGTACTTGCTCTGGAAAGAGCTCCCTGAATATGAAGAGGAAGCCCGATGGATCGTCCGACGATCCAAGTCCTTTGAAGTGGTGGGAGATCAGCTATACAAAAAAAGGACTACTGGCGTGGCTCAGAGATGTATATCCCTAGAAAAAGGATTACAAATCCTACATGACATTTATTCGGGAACTTGCAGTCATCACGTGACCTCTCGGTCATTGGTCGCAAAGGCATTCCGTGCGGGTTTTTATTGGCCCCGAGCCAATGCAGCAGCGAAGGACATGGTGGATCTTTGTGTTGGATGCCAGTTCTACAAGAATCAGACACACAAGCCAGCATCTGCTCTGAAGACTATTCCGCTCACCTGGCCATTCGCCGACTGGGGTCTCGACATGGTCAGTCCTCTACGCACAGGGTCGAGTGGTTTTACCCACCTGCTGGTCGCTGTGGATAAGTTCACCAAGTGGGTTGAGGCGAAGCCCATCAAAAGTCTGGATTCAGCTATCGCTGTCAGCTTCATTCGACAGATCATATTCAGGTTCGAAGTCCCACATGACATCATCACAGATAATGGGAAGAATTTCGATTCAGATGATTTCTGTGAGTTTTGTTACTCTCAAGGTACTCGGGTCAATTATGCTTCCGTAGCTCACCCGCAGTCGAACGGACAGGCAGAACGAGCGAACGAAATGATTCTTCAAGGATTGAAAACCCGATTGATGAGAGACCTGGAGATTGCTGATGGTGCATGGGTCGAGGAATTATCTTCTGTCTTGTGGGGCATTCGGACGACTCCGAATCGTTCCACCAAGCGCACTCCTTTCTTCATGGTATACCGATCCGCAGCTATTTTACCGAGTGACATTCGCCACAACGCTCCCCGGGTGGAGCTCTATAACCAAGACAAAGCCGAAGTGGCACGCCAGGACGGCCTTGACCTTTTGAAAGATGAAAGAGAGCAAGCCCTGATCAGGTCAACGCTTTACCTGCAAGACTTGAGGCGTCTTTATGACAGGCAAGTCAGAAGACGTGCTTTCCAGGAAGGTCATCTTGTCCTCCGACTGGATCAGCAGAAGCCACACAAGCTAGCGCCTCCGTGGTAGGGGCCCTTTGTCATCTCCAAATTTCTCAACAATGGAGCTTATCGGTTGTACAAAATTGTTGACGATAAGGAAGAGCCCTGAGCGTGGAACGCGGATCTGCTCCACAAATTCTATACCTAGTGTTAAGACACTTTGCCATCTTTGTAATACACTTCCGAGTCAATCCGATGAATAAAGTATCTACTTTCTCAGTTCTTTGTTTGAACTGTTTGCTACTCCGAGTGAGGACTTCATCCACACTCGGAGGCTTAGCTGCGATCCTGTATCACCTAAGTAAAAACTACTCCGAGTGAGGACTTCATCCACACTCGGGGACTTAGCTGCGATCATGTATTGCCTAAGTAAAAACTACTCTGAGTGAGGACTTCATCCACACTCGGGGGCTTAGCAGCGATCCTGTATCGCCTAAGTAAAAACTACTCCGAGTGAGGACTTCATCCATGCTCGGAGGCTTGGCTGCGATCCTGTATCGCCTAAGTAAAAACTACTCCGAGTGAGGACGTCATCCACACTCGGAGGCTTAGCTGCGATCCTGTATCGCCTAAGTAAAAACTACTCTGAGTGAAGACTTCATCCACACTCGGGGACTTAGCTACGATCTTGTATCGCCTAAGTAAAAGCTACTCTGAGTGAGGACTTCATCCACACTCGGGGGCTTAGCTACGATCCTGTATCGCCTAAGTAAAAACTACTCCGAGTGAGGACTTCATCCACGCTTGGAGGCTTGGCTGCGATCCTATATCGCCTAAGTAAAAACTACTCCCAGTGAGGACTTCATCCATGATCGGAGGCTTAGCTGCGATCCTGTATCGCCTAAGTAAAAACTTCTCCGAGTGAGGACTTCATCCACACTCGGGGACTTAGCTATGATCCTGTATTGCCTAAGTAAAAATAACTCCGAGTGAGGACTTCATCCACACTCGAGGACTTAGCTGCGATCCTGTATCGCCTAAGTAAAAACTACTCCGAGTGAGGACTTCATCCACACTCGGGGGCTTAGCTGCAATCCTGCCTAAGTAAAAACTACTCCGAGTGAGGACTTCAGCCACACTCGGGCGCTTAGCTGCGATCCTGTATCGCCTAAGTAAAAACTACTCCGAGTGAGGACTTCCTCCACACTCGTAGGCTTAGCTGCGATCCTGTATCGCCTAACTAAAAACTACTCCGAGTGAGGACTTCGTCCACACTCGGGGACTTAGCTGCGATCCTGTATCGATTAAGTAATAACTACTCCGAGTGAGGACTTCATGCACACTCGGGGGCTTAGCTGTGATCCTGTATCGCCTAAGTAAAAAACACTCCGAGTGAGGACTTCATCCACACTCGGGGGCTTAGTTGCGATCCAGTATCGCCTACGTAAAAATTACTCCGAGTGAGGACTTCATCTGCACTCGGAGTCCTAGCTGCGATCCTGTATCGCCTAAGTAAAAACTACTCCGAGTGAGGACTTCATCCACACTCGGAGGCTTAGCTGTGATCCTGCATCGCCTAAGTAAAAACTACTCCGAGTGAGGAATTCGTCCACACTCGGGGGCTTAGCTGCGATCCTGTATCGCCTAAGTAAAAATTATTCCGAGTGAGGACTTCATCCACACTCGGGGGCTTAGCTGCGATCCTGTATCGCCTAAGTTAAAAACTACACCGAGTGAGGGCTTCATCCGCAGTCGGGCACTTAGCTGTGATTCTGTATTGCCTAACTTAAAAATCCGCATTAGACAAAAGTGCAAACAAGCATCTAAAATGATTAAGCAAAGGCATTCAAATGTCATGAAGTTCAAAGCAAAAGTGCAGATAACCAGAGCCGTAAATTCACTGCGGAAGTATCGGTAGAGAACCACTCGGCATACCGAGGCAAATGAAATTTAAAGTCTTTTCCCGACGATCAGTCGGACGGTGATGGAGAAGCTGCGTCTGTAAAGGTGTCCAAATCGATGACGTCTGCAATCCGAGTGTTGGCTGGCAAGAAAGTCTCCATGAAGTCATCGATCTTGGCATTCTTTTTGTTGACAACCTTCAGCGACTTCAGCTTTTCCTCATCCACGCCTCTGCAGTGCACACGAACAAGGGAAAGAGCGATGTTTGCCCTAGCCCGAGCTGCAGACTTCTTCCATAACTGGACTCGGTGGGGCACATCCTTCAGACGGTTGATGAGAACATCCAAGTCACTCGGGAGCTCTTCCTCGGGGCCGATTTCCTGGTCAATCTCCTTGGCGGCTGCGCGTAGGCGGTTGAGGAAATGAGCTACCTCCGTGGTGCGCTCGTCTAGGCGAAGCAACGCAAGTGCTGCACTGTCGTTGAGGAGCCCAGCACTCGGATCCAGTTCTTTTTCAATATTGGAAGTTTCTTCTTCTTCATCCGTGCACAGATCTGATAGACATTCGGGAGGGAAAAGGTAAGAGGGGGAGCAAGTTAAGTTGGAATGGTTTGAAGTTTGACCAGGCCGAGTGCATACTTTTGAGCCTCTTGTTCATTTCACCACAGTAGTCCTCCACAAGCTTCTCAAGCTCAGCCTTCTTGGCTGAGATGCCCTTCAGCTTTGCTTCAGCCTCGACAGCCTCCAGGGTGCTTCTCTTGGCGACATCCTCCAATGTCTTCTTCTCCTCCTCCCACTTCCCGAATGCCTTTAGTTTGTCTTCCGCCTCCTTGGCCTTCCGACTAGCTTCCTTCGGGGCGAGTGCCAGGTCATTGTCCTTCTTCTCCAAGCCAGTCTTCATGGTCTCTATAGAAATGGAAACCCATAGTCTCTTAGCAAGCTAGAGATTTTCACTACGTACATCTGGCGGAGTACTTTAAGCCGGACATGGAAAAGGATCAAACTTAAAGTACTCGGTCGAAATCTGGTTACCTCCGATTGTCGATTTCTCCTGCTCCAGACATGCATTCTTGGTCTTCTCAGCTTCGAGGTTGTGGCGCAGCTCCTGCACCTCCTCCTCAAGAGTTTTATAGCGAGATCCAATCTCGCACACACCCTACATACGACGACAACAATAACAAAGAGTAAAAGGAGCTCGCAATCAGATACAATGTAGAGGTACAATGGCATTCGTATTTTGAGACTGTCACCAACTGCTTCAGTCGATGGCAGCCTCGGGGACTACACCCACTGGGTTCGCTCAGCGCGCCCCCAGCGGAGAACTACAGGCTCTACACCCCGACGGTCGACGTCGAGAGGCTCTGGTCCATGGACTATCATCGCATCCTCTTCGACAAGTATGTCATCATTCAGATCCTATTACTTCCGCATTCGGATTTTGAGACTGTCGCCGACTGCCTCAGTCGACGGCAGCCTTGGGGACTACACCCAGTGGGTGCGCTCAGCGCGCCCCCACTGGAGAACTACAGGTTCTACACCCCGACGGTCGACGTCGAGAGGCTCTGGTCCATGGACCATCACCGCACCCTCTTCGACAAGTATCTCATCATTCGGATCCTACTACTTCAACATTCGGATTTTGAGACTATCGCCAACTGCTCCAGTCGACGGCAGCCTCGGGGACTACACCCAGTGGGTTCGCTCAGCACGCCCCCACTGGAGAACTACATGTTCTACACCCCGACGGTCGACGTCGAGAGGCTCTCGTCCATGGACCATCACCGCATCCTCTTCGACAAGTATCTCACCATTAGGATCCTATTACTTCCACATTCGGATTTTGAGACTATCACCGACTGCTTCAGTCGACGGCAGCCTCGGGGACTACACCCAGTGGGTGCGCTCAGCGCACCCCCACTGGAGAACTACAGGTTCTACGCCCCGATGGTCGACGTCGAGAGGCTCTGGTCCATGGACCATCACCGCATCCTCTTCGATAAGTATCTCACCATTCGGATTCTACTACCTAAAACACCCAGTGGGTGTACTCCCACTAGTGATGTAACCCCATTCGGGACTCTACGTAATATCACTCGGGATTCTACAGGATTCTGAAAACATTTTCAACACAAATATTATGTCTAAAGAAGGTACTTACGAGAGTACTTACTCGGACGGTCTCCTCCAAAGCCTCGCCGGCATCGCGGGCCTCCTTCAGCTTGTTGTTCATCAACTTTAGCTGGATTAGTGCCTCCTTGCTTGCCCCACCTGGTCCTGCGGGACACGTTGCAGACCGATGATGTTGGTCACATGGGGAGTTGGAGGAGGAGTTCCGAGTGTTGATCTTGCCCTTGAAGAAGTTCCTCGGGCCTGAGGCAGTTCCTGGACAGGCGAGACATCTCGCATCACGACGTCCGCGTCAACAGCAGGATTTGGCGGCTCAACTTGTCCATCCGGGTCAAACTGGATCACCTCACGCGGCTCTGCAAACAAGTGACAATCATTCGGGAATGAGCCGACTGGAGAATCTAAGGATCCGGAATTCACGAATAGGCAAAGCCGAGTAATACCTTGTCGGCCCTGCATCAAAGCCATTCGGATTGCTTACTATAATCGGTTAATCACTCGAAATGTCAATTGGCGTGAAGAAACTTACGTAGAGTCCACTGGCATGTTCATCTTGGTCCTGGGCAAGGCCGCCTTCCGGGGTTTACTGGTCGTGATCTTCGCTTGCTTTGTAGTCTTCTCTGGAGATATGACGGAATCGCTGCGCCCACGCTTCAAAGTCCGAGTGGGAGGGATGCTCGCGGAAGGCTTGGTACCACCCGGACCACCCGTACAGCTTCCACGGACTCCAGGGTCTTGGCGGTCTTTGGAACGGGGCTCTAGAAGCACCTCTTCTGAAGGGGAAGATTCCGCATCATCTCCTGGGTAAGACTCCTCCTCCTCTTCTTCACCGTCGTTTCCATCTTCAGACTCTTCTTCCCCGCCCGAGTCGCCACGGCGCTCGTTGTCGTTGGCCACATCTGCAGCCGTGTTGGCACCCGCGGGAATCAGGCTCTCCATGTTCGTGTAACCCTGTGGAAACGGAAGTCGCAAGGATCAAAACATGTCAAAGGAAAATCACATCACTCGGAAGTGCTGGCATTCGAAGTTTACCTCACTCGGCAGGTGGTTGGCCAAGTACGGCGGCACGAGCCTCGACCCCCTGGGGTTGTCCCGAGCTGGAGTTATGGCCTTCAGTTTGTTCGCCACTGCTTCGGCGCTGAGCTCTTCCGGGTGCGTGCGTGTGACATCACTCGAACCCGAGTACTGCCACATGGGATGGGCTCTGGCTTGAAGTGGCTGGATCCTTCTCCGGAAGAAGACCTCCAGTAAATCTAGCCCGTTGACGCCCTGGTTCACTAAAGCTACCAGGGCGATCATGAGCAAATCTACGTCGACCTTCTCCTCCTTGGACACGGTCACCTTTGGAAGCCGCCGAATGCGTTCGGTGGAATATGGGGGGAGGCCCGACTGACCCTCATCGATTGAGACATCGTTACAGTAAAACCATGTGGATTGCCAACCCTTGACTGTATCTGGAAAATTTAGTGTGGGGAAGCTATCTTTGCCCCTCAACTGGATTCCCAAACCCCCGCATAACTGAGCTACGTTTGTTTTCTCTTCCGAGAGGGCGGTTTTCTTTACCGTCATCATTCGGCAACTGAACAAGTGTTTGAAAAAGCCCCAATGCAGGTGACAGCCAAGAAAGTTATCACATAGGGAGCCAAAAGCAGCTAAGTACATGATGGAGTTGGGAGGGAGATGATGCAGTTGAGCCCCAAAGAAATCTAAGAAAGCCCGGAAGAAAGTAGGAGGCGGGAGCGAAAACCCTCGGTCGATATGAGTGGTAAGGAGTACCCGTTCGCCTCCGCACGGCACGGGCTCGACTTCTCCCTTCTCCGGCAGCCACCTACTCCCCGGGGCGAGGAGGCCTTGGCTCTCATACTCCTTCAATCGGCTGGCAGCGACTCGGGGCGCTAACCATTCACCTTGGACGAAGCTAGCCGAGCCGCCTGTGCTTGAGGAGGAGTCGCGCGAAGCCTTCTTCGCCTTCTCGGCCTTGGTGGTGGAGTTCCTCGACAACTCCGGCGAGAGTTGGCGGTGAATTGGCAGTCTGGTGGTGCTTGCGGAGCTCACGGTGGAGCTACAATGGAGATCGGGAGGAGAAAGAGAGGATATCTTCTCCTTGCCTTCCCCCGGTCCTCTTTTTATACCCCTGTTCGGCTGATTTCCAGTCGTCGGATTTGGAAAGGCCACGCAATCAACGGACGAGCCCAGATCCGCCAAATCTTTGGGGCCGAGTAATGGGGACGCGTGGCGAAATTGGCGGCGCGGAAATTGAGGCACCGGAGCACCACCCCCACGCCTCTGACACAACCGTTAAAATCACACGTGCGCGCTTCCCCGCGATTTCGAAATCGCCGAAGATTCCGCGACGCCGCATTTCGAGTGGAGTCCGCGTTTGCTCGGGCGTTCCGACGTACCAAATTGGACTGAGTGTCTAATGACTGGTCAAACTTCCACCGAGTGGATAAAGTTTCATTGACACTCGGGTTGATCTTCAAACTCTCCTGAAACCTCCGAATGAAGATCAGGCAAAAGTTCTAATGACAGCATCAAGCTCGAGGTTCAACTCTCCCGAGAGTTGATCAAACTTGAACCGAGTGGCCCGGGCAATCCGGGCTGTGAGGGCCATTCGGAAGACATTACACCTTGAATCGATTGCGGCTCGAACACTGAGTTGGTAAAGGTCCGACCTGTTTTCAAAACGCCCCCGAGGCAGTTTCAGCATCACGACATGCAGGTCACTCGGTCCCCTGAGACTCAATCAATTCGGGGGCTACTGACGAGGTCACCTACCCTAGGTAGGGTCACATACCTCTATACTAGGACACCCCTGGGGTCCTACAAGTTCATGGAAGTCCTTGGATCACCTCGACACTCGGAACCTAGAAAGTCACTCGGACGTCACTCATCACTCGGCGCCTTTCGGGACACTCGGATAGAAAGGAGCAGGACCGTCATGGGGGAGGCAACGTTCGAGGGACTTAATACGCCTTAAGTATTGTAAAGACCACGTTACCTGTAACGACTGTAGTTAACTTAGTAGTTTCTAGTAACGCCTGCAGTTACTAACATTAATGGCCCTAGTGATGGCGCTCGGTTGATGGCGGCGCACTCTATATAAGCTGCCCTCCGACGCCAGAGCAAGGGTTACGAACTTTCTGTAATCAGATACCCATACAAGGAAAACACACAGCCCCAGGGCTCGAGACGTAGGACTGTTACCACTTCTGAGTGGGGTCTGAACTCGTTAATTCCGAGTGTGACACTTATTCCGTAGCTAGGCTTCCCCCTACTCATTCGTACCCCTCGTACTATTGTCAGTATTACTCCCACGACACATGCCATGCTAAGTCCTATAACATGTTTATTTCTTGCTTTCAAAATGCCACCATGTTAACTCTGTTTGAAGATATATTGTGTAACATCATCTTTGCATGTTGTCGACTTCATTCCAATTAATCCGTCACTCTAATCAATTTGAACCTTTTGGATGAAATATTGTGCATTAAACATACTATGGACACATTTCATGAATGAGCATTTTAGGCTCTTGTAGCTTGCTTTTTTATGGTTACAAAATGGCATGTTGCTGTTTGTGGCAGATTGCATTGCATTATTGTTTTGATCATCGTTTGGGCTCTATGCGTTTGTTTTCCATGATCTTTATATCCTTTTCATCTTAAATTTCATATCCTATCTAGTGGCATGCTAGGGATGCCAAGATTTTTTCCCTATCTTTTCTCACTTTCTATTTCATCATTAAATCCTTCCGTATCTTGTCGTGAGCGATCCGAAAGAACCGTAACTCCATTTGATATGATATTTATATGAATTTGCATCGTTTTCATGTGTAGAATCTTTTTTTGCCATATTAATGCATGTAAAGTTAATTAATATTGTTGTTCTGTCCAAAATAATAAACCCAATAATTTTGCATATGAAGTGTTGCTTGATCCATGCTTCACATGGATCAAGGCTTCATTTAATTTGACTAATGTAAGATTGCCATGCTAAATATATGAAACTTGGCATGCATCATTTGTTTGTGCATTATGTCATGGTTGTGTGTTCATTGGATGCTTGTTCTTTGTTGTGGGTAGTACCGGTTGACGAGTCCGAGTTCGAGGAACCTGCCGGGAATGGTTATGAGGAGCAAGCTTGTTATTCCACCAAAGACACACCAGGCAAGACGATCATTACCCCGTATACCGTTACTATCTTTGCTATGCTAGTTGTCTTGTTGCTACTGTTATGTCTCGCTTCCTACCACTTGTCTGTCAAGCCTCCCAAAATGCCATGATAAGCCTCTAACCCTCCACATCCTAGCAAAAAATTGTTTGGCTAAGTTACCGCTTGCTCAACCCCTCTTATAGCGTTGCTAGTTGCAGGTGCAGGTTGTTACATGTGTAAACATGGATATCTTGGGATATCAGAGTATTCTTGTTATTTTAATTAATGCATCTATATACTTGGTAAAGGTTGGAAGGCTCGGCTTTTCCTTTGTGTTTTGGTCCACTCTTGCTGCCTTAGTTTCCGATTACCGGTGTTATGTTCCATATTGAGCATTCCTAACATGCTCGGGGTTGTTATGGGGACACCCTTGATAATTCGTTTTAGAATAAAACATTTACGACAAGGCCGAACTTTGCTATTCAAATTTGTATAACTAATAAAAGTTGCCTGGATAGTAGCTACCCCGTTCGCTAATTAATCAACAAACTGGGCCAGTACTCCTCATGAGGTTTGGTCAAAACTAGAGCCACCTGCGGTGCTAGCCCGGTTCAACTCTCGATTTTGGTATTGTACGTAGTGTTCATCCGGTAGTGTCCTGAGAACGAGATATGTGCAGCTCCTATCAGGATCTGGCCTGCTGGGAGGTCTTGATGGATTAGTTTTATTTTTGATGAATGTCTTGTGCACATGGATTCCGAGGACACTTCCGGCTATCCCGCGGTTGAGGTTTTTCAATGTAGCTTGTGGTTAATTTGTGATGGACGAGTTGGAGCACCCCTGCAGGGTTAAATCTATCGGAAAGCCGTGCCCGCGGTTATGCGGCAACTTGGAAACTTTATAATACCCGGTTATAGAGAACTTGAAGTAAACTCAATTAAAACGAACCATGTGCGCAACCGTGATCATATCAGTTTGAGGGGATTCAGAAAGAGAACACGGTGGGGTTATGTTTGACTTGTAAGTAGGTGTTTGGGATCACTTCTTGGTCATAACTAGTTCATGTCCGTTTTATGCGTAGAACACTTATCTTATTCTTGTACTCATAAGTTAGCCAGATATAAATGCTTAGTGTTTTCTACAACCTCACCACTTAACCATTCCATACCCGTTAGCTTGCCTAGTTTTGGTACCCTGGGTGATGAGATTGCTCAGTCCCCGTGGCTCACAGATTACAACAATAACTGGTACACGTACATATGATCCCGAAGCAGGTGATTCCACAGGACTCTGGTGGTAGTACGATGAAGAGCGTGATTGCATGTAGGTGATGTATCCCGATGAGTAGTGGTCGCCTTGGTCGGCATCCTGGGCTTAGCATGGTGGTTGTCGTCTTTTTCGTTTGATTTTCATCCGTAGTCGGATGCTGCTCTTCTTTATGATGATTGTTATGTATGGATGCATTTGAGATATTTATGTTGTAGCATGTGGCGAGTGTAAGACAACTTTGTATACTCATCTCTTCATTACATGTATTGTGATGATTTCCATCTTGCAAAGATATTCTGATATATGCTTCTATCCTTATCGAGACCCTCGTGTCATCGCAAGGATAGTACCGCATATTAGGCGTGACAAGTTGGTATAATATCAGTAGCGACCATTGGATCCCCTTTGCTTGATCAGAACTTGGCCATGTCGAGTCTAGAGAAAAAAACTATATTTTGAGTCTAGCTATATATCAGAGAGTAGGAATGATTTTTACTTCTCATCCCCATCATGGCTCTGGTGAGGAATCACGATGTAGGTGTTTTCATTCTATCCCTTTTATCACTCAAAAAAAATTTTAGGATCACGCGGGTATTTTGGAACCTTTACGATGCCGGTGTGACCGAAATTTTGTTCTTGGTGTCTCCCGTTTGTATGGATTGGACCCGGGGAGTTGAGCTCCAAGGTTTTCTTGTCACACTCGTTATCGTTTAGTTTCCTTAGTACCTTAGGACGAAGATTTTCCAAATTTCTTCAATACTAATTGTGCCCAGAGGAGACTGTCGCCACCTACTAATGGGGAGGGGGATCAGATGTACTGCCATATCTAGTATCATTGCAATTACGAGGGTTTAAGGTAGATGAGTTTCCAAGACCTCTGTTTATGTGTTGACGGATGTGATACATTGGAGAGTACTATCATGTTAGTAGTTGAATTAAGGAAATTGCTCCGTGTATCCATTGGACCAGATTACACAACCAGAAGATTTTGGCAGTTCTTAGGTGGGAATTCTAGTAGTTACCTAGGATTATCTTCCAACAAAATGTATGATGGGTTGTGCATTTGTTCCGAGAAAATATTAGCTCAATACGTTATTTCATTCAAGTAGCTTCCTGATCTAATGATGATATCACAAATCTTCGGAAAGCATTCTTACTAATTTCTAATTTGGATGCAATTTGTTGAGACTATCTGTTGCAATATTTTGAGTCGTATTGATTCAACTTTATCATCATCATCTTTTGTCAAGTATGTTCTAATCTTCATCACCATCTTCAGGATGGCTCTAGCAACTCGTGGAAATCCATTGGCGTTGGGGTATTGACCTTCTTCCCATTCAACTCCATTGGCGTTGAAGTAGCCAATGCCTTGGTTCTTCCGGTATCCTCCATGCTTGCGTACAATCTCCTCGAATTGCTTACATCCGGCAAGACTTTTGTAGATATCGTTTTCTATAATCCCTTTCAATAGATCATTATCTTACTCAAGTGTAACTTTGCTAAGAGAATCATTAGTGGAATCAATAGAACTACTAGTTGAAGAACCTTTCTGATAGAGGGGAGGGTCCCGATCTTTCGATGAGATGATAACTATCGATTTGGTGGAGACGACTTTGACGATCCAACAACAAACGTGCATGACGTGGCGCCTTAGCAATCGCTAAACCAACTCCAAGAAGGTTATTGACCACGTCGGAGCACGATCAACCTGACCACGAAGGTCTATTCCTGCAAGCAATCGAAGAACAAGCAAGAATATAATAATGCAATCTGAATATTGCGAATATAGATGAAGTATTGATAAAGGTGGGTTCCGAAAGCGGTCTTGGTCTGGTCGTTGGACACAAACGAAGTACACGAAGTTGCAATGGCTAACTTTTAACTAAACAAAACCCAAAGAAAAAGCTACTAGATTGATCTACTTATATAGGAGCAAGGGGTGGCGGCCAAGGAGGTGGGAGGACGTCCCAAGGCAGCCTAAAACTAACCCTAGGTCGTACAAGGCCCATGGGCCCAAGTGGAGGTGATGCAACACCTTTGGACTTGTAGTTTGACTCGGATTCTGCTGCAACCACTGTTCAAGATATCCCCTGATATGCCGATAAATCGACCGATTTATCGCTTAGCGGTGTCTGGCCGATAAGATCAATCAGCCGATAAATTGGCCGATATGCTGATAAATCGGCCGATATGCCGAAACAGGGCGATTTACACCTTATCCTGGGTCAACCGATAAGTTCCCGATAAGTGATATCCCCAACATTGGTTGCAACGTCAGATTGTTTCTTCAATTTCTCCTTGCTCCGGACGAATTTTAAGGTGATTCAAATTCGGCTGGAACTCGTATGAAATATACTTTCCAACAAGAAAACAATCGCCCAATTCGGAGTCCGGATGAAAAAGTTCTTGGCATTTTGAGACAGGTGTGTCTATGCAATCCGAATCTGAGTCCAAAACATGAGAGACTTGGACTCTATCTTCTCTTGGGCTAAAAGTGACGTGAGAGAACTTCTTGAACAACACCTAATTATTTCCTTTGATGTGAGAGGATCTCTTGAATAGCACCCAACCATTTCCTTTTCCTTTGTCATCACACGTGGTTCATACAAGTGTTCGGCCATTCTGCATTTAGGCATAATATAAAAATAGGTGAAGTATTTTTGTTCCAGATAGCATAAATATATTATTGCATAATTCTTATAAGAAATCACCTCGCAAATATGCACGTATGCAATATTTTTGGTCGTATCCAAGGTAGTCATGTCCTCATCATCCTCCCCTTCTTGAAAACAAAGCCGTCCTCGGCGTTGCTTAGTCTGAAATGTGGCTAACAAAAGAGAAAAGGCGTACATGTTCTATATGTATATGTCATCTATTTTTATTGATCTCAGTTGTGGCACATGTGACACATTTATACAAGAGCATACTTCAAATGTCATGAAATATAAAGCCAAAATATTATCACAACAAGTAGAAGGCATGAAAATATTGCAACTCAGTTTGCACATATAAGTGAAGTCGTTATTCATATCAAAAGATTGACAATGTTCATCATTAAACCATCCCCACATTGGTAAATAAACATGAATTATTCCAAATTTAGATGCTACAACATGCTTAAATAAGCAAACATGCAACATGTCATTTGACACAAAATCATCACCAAATTTGGAGGTCATATCAAAATGATTAAGCAGTGGCAGAATTATTTTCAAACATATTTGATCCAAATTTGATTTATTTCTTGATTCACATGGTTCTTTCTGATCAACAGTTAATTCAATGGGTTCACTCAGAATTGTTGATATATGATCACATGGCAAAGTCAAATCATGAACATAGTCCTCTAAAATAGGTGGTGTGATCAAAGTAATGGGTAGCTCATCACATGGTACATTGGAATTGACAAGGCATTCGTCATACTCCTCTGGAGGTGGAAGATCAGTACCTTTGTCATTACCTCTTATGATCAACTCAGAAGATGTAGGCACTCTCGGTGGTGACGTGTCACATGGTGAAGGTGATGTAACCCTCACAACAATTGATGTGGTTGGCATAGTATGCTTAGTAGTTGAAGGAACAACCATATCAACTCTTGGAATGTGCACCTTGCGCTCGTTCTCCTTGTGGGCAACACGTTGTTTTATTTCCTGTTCAGCTTTCCAAGCAAGACGAAACAAACGATCCATAGGATAACACTTTTCATGAATTAGTATCTCCTGAATATCACGGTTTAATCCTCCCCAAAATCTATCCATAAAATCTTCTTCACTTTCTTCTAATGCGGAATGCAATAAGGTCATTTGTAAATCATCATAATATTTTGTTACAGTGTCACTACCTTGTTTTAAATGTTGTAAGTTTTTAATCATGTCACGAGTATAATAAGCAGGGACGAATGTGTGTCTCATAGAAAGTTTCAAATCATCCCAAGTGATAGGTTTATAATCAGGGTGTAACCGACAATATTCGCTCCACCAAACTGAAGCATAACCAGTGAATGACTCAACTGCAAGCTTAAATTTCTTATGTTCAGCAAAATTATGGAAGGAAATATATCATTTATTTCAAACTCACATTCAATATAAAAAGAAGGTCTAAAACGGCCATTAAATGGTGGTATAGAAACATTAACCTGATCATGTGCATTTGGATTTATTTGCACCTCTCGTAACGGTTGTTGTGGTGGCATGTCTCCCACGATCGACGAAGCCCACAAACTGACAACTCTGGATCCTGTCATGGTTAGTAGAAACAAGAAACAAAATCCAAGAATATTGTTCCTATGTACTACTGGGATATGATGGTAAAACGCTCACAGTAAAGTAAATATCAATGTCTTACAAATTCTTACCATGCAGCAGGTGGTGACCGGCAACCGACGGTGTCAATATCTCTGAAGTTGAGTAAAGCGACTACCAGGTGAATGTATGTATACATGGTGTAGAAATATGTGGAGCTTGGAAGGCTTAATATATGGTAGCAAAAGATTAGCAATAATAAATTCAGAGATGCAATGTTGAATAAACGCTCAACGACGGTACTATGTTGGTCCTAGGCTAGACCGTACTAGAGACGCAATCCTAGAACACTAATGGAGTCATGACGTAGCACAAATAGCAGCAACGGATGATATGAAGTAGCTCTGGATAGCAAGATATAAGTGAAGATCACAATGGTAGTAAAGACGATGATGAGAAATAACCGCCAAACAAGATATAACAAAATCTCTCTACAACTTTCCTATCGAAACTATTATGACAAATTTTTGATATTTTTTCTCAAGATTGCTACTGACTCAAATTTTTCAATGCAAAAAGAATCACTCAATTCCGAGTTCGTATGAGGGGTCAAAAAATCCGGGAACGGACCTGGAAAATATTGACAAACTGTGCTCGCGACCTTCGGAGGACAAAAAGTCCTATGTAGAATCCGATTTGGAGGTGATAATAATGAACATTCTTGATGAACTATTCAGATGCGGCTCGTCGATAGCTCGAATTTGAGTAGTCGTGGAGCGAAAACGCACTTCGTATGAGGAAGATACGCCTGTTTTACTAAACACTGCATAAAACAGATTTCAATCCGAATTCAGATAGGAGATTGAGTCTAGGTAGATACGAATTTTTTTCTCTCTCTATTCTTCTCACTTTGTTTGTACTTTTTTTCTTCTCTCTATTTTTCTCTCACTTTTAGTGTTCTTTTTTTCTCTTTTTTTTTCTCTCACTTTTTTTTCTCCAACAGAGAAGATGTAGATTGGATCAAGCGTAGATGTGAAGGAGCTCAAGTATGACTATGACAATGAACGATGGGGAGCACGTGATGGAAATTGATGGATGATGGTGGGCGACAACGGAAGGGATGATGATGCAGCGGTGGCGTGACAACTTGTGAATAGAACTCGAAATTCTAAAAGACTAGAAGCTAAGACCAGCAACTCGACAGGACGATGCAACCGCAAATTCAACAAAGCAAAACACCGAACAGAAAATTGCAAAAAGGCTTAGATTGGTTCGGATATGGGATGAATGGATCTAACTTTTTTTGTGTGGCTTTTTCTTAGGTAATAGGTAAGAAAAATAAATCTAATCTAGGGATAACTGGAAATTCTCACCGAGCAACCTGAAAACTGATACCACTTGATAGAGGCGAGGGTCCCGATCTTTCGATGAGATGATAAGTATCGATTTGGTGGAGACGACTTTGACGATACGACTATAAACGTGCACGACGTTGCGCCTTAGCAATTGCTAAACAAACTCCAAGAAGTTTACTGACCACATCGGAGCACGATCAACCTAACCACGAAGGTCTATTCCTGCAAGCAATCGAAAAACAAGCAAGAATATGATAATGCAATCTGAATATTGCAAATATAGATGAAGTATTGATAAAGGTGGGGTTCCGAAAGCGGTCTTGGTCTGGTCGTTGGACACAAACGAAGTACATGAAGTTGCAATGGCTAACTTTTAATTAAATAAACCCAAAGAAAAATCTACTAGATTGATCTATTTATATAGGAGCAAGGCGTGGCGGCCAAGGAGGTGGGAGGACGTCCCAAGGCAGCCTAAAACTAACCCTAGGTTGTATAAGGCCCATGGACCCAAGTGGAGGTGATGCAACACATTTGGACTTGTAGTTTGACTCGGATTCTGCTGCAACGTCAGATTGTTTCTTCAATATCTCCACGCTCCGGATGAATTTTAAGGTGATTCCAATTGGGCTGGAACGCATATGAAATCTAATTTCCAACAAAAAAAGAATCACCCGATTCGGATTCCGGATGAAAAAGTCCTTGGCATTTTGAGACAGGTGTGTCTCTTTAGTCCGAATCTCAGTCTAGAACGTGAGAGACTTGGACTCTATCTTCTCTTGGGCTAAAAGTGATGTGGGAGAACTTCTTATATATCACCTAATTATTTCCTTTGACGTGAGAGGACCTATTGAATAGCACCCAACCATTTGCTCTTCCTTTGTCATCACACGTGGTTCATACAAGTGTTCGGCCATTCTGCATTTAGGCATAAAATAAAAATAGGTGAAGTATTTTTGTTCTGGATAACATAAATAAATTATTGCATAATTCTTATAATAAATCACCTCACAAATATGCACGTATGCAATATTTTTGGTCATATTCAAGGTAGTCATGTACTCATCACTTTCTTGCCTTTGTTAGTAGTTTGCTTAGTCTTAACTTGTGGAATGAATGTAGACAAGAGTAGTCGTTTGGCCAGATAAGAAGAAGTCTTCTTTCAGAAATCGCCATTGATATCTTTAAGAAACTCATGTTCTTGCTCCAAATTGAGCTTCTCGAAGAGTAGCTTCTCATGAGTTCTTACAAGCTCTCTATGATCTTCTAGAGTAGATTCATGGGCTAACTTAGGAGTGTTTAATTCTTTAGTTAGTCGCTCTATTTCCTTCTTATCATCATCAAACGACTTATCTTGACTAGCATGATTATTATATAGTTCATTTTGACTAATATCACTAGTTTTGTCAAATAGCAAGTCATCATCTCCAAGCAAGTCATCCTCATCACTATTAAAGTCAATGTATTCGGGGTGTGATACCTTGGGGCCTTTAGCCATGAAGCAACTTCCACTCCCTTCATTTGGTGAATCAAATATGTCATAGGAGTTGGAGGAAACGAGTGCAAGTCCGGAAACAACTTCATCTTGACTACAGTCGGAATCGGAGTGATAGCTTCTCTCAGAGTGGTTGTCGGATTCGGAGCCGGAAACCCATTCACCAACATGAGCTTGATGTCTTCTTCTTGTGTAGCTGTTGGTGTACTTGTCCTTCTTCTCCGAGAGGGTCTTCGTTCATAACGATCATCTCTACTCCTTCCTTCTCTTCGAGGTGACTCATCTCTTGAGCTCTTTCTTCTAGTTGACTCTTCTCTTTTTTTGTGGGGCGCCGTGCACTCATTGGAGTAGTGTCCAGGCCTTCCACAATTGTAACAATTCCAGTCACAACTAGATGAACGCTACTCTTCATATATTGAGTTGGAGCTTTTTTCTTTACCTCTACTCTTGTAGAATTTGTTGAATTTCTTGACCATGAGGCTTATCTCTTCATTGGTTACAAGTTGTCACTTGATGTAGTGGGAGTGTCACTTGTAGCTTTGTATGCACCGCTTGACTTGGTGTGAAGTTCTTATTTTTCTTTGAGTGACATTTCATGGGCAACCATCCTTCCAATGACTTCCGTAGGCTTGAGATCTTTGTAGTTTGGCATCATTTGGATCAACATGCACACGGTGTCATACTTTCCATCCAAGGCTCTAAGTTTCTTCTTGATGATGAATTTGTTGGTCATTTCTTCGCTTCCTAAGCCGACAATCTCATTGGTGATGAGAGCAAGCCTAGAGTACATTTCTGCGACTCCTTCACCATCCTTCATCTTGAACTTGTCAAGTTGACTTTGTAGCACATCCAACTTAGATTCCCTGACGGATTCGGTACCTTCGTGCATATCAACCAAAGTATCCCAAATTTCCTTTGCATTCTCAAGACGGCTAATCTTGTTGAATTCTTTGGGGCATAGGGAGTTGAATAGAATGTCACATGCTTGAGCATTGTATTGCAACATCTTCAATTCTTCCGCGGTCGCTTCACGATTCGGTTCCTTTCCAACACCAAAGAATTCACCTTGCAAGCCAACACGAACAACAGCCCATACGGCGGGGTTATGACCAAGAATGTGCATTTTCATCTTATGCTTCCAACTAGAAAAGTTTGTACCATCAAAATATGGACCTCTACCATGATAATTTTCCTCACTAGACACCATACTCTTCTAGGTTGTGATACCAATGCAATGGTGACCAAAGCTCTGATACCACTTGTAGGATCGAAAGTAGGTCTAGACGGGGGGTGTGATTAGACTACTTGACCAAATAAAAATCTAACATTTTCCCAATTTTAGTTGTTGGCAGATTTTAGCAATTGTAGCAAGTCAAGCTCACCCTACACATGCAAGTCTAAGACTATTGCAGCATAAAGTAAAGACACACATATGTAAGAGGGTAGGGATAAGAAGATCAAACGCAATTTGGAGACACGAAGATTTTTCCCGTGGTTCCGATAGGTGGTGCTATCGTACGTCCACGTTTATGGAGACTTCAACCCACGGAGGGTAATGGTCGCGAGATTCCACGGAGGGCTCCACCCATGAAGGGTCCACGAACTAGCAACCTGGTCTATTCCATGATGGCCTACGTCCACGGAGGACTAGCCTTACTCGGGGTAGATCTTCACGAAGTAGGGGATCTCCTTTACCTTACAAACTCCTTGGTTCAACTCCACAATCACGAAGAAGGAGGCTACCAAGCGACACCTAACCAATCTAGGAGGCGCCACCCTCCAAAAGGTAATAGATGTGGTAGTATGATGAACTCCTTGCTCTTGTGCTTCAAAAGATAGTCTCCTCAACACTCAATCACTCTCTCACAGATTTGGCATGGGTAGAAGAGATTGATTGGATGGAAAGCAACTTGGGGAGGCTAGAAATCAAGATCCATATGGTTGGAGTGGTTGATCTTGACCTCAACACAAGGGTAGGTGGTTCTCTCTCAGAAAATTGGATATAGCAAGTGGGTGTATGTTCTGAGTGCTTCTCTTGCGAGTGAGAGGTGGTGGAGGGGTATATATTGGCATCTCCAAAAATCCAACCGTTACAACATTATTACCCAACTCGGTGAAACCGAAGTGAAAACTCGGTTGCACCGACTAGTGCAAAATGTGGCCACTTTGGCCTTTTCGGTGAGACCGATATATAAATCTCGGTTGTACCGAAATGGGTGACCTAGGATGTTACCAAAACTCGGTGTCACCGATTCTTAAAACTCGGTGTCACCGATTCTTAAAACGCGGAAGTTCCGATTCTGAAAATTGGTTAACAGAATGTTGGTCACTGGTTTCGGTTGCACCGAATGGAATGTAGTACCGAGACATGGGTTTAGCTAGGGTTATGTCTGGGGTAAAACTTGGTTGATCAGAATGGGAAAGTTGGTGTCACCGAATTTTGACTTTTGGCTTCGGACAGTAGATTTGTGTGGGAAAGTGGGTGAGTATTTTTGGTGGCTAATCTCTAAGCACTTGAGCAATCAGATCATCATATTTACCTCATCCCCTTTTAATAGTATTGGCTTTCATATGAACTCAAAGTGATTTCTCACAAAATGTAAAATGTAGAGTCCTCATTCTTGAAGCATGGCCAATTCTATTCCTTACTTTCCTTGGTGAGGTTCTCCACACAATCCTTTAGCCATCCCATCATTGAACGTTTTCCTGATATACACTTGGTGGAAACATTAGTCCAATGAAATATATGTTGTTATTAATTACCAAAACCACCTAGGGAGAAGTTCTGCTTTCACAAACGGAGGTGACCAACCGGCGCTCTCAACGCTACTAAGCATGTTGATCAAGAGGAACATCAAGGAATGGGAAGATTGCCTCCCCATCGCCAAGTACGCCTACAACCACACATGTCACTTCACCACCGACAAGTCTCCATTTGAAGTGGTCTGCGGCTTCAACCCTTTGTCCCCATTGGACATACTTCCACTACCATTTCAAGAGTGCGTGAATATGGATGCAAGTACAAGTGCAAGCTTTCTCAAGAAGATGCATGTAGATACAAGGCGCACGATCGAATGTCAAGTGGAACGTGTCACCGCCAAGCGCAACATCAACAGGCACCCCATGGTGTTCAAGACCAGTAATCTTGTGTGGATACACCTACGCAAGGATCGCTTCCCCACCGAGCGCAAGTCTAAGTTACTTCCTTGAGCCGAGGGACCTTTCAAGGTGTTGGCACGCTAGAACAACAATGGCTACAAGATCAACATTTGACGTGACAAGTACAACGTGAGCGACATATTCAACGTCAAGGACCTTTCTCCTTTCCACAGTGATGAGGATCTTGATCCGAGGACGGATCTTTCCCAAGGTGGGGGGAGATGACGCGGAGCATCCCATGGTCATCCCCATGGATCTATCACCACCTCAAGCTCCAAGTGGCCCATGACAAGAGCCCATGGACGTGTCATTGAAAATGAGGTGACATCTATCCTTGGTCAACCGTCATTTGATCCACTCGAGACATGGTCACTACCTCAAGCGGAAACACTTTGCATACTCAGGTACTCGGAAGAAGAACGGGGAAAGACTACGAAGAACCACGAGGACGCCAAGCTCGAAAGGACCAAGGAGGAGTTGCGACCAAGCTACAGTCTCCAAACGTCCGGAGTACTACAAACGTCCGACACCTGGTGTCAAGCCCAAGTCAGAGACCCAGCCGATCGCTAGGACGTCCAGATGACTGACGACCTCCAGATGTCCGACACCTCCAACGTCCGGACGTCCAAGCCTCTCTGGAAATCTAGCGTCAACATGCCAGCACCGAAACCACGGAAATCCAAAGACCTTCGGACGACCGCGCCACATACGTCCGACGCCCTCCAGAAATCTGGTGTCAACATACCCCGAGCCGAATCCTCGGAAATCCGGCCTCCTCCGGACGTCTGGCCCTTCGTGAGCCTCCGGACGACCGGCCATCTCCGGACGTCCAAACCCTGTCTGCACACAGACACCTGGGCCTTGACCATGTACCCCTCTATCATGCCTTAGACTATAAATACTCTTCCCCCAATTCTATCTAGGGTTAGCAAAGGTTTAGCTCATTGACTAGTTGAGATTTTGCTCCTTCCACTTCCTCCTCCCATGGAGTTGACCACCTCTATGTGAGAAAATCCAAGTGGATGTCAAGGCCCCTTTCTAGGGAAGATCCTCCAGGATTTCAAGGCCCCTCATCCGGAGTGGGAAGAATCTCCATTACATGTATCGTTCTGTTGACTTTGGATCTTGTATCTCGTAAGCTTTTGTGGATCTAGTGGATGTGTGATTTGGTGATTGTTCTTGAGTGTTATTGTGTTCTTCTTGATTTCTCTCCTTTCCCCCTCCAAGTGTGAAAAGATCGACCTCACCGGGTTTTCCCTGTATCAAACATGGTCAACGCAGCTCAAGCAGAGGAGTCTTCTGAACTGATATAGGGTACTCTTCTAGTTAACTCTATTCCTGTAAACGTTTTTTTTGTTCTGGTGCATTGCATTGATTCATATCAAGACCTTTTGTTTCTAAGCATGATTTGATAACCGAGAAGATTCTAAGTTCTTTAAATATTCTTTCTACAGGTTTGCAAATAACATCAAATGCGTTCGTTCTGGATGTTAGAATCAAGATGGGCAATTATTATTTTCTGGCTTCCCCAGTTGTTCTTGAAAATTCTCACATTGATCTCATCCTCGGCGTGAATTGGCTTGAGGCGCACGAGGATCATATTGATTGTGTATCCAAAGAAGTCCATTTGACCGATCCTTCTGAAGAGGTGATTATCTTCGCTGCTCGTGATGAGACTGTTCGTTTGTTCTCCCTCAATGAGAAGGGCAAAATTTCTGCAATATCTCAAGTTCTCGTCGTGTGTGACTACGAGGATGTCTTTCCGGAAGAATTGCCAGGAATGTGATACGGGGCAAACCCAAGGTGGCCCGATCTTCCCAAATTGGAGGTTGATTCGAGGAATAACACGAAGAACAAGAGGGGAAAACACTCTATTGGACAGGATCCACACCAAGTACTCCTCAAATCACAAGCAATACATGAGGTGCCGCAAGATCCAAGAACAACAACAAAAATAAAGATACATGGGTAGTTCATCCAAATCTCTAGGAGAGATGGGCCTAGAAATCCGTAGACGGATCTTCCCTCGAAAGGGGCCGTGACATCCTCTAGGGATCTTCCCCGGTGGAGGATTCGGTCTCCGTGTGAGAAGTAGAGGAAGGAGCAAAGCTCATCTATGAATGAGATATCACTTTGCTAACCCTAGAAATGAGGTGGGGGAGGAGTATATATAGTCTTAGCCATGAAGGAGTAAGTGAGAGAGAGATATAAGGCCATAGGCCGCGGCTGCATACACACAGGTGCCGGACATCCGGAGGACGTCGGTCGTCCGGAGTCACGGGAGGGTCCGGACGTCCGAAGCGTGTCGGACGTCCGACGATTCGCCTCGGGACAGGAGGCGTCGGATTTCCGTTGAAGGTCGGACGCCTGATTATACGGTGTGGACATTTCATGGTGAGTCTGCCCAACGTGCCAGAGTTGAGGTGGTTCGTCATCGCACCGATGAGCATGGTACCGGGATCGAAGACATGGTGCAAGACTTTGATGATGCTCGCGATTCGGACGATGAGATGGAGGAATCTGCAAAGGCCTTCTATGAAATGTTGGATCCTTCAAAACATCATCTCCACGAGCACACTGAGCTTTGTTAGTTGGATGCCATCGCTCAAGTAATGGCTCTGAAGGCTCAGTTCAACATGGGTAGAGAATGCTACGACACAATGATGACACTATTTGGACGCATTCTACCCAAAGGCCATGTCATGGCTGCAAACCTGTACCAGTCGGACAAAATCCTCCGTGTACTAAAGATGCCATATGAGAAGATAGATGCTTTTGAGAATGGATGTGCCTTGTTTAGGCTTGAGTATGCGGGCTTGAACTATTATCCCATTTGCAAGTCTTCCCGGTATGTTGTGGTAGACAAAGGTATGGGTGAGAAGAGTCATACCAAAATCCCAGTTAACATTTTCGGTATATTCCAATCATACCAAGACTTCAACGTATTTTCATGGTCGAAGAGTCGGCCAGACAGATGACATGGCACAAATTGGGCAAAAGAACCAAGCTAGATACAGATGGGAATCAGATGTTGGTACACACTCCAGACTCTTTTGCGTGGAAGCACTTCGATGCATTACATAAGGATATAGCGGCAGATCCAAGGCATCCTCGAGTCGCCATCAGCACGGATGGGTTCAATGTGTTTGGTATGACGGCAACCCAGTACAGTTGTTGGCTTGTATTTGTCATTCCACTCAATCTCCCCCCGGACGACCCACGACACTCCTGTCCTAGACGCTTCGTCCCACGAGATTCCAGAGCAGAGCAGGGATCAGTCTACGTACCAGCAGACCCCATGGGATACCTGGCTGGATATGCCTCAGCAGGAGCCGAGTGGCCATGCTGATGGTGGCGGGGATTGGTTTTCTGATAGCGAGGATGAGGTGGTTGAGGGGGGCCACCGTCTACCAGCGTGGTAGTACATGACTCCTGCCCGTGTCGGCGAACCACAAGCAGAGGCCGGTGATTCGGCCTCATGTGGAGAAGTAAGTGCATTTACTCTCTTTTTTAACCTTTTGCCTTCACGTTTCTTCAAATACCTAATGCGTTGGCTTTGTCAAACTGCAGGGGTTGGAAACATGCCAAGAATGTCCGCAGGCCCAACACCGTCCTTGGTGTGATTTGCCGGCAAAACTTCCCGGGGTTTGTCACGTTGCCAGGTGAGGGTCAGCTTCCAGAGCTAGGATTGAGCTGGGAGCACTACTTGGCTGCCCCGGCCCCGCCGGAGGAGACGATCGGCGGTGTCTTGTGCCACACGAGGGCCGACATGGTGATCAGAAAGTTTTGGGTAATTTCTCCTTTACATAATTAAAAATCAACAATAGCTAGTTATTGTACTAATCAGTGTTGTCTCGTTTGATTGCAGACCTTCTACAGGTGTGAGGAGGGATACGAGGAGACCGCGACAAAGGTTATCGATGCCGAGTGCAGGCGCCTACTACAGAACCTACGGCACGAGCCTCGGTCGCAGGCTGTTCGAGACTACTACGCCTCGCGTGGTGTTAAGAAGGACAAGTCGTCGTGCCACGGAAAGTTTCTGCACAATGAGCAGCACATGAAGGTAATTACCTATTCTTAAGGCCTTGTACTTAGTTTCCTTGATTTGATTCGTAGGCGTAGTGCTCAAATTTCTCTTTACTAACTTAGGTGCCCCCGAGATGGTGTGCGGATAAGATGGATTGTTGGGAGGCGTTGGTGGATGAGTGGTGCTCAGACGAATGGCTAGCCGTCCACAACAATGCCAAGGACCGGCGTGCCAAAATGGTTGGTGTGCCACACCATCAAGGCAGCGCCAACTGATATCAGTTCGGGCAGAACTGGGTATGTGGTTTGCTTCATGATTCATGCAATTCATTCTTGATGCTAGCTTGAGCCCTTTACTAATAATTTGTTTATCTCTTTTAGGCGCAACACAATAACACGCAGGTGCCAGAGGTGTACGACCTCTATGCCATGGCCCATACTGACTCATACAAGAAGGCCAAGGCATTTTCTGAGTCTGACCTCGATCGTCCCGAGAACTTTACCAACATCTCCTCCAACCACAAGTTCGAGAGGTACAGAGATGAGGGGAAGGCGAGGAAAGGGGAGGACTTTAACCGGAGCCAGCATCTTATTGATCCAGAGCTGGTGATGATAGCTGGTGGCGGGAGGCCCCATGGCTCGATAGCCATTGGAGATGAACTTATACGTTGTCCTCGCAACCTCCGAGAGATCAAGGCGCGCCAAACGAGCTCCTGTCCTGAGATAAGGCCTCGTCCACGGCCAGTCGAGCTCGCCATCGAGGTTAGTTATACGGACTCAGATATCTTTCCTCCATTACATTGTGTGTGCGAACAAAGATGATTACAATGCTAATGAGGAGTTGTTTTGCAGCCTGCTCTTCAGAAAGAGAGAGACTACCCAGGCAATTCTGGAGGTTAGGGACTGGCAGGCGGCGGAGAAGGAGAGGGAGTTGGAGGAGAGGACGGCTACGTTCTTGGAGGAGGAGAGGGCACGGAATGACGCGGCTCACCGGGCCATGTACGAGCTCCTCGTGGTAAGTTTCTTCTGCATGTTAGCCAAATCATGCACATAATGTTCGTTTCATTACTAACTAATATGACTGACTCGGCAAAACCAAATGTGTACGAGAAAACCGGTCAGACCCCTCCGCCGATGCCAGTCATTGCTCCGGTGACCACGGTGAGTTTCATTCGAATGGTCAATAGTTACTAGTCTTAACATTTGACTGTCATCATGCTAACGAGACATTGCAAATCATCTTTGGTGCAGCGTAACTCGAGACAAGCATTGCACGAACCTTCTCCAGGTGTAACTGGCACGAGCAACACCGATGCTTCACCTCCGTGATGACAGTAAGTTTTCTGTTGTGTTTTGCTTAACAAATGCATAATGACCTATACTTAGCTTATTTAGTTCATTTATGACATAATTAGCTTACTTAGGTCAAAAATGGCATAATAACCTTCGTTAGCTCATAAATTTCATATACTTAGCTTTTTTTCCTCCAAAATGACATAATAAGCTTACTTAGCTCCAAATTGACCTATTTTACCTAAGTTAGCTCATAAATGTCATATATTTAGCTTATTTTCCTCCAAAATGACATAATAAGCTTACTTAGCTCCAAAATGACCTATTTTACCTAAGTTAGCTCTAAAATGTCATATATTTAGCTTATTTTCCTCCAAAATAACATAATAAGCTTACTTAGCTCCAAAATGGCCTATTTTACGTAAGTTAGCTCATAAATGTCATATACTTAGCTTTGTTTCCTTCACAATGACATAATAAGCTTCCTTAGCTCCAAAATGACATATTTTACCTAAGTTAGCTCTAAAATGACCTATACTTAGCTTTTTTTCCTCCACAATGACATAATAAGCTTCCTTAGCTCCAAAATGACCTATTTGACCTAAGTTAGCTCTAAAATGAGCTATACTTAGATTTTTTTTCCTCCAAAATGACATAATAAGCTTATTTAGCTCCAAAATGACCTATTTTACCTAAGTTAGCTCTAAAATGAACTATACTTAGCTTTGTTTCCTCCACAATGACATAATAAGCTTAGTTAACTCAAAAATGGCAAAATTACCTAGCTTAGCTCAATAATTACTTGTACTTACCTTACTTATGTCAAAAATGGCATAATTAGCTTACTTAGCTCCAAAATGGCATAATAACCTTGGTAACCTCATAAATGTCAAATACTTACCTTATTTTCTTTCGAAATGACACAATAAGCTTAGTAAGGTCAAAAATGGGAGCACTAGGTCTGATCCACTTGGTCACTTTGTCGTCGGCTGGCAGACGGCAAATTATGTCATTTTGCCGTCGGCTGGCAAACGGCAAAGTATGCCAGTAGCCACCTAAGGCCAGCTGACCCATTTGGAAACTTTGTCGTCTCTGGCAGACGGTAAAGGCTGCCGTTAGCCACCTAACGGGGTTAACCTCACCGCTATGCCGTCCACACAATGTACCGTCTGTAGGGCCTACAAGGCAGACAACAAAGGCGTTTGCCGTCCTCTTTACATATGCAGACGATAAAGTAGCCCTTTATCATAGTTTGCTTCGCTGGAAGTGTGGCCGTCTGCTGGCAGACGGCAAAGGAGTTTGCCATCCGCTTACCTATCCTTTGTTGTCTGCCATGGCAGACGGCAAAGTACCTGATTCCTGTAGTGGAAGTATTTACGCAAAGAGGGTGGGTGGAGGGTAAGCGCTCCATGGTGGCGCACATCTTCATTGCTCTCTAGAGCTCGTTTCGTCAACTCGTGCGCTTGCGATGTTGACGAAGAATCATGTGTACCCACATAACAAGGACACACACGAAACAAAGTGTGTGTATGTGGTAAATGTACACATCATCCATCATGATGTGTATGTGCATGTGGGAGTTAGCAGAAGGTAAACAATGCTCAAAGAAATTTGAGGCATGGTATAGGAATACGTCATCCATCATGCAATGAAAGTTATTATGCTCAACATGAGTGGGACGCAAATTATAGAAAATATGGGGCACAAGCATATCATTCATATCAATGGCAAGCATATTGTGCACACAATTATTGGAATCATGCAATGTATGGGATGGGTCCAAATCTCCCAACATGTATGAGGAAACTATGGGGGTCTCCTCATGTGCAATAGTGGAAGCATAATATGGAGAACATGGCCATCATCCAAAACAATGCATTTCCAAAGCATGGTGATCATGGCATGGCAATAGTGAACAATTGCGAAAATTATGCAAAGGAAGCATGACAATATCGTCACAAAAAAAACAAATGCCAATAACCATGGGCTTGTCATCTATGCCATATGTGCAAATTGGGTTTATTTTAATGGCATATGCATAGTTACTACAATGAGATTGCAAAGATGTAATATGAGTGATCTCATGCATAACATATGACAAGTCAAGCGGATTGTCAAACATGATGTGACCTATAAAATTCTCACAATGTATCCTATGCAACTTGGCATCACAATTAATAGAATCCACATGAGAATCCACATGAGAATCATCAAACTCAACATAAATGGGTAATTCATCATATGAGAAAGTCGCATAAGCATGGAGCATGGCAATAGGTGGATCATCATCATGCAAGCAATCAATGTAAAGATAGTCCACTAGTGGGACAAGTGAATAACCATCACCTATGTCATGAGATGTAGGTGAGGTGGGAAGTACCAACTCGTGGTCATTGTCATCATGATGGAACCATCTAGGGGTGCGTCATATTCCACCATGGCCATCATCTTGTCCAAAGGGAGGACAAAGCCATCGAGGATCGGCGCGTCATCATTTATGGGACCTAGCACCAAATGAGAAGACACAGTAGAGGTAGTGGTTAAGTTGTTAGAAATCAAAATGGCCTCACATTCCCTATCAACTACCTCACTCACTCTATGTGTTGGTGGCTCACTCACTCCGTCAAGGTAGGTGCACTCATACTCACATATGGTGGAGTCACTTATCTCACTCAAGTGGTGGGGGTTGTGGCTCTCCTCACATGGGAATTGGGGCAACTCATCATATATGGGGCTAGTGGTGAAGGCACTCTCACTTTCAATATGGTGGCATAAGTCTCTCAAATCATGTCCAAACGGCGCTGTGGTTAAAGGGAAAATCCCATGCTCAACCATCTCGACGCCATGGATTAATGCCGAAGATGGCACATCATCACTCTCCTCCATGACCGAAGGGAAAATCCAATGCTCGATCATCTCACTCTCGCCTCCAAGGATGGAAGCATCATCCTTCACTAGTGCAGCCGCGCGCTATACAAACGGTTTTTAACCCCTTTCCATGACGTACTTTGAAACCGTCACCTTGCATGTGTGGGCGATGGGGGGGGGAGCTATCCCACACGACAAAAAAAACGCGTCGGCGATGCCTGCACCCGGTCACACACAATGGGCAAAAATATATCGTTTGCGATTCGAAGGGCCATCACAAACAGACATATTGGTGAAGACGTGTGAGATGAGTTTATCATCCCACAGAGGGAATCCCAAGGTTACGTCTCTGCTCGTATTGCAGAACACACACAATTTTCTGCATAACATCGTTTGTGATAGGGCTGGTCACCACACACGATAATTATAATTCTGTCTATTGCATTATTCAAAACATCACTCACGGTGCCTAGATGAATCTGTTTGGCAATGGGGTGCCCATCACACACACATGCTTAAGAAAACGTTTGTGATTGGGTGTCCTAACGCACACAGTTGTCGAGCAGAATTCGTGTGTGATTCCTCACCGATCCAACACGTCAACTTTTTAGAAACCGTGTGGGTTTGTTGTGGTCATCGCCCACGGTGTAGTCCTAGAAACCGTCTGGAATGGGAACCCCCATAATAAGCCTTATTGCTCTATTATTTATAATCCATTTAGTAATCAAATTAACATTTCATATCAAGCACAAAATATATTTCTTATGCGTAGTTCGGCAACCAGGATTTCATAATTGAATTACATCAGGGTACAACATCATATAGGCATATACTGCCTAGCTACCCAATTGCACAACATGACAATGTTTCAAATGCAACATCTAAAACCTTTGGAAATTAAGTATCATCATAGACGGTAAATAGATAGATGAGTCTCATCTAGAAAACTGTTAAAGCGGAAGGCAAATATTGAGCCTTCAATGATGTTGAAGGTCCTCGCAACTTTAGGCCAGTGCCTGTGGATGATTGCACGCCCATCCTTCGTCCTCTTGAGGAAGAGTTCAAGATTATACCGTGGGTGCTGTATGAATACCTTCCTCACCTCTTGATCATACAGGTGGTTTGAGACATAATCATCGATGAACTGCCTTAAGAAGGACTAAAAACAAACATACGCATAAATATTTTTTCTAAAATTTGAAATGGCGCAAAGGGAAAAGGACAAGGTGAAAGAGATGGTACCATCCTATAGTTGACTGATGTCTTCTTCATTGTGCAGACAAACATCTTGCTGTTTTTTGTAGCTAGTTTTTTTATCTTAACAATCTTTCTGAGTTTCTTGATTTGACTGATATTTAAGGACACCTCATTTCCCCACATGCAAAAAGGGTCGAACAGTGGGTCTAAACCTCTTACAGCAGGACCTACATGTGCAAGAACAAATTATTAAAAACATTAATATTACAATGGTTTCTGCAAATTGCACAATAATGTGCTATTAGCTAAACGACCATGGATGTGCAAACCTCGATGGTAAACTTCAGTGTCCCCCATTGTTTGCCCCTACAACATATTTAAGACAAATATTGATCAGGTTACAACAGATATTTGGCATACTATCAGTGAAATATGTTAATGGAAAATAAACACATTGCAGATCCAACATATTAGTTCGAGCCACATTGAAAAGCCAGTTATCTAAACCAAGCGTGCTAAGAACTAGGAAATATAGCAATTCTATATGTTTCACATGTATTTAGTACATCTAAATTCGATTTATTCGTCACATGCATAACAATACAAAATTGTACCAACAACAATCGTACATCACATTTCAGAATTGAATTAAATAGTTAAATGATCACCACAACAAATGAACAAAATAGTTAACTAAGCATCACATTGCACAATAGAACATACTAGAAGGTCAGGTTGTAGTAGCATTACATTGGACATTTCACTAGAATGTCTAAATGAAAGGCAGTAGCGGCACACGCAACAGGTAAACAAAACATGCTTAACCGGCGTAGCTAGGTGAACATAGGTCCTTAGTGATAAAGCTAAGAAAAACAAGCTATTCCTCATCGTCGGAGATATCGATGATGATGGGCTCGTTCAACTTGTAAGAGGACGAGGCCTTTACACCGTGGGTGCACCCCTCGTAGTGGTGAGTGGCCTGATCCTGCCCCAACACAAACATGTCGGCTCTGGAGTTGAGGTAACCACAAGCACGCTGAGTAAACACATCAAAGTCTTCGTCGAATGCGCTGGTGGTGCCCTCGAGAAAAGACCACGAGCTGTCGTTTATAGGAGCCAACCGTGTGGCGGCGTCAGCGCGCGAGGCGTCGATGGTGGCCTCGACGGCGAGGTGCTCCTCCAAGATCAGGGGGTCGGCACGCATGGAAGCCATAGCTGCCTCATCTGCGCGTGCAGACGCGATTTGCTTCTCTGCAGCCAAATGCTCTTTCAGATCCTGGCTATATTGCGTGCACCATGCCTTTCGGCGGCGATTATTTGCAGGATGGTGCGGTGATTTGGGTGGAAGGTGTCGCGCCGGTCGGGCCATGTGGGATGGAGGAGGAGGGGGTGAGGGGGTATTGGGGAGCTGTGGATTCCCTGACTAGATGGAGGAGGCCGAGCAGCAGGTGATACGTCCATTTTGCATCATGATTTCCTACTGTTATTTACTTTGTTTTGTTGAATAATAATGCTTTGGGGAGTGATTCTAATGCCTTTTCTCTCATAATATGCAAGGTTTACACACAGAGGGAGAATACCGGCAGCTGGAATTCTGGACCCAAGAAAAGCACATCAGAGATACCTATTCTGCACAACTCCAATGAAGCTAAAATTTTACGGAGATTATTTTTACATTTAATAAAAAATACTGGAGCTGGAAACTATTGGAGGAGGCCCCCCCAGGTGGGCACAACCCACCAGGGCGTGCCCTGATGGGTTGTGCTCAGCCTGGCCCAGCTCTGGTGCCCATCTTCTGGTATAAGGCCTCTCTTGACCTAGAAAAAATTAGAGGAGGACTTTTGGTACGAAGCTCCGCCGCCTCGAGGCGGAACTTGGGCAGGAGCACTTTTGCCTTTCGGCGGAGCGATTCCGCCGGGGGAACTTCCCTCCCGAAGGGGGAAATCGAAGCTATCGTCATCACCAACACCCCTCTCATCTTTGGGAGGCCAATCTTCATCAACATCTTCAACAGCACCATCTCCTCTCAAACCCTAGTTCATCTCTTGTGTTCAATCTTTGTACCGGAACCTCAGATTGGTACCTGTGGGTGACTAGTAGTGTTGATTACCTTGCGTAGTTGATTACTATATGGTTTATTTGGTGGAAGATTATATGTTCTGATCCAATATTCTATTCAATACCTCTCTGATCTTGGGCATGTTTATTATTTGTGAGTAGTTACCTTTGTTCTTGAGGTCACGGGAGAAGTCATGTTGCAAGTAATCATGTGAATTTGATATGTGTTCGATATTTTGATGATATGTATGTTGTGATTCCCTTAGTGGTGTCATGTGAATGTCGACTACATGACACTTCACCATTCATGGGCCTAAGGGAATGCATTGTGGATTTTTTATTAGATGATGGGTTGCTAGAGTGACATACGCTTAAACCCTAGTTTATGTGCTACTTCGTAAGGGGCTGATTTGGATCCACATGTTTAATGCTATGGTTAGACTTTGTCTTAATACTTTTCTCGTAGTTGCGGATGCTTGCGAGGGGGTTAATCATAAGTAGGTTGTTAGTTCAAGTAAGAACAGCACCTTAGCACCGGTCCACCCACATATCAAATTATCAAAGTAGCGAACACGAATCAAACCAACATGATAAAAGTGACTAGACGAAATTCCCGTGTACCCTCAAGAACGCTTTGCCTATTACTAGTGATTGTTCTGGCCTGTCCTTTGCCTCCAAATGATTGGGATACCTTGCTGCACCTTGTTCGTTACCATTACTTGCTCGTTACAAATTATCTTGCTATCAAACTATCTGTTACCTACAATTTCAGTGCTTGCAGAAATTACCTTGCTGAAACCGCTTGTCATTTCCTTCTGCTCCTCGTTGGGTTCGACACTCTTACTTATCGAAAGGACTACGATTGATCCCCTATACTTGTGGGTCATCAAGACTCTTTTCTGGCGCCGTTGCCGGGGAGTGAAGCGCTCTTGGTAAGTGGAAATCGGTAAGGAAAAACTTATACTGCGTGCTGAATTTTTTCGCTACTTGTTACTATGGAGAACAATCCTTTGAGGGGTTTGTTCGGGGTATCTTCACCTCGACCGGAACCACAATTAGTTACCCCTCAACCTACAGCACCTAATGAAAATGTTACTTATGAAATTCCTTCGGGTATGCTAGAACAACTGCTTGCTAAACCTTATGCAGGAGACGGAACTGAACATCCTGATATGCATCTTTTATATGTGAACGAGATTTGTGGATTATTTAAGCATGCAGGTTTACCCGGAGATGAAGTTAAGAAGAAGGTTTTCCCTTTATCTTTGGAGGGAAAAGCATTGACATGGTATAGGCTATGTGATGATCTTGGATTGTGGAACTGGAATCGTTTGCAATTGGAATTTCACCAAAAGTTTTATCCCATGCATCTAGTTCAGCGTGATCAGAATTATATATATAATTTTTGGCCTCGTGAAGGAGAAAGTATCGCTCTAGCTTGGGGGAGGCTTAAGTCAATGTTATATTCAAGCCCCAATCATGACTTTCCGAGGGAAGTTATCATTCAGAATTTTTATGCTCGGCTTTCTCATAATGATCAATCCATGCTCGATACTTCTTGTGTTGGTTCTTATATGATGAAGACTATTGAATTCATGTGGGATCTCTTAGAAAGAATTAAACACAACTCTGAAGATTGGGAACTCGACGAAGGTAATGGGTGAGGTATAAAGCTTAAATTTTATTGTGTTAAATCTTTTATGAATACCGATGCTTTTCAGAAGTTTAGCACTAAATATGGACTTGACTCTGAGATAGTAGCCTCCTTCTGTTGACCTCCCTAAGGAGAAGTGGTTTAAATATCATCCCCCTATTAAAGAAGAAATTAAAGAACCGGTCATAGCTAAAGAAGAAACCATATTTTACAATGTTGATCCAGTTGTGCCTATTGCTTATATTGAAAAACCACCTTTCCCTGTTAGGATAAAGGAACATGCTAAGGTATCAACTGTGGTTCGTAAGAGTAATATAAGAGCACCTAAACCCCCTGAGCAAATTAAACTAGAACCTAGTGTTGCTATGGTTAATGATCTCTTGGTAGAAAATATTGATGGGCATGTTATCTACTTCTGTGATGAAGCTGCTAGAATTGCTAAACCTGATGTAAAAGATAAACATAGACCCATAGAAGGCTTGCCTATTGTCTCAGTCAAAATAGGAGATCATTGCTATCATGGTTTATGTGATTTAGGTGCTAGTGTGAGTGCTATCCCTTTTACCTTATACCAAGAAATTATGGATGAAATTGCGCCTGCTGAGATGGAAGATATTGATGTTACTATTAAACTTGCTAATAGAGACGCTATCACACCACTTGGGATTGTTAGAGATGTTGAAGTCTTGTGCGGGAAGGTAAAATACCCTACTGATTTTCTAGTCCTTGGTTCCCCACAAGATGACTTTTGTCCCATTATCTTTGGTAGACCTTGAGCACCGTCAATGCTAAGATAGATTGTGAAAAACAAACTGTCGGTGTCAGTTTTGGTAATGTGTCTCATGAGTTTAATTTTTTCAATTTTAGTAGACAACCTCGCGATAAAGCGTTATCTAGTAAGGATGAAATAATTGGTCTCGCTTCTATTGCTGGGCCTCCTACTGATCCCTTAGAACAATATTTGCTTGACCATGAAAATGATGTGCATTTGCGTGAAAGAAATGAAATAGATCTAATTTTCTTCGAACAACAACCTCTCTTGAAACACAATTTGCCTATTGAAACTCTTGGAGGTCCTCCTCCACCTAAAGGTGATCCTATGTTTGAACTGAAACAATTGCCTCACACTTTGAAGTATGCTTATCTTGATGAGAAAAAGATATATCCTATTATTATTAGTGCTAACCTTTCAGAACATGAAGAAGAAAGATTATTGAAAGTTCTAAGGAAGCACCGGGATTCTATTGGATATACTCTTGATGATCTTAAGGGCATTAGTCCCACTCTATGTCAGCACAAGATCAATATGGAACCTGATGCTAAACCCGTTGTTGATCACCAACGGCGATTGAATCCTAAGATGAAAGAAGTGATAAGAACTAAAATATTAAAGCTTCTGGAAGCATGTATAATCTATCCCATAGCTGATAGTAGATGGGTAAGTCCCGTTCATTGTGTCCCTAAGAAAGGGGGTATTACCGTCGTTCCCAATGATAAGAATGAACTCATTCCACAAAGAATTGTTACTGGCTATATAGAATGGTAATTGATTTTAGAAAATGAAATAAAGCTACTAGAAAATATCATTACCCTGTACCGTTCATCTATCAAATGTTGGAGAGATTATCTAAGCACACACACTTTTGCTTCTTAGATGGATATTCTGGTTTGTCTCAAATACCCGTGTCACAATCTGATCAGGAGAAAACTACCTTTACTTGCCCTTTTGGAACCTATGCTTATAGAAGTATTCCTTTTGGTTTATGCAATGCACCTGCTACTTTTCAAAGATGTATGACTGCTATATTCTATGATTTTTGTGAAAAGATTGCACCGGTTTTCATGGATGATTTTTCCGTTTACGGAACTTCTTTTGATGATTGCTTAAGCAACCTTGATCGAGTTTTGCAAAGATGTGAACAAACTAATCTTGTCTTGAATTGGGAGAAGTGCCACTTTATGGTTAATGAAGGCATTTTCTTGGGGCATAACATATCTGAACGAGGTATTGAGGTGGATAAAGCTAAAGTTGATGCAATTGAGAAAATGCCATGTCCTAAAGATTTCTCTAAAATTTCTAGGCCTCTTACTAATCTTTTGCAAAAGGATATTCCTTTTGTTTTTGATGATGATTGTGTGGAAGCCTTTGAAACACTCAAGAAAGCCTTAACCTCTGCACCTATCGTTCAACCACCTGATTGGAACTTGCCTTTTGAAATTATGTGTGATGCCAGTGATTATGCTGTTGGTGCTGTTCTAGGACAAAGAGTTGATAAGAAATTGAATGTTATCCATTATGCTAGTAAAACTCTAGACAGTGCCGAACGAAACTATGCTACTACTGAAAAAGAATTTTTAGCAGTTGTGTTTGCTTGTGGTAAATTTAGATCCTATATTGTTGATTCCAAAGTCATTGTTCACTCCGATCATGCTGCTATAAAATACCTTATGGAAAAGAAAGATGCTAAACCTAGACTCATTAGGTGGGTTGTCTTTCTCCAAGAATTTGACTTACACATCGTTGATAGGAAAGGAGCTGAGAACCCCGCTGACAACTTGTCTAGGTTAGAAAATATTCTTGATGACCCACTACCTATTGATGATAGTTTCCCTGACGAACAACTAGCTGCAATAAGTGTCTCACAATGCACACCTTGGTATGCTGATTATGCTAACTACATTGTTGCTAAATATATACCACCTAGATTTACCTATCAACAAAAGAGAAAAAAATCTATGACTTGAGACATTACTTTTGGAATGACCCACATCTTTATAAAGAAGGAGTAGATGGTATTATTAGACGTTGTGTACCTGAGCATGAACAGGAACAAATCCTATGGAAATGTCATTCCGAAGCTTATGGAGGACATCATGCGGGAGATAGAACTGCTCATAAGGTATTGCAATCTGGTTTTTATTGGCCTACTCTCTTCAAAAATGCCCGTAAGTTTTTCTTATCTTGTGATGAAGGTCAAAGAATTGGTAATATCGGTAAGCGTCAGGAAATGCCTATCAATTATTCATTTGTTGTCGAACCATTTGACGTTTGGGGTTTTGATTATATGGGGCCTTTTCCTTCCTCCAATGGGTACACTCATATTCTCGTTGCGGTTGATTATGTCACTAAGTGGGTAGAAGCTATTCCAACTAGTAGTGCCGATCACCACACCTCCATTAAAATGCTTAAAGAGGTTATCTTACCGAGGTTTGGTGTCCCTAGATATTTAATGACTGATGGTGGTTCACATTTTATTCATGGTGCCTTCCGTAAGATGCTTGCTAAATATGATGTTAACCATAGAATTGCATCACCCTATCATCCTCAATCTAGTGGTCAAGTTGAACTTAGCAATAGAGAAATAAAATTAATATTACAAAAAAATGTCAATAGGTCTCGTAAGAATTGGTCTAAGAAATTAGATGATGCACTTTGGGCCTATAGAACAGCTTATAAAAATCCTATGGGTATGTCTCCATACAAAATGGTATATGGGAAAGCTTGTCATTTGCCTCTAGAACTAGAACACAAAGCATTTTGGGCAATTAAAGAACTCAACTATGATTTCAAACTTGCCGGTGAGAAGAGGCTATTTGACATTAGCTCGCTAGATGAATGGAGAACCCAAGCCTATGAAAATGCCAAGCTATTCAAAGAAAAAGTAAAAAGATGGCATGACAAAAGAATCCAAAAGCGGGAGTTCAAAATAGGAGATTATGTTCTTTTGTTCAACTCTCGTTTAAGATTTTTTGCAGGAAAGCTTCTCTCAAAATGGGAAGGACCATATATTATCGAAGAGGTTTATCGTTCTGGAGCTATCAAGATTAATAACACTGAAGGTACTAACCCGAAGGTGGTCAATGGACAAAGAATTAAGAATTATATCTCAGGTACGCCTATTAACGTTGAAAGCAATGTTATCCAAACCATGACACCGGAGGAACACATAAAAGAAACCTTCCGGAACACTCCAGAATACTTAAAAATAGGAGGTATGTGATACGGTAAGTAAACGGACTACGAAAAATCCGCAATTTTTTTTTTGTCAGTTATGGAATATTTTAGAATTTTGGAAATAAAAAAATAAACCGGAAGGTGATCGAGGTGAGCACGATACACCAGGGTGCGCCAGGCACCCCTGGACACGCCCTGGTGGGTTGTGCCCACCTCGGATGCCTTCCCGACTCTGTTTTCCTTCCAAATACTTGTTTCCCAAGAATAAAAATTCTCTATATATACCCCCGACTGTTTTGATGACCGCACCGCAGAAAAATCCTCTGTTCTTGTTTCTTGTTGTTTTCTCATTAGATCTAGATCTCCATGGCTCCACCAAGCTCCTCCAAGGACAAGTTCTTCGAGAAGGTCATCAACCTGTACTTGCCGGAGGTGATGAAGCACCCTCAAGCCATTGAGATACGTGAGGGGGTGCTCCACATCCACGATGTTAAAGGACCCAAGAAGACCGAAAGCATGGAGGCTAGGCTCGAGGCGGTGGAACAGGAAATCTTCAAGTGCCAGAAGATGGTGGAGCGCGGACTTAGTGCCAATCACTGCATGATCACGGAATTCACCCGTGATCAGATGGTGGATGGCCGGTCTGTGAAGGACATCATCTCCACCCTCAGCGAAGCAAATTAATTTTCTGCAGAGCCAAGTTTATGATCTTCAAAACCAAGTCTTAGAATATGAAGCGAGATTTAAAGGTATGAGTTTAGCTGCCAGTTGCAGGACTCAGGGGACTCTCGCGTCAACCTTTGATGGGGAGCCCTTGCCCTGGAAGCTGGAGGACAAGTTTACTACATCATCACCACCACCTACATCAACACCTCCACCTTCTTCATCACCACCACTGATAACCCACAAGTATAGGGGATCGCAACAGTTTTCGAGGGTAGAGTATTCAACCCAAATTTATAGATTTGTCACAAGGGGAGCGAAAGAATACTTGAGAGTATTAGCAGTTGAGTTGTCAATTCAACCACACCAGGAGATTAAATATCTGCAGCAAAGTGATCAGTAGCACAGTAATATGATAGTTTGATAGCAGTAGTGACAGTAACAGTAGCGGTAATAGTAGTAGCAATAGTTTTGTAGCAGTTGGAACAGCAACAATAGTAATAGTAACTTGGCAAGAGCATTAAGTGGAAAGGTCGTAGGCACTGGATCGGTAACTCGTTGGATGATACTCGTCATGTAAGAGTCATAACCTAGGGCGCTACAGAAATATCTCAGTTCATCAATGTAATGTAGGCATGTATTTCGTAAATAGTCATACGTTCTTATGGAAAAGAACTTGCATGACATCTTTTGTCCTACCCTCCCATGGCAGCGGGGTCCATAAGAAAACTAAGGGATATTAAGGCCTCCTTTTAATAGAGAACCGGAACAAAGCATTAACACATGATGAATACATGAACTCCTCAAACTATGGTCATCACCGCGAAGTATCCCAAATATTGTCACTATGGGGTTGACGGATCATAACACGTAATAGGTGCATGTGACTAGGCAAGATCAGATCAAGAACATAGATATAGAGATGATAACATAAACGGTTCAGATCTGAAATCATGGCACTCGGGCCCTAGTGACAAGCAATAGGCATAGCAAAGTCATAGCAACATCAATCTCAGAACATAATGGGTACTAGTGATCAAGCCCTAACAAAACTAACTCGATTACATGATGAATCTCATCCAACTCCTCACCGACCAGCAAGCCTACAAAGGAATTACTCACTCCCGGTGGGGAGCATCATGGAATTGGCGATGGAGAAAGGTTGGTGATGACGAAGACCGAAGATTCCCCTCTTCGGAGCCCAAAGGGGCTCCAGATCTGGCCTCCCGATGAAGAACAGGAGGTGGCGGCGACTCCGTATCGTGAAACGCGATAATTCTTTCTCCCTGATTTTTTTCCTCCAAATTTAGGAATTTATAGTGGCGGAGTTAGGGCAAGTGGGGCCACGAGGTGGGCACAACCCACCAGGGCGCGCCGGGAGGGGGCTGGCGCGCCCTGGTGTATTGTGCCCAGCCTGGCCCCCCTCTCCGGTGGTTTTTGGCTCCAGTATTTTTTATATTTTCCAAAATAAATCTCCAAAAATTTTCGTTCCATTCCGAAAACTTTTATTTCTGCACAAAAACAACACCATGGTAGTTCTGCTGAAAACAGCGTCAGTCCAGGTTAGTTCCATTCAAATCATGCAAATTAGAGTCCAAAACAAGGGCAAAAAGAGTGAGGAAAAGTAGATACATTGGAGACGTATCAACTCCCCCAAGCTTAAACCATTGCTTGTCCTCAAGCAATTCAGTTGACAAACTGAATGTGAGAAAGAAAAACTTTTATGAACTCTTTTGTTCTTGTTTACATATATATGCTTAAGTAGCACCCAGGTTTTCAGCAAAGATTATGACTAACCATGTCAACAATAACTCTTAGAAATTATATTTACTCATAACAATAACGTAAGCAACTAGTGAGCAATAATAAGATATCTCAAGCGCCAACACTTTGTCAAAACAATCATGATACAATATGACAATAGTGGTATCTCACTAGCCCTTTCTGAGACCGCAAACCATAAATGCAGAGCACCTCCAAAGTTCAAGCAATGACTAAACATTGTAATTCATGGTAGAAAAGAACCAGTCATGCTGCACCCAACATAACTATACACAATGCATGAGGATGACAATAGTGCTCTCAGGCCTGGCGCTTATTTGAGAAGGTGATGACTCAACATAAAAGTAAATAGATAGTCCATTCGCAGAGCGAAGCATGGATTTGCAGCGGTGCCAGAGCTCAAAGTATAAAACATAGATAGATATAATTTTGAGAGGTACAACCTTCCTGTCAACGTCACGACCAAGAGTTATCAATATCTTCCATGCTAAACAAATTAGCGGCGGTTCCCAAGCGGTAAAAGTAAAGGTTTACTCCCCCTCCACCAACAATCACACTCCACGGCGAGCCGCATCCACGGGTACCATCCAAACCAACAACATTCCTGGGGGAGTTTTGTTTAATTATTTTTGATTTTTTGATTTCGGGACTAGGAATCCCTATTACCGCCCCTCTCGTGTAAGGACAAGTGAATAAACACTCATCATGAGAATAACCCGCTTAGCATGGAAAATACTGACCGCCCCCTGTCGCTTCATGAGCGGTCCAGGCACACAAAACAGATGTTCATTTGAATTTTTAGAGGTGGCACATGCAAATTTGCTTTGGAACGGCAGGGTAATACCGCATATAGGTAGATATGGTGGACTCATCTGGCATAACTTGGTTTAAGGGTTTTGATGCACAAGCAGTATTTCCGCTTAGTACAGGCGAAGGCTAGCAAATAGATTGAGAAATGGCCAGCTAGAGAGCGAAGACGGTCATGAACATGCATTACATATAATCAACATTGAATACTAGCATGAGTAGGATATGGACACCATGAACATAAATATCATGAAGGATATGTTGGTTTTGATTCAACTACATGCGTGAACATGTGCCAAGTCAAGCCACTTGAAACATTCAGAGGAGGATACCATATCATCATACCGCATCACAACCATTTTAATGCATGTCGACACCCAAGATAAATCCTTATCCACTCCTAGCTACTTAAGCATGGCATGAACAACTATAATCTCTAATGGTCATTGCAAACATGTTTGATCATAATGAGCTGAATCAAGGGACACTAGGTTAAACATATTTACAAAAACAAAAACAAGTTGAGTTCATACCCGCTTTTCTGTGCCACGGTCAATTCATCAAATGTCGTCATTATTGCCTTTCACTTGCACGATCGAACGATAAGAAGATAATAATAGTGCAAGAGCGTTGTGGACTAAGATGGAATCTGCAAACATTTTATTCAAGAGGAGAAGACAATGTAACATGGGCTCTTTGTTAGATAAACAATAATGCAGATGAGAGCCACTCAACAATTTCATCGTGGTCTTCTCCTAGGTATGACTCAAGTAAAAAGAAAAGAATTTCAGAGAAACACACTAAAATATTTTTGGATTTTTTGTTTTTTCATGAAGAAAGCAAATTAAAGAAAACAAAAACGAGAAAAACTATTTGCACGGGAAAGCCCCCAACAAGCAAAAGAAGAAGCGAGAAATCTTTTTGGGTTTTCTTTTGATGCAACAATTAAACTAAGCTAGAAAGACAAACTAAAAAGAAGTAGGGAATATTTTTGGATTTTCTCAAAGTTTGTCAAACACACAAGAAGAAAGCGAGAAAACAAATCAAGCATGGATAATACAATAAAAAAGTGTGAACACCGACAACTGGAATGAAATGTGTGAACATGAATGTAATGTTGGTGGAAATACGTACTCCCCCAAGCTTAGGCTTTTGGCCTAACTTGGTAATCACCATCCGTATGAATAATAATCTGGGCGATGGCTCATTGAGAACCTTGGAGCAGACTCCACGGCCCTCCTGGCAGCTTCAACCTCCGCGTTGTACTCATAGGCTTCGCTCTCAAAAACATAATATCTTCCCCTAGTGTGAAAATCAAAGAGAGCAGGAGCAGGCAAAGCAACAGGCACAATGGGTTTCTTATAAAATCTCAAGTTATAGGTATAGTTGGTGGTCGTGCCCGTAAGGAACTTATGATGCTTCATAGCATCAAAGTCTAAATACTAAGTGGGTAGGATGGGGTCATTAGGCCATGGTGACACATTTAATCTCTCAACTACACGGGAGGCATAGATTCCTCCATAAAAATTACCGTTAGCGGCATTGAGCTGCAACTTCCGTGCAACAATTACACCAAGATTATAATCCTTATTCCCAGTTATGGCAGTGTGTAGGAGACACAAATCATGAGCGCACAGTGTACTACAATCTTGTTTGCCTACAACACATTTACCGTTAAAGAGCGCAAAATATTGTAGTGATGGAAAATGGATACTGTTAATTCTCCCTTGTGTAACCCCCCTATCTTCGCCAAAGCAAAGATTAAGTAAAAATGACTCGTACTCAGATTTTGTTGGCTCATTTTGGTAACCCTCAAATGGAAGTTTGCATGCATCGCTAAACATTTATGACGGCATGGTAAAGGAATGATCATACAGGTTAATCGAAACTCTAGACTCACGAGGAAAATATTTAAATTTCTTTGTGAAGGTTTTTGTGAGCTCGAGGTATTGGGGGCACTTATCTGCGATGAAGGAGGCAAGCTCTGTGTTGTGAATAAATTGATCAAATTCCTCCTTAATACCTACACCTTCCATGAACTCGTCGCAAGGCGACAAGCATGATTTGGTGGCGGCATCTCACATCGAGCTTTTGCTTGGTTCAACATAAGACTGTCGAACTGAGCTTCCACTTGATGAGGCTCCCCAGGATCTCCTCCTCGAAGACCTCCTAAAGAATTGCATTTTATTCCTATAAAAATTCTGAAAAAATTTAGCCCACAAAATTTTTGTCAACAAAACTTTGTAAGATTGTTAGCAACTACTCCTAAGCATGCATAGAGGCCATATTGAGCATTCAAACTACTTAGAACTCTAAGAATTCAACATGCAAGCTCATCTACAGTAGCACCAAGAGTAGCTAATTACTCTAAAAATAACCCACAAATACAAAAACTAATTGGAGCAATGGAGGAGTCACATACCAAGAAGCAATCCCTCCAAACAGTTTCGGAAACGGAGCTTCGAGCAAAGAGATCGAAATCCGCGGGTTTGAGAGGAAGAACACGAAAATGGTGGCTGTGGTGATTTTTTTGCTGGAGGTAGGTGGTGATGTGGGCTAAAGAGATAAGTGAGGGGGCCCGCGTGGGGGCCACAACCCACCAGGGCATGCCTGGGGGTGTTGGCGCGCCCTGGTGTCTTGTGGGCACCAGGTGCACCCCCCTCTGATGTTATTTGCACCAAAAATTCTTAAATAATCATAAAAAAATCGTGTTAAATTTTTAGGGCATTCTGAGAATTTTAGTTTTGGGTCATTTTTTTATTGCGCGGACAAAACAGAAAACATGATAATCATGGCATTTTATTTTATTTGACTAACTAAAACAGAAAATAAAAGGTGGGAGCAGAGAGTTGTGCTTACTAGTTTCCTCAACTTCATGCCTCTCAAAAGTGATCCATTAATAAGGTTGATCAAGTCTTATTAACAACCACTTCCGATTAGCATGAAACCGAAGAACTTTTGTAAAACACTAAGTTACCTCAATGGGGATGTGCATATCCCCAACAATAAGTACATCATATTTCTTTTTGGCAATAGGTAGAGGTAATTGAAAACTTCCAATAGTAATGGTCGGAGATTCTTCAATAACATTTATACCATTCACTTGGAATTGTTTCTTCGGAAAGTGCACCGTATGCTCATTACCATTGATATGAAAAGTGACTTTGCTTTTATTGCAATCAATAACAGCCCCTGCAGTATTCAAAAAGGGTCTACCAAGGATAATCGACATGTTGTCGTCCTCGGGCATCTCAAGAATAACAATGTCCGTTAAGATAGTAACATTTGTAACAACAACGGGCGCATCCTCACAAATACCGATAGGTATGGCCGTTGATTTGTCAGCCATTTGCAATGATATCTCAGTAGGTGTGAGTGTATTCAAATCAAGTCGTTTATATAAGGAGAAAGGCATAACACTAACACCGGCTCCCAAATCACACAAAGCAGTTTTGACATAGTTTCTCTTAATGGAGCAAGCTATAGTTGGTATTCCAGGGTCTCCAAGTTTTTTAGGTACTCCATCCTTAAAAGAATAATTAGCAAGCATGGTGGAGATTTCAGCTTCAGGTATTTTTCTTTTATTAGTGATGATGTCTTTCAGATACTTAGCATAAGGGGCCATCTTCAAAATATCAGTTAAGCAGGTACGCAAAAAGACTGGCCTAATCAGTTCAACAAAGCGCTCAAATTCTTCATCATCCATTTTATTAGATGGCTTAGGTGGAAATGGCATGGGTTTCCAAACCCATGGCTCTCATTCTTTACCATGTTTCCTAGCCATAAAGTCTCTTTTGTCATACCGTTTATTTTTAGGTTGTGGGTTATCAAGATCTGGAGCATGCTCTATTTCAACATCAGTATCTCGTTCTTTATCATTACTAGGTTGAGCATCATCGTGAACATCATCATTATCATTTTCATTATCATTAGGTGAATGTTCATTACCAGACTGAGTTTCAGCATCAGAAATAGAGACATCATTACTATCAGGAGGTTTTTGTGTCTCAGGTTCACTAGAGGTATGCAAAGTCCTATCATTTTTCTTTTTCTTTTTCTTTTTCTTCTTAGAAGGACTAGGTGCATCACTATTAATTCTCTGAGAGTCTTTCTCAATTCTTTTAGGATGACCCTCGGGATAGAGTGGTTCTTGGGTCATTCTACCTCCTCTAGTTACTACTCTAGGAGCAAAATCATGCATATTATTATTCATTTCATCAAGCAATTCTTTTTGAGACTTAGCAACTTGTTCTAAGTGAGTTTGAACCATAGAGGCATGCTTTCCTACACCTCTAACATCATTACTGATTCTAAATAGCAAGTCACTCAAGCGAGCAATCATATCAGAATTATATTTCAATTGTTTCAGAACATGGGCATTGAAATGATCTTGCTTCATAATATAGTTGTCAAACTCATATAAGCATTGTCTAGGATGTTTATTGTGAGGGATGTCACTTTCATTAAACTTTAATAAACAATTTACCTCTACCACCTGTGGAGGTGGTGGTGTGTCAAGGCCATGTATTTCTTCAATAGGTGGCAAATTCTTAACATCCTCGGCTTTAATACCTTTTTCCTTCTTAGCTTTCTTTGCCTCTTGCAAATCTTCAGGACTGAGAAATAAGATACCCCTCTTCTTTGGAGTGGGTTTAGGAGGTGGTTCAGGAAGAGTCCAATCATCATAATTCTTCAATATGTTATTCAATAATTCCTCAGCTTGTTCAACAGTTCGTTTCCCTGAAAACACAACCAGCACAACTATCTAGGAAGTCCCTAGAAGCATCGATTAGTCAATTATAAAAGATATCAAGTATTTCATTTTTCTTGAGAGGATGATCAAGCAAAGCATTAAGCAATTGGAGAAGCCTCCCTCAATCTTGTGGGAGATTCTCTTCTTTAATTTGCACAAAGTTAAATATTTCATGTAAGGCAGCTTGTTTCTTGTGAGCAGGAAAACATTTTTCAGAGAAGTAGTAGATCATATCCTGGGGACTACGCACACAACCAGGAGTAAGAGTATTGTACCATGTCTTAGCATCACCCTTTAATGAGAACGGAAATAACTTAAGGATATAATAGTAGCGAATATTCTCATCATGAGCAAAGAGGGTGGCTATATCATCCAGCTTAGTAAGGTGTGCCACTACAGTTTCAGTTTCATAGCCATGGAAAGGATCAGATTCAACCAAAGTAATTAACTCTGGGTCGACAGAGAATTCATAGTCCTTATCAGTAACAAGGATAGGTGAAGTAGCAAACTTAGGATCACATTTCATTCTAGCATTCAAAGTCTTTTCCTTATACTTGCATAGTAATTTCTTAAGATCATCTCTATCTTTGCAAGAAAGAATTTCTCTAGTTATCTCCTCGTCCATAACATAACCTTCAGATATTTTAGGCATTTCAAACTTAGGAGAGCTAGGACTAATCAGAGTTTCATAATTATCATCAGTTTCATAAGCTTCATCAGTCTCAGCTATTTCATCAGTTTCAGAAGTTTCATTCTCTTTAGCTCTAGCAATTTGTTCATCAAGAAATTCTCCTAGCGGCACATTATCATCAAGCATGGTACTAGCATCATCAATAGCATAATTCATAGCAGAGGTAGCATCATCAATAACTTGCGACATATCAGGATTACTAGCATGTGGTGCTGTTGCAAACTTACTCATAAAAGAAGGTGAATCAAGTGCAGAGCTAGATGGCAGTTCCTTACCTCCCCTCGTAGTAGAGGGAAAAATCTTGGTCTTAGTATCCTTCAGATTCTTCATAGTGATAGATTGATATAAATCCCAAATGACTCAACAAATATTGCTATGCTCCCCGGCAACGGCGCTAGAAAAAGGTCTTGATAACCCACAAGTATAGGGGATCGCAACAGTTTTCGAGGGTAGAGTATTCAACCCAAATTTATAGATTCGACACAAGGGGAGCCAAAGAATACTTGAGAGTATTAGAAGTTGAGTTGTCAATTCAACCACACCTGGAGATTAAATATCTGCGGCAAAGTGATCAGTAGCACAGTAATATGATAGTTTGATAGCAGTAGTGACAGTAATAGTAGCGGTAACAGTAGTAGCAATAGTTTTGTAGCAGTTGGAACAGCAGCAATAGTAATAGTAACTTGGCAAGAGCAATAAGTGGAAAGGTCGTAGGCACTGGATCGGTAAATCGTTGGATGATATTCGTCATGTAACAGTCATAACCTAGGGCGATACAGAACTTGCTATCCCGGTCGCGGATGTTGCTGCCGCCATCTCAGATCCATGCTCGCCGGAACTTTCCGGTGCGCACGCTCCAGTCAGCAGCGCTTGGAGGAACGGGTCCTTAGCGGCTTGCCGAGAATGCCGCCTCCCGAAAAGGTTTACCTTCCCGGTGTCTGTGCAGCCGCTTAAGTTGTCGAGCGGACTCAAGACAACTAGGGGCGCTATTGGCCCCGGGAAGGCTCCTTCGCGTGTACGTGTAAGGAGCAAGTGAGGACAGCCAAAGAAATGTAATTGTCACAAGTTTTGTAACTTAGCTTTTCCTGCTGTTCATCTCGCATAGTGAGGCCGCGCTCGTGGCGATGACCGGCAGCTCTCTAGAAGGTTACTCTCTAGGGCACTGCCAGCCCCCGAGCCCACCTTCCATGCGTATTCCTGCAACACTGATTGGACATGTAATGCCACGACAGCGTTTAGCACAACAAGTTAATTAGCTTCTGGTTTATGATTAATATGTTGTAATTTTGACTTCTGTCGAATGTTCCCTTGCTTGCTGGAACACTTTCCGGTGCGCACGATCTAGTCACCAGCGCTTTGAGGAACGGGTCCTTAGCGGCTTTCCGGGAACGCCGCCTCCCGAAAAGGTTTACCTTCCCAGCTTTAGTGCAGCTGCTCACATCGCCGAGCGGACTCGAGGCGACTAGGAGCGCAACTAGCCCCGGGGAGGCTCCTCAGCATACGGGTTTACGCAGAAATCCAAAAATAAAACTTATCGAGCCTTTTCCTTGAACAACTGCATTTTTGTACAATGAATCCCTACGCTTGCTGGAATACTCCCTGAATGCGCATGTCCTGGTCGATGGCGCTTAGGATCAGGTCCTCTCTAGCAGCCTATCGAGAACGCCGCCTCTTCAAGAGCTTAATGCTCTAGAGACAACCGCAGCTGCATCTGTGTTCTTAGGCGTACCCAGAACAACCAGGAGTGCAGAGTGTTTCTAGAGCGCTTCCTCGCGCACAGGTTATACAAAGCTACCATCAAGGATAAGGCTACACAACAAAAAGCAATCAAAGTTTTAGGACTTAGCTTTCTGTAAGTAGAGCGAAGTCACCATGGACGATGAAGCTGATGCGCTGACCGCTAGATCAGGTTCGCGCAACCTTTCCCCCTACCTGGCGCGCCAAAGATGTCGGCGTACGACACCTATGGGATCGCGTGGATCCCTTTTATGGTTTGGCAGGGAAAAGGCGTGCACAAAGAGCAGATCCAACGAATAACGCAAGGGATTTTTACCCAGGTTCGGGCCACTCAGAAGCGTAAAACCCTACTCCTGCTTTGGTTGTATTGGATGTGTTTATGCCTAGGCTCCAGGAGCGCTTGCGATGAACAGTACATTCGAACAGCAGCTACGCATGCAGAATGGGCCAGAAGGTCCTCCCTCCTCTGTAGCTACGCCTTGGGCCTCCTTTTATACGTCAAAGGGGTCACCAATAGTGGCGAAGTACAAGAGGTGTAAAGTTGCTACAGCGTTATCATACCTAATACTGACGTCTTAGGACAAACGCATTAAATGCTCCGTTTAGGTGTCCCTTACTTTCTTGGGGACGGAAAAAGGGCCCGTCCCATCAGCACCGCTTAACCCCTCCGCCGTTAGCGCCCTGACACGCACCTAGGAGGACAAAACCTAAATGACAGGCTGGTCGCTGCGCTGGAGCGGTGACAGGGTGACAGGGTGGCGAGGTCTTGACGGGTGCGAATCTTGCCGGGGCTCCGCATGCCATCCCGACAAGCATCTTGTCGGGATCCCAGCCTTTGGTCTTCTGTCTTTTGATCATCAGCTTGAATGCCTTCTTGATAGTCCTGTGCTTGCATTCAGCTGTCCCCCGGCAGCATCTTGTCGGGAGTCCAACATCGGGTCTTCTCGGTGACCTGCCTGGAGGTCTTCTCCCAGGAAGGTTTGCTTCCCCGAAATCCTATCCTGATCTTGCCAGCCTTTGAGCTTGCCGGTGATGGGTAGGCCTGTTCCCGGCAAGTAATCCTTGCCGGAAACCTAGGCCCTAGATGTGTCCTATAAGTGGATTTCCTCTCTGCCATGCCCTTCCCGCCTGGAGGCTGCAACTTGCCGGTGCGTGTCCAGGGGTAATGAACACCCCATGTTCACTACACCAACAACTGCCCTGTCGGAGAGTGTGGCCGTGTTCAAGGATGTTGTGAGCGCGTTCATGGCTGATGCAGCCACGCTGGGGTCGGAGTGGGTCGCCGAAGTTGCCCTCACGATGCGGATCCACGTCCCAATCTTTCATAGGCGACGATTGAACAGTACAGTGGTCTTTGGGAACTAGTGTGACAGTGTGGTTGACGCGCCGACGGTGGCTGAAGCTTCTGGCCTAAGCCATATATGAGGATTGGCCCAAGATATTTTTATACCACATCACACACATTTCATGATCAAGAACTGTTTGCGACGCTTTTGATTTTCATAATGCTTTGAAACGAAAATCAAGTTACATTGGCAATTGAAGGTGTTTGGATGGCAATAACATTTATTTGCAGTGAACTTGCAACTGTAGGACTGTGTGTTAAATATGGAATTATTTAGGTTTGTTTAGGCCCTAAAGAGTTTTTTAGACATTTCATGTGCATAGTTCAAATTTGAACTGCAGTTAAGCACATACTAGAGTGCACCTGAATGGGTTGAAAATCATCTATCTGTCACTAGATACATGTTTTGGTCCCATGATAGAAATGGAAATTAAACGAATTCCAAACCTCTCGGTATTTTGGCTCGACCGTAAACTTTGAGAAGACGTGTTTTCAAATTCCAGTAAAGCCAAATATCATGAGAAATTCATAAAACTTGGCATGGTGTCATGTCATGGCGCATGTGTGTTGTGGTAAAAATAATGCCTAGTTCGGGACAAGTTTTGGCACAAACCTCTTACAAACCGAAGATTCTCACAAGAAGTCATGTGGTTCCGCTATGGAAAGTTCACATTTTATGTGCGAAACAACATCCGATGCCTCTTCTTGCCTTGAATTTATTTCTAGAGTCTCCATAGAGTAACATGAATGTGTCGTGCAAAACAATGGAATCTTACAGAGTTCGTTTGGCCTTTTAAGTACATTAAATGAGTTTTCTAGGCATTCAATGTGCATAGTACAAATTTGATCTCCAATCACACGGTCCAGCTCATGAAAATATTTGGAAAAACCATATACGTTTCCCTAGCTGCATGTTTAGGTCCCACACAAGAAATGGGAATAAATTTCAAACATAGCATCGTCCTGTCGACCGCAAACATCGGGAACCTTAGTTTTTCAATTCATGTAAATGCAAACCTTGACAGAAATTCATGAAATTTGGGGGTGCCATCAATTGCCCTGTTGTGTGTGTTGTGGTACAAAAATTGCCCAACTTTGTACAAGTTTTGGCACAAAGCCTCTTACAAATTAAACCGAAGGTTATCATAAAGAAAGTCATGTGTGCCGATAGGGAATGTTCACATTTTATGTGCGAAACAACATCCGTTGTCTTTTCTCGCCTTGAATTTATTTCTGGAGGCACCATAGAGCAACACATGACAGTCATGATAAACTGTGTATTTTTTCTAGGGTTCTTGAGACCTATTTAACACATTAATTGAGTTTTCTAGCCATTTAATGTGCATATAATTCAAATTTGAACTACAATCACAAGGTTCAACACATGAAAAATAGGTTGACAAAATATATGTCTTTCCCTAGATGCATGTTTAGGTCCCCCACAAGAAATGGGAATGGATTTCTAACATCTCATTGACTGTTGGCTCGGCCGCAAACATTGAGATACTTGGTTTTCAAATTCCCGTAAATCCAAAAATCGTCAGAAATTCATGAAACTTGGCATGGTGTGGTGACAAGCTTAAGGGCACACATATGCCGTGCTAATTTTTTTGTCCAAATTGGACATGTTCTTGCACAATACCCTTACAAATCGGAGCTCCTCACAAGAAGCTTTGTGGTTTCGATAGGGAACATTATATATGCATGTCACATATGCGGGCGAAAAGACATCTGATGCCTCTTCTCTCCTTGATTTTATTTATAGAAACAACACAGACATGTTGGTGCGAAGTGCAAAAATATGAATAAATTAAGGGATCATCTGGATTTTAAATACATTAATTAAGTTTTTGATGCATTATTTAATGTGCATAATTCAAATTTGATCTACAATCACAAGGTCCGGGGCGGCAAAATGGGTTGAAGAATCATATATATGTGTCCTTGGATGCATGTGTTAGGTCACATGCAAGAAATGAGAACGAATTTCAACCATCTAAGCATGTTGGCTCGACAACAAACATCGAGAAACTTGGTTTCCAAATTCTTGTAAATCCAAAATTCCGTCAAAAATTCATGAAACTTGGAATGGTGTCATGACAAGGCACGCATATGATGTGGTAAAAAAATACCAACTTGGACATGTTTTGTCACAAGCCTCTTACAAACCGGAGGTTCTCACACAATAAGCTACGCCTAGTGGTTCCGTAATGTCACATTTGCATGCCACATCTGCGGGTGAAACGACATCCGATGCCACTTCTCTCCTTCATTTTTTTCTAGAAACAACATAAAGCAAGATGAGGAGACTTTGGCTCTTATTGCAAGTGAAGAATAGGGTGCCGAGGATACTGAACAAGAGACACACTACATGGCTGCTGACTGCGGACATGTATGAAAGTTTAGTTGCTCAAAGTGTTCTGAGTGTGCAGGTTGCACAGGCTGAGAAAAATCAGAGGCACAACTTGTTCCATACAAAAGGGAGTTGTGAAGGAGCGTTATGTTCACGTCATCATCGATGGAGGGAGTTGCAACAACTTGGCTAGCATGGAGATGGTGGAGAAGCTGTCTCTAACCACCAGACCACATCCTCATCCATATTAGATCCAATGGTTCAACAACACTGGCAAGGTTAAGGTAACACGTACTGTTCGTGTGCACTTTAGCATTGCTACATATTATGATTATGTTGATTGTGATGTGGTACCCATGCAAGCATGCTCCGTTTTACTTGGTAGACCATGGCAATTTGATAAAAATTATGTACACCATGGTAGGACAAATAAGTATACTCTTGTTCATAAGGATAAAAATATAATTTGAGCAACTCCTGAACATATTATGAAAGATGACATGCTAGAGCTAGTAAAGCAACACAGGAGCAAAGTGAGAGTGAAAATCAGATTCTGGCAAAGGAATTTGAGCAACATAATAAGCATAATAAACCATCATCTAGTGTTGCATCTGAAATAAAAGTGAAGAGTGGTTGTTTACTTGCCACTAAATCTGATATTACTGATTTGGATGTTACTACATCTGTTTGCTATGCTTTTGTATGCAAAGATGTATTATTTTCATTTGAGGACATGCCTCCCTCTTTGCTTCCTGCTGTCACTAACATCTTGGAGGAGTTCGATGATGTCTTTCCACAAGACGTGCCACCGGGATTACCACCTATTTGAGGGATTGAGCATCAGAATGACTTAATTCCTGGTGCATCGCTACCCAACAGTGCGCCATACCGTACCAATCCATATGAGATGAAGGAGATTATGCGTCAAGTACAAGAGTTGCTTGACAAAGGGTATATACGTGAATCCCTTAGTCCTTGTGTTGTTCCTATTATTCTAGTGCCAACAAGGATGGTACATCGTGTATGTGTGTGGATTGTAGAGGCATTAATAATATTACTATTCATTATCGTCATCCTATTCCCAGGATAGATAATATGCTTGATGAATTAAGTGGCTCCACAATTTTCTCCAAAGTAGATTTGCGTAGTGGATACCATCAAATTCGTATGAAATTGGGAGATGGATGTAAAACAGCATTTAAAATTAAGTTTGGTTTATATGAGTGGTTAGTCATGCCTTTTGGGTTAACTAATGCACCTGGTACTTTCATGAGATTAATGAATGAGGTTTGACATGCTTTCATTGGACGATTTGTGGTAGTCTATTTTGATGATATACTGATTTATAGTAGATCTTTGGAGGAACACTGGGAACATTTACCTGCCGTTTTTATTGCTCAATGTGATGCACGTTTGTTTGGTAACCATGGGAAGTGCACCTTTTGCATCGATCGAGTATATTTTCTTAGCTATGTTGTTACTCCACAGGGAATTGAAGGTTATAAAGCCAAGGTTGACGCTATTGAGAGTTGCTTGCAGCCCAAAACGGTCACACAAGTGAGGAGTTTTCTTGGCCTCGCTGGTTTCTATAGGCATTTGTGAGAGATTTCAGCACCATTGCTGCACCTCTCAATGAGCTTACAAAGAAGGACGTGCCTTTTGCTTGGGGTACCAGACAGGAAGAAGCCTTCACGGTATTGAAAGATAAGTTAACACATGATCCTTTACTCCAACTTCCTGATTTAACTAAGACTTTCGAGCTTGAATGTGATGCTAGTGGAATTGTATTAGGTGGTGTGTTATTACAAGATGGTAAACCTATTGCATACTTTTCTAAAAAATTAGTGGGCTTAGTCTGAATTATTCTACTTATGATAAGGAATTATATGCTCTTGTTCGGACTTTTGAAACATGGCAACATTATTTATGGCCCAAAGAATTTGTTATACATTCTGATCATGAATCATTGACACATATTAAAGTCCAGCAAAACTGAACCGTAGACATGCTAAATGCGTTGGATTCATTGAGACTCTCCCTTATGTCATTAAAAAAAAGAAGGGTAAAGAAAATGTTATTGCTGATGCATTGTCTCATCGTTATACTATGCTTTCACAACTTGACTTTAAAATATTTGGTTTGGAGACCATCAAAGATCAGTATGTGCATGATGTTGACTTTAAAGATGTGCTGGAGAATTGTAAAGAAGGGAGAACATGGAACAAGTTCATCATTAATGATGGATTTTTGTGTTGTGCTAACAAGCTATGTATTCCAGCTAGCTCCGTTTGTATTTTGTTGTCGCAGGAGGCGCATGGAGGAGGATTAATGGGACACTTTGGCAAGAAGAAGACGGAGGACGTGCTTGCTACACATTTCTTTTGGCAAAAGATGAGACGGGATGTTGAGCGTTTTGTTGCTCGCTGCACTACATGTCAAAAAGCTAGGTCACGACTCAATCCTCATGGTTTATATATGCCTTTGCCTGCACCTAGTGTTCCTTGGGAGGATATATCTATGGACTTTGTTTTAGGTTTACCTTGAACAAACAAGGGGAGGGATAGAATATTTGTTGTCGTGGATAGATTTTTTAAAATGGCACACTTTATACCATGTCATAAAAGCGATGATGTTGCTAATGTTGCTGATTTGTTCTTTCATGAAATTATTCGCTTGCATGGTGTGCCAAATACAATTGTTTCAGATCGTGATGCTAAATTTCTTAGCCACTTTTGGAGATGTTTGTGGGATAAGTTGGGGACTAAACTGCTTTTTAGTTCTATACTAGATCATCGAAGGCGCGCGTTGCCGCACCCGTCCATTTTTACAATAGATTGATAGGAATTTTCATGAAGTGTGGCTTCAAAGTAGAAAATATGTTGATAGTTGAAGAGAAGGAAATTAGAATATTATATATACACACATTGAAGTACTACTTTAATAATCTACCGCGGTACAAATGAGAGTGCATTGGAAGCTAATAGTACACGTATATTCTCCAGAATTGAAAATGTACATTATGGTACCATAAATTTTACTCCATATGCACTTACATGTCCTAAATCTACACGTATATTCCCAGCTTTGAACATATACATTATGGCACCATAAATTTTACTCCATATGCACATACATGTCCTGAATCTATTGTAAAAAGGCCATCCCGGAGTTCTATTAACTATGTGTGCAAGCTTTGTAGCAAGTATTTCCACTGGTTTTGTTGCTGCAATAGGTCTGGAGTACTGGACTGAAATGGATTTGATTAGGTTGTTGTATTACTTGATTTTGATAGTTCGATTGGTAGCTACATGTTGTAAGTTGTAACTCACCAAACGGTTTTTCTTTGAAATCTTTCATAGAAGATGCATAATTAGATCTGACTTGGTCGTTGTCTATAAATATGTTTTGGACAGTGATAGCAGCCAACAGTTTCTCATCGAGCTTAAGCATTTTGTTGTAGGAATATGCATCATTGGTCTATGTGTTTGCAGTGCATGACTAAGTGTGTGATGACAGCTAGGCAACCACACTTTCTAGTGCACAATATGTTTAATCCGGAAGAGCTTTTGCTTATTTGGTAGACATGTTCTACTCGTCAGTGAAGAGAAGGGGCTCTTGCTCAGGGGATAGGCCCGTGATGGTGGACATAGAGAACATGCCGGAGGAGGAGTGCATCAAGAATTGGTCGAGAAGATCGGTCACCTGATCTCATCAAGCATGGCAATGGCATAGTGGAGACGCACCTTGGTGGAAATTAAGAGGCGGTGGCAGCCGCTGGCAAATCAGACCATAGTATACTTCCCGCAATCCTAAATGGACCTGCAAATAGACAAGCACGCAATTTGAGACATGAAAAAACATCAGCTAAGTATAGCCAGCAATCAATCCCACAAAAAGTATGTGAACATATAATTAGAGATATGTAGGGCAATCTGATTTGTTTGTAGAGCAAGCAAGGGATCTAGTCCTCACCTTTGCCAAAATCGGACAAGAGAAATTTACTGGAGTTGAAGGGAGGGACACACGATGCGGAACATCTTATACTAGGGACTGAAGAAGCAGAAGGGAGGAGCCAACGACTGTGGCCGCTCCAATTACACAAAAAGGTATGTCATATGGAGAAAGTAAGTAAAGGTGCAAGTATCTAAATGTCTATCACACAAGACATGGTTGAAAAGGCAAATCAGTGTTCAATGTTATGTTGTACTACATTAAGCATGACCACACTATATGTTTGAGGTAATCAAATGATCCACATACATGTGACTCCATCAAAATTTGCATTCGATATGCAGAGTAGTCCATAGCCGGAGTAATGGTAAGATTGATATTATAAATTAATAACAATATCCGAAAAGTTAATACAGATTAATGAGAAAATCCATATAAATTATATAATATTCTTTCATATCTTCAAAATCCAATCAAAAGTACTGTGATAGTTCATCTGAAAATTACTAAATCAGGAGTTAATTTTGAAATGAAAATCAGGAGTTAATTACCTCACTTCATCTAAAAATTACTCGCCAAAATCAGCATCCCTTGTCACTCTTTGTTCTTTATCTCTTTGGTCTAGACCACAAGAACATACCCTCAAATCAAACTAAAGAAACATAGTGGTTAACAATACTTACAACAGAATATTTGTCAACCGGACGACAACCGTCCAGATCTACAGATGACACCCAGCACAGATACCCAGACGCCGCACCTGCGCGCAGCCGTATTCCTGGCAATCCGGACGTCATCCTCGAGCAAAGCATCCCTGGTATATCTTCCGTGATCAGGGTCGAAGGGAAAAAACGGCGCATGCTAGGTTTGTGGCTCCAAGCTGCTCGATCCTGATCAATGCATGCCTTATGCCAATGCATTAGATGCTCCAGGCAACTAACATAGCTGCTGCTAATCTTTTCCGGCCTCCTCCTAGCTCTCCAACGAAACAGGAGCTAGGTAGCTGGAGGCTGGATTTGGCCGAACGAGTCGAGTAACCACACGAAGCCGGCGTAGCCGGCGCAGTGTGATGCAGCGGCTAGGGTTACCATGGGGCGCAGTGCAGACTACAGAGTGGCGGAGGGGATCATCGCGGGGTTCCGATTGTTGGTGCCGCCGTCACCGTCGCCATCGATGGGGAAGAACGGGGAAGTCGCTCTCTGAACCGTCGCCTTCGCATCCGCAAGGAACAACGCAAACGCTCCTCGTCCCTCGCTCCCTAATGGGCCGGTCCTTAGGCCCAATAGTCCAATCAACCAGCGCACTGCGTTTCTGCCACCGGAGCAGCATCTCCTTAGGACAGCCAGCCCACGAAGCTGAAACGTATAGCACACATTAGATCGGACGGCCGGAAACGGACTGAGCGCGGAAATGGACGGTCACAAACGCAAATCGACGAGAAGACTCGGTTTAGGTTCAGTTTTACTGTCCTAAATGTCACCCCCAATTTGATGGACAAACTGAAGTAGTCAATAGATGATTGTCTACTATGCTTAGGGCTGTTTTGAAGAATAACTTGAAAATGTGGGAAGAATGCTTGCCTCATATTGAATATGCTTATAATCGTTCATTGCATTCTACTACTAAGATGTGCCCTTTTGAAGTTGTGTATGGTTTCTTACTTCGTGCATCTATTGATTTGTTGCCTCTTCCATCTTTGGAGAAGGTTAATTTTGATGCTAAAAAAGGTGTCGAATTGATATTAAAGATGCATGAGTTAACTAAGGAAAACATTGTGCGTATGAATGCTATATAAAGTTGCTGGAGATAAGGGTAGAAAACATGTTGAAAGGATGTGGATGTCGCCTAGAGGTGGGGTGAATAGGCACTTTCAAATAATTACGGTTTAGGCTTGAACATATACGGAGTAAAACTAGCATTTAATATGTCAAGCACAAAACCTAAAAATGGCTCACCTATGTGCACCAACAACTTATGCTAAGCAAGATAAACAACCGAGTGATAGCAAGATATATAACATGAAACAATATGGCTATCACAAAGTAAAGTGCATAAATAAAGGGCTCGGGTAAGAGATAACCGAGGCACGCGAAGACAACGATGTATCCCGAAGTTCACACCCTTGTAGATGCTAATCTCCGTTTGGAGCAGTCTGGAGGCACAATGCTCCCCAAGATGCCACTAAGGCCACCGTAATCTCCTCACAACCTCGCACAATGCAAGATGAAGTGATGCCACTAAGGGACCCTTGAGGGCGGTTGAAGGAGTCTGGGACTAAGGGGTCCTCGGGCCGTGGGTTCACCTCCGGTGGGCCAGCATGGTGGGTCGCTCTGTGGCGATTATTAGAAGGTCGAACTACAGGATAATCCCGTGTTCGGAAGGAACGGCCCCGAACACTTGGTGTGACCTCCAAGACCAGAGAGAGAGAATGGGCGTATCCATGCCCGGATGGAAACCTACCATGTGTAACACTAGGTACCCCTGGTGTCTATATAAATCAGGGGGCTTAGTTCGTAGAGGGACGGGTCAACTCATCTAGGGTTTAGCTCATTTGATCTCGAGGTAGATCAACTTTGTAACCATCGTAATCATCAATACAATCAAGCAGGACGTAGGGTTTTACCTCTTCACGAGGGCCCGAACCTGGGTAAACATCGTCTCCTTCGTCCCCTGTTAACCATCGATCCTAGATTCATAGTTCGGGACCCCCTACCCGAGATCCGCCGGTTTTGACACCGACATTGGTGCTTTAATTAAGAGTTCCGCTGTGAACCATCAGAGGATCGATGGCTCGCTTAATCATAGGCGATGAAGTCTATAACAAGGACACCTTCGTTCCTGGTCAGATCTTCGCTTTCGGAAGCATCATGCTTCAGGCCGATCCAGCCGGCCGCCTTGGCCAGATCGGAGGTTTGGCCCCCGGTCTAGAAGTCAGGTTCGGGAACCTAGAGTTCACCGCCAACTCCCCGGGAGATCTTGTTTTGACAAAGACCTCTGCCCTCCTTGAAGGGCCCCTGAGCCCTGACGCCTTTATTTCGGAAGCAGGAAACCCCACCACTGGGATGACGTCGGTCTCTAGTTCGGTCTTAAAACCTAGCTTGGTCGATACTCCTGAGTCAGCTACGGCCGCGTACAGTCCGGGAGCGTCCTCAAACGACCCCGGGGCGGCGGCTCCGCAGACTAACCCTAGACGCGCTTGTAGCGTCGACCCGGCCGAGGCCCCATCACTGGACGAGCTGCTCGGTCGGATTCAAGCCTTGGGCGTGACCGATCGCCAACCTTCGGTTTACGACCAGATCGGGCTCATGCCCGATGACAGGGAAATTCGTGTCCCCCAGATAACACACTTGGTCGCCATCGTAGAGTGCCCGGTCGAAAGTATGCTCCACCAACCGGCAAAATTAAAAACGGTTTACGCCCTGATCTCCAATCACCTGGACCCTACTCACAACTCGGAAGCCGGACTGCCCCCCCGGATACTGATTCGAGGCCGGCTGCCGACCTAGCGCATAATCCGGAGTCTGCACAGGAAAGCACCACTGGTGCCGCACACTCCAAGCCCGTCGCGCCTAACCCCGCAACGATGCAAAACCCGGCCGTCAGAACGCCGGACGCACACCGCACCGGGGCGCAAAACTTTTCCCCACCCACCACCCAGATCGAGCGCTTCCCGAGAGCAGGAGAGCCCGGCACAATGGGCTTACGTGAGGTCAAACAACAGCCAGGGGAATTGGTCCATCATTTTTGGGCTAGATTCCTCCTCAACAAGATAGGATGAAGGGACGTAACGACCAGGATATGATTGCAGCCTTCTGGCGCAATTGCCATGATGAAGGAATTCTCAACGCCCTTGCCCGTCGTCGCATTCAAAACTTTTCCGAGCTGACAGGCTTGGTGCGAAAGTAATGCGCCATGGAGAGCACGTGGAAAGAGCAACAATTTTACACGGAGCCAACCCACACCGAACAACCGAGAGGAGTTCGGAAAAGGCTCGTACCCCCGCAACGGCCGGCCAGACAGGAGCCCGTCGAAAAGAGGAACAAATATTCCATGAAAGAAAAAAACAGTCCTTTACGGACTATTGGACAGTCCATGCCCCATACACTCCGCCTCGCTAAACACAGGCCAGACTCACAGCCTTCGAGCATGTTGGGTCGTTAGGCAAGTCACGAAGAGACGAGAGGCCATCCTCGTGGACTCACCCCTTGGAAGACGTTCATCGACGCCACCCGAAAACCACGCTGAGGTCCTAACGATCTACGAGACGTTCTCCTCCAAAGGTCAGAGGAAGAAAGCTCTTCGAGAGCTCGACCAGATACACCAGGTGGAATCAAGGAAATCATGGGCGGATATACCGATAACTTTCGGCGAGGATGACCAACCGATAACCTGCGCAGAGCGAGCACCTATCGCGCTGGTCCTCAACCCAATAGTAGACGGCGTCAGGTTGGACAAAGTACTAATGGATGGCGGCAGCGGTCTAAACCTCATCTTCGAGGGTACATTGGACAAAATGCAGTTCGATAGAACTCGAATCGAACGAAGCAGCACGACTTTTCGAGGAATCATCCTCGGAAGAGAGGCATGCTGTACAGGACGAGTAACCCTTGACGTAGTATTCGGTTCCCCCAACAACTACAGATCCGAGGAGCTTCTTTTTCATATCGTGCCCTTTCACAGCGGTTATCATGCCCTCTTAGGGTGCGACACCTTGACAAGATTTCAGGCCATACCACATTATAGTTATATGAAGCTTAAAATGCCGGGGCCCAACGGTGTGATCACAGTTACAAGTGACCCGGATAGAGCCCTTTGAGCCAAAAATAAAACAACATCACTTGCCCTCGAGGCACTAGCTGAGACCCTTGCTGCAGAAGACTGACCACACTCCGCTCTATTGTAGATAAGGACGACATAATCCTCGGCAAAAGGGCAAAGTCCCCATCGTTCAAACCTGCAGATGAAATCATTAAATTTCAGGTAAACCCAACGGACCCCAATAAAACGGCGTCCATCGGAGCTCAGCTGGACCCCACGGTCACCGAAGCACTGCGCGTATTTTTGCACGAAAACTGGGAAATATTCGCGTGACACCCATCAGATATGCCCGGAATCCCGCGAAGGCTGGCGGTACACAGTCTGAATATAATCGGAGGCTTCAAGCCGGTCAAACAGGCCTTACGCCGATTTTCCGAACCCAAACATCAAGCTATGGGCAAAGAACTCGCCAAACTACTTGAAGCCGGATTCATCAAGGAAATTAACACGCCGAATGGCTGGCAAATCTAGTCATGGTACCGAAGAAAGACAATTCCTGGCGGCTTTGCGTCGATTTCAAAGACCTCAACAAAGCCTGCCTCAAGGACCCTTTCCCCTTACCACGCATTGACCAGATCATCAACGCCACTGCTCGACACGACTCACTTTGTTTCCTTGATGCCTATTTCGGATATCATCAGATCAAGATGAAGGAGTCCAATCAAGCCGCAACCACCTTCATCACCCCTACGGGCCATTCTGCTTTAACACAATGCCTTCCGGGTTAAAAATGCAGGCGCCACATACCAGTGCATGATCCAGACATGTCTGGAAAAACAAATCGGCAAAACAGTCGAGGTATACGTAGACGATGTGGTCATCAAGACTAAACACGTAAGTAAGTTGGTGGAGGACCTCGGTCAAACCTTTGCTAGCCTGTGGGAGTACGATATACGGCTCAACCCGGACAAATGTGTCTTCGGAGTCCCTGCCGGCAAACTACTCGGATTCATTGTCTCCCACAGGGGAATAGAGGCCAATCCGGCCAAGATCCGAGCCCTGTCACAACTAGCAATCCCCACGGAGCTAAAACACGTTCAAAGACTAGCAGGCTGTGTGGCGGCGTTAAGCCGCTTTATCTCCCACCTCGGCGAAAAGGCTCTGCCACTCTATAGGCTATTGAAACGAACCAAAAACTTCGAGTGGACCGATGAGGCAGCAGCCGCGCTGGAGGAAATGAAGACGTTGCTAGCCAGTAAACCCATAGTAACAGCACCTCGTACAGGTGAACCGATGTTTCTATACATCTCACCCACCAACCAGGTCGTCAGTGCGGTCTTGGTGGTAGAACGGGAGGCCGTGGGCCACAAATTCTGGGTACAGAAATCAGTCTACTACGTATCGAAAGTGCTTACTCCATGCAAGTCCAAATACCCACATTATCAAAAGATAGCCAACACAGTGTTCATGGCATGACACAAACTCAAGCACTATTTTCAAGAGTGTTCGGTCACGGCGGCCTGCGAGGCACCCCTGAATGATATAATCAATAACAGGGATGCCACAGGCCGCATAACCAAATGGGCCATCGAACTCCTCCCGTTTGAAATCAATTACAAGCCACGCCGAGCTATCAAATCTCAGGTATTGGCCGATTTTCTCGCCGAATGGACGGTGGCCGAGCTCCCGAGAGAATACAACACATACTCACACTGGACAATGTACTTCAACGGATCCAAAACACTCGCCGGACTGGGAGCTGGAGTTATCCTCCCACCCCCCACCGGAGAAAACATCCGATATGTCTTCCAGATCATGTACGCCAACTCAGATAATGCGGCCAAGTACGAGGCTCTGTTGCACGGACTCCGGATGGCAGCATCGATGGGTGTACAACGGCTCGAAGTACAGGGATAATCTAATCTCGCCATCTCGCAAATCAATGAAAAATTCGATGCTAAAAATCCAAAAATGGCAGCTTACAAAAATGCCGTCCTCAAGATATCCGCACGGTTCGAAGGGCTAGAATTCCACCACGTCTCCAAAGACAGCAATCAAGTTGCCGACATCCTCACCCGCATGGGCGCCAAGCGCGACCCCGTCCCTATGAACACCTTCCTAGAGAAGCTCTTCAAGCCCTCTATGGTATGGCAGGACAACGGTAAGGATGCTATTACTAATGGAGCTGAACAGGTCATCCCTCCCACGATCGAACCAGATGGGAAAATCATCGGCGGTTCCGCCATTGAAGAAACACCCTCGGCCCACGAGGTCATGGCAGTAATAGCACCATCGACAGAACCCTTCCTTGCCTACCTTCTACGCAAAGAACTCCCCGACGATTGGACAGAGGCGAGACACATAACCCGGCGATCAAAAGCCTACAAGGTCCATGACGGAGAATTATATAAAAAGAGCACTATGGGGATCCTCCAACGGTACATATCCGAAGAAGAAGGAAGGCAGCTCTTGGCAGAGATACACGCAAGCATGGGCGGCCACCACGCAGCAATGTGGGCCCTAGTAAGCAAGGCCTTTCGAGCCGGGTTCTTCTGGCCCACCGCCCCAAGCGGACTCCCACACACTTGTCCAACATTGTGTCGGTTGTCCGCTCTTTGCAAATCAAAGCCACATGCCTCCCACGGCTCTACAGACGATACCCATTACATGGCCTTTTGCAGTCTGGGGTTTAGACCTGGTCGGACCACTGAAAGGGGGGACCAAGAAAAAGAAATACCTACTGGTCATGATCGACAAGTGATACATCTCCAACGTATCTATAATTTTTGATTGTTCCATGCTATTATATTATCTGTTTTGGATGTTTTATATGCTATTTTATATTATTTTTGGGACTAACCTATTAACCTAGAGCCTAGTGCCAGTTTCTGTTTTTTCCTTGTTTTTGAGTATTGCAGATAAGGAATATCAAATGGAGTCAAAATGGAATAAAATCTTCGCGATGATTTTTCTTGGACCAGAAGAAACCTACCAGACTTGGAGAGGAAGGCAGAAGACCTGTCGGGAGGCGACAAGCCTGCAGGGCGCGCGCCCTAGGGGGGGCGCCCCCTGGCTTGTGGCCCCCCTACAGGCCCTCCATCCCTAATCTTTGGCCTATAAATTCCCAAATATTCCCCCAATACCAAAAAAGCGGCACGATAATACTTTTCCGCCGCCGGAAGGCTCTGTTCCCATGAGATCCCATCTTGGAGCCTTTTCATGTAATCTGCCGGAGGGGGATTCGATCACGGAGGGCATCTACTGTTGGAAATATGCCCTAGAGGCAATAATAAATTGGTTATTATTATATTTCCTTGTTAATGATAATCGTTTATTATCCATGCTATAATTGTATTGATTGGAAACTCAAATACATGTGTGGGTACATAGACAACACTGTGTCCCTAGTAAGCCTCTAGTTGACTAGCTTGTTGATCAAAGATGGTTAAGGTTTCCTAGCCATGGACATGAGATGTCATTTGATAACGGGATCACATCATTAGGAGAATGATGTGATGGACAAGACCCAAACTGTAAACGTAGCATTTGATCGTGTCAGTTTATTGCTATTGTTTTCTGCATGTCAAGTATCTGTTCCTTTGACCATGAGATCATGCAACTCACTGACACCGGAGGAATACCTTGTGTGTATCAAACGTCGCAACGTAACTGGGTGACTATAAAGGTGCTCTACAGGTATCTCCGAGGGTGTCTGTTGGGTTGGCATGGATCAAGACTGGGATTTGTTACTCCGTATGACGGAGAGGTATCTCAGGGCCCACTCGGTAATACAACATCACATTGAGCCTTGCAAGCAAAGTGACTAAAGAGTTAGCCACAGGATCTTGTATTACGGAACGAGTAAAGAGACTTGCCGGTAACGGGATTGAACTAGGTATAGTGATACCGACGATCGAATCTCGGGCAAGTAACATACCGAAGAACAAAGGGAACAGCATACGGGATTAACTGAATCCTTGACATAGAGGTTCGACCGATAAAGATCTTCGTAGAATATGTAGGAGCCAATATGGGCATCCAGGTCCCGCTACTGGTTATTGGCCGTAGAGGTGTCTCGGTCATGTCTACATAGTTCTCGAACCCGCAGGGTCTACACACTTAACGTTTGGTGACGATTAGTATAATTGAGTTATTATGTTGGTGACCGAAAGTTGTTCGGAGTCCCGGATAAGATCCCGGACATAACGAGGATCTCCGGAATAGTCCGGAGGTAAAGATTGATATATGTGATAATAGTGTTTTGATCTCCGGAAGAGTTCCGAAGTTCACCGGAAGAGGTTCCGGATGTTTACCGAAGTGTTCGGGTGCAGCAACACTTTATATGAGCCAAAGGGATAAAGCCCACGAGGTATTGGAAAGTGCAAAAGTAGTTTTGCTGCCGCGTAAGCGGTACTACCGCTTGGTGAAGCGGTACTACCGCCCGAGCGGTACTACCGCTTGTGTGAAGCGGTACTACCGCCCAAGCGGTACTACCGCTTATGTGAAGCGGTACTACCGCTTGTGCGCGGCTGTGCACGGTTCGGCAGGGATCCGAGTTGGACTCTTTCCCTGCGGGCCAAACCGACCTTGTGCGGGCAAAACCGACCCGGAGGAGGCTTTTACTCCAAGTTTAGACCCCAAGGCTCAACATATAAATAGAGGGGCAGGGCTAGCACACGGGACACATCAGGATTTCCCAAGCCATGTGCCGGCAACCCTAGCCCTCTAGTTCCTCCGTCATAATCTCCGTAGCGCTTGGCGAAGCCCTGCAGAGATTGTTCCTCACCACCATCACCACGCCGTCGTGCTGCTGGAACTCAACCACTACTTCATCATCGCTCGCTGGATCGAGGAGGTGAAGGCGTCATCAAGCCGTACGTGTGTTGAACGCGGAGGTGCCGTCCGTTCGGCACTAGATCGGAAGGATCGTGATTGGATCGCGGGACGCTCGGCGATTTGGATCGCGAAGACGTTCGACTACATCAACCGCGTTTATTAACGCTTTCGCTTAGCGATCTACAAGGGTATGTAGATTCACTCTCCCTCTCGTAGATGCTCATCACCATGGATAGATCTTATGTGTGCGTAGGAAAATTTTTGTTTCCCATGCAACGTTCCCCAACAGTGGCATCATGAGCCAGGTCTATGCGTAGATGAGATCTCGAGTAGAACACAAACGAGTTGTGGGCGTGGGTGTATACATATTGCTTGCCGTTACTAGTTGATATTTGATTCGGCGGTACTGTGAGATGAAGCGGCCCGGACCGACATTACGCGTACACTTACGCGAGACAGGTTCCTTCAACTAACATGTAACTTCGTTGCATAAAGATGGCTAGCGGGTGTCTGTCTCTCTCACTTTAGTTGAATCGATTTCAATGAAGAGGGTTCTTTTAGAAGATCAAAAAGCAATCACTACACCACGTTGTGGTTTTGCGTAGGTAAGAACGGTTCTTGCAAACCCGTAGCAGCCACGTAAAATTTGCAACAACAATTAGAGGACGTCTAACTTGTTTTTGCAGGGTATGATGTGATATGATATGGCCAATTACATGATGAGATATATGTGATGTATGAGATGATCATGTTTTGTATAGAATATCACGACTTGCATGTCGATGAGTACGGCAACTGGCAGGAGCCATAGAGTTGTCTTTAATTATTGTATGACCTGCGTGTCAATCATTAAGCGCTATGTAATGCTTTACTTTATCGCTAAACGTTAGCTATAGTCGTGGAAGCAACAGTCGGCGCGACAACCTTATGGCGACACGTTGATGGAGATCAAGATGATGGAGATCATGGTGTCATGCCGGTGACGATGGAGATCATGCCGGTGCTTTGGAGATGGAGATCAAAAGCACAAGTTCATGGCCATATCATGTCACTTATGATTTGCATGTGATGTTAATCCTTTTATGCATCTTATTTTGCTTAGGACGACGGTAGCATTATAAGGTGATCCCTCACTTAAATTTCAAGATAAATTGTGTTCTCCCCAAGTGTGCACCGTTGCGAAAGTTCGTCGTTTCGAGACACGCCGTGATGATCGGGTGTGATAGACTCTACGTTCGCATAGAACGGGTGTAAGCCATGTTACACGTGCGGAACACTCGGGTTAAACTTGACGAGCCTAGCATGTACAGACATGGCCTCGGAACACAAGAGACCGAAAGGTCGAACATGAGTCATATAGTAGATATGATCAACATGAAGATGTTCACCATTGAAACCACCTCAACTCACGTGATGATCGGACTTGAGTTGGTGGATTTGGATCATGTTACACTCGAATGATCGGAGGGATGTCAATTTGAGTGGGAGTTTTTGAAAATATGATTAACTAAACTCATTATCTAAGAACAATAGTCTAAGTTGTCTTTGCTATATTTATGTTGTAGATCATGGCTCGCGCAGTAGCACCCCTGAATTTTAATGCGTTCCTAGAGAAAGCTAAGTTGAAAGATGATGGAAGTAACTTTGTGGACTGGGCCCGTAATCTAAGGATTATCCTTACGGCTTCCCAGAAGGCTTATGTCCTTGATGCACCGCTTGGTGATCCACCCGCTCCAGTTGAGTCTCTAGACGTTGTGAACGCCTGACAGGCTCGTTCTGATGATTACTCAATAGTTCAATGTGCAATGTTGTATGGCTTAGAACCGGGACTTCAAAGACGTTTTGAACGTCATGGAGCATATGAGATGTTCCAGGAGTTGAAGTTTATCTTTCAGAAGAATGCCCGGATCGAGAGATATGAGATCTCCGATAAGTTCTATGCTTGCAAGATGGAGGAGAACGGGTCTATCAGTGATCACGTGCTCAGAATGTCTGGGTACTCCACCCGTCTGGCTGAGTTAGGGATGCCCCTTCCGCCAGAGGCTATCACTGACAGAGTTCTTCAATCATTGCCACCTAGCTACAAGAGCTTCGTGTTGAACTATAACATGCACGGGATGAACAAGTCAGTCGCCGAGCTGTTTGCGATGCTGAAAGCCGCTGAGTCTGAAATTCAGAAGGAGCATCAAGTGTTGATGGTCAATAAAACCACTAGTTTCAAGAAAAATGGCAAGGGTAAGAAGGGTAACTCCAAGCAGAGTGGCAAAGCAGTTGCTCCTCTCGTGAAGAAACCCAAGGCTGGACCCAAACCAGAAACTGTGTGTTTTCATTGCAAGGGAACTGGACACTGGAAGCGGAATTGCCCCAAGTATTTGGCTGACAAGAAGGCGGCCAACAACAAACAAGGTATATATGATATACATGTTATTGATGTGTACCTTACCAACTCTCGTTGTAGTGCCTGGGTATTTGATACCGGTGCGGTTGCTCATATTTGCAACTCAAAACAGGAACTGCGGAATAGACGGAGGCTGGCAAAGGACGAAGTGACGATGCGCGTGGGAAATGGTTCCAAGGTTGATGTGATCGCCGTCGGCACGCTCGCTCTTCGATTACCGTCGGGATTAGTGATGAACCTAAATAAGTGTTATTTGGTGCCTGCGTTAAGCATGAACATTATATCTGGATCTTGTTTATTGCGAGACGGTTACTCATTTAAATCAGAGAATAATGGTTGTTCTATTTATATGAGTAATATCTTTTATGGTCATGCACCCAATGTGAGGGGTTTATTCTTGTTGAATCTCGATAGTAATGATACACATGTTCATAACATTGATGCCAAAAGATGTAGAATTGATAATGATAATACCACTTTCTTGTGGCACTGCCGTTTAGGTCATATTGGCGTAAAACGCATGAGGAAGCTCCATGCTGATGGACTTTTGGAGTCACTTGATTTTGAATCACTTGACACATGTGAGCCATGCCTCATGGGCAAGATGACTAAAACGCCGTTCTCTGGAATAATGGAACGGGCAAGTGACTTATTGGAAATCATACATACTGATGTGTGCGGTCCAATGAGTATTGAGGCGCGCGGTGGTTATCGTTACTTTCTCACCTTCACTGATGACTTAAGTAGATATGGGTATATTTACTTAATGAAACACAAGTCTGAAACATTTGAAAAGTTCAAACAATTTCAGAGTGAAGTTGAGAATCATCGTAACAAGAAGATTAAATTCCTACGATCTGATCGAGGAGGAGAATATCTGAGTTATGAGTTTGGCAGTCACTTAAGACAGTGTGGAATTGTTTCACAATTGACACCGCCTGGAACACCACAGCGTAATGGTGTGTCCGAACGTCGTAATCGAACCTTATTAGATATGGTGCGATCTATGATGTCTCTTGCCGATTTGCCACTATCGTTTTGGGGTTATGCATTAGAGACAGCTGCATTCACTTTAAATAGGGCACCATCGAAATCCGTTGAGACGACGCCATATGAACTTTGGTTTGGCAAGAAGCCAAAGCTGTCGTTTCTTAAAGTTTGGGGATGTGATGCTTATGTCAAAAAGCTTCAGCCTGAAAAGCTGGAACCCAAAGCGGAGAAATGCGTCTTCATAGGATACCCAAAAGAGACAGTTGGGTATACCTTCTATCTCAGATCCGAAGGCAAAATGTTTGTCGCTAAAAACGGAACATTTCTTGAGAAAGAGTTTCTCTCGAAAGAATTGAGTGGGAGGAAGATAGAACTTGATGAGGTTATTGAACCTTTACTTCAACCTAAGAGTAGCGCAACGCAGAAAGTTGTTTCTGTCGAGCCTACATTAGCTGAAGAGGAAGTTAATGATGATGATCATGAAGCTTTGGATCAAGTTGCTATCGAACCTCGTAGGTCGACAAGGACGCGTACTGCTCCTGAGTGGTACGGCAACCCTGTCTTAGAGGTCATGTTGTTAAACAACGATGAACCTACGAGCTATGGAGAAGCGATGATGGGCCCGGATTCCGAGAAGTGGTTAGAGGCCATGAAATCCGAGATGGGATCCATGTATGAAAACAAAGTATGGACTTTGGAAGTATTACCTGAAGGGCGTAAGGCCATTCAGAACAAATGGATCTTTAAGAGGAAGACGGACGCGGACGGTAATGTCACCGTCTATAAAGCTCGACTTGTGGCAAAGGGTTTTTCACAAGTTCAAGGAGTTGACTACGATGAGACCTTCTCACCCGTAGCGATGCTTAAGTCCGTCAGAATCATGTTAGCAATAGCTGCCTTTTTCGATTATGAAATTTGGCAGATGGATGTCAAAACAGCGTTCCTTAACGGTTACCTTAAGGAAGAGTTGTATATGATGCAGCCAGAAGGTTTTGTCGATCCAGAGAATGCTGACAAAGTTTGCAAACTCCAGCGATCCATTTATGGACTGGTGCAAGCATCTCGGAGTTGGAATCTTCGTTTTGATGATGTGATCAAAGCGTTCGAGTTTATACAAGTTTACGGAGAAGCTTGTATTTACAAGAAAGTGAGTGGGAGCTCTATAGCGTTTCTAATATTATATGTGGATGACATATTGCTGATTGGAAACAATATAGAAATGCTGGAAAGCGTAAAGGAATATTTGAACAAGAGTTTTTCAATGAAGGACCTAGGAGAAGCTGCTTTCATATTAGGCATCAAGATCTATAGAGATAGATCAAGACGCTTAATAGGACTTTCACAAAGCACATACCTTGATAAGATTTTGAAGAAGTTCAAAATGGATCAGTCCAAGAAGGGGTTCTTGCCTGTTTTGCAAGGTGTGAAGTTGAGTAAGACTCAATGCCCAGTGACTGCAGAAGATAGAGAAAAGATGAGTGTCATCCCCTATGCTTCGGCCATAGGCTCTATCATGTATGCAATGCTGTGCACAAGACCCGATGTCAGCCTTGCCATAAGTATGGTCGGAAGGTTTCAAAGTGATCCAGGAATGGAACACTGGACGGCGGTCAAGAATATCCTGAAGTACCTGAAAAGGACTAAGGACATGTTTCTCGTTTATGGAGGTGATCAAGAGCTCGTCGTAAAGGGTTACGTCGATGCAAGCTTTGACACTGATCCGGATGACTCTAAGTCGCAAACCGGATACGTATTTATTCTTAATGGGGGTGCGGTTAGCTGGTGCAGTTCCAAGCAAAGCGTGGTAGCAGATTCTACATGCGAAGCGGAGTACATCGCTGCCTCGGAGGCGGCGAAGGAAGGTGTCTGGATGAAGGAGTTCATGACAGATCTTGGAGTAGTGCCTAGTGCACTTAACCCAATGACTCTGTTTTGTGATAATACTGGTGCCATTGCTCTAGCCAAGGAACCAAGATTTCACAAGAGGACCAGACACATAAAGCGACGTTTCAATTCCATCCGCGATTACATCAAGGAGGACGACATAAATATTTGCAAAGTACACACGGATCTAAATGTTGCAGATCCGATGACTAAACCTCTTCCAAGGGCTAAACATGAACAACACCAGAACTGCATGGGTGTTCGATTCATTACAATGTAAATCACATAGTGATGTGAACTAGATTATTGACTCTAGTGCAAGTGGGAGACTGTTGGAAATATGCCCTAGAGGCAATAATAAATTGGTTATTATTATATTTCCTTGTTAATGATAATCGTTTATTATCCATGCTATAATTGTATTGATTGGAAACTCAAATACATGTGTGGGTACATAGACAACACTGTGTCCCTAGTAAGCCTCTAGTTGACTAGCTTGTTGATCAAAGATGGTTAAGGTTTCCTAGCCATGGACATGAGATGTCATTTGATAACGGGATCACATCATTAGGAGAATGATGTGATGGACAAGACCCAAACTGTAAACGTAGCATTTGATCGTGTCAGTTTATTGCTATTGTTTTCTGCATGTCAAGTATCTGTTCCTTTGACCTTGAGATCATGCAACTCACTGACACCGGAGGAATACCTTGTGTGTATCAAACGTCGCAACGTAACTGGGTGACTATAAAGGTGCTCTACAGGTATCTCCGAGGGTGTCTGTTGGGTTGGCATGGATCAAGACTGGGATTTGTTACTCCGTATGACGGAGAGGTATCTCAGGGCCCACTCGGTAATACAACATCACATTGAGCCTTGCAAGCAAAGTGACTAAAGAGTTAGCCACAGGATCTTGTATTACGGAACGAGTAAAGAGACTTGCCGGTAACGGGATTGAACTAGGTATAGTGATACCGACGATCGAATCTCGGGCAAGTAACATACCGAAGAACAAAGGGAACAGCATACGGGATTAACTGAATCCTTGACATAGAGGTTCGACCGATAAAGATCTTCGTAGAATATGTAGGAGCCAATATGGGCATCCAGGTCCCGCTATTGGTTATTGGCCGTAGAGGTGTCTCGGTCATGTCTACATAGTTCTCGAACCCGCAGGGTCTACACACTTAACGTTTGGTGACGATTAGTATAATTGAGTTATTATGTTGGTGACCGAAAGTTGTTCGGAGTCCCGGATAAGATCCCGGACATAACGAGGATCTCCGGAATAGTCCGGAGGTAAAGATTGATATATGTGATAATAGTGTTTTGATCTCCGGAAGAGTTCCGAAGTTCACCGGAAGAGGTTCCGGATGTTTACCGAAGTGTTCGGGTGCAGCAACACTTTATATGAGCCAAAGGGATAAAGCCCACGAGGTATTGGAAAGTGCAAAAGTAGTTTTGCTGCCGCGTAAGCGGTACTACCGCTTGGTGAAGCGGTACTACCGCCCGAGCGGTACTACCGCTTGTGTGAAGCGGTACTACCGCCCAAGCGGTACTACCGCTTATGTGAAGCGGTACTACCGCTTGTGCGCGGCTGTGCACGGTTCGGCAGGGATCCGAGTTGGACTCTTTCCCTGCGGGCCAAACCGACCTTGTGCGGGCAAAACCGACCCGGAGGAGGCTTTTACTCCAAGTTTAGACCCCAAGGCTCAACATATAAATAGAGGGGCAGGGCTAGCACACGGGACACATCAGGATTTCCCAAGCCGTGTGCCGGCAACCCTAGCCCTCTAGTTCCTCCGTCATAATCTCCGTAGCGCTTGGCGAAGCCCTGCAGAGATTGTTCCTCACCACCATCACCACGCCGTCGTGCTGCTGGAACTCAACCACTACTTCATCATCGCTCGCTGGATCGAGGAGGTGAAGGCGTCATCAAGCCGTACGTGTGTTGAACGCGGAGGTGCCGTCCGTTCGGCACTAGATCGGAAGGATCGTGATTGGATCGCGGGACGCTCGGCGATTTGGATCGCGAAGACGTTCGACTACATCAACCGCGTTTATTAACGCTTCCGCTTAGCGATCTACAAGGGTATGTAGATTCACTCTCCCTCTCGTAGATGCTCATCACCATGGATAGATCTTATGTGTGCGTAGGAAAATTTTTGTTTCCCATGCAACGTTCCCCAACATCTACATCAACTCCATTGCCCCTCCGATGATGCATGAGTAGTTCACCTCAAACCTTCGGGTCCATAGCTAGTAGCTAGATGGCTTCTTCTCTCTCTATGTTCTTCAATACCATGTTCTTCATGATCTTCATGGAGATCTATCCGATGTAATACTCTTTTGCGGTGTGTTTGTCGAGATCCGATGAATTGTGGATTTATGATCAGATTATCTATGAATATTATTTGAATCTTATCTGAATTCTTATATGCATGATTTCAAATCTTTGCAAGTCTCTTCGAGTTATTGGTTTGGTTTGGCCAACTAGATTGGTAATTCTTGCAATGGGAGAAGTGCTTAGTTTTGGGTTCAATCTTGCGGTGTCCTCACCTAGTGACAAAGTAGGGGTAGCGAGGCACGTATTTGTATTGTTGCCATCAAGGATTAAAAGATGGGGTTTTCATCATATTGCTTGAGTTTATCCCTCTACATCATGTCATCTTACTTAATGCGTTACTCTGTTCTTCATGAACTTAATACTCTAGATGCAGGCAGGAGTCGGTCGATGTGTGGAGTAATAGTAGAAGATACAGAATCGTTTCGGTCTACTTGACACGGACGTGATGCCTATATGCATAATCATTGCCTTGGATATCATCATAACTATGCACTTTTCTATGAATTGCTCGACAGTAATTTGTTCACCCACCGTATTATTTTCCTTCAAGAGAGAAGCCTCTAGTGAAACCTATGGCCCCCGGGTCTATTTTCCATATTATATTTTCAGATCTATAAACCAAAAATGCCAAAAATACTTTGCTGCAATCTTTTTACTTTTCGTTTTAGTAATCTTTTATATCTATGTCTATCAGATCTCATCCTTGCAAGTAACCGTGAAGGGATTGACAACCCCTTTATAGCGTTGGGTGCAAGTGTTTGATTGTTTGTGTAGGTGCAAAGATTGGGGCCTTGCTTGTACCTCCTACTGGATTGATACCTTGGTTCTCAACAACTGAGGGAAATACTTATCTACTTTCCTGCATCACCCTTTCCTCTTCAAGGGAAAACCAACGCAAGCTCAAGGAGTAGCAACAAGTTCACTACATGGATCGAAGCAAAACCAGTAAGTTCGGCAAAGTCGGGACCGGTCATCAACATCATATCCGGCGTGGTGCACCATTACGGTGTCCCGCACAGTATAATAACAGACAATGGATCCAACTTTACCACCCAGGAGGTAAACGACCGGTGCGCTAACTTGGGCATTAAACTTGATTATGCCTCGGTGTATCATCCGCAGACCAATGGACAAGACGAACGGGCCAACAGTCACATTATGAGTGGTATTAAACCTCGTATGGTTCGATCCCTTCAAGAATTTGACTGTCATTGGGTGGAGGAACTTGATTCCGTGCTGTGGGGTTTGCGTACCACCCCAAACCGATCAACGGGATACACACCATTCTTTATGGTGTACGAGGCCGAAGCGGTCCATCCCTGTGATATCATCCACGACGCACCTAGGGTGCGCATGTACGAAGAAAAAGAAGTTGAGCTAGATCGGCAGGACGACCTCGACGCCTTGGAAGGAAAGCGCGATATAGCTCGGGCCCGATCTACTTTCTATCAACAGCAAGCTCGGCACTACCAAAGCAGACAGGTTCGAGCCAAAGTATATAATGTGGGCGAGTTGGTCTTACACCTCCCAGAGAAACAGAAGCATAAACTCAAACCCAAGTGGGAGGGCCCTTTCATAAGTAATGAAGTACTGACAGGAGGAGCTTATCGCCTCCGTAACCCGCAGGATCACCGTCTTGAACCAAACCCATGTAATGCAACTCGCCTTCGACGCTTCTACGGCTAGACCGGCATCGTCAATTTCTCTAAAAACACTTGTATTTTCTTCCCTTCCCCTTTTTTACTTTTGTAAGGATTGGGTAGATTTTCTTAGGCTATGTTTGGTTCAACCAAACTATGTTAAGATTTCACCGGCATTCATTCTCAAATGTTTTACCTGGTAACACCTGGGGGCTTCTTAATGAAGCCAAACTATATTGTTTTCTCTGGCTATTTTGTCATGTATGCACTTTCCGCGCATCGTTTTGTGTCATTCATCCACCAATTGGGCTTAAGATTTGGCCAAGCTAGGTTGCCTCGCTCCTGTGCTTACCCCTTACGGTCCCGATTGTTCGACTAACGGGTAAAGGGAGCACCTCTGCGATTGCTACGACAGGATTACCCGGATACGTACCTCAGACGGGTGAAGCCGAAGGCTATCGTTCTTAAGAATAAAATTGGTCGGCAATCGAGAAAGAAAATATAGTTGACACTTTTCGCCGTAAAATGGGGACATTCCCCCAAAGTGGCCAGTTACCCGCATAACATGGGTACATGGCTATAACATCTACGATCTACGTAGTAACCTGAAGAAAGGAACCCATAGCAGAACTATTTTCTTCGGAAGATGTTTCTTATGTTAAGTAGTAATATAACATATCTCCCTATGCATGTTTCGTCTGTTCGCACCAGCAGGCCGGATTGCCTAGTTCTCCGAAATGATTCCCTGCTATCTCAGTATGCATAGTACGGAACACTCCCTAGCTATTGGCGAAGGAGGCAGAAGCTGATGGCCGGTTAAGACAACGTTCAGAGCACGGGTAGAGACGGTTTGATACCAAGTACATAGTTACATTGATTCCAAACACTAGGCTATCATTCAAGATGGTCTATTATGGTGTCTAGGGCGCAATCCTCTTGTGACATACGAGCCGTGGGCATCACTTGGTCATAAACCAAGTGCACAGGTATCTCTTTACCATCCGGCCCTACCGGCCCAACCCGAGCCAAGTGCTCCGGGTTGAGTTTGGTAAAGCGGGTCTTCACCATGGCCCACGCCTCCCGCGCTCCCTCCCGACAAGCCGAAGTCTTCCACAGCTCAAAACTACTCCGAGCTCCTCTAAATTTATCGGCTAGTTCTGCCATCCCTCCCAGAGGCGTCTGAGCTGGCCAGAGTGCCTTGATCATGCTCTTCATAGCCTTTCGATCCCGCTCATGCACAATGGATAGTTCCTTTAATAGGACGCCCGATCAGGAGACCAAGGCAGGAAATCAACGATACTCCTTACACTCGACACGATAAAAAACACTGTACAGAGTTCTAGGTTAGAATTTCGCATACAGAACATGCCACCCTTTAATCTCTGGTTCTCTTTGCGGGTTTCTATCAATTGGGTTTTCAAGCTCTCAATTTCTTCGGCTTGGCACTGATTTTCCGCTTTGAGCTGGTTCTATCCTCAAGACTTCGAGTCAATACGCGATGCCCGGCCTCTAGCTGTGACTCAGCATACCTTTGAGATTTTTGGGAAGCGTCCAAATCCTTCTGCAACTTCCCTATGGACTCGGTTGCTACGAAACAATCTTTCGTCGAAAAGATATGTCCTCAACAACTTCCGCACAATAAGCAATACTTTTTACTCACCGTGCGCCTCTCTGGTGAAATTTTTCACCTGCTCAAGCTCGGCCTTAATATCCTGCAGCTCGGCTCGGCTCGGCTCGGCTCGACTCGAGATCTGCAGACAGCTTCTCATTTTGTTGCTTTGAAGCCTACTCCTGCACGAAAACAATATTTAGACCCTTGAATTTGGCCGTCCCGACCAAATTAAGGGTCGGGGGCTACTGGGTTAGGACATATGTTCGGCGGTCAAAGCCGACCACTTACCTGCATGCTGGTGGATATTATTCAAGCGGCTCCATCAAGTCCCGCTCGAGCAGCTCCGAGGTATGAGTTCACGGAATTAAGAGCATTAAACTCTTGGTCGGAAAAAATGGGGTGGCGCAGTGACTCCCTCTGCCGTCGATGATTCATCGCACTCTCAACCTCTGAATTGGTAACTGAGAAGTCCCCCGAGTCCTCGGGAGGATGGCCAGCAACAGGAGCTCCCGCAACCAGTTTGGCGTGTGCCGAAGACCTTGGTCGAGGACTGTCCGATGCCTTCTCAGCGTCTTCGGATGGAGGTGGTTCTACTTGCCTCCTGAGTATGTCAGCCAGAGACCATAAGTGTTTGAAGCGGATGAAACAAGGATCAGGTTGCAAGATTAAGTACCTCTTGGTAGGGCGGACGGTCGGTGTAACTCCCGCTGTAGTCTCTTGCTCGGGAGTCTTGCCGCTGTCTAGCGCGGACCCTGCCGGGGTAGCCCCCGAGGGTGTCCGGCGCATAGACCGGCGATCTTTGGGGACGGAGGTCGATGAGATCGGAATGACAGGAGACGCGTTCCTTTTCTGAGGAGAAGTTTTCTTTTTGCTTGTCATGGAGGAAGGGAGCGATCAGGGGTGATCAGCCTGAAAGGCCACCTTGGATTCATAACCGCTCCTCTGGTAAAAGGTCCCGTCTTAAAATTCAATTGAAATCTCTGGATCGTCATGAAATCCGGGGTCGTCGCTACCTGAATAATCCTCCGGTTGTGGGGCGGGACATCTAACTGTCTCGACCCAACACCTCCATTGTTGTTCGGAGAGACACATAGTTGCGATCAATAAAATCAAAAATTAGTGGACTGAGCTAGAGAATTGTGAAAGGACTTACCCATTCAATGGGGTTATGAGTTCAGTAGCCTTCCCTGATCTTCAGGCGAACAAAATCTTCTTTTTCTCCTTAGAAGAGATCGGCTAATATGGCCTCTAATGCTGCCTGGTCGGCAGGCCCCTGTCGTCGGGAATGGGTCGTGTCACTCGTCCCATTGTAGCACCACAAGGGATGGATCCTCTGTTGCAGAGGTTGGACACAACACGTAATTGCAGCAACCATCACATCGATGATGGTTAGCTTGTTGTGACCTAGCAGCTTCACCTGGGCGGCTAGGCACTTTACCTCGGCGCTCTCCTCTTGGGAAGTTCTCCTCTGGCGCCAACTGAATCGCTTCTTTAAAGGAGCCTCGGGGTATTCGGGTAGACCCCTTCGAGCTGGGTCGAACAAGGGGACGTCCTCGATATAAAACTGCTCTAAAGCCCACTCTTCGGATTCCTTCTTTGGGGTCCTGAGGAGGTACGCCGTCCCGGCTATACGCCATACTTCGGCTCTGCCCACTTCCCGGATTGACCCTCCCCGAGTGCGGGGGACGAGGCAGAAATACTTTCTTCATAGATCGAAGTGGGGCTCGCAGCCTAGAAACATCTCGCAGAGGACGACGAAGCCCGAGATGTGCATGATGGACCCGGGGGTGAGGTTGTGGAGTTGGATCCAGTAGAAATCCAATAGACCCCTCAAGAAGGGGTGAATGGGGAAGCTCAGGCCTCGTAGGAGGAAGGTGGTGAAGCATACCCTTTCGTCCTGGCGGGAGCGGGGAAGTTCTCCGCAAAAGCCACGCCGTTCGTGGCGGTCAATCCCGCACGAGTGGGAGCCAGATCCGAAGCAGGGAGATATCCTTGTGTCTCAAGACTGCGTAGCCGGAGGAGGGAAACAGAACAACTTGCCCAGTCACCTGGAAGGGGGCCATGAGGGCGCAGAGGAGAACCTCGGGCGCTCGCCATATCTCCAAGCTCGTTGATGCTAGAGTCTCTTGGAGGCGAAGGGGGAAGAAGTGTTGCCTATGACAAGTTTAACTTTCTAGAAATAGGCGTTTATCCCTCGTCTTGTGGAGGGCAGTTCCATAAAAACAGTTGGGATGCCTACCTTCTATTGGTGCACTAGAATCGAGGGGTTTCATCGAACCTTGGGCAGAAGAATTAATGTTGTGAACCCGTATCGTTTCCGGCAGTTGAAGATTTTTTCCATGGCTAGGTTACCGTCCGACGAGTCAGAGAAGAGGAGAACTCGCCTCGCAAGCCGAAGACCCTGGGCGAACAAAGCTGCCGAATATAGAGTGCCTCGGCATTGGAGGCAAGTTCGGGGGCTACTGAGGGAGTCCGGGACTAAGGGGTCCTCGGGCCGTGGGTTCACCTCCGGTGGGCTAGCATGATGGGCCGCTCTGTGGCGATTATTAGAAGGCTGAACTACAGGATAATCCCGTGTTCGGAAGGAATGGCCCTGAAGACTTGGCGTGACCTCCAAGACCAGAGAGAGAGAATGGGCGTATCTACGCCCGGATGAAACCTACAATGTGTAATCCTAGGTACCCCTGGTGTCTATATAAACCAGGGGCCTTAGTTCATGGAGTGGCAAGTCAACTCATCTTGGGTTTAGCTCATTTGATCTCGAGGTACATCAACTCTGTAACCATCATACTCATCAATACAATCATGCAGGACGTAGGGTTTTACATCTACACGAGGGCCCGAACCTGGGTAAACATCGTCTCCTTCATCCCCTGTTAACCATGGATCCTAGATTCATAGTTTGGGACCCCCTACCCGAGATCCGTCGGTTTTGACACCGACAGCGGTCACCGAACCCGTACAAATGGCAACCCTTGGGGGCAGTCATCGGAACTCGTACACTTTGGCAACCCTTGAGGGCGGTCACCGGTACCCGTACAAACTGCTCGGGGCAATCTCCACAACCTAATTGGAGACCTCGACACTTGCTCGGAGCTTTAAACCACAATGATTGAGCTTCGAGGCACCACCAACCGTCTAGGGTGCCAAGGCACCCAAGAGGAACAAGCTCTAGGGTGCTCAAACACCCAAGAGTAATAAGCTTCTCAAACTTCACTTCCACGTATCACCGTGGTGAAATCAAACCTATTCACCAAATGCAATGGTAAGGGCACACGGAGTGCCCAAGTCCTTCTCCCCCAAATCCCACCACAACAACTAATGTTATGGAAGAAAATGAGAGGAAGAACGAAGAAGAACACGAAGAACTCCAAGATCTGGAACCAAGGGGTTCCCCTCACATAGAGGAGAAAGTTATTGGTGGAAATTTGGATCTAGATCTCCTCTCTCCTTTCCCTCAAGAACTAGCAAGAATCATTGGAGGGATTGAGAGTTAGCAAGCTCGAAGAAGGTCAACAATGGGGGGCAAACTCGAGCTCAAAAGAATGGGAACCATTAGGGAAAAAGACCCCCTTAAATAGGTTCCCCCAAATCCAGCCGTTATGCACTCAGCCCATGCATAAGCGGTAGTACCGCTCAGGTGAGCGGTACTTCCGCTGGTACGAAGTATCAAACCATAGCGTGCAACAGAGGAGCTCAAAGGAGGCGGAAGAGCAGTCGAAGTAGTACTACCGTTTCCTCCATCGGTACTTCCGCCCGGAATGGTACTACTGCCCTTACTACCGAGCGGTACCACGCAGAAAACCAACCTATCCAGAGAGCAAAATATAAGCGGAAGTAGCAGCGGTAGTACATAGCGGAAGTACCACTCAAGCGGTACTACCGTGGTACCGAGCGGTACTACTACTAGATCAGACAAAAACAGCTCTGGCACTAAAACTGCCATAACTTTGGCATACGAGCTCCGAATTGAGCAAACTCGAGCTTGTTGGATAGCAGACAACAAGTACTATCCAAACAGCGATGTGAAACCTCTATGAATGAAGAACCGGCAATGATATAGAGATGTGAAACATCTATGAATGAAGAACAGGCAAAAATTCCAACATCGAAAACATCATAGAAGATGCATATGGACTCCGTTTTCGATGAACTTGAGCTTGTCATGAAGCTGACCATAAGCTCAAGAACCCACATAGAGAAAAGCCAACCAAGAACCAAGAAAGATGATGATGCCAAGAATGCAATGGTTTGAGCTCTCAATGAACGATACGATCATGCTACTCACTTGAGAGCCCCCCTTGATAGTGCGGCTATTGATCCTATAACCCGGTCTCCCAACTACCACCATGAGACCGGTAAAATAGACAAGGTCAAACATTTTCCTTGCGCATAGTCCACTTGAGCTAGATGATGACGATCTTGTCCTCCTCAAGATGGACCACATTTCTTCATTGTGCCGGCTCGATGAAGACCAGTAGATCTCTCCCATAGTCCACTATGGGTGAGCCACTCTTCGGCACATCTTCACAAGTCCATTGTCACCACAATGAATGGCAAGCTTCAAGCATGATCTCTTCATGATCCTCCACTTGAACTTACACACCGCAAACTTGATGACGATCTTCACTTGATGTCATCCTCCATGGGTTGTATGAGATCTTCCTCTTGACGCAATCCCATGGACACATACCTAACCCCACATAGAACTCTCACGTAGACCATGGGTTAGTACACAAAGCTTAATGGACAGTGCTTACCGTACCATGGGATCACTTGATCCCTCTTGGTATGATTCACTCTTTGACTTAGTCTTGATCAACCTTGTATCTTATCTTCTCTCTTCATAGAGATGATGTCATGAAAGTAAACATGAATGCTGAGACAATCTTCTTCTTCAAGATATGCTTGCAATAAGCTCAACTCTCGCATGACCAATCTTTGGATAAAACCTTGAATACCACCTTGGTCACCAAAACTCCTTGAAACCAACAGATGGACTTCAAGAAGTGCCTATGGACAAATCCTTCGAATATAACTCAAGGCAACCATTAGTCCATAGGGATTGTTATCAATTACCAAAACCACACATGGAGAAATGTGCTCTTACACATGTTGTCTTTGCACCCGGAGATCTTGTTTGGTTACATTTGCGTAAGGATAGGTTTCTGATTTGCGCAAGTCAAAAATGAGGGTCTATTTCCTACATGCAAACAAAGAACAAGCAAGAAACTGAAATTGCAATCTAGATATTGCGAATATGAGAGGAAAGCTTTATTGATGAAAGTGGGGTTCTGTGACGTCTTGGTCTGGTCATGGAACACAAACGAAAGACGCAAAGTTGCAGCTATGTCGAACTTTTAATCTAAACAAAACCCAAGTCTAAATGGCACCCTAAGGGCTGTATATATGGGGGAATAGAGGGGAATTCTATGGCCCCTTGGAGGAGAGGTCCAAAACCAACCCTAACTCAGTTCCCCCACACATACGGACTCTAAAAACACCCTATAATGTGGTATTTCAAAATTACTTGTGCCTGGCCAAAAAATAAGGTGGCGCAACACCTATAATAGCCTATGGATGAAGTTTATAAGTGGCATCTTGAATATTTCGTCCAAGCCTTCATCCTCGCATTATGATGGCTTCAAAGTGTGAAAATCACCACTGGAAGCTCCATTGTTCTTTCCCGCGTGCGCACCGTCTTCTCCATGCTTGTTCCCGCTCCAATGGCCATCGCTCTTGTCCATGCTAGGTCCTTCATTCATAATTAAAACAAAAGTATCTAATTTAGGCAGCATCATATGTTCATGAACACTAGAAGGATTTCCAAGAAACGGAAGTACCTGGTAATTCAATTGGCATGCACGAGCTCTAGTAATTGGTCCAGTATGTATAGTAGCAGGGGTTGTGGGTGTAACAATGGTATTGATGTCCTCAACATACTCCCCTTCTTGAAATGAAGTCATCATTGGTGCAGTGACATGCTATACAAACGGTTTTTAACCCCTTTTAGTGATGTAGTTTCAAACCGTCACCTTGCTAGTGTGGGCGATAGGTGGGTCCATCGCACATGCTACCAAAATTGTTTGTGATTAGGGTTACATCCCACACAGTTCAACACAAAAACTATTTGCAATTTGTCTTAGCATCACACACGGTTATTTCACGAAAATTGTATGTAATGTGCGATTATTGCACACGATTAAAAATAAAAAAAGTGTGTGTGATGTAAATGCCATCACACACAATTGGATCCAAAAAACTATGTGCAATGTGTGATCTTAACGACGTGTTAATTAGTCCTAAAATCAGCTAGATGTAATCAATTTCTATGATCATCTTTTGACAATCAAACATAATGCAAAAATGCACATTCAAAATCCACTATATGATTTATTTTTAAGCTTTATCATACAACATACAAAAGTACAAACGTACCATCTCACATCACATGACAGCAAACACATACAACTAGCAATCACATCTAATTATGTCGTAAAACTTCATCAGTCTCTTGTTCATCGATGATATCAACTCCCAAACCTTCCCAGATTTCTTATTGCATCTCATCCTGAAAAGCCAAGAGAAAAGGGGGACAAGGTCAAAAAAAAAGTAAATCCTTACACACAGCAGTGATTCAGTGCCCAGGCTCATCTGCACCTTCGATCATACAAAAATTAAAACAAATACTAGAAAAATTCAAAAAAATCCAATTTTTTTGCATGGTAGAGAATTTAGTGCGTGAGGTTTGCTCCAAATTTTAGATCATTTGGACATCTGAGTATCCCTCGGCAAAAAAGACAAATTCGGGGTGTGTGGAAAAGCTTTCTGTTCATGTATTGTTCTGACCCAATTTGTCTTTTTTGCTGACAGCAACTCAGATGTCCAAATGAGATGAAATTTGGAGCATACCTCACACACTAAATTATCTACTATACAAAATAACTGGATTATTTTTGAATTTTATTAATATTTTAATGATTTTTTTACGTTACATACTAAGGTATCCTACCTGAAATTAGTTCGTACACTAGTTATGCATAAGTTTTTTATCAAAAATTATTGCAAGAGAAAGTTTATGAATTCACAAGAGAGATTTTGTGATTAGTTTGGTGTCTTGGAGAATCTTGATAGATGAGAAGAATCAAGAATCGATTAGATGGTTAGAGACATCATACTTGGACATACAATAAACAAGATTATATTAGCACTATCCGGCAAGCTAGCTAGCAGCCAGCCTGGTGGATGGATTCTTGGAAACACATGCATGGGAAGCTAGCTTATATAGCCACAATCTGCACCTCCATGACATTGCCTCTCAAGATGCAGAACTTGTTGAAGCAGTTGTGCCACCGGATAGAGATTCTAGAGTTGTACGACTGCTTCATGCTCGTGCTCGCGTCTATGGCCGACGATGAGCCTCACGACATCCATGGCACCCGCTTCACGCATGGCTGCCCTACGCCGAGCGCTCCCCACCCCGCCGTGTCCTGCTCCTAGTCGGAGCGTGGAGCAGGCGTCGTTTGCCTCGCCGTCCACGGCATGGAAGAAGTGTGTGTCATGTTCGTGGTTCTACAAGAGGTTGGATTGAAGCTAGTTAGATATATGTGTGGATGTAGTAGAGTACGTGATGAAGAGATAAGGCTAGATATTTTTCTTGGCTATGGAGTGTGGACGGATGGATTCATGCCATGTCATCGATCCAAGCATTCAATCTCTTCACCAATAAGAATTCAGTACACATATTTGTGCTTTCTTGCCATTTGATTTTTGCACTAACTCCATCAAAAAAATTGTGAATCCTTCTTGAATTTTTACTACAATATATTGAGGTCTTATATTGACACCATGCCAAGTTTCGTATTTATTAGACATTATATATATTTTCTAAAATTAAAATACCAATAAACTTCATGTTCACCGTTGATTATTGCCACATAGATATTTGAATTTTATATTTATTTCTTGTATGAGGCATACACATATACTCAATGCCCTAAATATGATTTTTCAAATCATTTTTGTATACTGTTTTCTGTACTCGTAGTTCAAATGAATGTATCCGTTATGACTAGAAATGTAGTTAATGACTCAAATATAGCAAATGAGCTCCGAAAAGTGCCAAATTTTAATATGGAGGATTCTATGGTGTATCTTAACTGTAGAAAAAAATCAAGGTCAAATGATAAAGGTTCACCACCAATTTGGTGCATTCACTTTTGAAACCATGATCGTTCCTCGGAGGTTGTCAGATTTTTAAAAGATGTATATCAAAAAAAATGAAAGCTTCTCAAATTTTTACCACATCATAGTGAGGTCATATCATGACACTATGCCAAGTTTAATATTTTTCACACTTCATTTACAATTTTATAATTTTAATACCAATAAACTCCATATTCGTGGTTGACTCTTGCCACATCTGTCTAATAAATTTATATTCATTTCTTGTACGAGGCATACAAATATACTCAATACCCTAAATATGATTTTTCAAATAATTTTTGCGTACTGTTTCATGCATTCATAGTTCAAATTTGAATTATATCCATTAAAGGACTAGAAATGCAGTTAATGACTCAAATATAGCAAATGAGCTCTGAAAAGTGCCAAATTTTAATAGGGAGGATTCCATGGTGCATGTTAAGTGTACAAAAAAAACTCAAAGTCAAACGATGCAGGAAAATGTTAATTCGCCTTCAAACATATGGCGCAAACCAATATTCTTTTCAAAAATAATAATTTCAGGAATCACACACGGATCAATTTATGGAAGTGTGTGTGATGACAGACTACATCGCACACATAATGTATGCAAAAAACGTGTGCCTCTCCTGGGTTAAAGTTCAACCTGGTCTTGCTTTGCCTCTCTAGGTAGCATACATTCTTGGATTGGGACAATTTATATATCAAAATCGATCGGCTCGACGTGATGAAACTTTTTCGCGTTGTAAGTTTTTCCATTCGAGTGCTTCTTGAGCGCCTAACAGCTTGCGCGAACCATCAGACATCACTTAGGTGGTTGTCTGATCCCTTGCGCCATATTTTGCCTCGTGGTAGGGCTGCACTCTAATTGCTCTAACTTTTTCATACGACCTAAGATTGAGATGATTTTTATGTCAAAATCGATCGTTTCGACGGGACAAAGACAATTCGTGTTGGGTGCTTAATCTGTCGAACATTACTCTGAATATGAAATCTTAGTACTTTGAGCACAGTTTCGGCCATCAAGATAAGATTGAATGGCGATGACCCAAACTTCAAAGATGTTCATGTCAACACTACGGAACATTTTCATGTAAAGCACTTCTTCATTTGAGTCCATCTTAATAACGTTTTCTTCCGCGTCAAAATTTGGTGTCAACACAAGGCATCACACACGTTTGCGTTTTTTACATCGTGTGTAGTGATATGCTACATCACACACACACTTTTTACAAAAACTGTGTGCATGGTATCACAAACGGTTGCATTATAATAACTGTGTGCAATGATATAAGACATCACACACACATCATATGTAAAAACCGTGTGCAAAGCGTCACACACGTTTACGTTTTTTCAAACCATGTGCAATAATAGGCAACATCACACACACATTTTTTGGAAAAACTGTTTGCGTAGCATCGCACACGTATGTGGTTTTGTTAAACATTTCTCTTATCTTTGCTAATCACAAACAGTTCATAAGAACAAACTGTATGCGATGCATCGCACAAGCAACTATTTTTTGAATCGTATTTGATGGGTCCTCCATCGCACATAGTTCGCGTCATTGGCGACGGAGCTATAACTAAACCGTTTGCGATTTGTGCATCACACACAGTTTATTCGAAGGGTCTCTGATTGATGTGTCCTCTTTGGACCATCTTGCAGTAGTGCGTCCTCGACGGAAGCTCGTCTTCCTCACCCAAATAAGGCTTCAAATCTGCAATGTTAAAAGTAGGACTAACCCCAAACTCTACATGCAGCTTAAGTTTATATGCATTATCATTTATTTTCTCTAACACCATAAAAGGACCATCAACACATGGCATTAGCTTTGATTTGCGCAAATTAGGAAATCTATCCTTACGCAAATGTAACCAAACAAGATCTCCAGGTGCAAAGACAACATGTTTTCTACCCTTATCTCCAGCAAGTTTGTATTTAGCATTCATACGCTCAACGTTTTCCTTAGTTACCTCATGCGTTTTCAAGATCAATTCAGCACGTTGTTTAGCATCATATTTCCTTTTCCAGAGATGGAAGAGGCAACAAATCATTAGGTGCACGAGGTATGAAACCATACACAATTTCAAAAGGCACATCTTAGTAGTAGAATGCAATGAACGATTATAAGCAAATTCAATATGGGGCAACCATTCTTCCCACATTTTAAAGTTACTCTTCAAAACAACCCTAAGCATAGTAGACAATGATCTATTGACTACTTCAGTTTGTCCATCAGTTTGGGGGGTGACATGTAGTACTAAAAAGAAGTTTAGTCCCCAACTTAGCCCATAAACATCTCCAAAAGTGGCTAAGAAATTTAGCATCACGATCTGAAACAATTGTATTTGGCACACCATGCAAGCGAATAATTTCATGAAAGAACAAATCAGCAACATTAGCAGCAGCATCGCTTTTATGACATGGTATAAAGTGTGCCATTTTAAAAAATCTATCCACGACAACAAATATTCTATCCCTCCCCTTCTTTGTTCAAGGTAAACCTAAAACAAAGTCCATAGATATATCCTCCCAAGGAACACTAGGTACAGGCAAAGGCATATATAAACCATGAGGATTGAGTCGTGACTTAGCTTTTTGAAAAGTAATGCAGCGAGCAACAAAATGCTCAACATCCCGTCGCATCTTTGGCCAAAAGAAATGTGTAGAAAGTATGTCCTCCGTCTTCTTCACACCAAAGTGTCCCATTAATCCTCCTCCATGCGCCTCCTGTAACAACAAAAGAAGAACGGAGCTAGCTGGAATGCCTATCTTGTTAGCATGGAACACAAATCAATTATTAATGATGAACTTGGTCCATGTTCTCCCTTCTTTACAATTCTGCAACACATCTTTAAATTCAGCATCATGCACATATTGATCTTTGATTGTCTCCAAACCAAATATTTTAAAGTCATGTTCTGAAAGCATAGTATAACGACGAGACAATGCATCATTAATAACATTTTCTTTTCCCTTCTTGTGATTAATGTCATAAGGGAAAGTTTCAACGAATTCAACTCATTTAGCATGTCCACGGTTCAGTTTTGCTTGACTTTTAATATGTTTCAAAGATTCATGATAAAAATATATAACAAATTCTTTGGGACATAAATAATGTTGCCATGTTTCCAAAGTCCGAACAAGAGCATATAATTCCTTATCATAAATAGAATAATGTGGGGACCCCAACTCATAAGTCGTGATCACTGAATGCACGTGTACAGTGATCCCAGAGATCAATGCTCACTGAACACACATAAGCTGAATAACAAGAGTCATACATCCATACATATCGTCTTACACAAATAAAGACCATCGAGGTCAAGTTACATAGATATGGCCATGCAGGCCAAATTACAAACATAAACTCACAGCGGAAATCTTGAAAGATAGCGTAGGCCCATGCCATCTGCCTTAACCCTACATGCATTCTCACTAGGAAGCGTCCTAATTTGCATGTTCGTCTCCAACGAATTCTTCACCATATTCTTGCTCTTCCATGCCTGGCCAATTAAATAACCAGTGGCAAGCCAATGAGTACTTTGAATGTACTCGCAAGCAACCCATCATTTGGAACAAGGTATGACAATGCATGATATAGCACTAAGTAGGTAAGTTGCGGAAAGCTTAATTTTGAGTGCAGTGACATGGTCAATCAACGTGTAAAAGTATGCATCAACAGGTCATAAGTATCCGTATGAACAGGTCACAGATATCAATATAAACAAGGTCTGAACATCTCATGTTCAATCATCATGTCAAGTCATCTGACTTAACTCAAGTATTCCTTCTTTCTCCCACACACTCACACACGCCAAATTTGTGAAAACATCGGACGTAGTTTAAGTAGGACCTCCAACTGTCCATGACCGTGGACATGGCTATTCGAATAGTTTTACACTCTACAGAGGTTGCGCACTTTACCCACAAGACTCGAGAAACTTCCGTGTCAAGCCACGACTCACGGTAACATTCATACCCGAGGTAAGTACCCGAATAATGCCTTTCCCCTGACGATACTAACAAAGAGTCCAATCGTTGGTGCCATCCCTCATGATGTACATTACAAGTATCATCCACGAGGGCACACAACGATGTGCCCGGTGTCTATGAAAACAGCCCATGATCATCCTTTCCGGCACGACCCCGTATCGAGAATGACCACGTCACTCCCGCCACTAGTAATGTGGGCTCTCGGCTAGTAGCCACCAAGGTAATCAACAAAGCCCCGTCTCATAAGGGGTATCATGGTTGTACATGTAAGGTTGGGACGGTCAGCATATCTTAGATCTCTCCGTTTTTGAAAAACACACACACTCACTTGCCCCGATACACCACTTCTTTGTCAAGTGGTTACCTAGCTCGACATCATCTCCCTCGGGCAGTAGTGGCACCCGATGGGGTTTTCGAAAAGTCTTTGAAAACATTTTCTTTTCGACACCATGCATTTTTCCCATCCCACTTGCGTAGCAACTACTTATCATCCTAACTACTTCCCACCCGCTCAACTCTAAGTAGAAGGTAGAGTCATGTCATGCAAGTATCAACGGGTAAAAGCATCGGAGGCAACCCATAAAGGTGGTCACCACAACATCATGATCATCATATGAAAAGTAAAGTGCTATATGCAATGCAGTAAAAATGGTTTCTTTAAACATGGTCAAGGGGCTGCTTGCCTGGCTCAACAAAGTCCTCGGGGTCTTCAAAGTCTTCTGGTCCAACTCCCTCGTCAACAATGCAATCTATCGTCGCAATATTAACGGGCAAAAATAAGGGCACTTGAAAAACAGAGAAAATAAATCACTCCTAAAAATGTCAAACCACTTTTGTAAAATACTAGGGTGAAAACTAGTAATACTAAAAATACTAGCTTCTGGTTTTGAAGTTTAAAAAGTGGTAAAATTGATTTTAACAATAGTTTTAAATAACCAAAACAAGGGTTTAAAAAAAACCAGTACATATTTTTAGTGGAGTGCGAGTAGAGCCGGCCCAGGGGAGATGCGGCCCAGGGCGAAGCGGTACGCGCGTGGCAGGTTTTACTTAAACCTGCACGCGAGCCTGATTTGGCAGAGAGAGAGGGGAGGCGAGGAGAGAATGACACATGGGCCCCACCCCGCGGTCATCTCCTACCTCTCAACAGGGGAGGGAGAGAGATCACCGGCGACGTCCACGGCTGAGACTCGGGGTGGCAAGGGCACGGGCATGGTCAGGGGGTCCGCGCTCTTCCAGTGGAGGTGCAAATCATCGCCGGCGGTGATAGAGTCGACAACGAGGAGGAACCCGAACGGCGATCGGGGGAGATGATGATGGTTCTCTTGTTCCCGCCTAAGAATGGAGGGTGGGGTTAGGTTCCTGGCGCGGAGAGGGAGACAATGAAGGAAATAAAGAGGCCAGGGGGGCTCTGTACCTCCCGAACGGCGGTGGCCCGAGGCGGCGGACCTCAGGCTCGTCCTCGAGCTCTGCTGCTGGAGAGGGGAATTTAGCAGCGCAGGGGTATGATTGGGGATCCTAGAGAGAGAGGGGAGCCGAGAGGGGAGCTAGGGAGACTTTGAATAGGGAGGCCGGAGTTTGTTGTGGACCGAGCGCACGGCTTCCCATGGGAACGGTGCTGCCGGCCATGGACGAGGGCTAGGGTCCTCTGCGGCGCTCGTGGGAGTAGTGTAGACCGTTGGGGGCGAGAGAAGGAGTGGGGCGAGCTCTGGATGGGTCCCTCGCGTGGACAGGGACTGGGGGACGTGGGTGGTGCTCGGCACGTGAGGGTGGAGGTCGTCGGAGAGAGAGGGGTGAGGGGACCTATAGCCCGGTGTCTTGCACACGCCGAGGAGGTCTCGGTTCCGTGCTTGCTCTGCTAGAGGTGGTCGGGGGCATTGGGCAGGGGCGGCTACAGTGCTCTGGTGCACTGTAGCGCGCTCCAGAGCACACATATGGCTTGCCATGACATAAACAATGGGCACAGGCATGTCCACTTGTGTGTTGGAGGTTCTGGAGATGCCTTTGAGTGCTTAGGAGCTATGGTAGAAGCAGGGGTGAGGAATGGGGTGAGGGAGAGGTAAAATAGGTGCTGCCATGGTTGTCCAGAGGAGTAAAAATGGGTTTTCACCCCACCAATCATTGAACTGTTGCCCTGGGGTTGTTACTAGAGGTAGAAGGGGACTAGGAGGTGTTATGGTAAAATGCTTAGGTCAAGGAGAACAGTGAGGGAGGTGAAATAAGGGGTTTTACCAAATCACGAGAAGGTGTTTGATGTAATTTTTGGCGGTATAAATTTCACCACTAGATGTGCGATTTAACAGGGTAAAAAGGCTTGCAAAAACAAGGTTGATCACAAGGTTTGAGATGATTTGAAGAAAGTTGACAATGCAAATATTTTAAACCCTAGAAATTAACAGAATCAGGTTTCTCTAGATCTAGGCAAGCAAATCTATCCTCCTTAATGCACCACTTGGTGTGATGGTATTATTTGGGGATTAGAGAATGTCCACAAAGTCTGAGACCAATAGGACACAGTTGGCAATGTAGAGTTTCTCGAATTTGGATCTAGACAGGAATGGTTTTGGGGCACTTTTTTGAACCAAAACAATTTGGATTGGGATGGAACTTGGCAAGGTCATCACATTAGGCATATGTGACTTTCTAGAATTTTCCTGGATTTATTTGAGAATATTTCTTATAGAAATATTGCAAATGCTTGAAATGAACAGAAATGGTTTTGTCCAATATTTTGAACATGACCATGTGTTGAAACTCATATATATGTGGAAAATATATGTCCACTAAGTTTCCCTAAATTTTCTCTAATATTTTGAAGGCATAAAAATATTTTTTCCTTTGAAAGACCATTTCTGGCCTTAAGATAAAGCCTTTCAATAAAGTAGGAAAATAACCTTTGGTGGTTTTGGGAAGTATTATATAAGTTAGGTTCCAAATAAAGTCTTTGGGGAACAACATTCACCCTAATTTGACGACTTATAGTACAAACCTCAATTCAAGGGTTATTGAAAACCTAAATTGAATAAAAAAATTGGCCAAAATAATATTTTATAACAATAGTTTTATGTCATATACACATGGCGTGATCATTGGCAGAGAGTTTGGATCAAGTAGATGAGTTCTTGAGAGAAGAGGAAGAAGAATCTCTGAGTGCCAAAACACAATCAACCAAACAAGCAATCATCAAACAATCAATTCATGCACAAGCACTCAAAAAGTTTTAAATGGGTCCGAATTTTATAAAATCATAGCATAGCAAATTGATACAAACACAGGGTGTGACAGACCAACCCCCCTTACAAGAATCTCGTCCCCGAGATTCCTAGGCTAAGCGCTAAAAAGATAAGGGAACTCGGATCTAAGGTAGTCTTCACGCTCCCAGGTTGCTTCTGCTTCAGTGTGGTTGCTCCATTGGACCTTGAAGTACTTGATGGTGCGGCTTCGGGTGTAACGCTCGGCTTCATCCATGATGCGAACTAGTCTCTCACGATAAGCGAGGTCTGGCTGAAGATCGATGGCTATATGATTGATGTCCTTGTACAGGTCGGGGCGGTTGGGAACTTGGAGACACTTCCGGAGTAGTGACACATGGAAAACGTTGTGCACATCGGATAGCTCAGAAGGTAGCTCTAGCTGGTAGGCAACTTCTACTCTCTTTGCAGTGATCTTGAAGGGGCCGATGTATCTTGGTGCAAGCTTTCCCTTGACATGGAAACACTTGGTTCCTTTGAGAGGCATGACTCGGAGATATACATGGTCTCCGACGCAGAAGTTCACTTCTCGGCGGTGAGAGTCTGCGTAGCTCTTCTGTCTTGACTTGGCGGTCTCCAGACGCTCGGTGACGAGTTAAACTTTCTCTTCACTTTCATGGAGAATTTCGGGTCCAAAGACTAGTCCTTCTCCGGTCTCTAACCAATTGAGGGGAGTGCAGCACTTGCGTCCATACAACACCTCAAATGGTGCCATCTGGAGACTGGACTGGTAGCTGTTGTTGTAGGAGAATTCGGTGAACGGCAAACAGTCCTCTCACTAGGCTCCATATGCCAAAACACAAGCACGAAGCATATCTTCGAGTATCTGATTTACTCGCTCCGTGTGTCCTCCGGTCTGAGGGTGAAAAGCAGTACTGAAGGATAACTTGGTTCCCATAGCTTCTTGAAACTTATTCCAAAACCTCGAAGTAAACTGGGTTCCTCGGTCTGACACAATCTCCTTTGGAACTCCGTGGAGGCTCACAATGTGCTCGATGTAAAGGTTGGCTAGCTTGTTTCCATCATAGGTGGTCCTGACAGGAATGAAGTGGGCTACCTTGGTCAGATGATCGACAATGACCCAAATGGAATCATGTCCCTTGCTTGACCTGGACAAACCGGTGATGAAGTCCATCCCAACTTTGTCCCACTTCCATTCAGGAACTTTGAGAGGTTGTAACAATCCTGCGGGTCGCTGATGCTCAGCTTTGACTCTCTGGCATATGTCACACTTAGCGACAAAAGTGGCTATCTCTCTATTCATGTTGTGCCACCAGCATCTTGCACAAGGAGAGAAATGGCGCGCCGTTTTTGCCCCATGTCAGCACTATTTTTTTCAAATATCGTTGGCGTCGGCCGTTTTGGTACGACATCGCTAGTAACATAGTGCTGGCGCTGGACGTATGTGTAACGCCACTTGTATGTGGCCTCCAAGGTTGTGTGCAGGCGTAACTTACTGTTGGCGTACTAGTTTGGTATTACGTCGGCAGTATTTCCTATATCTATTTGTCCGTACGCCAGAAGTTTATTTTGTGGGTCCATTTTTTTGGTCAACGTTGGGACCCTCGTAACACCGGCGTGGCATACGACAGCATGCCAGGAATATACATGTTAGTGTTGGCGTTATGTACTCCGGAAATGCCAGTAATAAAGTCGCAGCACTACTACACCACGCACGTGATAAAACCCTTGTGTATAGATTCCCCTTCTTCTTCCTCTTGCTCTTCCTCTTCCTCCTCTCTCTTCCCTATCCTCATCTTGAGAAACTCAATTATTTTATCATGATTTTTAAGTAGGTAGTTAGATGTAGCTAGGTGATGTGTTAACAGTTACGTTTGCTAGCCTCCTCTACACACCCACTCCTCCAACCCCACTTGCATTAAATTTTCCTTCACCCTCCATTAATGACGCCCACCAACCTACGTACGGTCGACCGGCTTCTCGCGGGATCGATCAAGGACTAGCTCGACTCGTGTCTCTTCTGCTTGAGGTAATTAACACAAAACACTTCCTCATCATTTAATTATGCATGTTACGTATGTGTGTGATTGCTAAATGGCAAAACGTGCATGTATGGCGAATTTGTAGAGAGAGTTGCCGATGTTTTGGCGAAACGTTGATTCATTTCTGTTTGGTCAAATTTCTGGTACTCAATATGTACCACTTTTAGCAAAGGTCATGCCGAAAATTTCTATGCCCCCACTTGATATATATATATATATATATGTAATTATTTTGTATTTCCCTTTACAGGCTACTTTGATCTATCAAAAGATTCAATATGGATCGAAGTGTGAAGGCCTTTCTCAATTTCGCGGTGACGAATAGGATACAAAAGTGTGAACGCAGATATTGTGTCCATGTAAGGCCCGCAAAAATGGAATTTTACATAACCCGTTCGATGGTACCGTCCTCGCGCACTTGCTTCATCGTGGTTTTGTTCAAGGTTATACACGATGGACAAAGAATGGTGAGGAGAATGATGATGTACGTGACGACGACGATGGAGCAGCGAATATGGAAGCGGAGAACCCTTTCAATGATGAATTAGCAGGGCCGCCAGAAGGAGGAAACAATAATGAACGTGCGCCTGGAGTAGGAAATGATGAAACGCCACTCGAACATGAAGAGGACCATGTCACCCAGGATATGTCGTTGGCTGAAATGCTGCAGGATCCCCATGTTAAGGAACTGCTTCAGAAGAAGACGAGAAATGAGGCAGCTACTATTAAGGAGGCTCTAAACTTGGCGCAATTGGAGGTAGATGCGAATGCTCCACTGTATGAAGGTTGTGATCCTGAGCACACCCGCTTACACGTCACGCTCAAACTTCTAAACATCAAGGCAAGATTCAAGAGCACAGACGGAAGTCTGGATGCAACATTGGAATATTTACTTACAGTTTTGCCCAAGGGGAATTTGTTGCCTAAGAGTGTTGATGAGGAGAAAAAGATCGTGTGCCCTCTTGATTTGCCGCATGTAAGATATCATGCATGCATAAATGATTGTATCTTATATCGTAACGAGCATGAGCACAAAGCAGAGTGTCCAACTTGCAAGGAACCCCGATACAAGCCTGGAAAGAAGGATCCTCGAAAGGTTGTATGGTACCTTCCGTTGATTCCATGCCTACAACGTTATTTCGCTGACGCGAAGGAAGCAAAGAACATGACTTGGCACAAGACCAGGAAATCCAAAAATGATGGCATTCTGAGACATATTGCGGATGGTTGTCAGTGGAAAGCTCTCGAGTGCATTGAACCAGAATTCGTAGCAGAACCAAGAAACCCCAGGTTGGGTGTCAGTAGTGATGGACTAAATCCATTTGGCAAGCAGAGTAGCACACATAGTACATGGCCCATGTTTGTTTGGATGTACAATATCCCGCCTTGGCTCTACATGAAACAAAATTACATACACATGGTAATGCTCATTCAAGGACCGCTCCAACCAGGCAACGATATCAACACATATCTTGAGCTATTGAAGGAGGAGTTAGACATATTATGGAAGGATGAAGGGGTCAAAACGTGGGACGCCAGCACTGGAAACTATTTTCCAATGAGAGCAGCATTGTTCACGACCGTTCATGACTATGTAGGTTATGGATATATATCCGAACAAGCGTGTCATGGACATTTCGGATGTGTTAAATGTATGGATGATACATGTTTTCGCCAGCTATCAAAAAAGGGCAGTAGCAAAACAGTGTTCATGGGCCATCGAAGGTGGCTTGACAAAGATGATGAGTGGAGAAGTCATGGCGACCTGTTCGACAACACGGATGAGGCCCGAGGGCCACCATGTAAGAGGAGTGGAGAAGAAATCCATGAGATGTTAAATAATTGGACAGATTGCCCGAAGTCAGGAAAGAAGAAAAAGAAGGCTGAGAAAATGCTGCTGAAAGTATGGAAAATAAAGTATGTTTTCTAGGGCTTGAAGTATTGGGAACTACTCAGTTCGCCGCATTCTCTTGATATGATGCATATCACAAAAAATATCTATGAGCGTTTGCTTGGCACACTGTTTGACATGCCAGAAAAAAGTAAAGATGGTACGAGGGCTAGACAAGACTTGAAAGATATAGGTATTAGGGAAGAGCTCCAACCCGCATCCCTTAAAAGAACCAAGGAGATGACCAAGGGCTAAAACATGAAAAAAAACAAAGAAGATTATTGCCCCCTAGCTTGCTTCACGCTCGACGAGGATGAGCTTCATCAACTTTTCAATTGCCTTGACGGCATCAAAGTTCCTTCTGGTTACTCGGGGCTCATACATAGATATCTTGACACAAAAAAGCAAAGGTTTAGCAACATGAAGTCCCATGATTGTCATGTGATGATGACGCAATTAATTCCGGTAGCCCTTAGAGGGATAATGGATGATCACGTGCGCAACACACTTCTTGACTTCTTCAACATTTTCAACGTTCTCTCTCGAAATTCGATCAGCGTGCGACATCTCACTCGACTACAAGAGGAGATCATCACAATACTATGTGAGCTTGAGATATATTTCCCCCGGTCATTCTTTGATGTGATGGTGCATCTCCTAGTTCATGTTGTTTCTGAGGTTAAAGACCTTGGACCGACATTCTTGCATACGATGTTCCCGTTTGAAAGGATGAATGGAATTGTGAAGGGTTACGTTCGTAACAGGGCCCATCCGGATGGAACCATCGTCCAGGCCTATCTGACCGAAGAGTGGATATCATTCTGCAATAATTATATAGATGATGATCAATCTCTTGGTTTGCCCATGAGGAAGCATGCCAATAGGCTTGATGGAGTAGGTCACTCACAGTTGAAGCATGATTTAAATGTGGATATACAGAACCGCCGAGACGACTTCGACAGAGCGCACACTGTGGTGTTACAACAAGCAGATATAATCACTCCTTGGCAGCAGACTCACAAGGACACCTTAAGGAGAGAGCATGCAATGGCAGGGAGGCAGAGGACCGAAGCCCAGATCATTAGAGAGCACAACTCCAAATTTGCAGCTTGGTTAAAAGAGCGAATTCGGGAGAAACCACTGCCAACGGGTATTGCCAATGCAAATCTCATATATGCATTAGCAATAGGCCACGCATGCACCGTCGCCACCTACCAATCATATGATATCAATGGATACACATTTTATACTGAGGAAAATGACAAAAACTCTGATTACCAGAACTCAGGCGTCACGTTAATTGCCTCCACCGAGAATGAAACTAACAGATACTACAGAAGGATCGAAGAGATATGGGAACTTGAGTACGCTGAAGATCACACAGTGCCACTGTTCCGGGTCAGATGGGCGAAGAATGTCGAGAAGGAAGAACGTGGTGCCGTTACCATGTCCCTGCCCGAAGCACAAGTTGCTGGTGCAAAGGGTGTCAAAGGAATTACCGCCAAATATGAGCCTTGGGTATTCGCTAAGGATGTGTCACAATGCTTCTATATAACTGACCCGGCAGAGCCAAGTCGTGTTGTCATTAGGAGATCCAAGAGATCCATCGTCGGGATGGACGGAGTGGCCAACGAGGATGACTATGATCAGTTCGTCGTCGACCCAAAATAAGAGGAGAACTATGATGACGATGAAAATTACACCACCAGAAGGAGCAGGACTACCTTGCCTGAGAAAGTACGTCCCTTCTTACGAAAGAGTCATAACGCGGGGCGGAAGTATTCAAGGAAGGTTAAAAAGACCCAAACCTTTCGTTGAGAGGATTGTCAAACGACGTCGTACTAGATAGTTGATTAATTTGTGTGCTTCATTATTCGTTTACTACGTACACTTTTGTGTACTTCTCATTGCGTAATACTTCGCACGATATTTTACTTCAATTGTGTGTACCTCCTAATTTGCATTATTAATTATATACTTTGATCCACATTTATGTATGCATTTTCACACGCCATTTATCAAGTAGAACAGCCCAAGCTAACACAACACCAATTACTGCTAGCGTCGGCCACGTCATTGGCGCCAGCTCTAATGACTAACCGGCACTTTTATCTACACTACTTGGCAGAGAACAACTCAGATTCCCCTTCTTCCCCCGCCGCCGGACACTGTTCTCTGCCGTTCCCCCCCCCAGCCGCGCCCGCACCCTACACCAGACGTGTCGCCGCGCTGCCCAGCCCTTCCCCAAGCCCACCCGCTCATCCAAGAGCCTCTTCCTCCGTCGTCCTGTCCGGCCACTCTCTCCCTCTGTCGTCCTGTCCGGTCGCCCCGTCAGCCACGCACCACCACCCCATCGCGCAGTCTAACGGGCACCCCCACCATGCTCTCCTGACAGGCGACCCCCACTCGATCCGGATGGTAAAAATCTATCTCTTAGCTGCATCATCTTGTTTTCTTGTGAATTGTCTCGCGCTAGCTGTGTTTCTTTTTGCAGGGAAAGGTCGAGAGAGTGACCAATTAATGTTTTGGCGAAACGTGGATTCATTTCCATTTCATCAAAATTTCTTGCACTCAATATGTCCATTTTTTACCTACGTTCATGCCCATTTTTTCCATTAACTTGTATTTTGTGAATGCAGCACAAAATAGAAGAATGCCCATACTATTCAGACAAAGTGGTATGTGCGACGATCCTCACCTTGACAACAATAAATGCTTCTCCATCACTCTACAGTGCCTCAAGAGGAAAGATGGTTTCAATTCCAAATGTACAATCAATAATGAGGTAGATCACACAAATTTTGTTGCTAACAATGTGGTTTATATGAAAATTATATGCCTCACGATGAAAGATGATTACTACATTGCTTACTATGTTACTATTTTGTTCAAAGACAGAAGCTCCCAAGATGTGTTGTGCCTCCGGTGATGGGTGACCACCAGATATGGACATTTCGAGTTAAAAGAACGGAGGAAACTACCCCAGTGATCGCAACTTGGAAGATTGGAGATCGGTGAATCTCTATGCTCCACCATGCATGGAGATGCAGGGGGTTTCCCTCTTCTTCAAGATTGATCCTAAACGTGATCAGTACCGTACTAGTAGTTACGACGATGGTTAATGTATGCATATATATAAATGATGTGTACCATAATATAAATTATGTCGTACGTGTTTTCATTTCTTATCAGAATCAATGTGGAACACAAACATCATTATGTATATACTGATACAAAATTGCGCTACCGCCGCAGCATTTCTTGCTGCGGTGGCAGCGTTTTTTTGTTGCGTTTGGTCATTTAGTACTGGCGTGCGAAACATCCGATACGCCCGTAATGATATCTCCAGTGTCAGGCGTTGGGAAAGTCAACACGCCATAGATATATAAGATATTGCCGTCATAGAGATAAAGCCAACGCCATAGGTATATGAAATACTGCTGTCGTAGGCTCCAACGCCACCAGTATTTTTTAACTATGGCGCCGTATTGCTGGCATCGGGTGTCTACGCCAGCAAGGCCCTTTTTGCCATGCCATAGCTAGGCTTTTCTACACTAGTGTTGCTTTGAGGTGTTGGTACATCTTGGTTCCTCCAGGGTGGATGGAATATGGAGTGTCATGGGCTTCTTGCAAGATCAAATTCTTGAGCTCAACTTTGTTGGGTACGCAGATGCGAGTCCCAAACCATACAACTCCTTTCTCATCCACTGAGAATCCTGGGGCCTTGCCTTTCTTAATCTTCCTCTTGATGCCTTCAATGCTATCATGAACCTTCTGAGCTTCCTTAATATCATCCATCAAGGTAGGTCTTGCTTCGAGGTTGGCTAAGAAACCAGGTGCAACTAGTTTCAAGCCAAAGCTTTCATGCTCTTCATACAAGGCGGGTATCCTTTCCTTAATCATAGTATTCAAGGAACAAGCCTTTTTGCTTAAGGCGTCTGCCACCACATTAGCCTTTCTAGGGTGGTATTGAACACTGAGGTCGTAATCCTTCATCAGCTCGAACAATCTTCGTTGCCTCATGTTTAACTCCCTTTGAGTGAAAATATACTTGAAACTCTTGTGGTATGTGTATAGCTCACATCTCAGAAGGTAATATCGCCATGTCTTCAAGGCATGAACTACAACTGCCAACTCAAGATCGTGGGTAGCGTAGTTCTCTTCATGAGGACGTAGCTGTCTGGATAGATATGCTATGACTCTCCCTTCCTGCATCAGAACACCACCAAGCCGGTTCTTGATGCATCACAATATATCACAAACTCCCTGTGAATATCGGGGGTGGCCAAAACTGGGTCTGTTGTCAATCTCTTCTTGAGCTCTTGGAAGCTTTTTTCGCACTTCGGCGTCCATTCAAATTTCTTGTCCTTCTTCAAGAGCTAAGTCATGGGTCTAGCAATGCTGGAGAACCCTTCCTTGCGGTAATATCTCGCGAGTCTGAGGAAGCTTCTAACTTTTCACATTGCATGGGGATTGCCATTCAGTCATGGCTTCGATCTTGGCAGGATCCACTAACAATCCTTCTGCAGTCAACACATGACCCAAGAATCCAACTTCATGCAGCCAGAATTCACACTTGCTGAATTTGGCATAAAGCTAGTGCTCTCAAAGCTTGTTTAGGACCAATCTCAGGTGTTGCTCATGCTCTTCTTCAGACTTGGAGAAGACGAGTATGTCGTCGATTAAGACAACGACAAACTTGTCCAAATACTACATGAAGACTTTGTTCATGAGGTACATGAAGTAAGCTGAGGCATTGGTCAACCCAAATGACATGACCGTTTATTCATACAGGCCATACCGGGTCACAAATGTCGTCTTCGGAATGTCTTGTGGTCTGATCTTCAGCTGATAGTACCCGGACCTGAGATCGATCTTGGAAAACACCTTCGCACCATTTAGCTGATTGAACAGGTCTTCTATCTTGGGAAGTGGGTACTTGATCTTTATTGTGACCTCATTGAGAGAACGGTAATCGACACAGAGTCGGATAGTTCCATCCCGCTTTGACACAAATAGAACAGGTGATCCCCAAGGAGAGGCACTAGGGCAAATAAATCCTTTTCTGAGCTGCTCAGCCAGTTGCTCCTTCAGTTCAGCCAACTCTGCGTATCCCATCCTATAGGGCTTCTTATAGATGGGTCCTGCTCCAGGCATTAGCTCAATGATGAAATAAATGTCGCGGTCAGGAGGCATTCTGGGCAGCTCATTAGGAAAGACATCTGGGTATTCACATACCACAGGCACTTGATCCAACTCAATTCCCGAGAGACAATTAACCTAAGGGGCTTGAGCGGAGACAGGGTTGGGAGCATACTTGACTTCAACTCCTTGGCTATTGGTCATGGTAACAGTCCTCTTGGCACAGTCTAACAAGCCTTGGTGCTTGGTTAACTATTCCATGCCTAGGATCACATCCAAGCCTTGCGACTTAAAGATGATAAGGTCTGCTAGGAATTCTATTCCGTTGATGACAATCCCAACTCCTTTACATCCTATCTTGGTTCTCATGACCGATCCCTGGGTTTGTACCAACATATGACTACCCAGGGGTGTAGGCTTCATACCACTCTCTAGTGCAAACTTTTGGGTAACAAAAGAATGCGAAGCTCCACAATCAAACAGAATGGTTGCGAGAGTTGAGTTGACAAGGAACGTACCCAGTATGATGTCTGGGTCTTCCTGGGCTTCCTCAGCGGTGACATGATTCACATGACCCTCGTCATTGTTGGGCTGGTTGCGGGGAGCTTGGTTCCTTGGTGGCTCTCCACGGCCTTGACCTTGGTTTGGCGCATTGGGCCACGGTGCATCTGACTTCTTGTTGGGGCATAGCTTAGAGATGTGTCCTGGTTGACCACATCCAAAGCATGTGATCTGACCAGAGTTATAGTTGTTCCTACCACCATTGTTGCTATTGGGGTTGTTGTAAGCTGGCCTGGGATTGGCATACTACTGAGGCTGGTACCTCGGACGAGGTACAGGGGCTCTAGCTTGCTGAGGCTGATAGGTTGGCTTGGCTGGGTTTGGCTGCCAGGGGCGAGGCTTCTGGTTGCTGGAACTAACCTTGCTGATCATCTTGTGCTTGTGATGTCTTCCATGGCATGACAATTGTCTTCGAGCATGAGAGCGTTGTTCAAAAGGTCGAGGAAGGTCCGGTAGTTGCAGACAATGAGTTGATACTGCAGAGATTGCCGGAGTCCTTCCATGAAGCGTTCCATCTTAGCGGCCTCAGTGGTGACATCTTCAGGGGCATACCTGGACAGTAGGTTGAATTTTTGCATATACTCCTTGACAGAGCCACTTCCTTGCTTCAGCGCTCGGAATTCTCTCTTCTTGATAGCCATGATCCCAGAAGGAATGTGAGCGGTGCGGAATCCTTCCTTGAAATCAGCCCAGGTTATCACACGGTCGCCTTGCATGACCTTGAATCCATCCCACCAAGCTTTGGCGGTACCTCCGAGGCAGTCAGAGGCATAAAGCACCTTCTCACGATCCTCGTTGCAGTTGACCAGTGCAAGGAGGTCCTCGATGGGGCGGATCCAGTCATCGGCATCCAGAGGTTCGGCAGTCTCAGTGAAGGTTGGGGGTGAATTCCTCATGAACTCAGACAGAGTGGAGCGGCCATTGCCGTTCCTGCCTTGCTGCTGGTTGTTCACAAGGACTTGAGCCATCTGCTGGATAGCGACAATGTTGGCTTGGCATTCCTCCCGGAGAACTTGGAGAAACTAAGCTATGGTCATGTTCTCCGGTGGAGGTGGTGGCGGGGGAATGTCGCCATGTGACTGCTCCTAGTGCTCTCCAGCCTGAGCAGTCCCACCAGCTCCCTGTTGCTGGCTGGAGTTGCCGGATTCAGGGTTGGTGAAGGAGCTATTGTGGGTTGCAGTCACCATCCTGTTTGGAGCAGCCAAGTCAAACAAGTGGGATAGATGAGATGGAAAGCAGCAACAGAGAAAGCGCGCCTAAGGGGGCTGGTATAGTGCAAGTGTGGTCAAACATAGGTCGAAAGACCAAACACATATATTAAGATAAGATAGCTGATGGAGTCGCTTACATGTTGCCTAAGGCAAAAGCGCGACTTGCATCGGAGCACAAACAACAAAACAAACACAAGCACACATGGTTTCATATGAACCATTACACGGACTCGACTTCGCATGAGGGGTACATGACTGATCCTACCCTAGGAGTTCTCGGACTCAAGTAGTGGAGTACTCGGTCGCGTACTCATGCTCCTTGAGGTATTCCTCCTGATCGTCATCCGTACGGGCATCGTTTCCTATCGAGGGGTTTGGAGAACGAGGAGGTGCATCCCGACGACGCTTCGCCGGTGGGTCGATGAAGAGCGCACGGTACTCCTTCGCACTCATGCGAAGATGACGTGTGGGTGCATCTCTAACTGGGGGTACTTCTCCTCTGTGAGCGATAGCTGGTCGTCCCTCGGGGGCTCCATCCTTCTTGATCCTATCTGGCCTCATCTTGGCTTGACGGAGTATCTCTCGAGTGTGGCGATGTTCCTCGCGAAGCTTCACGGACTCCTTAATCAGGTTGTGAGCCAGACTATCCGCGGAGAGGCTGAAGTAGGTCTAGAACCTGAGTGGTATCCCATCCTCCTTGGATGGAATCAACGTCGAACTCCCGCCATTATCATCCTTCTTGAAAGGGAGGTGGCAAGTGGCTGGCTCGTCATCCATCGCTGGAATGATGTCTCGAAGGTGGATAAGTTCGTTGCGTGCAGCCGTCTCGACTGCGAGCGCCAGGGTCTCCATCTATGGTCCTTCAAAGAACCAAATCGTCGGGGAGTCGTTTGCCTTCATGACCACATCAACGTGGTACTCCTTCATGCATGGAATCGACCCAGTGCTCGTGGTAGAGGAAAACGGGTGGTCGGCAATACTGGCACTTCTCCAGTCTATCCTCAAGGATTAGGGGAAAGCCAGATGCTAGGAGGTCTTTGGGTACGACGGCCATCTACAAAGGTTTAACGGGGAAGAGGAGTCAGTAGAGTGTTGAGAGAAGACTAGAAGAGATAGGAAGTGCAGAAACTCCTAAGTATAGGTACTAGGTATAGTTTTGAAAATGGTTTTTATCCTAACTAACTTCCATGGTAACTAAGGCTTCCTACAGTCAGGATGGCTCTGATACCAGCTCTGTGGGGACCCCGACTCATAAGTCGTGATCACCGAATGCACGTGTACAGTAATCCCAGAGATCAATGCTCACTGAACACACAGAAGCTGAATAACAAGAGTCTTACATCCATACATACCGTCTTACACAAATAAAGACCCTCGAGGTCAAGTATTACATAGATAGGGCCATGAAGGCCAAATAACAAACATAAAATCGCAGCGGAAATCTTGAAAGATAGCGTAGGCCCATACCAGTTGCCTTAACCCTACAGAAATTCTGACTTGGAAGCGTCCTAACTCGCATGTTCGTCACCAACAAATTCTTCACCATATACCTGCTCTTCCATGCCTGGCCAATTAAATAACCTGTGGCAAGCCAATGAGTACTTTGAATGTACTCACAAGCAACCCATGTTTTGGAACAAGGTATGACAATGCATGATATAGCACTAAGTAGGTAAGTTGCGGAAAGCTAAATTTTGAGTGCAATGACATGGTCAATCAACGTGTAAAAGCATGCATCAACAGTTCACAAGTATCCGTATGAACAGGTTACAGATATCAACATAAACAAGGTCTAAACATCTCATGTTCAATCATCATGTCAAGTCATCCGACTTAACTCAAGTATTCCTTCTTTCTCCCACACACTCACACACGCCAAGTTTGTGAAAACATTGGACGTAGTTTAAGCAGGACAACCAACTGTCCATGACCGTGGACACGGATATTCGAATAATTTTACACTCTACAGAGGTTGCACACTTTACCCACAAGACTCGGGAAACTTCCGTGTCAAGCCACGACTCGCGGTAGTATTCATACACGAGGTAAGTACCCGAACAATGCCTTTCCCCTGACGATACTAACAAAGAGTCCACTCGTTGGTGCCATCCCTCATGATGTACATCACAAGTATCATCCACGAGGGCACGCAACGGTGTGCCCGGTGTCTATGAAAACAGCCCATGATCGTCCTTTCCGGCACGACCCCGTATCGAGAGTGACCACATCACTCCCGCCACTAGTAATGCAGGCTCTCTATTAGTACCAGCCAAGGTAATCAACAATGCCCCATCCCATAAGGGGTATCATGGTTGTACATGTAAGGTTGGGACGGTCAACAGATCTTAAATCTCTCTGTTTTTGAAAAACACACACACTCACTTGCCCCGGTACACCACTTCTTTGTCAAGTGGTTACCTAGCTCGACATCATCTCCCTCGGGCAGTAGTGGCACCCGATGGGGTTTTTGAAAAGTCTTTGAAAACATTTTCTTTTCGACACCAAGCATTTTTCCATCCCATTTGCGTAGCAACTACTTATCATCCTAACTACTTCCCACCCACTCAGCTCTAAGTAGAAGGTAGAGTCATGTCATGCAAGTATCAACGGGTAAAAGCATCGGAGGCAACCCATAAAGGTGGTCACCACAACATCATGATCATCATATGAAAAGTAAAGTGCTATATGCAATGCAATAAAATGGTTTCTTTAAACATGGTCAAGGGGCTGCTTGCCTGGCTCAACAAAGTCCTCGGGGTCTTCAAGGTCTTCCGGTCCAACTCCCTCGTCAACAATGCAATCTATCGTCGCAATATTAACGGGCAAAAATAAGGGCACTTGAAAAACGGAGAAAATAAATCACTCCTAAAAATGTCAAACCACTTTTGTAAAATACTAGGGTGAAAACTAGGAATACTAAAAATACTAGCTTCTGGTTTCGAAGTTAAAAAGTTGTAAAAATGATTTTACCAGTAGTTTTAAATAACCAAAACAAGGGTTTAAATAAAACCAGTACATAAAATGTTTGCAAAAAGTGGCACAAGTGGCATCATTAAATACTACATAATATTACAAGTTTTTAGGAATTTGAATCACTAGATTTGGATTTTTATATTAGGCTAGGGAATTTTTGGAAATTTACTGGAAAAAGAAAAGAAGAAGTGGCACTCTGCTCATGGGCCAGCGGAGTTCGAGCAGAGCCGGCCCTTGGGAGATGCGGCCCAGGGCAAAGCAGTACGCGTGCGGCAGGTTTTATTTAAACCTGCACGCGGGCCCGATCTGGCAGAGAGAGAGGTGAGGCGGGGAGAGAATGACACGCAGGCCCCACCCCGTGGTAGTCTCATACCTCTCGACGGGGGAGGGAGAGAGCTCACTAGCGGCACCCTCGGTGGAGACTCGGGGTGGCAAGGGCACGGGCGTGGTCAGGGGATCCGTGTGCTTCCTGTGGAAGTGCGAATAGTCGCCAGCGGTTACGCAGTCGATGACGAGGAGGAACCCGAACGGCGATCGGGGGAGATGATGATGGTTCCCTCGTTCCTGCCTGAGATTCACGGAATAGAGGGTGGGGTTAGGTTCCTGGTGCAGAGAGGGAGAGAGGGAAGGAAAGAAGGAGGCCGGGGGGGCTATGTAGCTCCCGAACGGCAGTGGCCCGAGGCGGCGGACCTCTGGCTCATCCTCGAGGTCGGCTGCTGGAGAGGGGGATTTAGCAGCGCAGGGGTATGATTGGGGCTCTTAGAGAGAGAGTGGAGCCGACAGGGGAGGTCAGGGAGACATTAAATTGGGAGTCTGGGGTTTGCCGTGGACCGAGCGCACGGCTTCCCGCAGGAACGGTGCTGTCGGCCATGGAGGAGGGCTAGGGGTCCTCTGCGGCGCTCGTGGGAGTAGTGTAGGCCGCTGGGGGCGAGAGAAGGAGCGGGGCGAGCTCTGGATGGGTCCCTCGCATGGATAGTGACTGGGGGACGCGGGTGGTGCTCGACATTCAAGGGTGGAGGTCATCGGAGAGAGAGGGGAGAGGGGCCGACAGCCCGACGTCTTGCGCACGCCGAGGAGGTCTCGGTGGCGTGCTTGCTCCGCTTGAGGTGGTGGGGCTACAGTACTCTGGTGCAATGTAGCTCACTCCAGAGCGCCCATATGGCTTGCCATGGCATAAACAATGGGCACAGCCATGTCCACTTGTGTCTTGGAGGTTCTGGAGATGCCCTTGAGTGCTTAGGACCTAAGGTAGAAGCAGGGGTGAGGAAATGGGGCGAGTGAGAGGTAAAATAGGTGCTGCCATGGCTGTCCAGAGCAGTAAAAATAGTTTTCACCCCGCCAATCATTGAACTATTGCCCTGGGGTTGTTACTAGGGGTACAAGGGGACTAGGAGGTGTTGTGGTTAAAAGCTTAGGTCAAGGATAACAATGAGGGAGGTGAAATCAGTGGTTTTACCAAATCACCAAAAGGTGTTTGAGGTAGTTTTGGGCAGGATAAATTTCACCACTAGCTGTGAGATTTAACAGGTTAAAAAGGCATGCAAAAAACAAGGTTGATGACATGGTTTGAGATGATTTGAAGAAAGTTGATAATGCAAATATTGTAAACCCTAGAAATTAACAGAATCAGGTTTCGGTAGATCTTGGCATGCAAATCTATTCTCCTTAATGCACCATTTGGTGTGATGGCATTATTTGGGGATTAGAGAATGTCCACAAAGTTTGAGACTAATAGGAGACAGTTGGCAGTGTAGAGTCGCTCAAATTTGGATCTACACAGGAATGGTTTTGGGGCACTTTTGTGAACCAAAACAATTTGGATTGCAATGAAACTTGGCAAGATCATCACATTAGGCATATGTGACTTGCTAGAATTTCCCTGGATTTATTTGAGAATATTTCTTATAGAAATATTTCAAATGCTTGAAAAGAATAGAAATGGTTTTGGAGGGTTTTTGGACAATATTTTGAACATGACCATGTGTTGAAACTCATATATATGGACAATATATATCCACTGAGTTTCCCTAAATTTTCTCAAATATTTTGGAGGCAAAAAAATAATTTTTCCCTTTGAAAACCATTTCTGGCCTTAAGATAAAGCCTTTAAATAAAATAGGAAAATAGCCTTTAAAAAAATAATTTGGTGGTTTTGGGAAGTATTATATATGTTTGGTTCCAAATAAAGTCTTTGGGGAAAAACATTCACCCTAATTTGTGAACTTGTAGTACAAAACTCAATTCAGGGGATTTTGAAAACCTAAATTGAATAAATGTTTTTTGACCAAAATAATATTTTATAAAAATAGTTTTAGGTCCTATACACATGGCATGATCATTGGGCAGAGAGTTTCGATCAAGTAGATGAGTTCTTGAGAGAAGAGGAAGAAGAATCTCTGAGTGCCAAAACACAATAAACCAAACAAGCAATCATCAAACAATCAATTCATGCACAAGCACTCAAAAAGTTTTAAATGGGTCCAAATTAATAATAGCATAGCAAAGTGATACAAACACAGGGTGTGACAAATAATTCAAACTATGCCCACTCAATTTTTCAAAAAAGTATGCAACATGTTTACCATCTTGTAATAACACACCTCCTAATCCAATTCCGCTAGCATCACATTCGAGCTCAAAAGTCTTATTAAAATCAGGAAGTTGGAGCAAGAGAGCATGTGTTAACTAATCTTTCAATACCGTGAAGGCTTCTTCCTGTGCAGTGCCCCAAACAAAAGACACGTCCTTCTTTGTAAGCTCACTGAGAGGTGAAACAATGGTGCTGAAATCTCTCACAAAACGCCTATAGAAACCAGCGAGGCCAATAAAACTCCTCACTTGCGTGACTGTTGTGGCCTGCGGCTAACTCTCAATAGCTTCAATCTTGGCTTTATGAACTTCAATTCCCTGTGGAGTAACAACATAGCCAAGAAAAGATACTCGGTCGGTGCAAAAGGTGCACTTCCCAAGGTTATCAAACAAATGTGCATCGCGTAGAGCAATAAAAACAACACGTAAATGTTCCAAGTGTTCCTCCAAAGATCTACTATAAATCAGTATATCGTCAAAATAGCCTACCACAAATCGTCCAATGAAAGCACATAAAACCTCGTTGATTAATCTCATGAAAGTACTAGGTGCATTAGTTAACCCAAAAGGCATGACTAACCACTCATATAATCCAAACGTAGTTTAAAATGTTGTTTTCCATTCATCTCCCAATTACATACGAATTTGATGGTATCCACTACACAAATCAACTTTGGAGAAAATTGTAGAGCCACTTAATTCATCAAGCATATCATCTAGCCAAGGAATAGGATGACGATAATGAATAGTAATATTATTAATGCCTCTACAATCAACACACATACGTTTTGTACCATCCTTTTTCGGCACAAGAATAATAAGAACCGCACAAGGACTAAGGGATTCGCGTATATAACCTTGGTCGAGCACCTCCTGTACTTGACGCATAATCTCCTTCGTCTCCTCTGGATTAGTACGGTATGTCGCACGGTTTGCTAGCGATGCACCGGGAATTAAGTCAATCTGATGTTCAATGCCTCGAATATGTGGTAATCCCGATGGTACGTATTGTGGAAAGACGTCAGCAAACTCCTGCAAGACGTTAGTGACAGCAGGAAGCAAAGAGGGAGGCACGTTGATGCGGACCATCCCATGGTCATCCCCATGGATCCTTCACCAACACCGCAAGCTCCAAGTGGACCTATGACAAGAGCTTGTGCACGCGCCATCGAAACCGAGGTGAACTCTCTCCTTCTCGAGCTACCCATAACTTGCCATGAGACACGGCCGCTACCTCAAGCAGAGACATTGTGCATAATCAGGTACCTCGACCACCACCGAAGCTCGGGAGTGCAAGGAGAAGAACCACGTGAAGAAGAGGAGGCAAAGCACCAAGACGACACCCCAGGCCAGCCCGGAACTTCCGGCCAGCCCGAACCTCCGGCCATCCAGCTGCTCAAGATCATCCCCGGGCGGGCCAACTTTCTGGTTATCCCGGAACCTGCCCAGAATCTAGCTCGAAACTTCCCTAACATGTTTAGCATGATCCTCTAGAGATTCGCTAAAAACAATAATGTCATCAAAGTATACCACAACACAATATCCAATGATATGACGTAAGACATAATACATGACACGCATAAATGTACCCGATGCTTGGGATAGACCCTTTGGCATAACCAGCCATTCGTATAGGACAAATTTAGTTTTGAAAGTTCTTTTCCACTAATCGCCCTCTTGCATGCATATTTGATAGTAACCTATTTTCAAATCAATTTTAGACAATCTAGTGGCACCGCTAAGTTCATCAAGCATGTCATCAAGGCGAGGATGTTACGCCCCCAATTATGACCGTACGCTAATCATACACGCAATGTGTACGACCAAGATTAGGGACTCACTGATCGATATCACAACACAACTCTAGAGACAAATAAATGTCATACAGCTTCATATTACAAGCCAGGGGCCTCGAGGGCTCGAATACAAAGCTCGACAAGCACGAGTCAGCGGAAGCAAAAATATCTGGGTACAGACATAAGTTAAACTAGTTTTGCCTTTAAGAAGGCTAGCACAAACATAACAACGAATCGAAAGAGACGAAGCCTCCTGCCTGGGAACCTCCTATCCTACTGCTGGTCGGGGGCAGCCTCCACGTAGTAGTAGGCTCCAGCGGTGGTGTAGTAGTCGTCTCCGGCGTACTCCATCTCCTGGGCTCCGTCCTCTGAACGTAGTAATCGTATTGAGGGGGAAAGGGAAAGCAAAGCAGCGGTGAGTACTCATCCAAAGTACTCGCAAGACTGACATCAAAACTATACTAAAATATGCATCAGTATCAAGGAATGGGGTTATATCTCGACTGACTGCAGAAAGCGAGAAAGAGGGGGAAGGCCTAGTCCTATCGAAGACTAGCATCTTCAACATCTTGCAGCATTAGAAGAGAGTAGACAGGTATCTCATATATAGCAATATTATTATAGTATTTTTTATTAAGTAACCATGCCCAGAGATTCTTCCTCGACTCCCTGCGAGAAAGCAATCTCGGAGTCAATATTCATTTCAATTTAAAGTGCTATATTTCCAACATGCTTGATCACCTCTGGCCGGACAATTTTAGTCGTAGTAGATCAAGGTACAACTCCAAGTCGTCCTGTTACCATGGACACGGCTATTCGAATAGTTGAATTCATCCCTGCAGGGGTGCACCACATTTCCAACATGCTTGATCACCTCTGGCCGAACACGCTTTCCTGGGTCATGCCCGGCCTCGGGAAATCAACATATCGTCGTCCTACCTAGGCTCAACAGAGAGGCCAGCCCGCCGGTCTAAATCCTAAGCGCGCAGGGGTCATGGGCCCACTCACCCTTTGCACTCCTGCATGATCCATGGGAGGCCGAGGTCAGTCCTAGCACACTCTAATACAAGATCAGTGCCATCGCGGACCACTCGGGCGTGCACCGCTCCATTGCTGACGTCTGAAGAGCTTTGGCTGATACAACGACGCTGAGTACCCATAACTTGTCCCATGTGAAGGTTTAGTGCGTAATAAGGTCAATCGACCAACTCAGATCAAATACCCAACCCATTAGCATTTTATTAGTGCGGGACGAGCACGACCCATGATGTGCGGTCCCATCGCCTCGTCTCGAGGATGTGTGGAAAGGGCCTCACCTGGCCGGCCACGACTCGTCGTCAATAAACCGTGGGTACCCTTCAGGGCCGACCCATCACCAACATCTTTCTGTAAACAAGTCATAGTACCTGTGTGTATAAAACATCAAGGCGGGACCAGAGGAATCACCCTCGGGGGTCACACACATGAGGGGGGGGGTTGCACGACAGAGTCGATATTAGGAGTGGCAGAGAGGTATCACCCTCTGTTTACCACGACCGACTAGCTACACTACAGAGCTAACATCATGGGTACTTCACGAGGTGTCACCCTCGGTACTCGATGGTAGTTCTGCAGAGTCATAGAACTAAGGGGGTGTGCGGTGATGTGACGGGCCTGGCTCATCGATCTGAAGACCGAGTAACTGATAATTAAAGAAGGGCAACTGATACTAGGGGTCACAGGGGATTCATTGATCAACCTAGGCTAAGCAGTTTATGAAAGAAGTAGGTACAGTAGCAGTATGTCAAAAGTAGGCCATGCATCAGAATAGGAGCTAACTAATACAGTAGGAAAATCTAATGCAAGAATGAGAGGGAAAGAAATGGGCGATACTGGAATGCTCAAGGGGGGGTTGCTTGCCTTGCTGCTCTGCGGCAAAAGGCTAATCGTCAGTCGCGTAGTCGTACCCGCCAGCAGCGTCAGTCTCGGTGTCTACCGGTAAGAAGAGGGGGGAAACAATAAATATCAAGCACAGATGCAATCACGATGCATGACATGGCAATATGCAGAGCTAGGCATGCACTAACGCAGTACTACACGTCACAAACGGATCGGAAGAATATCTGACGATATTTTCCGGGTCTCTGGCTTTTACCGGACATACGAATTCAATGGAAAAGTTCCATGTTCGTTATGATAGGAGCACATGACAGACGAACGGACAGCGTATTCGGATTCGTGGGATTTTTCTGATCAACTTTCATGTGTAAATTGTTTTCATCTGAGTTACGAATTATTTTATATTATTTTTTAAACTTTTATTAATATTCAGAAATTAAATAGATTTATTTTAATGTCATAATGCAATTATGACATCAGCATGATGTCATGCTGACATCAGCAGTCAAGAGCCCTGTTGACTGGACAAACTGGCCAGTGGATCCTACATGTCATCCTCACAAAGTTAATTAAATTTAAATTTAATTAAAACAAATTAAATAAGGGGGCGGGGACCCACCTGTAAGTGACTCGGGTTAATTATATTAATTAACAGGTTTATTTAAACAATATTAATTAGTCCTAATGTGGGCTGGGCCCACATGTCATTCTCTGCTTAATCTTAACAGAAATATTAACTAACCTAATTAGTGTAGTAAAGTTAATTACCAGATTAATCAACTAATTAACTAATTATCTAATTATTTATTTTTAGATTTTGTTTTTCTTAATTAACGTTTAGGGGGGCGTGGGGCCCCCATGTTAGCGTCACAGGGGGGGTTTAGTGTGTGTGTGTGGGGGGGGGGGTGTTAATCCCCCACTAAACAGATCGGGGCCGGGGCTAGGCCCGAGGCCATGGCCACGCCGGGGGCTACACGGGCCGGTGAGGGGAGCGGCGATGGGGGCCTGCGACGGCGAGTGGATGCGGGCTGCGAGCGCGGGAGCGGCGTGCGAGCGGGTGCGGGAGCGCGCGGGCGGCGGGCAGCCGGTGACCGCGGCGCGTGGGCGCGGTGAACGCGGGCTGGGCGCGAGCGAGCGTGTGCGAAGGCGTGCGGGGCCTCTTGGGCACGAACGTGCGGCGCGTACAGGACGCGGCGAGCGCGCGGGGGTGGTGGTGCTGCGGGCACGCGGCGGGGCGACGAGGGGAAAGGAGAGGGGGCCTCACAAGCACTGTAGGGGGCGGCAGCGGGCACGGGGTAGGGTCGGGGAGGCGCCGGCGGTGAGGAGGCACGGTGGGGCGGCGCGGGGGCGCAGGTGTGGGGGGCACCGGCGTCGGGCGCTCGATCCAGATTGTGGGGAGAGTGAGAGAAGCGATTGGGGGGGAGTGGGGATCAGGTGGGTTAGGGTTCGGTGGGGGGGTTATCCCAGGGGGCGGCTGGCGTGGGCCGGCCAGGAGGGTAGGTGGGCCGAGGCCCAGTTGGGCTGGCCCAGGGGGGAAGGGGGTTTTCCCCTTTTTTATGCTTTTATTTTTATTTCTTTTTATTGGTTTCTCTGTTTTTATTTATTTTAGTAATAATCTAGCTTCTGTACAATATGTGACCCAGCCCAATATTACATTTTGTAATATTTGGGGGTACCACAACAAGTTTGAAGGCCATTTGAAAACATTAGAAAATATTATAATCCAAAAAAGGAATTTAAAAATTGTTTTGGGAACTACTAAATTGTTTTAGAGGCACCTAATCAATTGAAAAAATGTTGGTTCCAATTTTAGAATGGCTTAGGGAATATTTGTAACCTAAGTATGATTTTTATTTTGAAGTTTCTAAAACTATCAAATCCACTTTTTAAATGATTTTTTTTTGCGAAGGAAATTTGAATCAGGGTTGATTCCAACAGTGATCACACATGGATTAGTAAAATGAATTAGCATAATCCTTAGGTTACTGTAGCCTGATTACAGAGATTACTGTAGCTCCAAATCCAGGGTGTCACAGAGGAATAGGATGGCGATATCTAACGGTTATAGCAGTTATAAGGCGGCAATCCGAACACATGCGCATACTACCTTCTTTCTTAGGCACTAGTATCACCGGAACCGCACAAGGACTTAAACTTTCACGTACATACCCTTTATCTAGAAGTTTTTGGACTTGCCTTTGTATCTCCTTAGTCTCTTCGGGATTGACGCGGTATGGTGCCTTGTTCGGAAGTGGTGCTCCGGGTATGAGGTCGATGCAGCGTTTGATCCATCGTTTGGGTGGTAGTCCGAGAGGTAGCTGATCGGGAAACACATCTTTGAATTCCTGCAACAAACGAGAAAAAACAAGAGGAAGATGTTGTGAAGCATTAGTCCTGACGACCTCATCTTTGCACACAAGCACAAAGTGAAGTACACTTGCTGGGCTCTCACTCACATCCCTCAAGTCTCTTTTGGTGGCTAAAAGAACTAGATTTTCTTGTCCCTCATCGTGGAGTCACTCAAGTTTGGCTTGTGGCTCTCACTCTCTTTTATGTGGTTCGCTCTTTCACTTTTATCTCCACGATGGGATGAATCTTGCTTGTCGGCGGTCACCTGACTTGGGGTCATTGGTCGAAGCACATCTTGTGAGTCTTCCCAAAGGCTTTACTTGGCACAAACACTAATTTAAAAACAAAACCATAATCATTACAGAAGCAATAACTGTGTTATAAAAAACAAACAGAAAGTAAACAGCAAAAATAAAGATAACTATTGGGTTGCCTCCCAACAAGCGCTATTCTTTTATGCCCCTAGCTAGGCATAATGCATAGTTTCAAGTGTTGTCATCTTGGTTCATAAGGGATCCACTCCCCTTCTCAATATTATTCTCCCTAACAAAAAGAACATCAAGCTTTTGTTCTATGGTATCAAGCCTCCTATTGTGTAGCCTGACGTTTCCATGTATTTTAGAGATAGAGTTGAACAACCCCCTAAAATTAGACTCCATACTAGTTCTAGCCTCTTTGACTAGCTCAGTTTGGCGGTGGCACACTAGTATAGCAGGTTCAATGGTTTCTATTTTAGGTTGCCCAAATATATTTTTCATCTTATCATAGGTGTCAAAATCATTGTTCCGAAGAAAACCTTTTTCGAACATAGAATCCAAGACACGTCTATGAGAAAGAGATAGACCAACATAATAACTTCTAAGGAGCAATTTAATATGAATCTTAGGATTAGCTCTTGCTTGTATTACTAGTAACCTATCCCATGCTTCTTTAAGGGACTCATCACCTACTTGCTTAAAATCTAAGAATGGGGAACCCTCTCCCAAGTAGGGAGATTGAGGCATGTCCAGAGGAGAACTAGTCATGACTTCAGACAAGAAAACTAATAACAAGCAAAGAAAAATATTTTTTTATTTTTTATTTTTATGAGACAAGCTAAATATAACAGCAAATAAAAAGATAAACAAGTGAATTGAAATTTGTGTGAAGTTACTTGATAGTTGATGATGGTATTCCCCGGTAACGGCGCCAGAAATCCTTCCTAATAGTTGTGATCTGCGTTGGGTTTTCTGTGAAGAGGAACATATAATTGCAGCACAAAGTGGGTAAGTATTTCCCTCAGTTATGAAACCAAGGTTTATCAAACCAATAGGAATATCAATCCTCAACCGTCTTCAGCGGATGCACACAAAAGAGCAAACAACTTGCACCCAACGCGGGCAAGAGGGTTGTCAATCCCCTTGATCTCGTTATTTGCAAGCAAATGAGTTGTGTAGATAATTTTAAATTGAAAAATGAAATAAAAAGTAAATAAAGGCAGCAAGGTAATAATAGAGTTTGTGAATTTATAAGTGAATAGACCCGGGGGCCATATTTTCCCCTAGCGGCATCTCTCATGTAGGCAGCATACAGTGGGTAACGAATTACTGTTGGGCAATTGATAGAAAAGCGGATAGTTATGTGATTTTCACGGCAATGATCATGTGTATATAAGCATCATGTCCATAAAAAAATAGGCCGACTCCTTCGTGCACCTATTACTATTACTCCACTTCAAGAGCGCTTCTATGCTTGCCTCTCTACGTATTAAGTTCATGACAAACAGAGTAAGGCATGGAGAACGATGACATGATGTAGACAAAGTAAACTCAAGCAGTATGAATAAACCCCATCGTGTTATCCTTAGTAGCAACAACACAAAGACATATCTTGTCCACTACTTTGTCCTTGGGATATAGAAACTCGTCATGTTGAACCTACCACAACACACCTCTCTCACTGAAGAAATATCAATCTATTTGGCTAAACTATTTCAATAGATGGGAGAGAATTACGAAGCTCCAATGATCATGCAAATAAGAATCATATTATATATCAGAGGTGACTCAAATACTTTTCATGAATAATCTGAACATAAACCCACAATTCATCGGATCCCAACAAACACATCGCACAATAGGACCGGATAGATCAAAGTGAAGATGTGATGATCATTGTATTGAATATCAAGAGATAGAGAGATTGCCATCTAGGTACTATCTATGGACCCGTAGGTCTGTGGTAAACTACTGACACATCATCATGCGGGCAGCAAGGTTGATGAAGAGGCTCTCCGTGATCGATCCCCCCTCCGGCAGGGTGCCAAACGGAGCTCCAGATGGCCTCGTGATGGAACAGAGACTTGCGGCAGCGTTAAAAGGGTTTCGGGACTGCCTCTAGGGTTTTTGGAATATTAGAGATTTTTTTATAGGCTAGAGAGGGGCATCGGGAGGTGCCCGAGGGGCCCAGCACACAGCAGGGCGCCCCCCCCGGGCGCGCCCTGTTGTGTACTGGGTCCCTAGTGCAGCCTCCGGTCTCCTCCCGAGGTTCCCAGGTATTCTCTTGGTCCATAAAAAATCATCAAAATGTTTCTTGGCAATTGGACTTCGTTTGGTACTGTAAACTTGAAAAGTGAAAAACATGCAAAAAACAACAACTGGCACTAGGCACTGGGTCAATAGGTTAGTGCCCAAAAATATTATAAATTGGTAAATAAAGACCCAAAAAGTAACCTAGAATGATAATATACCAGCATGGAACAATCAAAAATTATACGTTGGAGACGTATCCTGCTTCTCCATGCGCCTCCTGCAACAACAAAAGACGAACAGAGTTAGCTGGAATGCATAGCTTGTTAGCACGGAACACAAATCCATCATTAATGATGAACTTGTTCCATGTCCTCCCTTCTTTAGAATTCCCCAACACATCTTTAAATTCAGCTTCATGCACATATTGATCTTTGATGGTCTCCAAACAAAATATTTTAAAGTCAAGTTGTGAAAGCATAGTATAACTATGAGACAATGCATCAGCAATAACATTTTCTTTACCCATCTTGTGTTTAATGACATAAGGGAAAGTCTCAATGAATTCAACCCATTTAGCATGTCTATGGTTCAGTTTTTCTTGACTTTTAATACGTTTCAAAGATTCATGATCAGAATGTATAACAAATTATTTGGGCCATAAATAATGTTGCGATGTTTCCAAATCCGAACAAGAGCATATAATTCCTTATCATAAGTAGAATAAGTCAGACTAGGCCCACTCAATTTTTTAGAAAAGTACGCAACAGGTTTACCATCTGTAATAACACACCTCCTAATCCAATTCCACTACCATCACATTCCAGCTCAAAAGTCTTATTAAAATCAAGAAGTTGGAGTAAAGGAGCATTGTTAACTTATCTTTCAATACCGTGAAGGCTTCCTCCTGTGTGGTACCCCAAACGAAAGGCACATCCTTCTTTGTAAGCTCATTGAGAGGTGCAGCAATGGTGTTGAAATCCCTCACAAAACGCCTATAGAAACCAGTGAGTCCAAGAAAACTCCTCACTTGTGTGACCGTGTTGGGCTACAACCAAATCTCAATAGCTTCAATCTTGGCTTTATCAACTTCAATTCCCTATGGAGTAACAACATAGGCAAGAAAAGATACTCGGTCGGTGCAAAAGGCGCACTTCCCAAGGTTACCAAACAAACATGCATCACGTAGAGCAATAAAACTAGCATGCAAATGATCCAAGTGTTCCTCCAAAGATCTACTATAAATCAGTATATCATCAAAGTAGACTAACACAAATCGTCCAATGAAAGCACGTAAAACCTCATTCATTAACCTCATGAAAGTGCTAGCTGCATTACTTAACCCAAAAAGCATGACTAACCAGTCGTATAATCCAAACATAGTTTTAAATGCCGTTTTCCATCCATCTCCCAATTTCATACGAATTTGATGGTATCCACTATGCAAATCAACTTTGGAGAAAATTGTAGAGCCACTTAATTCATCAAGCATATCATCTAGCATAGGAATAGGATGACGATAACGAATAGTAATATTATTAATGCCTCTACAATCAACACATATACAAGATGTACCATCCTTTTTCGGCACTAGAATTTTAGGAACAACACAAGGATTAAGAGATTCGCGTATATACCCTTTGTCGAGCAGCTCCTGTACTTGATGCATAATCTCCTTCGTCTCCTCTGGGTTGGTATGGTACAGTGGACGGTTGGTTAGCGATCCACCGGGAATTAACTCAATCTGATGCTCAATCCCTCTAATAGGTGGTAATCCAGGTGGCACGTCTTGTGGAAAGACGTCAGCGAACTCCTGCAAAATGTTAGTGATAGCAGGAGGCAAAGAGGGAGGCACGTCCTCAAATGAAAATAATACCTCTTTGCACACAAAAGCATAACAAACATATGTAGTAAAATCCAAATCAGTAATATCAGATCTAGTGGCAAGTAAACATCCACTCTTCAATTTTATGTCAGATGCAACACTAGATGATGGTTTATTAGGCTTATTGTGCTGCTCAAATTCCTTGGTGACAATCTCATTTTCACTCTTAGTTTGCTCCTGTTTTGCTTTACTAGCTCTAGCAATATCATCTTTCATAATATGTTGAGGAGACATAGGAAGCAAAGTTATATTTTTATCCTTATGAACAAGAGTATACCTATTTGTCCTACCATGGTGTATAGAATTTTTATCAAATTGCCATGGTCTACCAAGTAAAACGGAGCATGCTTGCATGGGTACCACATCACAATCAACATAATCAGAATATGTAGCAATGCTAAAGTGCACACGAACATAACATGTTACCTTAACCTTGCCACTATTGTTGAACCACTAGATATAATAAGGATGAGGATGTGGTCTAGTCGTGAGAGACAGCTTCTCCACCATCTCCATGCTAGACAAGTTGTTCAACTCTCTCCATCGATGATGACGCGAACAGAACACTCCTTCACAACTCCCTTTGTATGGAACAAGTTGTGCCTCTGATTTTGCTCAGCCTGTGTAACCTGCACACTCGGAACACGTTGAGCAACTAAACTTTCATACCTGTCCGCGTAGTCAGCAACCATGTAGTGTGTCTCTTGTTCAGGATCCTCAGCACCATGTTCTTAACTTGCAATAAGAGCCAAAGTCTCCTCATCATAATCACTAGCGGAGGCATATCCACCATCCTCAGTAACAATCATCACACGCCTGGATGTGCATTCTTTCGCCAAGTGACCTCTACCCTTGCAACGACGACATACAACCTCATGTGTTTGCCCTGTATATACCATAGATGAAGAAGAGCTCTTTGCAGGCCCTGAAGGCATGCCCTTGCTGGAGGCTGGTGGCGGTGCCTGGTTCTTTGTATCTCGGTTGGAGTTGGTGGCTGAAGTAGGCGATGCTGTAGTAGGACGTGTGGACGTACATGATGTACGTGGTGCCCATGATGATGCTCGACCTGCAAAAATATTAGTTCTTTCCATTGCCAGTTGATCCTGCACTTCACGTTCAGCTTTGCAAGCAAGATGGAATAAACGAGTATAGTGTTATTTTCCTTACACTCTAGAATAGTCTGAATCTCTCTATTCAATCCACCCATAAAACATGGAAGCATATCTTCATTCTCCTCAACAATACCACATCTAATCATGCCAGTTTGTAATTCCTGATAATATTCCTCTATAGAATTTTTTCCTTGTCTTAAACACTGCAAATTTTGAAGCAATTCACGTTGATAATATGGTGGAACCCAATGATTACGCATAGGAGTTTTCAAAGCAGCCCAAGTAGATGGAATATTAGCATGATGTATGCGACAATGTTCAGACCACCAAACACAAGCAAAACTAGTGAATGCACAAACAACAGCAGCAACACGTCTATCCTCAGGAATTTCTAAGCATGTAAAACGTTGTTCTGTTTCTAACTCCCAAGTAAGATATATATCAGGAACATATCTTCCATCAAATGTCTGAATATTCAACTTAAGTGTAGGGAGATGGTCATGATCCCGTACCTGAGGGGGTGGTGCAGCCCTACCGTTCCGATGGTACCCATGTGGACGACCCGGTGCTTGTGGTGGTGGTTGCCCCTGGTGCTCATTTGGAGCAGCCTCTCCCTCATCATCGTAATCAGCATCATAATCCTCATTCTGCTCAATAATAGTAGCAGCAGGAGCCACAGAAGCTGCAACAGGAGCAGCTGTAGCCACGGCACCAGAATTTTTGCCGTGGTCGAGAGGCACACGTCGCGCTCATCCCACGAAATTTGCACCTTGTTGATGTTGTTGCTGTTGTAGGAGAGGGACGGTAGCTGCAGCTGGTGGTGGTAGACGGGCAAGCACCTCATTGAACTTGGCGTCCATCTTGGTGTCGAATGTTTTCTCCAAACCATCTAGCTTCTCCATGACCTCTCCAAGGCTGGTCACGAAGTCTTGTACCTGGTCAGCCATCATTTGCTAAAATTTACCATGGAGCTCCTTGTTGGTCATACCCTCCCAGTTGATCTCGTCAGCTCGTGATCCTGGCATGGTTAGCAACAATAGGAACACAAAAGAATATAAACCTACAGACTCCTACGATATGGTGGTGGTGGTGTTCACAAATCTGTAAAGCAAATCTCAACTTCTTACCAATTCTTACCCAGCAGCAGGCGGTGATCGGCAACCATTGTAGTCAAAAATCTCAAAGCTTGGAAAGAGCGATTGCCAGGTGGTGTCAAACACACGACGTAGATGTATGTGGAGCTGGGAAGGCTTATAATATGGTAGCAAAAAGGGTCAGCAATAATTAGTTCAGAGATGCAAATCGAAAAGACGTTTAACGATGGTACCGTGCTGGTCCTAGGCTAGACCGTACTAGAGACGCGATCCTAGAACGCCAACAAAAGCACGACGCTACACGCAATCAAGGGAAGAGCACACTCTAATTTGTTTTCTCTTCTTTTGGCGCCTGTTTTTGTGTGCTCTTCTTTTAGAAAATCACTGTAATGTCTAGTGTCTCAAAACTCTTCCCAAGACGTATAAACAGGATAGGCACAAAAAAACTTTGACTAATTTTTCTTTTCGGGAGCAATTCAGGGCTGCGACGACCATAAATTGCGACAAAAAGTCACTATGATGGCGAGTGTCTCAAAACGCTCTGGAAAGCCTAAGGCCAGGATAGGCAAAAATATTTTCACCCGCTGATTTTTTTTCAAAACCTACTTTGGCAAGGAAACCCAAAATTGAAAACAAAGGGATCTCGAAACCAAACCTAATATTTGATGGACTCGGATTGGTGGCGGATCTGTGGTGGTATATATGGACATAGATTGACAACGATGGTGGGTGATGGTCTATGACAGCGGTGATGATGGTGGTGGGTGACGGTATATGGCAGCGGTGAAGATGGTGCGGTGGCGGCGTGACAACTTGTGAACAGATGTCGAAACTCTAAACGACTAGACCCTAAGACCAACAACTCGACACGCCGATGCAACCGCAAATTCACCAAAGCAAAAACACTGAAAAGATTATGCCAAGGCTCAGATTGGTTCGGATATGATGCACTAACCCTAATTTTTTGTGGCTTTTTCGTGGACTATAAGTATGAAGAACAGATGCAATCTAACTACGAAAAACTAGTAAAATCTCATCGAGCAACCTGGAAATCTGATACCACTTGATAGAGGCGAAGTTGTCCCTGTCTTTCGATGAGATGGTGGCTATCGTTTTCGGTGGAGTAGACTTTGATGATCCGACTACGAACGTGCGAAGATGTCGCGCCTTAGCAATCGCTAAACCAACTCCGAGAGGTTATTAACTATGCCGGAGCACGATCAACCTGACCACGAGGGTCTATTTCCTGCATGCAAACGAAGAACAAGCAAGAAACTGAAATTGCAATCTGGATATTGAGAATATAAGAGGAAAGCTTTATTGATGAAAGTGGGGTTCTGTGACGTCTTGGTCTGGTCGTGGAACACAAACAAAGGACGTGAAGTTGCAGCTATGGCGAACTTGTAATCTAAACAAAACCCAAGTCTAAAACGGCGCCCTAAGGGCTGTATATATGGGGGAATAGAGGGGGATTTCGTTGCCCCCTGGAGGAGGGGTCCGAAACCAACCCTAACTCAGTTTCCCCACACTTACGGACTCTAAAAATAGCCTATAATATGGTATTTCGAAATTACATGGGCCTGGCCCAAAAATAAGGTAGCATAGCACCTATAATAGTCTATGGACAAAATTTGTAAAGTGGCATCTTGAAAATTTATCCAAGCCTTCATGGTCTCATTATGGTGGCTTCAAAGTGCGAAAATCACCACTTGAAAGCCCATTGTTCCTTCCAGCACGCGCACCTTCTTCTCCATGCTTGATCCCGCTCCAATGGCCATCCTTCTTGTCCATGCTAGGTCCTTTATTCATAAGTAAAACAAAAGTTTCTAATTTAGGCAGCATTATATGTTCATGAACATTAGAAGGATTTCCAAGAATTGAAAGTACCTGATAATTTAGTTGGCGTGCGCGGGCTCTAGTAACCGGTCCAATATGTGTAGCTGGTGGGGATGTGGGTGTAACATTAGTAGGGATGTCCTCATCAATGATATTCTTGTTTTTAGCGAATCTCTAGAGGAGCATGCTAAACATGTTAGGGAAGTATTTCAAGTTCTTAGGAATGAAAAACTTTATGCAAACATGAAAAATGCACTTTTGGTGTTGGCAAGGTTGTTTTCCTAGAATTTGTAGTTCAAGTTGATGTAACTAAAATTGATGCTATTAAAACTTGGCCCACACCCACCAACTTGCAACAAGTGCGTAGTTTCCTTGGACTAGCCGGCTTTTGTTTTCACTTTGTTAAGGACTTTAGCACGATTGCATCCATTCTACATGCTTTGAGCAAGAAGAATGCACCTTTTATTTGGGGACCATCGCAAGACATTGCTTTTCATGAGATTAAAAACTTGCTTACTCATGCACCCTTGCTTGCCTTACCCAATTTCGACAAAACCTTTGAAGTGCATTGTTACGCTAGTCGTAATGGCATAGGTGGCGTGTTAATGCAATAGAAGCACCCAATTGCGTATTTTAGTGAGAAACTTTTCGACGCTCAACTTAACTATCCCATATATGACAAAGAATTGTATGCATTGGTGAGAGTATTACATGTTTTGGAGCATTTTCTCTGTCCTCATGAATTTGTCATTCATACTGATCATGAAACTCTCAAGTTTCTAAAGGGTCAAACTAAGTTGAACAAACGACATGCTAAATGGAGTGAATTCATTGAATCTTTTCCTTATGTCATCAAATACATAAAGGGTAAAGAAAATGTTGTGGCGCATGCTCTTTCGCGCAAATGCATGTTAGTTACTCAAGTTCAATTGAATGTCATTGGTTTTGAGCATATCAAAGATTTGTATAAGCATGATGTTTGATTTGCTACTCCATATGCTAAGTGCCATGTGAAACTTGTTGGGAAAACTACTACATGAAAGATGGCTATCTTATGCAGGCTAAGAAACTGTGTATACCTGGGTCTTTTCTTCGTTTTTTGCTTTTACAAGAGGCTCACGGTGGAGGACTTATGGGTCACTTTGGACCTGACAAGACATATGCCACCCTCTCCAACAACTACTTTTGGCCCAAGATGTTTCGTGATTTTGGACACTTCACCAACCGATGCTCTACATGTCGCATAGCTAAGTCAAAAGCTCAATCCCATGGTCTTTGCATGCCTCTTACAATACCTTTTCAACTTTGGGAAGACATTAGCATGTACTTTGTGCTTGGTTTTCCACGAACAAAAAAATGGCCATGATTCCATTTTTTTCATTGTGGATCATTTTTCCAAGATGGTTCATTTCATTCCATGTCATAAGATCGATGATGCTTCACAGGTTGCAAATCTCTTTTGTAGTGAAATCTTACGACTACATGGAGTTTCCAAGACCATTGTCTCGGACTGCGACATCAAGTTCCTTAGCTACTTTTGGAAGACTCTATGCGCCAAGCTCGGAATAAAGCTCCTATTCTCTTCGGCCTGTCATCCACAAACCGATGGCCAAACGGAGGTGACCAACCGGACGCTCTCCACGCTCCTACGCGTCTTGATCAAGAAGAACATCAAGGAATGGGAAGATTGTCTACCCATCGCCGAGTACGCCTACAACTGCGCACGTCACTTCACCACCGGCAAGTCTCAATTCGAAGTGGTCTACGGATTCAACCCTTTGTCCCCATTGGACATACTTCCACTACCACTCCAATAGTGCGTCAACATGGACGCAAGTGCAAGCGCAAACTATATCAAGAAGATGCATGAAGATACAAGGCGCACGATTGAACGTCAAGTGGAACACGTCAACAACAAGCGCAACATCAACAAGCACCCTATGGTATTCAAGACCGGTGATCTTTGTGGACAAGTTCCGCGAATTCTGCTACACCCAAGGCAGTTAGGTCAATTACGCCTCTGTGGCTAACCCACAGTCGAATGGTCAAGCAGAGCGGGCGAATGGGATGATTCTGCAAGGATTGAACCCGTGCCTCATGAGAGATTTGTAGCATGCTGCAGGAGCTTGGGTCGACTAACTACCATCGGTACTTTGGGCATGTGGATGACCTCGAATCGGTCCACCAACCGCACTCCTTTATTCATGGTGTATGGTTCTGAAGTTCTCTTGCCAAGTGATTTACTTCACAACTCCCCCTGAGTGGAGTTGTACTCAGAAGCCGGAGCGTAAGAAGCTAGATCTCATAAGATCAACCCTTTATCAACAAGATTTGAGGCGCTATCACGACAGATAGGTTAGAGGGTGCGCCTTCCAGGAAGGCGACCTCTACCTCCGACTGGATCAACAGAAGCCTCACAAGCTGGCACCTCTGTGGCAAGGGCCTTTCACAATCTCCAAAGTTCTTAACAACCGAGCCTGTCGGCTCTATAACTTTGAGAAAAACAAGGAAGTGCCGCGAGCTTGGAACGCAGACCTGCTCCGCAAGTTCTTCACTTAGAACAAAAAATTTCAGTTCTCTAATGAGTTTTAGAGTGACATTAATGAATAAAAGTCTTACTTTTTCTGTATTTCGTCAAAATCTGTCCAAAAATTTAATTCACTCCGATGATTTCCATATCCCAAAAACTCCATTGCCCCCAGTGGGTGTAATGACTTAGCTGCAAACCAGATTTTGCCTAAGTTCGAAAAATCTTGAGTGTGGAAGATTTCCACACTCGGTGTCTTACCCGCGATCAAGCAATTGTCTAATCTAAAACATTCCAAGTGTGTAAAATTTCCTCGTTCGGGGGCTTCATGCGAACCAGATTTTGCCTAAGCTCTAAACATTTCCGAGTGCGGAAGATTTCTTCACTTGGTGACTTAGCTGCGAAACAGCAATCGTCTAATCTAAAATATTCCGAGTGCGGAAGATTTCCTCACTTAGGGGCTTCGCCACGAACCAGATTTTGCCTTAGCTTTAAACGTTTCCGAGTGCGGATGATTTCTTCACGCGGTGACTTCGATGTGAACCTAATTTTGTCTAAGTCCTAAAAATCTTGAGTGTGGAAGATTTCCACACTCGGGGGCTTGGCCGTGATCTTGCAATCTTCTAAGATAAAACGTTCTGAGTGCGGAAGATTTCCTCACTCGGGTGCTTAGCGGCGATCTAGTAATCGCCTAAGCTAAAATGTTCCGAGTGCGCAAGATTTCCTCACTGGGGGCTTTGCCGCGAACTAGATTTCACCTAAGCTCTAAACGTTTCCAAGTGCGGAAGATTTCATAACTCGGTGACTTCACTACGATATGGATTTCGTTTGAGTCCTAAAAATCCCGAGTGTGGAAAGGTTTCCACGCTCAGGCGCTTAGCTGCGATCCAGACATCGTTTAAGCTAAAACTTTCCAAGTGCGGAAGATTTCCGCACTCGAAGACTTTGCTGCAAACCTGAATTTGCCTAAGTCCCCAACCGCTCCAAGTGTGAGCATCATCCACACTCGGGGTCTTAGCTGCGACCTAGTAATCGCCTGAGTTTAAAAAGCACACAAGCAAGGACATCATCCACACTTGGGGACCCGGACCAATTCACTTAAGGCATGAGCAAAAGACATTCAGACATTCGAATGACCATAAAGCAAGCAAACCGCAGGTTGATCAAAACAAAGGTTCAAGTAGAGGGAGCCCTAGGCTCGCATAAGGTTCAACGGTTACATTAACGACTCAACATACCGAGGCGAATCAAGTTTAAACTGAAAGTGTTCCAAGGATCACTCGGAGGACTGAGGGACAGCAGTGTCAATGAACGTGTCGACGTCGATGCCATCTACTATCTGAGTGGCCACCTCGAGGAACGTCTCCATGAAGTCTTGGAACTTGACCTTTGTCCTATTAGTGACCTTGAGTGACTTCAGCTTCTCGGCATCCACGTCCTTGAAGTGGACTCTGACGATTGAAAGAGCAATATGAGCACCACAACGAGCTGATGACTTCTTCCACGCCTACACTCGGCTGGGGACGTCTCTTAGTCGGTCCATGATGGAATCCACATCACTCGAAAGCTGCTCGCCAGGAGTGAGTTCCTTGTCAATCTTCGCGACGATCGAGTGGAGGCGAAAGAGATAGCCTATGGCATGCTCGATACGTTCGTCCACTCGGAGCACAACTATGGCTGAGTTGTCCCAGAGGAGCTACCGAGCTGGATCCAGCTCCTGCTCGACGCTCTTGGCCTCCAGCACGACGTCATTGCAGAAATATGACCATGAAAGGATAACAAAAATCAGAAACAAACAAGACGCCAGGAGCAATACAGAAATCACTCGGATAGATGAATTATCTTTGAGCCTCGCGCTCATCTCTGTGCCGGAGTCCTTGACATATTGCTCTAGCTCAGTCTTCTTGGCAGAGAGCTAGTTGTACTTGGACTCCCATTCGAAGTACTGCATCTCAGCTCGGCGATCTCTGCCTGAGCTATGTATCCTCCTCCAGCTTCCAGACTGCCTTGAGCTTCTCCTCGACCTCCTTGGTGTTGGACTTGGCTTCCTTCCATGCCGCCGCCAGCTCGGTGTCCTTGTTCTCAAGGGTCTACTTCATGGTTTCTAAAGAAACAGAAGTCTCGAGCCTCTTTACAAGTTTAAGGTTTTCACTACGAACATCTGATGAAGCAAGTTCTGTTGGATTGCGAGGAAACCAAAGTACAGAGGACAGTCGGATGAAATTTTCTCACTTCCCAGTGAGCGCTTTTCCTGCTCCAGGCACGTGCTCTTAGTCTTCTCAACCTCCAGGCTTATCCGAAGGTCCAGCACCTCCTTGTCAATGGCATTGTACCGAGCCCTGAGCTCACAAACACTCTACAAATAAGAAGTAAAAGTAGAAAAACATTGTTAGTCGGATACAATGGACGAGACCATTCGATCAGTCGAGTGAAACAAAAAAACAGTTCTAAGACTACCGTCGACTGCTACAGTCGACGATAGTCTCGGGGACTACACCCAGTGGGTGCGCTCAGCGTGCCCCCACTGGAAGAGAAAAAGGCCATGGTACATGTACCACCGCAGCTACTTCGGCAAGGTGGGTATGTGCTACTTCCACAAGCTCAGTCGACCACTGTGGCATGGTGGGTATGCGCTACTTCCACATGCTCAGTCCACCACTGCGCCAAGGTAGGTATGCACTACTTCCACAAGCTCAGTCGACTACTCTGACAAGGTGGGTATCCGCTACTTCCACAAGCTCAGTCGGCTAGTCCGACAAGGTGCCTATGCGCTACTTCTACAAGATCAACAAGATGCACGTCTACACCGAAGACACATCAACAAGTGAAGAACCTAAGACTACTGTCAACTTCTACAGCCGATGGCAGCCTCGGGGACTACACCCAGTGGGTGCACTCAGTGTGCCCCAACTAGAACTAGAGAACAACCAGTGGGTGTGCTCCGTGCGAACCCACTCGGGAACAAAAACAAAAACAAACCACATGCAAAAGTCAAGACCACCAACTGGAGTTGGTACTTACGATGGTACTTACTCAGACGTTTGTCTTCGGGGCCTTGCTGATGTCATACGCCTCCCTCAGTTGGTTGTTCATCAGCTCCACTTGGATCATGACCTCCTTGCCCGCACCTACCTGGCCCTCCGGGATATGGTGCAGCGCAAAGAGATTGGCAGCAGATGGAACTGGCTAAGAGGCAGACGTTGTGGCCCCGACTACGGCTCTGGTCCTAGGAGTGACACTTTGACCGCTGGTCTTGATGAGAGCCTTGACCGGAGAGACCCTGGGCACTTGAACAGAAGGGGCGTCCTGCATCACGATATCCATGTCGATCTAAGGGTTCAGCGGATCGGACTTGTTATCTCCATCGAGCTCAATCACTTCACTTGACCCTGCAGACACTCGGGCATCAGAAAATTGGAAGAACTTGTCACTTGAATGTAACCGAGACGAATGCGGAGAGTACCTTTGGAGGTCGCAACATCCATCTTTGTTTGGCTCTTCTCCACAGCCTTCGGGTCGTGCGAGGCAGTCGAAGTGTCAACACTACAACAGATAAGTCATTCGGAAAGGAGTCATTCAAACATGAAACAAAAACAACACTCGGAACGAAAGGAGCAAGTGGTCAAGGTGCTTATGCTGACGCCAGAGGCACATCCACTTTAATCCGTGGAAGGACCTCCTTCTTGGGCTGCTTGGGCGGCATCTGGGGCGACCCAACAGATTCACCTTGCTCGCGCATCGAGCTACGGGTCGGAAGAGTCTTCGCAGTCGGCTTGGTGCCACTCGGCTCTTTGTCGCCTCCAACGTGTGCACCTGGATCATGGCGCACCTTGGAGAGGCATTCAGTAGGGATGTTCTCCGATGGAGAGGACTCCGCCTCATCTCCCTCCTCAGAGTCGTTGTCGTCGTCCTCCTCGGACTCGTCATCATCATCGTCATCCTCGTCTCCTGAGTCCTCTTTGCGCTCGGTGTCACTCGCCACATCCACGGTTACGCGGTTAACGACCCGCATCGTGCTGACCATTTCCTTAAAACTCTGTCGAGAGAAGGGAGCAACAGAAAAAGCAACAGTAAAATATTAACACCAAAATCATTCAGATCAAGAAGATTAAAGGTTACCTGAATAGAGGATTGCACCTTATCGAAAGGAGCTATCAATCTGGTGCCCCGAGAGTTGTCGCGCGCCGAGGAGATAGCCATGAGCTTCGCCTCCAACATCTCCGCACTAATCTCCTCCAGGTGAACTCGCATAGGGTCACTCGGCCCCACGTACTCCCACATGGGGTGAGCCCTTGCCTGCAAGGGCTGGATCCTCCATTGAAGGAAAACGTCTAGAAGATCCATCAACTTTGAAGCCCTTCCTTACTATGGGCACCATGTCCATCACTAGGATCTACACACCCGTCTTCTCCTCCTTGGAAACGGTCAAGGACGGAGGGGACCGCACTCGTTCTGCCGAGTACAGTGGAAAGCCCGACTAACCGCCGGCAGCAGAAACATCCTTGCAATAAAACCAAGAGTCCTGCCACCCGTTGACCGAATCAGGGAAAGACATGGCAGGAAAGCTACCCTTCCCCCTAAGTTGGATACCTAAGCCCCCCACTGTTGGTTGACATTGGACTTCTCCACTCGAAGAAGCCTTTTTCACGATGCGCGGCAAGTGAAAAGATACTTAAAGAGCCCCAAGTGAGGTGGGCAACCTATAAAGTTCTCACAAAGGGAGACGAAGGCAGCTAGGTAGGAGATCGCATTCAGGCGAAGATGGTGGAGTTGAGCTCCGAAATAGTCAAGGAACGCTCGGAAGAAAGGATGCGGAGGCAGAGGGAAACCTCTTTTGATGTGGGTCACCAGGAGGACCCGCTCGTCCCCCTGCGGCGACAGCTCGAGCTCACCCATCTCCGGCAGCCTCCAGCTCCCGACAGCCAGGAGCCCCTGGTTCTCCAGCTCTAGCAAGCGGCCCTGCGTGACTCACGATGCGGGCCAGACACCCTGGAGCCAGCCCGACGAGGCACCTCCGCTCGTCGAGGACCCTCGCGACCCCTTCTTCGCCCACTCGGACTTCACAGTCGAGCCCTTCGCCATCTTCCCCGAACAGATCGGTACTGGGAGTCGAGTCGAGGAGTGGACGAATGTGGCGGAGCGTGGCAGAGTTGCGGAGAAGAAATTGGGAAGAAAGGAGATTTGGTTCTCCCTCTCTCCGTCCCGTCGCCATTTATACCCCAGTTTGGCAGATCTCCATCCGTCAAGCCCTGGGTGCGGCGAGATCCTCAGGATCTCGCGTTCAGTGCAGTCAAGGCACGTGGCAAAATCTCAGGGCGAAAATCGAGGCATCATGCCCACTTTCCCCACTACCGCGATGCAACCGCTTCCAAGCGCGCGCCGCCTACGTTTCAAACCCGCGGAAATTCCGTCGCTAATCAGTCTGAATGGCCTTTCGCTCGCTTCAGAAAAATGACACGTTTCGGTCCGCCAAATACCCTTGGAGGGTCCCCGTACACTCGGACGCGCGCAAAAGTGGTCGAAGGAGGAGTTCATAGAGACATAAAGAGGACCAGTGCTCACTCCTTCTCAGTCACTCGAAACTCATGGCATGCCTGCACATGGGCTGCTAGTCTGTCTCTCCCGAGAGACAACTGAGTGCCATCAAATTGCATGTGGCAGTCAACCTAGCCCGATCATTCATAAATTGTCACTCCTGAATCCATTGTGGTTTCGTCTTAGCATCGAGTGAAGGAGACCCTGAGTCGGATTCCAGGCGCCCCCGAGGCACCTAAGCCACTCCGAGGTGTCGCCCACTCGTCCACCTAAACCTGAACCGATTAGGGGCTAATGATGAGGTCACCTACTAGTGGTAGGGTCATGGCCAGACTTTCAGGGCCCACCTAAGGCCCCACATGGCCATTAAAGTCTCTGGACTATAGTTGCATTCGGATGCATACGTAAGATCTACTCGGATCCACAGAATCACACGGACGTCTTCCCGTCAGTCGGCCAGACATCAACACTCGGGAAGAGAAGAGGCCTAAACGACGTGGGGGCTACAATGGGCGAAGGACTTAACACCACACGTGAAGTGCAGTCATAGCTAGCGTTACCACTAACGACCGTAGTTAGGGCTATAGTTTCCAGTAACTCCCGTACTTACTCACATTAAATGCCCTTGTAATGACGCTCGACGTGTCCTGGAGAACTCTATATAAGCCACCCCCGAGCTCCTGGACAAGGGTGCAGCACTCTCCGTAATTAGGCACCCCGAGAGAAAAAACAAACCTCTGGGCACGAGACGTAGGGTCTTTACCTCTCCGAGAGGGGCCCGAACACGCTAAATCCGAGTGACACACCTGTGCTGTAGCTAGGTTCCGCCCCTCATTCGTACCTCTAGTATTCGTTGTCAGTCTCGTTCCCATGACAGTCATTGCGGATGCACCTTTACTTGAGAAATTGTTTGTAGTTGATCAACAAGGTACAACAAGAATCAGTGTCATTTATGCGCCGAAATTGACAGTGTTGGGCTACTCGTCTGTCACATTCTCCGAACTTGTTATTGGATACATCACCGTTCAGGTAGACCAATCTTCTTCTTCTCCTTCTTCTTCAAATTAATGTTTCCTAATTTTAAAAATGTATGTTCGTTTGTCATCCAGAAAATATTTCCAACAAGCTTGACCCCGTCTTTGCGCACACAGAAGGTCTTGGCAATAGAATCCACTGGCCCCGGCATGGATCAAGTTGCTAGATTCTTGAAATGCTTTCCGTGCATGGAGAAGTTGTATATCAAGTTGATGCTCCTATCCTGTTAAGTGTTAACCACAACGGAATTCAACTTTTGGTAACTTTTCCCCAGTTTACAATGACAACTAACTACGATTTCTAAAGGAATATTTGGAGGATTTCAATACATATATGTTTTTTTCTATAGTGATTGCTTGATTTGTAAGATTACATTCCATTTGTATTTCTCCTTCGGATTCATTTGTACTAGTTTTCATTGTAAAGTATCCATCCACTCCAACCTCTTCACAAGAATCCTACATTTTCCTAGAGTGTAATCAAACACCATATTAATCATGTCGGGTCAAAGATGGCATGCCACTTTATTCTTTTATTTTAGAAATCCTGCAAATCGAAGAGTCTCATAATGTTCAAAATTACATCTAGACACTAACACATTCTCTTCTCTTTTGTAGATCTGATTAGGCCAAGCAGTGGATAATGTGACGCAATATTATGGCATTCTCATTGAATGCCTTCATGTCTATCTCTCCGAAATTACTTTGAACTCCTTCCAAGGGACCTTAGCGGAGATTGAATTCGCAAGGTTCTTTGTTGTGAAAGCAAGTGTGCTAAAGGTAATGAGGTTGGGCATACATTTAGAGCACATAAATGAATGGTTTGCTGATCAACGTCGGCGTCTTCAGCGGAATGGAAAAGGCTCTACAGAAGTCGAGCTGCATTTTCAAAGTTCATATTTCAGAGTAATAGGAAGTTGGTATGTCAAGCCCCTACATGACTTGTCACTGGTTGATCCCTTTGCAGAAATAATGAAGTTGCAAGACGAATTGTCAATATCACTTTGGACCTTTCATATGTTCATTTTCATTTCAGTTTGAATCTTGTAATCATCGAATCTAAGCTTTGTCATATTTCTGCCATTCGTGATACAATCAGTGAACTAGCAGTGCATGAGACTCGTATTTTGGTAGTACTTTTTTGACTTTAATATGAAATGGACAATTGATATCTATACCTTAACATGTAAACGACTTGATTTAATTACCATTCTAGCTTGTGTTTCCCCTGTCGATCTCAACGCAAATGATCTGTACGACGTAACCGACATCGATCCTTCCCATTATCGCACACGACTGTCATTCATTACCCGTGTGTGAAACATTCACCTCATCACACACGCTCCTTAGTGTTGAACATGTGTGCTGCTTTAAGTCATATCAAAAACTTCTTTTGTTTCCAACCGTTTGCATTTAACGCCCACAATAATGGGAGCTTCTTCTAGCCGACGCTTGGCCAAACGTGCCGATCGAGGAGCTTTGTTGTTGCCCGGGAACCTGCGTGGTTGCGTGGGAATGGTCTCACGAACGCTACGTTGGCGCCTCTCCGAGTCAGCTCGTGGGCAAACGAAACGCATGTGCGCACGCTCGTCAAGCTTGCACTGCAATCCTCCACCTGGAACCCGGTGACAAGACATCTTGATTATAGTTCGTTCAGCCCTCATTTACTCCAGTGATCATTTAACCTCTTATATCTCTTCAACCTTTCCCCACAATGCAAGAAGCACACCCACGACGCCAAATACAGAGATGATATGCTGCCCGGCTCCAATGGCGGCACTCCCAGCGGCTGCTGACGACGACCGATAGTTCGGCATTCGTGCCTCCGTGGACACCAATGTAAGGTCCAAGGACCTCTTGGTGGTGTACACCAATGACCCGGTCCGGGTGGGGAAATCCATCCACAACAGGGAGTGGTTGCTTGCCGAGGACACGTACAAGGTGGTCGGCTTCGACATCGAGTACACCGGCGCTCGTGCTGGGTATGATCAGAAGGTTTTCATCGCCCAGCTGTGCATCCGCCATCACGTCGTCATCTACCACTACTGCTTGGCCGCTAGTCCTTGTGAGCGTTTCACCAGGTTTGTCGACAGCCCGAACCACATATTCGGTATGGTGGACACCACCAACGATGAAAAGTTTCTGAAGACCATGGGCTTGGCCAGCTGGAATCGTGTCGATATGCAAGGTCAGTACAGGGTCTTGGGCAGCGAGAAGAAGCATAAGGACTCCCTGGTTGATCTCGCCATGATCATCATCGACCCCTACTACAAAATACATGAAGGATGTCTATAAGAAGAAGAAGGTTTCCTAGCACCACACCTGGGTCGGAAGACTGGATGAAGATCACGTCAATTATGCTGCCAAGGACATGTACGTAAGCTTCGAGTTGTGCAGGCGGATCGCTGAACTGAGGAAGTGCCTCCATCCTGCGCCAACTGGCACCCCTCGTCACAATAAGTATAGATGATTTGGTGATCGTCACTACTCGTTTAGTATGCTAAACGAGTAGTGACGATCACCGAATCATCTATACTTATTGTGACGAGGGGTGCCAGTTGGCGCAGGATGGAGGCACTTCCTTATACACTTAGAACAACGTGATTGCATAACCAAAATAAACATCCATACATTACAGACTACAGGTAACATTAGCACACCTCAATTAACAAGTACACGCATACTAAACGAGTAGTAACGATCCTCAAATCATCTATAATTACTGTGACGAGGGGTGCCGGCTGGCGTAGGATGGAGGCACTTCCACAGTTCAGCGATCTGCCTGCACAACTCGAAGCTTACGTACATGTCCTTGGTCGCATACTTGACGTGATCTTCATCCTTATATATATATATATATATATATATATATATATATATAGAGTGGCACTATTCTAATCCTGGGATTAGAATAACTATTTGGATCACAGCCGGCCCTATAAGGGCCCGACTGCTCCCTCCCGAACTTCCCGAACTGCCGGCCCGCCCCGACAGGATCCACGTGATCCCGATCCCGATCGAGGCCGCCCCAGCCCCCCTCCTCACCGCTCCTCCCCTCGATCACCGGCCTCCGCCGTGATTCGTCGCCGAACTCCGCCAGATCCAGCGCCTCCCCTCCGTCTCCACCTCCCGTCCGACCGCCGGCACGGGCGAGCGAGCGACGGCGGATGCCTGCGCGAGGGAGCCCGCGTCGCCTGGAGGTGATGAAGCCGTCGGACTTTCTGCGATGAAGCCGCCATGGACTTTCGGAGGCCTCCTCCTTCCATCCTCACCTCCCGACGGCTTAGCAGAGCTAATGACGGCCAAGGCGCAAGGTACGGCGAACGGCGCGGCCAAGGGAGAATCTCAGCGGTGGAGGCCGCATCGGCGGTGCCTTCAAATCTAGCAACGAACGCGACACCACAGGTACATGAAGTTCCTCCCTCTTCTTGCCCCCTCCTTCAATCTTGCCTTACCTGATCTTCTTGCTTCATGCAGATGAATTTCGCGCCCTCTGCAAGACATGGAATGCCATGGGATTCCTCTCCCAACTCTCCGACGAATTGCTCTCAAGGTGGCCTATCTACTGCTGGAAAAAGGCTGCCCGAACTTCTATCCAAGGTTTGGTTGAACTTCCTGTTGTCTGTTATTTTCTTTCAGCCATGTGAAGTTCTGGTAGTGTGTGAGCCTTAGTCCAGGCTGCAAAAATTAAAAAATCTGCCTGCATTCATATGTAAAAAACCATGTGAAGTGCAACTAGTAAGTGGGCTAGAGTTCAGGTTGGTATGTATCTGGTTGTGTGCAAAAAAAAGGAAAATAAAACAAACATGTGATCATATGAAGGTCAGGTTGGTATGCACTAGTAAGTTCTACCATTCAAACTCATGAAGGTCAGGTTTTTAACTGTATACAGTATTTCCCCTTTGCAAACCATGCAAACACATGAAGGTCAGGTTGGTATGCACTAGTAAGTTCAACAATGAAAACACATGAAGGTCAGGTTTTTAACTATAGACAATATTTCCCCTTTGCAAACCATGAAAACACATGAAGGTCAGGTTGGTATGCACTAGTAAGTTCAACCATTCAAATTCATGAAGGTCAGGTTTTTAACTGTAGACAATATTTCCCCTTTGCAAACCAGAAGTTCAGTCTGTAGAGAGTGCTCAGTTCAGGTACAGAAAAAAACAATAGTGTAGAATTCAGAATGTGAGGTTCATTCTGTGAAGAGTGCTCAGTTCAGCTACACAAGTATAGGCAGATGCTCAGCTCAGTTCAGAGTGTGATACCTGTCCTAGGAAAAATATGTACATGAACAACACTTTTATGAGAAGTTCAGGCTGTGAATAATGCTCAGTTCAGCTACACCAGTATAGGCAGATGTGACTTGTGTGCTTACACATTCTTTTTTTTTGTAAGCAGGATGAGAGACCCAGAAAGAAGGTTAGAACTTCCCAGCAACAAGTACACAACCCTAAGCCTGTACGCGTTGTGCCGCCCCCTCAATGGGTCACACCTCAAACGCACCAACAACATTACCAATCTGCTCCACACCAAAATTGGGTGACACCCGAAAAACATGCAGACTTCCAAGATGCTAGGTCACAGCCCGATCCGCACCACTTTGCGCCTCCACCTAATTGGGTGACGCCGGAAATCCCCCGCGGATTCTTTGTATCCACCAGCAGACTTCCAAGCACACCGATGGAGGAGGGTGTTAGCTCAGGTCCTGCGTATAACTCTGGAGGTTATCCTGGTGTGGCTCGTCAATGTGAAAGTGCAGCAAGTAAACCAGATGCCAGGACAAATCCAATAGGAACACACACACACGGAGGAGAGTGCTCTGCACACTACCGCCGTTGGATGATGCTGCTGCTGCTAGAACTCAGGATCGTACGGGACATGAGGTAGATGGATTGCTTCACAGAACAAAAGAGGAAACTAAAACCAGGATCGCCATACCTCCACAACTACCACAAGCAAAAAGGATGCAAACAAGAGAGAGGCCATCTACAACCCTCCTTCCTCCTCGTGATCCACTCCTGCACCCTGCTATGATAACTCCGCCGTGCCCCATCCTGGAGGGCCAGCAGCAGACTCCGGTGGAGCTGCGATCATACACGCACGTAAGTGAACAAAATTTAAGTATTTATATATGCATCTTGTATGATCTGCAATTTTTCTACTCCCTCCAGGATAACAAATTTATAAACTGCATTTTAACGTACCGTTTGGATTTTTTTTTGCAGATGCCGGATCTCCCGGATTATCTAATACCAAGACTAAAGATGCCATTCAAGAATGTAGAGAAAGCCAGGGAATTTTACAACAGATACTCCAGACACGCTGGTTTTGGAATCAGGAAGACGGGAGGGAATGAGAATCACAGCTATTTTGTTTGCGCGTTCCAAGGGAAACACAAAACTTATGTTTCAGAAGCTGAAAGGAAGAGAAACAAAACATCGCAGAGGACAGGCTGCAATGCAAGAATGAGGGTGAAGGTGCAAGAGGGTAACACATGTGTGGTAGTGGACATTGAGTGCAATCATAATCACCACCTCGTCCAAACTGATGACATGCTGGTATTCTTGCACTCACACAAGAATTATGACCCCACTATTTTGGAGTACGTTAAGCTCTTGCAGTACCATGATGTCAAACATACAACAATCATGTCCATGCTATCCGAAAATGAAGATGAAGCTACTTCCTAAGCATGACCAGACGAGACCTACTAAACCAGTAAGTATTGAAAAATGCACATACTGCAATGTACATAGCATCCTAAGTCACCACCCTTGCTAGCAAAATAACAAATGCATGTTTGCATATAATTTGCAGGAAAGCTATGAATGCAAGGAAAGATGATTTGGATGATGTATTGAAACTTGTATCTTTCTTTAAAGACATGAAGGTAATCAATGTTGAGTTTTTCTATGATATACAAGTAGACAGCGACAATGCAATTAAAAACATTTTCTGGTCCAATGCAAGCTGCTGGGGAGCATATCAAGATTTTGGCGATTGCGTAACATTCGACACAACTTATAAGACTAACAGATTTTATATGCCTCTGGGAGTGTTTGTTGAAACACACCACCATTTGCAGTCAAGGATATTTGCCGTTGCCCTGATCAGAGACGTAGATGCAAAGTCATTCAAGTGGCTGTTCGATACATTTGTACGGTGCATGAACAACAAACACCCAACTTGCATTCTAACAGGTAAGTTCAAAAAAACTCTACAAGTTTCATCATCTTTTCAGCTCTGGGTGTATATTAGGTATGGTTTTAACTGAAAATAATGTAAACCAAGCAGTTCAAACACTGGTAGCACAGAAGTCCAACAACAGTACAGGAAGCAAAATTATATGTCACATGTTTAGAAAAATATAGTTCTGGATGTGAAGTTCAAATACAGGAATCATAGAAGTTCAAGAACACTGTTGTAAGAAAAATATATGTAACATGTTCAGAAAAATATAATTATGTCTGTGAAGTTCAAGCACTAGTACCACAGAAGTTCAACAACACTGCTATAAGAAAACTTTGGGTGACATTATTAGATAGTCCTACTGCTGCCTGTGAAGTTCAAGTACTTGTATCACATAAGTTCAACAACACTTCTATAAGGAAAATATATGTGACATTATTAGATAGTCCTACTGCTACCTGTGAAGTTCAATCACTGGTACCACCGAAGTTCAACAACACTGCTATAAGAATTTTTTTTGTGACATTACTAGGTAGTCCTACTTCTGCTTGTGAAGTTCAGGTACTTGTATCACATAAGTTCACCATCTGTGCAAGAAGCAAGTTTCATTTTTTAATTCATGCAGACCAGTGCCCGTCAATGGCGAAAGCCATACCACAATCATTCCCAAATACCGTCCACAAGCTATGTCGTTGGCACATCCTGAAGAATTTCAAGGAATACCTCGCGTTGCTGTACAAAAAGTATAATAAAACATTCAAAGAGGAGTTCACAACTATCTTAAACTAGCTGCTAATGCCAACAGAGTTTGAAGCTGCCTGGGCTGCACTCGTGCAGAAGTACAACCTGCAGAATGACCAGATGATGATGCAGTTGTGGAGTGATAGGAAACTGTGGATATCAGCATATTACAAGAACATTTTCTGTGCTAGAATGACTTCTACACAACGAAGCGAGAGCATGAATCACGTGCTCAAGAGAGGGTTTGTCAAGGGGACCCAGAACCTACACAAGTTTGCTAGGCGGGTAAATGCTTGCATACAAACTCGGTTGCAGAAGGAGAATGAGCAAACAATGGCCAGCATGGTATTAAGACAAAAAAAACACCCCCATATTGTGACTTCCTTGAACATGTGCACTTGGTATTTAAATGAAACCCATGACTCTGCTCGACTAATATCTTATTTTTTGACATGTGCAGAGCAATCCTGTGTGAAAAACAAATTACGGCTATGAGGAAGACATGGCTATCAAGTACAAGAGAGCCGTGTACAGCGAGATGAGGGATAGGATGAGAAAAAGCACACTATTTCGTGCAAAAAAGACAGCAGAGGCCACTAAGTACCTTGTGTACTACCACAACAAGGGTGTCCATGATGATGAAGAAAGATTTGCCTGGTCAAAGCATGAATTCCAGGTTGTAGCTGATCCAGAGAATGAAATATATGAGTGCGAATGCAAGCTTTGGACACAAACAGGTGAGTGGAAAAACAAACTCATTAAATAGCTAAACTAGTAGTATCATATCAATATATGAAACTCATTGCTGGCTCACAAACAATGTATTCTGCATTCATCACAAATGCAGGTCTGTTCTGCCTTCCCATAATGAACATACTGGACTACATGAGGGCTGACAAATTTCCAGACAAGTATATCCTGAAACGGTACACAAAGACTGCAAAATCACAACCAACATTTGATACAAGGGACTACAACACAATTGCATCGGATGGCAGCTCAAAAATCTCCAAGCAAGACATCCTGGTGCAGCTAAATTTGACGGTTAACAAGAAAGCGATGAGATGTGAACAACAATATGACAGAGCCTTCTATGTTCCCAAGAGGCTCGTGGAAGAACTTGATGCAATACATTCAGCAAATCAAGCAGATGCTGACGAAAGGATGGCTGAAGAGGATGCTGAAACTGAAGATGACCTTCATTATTATGAAGCTGAAATGCTCCAGACCGCTGCTCAAGCCGACCGATGCAAGCAGGATGTTGACCAATTAATGCAGCAGCAGCAGCAAGAGATGATAAAACTGCCACTGTACTCTAAAACAAAGGGTAGGAAGAAACTTTCTGAAGCAAAGAAAAGTGACCAGAGAGCTCAAATAAAGGCACCATCTGCAGATAGAGTCGTCATGCTGGATGAGAATGGAGTGCCACTTGGACACAAGCAATGTAGTGTGTGCAAAAAGGTTGCAGGACACAACAAACTCACTTGTCCAACACTCTTAGAAAGAAACAATGCCGAGGAGGTCAAGCAACCCAAAGTTCAAAAACAGTAGCCCAAAGTTTTAAAACAAAACAAGGGACCACACCCAGAGAAAGCTAGCAGCAGGCTTTGTAGCATATGCAAGGAATATGCTCCACACAATGCACGAACATGTCCGAAGCGCGCAGAAGCTGAAAAGACAAGCCAAAAGCCAGAAAAGAAACAGAAAGCAAAACCTAGAGCCAGCATCAAGAAAGTGGTGGAAGATGAAGAGGAGGATGAGGAAGACATCGTCGAAGAAGAGGAAGACGAAGAGGAAGACGAAGAGGAAGATGAAGAGGAAGAGGTACATGTCAAACAAAAACCACTACAAGCAAAGCCTAGGAGGAGCGCAAGGCTGATGAACAATTAGACTAGGTCGATTAAACAAAGCAAACTTATGTCATGTCAGTGTACAGAATGTTATTCCACTATTGAACAGTACTTTAGGAGAAGCTTACTTGAACTTCTATTGTAGAAGTTTCAAAGAAATTATACAATAGAAGTTCAAGTAATCTTACTGTAGAAGTTCTGGTATATTATGAGAGGAGGTGCTGGTGATGTATCCCATAAAAGAGCAAGCAGGAATAAATGAATATACACTATGAAGTTCAAGTAATCTTACTGTAGAAGTTCTGGTATATTATGAGAGGAGGTGCTGGTGATGTATTCCATAAAAGAGCAAGCAGGAATAAATGAATATACACTATGAAGTTCTAGTAATCTTACAGAAGAAGTTCTGGTATAATAATCGATGTAGGAAAAATATGCTTGACAAATAAGTATTGCCGTATAAACTAAGCTAGTAAGCCTAAGACGACGCGTGCAGATATGAAGTTTTGTTTGGATACCTGGAGAAGTTCACATAGAATGCCGACAACATAATGAAACGTAAAGGAGTGTATGAGAATATTTTTACACGAAGTTCTAGTTGAAAACTATTTGCAATTAAAAAATTACAAAAAGCACATATAGATTCTATGAAAAAGGCTACATCTTGATTGAGTTGAAAAATAATAATACATTCTACAACACAAAAATTCTCTCCATCTGAAACCAGCAGCCCAGCCAGATCTCGAGCAGAAGCTCAAGTTCATATGTTGGGGCCAAAATTAACAACACTGGATTTGTGGACAAAAAACACTGTCCACAAAAAACCAGCAGTTCAGCCAGAACCCAGGCAGAAGTTCAAGTACATATGTTGGGGAAAAACAAACTACACTGGAATACTGAAAATGATGCAATACATTGAAATTCCAAGCCAATCATTCTTCATTCCAGATACATTTGTCCTCAATAACATATTAACAGTGCTGCAGCTATAGATATACAAATTACTAAACCATTCTTACAACCAAATCTTTACGAAATCGTTCCAATCATTATCAAACCAAACCTTTATGAAATCAAATCTACACTAAAACCAATGTTTCTACACGCGGAATTCACGGGCCCAAGGACTGGATCTCGGCAGGAAGCTCTCCATGCACAATTTCATTCTTCTCGCTGAAGACTAGAGTGTGCATGAACTCGGCCTTCCAGTCATCTACAGCAGCCTGCAAACAAAAAAAAATGAAGAATAAAAAAACAGTAAAGGATAACTAAAACCACAGCAGGAGCGTGTCGGCAAAAACACACAAAAAACATGAAAGGATGATGAGACAAGAACAAGGACAAAACATACTTCCACATCACCAAAATCTTCAACAAACTCATCGCCATAATATGTAGAGCAGAGCTTCACGGCGAAGAAACCACATTCATTATTCAGTTGCTTTGGGACATCAACAAAAGTCGGCCTCTTTGCAATAGTCACCCAGTTTGGCAGCTTGCTCGCTTTGTACTCAGCCTTGCCGTACATCTCCTCCAGCAACCCAACGAATCTCTTGCTCTGCCAGAAATGACAAATACGATAAAATCAAAAACATCTTAACCAAATAGCTAACTTCAGGTACATAAAGCGACACTTGCGTAAAATCCAACTAAACGATGCCAGAAGTTCAACTATCAAATGATAGTCAGCTCAAGCACACAACTTTGAAGCAGTATTACCAAACAGAGATAAAAATATTTTGTCAACGGAAGGCAGGATAAAATTCATGTCAAAAAGAGAATATGACGGGAGGTTCAGGCTAAGAAACACTCACGATATTTTGGCAGTCTCCATGGAAACTTGTTCGTGAAAGTCCCTTATTAGAGTAAGGAAGTGAATCAAGGATGTCAATGCTCCCACGATATCTATTCAGGACATACACACTGTAGTGCACTATTTTGCCAATTGGCTTGAAAAGTATCAAAAAAACCTGCCAAGATTGAAAAAATGATGAACACAAACTATAAACCATAAGTATTGAACAGCCGAGATGAACAAAAACTTCTTGACAAACTCAGCAAAAGGATGTACATAATAAAAAAAAGCAAGAGTTATGAAAACAAACCAACTTTGCGTTAAGAAGGTCTTCTTCCTTACGAACAAACATTGGGAGGAGTGCATCCGATTTTTTTACATCGAATTTTGGAACTGATGCACCGAAATAATCATACTCCAGGCAATACTGCATTCACAAACAGACCATCAACAAAGATTAAGAACACGAAATAATCACAACAAATAAAAACACCTCCCAATGCCGCTTCACCAAAACTAGCGCAAAAAAGGAGATAGGGTTACAAGAACAAAAACCTGTATGAAGTAGGGACTCACAACAACCCTGTCAGCACAAGAGACGATCTCAGAGGTCTCCGGCTTATCCTTCCACAAGTTTATGAGAAAGTCCATTATGTCTCCTTCCATCTGCTGCCCTTCACCGAAAAGAGTATAAAGGACACGTCCTGTGAGGTCAATCACATTCCCAGGGACGGTAAACATGCAGTAGCTTGTCCTGCAGATATAAAGGATGGGAAAAATATTAGAAGCACAACTCCAAGACAAGGAGAATGAATAGAAATTCAGATACTATAACATCAGAAGTTCACAAAAAACAGCATGTCTAGTAGCAAAAACATAAGAAGAATACTCACTCGGAATACTTCCTCAGACCATCTTCACTAAGCACAAACTGTTTCAACCTCCGGGCCTCAGATAGATGAGGGTAACTGTATTTCTTTAGGGGAGCGACATCGGAACGCCACTTCATAGGCAATCTTTCTGCTCTCTTTGAGGAAGTTATGTTGCCAGACTCAATTGCCGGATTCCTCCTGGTGATGACAGCATTCTTCCCACCTCTCCCAACAACAGTAGCAGCAGCAGATTTACCCTTCTTCGGGTAAGCAATCTTTTCAAAATCATCATCCGACGAAATCACCTATGCTTCGACTGCACCAACCTTCCTGGAGCAAGGGGTATTTGGAGCAGCACCAATACCGACAGGCTGCTTCCCCAACTTGGAAGGAATAAGGGTTCGAGAGCTCTCATCTTCTCTCGGAGTTGTAGTCATCGATTCCTCCCTAGGCTAGTATTCCTGTGACCCGAGGAATGAGTAGTGGTAATCGGTCAAGTCCAACGGCTCCATTGTCAAAAAACGAAAAAAAGACCTTAAATATAACTGAAGTTCAGGTACAACACAATGTACAGTCCAACAAATATAGATGACATGATTACTACTCAAGTTGACCTAAAAAATGTGTTGCATTTAAAAACTAATGAAGTTCAGGCACAACCCAAGGCACAGTTCAAGATAAGCTGATGAAATGGAAAACATTCAACTACATCTAACAAAAGCATAAAAACGTATCATCTCTGAAGTTCATGTAGAATAAAAGCTGCTGTCCAAGTAAGCAATGACAAGAAAAAATACTGAAACAAAATACACAAGCAAATAAAAGACAATGAATTCATGTAGAATAAAAGCTGCAGTCCAAGTAAGCAGTCCAAGTTTCAAGACTTACATGAATAGTAGCCAAACAGACCGTGGAAGTCTGTTTCAAACAAGTTAGAAGAAGCAATTGAGTACAACCATGTCTTCCTGATATCCAAGATATTATCATGGGAATAGTTTGCAAGAACCCCTTCATGAAACGAATTAACATTCGTAAGAATGAAGAATCCGCAGTCGATACTGTCATCAAACAAAGAGAATAGTGTTAAAACAAAGAAAGCCAAAGCATAAAAGACGTTGCAGCTTACGTACAACTACAATTAAACAGAAAGTGATAGAGAGAAAGTGGAACTCATACTTGTTAGTCTGTTGGGGGACATCAATCCAATCCAAAGGGAAATGGTCAATAGAAGGTGGACTTAAGGGTGTCTCCCTGTCATTGCTGGCATCGCTCCAAAGCTTCTTGATGTTATCAGTCATCCGCCGAAACAGGCGTACCGCACAGTCATCATTTAGTCCATAGTAGGAGTCGAGAAGCTGGAACCTTGAATTCTTCATGTCAAGAAATATGGAAACCTAATGACCAACACCACCCAAGTGAGCAGGAAGTTCAGGTGGGTCAAAAGTGGGAAAAACAACCTGACGCAAGATAAACACACAATCATTAAAACTGAAATTAATATCAAGAGCACAAAAAAATAAACAATATAAACAGAGAGGATCACAGTGGAAACAAATACAGAGACAAAGAACAAAATATTGCTTACAGAATCATGCACATCCATGCTATCTGGACCAGTCGCTAAGAAGTACTTCCTCACACGGGAATCAAAATGCCCTCTGAAAATCTTGTCCTAATATAATGCAGAAAACAACAACATATGAAATACAATGAGACCAACAAGTTTTAACTAATATGGTAAAGAACAACAGAAAAGAAATTACTATAGGGTTGACTTACACAAACCCAATACGGCAGGATGAGTTTTTCTGATTCCTGGTATTTGGCACATAGACAATACAGTGCAACCTCAGCTACACTAGATCGAAGCATTCCGCGAGGAGAAAAAGACATTGCGACATCTTCAACAGTAGCTTCACACTCATTGTTGTGGAACATAATCTTTGATCTAAAACAAACAAAAGAAAGTAAAGAAGTTTAGCATCAGAAACTCAAGAAGTTCATCACATAAAAAGCATAGAAGTTCAGCTACATAACAACAGGCAGTACAAAAAGTTAGATGTTCAGCATCAGAAAGTAAAGAAGTTCAGCAACAGAAAGTAAAGAAGTTCAGGTATAAAACCACAGGCATTTCATAAGTTAGATGAATATAAATTCTGACCAGCTGCACTCACCTCTTAGAACAATCATTCTTAAGCCTAGTTACACTGAAATAAAAGTCATCAACCTTCTTTCGGACGACAGCAAGTTCACTATCTGCTCAGCAAAAGAATAGAAATTAAGAGCAACATACAAAAACATAGATCATGACAGGAGCAACAAACAACACAAGCACATCTCAGCTGCTACACCGAAAGATAAACCACAGGATTATAAACATCACAACCCATGCATTACAAACCTTCCCCCACATAAAAACAGCTTCACTTCACTTTATTTACAAACCACATGACAATGCACAAACCAGAAGTTCACCTTGCACCACACAGACAGTACATAGGGATATCAAAGATTCAAACCAACAACAAAAGGGATGGGGATGGGGAAAGAAGAGAGAAGCATGCTCCTCTCTTTATGGATTCTTGCCTAGACCAGTTGCAGCACTAGAAAGATCATACTCCTTTCCCAAGCTATCACTTTCAGTCTCTTCATCATCATCTCCAGTAGACATTGCAGTGTCGTCGGCAAGCACACCGGTAGCAGCTGGAGAATCTGAAATAACAAAAAATGTTGGTTGTGCTACAGTAGGAAGAGCTGGAGAACCAGCATCAACAGCAACTGATGGCTCTGCTGCAGGAGACTTCTCCAGGCCCGCACGAGCACTACCAGTCTTAACAGCAACCTCGATGGGATCTTTCTCTGAAATAATATCTCCAGCTGTCTTGCCCTGCTCCGCATCAGAAACCCCAGCACCGATGGACGACTGAGGTTCAATTGGATCCAGCCCATCGGAGCATCCAGTGCCTGATACAGCCTTGTCTGCAACCTTCTCTGAAGGAACACTAGCATCGTCATTCTGCAGCAAGAACAAAAAGTCAATAAAAATGGGCACATATTAAAAAAATGTACAAGTAAAACAAAAATGAAACAAATGGACAAGAAAAATGATACTTTAGGATCACTGCCATGAACCTCATCAACAAATAAATCACTTGCGGGAGTAGATTCATGCACAGGGACAGTTGCACTTTCAGGTAAAACATCCTCATCAACCCTAGCACCATCATCAATAGCCTACAAAAATCATATAGAACACAATGTCTAATCAGGAGAAGTTCACATTATATAATTAAAGAAGGTCGGCTATGACCACTGACACATGGAGGAAGTCCAAAGACAGTAAACATAGAAGGTCAGATATCAAACTACTATCATACAAAGGAAAAAAGGGCCAGTTATGGAAAGCATAGAAGTTCAGATACTGTAGGCCTGGAAGTTCAGATAATGTAAACAGAGAAGGTCAACTATGAAACACTAATACTGAAAAAAGAAGTTTAGAACACATGAAATCAAGAAGGGTCACCTATGACAAAAAACAGTAATAACTGAAAGCTAATAATGAACATTAATTCAAAGAACTATCAAAGCCAACATAAACAAACCTCTTCAGTATACTCCTTGTTGCCTCCTTCATGACCCAAACGAACAGAATCTTGCCTCTGAATCTCACTGACAACAACACTAGCCTCATCCTCAAAAGGCTGGCAACGAGCATCCTGCATTTCCTTGAACAGCCCAAAGCTAGTCCAGAGGTGGGAAGTGCTCTGACGAAGCTCAGCAAGAAATCTAGCTTCAATTGACAAAACCTCCTTCGAAGACTCAGCGTCAAAACCATGGCCGGGAGGAAGAATCCCATCGACGCGACTAAGACACTCAAGAGTTGTCGGAACACGGGCCATCTCCCCAAAAACAGTTTCCAGAAGACCATCAATCCTAACAAGGGAAACATTGGCAGCATCAAAGAAACCCTCAGAAGAAACGCCACCTGCAACACTCACACGGGCAGAAGAACCTCCAGGATCTACAGGGGGAGCACCAGTATTGACATCCCGGGAGAATTCAAATCTTGGGGCAGCTCCATTCCCTAGGCCGGTGGCACGAGGCATAGGAAGAACAGGACGTTCGATATGCCAAAAGAACACAACCTCACCCTGTGTCTTCCACTACATACAAAACAAAAGTCAACGCCTCAAAAAACAATGAAGGAACATGGAACAAATATTGAAGACAGTATCAGAAGTTCAAGTTAAACTATACAGGAAAGAATGATGCATAGAAACACTCACAGGTAGTTTCCCAAACACCCAGTTGGCTGGGTCATCATCACCCTTCTTAACCAAGTCAGCAGCAGCAAGCTCAGATAGCTTGGCCTGATCCATGAAATTGATGGGAGGAGTTCTTAAGTCAGAATTAGGCTTCTTGTCAATGATAAGGTAGTCCAGATACATAAGAAGCGGCGTGATGCCGCAGCCTGTGACAGCTTTTCCTCTGCTAGTGCCTTGGTGATACCTAGCAACAACCCTTCGAAGATCATCAACAACCAACTGGCAATAGTCCATATTTGCCATATCTTGAGAGACAAGATTCTCAGCCATTGCTGCCTCCCTGGACACTCGTGTAGACGTACCAGGAATAATAACCTTCATGAAAATAAGCAGGTAAAACACCTGCAGAGCCAGGTCATCATTCTTCTCATCCTTCACAAGTTCCTTGAGGATCTTCCGCAGATCCTTTGTCTTGATATCATCACTCATCTTGTAGCCAAGTTTGGCCTTCAGCCTCATAACAGCATCATCAAACCCATCCTCCGAGGGCCTAGGAGGGGTACGATCACCTTGAGGGAATCCAAAAAGATGGTGAACAACATCACTTGCAATACGCAAAACCTTGTTCGCCTCACCCATGTCCAAAATCATAGTTAAAGGGTCAATCTTGGTGTAGATGTGGCCCATCAAAGGACGAGAAATGTTGGAATCAATCTTCAAATCAAACACACAACCAAAACCAGCCTTGATAACCCTCTCCTTGTGCCTAAGTTGTAGCAATTTTGCACACAACTTGACCTCTTTCAGTGAGCAGCGAAGCATCTTGTTAAAACGTTTCGCATCATCTCCTCCTTCATCAGCTTCTTCCACTGCTTTGCCTCCTCTCTTCCTCAGCTCAGGCCGCTTCACAAGCTGATACTGCAAAAAATGCAATGACAGGAAAAAAAGGCAGAACAATGAGATAAACAAACTAAACCAAAAGTTCACTAATGCTGAATTGGAAAAACTACATAAGCAAATAGGGCATGGACCAAAAAAGTGTATATAGCCGAAGTTCAACCATTAAAAACAAGAAGTACAGCTACTTTCTAAATGTTAGCACTGTACATTTCAGAAGTTCAACTATGTCTACATAGGCAGTACAACCATGTATGACCAGAAGTTAAGCTGCTTTCTAAATGTTAGAAATTTACAAAGCAGAAGTTCAACTATGTACACCAAGGCATTAAAACCATGTATACCAAGAAGTTCAGCTAATTTCTTCATGTATATATGCAGAAGTTTAGCTATGTACACAAAGGCAGTAATACCATATAAACCAAGCAGTTCAGCTAATTTCTTCATGTATATAAGCAGAAGGTCAGCTATGTAAACCAAGGCAGTACTACATACACAAATATCACAAACAAATCTACAATGTTCTCAAAAATAGTAAACATGAGAGATTCATACCTGATCAGCAGCAGCAGCAGCATCGTCATCATCCTCGTCATCAGTGTTGAAATCAGTATCACCCTGGTTGTCTGGATTAACACGAGAACGCTTCTTGCAACCCTTGTTAACCTTTGCTAGTGCAACCTTGCACTTAACGCCGCATTTCTTGCCCTTACCAGATGCACCAGCACCAAGCGGAGAAAGTGTAGGCGCCGCAGTGGCAAGCACACGAGGACTACGACGTGGTGTACCAACACAGGCTTGGCCTTCCACTTCAAGAAGTTCACCCACACTTGGTCCTACAGCCTTTGAAACATGTGGGCTCCTCCGAGGAGTAACTTCACCAACTAAATGCTTCCTCGCCACGGTCTTCTTGAATTTCTTCTTCACAGGGGCAACCATGCCATTAGTGGCACACGACATGTCTTCTTCAGCAACAGAGCCATGCCCAACTGTGAGCTCAACAAGATCACCAGATTCAGAAACATGAGAACCTTTCTGAAGGCGGGCCGCCATCTTATTATCAAAATCTTCTTTCTTCTTCCTCTTGCGTTGATCCTCTAGAAGAAGCTGAAGGGGCACATCCTCATCTTGCGTGATAGGTTCAGTGCCATCAACAGACTAGGACTGCGTCTCTGACATCTGAAGAGAGCACAAAGGCTCCAGAACGGAATCGCAACCTTCAACTGATGGAGCCCCCTGCTCGGCCGCAGCAGTGTTATCTGGCACACCCAAGTCAGATAGTACATCGTTGATGGTGTTCACAGCTTCCTCCTCTGTGGATACATCTGCAAGAACACAAAAACATAACAAAAGGAAAAGAATCAGGAACAAATACAAAACACACGACAAGAACAAGTTCAAAAACATGGCTCGAGAATTAAAAAAAAAGAAAAGGAGTTGCAGATACTAGGTGAAGCAAGAGCTGCAGAAGCAAGATCCGCGAGGCTTAAATTTTTCTCAAGGCTCGAAGCAACCTCAACAATTACAGTCAAAGGAATAATAGGTGGTTTAGCCGCATCAGATCTTGGAGCATCAGTATTAACTTCTGAAGCTCCATCTTGATCATAGGCATTTTTTTCAGAACTATTAAATTCATCACCAACTACAAAATGGAAGTAAAAAGGCAGCTGAGTTTTAATCCACAATCTACACCAAAGGAAGTACTACATATACATGAATGTCCAATGTCCTGAAGTTCAACAATACCTAACAAAGCAGTAAAACAATGCACAATCTACAATCTACATACTAAAGATAAAACAATCTACACCAAAGGAAGTACTACATATAGATGAATGTCTAGAAGTTCAACAATACATAACAAAGTAGTAAAACAATGCACAAACAGAAGTTTAACCAAATTTCATTATAAACAAATAATTAAAACCAGATGTTCAACTATGTGACCCAAGGCAGTACTACATAAAAAAGATGAAGCATGAGCATAAATACTTTTTCACAGCCAAACTACTTCTCAATACCATGAAAATGATAACAAAAATACAAAGATATACACTAAAATATGAAACATTGGGAAGTCCAAACACACTTGGTGACATAGTTCACTGGCAATTAATCAAAAAAATTCTAAGCAACACTCTATTAACTTCAACTAAGAGTAAAATGCATACACATCACCTACGCTAGAAGTTCACACTTTTAAACATAAGCAGTCCAACAAGACAACCAAGTGAAGATATGGGCAGACATATAAAAGAAAACTCCTATTTAAAATACAAGATGCATATACATTTACATACCTGAAGAAGGTTTTGAAGCCATGACAACACCACTCCTTGATGAATGGTAGTCCAAACCCTAGATCCACCAACAAAAAATAGGGAAGAAATTACATCTAATTAATACAAAAAGAAACTAGATCCAAGTGAAGATATGGGCAAGTAGAAAATCAAAAAACAATACAAAAAGCAACTAAATCAAACCCTAGGATAAAACAACTAAAACACATCAACAATTATGAAGATGAACAGTAGCACATCTAGGCAAGCACAGCAGAAACAATACTCATAAACTATCTAGCATGTGACAGACACAATCTAGACTACGAAATCAATAACATTAATGGATGTAAATACATCAGATCCAGCAGCAACCGCCACACCACACCCTTCTTACATGCGTCTCACTGGTGAAATTACCAAAGGGGAAATGAAATCCACACAAGTCTGAAGGGTAAAATAGCACACACAAGCATCTCACAGATAAAATTAACCACGGGGAAATGCAATCCACCCACCACACGCACAAGAACCCTACCTAATCTCCCATCCAACCATCAGAAGAAAAGGGAGGAGGCGGATGCGAGAGCACACAGAAGAAATAGAGAGAGCTCGACAGATCTGGCGAAAACTAAGAGCAAGCATTGGGGGGAGGCAGCATTTGTACATCTCCAAAAGATCCCGATGCACGAATCCGCGGCGGTTCTTCCACCCCCACGACGCCACGCGCACCTTGGAACCGCGCAGACAGTTGTCGGCTTCGCTTCAGAGGAGAAGAGAGCGGCCTGAGGGAGGGAGAGCGGGGCGTGGGGCAGAAATAGGAGCGGGGCGTGCGCCGGTTACTCCACTCACGAGCACAGGAGACAGCGGCGGCGCAGTCGGGGGAGGTTGGAGGAAGGGAGCGGAGCAACAGAGAGGGAGAAGAGAGCGGGAGATAGGGGGAAGGGGTTTCTGACAGGTGGTGCGCGAGCGAGATGGGCAGTAAATGCCTCTCTCTAGCGGGTGTTGGAGCGCCGGGGTTAATTATAGTTTTACCCCCCAACCACTAAAAAGTAAATGCATCGGTTGAAAAATGAATGCACCATTTGAATGCATCTGTTTTAAAAAGATAAGATCAAATAACAATGTGTTGTTATCCCTTAAAACCAAAAATTGATGGCAAACAGAAGGTTAAGTACACTACCAAGGGAAGTAAAATACATACACAAATAAACACTTACAAAACAAAGAAGAAGTTCAAAAAATAAAGAACAGAAGTTCAAATACACTAACAAACGAAGTAAGGCATATGAATAAATAAACACTAAGAAACAAAAGAAGAAGTTCAAATACAAAAACATATGAAGTCCATATCTAACTAAAATACACAACTTAGAAACAATATAGAGGTCGTCGCCTACTTCGGCTCGTTTCTGGCTCGGCCTCACTGGTGGTCCCTGCGGACTCGCATTCGCTCATCGCGGGGCACCCCGGCTCGGTCTCGCGCTAGGTTAATAGGCGCAATGCGGTTATTCTATTTCCACCCCGACCCACACGCACCCTAGAGCCACACCCCTAAGATAGATAGTGGGGTCACGGATGTGACGGACTCGCCTCCGCATGCGATGACATGGCACGCCGCGTCGTCGCCTGCTCCGGCTCGTTCCTGGCTCGGCCTCGCATGGGAAGGGGAGAGGGGGTCCCAACCCCCCTCCCCCCGGCTCGGCCTCGCGCTACTGCGGCAGTGCGCGCTAGGTTGACAGGCGCAATGCGGTTATTCTGTTTCCACCCCCACCCGCACGCACCCCAGAGCCACACCCCTATGATAGATAGTGGGGTCATGGATGTGACGGACTCGCCTCCGCATGCGACGACGCGGCACGCCGCGTCGTCGCCTGCTCCGGTTCGTTCCTGGCTCGGCCTCGCAGGGGGAGGGGAGGGGGGTCCCGACCCCCCCTCCCCCCCGGCTCGGCCTCGCGCTACCGCGGCAGTGCGCGCTAGGTTGACAGGCGCAATGCGGTTATTCTGTTTCCACCCCACCCGCACGTACCCGAGAGCCACACCCCTAAGATAGATAGTGGGGTCACGGATGTGACGGACTCGCCACCGCATGCGACAACGCGGCACGCCGCGTCGTCGCCTGCTCCGGCTCGTTCCTGGCTCGGCCTCGCAGGGTGAGGGGAAGGGGGTCCCTCCCCCCCTCCCCCCCCCCCCGGCTCGGCCTCGCGCTACCGCATTGGTCGATAGGCGCAATGCCGATTTCAATGTCTACAAATATTTAAATCCAAAAATAACAAACAAAATTAAAATATGAAGTTCAAATAGTGAAGATATAGAAGTTCGGGGTTTTGTAAAACCACAAATTAACATGTTAAAAACAATTAGCATACAGAAGTTCAGGATAGTTATTCAGTGAAGTACAACAACTATTAGAAGTATGAAAACATACTAGAAAAAATAAAGAGTATACGCATATCCATCGGCCAATTCCATGGTTGTTCACGGGACTAAGTCAAAAACTCAAAACCAAAGCAAGAATGAAAAATGACAGAAAAAAAAGAAATACAGAGGACTTGCTGCATTACCTTGCAAAAGAAGGAAAAGCAGAAGTTCAGGTATGAACAACGCATAAGTCCAGCTTGTACAACGACCATTAGATGATCTAGAAAATATGAACGAATGAATTCGTCCGAAGCATAAAATCCTCTGCGCCAGATTAGAACATGTCCGCACCCCCTTGTAAATGATCTGGCAACTCCCTTTCTACAACAAAAATGACCAGAGCGCAAATCTCAAAACCGCAAAACACCCCGTGCAACAGCCGCGGGAGTGCCAACATCAAATCACCAGAAATCAAACCGTATGGACCCTCCCGATTGAAATTGATGACGTAGTAAGCCTTGAATTTCACTAAAGTACGCAAATCAGCCAGCAAACTTTACAGAAAAATGACAAATCGTCAGAAGCGGAGGCTGCATCTCGGGCGGATGAAGAACACGGCCGATTTCAAATTTGTTTGAAATAACAAAAATTTGTGCACCAAACTCGTAACAAAACCTAATTCCCATCGTGCCAGATCTTCGACAACACCCACAACATGCATTAAACTTGTAACAGACACACGTTCATCACGACCCGAGAGCAAATCCGCCAATGAGCGAGATTCCTATTTAAAACGGGCATTTAGTTGCTAAAAACCGTTTCCAGATTACACTTACATCACATAGAACACGACTGACCAGAATAATTCATGTGGGGAGACACGGTTGCGAAGATAGCCCGAAGGTCGGGTTCCTACAAAGGGAAGTTCAGGTGTGTAACTTAGGAAGTTCAGGTTGTGATCAGAATAATATTCTCATCCCGTGATCAGAATAGTGTTTATGTGTGTGTGTGTGTGTATATATATATATATGTTGTTGTTCTATAGACAGAGCGTAGATGTTGTGCAGACAGAGCAAATCACATCGCTTACGATTAAACAAAGGAACACGGCGGTGATGATCTAAGAAATCATACACAATTGGGTACGAGTAAGCTGCACACACAACTTATGATAGGAATCATCTGTATTTTTATCGGTCTTCCTACACAATTTTGATTACTGGCCTGTTTGTTGGTTATCACACACATGTTGTGATGCTGAATCATTTGTGTGACTTCTGATCATCGCAAACAGTTCGTCCGAGCAACCTGTTTGCCGGGTATCACGAACATATTGTTATGCCAAATCGTTTGTGTTACTTTTTATCATTGCAAATAGTTCGACCGAGCAACCTATTTACCGGGTATCACACACATCTTCTGACGCCGAATCATTCGTGTTCTGCTGGATCAGCGCAAACAGTTTATCCGAGTGACATGTATGTCGTACATCGCACACATCAGTATTTTGTTTACCTTTTGTGTTATTTCTCATCATTGCAAATAGTTTGTTAGGACCAACTGTATGCCATGTATCGCACACGTAAGTCTTAGCTTAATCATTGTAGATGGATCCACCATCGCACACAGTACCTTTTATTGGCAACGGAGCTAGAACTATACAATTTGCGATTCATGAATCGCACAGAGTTTGGTCAAAGGGTCTCTAATTGATGTGTCGTCTTTGGACCTTCCCGCAGTAGTGGAGCCATAAGCAGTACATAGAAAACGCACAAGCAGTTCATTAGCATCTTATACGAAGTTCACAAAAGGAGGTACATGATGTGCAGAACATACTAATTTGCAGTGCTTGTCCCACTTATGTGCAGTTCACAGATCTCCACGCATGGAAAAACTAAGAGAGCAGATATAAGAACATTGTGCCGTACACTACAATAGACGAAAGAGGTGCACCTATGTAGTAATAGCGGTTCAGATAAGTGTAGCAATTATAGCTCACAATAAAACGCACAAAAAATAATCAGATCAAATGAAAATTACCATCTTGTAATGTGTCTCCACATCTGTGGGCATAAGGCGATGCACAAATGGGCTTGTGCGGCCAAGGCCACGCCAAAGAGAGGAATAGAACACAACAACATTGATCTGGTCCAGATCCAATCCCTCTGTGAAAACAGTGCGATATGCAAGATGCTCTGCTCGCCTAGATTGGCACAAGACCTTGCCCCTCTGACAAGCACGCCAGGCCACCGTGCAAGCTGAGCAGTCGCCTTGCATCGGCACACCACAACCATGACCGCAGCAGGAGAGTATTGCGCAAGGGACTGGCACCGTAACAAAAAAACCCTAGAAACTCAAAACAAAGAAATTGCGGCTGGAAAGGAGGGTAGATGGGGCTAGAGGGGAAATGAAATGCAAAAGAGTGTTAAAGCCACACAATTATGCAGAAGATTAATACAAAAGGTCCAGGCTCACTGAATAAAGAGGAACATTATTGAAAGTTATGTTACCAAAAAAACGATGTACTTTTACTGCTCAATGGATTATGCCTCCACAAAATTTAGTACTCATAAAGAACGTGATACGGGGCAAACCCGAGGGTGGACCGATCTTCACGAATTGGAGGTGGATTCGAGGAAGAACACAAAGAACACGAGGAGAAAACGTGAAGAAATCAAATGGGAAAATACCCTATTGGACAAGATCCACACCAAGTACTCCTCAAATCACAAGCAATACATGAGGAGCATCAAGATCCAAGAACAACAATGGAAATAAACATTAATGGGTAGTTCATCCAAATCTCTAGGAGAGATGGGCCTTGAAATCTGTGATGGATCTTCCCTTGAAAGGGGCCTTGACATCTTCTAGGGATCCTCTCTGGTGGAGGCCTCGGTCTCCATGTGAGAAGTAGAGGAAGGAGCAAAGCTCATCTATGAATGAGCTATCACTTTGCTAACACTAGAAATGAGGAGAGGATTGAGTATATATAGTCCTAGCCATGAATGGGTAAGTGAGAGAGAGATACAAGTCCATAGGACGCGGATGCATACACATAGGTACCGGACGTCCGGAGGACGTCGGTCGTCCGATGGCGCAGGAAGGTCCGGACACCCGGGGGAGTCCGGTCGTCCGGCAATTCAGCTCGGGTGCCATGGCACCGGATTTCCGGACATGGTCGGTCATCCTGAGGCTGGAGGTCGTCGGACATCCGGTGGCTTCCGGTCGTCCGGCCGATGTAGCTTGCCAGCAGCTCCTTCTCTTGCTGCCCGCGCTCCGTCTTCTTTCGTTTTTGCTTCCATGCTTCCCTCGCGGATGGTGTAGATGTACACTTACGCGTGCACTCCTCCTCATCATCCGTGAAGCTCCGACAATGCCTATGTATGCACACGAGAGGAGTGTCAAGTAGTATACCATCCTCGAAGGGGTTAAGTTGACACGTGTAAAGGAGATGATTCACCTTTATGTGTGTGAAGTAGAGGTCATACGTGTCACTTTCCAAACGGACTCTTGACGTGGTGATGTCCGTAGGATGCTCTGCATCATCCCCTCCCACTTGGTAAAGATCCGTCCTCAGATCGAAATCCAAATCACCATGGGAAAGAGATGGCGTCGTCGTGTAGAAGTGGATGATCACCAAGCACTCGTCAGCATCAAACTCGAAAGGGGCAATCTCCAATGTCGCACCGTCTAGTAATTCCTTCAAAATGAGCAAATATGACAAACACTTGTAAAACAAATGTGGTTAGCGTTAGTGCAAAACCCAGCTTTCAAGTGGCGATTCACCGCACAAGTATTGTCATCATGCATAACATATGGTGTGCCAAGGGATTGGGGCATGGCATGTAAACATATAAATTAAGCACAATCAAAGTCGTCATGGGAACAAGTATGCACAGGTGAGGTAGGGATGCCAATATGTGTGACAATATAACAAGCATCTACCTCATGGTCATAGCAATCATGCACAAAGCAATCAATGAAAGTTAGGCGTATGAATCATTCACAACACCAGATAAATTGAAGTGTCTAAACACATGTGCAATCCAAAGTGCAAGGCAATCCAAGCATAATGTGCATATGGTGTAGTTAAGATAGAGTGGCACTCAAGATAATAGAAAGAGCAATTGGTCATCATGTGCGAGGCAAGCAAGTCAAGTATTTAGAAATCAATGGGGCATGACATATGTGAAGAAATGACATTGTTGCAACCAAATATATGATAGGAGCAAGTAATCTGCAAATTGGATGCAACACACAAGGTATATATGTCATGAGGCAAGGAAAGATGACAATCATGAGTGGAAGCAATATCTCTATCATATGTGCAAATATGTGGTCCAAGATGACCAATACGTGTCATGGTGCAAGCAACACAAGTAGGAAGATCCACAATATCCATGCTCAAGAAGGATGTCACCTCAAAAGCGTGACCTTGTGCGTCCTTCACAATGCCGATACGCAAGCAAGTGCGATGTAGAAATGCGTCGGTGTAGCATGGCTCGCTCTCAAGAGCTCGAATGGTCAACTCATGTGCAGTGGAAGTTGACATGTAGTCGAAGTATCCTACACACACACACATAACAAAGGAAACAATGTATGTGCATGGTAGACAAACACATCATCCATCATGATGGTTCTGTTCTCTTGCACATAACAATTAGAAGCAAAAGCGCATGAATAATATGATGCAACAATGGCTATATTCATGGCACTAGGCATATGGTGCAAAGAAGGAAGGCAAGCATGCTTCACATGAACGATGTCAAAAGCTCCAATGGGGGCAAACTCATTAGAAAAATTAATGGCATTGTTGCACTCAATACATGGCAAATCATCTAGAAAGAGAGAGGCAACACATGGAGATATATGACAACAATCAATAGCAATCATGTGCGAAGCATGGCAATGGTTGTCATCAACCACATGAAATGATCAAGTAGTAATCATTGGTGATGCAACACATGCAGTAAGAAAATTGATCATGTCGTGCAAACTAGTAGTGCGAAGATGCAACATACTAGAGGAAATCATGGCATGTGAGCAAATAGTAGGCATAGGCAATGCACATGACATATCACAAGAACGAAAGCAAATAATGGGAAACACATAACCATTGTATTGGCGAGAAGTCCTATGTAAAGAGCAATTGGTCAATATGACTCTCCCAACACAAGCATCAACAATAGCATGGCACACAAAAGGAACATGGCAATGACTAGAAATATCTCCACTAACCTTGCAAATATACATATAGATACGAGAATCTTGGGTCATGTGTAATGCAAAGCATGGGTCACAAATGCATGGCAAGGGCATAGAAATGAGCATATCATGCAAAGTGAACATGGAAATATGGGTAAAGGATATATAATGGACAATAATCCATAACCATGTGAGGGCCATGTAAAATAAATGCGCGAAGTATTTACGCAAATAGGGTGGGTGGAGGGTAAGCATTTCATGGTGGTGCACGTCTTCATTGCTCTCTAGAGCTCTTTTCTTCAACTCGTGCGCTTGCGAGGTTGACGAAGAATTATGTGTACCTACACAACAAGGAGACACACGAAACAAAGTGTGTGCGTGGTAAATGTACACATCATCCATCATAATGTGTATGTGGACGTGATAGTTAGCACAAGGTAAGCAATGCTCAAAGAAATTTGATGCATGGTATAGGAACATTTCATCCGTCATGAAAGAATAGTTGTTGTGTATAACATGATGGGGACACCAATTGAGCGTACAACTATATGGCACATCAATAGCACTTTTATTCATGGGAAGCATATTGTGCACACAAATATTGGAATCATGCAATGTATGGGATGAATCAAAATCTCCTAACATATATGAGGAAACTATGGGGTCACCTCTTGTGCAATAGCGGAAGCATAATATGGAGAATATGGACAACATCCAAAAAATGCATTTCCAAAGCATGGTGATCATGGCATGGCAACAATGAACAATTGTGCAAATGATGCAAAGGTAGCATGGAAATATCAACACACAAAAGAACAAATGCCAATAACCATGGGCTTTTCATCTATGCCATATGTGCAAATTGGGTTTATTTTAATGGCATATGCATAGTTACTACGATGAGATTGCAAAGATGCGATATGGGTGATCTCATGCATAGCATATGACAAGTCAAGCAGATTGTCAGACATGATGTGACCTACAGAGTTCTCATAAGATATCCTATGCAATATGGCATCACAACTAATAGACTCCACATGAAAATAGTCAAACTCATCATAAATGGGTAAGTCATCATATGAGAAAGTCACATAATCATGAAGCATGGAAATAGGTGGATCGACATCATGCAAGCAATCAATGTCAAGATAATCCACTGGTGGGACAAGCGAAGAAACATCACCTATGTTACCTTTAGAGCTCCGCTCATGAGATGTAGGTGAGGTGGGAAGGACCAACTCGTGGTCATCGTCATCATGATGGAACCATGTGGGGGTGCATCATATTCCACCATGGCCATCACTTGACCAAAGGGAGGACGAAGTCATCGAGGATCGGCGCATCATCGTGTACGATACTAGAACCAAATGAGAAGACACAATAGAGGTAGAGGTTAAGTTGTTAGAAATCAAAATGGCCTCACATGCCCTATCAACTACCTCACTCGAGCTATGTGGTTGTGCCTCACTCACTCCCTCAAAGTAAGTGCACTCAATCTCACATATGGTGGAGTCACTCATCTCACTCACATGGTGGCGGTTGTGGTCCTCCTCACATGGGAATTGGGGCAACTCATCATATATGAGGCTAGTGGTGAAGGAACTCTCACTCTCAATATGGTGGCATAAGTCTGTCAGATCATGTCCAAACATCGTCGTGGTCAAAGGGTAAATCCCATGCTCAACTATGTCGTCACCGTCGTCGTGGATGAAGGCCAAAGATGGCACACCATCACTCTCCTCCATGACCGAATGGAAAATCCCATGCTCGATCAACTCACTCTCGCCTCCAAAGATGGAAACATCATCCTTGCTCGCCACCTTGTCGCTGGCATCGAAAGCATGTTCCTTGAGTAGCTCCGTAGTCGTGGTCGTCGTTGTGTCGTCTTCAAAAAGATTCGTGGTATACTCGGCATTGTCAATGCCACAAAGAGGGATGGCGGTGAAGTCGAACTTGGGAGCATCGTCTTGGAGCTCGTCAGGCTTGGACATCTTGGTGGTACCATCCTCATGCTCATCGTCATGGAGCGTGGTCACCACGAAGTGTGCACGGGGTGGAGAAGCCTTGGCCTTGAGTTCTTCTTCCGCCTTGAGAGCACCAATGTAGAGTTCTTCGAGAGACTTGTAGTTGTTGGTGAAGATAGTCTTGGCGATGTCGTTGTTCAATCCCATCATGAAGTGGAACTTCATCCAAATGGGTTCGTCCATGCCGTCTCGTCGCAAGGCTTTCTTCATCTTCATGAAGTACTTGTCGATGGACTTGGATCCTTGTATGGGAGGTTGTAGGTGGAAGACACAAATTCTTGCCGCATAGCTTTCTTCGTTTTGGACCAATTCATGTCGGATTTCTTCAAAGATGTGTGAAGCCACCATGTCGACGCGTAGTCGTGGAAGTTTCTTGTGGCACGTGTCACTTGTTCTTCAGAGGGGACTTGAAGTAGCTTGAGGTAGGTGTCCATCTTGCGCTCCCACTCGAGGTACTCTTCAGGGTCATGAGTTCCATAGAATGGAATCTCATGGACGATGTCGAGGTCATAGTAGCTCGTGGAAGTCGCGGACTTGATCTTGGGGAGCTTCTCTTGAAGGGCTTGTTGGCGAAGATGCCACATATCCAAAGGCGAAGATGCCAAGGTAGGTGGTGAAGTTGTCGAGCGGTGGTTGGTGTCGATCTCATGACCTTCACACTTGTTCTTTGTTGGACGCCTTGATGTTGGCATCGTTATTTCTTCATGTCGTTGATGGTGCCGATGCCGATGTGATCTTGCCGGAGATGGAAGCTTGGAAGCATGTGCACTTGAGTGTATTCTTGAAGATGAGGAAGACCTCTTGCCGGTGTTGATGAGGACCTTGAGCTCCTCAATTTGAGCATCTATCTTGGCGTCGATGAAGTTCTTCATGGCATCGAACTCGTCGTTGTGGGCGTAGACCAAAGGAGATGTGCTAGCCCTATCCATAGAAGCACTCGAGAAGGTGTGAGAACGAGATGGGATGAACATACCAAAATACCTCTTTCCAAAGTTGTAGATGGATCTCAAGAGACCACAATGTATGCAAGCAAAAGAGTGCACTTGGTGGAAAATCTTGTCCAATTCTCACAACCTACACAAATGACTTATAGTGGAGCTCGGTGGGGTTAGTGGCACAAAAATCAAGCAAAATTGAGTCCAAGATATTGTAAATGTTGAAAGAAATCCAAAGGACTCAAAATGCAAAGCAAGCATCACAAGTATTGATCAGGGCAATAAAGAAACACACACGATGGGATAATGGGGCTTGTGCAACTATAGGGATGAGAAATACAAAATTGCCTAACGAAGACTAGGCTCGTGTTGCACAAACACTAGGAGAGCGCTAGCTTGATTGCACGTTTGGGCATGATTCACCACTTGGCACCAATCCTATTTATGCAAGCAAAACGTTTCCTATTCCATGTATCCTCATGCACAAGTGTATCTTTTCATGCTCAACTCTCTTTGCTTATAAGCTTTTGATCTTCCTTTCTTGCTTAAAAGGTTTTTGTTGTCTTTTTTTCCGCTCTTCTCTTCCTTCCCACTATTCTTTTTGAGCCTCAACCAAACATATGAGACAAGTATCACAAGATATTCATGAGAGCAAGAAATTGCACTATATGTTATTTCAATTGACGCAACAATGTGATATCGCATCACTATGGTGCACAAGTTTTCGCGAAGCCTGGCAATACTCGGATAACTAGTCTCAGTAGGTATGAAGGTATTCGCAAAGATGGTGGGGCTATCAAGGAGTAATGTCAATGAAGTAAAAAATTATGATGGAATGGATACCTTTGTCACACTTAACCTTTCACGAAGTCGGTTGTAACCGGCCTTGCTTCCGGTTGAAGTTGGTCTCAAAGGATGGATGGCCGTTGTCGATGTCGATCGTCGGTGGTTGATGTTATCGATGGCACGATACAAGTCACCGGTGGTTAAGGAAGAACTAACCATCCCTAAGTAGCCAAAACACCTTAGGAGACACAAATCACATCTCAACCAACCACAAATGCAATTGGCATCAAAATGGGTTAGGTTGGGGAAATCTATGGTGGTATTGCGGATGATATGGTGGAGGGCCTAGGCAAAGTTGCCAAAATTCAAAATATTTGATGGAGTCAAATGTTGTTGGAACTAATTTTGTGGGATGGGGAATGTCAATATCTACAAAACAAGCTAAAGAACATCGAAATCGAAGTCCGGATGAATTACTTATGGCCGAAACAAAAATCAGCCGAAGTCAATTTGTACAGGTTACGGACGTCTGGAAATGGACGGATGTCCGGGCGAACGGACGTCCGGAAAGTCCAGAAATCCATGATTTAGGGTCTGGTATGGGGGTTCCGGATTTTCAGAAAGTTCCGGACATCCGGTGCTTCGCAGTGGTCCCGACGTCCGTAAAGTGTTGGTCGTCCGGTGGGTCGGGGTTAACGCGGAATTTGAGATCCAACACGCGTTTTTGGGCAGAAATTGATGATTTTAGGCTCGAAATTGATGGTGAAAAAGAAAAATTAGGGCTAGGGAACGTCAAGGGAGGAAGATCCACTTGCCAAACACTATATCCATGGATCAAAATCAACAAAAACTCACAAGAAGAACAAATCCCAACAAATTTGGTATGGCTCTTTTTGCGGGAAATTTTCGAATTTGGAGAGAAAAAATCAAACTAAAGCAAGAATAGTGAGGGGGTAGGGATCCAAATTCGTGGCAACCTCGCTCTGATACCGAGATGATACGGGGCAAACCCGAGGGTGGCCCGATCTTCACGTATTGGAGATTGGTTCGAGAAAGAACACGAAGAACACATGGGGAAAACGTGCAGAATTCAAAGGGAAAAACAGTCTATTGGACAAGATCCACACCAAGTACTCCTCAAATCACAAGTAATACATGAGTTGCATCAAGATCAAAAAACAACAACAGAAATAAAGATACATGGGTAGTTCATCCAAATATCTAGGAGGGGTGGAGTATATATATTCCTAGCCACGAATGGGTAAGTGAGAGAGAGATACAAGTCCATAGGACGCGGATTCATACACACAGGTACCGGACGTCCGGAGGACGACGGTCGTCCGATGGCTCAGGAAGGTCCGGACGCCCGGAGGAGTCCGGTCGTCCTGCAATTCGGCCCGGGTGCCATGGCACCGGATTTCTGGACATGGTCGGTTGTCCAGAGGCTGGAGGTCGTCGGACGTCCGGTGGCTTCCGGTCGTCTTGTCACGGTAGCTTGCCGGCATCTCCTTCTCTTGCTGCCCGCACTCCGTCTTCTTCCGTCTCCGCTTCCACGCTTCCCTCGCGGATGGTATAGATGTACACTTGCGCTCGCAGTCCTCCTCGTCATCCGTGAAGCTCCGACAATGCCTATGTACGCACACGAGAGGAGTGTCAAGTAGTATAACATCCTGCAAGGGGTCAAGTGGACACGTGTAAAGGAGATGATTCACCTTTATTTACGTGAAGTAGAGGTCACACGTGTCCCTTGCCAAACGGACTCTTGACGTGGTGATGTCCGTAGGATGCTCCGCATCAGAACCTCTATCCCGCACCACCGCAAACATAGCTCATTCATATTTATATTGTAAAAGAAAATATAATTCAACAAACGATTGAACACCTGTGTAGAAACGTGCATGCAGTTCACAAGAGTATATTCACAAAGTGCATAGTGTGGGTACATGGTGTGCAGTACGTGCTTAAATGAAGTGCACAAATGTAGTTTCCATGCAGTCAACAAAGGAAATACATTGCGGAGCAGGAGCAGTGCGCAACGTTGGTACATGTAGTACACAATGTGAAAAAAGATACTAAGAGTATGAAAAACTGTTCCAATGGAAAATAGATGACCGCACAGTTGCTACCTGACACCACTCAGTCTCGTACTAAGTCTGTGCCCACTGAGATACACAGGCGAGTCCATTCTGTGACACAATGCATGGGCAGGCACACAAGGGCCCACATGTTATTGGTCTGGGTCAGCGAGCGCCGTGTATAAGCACCCAATAACTGTCAAGAGGAGTTCGGAAGTGATGACTTGCCAGAGATTATTACCGATCAGATACACTCTGAGCGGGCGAGGTGGGACTAAACTTTGTGCATACACACAACGCACCGCGAAGCTGCCGTGCTGGGAGGCCTACTTGGGCCGAATGTGCTTTACTCGCAATGAGGCCCAACACACAGGCACCCTGGATATATGCCTTTAAGTACACTGTGTTTATAAAGAACAACAAAAAATAAATAATACATTTTGTAAATGAATAACGACAACAAAAAATGTGTGGGGGGCTCCCACAGCCCACGTCCAGCCGTAATCTGCAGTTCACATAAAAAATGTAGGAAGCTGGAAGGTACAAAAGAAATGCAATCTGCAACCATCATTAATGCAGTGCGGTATGTTAAATGAAGAATTGTTGTTTTTTCGGGGTGTAATTCTTTCTATACAAAACTGTAGTTCGGGTAACTTCAGGAATGCAGCCTTGTCAGTTCAGCAAAGCAGAGCGGTGCACCCCCGTTCCCACCCTCCACCCCACAAATTTAGATCACTATTATTTTCTCTCATCCAATACAGTCCGCTCAGATAAATTCATGCCCACCCCCTCGGGACCAGGAACTGTAGTTATTTAAAATAAAAGATGAAGTGCGCTGCCTTCATAAGAGCAGTGCGGTCGGGTGAATGACGAAGTGCGCTAACATATACAATGTAGTTTCATATCTAAATCACGTTCCTTCTACGACCTACCACATATAGTGAAAAAAAATGCACGTCTAGGGATAGCGCAGTGGTTTACAAATATTACTTATGAAAATAAAAAACCACGACCATAGACGAACCCCCACTACGAGCGGTTGCATCGCTAAAAAAGCCACTATCACAGACGCAACCCAACCCACATTCTCCACAACCGGATTGTTAGGGGAGGTCGTGCAGTTCATCCCTTGCCGCCATCCCACCCTGAAATTCACACCTCTGCCAAGGCTTTCCCCTCCACAACAACAGAAATCACCATTTGTAGGATCGAAAGTATGTCTAGAGGGGGGGTGATTAGACTACTTGAGCAAATAAAAATTCTACCTTTTTCAAATTCTAAGTGTTGGCAGATTTTAGCAATTATAGCAATTCAAGTACACCCTACACATGCATGTCTAAGAGTATAGCAGCGGAAAGTAACAACAAGCATATGTAGTAGAGGGTAGGAAGGAAGATCAAACGCAATTTGAAGACACGAAGATTTTTCCCGTGGTTCCGATAGGTGGTGCTATCGTACGTCCATGTTTATGGAGTCTTCAACCCACGGAGGGTAACGGTCGCGAGAGTCCACGGAGGGCTCCACCCATAAGGGTCCAGGAAGTAGCAACCTTGACTATTCCATAACGGCTTCCGACCACGATGGACTAGCCTCACTATGGGTAGATCTTCACGAAGTAGGCGATCTCCTTGCCCGTACAAACTTCTTGGCTCAACTCCACAACACGAAGTAGGAGGCTCCCAAGCGACACCTAACCAATCTAGGAGGCACCACCCTCCAAAAGGTAATAGGCTCGGTAATGTCGATGAACTGCTTGCTCGTGTGCTTCAACATGATAGACTCCTAAACACACAATCACTCTCTCACAGATTTGGCTATGGTGGAAGATATTGATTTGGTGGAAAGCAACTTGGGGAGGCTAGAGATCAATATTCATATGGATGGAGTGGAATGGCTTGATCTCAACACATGAGTAGGTGGCTCTCTCTCAGAAAATAGGATGGGGCAAGTATGGAATAGTTTTGAGTGCTTTTCTTTCGAGTGGGTGGTGGTGAAAGGGTATATATAGGCATCCCAAAAATCCAACCGTTACACGTAAAGTGACCAACTCGGTGACACCGAAGTGTAAAACTCGGTGGTACCGAAGTGACCAAAAGGCAGTAACTTTTGAATCTCGGTGAGACCGATACATAACTCTCGGTGGTACCGATCAGGTGCCCAACGGTCAGAATGCACAACTCGGTGACTCCGATCCCAAAACTCGGTAAGACCAATTTTAGGGAACAAGGTAACAGAAAGTTGGCAAGCTGAACTCGGTGGCACCGATGCAGAATCGGTTGCATCGAAGGGCTAGGGTTTGGCATGGGTCTGTCTGAGTTTGGGAATAGGTGGAACCGAGTGGAAATTGTTGGTAGCACCGATTTTCATGATAGGCTTGGACAGACTTTTGTGGAAGAGTTTGTGGGTGTTTTTGGTGACTATCACTTGTGCACGTGGAGCATCTTGTTCACCAACAGTACCTTACCCCCTATTAATAATATTGGCTTTCCTATGGACTCAAAGTGATTTCTCACAAAGGAAAATGTAGAGTCCTCTTGCTTGAAGCTTTGCCAATCCATTTCCTTGCATCTAGGGGTTTCTCCACAATCCTTTTGCAACCCCATCATTGAACTTTTCCTGAAAGATGCTTAGTGAAAACATTAGTTCAATGACATATATGTTGTTATTAATTACCAAACCACCAAGGGAGCAAATGTGCTTTCACCATTGCGCTGCCACAAATTCCTTCCCGCTCATCCCTCTTCATGAGAAAACAACAAACCCTTTTGCTGGTATCCAAGTGATAGGGTTCATCGGGGAGATCAAGGAGGTATAGGCACACGGCAGCACCAAGTTGTACGTGATCCACACCAATGACTTGAAAAAGGTGGCGGCCACCGTCGAGCAGTATGAGCAGAACCTCTAGATCCAGCACCACAAGATCGTCAAAGTTGATGTCGAGTACACCAATGAGGAAGATGAAGAGCAGAAAGCCGCCCTCGTCCAGCTCTCCATCGGCAAGACTCGACCGATGTTGTTCGTCCAACTGAGCATCGCTGACGACAAGTGCATGGTCTTACAACTTCCTCCTCGACCACAAGAACACATATGCTGGCTTCTCCATCGACTAGGACATCGTGAAGCTTAGTTGGAGATCGCCAACTTCATCGACATCCAGAAGGAATGGAGGGTGCCAACAATACCAAGCCATTGGACTCGCTTGCACACGTCTCCGGCATCCTCGCCGACGACTACTACAAGACTATGAAGCAGAAGCTGACCGACGCAGATGTAAAGCGCTGGGAGTGGATGCCCCTGTCCGTGAAGCACATCGAGTACGCGACAAAGGACGCTTACACCATGTACAAGATTTCGAGCCGCATCACCATCACCCTGGACGGGCTTCGCCACGCAAAGCTGGAGAAGTCCCAGGAGCGCGCCAGGACCCAGGGAGACTACGACTACTGAAGATGGAGATGGTGCCGGCCAAAAAGTATCTTTAAGATTGCACTAGTCATCTTAGATCCCTCCTCAAATTTTCTTTGTATTCAAGTTTGTAGTTTGCTTTTGCTAAACCCAGGTGTGCTTGTGATGCAGGTAGTTTGCTTTGAAATCATGTGGTTTGCTTAAGTATCAACAAGTTTATTTCTAGTACATTATTGCAGTTCTCCTTTACAACATGCTGCATTTCTCTGTTACAATATACTATAGTGCACTAAAATGCATATGTAGCAAAGTTAGCATGTGATTCAAGCACTGCATAAAAAGGAGGTGCGCATGGCAGTCCCAACACAGGCACATGCAGAGCACAGATGAAGACGCATGCAATGCATAATGGTCCTCAAGGCATGCAGTGTTGTTATTTATGTACATGCAGTACAGAATGTTGACAAATACAATGCACACACTTAACACAAAGCAGTCCACATTCTATATTAAAAACACAAAGAGAATGGATAAATATGTTGGGAAACGTTGCATGGGAAACAAAAATTTTCCTACGCACACGCAAGATCTATCCATGGTGATGAGCATCTACGAGAGGGAGAATGGATCTACATACCCTTGTAGATCGCTAAGCGGGAAGCGTTAAGAAACGCGGTTGATGTAGTCGAACGTCTTCGCGATCCAAATCGCCGAGCATCCCGCGATCCGATCACGATCCATCTCGCGATCCAATCACGATCTGTCCCGCGATCCCATCATGATCCGTCTCGCGATCAAATCACGAATCGTCTCGCGATCCTGATCACGGTCCTTCCGATCTAGCGCCGAACGGACGGCACCTCCGCGTTCAGCACATGTACAGCTCGATGACGATCTCCGCCTTCTTGATCCAGCAAGAGGGGGCGGAGAGGTAGATGAGTTCTCCGGCAGCGCGACGGCGCGGCGGCGGTGGTGGTGGAACTATTCTGGCAGGGCTTCGCCTAAGCACCGCCGAAACTAGACTAAAGGAGAAAACGATCTAGAGGAAGTAGAGGGAGCACGTGGCAATTAGGGTTAGATCTCCCCTCTAAATCCTCTAGCATATATAGGAGGGAGGGAGGGGAGGAGGCAGCCTCAAACCCTCAAGGGCTGGCCGAAATTGGAGGTGGAGGAGTCCTACTCCAATCCTATTAGGAGTAGGATTCCTCCTCTCCACTTGGAAACCCTTTCCACCTTTCCACCTTTGGGTATTTCCCACCCCTAGCCACATGGGCCTTAGTGGGGGGCTCGGCCAGCCCACTAAGGGATGCCTTGACTCCTCCCACAGCCCATGAGGCCCTTTGGGTCGAGACACCCCTCCCGATGGAACCCCGGTACCCCTCCCGGCACTCCCGGTACACTACCGAAAAACCCGAAACTTTTCCGGTGACCAAAATGGGACTTCCTATATATCAATCTTTACCTCCGGACCATTCCGGAGCTCCTCGTGACATCCAGGATCTCATCCGGGACTCCAAACAACCTTCGGTCACCACCATACATAACTCTACTATACCGAAACGTCACCGAACCTTAAGTGTGCAGACCCTGCGGGTTTGAGAACTATGTAGACATGACCGAGACACCTCTACGGTCAATAACCAATAGCGGGACCTGGATGCCCATATTGGTTCCTACATATTCTATGAAGATCTTTATCGGTTGAACCTCTATGTCAAGGATTCAGTTAATCCCGTATGATCTTCCCTTTGTTCTTCGGTATGATACTTGCCCGAGATTCGATCGTCGGTATCTCTATACCTAGTTCAATCTCGTTACCGGCAAGTCTCTTTACTCGTTCCGTAATACAAGATCCTGTGTCTAACACTTTAGTCACATTGCTTGCAAGGCTTGTTGTGATGTTGTATTACCGAGTGGGCCCTGAGATACCTCTTCGTCACACGGAATAACAAATCCCAGTCTTGATCCAAGCCAGCTCAACAGACACCCTCGGAGATACCTGTAGAGCATCTTTATAGTCACCCAGTTACGTTGCGACGTTTGATACACACAAGGTATTCCTCCGGTGTCAGTGAGTTGCATGATCTCATGGTCATAGGAACAGATACTTGACATGCAGAAAACAATAGCAATAAACTGACGTGATCATATGCTATGTTCATAGTTTGGGTCTTGTCCATCACATCATTCTCTTAATGATGTGATCCCGTTATCAAATGACATCTCATGTCTATGGGTAGGAAACCTTGACCATCTTTGATCAACGAGCTAGTCTATTAGAGGCATACTAGGGACACAGTGTTGTCTATGTACCCACACATGTATTTGAGTTTCCAATCAATATAATTATAGCATGGATAATAAACGATTATCATGAACAAGGAAATATGATAATAACTAAATTATTATTGACTGTAGGGCATATATCCAACAGTCTCCCACTTGCACTAGAGTCAATAATCTAGTTCACATCACCATGTGATTTACATTGTTATGAATCTAACACCCAATGAGTTCTGGGGTTCGATCATGCTTTGCATGTGAGAGAGGTCTTTAGTCAACGGTCTGCAACATTCAGATCCGTGTGTTCTTTGCAAATCTATATGTCATACTGTAGATGCTACCACGCTCCACTTGGAGCTGTTCCAAATGGTTGCTCCACTATATGTATCCTGACTGCTACTCAGAGTCGTCTGGATAGGTGTCAAAGCTTGCATCGACGTAACCCTTTACGACGAACTCTTTATCTCCTCCACAATTGAGAAATATTTCCTTAGTCCACTAGTTACTAAGGATAATCTTGACCGCTGTCCAGTGATCCACTCCTGGACCACTCTTGTACCCCTTGACAGACTCATGGCAAGGCACACACTAGGTGCGGTACACAGCATGGCATACTATACAGAGCCTATGGATAAGGCATAGGGGACGACCTTTGTCCTTTCTCTTTCTTCTGCCGTGGTCGAGCTTTGAGCCTCACTCAACTCCACACCTTACAAATCAGGCAAGAACTCTTTCTTTGACTGATCCATTTTGAACTCTTTCAAAATCTTGTCAAGGTATGTACTCATTGAAAGTCTTATCAGACGTCTTGATCTATCTCTTTAGATCCTGATGCCCAATATTTAAGTAGCTTCATTCCAGGTTTTTCTTTGAAAAACTCCTTTCAAACAACCCTTTATGCTTTCCAGAAATTCTACATCATTTCCGATCAACAATATGTCATCCACATATACTTATCAGAAATTCTATAGTGCTCCCACTCACTTTATTGTAAATACAAGTTTCTCATAAACTTTGTATAGACTCAAAAACTTTGATCACCTCATCAAAGCGTATATTCCAACTCCGAGATGCTTGCTCCTGTCCATAGAAGGATCGCTGGAGTTTGCATACATTTTAGCATCCTTAGGACTGACAAAACCTTCCGGTTGTATCACATACAACCTTTCCTCACGGATACCATTAAGGAAACGATGTTTTGACATCCATCTGCCAGATTTCATAATTGAAAAATGCAGCAACTGCTAACATAATTCCAAAAGACTTTAGCATCGCTACGGGTGAGAAAGTCTCATCGTAGTCAGCTCCTTGAACTTGTGAAAAACCCTTTGCCACAAGTCGAGCTTTATAGACGGTGACATTACCGTCCGCGTCCGTCTTCCTTTTAAAGATCCATTTGTTTTGAATGGCCTTTCGCCCTTCAGGTAATACTTCCAAAGCCCATACTTTGTTTTCATACATGGATCCCATCTCGGATTTCATGGCCTCTAACCATTTCTTAGAATCCGGGCCCATCATCGCTTCTCCATAGCTCGTAGGTTCATCGTTGTCCAACAACATGACCTCTAAGACAGGGTTGCCATACCACTCAGGAGCAGTACGCGTCCTTGTCGACCTACGAGGTTCGATAGTAACTTGATCCGAAGCTTCATGATCATCATCATTAACTTCCCCTTCAACTAACGTAGGCTCCACAGGAACAACTTTCTGCGCTGCGCTACTCTCTGGTTGAAACAAAGGTTCAACAACCTCATCAAGTTCTATCTTCCTCCCAATCAATTCTTTCGAAAGAAACTCTTTCTCGAGAAAGGACCCGTTTTAGCAACAAACACTTTGTGCTTGGATCTAAGATAGAAGGTTTACCCAACTGTTACGTTAGGGTATTCTATGAAGATGCATTTGTCCGCTTTGGGTTCGAGCTCATTAGGTGAAAACCCTTTTTCACATAAGCGTCGCAGCCCCAAACATTAAGAAATGACAGCTTAGGTTTCCGCCAAACCAAAATTCATACGGTGTCATCTCAACGGACTTAGATGGTGCCCCTTTTAAAGTGAATCTGGTTGTCTCTAATGCATAACCCTAAAACGATAGTGGTAAATCGATAAGAGACATCATAGTTTGCACCATATCCAATAGAGCACGACTACGACGTTCGGACACACCATCACACTATGGTGTTCCAGGTGGCGTGACTTGTGAAACAACTTCCACATTGTCTTAAGTTGTATACCAAACTCGTAACTCAGATATTAACCTCCACGATCATATCGTAGACATTTTATCTTCTTGTCACGATGATCTCAAACTTCACTCTGATTTTGTTTGAACTTTTCAAATGTTACAGACTTGTGTTTCATTAAGTAAATATCCCCATATCTACTCAAATCATCAGTGAAGGTAGGAAAATAACGATATCCACCGCACGCTACAACACTGATTGGACCGAATACATCAACATGTATTATTTCCAATAAGTTACTTGCCCGCTCCATCATACCGGAAAACGGGGTCTTAGTCATCTTGCCCATGAGGCATGGTCCGCATGTCTCAACCGATTCGAAATCGAATGAGTCCAAAGATCCATCAGCATGGAGTTTCTTCATGCGTTTTACACCAATATGACATTTAGCGGCAGTGCCACAAGTATGTGGTACTATCATTATTAACTTTGTATCTTTTGGCATCAATATTATGAACATGTGTATTACTACGATCAAGATTCAATAAACCGTTCTCATTGGGTGCATGACCATTGAAGGTTTTATTCATGTAAACCGAATAACCATTATTCTCTAACTTAAATGAATAACCGTATTGCAATAAACATGATCTAATCAAGTTTATGCTCAACGCAAACACCAAATAACATTTATTTAGGTTCATCACTAATCCCGAAGGTAGAGGGAGCGTGCGATGGTGATCACATCAACCTTGGAAACACTTCCAACACTCATCGTCACCTCACCCTTAGCTAGCCTCCGTTTATTTCGTAGCTTTTATTTCGAGTTACTAACATTTAGCAACCGAACCGGTATCTAATACCCAGGTGCTACTAGGAGTACTAGTCAGGTACACATCAATAACACGTATATCAAATATACTTCTGTCGATGTTGCCAGCCTTCTTATCTACCAAGTATCTAGGGCAGTTCCGCTTCAGCGACCGTTCTCCTCATAATAGAAGCACTCAGTCTCAGGTTTGGGTTCAACCTTGGGTTTCTTTACTGGAGCAGCAACTGGCTTGCCATCCATGAAGTATCCCTCCTTGCCCTTGCCCTTCTCGAAACTAGTGGTTTTACTAACCATCAACACTTGATGCTCCTTCTTGATTTCTACCTTCGCGGTGTCAAACATCGCGAATAGCTCAGGGATCATTATTTCCATCCTTGGCATTTTATAGTTCACCACGAAGCTCTAGTAGCTTAGTGACAGTGACTTGGAGAACTATATCAATCACTATCTTATCTGGAAGATCAACTCCCACTCGATTCAAGCGATTGTAGCACCCAGACAATCTGAGCACATGCTCACCGATTGAGCTATTCTCCTTCATCTTGCAGGCAAACAATCTTGCTGGAGGTCTCATACCTCTCAAACACAGGCACGAGCCTGAGATCCCAAGAACATCTCATATGTTCCGTGACGTTCAAAACGTTTTGGAGCCTCAGTTCTAAGCCGTAATGCATGACGCACTGAACTATCAAGTAGTCATCGGAACGTGCTCGTCAGATGTTCACAACATCTACAGACGACGCTAGAGGGGGTGGCACACCGAGAGGTGCATTAAGGACATAAGCCTTCTGTGCAGCAATGAGGACAATCCTCAGATCACGGACCCAGTCCGCATTATTGCTACCATCATCTTTCAACTCTATTTCTCTAGGAACATATAAAAATTCAAGGGAGCTACAGCGCGACCTAGTAATCTACAACATAATTTGTAAAGACATTTTGACTATGTTCATGATAATGAGTTTAGTTAATCATATTATTTAAAAACTCCCACTCAAATTGACATCCCTCCGGTCATTCGAGTGTCACATGATCCAAATCCACCAACTCAAGTCCGATCATCATGTGAGTTGAGGTGGTTTCAATGGTGAACATCTCCATGTTGATCATATCTACTATATGACTCATGTTCGACCTTTCGGTCTCTTGTGTTCCGAGGCCATGTCTATACATGCTAGGCTCGTCAAGTTTAACCCGAGTGTTCCGCATGTGCAACACTGGCTTGCACCCGTTGTATGTGAACGTAGAGTCTATCACACCCGATCATCACGTGGTGTCTCGAAACGGCGAACTTTCGCAATGGTGCACACTCGGGGAGAACACAATTTTATCTTGAAATTTTAGTGAGGGATCACCTTATAATGCTACCATCGTCCTAAGCAAAATAAGATGCATAAAAGGATTAACATCACATGCAAATCATAAGTGACATGATATGGCCATGAACTTGTGCTTTTGATCTCCATCTCCAAAGCTCCGGCATCATCTCCATTGTCACCGGCATGAGACCATGCACTACTAGGAAAAGGCCTACTAGTGGCGCACCAGTTTTGCCTACTAATGGCGCACTACTGGTGCGCCACTAGTACCACGCCACTAGTATTTTTTACTAATGGCGCACCTGTGGTGCGCCATTAGTATCTGTTATACTAATGGCGCACCGTAGGTGCGCCATTAGTATATCCCACGGTGCGCCATTAGTATGCCTCCCAGGGGCCATATTTACCCAGGTGCTTTGGCATACTAATGGCGCACGGTGGGGTGGTGCGCCATTAGTATATTTGGCATTCTAATGGCGCACCGTGGGGTGGTGCGCCATTAGTATCCTTTGGCATTCTAATGGCGCACCGTGGGGTGGTGCGCCATTAGTATCCTTTGGCATTCTAATGGCGCACCGTGGCGTGGTGCGCCATTAGTATGAATATTAGGTTTTTTATTTTTTTTACTTTTTTGATTTTTGCACAGGTTACAAAATGTATTATTGGACAGAATATAGACAGCACCACACAGCAACAGCAGATTCATCGAATACAATAGAAGATTAGTCTCTGAATACAATTCATCATATTAGTCTCCGAATTCAAAAGACCGAACAAAGATAAAACATTACAATAAGTCTCGAGACCGCGAGTAGCAAGTTTGTCTTCACATTACAAGTCGATATCGATCATCTAAACTATCATCACATATGCGGTCATCACGATGAGCATCATCGCGATGAAAACTGGTCTTCATCCGGTTCCTCCAACGCTCCCTCCTCTCTCCCGCTAGATAGCGGGCGTATCTAGATTCCGCCTCCGCCCTAGTGGTGTACCCTTTGTAACTGTTACCGCTGAAACGGTGAACCTGTCTCTTGTACACTCCGGGAACCTTACCCTTGTACACGACATACGACGGCATCTCTATGCACAAGCCAAACAACAGACAATACATAAGCAATATATAAATATGCAACAAAAGGATCGAAAGAGAAAAGCAACACATTAATAGCGCGATTCATGGTCCTACTAATAAATAGCATCGATTAAATATAAGTTGAACGACTGTCCAAACTAATCGATATCGATATTTGAACTACATACCATCAATACTTTGGACGACTCGACTCAGCGACCGGAGCGTGGATGAAGCCGCCGTCTACCGACATGGTCATGAATGTGCGGTAGTCGTCAGCCTGCATTTTTAGGATTGTTTCTATAACACTGTTGGACGGTTGTTCTTTGAGGTAGAACTGCCCCGAGGTACGAAGGACATCTTCAGAGATGATTCCGGCCAACTCCGACTGGATGCGAAAGAATTCTAGTCTGATGTCCTCGTCCTGGATTTCCGACAAGCGTGCGGCCCATTCTTTGAGATTGTTTGGTAGCATTAGGTGATTATGGTTCCGTACGATCGCCCGCATGTGATGGAGGGCGTAGTAGGCATCCTTCTGACTGCCAGTCGGCTGCTTGACGCAGGGAACGTCGTTACGTGGGTGAACACGTGCTTGCCGTACCTACGCATTGCCCTCTTGAAGGTGCCTCCAGATTTGGCGTAGCCGGGGAGAGCATCATCGAGGACTTTCTTTATATTTGTGTAGTCTTTCTTCGACTCACGCTCCGAGTCAAAATACGTGGCCATGGAATGTTTCGGGCTGAAGAGGATGAGTGTGCAATGTGTGTCACTGCACAAAACACGGAATGTTAGAAAAAAAAAAAGACCCATCATATGTTACGGGGCGGTGAGTTGATGACTTACTCGGAAAAATAAGTCATGAGGAAGTTATCCTTATCTGGGTTCGCCAGAATGACGCCTTCGAGGTATGAACTCGCGATTTGCCGGTCCCCAGCGTTGCACAAGTTCTTGGCACGCATGTAGAAGGGGTCGACTATCACGATGTCCGGGGTCTGGTCTCTAATGATCCGCATCTCCATACTCAGCGAAAAGAGCCGAATGAAGGTGTAGTGCAGCGGATAAAGGTTAAACATAGCGAAGATGTCATCAAACCGCAGGATGATCATACGCCCGATGGTGCTATCAACAAAGCCCCTGCCCTCTGGCACCTTGGGCACGAAAACCGGGTATGCCACATCTTTCTCGGAGAGACGCCGCTTCTCCATATAAAGAACACAGTCATGAAGACTACGCATAGAACCGGTTGCAGCTTTGAGCATATTACCCGGTAGCATCGGCCTACCCGCCACATGCACCCTCCTCTCGATATCCTTAGGTATCGGTGGCCCGTCCTGAGCACGGATCGTACTCGGTGTCGGCTGGCTCGCACCCTTGTTAGATTTTCTTTTCCGTCCCTTCTTCTGCTTCTTCTCCTGTACTGGGATCGCGTTCTCCTCAGAGACCACCTTCTTGAGTGTGTTTGGGCTGATAATATTTCGCACATCGGCTGTTTGAGTCTCGGTGAAGGCGGCAGCTGGAGGCGTCTCCTGAGAACTGAACGCGAGACGACGCCTGTTGGAATTGGGTTTCTCCGCGATACCAGCTAGATCGCGATCGTCTCTTGCAGGGTTGGGTTCTTGAGAAGTAGGAGGCTCGAATATATCGTCACCGTACCCATGCTCGTTGATGTACTGATCGAGGTTGGAAAACGTACCGTTGTCGTCGTCGTGCGGCTCCTGTGCCATATGCATCTCCGGATCAGCTGACGGCGGTAGCGTTGCGGCGGTCTTGCCATGGCTTGGCGCCGGCACGACTGGCGGTGTTGTCTTTGGGGTGGTGTCCCCCGCCCCCAAACGAATCTGGCTCTTCGGCCAAAGCAGGGGCCAGCTTAGGCAGGCGCTGAGGGTCATCACATCATCTTCGTCGGCCCCGGCGGGTCGAATCGGAGGTAACAACTCGTCGCAGCCTGGCAGCACCCGAACCAGTTGAACCCTATACACGGTGGGTGGCATCGGATTACCGTGGAACACGGGGTTGCCCGGTTGAACGATTTTGCCCTTGGCGACATCGACCAACTCGTTGTTCACGAAGTGCAGGAGAGTGCACGGAACGTCGGCGGTGCCCTGCGAAAACATGTAGGGCGTCAGGGATGCCCAGTCAAAGGCAAGGAGATGAAGTCCTCGGCCGAGAGGCTTAATTAGTTACCGTGATGATGGCGTGGAGCTCGGCTAATGTCGAGGCACCGCCAACGGCGGGCGTGCAATTGACGGAGGGGCCGCTTGCTGCCGAGGTGCGGCCGGCGTACACCCAGGTGCATTAAGCTCCAATGCCCGTGCCGGCGTCGGAGACACCAATACCGGCTCCGCCGGAGACACCAATGGCGCCGCCTGCGCGTTGTGCGAGTTGCTGGCCGTGAAGCTAGGAATCGGGGGCGGCCCCTGTTGGCCGCCCGCAATCCACGTCGTCAGCCCATGAATCAAGGTAGGCATAATGCCGGTGAGCGTCGATCCCAATTGTTGTTGCACTTGCTCTTGGACAATCTCCGGAATCCGCGCCACTTGTGCCTTGAGTTCTTGAACCTCGCGCGACTGGCTTTCCGAGCTGGTCTTTCTCTCCTTTCGCCCACCATCGTTATAGTATGACGACCATTTTGTGGACAAGCCTTTGCCGGCCACACGACCAGCTGACGACGGCTTACTGAGCTTATCCTTGTTTTTCATTACGTTCAACGCCCTATTTAGAGTGTTGTCCCAAGGGGTGCTCTGAGACGACCCCGCGCTACTGCTTTCAGTCTCCTGCGCCAGAACAAGCTCAAGCGCCCTGGTCTTCGGATCCGTGGTAAGCTCCTTTGTTTCCGGGTCCTCCTTGTACCGGGCCCTGACATAGTTCCTGGTCTGCTTGTCACGGTATTTCTCGAAGCGGGGCGGTAGGCCTTGCTCGGCACGCTCCGCGTCCTCCTTGTCCCATATAGGCTCCGCCACTCTGTAACCGCCGGGACCGAGTTTGTGTTCCCCTAAGTTCAACTCCCGCATTTCTTTCCCCCACTGACTTGATTCGGAGCTTGCGCTGCTCTGGCACTTGATCTTGAACTCCTCGTAGTCATCTTCGCTGATCGAAGGATTTTTCGCCTTGATCTTCTCATAACTATCACCTTTGTCAATCATTCTCTTCACCGCGCTTCTCCAAGTAGACAGGGCCGTGCTCATCTTCGTGAGGGCGGCACTGTTCACTTTATTCCCTGAGAGGCGTGTGTTTTCAAATTCAGCGGGGAACTTGTATCGTTCGTGCAGCTTCGTGAAGAGGAGGTTGCGCAAATTCCCTCGGTCCTTATGCCTTAGGTTCTCGGTGTTGATCGAGACGGTGCTCCGGAGAATGCACCCGAGCTGAACCGAGTACCCCTTGACTATTTGTTTGGGCTCCGTTGGATGCCCGTCGGAGTCCACTTGAGTAAATTCCTCCTTGACGGTGCGGAGCACGTTCGGGCGCCGGTCCTTCCGTTGCCTCTTCGGTTGGCTGCCATCTGTGCGTGCGCTGCCATCATCAGTGCTGGCATCCTCGGCGGCACCATCAGTGGTGTCATCCCCGACGCCACTAGGGGTTGTGTAGTCAGGATCGGTGTCTTCCGCGGCGTCCTCATAGCGGTGAGGTTGTTCCTCCATCTCCTGGGACAGCTCCCAGAATTGCTTGCCGCCCGAACCGCCGGCCTCATCGTTGTGGGCCATGTTTCGCTCTAAATAGGAAAAAAGTTTGGTCAAAAAGTTGGTTATTGTCAAGGAACAAGATCATGGTCTCATCATTTAGGGTTTGTCGACACCGAGGCATCCTAAAAGCTAAGCTTTTATCATTTAGGGTTTGTCGACGCCGAGGCACCCTAAAAGCCTAAGCTTTCATCATTTAGGTTCTTATCGACACCGAGGCACCCTAAAACCTAAGCTGGGAAGGAGAATTCTAAGTTGGGCCTAATCACTTGGCTCTATTGCCACCTATGGTTTAATGCAGCAAGAATGGCGGGGCAGTTGATCCTACTTAATTAAGTACTAAGATACCCCGGCCCATGCATTAGTAGCAAGTACCCCATATGTCCGATTTTTAGCAAAGTCATGCTAAAATTCACGGAAAATTTCAGCATGACCTTTGCTGAAAATAGGACATATGGAGTACCCGAATTTGCCGGAACGGAAGTTAATCGACATTCCGGCAAACTCAAGGGCCTCTCGGGGTACCTGCAAAATCATTATCCCCGCGTAATGAAGTCGCCAATGGGTCATTTCAGAATCTAAGTATGGAATATATTCGAATGCACTCATGTCAAGTTATTAGAATCTAAGTATATCAACTCGTTGTCCTCCTCCTTCTTTTACATCACAAAATGCAGAACAACTGAATTTGCTCATCAATGTACAACTGTACCTAACTGAATTTTTTGACAGTAGCTAACTGAACCTAACTGAATTTTTTGACAGTAGCTAACTGTACCTAACTGAATTTTTTGACATGATGCTAACTGTACCTAACAGAACATTTTCTAACATTATGGCCATTTTCTTACATTTTGGCCAGTACCACATTTATGCATTGCAAAAAGGACTACAGAAGGTGCATTAAGTTGACTGATGATGCATTGCAAAAAGTTCTGGAGAAATGCTCTGCTCTTGAGAAATTGCAATCTCAAATGATCCCGCCAACCAATGGATGATGCTACTGTCAGTGCGCCGCGAGCTCCTGGGGAATGGTGGAGAGAGGGAGGAAGGAGGAAGGAGGAGAGGTACCTGGTCGCCGGAGGGGTCGGGGTCGGGGTCGGCGAAGGGGTCGGGGTCCGAGCTCGTCCGGGTCCTCGCTCACCACGATCGAAGGAGAGCAGGGGCCGGTGGCGGAGGACGGCAGGGGCAGGCGGGGTGGGTGCGTCGGGGCCGCGCTCGCCGGCTGCTGCAGGGGCCGGAGGAGGCCCTCGCTCGTCGGAGGGAGGAGGAGAGGAGAGGAGCGGGCGGCGCGCGCTCGGCCGATCCCGTTCGGGGGGCGCGGGGGCGGCGGGGGTGGAGTCCCGCGGGGGTCGGGGCGGCGGCGTCGGGGGCAGCGCAAGACCACAGCGGCGGCGGCGTCGCCGACGGCGTGCAGGCGCGGCGGACGGAGGGGGCGGAGCAAGGGGGCGGCGGCGTACGGTTGGGGTCGAGTGGGGGATCTGGCGAGGGAGGGAGGGAGGCCACAGTGCGAGGGGAATAGGTGGAGTGGGGGGAGGGTTCTAATGGCGCACCTCCCCCTAGTGCGCCATAAGTACGACGATTCTAATGGCGCACCTCTCTCTGGTGCTCCATTAGAATTTTGTTTTAATTACTAGCCCGACTGGTCAGGTTATATTCCACCTAACCCTATCTCCATCAGAACACGCCCACTAGCCCGACTGGTCAGCACGCAGCACACACACCAGTAGGTCCTGGGTTCGATTCCCAGGCTCCCCAATTTTTGTTTTTATGCATTTAAAATGCTGTTTGATATTTATTTGTGTTTAAATATGTTCAAACTTGTTTAAATCATAACAGTAATATTTTTTTATAAAAACAGTAATATTTTTTTATAAAAACAGTAATATCTAATGTCCGCAGCTATTAACAAGAGATGAGAAGATGAGAAACCAGTGAAAGTAAAGCAAACCATCTAATATCTACCCCCCTCCCTCCCCTGCTGATTTTCCACCTAGCTAGACCTACTAATAGTTTTTTAAAAATATTATTGAGTTCAAAAATAGTAATAAATTTTTATAAATGATTTTCATAAATTTTTATAAAAACAGTAATAAATTTTTATAAAAACAGTAATAATTTATAAATTTTTAAAAATATTATTGAGTTCAAAAACTATTCATGAATTCAAAAAGTGCCCATGAAATTTAAAAATATTCATGAGTTCAAAAAGTGCCCATGAAATACAATCGAGAAATGAAGGCTACAATTTAAATAAAATCGATCTTAGCTAGCTAGCTATCTTTTTCACAATGTTCTTGCCCTTCTTTTTCGCAAATGGAGTTCTTCTGTGGAACGGACGTCCTTTAGGTAGGGTGGTCCTGCTTCTTCTTGTGGTGTATGCTGCTACTTCATCGTCGTCGTCATGTTCCATCTTCGGGTCGCCGTACTTGTCGAAGTCTTGCTCATTGGCGACTCCATCCATTCCGATGATCTTCCTTTTGCCTCTCCTCACAACAACACGACTGGGCTTTGACGGGTCGGTAATGAAGAAGCATTGGTCCACTTGGGAAGCCAGTACCCATGGCTCATATTTCGCGGTGACGTTTGCGCCCGCGGTCTTGGATTTGGCTTCGGGTATAACCATGGTGGTGAAATACCGGTCTTCTTTTAGGACGCTCTTGGCCCATCTGACACGGAACATCGGGACCTTCTCTCCAGCGTAGCTCAGCTCCCAGATCTCCTCGATCCTTCCGTAGTATCTGTCCTTGTCGTTACCGGTGTAGAATTCCATCGTTACCCCGGAGTTCTGATAACCATCGCTCTTCATGTCCTTGTCCTCGGTGTAGAATGTGTAGCCGTTGATATCATATGCCTCATAGGTCATCAGGTTGTGCTCGGCGCCCTGTGACAAGGCGAATATGAGTTGTTCTTCCGCGGAAGAATCCTCATGTAAAGGGTACGACAGAAGCTTCTGCTTGAACCAACGCGTGAAACATGAGTTGTGCTCTTTGATTATATCTCCGTCCGTCCTCTGTTGGCCTCGGTCATTGTACGTCTTCTCAATAAAGGTTTTGTGCTCTACCACCCAAGGATCGACCACGTCTATGTGTTGTAGCGCGACTAGGTTTGCTCTTTCAAAGTCGGCGAGTCGACCCTCGAAGTCGACATGCATTTCGCGGCGACCCTCACGGTGACCCCATCCAGCGAGCCTGCCGAGGTGCCTGTTGACGGGCAGACCAACGGGGTTCTCGATGCCTAGATAATTCGTGCAGTAGGAGATGCACTCTTCGGTCAGAAAGCCCCTGGCTATGCTTCCCTCTGGACGTGACATGTTGCGAACGTATCCTTTGACGACACCATTCATCCTTTCGAACGGCATCATGCTGTGCAGGAACGTGGGCCCGAGTTGGATGATATCCTCCACGATATGGACCAGCAGATGCACCATAACGTCGAAGAATGCGGGCGGGAAGTACATCTCAAGCTCGCATAGTATCACCACGATCTCTTCCTGTAGCCTTCTGAGTTGCCTCACGCCAACCGACTTCCGAGAGATGACGTCGAAAAAGTTGCATATGCCAAATAGCGTTTCACGGACGTGCGCGTCCATGATCCCACGGATTGCAACTGGAAGTATCTGCGTCATCAGCACGTGACAGTCGTGAGACTTCATCCCGCTGAACTTCTGCTTCGCTGGGTCTAGGTATCTGCTTATCTTCCCCGCGTAACCGTAAGGAAGTTTTACTCCTACGAGGCAGGTGAAAAACTGCTCGATCTCCTCCTGACTTAGAGTGAAGCACGCGGGAGGGTAGTCATTTCCGGTCTTCTTGGCCTTTTTGCCTTTGCGACGACTTTCTGTGTCCTGCTTCGCCTCATCATCATCATCACTAGCGTGAAGCTCCTCCCTGATGCCCATTGATTTCAAGTCTGCCCTTGCTTTCGGCCCATCTTTGGTCCTCTCTGGCATGTTGAGCAGGGTACCAAGCAGACTCTCGCACACGTTCTTCGTGATATGCATGACATCAAGGCTATGAGGCACACGGTGGATCTTCCAGTACGGCAAGTCCCAGAAAACAGACCTCATTTTCCATACCTTTAGCAGCGGCTCTGGCGCCTTTCGCTTCTTTCCCGGCTCTGGCGCCTTTTGCTTCTTTCCCGGCAGTGGGCAATCTTTCCAATTTTTCAACAACTCGTTTATTTCCTCGCCGCTCCTCGTACGCGGGCGTCTTCGGGGTTCGGTTTCACCATCGAACAGATCCTTGCGTTTTCTCCACGGGTCATCGTCGCGAAGCCACCTTCGATGTCCCATGAACATGGTTTTCGAAGAACCGGGATCTCTATCTAGCTGGCGATACGTTGTGTCATCCATGCACCTGACGCATCCAGAAAATCCGTGGACCACCTGCCCCGCGAGATATCCGTAACCGAGATAGTCGTGCACCGTCGTGAGCAGTGCGGCTCTCATAGGGAAATATTCTTTCTCTGCGGCGTCCCACGTATTGGCTGGCGTTTTCCACAGCGTGTCTAGCTCCTCTTTCAGCAGCCCCAGATACAGATTGATGTCGTTCCCTGGTTGTTTCGGCCCTTCAATTAGCATACTCATGTGAATGTACTTCCTCTTCATGCACAACCAGGGGGGAAGGTTGTACATCCACACAAACACAGGCCAGGTGCTATGTGTGCTTCTCTGGCTGCCAAACGGATTGACTCCATCAGTGCTCGCGCCCAGCACGATGTTCCTTGGATCGTTCCCAAATTCTGGGTCTTCGAAGTTCAACGCTTGCCACTGGCTCGCATCCTTAGGGTGACTCAGCATCTTGTCTTTTTTATTTATCTCCGGATCATTTGCGTCATCTTCTCCTCGCTTCTTCTCCTCCCTATCCGCGTGCCAACGCAGGAGCTTTGCCACCTTAGGGTCCGCGAAATACCGCTGCAGACGAGGAGTGATCGGAAAGTACCACACCACTTTTCGAGGAGCTTTCTTCCTCTTCTTGTATCGAGTGACGCCGCACACCGGACATATGGTAGACTCCGCGTGCTCGTCCCGATAAATGATGCAATTGTTCATGCACACATGGTATTTCACGTGCGGTAAATCCAGAGGACACACGATTTTCTTCGCCTCCTCGAAACTGGTCGGGCACTTGTTCCCCTTGGGAAGACGTTCGTGCCAGAATGACATGTTCTCGTCGAAGCATGCGTCGGTCATTTTCTGTTTTACCTTCATGTCCAGAGCCATGAGCGTTACTTTCAGGCGGGTATCCTCGGGCCTGCATCCTTCATACAATGGAGTAACCGCGTCTATCTCCAGTTGATCCAGCTTGGCTTTCTCTCGGGCGGCAGCTCTTGCGTTATCCGTCTGCTTGAGAAGCAGCTCTTGAATATGAGGGTCCTGCACCCAGCCCATCGATGGTCCATCGTCGTCTGCTCCGCCGGCATCTTCATCTTCATGATCATGCCCTTCGTCTGCTCCGGCATCTTCCTCATCATCATGTCCTGCATCTTCTACATGATGACTGTGTACAGCATCACCGTCGTGATCATGTCCTGGAGATTCTTCATCTTCTCGCCCGCCCGAGCCGCGGTGGTTGTCTTGCTGCCCTTCCTCATTTCTTGCCCGGCCCCCATGGACGACTTCGTAGTCATCTTCATCACCTTGCCACCGATAGCCATCCATGAAACCACGCAAGAGCAGGTGGTCCCGCACCTGCCCGGAATCCGGGTCCGCAATAAGGCTCTTCAGCTTGCATCTTCGACACGGACATCTTATCTCCGTCTCGTTCTTTTGAAGCATCTCGGCCTTCGCGGAGCTCAAAAACCTATTCACGATGCCTTCGGTCATCGTGCGGACCATGGTCGCCTGCGGGGTAGAGCAAAACGATATTTTAGAACCAAGAAAAAATTTGGCATGACTTTCCCTAAAAATAGGACCAAAAAGAATGCATAGTGCCAAAATTCTCGCCGAAACGGAAATGAATCAACATTCCGGCAAAATATTGGCAACTATCGCATTTCAAATACCGGTACCTGCAAACACAAACATATATGCAACACCACAAATATATGCAACACCACGAACATACATAGATCTAGCTAGGCCATAAAAAGTGCATGTGCACGTTGTTGGAGGGAGAACAACATAAACATAGCTTCCCCCCTTACTTACCTATCAAAAAAAGGTAATTTAACCACTTAATTTGGATGAATCTATGGTGGAAAAGAGGTGACAAGGAGGAGGCAGCCGAGACAAGTTTGGAGGAGGAGGTGGAGAGAATGAAGTGGGGAAAGTGAGTGGGTAGGTGGCTGTCCAAAATATCTTGTTGGTCCCAGGTTACTAATGGCGCACCTGCTGGTGGTGCGCCATTAGTAGTTCTGCAAAAAAAAAATATACATATATACTAATGGCGCACCGTGGCATAGTGCGCCATTACTAGTTTAAACTAGTAATGGCGCACTATGCCATGGTAAGCCATTAGTAGTTTTGCAAAAAAAAGAAAAAAAAACTATAGTAGTGGCGCACTGTGTGTCTGGTGCGCCATTACTAGTTAGAACTAGTAATGGCGCACTGTGCATGGATGCGCCATTAGTATGTTTGGAAAAAAAAATTGTTACTAGTGGCGCACCATGTGCCTGGTGCGCCATTAGTGTCTTCCACACTAATGGCGCACCTGCACATGGTGCGCCACTGGTATATAGTAGTGGCGCACCACATGTTAGGTGCGCCATTAGTATCCATTTCATCTATAGCCCTTTTCCTAGTAGTGATGATCTCCATCATCTTGATCTCCATCAACGTGTCGCCATGAGGTTGTCGCGCCAACTGTTGCTTCTACGACTATTGCTAACTCATAGCGATAAAGTAAAGAAAAAACGGCGAAAATAAATTAAAGACAACCCTATGGCTCCTGCCGGTTGCCGTACTCATCGACATGCTAGTCGTGATATTCTATACAAAACATGATCATCTCATACATCACATATATCTCATCATGTAATTGGCCATATCACATCACAACATACCCTGCCAAAACAAGTAAGACGTCCTCTAATTGTTGTTGCAAGTTTTACGTGGCTGCTACGGGTATCTAGCAAGAACAATTCTTACCTACGCAAAAACTACAATGGTGATACAAAAATTGCTTTTCAACCTTCTCAAGGACCGCCTTTGTCAAATCCGATCCGACTAAAGTGGGAGAAACAGACACCCGCCAGCCATCTTTATGCAACGAAGTTACATGTTAGTTGATGGAACCGGCCTCTCGTAAGCGTACGAGTAATGTTGGTCTGGGCCGCTTCATCCCACAATACCGCCGAAACAAGAAAATACCAACGGAGGAAGCAATCCGAATATCAACGCCCACAAACTCCTTTGTGTTCTACTCGAGATCTCATCTACACATAGACCTAGCTCAGATGCCACTGTTGGGAAACGTTGCATGGGAAACAAAAAATTTCCTACGCACACGCAAGATCTATCCATGGTGATGAGCATCTACGAGAGGGAGAGTGGATCTACATACCCTTGTAGATCGCTAAGCGGGAAGCATTAAGAAACACGGTTGATGTAGTCGAACGTCTTCGCGATCCAAATCGCCGAGCGTCCCGCGATCCCATCACGATCCATCTCGCGATCCAATCACGATCCGTCCCGCGATCCCATCATGATCCGTCCCGCGATCAAATCACGAATCGTCTCGCGATCCTGATCACGGTCCTTCCGATCTAGCGCCGAACAGACGGCACCTCCGCGTTCAGCACACGTACAGCTCGATGACGATCTCCACCTTCTTGATCCAGCAAGAGGAGGCGGAGAGGTAGATGAGTTCTCCGGCAGAGCGACGGCGCGGCGGCGGCGGTGGTGGAACTATTCTGGCAGGGCTTCGCCTAAGCACCTAGACTAAATGAGAAAACGATCTAGAGGAAGTAGAGGGAGCACGTGGCAATTAGGGTTAGCTCTCCCCTCTAAATTCTCTAGCAAATATAGGAGGGAGGGAGGGGAGGAGGCAGCCTCAAACCCTCAAGGGCGGGCCGAAATTGGAGGTGGAGGAGTCCTACTCCAATCCTATTAGGAGTAGGATTCCTCCTCTCCACTTGGAAACCCTTTCCACCTTTCCCCCTTTGGGTTTTTCCCACCCCTAGCCACATGGGCCTTAGTGGGGGGCTCGGCCAGCCCACTAAGGGCTGGCTTGACTCCTCCCAGAGCCCATGAGGCCCTTTGTGTCGAGACACCCCTCCCCATGGTCCCCGGTACCCCTCCCGGCACTCCGGTACACTACCGAAATACCCAAACCTTTTCTGGTGACCAAAACGGGACTTCCTATATATCAATCTTTACCTCCGGACCATTCCGGAGCTCCTCGTGACGTCCAGGATCTCATCCGGGACTCCGAACAACCTTCGGTCACCACCATACATAACTCTACTATACCGAAACGTCAGCGAACCTTAAGTGTCCAGACCCTGCGGGTTCGAGAACTATGTAGACATGACCGAGAATCCTCTACGGTCAATAACCAATAGCGGGACCTGGATGCCCATATTGGTTCCTACATATTCTATGAAGATCTTTATCGGTTGAACCTCTATGTCAAGGATTCAGTTAATCCCGCATGCTGTTCCCTTTGTTCTTCGGTATGTTACTTGCCCGAGATTCGATCGTCGGTATCTCTATACCTAGTTCAATCTCGTTACCGGCAAGTCTCTTTACTCATTCTGTAATACAAGATCCCGTGGCTAACACTTTAGTCACATTGCTTGGAAGGCTTGTTGTGATGTTGTATTACCGAGTGGGCCCTGAGATACATCTCCGTCACACGGAATAACAAATCCCAGTCTTGATCCATGCCAGCTCAACAGACACCCTCGGAGATACCTGTAGAGCATCTTTATAGTCACCCAGTTACGTTGTGACGTTTGATACACACAAGGTATTCCTCCGGTGTCAGTGAGTTGCATGATCTCATGGTCATAGGAACAGATACTTGACATGCAGAAAACAATAGCAATAAACTGACACGATCATATGCTATGTTCATAGTTTGGGTCTTATGCATCACATCATTCTCCTAATGATGTGATCCCGTTATCAAATGACATCTCATGTCTATGGCTAGGAAACCTTGACCATCTTTGATCAACGAGTTAGTCTATTAGAGGCATACTAGGGACACAGTGTTGTCTACGTACCCACACATGTATTTGAGTTTCCAATCAATACAATTATAGCATGGATAATAAACGATTATCATGAACAAGGAAATATGATAATAACTAAATTATTATTGCCTCTAGGGCATATTTCCAACAAAATAGTTGCGTGCGAAATAAAAAAAGATGACCGCCCAGGTGCCTGCCCCAGACAGTCTCGTACTAAGACTGCGCCAACAGAGATCCATAGGTTAGTCAGTTCTGAGCCACAATGCATGAGGAAGGCCACCCAAGGGCCCACATGTCATGGGGGTGGGTTAAAGAGCGTCGTGTGTAAGCACCCAATCAAGAGGAGTTCGGAAGGACTGCCTCACCAGCGCTTATAGATAGGCCGGGGGCGCTGTCGGCGGGTGAGGTGGGACAAACCTTTAGCGCATCCACACAACACACCAAGAAGTTGCTATGCTGGTAGGCCTATTTGGGTCGAATGTGGTTGACTTCAATCAAGCCGAACACGTGAGCTCCATGGATATGTGCCTCTAATATATATCCATGGCCCAATAAAGATTGCAGTCTGAGGCCTTTAGTGATGAGGTACGGTATGCTCTGGAAAGCAATGCTGTTACTTTTGAAATGCAGTTCTGTTTCTTCTAAACAGCAGTGCGGTTAACTTCAAGAATGAAGCCCGGTCATTTTAGCAACGCACTGTGCCTACATTAGTATGTAATTTGGTCTCTGATCTCATGCAGTCTGCTCACAAAAAAACCTAGTTATATGAACTATAGTTTGTGGACATCGGCAATCCTTTTATGATTTCCAAGCGATGCAAATAGTAAAAAAACAAACACAAAAATGTAAGTTCTGCCAATTACGTCCGAAAAAATGGGAGGTCGTTTCGGATTCGAGGCCACAAATAGTGCCTCCACGACTCACGGCCTCTCTACTGTTGCCACGATATGACTGACAACATCACCCCACCATGCTTCCGACCACCTGCCCTACCCCATATCATGTAGCAAACCGCCATAAAAAACCATTCACAAGTGCTTAGTCATCCCCAAAATCACCATTGTCGCTTCGTCTATCCATCTCTTCCATCAACCTCTCTCCCCAATCAAACACAAGAAAGTAGAGCCATGGCTGATGCATCTTTGTACAAGCAGCGCCACAAGTACACCAGGGAGCTCCACGACGTCGAGCTCCATGGGAACTACAAGCTCCACATCGTCTGCACAAGCATAGCTCGCAACGTGGACAAGATGATGTCCACGCTCAAGAGGAAGCTCGGCGGCATGCCGTCAAAACAGTCGGCGTTGATATTGAGTACATGCACTACAAAGAGCCAAAGAAGGCAGCGGTCCTCTAGCTATGCTTAGAACACGAGTGTCTTGTCTACCACATCTCTGTGGCTAGAGACAGGTGATAATGATTCTCAATTTGTACTATTTGTTCTCAATCTGGATTTTTAATTTTCATCTCAAAATGCCCTTTTAGACTGATGCAGAAATAATTTTCACAAGGAAAAAGAAACTTGGATTCTAATTTTTTTAAAGCATGTCATAGGAATTCATACAAAATTATGGGCTGGCTCCATGTAACTCATGTGTTCAATTTTTGATTAATTGCTTTAGGTCTATTAGTGCCTGATATAGAGAAATGTGTACTATTAGGGCCTAATTCAAACAATTAGTATATAGATAAAAAAATAAAATCTAAACTCAAAATTGAAAACTTAAATAATGTCTTTGAAGTACAATTCAATCAGCATAAAAAGAGAGGCAAAAACAGAGCCTATCTCCCATGTTGTATGATTTTCAATTAAAAACAAATTAGATGCCCTTGTTTCTGGAATATATTATAAGATTTATTATTAATACTATAAAAAGTATTAGCAGATACTTAGTCAAACAAATTCATGGTTTCATAGTGTAGTTCACTTGGCAAAGTCTAAAAAACATTTGTTGCTACTGAATAACTTGTACAATCTTACTATGGACAACACTCATATTCGGTCTCAAACAACTTGTCGGCCCCAGCAACTGGAGGGATACGTGATGCATGAAGAATACACCTTCGATGGATTCACCATTCAAGGAGACAAAACGAAGCTGAAGCTCTCTGGCTTGGAGATCAACTCCAACAACTACATTGATATTCAGGTGGAATGGAGAGATCCATACATCAAAAAGAAATTTCAATCTTTGGCTGATGTTGCCGGAAGGGTGATTGAGAATCACTACAAGGACATGAATAACAAAATCAACCATAAGGAAGACCATACTTTGTGGGGGTTCTGCCCGCTGCCAGAGAAGCTTATCAAGTATGAAACAATAGATGCATACGCCAGTTATGAATCATGGTAACGCATCGACGATATCACCATGGGGCTATAGAGAGCAAAAGAAGAAGAAGAAAGGAATAAGCACAAGGATGTAATCCCATACACCAACTAGGAATGAACAAAACAAAAGAAGTCTAGTTGCTAGGTGTGATTTTGCTTTAGTTAAATTTTACAAGTGTTAGATTTAGCTAAATTTTGCTGTAGTTGTGTTGTCCCTTGTTTCCTGTTGCTAGGTTTTGCTTAAGTCTGCACTACAACACTAGTTAGGGGATTTGTATTCAGACAAGTATTTTCAATCGCTGGTGATTAAAAAAACTAATGTTGAAACAGCCTTATGTTTGAAAATGTTGTGTGACACCCAAACATACCACATGCATCCCAATAGATTAAAAACTAATAATTCCTAAAACGATTAAACACCTATGTTCACATAGCCTTGGGCAATAAATCCATAAATGTAGGAACATGCATTCAAGAAAAGTATAAGCAGTTGGCCTAGTGTGCACGTGTAGTGTGGAAGAAAAAGAACATGCAGTAAAACAGATAAGTGCACACATGCAGTGCACAAAGGACGCTTAGGTAGATCAAAATGATGATAAATGCAGTGCATAAAGTCTTGGTATAAGAAATGTGAACAACCGCACTCCCCCACACCGCTAAGATAGATAGTGGGGCAAGCCAAGTGACGGACTCGCCTCCGCATGTGCCGCGTCGTCGCATGATCCGGCTCATTCCTGGCTTGGCCTCGGGCTAACACCGACAATGCGCTTGGTTGACAGGCGTAGTGCGGTTACTCTGTCTCCCCAGAACAATTGCACCCCACCCCCACACCCCTACGATTGATAGTGGGGCAAACAATGTGACGAACTCACCTCCGCATGCGACGGCTCGTTCCTGGCTCGGCCTCGCCGGGGGGGGGGGGTGTTCCCGCGGACTCGCATCCGCTCGCCGCGGGGACCCCCCCGGCTCTGCCTCGCGCTAACGTTGACAGTGGGCTTGCTTGACAATCATAGTGATGTTATTCTGTTTCCCCCACGGAACAACCGCACCCCCACCACCACACCCCTACGATCGATAGTGCGGCAAGCCATGTGACAGACTCGCTTCCGCATGCTACAACGCGGCAAGCCGGGTCATCGCATGCTCTGGCTCGTTCCTGGCTCGGCCTCGCCGGGGGGGATCCCACGGGCTCGCATCCGCTTGCCACATGACCCCTCAGCTAAGCCTCGCGCTAATGCCGGCAGTGCACTTGGTTGACACATGTTGAGGGGACCTCCCTGACTCGGCCTAGCGCTAATGCCAGCAATGCGCTTGGTTCACACTCGCAGTGAGGTTGTTCTGAGATAGATAGCATGTCAGGCACAATGTCGTTCATTTATATTCCACCCCTCTGCTTGATAAACAAATGTTATTCAAAAATTGATATCCCCTCGACCCCCTAATCATGCAATGCTCGATAAAAAAAGAGGAAACAAAAAACTTGTGGCAGAAAAGAAGTTCGGCCAAGAGGGGAAGTGAAGTTCATCTATACACGGTGATGCAGTATGGGTTCAAAAAAATCAACGTGGAAAAATAAGATGAAAAAGAGATGGCTACAACAACATGGTTGCATGCAATACACATAGGTGACGAACCGGATTTCATATAAAACAAATCATGAACATCTTAAAACAAAACAAGGTATCATCAAAGTACTGTTGCAATAAGGCGCTACACATGATAGAAAATACCCTTCATACACATTATTGCCAAACATGTTATACCTTAGACAGCACACAATACACACCCCCTAAAACTAGCTTTCACCCAAATCGCTGACCCAATTTTGCCTAAGGTTGTTACTGTGAATGCGACTACGACTATGAAGAAAGCCCAAGGCTACTAATGAGATCGTGGAACTCATGCGGCATGTCTTCAACACACAACATGTTGCAAGGATGCAATAGCAGCTGGTAAAGGTACTCCGCCTTGCAATCTTCGATGGCAGACTGAAAAAATATAAAAATGCAGATAAATGATTAAAAGGATGTGATGAAAAACAAAAAAAAAATTGAAAAAAATAATGAAAAGGAGAAACAGAAAGTATTACATCGAATTTCAGCAATTTTTCAACCATATGCGTGCCATTGAAAAGATGCACCATCCTGAGAACATAGAATCTACAGTCATTTGGCCCCTCTTCTGGGGCAACAGAGAAAGAGGGCTTCTATGATAATTTAACCCAGCCGGGCTGGTTCTTCGAGTTATAAAGCTTTTCACTGTAAACCCTCTTCAAAAGTAGAGTCATCCTGGTCATCTGGCAAAAGTCATCCACATAGACAAATACACATTTCAGATCAATAAACAAGCTATAACAAAAAATAGAGGAAGTTACACTAATAAGTTATTTCTATCAGACAGGCAACTATATATTCTTCATATAGTCTGAATGGTTCTTGTTTTTAATGCATGTGAAATTGCCCTCATGGTTGTATCACTCTTTTAGCGAGGATTCTGGTGGGACAAATGCAATTCTATATCACAGATAATGCAGTGCACGATACTAAGAAGTGCCGTCCTATGACTAGTAACAAACGTAGTGAAAACTCTGCAGTCCCCCCTACGCGGTTTCAAAACATGCCGTCTATGCAATTCTATTCTGCTGGACAATGCAGTAAGAGAAAACAAGCTTTGTAGTTGGCTAAAGGTATGGAAAAATATGGAAAAGTGTTGAAGCACAGCAAGTAACAGATATTCAGCAAACCGAAAAGGAGAAAAGCAGGACATAAGATTTCACTGCAGTATGCGTGGTAGTCAGACCTGCACCACCTTGTCATTTGATCAGAAGGGCCAGTGTACCTCCTAGTGTCGTGGATATCAATTATTTTGTGATGGCGGTTCATCGTTTACAGGGAGTAATGTTGGTCCTTCAAGCGTGGCATCAAAATCTATCAGGGGATACATACGAGAAGAGATAACAAAAAACAAATCAATGAAGTTCATTCCACACATAACACTAGGACCACTGCTGAAATATAACTATAAAGGAAATGCAACAAAGAAGAAGATTAAATTATGCAAACAGTTGCCTTACTAATTTTGAGTCGAGAAGGTTATTATTGCCAACAAAAAAATGAACTTCTAGGCCGCGTCATCTAAAGCAAATTGGCTATGCACCACCAACAACACATGGTTTATTTCTTCATCTCTCTTCACAGAGGGTTCTATTTTAAGAAAATACTGCATCGAAAAAGCAAAAAATGGGACATCAAAAAAATAAAGATAAATGCATGCATGGACATAAAAAAATCGGTAGCAAGAAAAGAAATGCACAAAAACAAAAATAAATGACAGCAGAGACATTTACCATGATGAATAAACGTGTAAGTAGCACACGATCACCAGAACGATAAACTAAACTCATATCATGATCTTGCTTCCAGTACTTAATGACCTAATCCATAAGATACGAATCCATAAATGCTCCTTTGCCAAATGTCTTAAACATATAGTCAACAGTGGTACTTTCGATATCATCAAAAGGGCCTTTCACCATGAACAACACGTCTCTGCGGTAAAGATATCACAGGACACATACACATATGGTATCAAAATAAAGTTTGAAAAACAAAAACTAAGCACACAAAAGGATGAAGAACATGCACATAGAAGTTATTCTTTGTGTTTGGTCTTGAACTCTCGGCTGAGAACCAGATCCTTTATTTTCCTTGCCTCATCTAGATATCTGAATCTGAAATGCTTCAACTTCTGTATAGAGCATCTAAGCTTAACATGCCTCTCTATTTCCCTCTTGTTTGAAACTGCAACAAACTGATCAATGGTGGGAGGATTGATCGCTGCACTCCTAGTCCTCCTTGAGACAGGTGGTGGTGGCGTCATGAAATCATCATCGATGTCACATACCGCACGTGAAGAGCCAGGTCGAGCTTCCTTTCCACCCTCAGGTCCAGATGCCGCATCCATGTTCGCACCAACTCCAACCAAAGAACCAGATTTTTCGGGCGAGATTTCAACAACACAATCCTCCATATCTACTTCGGAAACCTGGGTCTCAAATAGTGATATACAGTCTCAATGAAGGACTTCATCAAAACCTGAAAAAATAAGGGGAAATGACATGGGAACACTCAGCTCGCTTGTCCAGGTAGAGAAAATACTCAAGTACAATACCAAAAAACGTTAACTTCAGCTCACTTATGTAAAAAACTCGAGTTCACTATAGAACATAATGCAGCTCACTTATCCAAAACAATGCAACTCAGTTATCCAGATTAGTGCATCTCACTTATCCATATTAGTGCATCTCACTTATCCAGATTAGTGCATCTCACTTACCCAGAAACTGAAGCTCGGTAACAAAACAATACGTAGCGCGCTACTGTCAATAAACGTGGTTCACTAGCACACTAAAAACTAATACCTAAGCAGGGGTAGCAAGCAGTTGACAAAATAAAAAAGGGGACCAAGCAGTTCACTAACACAAGCTTATCTTCAAACATTAAAAATGAGGATAGATCCAAGGAACACTTCGATGATGTGATCCAGTTGTAGAGCATGGCCTTCCTGATGTAGCCAATGTGCTCCCCCAAAAACTGAGCAACTCGAATCGTGTCCCATGTTTGCAAGAATTGGAACATATAGAACCCACAATCACGCCTGCCAAAGAATAAAAACATTAGTTTCACATACATATGCAAAACAGTTGTGGAGATAGGGCGGAGAGCGGCCTCCAAGAAACATACCCATTTGGCTGAATTGGGACAACCAATTCTTTCAACGAAAAGCCATCAAGTGTCGGAGGATTCAGCGGCTCATCAGAACAAGCACTACCTTCTTGCCATGCACGCGTGATATTTCTAACCATACTGCTAAAATCATGTTTGCTTCATCACTCCGAGGTATACTTAGAGAGTCAATAAATTCAAAACGCATTTCCTTCAAATTCAATCCAACTACACAATAATGGCCAACACTTTCGCCTTCCTTCGTGTTTGGTGGATCAAATGTTGCAAGCATGATCTGTTGGAGGTAAAAAAAATACATATATGCTATGCTCCTAGTCATCTATGCATTACGAAAACAAAAGGCAAAAACAAAAAACCAACACAAACAAATGATTTTTGCCGCATAAAACACTAGTCACCATATTTTTTTTATTGACACATTCCTCACCTCTTGAAGAGAACATCAATTTCACTGTCTTGCCTATGCAACCGCCATTCCAAATACTTGTCTGCAAAAAAAGGTGGAAAAGCAATCAGGCCAACACAAAAGAACAGAAAAGAGAATCAAACAACAAATGAAAGTCCTGCATGCTTACGCAAATATTTTAACAGCCCGAGACCGATGATCCATATACCTTCGATATACTTCGTTATCTTCGTGTGATTATTTGATTGTCGCATTCATCATAGCATCATCCGCATTGCATTGACACTCTATTGCCGTCGTTTTTGAAAACTTGCATCTGTTCGTAGATGCCGGCACTCCCCGTTGTCGTCGTTCACCGTTTCAAGACCAACCACACGTGCACGCGCCCGCAACATCATTAAATATTATTTTATAAGTGGGAATAAAACGTTCTCGGAATGCATTAAAAGTTAGGTGTGGTCGTAATATATTGTAGGTAGACTACCTACAAAATTTTGTCGCATTCGGAGTTCGTTTGGTAGCCCAACAAATAACTATAGAGGCACTATCGCCGGTCAAATTGTTGGACGTTTTCCGTTTTTAAAAACCTATCACCGGGCCACCAAACTTCCCTATCATCTCAGCCTAGCCCATCTACACAGCCAACTAGACGCACCTACCTAAACCCCTCGACCAGAGACGTACGATTTCGATCGGAGGGTCGAAAAATGGACTAAAACACCCCTAAACCCCCTGCCCATAAAAGGAAGAACAACACATCCAAATGGGGAATCCCTAGCTATATTCCTCATTTCCAGTGCGTGCCCAACGACCAACCGTCAGCATCGTCGCCAACCTCCTTCTCCAATGCACCGCCCTACCGCTAGCAACGCCCCCCCCCCCCCCCCCCCCGCGTGTCCGGCTACTTCCCTGTGCCATCGTGCCAAGCCGCCGCCTCGCCCACTGCCTCCCCACCGCCTCCAGAGCTCCGCCATCGCCTCGCCTGAGTCACGACCTCCGGTGACCTCACCTCGTTCCGCCACCCAACAGGAAGACGGCGTTGCCATAGCGTCGCCCCACCTTCACGTTGCCGTCGCGCCACCTCGCCACCATGTTGCGCCTCCACCGCCGGGTCTGGGAAGAACCGGGTCGGATCCACCGCCTCTTTTGACACCCGCGCCGCCCTACCGTCGTCCCCGCACGCCAACGTCGGCCCGCTCGTCCCGTCCGCCGAGATAGCCCCGTCCCGGATCCGCAGGAGCCACCGATCCAAATGCCCGGCCCCATCCCTGCACCGCGCTGTCCTCGAACCTCCTCGTCCCATTTCGTTTGCGGGGTAATTTTCACTAAGTCCTTTCCGCGTCCATGAAAAACATCATATATACATGTTGTGGCTATTCTAACTGTTGAACCGTGCATCGGATGAAAATGTTCCATATATGTAAAATAATGTACTCTTAGTGCTCTACACGATTGTGACATTTGCATCCATATTAGGATTCATCTACATGCTATTAACTGTGTTACAAAAGTAAACCATGAAAGATCTGCAGAAAATTGTTATGATATTCAAACTTGTGAGGATGATTATATCTAATCCGTAAGTAATATGCATTTGATTACTTCATGGAATTTTGTCTCTATGATGTGCTCTATCATGCCATGCTTTTTGTTGCCTTGTAAAACATCTATATAATGTCAATTTCTTGTACTTAAGTGGTCATCATGTTAAACCTGTTTTCTGTTAACAGAAAGTTCCGTTTTGTAAAACTCATAGTAAATGATCCATGTATCCTATGAATTTATGCCAATGGAGTGATTTGAACATTGCCATGTCGACTGCATGTACATATGAATTTAATAAATATTAAAATATCTGTACCTACTATTTTGTGCATCTCAAGACAGGATCCTGATTTAACTATTTTGCAAAATCCTAGATTTTCACTAAGTCCCTAAAACTTAACAGGAAGTTGCATTTTGCATAAATCATAGTAAATTAACCTTGCTGCTTATGAACCTAAACCTATTCTATAAAATGTAGCATTTTAACTATACTTTAAGTGTATATCACTTTCATTCATGTTAGAATCCTGTAGCATCATATTTTATTGCTCCAAAGTAGGCATCTTACTATTGTTAACAGATTGGAATTACAACTTGTGTTGTTAGCATCTTATGAACCGTGGCTTCGTTTTGAACATGTAATACATGATATTTTCTTAGAATTGCATGTAGTTACATAATATTCTGTTGCATCCATGATTAAAATGGTTGTGGTTGTTTTTGCATGCATTTTGCATTCATGCCATGCTAAACTTGTGTGGATCATGTCTTTTAGACCGTAGCTCCGAATTAAATGATATATATGTAAATCGCCTAAAATGACGTGTAGAATCACATGGTGCATTTTGTTTTTCCTATTTACTAAATATAAAATATGTTTAGGACAGATATGTACAAATTTCAAAATTTGCATATGGGATCGTTTCGGAAATACTATATGTTGTTTCAGCCTCATTTCAAATGCCTAGATAGGTAGTTTAATTATGCTTCACCTCTTGCCATGATAAAGAACATTTAAACTTGTTGGGTACCTAAACGAGAGTGTACTAAATAATTGAATCTGGAGTTTCATCAATATGCAACATGTTGGAGTGTGGGATCTGCGTCCTAGATCTTCTCCAAGAATGAGGTTCGAACACTGGGCGGCTTGGCTTGCAACCTGCAACACGATGGAAACACGGCACGGTTGATGGCGAACTTATTCTACCTCACTGGAAACAACGGGGACACACGAGCTACTCAGGTTCAGGCCACCGTGCGGTGTAAAACCCTACTCCTTGTGATTTTTTTGCCTTCGAAAGGAAGGTGCTTAAGGCTCCGGTACACGGTGGTTGGGGGAGTGAATGGTTTGATCCCCTTACATGGACGTGATCCTTCCCCCTATATTATGCCTTGGTCCTCTTCCCCCAAAAAACATCGGCGGGAAAGGGTGGTCATAAGGTGGCAATTCGAAGGGGGACAGGAGCCAGGCCTATCCTGACTAAAGGCAGTCTCCGCCCGATAAAGCAGTCTTCTTGACGCGGTCGTGGGCTCGGCGATGACCTCCGTCCTGCAGCGCCAATCCATTCTGATCTCCTTTCACCGAAATGGAAACCTTTGCGAACTTGCTTTTTAGAGGCGCCAGCCGCTGCGTCCTTTTCACCAAAGAAGCAACCTGACCTTCGTCATGCCCCGCCGTCCTTAGCCTAACAGTGGGGCATCGCTCGTAGAGCGGGCCCGGTGCCCTGCGTCTGTCTCCCCGCACCAAGCCTCGTGAAGCTGCCCTCGCGAGGGGGACCCCACGAGGTGGCCTGGTGCGCGATGGACTTGGTGCAGCCTGAGCTGGCGACCGGGGTCCAGGAAAGACGTGCCCCTATATATGGTGGCAGGCTCCCACGAGGCAGGACCGCCTCCTTGGGCCGGCCCATGCGTCACCCTCCGGGCCAGCAGCAGACGGGACGTGGAATGCTAGTTCCCACCGGGCCGACACAACCTGTTGCATATGGAGCTTCACTTAATGTGTAGTATTTGATTGTTGCCCTGCCATGCATCTTTAGATGGACATGCATCATAGTTGATTGTGCATCATGCCATGATTATGCGTGTTTGTTTACTGTGTGTTGTTTGTTTCTTTCCGGTTTCAATTCTTCTCGCTAGAGTTCCGATAACCTTTCAGAGTGTGAGGATTTGTTCGACTACTTCATGGATTCGTTCTTCTTCCAAGCAGGATTCCAGGTAAGATGACCATTACCTTGGATATCACTACTATCATTGCTATGCTAGTTATCTCGTTTCTATTGCTATGTCTCGCTACCTACCACTTGTTTTGTCAAGACTCCCGAAATGCCATGATAAGCCTCTAACTTCCACCTTCCCAGCAAACCGTTGTTTGGATATGTTACTACTTGTTCAGCCCCTCTTATAGTGTTCCTAGTTGCAGGTGCAGTTTGTTCCACGCTGGGACATGAATTTCTTGGGATATCACAATATTCGTGCTATTTAATTAATGCATCTATATACTTGGTAAAGGGTGGAAGGCTCGGCCTTTTGCTTGGTGTGTTGTTCCAATCTTGCTACCTTAGTTTCTGATTAACGGTGTTATGTTCCATTTTGAGCGCTCCTAACATGCTTGGGGTTGTTATCGGGACCCCCTTGATAATTCGCTTTAGAATAAAACTCTTCCAGCAAGGCCCAACTTTGGTGTTAAAATTTGCATAACTAATAAAACTTGCATAGGGAGTAATTTCCCGTTTGGCTAATTAATCACCATACTGGGCAAGTGCTCCTCATGAGTGTTGGTCCAAACTAGGTGATGTCTAGTGCCCCCTGGGCAACCGGGGTCTCAGCCAACCCGACGTCATGCCCATCTGGTCGTGCCCTGAGAACGAGATACGTGCGGCTCCTGTAGGTATCTAGCCTGCCGGGAGGTCTTGTTGGATTTTTTTTACCTTTGACGAATGTCTTATGCACCGGGATTCCGAGGACACTTTAGGCTATCCCGCGGTTGAGGTCTTTCAACGAATCTTTTGGTTAATTTGTGATGGATGAGTTGGAGCACTCCTGCAGGGTTAAATCTTTTGGAAAGTTGTGCAAGCAGTTATGTGGCAACTTGGAAACTTTATAATTCCTGGTTAGAGAAAACTTGATGTAAACCCAATTAAAATACACCAACTGTGTGCGTAACTGTGATCGTCTCTTTTCGAGGGAGTTCGGGAAGAGAACACAGTGGGGTTATTTTTGACTCGTAAGTAGGTGTTCAGATCACTTCTTGATCATTAGTAGTTCATGTCCGCTTATGCGTAGAACACTCATCTTATTCTTGTACTCGTAAGTTAGCCAGATATAAAATGCATAGTGCTACTACAACCTCACCACTTAACCATTCCTCACCCATTAAGCTTTGCTAGTCTTGATACCCTTGGTAATGAGATTGTTGACTCCTCGTGGCTCACAGATTCCTACAACAATAGATGCAAGTACAGGTAATGCGATGCTTTGCCGTGAGAGCGATGCTTGTTCTATTTGGAGTTATTCTTCTTCTTCGTCGATCATAGTGTGGGTTCCAGGTCGGCAACCTGGGATTAACAAGGTGGACTTCGTCTTCTTTTTTGTTTGATTTCTTCTGTATGATGATTGCTATGTATTGATGTATTGAAATTTTCATGTTCTAGCTTGTGGCGAGTGTAAGCCATATCTTGTATACTCTTATCTTCAGTACATGTATTTGTGATGATATCCACCTTGTAAAAGTGTCTCCGATTTGCACTTCTATCCTTGTTGAGACTCCTAAGTTTCTGCGAGGATAGGACCGCATATTGGGTGTGACAAATATGGTAGGGGACAACCATCGTAGAAGATACCTTAAACTTATCTACCAGCAAAGAAAACCCAAAATTTACAGTGCGAGTGGTGAGCTTCCCTTTCATCCAAAAAGATTCACCAACTTCTTCAATGGGAATATCACCCAACCCAGTTTCAAAAGCAATCATGCTCCTCATTTTTTTAAACTGCAACGTAAGATACTACCGACATAAAAAAAATGAAAGAGGGCAAAGAATGCGATTAAAAACACGTATTAACAGAAAAATTTACAATTTTTTAAAACGTCATACTTCTTCTTTTTGTCCCTCCAAGCCCTGGTAACAGCAATGTACAACGCGTTGAATCTTTTGAGAAGAGTTGGATCAATGCTCGACGGTGTCACAACAGAAAGTTCATCATCCGCAATACACAAAAAAGAAAGAAGTAAAATATGAAGTTCACTAATCAGAAGAAAAAAATCCTACATATGGCAACTTAAAAAGAAAATTAAAAAAACATGAAGTTCACTTGTAAGAAAAGCAAATGTCCTAGATAGGAACTAATATGAAAGGAAGAATTTCACTTATCACAAACATGTGATGTAGCTATCATAGTAATCAAAAAATGACTGAGAAAAACAAGAAGTTCATTTTTTGAAACACAAATATTTGCCTTCACTATCAGAGTCTTCGTCATGTTGCTCTTCATAGTCGATCAAAATAGTTCCACAAGTAGGTTGCACTGAAAGCACCGTACCATCACTGGACTGCCCTACTGCATCAACATCAGCATTGTCTGGATTTTCAACAGTCCGAACAACCGCAACATCCTGAGATAACTCATCTACATGAGGCTCCACACTTAAATCACCAGGAACACCTTCGGCGACCAGACAAACTGGAGAACCAGCAACACAATCAACGGGAATGACATTCTCCTGCGGCTTTTCAATATCAACATAACATTCTCGTGCCGACTAAGAGCGACAGTGGGATTAGATTCTACAGCTACAAAAGCTTCTCCACTGTTACCAGCTGCTGATGCAGATAACTTTACGCAGTCACCACCGGCAAGAGCACGACCCTGTTGGTTCGCATCAACATGAACAACACCAACCGGTTGATGAACTTCTTCACCAGGCTACAAATAAGATAAAAAAAGTCATGAGAAAACACAAATGAGCGAGAAAAAGAATTAACACAACAACATGCCGCTCACTTCTATAAACAACACAGTTCACTAACACAATAACATGCAGCTCACTCATGCGAAACAATGCAGGTCACTTCTGTGAGACACTGCGGCTCACTTCTATAAAACAGTGCATTCCACTAACAAAGCAACATGCAGCTCACTCATTTAAAAGACTTCGGCTCAAATATGTGAGACACCGTAGCTCACGCACACAAAAAAACCATGCACCTCACTTATATATACAGACCGTCTATTCTTACACTGGGTGTAGAATAACTATTCTTACATCACTTTTGAACTACAAGGTTAACGCGAGTGCACTGCATCCCTATCAAACGAGCACTGCAATGTCAGCAGAAAAAATTGCATGTGTTTTTTCGGCACTGTTTTTGCTCCAGTTTCTAAACCATTTGTTGGAACGAGGCGTAAAGTATACCGTTGGATAGCTATGGAAAATGTGCAACTTCTTCATTTTGAACACTTTTGGAGATTCCTCACGGTTTAAGAGCAGTTCCGAAAATGGTGGGCGCCTGACGAATGGCATTGAACGTATTTTCGTGATATTTTCTAAACCGCTCGTCGGAATGAAGCAAACGATACGGCGTTGGAAACATATCGTCGATGTGCAACTTTTACATGTAGATCGCTCTGTAAATTCCTTACGGTTTAAGAGCAGTTTTAAATTTACCGAAACACGGAATTCTGTTTGCCAAAAATTCCAATTTTTTTGGTACGGTTTTTGCTGTAGTTTCTTAACTGTTTTTGGAATGAGGCGTGTGATATGGATTTGGAAAGCTTTGTAATAGGCACAACTTTCATATGTTGATCATTTCTTGAGATCCCCCACGTTTTTAATGAATTTCGAAAACGGTGCGGCTGCCTACGAATCGCAGCGAGCGTATTTTCGTAATTTTTTCCAAACCGCTCGTCCGATCGATGCAAATGATGCGGCGTTGGAAAGATATTGACGAGACACAACTGTTACATGTATAACACACTCTCTAATTCCTTACGGTTTAAGAGAGGTTTTGAAATTACCTAAATGCGGGCACTCTGTTTTTCGCAACACCAAAATCGATGCGTGAACCGCATCAGACAGAAGAACGCACTCCTTCAGACAGAAGACCGCACTGCATCAGACGGTCAAGTGAACTTCATGGGTTGTTTCGTCAAACGTTATTTTTTTAGGCAAAGATGTCGACCAAGCTTCACGTCAGGCGTTAGTGAACCGCAATACTATCAAGAAGTGAACCTCATTAGTTTTTGTCGTTTCTGTAACATTTTTATACACTTCACATTGGGAGTAAGCGAACCGCCACAATACCAAAAATGAACCTCGACATTACAGAAAGGGAACTGCATGAGTTCTTGTCATCTCCTTAACATTTTTCACTTCACATTGGGCGCTAGTGAACCACCACACTACCCAAAATGAACCACGAAACGACCAAAACTGACCCGCATTATTTTTTTGTCATCTCCCCAACATATTTGACTTCTTCACATTTTTGTTACTACCGTTGTTGGCCTGCAAAGACAAGGCAAACACGCTACATTGTTATTTTTAAGTGAACCACAAATTTGTTATAACAAACCTCCACGAGGAAAAAATAATAGTGAACTACAAGAGCCTCCTACAAGTTTATATACACAAACTAAAATTCCACTCGAACTGCACGGTCGTGGACCAGCGCACTAAGGGGGCACATGTGCACTGCACGAACGATAGAAAAATACACAAAACACACATAATCACAAGTTCATCACAGGGGGGAATGGCAACAAACTTCATCACACGCAGGCTTCGCAAACAAGGCGATGACTCAGGCATACTGTAGTGTTGTACACAAGCAAGATCTAAAGAAAAAAAGGTCTGGAACCGAATGCCAAATGCACACCGGCGACGCACTGCATCGAGGGACACAAATGGACTGCACGCCGTCATTGGTGGACGGGAGTGCTGTCAAACCTGCAAAATAGAGAAAGCGGAGGGAATCAGAGAGGGGAAGGACTTCGCCACCGGAGCACGTCGGAGGAGCCCCGGATCTGTCACTCGCAGTGCACTACAGATTTCAACCGCATAAAACAAAAAATTGAACCGCAAGAGTATCCTCGCGCGTGCTCGTTTGTTTTTCCTGTTCGTCGGTGGGGGAGAACCTTGGATCAACCATGGGATAAGGAAGACGCGTGGGGATCCAGCCTCTTTGGGCACACGCGCGACCGCTGCCGACTCCCAGCCCGGGATCTGACCTCCACAACAGTGGTACGTGAGGCTCCCGGACATCCAGCACAGCGACAGCCGAGCGATGCACTATGGAGAGCCACACATCACAAAAGATCAGGTTCATGCCCGGGCCGTGGTTGTTGCACGAGGCTTGACGGTCGGGGAAGGCGGCCTCCTGATGTTGTCGGGGGCGGACGAGTGCGCCAAGCCCCATGCTCCTGCCCGGGAATCGACGCTGAACTGCACTCCGTCGTCTGGTGTACGGCACGCCATCATTGGCCGAACTACACGCGAGCCGCCGCGATGGACTAGTACTATACCTCGTCGGAGGGAGTTTTCTTGCAGGTAGAGGAGGCCGTCGGGCAGGGTGGCAGGAGAGCTCCTGGCGGCACCGCCGCATGCCTCGAGAGAGCACCATGGGCCCTGGCCCTCTGCCATTGTCCACCGAGGTGGTCATGGGGTAAGCCGCCACTCCGACGGGAGGGCAGTGATGCCCGCGCGGCTAGCCGGCGAGGTAGGGGCTCGACAGGAGGGGGAGGCCATCTCCAGCTGCACTGGGCAATGACGGATGCTGCTGGATCCTTGCCCGGATCCGTGCCGGCGGCCGTGCGGGGCACCTGGGGCGGCGCGCCCGGATCCACGCCGGCAACCGCACGGGGTGCATGGTGTGGAGGCGAGCGGGGCACTTGGGGAGGCCATGGCGCGACAGTGGCCTAGGTGGTCCTCTGGCGACGCGGCAGTGGCCTAGGTGGTCCTTTGGCGGCGCCGACGGCAGAAGGTGGACGGGGCCGGGGCAGCGTGACAGAAAGTGGAACGGGGCGGGGCGAGGCGGCGCCGCAACATCGACCTAGGGTGCCCCTCTGACAGCGACGTGGTAGAAGGTGGAGGGTAGGTCGGGGAGGTTGGATCAGGGGAGGAGTAATTTGCGGGAGGTGGGGTGGGATCGGCCGGAGGGTGGGGGTGGGTTTATTTTGTTGCGGTTTGGTTAGTGAGGTTAGGGTGTTTCAGTTCATGGTGTGGGACAGCACGGAGGTGGTGTTAGAATAAGATGTTGATGTCAGAATAAGGTCTTAAAGGGTGGTGTCAGAATAGACCCACCCTATATATGTATGTAACTATTTAGATTGGGTATATAGTAATGATATTCATCACCCAGGGAGGAGAGTAAGTTATTCTTCACCCGTGGTAATCTTACGAGCGTTTCTAAAATAAATTACATTTAGAATATAAATAGTTACATTTATATTTATTCACTATGTAAGATTTGGCATAAAAAACAAAAATATAGGTCATAAAGCTAAAAAAAATTGTATTCTATGTATATTTTACAGTATGTTTTTACGTTCGTAATTTTATGTAACATAAAATAATTTTCTGGCGATTATAGATTTTCTTATGTTCTCTTTTTACCTATGAAATAAGATAAAATTTACGAAACGTAAAATTACGATACATTAATGTTAAAATAGAGGGGGGGTGAAGAATAACCATTCCTCACCCAGGGTGACCAATAGCGCGACCCTATATATATATATACATATTACAAAACACTAGTACGAAAAGTCATTAAACTAAACCTTCTTGGTTACGACATCAGGAGGGGACGACGCATCAGCTAAGTGCTCGTCCTTCTCAACGCCCTCGTCGGAGTCCCGTTGATCACAACCAGCCTATGTGACGGAGGCAAAGTTGTCCTTGTCGTTCGATGAGACGTGACTATCATTTATCAAGGAGTAGACTTTGACGATCCAACTACGAACGTGTGAAGACGTCGCTTCTTAGCAATTGCTAAACCAACTCCGAGAGATTATTGACCACGTCGGAGAACGATCAACCTCACCATGAGGGTATGTTTCCTGCATGCAAACGAAGAACAAGCAAGAAACTGAAATTGCAATCTGGATATTGCGAATATAAGAGGAAAGCTTTATTGATGAAAGTGGGGTCCTGTGATGTCTTGGTCTAGACGTAGAACACAAACGAAGGACGCGAAGTTATAGCTAGGCGAACTTTTAATCTAAACAAAACCCAAATCTAAACGGCGCCCTAAGGGTTGTATATATGGGGGAATAGAGGGGGATTTCGTGATCCCTTGGAGGAGGGGCCCGAAACCTACCCTAACTCGGTTTGCCCACACATACAGACTCTAAAAACAGCCTATAATGTGGTATTTCAAAATTACATGGGCCTGGCCCAAAAATAAGGTGGCGCAGCACCTATAATAGCCTATGGACGAAATTTATGAAGTGACATCTTGAATGTTTTGTCCAAGCCTTCATGCTCTCATTATGGTAGATTCAAAGTGCGAAAATCACCATTGGAAGCTCCATTGTTCTTTCTCGTGCGCGCACCTTCTTCTCCACGGTTTTTTCCGCTCCAATGGCCATCCTTCCTGTCCATGCAAAGTAATTCATACTAGGCCCACTTAGTTTTTCAGAAAAGTATGCAACAGTTTTACCATCTTGTAATAACGCACCTCCTAATCCAATTCCACTAGCATCACATTCAAGCTCGAAAGTCTTATTAAAATCAGGAAGTTGGAGTAAGGGACCATGTGTTAACTTATCTTTCAATATCGTGAATGCTTCTTCTTGTGCGATACCCCAAGCAAAAGGCACATCCTTCTTTGTAAGCTTATTGAGAGGTGCAAAAATGGTGCTGAAATCTCTCACAAAACGCCTATAGAAACTAGCGAGGCTAAGAAAACTCCTCACTTGTGTGACCGTTTTGGGCTGCGGCCAACTCTCAATAGCTTCAATCTTGGCTTTATCAACTTCAATTCCCTATGGAGTAACAACATAGCCAAGAAAAGATACTCGGTTGGTGCAAACGGTGCACTTCCCAAGGTTACCAAACAAACTTGCATCACGTAGAGCAATAAAAACAACACGTAAATGTTCCAAGTGTTCCTCCAAAGATCTACTATAAATCAGTATATCATGAAAATAGACTACCACAAATCGTCCAATGAAAGCACATAAAACCTCATTCATTAATCTCATGAAAGCACTAGGTGCATTAGTTAACCCAAAAGGCATGACTAACCACTCATATAATCCAAACTTAGTTTTAAATGTTGTTTTCCATTCATCTCCCAATTTCATACGAATTTGATGGTATCCACTACGCAAATCAACTTTGGTGAAAATTGTAGAGCCACTTAGTTCATCAAGCATATCATCTAGCCTAGGAATAGGATGATGATAACGAATAGTAATGTTATTAACGCCTCTACAATCAACACACATACGCAATGTACCATCCTTTTTCGACACTAGAATAATAGGAACAACACATGGACTAAGAGATTCACGTATATAACCTTTGTCGAGCAGCTCTTGTACTTGATGCATAATCTCCTTCGTCTCCTCTGAATTGGTACGGTATGGCACACAGTTGGGTAGTGATGCACGGAGAATTAAGTCAATCTGATTCTCAATCCCTCTCATAGGTGGTAATCCCGGTGGCACGCCTTATGAAAAGACATCAGCAAACTCCTGCAAGATGTTAGTGACAGCAGGAGGCAAAGAGGGAGGCGCGTCCTCGAATGAAAATAATACCTCTTTGCACACAAAAGCATAGCAAACAGATGTAGTAACATCCAAATCAGTAATATCAGATTTAGTGGCAACTAAACATCCACTCTTTTGTTTTATTTCAGATGCAACACTAGATGATGGTTTATTAGGCTTATTATGTTGCTCAAATTCCTTTGCCACAATCTGATTTTCACTCTTACTTTGGTCCTGTTTTGATTTACTATCTCTAGCAAAGTCATCTTGCATAAGATGTTCAGGAGACATAGGAAGCAAAGATATATTTTTATCCTTATGAACAAGAGTATACTTCTTTGTCCTACCATGGTGTACAGATTTTTTATCAAATTGCCATGGTCTGCCAAGTAAAACAGAGCATGCTTGCATGGGTACCACATCACAATCAACATAATCAAAATATGTAGCAATGCTAAATTGCACACGAACAGTTCGTGTTACCTTAACCTTGCCACTATTGTTGAACCATTGGATGTAATATGGATGAGGATGTGGTCTGGTGGTTAGAGACAGCTTCTCCACCATCTCCATGCTAGCTGAGTTGTTGCAACTCCCTCCATCGATAATGACACGAACAGAACGTTCCTTCACAACTCCCTTTGTATGGAACAAGTTGTGCCTCTGATTTTGATCAGCCTGTGTAACCTGCACACGCAAAACACGTTGAGCAACTAAACTTTCATACCTGTCAGCGTAATCAGCAGCCATGTATTGTGTCTCTTGTTCAGTATCCTCTATACCATGTTCTTCACTTGCAATAAGAGCCAACATCTCCTCATCATAATCACTAGCGGAGTCATAGGAGTCATATCCTCCATCCTCAGTAATAATCATCACACGCTTAGATTGGAATTCTCTCACATAGTGACATCCACCCATGCAACGACGACATATAACCTCATGGTTTTGCCCTATTAATGCAATGGATGAAGAAGAGCTTTGTGCAGGCCCCGAAGGTGTTCTCTTGGCAGAGCGTAGTGGAGGTGCCTGTTTCCTGGTATCGCCGTTGGAGTTGGCGGCTGAAGTAGGCGGTGCTGCAACAGGACGTGTGGATGTAGATGAGGTACGTGGCATCCATGATGAAGTTCGACCTGCAGAAAAAATATTTCTTGCCAATGCATGTCGATCCTGCACTTCACGTTCAGCTTTGCAAGCAAGATGAAATAAACGAGTCATAGTGTTATACTCCTTATACTCTAAAATAGTCTGAATCTCCCTATTTAATCCACCCATAAAACGTGCAAGCATAGCTTTGTTTTCCTCAACAATACCACATCTAATCATGCCAGTTTGTAACTCCTGATAATATTCCTCAACAGAATTTTTTCTTTGTCTTAAACGCTGCAATTTTGAAGTAATTTACGTTGATAATATGGTGAAACCCGACGAGTACGCATAGCAGTTTTCAAAGAAGCCCAAGTAGCAAGGATATTATATGATGTATTCTACAGTGTTCAGACCACCAAACACAAGCAAAACTAGTGAATGCACAAACAGGAGCTACAACACGTCTATCCTCAGGAAACTGTAAGCATGTAAAATGTTGTTCTGTTTGTAACTCCGAAGTAAGATATATATCAGGAACGTATCTACTCATGATCTCGTACCTGAGGGGGTTGTGCAGCCCTACCATTGCGATTGTATCCACGTGGACGACTTGGTGGTTGTGACGGTGGTTGCCCCTGGTGCTGATTTGGAGGAACCTCTCCCTCATCATCGTAATCACCATCATAATCCTCATTCTTCTCAACGACGGTAGCAACAACAACCATAGAAGCCACAATGGTAGCAACAGTAGCAACGGCACACACAATTTGGCCTTGACTGATAGGGACACGTTGCGCTCATCTCGCCAAATTCGGACGATGTTGTTGCAAAGGTATGACAGGGGCAGCTGGTGATGGTAGGCATGCAAGCACCTCATTGAACGTCTTCTCCAAGCGATCTAACTTCTCCATGGCCTCTCCCAAGATGGTCACCAAGTCATCCACCTGTTCACCCATCATTTGCTGAAATTTATCATGGAGCTCCTTGTTGGTCATGCTCTCCCAGTCGATCTCGTCGGCTTGAGATCCTGGCCTTGTTAGCCACAATAGCAACACACAAGAATATGAACCTACATACTACTAGGAAGTTGTGGTGGTCGTGGTGGTGGTGTGTCAAAATCCGTCAAGCAACTCTCAACTTCTTCCCAGCTATTACCCAATAGCAGGCGGTGATCGGCAACTGTTGTAGTCAAAACTCTGAAAGATTTGATAAAGCGATTGCCAGGGGGTGTCAAACACACAAAGTAGTAATATGTGTAGTTGGGATGGCTTATAAGATGGTAGCAAAAATGTCAGCAATAATCAGTTCAGAGATGAAAAGTTGAAGAAACGCTCAACGACGGTATCGTGCTGGTCCTAGGGTAGACTGTACTAGAGACGCGAGCCTAGAACACCAACAAAATCACGGTGCGGCACGTATCAAGGGTAAAGCACACTCTGAATTTCTCTCTCTCTCTCTTTTTGGGTGTTTTTTTCTCAACAACAATTTTTTCGAAAAAATCTTAGAATGATCTAAAAACTGCCTAACCAGAAATTTCCAGATTTAGTTTTTACTGAAATTGGGCCTATTTCTCTACTGTGGGCAACACGAAAGTTAGGGAGTCTAACTTGATCACGACACGTAGTATGGCGTGATCTAGATATGAACAACAAACCAGCAAATACTAGACTCTGACTAGGATTGGTGGCAGATATGAATCTGGTGGAACTCGAACTAGTGGCGAATATATGTAGAGGTAGTGGAACACGGACTGGTGGCGAATTTGTGATGGAGGTGAACTCAGATTGGCGTGATGGTGGATATGTGGTGGTGGTATATGGCAACGATGATGTATCTGGTGTGGTGGTGGTATATGGCAGTGGTGATGTATCTGGTGTGGTGGCGGTATATGGCAGCGATGAAGATGGTGCGGCGGGAGCGTGACAACCTGTGAACAGATATCGAAACTCTAAAAGACTAGATGCTAAGACCAGCAACTTGACACAACGATGTAACCGCAAATTCAACAAAGCAATACACCGAACAGAAAATTGCAAAAGGCTCGGACTAGTTCGGATAGGATGATCTAACCCCAAAATAATCTGGCTTTTTTGTGTACTTTAGATATGAAGAACAAAGGCGATCTAACTACGAAAAACCGGTAAAATCTCACCGAGCAACTTGGAAATCTGATACCACTTCATAGAGGTGAAGTTGTCCCTGTCTATCGATGAGATGTGACTATCGTTTATGGAGGAGTAGAGTTTGACGATCCGACTACGAACGTGTGAATACGTCGTGCCTTAGCAATCGCTAAACCAACTCCGAAAGGTTATTGACCACGCCGGAGCACGATTAACCTCCCCACGGGGGTCTGTTTCCTACACGCAAACGAAGAACAAGAAAGAAACAGAAATTGCAATCAGGTCATTGCGAATATAAGAGGAAAGCTTTATTGATGAAAGATGGGTCCTGTGACTTCTTGGTCTGCTCGTAGAACACAAACAAAGAACACAAAGTTGCAGCTATAGCAAACTTTTAATATAAACAAAACCCAAGTTTGAACGGCACCCTAAGGGTTGTATATATTGGGGAATAGAGGTGGATTTCGTGACCCCTTGGAGGAGGGTCCCAAAACCAACCCTAACTCAGTTTTCCACACACATACGGACTCTAAAAATAACCTATAATGTGGTATTTCGAAATTACATGGGCCTGGTCCAAAAATAAGGTGGCGCAACACCTATAATAGCCTATGGACGAAATTTATGAAGTGACATCTTGAATATTTCTTCCAAGACCTCATGCTCTCATTATGGTGGCTTCAAAGTGCAAAAATCACCACTGGAAGTTCCATTGTTCTTTCCCGCGTGCACCTTCTTCCCCATGGTTGTTCCCGCTCCAATGGCCATCTTTATTGTCCATGATAGGTCCTTCATTCATAAGTAAAACAAAAGTATCTAATTTAGGCAGCATCATATGTTCATGAACATTGGAAGGATTTCCAGGAAACAAAAGTACCTGGTAATTCAATTGGCGTGTGCGAGCTCTAGTAATTGGTCTAGTATGTTTAGCAGCAGGGGCTGTGGGTGTAACAATGGTATTGATGTCCTCATCACAATGTCTTAGAACAAAACAACACGAAAATAAGATGGTAATGAACAAATGCCAAACAAAACTTCAGCTATGCATATGTAGTCGACATGTTATAGTTATGAGGTACACAACAAGAAAGGAAAAAATAAAACCAAAAAATACAAGTTTGAGAAGAGAAAACATAGCAGACTAGACATAAGTGATGGGACAAGTACTTATACCTCATCGATCCCATCGTCCCGAGATGCAATGACATTAGAAGATTCTAATCCAGGCTACAACAACAAAAACATCAAAGGCACATGATAAGAATAAAATACTAAGTTTGGGAAAACTATGAATTCAGAAGCAGTCCACATGATGCACAAATGAGGTACAAAAGGACAAAAAAGGAAAATGTACATTATAAGAGTCAGCACCAGTGTCATGTCAGTTCAACTCATTGATAATATGCTCATCGTCCTTCTCAAACCGACCACACTTGTCATCTTCTGACTGCTTCAACTGACTATATGAAGACTGAATATTCATCACTGTAAACTTCAAGCCTTCAAGCACACCACGATCAAAGTTGTGAGCAGCCACAATTTCTTCTACACATGGGCCATGGCCAACAAGGAAAGATCCAGCAACTGCCATCAACCTATCACTAGAGGTTGGAAAATCTTCAGTTAATTTGATGACCTTCTGAAGAAGCTCATCAATCTCCTCGTGTTTGTTGCCGCCAACAAATGTCTGATCAGAAGAACTTCTAGTATTGAAGATCCGACCAGCCATGAAACCCCAAGTAGGTGGCGTGTGAGCATGACGGCTAGGAAGCCGGCTATAGTTAGGATCATGGAACCTAGCAGGACTGCTAGGCCCTGCACCAGAGCTACCACACAAAAGTGCGACGAGACGATTGTAGACAATATCGCCCGACTCCTTCCACTGCAAAAAAAGATAAAAAAGGAAAGAAGTCCATATGTGAATACTTGGAGGCTCAAATTTCTCATGGTTTCGAAATTAAAAAGATGAAGGCTTAGACAAGGATAAGAGGAAAAAACAATTAAAAACGGATACACTAACCGGCAACTTCTCAAATTTGTAAGTTTCTAGATAAATCTTTCCCCTGACAAGCATATCCTGGTTGTATATCTTCAAAAGGTCTTGATTCGTTAGGTATTACGTGCGCGGCGTCAATGTGTGCATAAATGAAACTTTGCAAAGATTCAAGGGATCCAGATACATAATCAGGGGGACAATGGCACAACCCTCAGCACAATTTTGCCTGCTACCAACATTGTACTACAGCTATCTAGAGCTGAGCAACAACAAGCAGGCAAAAGTCCATCTGCGCCATAGCCGCATAATCCATGTTCTCGACCATGGCAGTAACCCTGCCCAAATGAACTGCAGTCCCGGGGCATAGAAAATTCTTATAAAGAATCAGGATGAAAACCTTGACAACAAGATCAAGCGTCTCGGTGTCCTCACCCTCCATCAACACCTTCATCAGTTCAAGCAACTCCTTAACACCTATGATTCATGAACGATCAAAACCAAGCTCATCCTTGAGGCAAGACAACGATTCATCATGGCCACTGGAAGCAGGCATGGGTGCATTGTGAGCTCCCATAAGAAAATACAAAATGTGATAAAAACAACACGATTGATTCGAAGAACCCTGCCAGGTCCCAAGTTGATTTTCATCGTCGCAGGGTCAATCCTTTCTATCAGATAGCACATAAGAATGAGGGCACATTTTTCATTATTGAAAAGTTAAAGACATCACCAAAACCCGCGTCTTGAACACGAGCACGGTGTGGATCTCTCAATAAATCAACGACTTTGGACACAGGGGAGTGACAAAAGTACGGTCTTGTTAAATCAAACATCATCATCCTCCCCATCATCTTCAGTTCTCTTCCTCTTAGTAGTCTTCTTATTATTCTGTGTAAAGGAAAATGAAGTCCACATTAACAAATTAGCCACATACACTACTAGGAGAATGCTTATAGACAGGGTTTTAACAGTAGCGTCTGTTAAACGGACGACGCTACTGCTAATTATTAGTAGCGCGGTCAGAGAAAGGCGCTACCTGTATTCCTTTAGCAGTAGCGCTGGACTTTGAACCGGCGCTACTGCTAATCGGTCCCATCCCGACCGACGGGGGCGACCGGTAGTAGTAGCGGCTTTCAGAGAGCAATGCTACTGCTAAAGGCGTAGCAGTATCACTCTTCCCGTCCCCGCGCTATTGCTAAGTATCTGTCCCCTCGCCTTATAATCTTACCCCGCGCACCCCTCACTCCTCACACTCAGATCTATCACGCCGCCGATCCCACATCCCCGCGCCGCCGCTCCGACGCGCCGACCCTCCCCACGCGGCGGCTCCTACGCGGTGGCCCTCCCCGTCCCGGTCGTCCCCACGCGGCGGCTCCCCGTCCCGGTCATCCCCACGCGGCGGCTGCCCGTCTCGGCCCTCCCCATGCGGCGGCTCCCCGTCCCGGCCATCCACGCAGTGGTATCTCTCCCTCTCCCTCCTCTCTTTCATGGATGGATGAAATTTAGATGGTTAGATGAATGAATGGATGAAATTTAGATGGTTAGATGGATGGATGATGTAAATGGATGCATTTAGATGGTTGTGAATGGATGCATTAAGATGCTTGTGAATGGATGCATTTAGATGGTTAGATGGATGGATGGATGCATTTAGATGGATGGATGCATTTAGATGAATGGATGCATGCATTTAGATGGATGGATGAATGCATTTAGATGGATGGATGGATGCATTTAGATGGATGGATGCATTTAGATGAATCGATGCATTTAGATGAATGGATGCATATAGATGAATGGATGCATTTATTTGAATGGATGCATGCATTTAGATGGATGGATGGATGCATTTAAATTGTGTTACAAAGGTGCTTCGTGTCGTAACGGTAAAAAATGTTTAAACATGCACACTTTCGTGGATTGCATCTAAACCATTGCTCCTATGGATCTGATTTCTTTATGAGATTTGTTATATGTGATGTCTACTTAATATGTCCATTGTTAAGCAAATGTCATGCCAAATTTACAGGGATTCCCATGTCTCCTAAACGTTCTCGTGAATAGGAGTTGGAGTGGCGGAGGCAGTTGCTGGCGCGGGGAAAAAGGATTGACGATGTAGTGTTCGGATGGAGAGATTGTATGCGGGAGCTGAAAGAGGCAGAGAATAAGTTCCGGGAGACTCAGTCTGGTTTCTGGGAGCACGAAGTCAATGCGTGCAAGTCTTATGCCGAAACACAACTAAAAGTTGCGGCAGACGTCATCTTTGCAGAGGCCAACGCTGCAGAGCATGCTCGGATGCCGCCTCAGAGTAGTCCCCACTTGATTATGGAATGGGTGCTACAACAAGTGACATCTTCGTGCCCGGCTCAGAGAGCCCGATGGGGAAGTGTGGTTGGGATACTTCCGCCGAGAATGCCCCCACCACCACCAGATTCTGCTCAATAATAGTATTGTAGTAAGATGAATAGTATTGTAGTAAGATTAATAGTATTGTAGTAAGATTAGTGGTCTCGATCTAAGAGTTCGGTCTGGACTTGTAAGGTTTTTGAAGTCTAGTTATCTGTTTGAACTCAAGTTGTCATCAATTAATAACTTGTATCGCTATATCTTCGAGACATGAACGTGATCGACTATTAGTGATGATGATAATATGAGATGAAAGAACTTTTATTCATATCTGTTTCAATGAATATGCATGTTGTTATCGTATAGAAGCTGTATCTATATAAATAGAGCAAAAAACGCAAAAAAAACATAAAAATATTAGTAGTAACGCTGGAAAAATATTACCTGCAGTGCGCTTGTAACAGTAGCGCTGGGTAGAACACGCGCTACTGCTAAAATTTAGCTGTAGCGTCGTAGCAGTAGCGTGGGTACACGCGCTACTGCTAGTACAAAAACCGGTGATACTAGTAGGCTTTTCCCTAGTAGTGATAAGAGATGACAGAGAAAAATAGAATGACAGTGTAAGAAACAAAGGCAGCACTTCAACAAATCTTTGGAGCAACATCGGCCTCCCCACCGGAGTCAGCATTCGCATCTTCGTCAACATCAACATGCGGACGCTTGTGTTGACTCTTAGATGGACTAGAATCTTTCCGTCTGGCAGACCGGGCATTCCACACAACATCAGCAAGCAGAAAGTTATAATCATCAGACTCGGTCTCATCATCGACATGTGGTCGCTTACATTTCAGATCATGTACACGAGTTTCAATAGTCCTCTTATCGAGGTTCTTGTCCATGCAAGCAACACGAGGACTCCACCGAGGAGTATCACCTTGCTCAGCAACAGAATTCAGACTCTTCTTCTGCAAAACACGCTACTTGGCTTTACCAAATTTGGTACTCCTCCAGAATCTGTAGCCCTCCTAAGCTTCTCTTTCTCCGCTTTGTATCACTTTGAAACTTCAACAGCTTCTTACATGTGTTCAATTCATATGCATGAACCTTTTCCGGGACCATCCACTCCTGCGTAACTTGCTCTATACCGTCAACAGATTGTGACTGTGTTTCAAACAACACGTGGCGTCTAAAGCCCTGCTAAGAGCTCACACCGACGACAACCTCAATAAAGGTCAATCAAGTGAGTAACCTCCTCGAACCCAGCCGCCCAAGGAAAAACTCAGCCGTTGCAACGAAATGAAGTTCAACTATGGTCAATAAGAAGTGCCCAAAGGAACAAATGCAGTTCACCTATTCATATAACTTAGTGTTGTATACAAAAAAATAAAGGATAAATTTTATTGAAATATACACTAAGTACATGATTGTTCCTCGAAAAATGGCTGACTAACTTCAACAAGGAAACAACAGTTCTCGCAACATTCATTAAGCATCATATACAACAAACAAATCATGCACATAAAAAAGCAAGTATATATATATATAAGGCAGTTCATAATTCACAGACACAAATGTAGTTTACAGGAAACACAGGCATACAAAACAAGTTGGAAAATTAAAAAAGAAAAGAACAAGAACATACCAGCAAGAGGGGCCACACTGATAGGGCCACTTCCAACAAAATTACCTGTCCACGATGATCCTTCCCACCATAACCACGCGAGCCAACCGGCGTATCGTAAACAGCATCATTAGGGCCACTCCCAACAAAATTACCTAGTGGGTTCAAAAAACCAGGAACAAAACTAATAACATGAAATGACAAAAAATGCCAGGAATGCTAAGAACTAACACAGCAAAAGCGAATCTACAAGATGAAAAAGACAAACTAGATAAACAAGACACAAAATATACAAGGGGAAGCAAGCAGTCCACATACCTTGATCTGCCCCATCTGCTTTCCTTGGCGAAGACATGGCGTTTGCACGAGAGTGCAAGGACGACATGGCGAATATCAGCAACAAAAACGAGTTAATTCGATGCAACCCTAGGAACTTAATCCGGAGTATCCAGCGGACATCACCATGACAAGAGTCCGTTTGTCAAGTGACACGTGCCACGTCTACTCCACATACATAAAGGTGAATCATCTCCTTTACACATGCTCACTTGACCCCTTCGAGGATGGTATACTACTTGACACTCCTCTCGTGTGCATGCATTGGTATTGTTGGAGCTTCACTGATGACGAGGAGGAGTGCCAGCACCTACGTACGACTACACCATCCGCGAGGGAAGTTTGGAAGAGAAGGAAGAAGAAGCAAGGACAGCTTCTGGAAGGCCCGGACCTTCCGGCCTGCCTAGAACCTCCGGACCACGGACCTTCCGGCCTGCCCGGACCTTCCGGCCTCCGTCGACCAGAGCATCTCCCACATGTGCCAACTCTCTGGATAGCCCAGACCCTGTCCAGACCTTGCCCGGAACTTCTGGAGCCCGGACCTTCCGACCTGCCCAGAACTTTCGGCCTCAGCGCACCCCAGGCGTGCCAACTCTCTGTTAGGCCCGGAACCTGACCGGAACCTGCCCGGAACTTCCGGCGCCCGGAACCTCCGGCCCAGCCCGGAACTTCCGGCCTGCGTGCGGGCAGCCACTCGGACCCGAGGCCCATGTACCCCTTTCTTACCCCCACTTTGCCCTAGACTATATATACTCCTCCACCTCGTCCATTTTAGGGTTAGCGATGGTTTAGCTCATAGATAGTTGAGCCCTTGCTCCTACCACTACCTCTCCCATGGAGTAGATGCCTCTATGAGAGAAGACCCCCTAGTAGATGTCAAGGCCCCTTGCACGGGAAGATCCTCCGGGATTCCAAGGCCTCATCTCCCTATGGGATTTGGGATGAACTCTACCATGTATCCTCTCTCCCTTTGTTGTTCTTGTACCCTTGTGGATCTTGTGTGGATGTGAGTCTAGTGGAAGTATGATTGGACTTGTTCTTGAGTGTTTCCCTTGTGATTTCTCCTCGTTCTTCCCCATGTTCTTCATGTTCTTCATGGAACCCCCCTCCAAATCGCGAAAGATCGACACACACGGGTGTGCCCCGTATCATATTGGTATCAAGAGCCACGTTTCCCACGAATTTGGAGTCCTCCCCTTCGCTTTCTAGCCTAAGTTTGTGTGTTTTTGTCCCAATTTGAAAGTCCCCACCAAAAATAGCCTCACCAATTTTTTTTTGCAATTTGTTGGTTCTTGTGAGATTTTGTTGATTTTGATCCATGGAATTCGTGTTTGGCAAGTAGATCTAGCTTTCCCACCACGAAATCCCCCCAAATTTTCTTTTTCCCCATAAATTTTGACCCACGAAATCGAGTTTTTCCGCCCCCGTTCTCAGATCGGGAAACTAGGGTTCGTCCCGGAGTTGTTTTCGCGACCCCCGGAACTTCCGGCATCACCCGGAACTTTTGGCCCAATCCCGGAACTTCCGGCCTAACTAGAAAGTTTCCCCCAAAATTCTCTGGTTTTTCCCACACTTTCCCATAACCCCCGGAACTTCCGGAGCCCGGAACTTCCGGCCTAACCAGAAACTATGCACAAATTTCAGCTTCAGCCTTTTCACCGTTTTGGCTATAACTAATTCATCCGGAGTCCGATTTTGACGTTCTTTAGCTCGTTGGATAGATATTGACACCCTCCATCTCCCAAAAATACTTCCAAACCCATTTGACTCCATCAATTTGTTTTTCATATTTGGCACCTTTGCCTAGGCCACCACCATAACTTCTGCATAGTTTTCCGACCATACACCTCCGCCACCCTAACCCAATTTTGTTTGAGACTTTGAGTTGCGGTTTCCATTTCCTAAGGTGTTTCGGCTAATTAGGAACGGTTCTACATCAACAACGCCGCCACTCATCATCGCCTTGGCCTCGACATCGACATCGGCCACTTCGCCTTTTGGCACCCCAACCGTAAGCAAGGACGGTAATCTCGATGGCATCATTTTCCATTTCCTTGCCACTGCATTGATCGCTTCGAGCTGTTTGCGTACCTTACCCATTGAGACTAGCGAGTTGAGAATTGTCGGGCCACGTTACTTGTGCACCGTAGTGGTACTCTTATGCCGCATAGCTAGTTTTAGCATGCAAATATCTTGTTATCTACATTGTGCCATAAGTCTCTCCCATGCATATCCATCATACTTGTCTCACATCTTGGTTCGAGTATCAAGCATAGAAAAAAAGAGCAAAAAGAAGAAAAAGCTTTTAAGCAAAAGAGGAGATACAAAAGAGCTTATAAGCAATAGCAATAGCATTGAGACATTTTGCATAGTAGATACTCTTGGATCATACATACATAGCATACTTGGGATTGAAGACGGCATGTTTACTCTTTTAGGTTGGTGCACAAGCGAGTATCTAGCCCATTTGAGCAATCGAGCTATTGCCTCTTCTAGTATCCGTGCAACACGAGCTTTTCCCGGGTCTCACACATTTTGTGCTCATTCCTTGGTTGCGCGGATCCCATTTATCTATCCGTGTGTGTGTTCCTAGTGACACCATAGCTATTAATCTATTTGCTTTGCATTACAATTTTGTGAATCTTCCTCAACATTTTCGATATCTTGGATTGAAAATTGATTGAATTTTGTGCCACTTGTCCTAACCAAGCCACTCGATAAGCTTTACATTGTAGGTGTGAGTGAACAAGTCTGGTACCAATTCCCCTATTCTTTCATTCCACATTGAGTGAAACGGGATACATCCTCAACTTTGGGAATGGTATATTGGTATTGTTTATCTCATTTCCTACTCACCCTTGCTCGAGTCTTGTGATGGATAGGAAAAGCACATCATCTACTTCGGTCTACAACAACAATGACGAGTTCGATGCCATGAAGAAAACCATCGACGCCAAGTTGGATGCTCAAATGGAGGAGCTCAAGGTGCTCATCAACATCGGCAAGAGGTCTTCATCATCTTCGAGAAGATGCTCAAGTGCACGTGCTTCCGAGCTACCATCTCCGGCAAGATCACCTCGGCATCGACACCATCAAAGACATGAAGAAATAACGACGCCAATATCAAGCCATCCAACAATGAACAAGTGTGAAGGTCACGAGCTCGACACCAACCACCGCTTGATGACTTCACCACCTACCTTGGCTTCTTCGCCAAGCGACTTCAAGGCATCTTCGCCTTTGGATATACGGCATGTTCGCCGACAAGTACCTCAAGAGAAGCTCCCCAAGCTCAAGACCACGACTTCCACGAGCTACTACGACTTCAAAATTCCATTCTATGGGACTCATGACCCCTAAGAGTACCTCGAGTGGGAGCGCAAGATGGACACCTACCTCAAGCTACTTCAAGTCCCTTCCGAAGCTCAAGTGAAGTGTGCCACAAGAATCTTCCACGACTATGCGTCAACATGGTGGCTTCCCACACCTTCGAAGAGCTTAGACATGAGTTGGTCCAAGACAAAGAAAGCTATGAGGCGAGAATTTGTGCCTTACAAGTACACGGAACATTTTCAATGCCAATTGGAGAACACCATACAAGGATCCAAGTCCCTTGACGAGTACTTCATGGAGATGATGAAAGCCTTGCGACGAGCCAGAGTGGACGACCCCATTTGGATGAAGTTCCACTTCACGACAGGATTGAACAACGACATCGCCAAGACTATCTTCAATAACACCTACGAGTCTCTCGATGACCTCTACATTGGTGCTCTCAAGGCGGTTCAAGAACTCAAGGCCAAGGCTTCTCCACCCCAAGCACACTTCGCGAAGACCGAGCTCCACGACGACGAGCATGAGGATGGTACCACCAAGATGTCCAAGCCCGACGGGCTCCAAGACGACGCTCCCAAGTCCGACTCCACCGCCATCCCTCTTTCTGGCATTGACGATGCCGAGTCTACCACGACTCTTTTTGAAGGCGGTGTGGCAATGACCACGACTACGGAGCCACTCAAGGAACATGCTTTGGAGGCAAGCGACAAGGTAGCGAGCAAGGATGAAGCTTCCATCTTTGGAGGCGAGAGTGATGATGTGCCATCTTCGGCCTTCATCCATGGCGACGGTGACGTGATGGTTGAGCATGGGATTTTCTCTTCGACCCCGACGACATTTGGAGTTGAGTTGAGAGACTTATGCCACCATATTGAGAGTGATAGTGACTTCACTACTAGCCCCATATATGATGAGTTGCCCCAATTCCCATGTGAGGGGAGCCACAACCCCCACCACTTGAGTGAGATGAGTGACTCCACCATATATGAGTATGAGTGCAACTACCTAGAGGGGGTGCTTGAGACACCACCAAATAGAGCGAGTGAGGTAGTTGATAGGGCATGTGAGGCCATTTCAATTTCTAACAATTTAACCTCTACCTCTATTGTGTCTTCTCCTTTGGTGCTAGGTCCCATATACGATGACGCGCCGATCCTTGATGACTTCGTCCTTCCTTTGGACAAGACGATGGACATGGTGGAATATGATGCACCCCCCACATGGTTCCATCAAGATGATGACCACGCTTTGGTCTTTACCACCTCACCAACACCACATGAGTGGAATGAACAAGGTAACATAGGTCAACGTAATGCTATTGTCCCACTAGTAGACTATCTTGAGATTGATTGCTTGCATGATGATGATCCACCTATTGCCATGCTTCATGATTATGCGACTTCCTCATGTGATGAATTGCCCATTTATGATGAGTTTGAAGATTCTCATGTGGAGCCTATTAGTTATGCTGCCATGTTGCATAGGATACCTTGTGAAAATTCTATTGGTCACATCATGGTTGACAATTAGCTTGACTTGTCATATGCTATGCATGAGATCACTCATATTGCATCTTTACAATCTCATCGTAGTAACTATGCATATGCCATTAAAATAAACCCAATTTTCTCATATGGCATAGATGACATACCCATGGTTATTGGCATTTTTTTCTTGTGATGATATTGCCATGCTTCCTTTGCATCATTTGCGCCATAACTCTCATATGCCATTCCATGATCTCCATGATTTGGAAATGCATTTTTTCGATGTTGTCCATACTCTCTGAATTATGCTTCCGCTATTACACAAGAGGAGACCCCAATAGTTTCCTCATACATGTTAGGAGATTTTGTTCCATCCCATCCATCGCATGAGCCCAATTATTGTGTGCACCATCCGCATATCATGAATAACAATGCTCTTGATATTCCAAGTGATGCACTACATTCTAGTCTCCATTATGCTATACATAAAAACAAACCTTTCATGATGGATGACATGTTCTTATATCATGCATCTCACTTATTTGAGCATTGGATATTTTGTGCTAACGAACACAAGCACATGCACATCCTAACGGATGATGTATACATATACCACGCGCACACAATTTTCCCTTTGCCTTCGTTGTGTGTAGGTACTCATGATTACTCGTCAACCTCACAATCCTATGAGTTGATGAAAAGAGATCTTGAGAGCACCGATGCTTGTGGATTCACCAAAATGTCTCCAACCATTCCCCTCGCGCAAGGACTTCGCGCATTTCTTCTACATGGCCCTCACATGGTTATGGGTTATTGTCCATTATATATCCTTTGCCCATATTGCCATGTTCACTTTGCATGATATGCATGTTTCTATACCCTTGCCATGCAATTGTGACCCATGCCTTGCATCTCACACGTCACTTGATTCTATGACTTGTATGTGTATTTGCAAGCTTGGTGGAGATATTGATTGCTATTGCCATGTTTGCTTGTTGACCCATGTCTATGATGATACTTTGCTCTTGCTTCGTGCTCGCGATATGTCATGTGCATTATTGATGTCCACTATTTGCTCACATGACATGATTGCCATGATTTCCTCTAGTATGTTGCATCTTCGCACTACTAGTTTGCATGACATGATCACTATGCTTGCTTGTGTTGCATCACCGATGTGCTCCTTTTATGCGGTTGATGACTGTAACGCCCAAGATGCGATCCTATCCTCATTTGGCATGAGGGCCTCGACAGGGATAGAAGCGCATCTCGTCATTTCGCACGAATGGATATCTTTACAAGTACATGTAAAGAAGAGATAGGTATATGGAATTGGCTTACACTCGCCACAAGCTAAATCAAGATCACATCAATACAACATCAAATACAATCATCATATAGAAGAGCAGGGTCCGACTACAGACGAAAACAAACAATAAAATGACATCCATCCTTGCTATCCCAGGCTGCCGGCCTGGAACCCATCCTATGATCGATGAAGAAGAAGAACTCCAAATCAAACAAGCATCGCTGTCACATCAAAGCATCACATTACCTGTACCTGCAACTGTTGTTGTAGTAATCTGTGAGCCACAGGGACTCAGCAATCTCATATCCAAGGGTATCAAGACTAGCAAAGCTTAATGGGTAAGGTAAGGTTAAGTGGTGAGGCTGCAGCAAGCACTAAGCATTTATTTGAGTGGCTAACTTACGAGTACAAGAATAAGGGGGATGATCGTCGAATAAACGGATGTGAAATAGTAATGATCACTAAGTGATCCTGAACACCTACTTACGGTCAAACATAACCCCACCGTGATCTCTCTCGGAGCAGGCCTCACGAGAAGAGACGGTCACGGTTACGCACACAGTTGGTGTATTTTATTTGAGTTTACTTTAAGTTTGCTATGACCGGGTGTTAAACATAGTTTCCAGGTTGCCACGTAACTGCGGGCACGGCTTCTCGAAAAGATTTAACCTTGTAGGGGTTCCCCAAGTCATCCATCACAAACTAACCACACGCCGCGGGAATAACCTCGACCACGAAACCCGTGATCTCCTTGGAGATTCTGTTGGAAAATCTCAACCTCGAGATAGCCCAAAGTGTCCTCGAAATCCCGCGCACGAGATGTTCGAGAAAGGTAAAACAAATCCAGCAAAACCTCCCGGTGAGCCAGTTCCCCATCTAGAGCCGCGCGCTCTCTATCTACGGGCATCATCCGAATATGCAAAATGGACGGTAGCCTGAAAATGCTTCGAGTTGCCCCGAGGTGGCACCTCCGACTGCTAGGTAGGTGGACCAACACTCATGAGGAGCATTGGCTCCGGTTGTTTATTAAAGATCCGCGGGTGCCGGCGGGTCCCTATGCCATTTTATTAGTTATTAGGCAAATGGTAAAACCAATATTGGGCCTTGCCAGAAGAGTTTTATCCCAAAACGAAAGTCAAGGGGGTCCCCATAACAACCCCGAGCATGTTAGGAGCGCATCAATATGGAACATAACACCAGTACACAAGTAACTAGGGCGGCAAAAGTGGAACAAAACACCGAGCAAAAGGCCAAGCCTTCCACCTTTTACCAAGTGTATATGTGCATTAAATTAAGTAGCAATAATATTGTGATATATCAAAAAAATAATATCCATGTTGGCACATGGAAGCAATTGCACCTGCAACTAGCAAAGCTATAAGAAGGGCTAAGCAAGGGGTAACATAGCCAAACAATGGTTTGCTGGGATGTGGAGGGGTTAGAGGCTTATCATGGCATTTTGGGAGGATTGACATACATGTGGTAGGTAGCGAGACAGCAATAGAAACAAGACAACTAGCATGGCAATGATAGTAGTGGTATCCAAGAAAATTGTCATCTTGCCTGAGATCCCGCGTGGAAGACGATCGAGTCCATGAAGAAGACGAACCAACGTAGTCGAAATAATCCTCACACTCCGAACGCTTTCGGAACTCTATCGATAAGAAGCAATCCGGAAACAAACAATCAACACACGATAAACACCACAGCATATTCAAGATATGATGCGCAAACAAACAAGATGCATGTCTGGTTTAATTATGCAAGGCATGGCAATCACAAGAATCAAATACTCCACATTAAGTGAAGCTCAATATGCAACGAGTTGCATATTGACGAAACTCCACATTCGAATTACTTAGTTCACTCTCGTTAGGTACACGATAAAATTAAATGTCATTAAACATGGCAAGAGGTGAAGCATAATGAAACTACACTATCTAGGCATCTTAAATGAGGCCGGAGACAACTTATAGTGTTTCCGAAACGACCCCATATACATATTATGAGTTTGCTCCAGATCTGTCCTAAACACATTTTATAGTTTTTAAACAGCAATATAAAGTGTGCCACGCAATTCTACACGTCATTATAGTCGACATACATATATGGAACATTTAAAACGGAGCTACGGTCTAGAAGATATGCCACACACGAGATGAACATGTCATGAATGCAAAATGCATGCAAACAACCAGCACAAACGTGTCAAATCATGGGTGCAACAAAATATTATGAAACTACATGAGATTCTAAGCAAGTTTCATTTGCAACATGATCAAAACGGAGCTACCGTTCAACCACAACCACCACCACAAGTTTTAGTTCAAATCTGTCCAAAACAGAAACATGACATTTTGCACATATGGAAACAACAAGCTACAAGATTCTACTATGCACAAACAAGACATGGAGTTGTAGCCTATAACACACACTTCATTTCATCTTCACATATCATACTCAAAAGAGTCATGGATCACATGGTAGGAAGCTCACAACATGGCAATAAAATATAGCAGATTAGGACTTAGTGAAAATAACAGTTTTTCACAACCAGTGTTAACCTGATGGCATATTGACAACACTAAAACTATATGCTACAGGTCATAGAATGACATGAAATTTTACAGCTAGGTAGAGGACATGATGCACTACAATTCATCTCATTATGGCAACATCAAATTATGCACAGATTCATGGCAAACATCAACACAACATGGCATTTTGAAGAAAACAGATTCTCAGACTGAAAATTAGAGTAGACATGAGCAACAGTTTTTTAACAGAATGGCATGTTGGACAGCAGAATTAATTATGCTGCAAATCCTATTCATGCAAACTATTGGCACAATATGATAGAGTATAACATGCTTTACAATACATCCCATTGTGGCAACACCAAAAGAGCTATAGATCGATAGCAAACCACATGGCAAGACAGCAACAAAATAACACAGATTTCAGACAGAAATATTTTAGCATCTCAAAACAGTAATATTTTTATGGCATCTTGGCAACAAAAAAATAACACCTAAACATGGATTATCATGGCAAACAAAAAGACCATGGGCTAGTGCACATGTCAAAGGGCATATCTCATGTTCAACAATAATTCATATGATGCAAGGATTAAATCACGTGAAAATAACAAAAGTGCATCGCCGCAAAATAACATGCACACAAACTTCCTCAAATGACAAAACGAATTGCACAGGTGGATTCAATGGATTTTTCTACCCCAAAATCATATATAATATGCATGGTTTAATATACAAAAATGTGGCACAATCAATTATGCAAAAACATATGGCAATATGATGTTTTTTCTTCGAACAACTACCGGGACTTAAAAAAAAGGCTGGTGGAGGGGTTCTCACCCATGGGGTTCGAGGCCCGGTCGATGGAGCTGGCGCGAGGTGGGCCGGCCTGGCTGCTGGGCCGAGGGAGGCCCACGCGAGGGGGGTCAGCGGGCGCTTGTCCCCGACCTCCTTCCGGACGTAGGGAGGCAAGGGCGGTGGCGCCGCGGGCTTCCGGCGGCTGGGGGTGTCGACAGCGAGGGCACGCCCGGGGATGGCCGGATCCGGCGCGGGCCACCAGGATCAGCCCGTTTCTGGCGACGGTTGGAGGTAACATGGCGGCGGCGAGGAAGCAGCAGGGTCGGGCGGTCGGTGTGACTCCATGGCGTGGCGGCCTTGGAGACAGGAGGCCGGCGGCGACCTATCTGGCGACGGGGAGGAAGCTGCGCTGGGGGCAGTGGCCGGCGAGGTTGCGGTGGCTCATCGGGGTCCTGCTAGGCTGCTCCGGCGGGGCTCTGGACGTCGGCGAGGGAGGCCCGGGCGGCGGGCGAGCTTCGCTCAGGGCGGAGCCTGGGCGAGTGGGGCGCTGGCGACGGCGGCATGCGGGCTCGTCCGGGCCTGGTTCGGCTCGGGGCGGCCAAATGCGGGCTTGGGCGTGCCGCGTTGTGGTGGAGGGCAGCTGGGGCGACGTGGTGCAGAGGGAGTGGCCAAGGGTGGTGGCTGCGGTGGCCCTGGCTAGCCCGGCAGCGCCAAGTGGCAGCGCAGGGTTCGCCGGCGCTGAAAACGACGCAGGAGGGTGGTGGCTGCGAGGTGGGAGGCTAGGGTTTTCTATAGGCTTCCAAAAATGGACTAGGGGACGTCTATTTATAGTAGGGGAGGGCTAGGTTTAGGGGCTTTTGCCCGATTTCGAGCCGTTGATCTCGATCGGATGGCCCGGAAGCGGAGGGGGGTTGCTAGGTGGGTTGTGGGCTATGGAGAGGGGGTGTGGGCTGAGATGAGAGGGAGTTTGCAGCCCGGCAACGAAGTTTGAAAACACCGAAAATATCCGACAAATAAACTGATGACGGTGCCGCCACGGTCGAATGTTCGGGTATCAAATGACCACCGATAGCGACGAAATTTGGCAGGCGGTCTACCTACAATATAACATGACCGCACACCAACTTTTGACCCAATCCGAGAATATTTTTCGCGCACTTTTTAAAAACATTAATTTGTCGTTGCCGCGGGCACGTGCATGTGTTGTTGGACTCGAAACGGTCGACGACACGAACGGAGAGAACCGGCGACTACGAACGGATGCAAGTTTTCAAAAACGAGTGACGATGCTATGTAGATGATGTGAATGATGCAATGATGAATGCGACAAACAAAAGAATCACACGCTGACAACGGAATAAAAAGGGAATCTTCTAGAGCGTCGGTCTCGGGCTGTTATAACTCTGCTCCAGTTACAAGAGATCTCGACCCGAGATCTAAGACTGGGAAGGAGAAGAGGAAGAAGAAAGGAAGAGGTAACTCTTAATTGCTTCTTTGACAAACGAGTGAAATCAACAAACCTTGAAGGTTGCAAAGAGATGAAGAATGACACGAGGAGCAAGCAAGAATACAAAAGAAATTTCGGCAGCACTTCGGTAGGATAGAGGGACAAATTTTGATAAGATGGGAGAACTTGAAAAGAGAACACAACACTCTGGTTCCTTGGATAGCAGGGAAGGAACATGATCTTGACAAAATGATATGATGGAACAAAGGGAGCACATCAAAATGTCTCCAGAACAAAAGAATAGAAGCTAGACTGGTTGGAAGAAGAGAACGGAGAAGAAAATGACAACTTCTACGACAATAGAATTTGACAAACATCTTACGAGAAGAGATTTAACTGAGTTGATGGAAAATCAACACCAAAAAGAATAGCTAGTTGTGGGCTTATGTAAAACATCTCAAAATCATGGGGTGACAACCGGCCACAAACGGAAACAATTGGTTTGATTGAGATCAACAAAGAGATGAAAACTTGTTTCACCAAGAGGAGGAGGAGAAAACTTGGAACGTTTATGAGCACCGCAATTAGCAACAATCCTTGGGAAACGCTTTAGGTAAAATATAATCCAAGATAACTCCAAGGAAGAACATGATGGGTTTAAATATCTCATTCTTGAAACAAATTCTCTTCGAGACTCCTCATGAATCAAGAATGCTATAACTCCATCTCAAAAGATAAGAGCGAATGAATTGCACTTCGAATACAAGACGAATGATACTTGAGCCTATCCAACAAGAATCTTGAAGAACACTTTGAGAAGGAATTCAATCCTTGAAGAGTCGCCATGAAGATCTCCAGAACCGAAGGATGATAGAAGAGAATTGAAGGTTGCAAACGAACAAGATTGAGGCCTTGCAAGTTTTAGATGAAGCTTCATGAAGAGATACTGAGGAAACTTGAAACTCCGGAAAACAAAAGATGAACAACTTTGAATCGACAATTTGATGGCATGAACAACTCTGAAAGAAGGATTGAAATCACTTTGATGAAATAAGAATAAGAATTATGTTATTCTTATCCTTCATCAAATTAAATTGATGACAAGCAACGGATTTAGCATACCGCTTATTCTTCTTGGAAATGATTGAAGAGAGATATTGCACAAACAAGAAGAACTCTTGATCGAACAACCAGTAAGGATTCACAAACAAATGAGAAAAGCATGAATGAATGGGGATACATGAGAACGAAGAGATCAAGATTTGCCTAATAGAAACTTGAACAAGGCACCAGAATAATTGAGATACGAACGAAGAGACAACAATTGGGAAGAATTTGAGAACGAAAGCTGAAAGCTGAGAATAAAGAAATCTTCTGAAATGATGACCTTCGGAGGATCGAGAAATGGAACAACTCAGAAATGCTCCGGATAGTTATGGAAAGGATTACTCATTATTAAAACAATTCGTGAGGATACCATGAAGCTTGAACCATGAATCTTCAAGAGACTAGACAAAGATTTAAGAGAAACACTCCTTCGGTCTTCAACGCTAAGAATGATGACGAAAAACCACATCATGGATTACTAAGACACTCCGGAATAATGAACAAAGATAGGTTGAGCCAACGATGAAAATTAATTCAAAACGACCTTGGAAAAAGACTATGACTAATGGAATCCATTCTTACGTCACATTTGAAAAGAACTTGAGGGCATCTCTGGAAAGATTAGAAGAGCCAGGTAAGATGCTGGGGAACACCTGTGGGTTATGAACCCACTCAAAGAGATCACCATTGAAATGATTGCTTATGAAGAGAGATTGCACCGGTACAAATGAAAACTTGATGAGGTGAGAACCCTCGAAATAATTGAAGGATTGAATAAAACACAAATTTTTGTGAGATATCTTCGGCACTCCGGATAGAACAGAGATATACGAAAACAAGAGAGGCTTGGATGAGAACTTCCAATCATAGGAAAGCATTGAATGAATGGAAATGATATGATGAACACGAAATCTTGAATTGAATCCACCGGAGAATAAACCATGAACAATGAACGATGACATTGAAACTCCTGAGAAACTTCACAAGAATCATCGGAACCAATATGGAAGAAAGGATAGAGGAAGCATCACATGAAAGAAAGGCACCTGGAAGAGAATATAATATTTAGAATAAAAGGGCGGGAGGGTGGGGAAAACTAAGAAAGCATGGGACGGATGAAACGAACTCCGGGAAAAGGAAAGATGAGGATAAATCTTGCAAATATTGGAAAGGATGAATTATCTTGATGAGAAACACACCAGTTAGGAAAGATATGAAATCACCACTTGACATCGAAGCAACTCGAATTACCATATTCCAATAAAACAAAAGATGGGGCTTGAGGATTAAGCCAGAAACAAATACATAACCCATTTGCACTTGCTAGAAGGATAATCCTAGGTAACTACTTGAATTCCCACCTAAGAACTTCCGAAATCTTTCTGGTTATGCAATCTGGTCCAACGGATACACGGATAAATTACTGAATAAAACACTCAACTCCTAGCAATAATACTACCCACCGTGTATCACATCCGTCAACACAAAACTAGAGAAACCTCGGAAACTCATCTACCTTAGACCCTCGTAATCACAACGATACTAAAGATGGCAGTACATGTGATCCCGCTCCCCAGTACTGGGTGCCGCCACACTGTTCACACCACGAATAGTATTGAAGCAATTTCGAACATTCGCGTCCTGAGATACTAAGGAAACTGAACGATAGCGATGTGTCAAGAATCCCCTGGAGCTCAACTCCCCGGGTCCAATCCATACGTATGGGAGGCACCAAGAACAGAATTCCGGTCACATCGATATCATAGAGGTTCCAAAATACCCGCGTGATCCTAAAATAAATTTGAGTGAGAAGAGGGGAAGAATTAAAATTCCTACGTCAAGATTCCTCACCAGAGCATAGAAGATGAGTAAAAAGAATCGTACTCTTCGATATATAACTAGACTTAAAACAGTTTTCACTAGACTTGACTCGGCCAAGTTCGGTCAATCAAGGGGGCTCCTAGGTCGGCACAGGCTCTGATACCAACTTGTAACGCCCAAGATGCGATCCTGTCCTCATTTTGCCACGAGGGCCTCAACAGGGATAGAAGCGCATCTCTTCGTTTTGCAAGAATGGATATCATTACAAGTACATGTAAAGAAGAGATGGGTATATGGAATTGGCTTACACTCGCCACAAGCTAAATCAAGATCACATCAATACAACATCAAATATAATCATCATACAGAAGAGCAGGGTCCGACTACGGACGAAAACAAACGATAAAATGACATCCATCCTTGCTATCCCAGGCTGTCGGCCTGGAATCCATACTATGATCGATGAAGAAGAAGAACTCCAAATCAAACAAGCATCGCTCTCACGTCAAAGTATCTCATTACCTGTACCTACATCTGTTGTTGTAGTAATCTGTGAGGCACAGGGACTCAGCAATCTCATTTCCAAGGGTATCAAGACTAGCAAAGCTTAATGGGTAAGGTAAGGTTAAGTGGTGAGGCTGCAACAAGCACTAAGCATTTATTTGAGTGGCTAACTTACGAGTACAAGAATAAGGGGGATGATCGTCGAATAAACGGATGTCAACTAGTAATGATCACTAAGTGATCCTGAACACCTACTTACGGTCAAACATAACCCCACCGTGTTCTCTCTCAGAGCAGGCCCCACAAGAAGAGACGGTCACGGTTACGCACATAGTTGGTGTATTTTATTTGAGTTTACTTTAAGTTTGCTATGACCGGGTGTTAAACAAAGTTTCCAAGTTGCCACGTAACCGCGGGCACGGCTTCTTGAAAAGATTTAACCCTGCAGGGGTGCTCCAACTCATCCATCACAAACTAACCACACGCCGCAGGAATAACCTCGACCACGAAACCCGTGATCTCCTTGGAGATTCCGTTGGAAAATCTCAACCTCGAGATAGCCCAAAGTGTCCACAAAATCCCGCGCACGAGATGTTCGAGAAAGGTAAAACAAATCCAGCAAGGCCTCCCGGTGAGCCAGATCTGCATCTAGAGCCGTGCGCTCTCTATCTAAAGGCATCATCCGTCTATGCGAAGTGGACGGTAGCCTGAAAATGCCTCGAGTTGCCCCGAGGTGGCACCGCCGACTGCAAGGTAGGTGGACCAACACTCATGAGGAGCACTGGACCGGGTTGTTGATTAAAGATCCGCGGGTGCCGACGGGTCCCTATGCCATTTTGTTAGTTATTAGGCAAATGGTAAAACCAATGTTGGGCCTTGCCAGAAGAGTTTTATCCCAAACGAAAGTCAAGGGGGTCACCATAACAACCCCGAGCATGTTAGGAGCGCATCAATATGGCACATAACATCGGTACACAAGTAACTAGGGTGGCAAAAGTTGAACAAAACACCGAGCAAAAGGCCAAGCCTTCCAACTTTTACCAAGTGTATATGTGCATTAAATTAAGTAGCAATAATATTGTGATATATCAAAAAAATCCATGTTGGAACATGGAAACAATTGCACCTGCAACTAACAACGCTATAAGAAGGGCTGAGCTAGCGGTAACATAGCCAAACAATGGTTTGCTGGGATGTGGAGGGGTTAGAGGCTTATCATGGCATTTTGGGAGGCTTGACAGCGATAGAAACGAGACAACTAGCATGGCAATGATAGTAGTGGTATCCAAGGAAATGGTCATCTTGCCTGAGATCCCCCGTGGAAGAAGATCGAGTCCATGAAGAAGACAAACCAACGTAGTCGAACGAATACTAACACTCCGAACACTTTCGGAACTCTATCAAGAAGAAGCAATTCGGAAACAAACAATCAACACACGATAAACACCACAACATATTCAAGATATGATGCGCAATCAAACAAGATGCATGTCCGGTTTAATTATGCAAGGCATGGCAATCACAACAATCAAATACTACACATTAAGTGAAGCTCAATATGCAACGAGTTGCATATTGACGAAACTCCACATTCGAATTACTTAGTTCACTCTCGTTAGGTACACGACAATATCAAATGTTGTTAAACATGGCAAGAGGTGAAGCATAATGAAACTACACTATCTAGGCATCTTAAATGAGGACAGAGACAACTTATAGTGTTTCCGAAATGACCCCATATGCATATTATGAGTTCGGTCCAGATCTGTCCTAAACGCATTTTATAGTTGTTAAACAGCAATATAAAGTGTGCCACACAATTCTACATGTCATTCTAGTCGAAATACATATATGGAACATTTAAAACGGAGCTACGGTCTAGAAGATATGACACACACAAAATGAACATGTCATGAATGCAAAATGCATGCAAACAACCACCACAAACGTGTCAAATCATGGGTGAAACAAAATATTATGAAACTACTTGAGATTCTAAGCAAGTTTCATGTGCAACATGATCAAAACGGAGCTACGGTTCAACCACAATCACCACCACAAGTTTTAGTTCAAATCTGTCCAAAACAGCAACATGGCATTTTGCACATATGAAAACAACAACCTACAAGATTCTACTATGCAATAACAAGACATGGGGTTGTAGCCTACAACACACACTTCATTTCATCTTCACATATCACACTCAAAAGACTCATGGATCACATAGTAGGAAGCTCACAACATGGCTATAACATATAGCAGATTAGGACTTAGTGAAAATAACAGTTTTTCACAACCAGTGTTAACCTGATGGCATATTGACAACACTAAAACTATATGCTACATGTCATAGAATGACATGAAATTCCACAGCAAGGTAGAGGACATGATGCACTACAATTCATCTCATTATGGCAACATCAAATTATGCACAAATTCATGGCAAACATGAACACAATGTGGCATTTTGAAGAAAACAGATTCTCAGACATAGTGAAAATTAGAGTAGACATGAGCAGCAGTTTTTTAACAGATTGGCATGTTGGACAGCAGAATTAATTATGATGCAAATCCTATTCATGCAAACTATTGGCACAACATGATAGTGTATAACATGCTTTACAATACATCTCATTGTTGCAACACCAAAAGAGCTATAGATCGATAGCAAACCACATGGCAATACAGCAACAAAATAACACAGATTTCAGACAGAAATATTTTAGCATCTCAAAACAGCAATATTTTTATGGCATGTTGGCAACAAGAAAAATAACACCTAAACATGGATTATCATGGCAAACAAAAAAGACCAGGGGCTAGTGCACATGTCAAAGGGCATATCTCATGTTTAACAATAATTCATATGATGCAAGGATTAAATCACGCGAAAATAAAAAAAGGGCATCGCCGCAAAATAACATGCACACAAACTTCCTCAAATGACAAAACTAATTGAACAAATGGATTCAATGGATTTTTCTACCCCAAAATCATATATAATATGCATGGTTTAATGTACAAAAATGTGGCACAATCAATTATGCAAAAACATATGGCAATATCATGTTTTTTTCGGACAACTACCGGGACTTAAAAAAAAGGCTGGCGGGGGGGTTCTCACCCATGGGCCTCGAGGCCCGGTCGGTGGAGCTGGCGCGAGGTGGGCCGACCTGGCTGCTGGGCCGAGGGAGGCCCACGCGAGGGGGTTCAGCGGGCACTTGTCCTTGACCTCCTTCCCGACGCAGGGAGGCAAGGGCGGCAGCGCCGCGGGCTTCCGGTGGCAGGGGGTGCCGGCGGGGATGGCACGCGCGGGGATGGACGGATCCGGCGCGGGCCACCCAGATCTGCCCGTTTTCGGCGACGATTGGAGGTAACACAGCGGCGATGAGGAAGCAGCAGGGTCGGGCGGTCGGGGCGACTCCATGGCGTGGCAGCCTTGGCGACAGGAGGCCGGCGGCGGGCTACCTGGCGGCGGGGAGGAAGCGGCATTGGGGATGGCGGTCGGCGAGGTTGTTGTGGCTCATCGGGGTCCTACTAGGCTGCTGCGACGGGGCTCTGGACACTGGCGAGGGAGGCCCGGGTGCCGGGCGAGCTTCACTCGGGGCGGAGCCAGGGCGAGCGGGGCGCTGGCGACGGCAGCACGCGGGCTCATCCGGGCTCGGTTCGGCCCGAGGCGGCCAGATGCGGGCTCGGGCGGGCTGCGCTGTGGTGGAGGGCGGCTGGGGCGACGTGGCGCAGCGGGAGTGGCTAAGGGCGGCGGCTGCGGCGGCCTTGGCTAGCCCGGCGGCACCAAGTGGCGGCGCAGGGTTCGCTGGTGCTGAAAACGAGGCAGGAGGGTGGTGGCTGCGAGGTGGGAGGCTAGGGTTTGCTATAGGCTTCCGAAAATGGACTAGGGGATGTCTATTTATAGCAGGGGAGGGCTAGGTTTAGGTGCTTTTGCCCGATTTCGAGCCGTTGATCTCGATTGGCCGGCTCGGAAGCGGAGGGGGTTTGCTAGGTTGGTTGTGGGCTGTGGAGAGGGGATGTGGGCTGAGATGAGAGGGAGTTTGCAGCCCGGCAACGAAGTTTCAAAACACCGAAAATATCTGACAAATAAATCGATGACGGTGCCGCTACGGTCGAACGTTCAGGTATCAAATGACCTCCGATAGCGACGAAATTTGGCAGGCGGTCTACCTACAATATAACACGACCGCACGCCAACTTTCGACCCAATCCGAGTATATTTTTCGCGCACTTTGTAAAAACATTACTTTATCGTTGCCGCGGGCGCATGCATGTGTGGTTGGACTCGAAACGGTCGACGACGCGAACGGAGAGAACCGGCGACTACGAACGGATGCATGTTTTCAAAAACGAGTGACGATGCTATGCAGATGATGCGAATGATCCGATGATGAACGCGACAAACAAAAGAATCACACGATGACAACGGAATAAAAAGGGAATCTTCTGGAGCGTCGGTCTCGGGTTGTTACAATGACAACCATTGCCATGCTTTGCACATGAGTGATATTGCTTATTGTCATATGTCTCCATATGTTGCCTCTCTCATGCTTGATGTTTTGCCATGTATTGAGTGCAACACTGCTTGTGATCTTGCTAATGAGATTGCCCCCATAGCTTTCTCTCATATTCTTGGAGCTTTTGACATCTTTCATGTGAAGCATGCTTTCTTTCCTTCTATGCACCATATGCCTGGTGCCATGAATATAGCCATTGTTGCATCATATTGTTCATGCACTTTTTATCCTAATGGTTATGTGCAAGAGAAGAGAACCATCATGATGGATGATGTGTTTTTCTACCATGCACATACATTGTTTCCTTTGTTGTGTGTATGTGTAGGATACTTCGACTACATGTCAACTTCCACTTCACGTGAGTTGACGATTCGAGCTCTTGAGAGCGAGCCATGCTACACCGACGCGATGCTACATCACACTTTCTTGCGCATCGACATTGTGAAGGAAGCACAAGGACAAGTTTTTGAGGTGACATCCTTCTTGAGCATGGATATTGTGGCTACTCCTACTTGTGTTGCTTGTACCATGACATATATTGGTCATCTTGGACCACTTACTCGCACACATGTTAGAGATATTGCTTTCTCTCATGATTGCCATCGTTCCATGCCTCATGACATATATGCCTTGTGTGTTGCATACAACTTGTGGATTACTTGCTCATATCATATGCTTGGTTCCAACAATGTCATTTCTTCACATATGCTATGTCCGATTGCTTGCTACATGCTTGACTTGATTGCCTCACACATGATGAACAATTGCTCTTTCTATTGTGTTGAGTGCCGCACTATCTTCACCACCATGTGCACATTATGCTTGGATTGCCTTTCACCTTCGATTACCACATGTGTTTAGACGCTTCACTTTACTTGGTGTTGTGAATGATTCATATGCCTACCATAGACCTTTCTTTGATTGCCTTGTGCATGATTTCTATGACCACGAGGTAGATGCTTGTTATATTGTCACGCATATTTGCATCCCTACCTCAATTTGTTTCCATGATTGCATTGCTTGTGCTCAATTTGTATGCTTACATGCCATGACACAATCCCTTGTCACACCATATGTTATGCATGATGACGACACTTGTGTCGTGATTCACCACTTGAATGCTTGGTTTTGCACTAACGCTAACCACATTTGTTTTTCCAAGTGTTTGTGGTATTTGCACCTTTTGAAGGAATTCCTAGGCGGTGAGACATTGGAGAGTGCCCCTTTCGAGCTTAATAATGATGAGTGCTTGATGATCGTCCACTTCTACTCGGCGACGCCATCCCCTTTGCATGGTGATTTGGATTTTGATGCGAGGACGGATCTTTCCCAAGGGGGAGGGGATGATGCGGAGCATCCTATTGACCTCACCATGACAAGAGTCCATTTGGCAAGTGACACGTGCCACGTCTACTCCACATACATAAAGGTGAATCATCTCCTTTACACGTGCTCACTTGACCCCTTCGAGGATGGTATACTACTTGACACTCCTCTCGTGTGCATGCATAGTTATTGTCGGAGCTTCATGGATGACGAGGAGGAGTGCCAGCACCTACGTACGACTACACCATCCGTGAGGGAAGCTTGGAAGAGAAGGAAGAAGAAGCAAGGACAGCTTCTGGAAGGCCCGGACCTTCCGGCCTGCCCGGAACCTCTAGACCCCGGACCTTCCGGCCTCCGGCGACCAGAGCAGCTCTCACATGTGCCAACTCTCTGGATAGCCCGGACCCTGTCCGGACCTCGCCCGAAACCTCCGGACCCTAGACCTTCCGGCCTGCCCGGAACTTCCGTCCTCAACGCACCCCAAGCGTGCCAACTCTCTGTTAGGCCCAGAACCCGGCCGGAACCTGCCCGAAACCTCCAGCCCAGCCCGGAACTTTAGGCTTGCGTGCGGGTAGCCACTCGGGCCCGAGGCCCATGTACCCCTTTCTCGCCCCCACTTCGCCCTAGACTATATATACTCCTCCACCTCCTCCATCTTAGGGTTAGCGATGGTTTAGCTCATAGATAGTTGAGCCCTTGCACCTTCCACTACCTCTCCAATGGAGTAGATGCCTCTATGAGAGAATACCCCCTAGTGGATGTCAAGGCCCCTTGCACGGGAAGATCCTCCGGGATTACAAGGCTTCATCTCCCTATGGGATTTGGGATGAACTCTACCATGTATCCTCTTTCCCTTTGTTGTTCTTGTACCCTTTTGGATCTTGTGTGGATGTGAGTCTAGTGGATGTGTGATTGGACTTGTTCTTGAGTGTTTCCCTTGTAATTTCTCCTCGTTCTTCCCCGTGTTCTTCATGTTCTTCTTGGAACCCCCCTCCAAATCGTGAAATATCGGCACACAGGGGTGTGCCCCATATCAGTACTCCTTGCTATGCCCACGGAGCACACACGAGTACCACCTTGAAAATCGACGAGAAATCGCCTTCTTATGAAAACAAAATGCATCAGCAAAAAACGCAGTTCCTACGAGAATCTAACAACTAGATAGGCGATCATCACTACCGAAGGGATGAGAGGTTGGCAAAAACGGAAGGGATGAGCGGACATGGTGGGGGAGGGGGGGAGGGAGGAGCGGAGGGCGGCGCGGGATGGAGGAATATGGAACAACATACCGAAAAAAGGGAATGCGGGCACCGATGGACGCTAGAGAGGACGGAGGTTGCCACGGGCGATGCCACTTTTTGCGCACGATGGCGGTTTCGAATGGGGTGGGGAGTTGCTTCGCGCGGAACTACAACACAGTGGAGAGGTTATTTTCGCTCTATCCCTCTCTGAGCGGAAGAGTGGAAGCAAGTGGGAGGGACACGTGACATGGGAGGGGAGCGTGGGGAACAACTACACGATCGGGCCGGCTCGAAAGTGCAAGGCCAAATTAGCAGAGCAGGACCCAGCACACGCGGGCCAGAAGGACACACCGCGCCACAGTAAATGAAGCTCACTTGTAGGGAAGTAGTAGTCTGCCTGTATACAAAGGGAAAACTTGTAGATCACCTTCATAAACTCAAGCACTGCTGCCTGAAAAAGATCACACATGCGATTTCCCTGGAAATCCACTTAAAGCTCACCCTAAAATTTTAAGTGAAAACTAAAAGCTGCAAAAACACGTAATATTACAAAAAAACGAAGAAAAAGAGATGCAATTCGCCTTGAAAGTCCATTACGTTTGAACGTAGACAAAATAAACTACACATAGTTCCTTAAATAAGTTCCCGTGGAAAAAACAAAGTGTGTGTGAAGGTAAAGCGTCCAAGAAAATACACTTTCTTGAAATGAATATCCACAACAGAAATATGTGAGGGGGGGTCACGTTCGGTATCTAAACCACGTTCCTTCTACGGCCTACCACATATAGTAATACAAAATGCGTGTCGAGGGATAGCGTGGTGGTTAATGAATATTACTCATGACAATAAAATAACCATGATGAAAAAAACGATCTCAAATGAACTACCACCGATAGCAGTTGCATCGCTAAAAAAGCCACGATCACAGACGGAACACAACCCACGATCTGGACAAGCACATGTTAGGCGAGATCGTGTAGTTCATTCATTGCAGCCACCCCGCCCTTGAATTCCGATGTCCGCCAAGGCTTCCCCCCAACGGAAATCACCATTGCACGCAACCACTTCCCTCCGGTTCAACCCACTCCATGAGAAAACAACAACCCTTCTCCAGGTCACTAGGCAATGGGATTCATCGGGGAGCTCAACGAGGTGCAGGCCCACGGCAACACCAAGTTGCACGTGATCCACACCAACGACTTGAAGAAGGTGGTGGCCACCGTCAAATAGTACAAGTGGCACCTCCAGATCCAGCGCCACAAGATCGTTGAAGTTGACGTTGATTTCACCAACGAGGAAGACGACAAGCGGAAGGCCGCCCTCGTCCAGCTCACCATCGGCAAGACTCAGCCGGTGATGCTCTTCCAACTAAGCGCCGCCGACAACAAGTGCACGGTATTGGAGAACTTCCTCTTTGACCCCAGGTACACGCTTGCCGGTTTCTGCATCGACCAGGACATTGTGAAGCTCGACCGCGTCGGTTTGGACATCATCAACTTCGTTAACATCCTGAAGGAATGGAGGGTGCCCAACGGCACCAATCCATTAGACTCGCTTGCAGACTTCTCCAACATCCTCGTCGACAACTACTACAAGATCATGAAGCTGAAGATGACCCACGCAAATCACAAGCGTTGGGAGTGGATGCCCCTGTGCGTAAAGCACATCGAGTACGTGGCAAAGGACGCTTATACCGCGTATGAGATATGGAGTCACATCACCATCGCCCAGGACAGGCTTCACCGCGCAGAGCTGGAGAAGTCCAAGAAGCGCGCCAGGATCTGGGCAGACCGGTCAAGATGCAGATGGTGTTGGCCAAGAAAGTATATTGAAGATTACTTGAGTCACTTTAGATTCCTGATTGCATTTTCTATGTATCAACTTTCTAGTTTGCTTATGCTAAACATAGGGTTGCTCGTAATGTAGTTAACTCTGTAATCATGCAGTTTTCTTGTGTTATGAACTTGTTTATTTCCAGTACATTATTCCACTTCTCTGTTATGATATACGACAGTTCTCTGATACAACATACCGCAGTTCTCCGTTACAATATACCGCAGTGCACTAGTGTAAACATAGCAAACTTAGTATGACATTCATGCACTCCAAAAAAGAGGTGCACATGGCGGTCCAGAAAAGAGACACACGCAGAGCACAAATGAAGATGCATGCAGTGCAGAAAGGTCCTGAAAAGTATGTAGTGTTGTTATGTATGTACATGCAGTGCAGAATGTTGGCAAATGCAGTGCATATACTTCTGTCAAAGCAGTCCACATCCTATGTTAAATAAAACATTGATAGAGAATGAAAAAATAGTTGTATTCGAATTAAAAAAAGATCAACACAGTTGCGACCTTGCCTCAAACAGTCTCATAAGAAGTCTGTACCCAAAGAGATCGACAGGCGAGTCCGTTTCGAGCCACGATGCATGTGACATGCACACAAGGGATGAGAGGTCATCGAGGTGGAGCAGTGAGCGCCGTGTGTAAGCGCCCAATCAAGAGGACTTCTAAAGGATTAACTCGCCAGCGCTTATAGACAGGTCGTGGCCGCTTTCGGCCGGCAAGGTGGGACTAAACTTTAGCGCATACAGACTACACACCGTGAAGCTGCCGTGCCGGCCGTCCTATTTGGGATGAATGTGCGTTACTCACAATTGAAAGCCTAACACGTGAGAGTCATGGATATCTACCTCTAATGTAAATATCTTTCTCAAATTCCACAGCCCAATAAGGAAAACAGAAGCATTGCAATGCGTTTTTAACAAAAACAAAAACAAAAAAAGAAATATTTTCTAAATTAATAACCACAACTAATTTTTTTGGGGGACCCCCCCCCCCCGCACCCCAGCCACCAACTGCAGTTCGTTCACATAAAAAATATGGTATAGGTTCACACAAAAAGCTGCCCGCTGGAAGTCACAACAAAAATGCAGTCCGAAGCTATCCTAAATGTAGTGAGTTAGTTTAATAAAAGAATTGTTGTTACTTTTAGAATGCATTTAGGTTTCTAATAAATTGCAGTGCGGTTCCCTTCAACAATGCATCTCGATCATTTCAGCAAAGCGCTACACTTGTCTTCGTTTGAAATTTGGTCTCCGATATAATGTTGTCTCCTCACAAAAAACTCAGCTACATGCATTACAGTTTGCGCACATCGGTAGTCCTTTTATGTTGTCCAAGCCGTGCACCTACTATGAAAAAAACACAGTTCTGCGAGTTGTGCGTCAACAAAAGAGGCGGGATTTAAAAAAACAAAAGTAAAAACATGTGGCTCCCTTGCCGCATCCACAAGTAAAAACAGAAATGCAGTCCGCACCTTTCAGCAATGGTCACGTGTTCAAGAAAGAAGTGATGTTCCGTTTTAAATGCAGATTCCTTCTACCACATGCCACATACCACAACATTTATTACTCTCATTGTAAAAACTAGAGGTCATCCTGGCTGCATAAAACCCATCCACTCGTGATCCACACTCACACAACAACCCCCTCTTTTCTTGTCTCCAAAGAAAAGATCTAGGGTTCCACCAATTTCCCACTATTCTCTGTCATTCACCTGAGCTAGCCATGGATTGTTCGTGTGGCTTCTTGGCAAGGATGGTGTTGATAGGGGAGGTATGCGTGTACTCTGATGGTCTGGAGCTCACCGAGACTCACCGACGTAGCCAACTCTCGTGCCTGCTCACCGAGAACCATCGGTTCCGGGCCCCATTTATCTATCGCCTCACAGCTGCAGACCTGGAGGAATCATGGGTATGTCTTTCAACTATTAGTTATTGACCATTTTAGGTTGAAAATCCACATCTAAATGTATATTTTCGTCACTTTCTTCAGTCTTATCATCAATGCCCATATTTGTGTTTTTTGCTCAACTTCCCTAGTAATTAACACTACGTGGTTCCATCTACTTTTCTTTCGCCCCAAACCTGTCAGGTGTCACACTAGTTAGATCTGAACCTAAAAAGATGGTACACAACACACAAACAAAGCAGTTCCATCGCCGAACGATGCAATGCTATAGGTCTTATATTGCAGTCACCTATACCTGAGGTAGCATTGCGATACTGCTAACAGAATAATATATATTGTACTAAAGTTAGCAACAAAGTCTGCATATATTTTAGTTCATATATTGCACCTGTTTGTCATAGTAGTAGTCATATTTACAAACAAATTTAAGTTGATGTATATAAAGATTATATCAAGATATAGCAAATTGTGTTGTGTTAACTCGTACGATTTCTTTTTCTATCCGTGATTAGGACATGTCTACCTTGAATACAACCAAAAATATTGCATACATGCATATTTGTAAGGTGATTTCTTATAAGAATTATGCAATAATTTATTTATGTTATCCGGAACAAAAATACTTCACCTATTTTTATATCATGGCTAAATGCAGAATTGCTCAACATTTTTACGAACCACGTGTGAAGACAAAGGAAGAGAAAATGATTAGGTGTTGTTCAAGAGGTCCTATCACTTCGAAAATAATGAATAGGTGCTATTCAAGAAGTTCTCCCACGTCATTTTTGGCCCAAGAGAAGATAGAGTCCAAGTCTCTCACGTTGTGGACTCAAATTCATACTTCACAGGCATACCTGTCTCAAAACGCCAATAACTTTTTCATCCAGACTCCGAATTGGATAATTCGTTTTTTGTTGGAAAGTAGGTTTCATATGCTTTCCAGCACAATTGGATTCACCTTCAAATTCATCAGGAGCGTGGAGATATTAACGAAACAATCTGATGTTGTAGCAGAATTCGAGTCAAACTACAAGTCCAAAGGTGTTGCATCACCTTCACTTGGGCCCATAGGCCTTGTACGACCTAGGGTTAGTTTTAGAATGCCTTGGGACGTCCTCCCACCTCCTTGGCCACCACCCCTTGATCCTATATAAGTAGATCAATCTAGTAGCTTTTCCCTTGGGTTTTGTTTAGTTGAAAGTTAGCCATTGCAACTTCGTGTACTTCGTTTTTGCCCAACGACCAGACCAAGACCGCTTTCGGAACCCCACCTTTTATCAATACTTCATATATATTCACAATATTCAGATTGCATTATCATATCCTTGCTTGTTCTTCGATTGCATGCAGGAATAGACCTTCGTTGTTAGGTTGATCGTGCTCCGACGTGGTCAATAACCTCTTGGAGTTGGTTTAGCGATCGCTAAGACGCAACGTCGTGCATGTTTGTAGTCAGATCATCAAAGTCGTCTCCACCAAATCGATACCTAACATCTCATCGAAAGATCGGGACCCTTGTGCTCTATCACATGACCAACTGCAGAAACTGCCATCGACCATAATGTTTGCTGCTCCAAGTTCAGGGAAACTTAACTTAGAGACAGTACACAAGAATGGGTGACAGAGACTTGAGATGTTGCAGATATTTCACTCTTCTGAACAATCGAATAGTGTCATCGTGAGCCGCAAATATAATGACTTCTTCGGAAAGATGAGTTAATTGGATTTCTTGGGCCGCACAATCAATTTGAGCCTTTTACGCCTCGAGCCAATTCATACCCAGAATTAGACCAATGTCAGAATTCCCGAGAACAATCCGAGAAGCCAGAAGTGAATAATTGCCCATCTTGATAGAAACATCTGGAACCATCAATCGCGAATTCATCATTTTTCCTGGAGAAGCAATAGTCAAAGGCTTTGGCAATTGGTCCATGAATAAATCATGATTAGCAACAAAAGGTCTTGAAATGAATGAATGCGATGCACCAGTATCAAACAAAACTTTTGCAGGAATAGAATTAACCAAGAGATTTCCCATTATCACTTTAGGAGATTCCTCTACTTGAGCTGCATTGACATGTTCACTCTTGCTGTCTTGGGAATGTGCTTGACCATTGCATTTTATGGAGGCCTGATAGGAGGAGGAGGTGGAAGATGCCTTTGAGGACACTTGGGAGCACAAAGACCTTTCTAACCATATTTATGAAAATTAACCTTTGAAAGCGGACGAGTGTGGGCTGGAGGAGGACAACCTATCCTGCGGGCCTGAGGTCTCTGCTGGTGCACTAGGTTGGGTGGGTGGGAAGAATCACGACTACCAATCTGCTTCTGTTGCTCAACACAAAACGGAGGAGGAGGAGGAACCCAATACTTATGCTTCTTGGGAACTACCTGAGAGGAAGGCGACTACGGGTTGGACTCTCTGAACTGCTTCTTGGAAGCATCGACCTTAGAGCCACATTGTGAAACTGATCAAAATCGGTCGTATCGGCCAGAACAAGAGCAAGCTGAAGGTCTTCTCTAAGGCCCCTTGGAACTGATAGATTTTACTCTTCTCGTCTGCAACATCTTGCTTGACATAGCGGGCGAGGTTCTGGAACTCGTAGTTATACTGATAGACTGACATGTTGCCTTGCTTGGGGTGTCTGAACTACTCACGCATACCCTCAACAACATTGGTCGGGATATGATGAGCCCTGAAGTCACGACAAAACTCGTCCCAGCTGATCACATGACCTCCTCTGGACTCCATGTACTGCTGCCACCAATCTGCCGCATGATTCTTGAGCTGGAAGGTAGCAAATTTGTCGTAGTCCTCAGGCCTGACATTGCTGCACTCAAAATGCTTGTTTATGTCCATGAGACAATCGTCGACATCGAGAGGACGAATACATGCGCTGAACGACTTAGGATTGTTGCCGAGAAAATGGTTAAGAGTTGCATATTGCGGCTGATTGTTGAAGTTCCCCTGAAAACCTTGGTTCCCTTGATTTCCTTGGTTCCCTTGGCTCCTCTCTTGCATCAGCTAGAGTATAATCTGAGTATTCACATTGGTTACAGCCATTAAAGCTTGCCAAGCCTCCGGAGGCGGAGGTGGAGGTGTGGTTGGTGGAGGGTCAAACTGCTACCCTTCATGACCCGGATTTCCGCGAGTTGCAGGAGCCATCCTGAAGATGGACATGAAGATTAGAACACAATTGACAGGAGGATGAAGATAATATGAGTCAAAACGGCTCGAAATATTGCAACGGGTTGTCTCATCAATTTGCATTCAAACTAGAAATTAGTAAGAATGCTTTCTGAAGATTAGAGATATCATCAATTGATCATGAATCCACTTGAATGAAAACAATGTGTTTAACTAAGGTTTGCTCAGAACAAATGCATAAGCCATCATACATTTGTTAGAAGATAATCCTAGGTAACTACTGGAATTCCCACCTGGGAACTCCCGAAATGTTTGATTGTGCAATCGGGTCCATGGATACACGGAGTAAGATCCATCACTCAACTCCTAGCATGACACTACTCTCCAATGTATCACATCCATTAACACATAACCAGAGGCCTCGGAAATTCATCTACCTCAGACCCTCATAAACACAACGATACGAAATACGACAGTACATATAGACGCTCTTCCCAATACTGGGTGACACCAAACTCCTCTCGCCACAAATAGTATTGAAGTGATTTCAAAAATCTTCATCCCGAGATACTAAGGAAACTGAAAGATAGCGTGTTTGACAAGAATCCGTTGAATCTCAGCTCACCCGGACAGCACCCATAGATAGGAGGCATCAAGAACAAAATTCCGGTCACACCGACATCGTATAGTTTCCAAAATACTCGCATGATCCTAAAAAAAATTGAGCGAGAAGAGGCGTAGAATTATAATTCCTACATCATGAATCCTCACTAGAGCGATGAAGGGAGGAGGAGTAAAAAGAATTCCTACTCTCTGATATATAACTAGACTCCAAATATAGTTTTTTTTCACGAGACACAACTCTGCCAAGTTCGATCAAGCAATGGGGCTCCTATGGTCGGTACTGCACTAATACTAACTTGTCACGACCAAAATGTGGTACAATCCAAATGAAGGCATATGGGCCATGATAAGGATTGTAGCACATTTCGAGTCGCTTAGCAAGAATGAATATCATCACAATACATGTGTCGGTGTACTAAAGAACGGGGTCCTTAGTACCCGATCTTGTGCACACACGACCGCGGCCTCCAGGCCGGAAAGACCTTGCCGGGTGAACGTCAACCTCCAAGCAACATCAAGAAAGGACTAAAGCAACCGGTAAGCCTCCTTGCTAGCAGAGAAGACCCGACTGCGAGCACTCCCACCAAGGTCTCCGTCTGCCAAGCCATCGCTCCACGTCGCCAGGCTGACTGTCTGCATCAGCTAGGTGTCGAGCGGGTAGGCGATTAGGTAGAGTTGGTCGGGACGCGTGGCAGCTTGGAGGATTTACAGCAGCTTTAATGACACCCATCCCACGACATGGCAAAGGAATAATAGGTAGCTGGGCGAACGGCATAGAAGGAGAGGCGATCCTTGCCGGGAGATATCGTCACCAGGACACCTCAAGTCGCATTCAATGCGCATGCCCTCGTCCAACAGAGTTAGGTATTTCCCACTATGGCTCTTGCCAGTAGTTTTGGCAGCTATACTATATAGTGTTTACCCATGTAACTACCATTTGAGCCACTATGGGAGCCCCTTAGCCTATAAAAGGAGGCCCATGGCAACCTTTAGAAAGGTCGACACTTCGTTAATTTGCATGCGTAGCCGCACTCCTCGAGCCATCCTTGCCGGGCTGTAGCGCTCCTGTATTGTGAACTCATATAATCGACCAAACATAGGATGTAGGGTTTTACGCTGCCGAGCGGCCCGAACCTATCTAAACCCCTGAGTACGCATGGATCGGGGATGCTCTTTGTGCCCGGGAATCCCCACAGTTGAACCGGAAAGGGGCCTCGTAGGTCCCATAGATCGTCGTATGCCCGACATCTTTGGCATGCCAGGTAGGGGGTTCCGGTGCATGAACCTTCACCGATTTCTGTGTGTCATCACCAACAACTTCATTGACGCCCATGGCTCCCAAGAAAGCCAAGGGCACGTCGACACCCAGCCCGACTTCATCCAAGCTGCCCTCGTAGGCGGTGACCGGCGACGAAGACGGAGGCGGCCCTCGCGCTCACCGCACCGGCGAGCACAGCCACAACACCGTGTGGAGTTCTAGGAGCCGCGACCCGGTCCCTGCCATCATGGCAACGCGAAACACGTCTGCGGCAATCGGGGAGAACCGTACGGCGACAGAAACTGCAGCGGCAGCCACGGCAACAGTACCGGCGGTGACGGGACCTCCGCCGCACTCCTTGCAAGACAACCGCGACCAGCGCCCCCAGGGTGATGGCCCCGTACGGCATACGGACAAGTCTCCTGTGCATCATTCCCATGACGCGCAGGGCCAGGCACGTCGTCAGCCTCCTGGAGAAGATGGACGGTGTGCAACGGGACGCGGGAGCAATCTTCCTGACATTGTCAAGATCAAGAGTGCCACCCACGCCTCGCACCGCTCCATGCCCAAGTCCACGGAGGAAGCTCTGGCGCATGCCCAACTATTGCTGAACTTACCCCCTGCGCCAGAGAAGATGGAGGACTGGGGGGTGACCATACAAAGCCTGTTTAACTTCGCAAACCGCGACAAGCCGGAAGTGGAGGGTCCCTCGCGGGCACGCCACGTGGCTTCCATGAGGCCCACTGCCGGACGCAACGTTGGCGGGGCACACATGATGTAGTTGCCCCCACAACAACAACAACCTTCTCGCCGGACCGACGTGCAGGACGAAGTGTCCTATGCATCGACGGATCCGTGACAAGAACGAGATCAGCGCCAAGTCTTGAACGACAAGCGCAAGGACAACGCCCGTGCCACCATCGAGAGGCGGCGGGAGACGCATCACTGATCGAATGACCGTGCGGACACAGTGGTTAAAGAGCCTGCGTTAGGGGTGTCCGGTAGCCTACCTTACGAGGTAGGTTGTCCGACGTTCACCCACGAGCTGCAGCAAGTCCACTGGCCCTCCAGCAGAGCCTTCAAGCCTGAACTGCCCGAATACGACGGCAAGATCAGCCCATCTGAGTTCCTCGGCATCTACACCGTCGCCATGCAGGCCACCGGGGGATGCGATGAGAAAGTGTTCGCCAACTACTTTCCGCTAGCACTCAAGCCCAATTTGAGGAATTGGCTGATGAACTTGCCGGAGGGGTCCATTTCCTCTTGGGCGGATCTGTGCAACTAGTTCATTGGCGCATACCATGGAGGCCACAAACTCCTAGGGAAACCAAGTGATCTGCATGTGCTTCCCCAAAGAGATGGTGAATCCCTCCGCAAGTACATCCAGAGGTTCAACCGCGTGCAGCACAACATCCCCGACATACATCCTACCATAGTTATTGCCGCGTTCCATACAAACGTGCGCAACCGGCGGATGTGCGAAGAAATGAGCATCAACAAGGTTCGGGATGTCGCCGAGCTTTACACCCTGGCTGATAAGTGTGCGCGCGCTGAAGAGGGGAGAAGACTCCCCAGAGAGGATGCTGGTGCAGAAGTCGACTCTGACGATGACGAAGATGTGTGTGCCTCCATGAAAAAGGGTCAGAAGCCCAACCGAAAGCGCAAGGGCAAGGCAGTCATGGTTGTCGAAGGGACCGACAACTCCAACATTGGCAACAAGGGCAAGTCCGAAGGACCAGCAAGGAGGCTACTTCCTGCTCCGGAGACGACGAGGCCGCGGCAGGAGAAAAGGTCGGCAGGCCATACTACAAGATCCACCTCACCAAGAGCCATGTCATCACCGAATTCCGAAAAGTAGAACAGCTTGCGGAGAAGCAGAAGCAAGAGTACAAAAGGCGCGACAAGGAGAAGGCCCAAGTTGGTGCAGGTGGCTCCGCCAAGAAGAACCATTGTGGCCATCGAGGCAAGGCCAAGCAGCATAAGGAGAAGCCTGCTAGGGGCCGAGACAAGAAGTCTGATGACGAAGACGACGATGATGATGGAGATGAAGAGGGATATGATGGCCAAGTATTCCAGAAGGTTGTGGATGCTATGTGTGTTGATGGAGCGCATCTTTGCACTCCTCCCACCGGCAGCTCAAGCGGTGGGCCCATGAAATCAACGCGGCTGAGCCAGCGACAGAGGCAAGAAAACCCCTCAAATGGTTCAAGACTCCCATCATTTGCAATGCTGATGATCACCCTGACCGCATCACTGTTGTCGGGTGTGTGTCGTTGTTGGTATCACCAACAATCCACAACCTCAAGGTCATGAAGATGTTGGTCGACAGTGGGGCCGGTCTCAATCTAATATCACCCCACGGGATCAAACGCCTGCAGATTCCCGACTTGGATCACAAACCAAAAGGGTCTTTCCAAGGGGTTAACCCGAGAAGATCTCAGCCCAAGGGGAAGATAACTCTGCCAGTCACATTTGGTAGCGAGCTCAAATTCAGGACAGAGAGGATCGTCTTCGATGTCGCGAAGATGTCGCTGCCATACAATGGAATTTTAGGCCGACCGGCGCTGGCAAAGTTCATGGCAGCATCCCACCACACCAACAACACACTCAAGATTCCTGGGCCGACGAGCGTCATCACCATCCACATTGACAACAAGAAGCAGTCCTCTATGTTGACAAGCTCTTCCGGGAGATAGTGGTAGCGTCTGCCGACAAAGCACTCGCTCTTGCCGACAAAGCTCCCAGGGGAAGGATAAGAAGAAGAGTTCGGGCAAATCTCCTAAGGACTCCGGGAAGCATGCTGCAGAGTGCATGATACGGGGCACACCCGTGTGTGTCGATCTTTTATGAATTGGAGGGGGATTCCACGAAGAATACGAAGAACACGAGGAAGAACAAGGAGGAATCACAAGAGAAACACTCAAGAACAAGTCCAATCACACATCCACTAGTCTCACATCCACACAAGATCCACAAAGGTACAAGAACAACAAACGGAAGGAGGATACATGGTAGAGTTCATCCCAAATCCCACGGGGAGATGGGGCCTTGAATCCACTAGGGATCTTCCCTGGTAAGGGGCCTTGACATCCACTAGGTGATCATCTCACATGGAGGTATCATCTCCATGGGAGAGGTAGTGGAGCATCTATGCTCAACAAATCTCAATGCTAAACATAAGCTAACCCTAGAAATGAGGAGGGGAAGGAGTATATATAGGCCCAAGGCATTGGAGGGGTAAGTAGGGGCGAGATGGGGATACATGGGCCAAGCCCAACAGATACACGTAGGCAGCCCCGTGTGCACGGGGTAAGTGGAGCCCGTGCACACAGGGTATCAAGGGAGCCGTCCACTTAGCCCATGTGCACGGGCATGTACCGTGGGCACGGGGGTCCCGCGGGCATGGGGTCTTCTAGGCCCGTGCGCACGGGGTGTCTAGAGAGATTCGGGTACCCTCGAGCGCACAGGGTCCTGGAATGCCGTGCGCACAGGGTCGCTGAAAGCACATATGCTCCCTTGGTGGTTTTGATAATTCATGACAACATACATTGTCTCTTGCGCTAATAGTTTGATCTAGCTAATTTTAGGTTTAGTCCACAGAGAGGATTGGCTAAGGATTGTGTGGAGAACCTCACCAAGGAAAAGAAAGGAATATGATTGGCCATGTTTCAAGGATGAGGACTCTACATTTTACATTTTATGAGAAATCACTTTTGAGTCCATAGGAAAGCCTATACTAATAAAAGGGGATGAGGTAAATATGATGATCTGGTTGTTCAAGTGCTTAGAGATTAGCCACCAAAAATACTCACCCACTTTCCCACACAAATCTTCTGTCCAAAGCCAAAAGTCAAAATTTGGTGACACCAACTTTCCCATTCGGATCCACCGAGTTTTACCCTAGACAGAAGCCAAGCCAAATCACTGTCTAGGTACTACCAACATTCCATTTGGTGCAACCAAAATCAGTGACCAACTCTCTGTCAGCAATTTCTCAAGAATTAGTCCCACCGAGTTTTGAGAATCGGTCTCACCGAGTGTTGGACCAACTCTCTGTTAACTAGTTTCTTAAAATTGGTCCCACCGAGTTTGAGGAATCGGTCTCACCGAGTTTTGGTAATTGCCTAGGTCGCCCATATCGGTACCACCGAGATTCATATATCGGTCTCACCGAAAACGCCAAAGTTGCCACATTTTGCACTAGTCGGTGCAACCGAGTTTTCACTTTGGTTTCACTTTGGTAACGGTTAGATTTTTTTAGATGCCTATATATACCCCTCCACCACCATTCACTCGTAAGAGAAGCGCTCAGAACAGATCTACACTTGCCATATCCAATTTTCTGAGAGAGAACCACCTACCCTTGTGTTGAGGTCAGGATCATCCACTCTATCCATATGGATCTTGATTTCTAGCCTCCCCAAGTTGCTTTTGATCCAATCAATCTCTTCTACCCATGCCAAATCTATGAGAGAGTGACTGAGTGTTGAGGAGACTATCTTTTGAAGCACAAGAGCAAGGAGTTCATCATACTACCACATCTATTACCTTTTGGAGGGTGGTGCCTCCTAGATTGGTTAGGTGTCGCTTGGGAGCCTCCTTCTTCGTGATTGTGGAGTTGAACCAAGGATTTTGTAAGGGAAAGGAGATCGCCTACTTCGTGAAGATCTACCCCGAGTAAGGCTAGTCCTCCGTGGACGTAGGCCATCATGGAATAGACGAGGTTGCTACTTCGTGGAGCCTTCATGGGTGGAGCCCTCCGTGGACTCTCGCGACTGTTACCCTCCGTGGGTTGAAGTCTCCATAAACGTGGACGTACAATAGGACCACCTATCGGAACCACGGAAAAAATCGTCGTCTCATCTATTGTGTTTGATCTTCCTATCTCTACTCTCTTACATATGCTTGTCTTTACTTTCCGCTGCCATACTTGTTGACTAGCATGTGTAGGGTGCACTAGACTTGTTAGAATTGCTAAAATCTGCCAACCAATTAACTTTGGAAAGCGTTAGATTTTTAATTTGTCAAGTAGTCTATTCACCCCCCCTCTAGATGCCTCTTCTAGTGATCCCACAGTCGCCTGGGACTTGGCTGTTTGGCCTTCCTCCAGCTTCTATACTCCGTCTTCTTCCGTCTCCTCTTCCAAGCTTCCCTCGAGGATGGTGTAGTTGTACGTAGGTGCTGACACTCCTCCTCATCATCCGTGAAGCTTCGACAATACCTATGCATGCACACAAGAGGAGTGTCAAGTAATATACCATCCTCGATGGGGTCAAGTGAACACGTGTAATGGAGATGATTCACCTTTATGTATGTGAAGTAGTTGTGGCACGTGTCACTTGCCAAACGGACTCTTGTCATGGTGATGTCTGTAGGATGCTCCGCATCATCCCCTCCCCCTTGGGAAAGATCCGTCCTCAGATCAAAATCAAAATCACCATGGGAAGGAGATGTTGTCATCCTATAGAAGTGGACGATCTCATCATCATCAAGCTCTAAAGGGGCACTCTCCAATTTCTCACCGTCTAGTAATTCCTTCAAAAGGAAGAAATACGACAAGCACTTGGAAAAACAAATGTGGTTAGCGTTAGTGCAAAACCAAGCATTCAAGTGGTCATTCATCGCACAAGTGCTGTCATCATGCATAACATATGGTGTGACAAGGGATTGTGACATGGCATGTAAGTATACAAATTGAGCATAATCAAAGTCATCATGGGAACAAGCATGAAAATGTGGGGTAAGGATGCAATTATGTGTGACAATAGAACGCGCATCTACCTCAAGGTCATAGGAGGCATGCACAAAGCAATCAACAAAAGGTCTATGGTAGGCATAGGAATCATTCACAACACCAAATAAATGAAGTGTCTATACACATGGGCCAATCAAAAGTGCAAGGTAATCCAAGCATAATGTGCATATGGTGTAGTGAAGATAGGGTGGCACTCAACACAACAGAAAGAGAAATTGGTCATCATGTGTGAGGCAATCAAGTCAAGCATGTAGCAAGCAATTGGGCATGGCATATGTGAAGAAATGACATTGTTGCAACCAAACATATGATCGGAGAAATCAATCCACAAGTTGGATGCAACACACAAGGTGTATATGTCATGAGGCATGGAAAGATAACAATCATGAGTGGAAGCAATATCTCTATCATGTGTGCAAGTAAGTGGTCCAAGATGACCAATATATGTCATGGTACAAGCAACACAAGTAGGTTGAGCCACAATATCCATGCCGAAGAAGGATGTCACCTCAAAAGCGTAATGTTGTGCGTCCGTCACAATGCCGATGCGCAAGCAAGTGCGATGTAGAAACACGTCGGTGTAGTCGAAGTATCCTACACATACACACAACAAGGCAAAGAATGTATGTGCATGGTAGACAAACATATCATCCATCATGATGGTTGTCTTCTCTTGCACATAACCATTACAATCACAAGTGCATGAATAATAGGATGCAACAATGGCAATATTCATGGCACAAGGCATATGGTCCAAAGGAGGAAGGAAAGCATGCTTCACATAAGATATGTCAAAAGCTCCAATAATATGAGAGAAAACTATGTCGGCAATCTGATTAGCAAGATTAATAACATTGTCGCACTCAATACATGGCAAATTATCTAGCAAGAAATAGGCAACACATGGAGACATATGACAATATGCAATATTAATCATGTGCGAAGTATGGCAATGGTTGTCATCAACCGCATAAAAGGAGCAAGTATGAATCATCGGTGATGCAACATAAGCAAGCATAGTGATCATGTCACGCAAACTAGTAGTGCGAAGATGCAACATACTAGAGGAAATCATGGTAATCATGTCATGTGAGAAAATAGTAGGCGTACATAATGCACATGACATATCACAAGCATGAAAACAAGATATGATCAAAGTACCGTCATTGCATTGGCAAGAATTCCTAAGTGAATAGCAAGAGAATATCATGACTCTGCCAACACAAGAAGCAATATTAGTATGGATCGCAAGGTGAACATAGCAATAGCAACTAGGATCTCCACCAAGCATGCAAATACACATAGTATTAGTACAATGGTGAATAATGGGTAATGGAAGAACCGGTCACAATCACATGACAAAAGCATAGAATGATGCATAACATGCAATGTGAACACAAGAAAGTGAGCATAACAAGACAAGTGGCAAAGAGCCCATAGTCGTTGATAACCCACAAGTGTGGGGGATCGTTTGTAGCCTTTTTCGATAAATAAGAGTGTCGAACCCAACGAGGAGCTAAAGGTAGAGCAAATATTCCCTCAAGTTCTATCAACCATCGATACAACTCTACACACATGGTCGAATGGTCAACTATTTTGCTTTACCTAGAACAAGTATGAAACTATTTTGTAGGTGATAGGATAGTTTGCACGAATAAAACTAGAAGTACTTTGCGGGAATAAAACTATGAGTAAATTGCAAGATAATAAAAGTTAGTTGTTTAGTAGAAAACTTTTGTCAAACAAGAAGGTTATTTGTCTCTAGGCAATTGATAACTAGACCGGTAATCATTATTGCACATTTATATGAGGGAGAGGCATGAGCTAACATACTTTCTGTACTTGGATCATATGCACTTATGATTGGAACTCTAGCAAGCATCTGCAAGTACCAAAGATCATTAAGGTAAAACCCAACCATACCATTGAGTATCAAGTCCTCTTTACTCCCATACACAACAACCCACCTACTCGGGTCTGTGCTTCTGTCACTCACGCCACCCATCATAAGAAAATCATGAACATATTGCAACACCCTACAGCGGGGATCCCTCGCATTTGTGTGACACGGAGGGCACCATAGGACAGCAGCAAAATAAAACATACAACTCATACCAACCACGATCATCAATTAGCCCATAGGACAAAACAGATCTACTCAAACATCATAGGATAGCCACATATCATTGGGAAATAATATATGGAGTTGAGCACCATGTTTAAGTAGATATTACAGTGGCGAAGAGAGGTGTTACACCGCTGCATGGAGGGGGAGAGAGTTGGTGTTGAAGGTGGTGAAGTTGTTGTGTAGATCGCTGTCAAAATGATTGCACGACGGCATTCCGGTGCCACCGGGAGAGAGGGGGAGAGAGCCCCCCTCCTTCTTCTTCTTCCTTGGCCTCCCCCCTAGATGGGAGGAGAGTTCCCCCTCAGGTCCATGGACTCCATGGCGGTGGAGGGGTAGGAGCCCCACCAAGATTGGATCTCCCTCTCTGTTCTCTTCTGTTTCGCGTTCCTGTTTTTTGGCCGAAAAGCGTTTCTTATATTCCCGGAGATCCGTAACTTCGATTGCGCTGATATTTTAACAAGTTTTTTTCCGGATATAAGCTTCCTTGCGCCCGAAGTAGAGTAGCAACCGCCTTACGAGGTGACCACAACCCACCACGGCGCGCCTGGGCCCTGGGGCGCGCCTTGGTGTACTGTTTGGGCCGTGGGCCTCCTTTTGGGATGATTCCAACTCCCAAAAATCACATATATTCCAAAATAATTCTCTGTAAATTTTTATCGCATTTGGACTTCATTTGATATGGATATTCTGCAAAACAAAAAATGCAACAAACAGGAACTAGCACTGGGCACTAGATCAATATGTTAGTCCAATAAATCATATAAAATGTTGCCAAAAAAATTTGAAAGTTGTATAATATTGGCATGAAACAATCAAAAATTATAGATACGACGGAGGCGTATCAGACGTGTGAGAACCAAGTAAAAGAGGTGCGCATATTCCTCGCGCAAGGGGAATGGTTGGATACACATTCCAATGAATCCCAAATCGTTGTTGCTCTCAAGAGCTCTATTCATTAAGTCATGGGATGGTGAGGTTGACAAGTAATCACGAGTACCTACACACAATAAAGGCAAAGGAAAAATTGTGTGTGCATGGTATATGTACACATCATCCGCATGTGTTCGTTGCACGAAATATCCTATGCTCAAATAAGTGAGAAGCATGATATAAGAACATGTCATCCATCATGAAAGGTTTTTTTATTATGTGTGGCATAATGGAGACTAAAAATATGTAGTGCATCATGTGAATTATCGGAAGTATTGTTATTCATGATGCGGATGGTGCACACAATGGATGCAATCATGCAAGTTATAATCATTTTCATGGCATTGCATATGAGATGCATCATCATAATTATGTTTAGCAATTTGAAGCATGTGGTGATGCACACAAGGTATGGAATCATGCAATGGATGGGATGGAACGAAATCTCCTAACATGTATGAGGAAACTATTGGGGTCTCCTCATGTGCAATAGCGGAAGCATAATTCGAAGAATATGGACAACATCCAAAACAATGCATTTCCAAATCATGGTGATCATGGCATGGCCTATGTGGAAAATTGCGCAAATGATGCAAAGGAAGCATGGCAATATCATCACAAGAAAAACAAATGCCAATAACCATGGACTTGTCGTCTATGCCATATGAGCAAATGGGATTAATTTTTATGTGATATGCAAAGTCGCTACAATCATTTTATAATCATTTTGCTTGTTCCCTGCTGTTATATTATCATTCTTGGATGTTTTACAATCATTTTATAACAACTTTATATCATTTTTGGGACTAACCAATTGACATAGTGCCAAAGTGCCAGTTGCTGTTTTTGCTTGTTTTTTACTTCGTAGAATATCAGTACCAAACGGAGTCCAATCGCGACGAAACTTTTTGGAGATTTTTCTAGACCAGAAGACACCCAGTGGGACAAAGAAGTGCCAGGAAGGTGGGCTGTGGAGAGCACAACCCACATGGGGTGCGCCAGGGGGCCCTCGACGTGCCCTGATGGGTTGTGCCCTCCACGGGGCCCCCCTCCACTGCCTCTGATGCCTATAAATTCTCAAATATTCGGAAAACCCTAGGAGAGTCGACAAAACACAATTCCAGTCGCCGCATGTTCCAGAGCCTCAAGATCCAATCTAACACCATCACGGAGGGGTTTATCTTCTTCATAGGTGCCTCTCCGATGATGTGTGAGTAGTCCACCATAGACCTACGGGTCCGTAGGCAGTAGCTAGATGGCTTTCTATCTCTCTTTTGATTCTCAATACAATGGTCTCTTGGAGATCTATTTGATGTAAACTTTTGCGGTGTCTTTGTTGGGATCCGATGAATTTTGAGTTCATGATCAGTTTCTATGCATGAATATTATTTGAGTCTTCTTTGATCTCTTATATGCATGATTACTTATAGCCTCATATTTATTCTTCGAATATTTGGTTTAGTTAGGCCAACTAGATCGATTTTTCTTGGCATGGGAAGAGGAGCTTTGTGATGGGTTCGATCTTGCGGTGTCCTTTCCCAGTGACAGAAGGGGTAGCAAGGCACGCATGTATCGTTGCCATTAAGGATAACAAGATGGGGTCTATTCCTACATGAATAGATCTTGTCTACATCATGTCATCGTTCTTATTGCATTACTCCATTTTTCCATGAACTTAATACACTAGATGCATGCTGGATAGCGGTCGATCTATGGAGTAATAGTGGTAGATGCAAGCAGGAGTCGGTCTACTTATCTTGGACGTGATGACTATATAATGATCATCGCCTTGGATATCGTCATGATTATTTGATCTTCTATCAATTGCCCAACAGTAATTTGTTCACCCACCGTGTGCTATACTCCTGAGAGAAGCCACTAGTGAATCCTAGGGCCCCCGGGTCTACTTTTCCAACATATTGCTTTCCGGTCTATCTTTTTGCCTCTTTGTTTACAGATATACTATAACAAAAATCCAAAAACATATTGCTACACTTTTTATTTGCCCTTTTTATTTTGTGTTCCTGAGAGATCTATCTCTCCTATCTATCACTACCTAATCTATCTTTTTACCATAGAGAGATTGACAACCTCTCTTTCGCGTCGGGTTGCAAGTATTTGTTATTTGTGTGCAGGTGCAGCTTATTGGGTGGTGGTGATCCTCCTACTAGTTCGATAACCTTGATTTCATAACTAAGGGAAATACTTACCATCGCTGTGCTGCATCATCCCTTCCTCTTTGGGGAAATACCGATGCAGTCTCAAGCCACGTCAAAGGAATTTCTCGCGCCGTTGCTGGGGAGGAAGCGGTCTCTTCTACGTGCCAATCTGAGGCGCCGAGGAGACTCCATCATCATCTACCAGGTTCCTAATCACAAATCTCATCTCCTTGCAATTACATTATTTTCCATTTGCCTCTCGTATTCGTCTCCCCCACTTCACAAATTTGCCATTTTATTCGCCCCCTTTTTCGTTTGCCTTTTTCTCGCCGGATCTCTTGCTTGCTTGCAATCATGTTTGCGTAGTCACGATGACTCAAGAAAACACCAAGTTGTGTGGTTTTCCCAATACTAATAACAATGATTTTATTAGTACTCCTATTGCTCCTCCCGCCACTAGTGCGGAGTCTTGTGATATTAATGCCGCTTTGTTGAATCTTGTCATGAAAGATCAATTTGCCGGTACTCCTAATGAGGATGTCGCGTCCCATCTAAACACGTTCGTAGAATTGTGTGATATGCAAAAGAAAAAATATGTGGACAATGATATAGTAAAGTTGAAATTATTTCCTTTTTCCTTGCGGGATCGTGCAAAAATTTGGTTTTCTTCTTTGCCTCGCAATAGTATCGATTCTTGGAATAAGTTCAAGGATGATTTTATCACTAAGTATTTTCCGCCCGCGAAAATTATTTCCCTTAGGACACAAATCATGAATTTTAAGCAACTTGAGCATGCACATGTTGCACAATCTTGGGAAAGAATGAAATTGATGCTAAGAAATTGTCCTGCTCATGGTTTAAATCTTGGGATGATCATACAAAAATTTTATGCGGGATTGAATTTTGTCTATAGAAATCTTTTAGATTCTGGCACAGGTGGTACTTTTATGGAAATTACTTTCGGTGAAGCTACTAAATCGCTAGATAATATCATGGCAAATTATTCCCAATGGCATACCGAAAGAGCACCTACTAGTAAAAAAGTTAATTCGGTGGAAGAAATTAGTACTTTGAGTAATAAGGTTGATGCTTTGATGAAATTGGTTGCTAGTAAAAATGCTCCTATTGATTTTAATGATGTGCCTTTGTCTACCTTGATTTAGTAAAATAGTGATTCCGTAGATGTGAACTTTGTCTCGCGAAACAATTTTAATAACAATGCTTATAGAGGAAATTTTAATCCTAGGCCTTTTCCTGGAAATTCCTCTAACAATTATGGTAATTCCTATGGTAATTCCTCTTATAATAATAATAGGAACACCTCTGATCTTGAGAGTAATATTAAAGATTTTATCAGTGTGCAAAAGGCTTTCAATACTACAATAGAAGAAAAGTTGAATAAGATTGATGATATGTCTAGAAGCATTGATAGAATTTCTCATGATGTTGAAAATCTCAAGTTGAAAGATTTTGTGCCTAAGATTGATAACTCAATTAAATCTTTACATGTCTCTATGGATGAAAGTAAGAAAAGAACCGCTATGCTTAGAGCTAAAAGAGAAATCTTAGAAAAATCGTTTTCTAGTGATTGCCTTCATAAAAATGATGTAGATCTTAAAGTGATTGGTGTTCTACTATTGATTCCTTGTTTAGTAACATTAAAATTGATGATAAAGGGACTGAAGTAGAGTCAACTTTAGTTAGAAGGCGTCCCAATAATCTGAAGGGTGAAAATCTTGATGAAAATTTTAATAAAACTAGGTTTGAAGAGGTCAAAACTTTAACTAGTGATGTGCCCACTATTTTGGATTGCAAAGACTTTAATTATGATAGTTTCTCCTTGATTGAATGTATTTCTTTGATGCAATCCATGTTGAATTCACCCCACGCTTATGAGCAAAATAAAGCTTTTACTAAACATATCGTTGATGCCATGATGAAATCCTTTGAAGAAAAGTTGGAGTTGGAGATTTCTATTCCTAGAAAATTGTATGATGAGTGGGACCTACCATTAAGGTCAATATTAAAAATTATGAGTGCTTTGCTTTATGTGATTTGGGTGCTAGTGTTTCCACGACTCCAAAATCTTTATGTCATGTGCTTGGTCTCACCAATATTGAAGAATGTTCTCTTAATTTGCACTTGGCAGATTCTACTATTAAAAAGCCTTTGGGAAGAATTAATGTTATTATTCTTGCAAATAGGAACTATGTGCCCATAGATTTTATTGTGCTTGATATTGATTGCAATCCGTCTTGTCCCATTATAATTGGTAGACCGTTTTTACGCACTATAGGTGCCGTGATTGATATGAAAGAACGAAATATTCGTTTTCAATTTCCAATAAGAAAGGGTATGGAACACTTCCCTAGAACAAGAATTAAGCCACCATATGAATCAATCATTAGGGCATCCTATGGATCCAAAACCAAAGATGACAGTACTTGAATCTATGTGTTATGCCTAGCTAGGGGCGTAAAACGATAGCGCTTGTTGGGAGGCAACCCAATGAATGAATTTATTTTTGCTTTTTCCTTTATTTATTTGAGTGTTGACACAATTATGTCTCTGTTATGATTGTGTTTTTATGGTTTATTTAGTGTTTGTGCCAAGTAGAGCCTTTAGGATGATTCATAAGATGAGTAGAAGCGATGCTGAATCTGAAACAGAAACTTTGCATCCAGTATTTGAATTTTCATTTTTTTGCTGGAACGTGATATTGATCTGAAATTCTAACACAGTGTTTCTATACAAATTCTTTACGTTGTCCTAATTTTTCAGAATTTTTAGAGTTACAGAAGTATGGTTAGAGTACAGATTACTACAAACTGTTCTGTTTAAGACAGATTCTGTTTTCGTTGCATTGTATGCTTGTTTTGATGAATCTATGGGTTATATTGAAGGGTATGAGCCATGGTAAAGTTAAAATACAGTAGGTATAATGCAATAACAAAACATGAATGGGTTTGCAATAGTACCTAAAGTAGTGATTTGCTTTATTATACTAACGAATCTCACGAAGATTTTGTTGAGTTTTGTGTGATTGAAGTTTTCTAGTTTTGGGTGAGATCGCGATGGATGAAGGAATAAGGAGTGATAATATCCTAAGCTTGGGTATGCTACTGCACCCCCAAGATATATCCAAAGAGTAACAAGCAACTAAGCTTGGGGATGCCCCCGAGTGGCATCCCCTCTTTCTTCTAACAACCATTGGTATTTTACTTGGAGCTATATTTTTATTCGTCACATATCATGAGTTTTGCTTGGAGAATCTTGTATCTTTGCTTGCTTTGCTTTTTAGTTTTTCTTTTGTATCCTTGTTGTACATACCTATTTGGGAGAGCCAAAATTATGCTATGATTTGTTAGAATTGCTCTCTATGCTTCACTTAAACTTTTTGAGCTATAGAATTGCTCTAGTGCTTCACTTATATCTTTTTGAGCACGGTGTGCTTGGAAATTTTTGTATAAATAATACCATGCTTCACTTAGATTAATTTGAGAGTTAGTAAATTTTGAAGAAATCCTCTCATGCTTCACTTATACCTTTTTGAGAGATGAAATCTTTATGTTCATGTGCTTCACTTAGATTTGTTTGAGCTTGTCAAAAAGCAATGGAAATATATGAAACTAGTCCCAAAGTGATAGATATCCAAGGAGGATATAATAAAAACTTTCATGAAGATCATTGGGCAAATTAAGCTTGATTCCTTGTAATAGTTTTAAAACATGATGATAGTAATATGTGAGTCATGTTGATGAGTAATTATGCTTTAGTAGGAATATTGGTGTTAAGGTTTGTGATTCCCTATGCAAGTACGAAAGTCAATAGTTATGCAATGAAATTGCATCCTAATTGTGGTGCATTATTCAGTGTTAGTTATGCTCAATGCTCACTTATGTGAATTTTCATTTCTTGGTTTGGTTTCTTCTCAATCTATTTGCTAACCTCCATTTGTACTAAGTAGAAATACTACTTGTGCATCCAAAATCCTTAAACCAAGTTTTGCCTTATGGTCCACCATACCTACCTATATGCGTTATTTCCATGCCGTTCCAAGCAAATTTGTATGTGCCATCTCCAAACTTTCAAAATAAATTTTCTCCTTTGTGTGCTCGTACCGCTCATGAAACGGTGGGGAGTGTCCAATATTTTTCCATGCTAGATGTGTTGTTCTCAAGATGAGTGTTTATTCACTTGTCATTGCACGAGAGTGCGGCGGTAATAGGGATGCCCATTCCCGAAATGAAAAATAAAAAAATATTTACTCTACGTTGTCAAATAATAAATTTCTTGGAAAGTGTTGGTATGGAAGGCAACCGTAGATACGGCCCGCCATGGAATGTGAAAGTTTGGTGGAAAAGGAATAAACTTTATTTTCTGTTTGGGAACCGCCTATGATATATCTAGCATGGAAAGTATTGTGAGCTACTTTGTCGTTTTCGTTGACAGGAAAAGCATGCCACCCAAAAAATTTCTCTCTCAATTTAAAACTTTGAGCTATGGCACCTCTACAAATCCCTACTTCCCTCTGCGAAGGGACTATCTATTTACTTTATGCAATTTTTATTTTTACTTTGAGTCTACATCTTCTCTTATAAAGCACCAACTAGGGGGCACTATGATCGTACTTGAGCATTGGGTATAGCTAATATTTGAGTGTGTTTCATAAATGGATCAATGATTAAGCATGATGGGCTAGGGATAACTTTCTTTAGTGTTGATATTTTGAAAGACATGGTTGCTTCTTGGCATGCTTGAGTATTGAAGTCATTATGTTAAAACTAGACTATTGCTTTTAATCATCTACAAGTGCAAATGTCCATGCTATACAAAAGAAAAGAATATGAGATGAACATGTTAGGCAGCATTCTACATCAAAAATTCTGTTTTTATCATTTACCTACTCGAGGATGAGTAGGAATTAAGCATGGGGATGCTAATACGTCTCCAACGTATCTATAATTTTTGCTTGTTCCACGCTGTTATATTATCATTCTTGGATGTTTTACAATCATTTTATAACAACTTTAGAACATTTTTTGGGACTAACCTATTGACATAGTGCCAAAGTGTCAGTTGTTGCTTTTGCTTGTTTTTTTTCTTCGCAGAATATCAGTACCAAACGGAGTCCAATCACGACGAAACTTTTTGGAGATTTTTTCTGGACCAGAAGACACCCAGTGGGCCACAGAAGTGCCAGGAAGGTGCGCTGTGGAGAGCACAACTCACCAGGGCGCGCCAGGGGCCCCCCGGCGCGCCCTGATGGGTTGTGCCCTCCACGGGGCCCCCCTCCAGCGCCTCTGATGCCTATAAATTCTCAAATATTCGGAAAACCCTAGGAGAGTCGACGAAACATAATTCCAGTCGCCGCAAGTTCCAGAGCCTCAAGATCCAATCTAACACCATCACGGAGGGTTTCATCTTCTTCATAGGTGCCTCTCCGATGATGCGTGAGTAGTCCACCATAGACCTACGGGTCCGTAGGCAGTAGCTAGGTGGCTTCCTCTCTCTCTCTTTTGATTCTCAATACAATGGTCTCTTTGAGATCTATTTGATGTAAACTTTTGCGGTGTGTTTGTTGGGATCCGATGAATTTTGAGTTCATGATCAGTTTCTATCCATGAATATTATTTGAGTATTCTTTGATCTCTTATATGCATGATTACTTATAGCCTCGTATTTCTTCTTCGAATTTTGGTTTAGTTAGGCCAACTAGATCGATTTTTCTTGCCAGAGGTGCTTTGTGATGGGTTCGATCTTGCGGTGTCCTTTCCGAGTGACAGAAGGGGCAGCAAGGCATGCATGTATCGTTGCCATTAAGGATAACAAGATGGGGTCTATTCCTACATGAATAGATCTTGTATACATCATGGCATCATTCTTATTGCATTACTCCGTTTTCCCATGAACTTAATACACTAGATGCATGCTGGATAGCGGCGATGTGTGGAGTAATAGTGGTAGATGCAGGCAGGAGTCGGTCTACTTTTCTTGGACGTGATGCCTATATAATGATCATCGGCTTGGATATCGTCATGATTATTTGATCTTCTATCAATTGCCCAACAGTAATTTGTTCACCCACCGTGTGCTATACTCATGAGAGAAGCCACTAGTGAATCCTACGCCCCCCAGGTCTACTTTTCCAACATATTGCTTTCCGATCTATCTTTTTGCCTCTTTGTTTTCAGATCTATTATACCAAAAATCTAAAAACATATTGCTGCACTTTTTATTTGCCCTTTTTATTTTGTGTTCTTGAGAGATCTATCTCTCCTATCTATCACTACCTAATCTATATTTTTACCGTAGAGAGATTGATAACCTCTCTTTCGCGTCGGGTTGCAAGTATTTGTTATTTTTGTGCAGGTGCTTCTTATTGGGTGGTGGTGATCCTCCTACTGGTTCGATAACCTTGGTTTCATAACCGAGGGAAATACTTACCGTCGCTGAGCTGCATCATCCCTTCCTCTTTGGGGAAATACCGACGCAGTCTCAAGCCACGTCAGGCTAGTGGTGGTCACACTCATCCTCTCATAGGAAATGCACTCAAGGTCACATATGGTGGAGTCACTCATCTCACTCATGTGGTGGTGGTTCTCCTCACATGGGAATTGGGGCAACTCATCATATGTGGGTGTTGGAGAAATGCCGGTGCAAACGTCTCCATGCTCAACTCCTATCGCCGCCTTGGTTGAAGGGATAGTCCCATGCTCAACCTCCTCATCCATAACGCCTCCGAAGATGAATGCCGTGGGGTGTGGCAAAACAACAATCTCCTCCAAGACCGAAGGGAACATCCCAAGCTCGGCCTCGGTGCTTGACTCCAAGTATGAGTCCCATGTGGGCGTGATACGTCTCCAACTTATCTATAATTTTTGATTGTTCCATGCTGATATATTATCATTTTAGGATACTTTTTGGGCCATTATTTACCAATTTATAATGTTTTTTAGCACTAACCTATTGACCCAGTGCCCAGTGCCAGTTGCTGTTTTCTGCATGTTTCTTGCTTTTCAGGTTTACTGTACCAAACGAAGTCCAATTGCCACGAAACTTTTTGATAATTTTTTCTGTACTCTATGAAGACCTAGAAGCTTCGGAAGGAAGCCAGGAGGTGCACGAGGGCCGCACCACACATCAGGGCGCGCCCTGGGGGGCGCACCCTCATATGTGGTGGGCCCCTCGGGCGCCTCCTGACGTCCCTCTTCGGCCTATAAATTGCCTAAAATCCTAAAAACCCCAGAAGCAGTCCCGAAACCCTTTTTCTGCCACCGCAAGTCTCTGTTCCGTCGCGAGGCCATTTGGAGCTCCATTCCAGCACCCTGCCGGAGGGGGGATCGATCACGGAGGGCCTCTTCATCAACCTCGCTACCCTCATGATGATGTGTGAGTAGTTCACCACAGACCTACGGGTCCATAGCTACTACCTAGATGGCAATCTCTCTCTCTCATGATCTTCAATACAATGGGCATCGCATCTTCGCTTTGACCTATCCGATGTAATCCTATTGTGCGGTGTGTTTGTTGGGATCCCATGAATTGTGGGTTTATGTTTAGATTATTCATGAAAAGTATTCGAGATGCCTCTGAATTATATTATCTCTTAAGTGCATGATCATTATAGCTTCGTAATGCTCTCCGATCTATTGATGTGCTTTGGCCATGTAGATTGATATTTCATCGGTGGAAGTGCTGCGTTGTGGTAGGTTCAACCTGGCGAGTTTCTATATCCTAGTGACAAAGTAGGGGACACGATACGTCTTTGTGTTGTTGCTACTAAGGATAAAACGATGGGGTTCATTCATATTGTTTGAGTTTACTTTCTCTACATCATGTCATTGTTCTCCAAGCATTACTCTGTTTTACTTAATACTCTAGATGCATGCCGGATAGCGGTCGATGAGTGGAGTAATAGTAATAGGTGCAGGCAGGAGTAATAGCGGTCAATGTGGTGGGCCTATTTATTTATGGACGTGATGCCTATATATACATGATCATTGCCATGAAAATCGCATAACTATCCGCTTTTCTATCAATTGCCCAACAGTAATTTGTTTACCCACCGTATGCTGCGTACATGAGAGATGCCACTAGAGAACACTATGGCCCCCGGGTCTATTCACTTATATATTTGCAAACGCTATTATTACCTCGCTGCCTTTATTTACTTTTTATTTAATTTATATTTATCAACAATTATCTACACAACTCATTTGCTTGCAAATAACGAGATCAAGGGGATTGACAACCCTCTTGCCCGCGTTGGGTGCAAGTCGTTTGTTCATTTTTGTGCAGCCTCTAAAGACGGTTGAGGATTGATATGCCTATTGGTTCGATAAACCTTGGTTTCATAACTTAGGGAAATACTTATCCGCTTTGTGCTGCAATTACCCGTTCCTCTTCACGGAAAACCAAACGCAGATCACAAGTATGAGGAAGGATTTTTGGCGCCGTTGCTGGGGAATATCATCATCAACTACCAAGTAACTTCACACAAAGTTTCATTCACTTGTTCTTCTTTTTATTTGCTGTTATATTTAGCTTGTCTCATAAAAATCAAAAATATAAAAATATTTATCTTTGCTTGTTACTAGTTTACTTCTTCGCTTGCTAGTTTACTTGTCTTGCTTGTTGCTTTGCTTGTTCGGTCACCATGTCTGAAGATACAAGTAAGTTGTGTGACTTCTCAAATACTAATAATAATGATTTTATTAGTACACCTATACCACCCGCCACTAGTGCGGAGGCTTTTGATATTAATGCTGCATTGCTAAATCTTGTCATGAAAGATCAATTTTCAGGAAGTCCTAATGAGGATCCCGCGTCACATCTTAATACCTTTGTTGAATTATGTGACATGCAATAGAAAAAGGATATGGATAATGATGTTGTGATATTAAAATTATTTCCTTTTTCACTAAGAGATAAAGCTAAAGCTTGGTTTTCATCTTTACCATGTAATTGTATTGGAACATCGGATAAGTGTAAAGATGCTTTTATTGCCAAGTATTTTCCTCCTGCTAAGATCATCTCCCTTAGAAATCAAATAATGAATTTTATACAGCAAGATCAAGAGCATGTTGCACAAGCTTGGGAGGGAATGAAATTAATGATGAGGAATTGTCCAATCATGATTTCAATACGTGGATGATTATCCAAAACTTCTATGTTGGACTAAACTTTGTGTCTAGAAATCTTCTTCATTCTGTTGCAGGTGGTACCTTTATGGATGTGACCTTTGTCGGTGTCAAAACCGGTGGATCTCGGGTAGGGGGTCCTGAGCTATGAGTCTAGGATCGATGGTAACAAGGGGACGAAGGAGACGATGTTTACCCAGGTTCGGGCCCTCCTATGGAGGTAGAACCCTACGTCCTGCTCGATTATATTGATGGTATGAAGGTTATAGAGTTGATCTACCTCGAGATCGACTAGCTAAAACCCTAGATGAGTTTCCCTACCCTATAATCTAAAACCCTCCCGGTTTATATAGACACCGGGGGATACCTAGGGTTTACACATGAAAGGTCTCCTGCCGAGAATGGAGACGTCGATTCCCTCATCTTGACTTGGAGTGCACGACGCGCCTTCGGAACTTCCTTCTAGAACACAGGGTCTCGATGTATCCGGCCCTTCCTGCGACAGTCAGAATATGGCCCATCAAGCCGGCCTATTGAGAGACAGGCCAGCAGCCCGAGGACCCCTTAGTCCAGGACTCCCTCAGTAGCCCCTGAACTAGCCCCCAATGCCAAGGGTCTTAGCTCTGGCTGCTCCGCGTGATCAGAGTCTTCGGCTTGCGGGGTGAGTTCTTCTTCCCATTAAAGATCGGCTGATACTTGTCCGGTTTCCGATCACATGATTGTCGGGACACTATGAGTCGTTCAGTCCCGAAGGTCAAACGTCAAAGTGTAAACATTGTTTCTTCTCACAACCTTTCTGACGAAGGGTCGTGGCCTACCACGACCGCTGAACTAGTTATGAAAACTTGATTCGTGGTTCGAGGCCGTTTTTACATTGGCACGACTCATCAATGTATAGATCGTGCTCCGTTTCACACGGGATATGATTAGCATCTCAAGTTTCTTTTGCGCGTGCATAATGGCACGCATGCCTCGGGAAGCGGAGAGACTTGCGGCGCTGTAAAGGGAGGCTAATCGGCGTGACGCCTCATAAAAGGGGAAAAAACCCAAGGCTTACTCACGCTTCCCATTCGCATCCTCTGCTTTCCCAATCTTCAGAAGCTCCGAGAGCCCAGATCTAGTCCTTCCTCAACTTCCCCTCCGAGCTTAGCCATGGCGGGTTCGGGCTCCATGGGCAAGTGGGAGGCATCCATGGTCACCAACAAGGACATCAGGGACTTAAAGCTCGCTGGCTACCTCCCCACCAACGTCTTCCACCGCGCTCCAGAGGCGAACCTTGTGGTGCCCACCCCTAAGCCAGGCGAGAGGGTGGTGTTCGTCCCCCATTTCATGCGGGGACTGAGCTTCCCGCTCCACCCCTTCGTCAGGGGCCTCATGTTCTTCTATGGGTTGGACTTCCATGATCTCCCCCCCGAACTCCTTCATGCATATTTCGGCATTCATTATTATCTGCGAAGCCTTCCTGCGGGTCCAACCGCACTTCGGCCTGAGGCTCAAGGTCTTCAACGTCAAGCCGAAGACCGTCGCGGGTGAGCATGCAGACTGCGGAGGGGCGGTAATCAGCAAGCTCCCCCGCGTCGAGTGGCCAACTGGCACCTTCATCGACACAATCAAGATCTGGCAGAAAGAAGGGTTCTACATCACCGAACCAAGGGATGAGAGCTGGGCAGCGCCTGCCGAGTTCAGATCCGGACCCCCTACGAGATTGACCTCATGGCCTAGGAAGGGCCTCGACTGGGGGTCGGATGTAGAGGTGAAATTGCTGCAGAAGCGCATTACCTCAGTGATCGAGGCCAAGGTTGAGCTGGTCAATGTTGTCCAGGTCATGCTCCACCGCCGTATTCTTCCCTGCCAGTGCCGGACCTCCCCAATGTGGGCTTATCAGCTTAAAGACGAGCCTACCGTGCGCCAACTCTTCCGCACTACCTCTGAGAAGTTGTGGAAGGCATTATTCAAGCCTCGGAAAAGCTGGGCGGCCAAGGAAGAGGATTCGGGCCTAAGCGCTGATAACCCACCTACCAAGGTACGGTATAATTTTAATCCACTGACTCTGTTTCTTCGACAAAAGGATTGAATGCCTTCCCCCTCATTTTCGCAGAAATGGTTGAGCGAAACCGCGAGAGTTAACTGCCCGACACCACAACCCGAAGACCCCAGGTCGGAGTTGTTGACGGTGATGCTCGTTGTGGTGCCGTACTCGGAGCCTGAGAAGAAGGAGAAGAAGAAGAAGGCCAGGGAAGGCCTCTGCATAAGGGACCAGCCAGACGCTATGTCCGAGGAAACCCATGCCTCCTCTAGCCATGAGGAAGAGCATGAGGACGGAGGGGAAGGCGTTTCCCCCCTCACAAGAAAGAGGGCGGCATCGCCGGACACCGCGCAGGATGTACCTCCTCCTGCCCTGAAGAGGGCGTGTCGGCCGAGGTTGATCCTGGCCGACGACAGCTCGGACTCTGATGCAGAGTCCGAGGATTTTGAGAAGGTTCCCCAAAGGAACCTAAGGGTCAAGCCCCCAGCTCAAAGGTATGAATCCGAAGACTCCCTGGGTCATTTATGCAAAGTTTTCAATGTTTTAAATGCAAGAACGTCTTTTAATCTGCAGCCCACCGCGCATTCTCCCCACTGACCATATATCGGATGGGGAGTCTCCACCCGCCGAGCTGGCGGAGAGTGGGACTGCGTCACACCCCACACCTCCAGGGGCCGCGAAGGATGCCGCGGAGGTGTCATCCCGCCAGGCTCCTTTGGAGCCGAATACAGGCGGTGGGGGTGACCACGCCATGGCCAAGGTCGATGCCTCGGCCGCTGAAGACCAGGGGAAGAAAACTCCCTTGGCCGTTGAGGAGGAAGGGCGGAGGGATGTCCAGTCCCCTCCGAGGACATCTCCGGAGCATGCTGTGACTCCGGAGTTACCGACTCAGTCCCCTATCAGAGATCGGGCTGGCCGGTCACCACCGGTGCCACCGACGACTGGGTGGCTGGTCATGGAGGAGGCTCTATCAAGCGCCCCCATCTCCGAGGATCACCGCACTCTTATGGGTGCGGTTTTGCAAGGAATTCAGTCCGTCGATAGCGGACTGAAAGAGGCCTTCAATGGTCTCTTGACGGGCTTCAAGGTGAGTCACGTAATACCCTTTTCCCGAACAATTTTAATTTTATTAAGTTTTTGCCATCTTTATATATGTAGTAGCCCCCGAGCCCCGGGTGGGTTTGCGAAAACGCACCCGGGAGTCGAATACTCAGGAGTGACCAACGAAGCGCAAGGCACCATTAGTCCCACAATGTTCTAAAATCCTTTAAGATGACCGAACATAGGGTCATATCCGTGACGGTTCGGGGGTTGGAACGCACATAACCGGATATATGTTTTTTACTTTTTGTAGGCCTCGTCATCGGCGGCGGCCGTTAATGCCGCTGAGCTTACCGAGCTAAATCGGAAGCTCAAGATCTCCGAAGAGGAGCTTGATAGCCTGAACAAGAGGTTCAACGAGGCACAAGGTAAGCCGAATTGTAACATCCGGGCTGTATATTGTTAATGATCTGCACTGGTAACCCAGTGTAATTATTTATTTATTGCTTCCATAGCTTCAGCTGCGGAGGTTGAAAAACTCAAGGCCGAGCTCAAAAAGATGAAGCAAGAGACCGCGGATGAGAAGGCGGCTGCCGAACAGGTAGCAGCCGCACTCTCCACTTTGAAAGCTACGAGTGCTAAGCAGGAGGCCCGGGTGGAGGAGGTGCAGCAGGAGCTCAAGGATGCCAGCGCGAAGTGCGAGGCCCTTGAGCAGAAAGGCAAAGAGCAAGCCACCGGGCTATCCACGCTAAAATCCGAGCTTCAAAAGGAGCGGGTGGACAGGCGGTCCTTTGAAGAGGAGGTTCGCCAAGTCAAGGCTGTCACAGATGGTAAGCCGTATTCACTACAATGCGCCTTTGGTGGTAGCAGGTTTGCTTTGCTCACCCAGGTGTGGCGTTCCTCAGGCGTCTGTGCGGATCTCCAGAAGAGTGCAGGGGACGCAAACAAGTTCTATGCTTCGCGGGAGGAGGATGATGAGGCTCGGCTATTTTGGGCACAATTTGAGTCCCCCGAGCGCTCTCCTCTTCTAATCGAGCAGATGAAGCAACTGATGGAGCTGCACGGGATGGCGGAGCCGGCCATGAAGGATCTCTGCATCCGGCTGTGGCCTGAAGAACGGTTGCCGAGCAGCTACTTCGGCTTGGTACAGAAACTGTGCGATGCTGCGCCTCGGATTGACGCGCTAAACCGTTCTACATGCATAGAGGGAGCCCGGATGGCCTTTGCAAAGACCATGGCGCACTGGCCGAAGCTCAAGCCGACCGAGATGGCCACCGCACCTCCGCCCCCTGGAAAGGGGCATAGGCGCCCCGAGCTATACTTCTCCGCAGTGATGGAGGGTGCTCGGGCGATAGAGGCCCAATGCTCGAAGGATGTTCTTTATGAATGAGCGCGTTGTAATATGTCCGAAGAATGTTAACGCTTTATAATCAGTGTTGCATGGTTTATCATGTCTTATAAGTCTTTAGTATTTATTTTGACTCCCATGTGGCCGTTTTATCTGAAAGTTGCGAGTCGTCGGCTTCAGCCCCCACGTAGATACTACGCGAGGTGTCTCTGCCTCCGCACTGTGACCCTTAGCCGAGGTATCGGTGCCCGAAGGCGGTAGTGCGAGGGGGACAACGCAATCGGACTATGATGCTTTATCGCTTTCACTTAGCCGTAGGAGCGTAAAAAAATGAGGGGGCTGATGACCAGCCCCCAGTGTTTTGTGATGTGCGGATGTACCGGGGCCGAGGCCAGCATCACATGGTTTGTACAAGTACAAAACCCATCGTATAACACAGAATAACCTCTATCGATTTTTTAGTATGACACTTATGCTCGGATTTGCAGAACGGTTCTCGCTTACTATGACGGTCAGTTTCCGGCTTTCTCCCCTGAGGTGCTTGACCAGGCGAACTGGAAACACAATCGCAGTGGTTCTCCCTTTGCCCCTTTAGTCGAACGAGCGGAACGTAAGGGGGCAAACACAGGAGCCGGGCAACCCAACTATTGACCCAAGACATAGTTCGGATCCGATGCATATAAAGCAAAATCCAAGACGCCGAACACACGACCAGTTGTGTCGGGGTGATGCTCAGGGCGATATTTTAAATTCAAGCCCCCGGTCTATTAGCCGGTTGCATCGTAATGTGTACCGAACAGTTGCGCAAGAGGCGTTGACAAGAACAGAGTATGTACCAGAAAATATAGCGGAGGGGCCATGTATAATGGTCTTTTATTTGCTCAATAACTCTTATAATTCAAATTGCCGAGGCAACTGTTTACAGGTATTTTGAGGGTAAAACATAGAATTTACAGAGGAGAGGTTGTACTAGGGGTCTTCGATTGGTGGCTTGACGTCCTCGATGTGCCCTGTCGCCAGTCTGCTCCTGTGCCTCCTAGGGAGTTGTATTCCTTTAAGGGTGATGCTGTCGTCGAGCGGACCTTGGGAAGAAGGTCTTGAGAAGTCGCCGAAGTATGGATGAGCTTTACGCTTTAGCAGGTCCTTGATGGTACCTGTGTTATGTCCGTGGACGTGTACTGGTAGTAGTTCGGTCTAGCCGAACAGTTACCCTTTAATGGTTGTTCCCCACTGCTGCCCATGGAATCTTGAGTGCGAAGTTGTGCCTTCTCAGCGCGTATTTGACGGTCATGAGGGCTGTGCAATGGGGAGTGTGTCCCTATTTCTGGGGAGAAGAAGATTCTGGGAGTTCGGATTGAAACCGAGCTCGTTTGTCAACCTTACGTGCCTTTATGGCAGATTTCGGTGTTTGTCGACCGTCCTCGTAATGGAATTCGGCCGCCAGGGCCAATGCATGTTCCTCAGTTCGGAGGGAACACTCTGTGTTGCCGTTGACAGTGATGACCCCCTTGGGCCCGGGCATCTTGAGCTTGAGGTATGCGTAGTGCGGGACGGCGTTAAATCGAGCGAATGCTGTGCGGCCCAGCAGGGCGTGATAACCGCTGCGGAAAGGGACAATGTCAAAGATCAAGTCCTCGCTACGGAAGTTGTCGGGCGAACCGAACACTACTTCCACGCTAGCAGAGCCCGTGCACCGGGCTTCGACGCCTGGGATCACTCCTTTAAAGGTAGTGTTGCTAGGCTTGATCCTTGATGGATCTATACCCATCTTTTTCACCGTATCTGAGTAAATCAGATTGAGTCTACTTCCTCCGTCCATTAGGACTTTAGTGAGGTGATACCCATCGATAATGGGGTCTAAGACGAGGGCCGCCGAACCCCCATGACGGATACTGGTCGGGTGATCTCGTCAATCAAAGGTGATCGGGTAGGCCGACCATGGGTTAAACTTCGGGGCTATAGGCTCTATAGCGTAGACCTCGCGAAGGGCGCGCTTCCTCTCCTTTTTAGGTATATGAGTGGCGTATATCATGTTCACAGTCTTTACCTCTCGAGGGAACTGCTTCTGACCTCCATTGCTCGGACCACGGGGCTGCTCGTCGTCCTCGCTGCGTGGGCCCTTGCCTTGCTCTTTGGCTGCGAGTTTGCCGGCCTGTTTGAACACCCAACAGTTACGGTTGGTGTGGTTGGCAGGCTTGTCTTGAGTGCCATGGATCTAGCAAGGCCTCTCCATGATTTTGTCCAGTGGGGTGGGTCCGTCGCGATTGCCTTTAGGAGGCTTCTTCCGCTGCCCGGATCAAGGGTTGCGGAAGCCGGCGTTAACTGCCGTGTCGTCGGCGTTACTACTGTTGTGCCGGCATTTATTTTTGTTGCATCATGGTTTCCCGTTTCCATCCCGAACTTCGGAGGTGCCGGGGTCTTCGGGGTTGTGGCTTCGTCTCGCTAGCCAGTTATCCTCGCCCGCGCAAAAGCGGGCCATGAGTGATGTAAGTGCGGACATGGTCCTAGGTTTATCCTGACCGAGCTGGCGAGCCAGCCATTCGTCCCGAATATTGTGACTGAAAGAGGCTATAGCCTCGGCATCTAGACAATCGACGATCTGGTTTTTCTTGGTCAAGAACCGATTCCAGAATTGTCGAGCGGACTCTCCTGCCTTTTGGACGACGTTGCTTAGGTCGGAGGAGTCCGGAGGCCATACATAGGTGCCCTGGAAGTTAGATCGGAATGCAGCCTCGAGATCCTCCCAGCTCCCGATAGAATTTTTAGGTATAGACTGTTTAACCAGTGCTGAGCTGGCCCCTTAAGTTTAAGGGGTAGATACTTGATGGCGTGGAGATCCTCCCCTCGTGCCATGTGAATGTGGAGGAGGAAATCCTCGATCCACACTGCTAGGTCAGTTGTTCCATCGTATAGCTCTATGCTCACGGGTTTAAACCCTTGCGGGAACTCATGTTGCATCACCTCGTCGGTGAAGCACAGTGGGTGGGCAGCGCCTCTGACCCGGTTTATGTCACGCAGATGGTCGGCGTCTGTTCTGGCCCGGTTTTGCTCCCAACCTCTATTGTTGCGGTCGAGCCAAGGCCGGTACCCGTCCTATCTATCGAGGGAGTACCCTCTAGATCCGTAGATGGATCTCGTGCGGCCTATTCTATAATCCAGGTCATGTCGCAGGTCGTACCTGTCCTCAGGCTCCATTGGCTCTTTTCCCCTTCTGCGGGTTATCGCCGGCCTATAACCGGTGTCGCCAGCCATCCTATCTCGTCCTCGGGGAGGGCGGTCCGGCTGGTCGTATGGAGTGTGCTTGGGGGACGACGTATTAGGGAGCTCGTCATCAAATTGAGGCAGCAGCCGTTGGCGTGGATAACTCTTGGGTTGGTCCAATAGACCGGTACCACATCCTTCCTCGGCTGATAAGACCCTCGTCCACCTATCATTGAGGGTGTCTTGTTCGGCCTTAAGCTGCCGTTCTTTTGCCTTTAGGCTTCGGGCAGTGGCTATAAGCTGTTGCCTAAACCGTTCCTGATCCTCAATGTTTTCGGGGATGGTGAAGTCTTCGGCTTCCGGGCTATCCTCCTCCTCTACAGGGGGGAGGTAGTTGTCATCCTCGGAATTGTTTGGATCTTAGGGGTCGCGCTGGTCCTCCGGCCTTTCCTGGTCCTCTAACGGATGCTCAGGGATATCGGGATCGCCGAGGTCTTCCGGGGTATCGTTTTCCCCGGTGCCAGCAATAGCTTCCCTTCCCTTTTTGTCTTTGATCGTTTTCGCGGTTTTTGGTGCCTTGACGACGCTTCACCCGATTTATCACCATTGTTTGCGGGTGTGCGCTCGCCGTTATCGGCTGAAGTATCCACCATGTAGACGTTGTAGGTGGAGGTGGCAGTCCATCGCCCGGTGCTGATGGGGGTGGGAGCGCGATTCTCTTCATCCATGTCTTCTGCCTCCTCGGAGGCATAGTCCAGCATATCGATTAAGTCTTCGATAGTGGCTACGAAGTGGGTGGTGGGTGGGATGAAAAATTCCTCTTGACCTGCCTTAAGACCGATCTGAACGTGGATCGGGGATGGGTCGTCAGTAATTTTCATTGATAAGATCCGATCTAGAGCTTCGTTGAGTGTCGAGAGCTCGACCGGGTCAATTTGCTCAGCACTTTCGGAGTTAACCTCCGATGCGTCCGCACAACAAGTTTGTTCGGTAGGAGCTGGTACCCGGCCATCTAGCGCTATGGCCGGATCCGGACTAAAAGCCAGATCATCGCCGGGGTTAGTCCCGCAGGCGAGGTCGAAAGCGATATCCGAGGTTACGGCCTCGGAGTCCTCGGGTGCGTCGGATGAGACTGCGAGCCGGTGAGAGAAAGATCGCCCCGAAAGTCTACGGAGAACTCTAGGTTCCCGAATCTGACCTCTTGATAAGGGGCGAAACTCCCGACACAACCAAGACGGCCGGTAGGGTCAGCGTGCAGCACAATGCTGCCGAAAGCGAAGATCTGTCCAGGGACGAAGGAATCCATGTTCCGGACTTCTTTGTTAATGACAACGCGAGCCATCGATTCCTTTGGCGATCACAGTGGAACTCTCAATGAAAGCACCAATGTCGGTGTCAAAACCGGTGGATCTCGGGTAGGGGGTCCCGAGCTGTGAGTCTAGGATCGATGGTAACAAGGGGACGAAGACACGATGTTTACCCAGGTTCGGGCCCTCCTATGGAGTTAGAACCCTATGTCCTGCTCGATTATATTGATGGTATGAAGATTACAGAGTTGATCTACCTCAAGATCGACTAGCTAAAACCCTAGATGAGTTTCCCTGGCCTACAATCTAAAACCCTCCCGGTTTATATAGACACCGGGGGATACCTAGGGTTTACACATGAAAGGTCTCCTGCCGAGAATGGAGACGTCAATTCCCTCATCTTGACTTGGAGTGCACGACGCGCCTTCGGAACTTCCTTCTAGAACACAGGGTCTCGATGTATCCGGCCCTTCCTGCGACAGTCAGAATATGGCCCATCAAGCCGGCCTATTGAGAGATAGGCCAGCGGCCCGAGGACCCCTTAGTCCAGGACTCCCTCAATGTTAGGAGAGGCCACAAAACTTCTGGACAACAACATGACAAATTGTTCTCAATGGCATACCGAAAGGGCTCCAACCGGTAAGAAGGTAAATTATGTTGAGGAAATCTCTACTTTGATTGAAAAAGTGGATGCCCTTATGAATATGGTTGCTAGTAAAAATGCTCATGTTGATCCCAATGATGTTCCCTTGTCTACTTTGATTGAGAAAAATAATGATGCTATTGATGTTAAATTTGTCTCGCAAAATAATTTCAACAATAATGCTTATAGAGGAAATTTCAATTCTAGACCATATCCCGGAAATTCCTCAAACAACTATGGAAACTCTTATGGTAATTCTTATGGCAATTCTTTTACAAATGCTAATAGGATACCCTCTGATCTTGAGAGCGCAGTTAAAGAATTTATTAATTCTCAGAAGGTTTTCAATACTATGTTAGAAGAAAAATTGCATGTAGTTGACACTTTGGCTAGAAACATGGATAGAATTGCTCTTGATGTGGAAACTCTTAAAAATAAAGCTTTTCCACCCAAGCATGATTTCAATGATGCTATTAAATCTATCCAAATATCTATTAATGAAAGTAAGGAGAGGACCGCTAAGTTGAGAGCTAAGCGTGAATTCTTAGAAAAAGCTCTTCCACCCGGTTTTTACCGGAATCATGATGATCTTAAAATGATTGGTGCTTCTCCTATTGAATCTTTATTTACCTCTCTGAATATAAATGATAAAGGGACAGGAGATGAGTCAACTTTAGTAGAGTGATACGTCCATTTTGCATCATGATTTCCTAGTGTTATTTATATGTTTTTATGCATAATAATGCTTTATGGAGTAATTCTAATGCCCTTTCTCTCAAAATATGCAAGGTTTACACAAAGAGGGAGAATGCCGGCAACTTGAATTCCGGACCTGAAAAAGCATATCAGAGACACCTATTCTGCACATCTCCAAATAAACTGAAACTTCACAGAGAATTATTTTGGAGTATATAAAAAATACTGGAGCAAATAACTAACGGAGGGGGGCCACCTGGTGACCACAATACACCAGGGCGCGCCAGGCCCCCCAGGAGCACCCTAGTGGGTTGTGGTCAGCTCAGCCCACCTCCGGTGCCCATCTTCTGGTACTTAAGGTCTTTTGACCTAGAAAAAATAGGGAGGGGACTTTCGGGATGGAACGCCGCCGTCTCGAGGCGGAACATGGGCAGGAGCACTTTTGCCCTCTGACGGAGCGATTCCGCCGGGGGAACTTCCCTCCCAGAGGGGGAAATCGAAGCCATCGTCATCACCAACAACCCTCTCATCTTTGGGAGGCCAATCTTCATCAACATCTTCAACAGCACCATCTCCTCTCAAACCCTAGTTCATCTCTTGAGTTTAATCTTTGTACCGGAACCTCAAATTGGTAACTGTGGGTGACTAGTAGTGTTGATTACATCTCGTAGTTGATCACTATATGGTTTATTTGATGGAAGATTATATGTTCAGAGCCATTCTGCTACTTAATACCCCTCTGATCTTGAGCATGAATATCATTTGTGACTAGTTACCTTTGTTCTTGAGGTCACTGGAGAAGTCATGTTGCAAGTAATCATGTGAATTTGATATGTGTTCGATATTTTGATGATATGAATGTTGCGATTCCCTTAGTGGTGTCATGTGAACGTTGACTACATGGCACTTCACCATCTTTGGGACTAATGGAATGCATTGTGGAGTAGTTATTAGATGATGGGTTGCTAGAGTGACAGAAGCTTAATCCCTAGTTTATGCGCTATTTCGTAAGGGGCTGATTTGGATCCAAATGTTTAATTGTATGGTTAGATTTTATCTTAATACTTTTCTCATAGTTGCGGATGCTTGCGAGTGGGTTAATCATAAGTGGGAGGTTTGTTCAAGTAAGAACAGCACCCAAGCACTGGTCCACCCACATATCAAACTATCAAAGTAGCGAACTCAATTCAAACCAACATGATGAAAGTGACTAGACGAAATTCCCGTGTACCCTGAAGAAGGCTTGCTTATTATAAGAGACCGTTTTGGCCAATCCTTTGCCACAAAAGGATTGTGCTATCTTGCTGCACTTTATTTACCGTTACCGTTACTTGCTCGTTACCAATTATCTTGCTATCAAACTACCTGTTACCTACAATTGAAGTGCTTGCAGAAATTACCTTGCTGAAAACCGCTTGTCATTTCCTTCTGCTCCTCGTTGGGTTCGACACTTTTACTTATCGAAATGACTACGATTGACCCCGTTGGGTCATCAAGGCTCTTTTCTGGCGCCGTTGCTGGGGTGTGAAGCGCTCTTGGTAAGCGGAAATCGGTAAGAAAAAATTTATACTACGTGTTGAAATTTATTGTCACTTGCTACTATGGAAAATAATCCTTTGAGGGGTTTGTTCGGGGTATCTTTGCCTCGACCGGAACCACAATTAGTTTCCCCTCAACCTACTACACCTACTGAAAATATTGGTTATGAAATTCCTTCGGGTATGGTAGAACAACTGCTAGCTAATCCTTATGCAAGAGACGGAACTAAACATCCTGATATGCATCTAATACATGTGGATGAAATTTGTGGATTATTTAAGCTTGCAGGTTTACCCGGAGATGAAGTTAAGAAGAAGGTTTTCCCTTTATCTTTGAAGGGAAAATCATTGACATGGTATATGCTATGTGATGATATTGGATCATGGAACTGGAATCGATTGAAATTAGAATTCCACCAAAAGTTTTATCCTATGTATCTAGTTCATCGTGATCGGAATTATATATATAATTTTTGGCCTCATGAAGGAGAAAGCATCGCTCTAGCTTGGGGGAGGCTTAAGTCAATGTTATATTCATGCCCCAATCATGAGCTCTCGAGAGAAATTATTATTCAGAACTTTTATGCTCAGCTTTCTCATAATGATCGATCCATGCTTGATACTTCTAGTACTGGTTCTTTTATGAACAAGACTATTGAATTCAAGTGAGATCTCTTAAAAAGAATTAAACGCAACTCTGAAGATTGGGAACTCGACAAAGGTAATGAGTCAGGTATTAAGCTTAAGTTTGATTGGGTTAAATCTTTTATGAATACCGATGCTTTTCACAAGTTTAGCACCAAATATGGACTTGACTCTGAGATAGTAGCCTCTCTATGTGAATCATTTGCTACACATGTTGACATCCCTATGGAGAAGTGGTTTAAATATCATCCCCCTATTCAAAAATAAATTAAAGAATCGGTCACAGCTAAAGATGAAACTATCATTTACAATGTTGATCCAGTTGTGCCTACTGCTTATATTGAAAAACCATCTTTCCCTGTTAAGATAAAGGAACATGCTAAGGTATCAACTGTGGTTCGCAAAAGTAATATTAAAGCACCTAAGCCCTCTAAACAAATTAAAGTTGAACCTAGTGTTGCTATGGTTAAAGATCTCTTGGTAGAAAATATTGATGGGCATGTTATTTACTTCTGTGATGAAGCTACTAGAATTGCCAAACCCGATGATAAAGATAAACATAGACCCATAGTTGGCATGCATGTTGTCTCAGTTAAAATAGGAGATCATTGCTACCATGGTTTATGTGATATGGGTGCTAGTGTGAGTGCTATTCTTTTTACCTTATACCAAGAAATTATGAATGATATAGCACCCACCGAAATAGAAGACATTGATGTTACTATTAAACTTGCTAATAGAGACACCATCACACCACTTGGGCTTGTTAGAGATGTTGAAGTCTTGTGTGGGAAAATAAAATATCCTACTGATTTTCTAGTTCTTGGTTCCCCACAAGATGACTTTTGTCCCATTATCTTTGGTAGACCTTTCTTGAACACTGTTAATGCTAAGATAGATTGTGAAAAACAAGTTGTCGGTGTTAGTTTTGGTGATGTGTCTCATGAGTTTACCTTTTCCAAGTTTTGTATACAACCCCGTAATAAAGAATTATCTAGTAAGGATGAAATAATTGGTCTTGCTTCTATTGCCGTTCCTCCTACTAATCCACTAGAACAATATTTGTTAGACCATGAAAATGATATGCACTTGCATGAAAGAAATGAAATAGATAAAAATTTCTTTGAACAACAACCTATCCTAAAGCACAATTTGCCTATTGAAACTCTAGGAGGTCCTCCTCAACCTAAAGGTGATCATGTGTTTGAATTAATACAATTGCCTGACACTTTGAAGTATGCTTATCTTGATGAGAAAAAGATATATCCTATTATTATTAGTGCTAACCTTTCAGAACATGAAGAAGAAAGATTATTAAAAATTCTGAGGAAGCACCGAGATGCTATTGGATATACTCTTGATGATCTTAAGGGCATTAGTCCCACTCTATGTCAGCACAAGATCAATATGGAACCTGGTGCTAAACCATTTGTTGATCACCAACAACGATTGAATCCTAAGATGAAAGAAGTGGTAAGAACTGAAATATTAAAGCTTCTGGAAGCAGGTATAATTTATCACATAGCTGATAGTAGATGGGTAAGTCCCGTTCATTGTGTCCCTAAGAAAGGAGGTATTACTGTTGTTCCTAATGATAAAAATGAACTTATCCCACAGAGAATTGTCACTGGCTATAGAATGGTAATGGATTTTAGAAAATTAAATAAACCTACTAGAAAAGATCATTACCCTCTGCCTTTCATTGATCAAATGCTAGAATGATTATCTAAGCACACACACTTTTGTTTTTTGATGGATATTCTGGTTTCTCTCAAATACTTGTATCACAACCTGATCAAGACAAAACCACCTTTACTTGTCCTTTTGGAACCTATGCTTATAGACGTCTGCCTTTTGGTTTATGCAATGCACCTGCTACCTTTCAAAGATGTATGACTGCTATATTCTCTGATTTTTGTGAAAAGATTGTGGAGGTTTTCATGGCTGATTTTTCCGTTTACGGAACTTCTTTTGATGATTGCTTAGCAACCTTGATCGAGGTTTGTAGAGATGTGAACAAACTAATCTCGTCTTGAATTGGGAGAAGTTTCACTTTATGGTTAATGACGGTATTGTCTTGGGGCATAAAATATATGAACGTGGTATTGAGGTGGATACGGCTAAAGTTGATGCAATTGAGAAAATGCCATGTCCTAAAGATGTTAAAGGTATTCGGAGTTTCCTTGCCCATGCTGGTTTCTATAGGAGGTTTAGTAAAGACTTCTCTAAAATTTCTAGGCCTCTTACTAATCTTTTACAAAAGGATATTCCATTTGTTTTTGATGATGATTGTGTAGAAGCCTTTGAAACACTCAAGAAAGCCTTAACTTCTGCACCTATTGTTCAACCACCTGATTGAAACTTGCCTTTTGAAATTATGTGTGATGCTAGTGATTATGTTGTTGGTGCTATTCTAGGACAAAGAGTTGATAAGATATTAAATGTTATCCATTATGCTAGCAAAACTCTAGATAGTGCCCAAAGAAATTATGCTACTACTTAAAAAGAATTTTTAGAAGTTGTGTTTGCTTGTGATAAATTTAGATCTTACATTGTTGATTCCAAAGTTATTGTTCACACTGATCATACTGCTATAAAATATCTTATGGAAAAGAAAGATGCTAAACCTAGACTCATTAGGTGGGTTCTCTTGCTGCAAGAATTTGATTTACATATCACTGATAGGAAAGGAGCTGAGAACCCCGTAGCTGATAACTTGTCTAGGTTAGAAAATATTCTTGATGACCCACTACCTATTGATGGTAGTTTTCCTGAAGAACAGTTAGATGTAATAAATGTTTCTGAAAACACTCCTTGGTAAGCTGATTATGCTAACTAAATTGCTGCTAAATATATACGACCTAGTTTCACATACCAACAAAAGAAAAAATTCTTATATGATTTAAGACATTACTTTTGGGATGACCCGCATCTTTATAAAAAAGGGGTAGATGGTATTATTAGACGTTGTGTACCTGAGCATGAACAGGAACAAATCCTACGGAAATGTCATTCCGCAGCCTATGGAGGACATCATGCGGGAGATAGAACTGCTCACAAGGTATTGCAATCTGGTTTTTATTGGCCTACTCTCTTCAAGGATGCCCGTAAGTTTGTTTTGTCTTGTGATAAATGTCAAAGAATTGGTAATATTGGTAAGCATCAGGAAATTCCTATGAATTATTCACTTGTTGTTGAACCATTTGATGATTGGGGTTTTGACTATATGGGACCTTTTCCTTCCTCTAATGGGTATACTCATATTTTGGTTGCTGTTGATTATGTTACTAAGTGGGTAGAAGCTATTACAACTAGTAGTGATAATCATAACAACTGCATTAAAATGCTTAAAGAAGTTATTTTCCCGAGGTTTGGTGTCCCTAGATATTTAATGACTGATGGTGGTTCACACTTTATTCATGGTGCTTTCCGTAAAATGCTTGCTAAATATGATGTTAACCATAGAACTGCATCACCCTATCATCCTCAATCTAGTGGTCAAGTTGAACTTAGCAATAGAGAAATAAAATTAATATTACAAAAAACTGTCAATAGGTCCCGAAAGAATTGGTCTAAGAAACTAGATGATGCACTTTGGGCCTAGAACAGCTTATAAAAATCCTATGGCTATGTCTCCATACAAAATGGTATATGGAAAAGCTTGTCATTTGCCTCTAGAGTTAGAACATAAAGCATTTTGGGTAATTACATGAGACCCTTCCTGAAAATATGATGAATTGTAGTTGCAAAGTTGACTGAGAACATAGTTTGTTAGTTTTCAATAAGGTTTATGCTTTATACTTCTGTGTTGTGATGAATTGTTACTTGTTCATAAGAAGTTATTTGATGAAGCTATATAATAAAAGATATGTGAATAAGTTCTATGATAAAGTTTGTTGCTGCTATGATAATAAGCATGATGCTGCTATGTCCGTATTTTGTTTTTATTGACACATCTCTCTCAAACCATGTGCACATGTTTCTCGATATCGGCTTTCGCTTGAGGACAAGCGAGGTCTAAGCTTGGGGGAGTTGATACGTCCATTTTGCATCATGATTTCCTAAGGTTATTTATAATATTTTTATGCATAATAATACTTTATGGAGTAATTCTAATGCCTTTTCTCTCATAATATGCAAGGTTTACACAAAGAGGGAGAATGCCGGTAACTGGAATTCTAGACCTGAAAAAGCATATCAGAGACACCTATTCTGCACATCTCCAAATAAGATCAAAACTTCATGGAGAATTATTTTGGAATATATGAAAAATACTGGAGCAAATAACTACCGGAGGGGGGCCACCTGGTGACCATAAGATACCAGGGCGCGCCAGGCCCCCTAGGCGCGCCTTGGTGGGTTGTGGTCAGCCCGACCCACCTACGATGCCCATCTTCTGGTACTTAATGTCTTTTGACCTTGAAAAAAATAAGGAGGGTACTTTCGGGACGGAACGCCGCCGTCTCGAGGCGGAACTTGGGCAGGAGCACTTTTGCCCTCCGGCGGAGCGATTCCGTCAGGGGAACTTCCCTCCCGGAGGAGGAAATCGAAGCCATCGTCATCACCAACAACCCTCTCATATTTGGGAGGCCAATCTTCATCAACATCTTGAACAACACCATCTCCTCTCAAACCCTAGTTCATCTCTTGTGTTCAATATTTGTACCGGAACCTCAGATTGGTACCTATGGGTGACTAGTAGTGTTGATTACATCTCGTAGTTAATTACTATATGGTTTATTTGGTAGAAGATTATATGTTCAGATCCATTATGCTATTTAATACCCCTCTGATCTTGAGCATGAATATCATTTGTGAGTAGTTACCTTTGTTCTTGAGGTCACCGTAGAAGTCATGTTGCAAGTAATCATGTGAATTTGATATGTGTTCGATATTTTGATGATATGAATGTTGTGATTCCCTTAGTGGTGTCATGTGAACGTCGACTACATGGCACTTCACCATCTTTGGGCCTAAGGGAATGCATTGCGCAGTAGTTATTACATGATGGGTTGCTAGAGTGACAGAAGCTTAAACCCTAGTTTATGCGCTATTTCGTAAGGGGTTGATTTGGATCCAAATGTTTAATGCTATGGTTAGATTTTATCTTAATACTTTTCTCGTAGTTGCGGATGCTTGCGAGGGGGTTTATCATAAGTGGGAGGTTTGTTCAAGTAAGAACAGCACCCAAGCACCGGTCCACCCACATATCAAATTATCAAAGTAGCGAACGCAAATCAAACCAACATGATGAAAGTGACTAGATGAAATTCCTGTGTACCCTCAAGAACGCTTGCTTATTATAAGAGACCGTTTTGGCCTGTACTTTGCCACAAAAGGATTGGGCTATCTGGCTGCACTTTATTTACCATTACCGTTACTTCCTCGTTACCAATTATCTTGCTATCAAACTACCTGTTACCTACAATTTCAGTGCTTGCAGAAATTACCTTGCTGAAAACCGCTTGTCATTTCCTTCTGCTCCTCGTTGGGTTAGACACTCTTACTTATCGAAAGGACTATGATTGACCCCCTATGCTTGTGGGTCATCATAGAGGAGCGTCCCGTTTGCTTGGAGGGTGATGATTTTGATGCTAAAAATGAAAAAAGTGGGTTTGGAGAGGTTAAAACTTTAACTAGTGATGCGCCCACTATCTTGGATTACAAGGACTGTAATTATGATAATTTATCTTTAGTAGAATGTGTTTCCTTGTTGCAATCCGTTATTAGCTCACCCAATGCTTATGAACAAAACAAAGCTTTTACCGAACATATAGTAGAAGCTATGATAAAAGCTTATGATGAGAAACTCGAGCTTGAAGTTTCTATTCCTAGAAAATTGCATGATGAGTGGGAACCTACTATCAAAATAAATATCAATAAATATGATTGCAATGCTTTGTGTGACCTTGGTGCTAGTGTTTCAACTATTCCTAAAACTCTTTGTGATGTGCTCGGTCTCACTAATATTGAAGATTGTTCCCTCAACTTAAATCTTGCAGATTCTACCATCAAGAAACCTTTAGGTAGAATTAATGATGTGCTTATTACTTTAAATAAAAATTATGTGCCTGTAGATTTTATTGTGCTTTATATTGATTGCAATCATTCTTGTCCCATAATACTTGGAAGACCTTTCTTACGAACTATAGGTGCAATCATTGACATGAAAGAGGGAAACATAAGGTTCCAATTCCCATTGAAGAAAGGGATGGAACACTTCCCTAGGAAGATAATTAAACCACCTTATGAATCAATAATGAGAGCCACTTATGGGTGGAGGGTCAAATATGACAATACTTGAAACTATGCATTATGCCTAGCTAGGGGCATAAAACAATAGCGCTTGTTGGGAGGCAACCCAATAGTTATCTTTAAATTTTTTCTTAGAAATTTTTGTTTGTTTTTAATAGAATGATTATTGACTCTGTAATGATTATGCTTTTCTGTTTAAACTAGTGTTTGTGCCAAGTAAAGCTTTTGGGATGACTCACAAGATGAGAAGAATCGATGCTGAAACAAAACAGAAACTTTTGACTCAAGTACAGGAATTTTAATTTTTTGCTGGAGCGTGATAATGATACGATTTTTTTTACAGTGTTTCCATACACATTCTCGAGGTTGTCCTAATTTTTCAGAATTTTTAGAGTTACATAAGTATAGGTTCTCTACATATTTCTACAGACTGTTCAGTTTTAGACAGATTCTGTTTTTGCTTGCATAGTTGCTTATTTTGATTAAACTATGGATTGTATCGGGGGTATAAGCCATGGAAAAGTTAGAATACAGTACCTATTATGCATTTATGAAATTTTAATCAATTTACAACAGTACTTAAAGTATGTAATATGTTTCTTATATTAACGGATCTCACGAGGTTTTGTTGAGTTTTGTGTGATTGAAGTTTTCAAGTTTTGGGTGTTATCTTGATGGACAAAGGAATAAGGAGTAGCAAGAGCCTAAGCTTGGGGATGCCCAAGGAACCCCAAGGTAATATTTTAAAGAATACTCAAGCGTCTATGCTTGGAGATGCCCCGGAAGGCATCACCTCTTTCGTCTCAAATCCATCAGAATGTCACTTGAAGCTATATTTTTATTCGTCACATGATATGAGTTTTGCTTGGAGCGTCGTTTGCTTTAGTTTGCTTTTACTTTCAGTTTGCCACAATCATTTTTTGTTGGACACACCTATTTAAGAGAGACACACCTTCATCATAATTTGATAGAATACTCTATGTGCTTCACTTATATCTTTTGAGCTTAGCAGTTGCTCTAGTACTTCACTTATTTCTTTTTGAGCATGGTGGCGTGTAGATTTTAAAGAAATGATTTCACTCTCATTCTTCACTTATATTTGTTTGAGAGTTAATAAATAGTGACGGTAATTTGCATGGGTCATACAAAATCATCCAAAAATATTAGGTATTCAAAGAGTGATAATCAAAACCATCATGTAGCACATATAAAGAAATTGTGGGTTAATGATATTGATGTAGTAATATGAAATAGGTGTGAGTTCATAATTGTTAAACCGTAGAAGTGTCGATATTAAGAGGGGTTGACCTTTTTGTTCATCTAAAAATTAAAGAAGCATGGTGATGATGTGTGAGCATTTCTATTCCTCGTTGAAATCCTAGTGTTGTTTCAGGTCGGAAGCGCGCGATGGTTAACTCCTACCAACCTCTACCCTCGGGGCATGCTATTAGTACTTTGATCTATGATAAACTAATAAAACTTTGCAATAAGTATATGAGTTCTGTATGACTAATGTGAAACCATGGACATACGCAATCTCACCTTTTCATAATTTGCTAGCCTCTTCGGTACCGTGCATAGCACGTTCTCACCTTGAGGATCGGTGCAACTTTCGCCGGTGCATCCAAACTCCGTGACATGATACGCTCTGTTGCACATAAGCCTTATTATATCTTCCTCAAAACAGCCACCATACCTACCTATCATGGCATTTCCATAGCCATTCCGAGATATATTGCCATGCAAATTCCATCGTCACTTCACATGACTAGTTTGTTCATCGTCATATTGCTTTGCATGATCATATAGAGCTGACATAGTATTTGTGGCAAATCCACCTTCATAATGTTTTTGATACATGTCGTGCTAGATCATTGCACATCCTGGTACACTGCCAGAGCCATTCATACAGAGTCATATCTTCATATCAGTTCTCCATGTTGAGTTGTAAGTAAATAAAAGTGTGATGATCATCATTATTAGAGCATTGTCCCAATGAGGAAAGAATGATGGAGACGATGATTCTCCCATAAGTCAAGATGAGACTCCGGACAAAAATAAAGATGGGGGAGGCCAAATGAGCCCACCATCCATTAAAAAAGAGAGAAAATGAGAGAAGGAACTTTGCTACTATCCTTTACCACACTTGTGCCTCAAAGTTGCACCATGTTCCTCATGTAGAGAGTCTCATGATATATCACTTTCATATGCTAGTGGGAATTACCTATTCATTATTACAAACTTGGCTTGTATATTCCTATGACGGGCTTCCTCAAATGCCCAAGGTCTTCATGAGCAAGCAAGTTAGATGCACACCCCACTTAGCTTCATTTGAGCTTTCATACACTTATAGCTCTAGTGCATAATTTGCATGGCAAAACCTACTCCTCGCATTGACATCTATCGATGGGCATCTCCATAGCCCGTTGGTACGCCTAGTTGATGTGAGACTATCTTCTCCACTTCCTACCCCTTTGATATCTACCACCATATTCTATTCCACCTAAATGTTATGTCCAATGGCTCACGCTCATGTATTGCATGAAGAATAAAAATTTGTTGCATATTGAAAAATGACGAACCAATTGCCTGACTTGGAAACCGTGGTGCTTAAAATTTGTATTAATGTGGTGAAGATGGAGCTATGCCTTGCTAATACAATAAGATGAATGGGGGGGGGTAAAAATTTCTTAAGAATCTTATACTTTTAGGAATTAACAGTTCTGTTTCTTACACTTTGAATATTGCTATGTTAATATTTGTTGATTCATGTTTTCTCAATGAGCATACCTGAATAAGATTACATAGTGGATAGCATGTCACATCAAAAATTCTATTTTTATCATTTACCTACTCGAGGACGAGCAAGAATTATGCTTGGGGATGCTTGATACGTCTCCAACGTATCTATAATTTGTTATTGTTCCATGCTGATATATTATCATTCTAGGATACTTTCTGGGTCATTATTTACCAATTTATAATATTTTTAGCACTAACCTATTGACCCAATGCCCAGTGCCAGTTGTTGTTTTCTGCATGTTTCTTGCTTTTCAGGTTTACTCTACCAAACAAAGTCCAATTGCCACGAAAGTTTTTGATGACTTTTTCTGGACTATATGAAGACCTAGAAGCTTCGGAAGGAAGCTAGGAGGTCCATGAGGGCTGCACCACACATCAAGGCGCGCCTTGTGGGGGGACGCGCCCTGATATGTGGTGGCCTCCTCGGGCGCCTCCCGACGTCCCTCTTCGGCCTATAAATTCCCTAAAATCCTAAAGACCACGGAAGCAGTCCTGAAACCCTTTTTCCTCCGCCGCAAGTCTTGGTTCCGTCGCGAGGCCATCTGGAGCTCCGTTCCGGCACCCTGCCGGAGGGGGGATCGATCATGGAGGGCCTCTTCATCAACCTCGCTGCCCTCATGATGATGTGTGAGTAGTTCACCACAGACCTACGGGTCCATAGCTAGTACCTAGATGGCAATCTCTCTCTTATGATCTTCAATACAATGGTCATTGCATCTTTGCTTTGATCTATCCGATGTAATCCTATTGTGCGGTGTGCTTGTTGGGATCCGATGAATTGTGTGTTCAGATTATTCATGAAAAATATTTGAGATGCCTTTGAATTATATTATCTCTTAAGTGCATGATCATTATAGCTTCGTAATGCTCTCCGATCTATTGATGTGCTTTGGCCAAGTAGATTGATATTTCATCGGTGGGAGTGGTGCATTGTGGTAGGTTCAACCAGGCGAGTTTCTATATCCCAGTGACAAAGTAGGCGGCAAGATGCGTCTTTGTGTTGTTGCTACTAAGGATAAAACCGTTGCGGTTCATTCATATTGTTTGAGTTTACTTTGTCTACATCATGTCATCATTCTCCAAGCATTACTATATTTTACTTAATACTCTAGATGCATGCTGGATAGCGGTCGATGAGTGGAGTAATAGTAATAGGGGCAGGTAGGAGTCGGCCTATTTGCTTATGGATGTGATGCCTATATATACATGATCATTGCCGTGAAAATCGTATAACTATCCGCTTTTTTATCAATTGCTCAACAGTAATTTGTTTACCCACCGTATGCTGCGTACATGAGAGATGCCACTAGAGAACACTATGGCCCCCGGGTCTATTCACTTATATATTTGCAAACGATATTACTACCTTGCTGCCTTTATTTACTTTTATTTAATTTATATTTATCAACAATTATCTACAAAACTCATTTGATTGCAAATAACGAGATCAAGGGGATTGACAACCCTCTTGCCCGCGTTGGGTGCAAGTCGTTTGTTCATTTGTGTGCAGCCGCTGAAGACGGTTGAGGATTGATATTCCTATTGGTTCTATAAACCTTGGTATCATAACTCAGGGAAATACTTATCCGCTTTGTGCTGCAATTACCCGTTCCTCTTCCTGGAAAACCCAACTCAGATCACAAGTATGAGGGCGCCATCTTCAAGTCGGTGAAGAGGGTCGCGCTCGCCGCCGTGGTCGAAGGGAAATCCCATGCTCGACCGTCTTTTCGCCGTCGTCGTGGATGAAGCCCGAAGATGGCACATCATCACTCTCCTCCATGACCGAAGGGAAATTCCCATGCTCGGCCATCTTCTTTGGGATGCTTCAGAAGATGGAAGGGTCATCCATGCATGTAGGTGGTCGCCTTGGTGGTGGCGTTGAAACTTGTGGTTGATGGCATTCTTCATCTTGGCAAGCTTGTTGCGTGTCGTCGTCTTGGCGGTCGTCTCGAAGATGAGGACGTTGCCGCGTGATGCTTGCTTCGGTTAGGCGCTTCGAAGATGTGTGACTTGAGCGTCTATGCCTTGAAGATGACGAAGGGGAAGAAGACTTTTAGTTGGCCAACATGTGCCGAGCTGCTCCATGTGTGCGTCCAACTTGTTGTCGAAGTAGTCTCTTTTTCGAGCTTCGGAGTGTCGTATGTCGATGGCAAGTCGCTCAAGTTTTTGGTCGATGTAGTCCTCGAAGACCAAAGATGATGTGCTTTGCCTATCCATCACAAGACTCGAGCAAAGGTGAGTGGGAAATGAGATAAACAATACCAAGATACCGTTCCCAAAGTTGAGGATGTATCCCGTTTCACTCAATGTGAATTGAGAGAATAGTGGAATTGGTACCGGACTTGTTCACTCACACCTACAATATAAAGCTTATCGAGTGGCTTGGTTAGGACAAGTGGCACAAAATTCAAGCAAATGTTAATCCAAGATATCGAAAATGTTGAGGAAGATTCACAAAATTGCAATGCAAAGCAAATAGATCAATAGCTATGGTGGCATTAGGAACACACACACGGATAGATAAATGGGATCCGCACAACCAAGGAATGAGCACAAAATGTGTGAGACCCGGAAAAAGCTCATGTTGCACGGATACTGGAGAGGCAATAGCTCGATTGCTCAAATGGGCTAGATACGCACTTGTGCACCAACCTATGAGAGTAAGCGTGCCGTCTTCAATCCCAAGTATGCTATGTATGTATGCTCCAAGAGTATCTACTATGCAAAATGGCTCAATGCTATTGCTATTGCTTATAAGCTCTTTGTATCTCCCCTTTTGCTTAAAAGCTTTTTCTTCTTTTGCTTTTTTATAAGCTATGGTTGATGCTCGAACCAAGATATGAGACAAGTATGATGGATATGCACGGGAGAGACTTATGGCACAATGTAGATAGCAAAATGTTTGCACGCTATAACTAGCTATGCGGTATAAGAGTAACACTACGGTGCACAAGTAACGTGGCCCGGAAATTCTCAACTCGCTAGTCTCAATGGGTAAGGAACGCAATAGGCTCGAAGTGATCAATGCAATGGCAAGGTAATAGACAATGATGTCGTCAAGGTTACCGTCCTTGCTTACGGTTGGGGTGCCAATAAGCGAAGTGGCCTAAGTCGATGTCGAGGCCGAGGCGATGATGAGTGGCGGCGTTGTCGATGTAGAACCGTCCCTAATTAGTCAAAACGCCTTAGGTAACGGAAATGGCAACTCAAAAGCTCAAACAAAATTTGGTTAGGGTGGCGGAAGTGTATGGTGGTAGGGTTATGCGGAAGTTATGGTGGAGGCCTAGGCAAACTTGCCAAAATCGGAAAATTTTGATGGAGTCAAATGGTGGTAAAACCAAGATGAGCAGCTAGGGCACATCGATAGCTTCAAAACGAGCCAAATAACACTCAAATCGGAGTTCAGGACTGGAAATTATGGCCAAAACGGTGAAGCGGTGGTTGCTGGTCTAGGGGGGTCGTGCGCACGGGGTATTAGGCCCATGGGCACGGGGTCCCGTCCGCATGGTACATGACCGTGGGCACGGGGTGGTCAGGAACTTCGCGGGGGCCCGTTCGCATGGGGTGGGGACTCCGTGGGCACGGGGTAGCCGGAAATTTCGCGATTTTGAGGTCAGATTTGAAGGATAGATGAAAATATTTGCGAAAAATTTGGGGTAGAATGCTAGATCCACTTGCTATGCACACATTCCATGGATAAAAACCAACAAACTCTCACAAGAACAAACAAATTGCAAAAAAAATGGTGAGGCTATTTTTGTGGGAATTTTCAAATTGGGACAAAATCAAACAAAATTAGGTTAGAAAACGAAGAGGGGGGACTCCAAATTCGTGATCAACCTTGCTCATGATACCATAATGATACGGGACACACCCGTGTGTGTCGATCTTTCATGAATTGGAGGGGGATTCCACGAAGAACACGAAGAACACGGGGAAAACAAGGAGGAATCACAAGAGAAACACTCAAGAACAAGTCCAATCACACATCCACTAATCACACATCCACACAAGATCCACAAAGATACAAGAACAACAAAGGGAAAGAGGATACATGGTAGAGTTCATCCCAAACCCCATTGGGAGATGGTGCCTTGAATCCACTAGGGATCTTCCCTCGTAAGGGGCCTTGACATCCACTACGGGATCTTCTCACATGGAGGTATCATCTCCATGGGAGAGGTAGTGGAGGAGCTATGCTCAACAAATCTCAATGCTAAACATAAGCTAACCCTAGAAATGAGGAGGGGAATTAGTATACATAGGCCCAAGGAATTGGAGGGGTAAGTAGGGGCGAGATGGGGATACATGGGCCAAGCCCAACAGATACACGCAGGCAGCCCCATGTGCACGGGGTAAGTGGAGCGCGTGCGCACGGGGTATCCAAGGAGCCATCCACTTAGCCCATGCGCACGGGCATGTACCATGGGCACGGGAGTCCCGCGGGCACGGGGTCTTCTGGGCCCATGCGCACGGGGTGTCCAGAGAGTTTCGAGTAACCTCGTGCGCACGGGGTCCTCGAAGGCCATGCACACGGGGTCGCCTGGGACTTGGCTGTTTGGCCTTCCTCCAGCTTCTGGACTCCGTCTTCTTCCGCCTCCGCTTCCAAGCTTCCCTCGTAGATGGTGTAGTTGTACGTAGGTGCCGGCACTCCTCCTCGTAATCCGTGAAGCTCCGAAAATACCTATGCATGCACACGAGAGCATTGTCAAGTAATATACCATCCTTGAAGGGGTCAAGTGAACACGTGTAAAGGAGATGATTCACCTTCACGTATGTGAAGTAGTTGTGGCATGTGTCAGTTGCCAAACGGACTCTTGTCATGGTGATGTCCGTTGGATGCTCCGCATCAGTGCAGCACGCCCACTGATGACTTACGAGAGAACTCTGCCGCCAGAAGCAAGAAAAACAAGGTGACCATTCCCAAGACGAAGCATGTGGCTGCGCGGGAGGACGGCAAGGGCGGCACTTTCACCATAAGTGCCACCCTAGACAGTAAATATGAAAGCGTGCTAGTCTCCTTCCAGTGGGCGAATGTCGATGTGTTTTCCTAGCAACCATCTGACATCCCTGGTGTTCCCAGGGAGGTGATCGAGCACCACCTTGCCATTTGTCCTCTTGCAATCCCCATCAAGAAGAAGGTCTGGAAACAAGCCCTTGAACAACAAGAGTTTATTGCCGAAGAGATCAAGAAACTAGAAGTAGTAGGCCAGATTAGAGGTGTGATCCACCCAACGTGGTTGGCGAACCCTATGGTGGTGCGCAAGGCGAACGGGAAGTGGAGACTTTGCATCGACTTCAGTGATGTTAATAATGCTTGCCCAAAGGACCTTTTCCCCTTGCCGCACATCGATCAGATAGTGGACTCAACTACAGGCTGCAACCTGTTGTCTTTCCTTGACGCCTAATCTCGTGACCACCAGATCTTCATGGCCAAGGAAGACAAAGAGAAAAAAATCATTACTCTTTGCGGCACGTACTTCTTTAAACGCATGCCATTCGGGCTGAAGAGTGCTAGTTCAACATTTGCAAGTGCCATCTAGATTGGTTATGGGCCATAGTTGCACAGAAATGTGGAGGCATACATGGATGACATTGTAGTCAAGACCAAGGACAAGGCCACGCTGATTCAAGACCTAGGAGAAACCTTTGCAAACTTGCACAAGATCAACTTGAAGCTCAACCCCGAGAAGTGAGTGTTTGGAGTCCCATCCGACAAGCTCCTCGGGTTCTTTGTGTCACAACGCAGGATAGAAGCCAACCCCACCAAGATTGAGGCAATCAAGCAGTTGGAGGCACCGAAGCGCGCCAAGGACGTACGCCGCTTGGCGGGCTGCATTGCCGCCCTCAGCAGGTTCATTTCCAAATCTGCAGAGCGTGCCCACTTCCAAGCACATCACATCACTGTCATCACTCGCTTTCCGTTGCAACGCATCTTCAGGAATCCAGAGGCAACCGGCAGGATTGTCGAGTGGCCGTTGGAGCTGGATAGCTTTGACCTGAGTTTTGAAAGAACAACAACCATACAGAGCAGAGCCCTGGCAGAGTTCATTGCAGAATGGACGCCAACACAAGACGAAGAAATCCAAAAAATAGTCCTTCACGGCAAGGAAACACCTCAAGCGTGGGTCATGTACTTTGACGGAGCTTTTTCACTGCAAGGCGCTGGTGCTGAAGTAATGCTTGTCGCACCCACCGGAGAGCACCTCAAGTATGTGATCCAGATGCATTTTCCCCAGGACGCATCAGCCAACAACATAGCTGATTATGAAGGGTTGCTTGCCGGACTATGAATAGCAACTAACCTTGGTATCAGGAAATAGATAGTCCGAGGAGACTGACAGCCTGTTTTACGCCAAGTGAACAAGGATTACCAAAGTCCCCTGATGGAAGCATACGTAGATGAAGTGAGGAAGTTGGAGGAGCATTTTGACGGTGTGCAGATGGAGCACATCCCCCCGTACAGAGAATAGCATTGCCGATGACCTGTCAAAACAAGCTGCTCAAAAGTTGCCTGTGGAACCAGGCACTTTTGTACTTCGACTCACTCAACCATCCGTCACACCATCAGATCGGCAAGCTAAGAAGAGGAAGGTCGACTCCGGCGACTATTTCCCAGCAGAGCCATCAGTGGCCGCAAAGAAGGTTGTCGGGGGCGACAAGACGCCTGCCGGCAAGCAGCTCGCTCTGGCAGACCCAGTGGTCCTTGCCATGAAAGCTAGCACTCCCGTAGCAGAAGAGACGCCTTTAGCCCTTGTCGTCGAGACACAAGCTCCGGCAGGGGCACAACAGATCGTCCAATACCTCTAGACAGGAGATCTCCATGAGGAACAAGAGGAATCTGAAAAAGTAGGCTGACCGTCGAGCATGTACCAGTTCGTGGATACCACTCTGTACAGGAGAAGACCAAACGGTGTGAAATTGAAGTGCATTCCCCGAGAGGAAGGACGGAAGCTATTGGCAGAGATTCTGATATGGGGCACGCCCATGCGCGTCGATCTTTCACGAATTGGAGGTGGATTTGGGGATGAACACGAACAACACGGAGTAAAACGAGGGGAAATCACAAGAGAGAACACAAACACTCAATACACAATCTCCAATTACACATCCACTAAATCCATAAGAACACACGAGTCTCGAAACAAGTTCACCGAACGGATACAAGTACCGGTAGCTTCCACTTCAAAGGAGGGTCTTGAAATCCACTAAGGATCTTCCCTTATAGGGGCCTTGGCATCCACAAGGATCTTCTCATGGAGAGGTCATCTCCAAAGAGAGGAGGAAAGTGAATGGAGCTATGCTCTACAAATATCTAGCATAAGCTAACCCTAACAAATGACCCTTGGTCCAAATATATAGGTAGCAGGAGGTAAGGGACGGAGTGGATGCGAATTGGGCCGAAACCCGTAGGCTGTCCTATAAGGCCCGTGCGCACGGCCTAAGTAGACCCCGTGCGCACGGGGGTCCCGGGGGCACGGTACACGCCCGTGTGCGCGGGGTGTCCAGCGGCTACATCATAGGGCCCGTGAGCACGAGGTGTCCAGGAACTTCGAGTACCCTCGTGCGCACGGGGTCTTTTGGGCACGTGCGCATGGGGTAGTCTGGAGCTAGGCTTCTTGGCTGCAGCTTGGACTCTGTCTTCCGTGCTTCTGGACGTTCCTCCTCTTGGCCTTGTTCTTCCTTCCTTGTCCTTCCTTGGGTGCTCTCCTCGTGCCTTTGTTTGGATGGCACACGCTCGAGCTCTAGTCATAGGTCCACTTGGTGCTTGTAGTGGTGGTGTAGATTCCATGGGGATGAAGGTTGGATGCTCTCCATCATCTCCCCCCCTTGGGGAAGATCCGTCCTCGGATCAAGATCTTCATCACCATGGAAAGGGGATAGATCCTTGACGTTGAAGATGTCGCTAACATTGTATTTGTCGCGTGGGATGTCGATCTTGTAGGCATTGTTGTTGTAGCGTGCCAACACCTTGAAAGGTCCATCGGCTCGAGGAAGTAACTTCGACTTGCGCTCGGCAGGGAAGTGATCCTTGCGAAGGTGTATCCATACGAGATCACCGGTCTTGAACACCATGGGGTGTTTGTTGAGGTTGCGCTTGTTGGTGACGCGTTCCACTTGAAGTTCGATCGTGCGCCTTGTATCTTCATGCATCCTCTTGATGTAGCTTGCACTTGCACTTGCGTCCATGTTGACGCGCTCTTGGAGTGGTAGAGGAAGTATGTCCAATGGGGACAAAGGGTTGAAGTCGTAGACCACTTCGAAAGGAGACTTGCCGGTGGTGGTGTGTTGCGCGCGATTGTAGGCATACTCGGTGATGGGGAGGCATTCTTCCCATTCCTTGATGTTCTTCTTGCTCAACACGCATAGGAGAGTAGATAGCGTCTGGTTCATCACCTTTGTTTGGCCATCGGTTTGTGGATGATATGCCCAAGAGAATAGTAGTTTGATTCCGAGCTTGGCGCATAAAGTCTTCCTAAAGTAGCTTAGGAACTTGATGTCGCGATCCGAGCCAATGGTCTTGGGGACGCCATGTAGTCGCAAGATGTCCCTACAAAAGAGATTTGCAATATGTGAAGCATCGTCGGTCTTATGACATGGAATGAAATGAGCCATCTTGGAAAAACGATCCACAACTACAAAAACGGAATCATGGCCACTTTTTCTTCGTGGCAAACCAAGCACAAAATCCATACTAATGTCTTCCCAAGGTTGGAAAGGTATAGGAAGAGGCATGTAAAGACCATGGGATTAAGCTTTAGACTTAGCTTTGCGGCATGTTGAGCATCTGTTGGTGAAGCGTGCAACATCTTGGGCCAATAGTACTTGTTGAATAGTGTGGCATACGTCTTGTCGCGTCCAAAGTGACCCATAAGTCCTCCACCGTGAGCCTCTTGCAAAATCAACAAACAAAGAGGAGACTCGGGTATACAAAGTTTGTTAGCACGCATAAGATATCCATCTTTCATATAGTAGTTCTCCCAATAAGGTTTCACTTGACATTTAGCATATGGAGTAGCAAAGGAAACATCTTGCTCATACAAGTCTTTGATATGCTCAAACCCAATTACATTCAATTCAAGTGGAGTAACGAGCATGCATTTGCGGGAAAGAGCGTCCGCCACAACGTTATCCTTACCCTTAATGTATTTGATGACATAAGGAAAAGACTCAATAAATTCACTCCATTTCACATGCCGTTTGTTCAATTTAGTTTGACCCTTAAGGTACTTGAGAGTTTCATGGTCGGTATGAATAACAAACTCGTGAGGTCGCAAATAATGTTCCCAAACATGTAAAACTCACACTAAAGCGTATAATTCTTTATCATAGATGGAATAGTTAAGTTGAGCGCCGGAAAGTTTCTCGCTAAAGTACGCAATTGGGCGCTTTTCTTGCATTAGCACACCACCTATTCCACTACCAGTAGCGTCACAATGCACTTCAAAAGTTTTATCAAAGTTGGGCAAAGCAAGCAAAGGTGCATGAGTGAGAAAATTTTTAAGTTCATGGAATGCGGTGTCTTGGGAAGGACCCCAAATAAATGGTGCATTCTCCTTGCTCAAAGCATGGAGTGGTGATGCAATAGTGCTAAAGTCCTTGACAAAACGTCGATAGAAACCGGCTAGTCCTAGAAAACTACGCACTTGTTGCAAATTTGTGGGTGTAGGCCAAGTTTTAATAGCATCAATTTTAGTTTCATCAACATGGACACCCTTCGAAGATACCACCAAGCTTAGTCTTGAACGCCATTTTCCACTCATCACCCTATTGTATGCATATTTGACAGTAACCACTTTTTAAGTCAATCTTGGAAAATATAGTGGCACCACTAAGTTCATCTACCATATCATCGAGGCGAGGAATGGGATGACGATAACGAATAGTTATAGTGTTGATAGGATGGCAATCGGAACACATCCTCATACTACCATCTTGCTTAGGTACTAGTATCACCGGAACCGCAGAAGGACTCAAACTCTCACGTACATGCCCTTTATCTAGGATTTTTTGGACTTGCCATTGTATTTCCTTTGTTTCTTCGGGGTTGACGTGGTACCGTGCCTTGTTAGGAAGTGGTGCTCCAGGCATGAGGTCGATGCGATGTTCGATCCCTCATTTTGGTGGTAGTCCCGGAGCTAGCTCATCGGGGAAAACAACATGGAATTCCTGCAACAAACGAGATAACACAAGAGGAATATGTTGTGAAGGGTTAGTCCGAACGCCGTCATCTTTGCACACAAGTACATAGTGAAGAACGGTCGATGGGCTCTCACTCACATCCCTCAAATCTCTTTTGATGGGTAAAATAACTATATCTCTCATGTCCCTCATCGTGGAGTCACTCAATTTTGGCTTGTGGCGCTCACTCTCTTTTAGGTGGATCGATCTCTTAGTTTTGTCTCCACGATGGGATGAAGTGTGTTTGTCAGCGATGACTTGACTTGGAGTCATTGGTCGAAGTACATATGTCTTGCCCTTCATCTTGAAGCTATAGTGATTGGTTTGACTGTTGGGTTCTACCGTAGGTGCATCGCATGCAAATTAAAATTTTCCTACGCGCAGAACAACCAAGAACATGCTATGGAGATGGATCACAGATCGTTACCACTAGATGCGTAGTGCCGTGTAGCGGAATTAGAGTCGGGACAGCGCGTCCGCGAGGTCCGTCTCCTCCTCATCCGATCTCCCACGAACAGCCGGTCCGATCTCCCTCGAACTGCCGGTCGCCGGATCCCACATACAAGTTCACCGAAGCGGCGCAAGTGCACCGCCTTTAACGGTATCCGCGCGTGCAGGAGGAACACCATGCGGCGGACTGCTAGGTCCGATCACATAGTCGGCGGCGAGAAGTGGTGGTGGCTAGTTGCAACACATGCAAAGCCCGAATGACGACGCCAAAGCGATCAACCAAATGGGTGTGCTGTACCTCCACTATATATAGGCATCCGGCACGTTCTCAACTCTTGGGCCTCGCATGGATCCTAAAGCCCATGTGTTCCTTCCCTGAAGCGTGTCACCCCTTAGGTTCTCATTCACTTGGTCGCGAGTCAGATCACATCCGACTCGACTACTCGGTAGCGGCCTCTAGCAAAGCGTGGCGACTCCAAGTGTCCGATGAAGCTGGTTAGGCGAACCTATACATCACACTTCTGTTCCCTTTGCCACACGATATATGTTGTCATGCTCAAGGCGACATGGTCATCCTTGTGCAGCATGACCTCTTTCTCGTTCCGGTGAATCCGACCAACACTTCAGATTATCTCATAATCCTCATCGCATGGCCATGCTTATCCAGGTCGGATCACCCGAGGGGCCCAGAGTATATCTCTCTTGATCAGAGGGGCAAATCCCATCTTGCTCAACCATGTCTCGCAGCATGGGTCAGGACAAGCCCGAAACCCACCTTTAAAACTACACAGTTACGGAGTAGCGTTTGGTCGGCCCAGAGCAGGTCTATCACCATCCCGAGTACATGCGTCAGCTCAGGTCTTAGGACATAGAATGTATGTTATACTAGAGACTCACAGATGACTTATCGCTAAGTCTTATAGTTGGGTCTGTCCAACTCAGACCTTATCTTGACTCGGATCCGACTACGTCAAATCCGAACAGATCTTTCTGAGTCCATATTATCCGGCTAGCATCCAATGCTACATGGTCAGTGAGACCGAACCATCCACCGTGTCATATGCTAGTCTAACTGGCTGTTTGTCCACAGAGCCCTTTCGACTAGGGACCATTTAGGACAATCATCATACAATGCATAGTCTCACAAACAAGTCACGTACTTGTTAATACACATCATTGATAATGTCCAAGGACTATCTTCATTCATAAAAACATAGGAAATATCATCATACATGATTGCCTCTAGGGCATATCTCCAACACCGACCGTTGTGCATGACGCCACAGTCGAATTGCCAAGGTCTACCAAGTAGAAGGTGGAAAACAGACATTGGAACCTCATCACACTCCAAAGTGTCTTCATAAGCGCCTATCCCGAAGGAAACTTCCACGGTATGTTCAACTTGGAGGGCGCCGGAATCACTTAGCCATTGGACCTTGTAGGGGCGAGGGTGCTTCTTCTTGACCAATTGTAGCTTGGAACAAAGGTCCTCACTTGCCAAATTGTGGCAACTTCCACCGTCGATGATGACCTTGACGGATTTTCCTTGGATGCCCGCCTTGGTGTGGAAGATGTGGCAACGTTGGTCCTCATCTTCTTGTTGTTGAAGCGTGAAAACCATGGAGATAACGAGAGCGGGGCTCTGATCGTTGTCGCAAAAGATTTGCGAATCTTCATCTTCATTGACTTGACAAAGCGTGGCCACGTGCTCCAATGCTTCCATCTCACCGTCACTCATTGAGTCATAGGTGTCATCGTCTTGAAGGATCATGGTGTGTTTGATTGGACACTCATAAGTCTTGTGGCCTCGGCCTTGGCACGTGAAACACTTGATGGAGCTTGTCTTGGCGGTAGCATCCGTTGTTGGTGTAGAGGATGAAGCTCTCGATTTGTAGTTGCTTGTAATAGGGCGGCTTCACGAAGTCGTCTTGTCCTTGTAGCTTGACTTGTTGCCGGTAGGTGTTGTAGTTTTCGTAGTTGGAGGCATCGTAGTTGTCGTAGCTTGCGCACTTGAACACTAGGACTTGGAGGAGAACTTGGAGTACTTGTTGTCATCTTGCACTTGGCGCTCCACCTTGGTCGCTTGATGCATGAGCTCAAGTAGGTTTGAGTATGGTTGGAAGTCCGCGATTTTCTTGACTTGGTAATTGAGACCATTCAAGCCATTGTTTGCTCGTCATCTTCCTTGACATTTTCTCGGATCATTGCAATTTCCATCTCTTGATAGTACTCTTCTACCGACTTGGTGCCTTGCTTGAGTTGTTGTAGCTTCTTAAAGAGATCCCGGTTGTAGTGTGTAGGCACAAAACGAGCTTGCATGAGATCCATCATTTGGGCCCAAGTGGTGATAGGTGGTTCAGCTTTCTCTCTTCGTCGCTCAATCACTTGTTCCCGCCAAATAAGGACGTAGTCGTGGAACTCAAGTGAAGCCATGGCTATCTTCTTCTCTTCATCATAGTTGTGGAGACAGAAAATCTTGTAAACCTTGAGGGCCCATGATAAGTAATCCTCGGGATCATTGCTTCCATAAAACTTTGGCATTATCAACTTGAGCTTGCCGAAGCGTTGTTCGTCATTGTAGTGGTGATGCCGAAATCCCTGTCTTGGAGGTGGGACCTCAATGTCTTGGGCATGTTGAGGATGTTCTTGTCCTTGTTCATCTTCGCCCTCGGATTCGTCACGATGAGCTTGGGGACGGCGACGAGGTGGACGCGCTCGATTGCGCATTTCTTGGTGCTCCACTTGACGGTTGGCTTCTTCTTGTCGTTGGCGGCAAAGTTCTTCTTGTTCTTGACATTCTTGACGGTTGCGTTCCTCCAACGCGCGAGTAGCATCACGGAGTGCACGTTGGGCTTCTAACACTTGTTCTTTGCGGTGGCATAGTTCTTCTTCACGGCGTTGTTGTTCCAATGCTTCTTGTTCTTGTTGGTGATGCCGAGCACGCTCGCGAAGTCGATCTTGTAGTCCATTGCCATGGAAGGGATTTTCCAAAGCTTGACGTTGGCGGCCTTGGTGTGAACTTGGACCTGAGCAATCATCACGGTGCTGAGAACGTGCTCGAGGTGGACTATCGCCGGAAGAGTACTCCGATGAGTGACGACTTGATTTGCGCCTCCTTGACGATGTAGATGTGGAAGAAGCATGCTTGACCTTCAAGGCGCGAATTTCCTCCATTTGGCTCGAGAGCCTGGTGTCGAGGTAGTCCCTTGTTTGCACTTCGGATTCGTGAACGTCGGTGGCGAGGTGCTCGATGCGGTCGTTCAAAGCGTCACGTGATTGGCGCATCGCTTTTTGCGCGCCGAAGAATTGCTTCTTGGTGACGTAGGTGGTTTCGTCGTCCTCTTGCTCCTCAAATGCCGGGTTGTGGATGCTTGCCCTATCCATAACACTGAAGTAGATATAGGTGGAAGAGTGAAATACAATACCAAGTACCGTTCCGTAAGTTGAAAATGGATCAAGCACTCGATGTGATAATGTGGAAGTAGTAGAATTGGTACCGGAGATTGGTCGTTTCACACCTACACAAGTAAAGCTTATGGAGTGGCTTGGTTAGGACAAGTGGCACAAAAATTCAAGCAATTCAGATTCAAGATATTGCAAATGTTGGGAAAGATTCACAAAATAGCAATGCAAAACAAATAGATCAATAGCTATTTGGTACTAGGAACACACCCACGGATAGATCAATGGGATCCGCGCAACCAAGGAATGAGCACTAGATGCGATGCCACGGAAAGCTCGTGTTGCACGGATACAAGAGAGACAAATAGCTTGATTGCTCAAATGGGCTAGATACGCGCTTGTGCATCAACCTATGAGAGTAACGTGTCGTCTTCAATCCCAAAGATGCTATGTGAGGATGAGTATGCAAAATGGCTCAATGCTATCGCTATTGCTTACAAGCTCTTTTGTATCTTCTCTTGTCCTTCAAAGCTTTGCTTGATTTTTTTATTTTTTTTCAAGTTTGATGTTCAAGCCGAGATATGAGACAAGTATGATGTTTATGCATGGGAGAGACTTATGGCACAATGTAGATATGAATATGTACTAGAACAAGTCACACTACGGTGCACAAGTAACGTGGCCCGACAATTCTCAACAAGCAAATCTCAATGGGTAAGTTACGGAAAAAGCTCAAAGCTATCAACGCAAAGGAAAGGTATGGATAAAGATGTCATCGAGGTTACCGTCCTTGCTTACGGTTGTGGAAGTGGCCGAAGTCGATGTCGATGTCGTGGCGATGATGATAGGCGGTGATGTCGAAGTAGTACCGACCCTAAGTAGCCGAAACACCTTAGGAGACGGAAACCGTGGCTCAAAATCTCAAAACAAATGAGGAGGCAAATGGCGGAAAGGAATATGTGGTGGTGATGGGAAAACAACAAAACTGAGGGATGATGCACGGCGACTTTTTGATCCCGTGTGCACGGGGTGGTCAGAAACTTTCGCGGGGGGGGGGGGATGTGCGCACGGGGTCAGGGGCCTGTGGGCACGGGGTGGCGGAAAAATTGGCGAAAATTTCAAGAAATTGGTGGGGAGAAGAAAAATTTCAGGGAATTGGTTAGATAGGAAGTTAGATCCACTTGCTAGGCATGTATTCCATGGATCAAAACCAACAAAAACTCACAAGAATCAATAATTGCAAAAAAATTGGTATGGCTATTTTTGTGGGGATTTTCGAATTGGGACATAATCAAACAAAATTAGGCTAGAAAATGAAGATGGGCGGCTCCAAATTCGTGATCAACGTGGCTCATGATACCAAGATGATACGGGGCACGCCCGTGTGCATCGATCTTTCACGAATTGGAGGTGGATTTGGGGATGAACACGAAGAACACGAAGTATACAAGAGAGAACACAAACACAAGACACAATCTCCAATTACACATCCACTAAATGCACAAGAATACACGAGTCTCGAAACAAGTTCACCGAATGCATACAAGTACCGGTAGCTTCCACACCAAAGGAGGGTCTTGAAATCCACTAGGGATCTTCCCTTATAGGGGCCTTGGCTTCCACAAGGATCTTCTCATGGAGAGGTCATCTCCAAAGAGAGGAGGAAAGTTAATGGAGCTATCCTCTACAAATCTCTAGCATAAGCTAATCCTAACAAATGATCCTTGGTCCAAATATATAGGTAGCAGCAGGTAGGGGACGGAGTGGATGCGAATTGGGCCAAAACCCGCGGGCTGACCTGGAAGGGCCATGTGCATGGCCTAAGCAGACCCCGTGCGCATGGGGGTCCCGTGGGCAAGTTACACACCCGTGCGCACGGGGTGTTCCGTGGCTACAGCAAAGGGCCCGTGCGCACGGGGTGTCCAGGAACTTCAGGTACCCCCGTGCGCACGGGGTAGTCTGGTGCTAGGCTTCTTGGCTGCAGCTTGGACTCCGTCTTTCGTGCTTCTTTACGTTCCTCCTCTTGTTCTTGTTCTTCCTTCCTTGTCTTTCCTTGGGTGCTCTCCTCGTGCCTTTGTTTTGATGGCACATGCTCGAGCTCTAGTCATAGGTCCACTTGGTGCTTGTAGTGGTGGTGTAGATTCCATGGGGATGATGGTTGGATGCTCTGCATCAGATACATGAAGGAATCTATGGCTCCCACATTGGATCATGAGCCCTTGTCGGAAAGGCATTCTGGCAAGGCTTCTATTGGCCGACAGCCCTTCAAGATGCCTTGGTGGTGGTGACAATGTGTGAAGCATGCCAGTACAACGCCAAGCAGATACATCAGCCAGCACAAGCCCTTCAGACCATACTGCTCTCCTGGCCGTTCTTGGTCTGGGAGATCGACATTGCTGGGCCCTTCCCTCGTGCTACCGGGGGCTTCGATTTCTTGTTCGTCGCAATCGACAAGTTCACGACGTGGACTAAGGTGGAGCCGGTGAGAAAGATAACGGCACAAGGAGCAGTCAAGTTTCTTAGAGGGATAGTCCGTCGCTTTGGTGTCCCCAACATGATCATCACCAACAACAACACGCAATTCACCAGCAACATCTTCATGCAGTAAGTCGCCCACCCCCAGATCATCACCAACAGCAACACGCAATTCGGCGCCAAGATTTGCTTTGCGTCAGTCGCCCACCCCCAGCAGCAATGGCCAAGTCGAAAGGGCAAACGCTGAAGTGTTGCGGGGCCTCAAGACGAGAACTTTCAACAAGCTGCACAAGCACGGAAGGCGCTGGATTGATGAACTGTCGGTGGTTCATTGGTTAATCAGGCCACCAGCGAGACACCCTTCTCCCTAGTCTATGGTGCAGAAGCGGTGCTCCTCACGGAACTCACTACGGATCACCAAGAGTGTAGGCCTTTGACGAGGACCGACAAGAGCAACTATGGCAATATGATGCCACACTCCTCGAGGAAGATCATCTCCAGGCCGCACTGTGTGCCACCTGGTACTAGCAAGCCTTGCGCCACTATCACAGCCGCAAGGTGCGCGCCAGGAGCATTGAGGAAGGCGAACTTGTTCTTCGATGGATTCAGTCCGCGAAGGGATCAAACAAGTTGATGCCGAGGTGGGAAGGCCCTTACCGGGTAGTACAGGTCACGAGGCCTGGCACAGTCCTCCCAGAGACCGAAGACGGCACGCAGGTGCAAAACTCATGGAATATCGAGCATCTTCGCAAGTTCTACCAGTGAGGCGCGGTTGGCGGGCCGTCCGGCAACCTCTTGTGTACAAGTCCGTCGACAAGGCATGTAATACTTTGTACAAAGCCAGGTGATGACCCTGTGCGTAGTCAATGTACATATTTATATTATGTATCTTACATGAAATGTTGTGATCACTTTCTACTTGTGTAGCGTGACTATTGAACCGCTAAGGTTCCTAGCCTCCTCTATTTTCTCTTCTTTCTTTTTCTCAAAGGGAAGAAGGGGCCCCTCATGTAGGTCTTCCCGGGGGGAGTGACGGTGTGGATACCTACAAATATGTTCAAAGACAATCACCTTGCGGTAAGAAATATGACAAAAGAAAGCTAAGTTGAAAAAACTTCTTAAAAATTCGAGCCTTTTGCTTGAACGAAGTCGACGCTTGTGTGAGAAAACCTGCACGCGAAGGACCCTTGTTGAAATTGTCTGCGCTCTTGGTTGTTTCGATCCCGCTCAACATCCTAAGTAGCCGTGACAAGGACGGCAAGGTGGCCTTGCTGGCAGGCTGCTAAGGATTCGTTCCTAAAAGCGCTCGCGGTAAGGATGTGCGCACCGGCAGGCATTTCTAGCAAGCGTAGGGATCAAAAACACACAAGTGCGAAACCACGTTAAGAGAAAGTGGCCATTCGTTAAACATGGAGAGCACAGAAACCTTTGGCGGAAAGTACCTAACATTTTTTCGTTGCGTCCTTGCAGGGTTACAATTGGTACAATCTAAACACAAAAGGAGATATGCCACTATGATGTGGTGATTGATCCAGAAACGAGGTCTCGTGATGGAGCCTTGTTCCCGAATCAGTCGACCCATCTGCAAAACCCAGCTAAAGCGCCACGCGCTCCTAGTCGAGGTTCTCGTGCTTGATGCCGAGGGGGCTGTCGTTGTCATCGCTGTCGCTGGAGGAGTCGAAGTCGCTACCGCTCAAGCTCTCTGCGCAGTACATCAGGCAGACGCCGGAAGACCCGAAGAACTTTGCGGAGAGAGTGGCGGCCCCGTCAAACAGTAACTGGAGGAGTTGTCCTGGCCCTAGGCCGCCGGAGCGGGGGAACGACTTCCATACCTGCGTCGAGAACATGGCGCTTCCGTGGGAGAGGTCGACCACCACCTAGATAGGCCCATCGCAGCAGCCGTCTGCCCAAAGCCATAGGCATGAAGGTCTGCTGCCTTCCATGGCCCTCGCGAAGGGGTCAGGAAGACGCAACCAGCTTCGGGGGCGATGGGGCAGCACTACGACGAACTCGTGTGCCGCCTCCCCCGTATGAGTCCCTACACGAGGCGGGGGGAGGAGAGCACCAGAACGATCGCCGTGGTTCGAGGGACCCATCCTTCTGTTGCCCCTCGACGATGCCCTTCCATGGGCGCTAGAGCCGACCCCCGTCGCCATCACCACAATGCGCATCGGGCTCCGGGGCACGACCGTCGCAGCGGCGGCGGACCCTCGAGCACGGCCATGACCCCTCGCCGTCCTAGGAATGGCACGCTGGAGGAGGTGGCGGAAGGAAGAAGAAGGTGGTGCTAACTGGAAGACTGAAGCGAGGAGATGTGAGCGAGCAACGCCATCACCGACCCCACCTATTTATAGGGATGAGGCAACAGGGGCTGACCCTTCGTGACCCAGGGCGAACACGCCCTGGCGAACGCACTACGCCCGCGACCGCCCTTCTCGGCCAATGTAGAGCCTCACATGTGACGCGCGTCGTGCGGGATAGAGTAAAGGAGGAAGATGAAGGGGGAGGGCGACAGTGCTCAATGACATGGAATGACAAGACGCAGATGAGCAGCGCCCGCTGGATTTTCTCTCTCCATAGGGAAGGCACGGGGGCTGGCGGTTTGCTGTCCGAGGTGACCGTTCGCTGCCGAGCATGGTGCTTGGGCGACCACCCCTCTCCACCAGTAACGTGCCTCGTGTAAGAACACGTGTCGCGAGAGGCAACCCTAACAGTCCGATGCGGCGCAGCTTTTTAGGCACGTCCTCTCGCACGCCGTCTCGCTTCCACCACTCCCACTACCCGCGTTCAATGCGCATCGTGGGAAAGGCGGTAAAAATCATCACAATAACCGCAAGAAAATGCGGCCGCACATATCTGTGCACTGCTTTGGGCCTAGCCCAACAGCGTCACGGACTCAAGTTTGGCCCAGGCCCGGGGGCTGCTGGCGGTGTACTAAAGAACGGGGCCCTTAGTACCCGGACTTATGCATAGATGACAGCGGTCTCCAGGCCAGCAAGACATTGTAGGGTGAACACCAACCTCCAAGCAACAACAAGCAAGGACCAAAGCAACCGCCAAGCCTGCTTGCCGATGGAGAAGACCTGACTGCGAGTGCTTCTGCCAAGGTCTCCACCCACCAAGCCATTGCTCCACATCGCCAGGCTGACTGTCTACATCAGATAGGTGTCGAGTGGGCAGGCGATTAGGTAGAGCTGGTCAGGGCGCGTGGTAGCTGACGTGGCTTGGACTGCGTCGGTATTTCCCCAAAGAGGAACGGATGATGCAGCACAACGACGGTAAGTATTTCCCTCAGTTATGAAACCAAGGTTATCAAACTAGTAGGAGGATCACCACCACCCAATAAGCAACACCTGCACACCAAACAACAAATACTTGCAACACGACGCGAAAGAGAGGTTGTCAATCTCTCTACGGTAAATAGATAGATTAGGTCGTGATAGATAGGAGAGATATATCTCTCAAGAACACAAATAAAAAGAGTAAATATGCAGCAATATATTTTTGGGTTTTTGGTTTTGTGGATCTGAAAACAAAGAGTGCAAAAAAACGTAGATCGGAAAGCAATATGCTAGGAAAAGTAGACCCGGGGGTTGTAGGGTTCACTAGTGGCTTCTCTCATGAGTCTAGCTCACGGTGGGTGAACAAATTACTGTTGGGCAATTGATAGAAAATCGAATAGTCATGACGATATCCAAGGCGATGATCATTATATAGGCATCACGTCCAAGATAGATAGACCGACTCCTGCGTGCATCTACCTCAATTACTCCACACATCGACCGCTATCTAGCATGCATCTAGTGTATTAAGTTCATGGAAAAACGGAGTAACGCAATAAGAACGATTACATGATGTAGACAAGATCTATTCATGTATGAATAGACCCCATCTTGTTATCCTTAATAGCAACGATACATGCGTGTCTTGCTGCCCCTTCTGTCACTGGGAAAGAACACCGCAAGATCGAACCCATCACAAAGCACCTCTTCCCATGGCAACAAAAATCGATCTAGTTGGCCTAACTAAACCAAAGATTCGGAGAAGAAATACGAGGCTATAAGTAATCATGCATATAAGAGATCTGTCGGGACCCCGATCCTAAGCCATAAGAATCCAGCACGTAACACTTCACATTACTTTGCGGCCTCATGCACGGTTATCTCCACGGCTGCCACCTTACCTGGGCCGGGACCGTTTGTGCCTTTTGGCTCACGAATGTGAATATGTCGCTAGCATTCAAATGTCCAAGAACCCGGGTCGACATGACTAGTCATAGAACCCAAGTGGCACATCCATACAGGGACATGCATACTTAACCCAACAATGCAGGTGTCGCTCTCAGCGTGTGTAGACCTGTCATAGCAAGCTACAGGGACTCCATTACACCGTGGGACATAAATGTCATCAACTGCGCATAGACAAGTCATAGCAGGCTACATGCACTCCATTAGACTGCGAGACATTTCCCCGAAGGGACAGACACAGCAGCAAAGAGGGATACACGCCGGTCAATCAATGTGTCCGGAGCAGTAGCAAGCTACCAAGGCTCAGTGGAAACACAAAGAGGCATTTCCCCGTAAAGAGTACTACTAGAGGCACACAACTAGATGTCGAATCCCATACATACCGTTACACGTCACATGTACGCACGACATGTCCGATATGCATAGATACAACTATGGCATCACAACAAAACCATATAACAACACAACATTTATGTAGAAGGCTCCGAAGAGCCAACATAGTATAATGTTACAAGCAGGGGGGTCACACGACCCATCATTCAGAGCATACAAACAACAGGCGGAAGTTACATGTCTGGGTACTGACATCTACTAAAAATGGCTGGAAGAGCCTGAAAAGCTACAATGACCCTACCAAAGGAACCAGACCTCTGTCTGGGATTCCCAAGCTAACCCGGTCAACGTCGAACTTCACGTCATAAGAATCACTAATGAGACTGGCGTCTCCTCTGCAAAAACATAAATTAAGCAAACGTGAGTACAAGGGTACTCAGCAAGACTTACATCAGAACTAACTACATATGCATCATTATCAACAAGGGGGGTTGTGGAGTTTATTGCAGCAAGCTAGCTTTGACTCTTGGCTAACCTATACTATGACTACAAGTAGTATCTTGAGGTGGGACAACGCACACGAGTCCACATATTCACCAAATCAATACACCACTATGGATCCACTCCCGTCTCCCTACAAAAAGGCCATCCATAGCACTCACGCTTATCTTGCGCATTTTAGAGTATCCATTTCACTTGTCTATGTACCACATAAGCAATCCAAGTAGTCCATATCCGAGGACGCAGCTATTCGAACAGATTGTTTCACCCTACAGGGGTATACTTCTTCACACACGCTCCCGCCACTTATCGCCATGTGCACGTAAAAGGGCACCTCGGCAACCTTCAAGCGGAAGCCCAGCGAGGGAGTCGGCCACGACCGTTAACCACACAAGACCCTAGTCCAGATTTATCGCCTATTTGAGACTGAACCCGCAAGGAAGTCCGGCCGATGTTTCCATTACGGCCCCAAACGATGTGTGCAGGGTTCCCAAGTGCACCTCGACGGATGGTACTACGCTTGGTACACCGGGCCACGGTGCATCTACCGCGCCATAGCCTACCCCTCCGGTCAGCGCTATGCACGGCCGCCAGCACATCCTACAAACACCAGAAACTAGTTGCAACTTCTGGACAGAGATCAAGGCGATTAATAAGCCGAGAGGGTCCATTAGTTTCGGGCCCAGCGCATGGTAGTATCTTGTCTTGGATAACATACACAGAACTCAGTTCTTAAGGACGGTCCCAATGAGACAACCCGCCATGTACTCCTACATGGCCTCTCATCGCTACCTTTACCAAATCGGATTCACACACTTAACTCTCACACAGTAGGACATGAACACACCATTCTGATTCATCGTCCAGATGGATCAGACCCGACACGACTCTAAGCATAGCAGGCACGGTAAACAAGCATGGATGATTAAGTACAACAAGGCTCAAGCAGTTGCTACTCATGCTAAGTGGTTTCAACTATTTACTGTGACAAAGACAGGTCATGCAAAGAAATGGGTTCAACTACCGAGAACATATAAAAGTTGAATCCCTGTTGTCCTAATGCAGTAAAAGTGAGCAGGAGCGAGAGAGTAGGATTTTATCGGGATGCTCAAGGAGGGGTTGCTTGCCTGACACTTCTGAAGATAACAATGACTCTTCATCGGTGACAACGATCTCAACGTCGGAATCATCGTCTACCGGGAAGGAAGACCACCGACAAACAAGAGGGAACAACATTCAATCCATGCAATGCACAATCATGATGTATGACATGACATGTTAAAGCATTGAATTGACCTAGAGCAATAAGTAGTCATATTAGGTGAAGTGGAATTCAGATATATACCAAATTCCAACTCCAGCACAACTTATTAAATTGTCCTAATCATGAAATGTCCTACTTGGTGATGTTAACTTGTTCAAACATGCATGATAATGGCATAAACAGATTCCTTGTATTTTTCTGATCATTTTTCATATATAAATTATTTACATCTTACTTACGGTTGAATTTCTATGATTTTTCAAAGTTTATAACATTTTCTGGAATTTCCTGATTTATTTCTAAATAAGAAAATCCAGTAAAATCAATACTGGTGTCAGCATGGTGTCACCCTGGCGTCAGCAGGTCAGCAGAGCTGACCAGGGTCAACCCTGACCAGTGGGACCCACTGGTCAGTGACCCGGGGCTAAGCGGGGTTAGTTACCGCGTTGACTGGGGGTTTGACCTGCTGTGGGGCCCACTGTCAGCGACTCTGGAGTTAATTAGTGGTGCCATTAGCCACTAATGGCATCGCCATGTCGGCACTTGTCGGAGTTGGCCGGCGGCGACCATACCCGCGGCGGAAGTTAGCCGGAAACGCTGCTCCGGCAGCGGTTGGACGCGCGGCTAGGCTCTACAGGGAGCTAGGGATGCGCCGCGTCGACTGGTTCATGCGGTTCGTCATGGGGACGCCGGAGTTGGCGCCGGCGACGAGGGAGCGGCAGCAGCGGCTCGGGCTTGCACGGCTGCGGGTTTGCGGGGCACGGTTGAGCAGGCGGAGGGGCTTGGCGGCCTCCTGGATCCATCAGGAGCTTGAAGAGCCCATCGGCTTGAGCGGAGGGGCACGGCAGAGCCATGCCCGACGCTCATGGCGGACGGCGGTGCTCGGGACTCGCGGGCGTCGGCACTATAGCACAAAATAGATGATGGCAAGAGAGGATAATGACTCAGAAGCTCACGGGGGGTCGTTTGGAGCTGACGGCGAGGTCGGGGCCGCTTTGGTTGCAGAGAATCGACAACGGGGAGATCCGGTGGCCGGCGGCGATGGAGAGGACGGTGGCGTCACTCCAGTGCCTCTGGGCTTGATTCCTTCAGCTTGGGGGTGCTGCGCTCAGCTTCGGGGCTCTGGGATACGGCGGCAGAGCTAGAGGTGGCCGGGGGCTGCGGTGGTCAAGGCAGCGCTATCCGGCGGTCTCGGGACCGAGGAGGGGAGGAAAGGGGGAGACGGCTCGATCCAGACGACACTGGGGGTCTCATCCCCTGCGTCGTGCTGGCGGGGAGCAAGCAGGAGGTGGCACGGCCGGTGCCGTGCCCGGTCTATCCCTCTGCCTACTGGCAGAGGTTGAGGATGACCTCCTCACCCCTGGTGGGCGGGGCCGACCTTTGGCTGGGCTGCAGGTAAGTTCCTCTCTCTCTGCTTTCCATATATTTCTGTTTTCTATTTTTCTAACATTTGTTTTATTTTGTAGGGGCACAAATCCCTAGCTCAAAAACTACTGAAATGTTTTACAGAGCATAGTTTGAATATCTCGAACCTCCACAAAAGATTCCAGCATTATTGAGACATCTAAATAATTATAATGCATTATTTATTGATTAGAGTAGCATTAAATGGTTATTTTAAAATGCTATAATTGTTGTGAAAATTAATATGTCCCCTGATATGTTGTTGCCAACATTTATCAGAAATAGTGAACACTTTTGAAGGGCATTTTGGATTCATTGAAAAACCACAACTATTTGAATTCTTTGGTTAGGTGAGGTGCTAGGGCTTCTGTTAATCCCCATTTCATTTGAAAATTGAACATGATGCCATGATGGTTAATGCAATGACAAGCAATGGCTAGCTAGGGCTGTGACAACTCACCCCCACTAAACAAGAATCTCGTCCCGAGATTCAAGCGTAGGTTAAGAGGACAGAAGGAACACTAAGCTATCGTAATCTTCATGATCAAATTGCCCTTCTCGAAGGTGTTGATTCATGGCACCATGATGATCTTGACATCCTTTCCTTTGGGATCTTCATCCAAACATAACGACAAGGGATGGAAAACCCTACAAGAATCGATCTTCATGAAGATCGAGCGACTCATGATCAACTCATGGAATGAGATGGCAAGACATCTCCCGAGCTGAGACACAAAACATATCGGGAGAGATGAGACGAGGTAGATGACGAAGGTTCAATTGGTAGGCAACAATTTCATGCTTAATACAGATGGTGAAGAGGTTTCAAAGTAGCAAGGAGCTAATTGCCATGACTCCATAACGGGGCACTTTAGAAGAGGTGACTCGTAGAGTATTCCCTTAGGTGGCAAAAAGAATTACTTTTGTTCTAGAGATCATTGAAACTCTTCATACCAGGCTAAGGCAATTCACAAACGATCGTTTGAAGGAATTCAAAAGAATGGCATACTGAGATTGGAAAGGAAACTAGAGTTATAGAACAACTCGGCAACGGAAGGCACATTCCAGTTGATACCGAGGGTATAACCCAGTGTCTGAGCGTGCTCTCAAGAACTTGAGCATTTCCATATTCATCACGGTTTTACCAACATCCAAGCCAACGATCCTGGCAACACAACATACTACCATGATGAGTAATGATGGAAGATGTAGATGCAAAGGAAGACAACACTTTCTCAGATTTCACCTTAGCTACGCCAAGGGAACGAAATCTGGATGATCGACCAAGAGACAGTTAGCACTCCGCTTCTAATGTTCTCCTTGATGAAATAGCGTAACCTAATTAAGGGTAACGTGTAGGACATCAAGTAAAGGTCGGACTTCGGGATCTCAAAGGGTCCACGAGAAATAACTTCTGGAATAAGTCATACAACATCCTCATGGGAAGGTGGCTAATGTTGCTGATACAAGATACTATAATAATAGGTCTTCCGGCTAGGTGTGTTAGCCAGAACATCCACTTCACCAGTTTAGTAAGACCAATATTATAATTCTTGGGAAATGTTCCAACCATTATATCTGCCCGAGATTCAGATATGGTTGGTGTTAAGATATTCTAGACTCATCATGTCTAGAGGAAAAAGGTTGCAACACAAATCGAAGAGATGACGTTGCGGGATTCTCGAGAAATGAACTACGGGAGCCAACTCCAAAACATGAGCTGGATTGCAATACCCACATGAACACAGTGTCCAAGACAATTGTGGTCATATGGAGAGCTTACAACAAAACACTACCGAGTTCTGGATGGAAGCATCATTGGAGGTAGCGAAGTCTTGTGTACGTCCGTCTGAGCTCTTTAGGAATAACACTTAACTTCTTTTCCCTAACAAGTCAATCAGTGGCTTGATGTGCTAGGAAATTCATAAGGAATGGAGGTAGCTAATCTCTCAAACCATAGAATACTTCGCACATGCATGACTGACTTGGGATGATTCCAGAGGAAGCAAAACAAACTTTCTCGAATTCACAGTAGCAACTTGCATCAAAGGCACGTGAACCTTGAGTAAGTCACTTCTTACACCTAATATATGCTTCACGTACGAGACACGAAGATATTGTCTATAAAGTTTCCAACACTAGCCTAATGTCCAACATGAATCATGGAACAGATGAAAATGTTGCTGATGGGTACAACAACAATTCATCGGGGTTTCCATGGAAATGGAATTTCCACAACTATGCGAACAAGGCGGTAGCATTGGTCAGGCCATAAGGTGTAATGGTGTAAGCTCGAGGGGTTAACCACGAGTAAGACAACATTAGGAGAACCCTTGGTTCTGATTTTGATTTGGCGATAGCCCACATTCAAATCAAAGGTTGGGCAAAACAATGGATGCAAAAATTCATCACAAGGATCAATCGTTGAGGACATCATCTTTCTTCAACGCACACACACCACATAGGACATCCCCTTGGAACGAGCTAATTTAGGTAAAGCTTTTATCTTCCAACTCTCCAAGTTGTTGTTTGGCTTAACCAACTAGCTCAGGGATATCCAACATAGATTCTTGGAGAAAGGTGGTTTACTGGAAACCAACTTGATCACGAACTCAACATAACGGTCAGGGGACAACCTGGTAATACTTCCGAGAAGATATTCAGAAAATCACGACCCACCCATATGTTATTGAGCTCGAGAACAATCTGTCTTTACAGGGCAAGATGATATGACCAACAGAGTGAGGGATTTACACAATCCGAACTCATGGATCGAAGAGTGCACCAGAAAAGATGGACTAGGTAGCACGATCAATCTTTGGAGTGGTGATTCAATAACCAACACACCAAGAATGAAATTATTGTCCATTAACAACCAAGCAACAAAGTTGCTAGGAGTAGTGATTGCACACATCACGATTCACTTGTCGGTATTCTGGCTACAAACAACCCAGAGACCGAAGAATGAATGATGATGGCGAGAAGTATCACTGTACCAGAACAAAAGCTTCAAGGTAGAACAGAACAAAAGCTGGATTGGCCTTTGATCTTCGGAATACAACTACTTTGACCCAATCCTAGATATGGATGAGGCACTGGAGTTTGTTTCTCCTAGTCATTCTGAAATAGAATGGCTCGCCAGACCACAAGAATAATAGGCATCGATGATACGAATGCACCACTACTCTTGACTATCCACTGATAGATGAAGATCAGAATACATATGAAGAGAGGCAACTCAAGAGCACATGATTTTTCTAAGTTGTAGATGCATAGGTTGGCAAGTCGAACAAGTTTGACATAATTCTTCCGGATAACCCATGCAGAAGGAAGGAATTGGCAGGCTCACAACTATGGAATGGAGGACTCATGAAGAGTACTCTTGTTGTGATCTTTAGTTCACGAGGAACTTCTGCCATGACTGGTTCATGGTGTGGGAAGAATGATAGACCACGAACCTTGAAGACTATAGCAAGGTTACTAATCATCCTAAAGGAACGAGCAATACTATCAACAGGAGTTAGGCAGAATGATCCTTGGGTTCAAGAACCCAGAAACAGAATACCTATTGACTAAATAGCATCACAGCATGCTTTCGATAACGATGGCCCGAATTATCACACTGGGAACAAAAGCCACAACTAGACCGATGGGTGGTTTTCTGGGAAAACACGGTTTTCCTATCACTCCAATGAACACATCGAGGTAATAGAGTACCTCAACACAATAAGTAGTGTGCTTTGTCTGGCCCAAAAGACATTGATTCGAGATGAAGGAGTTTGCAATTGCATCAGATTATTTGGTGACCTTGGATAACTCGGACAGCATAACGGCTGTACGGGCATGAAATATGAGGCAACCTGCATGAAACTGACAACATATCACTGAATTCTTATGGAGACATCGATCTGGGTAGACAACAGCTGTCCTATAGGTCTCCAGCATAGTAACTCGTCATCCTAATAGATAGATGAGAAGGCCTAGTTCTTAACCCCATAGAATAAAGAGGAGGGTGACTCAGAATAAGAATGACACGAGGAAAGGAGTAAAAAGAATCGTACGTTCCCTTCCACAATCAATTCCCTTATATAACTAGAGCAGTTCTAGACTCAACATCGACCAGTTTGGCTTGGTAATCCTACAGGCAGTCAGGCTCTGATACCAACTCTCTCGGGACCCTGATCCTAAGCCATAAGAATCCAACACGTAACACTTCACATTACTTTGCGGCCTCATGCACGGTTATCTCCATGGCTGCCACCTTACCTGGGCCGGGATCGTTTGCGCCTTTTGGCTCACAAATGTGAATATGTCGCTAGCATTCAAATGTCCAAGAACCCGGGTCGACATGACTAGTCATAGAACCCGAGTGGCACATCCGTACAGGGACAGGGATACATAACCCAACAATGCAGGTGTCGGTCTCAGCGTGTGTAGACGAGTCATAGCAAGCTACAGGGACTCCATTACGCCGTGGGACATAAATGTCATCAACTGTGCGTAGACGAGTCATAGCAGGCTACATGGACTCCATTACACTACGAGACATTTCCCCGAAGGAACAGACACAACAGCAAAGAAGGATACACGCCAGTCAATCAATGTGTCCGGAGCAGTAGCAAGCTACCAAGGCTCAGTGGAAACACAAAGAGGCATTTCCCCATAAAGAGTACTACTAGAGAGGCACACAACTAGGTGTCGAATCCCATACATACCGTTACACGTCACACGTGCGCACGACATGTCCGATATGCATAGATACAACTATGGCATCACAACATAACCATATAACAACACAACATTTATGTAGAAGGCTCCGAAGAGCCAACATAGTATAATGTTACAAGCAGGGGGGTCACATGACCCATCATTCAGAGCATACAAACAACAGGCGGAAGTTACATGTCTGGGTACAGACATCTACTAAAAATGGCTGGAAGAGCCTGAAAAGCTACAACGATCCTACCAAAGGAACCAGACCTCTGTCTGGGATTCCCAAGCTAACCCAGTCAACGTCGAACTTCACGTCATAAGAATCACTAATGAGGCTGGCATCTCCTCTACAAAAACATAAATTAAGAAAACGTGAGTACAAGGGTACTCAACAAGACTTACATCAGAACTAACTACATATGCATCATTATCAACAAGGGGGGTTGTGGAGTTTATTGCAGCAAGCTAGCTTTGACTCTTGGCTAACCTATACTATGACTACAAGTAGTATCTTGAGGTGGGACAACGCACACGTGTCCACATATTCACCAAATCAATACACTAGTATGGATCCACTCCCGTCTCCCTACGAGAAGGCCATCCATAGCACTCACGCTTATCTTGCGCATTTTAGAGTACCCATTTCACTTGTCTATGTACCACATAAGCAATCCAAGTAGTCCATATCCGAGGACGCGTCTATTCGAACAGATTGTTTCACCCTGCAGGGGTATACTTCTTCACACACGCTCCCGCCACTTATCGCCATGTGCACGTGAAAAGGCACCTCGGCAACCTTCAAGCGGAAGCCCAGCGAGGGAGTCGGCCACGACCGTTAACCACACGAGACCCTAGTCCAGGTTTATCGCCTATTTGAGATTGAACCCACAAGGAAATCCGGCCGAAGTTTCCATTACGGCCCCAAACGATGTGTGCAGGGTTCCCAAGCCCACCTCGACGGATGGTACTACGGTTGGTACATCGGGCCACGGTGCATCTACCGCGCCATAGCCTACCCCTCCGGTCAGCGCTATGCACGGCCGCCAGCACATCCTACAAACAACAGAAACTAGTTGCAACTCCTGGACAGAGATCAAGGCGATTAATAAGCGGACGGGGTCCATTGGTTTCGGGCCCAATGCATGGTAGTATCTTGTCTTGGATAACATACACAGAACTCAGTTCTTAAGGACGGTCCCAATGAGACAACCCGCCATGTACTCCTACATGGCCTATCATCGCTACCTTTACCAAATCGGATTCACACACTTAACTCTCACACAGTAGGACATGAACACACCATTCCGATTCATCGTCCAGATAGATTAGACCCGACATGACTCTAAGCATAGCAGGCACGGTAAACAAGCATGGATGAGTAAGCACAACATGGCTCAAGCAGTTTCTACTCATGCTAAGTGGTTTCAACTATTTACTGTGAAAAAGACAGGTCATGCAAAGAAATCGGTTCAACTACCGAGAACATATAAGAGTTGAATCGTTGTTGTCCTAATGCAGTAAAAGTGAGCAGGAGCGAGAGAGTAGGATTTTCTCGGGATGCTCAAGGAGGGGTTGCTTGCCTGACACTTCTGAAGATAACAATGACTCTTCATCGGTGACAACGATCTCAACGTCGGAATCATCGTCTACCGGGAAGGAACACCACCGACAAACAAGAGGGAACAACATTCAATCCATGCAATGCACAATCATGATGTATGACATGACATGTTAAAGCATTGAATTGACCTAGAGCAATAAGTAGTCATATTAGGTGAAGTGGAATTCAGATATATACCAAATTCCAACTCCAGCACAACTCACGGGGGGTCGTTTGGAGCTGACGGCGAGGTCGGGGCCGCTTTGGTTGCAGAGAATTGACGACGGGGAGATCCGGTGGCCGGCGGCGATGGAGAGGACGGTGGTGTCAGTCCGGTGCCTCTGGGCTTGATTCCTTCAGCTTGGGGGTGCTGCGCTCAGCTTCGGGGCTCTAGGACATGGCGGCAGAGCTAGAGGTGGCCGGGGGCTGCGATGGTCACGGCGGCGCTCTCCGGTGGTCTCGGGACCGAGGAGTGGCGAGCGAGGGAGCAAGGAGGGGAGGAAAGGGGGAGACGGCTCGATCCAGACGGCACTGGGGGTCTCATCCCCTGTGTCATGCTGGCGGGGAGCAAGCAGGAGGTGGCCCGGCCGGTGTAGTGCCCGGTCTCTCCCTCTGCCTACTGGCAGAGGTTGAGGATGACCTCCTCACCCCTGGTGGCTGGGCCGGCCTTTGGCTGGGCTGCAGGTAAGTTCCTCTCTCTCTGCTTTCCATATATTTCTGTTTTCTATTTTTCTGACATTTGTTTATTTTGTAGGGGCACAAATCCCTAGCTCAAAAACTACTGAAATGTTTTACAGAGCATAGTTTGAATATCTCAAACCTCCACAAAAGATTCCAGCATTTTTGAAACATCTAAATAATTATAATGCATTATTTATTGATTACAGTAGCATTAAAAGGTTATTTTAAAATGCTATAATTGTTGTGAAAATTAATATGTCCCCTGATATGTTGTTGCCAACATTTATCAGAAATAGTGAACACTTTTGAAGGGCATTTTGGATTCATTGAAAAATCACAACTATTTGAATTGTTTCGTTAGGTGAGGTGCTAGGGCTTCTGTTAATCCCCATTTCATTTGAAAATTGAACATGATGCCATGATGGTTAATGCAATGACAAGCAATGTCTAGCTAGGGCTGTGACAACTCACCCCCACTAAACAAGAATCTCGTCCCGAGATTCAAGCGTAGGTTAAGAGGACAGAAGGAACACTAAGCTATCGTAATCTTCATGATCCAATTGCCCTTCTCGAAGGTGTTGATTCCTGGCACCATGATGATCTTGACATCCTTTCCTTTGGGAGCTTCATCCAAACATGACGACAAGGGATGGAAAACCCTACAAGAATCGATCTTCATGAAGATCGAGCGACTCATGATCAACTCATGGAATGAGATGTCAAGACATCTCCCGAGCTGAGACACAAAACATATCGGGAGAGATGAGACGAGGTAGATGACGAAGGTTCAATTGGTAGGCAACAATTCCATGCTTAATACAGATGGTGAAGAGGTTTCAAAGTAGCAAGGAGCTAATTGCCATGATTCCATAACGGTGCACTTTAGAAGAGGTGACTCGTAGAGTATTCCCTTAAGTGGCAAAAAGAATTACTTTTGATCTAGAGATCATTGAAACTCTTCATACCAGGCTAAGGCAATTCACAAACGATCGTTTGAAGGAATTCAAAAGAATGGCATACTAAGATTGGAAAGGAAACTAGAGTTATAGAACAACTCGGCAACGGAAGGCACATTCCAGTTGATACCGAGGGTATAACCCAGTGTCTGAGCGTGCTCTCAAGAACTTGAGCATTTCCATATTCATCACGGTTTTACCAACATCCAAGCCAAGGATCCTGGCAACACAACATACTACCATGATAAGTAATGATGGAGGATGCAGATGCAAAGGAAGACAATACTTTCTCAGATTTCACCTTAGCTATGCCAAGGGAACGAAATCTGGATGATCGACCGAGAGACATTTAGCACTCCGCTTCTAATGTTCTCCTTGATGAAATAGCGTAACCTAATTAAGGGTAATGTGTAGGACATCAAGTAAAGGTCGGACTTTGGGATCTCAAAGGGTCCACGAGAAATAACTTCTGGAATAAGTCATACAACATCCTCATGGGAAGGTGGCTAATGTTGCTGATACAAGATACTATAATAATAGGTCTTCTGGCTAGGTGTGTTAGCCCCAACATCCACTTCACCAGTTTAGTAAGACCAATATTATAATTCTTGGGAAATGTTCCAACCATTATATCTGCCCGAGATTCTCATATGGTTGGTGTTAAGATATTCTAGACTCAGCATTTCTGGAGGAAAAAGGTTGCAACACAAATCGAAGAGATGACGTTGCGGGATTCTCGAGAAATGAACTACGAGAGCCAACTCCAAAACATGAGCTGGATTGCAATACCCACATGAACACAGTGTCCAAGACATTCTGGTCATATGGAGAGCTTACAACAAAACACTACCGAGTTCTGGATGGAAGCATCATTGGAGGTAGCGAAGTCTTGTGTACGTCCGTTTGAGCTCTTTAGGAATAACACTTAACTTCTTTTCCCTAACAAGTCAATCAGTGGCTTGATGTGCTAGGAAATTCATTAGGAATGGAGGTAGCTAATCTCTCAAACCATAGAATACTTCGCACGTGCATGACTGACTTGGGATGATTCCAGAGGAAGCAAAACAAACTTTCTTGAATTCACAGCGGCAACTTGCATCAAAGGCACGTGAACCTTGAGTAAGTCACTTCTTACACCTAATATATGCTTCACGTACGAGACACGAAGATATTGTCTATAGAGTTTCCAACACTAGCCTAATGTCCAACATGAATCATGGAACAGATCAAAATGTTGCTGATGGGTACAACAACAATTCATCGGGGTTTCCATGGAAATGGAATTTCCACAACTATGCGAACAAGGCGGTAGCATTGGTCAGGCCATAAGGTGTAATGGTGTAAGCTCGAGGGGTTAACCATGAGTAAGACAACATTAGGAGAACCCTTGGTTCTGATTTTGATTTGGCGATAGCCCACATTCAAATCAAAGGTTGGGCAAGACAATGGATGCAAAAATTGATCACAAGGATCAATCGTTGAGGACATCATCTTTCTTCAACGCACACACACCACATAAGATATCCCGTTGGAACGAGCTAATTTAGGTAAAGCTTTTATCTTCCAACTCTCCAAGTTGTTGTTTGGCTTAACCAACTATCTCAGGGATATCCAATACAGATTCCTGGAGAAAGGGTGGTTTACTGGAAACCAACTTGATCACGAACTCAACATAACGGTCAGGGGACAAACTGGTAATACTTCCGAGAATATATTCGGAAAATCACGACCCACCCATATGTTATTGAGCTCGAGAACAATCTTGCTTTTCAGGGCAAGATGATATAACCAACAGAGCGAGGGATTTACACAATCCGAACTCATGGATCGAAGAGTGCACCATGAAAGATGGACTAGGTAGCACGATCAATCTTTGGAGTGGTGATTCAATAACCAACACAACAAGAATTAATGAAATTTTTGTCCATTAACTACCAAGCAATAAAGTTGCTAGGAGTAGTGATTGGACACTTCACGATTCACTTGTCGGTATTCTGGCTACAAACAACACAGAAACTGAAGAATGAATGATGATGGCGAGAAGTATCACTGTACCAGGAAGTCATAAGAGGTTGTGCAATTCTCATGACCTTCCGACATGAAGAGGGCAATACTTCAAGGTAGAACAGAACAAAAGCTGGATTGGCATTTGATCTGCGGAATACAACTACTTTGACCCAATCCTAGATATGGATGAGGCACTGGAGTTTGTTTCACCTAGTCATTCTGAAATAGAATGGCTCGACAGACCACAAGAATAATAGGCATCGATGATACGAATGCACCACTACTCTTGACTATCCACAGATAGATGAAGATCAGAATACATATGAAGAGAGGCAACTCAAGAGCACATGATTTTTCTGAGTTGTAGATGCATAGGTTGGCAAGTCGAACAAGTTTGACATAATTCTTCTGGATAACCCATGCAGAAGGAAGGAATTGGCCGGCTCACAACTATGGAATGGAGGACAAATGAAGAGTACTCTTGTTGTGATCTTTAGTTCACGAGGAACTTCTGCCATGACTGGTTCATGGTGTTGGAAGAATGATAGACCACGAACCTTTAAGACTATAGAAAGGTTACTAATCATCCTAAAGGAACGAGCCATACTATCAACAGGAGTTAGGCAGAATGATCCTTGGGTTCAAGAACCCAGAAACAGAATACCTATTGACTAAATAGCATCACAACATGCTTTCGATAACGATGGCTAGAATTATCACACAGGGAACAAAAGGCACAACTAGACTGATGGGTGGGTTTCTGGGAAAACACGGTTTTCCTATCACTCCAAGGAACACATCGAGGTAATAGAGTACCTCAACACAATAAGTAGTGTGCTTTGTCTGGCCCAAAAGACATTGATTCGAGATGAAGGAGTTTGCAATTGCATCAGATTATTTGGTGACCTTGGATAACTCGGACAGCATAACGGCTGTATGGGCATGAAATATGAGGCAACCTGCATGAAACTGACAACATATCACTGAATTCTTATGGAGACATCGATCTGGGAAGACAACAGCTGTCCTATAGGTCTCCAGCATAGTAACTCGTCATCCTGATAGATAGATGAGAAGGCCTAGTTCTTAACCCCGTAGAATAAAGAGGAGGGTGACTCAGAATAAGAATGACACGAGGAAAGGAGTAAAAAGAATCTTACGTTCCCTTCCACAATCAATTCCCTTATATAACTAGAGCAGTTCTAGACTCAACATCGACCAGTTTGGCCTGGTAATCCTACAGGCAGTCAGGCTATGATACCAACGATGTCGGGACCTCGATCCTAAGCCATAAGAATCCAGCACGTAACACTTCACATTACTTTGCGACCTCACGCACGGTTATCTCCATGGCTGCCACCTTACCTGGGTCGGGATCGTTTGCGCCTTTTGGCTCACGAATGTGAATATGTCACTAGCATTGAAATGTCCAAGAACCCGGGTCGACATGACTAGTCCTAGAACCCAAGTGGCACATCCGTACAGGGACAGGCATACGTAACCCAACAATGCAGGTGTCGGTCTCAGCGTGTGTAGACGAGTCATAGCAAGCTACAGGGACTCCATTATGCCATGGGACATAAATGTCATCAACTGCGCGTAGACGAGTCATAGCAGGCTACATGGACTCCATTACACTGTGAGACATTTCCCCGAAGGGACAGACATAGCAGCAAAGAAGGATACACGCCGGTCAATCAATGTGTCCGGAGCAGTAGCAAGCTACCAAGGCTCAGTGGAAACACAAAGAGGCATTTCCCCATAAAGAGTACTACTAGAGGCACCCAACTAGGTGTCGAATCCCATACATACCATTACACGTCACACGTATGCACGACATATCCGATATGCATAGATACAACTATGGCATCACAACATAACTATATAACAACACAACATTTATGTAGAAGGCTCCGAAGAGCCAACATAGTATAATGTTACAAGCAGGGGGGTCACATGACCCATCATTCAGAGCATACAAACAACAGGCGGAAGTTACATGTCTGGGTACAGACATCTACTAAAAATGGCTAGAAGAGCCTGAAAAGCTACAACGACCCTACCAAAGGAACCACACCTCTGTCTGGGATTCCCAAGCTAACCCGGTCAACGTCGAACTTCACGTCATAAGAATCACTAATGAGACTGGCATCTCCTCTACAAAAACATAAAATAAGCAAACGTGAGTACAAGGGTACTCAACAAGACTTACATCAGAACTAACTACATATGCATCATTATCAACAACGGGGGTTGTGGAGTTTATTGCAGCAAGCTAGCTTTGACTCTTGGCTAACCTATACTATGACTACAAGTAGTATCTTGAGGTGGGACAACGCACACGAGTCCACATATTCACCAAATCAATACACCACTATGGATCCACTCCCGTCTCCCTACAAGAAGGCCATCCATAGCACTCACGCTTATCTTGCGCATTTTAGAGTATCCATTTCACTTGTCTATGTACCACCTAAGCAATCCAAGTAGTCCATATCTGAGGAAGCTGCTATTCGAACAGATTGTTTCACCCTGCAGGGGTATACTTCTTTACACACGCTCCCACCACTTATCGCCATGTGCACGTAAAAAGGCACCTCGGCAACCTTCAAGCGGAAGCCCAGCGAGGGAGTCGGCCACGACCGTTAACCACACAAGACCCTAGTCCAGGTTTATCGCCAATTTGTGACTGAACCCGCAAGGAAGTCCGGCCGAAGTTTCCATTATGGCCCCAAACGATGTGTGCAGGGTTCCCAAGCCCACCTCGACGGATGGTACTACGCTTGGTACACCGGGCCACGGTGCATCTACCGCGCCATAGCCTACCCCTCCGGTCAGCGCTATGCACGGCCGCCAGCACATCCTACAAACAACATAAACTAGTTGCAACTCCTGGACAGAGATCAAGGCGATTAATAAGCGGAGAGTGTCCATTGGTTTCGGGCCCAATGCATGGTAGTATCTTGTCTTGGATAACATACACAGAACTCAGTTCTTAAGGACGGTCCCAATGAGACAACCCGCCATGTACTCCTACATGGCCTCTCATTGCTACCTTTACCAAATCGGATTCACACACTTAACTCTCACACGGTAGGACATGAACACACCATTCCGATTCATCGTCCAGATGGATCAGACACGACATGACTCTAAGCATAGCAGGCACGGTAAACAAGCATGGATGAGTAAGCACAACAAGTCTCAAGCAGTTTCTACTCATGCTAAGTGGGTTCAACTATTTACTGTGACAAAGACAGGTCATGCAAAGAAATCGGTTCAACTACCGAGAACATATAACAGTTGAATCGTTGTTGTCCTAATGCAGTAAAAGTGAGCAGGAGCGAGAGAGTAGGATTTTGTCGGGATGCTCAAGCAGGGGTTGCTTGCCTGACACTTCTGAAGATAACAATGAGTCTTCATCGGTGTCAACGATCTCAACGTCGGAATCATCGTCTACCGGAAGGAACACCACCGACAAACAAGAGGGAACAACATTCAATCCATGCAATGCACAATCATGATGTATCACATGACATGTTAAAGCATTGAATTGACCTAGAGCAATAAGTAGTCATATTAGGTGAAGTGGAATTCAGATATATACCAAATTCCAACTCCAACACTACTTATTAAATTGTCCTAATCATTAAATGTCCTGCTTGGTGATGTTAACTTGTTCAAACATGCATGAATATGGCATAAACAGATTTCTTGTATTTTCTGATCATTTTTCATATATAAATTATTTTCATATGACTTACGGTTGAATTTCTATGATTTTTCAAAGTTTATAACATTTTCAGGAATTTCCTGATTTATTTCTAAATAAGAAAATCCAGTAAAATGAATAATGATGTCAGCATGGTGTCACCCTGGCGTCAGCAGGTCAGCAGAGCTGACCAGGGTCAAACCAGACCAGTGGGACCCACTGGTCAGTGACCCGGGGCTAAGCGGGGTTAGTTACCGCGTTGACTGGGGGTTTGACCTGCTGTGGGGCCCACTGTCAGCGACTCTGGGGTTAATTAGTGGTGCCATTAGCCACTAATGGCGTCACCACGTCGGCACTCGCCGGAGTTGGCCAGCGGCGACCATACCCACGGCGAAAGTTCGCCGGAAACGCTGCTCCAGCAGCGGTTGGACGCGTGGCTAGGCTCTACAGGGAGCTAGGGATGCGCCGCGTCGACTGGTGCATGCGGTTGGTCACAGGGACGCCAGAGTTGGCGCCGGCGACGAGGGAGCGGCAGCAGCAGCTCGGGCTTGCACGGCTGCGGGTTTGTGGGGCACGATTGAGCAGGCGGAGGGGCTTGGCGGCCTCCTGGGGCCATCAGGAGCTCGAAGAGCCCATCGGCTCAAGCGGAGGGGCACGGTAGAGCCATGCCCTACGGCGAGGTCGGGGGCGCTTCGGTTGCAGAGAATCGACGGCGGGGAGATCCGGTGGCCGGTGGCGATGGAGAGGACGATGGCGTCACTCCGGTGCCTCTGGGCTTGATTCCTTTAGCTTGGGGGCGCTACTCTCAGCCTCGGGGCTCTGGGGCACGGCGGCATAGCTAGTGGTGGCCGGGGGCTGCGGTGGTCACGGCGGCGCTCTCCGGCGGTCTCGGGACCGAGCAAGGGCGAGCGTGGGAGCGAGGAGGGGAGGAAAGGGGGAGACGACTCAATCCAGTCGTGCTGGCGGGGAGCAAGCAGGAGGTGGCACGGCCGGTGCCGTGCCCGGTCTCTCCCTCTGCCTATTGGCAGAGGTTAAGGATGACCTCCTCACCCCTGGTGGGCTAGGCCGGCCTTTGGCTGGGCTGCAGGTAAGTTCCTCTCTCTGCTTTCCATTTATTTCTATTTTAGTTTGTAGGGGCACAAATCCCTAGCTCAAAAACTACTGAAATGTTTTATAGAGCATAGTTTGAATATCTCAAACCTGCACAAAAGATTCCAGCATTTTTCAAACATATAAATAATTATAATGCATTATTAATTGATTACAGTAGCATTAAAAGGTTATTTTAAAATACTATAAGTGTTAAGAAAATTAATATGTCCCCTGATATGTTGTTGCCAACATTTATCAGAAATAGTGAACACTTTTGAAGGGCATTTTGGATTCATTGAAAAATCACAACTATTTGAATTGTTTGGTTAGGTGAGGTGCTAGGGCTTCTGTTAATCCCCATTTCATTTGAAAATTCAACATGATGCCATGATGGTTAATGCAATGACAAGCAATGGCTAGCGAGGGATATGACAAGATCAAAGAAGACTCAAATAATATTCATGGATAGACACTGATCATGAACTCAAAATTCATCGGATCCCAACAAATACACCGCAAAAGTTTACATCAAATAGATCTCCAAGAGACCATTGTATTGAGAATCATAAGAGAGAGAGAAGAAGCCATCTAGCTACTGCCTACGGACCCGTAGGTCTATGGTGGACTACTCACACATCATCGGAGAGGCACCTATGAGGAAGATGAACCCCTCCGTGATGGTGTTTAGATTGGATCTCGCGGTTCTGGAACTTGCTGCGGCTGGAATTGTGTTTTGTTGACTCCTCTAGGGTTTTTGGATTTTCTCAGAATTTATAGGCAAGATAGTCGGTTGAGGGGGTGCTCGAGGTGCCCAGCCCCCACCAGGCCGCGCTAGGGGGCCTCTGGCGCGCCCTTGTGGTTGCTGGCCACCCTGGCCCCCTCTTCTGGTGTTCTTTGGCCCATCTTCTTTCTTCTGGTCCGTAAAAAATCCACAAAAATCCCCGCAGCGTTTTGTCTCCATTTGGTACTGATTTTCTGCGAAGTAAAAAACAAGCAAAAACAGCAACTGGCACTTTGGCACTATGTCAATAGGTTAGTCCCAAAAAATGATATGAACTTGTAATAAAATGATTGTAAAACATCCAAGAATGATAATATAACATCATGGAACAAGCAAAAATTATAGATACGTTGGAGACGTATCAGCATCCCCAAGCTTAATTCCTACTCGTCCTCGAGTAGCTAAATGATAAAAACATAATTTTTGACGTGGAATGCTTCCTAATATCTTCATCATATTTTTTTCTTCTTTGTATAGCATGGACATTTGGTCATGTAAATGATTCAAAGCAATAGTCTAGTTTTAACATAATGACTTCAATACTCAAGCATGTCAACAAGCAACCATGTCTTTCAAAATATCAACAGTAAAGAAATTTATCCCTAGCCCATCATGCTCAATCATTGATCCATTCATGAAACACACTCAAATATTAGCTAAGCCCAATGCTCAAGTAATAATAGCATGGAACAAGCAAAAATTATAGATACGTTGGAGACGTATCAGCATCCCCAAGCTTAATTCCTACTCATCCTCAAGTAGGTGAATGATAAAAGCAGAATTTTTGATGTGGAATGCTGCCTAACATGTTCATCATATTCTTTTCTTCTTTGTATAGCATGGACATTTGGACTTGTAAATGTTTCAAAGCAATAGTCTAGTTTTAACATAATGACTTCAATACTCAAGCATGTCAACAAGCAACCATGTCTTTCAAAATATCAACACTAAAAAAGTTATCCCTAGCCCATCATGCTCAATCATTGATCCATTCATGAAACACACTCAAATATAAGCTATGCCCAATGCTCAAGTACGATCATAGTGCCCCCTAGTTGTTGCTTATTAGAGAAGATGGAGACTCAAAGAAAAAATAAAAAATTGCATAAAGTAAATAGATAGGCCCTTCGCAGAGGGAAGTATGGATTTGTAGAGGTGCCAGAGCTCAAGGTTTAAATTGAGAGAGAAAAATATTTTGCGTGGCATGCTTTTCCTGTCAACGAAAACGACAAAGTAGCTCACAATACTTTCCATGCTAGATATATCATAGGCGGTGGTGCCAGAGCTCAAGGTTTAAATTGAGAGAGAAAACTATTTTGGGTGGCATGCTTTTCCTGTCAACGAAAACGACAAAGTAGCTCACAATACTTTCCATGCTAGATATATCATAGGCGGTTCCCAAACAGAAAATAAAGTTTATTCCTTTTTCCACCAAACTTTCACTTTCCATGGCGGGCCGTATCTACGGTTGCCTTCCATACCAACACTTTCCAAGGAATTTATTATTTGACAACATAAAGTAAATATTTTTTTCTTTTCGTTTCGGGAATGGGCATCCCTATTACCGCCGCACTCTCGTGCAATGACAAGTGAATAAACACTCATCTTGAGAATAACACATCTAGCATGGAAAAATATTGGATACTCCCCACCGTTTGATGAGCGGTACGGGCACACAAAAGAGAAAATTTATTTTGAAAATTTAGAGATGGCACATACAAATTTGCTTGGAACGGCATGGAAATACCGCATATAGGTAGGTATGGTGGACTCATAAGGCAAAACTTGGTTTAACGATTTTGGATGCACAAGTAGTATTTCTAGTTAGTACAAATGAAGGCTAGCAAATAGATTGGGAAGCAACCAAACCAAGAAACGAAAAAGCACATAAGTGAGCATTGAACATAACTAACACCGAATAATGCACCACAAGTAGGATGTAACTTCATTGCATAACTATTGACTTTCGTGCATGCATAGGGAATCACAAACCTTAACACCAATATTCCTACTAAGCATAATTACTCACTAACATGACTCACATATTACTATCATCATGTTTCAAAACTATTACAAGGAATCAAGTTTAGTTTGTCCAATGATCTTCATGGAAGTTTTTATTATATCCTCCTTGGATATATATCACTTTGGGACTAGTTTCATATATTGCCATTGCTTTTTGGCAAGCTCAAACAAATTTAAGTGAAGCACATGAGCATAAAGATTTCATCTCTCAATAAGGTATAAGTGAAGCATGAGAGGATTTCTTCAAAATTTTACTAACTCTCAAATTAATCTAAGTGAAGCATGAGAGTATTTCTACAAAAGTTTCCAAGCACACCGTGCTCAAAAAGATATAAGTGAAGCACTAGAGCAATTCTATAGCTCAAAAAGTTTAAGTGAAGCACATAGAGCAATTCTAACAAATCATAGTCTGATTTTGGCTTTCTCAAATAGGTGTGTACAGCAAGGATACAAAGGAAAAACTAAAACACAAAGCAAGCAAAGATACAAGACGCTCCAAGGAAAACACATGATATGTGACGAATAAAAATATAGCTCCAAGTAAAATACCGATGGTCGTTAGAAGAAAGAGGGGATGCTCCTCGGGGGCATCCCCAACCTTAGTTGCTTTTTACTCTTTGGATATATATTGGGGGTGCGGTAGCATCCCCAAGCTTAGGCTTTTGCTAGTCCTTATTCCTTCATCCATCGTGATCTCACCCAAAACTTGAAAACTTCAATCACACAAAACTCAACAAAATCTTCCTGAGATCCATTAGTATAAGAAAGCAAATCACTACTTTAGGTACTGTTGTAAACCCATTAAAATTTTATAATTGCGTTATACCTACTGTATTTTAACTTTACCATGGCTTCTACCCCCCAATACAAACCATAGATTCATCAAAACAAGCACAATGCAAGGAAAACAGAATCTGTCTTAAACAGAACAGTCTGTAGTAATCTGTACCATACCCATACTTCTGTAAATCTAAAAATTCTGAAAAACTAGGAAAACGTAAGGAATTTGTATATAAACACTTTGTTAAAATTCAGCTCAAGATCACGTTCCAGCAAAAAATAAAAATTCATATACTGGACGCAAAGTTTCTGTTTCAGATTCAGCATCACTTCTACTCATCCTATGAATCAACCTAACGGTTCTACTTGGCACAAACACTAAATAAACCATAAAAACACAATCATAACAAAGGCATAATTGTGTCAACACTCAAAAACGGAAAGGAAAAAGCAAAAAATTATTTATTCATTGGGTTGCCTCCCAACAAGCGGTATCGTTTTACGCCCCTAGCTAGGCATATTGAATATATTCAAGTATTGTCATCTTTGGTTTTGGATCCATAGGATGCCCTCATGATTGATTCATATGGTGGCTTAATTCTTGTTCTAGGGAAGTGTTCCATTCCCTTTCCCAAGGGAAATTGAAAACGAATATTGCCTTCTTTCATATCGATCACGGCACCTATAGTGCGTAAAAACGGTCTACCAAGTATCATGGGACAAGACGGATTGCAATCAATATCAGGCACAATAAAATCAATGGGAACATAATTCCTATTTGCAAGAATAATAACATCATTAATTCTTCTCAAAGGCTTTTTAATAGTAGAATCCGCCAAGTGCCAATTACGAGAACATTCTTCAATGTTGGTAAGACCAAGCACATCACATAGAGATTTCGGAATCGTTGAAATACTAGCACCCAAATCACACAAAGCAAAGCTTTCATAATTTTTAATGTTGACCTTAATGGTAGGTTCCCACTCATCATGTAATTTTCTAGGAATAGAAATCTCCAACTCAAACTTTTCTTCAAAAGATTTCATCATGGCATCAACGACAAGTTTAGTAAAAGCTTTATTTTGCTCATAAGCATGGTGTGAATTCAACATAGATTGCAACAAAGAAATACATTCAATCAAGGAGCAACTATCATATTTAAAATCTTTGCAATCCAAGATAGTGGGCACATCACTAGTTAAAGTTTTGACCTCTTCAAACCCACTTTCATCAAAAATTTCCTCAAGATTTTCAACCTCCAAATTATTGTGACACCTTCTAGCTAAAGTTGACTCAACTTCAGTCCCTTCATTATGAATTTTAATATTACTAAACAAGGAGTCAATAGAAGAAACACCAATCACTTTAAGATCTTCATCACTTTTATAGCGGCAATCACTAGGAGATGATTTTTCCAAGATTTTTCTTTTAGCTCTAAGCATAGCGGTTCTTTTCTTACTTTCATCCATAGAGACATATAAAGCTTTAACAGATTCATCAATTTTAGGCACAAAAGCTTTCAACTTGAGATTTTCAACATCATGAGAACTTCTATCAATGCTTCTAGACATATCATCAATCTTATTCAACTTTTCTTCTATCGTAGTATTGAAAGCCTTTTGCGCATTGATAAATTCTTTAATATTACTCTCAAGATCAGAGGTGTTCCTATTATTATTGTAAGAAGAATTACCATAGGAATTACCATAATTATTAGAGGAATTTCCAGGAAAAGGCCTAGGATTAAAATTACCTCTATAAGCATTATTATTGAAATTGTTGCGTGAGACAAAATTCACATCTACGGATTCACTATTTTGCTCAATCAAAGTAGACAAAGGCACATCATTAAGATCAATAGGAGCATTTTTACTAGCAACCAATTTCATCAAAGCATCAACTTTATCACTCAAAGTACTAATTTCCTCTACCGAATTAACTTTTTTACTAGTAGGTGCTCTTTCGGTATGCCATTGAGAATAATTAGCCATGATATTATCTAGCAATTTAGTAGCTTCACCCAAAGTAATCTCCATAAAAGTACCACCCGTGGCGGAATCTAAAAGATTTCTAGAGACAAAATTCAACCCCGCATAATTTTTTTGTATAATCATCCAAAGATTCAAACCATGTGTAGGACAATTTCTTATCATCAACTTCATTCTTTCCCAAGATTGGGCAACATGTTCATGCTCAAGTTGCTTAAAATTCATGATTTGCGTCCTAAGGGAAATAATTTTCGCGGGAGGAAAATACTTAGTGATAAAAGCATCCTTGCACTTATTCCAAGAATCGATACTATTGCGAGGCAAAGATGAAAACCAAATTTTGCATGATCCCGCAAGGAAAAAGGAAATAGTTTCAACTTGACAATATCATTGTCCACATCTTTTTTCTTTTGCATATCACACAATTCAATGAACGTGTTTAGATGGGACGCGACATCCTCATTAGGATTACCGGTAAATTGATCTTTCATGACAAGATTCTACAACGCGACATTAATATCACAAGACTCTGCACTAGTGGCGGGAGGAGCAATATGCATACTAATAAAATCATTGTTATTAGTATTGGAAAAATCACACAACTTGGTGTTCTCTTGAGTCATCGTGATTACGCAAACAAGATTGCAAGCAAGGAAGAGATCCGGCAAGAAAAAGGGCAAACGAAAAAGAGGGCGAATAAACGACAAATTGGTGAAGTGGGGGAGAGGAAAATGAGAGGCAAATGGCAAATAATGTAACTGCAAGGAGATGAGATTTGTGATTAGGAACCTGGTAGATGATGATGGAGTCCCCTCGGCGCCTACGATAGGCACGTAGAAGAGACTGCTTCCTCCCCGGCAACGGCGCCAGAAATTCCTTTGACGTGGCTTGGACTGCGTCGGTATTTCCCCAAAGAGGAAGGGATGATGCAGCACAACGACGGTAAGTATTTCCCTCAGTTATGAAACCAAGGTTATCGAACCAGTAGGAGGATCACCACCACCCAATAAGCAGCACCTGCACACAAAGAACAAATACTTGCAACCCGACGTGAAAGAGAAGTTGTCAATCTCTCTACGGTAAATAGATAGATTAGGTAGTGATAGATAGGAGAGATACATCTCTCAAGAACACAAATAAAAAGAGTAAATATGCAGCAATATATTTTTGGGTTTTTGGTTTTGTAGATCTGAAAACAAAGAGTGCAAAAATATGTAAATCGGAAAGCAATTTGATAGGACAGTAGACCAGGGGCCGTAGGGTTCATTAGTGGCTTCTCTCATGAGTATAGCGCACGGTGGGTGAACAAATTACTGTAGGGAAATTGATAGAAAATTGAATAGTAATGACGATATCCAAGGCGATGATCATTATATAGGCATCACGTCCAAGATAGATAGACCGACTCCTGCCTGCATCTACCTCTATTACTCCACACATCGACTGCTATCCAGCATGCATCTAGTGTATTAAGTTCATGGAAAAATGGACTAATGCAATAAGAACGATGACATGATGTAGACAAGATCTATTCATGTAAGAATAGACCCCATCTTGTTATCCTTAATAGCAACGATATATGCGTGTCTTGCTGCCCCTTCTGTCACTGGGAAAGAACACCGCAAGATCGAACCCATCACAAAGCACCTCTTCCCATGGCAAGAAAAATCAATCTAGTTGGCCTAACTAAACCAAAGATTCGAAGAAGAAATACAAGGCTATAAGTAATCATGCATATAAGAGATCAAAGAAGACTCAAAATTCATCGGATCCCAACAAACACACCGCAAAAGTTTACATCAAATAGATCTCCAAGAGACCATTGTATTAAGAATCATAAGAGAGAGAGAAGAAGCCATCTAGCTACTGCCTACGAACCCGTAGGTCTATGGTGGACTACTCACGCATCATCGGAGAGGCACCTATGAGGAAGATGAACCCCTCCGTGATGGTGTTTAGATTGGATCTCGCGGTTCTGGAACTTGCGGCGGCTGGAATTGTGTTTTGTCGACTCATCTAGGGTTTTTGGATTTTTTGGGAATTTATAAGCATGATAGTCGGTTGAGGGGGTGCCCGAGGTGCCCAGCCCCCACCAGGCTGCGCCAGGGTGCCTCTGGCGCGCCCTGGTGGGTGCTGGCCACCCTGGGCCCCCTCTTCTAGTGTTCTTTGGACCATCTTCTTTCTTCTGGTCCGTAAAAAATCCACAAAAATCCCCGCAACGTTTTGTCTCCGTTTGGTACTGATTTTCTACGAAGTAAAAAACAAGCAAAAACAACAACTAGCACTTTGGCACTATGTCAATAGGTTAGTCCCAAAAAATGATATAAAGTTGTAATAAAATGATTGTAAAACATCCAAGAATGATAATATAACAGCATGGAACAAGCAAAAATTATAGATACGTTGGAGACGTATCAGTAGCTTGGTGGATTTACAGCAGCTTTAATGACACCCGTCCCATGGCGTGGCAAAGGAATAAGATGTAGCTAGGCGAACGACACAGAAGGAGAGGCGAACCTTGCCAGGAGACGTTGCCAGTGTGACACCTCACGGCGCATTCTATGCGCCTGTCCTAGTCTGTCAGAGTTAGGTATTTCCCACTATGGCTCTTGCCACTAGTTTTGGAGCTGTAGTATACACTGTTTACCCATGTAATGACCATTTTTGCCACTATGGTTGTCAGCCTAGTGGGAACCAGGGTACCACGGCCCGTCTGCCGGCCAAACCAGGGGGCCACGCTGGACTGGCCCAAGAAGGATGACCCCCACCTTTCCTCTCTTGAGAGAGTTTCCTCGTGAGGGGCAGGGCCCCTTAGCGTGAGGCCTAGCCCTGCCGAGGCTGCCTGGCGCGTGACAGCGCCTTGTGAGGCCCCCCTCACGAGGTAGCCTCACGAGGTAACACATGGCTCTTGTTACAAGGGTGATCCCCCTGATGTCATGGTGAGGACAGAGGAGAGAGAGCAGGACAGTTTCCATTTTGGTGAAAAGAGAGGCAGTGGAGCCTGCCTCCCCCAAAGCATTTCCTCTTTGGTGTAAGGTGGTCAGGACGGATCGGCGCTGCACGACGGAGCTCATCGCCGAGCCCGCCCGCGCGTCACGAAGACTACTATAGCTAGCGAAGTGTCACACCCTGTGTTTTGCCTCTTTGACTAAGTCAACATAGCTAAAAAATTAGGACCAATTAAAACTTTTTTTGAGCTTGTGATGTTTGACTTGATTGTTGAATGCTTGTTTGCTTGCATGTGCTCTAATTCATAAAATTATTTCTGATCTCAAAACTCATCTCCTTGATCCAAAGCTTTGCCTAATGATCATGCCATGTGTATAGGACATAAAACTATTTTTATAAAATATTATTTTGGCCAAAAAGCATTTATTCAATTTAGGTTTTCCAAAACCCTTGAATTGAGGTTTGTACTACAAATCCTCAAATTGGGTGGATTGTTTTGCCCCAAAGGTTTTATTTGGAACCCACAGTATATAAGACTTCCCAAAAACACCAAATACAAATTTTAAAGTTTATTTTCATATTTTATTTAAAGGCTTTTTCTTAAGGGCAGAAATGGTCTTTTATAGGGAAAAATTATTTTTATGCCTTCAAACATTTGAGAAAATTTAGGGAAACTCAGTGGACATATATATTACATATGTATAAGTTTTAACACATGATCATGTTCAAAATATTGGACAAAACCTTCCAAAACCCTTTCTATCTATTTCAAGCTTTTGAAATATTCCTATAGGAAATATTCTCAAATAAATCCAGGAAAATTCTAGCAAGTCACACATGCTATTTGTGAAGATCTTGCAAAGTTTCATCCCAATCCGAATTGATTTGCTTCACCAAAATATCCCAAAACCCTCTCTGCCCAGATCCAAAATTGAGTAACTCTACATTGCCAACTGTCTCGTTTTGTTCTCAAGTTTTGTGGACATGTTCTAATCCTCCAATCATGCATCCAAACCAAGTGGTGCATCAAGGAGAACATAACCACTTGTACAAATCCCCCCAAACCCCTTTATGCCGATTTCAAGAATTGGAAATGTTTGCATAGTCAAGTTTCCCAATTTGGTGCCAAACTTTTTGGGAATGCTCTAATGACCATATAATGCCACCACACCAAGTGGTGCATTAGGAGGAATATTTTTGCATGACTAGATCTAGAGAAAACCATTTATTTTGATTTCTAGGGTTTATAAAGTTTACATTGGAAATTTTCATCAGCTAATCCCAAAATTGGTGATGAACCTCATTTCTATCTATCATCCACTCCTGTTAAGTTTCACAGTGAGGAGAAACTTTTAGCTAGGTCTCCTATACTATTCTCCTTGACCTAAAATTTAGAAGTTACTGTTTTGACCTCCTATACTATTCTCCTTGACCAAATTTTTTTACCACAACTCCAAGTTGTTTCCTTTTACCCCCAGTAAAATTCTCATGGCCATAGCTCAATGATTGGTGGGTAAAACCTCTATTTTTACCCCTTGGACAACACCCATTTCTCTCCCTCTCAACTTTTCTTCTACCCTAAGGCACCTCTAGAGCACCCATTGACCTTATGCGCCTTGTTTGAGCTCCCCTGGATCCCCTGGACACAAGTGGCCGCGCCCAAAGTGCCAAAAGCATGTCCTGGCATGCAGAGCTCGCGCTTTGGAGCGCGCTACAATGCGCACCCGCACTGTAGTGACGCCCAACCAGAGCCCCCCGACAACCTCGAGCTCCTCCCGCTCACCTCCAGACCTGCCCTAGCGTCTGCAACATGCCGAGTGGTCGGCCACATCCTTCCCTTCTCTCCTGAGAACACCCTCGCATGCGCTCCGCAGCCATGACCGAGCCAATGGCCGAGCTCACACGCGCGCCCTCCCCTGTCCTCTGTCGGCCACATGTGTGGTGCGAGCACCTCCCCATTGGCCTCTTCTGTCCCTCCCTGATACGTCTCAAACGTATCTACTTTTCCTCACACTTTTTCCCTTCTTTTGGACTCTAATTTGCATGATTTGAATGAAACTAACCCGAACTGACGCTGTTTTCATCACAACTACCATGGTGTTGTTTTTGTGCAGAAATAAAAGTTCTCAGAACGGAACGAAACTTTTTGGAGAATTATTTCAGAATATATAAGAATTATTGGAGCCAAAAACTACCGGAGAAGGTGGCCAGGGTGGGTAGCACGCACCAGGGCGCGCTAGGCCCCCTGGGCGTGCCCTGGTGGGTTGTGCCCACCTCGTGGCCCCACTGACCCTAATTCCGCCGCTATAAATTCCTATTTTCGGAGAAAAAAATGAGAGAGAAAGTTTCATCGCATTTTACGATACGGAGCCGCCGCCACCTCCTGTTCTTCATCGGGAGGCCAGATCTGGAGCCCGTTTGGGGCACCGGAGAGGGGAATCTTCGGTCTTCCTCATCATCAACCCTTCTTCATCGCCAAGTCCTTGATGCTCCCCACCGGCAGTGAGTAATTCCTTCGTAGGTTTGCTGGTCGGTGAGGAGTTGGATGAGATTCATCATGTAATCGAGTTAGTTTTGTTAGGGCTTGATCCCTAGTATCCATTATGTTCTGAGATTGATGTTGCTATGACTTTCCTATGCCTAATGCTTGTCACTAGGGCCCGAGTGCCATGATTTCAGATCTGAACCGTTTATGTTATCACCATTATATCTATGTTCTTGATCCGATCTTGCCTAGTCATATGCACCTATTACGTGTTATGATCCGTGTTAGAGAAACGACACCTATGGGATCGCGAGGATCCCTTAACGATTCGGCAAGGGGAAGGGTTTGTACAGAGAGCAGATCTGATGATCAACACGCGGGAATTTTACCCAGGTTCGGGCCGCAGAGATGCGTAAAACCCTACTCCTGCTTGGTTGTATTAAGTGTGTTCTAGCTCAAGTCCTGGGAGCGCTACAGTACTCAGCAGCTACACATGCTGAAAGGGCTGAAAAGGATCCGATCCCCCCTGTAGCTACGCCTTGGGCCTCCTTTTATACGTTCGAAGGGGTCACCAACAGTGGCGCACAATGCATACATGAGGTGTAAAAGTAACTACAGTGTTATCATACCTAACACTGACGGTTTAGGACAAGTGCATTAAATGCTCCGTTGAGGTGTCCCTTAGCGTCTTGGGACTGGAAAAAAGGGGCCGTCACATCTCACCGCTTAAGCCCATCCACCGCTAGCACTTGACACGTTACCAGGAGGACAACAGCTTAAAGACAAGCTGGTCACCGCACTGGAGCGGTGACAGGGCAGCGAGGGCTTGCCGGGGGCGAGCCTTGCCGGGGCTGCAAGCCATCCCGGCAAGATCTTGCTGGGGTTCCAGCCTCCAGTCTTCTATCTTCTGATTATTGCCTTGTCTTGGATGCCTTCTTGACTTTATGAACTCGCATTTGGTTGTCTCCCGGCAGGCCTTGCCGCAGGTGTGGCTGCAACTGCCCGTGCACAAGTACGGGGTACTAAAGGACCCAATCCTTAGTGCACCGACAGGAGCCCCCGGGCCTGGGCCATACACGGGTGCGAGGCGTTGTTGGGACAGGCCCAAACAGTGCACGGGCACGCGTGGCAGGAGTTATCCACCGTAATCATTCCATTTACTGCACCGCCCACGACGCCCATTGAACGCGGGACGTGGGGGGCGTGCGCATCGCGGCCGTTACAGCAGCGCGCTCGCGAAGCGTTTCAATATTATTTTAGTAAAGAGGCGGCCTCGCGTCCTCCGCATAAAAAAGGAATCTGCAGAGGCGCCGCTCATTTACCTCTTGCCTTTTCCAATCTGGGAACCGCCGCCGTCTTCTTCCTCGAGTCGAAACAGACCTCCCCCCTTTCATCCGCCGCCTCCACGCCTTCTCCGCCCTCAGCCTCCGTCTCCCATCGCCGCCATGCTGCCCAAAGCAAGCAGGGGCAAGGAGGTCGATGCCGCCGTCTCGGAGAACAAGATGGCGAAGATGCAGAAGGAGCACGTCGTCTTCCCCCCGGCGCTTGATGCGGCCGCACTGAGGGAGCGATATCAGTTCATGTGGGCGAAAGAGACGACAGCGCATCCGGCCACCGCCATGAGTCTAGGTTCTTCTAGGGGCGGCCCAAATAAATACCACTTCTTTGCCGATTATTTCTACTGCGGACTCTGCCCCCCCCCCTTCTCCGATTTCTTCAATGACATCATGCTCACCTACGGCTTCCAACTTTTGGATTTCACGCCGAATGCCGTAACTTGCATGTCCGTTTTCGCTCATCTTTGCGAAAACTTTGCCGGAGTAGTTCCTAGCACTGCTCTTTTCCGCCATTACTTCATTCCCCGCATCCGAAAAGGCGAGGCCCTTTCTGGCTCCATCGCTTGGATCCCATGGCCAGGAACCAAGGAGGTCTACCCAGACGGGGCCTTCCGCGAGAAGTGGGATGAATGGCGGGCCAGATGGTGCTGGGTTCGGGAGACAGAAAAATCCGAAGTCCAACCTTTCTGCTTGCCGCGGCAGACGAAGATAGTGCGCAGCAACGACTCGAGCGCCTTTGATCCTTACGACAAGAAGCTCACCGTCGCTACTACCAGGATTCACCGCCTCAGAGCTGCCGGGCTCACAGTAGAGATGATAGGCGCCGATTTCCTTCGCCGGCGCATCGCCCCTTTGCAGAACAAAGGGAGACCAACCTGGCAATTTCGGAACGGGGCAGACATCATGAGACTGCACCCTGGGTTGAATGGCAATCTGACATTTATGCAGCACGCAACTCTCTGCCAGAAACTGTTCAGAGGCGATGTGGTATGCAAGCTGCCGGCAAGCATAATCCCCTTATGCAACAACTCCTCGAGGCCCAATCATCGCCATGATGCCGGCGTTTGACGCTCACAGCCTTGACGGATCTTGGATTGAGCCATCTGAAGAGCAAGTGCAGCAATTCTTTGACAACCTGACGGAGAGGGCCATCCGCGAAGAAGAGGGCCTCGTCCGCGCCACCACTGAGGAAGAAGTGGCATACATTGCCAGCAGGGCGGAGGAAGCAAATCTTGTCACGGAGGCCGGCAGCGCTGGCTTCGTGAAAGAGGGAACCAGCGGAGAGGAAGTGCTGCCGGATGAGGATCTTGCTGGGTAGGACGAGACCGCAGAAGAGCAGGGCGGCACATCAGCCGAAGGCCCTTCTGTTAGAGACGCCGCCAAGGAGGAACTGCACGAGGAAGCCCCGACCCTTGAACCAAGGAGTAGGCGTGTCCTTCGGAGCGCCGCTTCTGGGGTCCCGGTCCGCCAAGCTTCTTCGAGCAGTGGAGCCCCGGGCAAAGGGGCGGCCGGCAAGGCCACGCAGCGGCAAGGAGCTCCTCAACAACCTGCTCCTGCCGCAGCCAAACGACCCAGGAGAACCCCCCCACCTCCTCCCGTAGTGGAAGTCGACTTCCACCTCTCTGCCATTAGCTCGGGAGAAGAAGAAGAAGAGTAAGGATCTTGCCGCGTCCTTTACTTTCTAAATTTTTGGTTTTTCTCGTCTCATTTGTTTTGCTTTTGCCTGTCTCCGCAGGGATACAGAAACTCTGGTGCAGAGGATGGCAAAAAGGGCGAAGACCTCGACGGGCGAGGAACCGCCAGCAAGCACCTCAGGTGCATCGAAGACGATTACCATCAGCCCGGAGCCCAGCCCGCGACGCAGCCCTCGACTCAGCCCCCGGCGCAGCCCCCAGCGTGAGTCTTTTACTCACTTTCCGCTGACAAGTGCCGGGGTGTGCATCTTTACTGCCGACTTCGCTAGACGTGCAGGAGGAGAGCAGCAACAAGGAGAACCATCAGAGGCCGCTCCTGATGTGCCGCCTCCATCGACCACGCCGCCCAGGGATGGGTCGCCGGCAAGGACTTCCTCTAGCGTGCTTTACCGCGACGAGGAAGAGCCGGCAAGCATGGGCACCAGCAGCTCTACGCCGGCGACCAATGTTGGCACAGGTATTTGTTATTCTGTTTTCCTTCTTTTTTGTCTTCTTGAAATTCCATCTCAATCTCATCTTGTTTTGCTTTCTTGGCCCCCAGACATTCCCTCGGCAGAGCAAATGGACGTCGACATCGTCATCGAGGAAACCGCCAGGGACACTACCGCCGAGGCCGATAGAATTGCCGCTGACGAGGCCGCCAAGAATGCTGCCGCCGAAGCCGCCGAAGCCGCCAAGAATGCTGCCGCCGAGGCCGCCAAGGATGCCGGCGCCGAAGCTGCCAGGGCTGCGCAGGAAGAGGCCGCCAAGGAATCCGCCGAGAGGGCCGGCGAGGAAGCTAGTGACCGTACTGACGGCATCCCTGCCGCAGGAGCGCCAGGCGCTACGCCGGACGCAGAGCCCCCAGCTGCCGGGGATGCGGCTGTTGCGGAACAGCCACCAACATCCGAAGCTCCCTCGTCAAGCAAGTACCTCAAGATTGGCGACAACTTGTTCGTCAGCATCCCAGGCACGGCAAGTACTAGGGCGCCAACTGAAGGGGAAGTCTTCGATGAAGACGCCATTGCCGCTGCCGGGCTCGAGGTCGTCGATGAACCAAGCGCCAGCAGCAGCAAATCTGAAGAAGAGAAGCTCCTCAAGGCCATGCACGACAACTACCAGAAGCTCCAAGCACTCCACCGCTCCCGGAAGGAGAAACTAGACTCCAGGGCCGCGGTTGCTGACAAGGTTGAAGCAGATCTCCAGAAACGCGTTGAGGAAACGCAGGCCTGGTTTGCCGAAGCTTTCCAGGAGTTGAGGACTGGCCAAGAGCAGCTGAGTCAGAGATGGGACGATCTCCTCATGAAGCAGTCTGACGTGGAGAAGGCACAGGAGGATGCCAAGCAACAGGCTGCCATGAAGGAAGCACTCCTAAGAGAGCTCCGCGTTGGGCTCGAGGCTCACGATGACGACCTGGCCGCTCGCGAGAAGGGACTTGCTGAGAAGCTCTGCACCAAAGACGAGGAGATTGAAAAGCTTGTCGCGCAGCGGACCCAGGACCTGGAGCTGAAGCACAAGGAGGTACTCGAGGCTCTGACTGTAGATCATGCTGGCAAGCTGAAGGAGGCTGTCGATGCCGCCAGAGCTACAGAGGCTACCAAGGACAAGCTCACCGACAGGGTGAAGAAGCTGGAAGCAGATCTTGAGAAACACGGCAAGCAGATCTCAACGCTCAAGACCGAGAGAGACAAAGCTCTCCACAGCTTGATGGAGACGCAAGTTGCCATATCCGACAAGACCAAAGAACTCTCCACAGCCAACGAATCCATCGCTGATCTGAAGCTGAAACTGTCCATGCTGGAGGAGACTCTGGGGACCGCCAAGACTCGCGAGAAAGCTCTGGTCAAAAGTCTCCGGAACGAGGAAGAGCTGGTCAGGAGTGCTGCTGCTGCCCACAACGACTATGTGCAGGGAGTGCAAATCTGGAGTGAGAAGCTTATCGACGTCGCGGAGAAGCTTGCCGCACAACTGTCTACCATGGGTCTGGAAGATCACAGGCAGCCTCTTGACGACAGGGTGTCTCCGAGCGCCAAGGTGACCATGTTCTTCGACCGTGTGCTTGGAGCTCTGGAGCAGCTCCATTCAGACCAAAAAGCCCATTTGGCCAGCGAATCACGCAAGCTCTGCCAGGCTGTCCTCCTCAAGGTGCATGTCAAGGTGGTGCACAGGAACCCTGGCATCAACCTCGCCAATGTCCTTGACCACCTGCCGAAGGATGCAGATCTCAAGGCGGCAGAAGAACTTGTCGTGCCCATCGTCGACAGGGTAAGCCAAGTCAAGAGAGTCGAAGGCGATCGCCGGGATTAGATGCTTCTCCCCCTCTTTGCCGCCATTGTTCCATGTCAAAGACAAAATTGCCTTATGTTAGAATCGCGGCAACTACTATTGTAATATGACTTGCTATGTTCTGGATGAATGCTATGCTATTCCCCTTGTTTAATTTCTCCCTGTATGTATTCGCCCTACGCTTGATCGGAAACTTGCCGGCACGCGCACCCTTGCCGCGAGCGCTAGGTGCGGGACTTTAGCAGCCGGCTGGCGGTGCCGCTACCGGCAAGAGACCTTGGTGTTTTCAGTGCAGCCACCTAAACTGTTAAGCGGACTCGAAACAGGATAAGGGCGCAACCAATCACAACAAGGTTCCTTCGCGTGCAGGTTTTCCATACAAGAATTGAAATCGTTCAAGGAGAATAACAAAACAGAAAAAATTTGTTCAAAGTTTCTGCAACTTAGCTTTCCGTCGCAGTACTTCTTCCGGCAAGATGTCAACCTTGAACGTCGCCTGTTGGTATCCATACCATCCTATCCCCCCGGCAAACTTGCATGCGAGGGAACCTTCTGTCCTTTGAGAAAAGAAAGAAGAGAAAATAGAGATATGGAACCTTGGCGGTTCGTTAGTACTTGCTGGAATCAGGTGTAATACAATATCTCAGATACACATGCATGTAAATAAACATGAACATCAACAAGATTTGCAAAACACTTAGGCTTTATTCAACTATGCACAGGGTCTGCGCCTGGCTTTGTACAAAGGATCACATGCTACAGCGGCAAGACTTGTAAAAAGGTGGTTGCCGGGAGACCCGACAACCGCGCCTCATGGGTAGAACTTATGAAGATGCTCGATATTCCAGGAGTTGATCACCGGAATACCGTCTTCGGTCTCCAGGCGGACTGCGCCAGGCCTGGTGACCCGTACCACCCGATAAGGGCCTTCCCACTTCGGCATCAACTTGTTGGAATTCTTGGCTGACTGAACGCGCCGAAGAACAAGGTCACCTTCCTCAAGACTCCGGGCATGAACCTTGCGGCTATGGTAGCGGCGCAAAGCTTGCTGGTAGCGTGCAGCTCGCACAGCAGCCTGGAGATGATCTTCCTCAAGGAGCACAGCGTCATCTTGCCGCAGCTGCTCTTGCTCGAGCTCATTATAAGCGAGCACTCGAGGTGACCCGTATGTGAGTTCCGTGGGGAGAACTGCTTCCGCCCCATATACTAGGGAGAAGGGTGTCTGGCCGGTAGGTCAATTTGGTGTCGTCCTGATTGACCAAAGAACCACCGGCAACTCATCAACCCAGCGCCTTCCGCACTTGCGCAGCCTGTCGAAAGTCCTCGTCTTGAGGCCTCGCAGCACTTCAGCATTAGCCCTTTCCGCCTGGCCGTTGCTCCTCAGGTGGGCAACAGAAGCAAAACAAATACTGCCGCCAAGGTCTTGGACATACTGCATGAAGGTGCGGCTCGTGAACTGTGTGCCGTTGTTGGTGATAATCCTGTTTGGTACACCAAAGCGGCAAACTATTCCTTTGAAGAACTTGACGGCTGACTGTGCTGTCACCTTCCTCACTGCTTCCACTTCCGACCACTTTGTAAACTTTCGATTGCAACGTACAAGTATTCAAAGCCCCCGGTAGCACGGGGAAAAGGGCCAAAGATGTCGAGCCCCCAAACCGAGAATGGCCAGGAGAGAGGGATTGTCTGAAGAGCTTGAGCTGGTTGATGCAATTTCTTCGAATGAAACTGGCATGCTTCACACTTGGTTACTAGCGCAGTTGCATCCTGGAGAGCAGTGGGCCAAAAGAAACCTTGTCGGAATGCCTTGCCGGCAAGAGCTCTTGATCCTATGTGGGAGCCACATATGCCTCCATGTATCTCTGCCAACAGCTCCAGTCCATCCTCCCGAGGAATGCATTTCAATTTCACACCATTCGGCCTCTTTCTGTACAGGGTATTGTCCACAAACTGGTACATTTTAGACCGACGGGCTACTTTTTCTGCTTCTTCGTGCTCTACGGGGAGTTCTCCTGTCTGAAGGAAATGGATGATGTGCTGTGCCCATGCTGGAGCCTGAGGCTCGACGGCAAGGACTAAAGGCAAATCTTCTGCCGCGGGAGCAGTCGTCTCGACAGCAAGGGCCTAAGACCCTGCCGGAGCTTGCTGTTCCCCAGCAAGCTTGGCAGGAGCGTTTGTCTCGACGGCAAGAGCCTGAGTCCCTGCCGGAGCCTGTCGCTCACCGGCAAGCTGGGCGTTGTTCCCGGCAACTTTCTTGCCGGCGGCTTCTGGGAGCTCTGCCGGGAAGTACTTGCCGGAACTCAACTTTCTTCTCTTCTCTTGTCCCATTGATGGTGTCACGGATGGCTGAGTCAGTCGAAGCACAAAAGTTCCTGGTTCCACAGATAACTTGAGAGCAGCGCATTTTGACAGGCCATCAGCAATGCTGTTTTCTGCACGAGGAACGTGCTCCATTTGTAGGCCGTCAAAATGCTCTTCCAACTTCCTCACTTCATCTACATAAGCTTCCATCAACGGGCTCTGATAATCCTTGTTGACTTGCTTGACGACAAGTTGAGAATCACCTCTGACAATAAGCTTCTGGATTCCAAGGTCTACCGCGATCCTGAGACCGGCAAGCAACCCTTCATACTCCGCAGTATTGTTCGTTGACCTCTCCCGGGGAAAATGCATCTGAATCACGTATTTGAGGTGCTCTCCGGTGGGTGCGACAAGCAGCACGCCAGCACCGGCGCCTTGCAGCGAGAAAGCCCCATCAAAATACATGATCCACTCTTGATTCGTTTCCTTGCCGGGGAGAGTTGACTCTGGAACTTCTTCATCTGGCGTTGGGGTCCATTCTGCAATGAACTCCGCCAAGGCCGTGCTCTGGATTGTCGAAGTACTTTCAAATTTGAGACCAAAGCTTGACAGCTCCAAAGCCCACTCCACAATCCTGCCGGTAGCATCTGGGTTCCGCAAAATCCGCTGTAATGGAAAGCGAGTGATAACGGTGATCTCATGTGCCTGAAAGTAATGGCGCAGCTTCCTCGAGGCCATAAGGAGGCCGAAGAGCAACTTCTGCAAAAGGGAGCTGACAAAATAGACTGCGCGTTGCACGATCTTCTTCTTCTTCTGTATTGCTTGACTTGACTGCGCAGATTCAACCTTGTCGGCATTAGATCCTGCCGGGGAAGGTCCCAGCTCGTCATTTGGCGGTCCTGCCACTGGAGCTGCTTCTTCATCAGCTTCTCTCTCTGCCACTAACGCAGCACTTACCACTTGATTCGTTGCCGCTAGATATAGCAGCAATGGCTCTTGTGGTTTTGGCGCGACTAGTACTGGCGGAGAGGACAGGTACCTCTTCAAATCCTGCAGCGGTGCCTCCGCTTCCGGAGTCCACTTCATTGGACCTGCCTTCTTCAAAATTTTGAAAAAGGGCAGGCCGCGCTCTACAGATTTTGAGATGAACCTACTCAGAGCAGCAGCGCAGCCGGCAAGACGGCGCACATCTTTGACACGTCTTGGCGCTTCAATTTGCTCAATTGCTTTGATCTTGTCGGGATTCGCTTCAATTCCACGTTGAGATACAAAGAACCCAAGAAGCTTGCCGGATGGGACACCAAACACACACTTCTCAGGGTTGAGCTTCAAGTTGATTTTGTGCAGATTTGCAAATGTTTCTTCTAAATCCGATATGAGCATCGCCTTATCCTTGGTTTTGACCACTATATCATCCATGTAAGCTTCCATATTTCTATGTAGCTGGGGCTCAAAACCAATCTGAACCGCTCTTGCAAATGTAGAACTAGCACTTTTCAACCTGAAAGGCATACACAAGAAGCAGTACGTACCACATGGGGTGATAAATGCGGTCTTCTCTTCGTCTTCCTTGGCCATGAAAATCTGATGATAGCCTGAATATGCGTCAAGGAATGACAGCAAGTCACAGCCGGCAGTGGTGTCCACAATCTGGTCAATGCACGGCAAGGGAAAAGGATCTTTTGGACAGGCTTTATTGATATCTGTATAGTCAATACATAGCCTCCATTTTCCATTCGCCTTGCGCACTACAACTGGATTGGCCAACCATGTTGGATGAAGTACTCCTCTAACCAAGCCTGCTGCTTCTAACTTCTTAATTTCTTCGGCAATAAACTGTTGCCGCTCCAAAGCTTGCTTCCTGACCTTTTGCTTGATGGGCCGCGTGTGTGGACAGACGGCAAGGTGGTACTCAATCACCTCCCTGGGAACACCGGGGATATCAGATGGTTGCCATGCAAACACATCGACATTCGCCCGCAGGAAGGCAACGAGCGCGCTTTCCTATTTACTGTCGAGGGTGGAACTTATGGTGAAAGTTCCTCCCGAGCCATCTTCCTTGGCGGGCACCTTCTTGGTCTCTGGCAGAGCAGCCTTGGACTTTTTGCTCTTGCCGGTGGAACTCTCTGGCACATCCTCGACGGGAGCGCAGCACTCCGAAGAGGTGCGCTTGCCGGAGTGTGCGCGGGAGGTCTTGCCGGTCTTCTTCCCCCCGGGAGTTTCAGCAGCAGGAGCAAGTGCCTTGGCGACAGATACTGCAACTGCCTCCCGGTAGAGTTGATCGGTGCAGATAAGCGCGTCTTTCTTGTCGGAACCGACAGTGATAACGCTCATCGGCCCGGGCATCTTTAGTACATTGTAGGCGTAGTGCGATGCCGCCATGAACTTGGCCAGCGCTGGGCGGCCAAGGATCCCATTATATGGCAACGGAATCTTGGCGACGTCAAACACGATCTTCTCAGTTCTGAAGTTCAGGTCACTGCCAAACGTTACCGGCAGCGTGATTTTCCCCTTGGGCTGTCTCCTTCCTGGATTGACCCCTTGAAACGAGCCCGTTTCCTCGAGATCTCCATCAGGAATTTGCAATCTCTTGATTACCTCGGGTGAGATCAAGTTCAAACCGGCCCCACCGTCAACTAACATTTTCGTCACGTTGAGGTTGCGAATCGTTGGTGAGACCAATAACGGCAAACACCCAACCGCAGTTACGCGATCAGGGTGATCCTCAATGTCGAAAATGATAGGCGTGTTGGACCATTTCAAAGGCTGCCGGGCGCCAACAGATGGTTCAGTCGCATTAACCTCACGCGCCCACTGTTTAAGTTGGCGGTGGGAAGAATGCAACGAGGCACCTCCGTCAACACACATGGCATCTGTAGCTTTCTAGAACTCTTGCTCACTGGATTCATCGTCCTCCTCCATGTCATCATCACCCCCCTCTTGCTTGTCGCGGCCTCGAGCGGGCCGGTCCTTCTATTGCTTGGCCTTGCCGCGGCGCCTCCTCGGCCACCACGCTTCTTGCCGAACCCCTCCGCGCCATCCTGGGCCTTCTTCTTGTCTCGCCTCTCATACTCAGCTTTTTGTTTCTCGACAAGCTACTCAACTTGCCGGCAGTCTTGGAGATCGTGGCCCTTGGTGCGGTGGAGGCAGCCGCCAAGGCCTGGCAGGAGGCACACCCGGCAACGTCCTTGCCGGGGTCGTCAACCTTGGCCTTCTTGGCGGTACCGGGGTTGCCGGATCCCTCAATGGCAAGAACAGCCTTGCCCTTGCGCTTCCTGTTACGCCGCCGGCCCTTCTTTGCCGGAGCGGCGGTGTCCTCATCTCCAGAGTCGACCCCTGCGCCAGCATCTTCGCCGGGGAGTCTCCTCCCTTCTTCAGCTCGAGCACACTTATCTGCCAGAGCATAAAGCTCGGCAACATCCCTGATCTTGTTCATCGCCAGCTCTTCCCGCATCCTGCGGTTGCGCATGTTCTGATGGAACGCGCTGATTACAGCGGCAGGGTGAACGTCTGGAATGTTGTGATGTATGCGGCTAAACCTCTTGTACTTGCGCAAAGTCTCGCCTTCCTTCTGGGGCATGAGATGTAGATCGCTTTCCTAGCCAGGAGCTTGGTGGCCTCCAGTAAAGGCGCCAACAAACTCATGGCACAAGTCTGCCCAAGAAGAGATGGAATTCTCTGGCAGGTGCATCAACCACGACCTGACGTTGGGCTTAAGCACCAACGGGAAGTAGTTGGCGAGTATCTTGTCATCACGAGCCCCGGCAGCCTGCACCGCAATGGTGTAGATGCTCAGGAACTCTGACGGATGGGTCTTGCCGTCGTATTTCTCCGGGACCTCCGGTTTGAACGTGCGGGAATTGGGACACTGGACTCACCGCAGCTCACGGGAAAACGCTGGACAACCCACCTCATAAGGTAGATCGACAGGATACCCCGGCGCAGGCTTATCTACAGTGGGTCCCGCGCGCTTATCAGATTGATGGCATGCTTCCCGACGCCGCTCGATGGTAGTTCAAGCGTCTTCCTTGCCTCGCTCCCGAAGAACTTGACGTTGATCGCGGCGAGTTCGCGGATCGGACGACGCCGTGGAATCGTCATCACGGGTGTCGACCCATCGGGTCAGTGTCCGCTGCTGCCGCTGTGGGGGAGAGTACACCGTAGTTGTACCGCCCACAGTCTTCTCACCGTCGACGCGTCCCGGCTCGATGGACTGCCATTGCGAGGGCTCCGCCTGCTCCGGCTTATCTTCGTTGGCGAGGTCAACGAGGCTCTGAATGGCGGCTCTCCATTCGTCGAGCTTGTCCGCAGTAGGAGGAAAGTTCAGAAGCAGCTGTGCACGTGCCAGCGCTTCTGCTCGTGTAGGCGGCGGCGACAGGTGTGAGGAACGTGATGTGCTCTGACTCCCAACTATGTTGAAAGGAGCTACATCATGGTCCCGCGACCGTACACCACTTCCACCAGCATGCGGACGTGCATGCTGGTCTCGCACGTCCCGAGGTTGATGCTCAGGAGACTTTCCATGGGGACGCCGGGACCCACCAACATCACGGCGAATTTCATTGCGCGCGCCCTGAGAAGGTCATGGCGCGTGCGCCGGAGTGGGTGTCTTGGAAGGCGCCCTTCCATCTCTGGAGTTCGCTGCACCACCTGCTGGCAGCACAGCTCCATCCCTGGATCCAGTGGCGCAAACGACGCCGCTCGCCTGGCTACGATCACCAGAGCGTCGTGGAAGCTCTGGATCTCTACTTCCTCCTCCACCCGCGTCGGCACCGTCGCCCGTGCGTGTAAGCACAGGCGCAACGGGCGTGGATGGACCAACTGCCGTGAAACCCTTCCTCTTGGGGGCCATGGCGACGAAGATGATGAAGAACTGGCGCGCTAGTCACCAGATCAGGTCCGCACAACCTCCATTCCCATACCTGGCGCGCCAAAGATGTCGGAGAAATGACACCTATGGGATCGCGAGGATCCCTTAATGATTCGGTAAGGGGAAGGGTTTGTACAGAGAGCATATCTGATGATCAACACGCGGGAATTTTACCCAGGTTCGGGCCGCAAAGATGCGTAAAACCCTACTCCTGCTTGGTTGTATTAAGTGTGTTCTAGCTCAAGTCCTGGGAGCGTTACAGTACTCAGCAGCTACACATGCAGAAAGGGCTGAAAAGGATCCGATCCCCCCTATAGCTACGCCTTGGGCCTCCTTTTATACGTTCGAAGGGGTCACCAACAGTGGCGCACAGTGCATACATGAGGTGTAAAAGTAACTACAGTGTTATCATACCTAACACTGACGGTTTAGGACAAGTGCATTAACTGCTCCGTTGAGGTGTCCCTTAGCGTCTTGGGGCTGGAAAAAAGGGGCCGTCCCATCGCACCGCTTAAGCCCATCCACCGCTAGCACCTGACACGTTACCAGGAGGACAATAGCTAAAAGACAAGCTCGTCACCGCACTGGAGCGGTGACAGGGCAACGAGGGCTTGCCGGGGGCGAGCCTTGCCGGCGCTACAAGCCATCCCGGCAAGATCTTGCCGGGGTTCCAGCCTCCAGTCTTCTATCTTCTGATTATTGCCTTGTCTTGGATGCCTTCTTGACTTTATGAACTCGCATTTGGTTGTCTCCCAGCAGGCCTTGCCGCAGGTGTGGCTACAGCTGCCCGTGCACAAGTACGGGGTACTAAAGGACCCAATTCTTAGTGCACCGACAATCCGTAAACCCCATAGTGACAATATTTGGGATACTTTCCGGTGATGACCGTAGTTTGAAGAGTTCATGTATTCACCGTGTGTTAATGCTTTGTTCCGGTTCTCTATTAAAAGGAGGCCTTAATATCCCTTAGTTTCCTCATGGACCCCACTACCACGGGAGGGTAGGACAAAAGATGTCATGCAAGTTCTTTTCCATAAGCACGTATGACTATTTACGGAATACATGCCTACATTACATTTATGAACTGGAGCTAGTTTTGTATCGCCCTAGGTTATGACTGTCACATGAAGAATATCATCCAACGAGTTCACCGATCCAGTGCCTACGAGTTTTCCACTTATTGTTCTTGCTAAGTTACTATTGCTACTGCTACTGTTACACTTGCTATGAAACTATTGCTATCACTGTTACCGTTACTGTTACTGCTGCTACTGCTATCAAAACTATCATACTACTGTGCTACTGATCACTCTGCATCAGATATTTAATCTCCAGGTGTGGTTGAATTGACAACTCAGCTCCTAATACTCGGAAATATTCTTTGGCTCCCCTTGTGTCGAATCTATAAATTTGGGTTGAACACTCTACCCTCGAAAACTATTGCGATCCCCTATACTTGTGGGTTATCAAGACCTTTTTCTGGCGCCATTGCCGGGGAGCATAGCTATATTTGTTGAGTCACTTGGGATTTATATCAATCTATCACTATGAAGAATCTGAAGGATCCAAAGACCAAGATTTTTCCCTCTAAGACGAGGGGAGGTAAGGAACTGCCATCTAGCTCTGCACTTGATTCACGTTCTGTTATGAGTAAGCTTGCAACACCACCACATGCTAGTAATCCTGATATGTCGCAAGTGATCGATGATGCTACTTCTGCTATGAATGATGCTTATGATGATGCTAGTACCATGCTTGATGATAATGTGCCACTAGGAGAATTTCTTGATGAACAAATTGCTAGAGCTAAAGAGAATGAAACTACTGAAACTGATGAGATTGCTGAAACTGATGAAACCCATGAAACTGATGATGACTATGAAAAACCTATTAGTCCTAGCTCTCCTAGATTTGAAAGGCCTAAGATACCTGAAGGTTATGTTATGGACGAGGAGGTAACTAGGGAAATTCTTTCTTGCAAGGATAGAAACGATCTTAAGAAATTGCTACGCAAGTATAAGGAAAAGACTTTGAATGCTAGAATGGAATGTGATCCTAAGTTTGCTACTTCACCGATCTTTGTTACCGATAAGGATTATGAATTCTCCATCGACCCAGAGTTAATTACTTTGGTTGAATCTGATCATTTCCATGGCTATGAAACTGAAACTGTAGTGGCACACCTTACTAAGCTGAATGATATAGCCACTGTCTTTGCTCATGATGAGAAGATTCGCTACTATTACATTCTCAAGTTGTTTTCGTTCTCACTAAAGGGTGATGCTAAGACATGGAACAATACTCTTACTCCTGGTTGTGTGTGTAGTCCCCAGGATATGATCTACTATTTCTCTGAAAAATATTTTCCTGCTCATAAAAAACAAGCTGCCTTACAGGAAATATTCAACTTTGTGCAAATTGAAGAAGAGAGTCTCCCACAAGCTTGGGGGAAGCTTCTCCCATTGTTGAATGCTTTGCCTGATCACCCTCTTAAGAAAAATGAAATACTTGATATCTTCTATAATGGACTAACTGATGCTTCTAGGGACTTCCTAGATAGTTGTGCTGGTTGTGTTTTCATGGAACGAACTGTTGAACAAGCTGAGGAATTATTGAATAACATATTAAATAATTATGATGATTGGACTCTTCCTGAACCGCCGCCTAAACCCACTCCAAACAAGAGGGGTATCTTATTTCTCAGTCCTGAAGATATGCAAGAGGCAAAGAAATCTATGAAGGAAAAAGGCATTAAAGTTGAGGATGTTAAGAATTTACCACCTATTGAAGAAATACATGGCCTTAACACACCACCACCTCCACAGGTGGTAGAGGTAAATTCTTTATTAAAGTTTGATGAAGGTGATATCCCTTACAATAAACATCCTAGTCAGTGCCTATATGAGTTTGACAACTATATTATGAAGCAAGATCATTTCAATGCACATGTCCTGAAACAATTGAAATATAATTCTGATAGGATTGCTCGCTTGAGTGACTTGCTATTTAGAATCAGTAATGATGTTAGAGGTGTAGGAAAGCATGCCTCTATGGTTCAAACTCAGTTAGAACAAGTTGCTAAGTCTCAAAAAGAATTGCTTGATGAAATGAATAATAGTATGAATGGTTTTGCTGCTAGAGTAGTAACTAGAGGAGGTAGTATGACCCAAGAACCGCTTTATCCTGAAGGTCATCCTAAAAGAATTGAACAAGACTCTGGGAGAATTAATACTGATGTACCTAGTCCCTCTAGAAAGAAAAAGAAAAAGAAAAATGATAGGACTTTGCATACCTCTAGTGAACCTGAGATACAAAAACCTCCTGATAATAATGATGTCTCTATTTCCGATGCTGAAACTCAGTCTGGTAATGAACATTCACCTAGTGATAATGAAAATGATAATGATGATGTTCATGAAGATGCTCAACCTAATAATGATAAAGAACGAGATAATGATGTTGAAATAGAGCCTGCTCCTGATCTTGATAACTCACAATCTAAAAATAAACGTTATGATAAAAGATATTTTGTGGCTAGGAAACATGGTAAGGAAAGAGAGTCTTGGGTTCAGAAACCCATGCCCTTTCCACCTAAACCATCTAAGAAAAAGGATGATGAAGAATTTGAGCGCTTTGCTGAAATGATTAGGCCAGTCTTTTTGCGTACCCGCTTAACTGATATCCTAAAGATGGCCCCTTATGCAAAGTATATGAAAGACATCATCACTAATAAAAGAAAGATACCTGAAGCTGAAATCTCCACCATGCTTGCTAATTATTCTTTAAAGGATGGAGTACCTAAAAACTTGGAGATCCGGGAATACCAACTATACTTTGCTCCATTAAAAGAAACTATGTCAAAACTGCTTTGTGTGACTTGGGAGCTGGTGTTAGTGTTATGCCTTTCTCCTTATACAAAAGACTTGATTTGAATAAACTCACACCTACTGAAATATCATTGCAAATTGCTGACAAATCAACTGCCATACATATCAGTATTTGTGAGGATGTGCCTGTTGTTGTTGCGAATGTTACTATCTTAACAAACTTTGTTATTCTTGAGATGCCCGAGGACGACAACATGTCGATTATCCTTGGTAGACCCTTTTTGAATACTGCAGGGGCTGTTATTGATTGCAATAAAAGCAAAGTCACTTTTCATATAATTGGTAATGAGAACACGGTGCACTTTCCTAAGAAACAATTCCATGTGAATGGTATAAATGTTATTGAAGAATCTTTGAACATCACTATTGGGAGTTTCCAATTACCTCTGCCTACTGCCAAAAAGAAATATGATATACTTATTGTAGGGGATATGCACATCCCTATTGAGGTAACTTAATGTTCTACGAAAGTTCTTCGGTTTCATGCTAATCGGAAGTGGTTGTTAATAAGACTTGATCAACCTTATTAATGGATCATTTTTGAGAGGTATGAACTCGATGAATCTAGTAGGCACAACTCTCTGCTCCCACCTTTTATTTTCTGTTTTAGTTGGTCAAATAAAATAAAATGCCACGATTATCCTGTTTTCTGTTTTTACCGTGCAATAAAAAATGACCCAAAAATAAAAGTTCTCAGAATGTCCTGAAAATTTAATACGATTTTTTCTAAATATTTCTGAATTTTTGGTGCAAATAATACCAGAGGGGGTGCACCTGGTGCCCACAAGACACCAGGGCGCACCAGCACCCCCAGGCGCGCCCTGGTGGGTTGTGGCCCCCACGTGGCCCCCCTCACTTATTCCCTTAGCCCACATCATTACCTACCTCCAGAAAAATGCACCACAGCCACCATTCCCGTGTTCTTGCTCTCAAACCCGCGGATTTCGATCTCTTAGCTCGAAGCTCCGTTTCTGAAACTGTTTGGAGGGATTGCTACTTGGTATGTAACTCCTCCATTGCTCCAATTAGTTTTTGATTTAGTGGGTTATTTTTAGGGTAATTATCTACTCTTGGTGCTGCTGTAGATGATCTTGCATGTTGAATTCTTAGAGTTCTAAGTAGTTTGAATGCTCAATATGGCCTTTATGCATGCTTAGGAGTAGTTGCTATCAATCGTACAAAGTTTTGTTGACTAAATTTTTGTGGACTAATTTTTTTTCAGAATTTTTATAGGAATAAGATGGATTTCTTTAGGAAGTTTTCCTCCAAGAAAAATGCCAAAGGAGTCATTGGGGAATCATCGGACAATGACCTTCACACCCCCAGAAGGGCGGAGGTGCGGTCGTCTGAATGGCCGCATCATGCCTTCATGGAGGAGGCCGGATTCCATCACGAGTTCGCTCAGTTTGTTGCAAACGCTGGGTTGACTGAGTTCCTCGCAGCTAAGTGTGACCAATATCACATCCTTACAAATTCTTTTGTGCAAGGTTTTCATTTTCTGGGGAGGAACAATCCTCCTGAAGTGCAGTTTAATCTTTATGCTGAAACTTAGAAAATGCCGCTAACTGACTTCTGCAACATATGCTTGATCCCTTCTGATGGGGAATTGAGAGAACCTAGGCCATCTGAGTTTGAGGATTTTATCCTCACTTTAACAGTGGGTGAAGATAGAGGCATGTCAAACGCTACTATTACAACCTTGCAGTTTCCCTTAGTGCATTACTTTGCTTTGGTCATCGCTAAGTGTTTAACCGCTAGGGAGAAGGTCGGCGCACTCAGTGCCCCCGAACTTGCTATTTTACGTCTTGCACTTTATGATGATCAGACCTTTAGTATGGGGGCTATTATTGCTCGTCGCTTACACCTTATCAAAACTAAGGGAAAGATACATGGTGGTATTTATGCTACTCGCTTAGCGAGACACTTTAATGTTCAGATTCGCCCACCTGATTATCTCTTGTCCCGAGTTTACCTGGATCACAAGTCGTTGCAAGATCACCAATTTCTTGATGTAACTGATTCTCCCTGCGACATTCGTTACAACCTAGTATTCAGCGTAAAAACCCATGATATTATTCCGTTGCCTGCACCTGCTCTGTTTGATTCTATTGCCAAGAACGGATACAGGATTATGCCAGATGACATTACAGCCTACCGGAACGACCTAGCAGTTGCTGAGGAGGAGCCCCAGGGTTGGGATGCTGAGGTGCCGCCTCCACCTCACTTTGACTTGGGACCGGATGGTTTCTACAGATGGTGATTACCAAGCTAGGCCAAAAGCCTAAGCTTGGGGGAGTACGTATTTCCAGCGACATTACATTCATGTTCACACTTTTTATTCCAGTTGTCGGTGTTCATACTTTTTCATTGTAATATCCATTCTAAATTTGTTTTCTCGCTTTCTTCTTGTGTGTGTTTGAAAAACTTTGAGAAAATCCAAAAACATTTCCTACTTCTTTCGGTTTTTCTTTCTAGATTAGTTTAATTGTAGTATCAAAAGAAAACCCAAACAGATTTCTCGTTTTGCTTGTTGGGAGCTTTCCCGTGTAAATATTTTTTGTTGTTTTTGTTTTTCCTCTTTAATTTGCTTTCTTCAAGAAAAACCAAAAACTCCACAAATATTTCAGTGTGTTTCTCTGAATTTTTTTTCTTTTTGTTTGAGTCGTACCAAGGAGAAGACCACGATGAAAATGTTGAGTGGCTCTCATATGCATCATTGTTAATCTAACAAAGAGCCCATTTTACCTTGTCTTCTCCTCTTGAATAAAATGTTGCAGATTCCAGCTTAGTCCATGGCATTCTTGCACTATTATTATTTTCTTATCATTCGGTCATGCAAGTGAAAGGCAATTATGACGATATTTGATGAATTGACTGTGGTAGAGAAGAGCGGGTATGAACTCAACTTGTTTTTGTTTTTGAAAATATGTTTAACCTAGTATCCTTGATTCAGCATATTATGATCAAACATGTTTGCAATGACCATTAAAGATTATAGTTGTTCATGCCATGCTTAAGTAGCTAGGAGTGGATAATGATTTATCTTAGATGTCAACATGCATTAAAATGGTTGTGATGTGGTATGATGATATGGTATCCTCCTCTGAATGTTTCAAGTGGCTTGACTTGGCACATGTTCACGCCAGTAGTTGAATCAAAACCAACATAGCCTTCATGATATTTATGTTCATGGTGTCCATATCCTACTCATGCTAGTAGTCAATGTTTATTATATGTAATGCATGTTCATGACCGTTTTTCCTCTCTAGCTGGCCACTTCTCAATCTATTTGCTAGCCTTCGCGTGTACTAACCGGGAATACTGCTTGAGCATGAAAATCCTTAAACCAAAGTTATTCCAGATGAGTCCACTATATCTACCTATATGGGGTATTACCCTGCCCTTCCAAGTAAATTTGCATGTGCCACCTCTAAACATTCAAATGAACATCTGTTTTGTGTGCCTGGACTGCTCATGGAGTGACAGGGGGCGGTCAGTATCTTCCATGCTAAGTGGGTTATTCTCGTGATGAGTGTTTATTCACCCGTCCTTACACGAGAGGGGCGGTAATAGGGATTCCCAGTCCCGAAATCAAAAATCAAAAATAATTAAACAAAACTCCCCCAGGAATGTTGTTGGTTTGGACGGTACCCGTGGATACAGCTAGCCGTGGAGTGTGATTGTTGGTGGAGGGGGAGTAAACCTTTACTTTTACCGCTTGGGAACCGCCCCTAATTTGTTTAGCATGGAAGATATTGATAACTCTTGGTCATGACGTTGACAGGAAGGGTGTACCTCCCAAAATTATATCTATCTCTATTTTAAAACTTGAGCTCTGGCACCTCTGCAAATCCATGCTTCCCTCTGTGAAGGGATTATCTATTTACATTTATGTTGAGTCATCACCTTCACAAACAAGCGCCAGACCTGAGAGCACTATTGTCATCCTCATGCATTGTGTATAGTTGATATTGGGTGGAGGATGACTAGATCTTTTCTACCATGAATTACAATGTTTAGTGGCTGCTTGAAGTTTGGAGGTGCTCTGCATTTATGCTTTGCGGTCTCAGAAAGGGCTAGCGAGAGTGTTTTGACAAAGTGTTGGCGCTAGAGATATCTTATTATTGCTCGCTAGCTGCTTATGTTATCGATATGAGTTAATATAATTTCTAAGAGTTATTGTTAGCATGGTTAGTCATAATCTTTGCTGAAAACCTGGGTGCTCCTTAAGCATATATATGTAAACAAGAACAAAAGAGTTCGTAAAAGTTTTTCTTTATCACTTTCAGTTTGTCAGCTGAATTGCTCTAGGACAAGTAAAGGTTTAAGCTTGGGGGAGTTGATACGTCTCCGACGTATCTACTTTTCCTCACACTTTTGCCCTTGTTTTGGACTCTAATTTGCATGATTTGAATGAAACTAACCTGGACTGACGCTATTTTCAGCAGAACTACCATGATGTTGTTTTTGTGCAGAAATAAAAGTTCTCGAAACGGAACGAAACTTTTTGGAGAATTATTTCAGAATATATAAGAATTATTGGAGCCAAAAACTACCGGAGAAAGGGGCCAGGGTGGGCAGCACCCACCAGGGCGCGCCAGGCCCCCTAGGCGCGCCCTGGTGGGTTGTGCCCACCTCGTGGACCAACTGATCCTAATTTCGCCGCTATAAATTCCTATTTTCGTAGAAAATTATGCGAGAGAAAGTTTCAGCGCGTTTTACGATACGGAGCCGCCGCCACCTCCTGTTCTTCATCGGGAGGCCAGATCTGGAGCCCGTTTGGGGCTCCAGAGAGGGGAATCTTCGGTCTTCGTCATCATCAACCCTTCTCCATCGCCAATTCCATGATGCTCCCCAGCGGGAGTGAGTAATTCCTTCGTAGGCTTGCTGGTCGGTGAGGAGTTGAATGAGATTCATCATGTAATCGAGTTAGTTTTGTTAGGGCTTGATCCCTAGTATCCGTTATGTTCTGAGATTGATGTTGCTATGACTTTGCTATGCCTAATGCTTGTCACTAGGGCCCGAGTGCCATGATTTCAGATCTGAACTGTGTATGTTATCACGATTATATCTATGTTCTTGATCCGATCTTGCCTAGTCATATGCACCTATTACGTGTTATGATCCGTAAACCCCATAGTGACAATATTTGGGATACTTTCCGGTCATGACCGTAGTTTGAGGAGTTCATGTATTCACCGTGTGTTAATGCTTTGTTCCGGTTCTCTATTAAAAGTAGGCCTTAATATCCCTTAGTTTCCTCATGGACCCCGCTGCCACGGGAGGGTAGGACAAAAGATGTCATGCAAGTTATTTTCCATAAGCACGTATGACTATTTACGGAATACATGCCTACATTACATTTATGAACTGGAGCTAGTTTTGTATCGCCCTAGGTTATGACTGTCACATGACGAATATCATCCAACGAGTTCACCGATCCAGTGCCTACGAGTTTTCCACTTATTGTTCTTGCTAAGTTACTATTGCTACTGCTACTGTTACACTTGCTATGAAACTATTGCTATCACTGTTACCGTTACTGTTACTGCTGCTACTGCTATCAAAACTATCATACTACTGTGCTACTGATCACTCTGCTGCAGATATTTAATCTCCAGTTGTGGTTGAATTGACAACTCAGCTGCTAATACTCGCAAATATTCTTTGGCTCCCCTTGTGTCGAATCTATAAATTTGGGTTGAATACTCTACCCTTGAAAACTGTTGCGATCCCGTATACTTGTGGGTTATCAGTCCCCGACGCCAGTAATTGTCCAAAAGTGCTCAGGCACGCACGTGCTCATCGCACCCGAGCGGACCCGAGCTTCCCTTCGCCCCCACCAATTTCTACCTTCCCCCGAGCACTCCCTCATGCCCGAGTCCACACCTACCACTCCCCGAACCCCCTAGCTAATCAATGCGAGCTCTCGAGCTCGGGACCCCCCTCATGTCCGCCATGTCGTTGTTTCTGCCGCTGCTTAAATTCGAGCCACCCAGACCTCCCCCTCCTCCCTAGCCACTCCGGCGACCTCAACTCACCACCTCAAGGCCCCCCGTGCTCCGTTGCCTTCTTCTAGTGGCCGTGGTGCCACACCCTTGATCGCCCACAGCCTCCCTCCACGGTTGTACGCGCCCTCGCTCCTACGCCCCTCCCCGGTGGTCGGGAAGCACCCAGGTGGGTGCGGCTCGTCGCCCCGAGCGCGCAGGTGGCCGGAGCGCCGCCGGAGGTGGCCGGGGCAACCGGGACGATCGACGGCATGCGTCGGCCCTACCTCCCCTGCCTTTCCCCTGATCGAGCGGGAGGTGAGGGACAAGCCTACCAGTGGGCCCCACCTGTCGGCCGGTCAGCGAAGCTGACGGGTGGGCCTGCCCCTTTAAGTGGAAACAGGTCGGCTGGGAACCGCTTTCACATGGGGTAGGCGCATTACCGCGAATATGCCTTCGGCGTCACCCCCCCCCCCCGTCGGCCATGCCACTGGGCTGGCCCAGTGCCTATCCAACGTGTTTGGCACATTTTAGCCCATCTGTAAATACCTTTTTCTAATTTTCTTTTCCGGAAACTTCCAAAAATCATAAACAAATAAATATATGTCCAAATTCAATATTTCAAATTTCTACATCCTCCTAAAAATACCACCTATTTAATGGTGCCACTTTCATTTTTTCGACCACACTTTTCTGTAAGGTTCAAATTTAAATTCAAATTTGAACTACTAGAGGCGACTTTGCAAAATCTCTAGAGCATTCATTATAGATCCAAATGGTGTGATTCAAAATCCTAGGTGTATCTAAGCTCATGAGCTAAGATGTGAACATTTTTCCATATACTTTCTCTATTATGTGAATTGTTGAACCATTTCTTCATGAATGGCTCACTTTGAAAATCCCTAGAAAAATCATGCCAACTCCAAATCCAGTGAGATCAGTTCCCAAAAGTTTCAAAAATCATGCCTATTTGATGAATGTATCCACTCATTTTTATAAAAAAAAAAATCATGTATACTTCTTATAGGATCATCATTTCCTCCATTTCCACCATTCAAGAAGCCTCATTGATCCAACTCCAGTAGAGCCACTTTAGGTATTTTTCTTATGACCAGAGGTGTCCAAGAAAAATAAAACTCCTATTTATAGAGAACTTTAATTTTCTGCTTGTTGTGTTGCTTATTGTGGTTGTTTCCGGCGGTAGTTGACGAAGGAGACGAAGTGCTCGGAGCTGGACGAGAAGCGTGTGAAGACCTCGAAGACTTTGCTGAGACGGGCAAGCAGCCCCTTGACCATGACTAAGAGACTTTCTATTGAATGGCATATAACACTTCATTTTTGGTTATGTTGATCATGATGATGTGGCCTCTGCTACTTTTCCGTTGATACTTGCATCGTGCATGACCCTATCTTCCTATGAGGGTTATGCGGGTGGGAAGTAGTCAGGTTGCTAAAGTAGATGCTACGCAAATGAGATGGGAAAACACATGGTGTCAGAGACAAAAGTGTTTTCAATGGCTTTTTGAAAACCCCGTCGGGTGCCACTAATGCCCGAGGGAGATGACGTCGAGCTAGGTGACCACTTGATAAAGAAGTGGTGCACCGGAGCAAGTGAGTGTGTAGTTTTCGAAAACGGATTGGTGTAAGTTGCGACCGTTATTCCAACCTTACATGTACAACCACGATACCCCTTATGGGACGGGGATTTGTTGTGTACTTTGGTCGATGCTAGCAAAGGGCCCGCATTACTAGTGGCAGGAGAGTATGAGTTACTCTCTCGATATGGGGTCGTGCCAGGTAGGGCGACCATGGGCTGTTTTTACGGACACCGGGCACACCGTTGTGTTCCTTCAGGGATGGTACTATGTTGAGCAATGCTCGTGTTTTGTACATCATGAAGATATGGACCAACGAGTGGACTCTTTGTTTAGTATCGCCAGGGGAAAGGCATTTTTCGGGTACTTACCTCGGGTATGAACAATACCACGAGTCGTGGCTTGACACGGAAGTTTCTCGAGTCTCGTGGGTAAAGTGTGCAACCTCTGCAGAATGTAAAACTATTCGAATAGCCGTATCCACGGTCAAGGACAGTTGGATGACCGCTCTTGGGCTACGTCCATTGTTTACAAATCTTGGTGTGCGTGTGTGGAAAAAAGGAGAAACATGAGTCGAGTCCATGACTCTACGTGATGATTGAACATGGGATGTCCAAACCTTGATTCATATTGATATCTGTAACCTGTTCATATGGTTACTTAGAACCTCGTGTCGCATAAAAATTACCTTTTCGCAAAGATACCTATTTAGTGCTATATCATGCTTCTGTTAAACCTTGTTCCAAACATGGGTTGCTTGCGAGTACATTCAAAGTACTCATTGGCTTGCCACTGGTTATTTTATTAGCCAGGCATGAAAGACCAGGTTATGATGAAGACTACCTTGGTGATGAACATGTGGGCTAGGACGCTTCCCAGTCAAAATGCCTATATGGTTAAGGCAGATGGCATGGGTTCACGCTATCATTCAAGATTTCCGCTGCGAGATTATGAAGACTTGGCCATAAAGGCCATTTGAGTACAAACGGTATGTAATGGATGTAAGACTCTTGTTATTCAGTTTTTGTGTGTTCAGTGAGCATTGATCTTTGGGATCACTATGCACGTACATTCGGTGATCATGACTTATGAGTCGGGGTCCCCACAGATCTGGTATCAGAGCCATCCTGACTGTAGGAAGCCCTTAGTTAGCATGGACGTTAGTTAGGACAAAACTATTTTTCCAGACCCTTCAAAATCACTTACAAAACTTCTATATTTCTCACCTCTTCTAAGTTTTCAAAGAAACCAAATGATTGTGCCTTAGCACTTCCATCATCTTTCTCTTGGCTCTCCTTGTCTGCTTTTCAAAACCTTGCAAACGATCGTTAGTACCCTTATGCCCCTGACCACTGGATTCCTTGAGATCCTCGTAGGTAAACCGGAAGGAAGCCACCTTGCCGGACTTCTGCCCACATCTCTTGAACACAAGCCTTGTGACACCCTCGACACAGTCCCAGGATGATGCAACCCTGGCCTACGATGATCAGGGCTAAATATATGCAAGATCATGATATGCATCGCTACTAGAGCAACCCGGTCATCATCATTGTTGTGTTGGCAACCACCGGTGGATGAGAACCTCGCCATTTGGTCCGCGTCACTATAGTGAGCAGGAAAACAGTTCTCTTCATCCCAAGCTCTCGGTGTCAATATTGTCATCAACGTAACTGACAGGTTGGACCTCTACCATGCCTTGCTAATGTCATTGCATAAAGGATTGCCTACCTGAAGACCTCGACACTATAGAAGACACAAGGACCTTGTCCCGATGGAGAGGACAACAGAAAACCGAGTCAACGAACGCCACGAGGAACCACCTTTGCCCTGTCAGCTTACCAGATGAGAAGATGCCGAAGATTCTCTAGGCCCCAACCTGGATCACATAAAAGAACAATGACAGGAGACATAACGACACCTGAAGAAGGCCCAGCATACTGAGCGGACTTCTCTACAGGACACAAAACCAAGCACGACTACTGAATCCGAGAACCCCTATGGTAGGATAGTCGTGTATCCCCATTGCTAAGTCGAGTCCGCGTGATGGTTCGAATGGAACAATGTTGGATGTTGCTTTTTTTATCTGTTTGTGTTTTGGTATAAGTCGCACTTCTGGCCTAGGCAACAAGTACGCGACTATATAACCTACCTTACCTTAATGTTTGTGTTTGGCCTTCCCGACACTTGTTTGATTGCACTTGCACTATACCACCCCCTTAGGCACTCTCCTCTATGCTACTTTCCCTCTTCCCCCATCTCGTCAACTGAAGACCAGCAAGACAAGATGCACCAAGGATCCACCTCGACAAACAACTGGCACTGAAGACCTTGGCTACAATGTACTCAACCAGGCGCAACCCCGTAAAGCTATGCTTTTCCCTCAAGATTGGAAACCCATCCCTAGACCAACCTGGACCTCACAAGCTTCCCCAGCTCAAACCTCCGATCACGTGTTTAATACACGAATTTGCCAGAGCACCTGTTGAGCTTCAATAGCCTTTGCTTAGCACTGGGTTCGTTATGGAACTAGTGATCATAGTGAACAAACACATTAGTTCCTGATCTAGCACTGTAACTGTGATGCCATAGGGAAGATCGTTTTGAGGATATATGATTAGTAGACTAATGATTTGATAGAGTTATAATAGATATCTTGAGGATATAGCTAAGACCTTTGGTGGATTATGAGACTTTTATGTCGATAGTTAAACTTGGTGGGTCAAATTAATAGAGTTGCATAACTTACTTCTCCCTTGAGTAAATTGGATTTAGAAGGACGGTTGTGATCACAAGCTGAAATTATTGGTGGATAAATGACTTGACTTTGGCAAGTAATATTGATAGTGGATTGATGATGTGACGATAGTGACTGGCGTAACTAGTAGGGAATTCTTACTAGATGTAAACCTTGGATTTAAATAGGTGATCCTAATAGATGCTCTTGATAAATGAAATTCTATGGTTCGGAAAAATTTGGATGGACCAATGATCTAGGTTTTGATACCATGTTTCTCGGTGGGAGGTGAACTAGGAGTATGGGATTGATGTCAAAGTTGATTCGAGGATCCATATGCACCTGACATTGGAGTTTGCTTGACCACGACAATGGAAATTGGTGGATATACTATGATAAGATAGTTAATTCTAAGACTTGGGGATTTTAGGAGATCTGGAAGATATATGGAACATCACCGGTATTGGATTTGTAGCAGTAGCAGATCATGTAATAGTGGATGGTATTCGTGGATCGATTGACGGAATTTGTAGGAAGGAAACGAGATCTTGGATTGGTATATTACATTTTTCCTTAGCATAGAGATGCAACACCTTAGACCTTGGATGTGTTAGCTAAATACTTGGATTGGTAGCATCACAATCAAGCTTAGCAGCTTGTATACTTTCCCAAGGATTTTTTCATAAGGGATATATATGAGTTGGCTATAGTATATATATGAGATTTGGTTTAGTCCTTCCCTCAAAACCATGGAGATGTGAATAGCATGAGTAATATTGGAATTGGCCTAAATGACATGATGCCCTCGATGACATAAGATGATTTCGTTGGGAGTAATAGGTAGTACTGTTGGCATCTAAAAACTGTGCTCAAGGATAAAATGATAGACGTTCACTCACATCCTAAGCTCCTTGAAACCCCGAAGATTTACCGAACCATGACACGGTCGGAATATGACCATAGGCTCTGGCTCTAAGTCAAAAGACTAAGGTCGATACCTCACCTCGACCACCACCAATCCTGTCCATAAGGAAGGTGGACACGAAGGACTAGATTTTGATGGACCACAAACCCGTGGACAAGTAACCATCCTGAGCAAATGCCCGCTCCTCCCACACATCCCACGAACAATGTGTTTGTGTGATACTTGGGGAAATATGTTGTTGTCCTCACGGATGACATACTTATCTACACAATGAGAGAAAGGAACACCTTAGTACTATTTGGATAAGCCCCAGAAACACCAACTGCCTTGCCTCTCAAAGAGTAAGGATATACCTTCGAGAAGTTGGACTCCTCGAAGCACCCTCCCCGTAGCAGAAGACATTCTTGCCCCTGCAAGATGAAGGACCACTACGATGGGAAAGCCACGATGATGACGAAGAAGAAGCAAGAGAAGTCAACCGCCACTCCTCTACCAGCTGCATCAGCGAGACTTCATCAAGAAGCACCGACGTTGAACCATGATAAATTCCTTGGGAATCAAGAGAATTAGAGATCCCTATCAGCTCCTGAGTAGGAAGGAACCAAGAAGTTGGCAACACCCCTCACCCCACCACTTTGATGATATACAAGGGAGCATGACGTCCCTACTCTCTCCAGGTGCCTGGAACGGAGTGGAACGACTGTCATGACTTCGTTACTAGCCCCTTTTTAGCGCAATCAAGTGCATGACCTTGGGGATCATGGTGAAACCCCTGTCGAAGGTGATTCACCCCACTTGCCAAACATCAGACCTTGGGGATCGGATGGTTGGACTATACTTTTGGGTAGCCAGCTCATCTAGGACCCCCTCGAAACTTTCCTAAGGGGTAGGAACCGTTTTCGCGTCGAATCTCTAAGCTTAGTCTTGGGGACGAAACTCAGCTCAAACCTTGCCACAAATGGCTCCGGAGAGACAAGTAGACGAAGACTCGAAGACCCGCCAGAAACGTGTGTCCATGACTACGAAGACAAATGGACAAGAAGCAAGTGCAGTGGGATAGGGAGTGTGCCTGGACTACTTACTCAAGCGGAAGGTCTCGACGAGAAGCCTACGCCAACAAAATTCGACGTCCTTACAGTTGAAGACCACGAGCACCGGAAGATCGACTGCTCCAACGAAGTCGATGATTCCCCATCACCGGGAGACTACGCCAAGACCTTGACACTTCTAGACTAGAGAGAGAGACATCTAGATGTCACTAACTAGTGTGGGTACCCCACTTGACCAGCACGCGGGCACACTACTTTGCCTAGTATTCCCACTTTGGAATACGCACGCAAGCCAGACCCTTGCTCAAACCCCGTTCATCAGCCCTTAGTCAGACCCAGCATACTGCAGGAACCCAATTCACCTCTCAGACGAAGTCAAACGATGCACTTGAAGCCGTATCATCAAGCACTTCAAGGAATAGTGGAGCAACCACACCAAAGCGGAAGCAACATGGAACTTGAAGACAACCTCACCTCTGATTTCCCGCACCTTTTCTATGCCTAGCCTAGGAATCTCAGGGACGAGATTCTTATAAGGGAGTAGGTCTGTCACACCCTGTGTTTTGCCTCTCTGACTAAGTCAACATAGCTCAAAGATTAGGACCAATTAAAACTTTTTGTGAGCTTGTGATGTTTGACTTGATTGTTGAATGCTTGTTTGCTTGCCTGTGCTCTAATTCATAAAATTATTTCTGATCTGAAAACCCATCTCCTTGATCCAAAGCTTTGCCGAATGATCATGCTACGTGTATAGGAAATAAAAAAAAATTTATAAAATATTATTTTGGCCAAAAAGTATTTATTCAATTTAGGTTTTCCAAAACCCCTGAATTGAGGTTTGTACTACAAATCCTCAAATTGGGTGGATTGTTTTGCCCCAAAGGTTTTATTTGTAACCCACTGTATATAAGACTTCCCAAAAACACCAAATATTATTTTTAAAGTTTATTTTCATATTTTATTTAAAGGTTTTTTCTTAAGGCCAGAAATGGTCTTTTATAGGGAAAAATTATTTTATGCCTTCAAAATATTTGAGAAAATTTAGGGAAACTCAGTAGACATATATATTACATATGTATGAGTTTCAACACATGGTCATGTTCAAAATATTGGAAAAAACCTTCCAAAACCCTTTCTGTCTATTTCAAGCTTTTGAAATATTCCTATAGGAACTATTCTCAAATAAATCCAGGAAAATTCTAGCAAGTCACACATGCTATTTGTGATGATCTTGCAAAGTTTCATCCCAATCCCAATTGATTTGCTTCACCAAAATATCCCAAAACCGTCTCTGTCCAGATCCAAAATTGAGCAACTCTACATTGCCAACTGTCTCCTTTTGTTCTCATGTTTTGTGAACATGTTCTAATCCTCCAATCATGCATCCACACAAAGTGGTGCATCAAGGAGAACAGAACCACTTGTCCAAATCCCCCCAAACCCCTTTCTGCTGATTTCAAGAATTGGAAATGTTTGCATGGTCAATTTCCCAATTTGGACCCAAACTTTTTGGGCATGCTCTAATAACCAAATAATGCCACCGCACCAAGTGGTGCACTAGGAGGAATAGTTTTGCATGACTAGATCTAGAGAAAACCATTTCTATTGATTTCTAGGATTTATAAAGTTTACATTGGAAATTTTCATCAGCTAATCCCAAAATTGGTGATGAACCTCATTTCTATCTATCATCCACTCGTGTTAAGTTTCACAGCTAGGAGAAGCTTTTACCTAGGCCAAAAATCTATCAAACACCTTCTGGCAGAATCTAGAAGTTACTGTTTTGACCTCCTATACTATTCTCCTTGACCTAAATTTTTTACCACAACTCCAAGTTGTGCCTTTTACCCCCAGTAAAATTCTCATGACCATAGCTCAATGATTGGTGGGTAAAACCTCTATTTTTACCCCTTGGATAGCACCCATTTCTCTCCCTCTCAACTTTTCTTCTACCCTAAGGCACCTCCAGAGCACCCATTGACCTTATGCGCCTTGTTTGGGCTCCCCTGGATCCCCTGGACACAATTGGCCGCACCCAAAGTGCCAAAAGCATGCCCTGGTATGCAGAGCTTGCGCTCTGGAGTGCTCTACAGTGCGCACCCGCACTGTAGCGGCGCCCAACCAGAGCCCCCAACAACCTCGAGCTCCTCCCGCTCTCCTCCAGACCTGCCCTAGCGTCTACAACATGCCGAGTGGTCGGCCCCCTCCTTCCCTTCTCTCCTAAGCTCATCCTCGCATGCGCTCCGCTGCCATGGCCGAGCTCACACGCGCGCCCTCCCTTGACCTCTCTCGGCCACGTGTGTGGTGCGAGCACCTCCCTATTGGCCTCTTCTGTCCCTCCCTGGCGCCAGCAACTGTCCAAAAGAGCTCTAGCACGCGTGTGCTCACCGCACCCGAGCGGACCCGAGCTTCCCTTCGCCGCCCCCCTATTTCTACCTTCCCCCGAGCTCACCCTCATGCCCGAGGCCACACCTACCACTCCCCGAACCCCCATGGCTAATCAATTTGAGCTCTCGAGCTCGGGATCCCCCTCACGTCCGCCATATCGCTGTTTCTGCCGCTGCTTAAATTTGAGCCACCCAGACCTCCCCCTCCTCCCTAGCCACTCCGGCGACCTCAACTCGCCGCCTCAAGGCCCCCCCCCCCGTGCTCCGTCCCTTCTTCTAGTGGCAGTGGCGCCACACCCTTCATCGTCGGCAGCCTCCCTCCATGGTCGTCTGCGCCCTCGCTCCTACACCCCTCCCTGGTGGTCGGGAAGCACCCAGGTCGGTGCGGCTCATCGCCCCGAGCGCGCAGGTGGTCGGGGCAACCTGGACAATCGCCGGCATGCATCGGCCCTGCCTCCCCTGCCTCTCCCCTGATCGGGCGGGAGGTGAGGGACAAGACTGCCAGCGGGCCCCGCTTGTCGGCCGGTCAGCGAAGCTGACGGGTGGGCCTGCTCCTTTAAGTGGAAACGGGCCGGCTGGGAACCGCTTTCACAAGGGGTAGGCGCATTACCGCGAATACGCCTTCGGCGTCACCATTCCCCCCGGTCGTCCGAGCCACTGGGCCGGCCCAGTGCCTATCCAGCGCGTTGGGCACATTTTAGCCCATCGGTAAATACCTTTTTCTATTTTTCATTTCCAGAAACTTCCAAAAATCAAAAACAAATAAATATATGTCCAAATTCAATAATTCAAATTCCTACATCCTCCTAAAAATACCACCTATTTAATGGTGACACTTTCATATTTTTCCACCACACTTTTCTGTAAGGTTTAAATTTATAGTCAAATTTGAACTACTAGAGGCCACTTTGCAAAATCTCTAGAGCATTCATTATAGCTCCAAATGGAGTGATTCAAAATCCTAGGTGTATCTAAGCTGATGAGCTAAGATGTGAACATTTTTCCATATACTTTCTCTATTATGTGAATTGTTGAACCATTTCCTCATGAATGGCTCACTTTGAAAATCCCTAGGAAAATCATGCCTAGTCCGAATCCAGTGGGACCACTTCCCAAATGTTTCTAAAATCATGCCCTACTTGATGAGTGTATCCACTCATTTTTATAAAAAAATTCCTGTATACTTCTTATAGGATCATCATTTCCTCCATTTCCACCATTCAAGAAGCCTCATTGATCCAACTCCAGTAGAGCCACTTTAGGTATTTTTCTTATGATCAGAGGTGTCCATGAAAAATAAAACTCCTATTTATAGAGAACTTTTATTTTTCTGCTTGCTGTGTCGCTTATTGTGGTTGTTTCCAGCGGTAGTGGACGAAGTATATGAAGTGCTCGGAGTTGGACGAGAAGCGTGTGAAGACCTCGAAGACTTTGCTGAGACAGGCAAGCAGCCCCTTGACGATGCCTAAGAGACTTTTTATTGCATGACATATAGCACTTCATTTTTGGTTATGTTGATCATGATGATGTGGTGACCACTTTGGTGGATGCCTCTGCTACTTTTCCATTGATACTTGCATCGTGCATGACCCTACCTTCCTATGAGGGTTATGTGGGTGGGAAGTAGTTAGGTTGCTAAAGTAGATGCTAGGCAAATGGGATGGGAAAACGCATGGTGTCAGAAACAAAAGTGTTTTCAAAGGCTTTTCGAAAACCCCGTCGGGTGCCACTAATGCCCGAGGGATATAATGTCGAGCTAGGTGACCACTTGATAAAGAAGTGGTGCACCGGAGCAAGTGAGTGTGTGGTTTTCGAAAATGGATTGGTGTAAGCTGTGACCGTTATTCCAACCTTACATGTACAACCATGATACCCCTTATGGGACTGGGCTTTGTTGATTACTTTGGTCGATCTAGCAAAGGGCCCACATTACTAGTGGCGGGAGAGTATGAGTTACTCTCTCGATAATGGGTCGCGCCAGGTAGGGCGACCTTGGGCTGTTTTTATAGACACCGGGCACACCGTTGTGTTCCTTCAGGGATGGTACTATGTTGAGCAATGCTCGTGTTTTGTACATAATGAATATATGGACCAACGAGTGGACTCTTTGTTTATTATCGCCAGGGGAAAGGCATTGTTCGGGTACTTACCTCGGGTATGAACAATACCGCGAGTCGTGGCTTGACACGGATGTTTCTCGAGTCTCGTGGGTAAAGTGTGCAACCTCTGCAGAGTGTAAAACTATTCGAATAGCCGTGTCCACAGTCAAGGAAAGTTGGATGACCGCTCTTGGTCTACGTCCATTGTTTACAAATCTTGGTTTGCGTGTGTGGAAAAAAGGAGAAACATGAGTTGAGTCGATGACTCTATGTGATGATTGAACATGGGATGTCCAAACCTTGATTCATATAGATATATGTAACCTATTCATATGGTTACTCAGAACCTCGTGTTGCATGCTTCTACATGTTGATAGGACATATCATCGCATAAAAATTAGCTTTTCACAAAGATAGCCATTTAGTGCTATATCATGCTTATGTTAAACCTTGTTCCAAACATGGGTTGCTTGCGAGTACATTCAAAGTACTCATTGGCTTGCCACTGGTTATTTTATTGGCCAGACATGAAAGACCAGGTTATGATGAAGATTACCTTGCTGACGAACATGCGGGCTAGGACGCTTGCCAGTCAGAATGCATGTAGGGTTAAGGCAGATGGCATGGGTTCACGCTATCATTGAAGATTTCTGCTGCGAGATTATGAAGACTTGGCCATAAAGGCCATATTTGAGTACGAACGGTATGTAATGCATGTAATACTCTTGTTATTCAGTTTCTGTGTGTTCAGTGAGCATTGATCTCTGGGATCACTGTGCGCGTACATTCGGTGATCACGACTTATGAGTCGGGGTCCCCACACAAAGACATCCTTTTGTCAGGATAGGACTGGGTTCCTATCCCACTTTGAATTGCCGCCCTATGGCCATCCTTTCCCGCTGGTGTTTTCGAGGAAGAGGACCAATGCACTACAAAGGGGGTAGGGGCGCCTCCATGTAAGGGGATCGAGCCATTTTTCTCTCCCCCAGACCCGTGTACCTCGAGCACGACTCTTCTTCGCAGAGCAATCAAACACTAAGCAGGAGTAGGGTATTACACTGCACGGTGGCCCGAACCTGGGTAGCTCGAGTGTCCCTGTCGTGTCCGGTGAGCAGCAGCGAGCTCGTCGTTGGTCTTGTTATGTTAACCGTCGAGTTGTAGGTAGCCAAGCGAAGCCCCTAGTGTTCGAATCTTATCCACGGAGAAGTTCTAGGACGCAGATCCTAAACTCCGACATTTGGCGCGCCAGGTAGGGGGACTTGCTATCTTCGCGCCCTTGACCTCGACATCAGCATCGACATGGCCGAGAGCGCGCCACGCGCCGAGCTGCCGCCCGGGTCCACGTGGCGCCCGCCGCTCGTGGTGCCCTTGGGCGGCACCCTCGCGCTGCCCCCGAGCACGTTGGAGAGCAGGCGACCTCCTCTGTCTTCCCATTGGTGGACAAGCAGGCGCTTGCCCGCTCCACCGTTGCCTCCTCGCCCGCGAGTCGCAACCCTCCCGCTCCGCAAGCTGCGCTGCTCGTGGCGCAGGGGCTACTGCATTGTCGCACTCCCAGAGATAGCCTTGATGCCCAGCTTAAGCATGTCACCGAGCTCGACTCCGCTGCACACGGTGGCCAGGCGCCCCGTCGCTCCTCGACCGCTTCACCGTGGCGCCCTGAGTGACCCGAATGCACCGCTTCTCCTCCTTCTCTAGGACATGGCACAGCCGGATGGCGCCGCACAGCGTGCGCCTCGGGGCCCCACGGTTCGTCTGCGTCGGCATCGTCGGGGGCCGCCTCTGAATAATCCATCGTGTCACCCGCGGCGCCGCCGCTGTTGGGCGTGGCGGCCACACGGCTCCAACCAGGGGCGTTGTCACGAATGGCGGCTTCCAAGAGCCCCACAGGGTCGGTTGCATCCTAGGAGGGGTCCATGCCCCTCCGTCCAGCCACCACTTTAGGCGCTTCTCGCGCGAGGCAAACACAGACCTCTGGTGCCTGTGTCCTGCGGCCGCCTCAAGTGGTCCGAGTCCCCTGTCGCCTTCGACGGCAGCGACCACCCCAAGTCTACTAGGGCTATGGGAGTTGTCCCTCCGATGTGCACTCCCACCATCAGCGGTGTGCTCTAGGTGGAGACTTTCGAGACGCTCCAGGTGCCTATGAGCGCCTGGCGCCCACCAGGGCCTTCTTGAGCGTCACCCGCGGCTCCACTCTCCCCCTAGGGCAGGTGCACCTTCCCATCACCTTCGGCACCCGCAAGGCCTACCGTGCGGAGTTCATCATCTTGGATGTGGGTTCATCACCTTCGATGTGGCTCACATCGGCCTACACCTACCCACTCTCGTGGAAGCCCCACGCTCGGCATTGGCGGATGCCCCATGCTCAGCGCTGGCGGCCTACTCCTACTCACTTTCGTGGAAGCCCCACGCCCGGCGTTGGTGGATGCCCTATGCTCAGCACTGGCGGTCTACTCCTACCCACTCTCGTGGAAGCCCCACGCTCAGTGTTGGCGGATGCCCCATGCTCAGCGCTGGCAGCCTACTCCTACCCACTCTCGTGGAAGCCCCATGCTCGGCGTTGGCGGATGCCCATGCTCAGCGCTGGGGGCCTACTCCTATCCACTCTCATGGAAGACCAATGCTTGGTGTTGGCGGATGCCCCATGCTCATCGTTGGCAAGATCTCCTACCCACCATCGTTGAAGCCCCATGTCCAGTGCTGCCGGATGCCCCATGCTCAGCACTGGCATCCTACTTGCCTGAGGGCCCCCCGGCCATCACATCCTCAAGCTGACCTGTGTCGAACACAGGAGCAACTGAGTATGCCTCAGGAGAGGCGCGCGCTCGTGATCTTCCCCGTGCCTGTCACGCGAGCACAGGCCAGGCACAGTGCCTATGCTTGGGTCAGTCCCGGTAGCGCTACAAAATCCAAGCGACTGAGCTCTGGCTCACGGGCCTGCTCCTGTGTACGTCACCTCACCAGGTCCTTGGTGCTCTTGTCTCCTTGTGCAACACCCATATGCGACCCCGCGAGCGCGCCCCGCTGCATTAATTGTGAAAATTTGGCAGTTTCCTTGGTGCAAGGTATCGAATGCCTCAGGAGCCCCTCCTCAAGAGGCATCGCGAGCGATGTCCCGCGGGCAAAAGTCTTTGCGAGGGTCCACAGCTCATGAGCCAGTCCCTGCGGAATACTCTCTCCAACCCTCACACCTCGAAGGAGCTGATACTCGTGATCTGCATTGGGTTTTCCATGAAGAGGAACATGTTATCGCAGCACAAAGTTGGTAAGTATTTCCCTCAGTTATGAATCCAAGAGGAATATCAATCCTCAACTGTCTTCTGTAGCTGCACACAAAAGAACAAACAACTTGCACCCAACGCGGGCAAGAGGGTTGTCAGTCCCCTTGATCTCGTTATTTGCAAGCAAATGAGTTGTGTAGATAATTGTAAATTGCAAAATAAAATAAAAAGTAAATAAAGGCAGCAAGGTAATAGTAGCGTTTGTGCATATATAAGTGAATAGACCCGGGGGCCATAGTTTTCCCTAGCGGCATCTCTCATGTAGGCAGCATACGGTGGGAACAAATTACTGTTGGGCAATTGATAGAAAAGCGGATAGTTATGCGATTTTCATGGCAATGATCATGTGTATATAGGCATCACGTCCATAAACAAATAGGCCGACTCCTGCCTGCACCTATTACTATTACTCCACTTGAAGAGCGCTTCTATGCTTGCCTCTCTACGTATTAAGTTCATGACAAATAGAGTAATGCATGGAGAATGATGACATGATGTAGACAAAGTAAACTCTAGCAATATGAATGACCCCCATCGTGTTACCCTTAGTAGCAACAACATAAACACGCATCTTTTCCCCTACTTTGTCACTAGGATATAGAAAGTCATCAGGTTGAACCTACCACAACGCACCACTCCCACTGAAGATAGATCAATCTACTTGGCCAAAGCACATCAATAAATCGGAGAGCATTATGAAGCTATAATGATCATGCAAATAAGAATCTAAATATTCAGAGGTGACTCAAATACTTTTCATGAATAATCTGAACATAAATCCACAATTCATCGGATCCCAACAAACACACCGCACAAATAGGATTACATCGGATAGATCAAAGCGAAGATGCGATGACCATTGTATTGAAGATCAAGAGATAGAGAGTTTGCCATCTAGGTACTAGCTATGGACCCATAGCTCTATGGTGAACCACTCACACATCATCATCAGGGCAGCAAGGTTGATGTAGAGGACCTCCGTGATTGATCCCCCCTCCGGCTGGGTGCCAGAACAGAGCTGCAGATGGCCTCACGATGGAACAGAGACTTGCGGTGGCGTAAAAATAGTTTCGGGACTGCCTCTAGGATTTTTGGGATAAATGAGAATTTATAAGCCAGGGAGGGGCGTCGGGAGACGCCCAAGGGAGGCACAAGCCATCAGGGCGCACCCCCCAGGGCACGCCCTGTTGGCTTGTGGGGACCTCGTGCGGCTCCCGGTCTCCTTCCAAAGTGTCTAGGTCTTCTTTTGGTCCAGAAAAAATCATCAAAAAGTTTTGTGGCAATTGGACTTAGTTTGGTACTGTAAACCTGAAAAGTGAAAAACACGCAGAAAACAGCAACTGGCACTGGGCACTGGGTCAATAGGTTGGTGCTCAAAAATATTATAAATTGGTAAATAAAGACCCAAAAAGTATCCTAGAATGATAATATATCAGCATGGAACAATCAAAAATTATAGATACGTTGGAGACGTATCAAGCATCCCCAAGCTTAATTCCTGCTCGTTCTCGAGTAGGTAAATGATAAAAACAGAATTTTCAATGTGACATGCTATCCATTATGTAATCTTATGCATGTATGCTCATTAAGAAACGATGAATCAACAAATATTAACATAGCAATACTGATAAGTATAAGAAACAAAATCATTAATCTTTCAAAGTATAAGACCCTCAAAGAATGTTTACACCCCATTCATCTTATTATATTAGCAAGGCATGACTCCATCTTCACCACATTACTACAAATGTCAAGAACCACGGTGTCCAAGTCAGGCAATTGGATCGTACTTTTTCAATATGCATCAACTTTTTATTCTTCACGCAATACATGAGCGTGAGCCATTGGACATAGCTTTTAGGTGGAATAGAGTATGGTGGTAGGTATCAAAGGGGAAAAAAGTGGAGAAGATAGTCTCACATCAACTAGGCGTACCAACGAGCTATGGTGATGCCCATCGATAGATGTCAATGCAAGGAGTATCGATTGCCATGCAAATGACGCACTAGAGCTATAAGTGTATGAAAGCTCAAATGAAGCTGGAGTGGGATGTGCATCCAACTTGCTTGCTCATCACGACCTCGGACATTTGAGGAATCCCGTCATAGGAATATACAAGCCACGTTTGTAATAATGAAAAGGTGATTCCCACTAGCATATGAAAATGACATAACATAAGACTCTCTCTACATGAGAAACAAGGTGCCACTTTGAGGCACAAGTGTGGTAAAAGATAGTAGCAAAGTCCCTTCTCTCATTTTCTCTCATTTTTTTATTCAGAATGGTGGGCTCATTTGGCCTCCCCCATCTTTATTTCCTCACTGGGACAATGCTCTAACAATGATGATCATCACACTTTTATTTTACTTACAACTCTATATGGAGAACTGATATGAATATATGACTCTATATGAATGCCTCCGGCAGTGTACCAGGATGTGCAATGATCTAGCGTGACATGTATCAAAAATATGATGAATGATAGCTTTGCCACAAATACAATGTCAGGTCTATATGATCATGCAAAGCAATATGACGATGAACGAACTAGTCATGTGAAGTGACGATGGAATTTGCATGGCAATATATCTCGGAATGGCTATGGAAATGCCATGATAGGTAGGTTTGGTGGCTGTTTTGAGGAAGATATAATGAGGCTTATGTGCAATAGAGCGTATCATGTCACGGGGTTGGGATGCATCGGCGAAAGTTGCACCGCGCCTAAAAAGAGTCTTGATGACCCACAAGTATACGGAATCAATCGTAGTCCTTTTGATAAGTAAGAGTGTCGAACCCAACAAGGAGCAGAAGTAATTAACAACTAGTTTTTAGCAAGGTTTCACTTCATGTGTTGTAAAGATAATTTGGATAGAAATCTTGATAGAAAGATAATGCGTAACAAGGAAAATACTAACAAAATTAAATAGGTGCAGCAAGTGGCCCAATACATATGTATGCTAAGGATAGACCATAGGTGCTTCTTATAATAGCTAAAACGCTCTTGATGAGACACGGGAATCTCGTCAAGTTACTTTCACCATGATTCATTAAGTTACTGCTCATTTCTTTGATTAGTGTTATGTGATACGTCCATTTTGCATCATGATTTCCTACTGTTATTTATCTTATTTTGAAGTTCTATTTCATATTATGATTCAGTTCTAATGTCTTTCTCTCTTAAAATACAAAATACATCAGAAGACGGAGATTACCGGGAGCTAGAATTCTGACCTGAAAAAGCTACAACAAGATAGCAATTCTCCGGAATTCAAAATGATGTGAAATTTTACGGAGATTTATTTTTGAATGTATAAAACATACTGGAAGAAACAAGTGCTGAAGAAGAGCATCAATGGTCCCACAAGCCTTGGGGCACACCCTACCCTAGGGATACCACCTAGGCCTGTGGGGCCCATAGAGGTCTACTACTGAGGTCCATCTCCTATATGAAGCCATTTACCGTACTGAAAATAGAGAGAACACTTTTGGGACTTTCTTCATTGTCTCGAGGCAGAACCAGGGCAGGAGCACATTTGCTCTCCGACAAAACGATTTCACTGGGGAAACCTCCCTCCGGGAGGGGCAAATCGAAGCTTGCATCATCACCAACTCTGCTGTCATCGTGGGAGGCTTATATTCACCATCACCATCTCATATGCAAACCCTAGTTCATCTCTTGTGCTCAATCTTTGTATCAAACCACATACTTGTACATGGGGGTGCTAGTAGTGTTGATTACGTCATGTACTTTGTGCAAGTTGGTTTACTTGGTGGAAGATCATTATGTTCAGATTGTGAAAGCACATTTTCTCCCTTGGTGGTTTTGGTAATTCATGTCAACATACATATTGTTGGACTAATGTTTTCCTTGAGTGTATTTCAAGAACAGTTCTACTTAGGCAAGTACCTGGCGGAGATATGGACCCCTCAATATGCAAAGGACATGTTTTGGCAAAGCTTCAAGACTCTACATTTTTGGTTTAGTGATCCAAGGTCACACTGAGTCCATAGGAAAGCAAATACTATTTAAAGGGGATGAGGTTTTGATCGTGGACTAACTTCTCAAGCGCTTAGATATATTGCTGTAAGTGCATCTAGTGCCCCTTAGTGATTTTGGTGTATTGAAGACTTATAGGTTAAGGGACTAATATGTTTGTGAGTGTACACAGGCTCTACAAGTCGATGAGGAGTTTGGTATATTCGAAGAATATCGACCCCTAAAAATGAATGTCTTCAACAGAAGACTTTGGTGAAGACTTTGCTGAAGACTTTGGTATTCCCTGAAGACTTTGAATTTGAAGAAGATGGTGTGACCTTGAAGATATGAACGAGGACAATGAAGTGTGAAGAATTTGTTTTTACTATTTCATTTCCTTTCTTTGAGTCATGGGAAACACCGTACTGTTAAAGGGGGTCGAGGTAAAACTAAGGAAAAATTTCCATCTGATGCTCAACTCAAAAGCATCAACATAACCAATCCTTCGAGTGAAGCCTTTGGAAACCTCTTGCAGTTCAGTCAAGTTCTTCAGAGACAGAGATGATGTTCTTCTAGTCTCTGAGGAAATTGGTCTGACTGAGGAGTTAGGATTTCGCCAGTGCGAATTGCCTACAAGTGAGGAAACTGATAAGCCATGAGGAATTTGACAGTTCAAATTCCGACCGTTGTTGTGCTTTGCGCCAGCTGTCTAGATATCCTATCCACCTAACGGTCATATCATTGGGGGCATTTATGTCTTATCATGTCGGGTTGCACCCTGGCTATAAATAGCCGCCCCCCACAACCACTAGCTGGTTGGCTGCTCCGAGAGAGAACTTGACACTTGTCATTTGGGAGCATCCCATTCCTCGAGGACTTTGAGCGAAAATCATCAGTGAGGAAAAACCCCAAACAACCAAAACCCATAGCGATTGAGCATCACTGAAGAAATTGTTCCTGTGTGGAACCGACGCTTTTTACCTTTGAAGACGGTGTATCTTCCAGACGGTTAGGCGTCATGGTCTAGTGCATCCTGCAGTAAATTGGGGATCGCCGGGTGACCGTGGTCTAGAGCATCCAGCAGTAAATTGTGGATTGCCGGGTGACCAGTTTGTGAGGGTTTTGGAATTCTACCCTAAAGACTTACCACGAGTGTTGGGCGAGGACTGTGTGACCTTAGCTCAAGGATAATACGGTAAGGACTGTGTCTCTTGGGACCGTGTGTCCTCTGGTTTAAATACCAGGCCGCTTCAAACCAGACATACGAGTGTCACAGCAGTTGGAACTGGGTCATCAAATCATTGTCTTCGTCGAGCCCTGGTTCTATTTACTCAACCCCTTATTTCCTCTAAGTATTTGTTGATGAATCTGATCGTTACTGTTTGAAGAATTTGACTGAAGACTTTCTCAATTTCCTCATCTCAAATTCTTAAGTCACTGTATCTTCTGCCTGCTTATCCTGTTCACACAACTCATGCTCTGTGTATGTTTCATTTCATCATGATGACTATGCTACTGCTATGTTTCGCATGCACTTGAGTAATTATTCCGCTGCGAGTAGTTCGTCACTTAGCAAATTCCTCAACTAGTATTTCTTCAAGTGACAAATTTGTAAAAATCGCCTATTCACCCCCCCTCTAGTGGACATAACGCACTTTCAATTGGTATCAGAGCAAGGTACTCCCTTGTTCTGTGTGATTTTTGTTTAACCACCTGGAGTTTTAGTTATGTCGACTGGAGGCATGATCAAGGTCTCAGCTGGGTGTCCTACCTTCGATGGGATGGACTACCCCTACTGGAAGAACAAGATGCGCATGCATCTTGAGGCAATTGAGAACGATCTCTGGTATGTTGTGAAAAATGGTGTTCCCCATGTCACTCCCACTGTCACTGCTGCTGATGTGAAGAGATTCAAGCAACTCGACTCTCAGGCGAAGAATATCATATGTGGCCATCTGAGCAAAGGTCAGTATGGCAGAGTGAGTGCTTTGGAGACTGCTAAGCTTATCTGGGATAGGCTATCCAAAGTCAATGAAGGCATTTCTACTCAACGTGACTCTCGGGTTGATGTTCTTCTCAATCTCTTCAACCGCTTCAAAAGACTTGACAACAAAAATGTTCAGCAAACTTTCGATCGCCTCACTGATATCTCCAATGAGCTTCAGGCTGTTGGTGCCACTGACATCACCGACCATGAGGTGGTGAAGAAACTGTTGAGATCCCTTGATTCCTCATTTGATACACTTGCGTTGATGATCCAAGAACGTGGAGACTACAAGTCACTAGATCCTGCTGATATTCTTGAGAGACTCAATACTCATGAATTCCAACAAGCTAAGAAGAGAGATCTCTATGGGCCAAGTTATGGAAGATCTCGTGCTCTGAAGGCTAAGGCAATTTCCTCATCTGAAGACGAAGAATCTGATAGTAGTCTTGGTGATCCTGAACAACTGAGTCAGGAGCTAGCAATCCTCGTGAGGAAATTCCAGAAGTTCTCAAGGAGAGGTCGGGTTGGAAAATCATCAAAAAGTGGCATGAAGAAATCAGATTCTTCAAGCAACTACAAGAAGAGAACTTGTCACAAATGCAAGAAATCTGGTCACTTTATCTCTGATTGTCCTCTCTAGGAGAAAGAATCAAGAAAGAAGAAATACAAGGATGACAGTTCTGATGACTCAAAGAAAAAGAAAAAAATCTTCAAAGTCCTCATCGCACAGAAAGAGCAACTTAAGGAAGGCTCGGGCACTTATTGGCAAGGAAATGGATTCTGAAGAAGAATCTGAAGAATATGAGGAAGTGGAGGAATTTGAGGAGGAGTCGGACTCTGGTGTGGCAAGCCTGGCTCTCGCTACTGCTTTCGTCAGCAAGTCCATCTTCAACGATGAGGAAAATGGCAACTCAAATGACTCTGACGTCAGCAATGATGACTATGCTCCCACCTATTGCTTCATGGCAAGCAGTGCCCAGGCAACCACAGTATGTCCTGTCTTTGATGGATCTGACTATCCCAAATGGAAAGTCCTCATGCGGAAGCACCTCATATCGAAGAACAGCGAGCTATGGACTGTTACTGAGCTTGGACTGACTGATCTCTGCAAGATGGCAATTGCTGATGACATTCTGAAGTACACACAGCTAGACACCCAGGCGAAGAATATCATCTACTCTAGCTTGTCAAAGTTCTTGTTCAAAAGCATCTCCCATCTTCACACTGCAAAGCTCATCTGGGACAGGCTCTCTGATGTTCATGAAGGCTATCACACTCGTCAAGATCCCAGGTTCATCGAATACAAGAACTTCCTCAAAACGAAGAAGACTGATCCAACTTCAACTTCCTCATCTATGTGTCTCATGGCCGAAGGATCAAAGGTACTCTCACACCATTCCTCTTCTGCATCAAGTGATGGTGAATCTAAGGATTAAATGAAACCTAGCTATTCCAAACTTGCTAATATTGCTACTAAACAACAAAGTGTCATTGAAAAGCTTCAGAAACAGCTAGACAAAAGCGATGACCTATTGAATGAGGAAGTGGATCATACTCAAACTTTGACTAAGGACCTTCAAAGTCTTCAGTCCAAGTATGATAACCTTCAAAGTCGTCATGAGGCCCTCTTAGTCGATCATGAGAAGCTTTCTTCTGAATTTCTTCAAAGAAAGCAAGATCTTGAGAAACTAAGGGTGTCTCATGAAGATCTTCAAAGGGATAATGACTCCTTGCTTGCTCAACAGATCAGTACCGCCCAGGAAGATTTTGTTCCACCTTGTTTGAAATGCATCGAACATCAAATTGCTCATTCTTCACCTTAAAGTTCAAATGCTTCTATCGCTGCACACTCTTCAACTATTTCTGTGATCACAAATTCCTGATCTGAGGATACCACTAGTATCACTGACGACAATGCAGGGTTGAAGGAATTGTATGTGACAGGCATATACAAAAGTCTCAAAGGGCATCAAACCCTTTGTGATGTGCTTAAAAAGCAGATTCTGAACAGGAACCCTAGGAAAGAGGGTATTGCTTTTGAGAGGAAACTCAATGCAGATGGATCCTATTGGAAACCTGAGCAGTATCCCAAAACCTCTTGGGTTGCTGCAAAAGGACCTCCTGTAGATCCATCCACTTTATCTGGTTTTACTTGTGAATCTTCATATTCCTCTGATGAGTCAATTGACTCCAACTATAAACTGTTCAAAAATCAGAATGGTGAAGTATTTGCTAGATATGTTGGAACTAACTGCGGGAATGGTCCTCCTCTGAGGAAAATCTGGGTTCCCAAGAGCTGCTTGGAAAGTCTTCAAGTGAATGTCCTCATGACATCACCAGTGAAGAACAGGAACCCCAGATCAAATTCTTCAGTTGGACCAAAGTCTTCACAAGGACCAAAGTCCTCATATGGACCAAATTCCTCATATGGTCAAAACTCATATCATTCTCGTGCTAATGCTTCTGTTTCGCAGGGAAAATCTAAGGTTCATGAATATGCTCATTATTCTTCAAATCATTATGTTCATAAGTCCTCGAAGAATTTCTCTGCTTATTCATATGAGTACTCTAACCCCCGTCCTGTGAAACAAAGTGCACTTGCTTCTATGCCACCCTTCTCATATGGAGCTCGCAGAATGATGAACTCTTTGCCACCCCTCCAGATGTGGGTGGTGAAGAAATTGAACTAATCTCTTATGCAGGGTCAGGTCTCCAGACGAACTTGAACGTCTGATGAATTTGCTGGAGACCTGAGGAAATGCTTAAAAGGACGCAGGCTATTCATGAAGAAATGAATCATTCATTTCTCACGTCCTCACATTACTTTGCTTACTATACTATGTGATGAAATTCAATCTGATGAATTTGAAGTCATATTCTTCACTCTGAAGCATATGCGTTCGTAAACTGTACTAATTCATCTGCAGGATGAAATGCCCAAGGCAACTAAGTGGGTCCTCCATAGTGGATGCACCAACCACATGACTGGTGACAAGAACCTATTGATGAACATTCCACTGGCTCCCTCTCATCTGAAGCATATCACCTACGCTAATAAAGGAAAAAGCAAGGTATTGGGTCTAGGTAAGGTTGCAATCTCGAAGGATCGACACATGGATAAGGTGATGCTTGTCGAGTCCCTAGGATTCAACCTCATGTCTGTCTCAATGCTTTGTGATCTCGATATGGTTGTCATCTTTGGCAAATACCGTTGTGTTGTCATCATGGAATCTGACAAATCCAAAGTCTTCGAAGGCTTTAGGAGAGGAGACTTGTATATTGTTGATTTCTCTATAGGTCCACAGCCAGCCACATGTCTACTTGCAAAAGCTTCAGAAGGCTGGCTATGGCATCGACGACTTGGACATGCTGGCATGAGGAACTTGCACACACTCGCGAAGAAAAAGCACGTCATTGGCATTGAGGGTGTCAAATTCCTCAAGGATCACTTGTGTGGGGCTTGTGAGTCTGGAAAGGTGACCAGATCCAAGCATCCATCCAAGACTATCATGACTACCACTCGTCCTTTTGAATTGCTTCATATGGATCTCTTTGGTCCTACTCACTATGCCACACTAACAAATACTCCATGCTTATATGGCTTTGTTATTGTTGATGATTTCTCTCGCTATACTTGGGTGCACATTATCCTGTACAAATCTGAAGAGCAGAATGTCTTCAGACGATTTTCTTCAAGGGCCTCAACGAACTTCGGCGTCAAAATCAAGCATATCAGGAGTGATAATGGCACTGAGTTCAAGAACACTGGTCTTGACGATTATCTTGATGAACTTGGTATTACTCATGAGCTATCTGCCCCCTATACTCCTCAGCAGAATGGCATTGTGGAGCGCAAGAACATGACTCTTGTTGAGATGGCTCGCACCATGCTTGATGAATACAAGACCCGTCGTCGCTTCTGGCCTGAGGCAATCAATGCTGCTTGCCACATCATCAACAGGGTATATCTTCACAAATTCCTCTAGAAGAATTCATATGAACTCCTCACTGACAAGAAACCCAATGTGAGTTATTTCAAAGTCTTCGATGCAAAATGCTGGATTAGAGATCCTCACCATAGTTCCAAATTTGCACCAAAAGCACATGAAGGTTTTATGCTTGGTTACGGAAAGGACTCGCACACCTACAGAGTCTTCAACACCTATCACAACAAGGTTGTTGAAACTGTAGATGTGCGGTTCGATGAAACTAACGGCTCGCAAAGAGAGCACCTGCCTCCTGTGCTAGACGAAATGCCTCCTGAGGAATCCATTAGGTTCAAGGCCACTGAAGATGTGATCCCTACTGAAGAACAACTACTCTCTAAAGAAGTTGTACCCAATGCTGAAGACATTCAAACTGATACACTTGAAGACAATGGTGCTGAAGAAAATGCTCAGCCTCAACAAAGTCTTCAACCTGCTCATCCACGACTTGCGAATGAAGTGCAGATCGAGAAAATCCTTGACGATATCAATGCACCAGGTCCCCTCACACGCTCAAAAGCTTCACATTTGTCTAACTTTTGTGGGAACTTTGCTTTTGTCTCTATCACAGAGCCCACCAAAGTTGATGAAGCATTCTTGGAACCTGAGTGGATTCAAGCCATGCAAGAGGAATTGCATCAATTCAAGCTCAACAACGTGTGGGAACTTGTCAAACGCCCAGGTCCTCGCAAGCACAATATCATAGGTACCAAGTGGATCTACCGCAACAAACAAGATGAACTTGGTCAGGTAGTGAGGAATAAGGCCCGTCTTGTGGCACAGGGCTAAACACAGGTTGAGGGAATTGACTTCGATGAAACTTTTGCACCTGTTGCTAGACTTGAAGCTATTCACATATTGCTTGCTTATGCTAACAATCACATATCATCTTATATCAAATGGATGTGAAAAGTGAATTCCTCAATGGTAAGCTTGAGGAAGAAGTATATGTTGCTCAACCCCCAGGTTTTGAAGATCCTAAGTATCCTGACAAAGTCTTCAGACTCAACAAGGCCCTCTATGGCCTCAAGCAAGCCCCTCGAGCGTGGTATGACACACTGAAGGAATTCCTCATGAAGAAAGGCTTCAAACCCGGTTCACTTGACCCAACTCTTTTCACAAAATCATATGATGATGAGTTATTTGTGTGCCAAATATATGTGGACGATAGTATTTTTGGATGTACTGACAAACGTTACAACGACGAATTTGCCTATATGATGGGTGAAGAATATCAAATGTCTATGATGGGAGAGCTCAAATTCTTCTTAGGGCTTCAAATTCGTCAACAACGCAATGGCATCTTCATATCTCAAGAAAAATACCTCAAGGATGTCCTGAAGAAATTCGGCATGCAGGATTGCAAAGGCGTCAAGATTCCTATGCCCACATCGGCTCAACTCTGCTCTGGCGAAAGTGGTAAAGATTTCGATCAGAAGGAATACCGCTCCATGATTGGTTTTTTATTGTACCTATGTGCATCTAGGCCAGACATTATGCTTAGTGTTTGCATGTGTGCCTGATTTCAAGCAAAACCGAAGGAATCACTCCATAAGGCTGTGAAACATATTCTTCGATATCTAGCTCACACTCCTACACTAGGATTATGGTACCCCAAGGGCTCAGATCTTGACCTCATTGGATATTCTGATTCTGATTATGCTGGTGATCGTGTGGGACCGCAAGTCAACTTTAGGCACATGTCATTTCCTCGGACGATCCTTAGTCTGTTGGTCCTCGAAGAAGCAGAACCGAGTGTCACTATCCACTGCTGAAGCTGAGTACATTGCTGCTGGTTCTTGCTGTGCTCAGTTGCTATGGATGAAGCAAACCCTCAAGGACTACGACATCAACGTGAAGAATGTCCCTCTCTACTGCGACAATGAGAGTGCCATCAAGATTGCTCACAACCCTGTTCAGCACTCCAAGACCAAGCACATCCAGATTCGTCATCATTTTCTTCGTGACCATGTGATGAAGAGCGATATCTTCCTCGACCACGTGAAGACTGAAGAACAACTAGCTGATATCTTCACAAAGTCCTTGGATGAGAAGAGATTTTGCAAGTTGTGGTGTGAGCTAAATATCTTAGAATCTTCGAATGTTCTTTGAAAGGACACACATCCTAACACTTATGCAAAATTGATGACTTTGATGTGCAACACACGAAGTAACGTTTTTCTTCAATCAATGAAGACTAACACTCTAAGTGCGAAGAAATTAATGTAGAATTTGATTCTCAAAACCCTACGATAATTGTACGTGGTGTCTGAAATCATCATTCTTATACGGTGGGTAACGCCACCAACAACAGTTGAAATTCTTCAAGTTTGAGTTTTTCATCATTTTGCAAATTCTTCAAAATTGTCAATTTCTTCAAGTTTGCAAATTCCTCAACTTTCAAATTCTTCAAACTTTTCACCTGATGTTCCTCACATATGTTTTTCTTCATTGACTATATATATATATATATATATATATATATATTGAGTTTTTCTATGTCCTCAACAGCATTCACTTATAGCTATTTCTTCAAGTTGATTTTCATCTAAGTGACTGTGATCGGACCCATTCCCCCTCTATGCTAAACTCAACCTAGTCTATTCACAAATTCTTCATATGCGTTCTACTTTGAAACCCGTTCAAAGTCTTCACTGTGTCCTTGACAGCTAAAGAATTTGCGAACGAAACTTTAAAATATTCAATCTCAAATTTTTGGCGATTGCCGCTCAAACCGTTCCGATTCCCATGACTGGATAACCTACGATCCCCCACTATCTCCACTACACAGTACGTGGGTGACACATGTCGCGTGGATGGCAAGGGTCAGGGGCATACTGGTCCAAAATCTTCGGGCCAGTTGGTTTATACTGTCGCTATAAATACCCCCTCCCTTCCACTTGCTCGGGTTACTCCTCACTCCCATCTCTCCCGAGCTCCAAACCTAGCGCCGTCGCTAATCTCATCGTCGCCGGAGAGGAAGAGCTTCACTGCCTCGACCTCGCCGTCGTCGTACTCGCACCGGTCGCGGAAGTCTTCATCCTGCCGCAGCTGTAGCTGTCTCCCTCTGCCAAGATAGGGCGTGGGAGATCTGGACTGACGAACTCCTTCACTTCACTTCACTGTTCGTCGTGTTCATCACTTACGGTAAATAAAACCTAGTTTTATTGCCATTTTTTATTCCGATGATTTTCACAAAATCCTCAAAGGTTTTTATTCTTCAAGCAAATCCATCTCTTAAGCACCAATCAAACTCCTTCTCTTGATTTATTTTCACTAAGTTATGATTTTCTTCAAGATTCCTCAATTGTGTGGATCTTCGAATCTGCACAACTCTGGAACGTAAGTCAAGAACACTTAGTGAAATTCTTCAAGGCATCTATGGTCAAATTCCTCAAACTTGATACTTTTTGATAAAATTTGTGAGAACGCATATGACCTCTTCAAATTCCTCGCACCTATACTCTATTCACAGGTGCAAATGTCAGCTGATGAATCTCTAGGTTCTCATCAACTTAACTCATTTGCACTGTTCCTCGAAGAAAAGTTGCATACTTCCTCAGAAACTTCAGCGGTTCATAATCCTCAGTTGAAGAAAATGGCTGATGGGAAGAGACCTCAGAAAGGAGGAAAGAAGCTTGAATCCAACACTGCATTTGAGATCCCTGAGGAAATCTATCCTGAGTATTGCACACCTGATGAAGAAATCTATGGGAAAGAGACAAAGGAAAAGCGAAAAATTCGCATCCAAAAGATTGAGAGGAGATGGATGAAGGAATGGCGAGAATATCGCTATGTCACTCCTAAGTACATGAAGAAGTTTGCACTGAAACCACCTTGCAGAAGACCTCCACTGGGAAATAACCAGGCAGCTGACCCCTCTAGCCTCATGAGAGCTGAGGATTTTCCTGAAGAATGGGCAAAACGTCAGAGAAAGCTTCAAAAGATCTCTAAAGAAGCTGTAAGGCAATTCAATGTGGACTCTGCTGCTGCTGCTGCTACTGCCGGAGCCTCTGCCAGTGCATCTGCTCCGAAGATATCAGTGGTGAAGAAATCCACTGCAAAATCCTCTGCACCAAAGTCCTCAGCCCCAAGTTCTTCACTGAAAATGCCTCAAGAAAAATCATCAAGGTCTCCTGCAATGTCCTCAGTGGCTGCAAAATCTGCAATAGCTGCTGCCAAGTCATCAACACCAGTGCATCTGGCATCTTGTTAGAGGACTGCCGGTTTCTCAATTGCTTTAGGGGCCTCTGCAACTTCATCTGCCCATGCCCATTCCTCAAGCAGTCCCACTTTGCTGAAAGTAAAGGCAACAGCTGGACGAGGTAGGAGGCCAAGTCCTCACAAGAAGCACGTGGTCTTCAACATTCCCTCGTCATCTGAGGAAGATGAAGCAAGTGATGGAGAGCTTGCTGCTATTGTCAGAAATAAGCAAGAGCGAGTGGCTCAAGCCAAGGGCACTTCGATTCCTCTAATGTTGGATCCAAGGACCGTGCTCGACTTTATTGACATATGGCACAATGATCCAAACACTCCAATTGATGACTTGAAGCTTCCTCCCGGTCCTAGCCATGTCCTCACCGCGTTCATCGGTGAATAAAAGTGGAAGTTCGAGAAGGCCAGAAAGGCAAAGAAGGCTCAGTTCAAGAAAGAGCGCTTCATGAAGAACAATGTTCTCAATCTGGCGCCTGACCAACTCGTCTCTGTCCAAAAGGACATCAAAGGCCTCAGCGATGAATTCAACAAGTACTATGCTGACTGGAAGGGTGCCAAGGTTAGATTTGTCAACATTGCTGACAAAGTCATCAAAGATCACAACTCAAGGGTTGCAGCACGATCGCAACTGCAAATTCCTCAGGCTGAAACTTCTGCTCAACCTGCTGAAGAACCTGCAAGTGCAGCTGAAGAAACTCATGCTGCTGAAGAAGTTACCAGGGCAACTTTCAATGTTGCGCCTGAAGAAATTGAGAGGCCAGCTGAAGAGACTGCTGTGCCTGAAGAAACTGCTCCAACTTCACCCCAGGCTCCCCAAACAAAATCATCAAAGGTGAAGACTGTCAAACTTCCTTCTGCATCAGAAGCGAAGAAAACCAAGGCTGCCAAAAAGGCCGCTGCTCTGAAGAGGAAAGCATCACCATCTACATATTCCTCAGCTACTAAGAAATTGAAGACTCTGCCAAGTTCTTCAAATGAACCAATTGATGCTGTTCCTATTTCATCAGTTCCAGTCTACGAGATAGTCCCATTTGGTGAAGACTATGTCATCCCAAGTGAGGACGATGATGAAGAAACTCAATCTGCAGCTTCCTCAGAGCAGATTGATGAAGAAATAGAGGTGGAAGCAAATGCTTCAACCCCTCTGGTATCATCGCCCCAGCCTCAGTTAACTGCTAAAGAGGCTGGAGTTGAAGAAATTGATGAGGATGTGGACATTGGGAATACCACTCCACTGATTAATGACGAATACTGGGAAGCTGCACACCCCAATTCTCCCACGACCACTCCCCTCACTCAAATTCCTCAGTCACCTGCCCAGACTGAGGAAATTCAAACAAGATCTGATGGATTGGCCACACCTCTCGCTTCTATTCATGAAGAAATTCCAGCTGCAACAGCTGAAGAAATTCATGCCCAGACCACACCTGAGGAAAATGCTGCACATAATCCTTAGTCTGAACAAGTCCCGGCCATGCCAAAGGAAATTGTGGGCCACTTCAAGCCAAATCTTAAGCCGTAGCCGAAATTGCCGTTCAAAGGCACAAAGCGCCCCAAATTCATCAAGGCGAAGTTCTTCGACGAGCACATATTCTTCATAGGGCCCAATCCATATGCCTTAGCAAGGACCGGACGCACAAGATTTTGGACTCCTTCGCAGATGAATTTCTATGCATCAGTACTATTTGACAAAGAGAAAGTCTTCGAGCATCAGCAAATTCCTCATGTGGATATGGAATCCATTCCATGCTTCACACCTGTGCTCGCAGTTCTTCATGATGCTGGACTTCTTCCCTTCTGCGTTGACATATGCGACTGGAATGAAGAGATAATTCTTCAATTCTATGCAACCTTGCATATCTCGGGTGATGCTTCTGATGTCAATTCATGGATTCTGGACTTGATGACTGGATCTACTCACTACACTGCCACAGCCACTGAATTGCTTCAGGCTGTGCCAATAGCAATTCCTTCAGAAGGAGCGCGCTGCATCTATGATGAAACTGAACTGCCCAACCACTTGATGCAAGTGCTGATGAAGCCTTTGGCTCCTGGCAAACCTCAAAGGACCACCTTGAGGGAGTCCCGGACTAAGGGGTCCTCGGGCCGCCGGCTCATCTCTCAATAGGCCGGCCTGATGGGCCGTTCTCTGAAGAAGGGCCGGACACATCAAGACTCCACGTTCCAGAAGGGAGCTCCGAAGGCGCGTCGTGCACTCCAAGTCAAGATGAGAAAGTCGACATCTCCATCCTCGGCAGGAGGCCCATCATGTGTAAACCCTAGGTACCCCCCGGTGTCTATATAAACCAGGAGGGTTTTAGATCATAGGGGACAGAAACTCATCTCGGGTTTTAGCTAGTCGATCTCGTGGTAGATCAACTCTGTAACCTTCATACCATCAATATAATCAAGCAGAATGTAGGGTTTTACCTCCATAGGAGGGCCCGAACCTAGGTAAACATCGTCTCCTTCGTCCCTTTGTTACCATCGATCCTAGTCTCACAGCTCGGGACCCCCTACCCGAGATCCGCCGGTTTTGACACCGACATTGGTGCTTTCATTGAGAGTTCCGCTGTGATCACCATAGTCATCGATGGCTCGTGTTGTCATCAACGATGAAGTTCGTGGCAGGGACTCTTTTGTCCCTGGACGGATCTTTGCTTTCGGCAGCATAGTGCTGCACGCTGACCCGACCGGCCGCCTTGGCCGAGTCGGAAGTTTCGCCCCTGATCAAGAAGTCAGATTCGGGAACTTAGAGTTCTCCATAGACCCTCGGGGCGATCTCTTGCTCACCGGGCTCGCAGTCTCGTCTGACGCGCCCGAGGACTCCGAGGCCTTAACCTTGGACGTCGCCTTCAATCCCGCCCATGGGGCCAATCCCGATGATGATCTGGACTTCAATCCGGATCCGGCTATAGCGCCAAATGTCCGGGCATCAACTCCTGCCAGACATACTTCTCGCGCGGACGTGTTAGTGGTCAACTCCAGTCACGCCGGGCAGATTGACCCGATCAAGCTTTCGACACTCGACGAGGTACTAGATCGGTTCTCATTGATGAAAATTACTGATGACCCAACCTCGATCCATACTCAGATCGGTCTTGAGGCGGGCCAAGAAGAATTTTTCGGCCCACCCACCACCCACTTAGTAGCCACTATCGACGACTTAACCGATATGTTGGACTACGCCTCCGAGGAGGCAGAAGACATGGAGGAAGAGGATCACGCTCCCACCCCCGTTAACACCGGGTGATGGACCGCCACCTCCACCTACGACGTCTACATGGTGGATACTCCAGCCGGTAACGGCGAGCGCACACCAGCTAACAATGGCGATGACTCAGGTGAGGCGCCGTCAAGGCATCGGAAACCGCGTAAGCGGTCAAAGACAAAAAAGGGGAGGGAAGCTATTGCCGGCACCGGGGAAAACGATACCCCGGAAGACCTCGACGATCCCGATATACCCGAGTATCCGTTAGAGGACCAGGAAAGACCGGAGGACCAGCGCGACCCCGAAGATCCGAACGACTCCGAGGATGACATTTACCTCCCCCCTGTAGAGGAGGAGGATAGCCTGGACGACGAGGACCTCATCGTCCCCGAAACCATTGAGGATCATGAACGGTTCAGGCAACAGCTTTTAGCGACTGCCCGAAGCATAAAGGCAAAAGCGCGGCAACTCAAGGCCGAACAAGACACCCTCAAAGACAGATGGACAAGGGTTCTATCAGCCGAGGAAGAACACAACACCGGTCTATGGGACCAACCCAAGAGCTACCCCCGCCGGCGGTTGCTGCCACAATTCGACGACGAGCTCCCCAACACGCCGTCCCCCAAGCACACTCCATACGACCAGCCGGACCGCCCTCCCCGAGGACGAGATAGGACGGCTGGCGAGGCCGGTTATAGGACGGCGATACCCCGTAGAAGGGGAAAAGAGCCAATGGAGCCTGACGACAGGTATGACCTGCGATGCGACCTGGATAAGAGAACAGGCCGCACGAGATCCATATACAGATACAGAGGGTACTCCCCTGGTAGAAGGGACGAGTATCGGCCCTGGCTCGACCAAACCAACAGAGTTCGGGACCAAAACCGGGTCAGAACTGACGCCGACCACCGGCGTGACATAGCCCGGGTCAGAGGCGCTGCCCACCCGCTCTGCTTCACTGACGAGGTGATGCAGCATCAGTTCCCTGAAGGGTTTAAACCCATGAACATCGAGCAATACGACGGAACAACTGACCCAGCAGTGTGGATCGAGGATTTCCTCCTCAACATTCACATGGCGCGAGGAGATGACCTCCACGCCATCAAGTACCTACCACTTAAACTTAAGGGGCCAGCTCGGCACTGGTTAAACAGTCTCCCTGAAAACTCCATCGGGAGCTGGGAGGACCTCGAGGATGCATTCCGATCTAACTTCCAGGGCACCTATGTACGGCCCCCGGACTCCTCTGACCTAAGAAACGTCATGCAAAAGGCAGGAGAGTCCGCGCGACAATTCTAGAACCGATTCTTGACCAAGAAAAACCAGATCGTCGATTGCCCAGATGCAGAAGCTATAGCCTCTTTCAGGCACAATATTTGGGACGAGTGGCTGGCTCACCAGCTCGGTCAGGATAAACCCAGGACCATGTCCGCCCTCACATCACTCATGACCCGCTTTTGCGCGGGCGAGGATAACTGGCTAGCAAGGCCAAGCCACAACCCCGAAGACCCTGGTACTTCCGAAGTCCGGGATGGAAACGGGAAACCACGACGCAACAAAAACCAACGCTGGCACAGCACTAGCGACGCCGATGACACGGCCGTTAACGCCGGTTTCCGCAACCCAAGATCCGGGCAGCAGAACAAGCCTCCTAAAGGCAACCGCAATGGACCCACCCCGCTGGACAAGATCATGGAGAGGCCTTGCCAGATCCATGGCACTCCGGACAAGCCCACCAACCATACCAACCGTAACTGTTGGGTGTTTAAACAGGCCGGCAAACTCGCAGCCGAGGAGCAAAGCAATGGCCCACGCAGTGAGGACGACGAGGAGCCCCGCGGTCCGAAGCAGTTCCCTGCAGAGGTAAAGACTGTGAACATGATATACACCACTCATATACCTAAAAAGGAGAGAAAGCGCGCCCTTCGAGAGGTCTACGCCATAGAGCCTGTAGCCCCGAAGTTTAACCCATGGTCGGCCAACCCGATCACTTTTGACCGACGGGATCACTCGACCAGTATCCATCATGGGGGGTCGGCGCCCTCGTCCTAGACCCCATTATCGATGGGTATCACCTCACTAAAGTCCTAATGGATGGAGGAAGCAGCCTAAATCTGATTTACTCAGATACGGTGCAAAAGATGGGTATAGATCCATCAAGGATCAAACCTAGCAACACTACCTTTAAAGGAGTGATCCCAGGAGTCGAGGCCCGCTGAACGGGCTCTGTGACCCTGGAAGTGGTATTCGGCTCGCCCGATAACTTCCGTAGCGAGGACTTGATCTTCGACATCGTACCTTTCCGCAGTGGCTATCACACCCTGCTCGGCCCTATAGCGTTCGCTCGCTTTAATGTCGTCTCACACTACACATACCTCAAGCTCAAGATGCCTGGCCCCAAGGGGGTCATCACAGTCAACGGCACAACAGAGCGTTCCCTCCGAACTGAGGAGCATGCATTGGCCCTGGCGGCCGAATTCCATTATGAGGACGGTCGGCAAACACCCAAATCGGCCATAAAGACTCGTAAGGTCGACAAACGAGTTCGGTTTCAATCCGAACTCCCAAACTCTTCTGCTCCCCAGAAATAGGGATACGCCCCCCATCGCACAGCCCTAACGACCGCCAAACACGTGCCAAGAAGGCACAACTTCGTGCTCAAGATTCCATGGGTAGCAATGGGGAAAAACAATCAAATGGTAAGTGTTCGGCTGGACCGACCAATACCAATAAACATCTTCGGACAAAACACAGGTACCATCAAGGACCTGCCAAAAAGCGTAAAGCTCATCGATACTTCGGCGACTTCTCAAGACCTTCTTCCAAAGGTCCGCTCGGCGACAGCATCACTCTTAATGGGATGCAACCCCCACAGAGGAACATGACCGGACAGGCAATAAGGCACATCGAGGACGTCATGTCATCAATCGAAGACCCCTGGTACAGCCTCCCCTCTGTAAATTTTATATTTCATTCTCCAAACATGTAAACAGTTGCTTCGGCAATCCAAGTTATAAGAAGTATTGAGCAAATACAAGACCATTATATATGGCCACTTCATTGTCTTTTATATATCCTCTGTTCCTCCCTTGGTAACGATTCTTGCGAAAACTGTTCGGTATATATTATGATGTAACTGGCTAATAGACCGGGGGCTCGAATTTAAAATCGCCTTGAACATTACCCCAGTACAACTAGTTGTGTGTTTGGCGTCTTGGGTTTTGCTTTATATGCATCGGATCCGAACTATGTCTTGGGTCAATAGTTGGGTTGCCCGGCTCCTGTGCTTGCCCTCTTACGTTCCGCTCGTTCGGCTAAAAGGGCAAAGGGAGAACCACTGCGATTGTGCTTCCAGCTCGTCTGGTCAAGCACCTCAGGGGAGAAAGCCGAAAGCTGACCATCATAGTAAGCGAGAACCAGTCTGCGAATCCGAGCATAAGTGTCATACTAAAAAACCGATAGCGGTTATTCCGTGTTATACGATGGGTTTAGTACTAGTACAAACCATGTGATGTTGGCTTCGGTCCCGATACATTGGAACATCACAAAACACTGGGGGCTTGTCATCGGCCCCCGCATTTTTCTACACTCCCGCGGCTAAGTGAAAGCGATAGAGCACCATAGTCCGATTGCCTTGTCCCGCTCGCACTACCGCCTTCGGGCGCCGATACCTCGGCTAAGGGTAAAAGTGCGGATACAGAGAAACCCCGCGTAGTATCTACGTGGGGTCTGAAGCCGACCACTCGCTGCTTTCAGATGAACCGGCCACATAGGAGTCTAAATAAACATAAACTACTTATAAAGACATGATAAACCATGCAACACTAATTATAAAAGCGTTAAAGTCTTCGAACATATTACATCGCGCTCATTCATATAAAACATCTTTGGAGCATTGGGCCTCTATTGCTCGAGCACCCTCCATTACTTGGGGGAAGTACAGCTCGGGGCACCTATGACTCTTGTCCAGAGGCGGAGGTGCGGTGGCCATCTTGGTCGGCTGGAGCTTTGGCCAGTGCACCATGGTCCTTGCAAAGGCCATCCGCGCGCCCTCGATGCATGTAGAGCGCTTCAGCACGTCAACCCGAGGCGCGGCATCACATAGCTTCTGCACCAGGCCGAAATAGCTGCTCGGCAAAGGCTCATCGGGCCACAGACGGATGCAAAGATCCTTCATGGCCGGCTCCGCAATTCTGTGCATCTCCATCAGTTGCTTCATGTGATCAATGAGGAGAGGAGAGTGCTCGGGGGACTCAAACTGCGCCCAGAATAGCCTGGCCTCATCGTCCTCCGCCCGCGAAGCATAAAGCTGGTTTGCATCCGCTGCACTCTTCTGGAGGTCCGCACGAATGCCTAAGGAACGCCACACCTGGGTGAGCAAAGCAAATTTGCTACCACCAAAGGTGCATTGCAGCAAATATGGATTACCATCGATGACAGCCTTCACCTGGCAAACCTCCTCTTCGAAGGACCGCCTGTCCACCCGCTCCTTGTGGAGCTCGGATTTCAGTGCGGCTAGCTCGGCGGCTTGTTCTTTGCCTTTCAGCTCAAGGGCCTCGCACTTCGTGCCGGCATCGTTGAGCTCTTGCTGCACCACCTCCACCCGGGCCTCATGCTTGGCGCTTGCAGCCTTCAAAGTGGAAAGCGCGGCTGCCGCTTGTTCGGCGGCCGTCTTCTTCTCCTCGGCCTCTTGCTTCATTTTCTGGAGCTCGGCCTTGAGTTTCTCAACCTCCGCAGCTAAAGCTGTGGAAGCAATCATAAACAAGTCACACTGGGTAACCAGTGCGGATCACCACCTATATATAGCTCGGATATTAGAGTTCGGCTTACCTTGTGCCTCGTCGAACCGCTTGTTCAGGCTATCAAGCTCCTCTTCGGAGATTTTGAGCTTTCGATTTAGCTCGGTCAGCTCAGCGGCATTACCGGCCGCCGCCGATGACGAGGCCTATAAGAAATTGCATTCAGTTATGTGCATTCCAACCCCCGAACTGTCAAGGATATGACTCTATGTTCAGTCCTCTTAAGGGCTTTTTAAACATTGCAGGGATAAATGGCGCCTTGTGCATCATTATTCTATCCTTATAGTCTGACCCCCGGATGCGTTTTTTGCAAACCCATCCGGGGCTCGGGGGCTACTACATATATAAAGATAGCACAAACTTAAAATTAAAAGTTGTTCAGGAAAAAGTATTACATGACTCACCTTGAAGCCCGTCAAGAGACCATTGAAGGCCTCCTTCAGTCCGCTATCAACGGACTGAATTCCTTGCAAAACCACACCCATAAGAGTGCAGTGATCCTCGGAGATGGGGGCGCTTGCTAGCGCCTCCTCCATAACCGGCCACCCAGCCGTTGGTGGCATCGGTGGTGATCGAGCAGTCCGATCACTGATCGGGGACTGAGCAGCTAACTCCCGAAGCACATCGTGCTCCGGAGACGTCCTCGGAGGGGACTGGGCATCTCTCTGCCGTTCCTCTTCGGCGACCAGGGGAGTGTTCTCCCTCTGGTCCTTAGCAGCCTAGGGAGTTTCCTCTCCCTGGCCTTCGGCGGCCGTGGCGTCAGCCTCGGCCATGGCGTGGTCACCCCCTCCGCCCGTGTTCGACTCCAACGGAGCCTGGCTGGATGACACCTCCGCGGCATCCTTCGCGGCCCCTGGAGGTGTAGGGTGTGACGCGGTCCCACTTTCCGCTAGCTCGGCGGGTGGTGACTCCCCATCCGATATTTGGACGGTAGGGAGAACGCGTGGTGAGCTGCGGATTAAAAGATGAACTTGCATTTAAAACATCAAGAAAAACTTCTCACAAATGACTTGGGAGTCTTCGGATTCATACCTCTGAGCGGGGGCCTTGACCCTTAATTTCCTTCGGGGAACCCTCTCAAAGTCCTCGGATCCCGCGTCAGAATCCGAGCTGTCATCGGGCAGGATCAACCTTGCCCGACGCGCCATCTTCAGGGCAGGAGGAGCTGCATCCTCCGCGGCGTCCGATGACGCCGCCCTCTTCCTTGCAAGGGGGGAAACACCCTCCCCCTCATCTTCTTGCTCCTCCTCATGACTGGAGGAGGCGTGGGTCTCCTCGGACACGTCGTCCGAATGGTCCTTGATGCGGAGGCCCTCTCTGGCCTTCTTCTTCTTCTTCTCCTTTTTCTTGGGCGCCGAGTACGGGGCCACAACAAGCATCGCCGCCAACAGCTCTGACCTGGGGTCTTCGGGCTGTGGAGCCGGGCAGTTAACCTTTGTGGTTTTGCTCAGCCACTTCTGCGAAAGTAGGGGAGAAGGCGTTCAGACTTTTTTCCGAAGAAACTAAGTCAACAGATTAAAATTATGCCATACCTTGGTGGGAGGGTTACTGGTGCTTAGACCTGAATCCTCTTCCGTGGCCGGCCAGCTCTTCTGAGGCTTGAATAGAGCCTTCCACAGCTTCTCAGGGGTGGTGCGGAAGAATTGGGGCACGGTGGGCTCGTTATCAAACTGATAAGCCCACATTGGGGAAGCTCGGCGCAGGCAGGGAAGAATACAGCGGTGGAGCATGACCTGGACCACGTTGACCAGCTCCACCTTGGCCTCGATCACCGAGGTAATGCGCTTCTGCAGCAGCTTCACCTCGGCATCTGACCCCAAGTCAAGGCCCTTCCTGAGCCACGAGGTCAGTCTCGTTGGGGGTCCGGATCTGAAATTCAGCAGGCGCCGCCCAACTCTCATCCCTTGGCTCGGTGATGTAAAACCACTCCTTCTGCCAGGTCTTGATTGTGTTGATGAAGGTGCCGGTAGGCCACTCGACGCAGGGGAGCTTCCTGATTACCGCTCCTCCGCAATCTGCGTGCTCGCTGGCCACGGTCTTCGGCTTGACATTCAAGACCTTGAGCCATAAGCCGAAGTGCGGTTCGACCCGCAGAAAGGCTTCGCAGATGATGATGAATGCCGATATGTGCATGAAGGAGTTCGGCAGGAGGTCGTGGAAGTCCAGCCCATAAAAAAACATGAGACCCCTGACGAAGGGGTGGAGCGGAAAGCTCAGTCCCCGAATAAAGTGGGGGACGAACACCACCCTCTCGCCTGCCTTGGGGGTGGGGATCACCTGGTTCTTCTCCGGGGCGCGGTGGAAGACGTTGGCGGGGAGGTAGCCGGCGAGCTTCAGCTCCCGGATAGCCTGGTCGGTGACGGTGGAGGCCTCCCACTTGCCCATGGAGCCCGAACCCGCCATGGCTAAGCTCGGAGGAGAGGGCGAGGGGGAACTGGATCTGGGCTCTCGGAGCTTGGAGAGATTGAGGAGGCGGAGGATGCGAATGGGAAGCGTGAATAGGCCTTGGGGTTTTTTCCCTTTTTATGGGACGTGTCACCGATTAGCCTTGCTTACAGCGCCGCAAATCCCTCCGCTTCCCAAGACATGCGTGCCGTTATGCGCATGTGGAGATTAATCATATCCCGTGTGAAACGGAGCACGATCTGCGCATTGATAAGTCATGTCGCTGTAAAAATGGCCTCGAACCACGAATCGAGTCTTCGTAACTGGTTCAGTGGTCGTGGTAGGCCACGACCCTTCATCAGAGGGGGGTGTCAGAAAACACTGTTTACACTTTGGCGATTGGCCTTCGGGGCTAAGCAATTCATGGTGTTCGGTCAATCATGTGGTCGGAAGAAATACGTGTCATCGGAAACCGAACTAGTCTCTGCCGATCATGGAAAGGGAGGAGGAACTCACCCCGCAAGCCGAAGACTCTGATCATATGAAGCAGCTGGAGCTGAGACCCTTGGCGTTGGGGGCTAGTTCGGGGGCTACTGAGGGAGTCCCGGACTAAGGGGTCCTCGGGCCGCCGGCTCATCTCTCAATAGGCCGGCCTGATGGGCCGTTCTCTGAAGAAGGGCCGGACACATCAAGACTCCACGTTCCAGAAGGGAGCCCCGAAGGCGCGTCGTGCACTCCAAGTGAAGATGAGAAAGTCGAGATCTCCATCCTCGGCAGGAGGCCCATCATGTGTAAACCCTAGGTACCCCCCGGTGTCTATATAAACCGGGAGGGTTTTAGATCATAGGGGATAGAAACTCATCTAGGGTTTTAGCTAGTCGGTCATGAGGTAGATCAACTCTGTAACCTTCATACCATCAATATAATCAAGCAAGACGTAGGGTTTTACCTCCATAGGAGGGCCCGAACCTGGGTAAGCATCGTCTCCTTCGTCCATTTGTTACCATCGATCCTAGTCTCACAGCTCGGGACCCCCTACCCGAGATCCGCCGGTTTTGACACCGACACACCTTCCAAGTGAAGGATTTGCAATATGTGCCCAGGACCATATACCGCATACTGACCTAAACCCTCAATCCTATCAAGGGTCACAACTCTGAAGAAGAAGCTGTTGAAGGAATCATGAAGAATATGCTATTCAACATCATTCATGGGATTCCCATCAATTACCATGATTTCTTCATGAGGACTTTGGCCAATGCAGCTATGTCACCATTTGAGTTGAAGCCTTACGCTCCCTGGATCATGAAATTCATCAAAACAAGGTTTTCAATTCCCTTCAAGGCTGACTTTCAGAATCACTTCAGCTTTCTGCCTCCGATTGAAGTCCTCAAGAATACATTTTCCTCAATTGAGGGAAAAGGCAAAGCTATTGTTGATGAAGGTACACGTCCATTGGATGGACAATTTCGCAAAGCTGCGTCCTATTCCACCAATGATGACTCTGCTACTCAAGATTCTGCTGCAAAAGCCTCAGCGCAAAATCCTCAAGCTGCTGCCCCTCGTGTGATGACAGATCGCGAGCTTCTCCTAAGTCTTCATCAGAAGGTTGATCACAATCACAAGTGGGTCAAGCGTCAGTTTGGTTCACTTCTTTGTGACATGACTGTCACGCACAATTCTGTGAGGAAGAACCACTATTATCTTCATGAAGTCTTCGATCGCACTTGGGCCATTCTGTCACACCTCAAGACTCCTGAAGAACTCAAGGAGATGGAATTCCAGATGGATTTCGACTGGTCAATTCCTCCAAAGAAGAAGTGGAAGAAAGTTCAAGTTCCTCAGGTGGTGACAAGTTCATTTTCTTCATCACGTGAGACGGATGAAGCTGAGGACATTGACAACACTGCTGCAGGCCCTGCTCCACCAACCGACCCCGACAACGCTGGCGCTCCTCCACCACCTTCAAGATGAAATTCTTCAGGGGCGCTAGTCCTCAATTTCATCCCTTTTGGTCACTTGATGACAAAGGGGGAGAAATTTGAGTTAGTCTTCAAGCGGGTCTCCTTATATGGGCTATTTTTGTTTAAGTTACAACTCTCGCTCTCTGAAACTTTTGTTGATTGAGTTGTAAACTTAAGTCCGATGGTGGTCTGATACTTTTGAACTGCTTTCTACATGCTTATTTCCTCAAGTATCTTAATGCACGCATGCTGAATTTCCTCAGACCCCATTTTCCATCATGCATTTCAATTTCCTCATGATATATATTAAATGCGTGTATGGATTAGAAGATATAGGGGGAGATCTCCAAGATTTATCCTGCCATGTGCATTTGCAGTCCAAAGCAAATTCCTCAAATATGCACATCTTCAGGGGGAGTTCCTCTATATCTTACAATCAAATTCCTCAAACTCAGTACTTACACTTCATATGTTTATCCCCGTTGAAAACATAACCTATTTGTCATCAATCACCAAAAAGGGGGAGATTGTAAGTGCATCTAGTGCCCCTTAGTGATTTTGGTGTATTGAAGACTTATAGGTTAAGGGACTAATATGTTTGTGAGTGTACACAGGCTCTATAAGTCGGTGAGGAGTTTGGTATATTCGAAGAATATCAACCCCTAAAAATGAATGTCTTCAACTGAAGACTTTGGTGAAGACTTTGCTGAAGACTTTGAATTTGAAGAAGATGGTGTGACCTTGAAGATATGAACGAGGACCATGAAGTGTGAAGACTTTGCTTTTACTGTTTCATTTCCTTTCTTTGAGTCATAGGAAACACCTTACTATTAAAGGGGGTCGAGGTAAAACTAAGGAAAAATTTCCATCTGATGCTCAATTCAAAAGCCTCAACATAACCAATCCTTCGAGTGAAGCCTTTGGAAACCTCTTGCAGTTCAGTCATGTTCTTCAGAGACAGAGACGATGTTCTTCTGGTCTATGAGGAAATTGGTCTAACCGAGGAGTTAGGATTTCGCCAGTGCGAATTGCCTACAAGTGAGGAAAATGATAAGCCCTGAGGAATTTGACAGTTCAAATTCCGACCGTTGCTGTGCTTTGCGCAGCTGTCCAGATATCCTATCCACCTAACGGTCATATCATTCGGGGCATTTATGTCTTATCATGTCGGGTTGCACCCTGGCTATAAATAGCCTCCGCCCACAACCACTAGCTGGTTGGCTGCTCCGAGAGAGAACTTGACACTTGTCATTTGAGAGCATCCCATTCCTCGAGGACTTAGAGCGAAAATCATCAGTGAGGAAAAACCCCAAACAACCAAAACCCATAGTGATTGAGCATCACTGAAGAAATTGTTCCTGTGTGGAACCGACGCTTTTTACCGTTGAAGAATGTGTATCTTCTAGACGGTTAGGCGTCATGGTCTAGTGCATCCTGCAGTCAATTGGGGATCGCCGGGTGACCGTGGCCTAGAGCATCCAGCAGTAAATTGTGGATTGCCGGGTGACCAGTTTGTGAGGGTTTTGGAAGTCTACCCTGAAGACTTACCACGAGTGTTGGGCGAGGACTGTGTGACCTTAGCTCAAGGAGAATACGGTAAAGACTGTGTGTCTTGGGACTGTGTGTCCTCTGGTTTAAATACCATGCCGCTCCGAACCAAACGTACGACTGTCACAGCAGTTGGAACTGGGTCATCAAATCATTGTCTTCATCGAGCCCCTGGTTCTATTTCCTCAACCCCTTATTTCCTCTAAATATTTGTTGATGAATCTGATCGTTACTGTTTGAAGAATTTGACTGAACACTTTATCAATTTCCTCATCTCAAATTCTTGAGTCACTATATCTTCTGCCTGCTTATCCTGTTCACACTACTCATGCTCTGTGTATGTTTCATTTCATCATGATGACTATGCTACTGCTATGTTTCGCATGCACTTGAGTACTTATTCCGCTGCGAGTAGTTCGTCACTTAGCAAATTCCTCAACTAGTATTTCCTCAAGCGACGAATTTGTAAAAATCGCCTTTTCACCCCCCCTCTAGTCGATATAACGCACTTTCAATTGCTCCAAAGCCCTCAGCCACATTCTCACATTCATTTATGTCCAAAATCCTAAAGTTTATCTCGGCCCACCAAAACAAATCCATCCGTACCAACCGAGAAAGACTTGACATGGCCACTGCCTTAACCATAGCAACTCAGTCTCCCCGAGATGACCCTTCGGAGCCACAGAAGAACACTGGTCAACCTTCTGTTGCCTGTTGATTTTATCTCTGAATTATCAAGTGGATTCAATCGGTCTCACCGAAGTGTGGAAAGTGGTTAGGTCATCACCCATCAGCCTCACCGACCTGTTTCATATGGTCTCACCAAAAATCTTAAACTTTAACCCTTTTGTACTACTCGGTCTCACTGTATGGTTTCTCCCGGTCCCATCAAGTGTTGGTGCTAAAATGGTCGATCTCATGTAGGGGGTCCCAAGACGGTGGTCTCGGCTAGATGGTAATAGGAAGTATAGAAAGGCACTATATTTACCCAGGTTCAGGACCTCTCTAAGAGGTAAAACTGCACGTCCTTCTTCTGATTATATTGATTGTGATGGGTTACAAAGTACATGATGATCTACCTCGAGATCATATGGATGAATTGTCTTAACCTCTACGGTCTAAACCCCTCGGCTTATATAGGCACTAGGGGTATCTAGGATTACAAGTATGTCAGCTACACCTAGGGATTAAGATGCCTACCATTCAAATATGCCTTGGTGTATGCACCAAGTCTTAAGAGGATGTTACATAGTGTTTGGGGTGTGATTCACGACGATCTATGGGATCAGCGGTATCCCTTTATGGTTTGGCGGGAGACGTGGAGTACACGAAGAGCATCAGTCAGCCATGACTACGCGCGAGGTTTATACAGGTTCGGGCCACTCGGGAGCGTAAAACCCTACGCCATATCTATGTGTTTGTATATCTGGGCCCAAATACAGGAGCGCAGCCACCCGGCAAGGATGCTCAAGAACTGCAGCTACGCGTGCAAATGGAAAGGGTGTCGACCTTTGTCAAGGTAGCCATGGGCCTCCTTTTATAGCTCAAGGGGTGTCCACAAAGGCTACAACGGTCATTTACTAGGTGTACAGTGCGCTCTTATAGCTACACGGGCTATCGTTAGAGTGGTAGTGGGAAATACCTAACTCTAACGGACTAGGACAGGCGCATGAATGCGCCGTGAGGTGGCGCGCTGGCGACGTCTCCCGGCAAGGATTGCCTCTCCTTCTGTGTCGTCCGCCCAGCTACCTCTTATTCTTCTACCACACCATGGGACGGGTGGCATTAAAGCCGCAACAGGCCCGCCATTGTAGCCACGTGCCCCGGCCAGCTTCGCCTGCCCGCCTGCCCGCTCGACACCTCGGCTAATGTAGACAATCGCCCCCCTGGTGAGGTGAAGCGGTGGCTTGGCGGGGACGTCTGCGGGCGGGCTACTCTGCCTGGTGAAGGGCCCGGTCGCCTTGCGTCAGTCTTGGCTTCGGTTTGCCTCGGGGGCTGGTGCAAGCCCTCGCAACATGGGTCAGGACAAGCCCGAAACCCACCTTTATAACTACCCAGTTACGGAGTAGCGTTTGGTCGGCCCAAAGCAGGTCTATCACCATCCTGAGTACATGCGTCAGCTCAGGTCTTAGGACATAGAACGCATGTTGTACTAGGGACTCACAGATGACCTATCGCTGCGTCTCATAGTTGGGTCTGTCCAACTCAGACCTTATCTCGACTCGGATCCGACTACGTCGAATCCGACTAGATCTTTGTGAGTCCATATTATCCGGCTAGCATCCAATGCTACATGGTCAGTGAGACCGAACCATCCACCGTGTCATATGCTTGTCTAACTGGCTGTGTGTCCACACAGCCCTTTCGACTAAGGACCATTTAGGACAGTCATCATACAATGCATAATATGACAAACAATTCTTGATAATACACATCATTGATAATGTCCAAGCACTACTGGAATCAGGCACTTTGCCGTCTGCTATAGCAGACGGCAAAGGCATGCTTGGCGGACGGCAAAGGCTTTGCCGTCAGCCAGCAGACGGCAAACACTCCGGCTGAACGGCTGCCGGCAAAGGCCGCTTTGCCGTCTGCTGGCAGACGGCAAAGAACTTTCCTTCTTTGCCGTCTGCCAGTAGACGGCAAAGAGCGTGGACGGCACAGAAAAGGTTCCATCCCCGTTAGGTGGCTAACGGCGCTCTTTGCCGTCTGCTGGCAGACGGCAAAGAGCTGTAGATGACGTCAGCTGACGTCAGGCTTCAGCTGGGCCCAGGCAAGCTCTTTGCCGTCTGCTGGCAGACGGCAAAGAACTTTCCTTCTTTGCCGTCTGCCAGCAGACGGCAAAGAGCTGTAGATGACGTCAGCTGATGTCAGGCTTCAGCTGGGCCCAGGCAGGCTCTTTGCCGTCTGCCAGCAGACGGCAAAGAGGCCACATAGGCCAGCCCAGGTTGCACAGGCTGCTGCCACGTGGCCTCTTTGCCGTCTGCCAGCAGACGGCAAAGAGCTTTGTCGTCTGCTAGCAGACGGTAAAGTGGCTATATAGCCCCTGTTTTTTCTGTTTTTTGTTATATCAATTCATTTTCACAGAAATTCAAACACATATATATATATATTCAGAATCACATAGTTTCAAACATCAAACATCATACATCAAACGTAGTTTCAAACATCAAACATAGTTTCACCATCGTCATCAAACATCATACATCCAATTCATATATACATAGTTTCACAAACATCTAATATGTAAACAGTAGCATTCTGCCCTTCCATGAAGTGAATCAAACCTGCAAAAATGGGAGTAAGAAATTAGAAGAAGAAGAAGAAGACTAGAAGAAGAGGAAGAAAAAGAAGAAGAAGAAGAAGAAGAAGAAGAAGAAGAAGAAGAAGAAGAAGAAGACTAGAAGAAGAAGAAGAAAAAGAAGAAGAAGAAGAAGAAGAAGAATAAGAAGAAGAAGAAGAGGAAGAAGAAGGAGAAGAAGGAGAAGGAGAAGAAGAAGAAGGAGAAGGAGAAGAAGAAGAGGAAGAAGAAGAAGGAGAAGAAGAAGAAGCAGAAGAAGAAGAAGAAGAAGAAGAAGAAGAAGAAGGAAGAAGAAGAAGAAGAAGAAGAAGGAATAGAGGAGAAGAAGAAGAAGAAGAAGAAGAAGAAGGAGAAGAAGAAGAAGAAGAAGGAGAAGAAGAAGGAGAAGAAGGAGAAGGAGAAGGAGAAGGAGAAGGAGAAGGAGAAGGAGAAGGAGAAGGAGAAGAAGAAGAAGAAGAAGGAGAAGAAGAAGAAGAAGAAGAAGGAATAGAGGAGAAGAAGGAGAAGAAGGAGAAGAAGAAGAAGAAGAAGGAATAGAGGAGAAGAAGGAGAAGAAGGAGAAGAAGAAGAAGAAGAAGAAGGAGAAGAAGAAGAAGAAGAAGAAGAAGGAGCTAAATAGGTCATATTAAGTCATTTTGGAGCTAAATAGGTCATTTTGGAGCATATTAAGTCATTTTGGAGCTAAATAGGTCATTTTGGAGCTAATTAAGGTTATTATATTATTTTTGAGCTAGCTAAGCATATAAATCCATTTTTGGAGGAATAAATGCTAAGTATAGGTCATTTTAGAGCTATCCTAGGTTAAATAGGTCATTTTGGAACTAATTAAGGTTGTTATGTCATTTTTTAGCTAGCTAAGCATATTAAAGTCATTTTGGAGAAATAAATGCTAAGTTTAGGTCATTTTAGAGCTATCCTAGGTTAAATAGGTCATTTTTGAGCTAATTAAGGTTATTATGTCATTTTTGAGCTAGCTAAGCATATTAAGTGATTTTGGAGGAATAAATGCTAAGAAGAAGAAGAAGAAGATGATGATGAAGAAGATGAAGAAGAAGAAGAAGAGGAGCTCTTCTTCTTCTTCCTCCTATTCCTTCTTTTCCTCCTCTTCCTTGTTTTTCTTTCATCTTATTCATTATTTGGAGAAATAAATGCTAAGTATACGTCATTTTATAGCTATCCTAGGTTAAATAGGTCATTTTGGAGCTAATTAATGTTGTTATGTCATTTTTTAGCTAGCTAAGCATATTGAGTCATTTTGTTAAGCTAAACACTTGGGAAAACTTACCGTCATCACTTAGATGTAGGTGAAGGACCGGTCGCGCCAGTGGCAGACGGAGAAGCATCGGTCGATGCTTGTCGGGAGTTATGCTGCACCAAAGATCATTTGCAGTGTATCGTTAGCATGATGCAACTCAAATGTGAAGACTAGTAACTAATGACCATTCAAATGAAACTCACCGTGCCCGCCGGAGCAATGACTGGCATCGACGGAGGGGTCGTGCCATTCTTTTCGCACATGCTCTGCACATTTGGTTTTCTCGAGTCAGTCATATTAGTTAGTAATGAAAGGAACATTACGTGCATGATTTGGCTAATATGCAGAAGAAACTTACCACGAAGAGCTCGTATAGGGCCCGTTGACCCGCCTCGTTCCGGTTCCTCTCCTCCTCCAATAGCTTAGCCGTCCTCTCCTCCGCCTCCCTCTCCCTCGCCGCCGCCTGCCGTCTCTCTTCCTCTAGAAGCGCCTGGGTCCTCGCTTCTGCTTCCTCAAGAGCAGCCTGGGTCTTCGCTCTCTCTGCCTCAATAGCAGCCTGCAACACCACTCGTTAGCATTGTAATCATAGACGGCCGCACACACAATGTAATGGAGGAAAGGTATCTGAGTCCGTATAACTAACCTGGAATTCGAGCTCCATTGGCCGTGCACGAGGCCTTATCTCAGGATCGGAGCTGGTCTGGCGCTTCTTGATCTGCGGGAGAGTGCTAGTACAATGTATCAGTCCATCCCCAATGGCTAACAAGCCATGGTGCCTCCCGCCACCAGATATCATCACCAGCTCTGGATCAAGAGGTTGCTGGCTCGGGTTAAACTCCGGCCCTTTCCTCGCCTTCCCCTCGTCTCTGTACCTCACAAGCTTGTTGTGGGAGGCGCGGTTGCTGAATATGTATGCTTCGGGGTCAATAAATGCATCATCATCGTCTATATATGCTTCGGGGTCAATAAATGCATCATCATCATCACTATCAGTAATGACGTGCTCATCATCATCATCAATAAATGCATCAACATGTGGAAGGCCTCCTGTACGTAATCGGTCAAGCATTGACAGGTCATCCGCAGCAGTAACCTCTTCTTGTTTCGGCTCTTCTTGTTCCGGTTCAGGCTCGGATTCACTGCCGCTGTCTACTTCAATGTTCTGAGGTGAAGTAGAGCGGTTCTTGAAACGTTTTTTGGAAAGACGTGTTTCTTGGAAGAATTCTCCTTCATATGTGTCTGGGTTAATGTGAGGTTCATAATCCTCTTCATTGGGGGGAGGTGGTCTAACATGTGGGGGCACTTCATAAACGACATCCCAACCTTTGAGATTTGGATCACTTTGGCAGGCCCACGGTAGATAGAAAACTTGGGTTGCCTGTTGAGCCGTAATATAGACATCGGGTACATCCAAATGGGTGCTTTGTTTGATTTCGACTAGCCCTAGATGTTCATGAGTCCTTCTAGTCTCCTTCGGCTGGAACCAATAACATTTGAAGACTACGACTTTCGGTGGGTTTGCACCATAGAATAGAAGTTCATAAATTGCTTCAACTCTTCCATAATACTCGGTACCTCCTGCGCCGATAGCAGAGACACAACAATTTGTAGACTTTCGGTCGGCCATAGATAGCTCTTTGCCATAGGTACGAAAGCGATACCCGTTGATGTCGTATTTGTCAAATGAACGGACCTTATAGTCAAAACCATTTGCGACTTGTCTCAATTCGGAGTCCATAGACTCTGCATTAGCCTACAAGTTTAATACGAAAGGATTGTTGCGTTAGCCGCAAACTAGACGAAGAAATGAAATGGTCTAATGGAAATTACCGTTTGTTTGAACCAAGAGATGAAACCGGGATAGCCTCCTACATGCTTTGCCAGAAGCTCATACTCTTCGATGGAATCCTTTTGGATCACCGCTCCATCCGAGAATTTGGCGACGTATCGACTGTATCACATATCCGGGAATAAGAGCATTTCAAAGGAGTTAGAAGTTGCGAAACAATGTACAAAGAACTTACTCGATGTACGGCCGCACTTCTGTTAGGTTGTTGAAGATATACAACAAAATGGTCCGCCATTCTTCGACATCCAACGGTATTGCTTTCGAAGCACCGGCTGGTGCGAGGTTCCCTTTGAATAGGCTGAGGTTGGATCGACCTTTTTCACGGTCGCCATCATTGTACCGAGGCTTCGGATTATGCAAATGACGATTCTTGGCTTTGTAGTGTGCTGTCACGAAGTTTGCGGCCTCCTCAGTAATGAATGCCTCAGCCATCGATGCTTCAATTCTACGTTTATTTATACATTTTGCTCGAAGCGTCTTCTGCATCCTCTCAGTTGCAAAGCACCAACGATTTTGCACGGGCCCCCCCCCAATCTTGCCTCGGTCGGGAGATGCAAAATCAAATGCTGCATTGGATTAAAGAATCCCGGTGGAAAGATCTTTTCTAACTTGCAGATCAACTCCGGCGCCAACTCTTCCAGTTCGTCTAGCACGTCAGGCGATAGTTCTTTCGCACAAAGAGCACGGAAGAAATAGCTCAGCTCTGCCAGTACTAGCCATTCATCCTCAGGGATAAAGCCACGCAACATCACCGGCATTACCCGCTCAAGCCATATGTGCCAATCATGACTCTTCATACCAAATATTTTCAATTTGTCAAGACTCGCTCCCCTCTTTAGATTCGTTGCATACCCATCGGGGAACATCAACTGCATTTTCACCCACAAGATCATTTCCCTCATAGCTGGCCTTCCAAGATTGAACCATGCCTTTGGCTTCCTCCAGTTCTTCTTTCCTTTCGGTTGTCGCATGTTTTGTAACGGTCTATCACATAGAGCCTCTTGATCGACTCTAGCCTTAGGGTTATCCTTTGACTTCCCCTCTATGCCGAACAATGTACCAGAAAGGGCCTCGGCGATATTCTTTTCAGTGTGCATCACGTCGATGTTGTGTGGGCAAATGAGGTCTTTAAAGTAAGGCAGATCCCACAAGCATATCTTGTGAGTCCAGGCGTGTTCCGAATTATACCCTTTGAAATATCCTGGACGCTCTGGATTAGGCTCGAGAGCGTTTAACTAATCCAGGGCCTGTTGGCCTGTCAATGCAGGTGGTGCAGAGTTTTTGACAACTCTACCTTTCATGAAATTTTTCTTGTCTTTTCTGAACTTATGGCCAGGATCCAGGAACTGTCTATGCAAGTCGAAGCAAGAATACTTGCGACCCGCCTGCAGCCAACGGAACTGAAGAGCTACCTTGCATGTGGGGCACGGGAACCTTCCATGCACACACCAGCCAACGAATAGCGCATACGCCGGCAAGTCATGCGTCGAGTACATGTACCACACATGCATTTTGAAGTTTTGTTTTGTAGCGGCGTCATATGTCTTGATCCCATTATCCCAAGCTTCTTGCAATTCATCCTTAAGCGGCTGCATGTACACATTCATATTCTTCCCCGGATAGTTGGGCCCTGGAATTATCAACGTCAAGAAAATGTTCTTTCTTTTCATAATCTCTCCGGGGGGGAGATTGAGTGGAATGACAAATACAGGCCAGCAACTGTATTGGGTTGCCGTCATACCAAACACTTGGAACCCATCCGTGCTGATGGCGACTCGAGGATGCCTTGGATCTGCCGCTTTGTCCTTATGTAAAGCATCGAAGTGCTTCCACGCAAAAGCGTCTGAAGTGTGTCCCAACATCGGATTCCCATCTGCATCTAGTTCGGTTCTTTTGCCCAATTTATGCCACGTCATCTGTCTGGCCGTCTCTTCGACCATGAAAAGACGTTGAAGTCTTGGTATGATTGGCATATACCGAAGAACATTAACTGGGATTTTGGTCTGACTCTTCTCACCCATACCGTTGTCTACCACAACATACCTGGAAGACTTGCAAATGGGACAATAGTTGAAGCCCGCATACTCAAGCCTAAATAAGGCACATCCATTCTCACAGGCATCTATCTTCTCATAGGGCATCTTAAGCGCACGTAGGATTTTGTCCGACTGGTACAGGTTTGCTGGCAATACATGGCCTTTGGGTAGAAAGCGTCCAAATATCGTCATCATCGCGTCGTAGCATTCTCTGCCCAGGTTGAACTGAGCCTTGAGAGCCATTACTTGCGCGATGGCATCCAGCTGACAAAGCTCAGTGTGCTCGTGGAGAGGACGTTTTGAAGACTCCAACATTTCATAGAAGGCCTTTGCAGATTCCTCCATCTCATCGTCCGAATCCCGAGCATCATCAAAGTCTTGCACCATGTCTTCGATCCCGGTACCATGCTCATCGGTGCGACGACGAACCACCTGAGCTCTGGCACGTTGGGCAGACTCACCATGAAATCTCCACACCGTATAATCAGTCGTAAAACCCCACTTCTGCAAGTGTTTACCCATTTCATCCCGTGTCCACTTTTTATGGTTGTCGCACCGGACACAGGGGCACCAGGTTATATCCTGGCCATTTGCAAATGCGGCGCTCAGAAACCCCTTGGTTTTTGTTAACCATTCAATGGTCATTTCTTTCTGACTAGGGTGACCGGTGTACATCCAAGCACGATCACTCATCTTGCCTACCTACTAAACACACAAGAAATATATACATAATTCAGCAAACCATATTCATCAGTTAATAGAGTTTGTCAGTTTTATTACGTCCATGCAACCTAGACGCTAGTAGGTAAAGATAGGTCCTAATCCCACCCGAGTATGTGTAGATTGGGTTCGTTTTCCCATGCTCTGCTCCGGATCCAACGCAAAAGTTCGGCAGCACCTCCCCACTGTTCTCCTGATACACGTCTCGGCAATAAGCAGAGAGGATGTGTACCCGGAGAACAACAGGGAGGCACTGACGAAATTCTGCATCGGATCCGGAGCAGAGCATATGGGAAAACGAACCCAATCTACACATACTCGGGCTGTCCATGGATAACGTTGGACAATTCGAAAGAATCACGGTTATAAATATGCAAATGCATGCATATTTATAGATGTAACCCTTTCGAACGGGAGACGCATAGTGGTCACGAATACTGATGATTGACACCTATAGCTAGCAAGTTTCATCGGCACGAAGACCGGAACAGAGCAAATGAAGGGGGGAGGAGGAGATGTCATTTGTGCTCACCCACGAACGCAGGGGCGGAGCTCGTCGAACGCACGGGGAGGTCGTCGAACACCAGACCCTCGCAGCCCCGAAAGAACTGCACATTTAAATCCACCCGATCAACACAAATATATATGATGTTTTTCTTAACAAAATCGGGAAATATACTTCCTAACTCATAATTCACAAATATATGACCCCATCGGCCTCTGGAAGGCCGAAGAGCACCTTTTCGGTCAACAGGAGGCCGAAGAGGTGTCGGGGGTCGGGGGTGTCGTGTCTGGGTGGCGTGGTGTCGGGGTGTCGTGGTGTCGGGGTGTCGTGTCGGGGACGGGGTGTCGGGGGGTGTCGTGTCTAGGTGTCGTGGTGTCGGGGTGTCAGGGGTGTCGGGGTGTCGGGGTCGGGGTCGGGGTCGGGGTGTCGGGGGGTGTCGTGTCTGGGTGTCGTGGTGTCGCGGTGTCAGGGGTATCGGGGTCGGGGTGCCGTGTCGGGGTCGGGGTGTCGGGTCGGGGTCGGGGTGCCGTGTCGGTGTCGGGGTGTCGGGTCGGGGTCGGGGTCGGGGTGCCGTGCCGGGGTCGGTGTCGGGGTCGGGGTGTCGGGTCAGGGTCGGGTTGTCGGGTTGGGGTCGGGGTGCCGTGTCGGGGTCGGGATCGAGGTCGGGGTGTCGGGGTCGGGGTGTCGGGTCGGGGTCGGGTTGTCGGGTCAGGGTCGAGGTGCCGTGTCGGGGTCGGGGTTTTTTCTCTTTTTTTATTTTCTTCTTCTTCCTCTTCTTTCTTTTCTTCCTTTTCTTCCTTTTTTTTCCTTCTTCTTCTTCTTCTTCCTCCTTTCCTTTTTCCTCTTCTTCTTCTCCTCCTCTCCTCTTTTTTCTTCTTCTTCTTCCTCTTCTTCTTTTTTCTTCTCCTCTTCCTCCTCTTCTTCTTCTTCCTTTCCTTTTTTCCTCTTCTTCTTCTCCTCCTCTCCTCTTTTTTTTCTTCTTCTTCTTCTTCTTTTTTCTTCTCCTCCTCCTCTTCTTCTGTTTCTTCTTCTTATTATTATTTTTTGTTCTTTTTCTTTTTTCTTTTTCCTTTTTTTTCATCTTCTTTTCTTCTTTTTCTTCTTCTAGGTTTTTTTTCTACCTAAATGTCTAAATATTTTTTCCTATTTACCCAAACACCTAAACAACTATTTGCAAAATATCTAAAAACAGAAAACTAAAAATCTAATTAGAAAAACAGAAAAAAAAATTTAAAAGGGGGGCAGGGGAAGCTCACCAGAGAGGGGCAGGGGGCAGGGCGGCCGGCGGCGAGGAGAGGAGGCCGGCGGCGAGGAGAGGAGGCCGCCGGCGAGGGGGCGGCAGCGGCAGGAGGGCCGTGAGGAGGGGACGGCGCCGCGGTGGTGGAGGTGCGCCACGGGGAGGGGGGCAGGCGGTGGTGGAGGGCGGGGAGGGGGCGGCGGCGGCGGTGAGAGAGGGGGGGAGGGGGCGGCGGCGAGAGGGCGGGGAGGGGGCGGCCAGAGGGCGGGGAGGGGGCGGCGGCGGCGGCGGCGGTGAGAGAGGGAAACGGGCGCGGGTGTGAGAGAGAGAGAGGTGAGAGAAAGAGAGAGAGGCGGGAGGCGCGGGGGGATGGCGAAAATTAAGCCCCCTCTTTGCCGTCTGCTGGCAGACGGCAAAGAGGGGGGCCGTTAGCCCGTCCCCGCCATTACACTGTGGGGCCCCCCCTCACCTCTTTGCCGTCTGCTGATAGACGGCAAAGAGTTCTTTGCCGTCTGCCAGCAGACGGCAAAGAAGTGGCCCGTGTGACCTGGCAAGTGCAGTACCAAGTGGGGCCCACTTTGTTCTTTGCCGTCTGCTGGCAGACGGCAAAGAACTCTTTGCCGTCTGCCAGCAGACGGCAAAGAAGTGCAGATGGCAAAGAGCCTCTTTGCCATCAGCATGTTCTTTGCCGTCTGCTTTATAAAAGCAGACGACAAATATCCTCTTTGCCATCTGCCAGCAGACGGCAAAGAGCTGGCAGATGGCAAAGTCCCTGATTCCAGTAGTGAAGGACTATCTTTATTCATAAACACATAGGAAATATCATCATACATGATTTCCTCTAGGGCATGTCTCCAACACCGACCGTTGTGCATGATGCCACGGTCGAATTGCCAAGGTCTACTAAGTAGAAGGTGGCAAACGGACATTGGAACTACATCACACTCCAAAGTGTCTTCATAAGCGCCTATCTTGAAGGAAACTTCCACAGTACGTTCAACTTGGAGGGTGCCGAAATCACTTAGCCATTGGACCCTGTAGGGGCGAAGGTGCTTCTTCTTGACCAATTGTAGCTTGGAACAAAGGTCCTCACTTGCCAAATTGTGGCAACTTCCACCGTAGATGATGACCTTGACGGATTTTCCTTGGATGCCTGCCTTGGTGTGGAAGATGTGGCAACGTTGGTCCTCGTCTTCTTGTTGTTGAGGCGTCAAAACCTTGGAGACAACGAGAGCGGGTCTCGGATCGTTGTCGCAAAAGATTTGCAAATCTTCATCTTCATTGACTTGACGAAGCATGGCCGCGTGCTCCAATGCTTCCATGTCACCGTCACTCATAGAGTCATAGGTGCCATCATCTTGAAGGATCATGGTGTGTTTGGTTGGACACTCATAAGTGATGTGGCCTCGGCCTTGGCACGTGAAACACTTGATGGAGCTTGTCTTGGCGGTAGCATCCCTTGTCAGTGTAGAGGATGAAGCTCTTGATTTGTAGTTGCTTGTAGTAGGGCGGCTTGACGAAGTCATTTTGTCCTTGTAGCTTGACTTGTCGCCGGTAGGTGTTGTAGTTTTCGTAGTCAGAGACGTCGTAGTTGTCGTAGCTTGAGCACTTGAACCATAGGACTTGGAGGAGAACTTGGAGTACTTGTTGTCATCTTGCACTTGGCGTTCCACCTTGGTTGCTTGATGCACGAGATCAAGTAGGTTTGAGTATGGTTGGAAGTCCACAATTTTCTTGACTTGGTAATTGAGATCATTCAAGAAGCGCGCCATTGTATGCTCGTCATCTTCCTTGCATTTGCTTGGATCATTGCAATTTCCATCTCTTGATAGTACTCTTCCACCGACTTGGTGCCTTGCTTGACTTGTTGTAGCTTCTTAAAGAGATCCCGGTTGTAGTGTGTAGGCACAAAACGAGCTCGCATGAGATCCTTCATTTGGGCCCAAGTGGTACGGTGATAGGTGGTGCACCTTTCTCTCTTCGTCGCTCAATCACTTGTTCCCACCAAATAAGGACGTAGTCGTGGAACTCAAGTGAAGCCATGGCTATCTTCTTCTCTTCATCATAGTTGTTTAGACGGAAAATCTTGTCAACCTTGAGGGCCCAGGATAAGTAATCCTCGGGATCATTGCTTCCGGAAAACTTTGGCATTGTGAACTTGAGCTTGCCGAAGCGTTGTTCGTCATTGTGGTGGTGATGCCAAAATTCCTGTCTTGGAGGTGGGACCTCAATGTCTTGGGCTTGTTGAGGATCTTCTTGTCCTTGTTCGTCTTCGCCCTCGGATTCGTCACGATGAGCTTGGGGACGGCGACGAGGTGGACGCGCTCGATTGCGCATTTCTTGGTGCTCCACTTGACGGTTGGCTTCTTCTTGTCGTTGGCGGCGAAGATCTTCTTGTCCTTAACGTTCTTGACGGTTGCGTTCCTCCAACGCGCGAGTAGCATCACATAGTGCACGTTGGGCTTCTAGCACTTGTTCTTCGCGGTGGCGTAGTTCTTCTTCACGGCGTTGTTGTACCAATGCTTCTTGTTCTTGTTGGTGATGCCGAGCACGCTCGCGAAGTCTGATGAGGACATGACTACCTTGGGTATGAACAAAAATATTGCATACATGCATATTTGTGAGGTGATTTCTTATAAGAATTATGCAATAATTTATTTATGTTATCCGGAACAAAAATACTTCACCTATTTTTATTTTATGCCTAAATGCAGAATGGTCGAATACTTGTATGAACCACGTGTGATGACAAAGGAAGAGGAAATGGTTGGGTGCTATTCAAGAGGTCATCTCACGTCATAGGGAATAATTAATTGCTGTTCAAGAAATTATCTCACGTCACTTTTAGCCCAAGAGAAGATAGAGTCCAAGTCTCTCGCGTACTGGACTCAGATTTGGACTGCACAGACACACCTGTGTCAAAACGCCAAGAACATTTTTATCTTGACTCTGAATTTGGTGATTCTTTTTTTGTTGGAAAGTAGATTTCATATGAGTTCCAGCCCAATTAGAATCACCTGAAAATTCGTCCGGAGCGCGGAGATATTGAAGAAACAATCTGACATTGCACCAGAATCCGAGTCAAACTACAAGTCCAAAGGTGTTGCATCACCTCCACTTGGGCCGACGGGCCTTGTACGACCTAGGGTTAGTTTTAGGCTGCCTTGGGACGTCCTCCCACCTCCTTGGCCGCCACCCCTTGCTCCTATATAAGTAGATCAATCTAGTAGCCTTTTCTTTGGGTTTTGTTTAGTTAAAAGTTAGCCATTGCAACTTCGTGTACTTCGTTTGTGTCCAACGACCAGACCAAGACCGCTTTTGGAACCCCAACTTTATCAATACTTCATCGATATTTGCAATATTCAGATTTCTTTTATCATATTCTTGCTTGGTCTTCGATTGCTTGCAGGAATAGACCTTCGTGGTCAGGTTGATCATGCTCCGGCGTGGTCAATAACCTCTTGGAGATTGGTTTAGCGATTGCTAAGGCGCAACGTCATGCACGTTTGTAGTCGGATCGTCAAAGTCGCCTCTACTAAATCGATAGTTATCATCTCACCGAAAGATCGGGACCCTCGCCTGTATCAAGTGGTATCAGTTTTCAGGTTGCTCGGTGAGATTTTACCAGTTTTTCGCAGTTTAGATCGCATCTATTCTTCATACCCATAGTCCACAAATAAGCCACACAAAAAAGTTAGGGTTAGATCATCATATCCGAACCAATCTGAGCCGTTTTTGCAATTTTATGTTCATTGTTTTGCTTTTTTGAATTTACGGTTGCATCGTCGTGTTGTGTTGCTGATCTTAGCGTCTAGTCTTTTAGAGTTTTGAGTTCTGTTCACAAGTTGTCACGCCGCCGTCGCACCACCTTCATCGCTGCTGCCATATACCACCACCACGCCACCGTCATCCCTTCCGTTGTTTCCCACCATCATCCATCAATTTCCATCACATGCTCCCCATCATTCATTGTCATAGTCATACTTGAGGTCCTTCACATCTACGCTTGATGCAATCTGCATCTTATCTGTTGGAGAAAAAAAAGTGAGAGGAAAAAAGAAAGAGAAAAAAAGAACAAAAAAAGTGAGAGAAAAATAGAGAGAAGAAAAAAAAGTACAAAAAAGTGAGAAAAAATTGAGAGAAGAGAAAAAAAATCAAATTTCGGATCTACCTAGACTCAATCTCGTACCTGAATTCGGATTGAAATTTGTTTTGCGCAGTGTTCAGTAAAACAGGCGTATCTTCCTGATAAGAAGTCCGTTTTGGCTCCACGATTACTCAAATTTGAGCTAGCGACAAGCCACATCTGAATAGTTCATCAAGGTAGTTCATTATTGTCAACTCCAAATCGACTTATAAATAGGACTTTTTGCCCTCCGAAGGTCGCGAACACAGTTTGTCAATATTTTTCAGGTCCCTTCCCGAATTCTTTTGGCTCCTCATACGAACTCAGAATTGAGTGATTCTTTTTGCGTTGGAAAGTTTGAGTCAGTAGAAATCTTGAGAAAAAATATCAACAAATTGGCATAATATTTTCGATAGGAAAGTTGTAGAGAGATTTTGTGATATCCTGCTTGGCGGTTATTTCTCATCATCGTCTTTACTGCCATTGTGATCTTCACTTATACCATGCTATCCAGAGCTACTTCATATCATCCGTTGCTTCTATTTGTGCTACGTCATGACTCCATTAGTCTTCAAGGCTCGCGTCTCTAGTACGGTCTAGCCTAGGACCAGCACAGTACCGTCGTTGAACGTTTATTCAACATTGCATCTCTGAATTGATTATTGCTAATCTTTTGCTACCATATATTAAGCCTTCCAAGCTCCACATATTTCTAAACTGTGTATACATACGTTCACCTGGTAATCGCTTTACTCAATCTTCGGAGATATTGACACCGTTGGTTGCCGGTCACCACCTGCTGCATGGTAAGAATTTGTAAGACATTGATATTTGCTTTACTGTGAGCGTTTTACCACCATATCCGAGTAGTACATAAAAACAATATTCTAGGATATTGTGTCTTGTTTCAACTAACCATGACAGGATCCAGAGTTGTCAGTTTGTGGGCTTCGTCGATCGTGGGAGACATGCAACTACAACAATCGTTACGAGAGGTGCAAATAGATCCAAATGCACATGATCTGGTTAATGTTTCTATACCACCATTTAATGGCCGTTTTAGACCTGCTTTATATATTGAATGGGAGTTTGAAATAAATGATATATTTGCTTCCCATAATTTTGCTGAACATAAGAAAGTTATGCTCGCAGTTGGGTCATTCACTGGTTATGCTTCAGTTTGGTGGAGCGAATATTGTCGGTTACACCCTGATTATATACCTACCACTTGGGATGATTTGAAACTTTGTTTGAGACACACATTCGTCCCTGCTTATTATACTCGTGAAATGATTAAAAAGTTACAACATTTAAAACAAGGTAGTGACACCATAACAAAATATTATGATGATTTATAAACGACCTTGTTGCATTCCACATTAGAAGAAACTGAAGAAGATTTGATGGATAGATTTTGGGGAGGATTAAACCGTGCTATTCAGGAGATACTAATTCATGAAAAATGTTATGCTATGGATCGTTTGTTTTGTCTTGCTTGCAAAGCTGAACAGGAAATAAAACAACGTGTTGCCAACAAGGAGAACGAGCACAAGGTGCACATTCCAAGAGTTGATACGGTTGTTCCTTCAACTACTAGGCATACTATGCCAACCACATCAATTGTTGTGATGGTTATATCACCTTCACCAAGTGACACGTCACCACCGAGAGTGCCTACATCATCTGAGTTAATCGTAAGAGGTAATGACAAAGGTACTGATCTTCCACCTCCAGAGGAGTATGACGAATGCCTTGTCAATTCCAATGTACCATGTGATGAGCTACCCATTACTTTGATAACACCACCTATTTTAGAGGACTATGTTCATGATTTGACTTGGCCATGTGATCATATATCAACAATTTTGAGTGCACCCATTGAAAACTGTTGATCAGAAAGAACCATGTGAATCAGGAAATAAATCAAATTTGCATCAAATATGTTTGAAAATAATTCTACGACTGTTTAATCATTTTGATATGACCTCCAATTTTCGTGATGTTTTTGTGTCAAATGACATGTTGCATGTTTGCTTATTTAAGCATGTTGTAGCAAATAAATTTGGAATAATTCAACTTTATTTACCAAGGTTGGGATGGTTTAATGATGAACATTGTCAATCTTTTGATATGAATAAGGACTTCACTTATATGTGCACTGAGTTGCAATATTTTCATGTCTTCTACTTCTTGTGTTAATATTTTGGCTTTATATTTCACGACATTTGAAGTGTGCTCTTGTATAAATGTGTCACATGTGCCACAACTGAGATCAATAAAAATAGATGACATATAGACCTTGTTTCTTTTGTTAGCCACATTTTAGACTAAGCAACGCCGAGGACGGCTTTGTTTTCAACAAGAAGAGGATGATGAGGACATGACTACCTTGGATATGACCAAAAATATTGCATACGTGCATATTTGTGAGGTGATTTCTTATAAAAATTATGCAATAATTTATTTATGTTATCCGGAACAAAAGTACTTCACCTAATTTTATTTTATGCCTAAATGCAGAATGGCCGAACACTTGTATGAACCACGTGTGATGACAAAGGAAAAGGAAATGGTTGGGTGCTATTCAAGAGGTCCTGTAACGTCAAAGGAAATAATTAAGTGATGTTCAAGAAATTCTCTCACGTCACTTTTAGCGCAAGAGAAGATAGAGTCCAAGTCTCTCGCGTTCTGGACTCTGATTCGGACTGCACAGACACACCTGTGTCAAAACGCCAAGAACTTTTTTATCCGGACTCTGAATTGGGTGATTCATTTTTTGTTCGAAATTAGATTTCATATGCGTTCCAGCCCAATTGGAATCACCTTAGAATTAGTCCGGAGAGTGGAGATATTGAGGAAACAATCTGATGTTGCACCAGAATCCGAGTCAAACTACAAGTCCAAAGGTGTTGCATCACCTCCACTTGGGCCCATGGGCCTTGTACGACCTAGGGTTTGTTTTAGGCTGCTTTGGGACTTCCTCCCACCTCCTTGGCCGCCACCCCTTGCTCCTATATAAGTAGATCAATCTAGTAGCTTTTTCTTTCGGTTTTGTTTAGTTAAGAGTTTGCCATTGCAACTTCGTGTACTTCGTTTGTGTTCAACGACCAGACCAAGACCGCCTTCGGAACCCCAACTTTATCAATACTTCATCTATATTTGCAATATTCAGATTGCTTTTATCATATTCTTGCTTGTTCTTCGATTGCTTGCAGGAATAGACCTTCATGGTCAGCTTCATGGTCAGGTTGATCGTGCTCCGGCATGGTCAATAACCTCTTGGAGATTGGTTTAGCGATTGCTAAGGCGCAACGTCGTGCACGTTTGTAGTCGGATCTTCAAAGTCGCCTCCACCAAATCTATAGTTATCATCTCATCGAAAGATTGGAACCCTCGCCTCTATCAAAGTCGATCTTGTAGTCCATTGCCATGGAAGGGATTTTCCGAAGCTTGACGTTGGCGGCCTTGGTGTGAACTTGGACCGGAGCGGTCATCGCGGTGATGAGCATGTGCTCGAGGTGGACTATCGCTGGAAGAGTACTCCGATGAGTGATGACTTGAGTTGCGCCTCCTTGACGATGTAGATGTGGAAGAAGCATGCTTGACCATCAAGGCACGAATTTCCTCCATTTGGCTTGAGAGCTTGGTGTCGAGGTAGTCCCTTGTTTGCAATTCGGATTGGCGAACGTCGGTGGCGAGGTGCTCGATGCGGTCGTTCAAAGCGTCATGCGATTGGCGAATCGCTTTTTGCGCGCCGAAGAATTGCATCTTGGTGATGTAGGTGGTTTCGTCGTCCTCTTGCTCCTCAAATGCCGGGTTGTGGATGCTTGCCCTATCCATAACACTCAAGTAGATATAAGTGGAAGAGTGAAATACAATACCAAGTACTGTTCCGTAAGTTGAAAATGGATCAAGCACTCAATGTGCTAATGTGGAAGTAGTAGAATTAGTTCCGGAGATTGGTCGTCTCACACGTACACAAGTAAAGCTTATGGAGTGGCTTGGTTAGGACAAGTGGCACAAAATTTCAAGAAAATGAGATTCAAGATATTGCAAATGTTGGGAAAGATTCACAAAATAGCAATGCAAAACAAATAGATCAATAGCTATTTGGTACTAGGAACACACCAACGAATAGATAAATGGGATCCCCGCAACCAAGGAATGAGCACTAGATGCGATGCCACGGAAAGCTCGTGTTGCACGGATACAAGAGAGACAAATAGCTTTTTTTTTGTGACTGAAGAGAAACAAATAGCTTGATTGCTCAAATGGGCTAGATACGCGCTTGTGCACCAACCTATGAGAGTTACGTGTCGTCTTCAATCCCAAATATGCTATGTGAGGATGAGTATGCAAACTGGCTCAATCCTATCGCTATTGCTTACAAGCTCTTTTGTATCTTCTCTTTTGCTTAAAAGCTTTGCTTGATTTTTTATATATTTTTTTAAAGTTTGATGTTCGAGCTGAGATATGAGACAAGTATGATGTTTATGCACGAGAGAGACTTATGGCACAATGTAGATATGAAGATGTACTAGAATAAGTCACACTACGGTGCACAAGTAAACTGGCCCGTCAATTCTCAACAAGCTAGTCTCAATGGGTAAGTTACGCAAAAGGCTCGAAGCTATCAATGCAAAGGCAAGGTATGGACAAAGATGTCGTCGAGGTTACCGTCCTTGCTTACGGTTGTGGAAGTGGCCGAAGTCGATGTCGAGGACGTGGCGATGATGAGAGAAGGTGATGTCGAAGTAGTACCGACCCTAAGTAGCCGAAACACCTTAGGAGACAGAAACCGTGGCTCAAAATTTCAAAACAAATTAGGAGGCAAATGGCGAAAGGAAATATGTGGTGGTGATGGGAAAACAGCAAAACTAAGGGATGCTGGACCCCTCTGGATAGCCCGTGCGCACGGGGTCTTTTTGAGCCCATGTGCACGGGGTGGTCAAAAACTTTCGCGGGGGCCCGTGTGCATGGTGTCAGGGGCCTGTGGGCACGGGGTGGCGGAAAAATTGGCGAAAATTTCCAGAAAATGGTGGGGAGAAGAAAAATTTCAGGGAATTGGTTGCATAGGAAGTTAGATCCACTTGCTAGGCATGTATTCCATGGATCAAAACCAACAAAAACTCACAACAATCAACAATTGCAAAAAAAATTGGTATGGCTATTTTGTGGGGATTTTTGAATTGGGACAATATCAAACAAAATTAGGCTAGAAAACGAAGAGGGGAGGCTCCAAATTCGTGATCAACGTGGCTCATGATACCAAGATGATACGGGGCATGCCCGTGTGCATCGATATTTCAGGAATTGGAGGTGGATTTGGGGATGAACACAAAGAACACGGAGTAAAACGAGGGGAAATCACAAGAGGGAACACAAACACTCAAGATAGAATCTCCAGTTACACATCCACTAAATCCACAAGAGCACACGAGTCTCGAAACAAGTTCACCGAACAGATACAAGTACCGGTAGCTTCCACTCCAACGGTGGGTCTTGAAATCCACTAGGGATCTTCCCTTATAGGGTCCTTGGAATCCACTAGGATCTTCTCATGGAGAGGTCATCTCCAAAGAGAGGAGGAAAGTGAGTGGAGCTATGCACTACAAATCTCTAGCATAAGCTAACCCTAACAAATGACCCTTGGTCCAAATATATAGGTAGCAGGAGGTAGGGGACGGAGTGGATGCGAATTGGGCCGAAACCCACGGGCTGGCCTGGAAGGCCCGTGAGCACGGCCTAAGTAGACCCCGTGCGCACGGGGGTCCCATGGGTATGGTACACGCCCGTGCACACGGGGTGTCCAGCGGCTACAGCAGAGGGCCTGTGCGCACGGGGTGTCCAGGAACTTCGGGTACTCCCGTGCGCACGGGGTAGTCTGGAGCTGGGCTTCTTGGCTGCAGCTTGGACTCCGTCTTCCATGCTACTTGACGTTCCTCCTCTTGGCCTTGTTCTTCCTTCCTTGTCCTTCCTTGGGTGCTCTCCTCGTGCCTTTGTTTCGATGGCACGCGCTCGATCTCTAGTCATAGGTCCACTTCGTGCTTGTAGTGGTGGTGTAGATTCCATGGGGATGATGGTTGAATGCTCCGCATCAAATACACGAAGGAATCTGTGGCTCCCACATTGGATCCAGAGCCCTTGTCGGAAAGGAATTCCGGTAAGGCTTCTATTGGCCGACAGCCCTTCAAGATGCCTTGGTGGTGGTGACAATGTGTGAAGCATGCCAGTACAACGCCAAGCAGATACATCAGCCAGCACAAGCCCTTCAGACCATACTGCTCTCCTGGCCGTTCTTGGTCTGGGGGCTCGACATTGTCGGGCCCTTCCCCCGTGCTACTGGGGGCTTCGAGTTCTTGTTCGTCGCAATCGACAAGTTCGCGACATGGACTGAGGTGGAGCCGGTGAGAAAGATAACAGCGCAAGGAGCAGTCAAGTTTCTCAGAGGGATAGTCTGTCGGTTTGGTGCCCCCAACAGGATCATCACCAACAACAACACGCAATTCACCAGCAACAGCTTCATGCAGTACTGCCAAGACATCGGCGCCAAGATCTTCTTTGCGTCAGTTGCCCACCCCCAGGAGCAATGGCCAAGTAGAAAGGGCAAACACTGAAGTGTTGCGGGGCCTCAAGACGAGAATTTTCGACAAGCTACACAAGCACGGAAGGCGCTGGATGAATGAATTGTCGGCAGTTCTATGGTCGATCAGGACAACACCAAATCGAGCCACCAGGGATACGCCCTTCTCCCTAGTCTATGGTGCAGAAGCGATGCTCCTCACGGAACTCACTACGGATCACCAAGAGTGCAGGACTTTGACGAGGACCGACAAGAGCAACTACGGGAAGATGATGCCACGCTCCTCAAGGAAGATCGTCTCCAGGCCGCAATGTGTGCCGCCCAGTACTAGCAAGCCTTGCGCCGCTATCACAGTAGCAAGGTGCACGCTAGGAGCGTTGAGGAAGGCGAACTTGTTCTTTGATGGATTCAGTCCGCGAAGGGATCAAACAAGTTGACGCCAAGGTGGGAAGGCCCTTACCGGGTAGTACAGGTCACGATGGTTGGCACAGTACTCCCGGAGACCAAAGACGGCACCCAGGTGCAAAACTCGTGGAATATCGAGCATCTTCGCAAGTTCTACCAGTGAGGTGCGGTTGCCGGGCTGTCCGGCAACCTCTTTTGTACAAGTCTGCCGGCAAGGCATGTAATACTTTGTACAAAGCCAGGTGATGACCCTGTGCGTAGTCAATGAAGCTAAGTGTTCTACAACCTCTTGTCAAAGTACATATTTATATTATGTATCTTACATGAAATGTTGTGATCACTTTCTACTTGTGTAAGGTGACTATTGAACCGCTAAGGTTCCTAGCCTCCTCTATTTTCTCTTCTTTCGTTTTCTCAAAGGGAAGAAGGGTCCCCCGCATGTAGGTCTTCCCGGGGGGAGTGACGGTGTGGATACCTAAAGATATGTTCAAAGACAATCACCTTGCGGCAAGGAATACGGCAAAAGAAAGCTAAGTTGAAAAAACTTCTTAAAAATTCGAGCCTTTTCCTTGAACAAAGTCGACGCTTGTGTGAGAAAACCTGCACGCGAAGGACCCTTGTCGAAATTGTCTGCACTCTTGGTTGTTTCGATCCCGCTCAACATCCTAAGTAGCCGCGACAAGGAAGACAAGGTGGCCTTGCTGGCAGGCTGCTAAGGATCCGTTCCTAAAAGTGCTCCTGGTAAGGATGTGTGCACCGGCAGGCGTTTCTAGCAAGCGTAGGGATCAAAAACACGCAAGTGCGAAACCGTGTTAAGAGAAAGTGTCCATTCGTTAAACACGGCGAGCACAAAAACCTTTGGTGGAAAGTACCTGTCGGGACAGGATGCACACGATCACCTATGGGACCATGGGTCCCTTTGTGGTTCGGCAGGGGCGAGGTCACGTTGCAAAAAGAGCAGAGGCCATGAGACGGCGCGGCGATGAGACACTGGTGTTTTACCTAGGTTCGGGCCGCTAAGAAGCGTAAAACCCTACTTCTGCTTTGGTGGATTGATCAGAGGAACACGAAGCACACGCCGCGGTTAAACCCGGCAAGGTCACCTTCGGGAGAGCTACTATTCGAGTACAAGTGTCCAAAAGTCTGAATCTTGAGCTAGGTTGCATTGGCCCTCCTTTTATAGGTTAAGGGGAAACCACAGTGGCAAAACAGTCATTACCTAGTGATTAGATAGCTAACAGAGCTATCATACCTAACTCTGGCACTTAGGACAAAATGCCATAAATTCTAGCTTAGGTGGCGTGCGGGGATGTATCCCCAGCAAGCTCTTACGACCGCTTAGCTGGCTGTTGCTTAGTGTCTTGACACGCCTCTGGACGGGTGTCAAATGGATGTAATCCGTCTTCTGGTGCGTCGCCACGTGCTTAGTGAGAGCCACTTAGCCACCCGAGGGCTCGACACCGCATCGATAACTGACTGGCGTTGCGATGCGGTGGAGCGGTGGACGATCGGCTCGCGCCTGCCGGGGGAATGGCCTGTCGGGTCTTCTCAAAGGTGTGCGCGCCTCCGGTCCTCGGCAGGCACCGGGGACGTGGTTGGCGCAGCTCGGGCCCGTTTTGGGCCGTTGCGTTGATCTTGCAGGCGTAGCTAGCCAGCGTAGGCTGCTCCTGCCAGGGTCTTGGATGTTGGCTTCGTCTTCTTGAGGTGCTCCTTGATCTCATGAAGAGCGGCTTCTTTGCCTTGGGTTGGTGCCTTGAATGGGTTTTGCTACTACTGCTTGTGCATAAGTCAGGGGCACTGGGTACCCCATTCCTAGTGCACCGACAGGAACCCCCGGATCTGGCCTGAACGTGCTCGCACAGCGCCATTGGGTCAGGCCCAAAATTTATGCACAGGCATGCAATATGAGGGAGTAACTGCGAACTTTTGAGCCAGCACTTACTTGCTACCTCAGGTCGTTTCCGCCACGCGTGCCGCATGCATTGCGGGGAGCTTGCGGTGGATGCGCATGGCCCACAGGCATGGGTGTGGCTGGAACTGCGGCGTCAGGGGTTGGAACAATGGGGCGGTTACCTGTTCACCCGTGATCATGGGTAGTGGGATTGGTGGAGATGGGCGGCCGCTTTGGAGCGGAGGAGAGCCATCCCCCGTGCCCTTCCCTATAAATTAGGGGGTCACAATGGGCGACGCTCATCCATCCCCTTCTCCTCCTCGATCTCAAGTCCACATTGCTTGCCCTTCTCCTCTGGTCTTCGAACCGTCCCGTCCCTCCCGATGGCCAGGGGGAAGGGTCGGGCGAATGCTTCCGCCGCCGTAGGGTCTTCTTTTCGTGTCCGTGCTCAGCCCCCGGCTTTAGTCAATGGTTTTGGACCGAGAGCTGGTAGGAGGGGCCTTGGACAGGGGAGCGTGCGGTGCGGCAGTCGCACCAGGGGTTGCCACGGTGGTATGCCTGCCGCTGCGTCGCCCGCTGCTTCAGCTTTGGCAGAACGCCGCGCGGACGTCACCGCACCGGAGTCCATAGCGGAAACGCAATGTTGTAGCCGACTACGGTCTCTGTACTCCTCCTTCAAGGCGATGGCGAAATATCTTCCGTACGGCCATCGGCTGCGCGTGAGTGATCGCAGCAACGGTTCTTCGTGGGTCACGGCAGAGTTTTCCACCCATGGCGCTTCGTATCATGCACATGGGTGGGTGCCTTTTGCCTGCGTGTACTCCTTAAGGACAGGGAGTCTTCTCTGCACCGGGCCGTCGGGGATGACCATGTTCTCTGTGAGGTTCCTCGGCTGCCGTGTCGGGAGTTCGGATGATGGCGGAGGTGTCTCCTCGAGCGGTGGCGATGAGGAAGACGATGGCGGTCGGCGACCCATGACACATCAGGAGCGTGGATGATAGCTCACACGCGTCGTGGTTGCCGGCAGCACCATCATCACCAGCTAGGCTCCGGCAGCGCCACCATCTACACCTGCCCTCCTCCTTCTTCCTCCTTGTCGGCTTTGTCCGCCCCGCCGGCTTCCTCCGCCCTACCTGGCGGCAGGGTCCTTCTGATCCTGGGACGCGTCCCTCTGGTACTGGCAGGGAGGCGCCGAATCCCAGCCAGGCGCTCCTTTTGCCCTCTATTTATTCTCCACCTAATCACTAGGAGGAGAGGGACAAGAAAGGCATTACGGGACACTTATCTTTTTACAAACCAAAAGATGTAGGTGCTTGCCAAGTTTTAGCTAATCATAATGTAATCTTTATCTATTTTGTATCAAAAAATGAATGAAAGAATGCTATTTCTCTTCCTCAAGTACTATCCTTTTCTTTTCTCCTCGTTTGTACTGTATCAACATGTTTGTCCTTGCCGCTTGAAACTACTTGTCGGGTCAGTATTAACCACGAGCGCCAAGGAGGAACGAGCCCCCGAGAGCAGGCTGGTATCACCACCCGGCAAAGCCCCTTGTCGGTATCGGCGCGGCCCCGTAGAGAGGATAAGTGATAGGATCTGGGGGATGGCTCGTCCCGACAAGGGTTTCTATTGCGTGAAGGACTCCACTGATCACAGCCAAAAAGGGATAGCAAAGGTTTCCTTAACGGAGCAAATGGCACGGAGCTAGGGATTTGTGTTTAGACTTATCTTTTTAGGCAGTATCCCTTTCTGTAGTATGATGGACCGCCATCCTTGTCTCGTTGCCCTTCTTCTTTGCTTCCCTGGTGGTGAAACATGTAAAGCAAGAGGCCTCTGTCCTCTGGGGGGAGAGAGTGTAGTAACAAGGATTACAGGCTCATCAAGTTCTCTAGCAAATTTCTAGAACTTAAAAGCGATAATCATTGCAATATAAAAATGCATAGTAAACACGCAATTTGATGATATGATGCAATGCCTAGCTTAATTATTGCATCTCAGGGTCTGCGCCTGGCTTTGTACAAAGGGTTACATGCAGCTGCGGCAAGGCTTGTACAAAAGGTGGCTGCCGGGGACTGAGCCCGGCAGCCGCGCCTTACGGGTTAAACTTACGAAGATGCACAATATTCCATGAGTTAAGCATTTTGATGCCATCTTCGGTCTCCACACGGACTGCGCTAGCTCTGGTGACTCATGCTACCCGGTAAGGGCCTTCCCACTTCGGCGTCAACTTGTTGGTACCCTTGGCAGACTAAACGTGCCTAAGGACAAGGTCGCATTCCTCAAGGCTCCGAGCGTGGATCCTGTGGCTATGATAGCGGCGCAGGGCTTGCTGGTAGCGTGCAGCACGCACAGCAGCCCGGAGACGATCTACCTTGAGGAGCATGGCATCGTCATGCCGTAGCTGCTCTTGCTCTACTTTATCGTATGAAAGTACTCGAGGTGACCCGTATATGAGTTCCATGGGGAGAATTGCTTCCACCCCATATACTAGGGAGAAGGGTGTCTGGCCGGTAGCTCGATTCGGTGTCGTTCTGAGGGACCAAAGAACCACCGGCAGCTCATCTATCCAACACTTGCCGCATCTCCGCAGTGTATCGAAAGTTCTTGTCTTGAGTCCACGCAACACTTCAGTGTTCATCCTCTCGACTTGGCCGTTGCTCCTTGGGTGGGCAATAGAGGCAAAGGAGACCTTGGTTCCAAGGTTTTGGATGTACTGCATAAAGGTGCGGCTCGTGGACTGGGTGCCATTGTCGGTGATCACCCTAATGGGCACTCCAAAACGGCACACCAGTCCTTTCATGAACTTGACAGCTGACTGCGAGGTCACCTTCCTCACTGGTTCCACCTCAGGCCACTTTGTAAACTTGTCGATGGCTATGAACAAGAATTCAAAGCCCCCGACAGTGCGGGGAAAGGGGCCCAAAATATCGAGCCCCCAGACCGAGAATGGCCAGGATAAAGGGATCGTCTGGTGAGCTTGCGCTGGTTGATGGATGTTCTTTGAATGGAACTGGCAGGCTTCACACCTAGTGACTAGCTCAGTTGCATCTTGGATGGCGGTGGGCCAATAGAAACCCTGCCAAAAGGCTTTCCCGGCAAGGGCTCTTGATCCAATGTGAGACCCACACACGCCTCTGTGAATCTCTGCCAACAGCTTCAGTCCATCTTCCTGGGAAATGCACCTTAATTTCACACCATTTGGTCTCTTTCTGTACAGAGTGTCATCGACAAACTGATACATACTTGACTGTCGGGCTACTTTTTCGGCTTCTTCTTGTTCTTTGGGAAGTTCTCCTGTTTGAAGGAAATGGACTATGTGATGTGCCCAAGCTGGAGCCTGTGGCTCGACAACAAGGACTAAAGGCATCTGCTCGTTCGTGGGAGCGCTTTCCTCGACCGCAAGAACCTGGGGTTCCGTAGGAGGGAGCTGCTCACCAGGCAAAACAAGACTGTCCTTGGCAGCTTCTCTACCAGGGCTTCATGAAGCTCTGCCGGGAAATGCTCGCCGGAGTTCAGCTTTGTTCTTTTCCTGGTCATCGTTGATGGGGATACTGATGGCTGAGTGAGGTGGAGGACAAAGGTTCCTGGTTCCATAGGGAGCTTTTGCGCAGCGCACTTTGATTGATGATCGGCGATGCTATTTTCCGCACGCGGCACGTGCTCTATTTGCAATCCATCAAAGTCCTCCTCCAGCTTCCACACCTCTTCCATGTATGCTTCCATCAACGGACTCTGATAATCTTTGCTGACATGTCTCACCATGAGTTGAGAATCTCCTCGGATGATAAGTTTCTTGATTCCCAACTCCACCGCGATCCTGAGTCCGGCAAGGAGTCCCTCATACTCAGCAGTGTTGTTGGTGGCCTCCTCCCGGGGAAAGTGCATTTGGACCACATATTTGAGATCATCTCCAGTGAGGGCGATGAGGAGCACGCCTGCTCTAGCACCCTGAAGTGAGAAAGTACCGTCAAACTACATGATCCATTCTTTAGGCGCTACATTGCCTGGGAAAATTGTCTCTGGAACCTCTTCGTCTGGCGTGGGTGTCACCTCCGCAATGAATTCCGCCAACGCCCTGCTCCGGATTGTGGAAGTGCTCTCATACTTCAGACCAAAGCTCGACAGCTCTAGCGCCCACTCAACTATCTTGCCAGTGGATTCGGGGTTCTTCAATATACGCTGCAGCGGGAAGCGGGTGACAACAGTGATTTCGTGGGCTTGGAAGTAGTGGCGCAGCTTCCTCAAGGCCATGAGAAGGCCGAAGATCAGCTTTTGCACTCCGGAGTACCTTGATCTAGCCCCTTGTAATAAGGAGCTGACAAAGTACACTGGTCGCTGCACCACTTTCTTCTTCGCCATTTCCTTGAAACTGCCTTAGTCCGCTTGCTTAGGTTCCCCTTTGCCCGTATCATGTCCTGGCGCGAATACTTCGGTTCCACCCTCGGTGACATTAGTTGCAGCGGCTGCGTCCTCATCCACTTCCCGCTGCACCACCAGTGATGCACTAACCACTTTATTTGTTGCCGCCAAGTACAGCAGCAACGGTTCTTGCGGTTTAGGCGCGACCAAGGTGGTAGCGGAGGAAAGGTAAGCTTTCAGATCTTGCAGCGCTGCTTCTGCTTCCGGGGACCACTTCATTGGGCCGGCCTTTTTCAGAATCTTGAAAAACGGTAGGGAGCACTCAGCGGATATGGAGATTAACCTACTCAACGCGGCAATGCATCCGGCCAAGCGCCTTACACCTGACGGACTTGGGTTCTTGTATCTGCTCAATTGCTTTGATCTTGTCGAGATTAGCTTCTATTCCTCGCTGAGACACAAAGAACCCAAGCAGCTTGCCGGATGGGACACCAAACACACACTTCTCAGGGTTGAGCTTCAAATTGATCTTGCGCAAGTTGATAAAAGTTTCTTCCAAGTCTTGTACGAGAGTTGCTTCATCTTTGGTTTTGACTACTATGTCATCCATGTAAGCTTCCACGTTCCTGTGCAACTGAGGTTCAAATCCAATCTGCATGGCCCTTGCAAAGGTAGAACCAGCTCTCTTTCACACGAAGGGCATACGTACAAAGCAGTATGTGCCACACGAAGTTATGAACGCGATCTTCTCCTCATCTTCCTTGGCCATGAATATCTGGTGGTATCCGGAGTATGCGTCCAAGAAGGAAAGCAAGTCACACCTGAAAGTGGAATCAACAATCTGATCCATGCCTGGCAAGGGAAAAGGGTCCTTCGGGCATGCTTTGATTAAGTCAGTGAAATCAATGCAAAGCCTCCATTTCCCATTCGCCTTGCGCACCACTACCGGGTTAGTTAACCATGTCGGATGCAACACTCCTCTGACCAAACCAACTTGTTCGAGCTTCTTGATCTCTTCAGCGATGAACTACTGCCGCTCCAAGGCTTGCTTCCTAACTTTCTGCTTGATGGGCCTGGCATGAGGGCAGACAGCAAGGTGGTGCTCAATTACCTCCCTGGGAACAGCGGGGATGTCAGATGGTTGCCAAGCAAACACATCGACATTCGCCCGCAGGAAGGCAATGAGCGTGCCTTCCTATTTGTCATTAAGGGTGGCAGTGATGGTAAACGTACCACCAGCGCCATCCTGCCGTGCTGGGACCTTCTTCGTTGCAGGATAAGTGACCTTGGATCTCTTTCTAGTGGAACTCTCCGGCAGGTCATCGACGGGCGCATCGCACTCCGAAGAGGCGCGCATCCCGGAGTCCTTGCTGGCGTCTCTGCTAGACTTCTCTCCCTTCTTTGATGTCTTGGCCGGAGCTGGTGCTTCTGCGACCTCAGCTGCTACCGCGTCTTGATACATCTTGTCCACGCAGATAACTGCATCTTTCTTATCAGATGGGATGGAGATGATTCCAGTGAGCCCTGGCATCTTCAAAGTGTGGTAAGCATAGTGGGATGCTGCCATGAATTTTGCAAAAGCTGGGTGACCAAGAATTCCGTTGTAAGGCAGGGGGAGTTCGGCCACATCAAACACCACCTTCTCAGTCCGGTAGTTCAGCTCCCCGCCAAACGTCAGAGGCAAAGTATTCTTTCCCTTGGGTCGGCAACTCCCGGGGTTGACTCCTTGGAATGTACCCGTAGCCTTGAGCTCTCCGTCAGGGATCTGCAGCCTCTCAACCACCTTAGGGGAGATTAAGTTCAACCCCGCCCCGCCGTCAACTAACATCTTGGTTACTTTGAGGTTGCGGATTGTTGGGGAGACCAACAACGGAAAACATCCGACCGCAGTGGTTCGTTTAGGATGATCGTCTTTGTCAAAGATGATAGGCGTGCGGGACCATTTGAGTGGCCTTCTGGACTCTGCGGCCGGTTCCACGGTGTTGATCTCATGCGCCCACTGCTTGAGCTGGCGGTGAGAGGAATGCAAGGATGCACCCCCGTCAACACACATGGCTTCAGTTGCCTTCTGGAACTCTCAATCGCTGGAATCTTCACCATCCTCATCATCACTCATTTCATCTTCTTCTTTCTTCTCACAGCCTCTAGCAGGTTTTTCCATCTACTGCGGGGCCTTGCCGCGGCGGCCTCCTCTACCACCACGGCCCTTCCCGGCAGCTCCATCTTGGCCTTTCTCCTTGTCATGCTTCTCGTACTTAGCCTTCTGCTTCTCAGCAAGCTGCTCAACTTGGCGGCATTCTTGGAGATCATGGCCCTTGGTGCGGTGGGTCTTGCAGTACGGCCCGTCGGACTTTCCGATTTTCTCTGTTGCTGCGGCCTCCCGGCAATCAGCGCAGGCGGCAGCTCCCTTGCCGAGGGTCTAGGCCTTGGCCTTCTTGCCGGCAGCGAGATTACCAGAGCTCTCAACGGCCAACACTGCTTTCCCTTTGCGCTTCTTGTTGCGCCTTCGGCTCCTCCCTTTCAAGCCGGGGGCATCGTCGTCGTCATCGGGGTTGACTTTGACACCAGCCTCCTCTCCGGGGAGTCGTCTTCCTTCCTCAGCACGAGCACACTTGTCCGCCAATGTGTACAGCTCATTGACGATCTTGGGGAGCTTTACATTGATCTTGGCCCGCATCCTCCTGTTGCGCACATCCGAATGGAATGCGGCAATCACGGCTGCGGGGTGTATCTCTGGAATATTTCGGTGTACTCGACTGAATCTCTGCATGTACTTCCGCAGGGTCTCTCCTTCCTTCTTCGGAAGGACTTGCAGGTCGCTGGGCTGTCCTGGCTCCTGGTGGCCACCTGTGAAGGTGCCGACGAACTCGTTACACAAATCAGCCCATGACGAAATAGAGTTTTCCGGCAGGTGCATCAGCCACGATCTCACATTTGGCTTGAGTGCCAAAGGGAAATAATTGGAGAGCACCTTCTCATCTCTTCCTCCGGCGGCTTGAACGGCAATCGTGTAGATGCCCAGGAACTCTGTCGGGTTCAGCTTTCCGTCGTACTTCTCCGTTAGCTCAGGCTTGAAGGCTCGGGTCGATGGTCAGCGGACCTGTCGCAGCTCGTGAGGGAAGGTCGGGCACCCAACCTCATAAGGCAGGTACCCGCCAACACTGGGCGCGGGGTCGCCAGCATCTGGGCCATTGCACCTGTCAGATTAGCGGTGTGCTTCCTGGCATCGCTCTATGGTGATGCGCGCGTTTTCCCTCCGCCGGTCGTTCAGGACACGCCGCTGGTCCCGGTGATCTTGTGAACCGGACGAGACCATAGATGCCTCGTCGGGGTCGTCGACACGTGGAACTTGTTGTGGCTGCCTCTAGGCTTGTTGCTGCGGAGGGGATTGCACCATTGGCGCTGCCCCCTCAACGCGACCGTCAATCCGGCCGGCCGTCGCCGTCCACAGGTATCTTGATGGCTCTGCATGCTGCGATTTGCTGGCTTTGACGAATCCGATCAAACTCTGGATGGTGGCTCTCCACTCGTCCATCTTGTCAGCCGCCGGTGGGAATTTCAGCAGTAGTTGAGCCCGCGCCATCGCTTCTGCTGCCGTGGCTGGCATGGCTAAGGAGGAGGATTGTGACGTCGCCCGACTCCGGGTGGAACCAAGAGGAGCGTCGCTGCGTCCTTGCCGCCCTGCACCATTCGCCGAGGCGGTCTGACGTGGAGGAGGTCGAGCTTGTGGGTCTACAGCTCCGCTTGGCGATCTGTCTTGCTCTGGGTGAGGCGCGTGCCCAGCAGCCGCGCCTGCGACAGGCGCTGCTGGAGGATCACGGCTATCCCCAGATTGGGCGTCGCTGTTGCGGCCGCGGCCACCAGTGCGGCAGGGAGGTGGAGACTGAATGTTTTCCCCTCCCGCGGCACTAGGGCCAGGCTTGCCAAGATGTTGCTGATGTTGCTCTTCTTCGACGTTCCTCGCTCCAGCTTCGGCCGCGAGAGACATGACGGTGGCGCCGCCTGCACCAATCGTGTTGCCCACGACGCCCACCTCATTCGCCGCCGCCGCAGTGCGCACGGTGTTCGCGGCTGCATGCGAGGGGGCCTTCGAAGTGGAGGGATGCGTGGTCGCGCCGGCCTTCTTCTTGGGAGCCATGGGTGAAGAAGATGGCGATGAAGATCGACGCGCTGCTCACGATCTTAGGTTCGCGCAATTGAAGCACGCGCCCCTACCTGGCGCGCAAAAGATGTCGGGACAGGATGCACACGATCACCTATGGGACCATGGGTCCCTTTGTGGTTCGGCAGGGGCGAGGTCACGTTTCACAAAGAGCAGAGGCTATGAGATGGCGTAGCGATGAGAGACTTGTGTTTTACCCAGGTTCGGGCCGCGAAGAAGCGTAAAACCCTACTGCTACTTTGGTGGATTGATCAGAGGAACACGAAGCAGACGCCATGCTCAAACCCAGCATTGTCGCCTTCGGGAGAGCTACTACGCGAGTACAAGTGTCCAAAAGTCCAAATCTTGAGCAAGGTTGCCTTAGGCCTCCTTTTATAGGTCAAGGGGCAACCACAGTGGCAAAACAGTCATTACCTAGTGATTAGATAGCTAACAGAGCTATCATACCTAACTCTAGCACTTAGGACAAAATGCCATAAATGCTAGCTTGGGTGGCGTGCGGGGATGTATCCCCGGCAAGCTCTTACCACCGCTTAGCTGGCTGTTGCTTAGTGTCTTGACACGCCTCTGGACGGGTGTCAAATGGATGTAATCCGTCTTCTGGTGCGTCGCCACGTGCTTAGCAGGAGCCACTTAGCCACCCGAGGGCTCGACACCGCATCGATAACTGACTGGCGTTGCGATGCGGTGGAGCGGTGGCCGATCGGCTCGCGCGTGCCGGGGGAATGGCCTTCCGGGTCTTCTGGAAGGTGTGCGCGCCTCGGTCCCCGGCAGGCACCGGGGACGTGGCTGGCGCGGCTCGGGTCCGTTTTGGGCCGTTGCGTTGATCTTGCAGGTGTAGCTAGCCAGCGTAGGCTGTTCCTGCCACGGTCTTGGATGTTGGCTTCGTATTCTTGATATGCTCCTTAATCTCATGAAGAGCGGCTTCTTCGCCTTGGGTTGGTTCCTTGAATGGGTTTTGCTACTACTGCCTGTGCATAAGTCAGGGGCACTGGGTACCCCATTCCTAGTGCACCGACAGTACCCAACATTTTTTCTTTGCGTCCTCGCAGGGTCACAATCGGTACAATCTAAACACAAAAGGAGATCTGCCACTATGATGTGGTGATTGATTCGGAAACGAGGTCTTGTCATGGAGCCTTGTTCCCGCATCAATCGACCCATCTGGAAAACCTAGCTAAAGCGCCACGCGCTCCTAGTTGGGGTCCTCGTGCTTGATGCCGAGGGGGCTATCGTTGTCGTAGCTGTCGCTGGAGGAGTTGAAGTCGCTACCGCTCGAGCTCTCTGCGCAGAACCCCAGGCAGACGCCGGAAGCCCCGAAGAACTTTGCGGAGAGAGTGGCGGCCCCGTCAAACTTGAACTGGAGGAGTTGTCCTGGCCCCAGGCCGCGGGAGCGGGGGAACGACTTCCATACCCGCGTCAAGAACATGGCGCTTCCGAGGGAGAGGTCGACTGCCACCTAGACAGGCCCGTTGCAGCAGCCATCTGCCCGAGGCCATAGGCATGAAGGTCTGTTGCCTTCCATGGCCCTCGTGAAGGGGTCAGGAAGAAGCAACCAGCTTCAGGGGTGACGGGGCAGCACTACGACGAACTTGTGCGCCGCCTCCCCCGTATGAGTCCCTACACGAGGCGGGGGGAGGGGAGCACCGCAAAGACCGCCGCGGTTCGAGGGACACGTCCTCCTGCGTCCCCTGGACACTGCCCTTCCATGGAAGCTAGAGCCGACCCCCGTCGCCGTCAGCACAACGCTCATCGGTCAAATGGGGCATGACCGTCGCAGCGGCGGCAGACCCTCGAGAACGGCCACGACCCCTCGCCGTCCTGGGAATGGCACGTTGGAGGAGGTGGCGGAAGGAAGAAGGTGGTGCTAACTGGAAGACTGAAGCGGGGAGATGTGAGCGAGCAACGCCATCCCCGACCCCCCTATTTTTAGGGATGAGGCAACAGGGGCTGACCCTTAGCGACCCAGGGCGAACACGCCCTGGCGAACGCACTACACCCGCGACCGCCCTTTTCGGCCAATGTCGAGCCTCACATGTGACACGCGTCGTGCGGGATAGAGTAAAGGAGGAAGATGAAGGGGGAGGGCAACGGTGCTCAATGACATGGAATGACAAGATGCAGATGAGCAGCGCCCGCCGGAATTTCTCTCTCCATAGGGAAGGCACGGGGGCTGGCGGTTTGCTATCCAAGGCGACCGTTCGGTGGCGAGCATGGTGCTTGGGTGATCGCCCCTCTCCACCAATAATGCACCTCGTGTAAGTACACGTGTTGCGAGAGGCAACTCTACCAGTTCGACACGGCGTGGCTTTTTAGGCGCGTCCCCTCGGACGCCGTCTCGCTTCCACCACTCCCACGACCCGCGTTCAATGCGCATCATGGGAAGCCGGTAAAAATCATCACAATAACCGCAAGAAAATGCGGCCACACGTATCTGTGCACTGCTTTGGGCCTAGCCCAACACCGTCATGGACTCAAGTTTGGCCCATGCCCGGGGGCTGCTGTCGGTGTACTAAAGAACGGGGCCCTTAGTACCCGAACTTATGGACAGATGGCTGTGGCCTCCAGGCCGGCAAGACCTTGCCGGGCGAACACCAACCTCCAAGCAACATCAAGCAAGGACCAAAGCAACCGCCAAGCCTCCTTGTCGGTGGAGAAGACCTGACTACGAGTGCTCCCGCCAAGGTCTCCACCCACCAAGCCATCGCTCCGTCGCCAGGCTGACTGTCTACATCAGCTAGGTGTCGAGTGGGCCGGCGATTAGGTAGAGCTGGTCAGGGCGCGTGGTAGCTTGGTGGATTTACAGCAGCTTTAATAACACCGGTCCCACGACGTGGCAAAGGAATAAGATGTAGCTGGGCGAATGACACAGAAGGAGAGGTGAACCTTGCCGGGAGACGTCGCCAGCATGACACCTCACGGCGCATTCTATGTGCCTGTCCTAGTCCGTCAGAGTTAGTTATTTCCCACTATGGGTCTTGCCAGTAGTTTTGGCAGCTATAGTATACACTGTTTACCCATGTAATGACCATTTTTTCCACTGTGGTTGTCGGCCCAGTGGGAACCAGGGTACCGCGGCTCGTCTGCCGGCCAAACCAAGGGGCCACGCTGGGCTGGCCCAAGAAGGATGACCCCCACCTTTCCTCTCCTGAGAGAGTTGACTCATGAGGGGCACGGCCCCTTAGCGTGAGGCCTAGCCCTGCCGAGGTTGCCTGGCGCGTGAGAGCGCCTTGTGAGGCCCCCCTCACGGGGTAGCCTCATGAGGCAGGTCGTACGGGGCCAGCCGCGACACGTGGCTTTTGTTACAAGGGTGATCCTCCTGATGTCATGGTGAGGACAGATGAGAGAGAGCAGGACAGTTTCCATTCTGGTGAAAAGGGAGGCAGTGGAACCCGCCTCCCCCCAAAGCAAGTCCCAAAGTGTTTCCTCTTTGGTGTAAGGGGGTCAGGACGGATCGACGCTGCAGGTCGGAGCTCATCGCGGAGCCCACCCCCGCGTCACGAAGACTACTTTAGCTAGCGAAGACAGCCGTTTGTCAGGATAGGACTAGGTTCCTGTCCCCCTTTGAATTGCCGCCCTGTGGCCACCCTTTCCCACCGGTGTTTTCGAGGAAGAGGACCAAGGCACTACAAAGGGGGCAGGGGCGCCTCCATGTAAGGGGATCGAGCCATTATTCTCTCCCCCAGACCAGTGTACCTCGAGCACGGGTCTTCTTCGCAGAGCAATCAAACACTAAGCAGGAGTAGGGTAATACACTGCACGGTGGCCCGAACCTGGGTAGCTCGTGTGTTCCTGTCGTGTCCGGCAAGGAGCTGCGAGCTCGTCGTTGGTCCTGTTATGTTAACCGTCGAGTTGTAGGTAACCAAGCCAAGCCCCCAGTGTTCGAATCTTATCCATGGAGAAGTTCTAGGATGCAAATCCTAAACTCCGACATTTGGCGCGCCAGGTAGGGGGACTTGCTGTCTTCGCGCCCTTGACCTCGACATCAGCATCGACATAGCCGAGAGCACGTCGCGCACCGAGCTGCTGCCCGGGTCCATGCAGTGCCCGCCGCTCACGGTGCCCCTGGGCGGCACCCTCACGCCGCCACCAAGCCCGTTGGAGAGTAGGCGACCTCCTCCGTCTACCCGTTGGTGGAAAAGCAAGCGCTTGGCCGCTCCACCGTCGCCTCCTCGCCCGCGAGTCGCAACCCTCCCGCTCTGCAAGCTGCGCTGCTCGTGGCGCAGGGGCTACATCATTGTCGCCCTCCCAGGGACGGCCGTGATGCTCGGCTCAAGCGCGTCACCGAGCTCGTCTCTGCCACATACGGTGGCTAGGCGCCCCGTAGCTCCTCGCTAGCTTCACCGTGGCGCCCTGAGCGACTCGGACGCACCGCTTCTCCTCCTTCTCTGGGCCACGGCACAGCCGGATGGCGCCGCGCAGCGTGCACCTCGGGGCCCCATGGTTCGTCCGCGTCCGCGGCCTCGGGGGCCGCCTCTAAATCATCCATCGTGTCCCCCGCGGCGCCGCCGCTGTTGGGCGTGGCGGCCACACGGCTCCAACCAGGGGCATTGTCACAAATGGAGGCTCCCAAGAGCCCCACAGGGTCGCTTGCATCCTAGGAGGGACCCATGCCCCTCCGTCCAGCCACCACTTTAGGCGCTTCTCGTGCGAGGCAAACGCAGACCTCTGGTGCCTGTGTCCGGCGGCCGCCTCAAGTGCTCTGATTCCCCCGTCGCCTTCGACGCCAGCGACCACCCCAGGTCTACTAGGGCTATGGGCGTTGTCCCTCTGATGTGCACTCCCACCATCAGCGGTGTGGCCATTGCCAAGACGATCATCGACGGCATTGTGGGCTTCAGTGTGCTCTTGGTGGAGACTTTCGAGACGCTCCAGGTGCCTATGAGTGCCTGGTGCCCACCAGGGCCTTCTTGAGCGTCACCCGCGGCTCCACTCTCCCCCTGGGGCAGGAGCACCTTCCCATCACCTTCGGCACCCGCAAGGCCTACCGTGCGGAGTTCATCATCTTGGATGTGGGTTCATCATCTTCGATGTGGCTCACATCGGCCTACACCTACCCACTCTCGTGGAAGCCCCACGCTTGGCATTGGCGGAAGCCCCATGCTCAGCGTTGGCGGCCTACTCCTACCCATTTTCGTGGAAGCCCCACGCCCGGCGTTGGTGGATGCCCTGTGCTCAGCACTGGCAGCCTACTCCTACCCACTCGTGGAAGCCCCACGCTCGGCGTTGGCGGATGCCCCATGCTCACCGTTGTCGGCCTACTCCTACCCACTCTCGTGGAAGCCCCATGCTCGGCGTTGGCAGATGCCCCATGCTCAGCGCTGGGGGACAACTCCTACCCACTCTCGTGGAAGCCCAATGCTCGACATTGACGGATGCCACATGCTCAGCGCTGGCGGGTGCTCCTACCCACCATCCTGGAAGCCCCATGCTCAGCACTGGCGGATGCCCCATGCTCAGCGCTGGCAGCCTACTTGCCTAATGTGCCCCGGCCATCACATCCTCAAGCTGACCTGTGTCGAACACGGGAGCATCTAAGTATGCCTCAGCAGAGGCGCGCGCTCGTGATCTTCCCCGTGCCTCTCACGCGAGGACAGGCCGGGCACGGTGCCTGTGCTCGGTCAGTCCCGGCAGCGCTACAAAATCCAAGCGACTGAGCTCTGGCTCGCGGGCCTGCTCCCGTGTACGTCACCTCACCAGGTCGTTGGTGCTCTTGTCTCCTCGTGCAACACCCACAGGCGATCCCGCGAGCGCGCCCCGCTGCATTACTTGCGAAAACTTGGCAGTTTCCCTGGTGCAGGGTATCAAAGGCCTCAGGATCCCCTCCTCGAGAGGCCTCGTGAGTGATGTCCCGCGGGCAGAAGTCTTTGCGAGGGTCCGCACCTCATGAGCCGGTCCCTGCGGAGGACTCTCTCCAACCCGCACACCTCGAAGGAGCTGATACTCGTGATCTGCATTGGGTTTTCCGTGAAGAGGAACGTGTTATCGCATCACAAAGTTTGTAAGTATTTCCCTCAGTTTAGAAACCAAGGTTTATCGAACCAATAGGAATATCAATCCTCAACCGTCTTCAGTGGCTGCACACAAAAGAACAAACGACTTGCACCCAACGCGGGCAAGAGGGTTGTCAATCCCCTTGATCTCATGATTTGCAAGCAAATGAGTTGTGTAGATAATTGAAAATTGCAAAATAAAATAAAATGTAAATAAAGTCAGCAAGGTAATAGTAGCATTTGTGCATATATAAGTGAATAGACCCGGGGGCCATAGTTTTCCCTAGCGGCATCTCTCATGTAGGCAGCATACGGTGGAAACAAATTACTGTTGGACAATTGATAGAAAAGCGGATAGTTATGCGATTTTCACGGCAATGATCATGTGTATATAGGCATCACGTCCATAAACAAATAGGCCGACTCCTGCCTACACCTATTACTATTACTCCACTTCAAGAGCGCTTCTATGATTGCCTCTCTACGTATTAAGTTCATGACAAACAGAGTAATGCATGGAGAACGATGACATGATGTAGACAAAGTAAACTCTAGCAATATGAATGAACCCCATCGTGTTATCCTTAGTAGCAACAACAAAAACACACATCTTGTCCCCTACTTTGTCACTGGGATATAGAAACTCATCAGGTTGAACCTACCACAACGCACCACTCCCACTGAAGATAGATCAAACTACTTGGCCAAAGCACATCAATAAATTGGAGAGCATTACGAAGCTATAATGATCGTGCAAATAAGAATCTAAATATTCAGAGGTGACTCAAATACATTTCATGAATAATCTAAACATAAACCCACAATTCATCGGATCCCAACAAACACACCGCACAAATAGGATTACATCGGATAGATCAAAGCGAAGATGTGATGAACATTGATTGTATTGAAGATCAAGAGATAGAGAGTTTGCCATCTAGGTACTAGCTATGGACCCGTAGGTCTGTGCTGAACTACTCACACATTATCATGAGGGCAACAAGGTTGATGTAGAGGCCCTCCGTGATTGATCCCCCCTCCGATAGGGTGCCGGAATGGAGCTCCAGATGGCCTCGCGACGAAACAGAGGCTTGCGGCGGCGTAAAAAGAGTTTCGGGACTACCTCTAGGATTTTTGGGATAAATGAGAATTTATAAGCCCGAGAGGGGCGTCGGAAGAGGCCCAAGGGAGGCACAAGCCATCAGGGCGCAACCCCCCCAGGGCGCGCCCTGTTGGCTTGTTGGGCCCTCATGCGGCTCCCGGCCTCCTTCCAAAGTGTCCAGGTCTTCTTTTGGTCCAGAAAAATCATCAAAAGTTTTGTGGCAATTGGACTTAGTTTGGTACTGTAAACCTGAAAAGTGAAAAACAAGCGGAAAACAGCAACTGGCACTGGGCATTGGGTCAATAGGTTAGTGCTCAAAAATATTATAAATTTGTAAATAAAGACCCAAAAAGTATCCTAGAATGATAATATATCAACATGGAACAATCAAAAATTATAGATACGTTGGAGACGTATCAAGCATCCCCAAGCTTAATTCCTGCTCGACCTCGAGTAGGTAAATGGTAAAATTAGAATTTTTGATGTGACATGCTATCCATTATGTAATCTTATGCATGTATGTTCATTGAGAAACGATGAATCGACAAATATTAACATAGCAATACTAATAAGTATAAGAAATAAAATCATTAATCTTTCAAAGTATACGATCCACAAAGAATGTTTACACCCCATTCATCTTATTATATTAGCAAGGCATGACTCCATCTTCACCACATTAATACAAATGTCAAGCACCATGGTGTCCAAGTCAGGCAATTGGATCGTTCTTTTTCAATATGCATCAACTTTTTATTCTTCACGCAATACATGAGTGTGAGACATTGGACATAACATTTTGGTGGAATAGAGTATGGTGGTATGTACCAAAGGGGCAAAAAGTGGAGAAGATAGTGTCGGGGCACGGATGCACACGATCACCTATGGGACTAGTGGCCCCTTTGTGGTTCGGTGGGGTCTAGATCACGTTGGACAAAGAGCGGAGATGGTGAGACAGCACGACGATCGGGACGCTAGTGGTTTTACCCAGGTTTGGGCCGCTGAGAAGCATAAAACCCTACTCCTGCTTTGGTGGATTGATCTCAGGGAACACGAAGCACGCGCAACGCTCTAACCCGGCAAGGGTTGCCTTCGGGTGAGCTACTACGATAGTACAAGTGTCCGAAAGTCCGAATCCTGAGCTAGGTTACCTTGGGCCTCCTTTTATAGGGCAAAGGGAAACCAAAGTGGCAAAACAGTCTTTATCTAGCGATTAGATAGCTAACAGAGCTATCATACCTAACTCTGGCATTTAGTACAAAATACCATGATTGCTAGTCCAGGTGGCGCGCGTGGATGCATCCCCAGCAAGCTCTTGCCACCGCTTAGCTGACCGTCGCTTAGGGTCTTGACACGCTTCTGGACGGGTGTCAACTGGGCATAATCTGTCTTCCGGTGCATCGCAACGTGCTTAGCGGGAGCCACTTAGCCACATGAGGGCTCGACACCGCATCGACAAGTGACTGGAGTCGTGATGCGGTGGAGCTGTGGCCGATCGGCTCGCGCCTGCCGGGAGATGGCTTGCCGGGTCTTCCTCAAGACATGGCTGGCGCACCTTGGGCCCCTCCTGGGCAGTTGCGCAGGTCCTGCCGGCGTTGCTTGGCCTTTTGCAGGTTGCTGCTGCTGGAGTTTGAGTCTTGAATGCTTGCTTGGTTCGTGCTTGTGTTGATGGGTTTCGCTACTACAGCCTGTGCATAAGTAAGGGGCACTAGATACCCCTGTCCTAGTGCGACAACAGGAGCCCCTGAGTCTGGCCCACATGCGCTTTCTCGGTGCCGTTGGGTCAGGCCCAAAATTTATGCACAGGCGCGCAATGTGGGGGAGTAACTGCCAATTTACTAGTCAGCACTGACCCACTACCTCTGGCCCTTTCCGCCATGCACGCCGCATGCATTGCGGGGAGCTTGCGGCGGGTGCGCGTGACTTAAAGGCCTGAGCATGGTAGAAACTGCGGCGCCATGGATTGGAGCAATGGGGTGGTTACCCACTCGCCCGTGAGTCGTGGGTAGTGGGATTGGTGGAGATGGGCGGTCGCTCTGGAGCGGAGGAGAGCCTGCCCCCGTGCCCTCCCCTATAAATTAGGGGGTCACGGTGGCGATGCTCATCCATCTCCATCTCCTCCTTATTCCCAAGCCCACACTGTTTGTCCTTCTTCTTCTAGTTCGTCCTTGGATGGGCTAGTTCTCGCCATGATGAGGGGGCGAGGACGACTCTCAGCTACAGCTGGGGCGACGAGAGCTTCCCTCCGGGATCATGACGCTGCTTCAGTCGTGACGATGGGAAGTCGTTCCAGCGCGCGTGGCGGGAGGGCTGGAAGAGGCCGAGGCCAGCATGGGGCTCGTGGTCGGGGGAGGCGGAGCGCCGTCTCTAACCCTCCTCCGGTGGCGGCTTCTTCCTTAGCAGCGGAACATACTGAGAGCACGGCGCTGGAGTTCGTCATCAGCATGCGTGGCCCCCCTCGTAGCCGCTTGCGACTCCCCCGTCCCTTCGCCAGGGTGATGGAGGTTGACAAGCCGCACACGATGTGGTTGCGCGTGCACGGCTGTTGCATTGGCGCTGCGTGGGCCAACGTCGAGTTTCCGGCGCCCCGCGTTATGTTCTTCACGCATGGGTGGAAGACCGTTGCACGCGCTCACAATTTCACGGGCGGGTATGTCCTCTGCTTCAAGCTGGTGGAGGCCGACACACTCTCCGTCAAGATCTATGGGCGTTCAGGCGTTCGTCTCGACTGCTATGAAGAGATCTCAAATGGTGATGAAAGCTCCTCCTCGAGCGATAGCGACGAGGAGGACAGTGTCGGTGAAGACGGCGATAGCGAGCTCCAGGCCATCAAGTAGGAGTACGATGACCTGGGCTCCAGCTGACCGTCGGCCGCACCATCACCGTCATCTAGCTCCCCCCTTCCCCCGGCAGAGCGATTTGCCGGGGGTTCTTGACTTGGGCTCCAACTCTCCTCCTCAGCTAGACCTTGGCAGGCTCATGGACTCCGGCTTCGTCTTCCTTGCCGGTGGTCTGCCGAGCCGTTCCCCTACAGCCCTGACGGGGTTAGGCTAGGCTTCTTCTTAGGTCTCCCTTTCGCCCTTTTTCTTTTGGTAGCTTGCTCCTAGGGGAGAAAGCCAAATAAAGATTTATTAGGAAGGAGCTCTCCAATGTATATTGATCCATTTTGTATCAACAAATGAATGAATGAATGTTATTTCTCTTCCCTGAGTACCATCCTTTTCTCCCACTGTTTCTACTGTGTCAGTATGTTTTTGTCCTTGCCGCACGGAACCGCTTGCCGGGTCACTACTAACCACGAGCGCCAAAAGGGGAGCGAGCCCCCGGTAGCAGGCTGGCGTTGTTCCCCGGTAGGGCTCCTTGTCGGTATCGGCGCGGCTCCCCAGGGGCTGATAAGTATCAGGAGCTAGGGAACGGCTCGTCCTGACAAGGGTTTTCACCACGTGGGGGACTCCACCGAACACATCCGAAAAGAGAGAAAGGATTTCCTTTAAGGGAGTAAACAACATAAAACTTGAGATATGCGATTAGACTTATCTTTTTAGGCAGTATCCCTTTCAGGAGTACACTGGGCCACCGTCCTTGTTCCCTTGCCCCCCCCTTCTGTGTTTTCCTGGTGGAAAAACACGTAGGACAAGAGGCCTCTATCCCTTCAGGAGTGAATGCGGCAACAAGGATTATAGGCTTAACAAGTACTCTAGCAAATCTCTAGAACTTAAAAAGGTGATAACATCACAATCATAAAAATGCATAATGAACATGCAATGCAATGATATGATGCAACACCTAGCTTTATTATTGTTGCACAGGGTCTGCGCCTGGTTTTGTACAAAGGGTTGCATGCAACTTCGGCAAAGCGTGTACAAAATGTGGCTGCTGGGGACTAAGCCCGGCAGCCGCGCCTCACGGGTAGAACTTACGAAGATGCTCAATATTCCATGAGTTAAGCACCTTGGTGCCATCTTCGGTCTCCAGACGGACTGCGCCAGGTCTGGTGCCTCGTGCTACACGGTAAGGGCTTTCCCACTTCAGCGTCAACTTGTTGGTACCCTTGGCGGAATGAACGCACCTAAGGACAAGGTCGCCTTCCTCAAGGCTCCAGGCATGGACCCTGCGGCTATGATAGCGGCACAGGGCTTGCAGCTAGCGTGCAGCATGCACAGCAGCCCGAAGACGATCTTCCTCGAGGAGCATGGCATCGTCATGCCATAGCTGCTCTTGCTCTACTTCAATGTAGGCAAGTACTCAAGGTGACCCGTATATGAGTTCTGTGGGGAGCACTGCTTCCGCCCCATACACTAGGGAGAAGGGCGTCTGGCGGGTAGCTCGATTCGGTGTCGTTCTGAGGGACCAAAGAACCACCAGCAGCTCATCTATCCAGCGCTTGCCGCTTCTCCGCAGTCTATCGAAAGTCCTTGTTTTGAGTCCTCGCAACACTTGATCATTCATCCTCTCGACTTGCCCGTTGCTTCTTGGATGGGCAACAAAGGCGAAGGAGACCTTGCTTCCAAGGCTTTGGATGTATTGCATGAAGGCGCCGCTCGTGAACTGGGTGCCGTTGTCGGCGATCACTCTGTTGGGCACTCAAAAATGTCACACCAGTCCTTTCATGAACTTGATAGCTGACTACGCGGTCACCTTCCTCACAGGCTCTACCTCAGGCAACTTTGTGAACTTGTCGATTTCTACGAACAAGAACTCAAAGCCCCCGACGGCGTGGGGGAAGGGGCCCAAAATATCGAGCCCCCAGACCGAGAATGGCCAGGATAAAGGGATCGTCTGGAGAGCTTGTGCTGGTTGATGGATGTTCTTGGAATGGAACTGGCAGGCTTCACACTTGGTGACCAACTTAGTTGCATCTTGGAGGGCAGTGGGCCAATAGAAATCCTGCCGGAAGGCTTTCCCGGCAAGGGCTCTTGATCCGATGTGAGACCCACACACACCTCCGTGAATCTCTGCCAACAGCTTCAGTCCATCTTCCCGGCAGATGCACTTCAATTTCACACCCGTTGGGTCTTTTTTGTACAGAGGGTCATCGACAAACTGGTACATACTTGACTGACGGGTTACTTTTTCGGCCTCTTCTTGTTCCTCGGGAAGATCTCCTGTTTGAAGGAAATGGACTATGTGTTGTGCCCAAGCTGGAGTATGGGGCTCGACAACTAGGACTAAAGGCATCTCCTCGTTCGTGGGAGCGCTTGTCTCGACTGCAAGAACCTGGGGTTCCGCTGGAGGGAGCTGCTCACCAGGCGAAACGAGACTGTCCCCGACAGCTTCTCTACCAGCTGCTTCGAGAAGCTCTGTCGGGAAAGGCTTGCCGGAGTTCAGCTTTCTTCTTTTCCTGGCCATCGCTGACGGGGATACTAAAGGTTGAGTGAGGCGGAGAACAAAAGTACCTGGTTTCACAGGAAGCTTCTGCGCGGCGCACTTTGATAGGTGATTAGCGATGATGTTTTCTGCATGGGGCACATGCTCTGCTTGCAACCCATCAAAGCGATCTTCTAGTTTCCTCACTTCTTCCATGTATGCTTCCATCAATGGGCTCTGATAATCCTTGTTGAATTGTTTCACCACGAGTTGTGAATCTCCTCGGATGATCAGTCTCTTGATTCCCAACTCCATCGCGATTCTGAGTCCAGCAAGGATTCCCTCATATTCAGCGGTGTTGTTGGTGGCTTTCTCCCGGGGAAAGTGCATCTGAATCACATACTTGAGGTGCCCTCCGGTGGGGGCGATGAGGAGCACGCCTGCTCCGGCACCCTAGAGCGAGAAAGCACCGTCAAAGTACATGATCCAATCCGTGGGCGCTTCTTTGCCGGGGAGAATTGTCTCTGGAACCTCTTCATCTGGCATGGGCGTCCATTCTGCAATGAATTCCGCCAGCGCCCTGCTCTGGATTGTGGAAGTGCTCTCATACTTCAATCCAAAACTTGACAACTCAAGTGCCCACTCAACTATCCTGCCAGTGGCTTTGGGGTTCCTCAATATGCGCTGTAGCAGAAAGCAAGTGACAACTATGATCTCATGGGCTTGGAAGTAGTGGCGCAGCTTCCTCGAGGCCATGATGAGGCCGAAGATCAGCTTTTGCACTCCAGAGTACCTTGACCTAGCCCCCTGTAACAAGGAGCTGACAAAGTACACCGGCCGCTACACCACATTCTTCTTCATCACTTCCTTGGAATTGCCTTTGCTAGCTTGCTGAGGTTCCCCTTGGTTTGCATTGGGTCCAGCCGCAGATGCTTCGGTTTTGTCCCCGGCAGCATCAGCCGCAGCGGTTGCACCTTCATCTACTTCTCGCTGCGGCACCAGCGCTGCACCAACCACTTGATTCATTGCCGCCAAGTATAGCAGCAATGGTTCTTGCGGTCTAGGAGCGACCAAGGTGGGAGCGGAAGAAAGGTAAGTTTTCAGATCCTGCAGTGCTGCCTCTGCTTCCGGGGTCCACTTTACCGGGCCCGCCTTCTTCAGGATCTTGAAGAATGGCAGGGCACGTTCACTGGATTTGGAGATAAACTACTTAGCGCGACAACTCATCCGGTCAAATGTCTGATGTCCTTGATGGTCTTGGGTGCTCGTATCTGCTCAATTGCCTTGATCTTGTCGGGATTGGCTTCTATTTCTCGCTGAGATACAAAGAACCCAAGTAGCTTGCTGGATGGCACGCCAAATGCACACTTCTCATGGTTGAGTTTCATATTGATCGTGCGCAAGTTTGCAAAAGTTTCTTCCAAGTCTTGTATGAGAGTCGCTTCATCCTTGGTCTTGACGACTATATCATCCATGTAAGCTTCCACGTTTCTGTGCAGCTGTGGTCCAAACCCTATCTGTACGGCTCTGGCAAAGGTAGAACCAGCGCTCTTTAACCCGAAAGGCATCCGTACAAAGCAGTACGTGCCACACGGAGTTATGAACGAGGTCTTTTCCTCATCTTCCTTAGCCATGAAAATCTGGTGGTATCCGGAGTATGCATCCAAGAAGGAAAGCAAGTCGCACCCGGAAGTGGAATCAACAATCCGGTCGATGCGCGGCAAGGTGAAAGGGTCCTTTGGGCATGCTTTGTTCAAGTCCGTGAAATCTACGCAGAGCCTCCATTTCCCATTCGCCTTGCGCACCACTACCAGGTTGGCTAGCCAAGTTGGGTGCAACACTCCTCTGACCAAACCAGCTGCTTCGAGTTTCTTGATTTCTTTAGCAATGAACTGCTACCGCTCCATGGCTTGCTTCCTAACCTTTTGCTTGACGGGCTTGGCATGAGGGCAGACAGCAAGGTGGTGCTCAATCACCTCCCTGGGAACACCGGGGATGTCAGATGGTTTCCAAGCAAACACATCGACATTCGCCCGCAAGAAGGCAACGAGCGCGCTTTCCTATTTGTCAGTAAGGGTGGCACTGATGGTGAACGTGCCTCCAGCGGCATCCAGCCCTGTCGGGATCTTCTTTATCTCAGGATAGGTGACCTTGGTCTTCTTGTTAGCGGAGCTCTCCGGCAGGTCATCATCAGGTGCAACGCACTCCGAAGAGGCGCGCTTCCCGGAGTCCTTGCCGGCGTTCACGTTAGGCATCTTTGCTTTCTTTGATTCCTTGGCGGGAGCTGGGATTTCTTCAGCCTCAGCTGCTATCGCATCCTGATACATCTTGTCCACGCGTATGACTGCATCCTTCTTGTCAGATGGGATGGAAATGATTCCAATGGGGCCTGGCATTTTCAAAGTGTTGTGAGCATAGTGGGATGCTGCCATAAATTTTGCCAGGGCTGGGCGACCGAGAATTCCATTGTAAGGCAGAGGGAGCTCAACCACATCAAATACCACTTTCTCAGTCAGGTAATTCAAATCCCCGCCAAACATTACGGGCAAAGTGATCTTTCCCTTGGGTCGGCTCCTACCGGGGTTGACTCCTTGGAATGTACCCGTGGCCTTGAGCTCTCCGTCAGGGATCTACAGCCTTTCAACCAATTTTGGGGAGATTAAGTTCAATCCCGCCCCGCCGCCAACTAACATCTTGGTGACCTTCAGGTTGCGTATTGTTGGAGAGAAAAACAACGGCAAACATCCGACCGCAGAGGTGCGATCAGGATGGTCCTCTTCATCAAAGATGATAGGCGTGCGGGACCATTTGAGTGGCCTTCTGGATTCTGCAGCTGGCTCCATGGCGTTGATCTCACGTGCCCACTGTTTAAGCTGGCGGTGAGAGGACTTCAATGACGCACCCCATTCAACACACATGGCTTCAGTGGCCCTCTGGAATTCTCGATCACTGGAATCCTCCTCGTCATCCTCATCCTCACTCATATCTTCTGCTTCTTTCTTCTCGCGGCCTCTGGCTGGCCTTTCCTTACTGCGGAGCTTTGCCGTTGCGGCCTGCTCTGCCGCCACGGCCATTCCCGGCAGCATCGTATTGACCTTTCTCTTTGTCACGCTTCTCGTACTCGGCCTTCTGTTTCTCAACAAGCTGCTCGACTTGGCGGCATTCTTGGAGATCATGGCTTTTGGTGCGGTGAATTTTGCAGTATGGCCCGTCGGACTTTCCAGTTTTCTCAGCAGCAGCGACCTCCTGGCAATCAGCGCATGCGGCAGCTCCCTTTTCAGGGGCCTCGGCTTTGGCCTTCTTGCCGGTACTGAGATCACAGGAACCCTCAACGGCCAACACTGCTTTTCCCTTACGCTTCTTGTTGTGCTTCCGGCCTTTCCCCTTCGGGCCAGGGGCATCATCATCGTCATCTGAATCGACTTCGACGCCAGCCTCCTCTCCAGGTAGTCGCCATCTGAATCGACTTGTTCGCCAATGTGTACAACTCGTTGATAGTCTTGGGGAGTCTGACGTTCATCTTGGCCCGCATCCTCCTATTGCGCACGTTCGAATGGAACGCGGCAATCATGACAGTGGGGTGTATCTCTTGGATGTTGCGGTGTACTCGACTGAATCTCCGAATGTACTTCCGCAAAGTCTCTCCCTCCTTTTGCGGAAGGACTTGTAGGTCGCTGGGCTACTCTGGCTCCTGGTGGCCGCCTGTGAAAGCGTCAACGAACTCGTTGCACAAGTCAGCCCATTATTAAATGGAGTTCTCTGACAGGTGCATCAGCCACGATCTCACGTTTGGCTTGAGTGCCAAAGGGAAGTAGTTGGCGAGCACTTTCTCATCCCTTCCTCCGGCGGCTTGAATGACAATCGTGTAGATGCCCAGGAATTCTGCCAGGTTCAGTTTTCCGTCGTATTTCTCCGTCAGCTCTGGCTTGAAAGCTCGGGACGATGGCCAGCGAACCTGCCGCAGCTCGCGAGTGAAGGCAGGGCACCCAACCTCGTAAGGTTGGTACCTGCCAGCACTGGGCGCGGGGTCGCCAGCACCTGGGCCTTTGCGCCTGTCAGACTGACGGTGTGCTTCTCGGCGCCGCTCTATGGTGATGCATGCGTCTTCTTTCCGCCGATCTTCCAGGACGCGCCGCTGGTCCCGGCAATCGCGCGGGCCGGACGAGGCCATAAATGCCTCATCGAACTCGTCAGCATGCGAAGCTCGCCGTGGCTGCTCCTGGGTCTGTTGTCGTGGAGGGACCTGCACTGTTGGCGTGGCCCCCTCGAGAAGATCGCCAGCCCGGGCCGCCGTAGTCGTACGCGTGCATCGCGATGGCTCTGCCTGCTGAGATTTGTTGACTTCGACAAAGGATATCAAGCTCTGGATGGTAGCTCTCCACTCATCCAACTTATCAGCTGCCGGTGGGAAGTTTAGCAGCAGCTGGGCTCGCGCCATTGCTTCCGACGCCGTGTCCGGCATGGCAAAAGAGGCGGACCGCGACGTCGGCTGGCTCCTGGTGAGACCAGGAGGGGATTCGCAGCGTCCCTGTCGCCGTGCATCGCTCGCCGAGGCGGCCGGACGTGGGGGAGGCAGAGCCCGCGGGTTCGCGGCCCCGCTCGGCGCTCCGTCTTGTTCTTGACGAGGTGTGCACCCAATAGTCGCGCCAGTGACGGGCGCAGATGGGGCATAGCAACTTGCTCCGGATTGAGCGCCGCTGTGGCATCCACGGTCATCCGCGCGGCGGGGAGGTGGAGACTGGTCGTTTCCTCCGCCCGCTGTACCAGGGGCGTGCTCGCCAGGATGTTGCTGTTGTTGCTCCTCTCCGGCGTTCCCCGCTCCAACCTCGGCCGCGGGGCACACGACGGTGGTGCCACTTGCGCCAGCCACGTCGCCCACGACGCCCGTCTCACTCGCAGCCGCCGTGGCGCCATTGGCGCCCGCGGCTGCATGCGAGGGAGCCTTTGAAGTGGAGGGATGCACAGTCACGCCGGTCTTCTTCTAGGGAGCCATGGATGAAGAAGACGATGATGAGGGTCGACTCGCTACTCACGAACTCGGGTTCGCACAAATGACATGCCCCCTACCTGGCACGCCAAAGATGTTGGGGCACGGATGCACACGATCACCTATGGGACCAGAGGCCCCTTTGTGGTTCGGTGGGGTCTAGATCACGTTGCACAAAGAGCGGAGATGGTGAGACAGCACGACGATCAGGATGCCAGTGGTTTTACCCAGGTTCGGGCCGCTGAGAAGTGTAAAACCCTACTCCTGCTTTGGTGGATTGATCTCAGGGAACACGAAGCACGCGCAGCACTCTAACCTGGCAAGGATTGCCTTCGGGTGAGCTACTACGATAGTACAAGTGTCCAAAAGTCCGAATCCTGAGCTAGGTTGCCTTGGGCCTCCTTTTATAGGGCAAGGGGCAACCACAGTGGCAAAACAGTCTTTGTCTAGCGATTAGATAGCTAACAGAGCTATCATACCTAACTCTGGCATTTAGGACAAAATACCATGATTGCTAGTCTAGGTGGAGCACGGGGATGCATCCCCGGCAAGCTCTTGCCATTGCTTAGCTGGCTGTTGCTTAGGGTCTTGACACGCTTCTGGATGGGTGTCAACTGGGCATAATCTTTGTTCCAGTGCATCGCCACGTGCTTAGCGGGAGCCACTTAGCCACTTGAGGGCTCGACACCGCATCAATAAGTGACTGATGTCGTGATGCCGTGGACGATTGGCTCGCGCCTGCCGGGGGATAGCTTGCGGGGTCTTCCTGAAGACATGCGTGCCTCAGTCCCCGGCAGGCACCGGGGCGTGGCTGGCGCGCCTCGGGCCGCTCCTGGGCTGTTGCGCTGGTCCTGCCGGCGTTGCTTGGCATTTTGCAGGTTGCTGCTGCCGGAGTTTGGGTCTTGAATGCTTGCTTGGTATGTGCTTGTGTTGATGGGTTTTGCTAGTACTGCCTGTGCATAAGTCAGGGGCACTGGATACCCCTGTCCTAGTGCACCGACAGATAGTCTCACATCAACCAGGCGTAGCAACGAGCTATGGTGATGCCCATCGATAGATGTCAATGCAAGGAGTAGGGATTGCCATGAAAATGATGCACTAGAGCTATAAGGGTATGAAAGCTCAAATGAAGCTAAGTGGGGTGTGCATCCAACTTGCTTGCTCATGAAGACCTCAGGCATTTGAGGAATCCCGTCATAGGAATATACAAGCCAAGTTTGTAATAATGAAAAGGTGATTCCCACTAGCATATGAAAATGACATAACATGAGACTCTCTCTACATGAGGAACAAGGTGCCACTTTGAGGCAGAAGTGTGGTAAAATATAGTAGCAAAGTCACTTCTCTCATTTTTCTCTCATTTTTTTATTCAGAATGGTGGGCTCATTTGGACTCCCCCATCTTTATTTCCTCACTGGGACAATGCTCTAACAATGATGATCATCACACTTTTATTTTACTTTCAACTCGATATGGAGAACTGATATGAAGATATGACTCTATATGAATGCCTCTGGCAGTGTACCAGGATGTGCAATGATCTAGCGTGACATGTATCAAAAATATGATGAACGGTAGCTTTGCCACAAATACTATGTCAGCTCTATATGATCATGCAAAGCAATATGATGATGAACGAACTAGTCATGTGAAGTGACGATGGAATTTGCATGGCAATATCTCTCGGAATGGCTATGGAAATGCCATGATAGGTAGGTATGGTGGCTGTTTTGAGGAAGATATAATGAGGCTTATGTGCAATAGAGGGTATCATGTCACGGGGTTTGGATGCATCGGCGAAAGTTGCACCGCGCCTGAAAAGAGTCTTGATGACCCACAAGTATACGGAATCAATCATAGTCCTTTTGATAAGTAAAAGTGTTGAACCCAACAAGGAGCAGAAGTAATTAACAAGTAGTTTTCAGCAAGGTTTCACTTCATGTGTTGTAAAGATAATTTGGATAGAAAGCTTGATAGAAAGATATGCGTAACAAGTCAAATACTAACAAAATTAAATAGGTGCAGCAAGTGGCCCAATACTTATGTATGCTAAGGATAGCCCATAGGTGTTTCTTATAATGGCTAAAACGCTCTTGATGAGACACGGGAATCTCGTCAAGTTACTTTCACCATAATTCATTAAGTTACTGCTCATTGCTTTGATTAGTGTTATGTGATACGTCCATTTTGCATCATGATTTCCTACTGTTATTTATCTTATTTTGAAGTTCTATTTCATATTATGATTCAGTTCTAATGTCTTTCTCTCTTAAAATACAAAATACATCAGAAGAGGGAGATTACCGGGAGCTAGAATTCTGACCTGAAAAAGCTACAACAAGATAGCAATTCTCTGGAATTCAAAATGACGTGAAATTTTACAGAGATTTATTTTTGAATGTATAAAAAATACTGGAAGAAAGAAGTGCCGAAGAAGAGCATCAATGGTCCCACAAGTCCTGGCGCACACCCTACTCCTAGGGATGCCACCTAGGCTTGTGGGGCCCAAAGAGGTCTACTACTGAGGTCCATCTCCTATATGAAGCCATTTACCGTACATAAAATAAAGAGAACACTTTTGGGACTTTCTTCATTGTCTCGAGGCAGAACCAGGGCAGGAGCACATTTTCTCTCCGACAAAACGATTTCACTAGGAAACTTCCCTCCGGGAGGGGCAAATCGAAGCCTACATCATCACCAACTCTCCTCTCATCGTGGGAGGCTTTCCTTCACCATCACCATCTCATATCCAAACCCTAGTTCATCTCTTGTGCACAATCTTTGTATCAAAACTCATACTAGTACATGGGGGTGCTAGTAGTGTTGATTACGTCATGTACTTTGTGCTAGTTGCTTTACTTGGTGGAAGATCATTATGTTCAGATTGTGAAAGCACATTTTCTCCCTTGGTGGTTTTGGTAATTCATGTCAACATACATATTGTTGGACTAATGTTTTCCTTGAGTGTATTTCAGGAAGAGTTCTACTTAGGCAAGTACCTGGCGGAGATGTGGCCCCTCAATATGCAAAGGACATGTGTTGTCCAAGTTTCAAGACTCTACATATGTGGTCAAGTGATCCAAGGTCACACTGAGTCCATAGGAAAGCAAATACTATTTAAAAGGGATGATGTTTTGATCGTGGACTAACTTCTCAAGCGCTTAAATATATTACTCTAAAGCCTTAAGCCACATTCTCACATTCATTTATGTCCAAAACCCTAAAGTCTATCTCGGCCCCACCAAAACACATCTATCCGGACGAACCGAGAAAGACTTGGCATGGCCACTGCCTTAACAATAGCAACCTAGTCTCCCCGAGATGACCCTTCGGAACCACAGAAGAACACTGGTCAACCTTCTGTTGCCTGTTGATTTTATCTCTGAATTATCAAGTGGTTTCAATCGGTCTCACTGAAGAGTGGAAAGTGATTAGATCATCACCCATCAGCCTCACCGACCTGTTTCATATGATCTCACCAAAAATCTTAAAGTTTAACCCTTTTGTACTACTCGGTCTCACCGTATGGTTTCTCCCGGTCCCATCGAGTGTTGGTGCTAAAACGGTGGATCTCAAGTAGGGGGTCCCAAGCCGATCGTCTCGGCTAGATGGTAACAGGAAGTATAGAAAGGCACGATGTTTACCCAGGTTCAGGCCCTCTCTAAGAGGTAAAACCGCACGTCCTTCTTCTGATATATTGATTGTGATGGGGTACAAAATACATGATGATCTACCTCGAGATCATATGGATGAATTGTCCTAACCTCTATGGTCTAAACCCCTCGACTTATACAGGCACCGGGGGTATATAGGATTACAAGTATGTCGGCTACACCTAGGGATAAAGACGCCTACCATTCAAATATGCCTTGGTGTATGCGCCAAGTCTTAAGAGGATGTTACATAGTGTCGGGGGTGAGATTCACGACGATCTATGGGACCAGCGGGGTTCCTTTATGGTTCGGCGGGGGACGTCGAGTACACAAAGAGTATTAGTCGGCCATGGCTACGCGCGAGGTTTATACAGGTTTGGGCCACTCGGGAGCGTAAAACCCTACGTCATGTCTATGTCTTTGTATATCTGGGCCCAAATACAGGAGCACAACCACCCGGCAAGGATGCTCGAGAAGCGCAGCTACGCGTGCAAATGGACAGGGTGTCGAACTTTGTCAAGGTAGCCATGGGTCTCCTTTTATAGCTCAAGGGGTTTCCACAAAGGCTACAATGATCATTTACTAGGTGTACAGTGCACTCTTACAGTTACAGGGGCTGTCGTCAGAGTGGTAGTGGGAAATACCTAACTCTGACGGACTAGGAGAGGCGCATTGAATGCACCGTGAGGTGGCACGCTGGCGACGTCTCCTGGCAAGGATTGCCTCTCCTTCTCTGCCGTCCGCCCAGCTACCTCTTATTCTTCTGCCACGCTACGGGACGGGTGGCATTAAAGCTGCAATAGGCCCGCCGTTGTAACCACATGCCCCGGCCAGCTTCGCCTGCCCGCCTTCCCGCTCGACACCTTAGGTGATGTAGACAATCGGCCCCTTGGTGAGGTGGAGCGGTGGCTTGGCGGGCTGGGATCTTGCCGGGGACGTCCGCGGACGGGCTACTCCGCCAGGTGAAGGGTCTGGTCGCCTTGCTTCAGTCTTGGCTTCGGGTTGCTTCGGGGGCTTGTGCGAGCCCGGCAAGGAGTTGCCGGTCTGAGGCGGCTGCCCGTGCATAAGTCTGGGTATTAGGGACCCCCCAGTTCTTAGTACACCGACAGTAGCCCCCGGGCCTGGGCTATACACGCGCGCGCGTCATTGTTGGGCTAGGCCCAAAACAATGCACGAGAATGCGTGGACGCATTTTCCTGCGGTTATGATGACCTTTACTGACATTTCCCACGATGCGCATTTACCGCGGGTACATTGGTGGAAAGGGACGGTCTGCCAAGTAACACGCTTGATAGTGAGCGGTCACGTCGGTACACGGGCGGCAAGCCCCCTGGTCTTCCTCGAGGTAAGCAGCGGGGGAAACGATGCGGCGCCCGCCCGCCCTTTGCCATTTAATTGGTGGCGTTCCTCCTTCCGCCTTGGCTATGCCTTGGGTGACGCATGGCATTAGCGGCGCTCGCCATTGGCCGGGAAGGGCAGTTGCTGAAGCCGTGGGCGTATGAGCGTGCGCTCGTTACGATCCACAGAGAGTCGTCCCCTCTTCTTCCCCTTTGGCTCAGCCCGTATAAATAGGGAGGGGTTGAAGAGGGTGCTGCTCATCCGCGACTCCGTGCTCTTCCCGAGCTGCTTGGTGCTCCTTCCTTCTTGCTTTTGCCACTGCTTCCAGCACGCTCCCTCTACGATGGCGAGAGGTCACGGTCGTGCTCGAGGCCCTAGGGGCGCCGGGAGGGGCACCCCTGGAGCCCGACGCGCATTGTGGTGACGGCGGCAGAGGTTGGGTCGCGCTCCCGTGGCCGGTCGGCGTCCGTGGGTCATGGGCTGGCGGCTCCACCGGGTTGTGGCGGCCGTGGGGGTCAGGCAGCCCCACTGAACCGCGGCGGCGGTCGCAGTGGTGTTCCTTTCCCTCAACCCCATGCACGCATCCACGTGTGGGAGGAGGTGCAACAATTCATTATGGCGGTCCCCCGTCATCCTCGGAGCTGGCTGCGCCTCCCTGACACGTTCGCCCGGGCCATGGAGGACAACCCGCCCCAGGGGTTATGGCTACGGGTGGATGGCTGCTGCAATGGCCCCGCCTAGTTGGCCATCGATCTCTCCGTCGGCAGCGCCATGTTTCTGACACGGGGGTGGAAATCGTTCGGCTGCTCCCGTGGCTTAGGCCCCGGGCATCTTCTCCACTTCAGGTTCGACGGCGCCGCCACATTTTTCGTGAAGATCTTCGGGGCGTCCGGCGCCCGTTTGGAGTGTTGTGCGGAGAGCTCGAGCGGGAGCGACTATGACTCCTCCAGCGACAGCGACAACGACGGGAACATCTTCGGCATCAAGCGGGAGGAGTCCTACTAGACGCGCATGGCGTCGTAGTTGGGGTTTTAGGGATCCGGGAACGAGGTTCCATCTGTGGGACCTCGTTTCTAGATCAACTGCCACATCGTAGTGGCAGATCTCCGGTTAGCGGCCGACGGGGTCATAGATGAAGTCGTACTCTGACTTGACACTTTCGCCGCCGCCGCCAAGCTGATACGCCTTCCCCCTCGGAGGCCAGCGGGGACGTTATAGGAAGTCGTACTCCGACTTGCCCCCGCCGCCGCTGTTGCTAGGTTTGGCGCCCTCCTTTTGTATTCAGGTTGTAACCGACGAAGTCCTGAAAGAAAATCAAAGAAAGACGTTGGGTACCTACTGATATGTCAAGGGTTTGATTTGTATGTTTGCATGTCAATCCTTTTTTTTTCCTCTCCCCTCTTTTCTTGCGAAAATTTTACTGCGGCGCCTTTCCGGCCTTTACGCTTGCCGGGGACCTTTGCCGATATGATCGTCTTATCGAGGGTCGCTTCTAAGGATAGATCCCGAGCACCCTCCCATAGCGCCACTCTCGGCAAGGTTACCTCATCTTCCTCGCCGCGGCTATCCGGGGTGCTGGGCATGCTTCCAACCCTCGGCCCACAACGATTCCGGCGAGGATCCACCCGCGCGCAGGTCTTTCATTAGGTCGCAGTTTGTAGCAGGGAAAGAGTTTTACTTATCTTTTTCTTCCTTTCTCGCTCTTCTTGCGGTGAGGTTGTTGCTCCGAACGCATCCGCTCTTGCCGCCCCTTCTTCCCCCCCGGGATGACTTGTGCGCGGGGGGAAAGGATCCTGCTTCCTTTTGAGAAAAAGAAAGAAGAGAAAAATTGGGTGCGCTGTGGGCTTTTAGAGATTCGATAACAACCTTATGCTGGCAATGAGCTACCGCAGTAACCCGCGTAATGGAACATAATGCAAATATGTATCTAGGCAGGAGAAAAGTTGCGGTATATCTAGCTTTACTAACTACGCACAGGGTCATCACCTGGCTTTGTACAAAGGATTACACGCATTGCTGTTGGACTTGTACAAAAGTGGTTGCCGGGGGGCCCAAAAACCGCGCCTTACGGGTACAACTTGCGAAGATGCTCGATATTCCACGAGTTTAGCACCAGGGTGCCATCTTCGGTCTCCAGGCAGACTGCGCCAGGCCTGGAGACTCGTACCACCCGGTAAGGGCCTTCCCACTTCGGCGTTAACTTGTTTGCTCCCTTTGCGGACTGAATCCGTCGAAGGACAAGGTCGCCTTCCTCAACAATCCTGGCGCGCACTTTGCGGGTATGGTAGCGGTGCAAGGCCTGCTAGTACCTAGCGGCGCGCAGTGCGGCTTAGAGATGATCTTTCTCGAGGAGTGTGGCTTCGTCATGCCATAGCCGCTCTTGCTGGTCCTTATCAAAGGCCCGCACTCTCGGCGACTGGTACGTGAGTTCCGTGGGGAGAACTGCCTTCGCCCCGTAGACTAGGGCAAAGGGTGTCTCGCCGGTGGCTTGATTTGGCGTCGTTCTGATCGACCAAAGAACCTCCGGCAGCTCATCAATCCAGCGCCTTCCGTGCTTGCGCACCTTGTCGAAAGTTCTCGTCTTGAGACCCCGCAGCACTTCAGCATTCGCCCTCTCCACTTCCCCATTGCTCCTGGGGTGAGCAACCGAGGCGAAGCAGATCCAGGAGCCGATATCTTGACTGTATTACATAAAAGTGCTACTGGTGAACTGCGTGCCGTTATCGGTGATAATCCTGTTGGGGACCACAAAATCGCAAACAATCCCTCTGAGGAACATGACCGCCGCCTGCGCCGTTACTTTTCTCACTGGCTCAACTTCGGTCCACTTCGTGAACTTGTCGATAGCGACGAACAAGAACTTGAAGCCCCCGGTAGCACGGGGGAGGGGACCGACGATGTCGAGCCCCCAAACCAAGAATGGCCAGGAGAGCGGTATGGTTTGAAGGGCTTGTGCTGGTTGGTGTATTTTCTTGCCGTGGTATTGGCATGCTTCACACGTCGTTACCACCGCCAAGGCATCTTGAAGGGCTGTGGGCCAGTAGAAGCCTTGCCAGAATGCCTTCCCGATAAGGGCTCTTTATCCTATGTGGGAGCCACAGATCCCCTCCTGTATCTCTGCCAGGAGCCGCTGTCCTTCCTCCCGAGCGATGCACCTCAATTTCACCCCATTCAGTCTCCTTCTGAATAGGTTGTTGTCCACGAACTGATACATGCTCGGTTGTCAGGCTACTTTCTCGTCTTGTTCTTGCTCTTCAGGGAGGTCTCCTGTCTGGAGGTACTGGACAATGTGCGGCGCCTATTTCGGAGCCGGTGGCTCGACGACAAGGACTAAAGGCGCCTCTTCTACCGTGGGAGCGCTAGCTTCGACGTCGGGGACCGCCTATCCCACCGGGGCTTGGCGCTCACCGTCCAGCATTTCGTCACTCCCGGCAACCTTCTTGGCGGCCACAGGTGGATCTGCCGGGTAGTAGTCGCCGGAACTGACTTTCCTCTTCTTGGTTTGCCATCCCGATGGGGTAACAGATGGTTGAGTGAGTCAGAGCACAAAGGTGCCTGGTTCCACAGCCGACTTCTGAGTTGCCCATTTCGACAGGTCGTCGGCGACGTCATTCTCCGCCCTCGGGACGTGTTCCATCTGTAGACCGTCGAAACGCGCTTCCAAATTCCTCACTTCATCAACATATGCGTCCATCAGGGGGCTTTGGTAATCCTTATTGACCTGGCGCACAACCAACTGTGAGGCTCCCCGGACTATCAACTTCCTGATTCCCTACTCTGCTGCTATCCGCAGCCCGGCAAGCAAACCCTCATACTCAGTTGTGTTGTTGGTCGACACCTGTCGAGGGAAGTGCATTTGGACCAAATACTTGAGGTGCTCTCCGGTGGGTGCTACGAGCAGCACTCCGGCACCGGCACCTTGCAGCGGGAAAGCACCATCAAAGTACATGATCCATACCTAAGGTGTTTCCGTGCCGTGAAGAGTTGTCTACGGAGTTTCCTCATCTGGGGTCGGCGTCCATTCAGCAACGAACTCCGCCAGTGCCCGGCTTTTGATGGTCGCCGTGCTTTCAAAGCTCGGATGGAAACTAGCCAGTTCCAAAGCCCATTCAACAATACTGCCGGTTGTCTCCGGATTCCTCAGGATCCGCTGTAGCGGGAAGCGGGTGACAACTATATTGCGGTGCGCTTGGAAGTAGTGGCGCAGCTTGCAGGTGGCCATGAGGAGGCCGAAGAGCAGTTTCTGAATCCCAAAGTACCTTGACCGAGCCCCCAGCTGGAGGGAGATGACAAAGTACACCGGTCGCTGCACCACCCTTATCTTCTGCAGCGCTCGCTATTTCGCTTCCCGTGCCGTCTTCATATCGGCTTCTCGGCTCACCCGGGTCAGCTCATGTTCGGTGGCTGTCGGTTTGTAGGCCGTTGGTTCATCGTCCTCGGCTTCCCTCTCCGCCACTAGCACGGCGTTGACCACCTGGTTCGTTGCTGCCAAGTATAACAACAATGGTTCCTCAGGCTTGGGCGCAACTAGGACCTGGGCCGAGGACAGGTACTTCTTTAGGTCTTGCAACGCTGCCTCCGCTTTTGGAGTCCACGTCATCGGGCCTGCCTTCTTCAAGTTCTTGAAAAATGGCAAGGCACGCTCTGCGGATTTGGAGATGAGTCTGCTAAGGGCGGCAACGCAGCCTGCCAGCCGTCGTACGTCCTTGACGTGCTTCGGTGCTTCTAGTTGTTCGATTGCTTCGATCTGGGCGGTTGGCGTCTATCGCACGCTGAGATACGAAGAAACCGAGGAGCTTGCCGGATGGGACCCCGACACACACTTCTCAGGGTTGAGCTTCAAGTTGATCTTGCGCAAATTCGCAAAGGTCTCCTCTAGATCTTGGACTAGTGTGGTCTTGTCCTTGGTCTTTACTACGATGCCGTCCATGTAGGCCTCCACATTTCTGTGCAACTGTGGTCCGAGGCCAATCTGGACGGCCCTTGCGAATGTTGAACCCGCTCTCTTCAGGCCAAACGGCATACGCTTGAAGCAGTACGTGCCGCAGGGAGTGATGAATGTTGTTTTCTCTTCGTCTTCCTCGGCCATGAAGATCTGATGATACCTAGAGTAGGCGTCGAGGAACGACAAAAGGTCGCAGCCGGCGGTCGAGTCCACTATATGGTCGATGTGTGTCAAGGGAAAGAGGTCTTTTGGGCAGGCCCTATTGACATCTGTGAAGTCGATACAGAGCCTCCACTTCCCGCTTGCTTTACGCACCACCACGTGATTCACTAGCCATGTTCGGTGGAGTACACCCCTGACTAGGCCTGCTGCTTCCATCTTTTTGATCTCTTCGTCAATAAACTCTTGCTGCTCCAGTGCTTGTTTTTGGACCTTCTTCTTGACAGGGTGCGCATGAGGACAAACAACAAGGTGGTGCTCGATCACCTCCCTGGGAACACCGGGGATGTCGGATGGTTGCGAGGCAAACACTTCGACATTCGCCCGCAGGAAGGAGACGAGCGCGCTTTCCTATTTGTTGTCGAGGGTGGCACTTATAGTGAAAGCACCGCCCTCGCCGTCCTCCCGTGCAGCCACTTGCTTCGTCTTGGGGATGGTCACTTTACCCTTCTTGCTCCTATCGGCAGAGGTCTCTGGTAGGTCCTCGACGGGCATGCTGCACTATGCCATGCGCTTCCCGGAGTTCCTACGAGGCTCGCCAGAGCTCTAATCCTTGTTCTCCCCCCGGGAGCTTTGCCGGCAGGAGCGAGTGCCTTGTCGGTAGACGCTGCCACTGCCTCCCGGTAGAGCTTGTCGACGTAGAGGACTGCGTCTTTCTTGTCGGCATGGACGGTGATGATGCTCATCGGCCCCGGCATTTTGAGTGTGTTGTAGGCGTGGTGAGATGCCGCCATGAACTTCGCTAGTGCAGGCGGCCCAGGATCCCATTTTACGGCAGCGACATCTTGGCGACGTCGAAGACGACCCTCTTTGTCCTGAATTTGAGTTCACTGTCGAATCTGACCGGGAGGGTTATCTTTCCCTTCGGCTGAGATCTCCCCCTGTCCACTCCTTGGAAGGAGCCCATCTATTTGAGGTTCGAATCGGGGATCTGTAGCCGCTTGATCACATCGGGCGAAATCAGGTTCAGGCCGGCCCCACTTTTAACCAACATCTTCGATACTCTGAGATTGTGAATCGCTGGTTAGACCAACAATGGCACGCACCCGACCGCGGTGATGCCGTACAATGATACGCCTCATTGACTTCGCGGACCCATTGCTTGAGCTGCCTGTGGGAGGAGTGCAAAGATGCACCTCCGTCAACGCACATAGCTACCATGGCCTTCTGGAACTCCAGCTTGTCGGATCCCTCTTCATCTTCGTCATTGTCATCGTCATCGTCGGATTTGTCGCTTTGGCCTCTAGCAGGCTTTTCTTTCTGCTGTTTGGCCTTGCCGCGGCGGTCGCCTCGACCGTTGTGGTTCTTCTTGTCGGATCCACCGGCACCATCTCGGCCCTTCTCCTTCTCGCGCCTTTCGTACTATTGCTTCTCAGCAAGCTGTTCTACTTGGTGGCACTCGTTGATGTCGTGGCCTTTGGTGAGGTGGATCTTGTAGTAGGGCTTGCCGGTCTTCTCGCCTACCGCGGCCTCGTCGTCTCCAGAGCAAACGGTAACGTCCTTGCCGGGCTCCTCGGATTTGGCCTTCTTGCCGGCATTAGGCTTGCCGGAGCTCTCGACAGCCACCACTGCCTTGCCTTTGCGCTTCTTGTTGCGCTTGTGCCCCTTCTTCGAGGAGGCGGGCACATTCTCGTTGTCGTCAGAGTCGACCTCCGCGCCAGCATCCTCCCCCGGGAGCCTTCTTCTTTCCTCAGCGCATGCACACTTGTCAGCCAGAGCATAGAGCTAGGCGACATCCTGCTCCTTGTTGATGCTCATCTGCTCGCACATGCGGCGATTGTGTACGTTCGTGTGGAACGCAGCGATCACCGCAGCAGGGTGAATGTCTGGTATATTGTGCTACACGCGGCTGAATCTCTAGATATACTTGCGGACGGTCTCGCCGTGTCACTGGGGGAGTATGCGCAAATCGCTGGGTTGCCCCGGGAGCTTGTGGCCTCCGTGGTAAGCCCCGACGAACTGATTGCACATGTTCGCCCAGGAAGAGATGGATCCCTCCGGCAAGTTCATTAGCCAACTCCTCATGTTGGGCTTGAGTGCTAGCGGGAAGTAGTTGGCTAGCACCTTCTCGTCTCGTCCCCCGGCAGCCAGCACCGCGATGGTGTAGATGCCTACGAACTCCGACGGACTGACCGCGCCGTCATATATGTCCAGCAACTCCGGCTTGAAGGATCTACTAGAGGGCCAGCGGACTTGTCATAGCTCGCGGGTGAACGCCGGGCATCCGACCTTGTAAGGTGGGCTGCCGGGCGCCCCAGGCGCGGGCTCGTCGACGGCTAGATCTGCGCGACCATCGAATTGGCGACGCGCTTTCCGCCGGCTTTCAATGGCGGTGCGTGCGTCTTCCTTGCGCCTGTCCTTCAAGACTTGGCGTTGGTCTTGCTTCAGCCGCGGGTTCGTCGATGCTTGAGACACCTCGTCTTGTACGTCAGTCCAGCGGGAAGTCCGGTGTTGTCACGGGGGCGACTACAGCGTGTGTGCCCCGCCGATGTCACGCCCGGCGGTGGGTTCCGTGGGAGCCGTGTGCCCTGCGCGCGAGGAACCCGCCGCATCTGGTTTGTCGTTGTTAGCGAAGCTCAGCAGGCTCTGTATAGTCGCCCTCCACTCCTCCATCATCTCTGGTGCGGGCAGAAAGTTCAACAGCGGCTGGGCTTGCGCCAGAGCTTCTCCCGCTATTTTTGGGACCGGACGGGGTGAGGTGTGGGTAGCACTCTTACTCATAGCAATGCCAGAAGGAGCGCTTTCCCGTGCCATTGCCCGCCGTTTGCCCTCATCGAAAGCGGGTCGTGGAACTTGGCCTTGCGCTCCTGAGGAGTGGCGCACGATGGCCCCGTCCATGCAGGGCTCCGGTACGCCATCTCGCGGACGCGGGTCTCGGTCGTCTTGCGAGGGGCGCGGTGGAAGTCTGTTCGCAGCCCCCGCAACCGCTGTGGTCGAGCTGCTGCCTCGGTCGCTGCAGCGGCGTCGCACCTGGTCACTGCCGATGCAATTTGCGCTATCACGGCGGCCGGATCTGGGTCATGGTTCATGGAACTCCGCGTAGTGTTATGGCTGCGCTCACCAACGGGGTGAGCACGGTGGTCGCCGCCATGGGTTGCCTGATTTGGCAACTTGGATATAGTCACGGCGGGCGTTGCCGCGCCCCTGGCCTTCTTGGGCGCCATGGGCGTCGGCGAAGGCACGCAGAAACGCCAGTGAAGATTTGCGCACAGGAGGCGCCCCTACCTGGCGAGCCAAAGATGTCGGGGGTGTGATTCACGACGATATATGGGACTAGTGGGGTCCCTTTATGGTTCGGCGGGGGACGTCGAGTACATGAAGAGCATCAGTCGGCCATGACTATGCGCGAGGTTTATACAGGTTCGGGCTGCCCGGGAGCGTAAAACCCTACGTCATGTCTGTGTGTTTGTATATCTGGGTCCAAATACAGGAGCGCAGCCACCCGGCAAGGATGCTCGAGAGGTGCAGCTACGCGTGCAAGTGGACAGGGTGTCGACCTTTGTCAAGGTAGTCATGGGCCTCCTTTTATAGCTCAAGGGGTTTCCACAAAGGCTACAATGGTCATTTACTAGGTGTACAGTGTGCTCTTACAGCTACAGGGGTTGTCGTCAGAGTGGTAGTGGGAAATACCTAACTCTGACGGACTAGGACAAGCGCATTGAATGCGTCGTGAGGTGGCGCGCTGGCGACGTCTCCCGTCAAGGATTGTCTCTTCTTCTGTGCCGTCCGCCCAGCTACCTCTTATTCTTCTGCCACGCCGCGGTACGGGTGGCATTAAAGCTGCAACAGGCCCGCCGCTGTAGCCACGTGCTCCGGCGCGCTTCGCCTGCCCGCCTGCCCACTCGACACCTCTTCTGATGTAGACAATCAGCCCCCTGGTGAGGTGGAGCGGTGGCTTGGTAGGCTGGGGTCTTGCTAGGGACGTCCGCGGGCGGGATACTCCGCCTGGTGTAGGGCCTGGTTGCCTTGCTTCGGTCTTGCCTTCGGTTTGCCTCGGGGGCTGGTGCGAGCCCGGCAAGGAGTTGCCGGTCTGAGGCGGCTGCCCGTGCATAAGTCTTGGTACTAGGGACCCCCAGTTCTTAGTACACCGACACATAGCCCATTCTTCAATCGTCGGTGGTGGGTTCTCGGCCCAGCCCATGAGTGGCATGCCGACGGGGGGAGAACTCCCTAATCCAAGACACCGTCAGTAGCCCCTGAACTAGTCTTCAAGCCAAGGTTATTGACCCCCTCCTTGGGATAGCTTCATCATTTTGTCTTCGGCTTCGTACGCGAATTCCATCTTCCAAGTTCGGTTCCTAAATCGGAGGACCCGTCGGGATCCGAAGTACTTCTCGTGCCGATGTAGATTCCTTACAGGCAAGCATGTTCCTCCAAAGACTCAACTGTTTCAAGTAACCTAGGGGCCGACATGCCCCAAAATTATGCCTTAAAATGCATGTATTTTGTTCCTTTTTCTCGATTTTTGATCCCACACGGGGCATGATGCCTGGGAAACTAGCGGACTAGTAATCCATTAAAAACACAAATGTCCTGTCATAATATGAAATAACATAGTGTATACAAAGTTTGGGCGGCGATACATCATATCATATCCTCCCTACGATTCCCTTGTTCTCTTGCAACTTCTTTCTCAATTGCCACCTCTAGAGCTCCAACACAATGGTTAATCATCCTGGCTCATCGACCCGTCCTTCCACCCCTCGGTCACCCTAGGGCAACTTAATCGACTCGTAACCCAAGGGTTTCTGCCTGACCAAGAGTTCGTACGGATGCGTCTTGGCCTAATGTCCATAGACATATGGGTTCTTAACGATAGCTTCTCCATTCCACATGGTGCTCACTGAATCTACTTTATATCATTTCTTCTATGAGGGTTAAGCTTATAGATTCGTCCTTTCGTCCGGGGCCTCCAATAGTTTTATGGGATCCAACTCCACCAGCTCATGCCAATTCCATTCTCCATATATCCGGTTTTGTTGCCCTTTGTGAAGCCTTCCTTGGCTGCGAAGCCCGCTTCGGGCTATGGTGAAAATATTTCTGTTTGATTTCTCGCATTCAAGGCGATCTCCTCTTCAAAGTTGGAGGAGAGGTGTGCCGGATTGCCAGGACTGGATACCGATAAGTGTTATTTTTACACTCCTCTAACCTAAGTTTGAACCAATATATTTCATTAAAACAAAGATATTCGCTTCAATATTGCCAGTAATGACTATGAATGCATAGGGTTCCAAAATACTCTATTTATTTTGCTTCCACGGGAAATGAACTTAATATGGACGAAATTAAGTCATAAAAAGGAAAGCAGTAATGGAGGAGACGGAAGAAATCAAGTGGAGACGCAACGAGAAGAAACAGAAAAAGAAGATGATGCATCATGCGACTGCGACCGCTCGAATGAGCATTCGTATGGCGTGGATACCGATGCCTCTCATCTAACTAAACAAACTTTATAAAGGGGTTGAGGCCGAAATGTCAACGGAACAACCATGAGAGGAGCCGCGAGAGAGAATCATCTTCATCACATCTTCCTCAATCCTAACCCTGCAATTTTCGATCTCCATAGCCACCATCTCCATCTTCCTCAATCCTAACCCTGCAATTTTCGATCTCCATAGCCACTTGTAGTCGCGTATCACACACGACATCCATTGTATGACATATTATTGATACGTATCCAACATATCTATAATTTATGAAGTATTTATCCCATGTTTACAACAATTTTTATATGGTTTTGGTGCACTTTTATATTACTTTTATGGACTAACCTATTAATCTAGTGCCCAGTGCCAGTTCTTTTTTTCCGCTATTTCTTTGTTTTGCAGAAAAACCACACCGAACGATGTTCAAACGCGATAAAAATTTACGGTGATTTCTTATGGACAGGAAGAGACCCAGGAAGCTTCGGGGAAGGACCCGAAGGTGCCCAGGGGCCCCACAAGCTCAAGGGGTGCCCCTGGGGCGTGCCACTTGAGATTTTGAGACCCTCGGGAACCCGCATGACGTATTCCAACGCTGGAAATTCTTGTAAGTAGAGAAACCCCCAAGAGTTAACTTAGATGAGTTTCTCCACCGCCGCGAGCCTCTGTTCAGAAACGATCTCATCCGGAGCCCTTCTTTGGCACCCTGCTAAAGGGGGAAAGCCATCAACGGGGGGCATCTTCATCATCCCTGCTGCCTGCATGGAAATGAGGGAGTAGTTCACCCCCGGGGCTGAGGGTATGTACGAGTAGCTATGTGTTTGATCTATCTCTCTATCTCTCTCGTGATCTTGATAGGACATGATCTTGATGTACCATGGGCTTTGTTAATATAGTTGGATCATATGGTGTTCTTCCCTTTCTAATTTGTTGTGATGAATTGAGTTTTTATCTTTGAATTTTCGTATGTTCGATTGAATACTTTGGATTTGAGATCACTTGACGTATGTATTGCTTATGGATACCCGTGGTGACCATGGGCTAATCGTTCAAGATCACTGGTTTGGTAATCAACTTGCGGATTCCCGTGTTGACAATGGGGTAATCTAGGCATAAATGTTGATACATGTTTTTATCCTACTTTCTCGGATAGGAACTTGGGAGTGACTGTCTATCGCACGTTGAGGGATTGATATATGATTCAATTATGTTTATCAAAGAGATTGCACTAGTGAAAGAATGAACCCTAGGCCTTGTTTTCAAGCATTCTAATACCATTTGTGCTCACTTTTATCACTTGCTACCTTGCTGCCTTTATTATTTCAGATTACAAAAAAATGTATGTACTATCCATACTACACTTGTATTACCATCTGTTTGCCAAACTAGTGCACCTACAATTTACCGTTGTATTGGATGTCTTGAGGACATAAGAAATTGTTTGTATTTGATTGCAGGGTTTTTTGAGAGAAACCATCTTCATCCTACACCTCCCACACATTGGTAAACCTTAGGTCATCCACTTGAGGGAAATTTGATGTTATCCTACAAAACTCTACGCTTGGAGGCCCAACCAAGTCTACAAGATTAAAATTGCATAGTAGACATCCGTTATCAATCAATATACCTACATGATGTGTTATATGATGTGTTCTTCGTGTGATCTGATCTCCATGTGTGAGTAGTTCGGTAAGGTATGGGTTGATAAAAGTGTCATGCAACTTGATGTATTTGTTCTAGGGATAAATGAAAGTGCTTTGAATTAACGTCCTGTATGTGTGAAATTATTCCATAAATGACACTTGTCTCATTTGCATTCTTCATCCCTGCAGGCATCCAGGATCATGAAGTGTTATTCTGAACACTAGTGACACAAAGCTTTAGTACGAAAACACGGATCCAATCTCTGGGGATTCAAGAGGTGTAGTCAATAAGCGCCCAATGCTTTTGTCTGAATATTGTAATCTTAGTTATCGAGGCATAATGCATCACACACATGAACATGCTAGGCACTTGATGATACGGGGCACACCCGTGTGTGTCGATCTTTCATGAATTGGAGGTGGATTTGTGAATGAACACGAAGAACAAGAAGAACACGAGGGAGAAATCACAAGAGAAACACTCAAGAACAAGTCCAATCACACATCCACTATGCTCACATACACACAAGATCCACAAGGGTACAAGAACAACAAAGGGAAAGAGGATACATGGTAGAGTTCATCCCAAATCCCATGGGGATATGGGGCCATGAATCCACTAGGGATCTTCCCTCGCAAGGGGCCTTGATATCCACTAGGGATATTCTCTCATAGAGGCATCTACTCTATGGGAGAGGTAGTGGAAGGAGCAAAGACTCATCTATCTATGAGCTAAATCATTTCTAACCCTGAAATGAAGGAGGTGGAGGAGTATATATATTCTAGGGCGAAGTTGGGGTGCGAAAGGGTACATGGGCCTCGGGCCCGAGTGGCTGCCCGCACGCGGGCCAGAAGTTTCGGGCTGGGCCGGAGGTTCCGGGCGCCGGAAGTTTCGGGCAGGTTCTGGCCGAGTTCCGGGCTACCCAGAGAGTTGGCACACCTTGGGTGCGCTAAGGCCGGAATTTCCGGGCAGGCTGGAAGGTCCGGGGTCCGGAGGTTCCGGGCGAGGTCTGGACAGGGTCCGGGCTATCCAGATAGTTAGCACATGTGGGAGTTGCTCTGGTCGTCGGAGGTGGGAAGGTCCGAGGTCCGGAGGTTCCGGCCAGGCCGGAAAGTCCAGGTCTTCCAGAAGCTGTCCTTGCTTCTTCTTCCTACTCTTCCAAGGTTCTCTCGCGGATGGTGTAGCCGTACGTAGGTGCTAGCACTCCTCCTCGTCATCCGTGAAGCTCCGACAATACCTATGCATGCACACGAGAGGAGTGTCAAGTAGTATACCATCCTCGAAGGGGTCAAGTGAGCACGTGTAAAGGAGATGATTCACTTTATGTATGTGGAGTAAACGTGGCACATGTCACTTACTAAACGGACTCTTGTCATGGTGATGTCCGTAGGATGCTCCGCATCATCCCCTCCCCCTTGGGAAAGATCCGTCCTCGGATCAAAATCCATATCACCATGGAAAGGGGATGGCGTCGCCGAGTAGAAGTCGACGATCACCAAGCACTCATCATTATTAAGCTCGAAAGGGGCACTCTCCATTGTCTCACCTCCTAGGAAGTCCTTCAAAAGGAGCAAATACGAAAAACAGTTGGAAAAACAAATGTGGTTAGCGTTAGTGCAAAACTAAGCATTCAAGTGGTGAATCACCGCACAAGTGTCGTCATCATGCATAACATATGGTGTGACAAGGGATTGTGTCATGGCATGTAAGCAAACAAATTGAGCACAAGCAATGCAATCATGGAAACAAATTGAGGTAGGGATGCAATTATGTGTGACAATATAACAAGCATCTACCTCATGGTCATAGAAATCATGCACAAGGCAATCAAAGAACAGTCTATGTTAGGCATATGAATCATTCACAACACCAAGTAAAGTGAAGTGTCTAAACACATGTGGTAATCCAAGGTGAAAGGCAATCCAAGCATAATGTGCACATGGTGTAGTGAAGATAGTGCGGCACTCAACACAATAGAAAGAGCAATTGTTCATCATGTGTGAGGCAATCAAGTCAAGCATGTAGCAAGCAATCGGACATGGCATATGTGAAGAAATGACATTGTTGCAACCAAGCATATGATAAGAGCAAGTAATCCAGACGTTGTATGCAACACACAAGGCATATATGTCATGAGGCGTGGAACGATGGCAATCATGAGTGAAAGCAATATCTCTAATATGTGTGTGAGTAAGTGGTCCAAGATGACTAATATATGTCATGGTACAAGCAACACAAGTAGGAGGAGCCACAATATCCATTCTCAAGAAGGATGTCACCTCAAAACTTGTCCTTGTGCTTCCTTCACAATGTCGGTGCGCAAGCAAGTGCGATGTAGAATCGCGTCGGTGTAGCATGGCTCGCTCTCAAGAGCTCGAATCATCAACTCACTTTAAGTGGAAGTTGACATGTAGTCGAAGTATCCTACACATACACACAACAAAGGAAACAATGTATGTGGATGGTAGACAAACACATCATCCATCATGATGGTTCTCTTCTCTTGCACATAACCATTAGGATAAAAAGTGCATGAAGAATATGATGCAACAATGGCTATATTCATGGCACTAGGCATATGGTGCAAAGAAGGAAAGAAAGCATGCTTCACATGAAAGATGTCAAAAGCTCCAAGAATATGAGAGAAAGCTATGGGGGCAGTCTCATTAGCAAGATCAAAAGCAATGTTGCACTCAATACATGGCAAAACATCGAGCATGAGAGAGGCAACATATGGAGACATATGACAATAAGAAATATCACTCATGTGCAAAGCATGGCAATGGTTGTCATCAACCGCATAAAAGGAGCACATCGGTGATGCAACACAAGCAAGCATAGTGATTATGTCGTGCAAACTAGTTGTCGGTGCACTAGTACAGGGGTACCCAGTGCCCCTGACTTATGCACAGGCGGTAGTAGTTGAAGCTTTCAACGTTCGTACAATCCCGATGAATGATCAAGACTAGACTCCAACAAGCCCGATGCGGCAGCCCAAGCCTGGACTGCAACGCGCCAAGCACGTCCCCGGCGCTTGCCGGGGACCAAGACATGCGCACCTTCTTGAAGACCCGGCAACCCATTCCCCGGCAGGCGCGAGCTGATCGGCCACCACTCCACCGCATCGCCACGCCAGTCACTTGTCGATGCTGCGTAGAGCCTTCAAGCGGGTAATCAGCTCTCGCTAAACACGTGGCGACGCACCGGGAGGCAAGTTATACTCAGTTGACACCCGCCCTTGCACTATAAAAGGAGGCCCAATGCTACCTAGCTCAAGATTCGGACTTTTGGACACTTGTACTCGCGTAGTAGCTCACCCCAACAGCAGTTCTTGCCGGGGTTAGGCGTTGTGCGTTCTTCGTGTTCCTCTGATCAATCCACCAAAAGCAGGAGTAGGGTTTTACGCTTAGCAGCGGCCGAACCTGGGTAAAATGCCCATGTCCTGATCGTCGCGCCGTCACATGCTCTCCGCTCTTCGTGCAACGTGACCCCCCTTGCCGAACCACAAAGGGGCCTCTGGTCCCATAGGTGATCGTGAGCACCCGTGCCCCGACATCTTTGGCACGCCAGCTAGGGGGCATGCATCATTTGCACGAACCCGAGTTCGTGAACGGTGAATCGATCTTCATCATCATCTTCTTCAACAATGGCTCCGAAGAAGAAATCCGGTGCGGCCACGCATCCCTCCACTTCGAAGGCTCCCTCACACACGGTCGTCGGCACCGTAGACGCTGCGGCGGCTACGGGCGAGGCGGGCATCGTGGACGACGCGGTCGGCGCAGGCGGCGCCCCCGTCTAGTCCTTCACGGCCGGAGGTGGAGCAGGAGGCGCCGGAGAGGAGCAACTACAACAACAGCTTGGCGAGCTCCGCCCCGATGCCACGGGCGAGGGAAAAAACCATCCGTCACCTCCCCGCCGCACGGATGGCCGCGGCCGCCTCGGCGGCGCTCGGTCCGGTGCGAGCCGTGACCCACCGGCCTCACCCGTCGCCGGCTAGACTACTGGGCGTGCACCTCGTGCGGAACGAGACGGAGCGCCGAGCGGAGCCGCAGCCCCGCAGGTTCAGCCCCCTGCACGCCAGACAGCTCTGGCGAGTGGCACACGGCATCAAGAACGCGGCGACGCTTCTCTTGGCCCTACCAAGAGTCGAGCGACGTCGCGGTACGCCTCTTTCACCATGCCGAGCACCGCAGAAGAAGCCATGGCGCGAGTCCAGATGCTTCTCAACTTCATGCCAGCAGGTGATAAGATGGACGAATGGAGAGCCACCATTCAGAGTTTGATTTCTTTCATTGAAGCCAACAAGCCCCAGCATGCAGAGCCGTCGCGACGTACGCGAACAGCAGCAGCCGCCCGGGCCGGCTAGCGCATCGAAGGGGCCACCCCAACGATGCAATCCCCTCCGCGACAACAGGCCCAGAGGCAGCTGCAGCAAGCTTCACATGCTGATGAGCACGATGAGGCATCCGTAGTCTCGTCTGGCCCGCGCGACCGCCGGGATCAATGGCGTTTCCTTGAAGATCGACGGAAGGAAGACGCGCGCATCACCATCAAGCAACGCTGGGAAGCGCACCGTCAATCCGACAAGCGCAACGGTCCAGAAGTCAGCGACCCCGCGCCCAGTGCTGGCGGGTACCTTCCCTACGAAGTTGGTTGCCCTGCCTTCACTAGCGAGCTGCGACGGGTTCGCTGGCCGTCGACCCGAGCTTTCAAGCCTGAGCTGCCCGAGAAATACGACGGAAAGCTGAACCCTGCAGAGTTCTTGGGCATATACACGATAGTTGTTCAAGCTGCGGGTGGAAGAGATGAAAAGGTGCTCGCCAACTATTTCCCTTTGGCACTTAAGCCGAACGTGAGATTGTGGCTGATGCATCTGCCTGAAAATTCAATTTTGTCATGGGCTGATCTATGCAACGAGTTCGTTGGCGCCTTCACCGGTGGTCATCAAGAACCAGGCCAGCCCAGCGATCTCCAAGTCCTCCCGCAAAAGGAGGGAGAAACCTTGAGGAAGTATATCCAGAGATTCAGTCGAGTGCACCGCAACATCCGAGAGATACATCCCGCAGTGGTGATTGCCGCGTTCCATTCGAACGTGCGCAACAGGAGAATGTGAGCCAAGATGAATGTCAAGCTCCCCAAGACTGTTAATGAGCTTTACACCTTGGTGGATAAATGTGCTTGAGCTAAAGAAGGAAGGCGACTTCCCGGGGAGGAGGCGACCGTCGTAGTGCACTCCGATGACGACGACGACGCCCCCGACCCAAAGTGAAGAAGCAGGAAGCGCAACAAGAAGCGCAAGGGAAAAGCAGTATTGGCTGTCGAGAGCTTCAGAGACCTCAGTGCAGGCAAGAAGGCGAAAGCTGAAACCCCCGGCAAGGGAGCTGCCGCATGCGCTGATTGCCGGGAGGCTGCTGCCGCTGAGAAGACCAGGAAGTCCGACGGGCCGTACTGCAAAATCCACCGCACCAAGGGCCATGATCTCCAAGAATGCCGACTGGTCGAGAAACTTGTTGAGAAGCAGAGGGCCCAGTACGAGAAGCGCGACAAAGAAAAAGGCCAGGACGGTGCTGCCGGGAAAGGCCGTGGCGGTAGAGGAGGTCGCCGTAGCAAAACCCCGCAGCAAAAGGAAAAGCCCGCCATAGGCCAAGAGAAGAAGGAAATAGACGATATGAGCGAGGATGAGGATGATGATGAGGATTCCAGCGACAAGGAGTTTCAGAAAGCAAGCGAAGCCATGTGTGTTGACGGGGGTGCGTCCTTGCATTCCTCTCACTGCCAGCTCAAGCTGTGGGCACGCGAGGTCAATGCTGTGGAACCAATGGCAGAATCTAGGAAGCCACTCAAATGGTCCCGCACGCCTATCATCTTTGATGAAGAGGATCATCCCGACCGTACCACTACGGTCGGGTGTTTGCCATTGTTGGTTTCTCCGACAACCCGCAACCTCAAGGTGTCCAAGATGTTAGTTGACGGCGGGGCGGGATTGAACTTAATCTCCCCTAAAGTGGCTGAGAAACTGTAGATCCTTGATGAAGAGCTCGAAGCTATAGGTACATTGCAAGGAATCAACCCCGGAAGGAGCCGACCTAAGGGAAAGATCACTCTGCCTGTGGCATTTGGCGAGGAACTGAACTTCCGGACAGAGAAGATAGTGTTCAATGTCGCCGAGATCCCGCTGCCTTACAACGGAATCCTCGGTCGCCCAGCTCTGGCAAAGTTCATGGCGGCATCCCACTATGACTACAATACCTTAAATATGCCAGGGCCCATTGGGGTCATTTCCATCCCGTCCGACAAGAAGAACGCAGTCATCTGCATGGACCAGATGTACCGAAACGCGGTAGCAGCTGAAGCTATAGAAATCCCAGCTCCCGCCAAGGACACAGAGAAATTGAAGAAGGCTAGCAGGAACACCGGCAAGGACTCCGGGAAGCGTGCCTCTTCGAAGTGCGCCGCACCCGACGATGACCTGCCGGGGAGTTCCACTAGCAAGAAGACCAAGGCCGCCTATCCTGAGACGAAGAAAATCATGGCAAGGCTGGACGGCACGGGTGGCACGTTCACCATCAGTGCTACCCTTACTGACAAATAGGAAAGCGCGCTCGTTACCTTCCTGCTGGAGAATGTCGATGTGTTTGCCTGGCAACCATCTGACATTCCTGGAGTTCCCAAGGAGGTAATTGAGCACCACATTGCTGTCTGTCCTCATGCCCGGCCCGTCAAGGAAAAGGTTAGGAAGCAAGCCCTAGAGCGGCAGTAGTTCATTGCTGAGGAAATCAAGAAACTTGAAGCAGTTGGTTTGGTCAGAGGGGTACTACATCCAACTTGGCTGGGAAACCCGGTGGTGGTACGTAAGGCAAATGGGAAATGGAGGCTTCGCATAGGCTTCACTGACTTGAACAAAGCTTGCCCAAAGGACCCTTTCCCCTTGTCGCGCATAGATCAGATTGTTGATTCCACCTCTGAATGTGACTTGCTCTCCTTTTTGGATGCCTACTACGGATATCACCAGATATTTATGACTAAAGAAGATGAGGAGAAGACTGCATTCATAACTCCCTATGGCACGCATTGTTTCATGCGTATGCCCTTCGAGGTTAAAGAGTGCTGGTTCAACCTTCGCTAGAGCTGTTCAGATTGGTTTTGAACCTCAGCTGCACAGAAATGTGGAAGCCTACATGGATGACATCATGGTCAAGACCAAGGATGGAGCCACTCTCATACAAGATCTAGAAGAAACTTTTGCGAACCTGCACAGAATCAACTTGAAGCTCAACCCTGAAAAGTGTGTGTTTCGTGTCCCATCCGGCAAGCTGCTTGGGTTCTTTGTATCTCAGCGAGGAATAGAAGCCAATCCCGACAAGATCAAGGCAATTGAACAGATACACGCACCCAAAACTATCAATGATATCAAATGCTTGACCGGATGTGTTGCCGCGTTAAGTAGGTTCATCTCCAATTCTGCTGAGCGCGCCTATCGTTCTTCAAGATCTTGAAGAAGGCCGGCCCTATGAAGTGGACCCCGGAGGCAGATGCAGCACTGCAAGACCTGAAGAATTACCTATCCTCTGCTCCCACCATGGTCGCTCCTAAACCGCAAGAGCCGTTACTGCTATATTTGGCAGCGACGAATCAAGTGATTAGTGCAGCACTGGTGGCACAGCGGGAAGTGGATGGAGATTCAGCAGCTGCCGCTGATGCTACCGGCGATGAGAAAGAAACATCCGCGGCCGAACTCGATACAGATCAAGGGGGACCTCAACAAATGATCGACAACAGATCCAAAGAGGTGGCAAAGAAGAAAATGGTGCAGCGGCCCGTGTACTTTGTCAGTTCCCTGCTACAGGGAGCTATATCAAGGTACTTTGGAGTACAAAAGCTGATCTTCGGCCTCATCATGGCCTCGAGGAAACTGCGCCACTACTTCCAAGCCCATGAGATAACAGTTGTTACCCATTTCCCATTGCAACGCATACTGAGGAACCCCGAAGCCATTGGCAGGATAGTTGAGTGGGCACTAGAATTGTTGAGTTTCGGATTGAAGTATGAGAGGACTTCCACCATTCAAAGCAGGGCCTTGGCGGAGTTTATTGTGGAGTGGACACCCACGCTCGATGATGAAGCTCCGGAGACAATCATCCACGGCAAAGAAGCACCCAAGGATTGGATCATGTACTTTGACGGCGCTTTCTCACTCCAGGGCGCTGGAGCAGGCATGCTCCTCATTGCCCCTACCGGAGAGCACCTCAAGTACGTCGTCCAAATGCACTTTCCCTGGGCGGAAGCCACCAACAATAGCGCTGAGTACGAGGGGCTCCTTGCTGGATTTCGAATCGCGGTGGAGTTGGGAATAAAGAGGCTGATCGTCCGTGGAGATTCTCAGCTTGTGGTAAAGCTAGTCAACAAGGATTACCAGAGCCCGCTGATGGAGGCATACGTGGAAGAAGTGAGGAAATTGGAGGAGCATTTTGATGGGCTGCAAACAGAGCACGTTCCACGAGCAGAAAACTGTATTGCTGACCATCTATCGAAGTGCGCTGCGCAGAAGCTTCCTGTGGAACCAGGGACTTTTGTTCTCCGCTTTGCTCAACCATCAGTATCCCCATCAGCGATGTCCAAGAAGAGAAGGAAGTTGAACTCCGGCAAGCATTTCCCGGCAGAGCTTCCCGAAGCCGCTGGTAGAGAAGCTGTCGGGGAAAATCCCATTCCGGTTGATGAGCAGCTCCCTCCCGCAGGACCTCAGGTTGTCGCGGTTGAGACAAGCGCTCCCGGAGACGAGGATACGCCTTTAGTCCTTGTTGTCGAGCCGCAGGCTCCAACCTGGGCGCAACATATAGTCCATTCCCTTCAAACAGGAGAACTCCCAAAGAGCAAGAGGAAGCCGAAAGAGTAGCGTGTCGGTCAAGTATGTACCAGTTTGTCGATGACACCCTGTACAGAAGACGACCGAACGGTGCGAAATTAAGGTGTATCTGCCGGGAGGATGGACAGAAGCTGTTGGCGGAGATTCACGGAGGAGTATGTGGTTCCCACATTGGATCAAGGGCCCTTGCCGGGAAAGCTTTTCGACAGGGTTTCTATTGGCCCACTGCCCTCCAGGACGCCACTGAGCTGGTCACCAAGTGTGAAGCCTGCCAGTTCCATTCCAAGAACATCCATCAACCAGCACAAGCCCTGCAAACAATCCCTCTATCCTGGCCATTCTCGGTCTGGGGGTTCGATATTCTGGGCCCCTTCCCCCATGCTGTCGGGGGCTTTGAGTTCTTGTTCGTGGCAACCGACAAGTTCACAAAGTGGCATGAGGTGGAACCAGTGAGAAAGGTGGCCGCGCAGTCAGCTATCAAGTTCATGAAAGGACTGGTGTACCGCTTTGGAGTGACTAACAGAGTGATCACCTACAACGGCACCCAGTTCACGAGCCGCGCCTTCAAGAAATATATCCAAAGCCTTGGAAGCAAGGTCTCCTTTGCCTCTGTTGCTCACCCAAGAAGCAACGGGCAAGTCGAGAGGATGAATGCTGAAGTGCAGCGAGGGCTCAAGACAAGGACTTTTGATAAGCTGTGGAAGAGCGGCAGGCGCTGGATAGACGAGCTGCCGGTGGTTCTTTGGTCCCTCAGAACCACACCAAATCGAGCTACTGGCCAGACACCCTTCTCCCTAGTGCACGGGGTGGAAGCTGTACTCCCCACGGAACTCATATACGGGTCACCTCGAGTGCTTGCCTACGATGAAGTATAGCAACAGTAGCTACGGCATGACGATGCCATGCTCCGCGAGGAAGACCGTCTCCGAGCTGCAGTGCGTGCTGCACGTTACCAGCAAGCCCTGCGCTGCTACCATAGCTACAGGGTTCATGCTCGGAGCCTTGAGGAAGGAGAACTTGTCCTTAGGCGTGTTCAGTCCGCCAAGGGTGCTAACAAGTCGACGCCGAAGTGGGAAGGCCCTTACCGGGTAGTACGAGTCACCAGACCTGGCGCAGTCCGTCTGGAGACCAAAGATGGCACCAAGGTGCTTAACTCATGGAACATTGAGCATCTTTGTAAGTTCTACACGTAAGGCGCGGCTGCCGGGTTCAATCCCCGGCAGCCACCTTTTGTACAAGACTTGCCGATGTTGCATGTCACCCTTTGTACAAAGCCAGGCGCATACCCTGTGCAACAATAATAAAGCTAGGCATTGCATCATATCGTCATTTTTACATGCTCATTACGCATTTTTATGACTGCAATGTTATCTCTTTTGAGTTATAAAGATTAGCTAGAATACTTGATGAACCCGTAATCTTTGTTACTGTTCTCATCCTACATGTTTGACCGTAGGGAAAACAGGGAAGAGAAACGAAGAAACAAGGATGGCGGCCTATCACACTCCAAAAGGGGACACTGCTTGGAAAAGATAATTACATCGCATATCCCAAGTTCAGTACCTTTCGATTCTTCAAGGAAATCCTTAGTATCTTCCTTACTGCGGGTGGTGGAGTCATCCACGTGGTGAAAACCCTTGTCGGGATGAGCCGTCCCCCTGTCCTTGTTTCACGACTGTGGGGAGGGGTGGCGGCGCCGACACCGACAAGGAGCTCTGCCGGGGAACAACTCCAATCTGCTGCCGGGGGCTCGTTTCCCCTTTTTGGCACTCGTGGTTTGAATGATGACCCGGCAAGTAGCTCCATGTAGCAAGGACAAAACATACCGATACAGTATAAATAAGGAAGGGAAAGGGATAGTACTTGCGAAAGAAAGACATCACCTTTTCTCATTCATTTCCAATACAAAGTGGATAAAGATTACATAAGAGGGCGCCCCTTTTTAATAACTCTTTATTTGACTTTCTCCCCTAGGGGTAGATTACAAAGAGAAAAAGAGCAAAAGGAGGACCCAAGCAGAAGCCTAGCCTGACCCCGTCAAGGGTGTCGGGAAACGGCTCGGCGAGACCTCCGGCAAGAAGGACGAAGCCGAAGTCCACGAGCCTGCCGGGGTCCAGGTGAGAAGAAGAGGCGGTGCCCGAGTCAAGAACCCCCAGAAGATCACTCTGCCGTGAGGAGGAGGAGGAGGTCGATGATGGTGATGGTGCGGCCGACGATCAGCTGGAGCCCAGGTCGTCGTACTCCGACTTGATGGCCTGGGACTCGTCATCGTCGTCTTCATCGACACTGTCCTCCTCGTCGCTATCGCTCGAGGAGGAGCTTTCGACATCACTCGAGCTCTCCTCGCAGCAGCCAAAACGAGCGCCCGAACGCCCATAAATCTTGACGGAGAGCAGGTCGGCCTCCATCAACTTGAAGCGGAGGACGCTGAGGGAGTCCTGGACTAAGGGGTCCTCGGGCCGCTGGCCTGTCTCTCTATAGGCCGGCTTAATGGGCCGCACTTTGACTGTCACAGGAAGGGCCGGATACATCGAGACCCTATGTTCTAGAAGGAACTCCCAAAGGTGCGTCGTGCACTCCAAGTCAAGATGAGGGAATCGACGTCTCCATTCTCGGCAGGAGACCTATCGTATGTAAACCCTAGGTATCCCCCGGTGTCTATATAAACCGGGAGGGTTTTAGAATGTAGGGGCAGAAAAACTCATCTAGGGTTTTAGCTATTTGATCTCGAGGTAGATCAATTATGTAACCTTCATACCATCAATATAATCGAGCAGGACGTAGGGTTTTACCTCCATAGGAGGACTCGAACCTGGGTAAAACATCGTCTCCTTCGTCCCTTGTTACCATCGATCCTAGACTCACAGCTCGGGACCCCCTACCCGAGATCCGCCGGTTTTGACACCGACATTGGTGCTTTCATTGAGAGTTCTGCTGTGATCACCAAAGGAATCGATGGCTCGCGTTGTCATTAACGAAGAAGTCCGGAACATGGACTCCTTCGTCCCTAGACAAATCTTCGCTTTCGGCAGCATTGTGCTGCACGCTGACCCGACCAGCCGTCTTGGCCGGGTCGGGAGTTTCGCCCCTGATCAAGAGGCCAGGTTCGGGAACCTAGAGTTCTCCGTAGACTCTCAGGGCGATCTTTCGCTCACCGGGCTCGCGGTTTCATCCAACGCACCCGAGGACTCCGAGGCCTTAACCTCGGATTTAGCTTTCGATCCCGCCCACGGGACCAACCCCGGTGATGATCTGGCTTTTAATCCGGATTCGGCCATAGCACTAGATGGCCGGGTACCAGCTCCTGCCGAACACACTTCTTGTGCGGACGCGTCGGAGGTTAACTCCGAAAGGGCTGAGCAAATTGACCCGATCGAGCTCTCGACACTCAACGAAGCTCTAGATCGGATCTTATCGATGAAAATTACTAACGACCCAACCCCGATCCACGTTCAGATCGGTCTTAAGGCGGGTCAAGAGGAATTTTTCATCCCACCCACCACCCACTTCGTAGCCACTGTCGAAGACTTAACCGATATGTTGGACTACACCTCCGAGGAGGCAGAATACATGGATGAAGAGGATCGCGCTCCCACCCCCGTCAACACCGGGCGATGGACTGCCACCTCCACCTACGACGTCTACATGGTGGATACTCCAGCCAATAATGGCGAGCGCACAGCCGCAAACAATGGTGATAAATCGAGTGAAGCGCCGTCAAGGCGCCGGAAACCGCGCAAACGATGAAAGACAAAAAAGGGAATGGATGCTATTGCTGGCACTGGGGGAAACGATACCCCGGAAGACCTCGGCGATCCCGATATCCCCGAGAAGCTGCTAGAGGACCAGGAAAGGCCGGAGGACCAGCGCGACCCCGAAGATCCAAACAATTCCTAGGATGACAACTACCTCCCCCTGTAGAGGAGGAGGATAGCCCGGAAGCCGAAGACTTCATCGTCCCCGAAAACCTTGAGGATCAGCAACGGTTTAGGCAACAGCTTATAGCCACTGCTCGAAGCCTAAAGGCAAAAGAATGACAGCTTAAGGCCGAACAAGATACCCTCAATGATAGATGGACGAGGGTCCTTTCAGTCGAGGAAGGAAACGATACCGGTCTATTGGACCAACCCAAGAGCAATCCACGCCGACGGCTGCTGCCACAATTCGATGACGAGCTCCCTAATACGCCGTCCCCCAAGCACACTCCATACGACCAGCGGGACCGCCCTCCCCAAGGACGAGATAGGACGGCTGGCGATGCCGGTTATAGGCCAGCGATACCCCGCAGAACGGGAAAAGAGCCAATGGAGCCTGAGGACAGGCACGACCAGCGACACGACCTGGATTATAGAACAAGCCACACAAGATCCATCTACGGATCTAGAGGGTACTCCCCCGATAGACGGGACGAGTACCGGCCTTGGCTCGACCGAAACAATAGAGGTCGGGAACCAAACCGGGCCAGAACAGACGCCGACTACCGGCGTGACATAGCCCCGGTTAGAGGCGCTGCCCGCCCACTGTGCTTCACCGACGAGGTGATGCAGCATCAGTTCCCGGAAGGGTTTAAACCTGTGAACATAGAGCAATACGACGGAACAACTGACCCAGCAGTGTGGATCGAGGATTTCCTCCTCCACATTCACATGGCACGAGGAGACGATCTCAATGCCATCAAGTATCTACCCCTTAAACTTAAGGGGCCATCTCGGCACTGGTTAAACAGTCTCCTCGAAAATTCTATCGGGAGCTAGGAGGATCTCGAGGATGCATTCCGATCTAACTTCCAGGGCACCTATGTACGGCCTCCGGACTCCTCCGACCTAAGCAACGTCGTCCAAAAGGCAGGAGAGTCCGCTCGACAATTCTGGAATCGGTTCTTGACCAAGAAAAACCAGATCGTCGATTGCCCAGATGCCGAGACTATAGCCTCTTTCAGGCAAAATATTCGCGATGAATGGCTGGCTCGCCAGCTCGGTCAGGATAAACCTAGGACCATGTCCGCCCTTACATCACTCATGACCCGCTTTTGCGCGGGCGAGGATAACTGGCTAGTGAGACGAAGCCACAACCCCGAAGACCCCGGCACCTTCGAAGCTCAGGATGGAAACGGGAAACAACGACGCAACAAAAATAAACGCCAGCATAGCACTAGTAACGCCGACGACACGGCCGTTAACGCCGGCTTCCGCAACCCTCGATCCGGGCAGCGGAAGAAGCCTCCTAAAGGCAATCGCGACGGACCCACCCCGCTGGAGAAAATCATTGAGAGGCCTTGCCAAATCCATGGCACTCAAGACAAGCCCGCCAACCACACCAACCGTAACTGTTGGGTGTTCAAACAAGCCGGCAAACTTGCATCCGAGGAGCAAGGCAAGGGCCCACGCAGCGAGGACGATGATGAGCCCCGCAGTCCGATCAATGGTGGACAGAAGCAGTTCCATCCAAAAAGGAGAGGAAGCACACCCTTCGAGAGGTGTACACCGTAGTGCCCGTAGCCCCGAAGTATATGTCGGCGTTCTGGGAACGGGGGTACCCAGACCTGCCTGCCTGCGGCCCAGGGCATGGCCCACCTCGTCAGCCAAACATGGCCTGGCGTGACTCTACTCAAGACAAGGCCCTCGCGAGGACCCCAGGCTCGCGAGGGAGAACAGCACCAGGATCCGCATGGGGTGGGCCTCCTCGGGCCCCCTCCGGAGCGGCGGAGATCTCTATGCGGAACCCGGCCTCAGGAGTCAAGGCTGATGCAAGGAAGGATAGACGGGCGCCAGCGCGCCAGGTGGTGCAGTTTCCCCTTTGGTGCAAAGGGAGCAGGGCCGTACGCGGGTTCCCAAAGCGCCCCCAAAGGTTTCCATTCTGGTGCAACAAGACAAGGACCACGAGCCCCGCAGATCAGATGTCATTGATACGTCCATTTTGCATCATGCTTTTATATTGATAATTATTGCATTATGGGCTGTTATTACACATTATGGTACAATACTTATGCCTTTTCTCTCTTATTTTATAAGGATTACATGAAGAGGGAGAATGCCGGCAGCTGGAATTCTGGACTGGAAAAGGAGCAAATATGAGAGACCTATTCTGCACAACTCCAAAAGTCCTGAAAAGTTACGGAGAATTATTTTGGAATATATAAAAAATATTGGGTGAAAGAAATACCAGAGGGGACCCACCAAGAGGTCACAAGCCAGGGGGGCACGCCCCTGTGGCTTGTGGGCACCCTGGCAGGCCTCCGGTGCCCATCTTCTGCTATATGGAGGGTTTTGACCTGGGAAAAATCAGAAGAGAGCTTTCGGGACGAAGCGCCGCCGTCTCGAGGCGGAACCTCGGCAGAACCAATCTAGGGCTCCGGCGGAGCTGTTCTGCCGGGGAAACTTCCCTCCCGGAGGGAGAACTCGAAGCCATCGTCATCACCAACGATCCTCTCATCGAGAGGGGGTCAATCTCCATCAACATCTTCACCAGCACCATCTCCTCTCCAAACCCTAGTTCATCTCTTGTATCCGATCTTTGTCTCAAAACCTTAGATTGGTACCTGTGGGTTGCTAGTAGTGTTGATTACTCCTTGTAGTTGATGCTAGTTGGTTTACTTGGTGGAAGATCATATGTTCAGATCCTTAATGATAATTAATACTCCTCTGATTATGAACATGAATATGCTTTGTGAGTAGTTACGTTTGTTCCTGAGGACATGGGATAAGTCTTGTTATAAGTAATCATGTGAATTTTGTATTCGTTCGATATTTTGATGAGATGTATGTTGTCTTTCCTCTAGTGGTGTTATGTGAACGTCGACTACATGACACTTCACCATTATTTGGGCCTAGGGGAAGGCATTGGGAAGTAATAAGTAGATGATGGGTTGCTAGAGTGACAGAAGCTTAAACCCTAGTTTATGCGTTGCTTCGTAAGGGGCTGATTTGGATCCATATGTTTCATGCTATGGTTAGATTTATCTTAATGCCTTTTTCGTAGTTGCGGATGCTTGCGAGAGAGGTTAATCATAAGTGGGAGGCTTGTCCAAGTAAGGGCAGCACCCAAGCACCGGTCCACCCACATATCAAATTATCAAAGTAACGAACGCGAATCAAATGAGCATGATGAAAACTAGCTTGACAGAAATTCACATGTGTCCTCGGGAACGCTTTGCTTTATATAAGAGTTTGTCCAGGCTTGTCCTTTGCTATAGAAAGGATTGGGCCACCTTTCTACATTTGTTACTTGCTATCCATTACGAGTTATCTTATCACAAAACTATCTGTTACCGATAATTTCAGTGCTTGCAGAGAATACCTTACTGAAAACCGCTTGTCATTTCCTTCTGCTCCTCGTTGGGTTCGACACTCTTACTTATCAAAAGGACTACGATATATCCCCTATAGTTGTGGGTCATCAAGACACTTTTCTGGCGCCGTTGCCGGGGAGTGAAGCGCCTTTGGTGAGTGGAATTTGGTAAGGAAAAATTTATATAGTGTGCTGAAATTTACTGTCACTTGTTACTATGGAAAATAATCCTTTGAGGGGCTTGTTCGGGGTATCTTCACCTCGACCGGAAGCACAAAGAGTTGCTCCTCAACCTACTGAACCTACTAAAAATATTTATTATGAAATTCCTTCGGGTATGATAGAGAAACTTCTAGCTAATCCTTATGCAGGAGATGGAACATTACATCCTGATTTGCATCTAATCTATGTGGATGAAGTTTGTGGATTATTTAAGCTTGTAGGTTTGCCCGAGGATGATGTCAAGAAGAAGGTCTTTCCTTTATCTTTGAAGGAGAAGGCATTGACATGGTATAGGTTATGTGATGATATTGGATCATGGAACTACAACCGATTGAAGTTGGAATTTCATCAGAAATTTTATCCTATGCATCTGGTTCATCATGATCGGAATTACATTTATAATTTTTGGCCTCGTGAAGGAGAAAGTATTGCTCAAGCTTGGGGGAGGCTTCAGTCAATGTTATATTCATGCCCCAATCATGAGCTTTCAAGAGAAATTATTATTCACAATTTTTATGCTCTGCTTTCTCATAATGATCGATCCATGCTCGATACTTCTTGTACTGGTTCCTTTATGAAGAAGGATATTGAATTCAAATGGGACTTATTGGAAAGAATTAAACGCAACTCTGAAGATTGGGAACTCGACGAAGGTAAGGAGTCAGGTATAAACCTTAAGTTTGATTGTGTTAAATCCTTTATAGACACCGATGCTTTTCGTGAATTTAGCACTAAATATGGACTTGACTCTGAGATAGTAGCTTCTTTCTGTGAGATAGTAACTTCTTTCTGTGAATTTAGCACTAAGTATGGACTTGACTCATGTTGATCTCCCTAAGGAGAAGTGGTTTAAATATCATCCTCCCATTGAAGTGAAAGTAGTTGAACCTATTAAAGTTGAAGAAACTATTATTTATAATGTTGATCCTGTTATTCCTGCTGCTTATATTGAGAAACCACCTTTTCCTATTAGAATAAAGGAACACGCTAAAGCTTCAACTGTGGTTCGTAAGAGTTATACTAGAACACCTACACCCCTGAACAAATCAAAGTTGAACCTAGTATTGCTATGGTTAAAGATCTCTTGGTTGATAATATTGATGGGCATGTTATTCATTTATGTGATGAAGCTGCTAGAATTGCTAGACCTGATACTAAAGATAAACATAGACCTATTGTTGGCATGCCTGTTGTTTCTGCTAAAATAGGAGATCATTGTTATCATGGCTTATGTGATGTGGGTGCTAGTGTGAGTGCAATTCCCTTTACCTTATATCAAGAAATTATGAATGATATTGCACCAGCTGAATTAGAGGAAATTGATGTCACCATTAAGCTTGCTAATAGAGATACTATAGCACCTATTGGGATTGTTAGAGATGTTGAAGTCTTGTGTGGGAAAATAAAATATCCTACTGATTTTCTTGTTCTTGGTTCCCCACAAGATGATTTGTGTCCCATTATATTTGGTAGACCTTTCTTGAATACTGTTAATGCTAGGATAGATTGTGAGAAAGAAACTATTACTGTAAGTTTTGGGGATGTGTCTCATGAGTTTAATTTCTCTAAATTTCGTAGACAACCCCATGATAAAGAATTGCCTAGTAATGATGAAACTATTGGTCTTGCTTCTATTGATGTGCCTCCTACTGATCCTTTAGAACAATATCTGCTAGATCAGGAAAACGATATGCATATGAATGAAAGGAATGAAATAGATAAGATTTTCTTTGATCAGCATCCTATTTTGAAACACAACCTGCCTCTTGAAATACTTGGGGATCCTCCTCCACCCAAGGGTGATCCCATGTTTGAGCTTAAACAATTACCGGATACTTTGAAATATGCTTATCTTGATGAAAAGGAGATATATCCTGTTATTATTAGTGCTAACCTTTCAGAGCATGAAGAAAAGCGATTATTGAAAACTCTGAGGAAGCACCGTGCTGCTATTGGATATACTCTTGATGATCTTAAGGCCATTAGTCCCACTCTATGTCAGCATAAAATTAATATGGAGCCTAATGCTAAACCAGTTGTTGATCACCAACGACGGTTAAATCCTAAAATGAAAGAAGTGGTAAGAAATGAAATATTAAAGCATCTGGAGGCAGGTATAATTTATCCTATTGCTGATAGTAGATGGGTTAGTCCCGTTCATTGTGTCCCTAAGAAGGGAGGTATTACCGTTGTTCCTAATGATAAAAATGAATTGATCCCGCAAAGAATTGTTACAGGATATAGAATGGTAATTGATTTTAGGAAATTAAATAAAGCTACTAGAAAATATCATTACCCTCTACCTTTTATTGATCAAATGCTAGAAAGACTATCCAAACACACACACTTCTGCTTTCTAGATGGTTATTCTGGTTTCTCTCAAATACCTGTGTCAAAAGAGGGTCAAGACAAGACCACTTTTACTTGTCCTTTCGGTACCTTTGCTTATAGACGTATGCCTTTTGGTTTATGCAATGCACCTGCTACCTTTCAAAGATGTATGATGGCTATATTCTCTGACTTTTGTGAAAAGATTGTTGAGGTTTTCATGGATGATTTTTCCGTTTACGGAACTTCTTTTGATGATTGCTTGAGAAACCTTGATCGAGTTTTGCAGAGATGTGAAGAAACTAATCTTGTCTTGAATTGGTAGAAGTGCCACTTTATGGTTAATGAGGGCATTGTCTTGGGACATAAGATCTCCGAAAGAGGTATTGAAGTCGATAAAGCTAAACTTGATGCTATTGAAAAAATGTCGTGCCCTACGGATATCAAAGGTATAAGAAGTTTCCTTGGTCATGCTGGTTTCTATAGGAGGTTTATTAAAGACTTCTCTAAGATTTCTAGGACTCTCACTAATCTTTTGCAAAAAGATGTTCCATTCGTTTTTGATGATGATTGTGTAGAAGCATTTGAAATTCTTAAGAAAGCCTTGATTTCTGCACCTGTTGTTCAACCACCTGATTGGAACCTACCCTTTGAAATTATGTGTGATGCTAGTGACTATGATGCTGGTGCTGTTCTAGGACAAAGAGTTGATAAGAAATTAAATGTTATCCATTATGCTAGTAAAACTCTAGACAGTGCTCAAAGAAACTATGCTACCACTGAAAAGGAATTTTTAGCAGTTGTGTTTGCTTGTGAGAAGTTCAGACCTTATATTGTTGATTCCAAAGTAACTGTTCACACTGATCATGCTGCTATAAAATATCTTATGGACAAGAAAGATGCTAAACCTAGACTTATTAGATGGGTTCTTCTGCTACAAGAATTTGATTTGCATATTATTGATAGAAAGGGTGCTGAGAACCCCGTAGCAGACAACTTGTCTAGGTTAGAAAATGTTCTTGATGACCCACTACCTATTGATGATAGCTTTCCTGATGAACAATTAGCTGTCATAAATGCTTCACGTAATGCTCCATGGTATGCTGATTATGCTAATTACATTGTTGCTAAATTCATACCACCTAGTTTCACATACCAACAAAAGAAAAAGTTCTTCTATGATTTAAGACATTACTTTTGGGATGATCCACACCTTTATAAAGAAGGAGTAGATGGTGTTATTAGACGTTGTGTACCTGAGCATGAACAGGAACAGATCCTACACAAGTCTCACTCCGAGGCCTACGGAGGACACCACGCTGGAGATAGAACTGCACACAAGGTATTACAATCTGGTTTTTATTGGCCTACTCTCTTCAAGGATGCTCGTAAGTTTGTCTTGTCTTGTGATGAATGTCAAAGAATTGGTAATATTAGTAGACGTCAGGAAATGCCTATGAATTACTCTCTTGTTATTGAACCATTTGATGTTTGGGGTTTTGATTATATGGGACTTTTCCAAAGTCCAACGGGTATACTCATATTCTAGTTGTTGTTGATTATGTTACTAAGTGGGTAGAAGATATTCCAACTAGTAGTGCTTATCATAACACTTCTATTAAAATGCTTAAAGAAGTTATTTTCCCTAGATTTGGAGTCCCCAGATATTTAATGACTGATGGTGGTTCACACTTTATTCATGGTGCTTTCCGTAAATTGCTTGCTAAGTATGATGTTAATCATAGAATTGCATCTCCTTATCATCCTCAGTCTAGTGGTCAAGTAGAATTAAGCAATAGAGAAATTAAATTGATCTTGCAAAAGACTGTTAATAGATCTAGAAAGAATTGGTCTAAGAAACTTGATGATGCATTATGGGCTTATAGAACTGCTTATAAAAACCGTATGGGTATGTCTCCGTATAAAATGGTTTATGGTAAAGCATGTCACTTACCTCTTGAACTAGAACATAAAGCTTATTGGGAAATCAAAGAGCTCAACTATGATTTCAAACTTGCTGGAGAGAAGAGGTTATTTGACATTAGCTCACTTGATGAATGGAGAACCCAGGCCTATGAGAATGCCAAGTTGTTTAAAGAAAAGGTTAAGAGATGGCATGATAAAAGGATACAAAAGCGTGAATTCAATGTAGGTGATCATGTCTTGCTATAAAATTCTCGTTTAAGATTTTTTGCAGGAAAACTTCTCTCTAAATGGGAAGGGCCTTACATTATCGAGGAATTGTACCATTCCGGTGCCATCAAGATCAACAACGCCGAAGGCACAAATCCGAAGGTGGTAAACGGGCAAAGAATCAAACATTATATCTCAGGTACTCCCATAAATGTTGAAACCAATATTATCAATACCATAACTCTGGAGGAGTACATTAGGGAAACCTACCAGAACGTTTCAGACTCCAAAAGGAATAGGTATGTGATACGGTAAGCAAACCGACTCCAAAACTTTTTCAATAGCAATGTTTCTCCGTTTTGGAATATTTAAAAAATTAGGAAAATTTAAAGTAGTCCGAAGAGTGCACGCGGAGGCGACAAGCCAGGGGGGCGCGCCCTACCCCCTTGGGCGCGCCCCTGTGGCTTGTGGCCACCCCGTGCATCATCCGGACTCCATTTTCTTGTGGTACACTCCTTTATGTCGGTAAAAATTCATTATATAATCTCCCGAAGGTTTTGACCACCGTGCCACGGAAAAATCCTCTGTTCTTGTTTTTGTTGTTTTTCTGATAGATTTAGATCGCCATGACGTCCCCAAATGCTTCGAAGGACAAATTCTTCGAGAAGGTCATCAACCCCTACCTTGCGGAGGTGCTGCGACACCCTCAAACCATTGAGATGCGTGAGGGGGTGCTGCACATCCGTGATGTTGAGGGGCCAAAGAAGACCGGAAGCGTGGAAAGAAGGCTCGAAGCAGTGGAGCAGCAGGTTTTCAAGTGCTAAGGGATGGTGGAACGCGGACTCAATGCCAATCACATGATGATCGCGGAGTTCACCCATAAGCACAAACTGGACGCCAAGGACATCGGTGAGCACATCTTTAAGCTTTATGAGAAAATCGAGCATCTCCAAGCCCAGATCTATGACCTGCAAAACCAAAACTGTGAGTATGAATACAGATTTAAGAAAATGAGTTTGGCTGCAGATCTGAGGATCTTGGAGACCCATTCATCCTTTTACGATGGTGAGCCTATGCCTTGGAAGACGGAGGACAAGCTTCCAACCTCATCAACAACTCCAACACCACCACCTACGAAGGAAGACAACTAAACACATGGGTATGGGCACTCCCCTTGGCTTGTGCCAAGCTTGGGGGAGGTGCCCCGGTATCGTATCACCATCACATCTTTTACTTTTATCGTTTTTCAGTTCGATTCTTTTGGTTATCTTGATCTAGTAGAATAAAGTTTTTAGGGTGATCGAGTTTTGAGTTTTTCTTTATGTTCCCCCTATGTAAGCGAGTCTGAGAGTTATATAATAAAAAGTAGTTTGAGTTGAGGGCTTTGCTTGCTTGCTATGATCTTGGGAAAAAGAAATAAAAAGAAGAATAGAATAAAAGCAAAGAGTATATATGATAATCTTATGGGGAGTGATGACTTCACATATAAAAAGTATGTCGATTGAAATTTGTTGTGAGTTGACAAACATAGTGATTGGTCATTGCTGCAATTAAAAAGGAAGTAATAAAGAAAGAGAGGTTCACATATAAATATATTATCTTGGACATCTTTTATGATTGTGAGCACTCATTAAAATATTATATGCCAAAATTTGATGTTGGACAAGGAAGAAAACATAATGAGTTATGTTTGTTTATTTCCGAATAGAAGTTATATTGTCATGGATCCTTTAAGATGTGACACTTGCTTCCACCCCATATCAGCCAAAACTTCCGCACCAAGTAGAGATACTACTTGTGCATCCAAACACCCTTAAACCAGTTTTGCCATGAGAGTCCACCATACCTACCTATGGATTGAGTAAGATCCTTCAAGTAAGTTGTCATCGGTGCAAGCAATAAAAATTGCTCTCTAAATATGTATGATCTATTAGTGTGAGGAAAATAAACTTTATACGAACTTGTGATATGGAAGAAATAAAAGCGACAGACTGCATAAGAAAGTTCTTTATCACAAGAGGCAATATAAAGTGACATTCTTTTGCATTAAGAGATTGCCCATCCAACTATAAAAGCGCATGACAACCTCTGCTTCCCTCTGCGAAGGGCCTATCGGTTACTTTTACTTTCTAGCACTTACCTTTATGCAAGAGTCATGGTGATCCTCACCGCTTCCTTTATTTTGCCTTTTTCTCTTGGCAAGTGTCATGTGTTGGGGAATGATCTAGACACATATATCCACTCGGATGTGGGTGATCATGAGTTATTTCTGTTGACATTACCCTTGAGGTAAATAGTTGGGAGGCAAAAATATAAGCCCCTATCTTTCTCTATGTCCAATTGAAACTTTGACCTCATAAGTACCGCGTGAGTGTTAGCAATTATGAAAGACTAAAAGATGATTGAGTATGTGGATTTGCTTTACAAGCTCTTATATTGACTCTTTCCGATGTTATGATAAATTGCAATTGCTTCAATGACTGAGATCATAGTTTGTTGGTTCTCAATAGAGTTCTTGATTCATACTTTACCTTGTGAATGAATTGTTACTCTAGTATAAAAAATTATATATCAATAAGTATTACTGTTCTAAAGGTGATCGTGATGCTCCCATGTCCGTATTTTATTTTATCGACACCTCTATCTCTAAACATGTGGACATATTTATCGATTTCGGCTTTCGCTTGAGGACAAGCGAGGTCTAAGCTTGGGGGAGTTGATACGTCCATTTTGCATCATGCTTTTATATTGATATTTATTGCATTATGGGCTGTTATTACACATTATGGTACAATACTTATGCCTTTTCTCTCTTATTTTATAAGGATTACATGAAGAGGGAGAATGCCGGCACCTGGAATTCTGGACTGGAAAAGAAGCAAATATGAGAGACCTATTCTGCACAACTCCAAAAGTCCTGAAAAGTTACGGAGAATTATTTTGGAATATATAAAAAATATTGGGCGAAAGAAATACCACAGGGGACCCACCAGGAGGTCACAAGCCAGGGGGCGCGCCCTACCCCCCTGGGCGCGCCCCTGTGGCTTGTGGGCCCCCTGGCAGGCCTCCGGTGCCCATCTTCTGCTATATGGAGGGTTTTGACCTGGAGAAAATCAGAAGAGAGCTTTCGGGACGAAGCGCCGCCGTCTCGAGGCGGAACCTGGGCAGAACCAATCTAGGGCTCCGGCGGAGCTGTTCTGCCAGGGAAACTTCCCTCCCGGAGGGAGAAATCGAAGCCATCGTCATCACCAACGATCCTCTCATCGAGAGGGGGTCAATCTCCATCAACATCTTCACCAGCACCATCTCCTCTCCAAACCCTAGTTCATCTCTTGTATCCGATCTTTGTCTCAAAACCTCAGATTGGTACCTGTGGGTTGCTAGTAGTGTTGATTACTCCTTGTAGTTGATGCTAGTTGGTTTACTTGGTGGAAGATCATATGTTCAGATCCTTAATGATAATTAATACTCCTCTGATTATGAACATGAATATGCTTTGTGAGTAGTTACGTTTGTTCCTGAGGACATGGGATAAGTCTTGTTATAAGTAATCATGTGAATTTGGTATTCGTTCGATATTTTGATGAGATGTATGTTGTCTTTCCTCTAGTGGTGTTATGTGAACGTCGACTACATGACACTTCACCATTATTTGGGCCTAGGGGAAGGCATTGGGAAGTAATAAGTAGGTGATGGGTTGCTAGAGTGACAGAAGCTTAAACCCTAGTTTATGCGTTGCTTCGTAAGGGGCTGATTTGGATCCATATGTTTCATGCTATGGTTAGATTTATCTTAATGCCTTTTTCGTAGTTGCGGATGCTTGCGAGAGAGGTTAATCATAAGTGGGAGGCTTGTCCAAGTAAGGGCAGTACCCAAGCACCGGTCCACCCACATATCAAATTATCAAAGTAACGAACGCGAATCATATGAGCATGATGAAAACTAGCTTGACAGAAATTCCCATGTGTCCTCGGGAGCGCTTTGCTTTATATAAGAGTTTGTCCAGGCTTGTCCTTTGCTACAAAATGGATTGGGCCACCTTGCTGCACCTTGCTACATTTGTTACTAGCTATCCGTTACGAATTATCTTATCACAAAACTATCTGTTACCGATAATTTCAGTGCTTACAGAGAATACCTTACTGAAAACCGCTTGTCATTTCCTTCTGCTCCTCGTTGGGTTCGACACTCTTACTTATCGAAAGGACTACGATAGATCCCCTATACTTGTGGGTCATCATCCATCGCCGAGCCCACCTCTGCATCATCGACAGCTACTTTGCAGGCGAAGACCACCTTTGGACAGGCGGGGATGTATTCCTGTCCCCCTTCAAATTTGGCCGTTGTGGGATCCCTTCCCACCATTGCGATAAGGGAACAGGAACCGGGCCACTGCTATATATAGAGACTAGGCTGCACCGTAGAGGGGGGACGGACGGACCAACACAAGACAAGGCTGAGAGCTACGAATACCACTCGAGCGCCCTCGCGAGGCTTGAGACCACTGTACTAGTTCATCCACACACCTCCCCGAGAGGCAATCCATCAAAGCAGGAGTTGGGTATTACGCTTCGCAGCGGCCCGAACCTGGGTAAACCACCATGTTCATCTTCTTCCTCGTCATCGTGCGAGTTCGCCATAGTAACCATCGAGTAGCGAGCTGAGTAGGGCGAAGCTGCAGGGGGTCTTCGCACACGCCCCTGTGTTCGAACCTTGAGGGTTTTGCGGAGCTCGAAATCCGACATTTGGCGCGCTAGGTAGGGGGCGTGTCGGAGTCTCCTTCAAGCCTCGCCCCTCCTCTGCTCCACCGCTCCGATGGCCAGCGCCCAACAAGCTTCCCCCAGCCGCGGCGGATCAGCTTCCATCGATCCCACCGCCGCCGCCGGAGACCCACGCCCCAGTAGCATAGTGCTGGGCGGTCAGTATCAAGCCGCCAGTATCGCCTCCGCCGTCGCCGCCCCTCGCACCGCCCAAACTCACGGCGGGCAGGCGGCGCCCTCAGCACCGGCATCGCGCCACACCTACGTGGGGGACCTCGACGCGCACGATGCGCTGCTGCTGGCAAGCGAGATGCTCCGCCACCGCCCGACGCACAGGGGCTTCGATGCATGGGCCGACTACATCGCAGAGTTGGTCACCGTCGCACGGAGGGCCGTGGCTCCTCACTCTTCTCCAAGCGTCGGGGGCTCGCTCGCCGCGCCTGTCCCCCATCCCGCCGACGGCGTGCCCCTCCAGCACTGGGCGAGCCCGAGCGGGGCCGCCGCATGTCGTGCTCCTCCTCCTTCGAATTCCGGTGACCGGTTTCGCGGCACAGCCCGGCCATGACGACCGAGCGCGCGGAGGAAACAACGGGGCGCCCCACACGCGCACCAACACGCGCCTTCGTGACCCAGTGGACCTTCAACAGCCTGGATTGACCAGGCAGGAGCACGCCATCCTGCGCAGGGAGCAAGTGGTGTAGGCGTCCGGACAGACAAGCAACAACGGCAAAGGCGCGTCGGATCGCAGAGGAAGCAATCCACGTCAGGAGACGCGCGTCCCACCCAACGGCGGTGGCAGAGGTAAGCAACTTCGCTCTGAGGCTCGTCGCAGGAGGGTCTGCGGCCTGCGCGCGCAGGGCGGCGCCCCACCGCCGCCCAGAGGGGCCGTCCCCGGCGCCCCGCCGGACGGCTCAGGAGGAGAATCAGACCCTTATGTGGAGCCCTATGTACCATGCTACGTCGTACCTCCGGACGGCGGGGTGGGTCAGGCGCCTGCTTCAGGCGCCAACACCCCCAAGAATAGGGAGAGCCCCGGGCATCCTCCCCAAGCCGGGCCTGGGGGGCTCCCCCCGACGGAGCACCAAGCCTAGACGACGCGAGCGGGAGAAAGAGGGAGGACGCCCCCGGGCCTGCGGGGCATGGCGTAAGCTGTCGCCCTCGTGAGCAAGCAACGCCGAGCCAAGCCCCGGGGCCTCAGGAGTGATGGCCTGGGGGGAGCAGCAAGACGCAAGTAGCGCGGGCCACCCGTGGCAACTGGAACGCCGGCGCAGCCTCGGGAGGCTGGGCCTCATGAGGCCCTCGAGGCGGCTTCATCGACAAAACACCTCTGTGACTGCGCCGGATGCATTGTGCTCATGTTTGGGCCGCGAGAGCGCAATCCAGTGGCTATGCGGGGAACAATGCATCCGGGTTTGGGTAATAGAGGCGCGCAACCGAGCAGAAATGCACGGGTGGCTCTTAACGGGGTTGGGAGCAACCAGGCCGAGCGCCTAGGGGCTTGCCCAGCTATCTATGGCCGTGACAGTCTCACGTAATAATGAGTGGGCTGTATACGCCCGGAGCCCCCCGAGGACGCGGAGGGGTTCCTTCCCACGCAATGTGGAAGCCCCATGCTCCGCACTGGCGGACAACACTGCCCACCAATGGCTATGCCCACGCAACGTCGATGCCCTACGCTTAGCACTGGGGGAAGACGAAGACGAAGACTAGCCTAGGTGCCGGACACGGCGGTTGCTTGCTTCTTTTTGCGTTCGAGTTGCCACTTTTTGGAATGAAGTTTGAGGACTTCGAAACTCTATATTTAAAAGAAAAAGGGGCGGGGACTTTTCTCTCATTTCTCTCTCGTTTTACCGGTCTTGAATTTGCTTTTTCTGGATTGGTGTTTCACAAGGGGCCGTGCGCTCCGCCCCCCCCCCCCCCCCCGAGGCACCTCGGAACATGATAGCAAGGCCCTGTCGCCTCAGGGACATACATCTTTTGGTAGTCGACCCCCGCTCGGGGGCTCCGACCGCGGCGCGACACCACGGCATGGAGTCTCAGGAGGCCCAGTGCCTCCTGGGGTAGAACCCGACAGGGAGGAATGGGGGTCGCTCGAGCGTCAAAGGGGGGTCCTGAGCAGCGCGCCTCAGGAGCCTTACCGGTCATATAGCCACTCGCCCCTCGATGTCGTCCTTGGTGATCCGGTCGGCATCGAGGGTGTCGAGGCCTCACCTCGTAGTTGCGTCCTGGTGATCCGGTCGTACACTACGGTGGTAGGGAAATGTGTGGGACTGGGACCTGCCGACGTAGAGCCGCTTGAGCGTCAAAGGGGGATCCTGAGCAACGCGCCTCAGGAGCCTTACTGGTCATATGGCCACTCGCCCCTCGATGTCGTCCTTGGTGATCTGGTCGGCATCGAGGGTGTCGAGGCCTCACCTCGTAGTTGCGTCCTGGTGATCCGGTCGTACACTACGGTGGTAGGGAAATGTGCGGGACTGGAGCCTGCAGACACAGAGTGCCGAAAGGGCCCCCGACCTGCCCCACTCGTGAGGAAGAAGAAGTCCCCAGGACACCCGGACTTCCCAAGCGCCATAGCCAAACCGCTCCGCAAGCAAGGAAGAAGCGCCCCAAGCGCCATAGCGGAATCACGGACAACCTGGGCAACCCGGCTGCGCCTCGCGGCGAACGAGATCGTCACCAGCCTACAAACTAAGTACATTACCGAACCAAGCACGAGCCTCCTGATCCAATGGCGGCCCGAATACGGGATAGAGGTTGCGCGCACGAACGCCAGAATGCAGGTACTACAGTCTATGGTGTGCCACCGTGAAAACCCGTACGGCCCCAGGCGCCAGGAGGGACGACACGAGGGGAGGAATTCGGCCTCGACGGCGGCGATGCCGAGGACCCGGGGCTCGACGACCGCGAGCCGCCCCTCAGGAGAGAGGGCCTCACGAGGGCCCTGCCAGCCATCATCACCAAGCCGCGTCGGCAGCGGCGATGAGCCCCGCGCGAGGAAACTAAATCACGTTGCAGCACGCAAGCGATCGGCGATTCAAGAGAAGAAAAATAAGAGGGCGAAGGTAACATGCAAAAGGCTAACGCCCTCTGGGGACGAGTTCTTCTTAGAATATTACAGGAACCATGAAAGGGAAACAGCGGATGCCTAGGGAGAGAGACGCTGTCGCCACCAGCGCCGCCGGCTGCCTCAGAGTCGGAATCGTCCTCCCCGCTGGAGGCGGGCACCTGGATGAATCGCTCCACCAGGGACTCCACGTGCGGGCGCACCTCGTCCCGAAGGGGGCGCTGGAGCTCGTGAGGCACCCGCTCCACGACACGCCGGAGGTCGAGCTGCGGAGCGTGGCGGCGCAGGTTGGAGAAGACGAATGTCAGGGTGAGGTCCAGGAGGTCGCGCGCGTCGGACTCGTTGTCCGCGTTCACGCGGGAGACGCCGGCCTCCAGCACCTCCACCACCATCCGGAAGAAGTCGAGATATGCCCCGTCGCCGTGCGCGCATGGCAGCGCGGGGGCTTCCCCGACGAACCGACTCACCGTGCTGGTCGCGCGGCGGGCAATGCCAAGGTACTGCTTGGCGCGCTGGGACTCCAGCATCTTGGCGTGCGCCGCCTCGTCCTGGGCGGCCTGCACGGCGTCGGCCGCCTCCTTAACCTGGGCCTGGAGGGACGCCAGCTCCACCCTGGCCTCCGCTTCGCCCCTGAGGCCGGCCTGGAAGGCGGCCTCGGCGGTCGCCAGCTGAGCCCGCAACCCGTCCGCCTCCTCTTGGAGCTCGCCGAGCCTGCGTTTCTTGGCCGCAGGCACCCTGGGAGAAGGAGAGGATCATGCTCGGAGCGCTAGACAAAACCCGCGGCAGAGTACAGACTCATCGACCATGGCCCAACGCCGGCGAACTTGCGCCGACCCCGAGGGCCCCCCACCATTGCCTCCGGAGGAGGGCGAGGGAGCCGGCGGTGCCGTGCGCTTCCCCGCGCCTGTAGCGCTTCCTCCAGACGCCATGGGACCGGAGAAGCTGGGAAGAGGAGAGGGCTTTCTTTGCGGAGCGATGAAAGCAAGAAGACACCTCGAGACTGCAATGCCCCCCCATGCCAAGGGCGGGGCGGATTTATAGGCATAACTACAGACGCGAGGCGTCGTGGGAGAGCAGGCATCGTGCGCCTCTCGGGCGCCGCGGAGCGGTTCGATCAGCGTAGTACCATCCACGTCGCCTCTCCTACCGATTGACGGGTCACTTCAGCGGGGCCCAAGGAATAGAGGCCCGAGGCAGCAGCCGCATCCAAGGAAGGGCAATGATGGCCAGCGCTGCACACGGGCGTCGCATCAGTTTGACTTGGGGCGGTTCTTGATGCCCTCGGGGAGCGGGGGCATCGCCGCCCAGGCGCTCGACGCGTGTAAAGCCTGGCCCGCAGGTGTTTGGGGCCCGCGGCGCTTCGTGCCGTCCTCAAGGCTTCGCCCGGAAGCCAGCTCAAGCGTGCCTTGGGCCCGGGGGCTACTGTCGGCGTTCTGGGAACGGGGGTACCCAGACCTGCCTGCCTGCGGCACAGGGCATGGCCCACCTCGTCAGCCAAACATGGCCTGGCGCAACTCTACTCAAGACAAGGCCCTCGTGAGGACCCCAGGCTCGCGAGGGAGAACAACACCAGGATCAGCAGGGGGTGGGCCTCCTCAGGCCCCCTCCGGAGCGGCGGAGATCTCTATGCGGAACCCGGCCTCAGGAGTCAAGGCTGACACAAGGAAGGACAGACGTGCGCCAGCGTGCCAGGTGGTGCAGTTTCCACTTTGGTGCAAAGGGAGCAGGGACGTACGCGGGTTCCCAAAGCGCCCCCCCCAAAGGTTTCCATTCCGGTGCAACAAGACCATGACCACGAGCCCCGCATGTCAGATGTCATCGCCGAGCCCACCTCTGCATCATCGACAGCTACTTTGCAGGCGAAGACCACCTTTGGACAGGCGGGGATGTACTCCTGTCCCCCTTCAAATTTGGCCGTTGTGGGATCCCTTCCCACCATTGCGATAAGGGAAGAGGACCCAGGCCACTTCTATATATAGAGACTAGGCTACACCGTAGAGGGGGGACGAAAGGACCAACACAAGACAAGGCTGAGAGCCACGAACACCACTCGAGCACCCTCGCGAGGCTTGAGACCACTGTACTAGTTCATCCACCACACCTCCCCGAGAGGCAATCCATCAAAGCAGGAGTAGGGTATTACGCTTCGCAGCGGCCCGAACCTAGGTAAAACACCGTGTTCATCTTCTTCCTCGTCATCGTGCGAGTTCGCCGTAGTAACCATCGAGTAGCGAGCTGAGTAGGGCGAAGCTGCAGGGGGTCTTCGCACACACCCCTGTGTTCGAACCTTGAGGGTTTTGCGGAACCCGAAATCCGACAGTATAACCCATGGTCGGCGTACCCGATCACCTTCGATCGACGAGACCATCCGACCAGTATCCGTCATGGGGGATCAACTGCCCTCGTCCTAGACCCCATTATCGATGGGTATCACCTCACTAAAGTTCTAATGGACGGAGGAAGTAGCCTGAATTTGATTTACTCAGATACGGTGAAAAATATGGGTATAGATCCATCAAGGATCAAACCCAGCAACACTACCTTTAAAGGAGTGATACCAGGCGTCGAAGCCCGGTGCACGGGCTCTGTGAGCCTGGAAGTGGTGTTCGGTTCGCCCGATAACTTCCGTAGCGAGGACTTGATCTTCGACATCATACCTTTCCACAGCGGTTATCACGCCCTCCTGGGCCGTACAGCGTTCGCTCGCTTTAACGCCATCCCACACTACGCATACCTCAAGCTCAAGATGCCCGGGCCCAAGGGGGTCATCACTGTCAACGGCAACACAGAGCGTTCCCTCCGAACTGAGGAACATGCATTGGCCCTGGCGGCTGAATTCAACTACGAGGACGATCGGCAAACACCGAAATCTGCCATAAAGGCACGTAAGGTTGACAAACGAGCTCGGTTTCGATCCGAACTCCCAGAATCTTCTTCTCCCCAGAAATAGGGACACGCTCCCCATTGCACAGCCCTAAAGACCGTCAAACATGTGCCGAGAAGGCACAACTTCGCACTAAAAATTCCATGGGCAGCAGTGGTTCTCTGGCAGAGCTTCGCTAAGCACTACGGAGGAGGAGGAGGTGTAGGAGGGGGGAGGGCTGCGCCAGGGGCAAGGGATCAGCTCCCATGTGCCTCCCCACTATATATAGGGGTGGAGGGGGCTGGTTTCTTGCCCTCCAAGTCCATTGGGGCGTTGGCAAAGGTGGGAGGAAAGAAATCCCATCCTTTCCCTTCCCCACCGATTGTTATCCCCCCTTTTTAGGGATCTTGATCTTATCCCTTCGGGATATGATCTTATTCCTTCTAAGGGGGGATCTTGGTGCGCCTTGACCATGGGTGTGGGACCTTGCCCCCACTACCCACGTTCATGTGGGTCCCCCCATGCAGGTGGGCCCCACTCCGGAACCTTCTAGAACCTTCCCGGTACAATACCGAAAAATTCCGAACATTTTCCGGTGGCCAAAATAGGACTTCCCATATATAAATCTTTACCTCCGGACCATTCCGGAACTCCTCGTTACGTCCGGGATCTCATCCGGGACTCCGAATAACTTTCGGTAACCACATACAATTCCCATTACAACTCTAGCGTCACCGAACCTTAAGTGTGTAGACCCTACGGGTTCGGGAACCATGCAGACATGACCGAGACACCTCTCCGGCCAATAACCAATAGCGGGATCTGGATACCCATATTGGCTCCCACATGTTCCACGAAGATCTCATCAGATGAACCACGATGTTAGGGATTCAATTAATCCCGTATACAATTCCCTTTGTCCATCGGTATGTTACTTGCCCAAGATTCGATCGTCGGTATCCCTATACCTTGTTCAATCTCGTTACCGGCAAGTCTCTTTACTCGTTCCATAACACATGATCCCGTGACTAACTCCTTAGTCACATTGAGCTCATTATGATGATGTATTACCGAGTGGGCCCAGAGATACCTCTCCGTCACACGGAGTGACAAATCCCAGTCTCGATTCGTGCCAACCCAACAGACACTTTCGGAGATACCTGTAGTGCACCTTTATAGTAACCCCGTTACGTTGTGACGTTTGATACACCGAAAGCATTCCTACGGTATCCGGGAGTTGCACAATCTCATGGTCTAAGGAAATGATAGTTGACATTAGAAAAGCTCTAGCAAACGAACTACACGATCTTGTGCTATGCTTAGGATTGGGTCTTGTCCATCACTTCATTCTCCTAATGATGTGATCCAGTTATCAACGACATCCAATGTCCATGGTCAAGAAACCATGACCATCTATTGATCAACGAGCTAGTCAACTAGAGGCTCACTAGGGACATGGTGTGGTCAATGTATTCACACATGTATTACGGTTTCCGGTTAATACAATTATAGCATGAACAATAGACAATTATCATGAACAAGGAAATATAATAATAACCATTTTATTATTGCCTCTAGGGCATATTTCCAACAGTCTCCCACTTGCACTAGAGTCAATAATCTAGTTACATTGTGATGAATCGAACACCCATAGAGTTCTGGTGCTGATCATGTTTCGCTCGTGGAAGAGGTTTAGTCAACGGATCTGCGACATTCAGATCCGTATGTACTTTACAAATATCTATATCTCCATCCTGAATGTAACCACGAATGGAGTTGAAGCGGCGCTTGATGTGCTTGGTCTTCTTGTGAAACCTGGGCTCCTTGGCAATGGCAATAGCTCCAGTGTTGTCACAGAAGAGAGTCATCGGGCCTGACGCATTGGGAATCACTCCTAGGTCGGTGATGAACTCCTTCATCCAGACTCCTTCCTGCGCTGCTTCCGAAGCAGCTATGTACTCCGCTTCACATGTAGATGCTGCCACGACGCTTTGCTCGCAACTGCACCAGCTGAGTGCCCCACCATTCAAAATAAACACGTATCCGGTTTGTGACTTGGAGTCATCCGGATCTGTGTCGAAGCTAGCATCGACGTAACCCTTTACGACGAGCTCTTCGGCACCTCCATAAACGAGAAACATATCCTTAGTCCTTTTCAGGTACTTAAGGATATTCTTGACCGCTATCCAGTGTTCCATTCCGGGATCACTTTGGTACCTCCCTACCAAACTTATGGCAAGGTTCACATCAGGTCTGGTACATAGCATGGCATACATAATAGAGCCTATGGCTGAGGCATACGGGATGACACTCATCTTTTCTCTATCTTCTGCCGAGGTCGGGCATTGAGCTGTGCTCAATCTCACACCTTGCAATACAGGCAAGAACCCCTTCTTGGACTGATCCATATTGAACTTCTTCAATATCTTGTCAAGGTATGTGCTTTGTGAAAGACCAATGAGGCGTCTCGATCTATCTCTATAGATCTTGATGCCTAATATGTAAGCAGCTTCTCCAAGGTCCTTCATTGAAAAACACTTATTCAAGTTGGCCTTTATGCTTTCCAAAAGTTCTATATCATTTCCCATCAACAATATGTCATCCACATATAAAATGAGAAATGCTACAGAGCTCCCACTCACTTTCTTGTAAATACAGGCTTCTCCATAAGTCTGTATAAACCCAAACGCTTTGATCACCTCATCAAAGCGAATGTTCCAACTCCGAGATGCTTGCACCAGCCCATAGATGGAGCGCTGGAGCTTGCATACCTTGTCAGCATTCTTAGGATCGACAAAACCTTCCGGCTGCATCATATACAATTCTTCCTTAAGGAAACCATTAAGGAATGCCGTTTTGACTTCCATTTGCCAGATCTCATAATCATAAAATGCGGCAACTGCTAACATGATTCGGACGGACTTCAGCATCGCTACGGGTGAGAAAGTCTCATCGTAGTCAACTCCTTGAACTTGTCGATAACCCTTAGCGACAAGCCGAGCCTTATAGACGGTCACATTACCATCCGCGTCAGTCTTCTTCTTAAAGATCCATTTATTTTCTATGGCTTGCCGATCATCGGGCAAGTCCACCAAAGTCCATACTTTGTTCTCATACATGGATCCTATCTCAGATTTCATGGCTTCAAGCCATTTGTTGGAATCCGGGCCCGCCATGGCTTCTTCATAGTTCGAAGGTTCACCGTTGTCTAACAACATGATTTCCAGGACAGGGTTGCCGTACCACTCTGGTGCGGAACGTGTCCTTGTGGACCTACGAAGTTCAGTAGTAACTTGATCCGAAGTTTCATGATCATCATCATTAACTTCCTCTCTAGTCGGTGCAGGCACCACAGAAACATTTTCCTGCGCTGCGCTACTATCCGGTTCGAGAGGGGGTACAATTACCTCATCAAGTTCTACTTTCCTCCCACTTACTTCTTTCGAGAGAAACTCTTTCTCTAGAAAGGATCCATTCTTGGCAACAAAGATCTTGCCTTCAGATCTGAGGTAGAAGGTATACCCAATAGTTTCCTTAGGGTATCCTATGAAAACGCACTTTTCCGATTTGGGTTCGAGCTTTTCAGGTTGAAGTTTCTTGACATAAGCATCGCATCCCCAAACTTTCAGAAACGACAGCTTAGGTTTCTTCCCAAACCATAATTCATACGGTGTCGTCTCAACGGATTTAGACGGTGCCCTATTTAAAGTGAATGCGGCAGTCTCTAATGCATATCCCCAAAATGATAGCGGTAAATCAGTAAGAGACATCATAGATCGCACCATATCCAATAGAGTGCTATTACGACGTTCGGACACACCATTACGCTGAGGTGTGCCAGGCGGCGTGAGTTGTGAAACAATTCCACATTTCCTTAAGTGCGTGCCAAACTCGTGACTCAAATATTCTCCTCCACGATCAGATCGTAAGAACTTTATTTTCTTGTCACGTTGATTCTCTACCTCACTCTGAAATTCCTTGAACTTTTCAAAGGTCCCAGACTTGTGTTTCATTAAGTAGACATACCCATATCTGCTTAAGTCATCAGTGAGGGTGAGAACATAATGATAGCCACCGCGAGCCTCAACGCTCATTGGACCGCATACATCGGTATGTATTATTTCCAACAAGTTGGTTGTTTGCTCCATTGTTCCGGAGAACGGAGTCTTAGTCATCTTGCCCATGAGGCATGGTTCGCACGTGTCAAATGATTCATAATCAAGAGACTCCAAAAGTCCATCTGCATGGAGTTTTTCATGCGTTTGACACCAATATGACCAAGGCGGCAGTGCCACAAGTATGTGGGACTATCATTATCAACCTTACATCGTTTGGTATTCACACTATGAATATGTGTAACATCACGTTTGAGATTCAATAAAAATAAACCATTGACCAGCGGGGCATGACCATAAAACATATCTCTCATATAAATAAAACAACCATTATTCTCGGATTTAAATGAGTAGCCATCTCGCATCAAACGAGATCCAGATACATTGTTCATGCTCAAAGCTGGTACTAAATAACAATTATTGAGGTTTAAAACTAATCCCGAAGGTAGATGTAGAGGTAGTGTGCCGACGGCGATCACATCGACCTTGGAACCATTCCCGACGCGCATCGTCACCTCGTCCTTCGCCAGTCTCCGCTTATTCCGCAGCTCCTGTTTTGAGTTACAGATGTGAGCAACCGCACCGGTATCAAATACCCAGGAGCTACTACGAGCGCTGGTAAGGTACACATCAATAACATGTATATCATATTTATCTTTGACGTTGCCGGCCTTCTTATCCGCTAAGTACTTGGGGCAGTTCCGCTTCCAGTGACCGGTTCCCTTGCAATAAAAGCACTCAGTCTCAGGCTTGGGTCCATTCTTGGGCTTCTTCCCGGCAACTGATTTACCGGGCGCGGCATCTGCTTTGTCGTCCTTCTTGAAGTTCTTCTTACCCTTGCCTTTCTTGAAACTGGTGGTCTTATTCACCATCAACACTTGATGTTCCTTTTTCATCTCCACCTCCGCTGATTTCAGCATCGAATATAACTCAGGAATGGACTTCTCCATCCCTTGCATATCGAAGTTCATCACAAAGCTCTTGTAGCTAGGTGGAAGCGACTGGAGGATTCTGTCAATAACCGAGTCATCCGGAAGATTAACTCCCAGCTGAGACAAGCGGTTGTGCAACCCAGACATTTTGAGTATGTGCTCGCTGACAGAACTATTTTCCTCCATCTTACAACTGAAGAACTTGTCGGAGACTTCATATCTCTCGACCCGGGCATGAGCTTGGAAAACCATTCTCAGCTCTTGGAACATCTCATATGCTCCGTGTTGCTCAAAACGCTTTTGGAGCCCCGGTTCTAAGCTGTAAAGCATGCCGCACTGAACCAGGGAGTAATCATCACTACGCGACTGCCAGGCATTCATAACGTCTTGAGTTGCTGGGAAAATGGGTGCGTCACCTAGCGGTGCATCAAGGACATATGCTTTCTTGGAAGCTATGAGGATGATCCTCAAGTTACGGACCCAGTCCGTATAGTTGCTTCCATCGTCTTTCAGCTTGGTTTTCTCTAGGAACGCGTTGAAGTTGAGGGCAACATTAGCGTGGGCCATTGGATCTACAAGATAGATTGTAAAGACAATTTTAGACTAAGTTCATGATAATTAAGTTCATCTAATCAAATTATTTAATGAACTCCCACTCAGATAGACATCCCTCTAGTCATCTAAGTGATACATGATCCATATCGACTAGGCCGTGTCCGATCATCACGTGAGACGGACTAGTCATCAATGGTGAACATCTCCATGTTGATCGCAGCTACTATACGACTCATGTTCGACCATTCGGTCTCTCGTGTTCCGAGGCCATGTCTGTACATGCTAGGCTCGTCAAGTCAACCTAAGTGTTTCGCGTGTGTAAATCTGGCTTACACCCGTTGTATGCGAACGTTAGAATCTATCACACCCGATCATCACGTGGTGCTTCGAAACAACGATCCTTCGCAACGGTGCACACTTAGGGGGAACACATTTCTTGAAATTTTAGTGAGGGATCATCTTATTTATGCTACCGTCGTTCTAAGCAAATAAGATGTAAAAACATGATAAACATCACATGCAAATCATAAAGTGACATGATATGGCCAATATCATCTTGCGCCTTTGATCTCCATCTTCGGGGCGCGGCATGATCACCATCGTCACCGGCACAACACCATGATATCCATCATCATGATCTCCATCATCGTGTCTTCATGAAGTTGTCTCGCCAACTATTACTTCTACTACTATGGCTAACGGTTAGCAATAAAGTAAAGTAATTACATGGCGTTTTTGATTGACACGCAGGTCATACAATAAATTAAGACAACTCCTATGGCTCCTGCCGGTTGTCATACCCATCGACATGCAAGTCGTGATTCCTATTACAAGAACATGATCAATCTCATACATCACATATATTTCATCACATCCTTTTGGCCATATCACATCACATAGCATACCCTGCAAAAACAAGTTAGACGTCCTCTAATTGTTGTTGCAAGTTTTACGTGGCAGCTATGGGTTTCTAGCAAGAACATTTCTTACCTACGCAAAAGCCACAAGGGTGATATGCCAATTGCTATTTACCCTTCATAAGGACCCTCTTCATCAAATCCGATCCGACTAAAGTGGGAGAGACAGACACCCGCTAGCCACCTTATGCAACAAGTGCATGTCAGGTGGTGGAACCAGTCTCACGTAAGCGTACGTGTAAAGTCGGTCCGGGCCGCTACATCCCACAATGCCGCTGAATCAAGATAGGACTAGTAACGGCAAGCAAATTGACCAAATCATCGCCCACAACTACTAGTGTTCTACTCATGCATAGAATCTACGCATAGACCTGGCTCATGATGCCACTATTGGGGAACGTAGTAATAATTCAAAAAAAATTCCTACGTGTCACCAAGATCAATCTAGGAGATGCTAGCAATGAGAGAGAGGGAGTGCATCTTCATACCCTTGAAGATCACTAAGCGGAAGCGTTGCAAAGAACGCGGTTGATGGAGTCGTACTCGCGGCGATTCAAATTGCGGAAGATCCGATCCAAGCGCCGAACGGACGGCGCCTCCGCGTTCAACACACGTACAGCCAGGGGACGTCTCCTCCTTCTTGATCCAGCAAGCGGGGAGGAGAAGTTGAGGGAGAGCTCCGGCAGCACGACGGCGTGGTGGCGGTGGAGCTCGTGGTTCTCCGGCAGAGCTTCGCTAAGCACTACGGAGGAGGAGGAGGTGTAGGAGGGGGGAGGGCTGCGCCAGGGGCAAGGGATCAGCTCCCATGCGCCTCCCCACTATATATAGGGGTGGAGGGGGCTGGTTTCTTGCCCTCCAAGTCCATTGGGGCGTTGGCAAAGGTGGGAGGAAAGAAATCCCATACTTTCCCTTCCCCACCGATTGGTATCCCCCCTTTTTAGGGATCTTGATCTTATCCCTTCGGGATATGATCTTATTCCTTCTAAGGGGGGATCTTGGTGCGCCTTGACCAGGGGTGTGGGACCTTGCCCCCACTACCCACGTTCATGTGGGCCCCCCCATGCAGGTGGGCCCCACTCCGGAACCTTCTAGAACCTTCCCGGTACAATACCGAAAAATCCCGAACATTTTCCGGTGGCCAAAATAGGACTTCCCATATATAAATCTTTACCTCCGGACAATTCCGGAACTCCTCGTGATGTCCGGGATCTCATCCGGGACTCCGAACAACTTTCGGTAACCACATACAATTCCCATTACAACTCTAGCGTCACCGAACCTTAAGTGTGTAGACCCTACGGGTTCGGGAACCATGCAGACATGACCGAGACACCTCTCCGGCCAATAACCAATAGCGGGATCTGGATACCCATATTGGCTCCCACATGTTCCACGATAATCTCATCGGATGAACCACGATGTCGGGGATTCAATTAATCCCGTATACAATTCCCTTTGTCCATCGGTATGTTACTTGCCCGAGATTCGATCGTCGGTATCCCTATACCTTGTTCAATCTCGTTACCGGCAAGTCTCTTTACTCATTCCGTAACACATGATCCCGTGACTAACTCCTTAGTCACATTGAGCTCATTATGATGATGTATTACCGAGTGGGCCCAGAGATACCTCTCCGTCACACGGAGTGACAAATCCTAGTCTCGATTCGTCCTAACCCAACAGACACTTTCGGAGATACCTGTAGTGCACCTTTATAGTCACCCAGTTACGTTGTGACGTTTGATACACCCAAAGCATTCCAGCGGTATCTGGGAGTTGCACAATGTCATGGTCTAAGGAAATGATACTTGACATTAGAAAAGCTCTAGCAGACGAACTACACGATCTTGTGATATGCTTAGGATTGGGTCTTGTCCATCACATCATTCTCCTAATGATGTGATCCCGTTATCAACGACATCCAATGTCCATGGTTAAGAAACCATGACCATCTATTGATCAACGAGCTAGTCAACTAGAGGCTCACTAGGGACATGGTGTGGTCTATGTATTCACACATGTATTACGGTTTCCGGTTAATACAATTATAGCATGAACAATAGACAATTATCATGAACAAGGAAATATAATAATAACCATTTTATTATTGCATCTAGGGCATATTTCCAACACCCACCGCCTGTGTTCGGCTCCAAAGGAGCCTGGCGGGATGACACCTCCGCAGCATCCTTCGCGGCCCCTGGAGGTGTGGGGTGTGATGCAGTCCCACTCTCCGACAGCTCGGCGGATGGAGACTCCCCATCCGATATTTGGTCAGTGGGGAGAACGCGCGGTGGGCTACAGATTAAAAGACGTTCTTGCATTCAAAACATTAAAAACTTTGCATAAATGACCCTGGGAGTCTTCGGATTCATACCTTCGAGCTGGGGGCTTGACTCTTAGGTTCCTTTGGGGAACCTTCTCAAAGTCCTCGGACTCTGCATCAGAGTCCGAGCTGTCGTCGGCCAGGATCAACCTCAGCCGACACGCCCTCTGATACGTCTCCAACGTATATATAATTTTTGATTGTTCCATGCTATTATATTATCTGTTTTGGATGTTTTATATGCATTTATATGCTATTTTATATTATTTTTGGGACTAACCTATTAATCTAGAGCCTAGTGCCAGTTTTTTTTTTCCTTGTTTTTGAGTATTGCAGATAAGGAATATTAAACGGAGTCCACACGGAATAAAATCTTCGGAATGATTTTTCTTGGACCAGAAGCAACCCAGCAAACTTGGAGATGAAGGCAGGAGAGCCACCGTGTGGCGACAAGCCACAGGGGCGCGCCCTAGGGGGGGCGCCCCCCTGGCTTGTGGCCCCACGGAAGCCCTCCTAACCCTATTCTCCGGCCTATAAATTCCCAAATATTCCCTGGATACTAAAAAGAGCCACGAAAATACTTTTCCGCCGCCGGAAGCCTCTGTTCCCGTGAGATCCAATCTTGGAGCCTTTTCCGGTAATCTGCCGGAGGGGGAATCGATCACGGAGGGCATCTACATCAACTCCATTTCCCCTCCGATGATGCGTGAGTAGTTCACCATAGACCTTTGGGTCCATAGCTAGTAGCTAGATGGCTTCTTCTCTCTCTTTGTTCTTCAATACCATGTTCTTCATGATCTTCATGGAGATCTATCCGATGTAATACTCTTTTGCGGTGTGTTTGTCGAGATCCGATGAATTGTGGGTTTATGTTCAGCTTATCTATGAATATTATTTGAATCTTCTCTGAATTCTTATATGCATGATTTCATATCTTTGCAAGTCTCTTTGAGTTATTGGTTTGGTTTGGCCAACTAGATTGGTAATTATTGCAATGGGAGAAGTGCTTAGTTTTGGGTTCAATCTTGCGGTGTCCTCACCCAGTGACAAAGTAGGGGTAGCGAGGCACGTATTTGTATTGTTGCCATCGAGGATAAAAAGATGGGGTTTTCATCATATTGCTTGAGTTTATCCCTCTACATCATGTCATCTTACCTAATGCGTTACTCTGTTCTTCATGAACTTAATACTCTAGATGCAGGCAGGAGTCGGTCGATGTGTGGAGTAATAGTAGTAGATGCAGAATCGTTTCGGTCTACTTGACACGGACGTGATGCCTATATGCATAATCATTGCCTTGGATATCTTCATAATTATTCGCTTTTCTATCAATTGCTCGACAGTAATTTGTTCACCCACCGTATTATTTTCCTTCATGAGAGAAGCCTCTAGTGAAACCTATGGCCCCCGGGTCTATTTTCCATATTATACTTTCAGATCTAAAACCAAAAATACCAAAAATACCTCGCTGCCTTATTTTACTTTTGTTTTACTTTACTTTCTAGCAAGCCTATCTATCTATCTCTATCAGATCTCATCCTTGCAAGTAACCGTGAAGGGATTAACAACCCCTTTATAGCGTTGGGTGCAAGTGTTTGATTATTTATGTAGGTACACCTATTGGGGACTTGCTTGTATCTCCTACTGGATTGATACCTTGGTTCTCAACAACTGAGGGAAATACTTATCTACTTTGCTGCATCACCCTTTCCTCTTCAAGGGAAAACCAACGCATGCTCAAGAAGTAGCAACAAGGATTTCTGGCGCCGTTGCCGGGGAGATCTACATCAAGCCTACCAAGTACCCATCACAAACTCATCTCTTGCATTTACTTTAGTTGCCATTTGCCTCTTGTTTTCCTCTCCCCCACTTCTAAAACAATTTCCAAAAAGATTTGCCTTTTTATTCACCCTTCTTCCGTTCGTCTTTTCGTTTTCTTTTCGTTTGCTTGTGTGCTAGATTGGTTGCTTTGTCATGATGACTCAAGAGAATACCAAGTTGTGTGACTTCTCCAATACTAATAATAATGATTTTATTAGTACTCCGATTGTTCCCGCCACTAGTGCGGAATCTTATGAAATTAATGTTGCTTTGCTTAATCTTGTTATGAAAGAACAATTTTCCGGCCTTCCTAGTGAAGATGCCGCATCCCATCTAAATACTTTCGTTGAGTTGTGTGATATGCAAAAGAAGAGAGATGTGGATAATGATATTGTTAAATTGAAGCTATTCCCGTTCTCACTACGAGATCGTGCTAAAACTTGGTTTTCATCTATGCCTAAAAATAGTACTGATTTATGGAATAAGTGTAAAGATGCTTTTATTTCCAAGTACTTTCCGCCCGCTAAGATCATCTCCCTTAGGAACGATATAATGAATTTTAAGCAACTTGATCATGAGCATGTTGCACAATCTTGGGAGAGGATGAAACTAATGATTAGAAATTGCCCCGCGCATGGTTTGAGTTTATGGATGATTATACAAATTTTCTATGCGGGATTGAATTTTGCTTCTAGGAATCTTTTAGATTCCTCCGCGGGTGGTAATTTTATGGAAATCACATTAGGAGAAGCTACTAAACTCCTAGATAATATTATGGCAAATTACTCTCAATGGCATACCGAAAGATCTCCTACTAGTAAAAAAGTGCATGCTATTGAAGAGATTAATACTTTGAGTGAAAAGATGATGAATTGATGAAATTGTTTGTTAGTAAGAATGCTCCTATTGATCCTAATGATATGCCTTTGTCTTCTTTGATTGGAAATAATAATGAATCTATGGATGTGAATTTTGTTGGTAGGAACAATTTTGGTAATAACGCGTATAGAGGTAATTTCAATCCTAGGCCGTTTCCTAGTAATTCCTCTAATAATTATGGAAATTCCTACAACAATTCTTATGGAAATTATAATAAGATGCCCTCTGATCTTGATAATAATATTAAAGAATTTATTAGCTCGCAAAATGGTTTCAATGCTATGATTGAAGAAAAATTGCTCAAGATTGATGATTTGCCTAGGAACGTTGATAGAATTTGTCTTGAGATTGATTATTTGAAAATTAGATCTATTCCACCCAAGCATGATATTAATGAGTCTTTAAAATCTATGAGAATTTCTATTGATGAGTGCAAGGAAAGAACCGCTAGAATACGTGCTAAGCGTGAATGGCTTGAAAAGGTGTGTTCTCGTGATAATATTGATGAAGATCTTAAAGTGATTGATGTGACTCCTATTGAATATTTGTTTTCTAATGTAAATCTTGATAAAGATGGTACTGGAGATAAGTCAACTTTAGTTAAAAGGCGTCCCAATGATTCGGAGTTTATAGATCTTGCTAAGATTGATAAAAGTGGGATTGAAGAGGTCAAAACTTTAAATAGCAATGAACCCACTCTTTTGGATTTCAAGGACTTTAATTATGATAGTTGTTCTTTGATTGATTGTGTTTCCTTGTTGCAATCCATGTTGAATTCTCCGCATGCTTATAATCAAAATAAAGCTTTTACTAAACATATCGTGGATGCTATGATGAAATCTTTTGAAGAAAAACTTGAGTTGGAAGTTTCTATACCTACAAAGCTTTATGATGAGGGGGAACCTACTATTAAGATTAAAATTAAAAATTATGAGTGCCATGCTTTGTGTGATTTGGGTGCTAGCGTTTCCACGATTCCAAAAACGTTATGTGATGTGCTAGGTTTCCGTGAATTTGATGATTGCTCTTTAAATTTGCACCTTGCGGATTACACCATTAAGAAACCTTTGGGAAGGATTAATTATGTTCTTATTGTTGCAAATAGGAATTATGTGCCCGTAGATTTCATTTTTCTTGATATAGATTGCAATCCTACATGCATGTCCTATTATTCTTGGTAGACTTTTCCTTAGAACGATTGGTGCAATTATTGATATGAAGGAACGAAATATTAGATTCCAATTTCCATTAAGGAAAGGCATAGAGCACTTTCCTAGAAATAAAATAAAATTACCTTATGAATCTATTATGAGAGCTACTTATGGATTGTATACCAAAGATGACAATACCTAGATCTATTGTGTTATGCCTAGCTAGGGGCGTTAAACAATAGCGCTTGTTGGGAGGCAACCCAATTTTATTTTTATGCTTTTGTTTTTGCTTCTGTTTTTGAGTGTTTCACACATTATTACCTCTGTAGTAATTGTGTTTTCTTGTTTAAATTAGTGTTTGAGCCAAGTAAGACCTTTGGGATGGTCTACGGTGTTTGCAATTTGATTTTGCTGAAAAACAGAAACTTTATCTCTCAGTCCAGGAATTTTGTAAATTCACTGGAACGTGATTTTGATCTGAAATTTTTACACAAGATTGATATGCAAATTTCCCTGATTTTCCAAATTTTTCATAATTTTTGGAGTTACATAAGTATTCGAAGTCTATAGATTTCTACAGACTGTTCTGTTTTAGACAGATTCTGTTTTCTTTGTGTTGTTTGCTTATTTTGATGTATCTATGGGTTGTATCGGGGGGTATGAACCATGGAGAAGTTGAAATACAGTAGATATTACACCAATATAAATAAAGAATGAGTTCACAACAGTACCTAAAGTGGTGATTTATTTTTCATATACTAACGGATCTCATGAGTTTTCTGTTGAGTTTTCTGATGTGAAGTTTTCAAGTTTTGGGTAAAGATTTGATGGACTATGGAATAAGGAGTGGCAAGAGCCTAAGCTTGGGGATGCCCAAGGCACCCCAAGCCATATTCAAGGATACCAAAAAGCCTAAGCTTGGGGATGCCCCGGAAGGCATCCCCTCTTTCGTCTTCAATCCATCTGTAAATTTACTAGAGGCTATATTTTTATTCACCACATGATATGTGTCTTGCTTGGAGCGTCTTGTATGATATGAGTCTTTGCTTTTTAGTTTGCCACAATCATCCTTGCTGCACACATCTTTTTGAGAGAGACACGCTGAATCGTGAATTTATTAGAATACTCTATGTGCTTCACTTATATCTTTTGAGCTAGGCAATGTTGCTCTAGTGCTTCACTTATATCTTTTTAGAGCACGGTGGTGTTTTATTTTATAGAATTTATTGAACTCTCGTACCTCACTTATATTATTTTGAGGTCTTTAAAAGAGCATGGTAATTGGTTTAGGTTGTGAATTTAGTCCTAATATAATGGGCATCCAAGAGGGATATAATAAAAACTTTCATATTAAGTGCATTGGATACTATGAGAAGTTTGATTCCTTGCATATAGTTTTGAGATATGAAGATGGTAATATGAGAGTCATGCTAGTGAGTAGTTGTGAATTGGAAGAAATACTTGTGTTAAAGTTTGTGATTCCCGTAGCATGCACGTATGGTGAACCGTTATGTAACGAAGTCGGAGCATGATTTGTTTAATGATTGTCAACCTTTGTGTGAGGGTCGGGAGCGCGCGATGGTTAACTCCTACCAACCTCTCCCCTAGGAGCATGCGTCTAATGCTTTGTTTGATAACTAATATATTTTTGCAATAAGTATGTGAGTTCTTTATGACTAATGTTGAGTCCATGGATTCTACGCACTCTCACCCTTCCACCATTGCTAGCCTCTCTAGTACCGCGCAACTTTCGCCGGTGCATCAAACCCACCTTCCTCAAAACAGCCACCATATACTTTCCTCAAAACAGCCACCATACCTACCTATTATGGCATTTCCATAGCCATTCCGAGATATATTGACATGCAACTTCCACCGTTCCGTTTTTCATGACACGCACCATCACTTTCATATTGCAGATAGAGTCATATTTTGTTCTAGGTATCGAGTTGTAATTTTCCTTTTGAGTTGTAAGTAAATAAAAGTGTGATGATTTTCATTATTAGAGCATTGTTCCCATGAGAGAAAAGGATGATGGAAGCTATGAATCCCTCACAAGTTGGGATGAGTCTCCGGACTTTACAAATAATAAAAGAGGCCAGCGAAGCCCAAATAAAAAAAAGAGGCCAAAGATGCCCACCAAAAAAAATGAGAGAAAGAGAGAAGGGACAATTGCTACTATCTTTTTCCACACTTGTGCTTCAAAGTAGCACCATGATCTTCATGATAGAGAGTCTCCTATTTTGTCACTTTCATATAACTAGTGGAATTTTTCATCTTTTGCACAACCACTTAGTTTTATTTTTGAGCTTTCATACAGTTATAGCTCTAGTGCATTCGTTGCATGGCAATCCCTACTCACTCACATTGATATCTATTGATGGGCATCTCCGTAGCCCGTTGATACACCTAGTTGATGTGAGACTATCTTCTCCTTTTTCCTTGCAACCTCCACCATATTCTATTCCACCTATAGTGCTATATCCATGGCTCATGCGCATGTATTGCGTGAGAGTTGAAAAGGTTTGAGGACATAAAAAGTGTGAAACAATTGCTTGACTTGTCATCGGGGTTGTGCATGATTTAGATACTTTGTGTGGGGAAGATGGAGCATAGCCAGACCATATGATTTTGTAGGGATAACTTTCTAAGGTCATGTTATTTCGAAAGGACACAATTGCCTTGTTGGTATGCTCGAAGTATTACTGTTTTTATGTCAATATTAGACATTTGTTTTGAATCTTATGGATCTGAATATTCATGCCACAATAAAGAATATTACATGGATAAATATGTTAGGTAGCATTCCACATCAAAGATTCTGTTTTTATCATTTACCTACTCGAGGACGAGCAGGAATTAAGCTTGATACGTCCCCAACGTATCTATAATTTTTGATTGTTCCATGCTATTATATTATCTGTCTTGGATGTTTTATATGCATTAATATGCTATTTTATATTATTTTTGGGACTAACCTATTAATCTAGAGCCTAGTGCCAGTTTCTATTTTTCCTTGTTTTTGAGCATTGCAGATAAGGAATATTAAACGGAGTCCAAATGGAATAAAATCTTCAAATGATTTTCCTTGGACCAAAAGCAACCCAGCAAACTTGGAGATGAAGGCAGGAGAGCCGCCGTGTGGCGACAAGCCACAGGGGCGCGCCCAAGGGGGGGGTGCCCCCCTGGCTTGTGGCCCCACGGCAGCCCTCCTAACCCTATTCTTCGGCCTATAAATTCCCAAATATTCCCTGGATACTAAAAAGAGCCACGAAAATACTTTTCCGCCGCCGGAAGCCTCTGTTCCCATGAGATCCAATATTGGAGCCTTTTCCGGTAATCTGCCGGAGGGGGAATCGATCACGGAGGGCATCTACATCAACTCCATTGCCCCTCCGATGATGCGTGAGTAGTTCACCACAGACCTTCGGGTCCATAGCTAGTAGCTAGATGGCTTCTTCTCTCTCTTTGTTCTTCAATACCATGTTCTTCATGATCTTCATGGAGATCTATCAGATGTAATACTCTTTTGCGGTGTGTTTGTCGAGATCCGATGAATTGTGGGTTTATGTTCAGCTTATCTATGAATATTATTTGAATCTTCTCTGAATTCTTATATGCATGATTTCATATCTTTGCAAGTCTCTTCGAGTTATTGGTTTGGTTTGGCCAACTAGATTGGTAATTCTTGCAATGGGAGAAGTGCTTAGTTTTGGGTTCAATCTTGCGGTGTCCTCACCCAGTGACAAAGTAGGGGTAGCGAGGCACGTATTTGTATTGTTGCCATCGAGGATAAAAAGATGGGGTTTTCATCATATTGCTTGAGTTTATCCCTCTACATCATGTCATCTTACCTAATGCGTTACTCTGTTCTTTATGAACTTAATACTCTAGATGCAGGCAGGAGTTGGTCGATGTGTGGAGTAATAGTAGTAGATGCAGAATCGTTTCGGTCTACTTGACACGGACGTGATGCCTATATGCATAATCATTGCCTTGGATATCTTCATAATTATTCGCTTTTCTATCAATTGCTCGACAGTAATTTGTTCACCCATCGTATTATTTTCCTTCATGAGAGAAGCCTCTAGTGAAGCCTATGGCCCCCGGTCTATTTTCCATATTATACTTTCAGACCTAAACCCAAAAATACCAAAAATACCTCGCTGCCTTATTTTACTTTTGTTTTACTTTACTTTCTAGCAATCCTTTCTATCTATCTCTATCAGATCTCATCCTTGCATGTAACCGTGAAGGGATTGACAACCCCTTTATAGCGTTGGGTGCAAGTGTTTGATTATTTGTGTAGGTACACCTATTGGGGACTTGCTTGTAACTCCTACTGGATTGATACCTTGGTTCTCAACAACTGAGGGAAATACTTATCTACTTTGTTGCATCACCCTTTCCTCTTCAAGGGAAAACCAACGCATGCTCAAGAAGTAGCACCCTCTTCAGGGCAGGAGGAGGTACATCCTCCGCGGCGTCAGGCGACACCGCCCTGTTTCTTTTGAGGGGGGAAATGCCTTCCCCCCTGCCTTCATGCTCTTCCTCATGGCTAGAGGAGGCATGGGTTTCCTCGGACATGGCGTCCGGCTAGTCCCTTATGCGGAGACCTTCTCTGGCCTTCTTCTCCTTCTTCTCGGGCACCGAGTACGGAGCCATGACAAGCATCGCCGTCAACAACTCCGACCTGGGTTCTTCGGGTTGTGGTGCGGGGCAGTTAACTCTCGCGGTTTTGCTCAACCATTTCTGTGAAAATGAGGGGAAGGCGTTCAGTCCTTTTGTCAAAGAAACGGAGTCAGTGGATTAAAATTATACCGTACCTGGGTAGGTGGGTTATCGGTGCTTAGGCCCGAATCCTCTTCCTTGGCCGGCCAGCTTTTCCAAGGCTTGAATAATGCCTTCCACAACTTCTCAGAGGTAGTGCGGAAGAGTTGGCGCACGGTAGGCTCGTCCTCAAGCTGGTAAGCCCACATTGGGGAGGCCCGGCACTGACAGGGAAGAATACGGTGGTGGAGCATGACCTGGACCACATTGACCAGCTCAACCTTGGCCTTGATCACCGAGGTAATGCGCTTCTGCAGCAATTTCACCTCTGCATCCGACCCCCAGTCGAGGCCCTTCCTGAGCCACAAGGTCAATCTCGTAGGGGGTCCGGATCTGAACTCGACAGGCGCTGCCCAGCTCTCATCCCTTGGTTCGGTGATGTAGAACCATTCTTTCTGCCAGATCTTGATTGTGTCGATGAAGGTGCCAGTTGGCCACTCGACGCGGGGAAGCTTGCTGATTACCGCCCCTCCGCAGTCTGCGTGCTCGCCCGCGACGGTCTTCGGCTTGACGTTGAAGACCTTGAGCCACAGGCCGAAGTGCGGTTCAACCCGCAGAAAGGCTTCGCAGATAATAATGAATGCCGAAATATGAATGAAGGAGTACGGGGGGAGATCATGGAAGTCCAACCCGTAGAAGAACATGAGGCCCCTGACGAAGGGGTGGAGCGGGAAGCTCAGTCCCCGGATGAAATGGGGGACGAACACCACCCTCTCGCCTGGCTTGGGGGCGGGCACCACCTGGTTCTCCTCTGGAGCACGGTGGAAGACGTTGGCGGGGAGGTAGCCGGCGAGCTTTAAGTCCCTGATTTCCTTATCGGTGACCGTGGAGGCCTCCCACTTGCCCATGGAGCCCGAACCCGCCATGGCTAAGCTCGGTGGGGAAGTTGAGAAAGAACTAGATCTGGGCTCTCGGAGCTTGGGAAGATTGGGAAATCAGAGGATGCGAATGGGAAGCGTGAGTAAGCCTTGGGGTTTTTTCCCTTTTTATGGGGCGTAACACCAATTAGCCTCCCTTTACTGTGCCGCAAATCTCTCCGCTTCCCAAGACGTGCGTAAAGAAACTTGAGATGCTAATCATATCCCATGTGAAACGGAGCACGATCTATACATTGATGAGTCGTGCCAATGTAAAAACGGCCTCGAACCGCGAATCGAGTTTTCATAACTGGTTCAGCGGTCATGGTAGGCCACGACCCTTCGTCAGAAAGGTTGTGAGAAAAACACTGTTTACACTTTGACGTTTGGCCTTTGGGACTGAACAACTCATGGTGTCCGGACTATCGTGTGATCGGAAACCGGACAAGTATCAGCCGATCTTTAATGGGAAGAAGAACTCACCCCGCAAGCCGAAGACTCTGATCACGTGAAGCTGCTAGTGCTGTGACCCTTGGCGTTGGGGGGTTAGTTCAGGGGCTACTGAGGGAGTCCTGGACTAAGGGGTCCTCGGGCCGCTGGCCTGTTGAGGGAGTCCGGGATTAAGGGGTCCTCGGACTGCTGGACTATTTCTCATGGGCCGGACTCATCGCTACTAGGAAAAACCTTATAGGCAGGACAATATCAGTAGCGCTGGAATGTAACAGGCGCTGCTGCTACTTACCAGTAGTGCTGGATTTAGGCAGCGCTACAAGTAAAGACTTAGCAGTAGCACTGGAAACATAAAGAGCGCTACTGATAAGCAGGACCCGACGAGCCCACCGACACTATTTTTAGTAGCAGCGCTGTCCAGAATACAGCGCTACTACTAAGACTTTAGTAGTAGCGCTGTATTTTGTGGAACCGCTACTGCTAATGGGCCCCACTTAATAGTAGCGCTCTTTCTTGAAAGCGCTACTACTAAGTGTCATAGCAGTAGCGCGTTCTGGAAAACAGCGCTACTGCTAAGCGTGGCTGGTGCCACCTTTTCACCCCCCTCCCCCTCCTCCCCCTTTGCCCTCTCTCCCCCTCCTTTCCCCTCTCCCCTCACCATTGTTGCCCTTCTTCTCTCTTCCTCCTACCTCTCTTCTCTCCCCATTAATGCCCCCCTCCACCATAACTCTCCTCGATAAATGGCCTTCTCATCTCTAGCTAGCTCCATAAATGCCCCCTACCTCATTTGTTTGGCTCTCCCTCCATTCCATTAGATATAGATCTAGCTAGCTCATCTCTCTCCCTCTCCATTAGTTACCTAGAGTCATCTCTCCTCCCCAACAACTTGATCTAGCTAGCTATTGACATATCCCCAACAACTAGATCTAGCTAGATATAGGTGAGTAAAAAGTTGTTCATTTCAAGAATGGGAATATGTGTGTGAATGGGAATATGTGTGTTTGGGATATGGAGAGATTTGTGCGAGTGACATGCCCCCGAGTTGCTTATGTTTTGCCGAAATGTCGATTTATTTCCGTTTCGGTGAATTTCGAGCAAACTCGATATGTCCTAGTTTTAGGCAAGGTCATGCCAAATTTTTATATGACTTTGATGCATGCATGCATTTTGTTTATAACCCTTTTGCTTGTTATACTGTGCATGCAGTCGGTCATGAAGGTGAGTGGATGGAAGGTGGAGCGATACATGCAATCCGCGGTGATGGACATGCATGCAAATAATCGGACTAGGATTAGATGTCCGTGTACAAGATGCAAAGAAGGAGTCCTTTTGGACCCTTTTGATCGTGGCAGGTTGAAGGCGCACCTGCTGATGAATGGTTTCATGGATGGCTATACTCGGTGGATAAGTGAAGATGATGATGATGAGGACGTCCACATGGCAGGGAATAACGACATGGGGCTAGACGAAGATATGACCGATCGACACGAAGACAATGGCGTCGGACATGGCGGCGGGGAAGAGTTAAATGACGGCGGCGGAGAAGATTCAGGACACGGTGAAGAAGAGTCTGGACATGGCGGAGAAGCAGAGGCGGCGGTCACGCCGCAGTCTTCGACGCTACTAAGTGCAGTCATGCAGAACTCTCATGTTCGAGACCTCCTTCGCAAGAGTACGACTAGCGAGAGAGTTGCTTCTAGAGAGGAGGCCAAGCTAGCGCAACTTGAAGTAGACTCGAAGACTCCATTGTATGACGGTTGCGATCCCGAGGTGACCCGCTTGAGTTTCACGCTCGAACTTCTAAAGATGAAGGCCAAAAACAAATGGACAGACAAAAGCCTCGATGAGCATTTGAAGTATCTACATAATAAAGTTCTTCCCGCGGGGAACCTGTGTCCTACTTGTGTCGATGAGGCCAAGAAAATCGTTTGCCCTTTTGATTTGCCGCACATTAGGTACCACGCATGCATCAACGATTGCATCATTTATCGGGGGGAGCACGCGGAAAAAACCAGCTGTCCAGTGTGCAATGCTTCTCGATACAAGAAGGCAGGAAAGAAAGCTCCTCAGAAAGTTGTATGGTACTTTCCGATCAGTCCCCGTCTGCAGCGGTATTTCGTAGATCCTAAGGAAGCAAAGCTCATGCGCTGGCACGCGGAGAGGAAGAAGCCCGACGATGGAGATGATCCGAAGCTGAGACACCTCGTAGATGGTAGCCAGTGGAGAGCATTCAACACCGTATATGGATTTGCTGCAGAAGATCCAAGGAACATCGTGCTTGGTGCGAGTACCGATGGCATGAATCCGTTTGGAAACCAAAACACCAACCACAGCACATGGCCCGTCTTTGTATGGATGTACAACCTCCCCCCATGGAAGTGCATGAAGACAAAGTACATACACATGAGCATGCTGATTCAAGGGCCGAAACAACCGGGAAATAATATTAACCTGTATATGGGGCTTCTGAAAGAGGAGCTAGACATGTTATGGAAAACACCGGCATGGACATGGGACGCCAGCAAAGGAGAGTATTTCTATATGAGAGCCGCGCTGATGACGACGGTGCACGACTATCTCGGTTACGGGTACACCTCAGGCCAGGTGTGCCACGGATACTGCGGATGCACGAGGTGCATGGATGATACAACGTCTCAGCAGCTTACGTCAACGAAAGATGGTGGGTCCGGGAAAATCGTGTACATGGGGCATCGTAGGTGGCTCGAGAAGGATGACCCGTGAAGAAAGTGTGGAGATCTATTCAATGGGTTGGCTGAGCATCGAGGACCTACACGTTCTACACGGAGGCCAAAGACATGGACAGTGATTACCAGAACTCCGGGGTGACGATTGAATGCGTGACCGACGCCAACGGCACAACTGAAAGATTCTACGGAAGGGTCGAAGAGATCTGGGAGCTTGACTATACTGGATTGCACGATGTGACGATGTTCCATGTCAGATGGGCTAAGGACGTCGTAAGAGAAAACAAGTATTTCACTACCATGTCTATACCACCCGCTGACGCGAAGAGTGCAACCGTGAACGTTAACGTCATCGTCAAAACTGAGCCATGGGTACACGCTAAGCACATGACACAATGTTTCTTCATAACCGACACGACCAATCCCAGCCGTGTTGTCGTGAGGAGAGGCAAAAGGAGCATCGTCGGAATGGATGGAGTCGCCAACGAGGAAGACTATGACCCATACGGCAACCCGATGAGGGAAGATGACGATGACGATGAAGCATACGTGAAAAGAAGAATCAATACTACATTACATAAGAAAGATTGTACTCCATGGTTCCGGAAAAGTCACAAGGAGGGGCTCAATTATTCGGCAACGAACAAGAAAAGGAAGAAGCTCAATGTGAAACGTCGTCGACGCAGCTGAGAAACCATCATTTATATAATATATATGTATCTATTTTGTGTACGCACTTAAGTAACCGTTATCGGTCAACTGATATATATGTTACCACCACATGCATGGTTCCGGTGATATTCGCGCAGTGTGGGAGGGAGACGTCGTCGTAAACAGAAAGGAAGAAAGCAATACAAAAGAAATACAAAAGAACAAAAACAAAAGGGAGAAAGTAATACAAAAGAAAAAGAAAAGTAAACAGAAAAGAAAAGGGGAATAATAAAAACTAATACATATCAGTAGAGCTGGATTATGAACAAGCGCTATAGCTCATATAGTTATAGCGCTGGATCCTAACCCAGCGCTACTACTATGTGTATTTTAGAATTAAAAAAACTTAAAATTAAAACAGTTAGCAGTAGCGCTGGATTATGGACCAGCGCTATAGATAATTTAGCTATAGCGCTGGTCCTAACCCAGCGCTACTACTATTTTTGAGTTAACCGCCGCGCGTGCTCAAATTTTGCCAACTCCCATCCCCCCACCTCTCCCCCTCCTCTCCCCCTCCTCTCTGTCGCGCGCCGCCATCGCCCACCTGCCCGCCGCTGTCGCCCCTACCCGCCGCCGTCGCCCCTGCCCGCCGTCGTCGCCCTTGCCCGCCGCTCCGACCTCCTCCTCATCCGCGCGGACGCCCGAGCCCTCCCATTCCCCCCCTACTCTCCCACCTCTCCCCCTCCTCTCTGTCGTGCGCCGCCGTCGCCCCTGCTCGCCGCCGTCGCCCCTGCCCGCCGTCGTCACCCCTGCCCGCTCCGACCTCCTCGTCCGCGCCGCTTCAGGTACCCCCCTCCCCCCCACCTCCCCCTCTCTCTAGTCAATTAGGAAAAAAAATCTAGGGTTCATATCTAGGGTTAAAAACAGGATTGTTGCTACTTAGTAATAGAATGTTGGTTGCTTTGTATATGTTTGTATGTTGGTTGAATGTTTATAATCCTGTTGGTCATGAAATAGAATTGTATATAGCTCCAAGAAAGATTGATGGTCATGATGCATTTTCACAACATTTGATAGCAAGGATGGAGAAACTTGTAGGAAGCATCAAGACAATGTCCTAGTACAGCCATTAAAAGCCAAACTCTAGAGAAATACTTGCTTATGGTTTCCGTCTCTTGGGATATAACAATGTGCATTCTAGGTACCCTCCCTATCGTGTAAGGGCCTTGTAAGAGCCATAGCAATTCCTTCTATGCGTGTGTGATATGAGTTTGTGCCTTGAAATTTCTACCTAAATTACCTTCTCACGCCCTACATGAATCCGTGTATTTTCCCATGATAGCAGAACCCATAAGACCGTGATCAGAATATTTGAGATTACCATAGAAACAGGGGAGCCATCACGCTCAAAGCATAAGTTTTTGAAACTTTGGCATTTTGATTTTTATTAGAACTTCTTAACTTGCATATGATAAAACAACTTGAACAGTACTGTACATGTGGAAGCTCACCCTGTTGGTTGTTGGTTGAATGTCGAAGAATATCCGAGTGGCCTATGTTTTGACGGAATGTTGATTCATTTCCGTTCCGCCAAATTTCAGGTGCTCCATATGTCCACTTTTTAGCAAAGGTCATGCCAAAAATTTCCGTGATTTTCGGCATGACTTGTGCTAGAAACTAGGACATATGGAGTGCCCGGGATTTGCCAGAAGGGGAGTGAATCAACATTCTGACCAAATATAGGCCCCTTTTTTCTCTTCATTATATCTTTTATTTACAATTGTTGAATAGGAAACATGTCTAGCCACGCCTCAGCCGGGGGTTCAGCTCGCCTCGAAGAACACCCCATTGAGGCAGCAAATCACTATTTCGATTACCTGGACGAACACCAGATGGGGGTGCATGGTGGCGGCAGTGGCACCAACCCCGACGCCGACGCCGACACCGGCACCAGCACTGGCATCGGCACCGACACCACCCCCGAGACCGGCAACGATGCTATCGTAGCCGGTAAAGCACCGAAGCAGAAGAGGTCACGAAGACCAAACGAGCTTGGCATCGGACAAATTGTGGTCACGGAGATGCACCCCAAGAAATTAGAGCCAACAGCGCTAGATGAAGCGCGCTCGTGCTGGGGCAATCAACTAGGATGCATCCTCAGGGAAACCGCCAACATCAACGACGAGAAGTTGAAGAAGATACCACATATGGAGCACATGCTCCTAAAGAAGTTGCACAATAGGTTCCTGTTCCCCGGCCGCACAAAAAGCAAAGATTCGTGGGACGACGATGCCATGACAAAGATAAACAACAAGGCGATGGTGACGTTCACCAATGACTTGTCCGCCTGGAAAGTTCGGGTGAAAAAAACAATTGATAAGAATGAACCGTGGTCCAAGATTCATGCTGACAATCCGTCACTTACGGAAGAGGACTTTGAAAAATTCAAGGAGACTTGCGCTAAAGATGAAACCAAGAAAAAGTTAGAGAAAATGAAGGCGCTCCAGGCCAGGAACACGCCTCCCCACCGCCTCGGAAGCCGTGGTTACGAGGGGAAGAGGCACGTATGGGCCAAGGAGGACGCCGAACGTGAAAATCACGGAATCCCAGACCCCTTGGCGGAGTTCACCGACCCGCTGGAGCGTGACTGGATCAGGGCCCGGTACAAGTGGGACCGCGTCAAGAAGACCTTTTACACGGACCCGAATACGAGGGAGTTCATGAGACTTCTGGTAATTGTTATATTACTACATTATCATATTAGCTTCCAATCAATTCGACTACAAGTTTTGTCACATTATTAGTAAACCATCGACGTTCCTTTTGCAGAAAGAGCAGCACCAAAAGGCTGCCGAAAGCGACGAGTCGTCACAGTCGTCGGCGAGGCCCAAGTGGGACACCCATTTCAACCGGGCCCTGAACATACTGAAAAGGGTCCCGGAGGACACACCACCGTCCTATGGACGTGTGCACGGCGTCGGAGATGACGCCTCGTGGAAGACGTGCTACCACGAGGAGCTAGAGGAAAGAAGGAAGAGAAAGTTGCTTACTCAACAGACCATCGACCAGAAGGTCGCGCTTGCGATCAATAAGTCCAAAGCTGAGACCAAAGCAGAGTTGGAACAGATAGTCGATGCAAGGGTCAGTGCAGCGGTAGCTGGCGTCACGGCTGACTTCACATCTTCCATTTCCAGCTTGCTTCCGGCATTTTTTGAATGGACGAAAAAAAATCCAGATAAAGGGCCAGCGGACTTTCCCCTTCCCAGCTATGTTGGGAGCAATTCGGTGAACATCGCACCACCAGCACCTGCTCACGCCACCGCACATGCTCCCGCTCCTGTTCATAGCAGCCCATCCTCCATCTCTGGACTACTCGGCGGGCCTTCGTCTATGGCTGAGCTCGACGCCCTCACGGTAATTACGCGTCATACCCTTTTCACCAGCATGTCTATATAGTCTTCTGTTTCAATTGCCTTTCGGATGTTTGACGTCGCAGACATGTCTTCATAGGCCAACGATACCCCGTGCACCCTACTGTACGACATCAAGGGCCAGAAGGTGGCCATGGGAAAGGCAACGATCGTGAAGCCGAAGGACCGCATGTTCCACAACCGAGAGATGCCCGATGGCGTCTTCAAGGTTAACGTGGCCAGTGTCTTAGCGGGCTTCGAGGATTTGCCTCCTCCGGTACCAGTCGATGACGAGGAGACCCCTCAATGGATTGGCGCATGCAAGAGCTGGTTCTTGCCTTGGCCGAAGACTCTTCTTCGTGTCGAGGCGCCCGGTATCAAACCAACAACAGCTTCTCAAGAAGGTATGAACACCACCCCACCTACCAAATTACCTGCACCTGTCGTGGCGGGTGATAGCGGACGACGCGAGGGAGAGCCTCCATTAGTGCCAGATGACGTCGCCCCCGTTGTTGAAGAAGCAAATGCTGATGATGACATGGAGGAGGATGATGATGACCTAGACAAGTATTTCAATACCGCCTATGATGATGGAGGATTGATGGCTCAGGACGACGAAGACTCAGGCTTTGAGCGTGGAGATGATGACTAGATGCTGCCTGATTTGCCGGAGCCGGAACGTCCTAATAAGGCGGAATGCAAAAAGTCTCTCTTCAAGCGATCCTCGCAGGAGACGCCTCCAGATACCGCCTCTATCCAGCAACAACCCGAGGGCCGTCCACTGATTAGCCCGACGACACTGGGGGTGACAGTTAGGGAAGGTATGGTGGGCTCACTACCGCCACCCGCCAAGAAGCAAAGGAGGAGACCGGGCAAGAAAGGCCCTAAAGGCGCCATAGCTGCTTCAAGCAGCCAGCCGCCTCTGAAGCCCCGGGAGGTAGACAGAATACCTGTCGTAGGTGCGGAGCATTTCCATGTCGCCGGCCACCCGATCCTACCTCAGAAAGCGCTAGAGGACATACTAAACAATGATCTAAGGAGACTTCATGATGATGTGCTGGACAGAGAGAAAAGCCTTCTCATCTCGGGAAAACCAGGATACCTGCTTTACGCGGCTCAGGTGCCGGGTGGGAAGTTGTACGTCGAGGGATGGCCCGCGGATAAGTTCATCCTGCGATTTGACTACATCTACGACATGTTCCACATGACCAAGCTAGATTTCCAGTTCATCCGCATGTATGCGCTGTATCTCAACTACATCATCAGGATCGAGAACATAAAATATATCTGCGTCGCGGACCCGTACCATATGCACGAGAGCTTCTTGGATGTCTGCAAAGAGCACCGTGACTATGCGAGCAAGTACATCGGCGGCTTCATGATCGCTAATAAGGACAAGGAAGCGATTCTCCTGCCTTATCATCCCACGTAAGTCATCCGCGCATATCCTTTCGTAAGTGTTAATCATTCCTTTGCAAGCATGGAGGCTAATTTGAGGTGTACTTAATTTGCGCAGCGGGGGGGGGGGGGGGGCGTCCTCATCGTTCTGTACCCAGAATACTCCCATGCTATATACTTGGACTCATCAAAGAACATCAAGAAAAAGGATTACAAGCACATAAAGAGTGTTCTCGATAGTGCCCTGTTAACCTTCAGCATGTCTGGTGGATATATCAAGGTGAAAAAGTTCAGGAGGAACGGGCTGGTTTTTAGCCATAAGACCGACTTCTGCTGCATCCAGCAACCGCACATCAGTAAGGCTGATGGATTCTACCTCATGCATCACCTGCTCGAGTTCAGAAGGGATAATCAACGCCTTCGCATGTCAGCTACTACCAACGATGCCGAGATTGTCAACTGGGCCACAAGCATAGGAAAGACACCGGATCGTCGAATCCGAGCTGAGTTTTATCACGTGCAGTGTGAACTTGCCCAAGTGATCATGAAGCAGGTCCTCGAACCAACAGGGATGTTCTACCATGGGCCAATCACGCGGGATGATGTCCGAGCACTGCTAATCGCTCAGCGTCTGGACCTGAAGCCTTTCAAGAAGCTCGGGTGCTTCGTCCCTGACTATGAAGATTGAACCGAGGACTGATTGTCGTTGACAATATATGTGTCACTAGCGTCCAGACGAAACTATGTGATGTAATTAAACCGTGGTTCTGAACTAGCGTAGATCGCTCTAGTTAATTAGTTTGGGTATGAGGAACTTCGTCATTTATGTTTACTATAGGTTGCTTGTATTTTGCTAATTATGCCTCTTTGTGTTCTTAAGTACATTATGTTGCATATGATCGTTCACGATGCAGGTACATAGATCAGAGATGGCGAAGGGCTGCTACGTCGTGTTCGTTGGGAAGGTTCTAGGAGTCTACGACCACTGGCCAGACGCTCAAGCCCAGGTGGACAAGTACCCGGGTGCTAGCCACAGAGGGTTCGATAGCAGAGCCGAAGCGGAAAGTAGTTACTTGAGGTGGACGCTCCGGCAAGAGCGGGGGCGGAACCGTCGGTGCCTCAAGTACTACATAGTCGCGGTCTTGCTCTTGCTGATCGCTCTTCTCTTCTACATCATGGTTTAGATAGAGATGATGAAACTTGTGTGTGTGCCATGACCATGCAGTTGCACTTATTCAAGACATGACATGACTTGTGTATCGCTATTTTCGAGATGTGATGATATTTGTGTTGAATGATGATAATGATGGTATCACGAGACTACTGTATGTGTATGATATGATGATAATAGTGTATGTTTATTGTGATCTGATGAAACTACTGTATAGAGCATGTATAAATACATCACGAATACGTAGAGGGGGTATGAATCTGTGAAAGCAGGAATACTAGCAGCAGCGCTGGAAGGCATCTAGCAGCAGCGCTGGATTAGCAGCAGCGCTTGCCTTTCCACAGCTCTACAGCTAAGTTGTAGCAGTAGCGCTGGTCAGTGCAGCGCTACTGCTAACCAGACTTAGCAGTAGCGCTGCACCAACCAGCGCTCCAGCTACAACTTAGCTGTAGCGCGTTAGCAGTAGCGCTGGACCCAGCGCTACTGCTATAGGTTTTTCAAGCGCTACTAGTAGCGTTTCTCCTAGTAGTGCATGGGCCGCTCGCTGAGGATGGGATTGATGTAAGGCCTCGTCGCTATAGAGGAGACATCAGGAGTTATGGCGTGTCGGACAAGTTTGATAGTAGATTAGGCATGTTTTTCCCTCCGGTGGGAAACCGACTATGTGTAACCCTAATGACCCCTGGCGTCTATATAAGCCAGAGGGTTTTAGATTGTAGGGAGAGAGAACTCATCTAGGGTTTTAGCTAATCGATCTCGAGGTAAATCTACTCTGTAACCTTCATACCATCAATATAATCGAGCAGGACGTATGGTTTTACCTCCATAGGAGGGCCCGAACCTGGGTAAACATCGTCTCCTTCGTCCCCTTGTTACCATCGATCCTAGACTCACAGCTCGGGACCCCCTTCCCGAGATCCGCCGGTTTTGACACCGACATTGGTGCTTTCATTGAGAGTTCCGCTGTGATCACCAAAAGAATCGATGGCTCACCTTGTCGTAAGCAATGAGATCTGTAGCCAGGATGTCCCCAGCCCTGGCCAAATCTTCACAGGCGGCAACGTCTTATCGCGTGCCGACCCGACTGACCATCTCGGCCAGATCGGAAGTTTCTTCCCCGACCAAGAAATCAGATTCGGAACCTTAGAGTTCATCGCCGATTCACGGGAAGAGCTTGTTTGGATGGAGCCCTCAACTCTCATGGAGGAGCCCGCAGATCCCGACGCCTCGACATTGGGAGCATCGGGCCCCACCTCTGAGGCAGCCTTCACCCCCGGGCTGTCTAGAATGCCCAACCCAGTCATTATGCCTGGACCCGCCGTGGCCGAACATAACCCAGATTCGCTGTCGAGCTACTCCGGAACCACGACGCTGCGGATTGACCCCGCGCGCTTCGGCGACACGCGCCCCACCGACACCTCGTCCTTAAAGGAGCTATTCGATCGGATTCAAACCATGGGCATGACCGACGACCAGATGCCGGTCTATGATCGGATCGGGATTAAACCCGACGATAGGGAGATTCGCACCCCCTCGATCACTCACCTGGTCGCCATCGTCGAGTGTCCGGCAGGAGGTTCATCCCCCCAACAACCGGAATTAAAGACAGTTTATATCCCAATTTCTGATCGTCAGCACCTCGTTTGTAACCCAGATTCTGGGGTTTGCTCCGGAAATAGTTGGGGAGCTGTCCCCGACCTAGGGCGCAACTCGAACCCCGTGATTCCAGACACACATCGCGGCACGGAACCAAAAATTTTCCCACCCACCACCCATGTCGAGCAGTCAAGCATCGCAGGAGAGTCCATGTTGCAATTGACCAGGAGATAATGGCAACCTTTAGTCGCAATTGTCATGACAAAGGGATCCTCAACGCCCTAGACCGTCGACACATTCGCGACTTCATCGAACTATCGGACCTGGTACAAAAATACTGTGCCATGAAGAGCACCTGGCAAGCCGAATGGCTACTTTCGGAACCAGACTTTACCGAACACCCTAGAGGAGATAGGAAAAAGAGGATACCTCCAAGGCGGCTAGCCGAACCCGAGCCTGCCGAAAAGAGAAATAAACCCCCTACAGGGGCCAGAACTGTCCTTGACGGACTATTGGACAAGCCATGCCCTATACATTCGGTATTGCTGAACACATGCCCGACTGACAGCCTTAGAGCTTGCTGGGCCGTCAGGCAGGTCGCAAAAAGTGGAGAGGCCATCCTCGAGGCACTACCACCGAACAGGCGCTCCACAACGCCACCAGAATACAATGCTGAAGTCCTGACGATCTACGGAACGTTCCCCTCTAGGAACAGGAGGAAAATGGCTCTTAGAGAACTCGAACAGGTCTACCATGTGGCGGCAACAAGTTCATGGTTAGACACGCCAATCACCTTCAGAGACACTGACCAACCAACCATCCGTCCCGGTCAAACACCGGCCGCACTGGTCCTAAACCCCATCGTCGATGGTTTTAGGCTACAGAAGGTGCTAATGGATGGTGGCAGTGGTTTAAACCTCATCTACGAAGACACCCTGGAAAAAATGCAGTTCGACCGATCTCGCATCGAACACAACAACACAACCTTTCGGGGGATCATCCCTGGGAAAGAGGTGCGTTGTTCAGGACGTATCACCCTGGACGTAGTGTTTGGCACGCCCGAAAACTACCGATCTGAAGAGCTTATCTTCCATATCGTGCCCTTCCCCAGTGGCTACCACGCCCTGTTGGGTATATGAAGCTCAAGATGCCAGGCCCAAACGGGGTAATCACAATCGCTAGTGATCCGAATATAGCCCTTCGAGCTGAGAACAAAACAGCAGCGCTCGCCCTCGAGGCACTAGCTGAGACCTTTGCTGCAGAGGAATTGACCGCACTCCGATCAACAGTGGACAAGGACGATGTGATCCTTAGCAAAAGGCCCAAACCCACGTCCTTTAAACCAGCAAAAGAAATTGTTAAATTTCAGGTACACCCAACGGACCTCAATAAGACAGCGTCCATCGGAGCTCAGCTACACCCCATGGTGGACGAGGCACTGCCAGCATTCTTATGAGAGAACTGGGACATCTTCGCCTGGCATCCTTCCGATATGCCAGGAATCCCACGGTGGCTAGCAGAACATAGTCTGAATATAATCCCAGGCTTCAAGCTCGTCAAACAGACTCTACGCCGCTTTTCCGAGCCTAAACGACAAGCTATGGGTGAAGAACTAGCCAAATTGCTAGAGGCCGGATTCATACGGGAGATCAAACACCCCGAATGGTTGGCAAACTTGGTGATGGTACCGAAGAAAGACAAATCCTGGCGGCTGTGCGTCGACTTCAAAGACCTTAACAAAGCCTGCCCTAAGGACCCTTTCCCCCTACCACGCATAGACCAGATTATTGACGCCACAACCGGACACAATTCACTGTGCTTCCTTCACGCTTACTCCGGATACCATCAGATCAAAATGAAGGAATCCGATCAAGCTGCAACCGCATTCATCACCCCCTATGGGCCATTCTGCTTTAACACAATGCCTTTCGGGCTAAAAAAACGCTGGGGCTACATACCAGCGCATGATTCAGACTTGTCTCGAAAAACAGGTCGGTAAAACGGTCGAGGCATACGTGGACGACGTGGTCATTAAAACCAAACACGTCAGCCAGTTGATTGACGACCTAAGGCAAACCTTTGCCAGCTTACGTGAGTACGATATATGACTCAATCCGGAGAAATGTGTCTTCAGAGTTCCCACTGGTAAACTGCTCGGATTCATTGTTTCCCATAGAGGAATAGAAGCGAATCCGGCTAAGAGCCGCACCCTATCGGAACTTGCAATTCCCACAGAGCTAAAGCATGTCCAAAAGTTGGCAGGCTGCGTGGCGGCGTTAAGCCGCTTTATTTCCCATCTCGGTGAAAAGGCGTTACCGCTCTATAGGTTGCTGAAACGGACCAACAATTTTGAATGGACCGATGAAGAAGCTGCTGTGTTAGAGGAAACTAAAACACTGCTGGCAAGTAACCCTATACTCACATCACCAGGCGCCAGTGAACCAATGTTATTGTACATATCGGCCACCAACCAAGTGGTTAGCGCAGTGCTCGTCGTCGAATGAGAGGAGGAGGGTCACAAATTCCGGATACACAAGCCGGTCTACTATGTGTCAGAAGTACTAATGCAATGCACGTCCAGATACCCGCATTACCAGAAGATTGCCTACACAGTATTTATGGCATCACGGAAACTAAGAAACTACTTTCAAGAGTGTTCAGTCACGGTGGCATCCGAAGTACCCCTGAACGATATAATCAATAACAGGGACGCCACCGGCCGCATAGCCAAATGGGCCATTGAACTCCTCCCTTTCGAAATCGCCTATAAGCCACGACGAGCTATTAAATCTCAGGTGTTGGCAAATTTCCTCGATGAATGGACAGAGGCCGAGCTCCCCAGGGAATATAGTACATACTCCCATTGGACGATGTACTTCAACGGATCCAAAACATTGGCCGGACTGGGGGCTGGAGTTATTCTCACATCCCCCACAGGAGACAACGTCCGATACGTGTTGCAAATCATGTATGCTGATTCCAACAATGCAGCCGAATACGAAGCACTTTTGCACGGTCTTCGGATAGCAGCTTCAATGGGCATACAATGGCTGGATGTACGGGGAGGCTCCAACTTGGCCATCTCTCAAATCAACGGCGAATTCGATGCCAAAAACCCGAAGATGGCGGCATATAGAAACGCCATCCTTAAAATATCCGCACGGTTCGAGGGGCTGGAATTCCATCATGTCGCTGGAGACAACAACCAGGCTGCTGACATACTGGCCCGCATGGGGGCCAAATGCGACCCTGTCCCAAAAAACACTTTCCTTGAACGGCTCTTCAAGCCATCGGTGGTTTGGCAGGACGACAATAAGGGCACCGAATCCATCAGCGCGGAAGAAGTTGTTCCCCCTATAAATGAACCGGACGACCAAATCATCGGCGGCTCCGTAATGGACGAAACGCCTTCGGCTCATGAGGTCATGGCAGTAATTGCACCATGGACCGAGCCCTTCCTCGCTTACGTTCTTCGCCAAGAACTCCCCGACGATCAGACAGAGGCAAGATGCATAATGCGGAGATCCAAGGCCTATAAAGTCCACGAGGGTGAGTTATACAAGAAAAGCACCACCTGAGTACTCCAGCGGTGCATATCTGAGGAAGAAGGAAGGCAGCTCTTGGCCGAAGTCCACGCAGGAATGGGCGGCCATCACACCGCGGCAAGGGCCTTAGTAAGCATGGCCTTTCGGGCTGGTTTTTTCTGGCCCACCTCTCGAGCAGACACCCAGTCACTTGTCCAGCATTGCGTGGGCTGTCAACTCTTTGCAAATCAAAGCCACATGCCACCAACAGCTCTACGGACTATTCCGATTACTTAGCCTTTCGCGGTCTGGGGGCTGGATATGGTCGGACCACTTAAAGGGGGGACCAAAAAGAATAAATATCTGCTGGTCATGGTTGACAAGTTCACCAAATGGATCGACGCAAAACCTATCAAATCAGCCAAGTCCGGACCAGTGGTCGACTTTATATCCAGCATGGTACACCGTTACGGCGTCCCCCACAGTATAATAATGGACAATGGATCCAACTTCACTGCCCAAGAGGTAAAAGACTGGTGTACAAAGATAGGCATCAAGCTCGATTACGCATCGTTGTATCACCCGCAGACTAATGGACAAGTCGAACGGGCCAACGGCCTCATCATGAGTGGTATTAAACCATGTCTGGTCCGATCTCTTCATGAGTCCAACTGCCATTGGGTGGAGGAGCTTGACTCCGTTCCGTGGGGCCTGTGTACCACCCCGAATCGATCAACGGGATACACACCGTTCTTCATAGTCTACGAGGCAGAAGCAGTCCTGCCTTGTGATATTATTCACGATGCACCAAGGGTGTGCATGTATGAAGAAAAGGAGGCCGAGTTAGATCGGCAGGACGACTTGGACGCCTTAGAAGGAGAGCGCGACATAGCTTGGGCTCGCTCTACTTTTTATCAACAGCAGGCCCGGCGTTACCCGAGCAGGGAGGTCAGAGCAAAAGCATATAATGTGGGTGAACTCGTCTTACGGCTCCCCGAAAAGCAGAAGCATAAACTCAATCCCAAATAGGAGGGCCCCTTCATAATTGACGAAGTACTCGTAAGAGGGGCTTATCGTCTTCGAAGCCCGCCAGATAACCGCCTCGAACCACACCCATGGAACGCAGCTCGTCTTCGGCGTTTTTACGGCTAGACCGGTGTCGTCATACTTTTTACCCTCCTTTTTTCCTTTTTATTTCTTTTCATTTTTCTTCCCTTCCACCTGATTTTTGGCAGGTTCGGATTTTTTCTCTCCCCAAAGTCTATGTTCGGCTAAACCAAGCTCGTGTTAAGTTTTTCGGCATACATCCTCAAATGTTAGACCCGAATAAAACACCTGGGGGCTTCTTCCCGAAGCCGATGATTATATATTTTAAGCATCTATTCAAATTTCCTGTGTATGCATGTTTCCCTTGTCGATTTTTAAGCCATTATATGCATCAATTCGAACTAAGATTTTTGCTAAGCTGGGTTGCCTCGCTCCTGTGTTTACCCTCTACGTTCCCGATTGTTCGGCTAGAGGGTAAAGGGAGCACCTCTACGATTACTACGACCGAGTAATCCGGATACGTACCTCAGACGGGTGAAGCCAAAAGCTAGCTATCTTCAGCAGAAAATTGGTCGGCTACGACGGAATCAACAAATAAAATTATGGTTATTATTACCATTACCCGGGCTTCTTTTCTCGAAACGGCCATCAGTCGCATACTAGCAGTATACGGCCTTACTATCCACGATTTACATAGCAACCTAAAGGAAGGCACCGATACAGGTACTATTTTCTTTGGAAGATGTTTCTTACGCTAAGTCATAATATAACATATCTCCCTGTGCATCTTCTGTCTGTTCGCACCAAATGGCCGGATTGCCTGGTTCCTCGAAAGAATTCCCTCTTATCAAGGGATATTTTATAAGGAACACTCCCAAGCTCCTAGCGCGGGTGGTCGAAGCCGATGGCCGGTTAAGACAAAGTTTACAACACAGATGGAGCAATTTTTTGATTTAAAGTACATAGTTACATAAAATCACACATCTGGCTGCTGGTCAAGATTGTCTATTAAGGCATCCAGGGCTCAATCTTCCTGCGAGAGACGAGCGGCAGGCATCACTTGGTCGTACACCAAGTGAAGTGGCACTTCCTGCCCATCAGGCCCTGCGGGCCCAACCCGAGCCATATGCTCGAGGTTAAGACCGGTATAACGGGTCTTGATCATCGCCCACGCCTCTCGTGCTCCCTCCCGGCAGGGCGATGTCTTCCATAGCTCAAACCGACTCCGGGCTTCCTTGAACCGATCAGCTAGTTCGGTCATCCGTCCGGAGGCTTCTCGGCAGGCCATAGCGCTCTTATCATGCTCCTCATAGCCTTCCGAGCCCGCTCATGCACGGCGGATAGTTCCTTCAGAAGGCTCCCCCGGTAGGATCTGATCTCTTCTTCAGGCCGCCCGGTTAGGAGACCTATACATGAGACAAGGCATGTCCATCACACTTCATGTAGGAAAGATACCCTTCGACGTTATAATCACACTTACCGAACATGCCCCTCTATAATTTCTGGTTCTCTTCCTGGGTCTGGGCCAATAGAGTCTTTAAACTCTCAATTTCTTCGGCCTGCTGCTTGTTTTCCGCCTGGAGGCGTTTCTTCTCCTCCAGGTTTCGTTGCAACGAAAGGCAGCCGGCCTCATACTGGGACTCGGCGTACCTCTGAGATTCTCGGGCTGCATCTAAATCTTTTTGCAACTGCCCTATAGATTCAGCTGCTAAAAGTACCCTCGCGTCAGCATGTGATTATATACTAAGATCAGCAGAATAGACGTACTCACCATGCGCCTCCCGGGTAAAATTCTTCACTTGTTCAAGTTCGGCCTTCACGGCTTCCACTTGTGTTCGGCTCGCCTCCAATTCATTGGCCAATTGCTCGTTCTGCTGCCTTGAGGCCTGCACCATCCATAAAACAATATGAGGATCCTTAACTCGGTCATCCCGACCAATTCAAGGCTCAGGGGCTACTTGGTTTACATATGTGTCCGGATTCTTAAAATCAATCACTCACCTTCAGGCTGGATGATATCAGTTTCACGGCTTCCCCAAGTCCAGCTCGGGCAGCTCCGATGTGCGCGTCAGCCGAACATAGAGCATTGAACTCTTGTTCGGAAAACGCTGGGTGACGCAGAGCTTCTCGTCGCCGCCGGTGGTTCATCGCAGTCTCTACTTCGGATTTAGTCACTGATACCGCGTCTCCAGAATCTTCAGGGGCCGGATTGACCACAGGGGCCTCCGCAGCAGGCTCAGCATGAGCAGAAGATCTTGATTCATGAGTGTTGCCAGGCATCCCGGCAACGTCCTCGCCAGAAGATGGCTGTACTCGTTTCCTGAGTATTTTGACATGAGATCTTCTGGGAGATCCTATGGATCATAATAACAATAGATTAAGCGGCCGAACGAAGTACCTTTTGGTTGAACGAGTAGTCGGCGTCGTCTCCACGGCCGGCTCACATGAAGGACTCCTGTTGATGCCCGGTCCGGGCATTGCTGCTGTAGCCGACGTTCGTCGCGAGGACCGACGACGCTTGGGAGTAGAAGCCGGCACATTTGGGTCGACGGAGGACGTTTTCCTTTTACGGGAAGAATTTTTCTTCTTGCCTGTAGTGGAGGAAGGGAGTGATCCAGGGTGATCAGCTATGATAGCCACCTTGGATCGATCAAGGCTCTCTTGGTAAAAGACCCCGTCTTTGTACTCAATTGACAGCTCCGGATCGTCATGGAATCCTGGATCGTCATCGCGAGGGTAGTTCTATGGTTGGGGGCCGGACAGTTGACTGTCTCGACAACGCTCCTCCATTCCTGTTTGCGCAGATTAAAAGCTTTGGTCAAAAAGGGCAAATAAAAAATCCAAACTCAGGTCGCAAAGTTGAAGGGCTTACCCATTAGATGGGGTTGTAACTCGAGTAGCCCTCCTTGACCAGTAGCCGAACACAGTCTTCTTTTCCCCCTTTGAACAGGTCGGCAAGTGCGGCTGCCAATGCCGCCTGATTGGCAAGGCCCAGCCGTTGGGAGCGAGTGGTGTTGCTTGTTCCGTTATAACGCCACAAAGGATGTATCCTTTGCTGAAGAGGTTGAACGCATCGGGTGATGGCGGCAGCCATCACGTCAATCATGGTCAGCTTGTGATGAGCCAGTATCCTTACGTGGGCAGCCAAGCGTTGTACTTCGGCATCATCCTCTTGGAACGAACTCTTCGGTCGCCAGTTGTACCTTTCCTTCAAATGGGCGTCGGAATGCTCGGGCAAACCTCTTCGAGCTGGGTCAAATAGGGGGACGTCCTCAATGTAGAACCATTCCAAAGACCACTCTTCAGACTCCTTCTTTGGTGTACCTGCTGGATACCCCGTCCCGGCTATGCGACATACTTCGGCTCCTCCAACTTCCCGAATTGTCTCACCCCGAGTGCGGGGGATGAGGCAGAAGTATTTTCTCCATAATCCAAAGTGCGCCTCGCAGCCCAGGAACATTTCGCAAAGGGCAACAAAGCCCGAGATATGCAGAATAGATCCGGGGGTAAGATGATGAAGCTGGATCCCGTAGAACTCTAGTAATCCCCTCAGGAAAGGATGAATTGGGAACCCTAGGCCCCGCAAGAGGAAAGGCACGAAGCATACCCGCTCTCCCTTGTGGGGATTAGGGAAGTTCTCCGCGAAGGTTTCGTGGCCATAAGAAGTCAAGCCGGCGTGGGTAGCCGCCAGATCCGAGGATGGAAGATAACCTTGGGTCTCGAGGTCGCGCAACCGACGGAGGGATACAGAGCAACTTGCCCAATCCCCGAGAAGGGTGCCGTAAGGACGCGAGGAAGAGCTAGGGATGCTCGCCATGTTTTTTGGTGATTTCTCGCTTGGAGTTTTCTCTGATGGGGAAGAAGAGGAAGGCGTGGTCTAGACCACGATCCAGCTTGTTTAAATGGGTGGTGCCTCCCTTGTGGGAAGGGGCAGTCTTGTCAAAAACTGCCGGACCGCTCGTCTCCCCTTGACGCACAAGGACCGAGAAGCACTGAGAGTTACTACAATGGGTCCCGCAAGTTCTCAACGTTTGAGAATTCACTGATGACGGAATGGTTGCCTAGCAAGAAGGGATAGAGGGACTCGCCTCGCAAGCCGAAGACTTCGACGTGCAATATTGTCCGGATAATATACCTCGGCATTGGAGGCTAGTCCGGGGGCTACTGAGGGAGTCCGGGATTAAGGGGTCCTCGGACTGCCGGACTATTTCTCATGGGCCGGACTCATGGGCCGCTCGCTGAGGATGGGATTGATCGAAGGCCTCGTCACTATAGAGGAGACCTCAGGAGTCATGGCGTGTCGGACAAGTTTGATAGTAGATTAGGCATGTTTTTCCCTCCGGTGGGCAACTGACTATGTGTAACCCTAATAACCCCTGGCATCTATATAAGCCAGAGGGTTTTAGATTGTAGGGAGAGAGAACTCATCTAGGGTTTTAGCTAATCGATCTCGAGGTAGATCCACTCTGTAACCTTCATACCATCAATATAATCGAGCAGGACGTAGGGTTTTACCTCCATAGGAGGGCTCGAACCTGGGTAAACATCGTCTCCTTCGTCCCCTTGTTACCATCGATCCTAGACTCACAGCTCGGGACCCCCTACCCGAGATCCACTGGTTTTGACACCGACACCTGTCTCTCTATAGGTCGGCTTGACGGGCCACACTTTGACTATCGCAGGAAGGGCCGGATACATCGAGACCCTATGTTCTAGAAGGAAGTCCCAAAGGCGCATCGTGCACTCCAAGTCAAGTTGAGGGAATCGACGTCTCCATTCTTGGCAGGAGACCTATCATATGTAAACCCTAGGTATCCCCCAGTGTCTATATAAACCGGGAGGGTTTTAGAATGTAGGGGCAGAAAAACTCATCTAGGGTTTTAGCTATCTGATCTCGAGGTAGATCAATTATGTAACCTTCATACCATCAATATAATCGAGCAGGACGTAGGGTTTTACCTCCATAGGAGGGCCCGAACCTGGGTAAAACATCGTCTGCTTCGTCCCTTGTTACCATGGATCCTAGACTCACAGCTTAGGACCCCCTACCCAAGATCCGCCGGTTTTGACACCGACAGACGTGCCCACCCGCGAGATTGTGGGCACGTGCGAAGGTTATCCACCCGAGATCGGTCGAACTGCATTTTTTCCAGGGTGTCTTCATAGATGAGTTTCAAACCACTGCCACCATCCATTAGCACCTTCTGCAGCCTAAAACCGGCGACGATGGGGTTTAGGACCAGTGCGGCCGGTGTTCGACCAGGACGGATGGTTGGTTGATCAGTGTCTCCGAAGGTGATCGGTGTGTCTGCCCATGGACTTGCTGCCGCCACATGGTAGATCTGTTCAAGTTCTTTAAGAGCTCTTTTTCTCCTGTTCCTAGAGGGGAACGTTTGGTAGATCGTCAGGACTTCCACATTGTATTCTCGTGGCATTATGCGGCGCCTGTTCGGTGGTTGGTCCTGGAGAATGGCTTCTCCACTTTTTGCGACCAGCCTGGCGACCCAGCAAGCTCTAAGTGTCGGGGGGATTACCCCCGGGTAGGCTCATGGAGGCGACTCAACATTTTAAAACAACGGGGCGGCCAACGCCCCTCTGTCCGGCTGCTCTGGCTGGCCCCCCTGGTCCGGCTAGCTCCTAAGGCCAGCCGGCCCACTGCTCCGACCGACCCCTGCCCGGCTGCTGTAGCCGGCCTACTGCGCGAGGTCAACCGCCACGTCCCGTCGGACACGACATGAAGACACTGTAGCCTGCATCATGCGTCACCTCACGTGTCACCTCCAATATTGGTGTACTAGTGCCTACCTCACTTGTCATCTCACTTGACATCTGGAATAGTGTAGTTGGTGGGTGGGCCACCACCCACCATGCTCATGCCCACACTATAAAAGGGTACCAAGCCCCCTCTCATCTCACTCACTCTCTCACGGGCACACTCTCACAGCCACGAGGCTCTAGGCCATCATGCCTCACTAGCTCACACACACATATATGATACAGTGAGCTCTCATCTACTGCGATCTCCTCTAATACAGCTCCAGGAGCAACCATCTACCAGATATACCACAAATATATAGACATGCAGGAGTAGGGGTATTATCTCTCCGGAGAGCCCCGAACCTGGGTAAACCACCGCGTGCTACTACCCTATCCCGTCCCGGGTCTTCCACGGCAGCCTTGCTCTCACTTCGATAAGCCACCCCCTGGCATCTGTTGTGAGAAAACGACGACAGTTGGCGCCCACCGTGGGGCGAGCTGCTGCTGGAACCGCGGTCTGGGCGGGACCATCTTCGTCGTCACCACCGCGACGTCACTGTCGTCTTTCCGGCGGCACTCGGGGGCTCGACATCAACACGCCCCCGGGCGCTCGTGTCGGCACCGGTCACATCCTCTCCATCGACCTCGGCATCGTTCGTCTCCACCGACGACTCCGGTTCCCCCGAGCCGCAAGTCAGACCGGGGTGGCCGGTGCGCTCGCCATCGCCATCATCTCCACCCACGGCCATTGTGGGTCTTCGGGCTCGTCGACCGCATACCGGGCGCCCCCCTTCGTCACGACCGCCGCGGCGCCGCTCCCGCGTCCCTCCGGCCGTCGCCCTCGGCGCGCTCGCCTCGACGACCGCTTCCCCAACCCAGTGCGGGTCGCCGCATCCTCCGCGCGCTGGCGCTGCGTCGGGCCGTCGCGCTCGCGCTGGCGCGGTCGCGTACCGACGACTGGTGCGGCCGCCACTCAACTGTCCGCCGTTCGAGCCACTCCTCAACCCGATGTATGTGCCCTCTGCGGCGTCTTCCGCGCATCTACGATCCCCAAGGAAAAGTCAAGCCGAGGCTGCCTCACCCTGCTCCAACTTCACGCACGCGCGCTCGCTCGCCGGTCGCCACCCTGGCCGTCCCCGTGCTTGCCCGCCGCGCGCCCCTCCGCCCGCACGGTTGCGCGCCCGCGGCCGCCCGGCGCTGCCGACTCCTCCTCCTGGTGTCCCGGCGCTCGCCGTCAGCCGCGCCCCGCTCCGCGCCCGTGCGCCCGTGCGCGTCAACTCTGCGCTGGCTCCCTGGCCGCACCCGACCCTCTCCGCCTCAGTGCGCCCGTGCCCCTTCCGACCGCCTCCGCGCTATGCCGGCCAGTCTGCTCCTCCGTCCGGTTCCCGCGCTGGCCGGCCCCGCGCGCGCCGGCTCACCACTCACCGCCTTGCGCCGGCTCACCACTCACCGCCCTGCGCCGGCTGCTGCCCCGCGCCCGGTGGCCGGCTCCACACCGACCGTGTCGCCCCCAGGGTCCCGGCCGGCCCCGCACGACAGCTGCGCCCCCGCGCAGGCTCGCGCCCCTTGGCTCCGTCCTCGGCGCCCGCGGCTGCATGCCTGCTCCGCCCTTGCGCCCGCTCGAGCGCGCGTCTTGCCTCCGCTCCCTCCCCGTGTGCGCCCCCTGCCGACTCGCGCGTCCAGCCTCCATGCCGGCTTGCTGCTCCGGTACCCGCGCTCACTCCCGGCTCCTCCCCGCGCGCCTACGTGTCCGGACGCTGGCCCATGCGTGCCCCGCCGCTCCACCTGCGACCCGGCCCGCCGCCGGCTCCGCCCGGACGCTCGCATGGCCCGCCGCCCCGGGCCGACTCCGCCCTTCCTCGCGCCGGCTCCAGCGCCGCGCCGACGGGCCGCGCTTTTAGCCGCGCTCGCCCTCTACTCCGGCTCGCCGCCTCGCGCTGGCCGGCTCCCGACGCCCGCTTCCTCAGGCTCCGACCGGCGCCTGCCTCGCCCCTACGCCCGCCACCGCCGGCTCCGGCTGCGTTGGCCGGTCGCCGCCGCGTTCCTCCTGCCGGCTGGGCGCGCTGGCTGGCCGTGCCGCGTCCTTGCGCTGCGCCGCTGCTCCGCCCGCAGGCGCGCACCCGGCTCCGCCTCCCCGTCGCCCGGCTCCGGCCGGCGCCCGCTGGTTCCTCCCCGCCTGCCCACGCGCCCGGTCGGGCTCGAGCGCCGCGTCGGCTGCTCCCTTGCGGGCCGGTTGCCGTGGGGAGGGGACCGGTTGGTGGAAAAAGGAAAGGCATGTGCCGGCTGCCCAGATATAAAAAAAGAGCCGGCTGGAGAACCGCCTCAATGCCCGGCCGATCGTGCCCGGCCGGCTGGCACGTCATCGACCGCCAAGGCTTCAGCGGCCACACCCAGCGGGTGCGCCGGCACGCCGGCGCGATCCGCTCGCAGAATGCTGCGCCCGTTGTCATCAACAACAAATGCTTCAACAAACCGGCTGCACCCAGCGGGTGCGCCAGCGCGCTCCGCTCGGAGAAAGCCGCGCCGGCTGTCATCGACAACAACCACCTCGCTAGCGCGAAAAGTGATGTGAGCTCTCGTTCGCTCATCCTCTTGCCACGCACAAAAAACCGGATACCCCGAGCAACCCTCGGGGTAATTCCCGCATTTGTTTCAGCTGCTTTACTGATCCACCCCGGCGCGAGCTAGTCTCGGTTCGGGGCTGGCCGTTTGGCCCGATACGTTCATACCCATTGACAGCTTAGTAGCGTGTACGGTACCAAGGCCCACTCTTTGTCTCAGCTACAGCTCGCACCGCGACTGTCCGGCTAGCGAGAGCACAAGCTGGAGGTCACCACACGCGAAAAGCGTCTGAGGAGAAAACGGCTTGGGCGATCTGGTCGTTTCATTTACGAGTATCTGCTCGGTCGAGTCTGCTTCCAGAGTCCGAGTACTGTACGCTCCACTCCACGGCCCACTCTTCGCCTCAGCTACAGACCGGCTCCCGGCTGTCCGGCTAGCAAGAGAAAAAGCCGAAGATCGGAGAGAATATCAAAAAGACTGAAGGGGGCTCGGACGAAACTGAGTCGGCACCCTCTGCATAAACTTGCACTACCAAAATCAAATATTTGATATATCCGCATCGACTAAACTTGTCTTTTGCACGATCATTTCCATGAGGAACCTCCTCGCTCGGAGGCTCGGAGGCTACTCCAGGCAGGGCCTCGCGCTCATCAGCCGGCGGACCCCGCGTCCGCCCTCGGCAGCGCCTCGCGCTCATCACCCGGCAGACCCGACGTCCGCCCTCGGCAGCGCCTCGCGCTCATCAGCTGGCAGACCCCACATCCGCCCGCGGCAGCGCCTCGCGCTCATCAGCCGGCGGGCAACGCGTCCGCTCTCGGCAGCGCCTAGCGCCCATCAGCCGGCGGACCCCGCGTCCGCCCGCGGCAGCGCCTCGTGCCCATCAGCCGGCGGACCCCGCGTCCGCCCTCGGCAGCGCCTTGCGCCCATCAGCCGGCGGACCCTGCGTCCGCCCCCGGCTGGGCTTCGCGCCCATCAGCCGGCAGACCCTGCGTCCGCCCCCGGCTGGGCTACGCGCCCATCATCCAGCGGACCCCGCGTCCGCGCCCGACATCCCTGACGCCACCGTCTGCTTCTGCAACAGCAAAGACCCTCCGCCCGAATCTTCGGGTCGCCCGGAGGCTCGGAGGCTACACCCAGCGGGTGCGCTGGCGCGCCCCCGCTGGAAACAGCCAGCCAGTGGACTCCGTGTCCGCGCCAGGCAGGGCCCTGTGCCCGTCAGTTGGCGGACTCCGCGTCCACGCCCGACGTCCTCGACGCCACCGTCTATTTCAGCAACAGCAAAGACCCTCCGCCCGACTCTTCGATTCGCCCGGAGGCTCGGAGGCTACACCCAGCGGGTGTGCTGGCGCGCCCCCGCTGGAAGCAAGCCGCGTCGTCCCCGACCCGCAATCAACCGTCATCAACAACTTCTGCAACAACAACCCCAGCGGCAAGAACCCTCCTCCCGACTCTCCAAGTCGCCCGGAGGCTCGGAGGCTACTATCGGGGGGATTACCCCCGGGTAGGCTCATGGAGGTGACTCAACATTTTAAAACTACGGGGCGGCCAACGCCCCTCTGTCCGGCTGCTCCGGCTGGCCCCCTTGGTCCGGTTGGCTCCTAAGGCCAGCCGGCCCCCTGCCCGGCGGCGCTAGCCGACTGCTCCGACCGACCCCTGCCCGGCTGCTCCAGCCGACCTACTGCGCGAGGTCAACCGCCATGTCCCGTCGGACACGACATGAAGACACTGTATCCTGCATCATGCGTCACCTCACGTGTCACCTCCAATATTGGTGTACTAGTGCCTACCTCACTTGTCATCTCACTTGACATCTGGAATAGTGTAGTTGGTGGGTGGGCCACCACCCACCATGCTCATGCCCACACTATAAAAGGGTACCAAGCCCCCTCTCATCTCACTCACACTTTCACGGGCACACTCTCACAGCCACGAGGCTCCAGGCCATCATGCCTCACTAGCTCACACACACATATATGATACAGTGAGCTCTCATCTACTGCGATCTCCTCTAATACAGCTCCAGGAGCAACCATGTACCAGATATACCACATATATACAAACATGCCGGAGTAGGGGTATTATCTCTCCGGAGAGCCCCGAACCTGGGTAAACCACCGCGTGCTACTACCTTATCCCGTCCCGGATCTTCCACGGCAGCCTTGCTCTCACCTCAATAAGCCACCCCCTGGCATCTGTTGTGAGAAAACGACAACACTAAGGCTGTGAGTCGGGTTTGCGTTCAGCAAGACAGAATGTATAGGGCATGGTTTGTCCAGCAGTCCATCAAGGACGGTTCTGGCCCCCATAGGGGGTCTATTTCTCTTCTCGGCGGGTTCGTGTTCGGCTAGCCGCTTCGGGTGTATCCTCTTTTTTCGATCTCCTATAGGGCGTTCGGTAAAGTCTGGTTCCGCGAGTAGCCGTTCGGCTTGCCAGGTGCTCTCCATGGCACAGTACTTTTGAACCAGGTACGATAACTCGGTGAAGCTGTGAACATGTCGCCGGGATAGGGCATTGAGGATCCCTTCATCATGACAATTGCGACTGAAAGTTGCCATAATCTCCTGGTCACTAGAGCCTGGTACCCTGTCTCTGACGAGGAGGAGTCTGGCCCAAAAGTGGTGAACTGACTCCCCTGGTAATTGTTTGACATTCCGTAAGTCCAAAGACTTGGACTCTCCTGCGATGCGCGAGTGCTCGACTTGGGTGGCGGGTGGGAAAAATTTCGGCTCTGCGCCGTGATGTGAGTCCGGAACAACGGGGTTCGGCGTAGGGTTCGGGCTGCGCACAAGATCGGGAATCGATCCCGAACTATTTTTGGAGCGAACTCCTGAGTCTGGGTTATCCGAGGGATCTTGATGATCGGAGACCGGGATATAAACTGTTTTTAGTTTCGGCTGGTGAGGGGACGAGCATCCGGCCGGGCACTCGACGGTGGTGACTAAGTGAGTGACCGAGGGAGTGCGAATCTCCCTGTCATCGGGTTTAAGCCCGATCCGATCATAGATCGGGGTCTGGTGGTGGTCGGCCAGGTCAAAGGTTCGAATCCGATCCAGTAGCTCGTTCAAGGACGAGATGTCGGCGGAGTATGCGCTGCCGAAGCGCACGGGACCGGTCTGTGATGCCGTGGTTCCAGGATCGTTCGAAGGCGAATCCGGGTTATGTTAGACGGCCCGAGGGGAGAGGCCACCTCGGTGGCGACGCCCGATGCTTCCGGTGTCAAGGCGTCGGATTCTACGGGCTTCTCCATGGGAGTTGAGGGCCTCATCCAAACGAGTTCTCCCCGTGAATCAGCGGCGAACTCTAGGTTCCCGAATCTGATTTCTTGACCGGGGAAGAAACTTCCGATCTGGCCGAGATGGTCAGTCGGATCGGCACGCGACAGGGCGCCGCCGCCCGCGGGGGCCTGTCCAGGGAAAGTGGCATCCTGGCCATGGGCCCCATGGCTTATGAGAAGACGAGCCATCGATTCTTTTGGTGATCACAGCAGAACTCTCAATGAAAGCACCAATGTCGTTGTCAAAACCGGCACATCTCGGGTAGGGGGTCCCGAGCTGTGAGTCTAGGAGCGATGGTAACAAAGGGACGAAGGAGACGATGTTTACCCAGGTTCGGGCCCTCCTATGGAGGTAAAACCCTACGTCCTGCTCGATTATATTGATGGTATGAAGGTTACAGAGTTGATCTACCTCGAGATCGACTAGCTAAAACCCTAGATGAGTTTCTCTGCCCTATAATCTAAAACCCTCCGGTTTATATAGACACCAGGGGTCATTAGGGTTACACATGGTCGGTTGCCCACCGGAGGGAAAAACAAGCTTAATCTACTATCTTCAACTTGATAGACATGCCACGGCTCCTGAGATCTCTCCCCTAGCGACAGGGCCTTCGATCGACTCCACCCTCACCGTGTGGCCCATGAGTCCGGCCCATGAGAAATAGGCCGGCCGCCCGAGGACCCCTTAGTCCCGAACTCCCTCACCGGGCTATCCAGAGAGTTGGCACATGTGGGAGTTGCTTTGGTCGCCGGAGGCCGGAAGGTCCGGGCAGGCCAGAAGGTCCGGGGTCCAGAGGTTCCGGGGCAGGCCGGAAGGTCCAGGGTCCGGAGGTTCCGGGCAGGCCGGAAAGTTCGGGCCTTCCAGAAGCTGTCCTTGCTTCTTGTTCCTTCTCTTCCAAGCGTCCCTCGCGGATGGGGTAGTCGTACGTAGGTGCTGGCACTCCTCCTCGTCATCCGTGAAGCTCTGACAATACCTATGCATGCACACGAGAGGAGTGTCAAGTAGTATACCATCCTCGAAGGGGTCAAGTGAGCACGTGTAAAGGAGATGATTCACTTTTATGTATGTGGAGTAGATGTGGCACATGTCACTTGACAAACGGACTCTTGTCATGGTGATGTCTGTAGGATGCTCCGCATCACTTGAGATAACTCGAAAGGCATGACCAACCATTCATAAAGGCCAAATTTTATTTTGAAAGTTGTTTTCCACCGACCGCCTTCTTGCATGTGAATTTGGTATAACCACTTTTAAGATCAATTTTTGAGAAATTGGTGGCACCACTAAGTTCATCAAGCATATCATCAAGGTGTGGAATGGGGTATCGATACCTAATGGTGCTACCATTAATGGGGTGGCAATCGAAACACATAGGCCAACTACCATCTTGTTAATCACGAGAATAACCAGAACAACACAAGGGATAAGGCTGTCGCGTACATACCCATTGCGGATGAGTTGTCGTCTTTGCCTTTGGATTTCTTTGGTCTCCTCGGGGTTGACACGGTATGGTGCTTTGTTCGGTAATGGTGTTTCGGGGATGAGGTTGATGCGCTGCTCAATTCCGCGAAGTGGAGGTAGTCTCAGAGAAAGCTCAGTGAGAAAACATCCACGAATTCCAGTAATAAATGAGACAAAACCAAAGGTAGATGTTGTGAAGTATTAGTCCTCACGGCCTTATCTTTACACACTAGTACAAAGTGAAGGACACTCGATGGGCTCTCACTCACATCCATCAAGTCTCTTTTGGTGGCTAGAAGCACTAAGTTTCTCTTGTCTCTCATTGTGGAATCACTCAGATTTAGCTTGTGTCGCTCACTACCTTTCGGGTGGTTCACTCTCTCACTAGTCTCTCCATGATGGCTTGAAGCTTGCTTGTCGGTGATCACTTGACTTGGCGACATTGGTCAAAGAATGTACTCCTTGCCTTTCATCTTGAATCTATAGTGATTGGTTCGCCTGTTGTGGATGATGCTTTGGTAGAATTACGAAGGTCTTCCTAGAAGAAGATGGCACCCAAACATTCGTACTACATCACACTCCAAGGCATCTTCATATGCTCCAATCTTGAACGAGAGTTGTTGTCGGTGTACTAAAGAATGGGTCCTTTAGTACCCTGACTTGTGCACACACGACAATAGTTTCCCGCCCGGGAAGTCTTGCCGGGGCGACGCTACATGCAAGACGGCATTAGGAGAAGATAAATGCGCCGGCAAGTCACCTTGCCGGCAAGATAAGACCTGACAGCTCCTTGCTCAGCAAGATCCCACTACCGAGCCACCGCTCCACCTCACCGGGTTGATTGTCTCTCATCAGTGAGGTGTCGAGCGGGCAGGCTGTTAGGTAGCGCTTGTCGGGGCACGTGAAAGCTCCAGAGAATTACGCCAACTTTAATGACACCCATCCTAATGGCGTGGCCAAAGATTAGCTGGTAGCTGGGCTGACAGCACAGAAGGAGAGACCGAGCTTACCGGGAGACGGCGCCGGCGTGACACCTCACGGTGCATTTAATGCGCATGTCCTAATCTGTCGGGGTTAGATATTTGCCACTGTAGCCCATGTCAGTAGTTTGACCACTGTTTACTCCACTACCTATCTCATGGTGATCCCTTGATCTATAAAAGTAGGCCCATGGCGACTAGCACAAGGTTTGAAACCCTGCTCATTTGCACATGTAGTAGCACTCTCGAGCACCTTGTCGGGCTGTTGTGCTCCCTGTAACTTGGCATTCTCATAATCCACAAACACACACACACACACAAACACATAGGACGTAGGGTATTACACCTCATGGTGGCCCGAACCTATATAATCCCTCTGCGTGTTGCGAGCTAGTGTTGTTCTTTGTGCACGTTGATCCCCGTAGTGAACCTCAAGGGTCCTCGTTGGTCCCATAGATTGTGGTACCTCGACATCTTTGGCGCGCCAGGTAGGGGGATCGCATGTGTGAATCTGCACTAGCTTCTATGCGTCTTCTTCATTGTCTTCACCAACACCCATGGTGCCTAAGAAGGCCAAGGGTATGTCGGCGTCCATCCCTTCCTCGTTCAGGCTGCCCACGCCGGCGGCTACAACTAATGGAGGTGGAGGCAAGTGATACTCATGATCTGCGTTGGGTTTTCCGTGAAGAGGAACGGGTTATCGCAGCACAAAGTGGGTAAGTATTTCCCTCAGTTATGAAACCAAGGTTTATCGAACCAATAGGAATATCAATCCTTAACCATCTTCAACGGTTGCATACAAAAGAACAAACAACTTGCACCCAACGCGGGCAAGAGGGTTGTCAATCCCCTTGATCTCGTTATTTGCAAGCAAATGAGTTGTGTAGTTAATTGTAGATAATTGTAAATTGCAAAATCAAATAAAAAGTAAATAAAGGCAGCAAGGTAATAGTAGCATTTGTGAATATATAAGTGAATAACCCAGGGGCCATAGTTTTCCCTAGCGGCATCTCTCATGTAGGCAGCATACGGTGGGTAACAAATTACTGTTGGGCAATTGATAGAAAAGAGGATAGTTATGCGATTTTCACGGCAATGATCATGTGTATATAACACTACTAGAAAAAACCATGTTAGTGGCGCACCTATTTTGGCTATTAATGGCGCACTATAGGTGCGCCACTATTAACACGCCACTAGTAATAAATAGTAATGGCGCACCTCTGGTGCGCCATTACTATTCCAAATACTAGTGGCGCACCATGTGGTGCGCCATTACTATTCCTACAGGTGCGCCACTACTAACCCTTAGGTGCTCCACTGGTATTCCGTCCAGGTGCGCCACTAATAGCCTTATAGGTGCGCCACTAGTAATAAAGGAAGGTGCGCCACTAATAAGGGCTGAAATGCGCCACTAGTAATGTATTTGGAAAACAAAAAAAAAATCCAAATTTACAGAAAACAACCTATAAGGAAAAATAACTTAAAAACAAAAAATGAAATAGAATCATATTTTTTATTATAGTAAGAATATTACAATGTCTTTACAAGTATCCAATAAAAGGAAAATTGCAAGGAAATAAAAGAAAATCCTAAAACTAATCTTCTAGTAATCTTTTCTTCTTTTTCTTCACTTTATCCCTGCAAAGTGTAACAAAATAAACAGAAAGACAAACAAACTATTTATAACCGATGAAAGTTGGAAGTGGATATGCTTTAATAGAAGGCTAGTACATTAAAATACATACAAATTACTTTCAAAATAGTAACTACCAATATATTTGAAGTGTTTACATTGGATACTTGCAAAATTTGGGAATAAATATATTTGTGGTATTTACAAATATATAATTATAGAAATTATTTATCAAAGTTGTATTTTGGAGATCATGCAGACGTCCAAAACTGGTAACTGCTGGCAAACCGGAGGGACTATTTGAGTAGTATTCAGTGCCTTATTAGTAATCACCTGTCCTGATCCAATCTTAAACTTGAAGAATTCTTTATCACCACCCTACATGGAAATGCGAAACAGGGGAATTGATCAAACTGAAGGAATAACACAGTTTATACTTCAACAAATATTATATGCCAAATAATCTGAGAATCATTTCTTTGTTACACTTGAGGCAGCATTTGTACCTCGAAAGAACCACCTTTGGTCTTGTTTCGAGCTTCAAAAATGCGCCCGTAGTATCCAATTGTGTACCCATCCCAATCAATCTGATGTGCATTCACAAACCCAAGTCAACATCGTGGTTGCACACCTCAACAAATAAATCTGAAGAACATACATACAAAAGTAGCTAGAATCCAATGCAAATGTGATGCTTGCTACTCACCACTACTGTCTCCCCCTTCGTTGGGGATGGGCCATCTCCAACCCGCAAGTCCTGTAATTTCTTGTGAGAATTGTGAACCTAACAAATTTGAACATGTGAGCATTATGTATAAACCATTGAATGGCAGTGTAAGCACCTTGTACTGTAGGCCTGATTCTGTTTCGGTGTAATCTGGATAACTCATTTTCGTCTTTCCATAATCCTTGCCATGAAGTGCTGGCACTATAATTGCAACATCAAAGAGTAAGGCGTGATTGCAAGTTTTACTTACGACATATTGCTGGCACTATTATGTACACAATGGTGACCATAATAAACTGAAGTACACATAGAAACAGTGGATGCAATCATCACAGAACCACACAATTTACATCTTAACACAACAGAAGAAACAAAATGGCATGTATTAAATATTTGATGCCTTGTTGAGTGAGTCATTGACTATGGGTAGAGACATTCCTGATGCTGACATGTGGTTCATCAGACAATGGAAGAAGAAAGAGAGTAGACAGTTCCCACTCGATGAAGAAAAATTGAAACATTCTCAGTTTATAAACTGGATTTTTTCTGTCAGTTTATACTGTTAATTAGTAATAAAAACAGATCATTATAGTTCTCTAGAAGTCATGCTCTTGTTCATGGCCTGAATGAATAATCTAGTAGTTCCTCTTCCTCATGGTGGACTGAGGTCTCCTCATATCTGTGTACTTTCAAAAACATATTCAAAAGCTCAATTGAAGGAAGCCTGCTGAACATGTTCAAAACAAAAAATTACAAAAAGCTGGACCATTGAAAATGTTGTATATGCCCACAAGGAATTAATACATTTTGTATTCAGCCCAAGTCTGGACTCTAATATGTCATACTCTAATATTTCAAAACAAAAAATATTACAGAAAGATGGACTATTAAAAATCCCCTTGAGTCTGAAATCTAATATTTCATACTCACTTGGCACTCCCAGATCCCTATTATGAACTCTCTGCATTTATCTCAAAATATAAGGAAGCAGCAGGGTGCAGTCTTAGGTTCTAACTTGACATCAGCTGTCAATAATATGCAAGATTGAACAACCTTGAAGCAGAGTATATGAATGATTCAAATTACTCACAGCATAATTTGAACAATGAAAGTAAGATTAATATGAGAAGAAAGTGGCAGGTCATTATCATTCATCATAAACACAAACACTGCAATCTACTACAGAATTTATAGAACTTGTTCATAGATTCTTAATTCATATCAGGCAACGTTTTCCAGAGCCAAATAGGCATGCATCTTTCTAAATCAAATAGGAATGCTAAACAGAGCCGTGCATCTCATTTTAGTGGCTCCTGTACTACTACATCAACACTTAGGTGAATCATCATTTTCTTTGCAAAAGAAAAGAGACAGGGCTCAATTGAGGTTTCGAAGGAAGAAATAGACTGAAAAACTGCTACCTTTAATGGAGACGAGGAGGCGGGGCTTGGGGTCATCGGAGCAGCCAGGCCGCCACGCGGGACGGGGGACATGGACACCAGCCGGTGCAGTAGGGTGGCGGAGAGCCGTCAAGGTAACCTCAGTGCCAGATCGACTCAGACGACGACGCACAGGATCTGCTCCTGGCCGGCGCACGTGGGAATCCCCGGTGGCACAGACGGGCAGCACCGGTGCCTGACGCTCCCGCGGGAGCAGTGGGGACGGAGGGTAGCACCTGGTGGCAGGGCGACTGGTGGGACGGCGGCACCGGCGCAGGAGCAGATGCGGCGGCGCCGTCCCCACCTGCTACTGGTGCTGCTAGGGTTTTGCGGTGCCTGTTGGATCCCTCGGCGCACCGGCTGCAAGCACGAGAGGACGGCGAAGAGAGGCTAGGGCGGGCGGCGGGAGGTGACGGCCCTGTCATCCACGGGTAGGGCCGGGATCCGGCGGTGGCCGCCTATACCTGGCCGCGGCTGGATGGGGGATCCAGATGCGGCACATCTCGCAGGTCCGCCGCTGGCTAGATGCTTGGGGGAGAGGGGGGCGCTACGGGGGGATCTGGCTGGGCGTGGCAGAGGGTGGGGCGGGGGCGGGCCGGCGGCTCTGTGGGTTGGACGGGGCCGGCGGCGGCGGTGCACTGTGGAAGAAGGTGGGGAGATGGGGCGAAGAAGGTGGGGGCGCGGGGGCTGGGTGGGTGGTTAGGGGCGGACGGTGCGGTGCCGGTACTGGGGTGGCGCACCTAGGTGTGGTGCGCCATTACTAAGTCTGGGGAGATTTAGTAATGGCGCACCACATCTAGGTGCGCCACTATGCCCAGACTTAGTAATGGCGCACCACACCTAGGTGCGCCACTGCTACCTAAAATAGTAGTGGCGCACCTGGCTGTGGTGCGCCATTGGTAAGCCTGGGGAGGGGGGTGGACTCAGAAAAAAATAGCAATGGCGCACCGTGTGTGTGGTGCGCCATTAGTCATATAGAGATTAATGGCGCACCACATACATAGTACGCCACTAATGTCTATATTAGCTATAGCCCTTTTTCTAGTAGTGTAGGCATCACGTCCATAAACAAATAGGCTGACTCCTGCAGGCACCTATTACTATTACTCCACTTCAAGAGCGCTTCTATGCTTGCCTCTCTACGTATTAAGTTCATGAAAAATAGAGTAATGCATGGAGAATGATGACATGATGTAGACAAAGTAAACTCTAGCAATATGAATGAACATCATCGTGTTACCCTTAGTAGCAACAACACAAAGACGCATCTTTTCCCCTACTTTCTCACTAGGATATACAAACTCGTCAGGTTGAACCTACCACAACGCACCACTCCCACTGAAGATAGATCAGTCTACTTGGCCAAAGCACATCAATAAATCGGAGAGCTTTCCAAAGCTATAATGATCATGCAAATAAGAATCTAAATATTCAGAGGTGACTCAATTACTTTTCATGAATAATCTGAACATAAACCCACAATTCATCGGATCCCAACAAACACACCGCACAATAGGATTACATCGGATAGATCAAAGCGAAGATGCGATGACCATTGTATTGAAGATCAAGAGATTGCCATCTAGGTACTAGCTATGGACCCGTAGGTCTGTGGTGAACTATGCACACATCATCATGAGGGCGGCAAGGTTGATGTAGAGGCCCTCCATGACCGATCCCCCCTCTGGCAGGATGCCGGAACGGAGCTCCAGATGGCCTCACGACGGAACAGAGACTTGCGGCGGCGTAAAAAGTGTTTCGGGACACCCTCTAGGGTTTTTCGGATAAATGAGAATTTATAAGTCAGAGAGGGGCATCGGGACACGCCCGAGGGTGGCACAAGCCATCAGGGCGCCCCCAGCGTGCGCCCTGTTGGCTTGTGAGGCCGGCCTCCTTCCGAAGTTTCCAGGTCTTCTTTTGGTCCAGAAAAAATCATCAAAAAGTTTCGTGCAATTGGACTTCATTTGGTACTGTAAACCTGAAAAGTGAATAACATGCAGAAAATAGCAAATGGCACTGGGCACTGGGTCAATAGATTAGTGCTCAAAAATATTATAAATTTGTAAATAAAGACCCAAAAAGTATCCTAGAATAATAATATATCAGCATGGAACAATCAAAAATTATAGATACGTTGGAGACGTATCAAGCATCCCCAAGCTTAATTCCTGCTCGTCCTTGAGTAGGTAAATGATAAAAACATAATTTTTGATGTGACATGATATCCATTATGTAATGTTATGCATGTATGCTCATTGAGAAACGATGGTTCACAAATATTAACATACCAATACTTATAAGTATAAGAAACAAAATCATTAATCTTTCAAAGTATATGATCCTCAAAGAATGTTTACCCCCCATTCATCTTATTATATTAGCAAGGCATGGCTCCATCTTCACCACATTAATACAAATGTCAAGCACCATGGTGTCCAAGTCAGGCAATTGGATCATACTTTTTCAATATGCATCAACTTTTTATTCTTCACGCAATACATGAGCGTGGGCCATTGGACATAGCATTTAGGTGGAATAGAGTATGGTGGTAGATACCAAAGGGGCAAAAAGTGGAGAAGATAGTCTCACATCAACTAAGCGTACCAACGAGCTATGGAGATGCCCATCGATAGATGTCAATGCAAGGAGTAGGGATTGCCATGCAAATGATGCACTTGTAATGCCCAAGATGCGGTCCTATCCCTATTTTGGCTCGAGGACCTCGATGGGGATAGAAGCGCATCTCGTCGTTTCACAAGTATAGAAATCATTGCAATACATGTAAAAGAGGAGATGAGTATCTGAGTTAGCTTACACTCGCCACAAGCTAAAGTACAAATCCATACAATCATCCGGAAATGCAGGGTCCGAATACAGACGAAATCAAACGACAAAAGCCAATTATATCTATCTCACTAAGCCCAGGAAGACGACCAAGTAGCTCCCCTAATTGTCCGAGTAAGTCACGTACATACGCCCACGCTCCTCATCGAACTCCCACTGGAGCTGCGAAGCGTCAACTAGATCGAATTCATCAGTACCTGTACCTATATTGTTGTAGTAATCTATGAGCCACGGGGACTCAGCAATCTCATTAACCCGGGTACCGAGACTATGTAAGCTATTGGGTAAGGTATGGTTAAGTGTTGAGGTTTGCAGCAGCACTAAGCATTTATTTGAGTGGCTAACTTGTGAGTACAAGAGTAAGGTGAGAAACTACGCATGTCGGGCGAGTACTAGTTATGATCAATAAGTGATCCTGAACACCTACCTACGAGTCAAACATAACCCCACCGTGTTCTCTTTCCGACTCCCTCGGAAAGAGACGGTCATGGTTACGCACACGGTTGGTGTGTCTTGATTGAGTTTACTTCAAGTTTACTATAACCGGATTTTAAACAATTTCCAAGTTACCAAATAACCGTGGGCACGGCTTTTCGAAAGATATAACCCTACAAGGGTGCTCCAACTCATCCATCACAAACTAACCACAAGATGCATGGAAAGCCTCAACCACGAGATAGCCCGTAGTATCCTCCGAATTCTGGCGGAAAACATCAAACTCGGGATAGCCCAAAGTGTCCTTGGAATCCCGTGCACAAGACATTCGAGAAGGGTAAAACAAATCCGGCAAGACCGCCCGACATGTCGACGAACCCGATAGGAGCCGCGTATCTTGTTCTCAGGACACGACCGGATGAGCTAGTGTACAGGGCCTGATAGACATCTCCCGAGTTGCCCCGGGTTGGCCCCGCACAGTCCTCTAGTTGGACCAACACTCATGAGGATCACTGGTCCGGGGTTGTTTAATTATCCACGGGGTAGCTAAGCCATATGCATTTTATTAGGTTGTTAAGCAAATATAGTACCAATGTTGGGTCTTGCCAGACGAGTTTTATGCCAAAACGAATTATCAAGGGGGTCCCCATAATAACCCCAAGCATGTTAGGAACGTTCAATATGGAACATAACACCGGTAATCGGAAACTAGGGCGACAAAAGTGGGACAAATCCACAAGCAAAAGGCCAAGCCGTCCATCTTTACCATGTATATATGTGCATTAAATTAAATAATAGTAAATAAGGTGATATCCCAAGTTATCCATGTTGCCACATGGCAACAAGCTGCACTTGCATCTAGCAACGCTATAAGAAGGGGCTGAGCAAGCGATAACTTAGTAAATGAATGTTTTGCTAGGTAGTGGAGGGGTTAGAGGCTTTCATGGCAATTTGGGAGGCTTGACATTCAAGTAGTAGGTAACGAGAGATAACGGTAGAAGCGAGACAACTAGCATAGCAAAATAGTATTGGTTTCCGGGTAACAATCATCTTGCGTGGAGGGTCTTCAGAGGGATAAAGAGTTGGGTCCTCGTAGGTGTTCTCACCAGGATCCTTGAACCCAGTCTCGTCACTCGGTTCTACCCATAGAATAGACAACACCAAATAAACATACAAGCAAGGTGCAATGCGCAACCAAGGATGATGCATGACCAATTTGATGTATTTAACATGGCAATCATATGCTAGTCATCTTTCTCATGCAATTATTTAGTTCTTCAACATTCTAGACAGAACCTCAAGATTAGTTATTTGGATATGCATGAACATGGCAAAAATGAATGCTTCTCATGAAAACGATGCAAATGCATATGAAGAACATTGCAAATGGAGTAACAGAACTCTCGGAGCACTCACGACAAGGTACTAATGGTAACGGAGACAAAGGAGAGACCGAGGGAGGCCATGGGCAATTTCTTGGTATCCCAAGTATGCCACTGGATTGGAAATAAAATTCTAGTGGAGATAGACCTAAGGATCATGGAAAACAAGTGGGTAGAACTCTCACAAAGCACAAAACAATTATACAAGCAATATGTCCAAAAACAACAACATGTCATAATGCACACCCCAAGGCTAACAGCTAGACCAAGTTATCAAGCACAACCAAGACATGAAGATGAAGTCTACATGATGCACAACAATTCCTCTCATGGCGGAAACTTGAATGAAAGCATGGAACAACAACAAATGAGTTCACAAGAAGGCATATTGAAATAAAAGTTTATGACTTAGTGAAAAATACCAGTGTTTCACATCTGAGTTATCATGTTGGCATATTGACAGCAATAAAACTATGTGCTACAGAGACTTTCATGGCATGACAATTAAATAGCATGATAGAGGACAAGATGCACTTCAAATAACTCCATTACAGCAACATCAAAATATGTATAGATTCCTTGCTAGCATCCTCCTAACATGGCATATTGAACTAAGCAGTTCTTCATACTTAGAAAAATTATCAAGGTGCAAAGCAGAGCAGTTTTATTAGGTTGACATGTTTGATAGCAAAACTAGCTAGGATGCAACACCTCTACTTGCAAACAATTGGCACATTCTAACAAAGGATAACATGCTCAACAAATCATTCCATTGGACCAACCACAAAGGAACTACAGATTCATGGCAATCATCATGGAAACATAGCAACAAAATAACACAAATTCCAGACTTAGAATTATTTGACCCTACTAAACATCATCATCACCATAGCATGTTGACAGCAAGAAATTCACACACAAATATGGTTTTTCATGGCATGCAAAATTACCAGGGGCTAGTACACATATCAAGGGACAATGTTCATCTTGACAAGTTTATCAAAGAGTGCAAGGATTAAATCATGCAAAGATAACAAAATGACATCTTAGTACAAAATAGCTTTCACACAAACTTGCTCAAATGACAAAACTAATACCACAGCTGGATTCATTAGATTTTTCTACCCCAAAATCATATATCATAAGCATATGTTGCAGTAGAAAATCATGCCACAATTCAATTCCAAAAACAAACATCCAAGTTATAACCTAGGACATGCCAGATAAGGCATATTCCGAAAACAGGAAAAAAAAACAAATCACAGCAGTGCTAGGGGTACCCAGGGCTGGCTAGCCGTTGACACTGACAGGTGGACCCAGGTGCCACGCTGGATTGTTGTGAGGCTAGCCCAGGGGTCCCACTTGTCAGCCACACGATTTAACTAACAAAAAGGGGGGAAATTGGTGCGCCCGGGGGGATTCGAACCCGGGTCTCCCTGGTGGAACACAGGGCTCGCTACCATTGCGCTACGGCGCTGCTCTTCGATACAGAAGGGGCAGGCTCTTTTGAGCTCGCCCCCCAGTGAAGCTGGCCCTCTTCTCCCTTGCGCTAGAGAAAAGGCAACGACGCCGGCAATCAATGGGGGCATCCACCAGAGAAGCAGACCACCGGCGGGGGTGCGGAATCGAAGGGTGGTCCCATTCCCTAGGGTAGGACGCAGCGGCGCAGCGAGCAGAGTGTATCTCGAGCTCGAGCAGAAGCTCAGCTCGAGCCATGGCGATGCGAGGCTCGGGCAATGGAGGCGGGCACTGGCGATGCAGGGCGCAGCGTGTGAAGCACAGTACTCTCGTGCGAGGACTAGGGGGCGAGGGAACTGGCCGACTACGCACGCAACTACAAAGATGTGCAACAAAAAAAATCACGCTTTGCCGGAGCTACGGGAGTGCGAGACTGGCACGAAAATGGCAACGTCTACGGGGCACGAACGCCGAAGCTAGAGGGCTGGATGGGGGCGGATTCTCACCTAGTGCCCCAAGGACAAGAAGACGACGTTGGAGAGGGGTCGGCGACGACAAGAGGGACGATGGAGTGTCGTGACGCTTCTGGATCGCGAAGCAGAGGAAGAAGGGCTCGGGTCATCATCGATCTAGGCCTTGGCGCGCTCCTGGACGACGAGGACGAAGAGGTGCTACGGGGACGCCCTTCCCGCGGCACCAGAGGACCCGAGACGCGGTGGAGAGGTCACCCCGAGCTCGAGCCTGCGCTCGTTCATTGCATGGCGGGCAGGGCGACGGTGTGAGCTTGGCTGGAGCTTACCGGAGGCGGCAAGGCTAGGAGAGGGAAGGAATGGAGCGAGGGATGTCGGGGCTAGGGCTAGGACAGCTTTTATAGTGTCTAGGGACGTTGTACGACCATCAAATCGATGAGCACGTCAACGTGGAGCTCCTGGATGAGCGTCGTACAGCAGGATGACGTTCCTCTCGCTGGGTGGTTAGGTGGGCTGAGGCCTCGGCTCGGCTCGCTGGCTGCTGCTGGGCTGCTGCGAAAGGGAAGGCCCAAGATGCTCTCTCTCCCTCGCCTTTTCATTTTAACAAAAACACAAAGCAAAATAAAAGACCAGAGGAGTTTGGAAATGAATATGAGTGAAAGAAAAATAGATTGGGGATGCTGGAATTATATACTTTTTATAAAAAATGGTTTTGGGAATTTTAAGAGAGAAAAATAAAATGCTCTTTTATTACCATTTGAATATTTTTTTTGCAAATTAAGAGGGTAGATGGAGTAGTACAAAACAAAGAATTATTTTAAAAATAACCAACAGAATATTAGACAACTTAACAACATTTCTAGGGAGGAATTGAGTAAAGCAGAAACACAACATTTCATGAATTTGGAATAAGAGAGATGGCTTTGATTGGAAATAGACTTAAGTTGCATCAAGCAAGATCACACCACAAGTTTGGAAGGCACACCATCACAACACCTACAATCCTCAAACATAACATGATGCAAAAATGGAATGGATGACATGATGCCATGATGCTCAAATGAATGCCATGAAACAAATTTATTAACTCAAACCACATTATGGCATATCATTGAAGGTTCACACATGGAAATATTACAAGGTTTCGGAAAGGTGCTCTTGGGCTGTTACAACTCTCCCCCACTACAACAAGATCTCGTCCCGAGATCTAGGAACGGAAGAATTCGAGACATTCGGAACGGAGAAGGTCCTCACGTTCCCAAGTGGCTTTTTCGGATTGATGTGACCACTTCACCTTTAGAAACTTCATAGACTTGTTGCGAGTCTTGCGCTCAGTCTCTTCAAGGATAGCAACTGGATGCTCATGATAGCATAGGTCTGCTTGGAGATCAATGTCTTGGAAATCAACGGTGCGCTCAGGAGTCTTGAAATACTTGCGGAGTTGAGAGACATGAAAGACATCATGCACATTTGAGAAATTGGAAGGTAGCTCAAGTTGGTAGGCAAGGTCACCTCTTTTGCCCACAATCTTGAAATTACCAACAAAGCATGGTGCAAGCTTTCCTTTGATGCCAAAGCGTTGAGTTCCCTTCATGGGAGACACTCGAAGATAGACGAAGTGATCAATTTGAAAGGCCATGTCACGAAGCTTGCTATCATAATAGCTCCTCTGACGGGATTGAGCTGCTTTGAGATTTTCACGAATGACACGGCACATTTCTTCTACTTCAGTGATCATGTCATTGCCAAGGATTTGACGCTCACCAGTTTCAGACCAATTGAGCGGGGTACGACACTTTCTGCTATAGAGAATCTCGAATGGGGCCTTTCCCGAACTTGCTTGGAAACTATTGTTGTAGGAGAACTCAGCAAACAGGAGGCAATGTTCCCACTTCATGCCAAATGAGATAACACATGCCCTCAACATGTCTTCAAGGATTTGATTGACTCTCTCTACTTGACCACTTGTCTGAGGATGGAAAGCTGTGCTGAAACGGATCTTGGTTCCCATCGCAGACTGAAAGGAATCCTAGAACTTGGAAGTAAAGATGCTTTCACGGTCTGAAGATATAAGCTGAGGAATCCTATGCAAAGAAACTATCCTTGATGTGTACAGCTCTGCCAGCTGAGCTGCCGTGATAGATTCTTTGACCGGAAGGAAGTGGGCAACTTTGGTTAGCTTGTTGATGACCACAAAGATGGCATCATTACCTCTCTTGGACTTAGGAAACCCAGTGAAAAAATACATCTAAATGTGATCGAATTTCCACTCTGGGATAGGCAAAGGCTGAAGAAGACCTGCTGGACGTTGATGCTCCGCCTTCACTCTACGACACATATCACACTCATTCACAAACTGAGCAATTTCACGCTTCATGCGCGTCCACCAAAAGTGTCATGGTTTTATCACGGCAGATGTCCTAGTGCATGGACTTAGGGGTGAAGCCATCGCTATGGTGGTTAACTCGAAGGGGTTGATCGGGACGAAAGACACAGGTTTACCCAGGTTCGGCACCTCTCGAAGGAGGTAATAGCCTACGTCCTGCTTTGAGGTGTATTGATTGGATATCGATTACAAAGGAGCGGATTCGCTTGACCTAGTACTCGATCAAAGGTTTCGTGGTCTAAGCCGCCCAGGGAACCCGCCTTTATATACACAGGTCAAGGTCCTAGGCTTACAAGAGTCCGGGCCGGGTTACATCTAGTAACCGACCTTATCTCTAACTATCCTTGCCTTGTCCGGCAAGCCGTCTCCCGGCGGCTTACACCTCCGGGTCACACGTTGCCTTTCGGCTCTGGGCCCTCGCCAGGCCCGTCTGGCGAGTCACTTCCAGGCCTTGTCTTGATCTTCCAGCCTACTTAGGCCTCACTGCTAAGCCGCCAACCTCATGACCCGGCCCCTCCTGGGCAGGTCTCACCATTGGGTTATATCCCCAACATTAGACCCCAGATTGATTTGAACCTATTCATGTCAATCTTCAAGTCTTCTAGTTGGCGAGTCTTGCAGTCTTCGTAATCACCTGACCTGTAACAAATCTTCATGACCCGCCATGTGAAAACAGATGACGTCAGCTCTAATAAATCCAAAAGATCTTAATGACATCACAACGGATCTTTGCATTAACTAGTCAACCCGAGAATCGAGACGTTTTCTTGGTCAATCATCATTTTGTCTCCTCGATTCCCGTGCCAGACGGTTCTGTTCCGTCCCCCTTATAAATAGGCGCATGGGGTCCTATCCTTTTCAGTTTCCGCCGTCGCCGCCTCTCTCTTCTTCTTCTTCCTCCAGACGCTCGCGCAGCCGAAGCTCCTCCGCGCCGTCCGGACCTCGCCGTCATCCTCAACAAGGGCCGCTGCATCACCCTGACTGTGTCCAGAGTTCTTTGGCGCTCGCCCGCTCCTTCTGCATCCTCCAGGTTCCATTTTCTTCCCCCTTTAGATCTACATTAGTTCATCGGGTTTCTTCGAGCCCGCCGCCACTCATCGGAGCACTTGCTTTAGATCATAAAGGAAATGTTCCTCTTCAGTTTCGAGACCATAGGTCGAAATGCGCAACCATTTAGCATCTATTCCGTACCAAGTGTAGATTGTTTCTTCACTGGAATCCTTATGCGAACTTGCCTGTTCTTCGCTGTCGTTTTTAGGTTTAGGAAATATTTTCCTTTTTTCTTCGTCCGTAGATCTTGTAACTGCAACCGTAATTGGCGGAACCTGTTTGTCCACACTTAGCAATATTTTCAATATCTTGCCGTCAATTTCACCAGCCATCATGCTGCCGTCAATATCTTGCCTCATTCCTGTACTCGCGGCGGCTCATAACTTAATTGCGACCCGCCAAGTAATGTTGTCATTTTACAGTCATAGCTGTTTTGGTTATGCAGCATTTTTAACCCGCCGTGTCTCCATGCCTTTCCGCAGCGTTTAACTCGCCGTTATGGCTAAAGCCCCCGCCTCTTGTGATTTGGTAGGCTCCGGGGTCACTGAAGAGATTCTCAACAACTTTGTTGTCATGGCAGTTTTGCCGGCTCAGGACGTCATCCAGTGGCGGGCCCTAGGCGCTGAAATCACTCCCGAACCCAAGGATGGGGAGGTTATCGTTTTAACAGACCATCTTCTCCGTGGTTTCTCACCGCACGGATCAAAGTTCTTCCGCGATGCACTGCACTTTTACGAGCTGCACCCTCAAGACATTGGCCCCAACTCTGTTACCAATTTGTGCCAGTTCCAGATTTTCTATGAAGTATATCTACAAGAAGAGCCGTCTGTTGACATATTCAGGGATTTTTTCTACATCAACCGCCAAACTGAAATTGCTGATGGGCCAAGCCTTGCACTCGGTGGTGTTTCTATTCAGAGGCGGAGGGATGTGTCCTTTCATGTGGCGATCCTACCTAGCCACCCCAAAGACTGGAATTATACTTGGTTTTACTGCAAAGACACTTCTCCAGCCGGAGAGAATCCACTGTCGGGTTATCGTCCCTACCGGCTCTGCACCGACAGTGAACTTCCAGATCGGCTAACTGCCGCTGAGCGCGCCCAATACGCTCCAACATTTTCAAAGATAAGGGCCCTGCTAGCCAACGGGTTAACTGGCGTTGATCTGACCCGCTGCTGGGTCTCTCGGAGAATTCTACCGCTGAGCCGCCGTAATGGCTTAATGTGTCAATATAGTGGTGAGGTGAATGACCCTCAGCGCTTCAACCAGACACCCCTGACAGACCAGGATCTCAACTTGATTGTCAAATCGTTGTTGGGAGAACCTCAAGAAGCCTGCAACAAGACGGGGTTAAGTCCTTTCTATGCTCTTAACCCGGCTCCCAAGGTAAACTTTTTACTTCAATCTTCACTCTTTTCCTTTAGATTTGGCACTTTACTTCATTTAACCTCTCTGCCAATGCATATATTATATGCAGGCCGGCTCTTCCTTCTGGAACAAAAGACTAACCTCTACCTCCAAGAAGAAGAAAGGTAAGGCAACCAAAGCCTGAGCTCCGGCTCGTAAAAAGAAACAAACAACTGAGGAGCTGTTTGGGCTGGATGACTCAGAGGTAGAACTTGATTCCCTTTGCCTTCTTTTCATGCAACTTATTGATGCTGACTCCTCTCAGGATGACGCGGAGGCAAGCGAAGTCGGTGCTGCAGAGGTAACTATCATCTCCTCTGGCTCGGAACCTCTGCCAACAGAGAAAATCCGGTGGGTCATCCGGAAAGTAAAGTTTTCACATCCTCTTGCTCACTTGGATCCCGACTTTCTTTTGAAGAAGCAACAACATGACGCTAGATGTCAGACCCGGAGCGGCGGCTCTGAAGACCTGGTGGCCGGCTTACCTGACACTCTAGCTCGTCGGAAACGTCGCAATGAGGTATTTCATAACTTATATTTTCACTTCTGTATATTAGTCTTGTGTTGTCACTTGCTCATACTGCTTAATTTAACTGTGTCAGGAGTCACCTCCTTCGTCTGGCGACTGAACCGCCTCCAAACTGCCTCCCCTTGTTATCAACCCAGGGTAAATTTCTCTGTATCCCCTTTCTGCTTATTAATATTCTGTCCTTGCCTATAACTGACAATGAAATCTTTGTTCACATGGCCCAGGATAAGAAGAGGAAATTGAGCGGGTGATCCTCCCGTCCAGATGTCTCAGAGCCGGAGAACCCGAAACTTAGCACTCCTGGAATTTAGGTCGACCCCTCCGAAGCTGACCAATTCGCCCATGACGACGCTCCCTAGCCTACTGAACCGGCAGATGCCGATGTTATGATTCCTGAGGCAAATCTGGAGACGGATCCTAAGCCGTCCAGCCCTTTGCCAACAACTACTGAGATGAATTATCACGAGGAAGAGGTTACTATCACTGGGGCGGCTTTCACAGCTCCAGCTCCTTCCAACATGCTGACCAAACACATCAGCAAGAATGATGTGCCTTCACCTGATAAAGAGAAGGCTAAACTTGATCTGCCCAATCTAGAGAAACTTACAGCTGATGAACTGCACTCTGGCTATGTAAGCCGCCTTGCCGCAAGCAGGGACATGGAGGCCAACTTAGTTGGAATGATGAAGAGGAAATATGAGGTACTCAACTTTCCTACTCTCCGTATATCCTTATGTAGCCCCCAAGAGCCGGTTTATTTTCTCGAAGATAAGCCGGGTCTTCAGTAATATGTAGATTTCAATAGACCAACATGTAGCTCCCAAGGGTCGGGTCATTATACAAATAATGAGCCGACACTTTTGTAGATGTGATCATATAAAATTGAGGAGCAATATGTAGCCCCAAGGGCCGGGTTATCCTCGTGAAGATGATCCGGGTCTTATTTATACTGTAGACTTTGAAAGAACTGATACACATTAGCCCCCAAGTGTCAAGTATATTGCTTGCAATCTGCTTGAGACTTGAAACAAACCTCTGCCATACCTCCAAGTACTATTATAATTCGGACTGGCGGCTTAGAATTGATAAATTTGATGTTGACAATTATCTTATGCAGGAGGCTTTAAATGTGGCCGAGTCTTGTATGGCCTATCTTAGGAAGAACCTGGCTTTGCAAGAAAACGCCCGAGCTGAGGCTGACACAAAGTGGCGGCTCTCCTCGACGGAACTGGAAACAATCAAGGCAGACTTTGAGGCATACAAACAATCTGCTGAAACCAACCAAGCTGCCTTGACCAAACGTGCAGAAGACGCCGAGGGCCGACTTAAGACTGTTACCAAAGAGCTGTCCAACTTGAAACGCCATATAGCCCGGGTGACTGAAGCTGTCTTTGGTAAGCATTGCTAACTATGTTATGAGTATTCTTTCTCAAATATTCTTATAGAGATTCGCCTGGCGGCTTACAAATTTGATCTGTTTGCAGGCCAACGAACTCGCCAGCTGCCGGATGACAGCTGGCTAAAGCTGAAGGCTTTATATGCCTTCACTAAACAGATGTATGCTGGAAGCCTTTTCACCATCAGGGCTGTTTTTGGTGAAAAAGGTGTTCCAAAACTGATCAAGGATGTGCTGAAGTGCCTCTCCACCGTCCCCAGACATTTTGAAGAGATGAAGAAATCAGCCGCCCACAAAGGCGCAATATCTGCTTTAAGCCGGGCATTGGCATATGCACCGGAGCTTAACCCGGAGGAGATGGTGGGAGCTGAAGGCCGACGGATCAGAATTCACTCAAGATGACTACGCTCGTTGCTTTAGAGCATCTCGAGTATTGGCCAGCCAATTAGCCACAGAAGCTGATCTGAAGACATATCAGGCGGCTTACGACGACAACAACACGTGAGTTCGGGCTCCCACGTTTGGGCCGAAGGACCTGACTACTCAACGTCGTAAGCACATCTTTGCCCCTGATGTTGACCCGTCTCCAATCTTGCATGACGAAGCTGAATTTTAAGCTTTAATCAATTGCAACTGGGATGTGGACAACCTTCAAATCCAGGAAAACGAAGACCCGGCTCGGGATGACCCGTCAACGAGCTAGGCGAGGAGCTGGTCTCCAATGAAGTTAACCTGGGCAATGCTGAGCCGCCGGGTCATAACTTGTGCGAAAACTTGAGTCTCACATTTTGGGCCCGCTGGAGCCTTGTAATAGCCGTCGCAAAAACTTGATTGCATGTGTCGTGCCTTCGTGCCCGTTTTTGAATTTTAACCACTCATATACTGGCAGCTTTGGCGCTTCAAAAAATTTCCATCGTGAATGTCTTGATATGATTATATGCCTCATTATCAATTCATCAACTCCCAGTGGCGGGTTATACTCCATGAGCAATACTAAGCCGGGATTACCGAAAAACTTAGAATCTTATCATGAAAAACTCCTGCAAAATAGCAAGCAGAAAATGCATGTATTGTTTAGGCGGCTTTGAAGGCACAGCCCAAAGAGATCAACTCTTATATTTTAGAAAAAAATCGAAATTTTTGCTTCAAAGAAGCTAGGCATGAGTGCCCAAAATCCCATAAGCCGGCTCTCACGTGACATAAATCCGTCGTTTTAACCTTAACCAGTTCAGGGTCTTAAAAAAGATTGACTGTTAAGAGTATGAACAGGCCACATGGCGGAGAGACTGCAGCAGATACGTGAGTTCAGGGTCTTGAAAAGTTCAGGGTCTTGAAAAGATTGACATAAGCCGCTCTCTGTAAGCCGGCTCTCACGTGACATAATCCGCTAGTTTAACTTTGACAAGTTCAGGGTCTTGAAAAGATTGACTGTCAAACGTTCGGTGGGTCACCTGGCGGAGTAGCAAGTTGCGAACAAGCTGGTTTAACTCAAATATGGCATATAAAGCCGGTCAAGAGGGTATGAAAGCTAAACCCAGTGGGTTGGAAGCCCCCAGGTGACCTTATGATGAATCAACTCTTTGCACAAAACTTGGTGCAGGAAAAATGGCAGAGGTCCCAAATTATAGGGATGACGGCTTTATTATATTATAAAAAGTGGTATATACAATGACAGAAGTATGTACATTGATGAGAGCCGGTGGCTCAAGTGTAGTAAGGCCGAAGATGAGCAATGTTCCACGGCCTGGCAGTCTCCTCCCCAGAAGTGTGTGACTTGTCGCTCTCCCGTATGTCAATGAGATAATAGGAACCATTGTTGAGATTTTTGCTGATCACAAAAGGTCCTTCCCAGGGGGGTGATAACTTATGCATATCTGTCTGGTCTTGAATCAGACGAAGCACTAAGTCGCCCTCTTGAAATGTCCGGGTCTTGACTCTGCGGCTATGATAGCAACGCGGATCTTGTTGATAAATCGCCGAACGTGCGGCTGCAAGATCATGTTATTCATCCAAGGCGTCCAGTGCATACTGACGTGCCGTCTCATTATCAGTTCAATGTAAGCCGCCACCCTGGGCGAGTCATGACGGATATCACTAGGGAGAACAGCCTCTGTGACATAAACCATGAAGAAAGGCGTATAGCCTGTTGATCTGTTGGGGGTGGTTCTAATGCTCCAAAGAACTGAAGGTAACTCCTCCACCCAACAACCCGGCGTTCATTCCAAAGGAACCATAAGCCGGGGTTTTATCCCTCTTAGAATTTTCTAGTTAGCACGTTTTGCTTGACCATTAGACTGTGGATGAGCCACGGAGGAGACATCAAGGCGGATGTGTTCACTGTCACAGAACTCTTTCATAGCCCCCTTGGACAGATTTGTACCATTATCAGTAATGATACTGTGAGGGTAACCAAACCAAAAAATCAGCTTTTTGACGAACTGAACTGTTGTTGCTGCGTCACACTTAATGACCGGCTCTGCCTCCACCCACTTAGTAAACTTATCAACCGCCACCAAGAGGTGGGTCTTCTTATCTTTAGACCTCTTGAACGGTCCAACCATATAAAGCCCCCAGACCACAAACGGCCAGGTGATTGGAATCATCCGCAATTCTTGAGCCGGCACATGGGCACGTCGTCCAAATTTCTGACACCCATCACATTTGCTAACCAATTTCTCTGTATCTGCATGAGCTGTTAGCCAGTAAAAACCGTGCCGAAAAGCTTTGGCCATCAAGGATTTTGACCCGGCGTGATGACCACAATCGCCAGCCTGTATCTCGTGCAAGATTTCTAGGCCCTCCTCAGGAGAAACGCACCGTAGAAAAACGCCAGTCACGCTGCATCTGTGCAACTCGCCATTGACAATAGTCATGGACTTAGACCGCCTTATGATTTTTCGTGCCAAAGTCTCGTCCTCGGGTAACTCGCCACGAGTCAGATATGCCAGGTAAGGCAGCGTCCAATCAGGGATAGCGCAGAGAGCCGCCACCAATTGTCCTTCCAGGTCAGGTATAGCAAGATCCTCTTCAGAAGGCAACTTAACCGATGGGTGATGCAGTACATCCAGGAACACATTAGGTGGCACCGGCTTACGCTGAGACCCCAGTCTTGATAATGCATCAGCCGCCTCATTCTTCTGACGATCAATATTATCCACCTTATATCCTTTGAAATGACCAGCGATGACGTCAACCGCCTGGCGATAAGCCGCCATACGAGGGTCCTTAGAATCCCACGTGCCCGAGACTTGCTGGGCCACAAGGTCTGAGTCGCCGAGACATCTGACCTGGCTTCAATTCATCTCCTTGGCCACACGGAGCCCATGAAGCAATGCTTCATACTCAGCTGCATTGTTAGTACAAGGAAACATTAGCCTTAACACATAACAGAACTTGTCACCTCTAGGGGAAGTTAAAACAACCCCATCGCCTGAGCCTTCCAACTGTCTGGATCCATCAAAGTGGATTGTCCAATATGTATTGTCCGGCTTCTCTTCACGTGCTTGACACTCTGTCCAGTCATTTATAAAATCTACCAGGGCCTGAGACTTGACAGCCGTTCGAGGCACATACATCAAATTAAGAGGTCCAAGCCCAATCGCCCACTTAGCAATCCTGCCGGTCGCTTCTCTATTCTGAATAATATCTCCCAAAGGAGCAGAGCTGACCATCGTGATTGGATGTCCAAGGAAATAATGCTTCAATTTGCGATTTGCCATGAACACTCCAAACACCAACTTTTGCCAATGCGGATACCTTTGCTTGGACTCTGTCAAAACCTCACTGACGTAATAAACCGGCCGCTGGACTGGATACTCTTTGCCTGACTCCTTGCACTCCACAACGACTGCAGCGCTAACGGCTTTATTATTAGCCGCCACGTACAGGAGCAAAGGCTCTTTTTCCACGGGAGCGGCCAAGACAGACGGCTCAACCAACTGTTTTTTGAGCATCTCAAATGCATCATTGGCAGCATCACTCCAGACAAAATCATCTGTCTTCTTCATCATCTGATACAAAGGAATACCCTTCTCGCCCAGACGGCTTATGAACCGGCTTAAGGCGGCAATACGACCCGCCAAGCGTTGGACATCATTAATGCACGCCGGCTTAGATAATGTGGTGATGGCCTTTATTTTATCCGGGTTAGCTTCAATGCCCCGCTCTGAAACCAAAAACCCCAGGAGCTTGCCTGCAGGTATGCCAAAAACACATTTAGCCGGTTTAAGCATCATCTTGTAAACCCGCAAGTTATCAAAAGTTTCCTTCAAGTCATCAAGTAGAGTCTCCTGCTTTCTTGACTTGACCACAATATCATCCACATAAGCATGAACATTGTGTCCAATCTGACTATGAAGACAATTCTGCACACAACGTTGATAAGTTGCTTGCACACTTTTGAGCCCGAAATGCATAGACACGTAGCAGAAAGCTCCAAAACGCATGATGAAAGACGTCTTCTCTTGGTCCTTAACTGCCATCTTGATCTGATGATAACCCGATTAAGCATCCAGAAAGCATAAACTCTCACAACCCGTCGTTGCGTCAATGATCTGGTCAATACGGGGGAGAGCAAATTGATCAACCGGACATGCCTTGTTGAGATCTGTGTATTCTACACACATGCGCCACGTGCCGTTCTTCTTGAGCACCAGCACGGGGTTAGCCAACCACTCCGGGTGAAATGTGGGGACCCCGACTCATAAGTCGTGATCACCGAATGCACGTGTACAGTGATCCCAGAGATCAATGCTCACTGAACACACAGAAGCTGAGTAACAAGAGTGTTACATCCACATTTAGCGTCTTACACAAATAAAGACCACGAAGGTCAAGTCTTACATAGATAGGGCCACAAGGGCCAAACACTTAAACATAACAAGCAGCGGAAATCTTGGTCGAAAGCGTGAACCCATGCCATCTGCCTTAAACCTACAGGCATTCTGACTGGGAAGCGTCCTAGTTCGCATGTTTGTCACTAACGAACTCTTCACCGTATTCCTGTTCTTCCATGCCTGGCCAATTAAATAACCAGTGGCAAGCCAATGAGTACTTTGAATGTACTCGCAAGCAACCCAAGTTGTGGAATGAGGTATAACAATGCATGATATAGCACTAAGTAGGTAAGTTTTGCAGAAAGCTGAATTTTAAATGCAAAGACATGATCAAGTAACTTGAGTAAGCATGCATCAACTGCTAACAGGTACTCATGTGAACAAGTCTCAGTTATCATCATAAGCAGGGGTTGAACATCTCATGTTCATCATCATGCCGAGTCATCAGACTTAGCTCAAGTGCCATCTTTGTGTCATCCACACACTCACACCGAGTTTATGAAAACCCAGGACATAGTTTAAGCAGCACCACCCAACTGTCCTTGACCGTGGACACGGCTATTCGAATAGTTTTACACTCTGCAGAGGTTGCACACTTTACCCACAAGACTCGGGGAACTTCCGTGTCATCCACGACTCGCGGTATATTACATACCCGAGGTAAGCACCCGAACAATGCCTTTCCCCTGACGATACTAAACAAAGAGTCCACTCGTTGGTGCCATCCCTCATGATATACATCACACGTATCATCCATGAGGGCACGCAACGATGTGCCCGGTGCCTGTAAAGACAGCGCATGGTCGCCCTTCCAGGCGCGACCCCGTATCGAGAGTGACCACGCCACTCCCGCCACTAGTAATGCGGGCTCTATGCTAGTACCCACCAAGGTAATCAACAAAGCCCCGTCCCATAAGGGGTATCGTGGTCGTGCATGTAAGGTTGGGTCGGTCGACAAATCTTAAATCTAATCCGTTTTCGAAAACACACACACTCACTTGCTCCGGTACACCACTTCTTTATCAAGTGGTTACCTAGCTCATCATCATCTCCCTCGGGCATTAGTGGCACCCGACGGGGTTTTCGAAAAAGTCATTGAAATTATTTTTGTTTCCATCACCATGCATATACCCGTCCCACTTTGTGTAGCATCTACTAGCAACCTAACTACTCCCACCCGCACAACCCTCATAAGGAGGTAGGGTCATGCACGATGCAAGTATCAACAAGAAAGTATTGAGGCACCCCACCGAAGGAGGGGAAACACCTCACGCACATGATCAACAACAAGGAATAAGTGCTATATGCCATGCAATTAAAAGGGTTCATAGTCATGGTCAAAGGGCTGCTTGCCTGGCTCAACAAAATCTTCGGGGTCTTCAAAGTCTTCGTGTCCAATCCCTTCGTCAACAATGCAATCTATCGTCGCGGAATAAACGGGCAAAAATAAGCATCACACAAAAAATAGGGCACAAACTCTACTTCTAAAATGCTACCCTACTCTGATAATTACTACAATATATTCCAATAATATTTGTTTAGGGTTTTGTAGTTAGAAAGATTTTTCAAACTATTTAAAACAGAGGCTAAAAATGCCTAAAGGAGGATTTAAAATAAAATAGTAGATAAAAGATTTTCAAAATTATATACAAAAGGCACTATTAAATTCTACACAATATTTCAAGATTTGTGGTGGAAAAATAATTGGCATTGGAATTTTATTCTGACCAGTGGAATTTTTGCAAGATGCCGGAAATAAAGAAAAAGAAAAATAGCTATGTGCTCTTGGGCCAGAAGCGGGCGAGCAGAGCCGGCCCAGAAGAGTTGCGGCCCAAGCGAGGGGGCACGCGCGCGGCAGGTTTTAATTTAAACCTGCACGTGGGCCTGGCAGTGAGAGAGAGAGGGGCGAGGGGATGACACGCGGGCCCTACCCCACGGTCGTCTCCTACCTCTTGACAGAGGAGGAGGGAGAGCTCATCGGCGGCTTTCCTGGCGACGGCGAGGCGATCTAGAGGCGGGAATGGGAACAGGGTGGAGTCGCCGTTCCAGTGGAGGTGGAGGAAGCTGGCGGGGAGGCCCTGGTCGCTGGCGACGAAGAAACACAGCGGAGCCGCTTCGGGAGGAGCTCGCCGTTGGCGTTTCTTGCAGCGAAAAGGGCGGGGAAGAGGTGGAGGAGCGACAGGTGCTCACTGCGGTCTCAAAGGAGGAGGAAGAAGGGCCGGAGCGGGCCTGTGTCCCGAGATCGACAGAGCCCCGACACGGCGGCGCCTCGGTCGATCTCGAGCACTGGTGCTCGGGGAGGAGGAGGAAGTGGTTCTGGTGCACGATTGAGAGTGGGAGAGGGCCAGAGGAGGAGAGAGGGGGGTCGGGGGTTGGCTTTATATAGCCAGCCCACGGTCCATCGTGGACTTGGCCGCCAGACCTAGCCGCAGAGGCTCTGGAGGCCAAGGGGGCAAGCAGGGGTGAGTCCGGGGTCTTCCTGGAGGTGGTCTACGACGAGCGGGAGCAAGAGGGAGAGAGGGGAGCGCGCGCGTGTGAGCCTGCTCACTGGCCGAGCCGGGCGGTGCTCGGCACGCGCGGGAGGAGGGAGAAGGAGGGGGAGAGAGGAGGGGGCCGACAGGGCGCCGTGTCCCGGACGTCGAGGGAGCCAGGTGGCGAGAGGGGGAGGCCCGAGGCGGTCGGGGCCATGCAGTGGGCGGCGGCTACAGTGCGGTCGAGCACTGTAGCGCGCTCCAGAGCACGCGTATGGCATGCCATGGCATGCCAACGGCGTCCTGGGCGCGGCCAACCCTGTCCAGTGGGTCCAGGGGGGAGTATACTATGAGAAAGAGGCATAGGATAAGAGGGGAGGGGAGAGAAGGGGGTTTTACTGCTGTCCAGGAGGTAAATTGAGGGTTTTACCCCATCATCCAGTGGCTTATGGACTTGGGGTTTTTACTGGAGGTGATTGAGCATTGCAAGGAAGTGTGGTAAAAAAATTAAGTGATGGAGAATAGCAGAAGAGGGTCAAACAGGGTTTTTACCACCTGGGCAAAAAGTGTTTGATGATGGTTTGACTAAGCAAATGGAGTTTGCTTGCCATTAGATTTAACAGGGTCAAATGGTGGTTGGAAATAGGGTTGACCACCAAGTTTGAGGTTGATAGAAGAAAGTTCACAATGTAACTTTGTGAAACCCTAGAAATCAACAGAATCAGATTTCTATAGATCTAGGCATGCATTCCAGTTCCCACAAATCCACCACTTGGTGTGGCATCACTATTTGTGGTTTAGAACATGCCCATAAAGTTTGAGGTCAATAGGACAAACTTCACAATTTAAAGTTGTTCAAATTTGAATCTGGACAAAGAGGGTTTTGGAATATTTTGATGAAGCAAATCAATTGGGATTGAGATGAAACTTTGCAAGATCATCACATTTGACATTTATGACTTGCTGGAATTTTCTTGGAATTTATTGAGAATATTTCTTATAGAAATATTTCAAAAGCTTGATTTGGACAGAAAGGGTTCTGAGGGGTTTTGCCCATGTTTTTGAACATGACCATGTGTTGAAACTCATATATATGGAAAATATATGTCCACTGAGTTTCCCTAAATTTTCTCAAATATTTTTAAAGCATTTAAATATTTTTTTCCTATAAAAGACCATTTCTGGCCTTAAGAAAAAGCTTTTTTAAATAAAATAGAAAAATAATCGTTAAAATTAATATTTGGTGGTTTTGGGAAGTCATATATATAGTAGGTTTCAAATAAAGCCTTTGGGGAAAAAGGATCCACCCAATTTGAGGACTTGCAGTGCAAACCTCAACTCAGGGGTTTTTGAGGACTTGCACAAGCACTTAAATGTTTTAATTGGTTCCAAATTTTGTAAATCCAATCATAGCAAAGTGATACAAACACAGGGTGTGACAGACCTACCCCCCCTTACAAGAATCTCGTCCCCGAGATTCCTAGGCTAAGCGCTAAAGAGATCAAGGAACTCGGATCTAAGATAGTCTTCACGCTCCCAGGTTGCTTCAGCTTCAGTGTGGTTGCTCCATTGAACCTTGAAGTACTTGATGGTGCGGCTTCGAGTGCAACGCTCTGCTTCATCCAAAATATGTGCTGGCCTCTCATGATAAGTGAGGTCTGGCTGAAGGTCGATGGCTTGATGGTCGATGTCCTTGTAGAGGTCGGGGCGGTTGGGGACTTGAAGACACTTCCGAAGCTGTGACACGTGGAACACGTTATGCACATCCGATAGCTCGGAAGGTAGCTCTAGCTGATAGGCAACTTCTCCTTCTCTTGCGGTGATCTTGAAGGGACCGATGTACCTTGGTGCAAGCTTTCCTTTGACGTGGAAACGCTTGGTTCCTTTAAGAGGTGTGACTCGAAGATAGACATGATCTCCATTGTCGAAGCTCACTTCTCGGCGGTGAGAGTCGGCGTAGCTCTTCTGTCTTGTCTTGGCGGTCTCGAGGCGCTCTCGGACAAGTTGAACTTGCTCTTCTACTTCGCGGAGAATGTCTGGGCCAAATACTAGTCCTTCTCCGGTTTCCGACCAGTTGAGGGGAGTACGGCACTTGCGTCCATACAACACCTCAAATGGTGCCATCTGAAGACTCGACTGGTAGCTGTTGTTGTAGGAGAACTCAGCAAACGGCAGGCAATCTTCCCACTTGGCTCCATATGCTAAAACACACGCACGGAGCATATCTTCGAGTATCTGATTTACTCGTTCTGTTTGCCCACCGGTCTGGGGTGAAAAGCAGTGCTGAAGGAGAGCTTGGTTCCCATAGCTTCTTGAAACTTCTTCCAGAATCTCGAGGTGAACTGAGTCCCTCGGTCTGACACAATCTCCTTTGGAACTCCATGAAGACTCACGATGCGGTTGATGTAGAGGTTTGCCAGCTGGCTTCCATCATAGGTGGTCTTGACGGGAATGAAATGGGCTACCTTGGTCAGGTGATCGACAATGACCCAGATAGAATCATGTCCCTTGCTTGACCTTGGTAATCCAGTGATGAAGTCCATTCTGACTTTGTCCCACTTCCATTCAGGCACTTTGAAAGGTTGCAACAATCCAGCGGGTCGCTGATGCTCAGCTTTGACTCTCTGGCATATGTCACACTTGGCAACAAATGTGCCTATTTCCTATTTCATGCCATGCCACCAGAATCTTGCCTTGAGGTCTTGGTACATCTTGGTTCCTCCAGGATGGATTGAATACGGAGTGTCATGAGCTTCTTGCAAGATCAAGTTCTTGAGCGCTTCTTTGTTGGGTACGCAGATGCGCTTCCCAAACCATACGACTCCTTGCTCATCCACTGAGAATCCTGGGGCCTTGCCTGCCTTGATCTTCCTCTTGATGCCTTCAATGCTCTCGTGTCCCTTCTGAGCTTCCTTAATATCATCCATCAAGGTAGGCTTGGCTTCGAGGTTGGCGAGGAATCCAAGCGCAACTTGTTCCAATCCAAAGCTTTCAAGCTCTTCATACAGGGCGGGTAGCCTTTCCTTAATCATAGCATTCAGGGAACAAGCCTTTCTGCTTAAGGCATCAGCTACCACATTAGCCTTTCCAGGGTGGTATTGAACACTGAGGTCATAGTCCTTGATCAACTCCAACCATCTTCGCTGCCTCATGTTCAATTCTCTTTGGGTGAAGATATACTTTAAACTCTTGTGGTCTGTGTATATCTCACACCGCTTCCCCAGAAGGTAATGTCGCCATGTTATCAAGGCATGAACTACGGCTGCCAACTCAAGATCATGAGTGGCGTAGTTCTCTTCATGAGGACGCAGCTGTCTGGATAGATATGCTACGACTCTGCCTTCTTGCATCATAACACCTCCAAGCCCGGTTCTCGATGCATCACAATATATCACAAACTCCTTGTGAATATCGGGGGTGGCCAAAACTGGGGCTGTGGTCAATCTCTTCTTGAGCTCTTGGAAGCTTTCTTCGCACTTCTTCGTCCATTCGAACTACTTGTCCTTCTTCAAGAGCTGAGTCATGGGTCGGGCAATGCTCGAAAATCCTTCGACGAACTTGCGGTAATATCCCGCGAGTCCGAGGAAGCTCCTCACTTCCTTCACATTGGTTGGGGATTGCCATTCAGTCACGGCTTCAATCTTGGCAGGATCCACTGACAATCCTTCTGCAGTCAACACATGACCCAAGAATCCAACTTCATGCAGCCAGAATTCACACTTGCTGAATTTGGCATAAAGCTGGTGCTCTCGAAGCTTGTCTAGGACCAATCTCAAGTGTTGCTCATGCTCCTCTTCAGACTTGGAGAAGACGAGTATGTCATCAATGAGGACGACAACAAACTTGTCCAAGTACTCCATGAAGACCTTGTTCATGAGGTACATGAAGTAGGCAGGGGCATTGGTCAACCCAAATAACATGACCGTGTATTCATACAGGCCATACCGGGTTACAAACGCCGTCTTCGGAATGTCTTGGGGTCTGATCTTCAACTGGTAGTACCCAGACCTGAGGTCGATCTTGGAGAACACCTTAGCTCCGTTCAGCTGATCGAACAGGTCTTCGATCTTGGGGAGTGGGTACTTGTTCTTTATCGTGACTTCACTGAGAGAACGGTAATCGACACAGAGTCGGATAGTTCCGTCCCTCTTTGACAAAAACAGAACAGGTGATCCCCAAGGAGAGGCACTAGGGCGAATGAATCATTTCCTGAGCTACTCTGCCAGTTGCTTCTTCAATTCAGCCAACTCTTCGGATCCCATTCTATAGGGCTTCTTATAGATGGGTCCTGCTCCGGGCATTAGCTCAATGATGAACTCAATGTCGCGGTCAGGAGGCATTCCGGGTAGCTCATCAGGAAAAACATCCGGGTATTCGCATACCACTAGCACTTGATCCAACTCAATTCCCGACAGACAATTAACCTGAGGGGCTCAAGTGGAGGCAGGGTTGGGAACATACTTGACTTCTACTCCTTGGCTATTGGTTATGGTAACGATCCTCTTGGCACAGTCCAAGTAGCCTTAGTTCTGGATCAACCAATTCATGCCAAGGATGACATCCAAACCTGGTGAATCCAGGACTATGAGGTCTGCTAGGAAGTCTACCCCATTGATGATAATCTCAACTCCTTTACATCCTATCTTGGACTTCATAACTGATCCCGGGGTTTGTATCAACATACGACTACCCAGGGGTGTAGGCTTCATGCCACTCTCTACAGCAAACTTTTGGGTGATAGAAGAATGCGAAGCTCCACAATCAAACAGTACTGTTGCTGGGGTTGAGTTGACGAGGAACGTACCTAGTATGACGTCCGTGTCTTCCTGGGCTTCCTCAGCGGTGACGTGATTCACACGACCCTTGCCATTGTTGGGCTGGTTGCGGGGAGCTGGGTTCCTTGGTGGTGCTCCACGGCCTTGACCTTGGTTGGGCGCATTGGGGCGCGGTGCATCTGGCTTCTTGTTGGGACACAGCTTAGAGATGTGTCCAGGCTAACCACACCCAAAGCAAGTGACCTGACCATAGTTGTTGTTGTTGTTCCTGCCGCCGTTGTTGTTATTGGGGTTGTTGTAAGCTGGCCTGGGATTGGCATACTACTGAGGCTGTTAGCTCGGACGAGGTGCAGGAGGTCTGACCTGCTGCGGCTGGTAGGTTGGCTTGACTGGAGCTGGCTACCAGGGGCGAGGCTTCTGGTTGCTGGAACTACCCTTGCTGATCATCTTGCGCTTGTGAGTGTCGTCTATGGCACGACACTTCTCTTCTAGCATGAGGGCCTTGTTCACCAGGTCGAAGAAGGTCCGACAGTCGCAGATGATGAGTTGATACTGCAGGGTCTGCTGAAGTCCTTCCATGAAGCGTTCCATCTTAGCAGCCTCTGTGTTGACATCTTCAGGTGCATACCTTGATAGCAGGTTGAACTTCTGCAGGTAATCCTTGAAAGAGCCACTTCCTTGCTTCAGCACTCGGAATTCTCTCTTCTTGATAGCCATGATCCCAGAAGGAAGGTGGGCGGTGCGGAATCCTTCCTTGAAGTTATCCCAGGTGATCACATGATCGCCTTGCATGACCTTGAATCCATCCCACCAAGCTCGAGCGGTACCTCCGAGGCAGTGAGAGGCATACATCACCTTCTCACGATCCTCATTGCAATTGACTAGTGCAAGGAGGTCCTCGATGGTGCGGATCCAGTCATCAGCATCCAAGGGTTCAGCAGTCTCGGTGAAGGTTGGGGGCGAATTCCTCATGAACTCAGACAGAGTGGAGCGACCATTGCCGTTCCTGCCTTGCTGCTGGTTGTTCACAAGGACTTGGACCACCTGCTGGATGGCAGCAGTGTTGGCTTGGCTCTCCTCCCGGAGAACCTGGAGAAACTGAGCTATGGTCATGTTCTCCGGTGGAGGTGGTGGCAGGGAAATGTCGCCTTGTGGCTGCTCCTGGTGTCCTTCAGCCTGAGCAGTCCCACCAGCTCCCTGTTGCTGGCTGGAGTTGCCGGCTTCAGGGTTGGTGAAGATGCTGGTGTGGGTTGCAGCCACCATCCTGTTTGGAGCAGCCAAGTCAAATAACTAGGATAGACGAGAGGGAAAGCAGCACTGGAGAAAACGCTCCTAAGGGGGTTGGTATAGTGCAAGTGTGGTAACACAAAGGTCGAAAGACCAACAATATATTAAGATAAGATAAATGATGGAGTCGCTTACACGTTGCCTAAGGCAAAAGTGCGACTTGCATCGGAACACAAACAACAAAAGCAAACAACAAGCACACCTGGTTTCATATGAACCATTACACGGACTCGACTTCGCATGAGGGGTACATGACTGATCCTACCCTAGGGGTCCTCGGACTCAGGTGGTGGAGTGCTCTGCTTCTTGCCAAGAGGAAGGAACACTTGGTTGCTTGCTGGGACTCCTTCTGGCATGATGCCCATGTTTGCCATGCCCGAAATATGCGAAGAAAATCCAGACGCTTCTACTCGGCTCTGTTTCAAGATGTCAGTGGTTTGGCGGAATAGCTCTCGAATGTGGTGAAATTCCTAGCGGAGCTTCACGGACTCCTTTATCAGGTTGTGAACCAGACTATCGGTGGAGAGGCTGAAGTAGGTCTGAAATCTGAGGGGCACGCCATCCTCCTTGGACGGAACCAGTGTGTGACTTTCGCCGATGTCGTCCTTTCTGATGGGTAGGTAACGTGTAGCGGGCTCGTTGGCCATCTCTGGAATGATGCCTCGAAGGTGGACAAGCGCCTTCCATGCAGCTGTCTTGACTACGAGTGCCAGAGTCTCCATCTGTGGTCCTTCAAAGAACCAACTGGTCGGGGAGTCGTTTGCCTTCACGAACACTTCAACGTGATACTCCTTCGTGATGGCATCGACCCAGTGCTCGTGGTAGAGGAGAACGGGTGGTTGGCGAAACTGGCACTTCTCTAGGCTATCCCCAAGGAGTAGGGGAAAGCCGGATGCTAGGAGGGCTTCGGGTACGACGGCCATCTACAAGGTTTTGAATGGAGGAGAGTCAGCAAGAGTTTGAAATAGACTTAGAAGAGAAGAGAGGTATAGAATTTGTGGCACCTAGCAACTAGGCACAATCTTGAAAAGGTTTTTACCCTAACTAACGTCCATGCTAATTAAGGGCTTCCTACAGTCAGGATGGCTCTGATACCAGCTCTGTGGGGATCCCGACTCATAAGTCGTGATCACCGAATGCACGTGTACAGTGATCCTAGAGATCAATGCTCACTGAACACACAGAAGCTGAATAACAATAGTGTTACATCCACATTTAGCGTCTTACAAAAATAAAGACCACGAAGGTCAAGTCTTACATAGATAGGGCCACAAGGGCCAAACACTTAAACATAACAAGCAGGGGAAATCTTGGTCGAAAGCGTGAACCCATGCCATCTGCCTTAAACCTACATGCAGTCTGACTGGGAAGCGTCCTAGTTCGCATGTTCGTCACCAACGAACTCTTCACCGTATTCCTGTTCTTCCATGCCTGGCCAATTAAATAACCAGTGGCAAGCCAATGAGTACTTTGAATGTACTCGCAAGCAACCCAAGTTGTCGAATGAGGTATAACAATGCATGATATAGCACTAAGTAGGTAAGTTTTGTAGAAAGCTGAATTTTAAATGCAATGACATGATCAAGTAACTTGAGTAAGCATGCATCAACTGCTAACAGGTACTCATGTGAACAAGTCTCAGTTATCATCATAAGCAGGGGTTGAACATCTCATGTTCATCATCATGCTGAGTCATCGGACTTAGCTCAAGTGCCATCTTTGTGTCATCCACACACTCACACCGAGTTTATGAAAACCCAGGACATAGTTTAAGCAGCACCACCCAACTGTCCTTGACCGTGGACACGGCTATTTGAATAGTTTTACACTCTGCAGAGGTTGCACACTTTACCCACAAGACTCGGGGAACTTCCGTGTCATCCACGACTCACGGTATATTACATACCCGAGGTAAGCACCCGAACAATGCCTTTCCCCTGACGATACTAAACAAAGAGTCCACTCGTTGGTGCCATCCCTCATGATATACATCACACGTATCATCCATGAGGGCACGCAACGATGTGCCCGGTGCCTGTAAAGACAGCGCATGGTCGCCCTTCCAGGCGCGACCCCGTATCGAGAGTGACCACGCCACTCCCGCCACTAGTAATGCGGGCTCTATGCTAGTACCCACCAAGGTAATCAACAAAGCCCCGTCCCACAAGGGGTATCGTGGTCGTGCATGTAAGGTTGGGTCGGTCGACAAATCTTAAATCTAATCCGTTTTCGAAAACACACACACTCACTTGCTCCGGTACACCACTTCTTTATCAAGTGGTTACCTAGCTCATCATCATCTCCCTCGGGCATTAGTGGCACCCGACGGGGTTTTCGAAAAAGTCTTTGAAATCATTTTTTTCCATCACCATGCATATTCCCGTCCCACTTTGCGTAGCATCTACTAGCAACCTAACTACTCCCACCCGCACAACCCTCATAAGGAGGTAGGGTCATGCACGATGCAAGTATCAACAAGAAAGTATTGAGGCACCCCACCGAAGGAGGGGAAACACCTCACCCACATGATCAACAACAAGGAAATAAGTGCTATATGCCATGCAATTAAAAGGGTTCATAGTCATGGTCAAAGGGCTGCTTGCCTGGCTCAACAAAGTCTTCGGGGTCTTCAAAGTCTTCGTGTCCAATCCCTTCGTCAACAACGCAATCTGTCGTCGCGGAATAAACGGGCAAAAATAAGCATCACACAAAAAACAGGGCACAAACTCTACTTCTAAAATGCTACCCTACTCTGATAATTACTACAAACTATTCCAATAATATTTTTCTTGGGTTTTGTAGTTAAAAAGATTTTTCAAACTATTTAAAACAGAGGCTAAAAAAGCCTAAAGGAGGTTTTAAAATAAAACAGTAGAGAAAAGATTTTCAAAAATTTATACAAAAGGCACTATTAAATTCTACACAATATTTCAAGATTTGTGGTGGAAAAATAATTGGAATTGGAATTTTATTCTGACCAGTGGAATTTTTGCAAGATGCCAGAAATAAAGAAAAAGAAAAAGAGCTATGTGCTCTTGGGCCAGAAGCGGGCGAGCAGAGCCGGCCCAGAGGAGTTGCGGCCCAGGCGAGGGGGCACGCGCGCGGCAGGTTTTAATTTAAACCTGCACGCGGGCCCGGCCTAGCAGCGAGAGAGAGAGAGGGGCGAGGGGATGACACGCGGGCCCTACCCCATGGTCGTCTCCAACCTCTTGACAGAGGAGGAGGGAGAGCTCACCGGCGGCGTTCCTGGCGACGGCAAGTCGATCTAGAGGCGGGAATGGGACCAGGGCGGAGTCGCCGTTCCAGTGGAGGTGGAGGAAGCTGGCGGGGAGGCCCTGGTCGCCGGCGACGAAGAAACACGGCGGAGCCGCTTCGGGAGGAGCTCGCCGTTGGCGTCTCTTGCAGCGAAAAGGGCGGGGAAGAGGTGGAGGAGCGATAGGTGCTCATTGCGGTCTCAAAGGAGGAGGAAGAAGGGCCGGAGCGGGCCTGTGTCCCGAGATCGACAGAGCCCCGACGCGGCAGCGCCTCGGTTGATCTCGAGCACTGGTGCTCGGGGAGGAGGAGGAAGTTGTTCTGGTGCACGATTGAGAGTGGGAGAGGGCCAGAGGAGGAGAGAGGTGGGGTCGTGGGTTGGCTTTATATACCCAGCCCACGGTCCACCGTGGACTTGGCCGCCGGACCTAGCCGCAGAGGCTCTGGAGGCCAAGGGGGCAAGCAGGGGTGAGTCCTGGGTCTTCCTGGAGGTGGTCTACAACGAGCGGGAGCAAGAGGTAAAGATGGGAGTGCGGGCCGACAGGGCGCCGTGTCCCGGACGTCGAGGGAGCGAGGTGGTGAGAGGGGAAGGCCCGAGGCGGTCGGGGCCATGCAGTGGGCGGCAGCTACAGTGCGGTTGGGCACTGTAGCGCGCTCCAGAGCGCGCGTATGGCATGCCATGGCATGCCAACGGCATCCTGGGAACGGCCAACCCTGTCCAGTGGGTCCAGGGGGGAGTATACTATGAGAAAGAGGCATAGGATGCTCTGGGGAGGTTGATAGAATAAGAGGGGAGGGGAGAGAAGGGGGTTTTACTGCTATCCAGGAGGTAAATTGAGGGTTTTACCCCATCATCCAGTGGCTTATGGACTTGGGGTTTTTACTGAAGGTGATTGAGCATTGCAAGGAAGTGTGGTAAAAAATTTAAGTGATGGAGAATAGCAGAAGGGGGTCAAACAGGGTTTTTACCACCTGGGCAAAAAGTGTTTGATGATGGTTTGGCTAAGCAAATGGAATTTGCTTGCCATTAGCTTTAACAGGGTCAAATGGTGGTTGGAAATAGGGTCAACCACCAAGTTTGAGGTTGATAGAAGAAAGTTCACAATGTAACTTTGTGAAACCCTGGAAATCTACAGAATGAGATTTCTGTAGATCTAGGCATGCATTCCACTTCCCACAAATCCACCACTTGGTGTGGCATCACTATTTGTGGTTTAGAACATGCCCATAAAGTTTGAGGTCAATAGGATAAACTTCACAATGTAAAGTTGTTCAAATTTGAATCTGGACAGAGAGGGTTTTGGAATATTTTGATGAAGCAAATCAATTGGGATTGAGATTAAACTTTGCAAGATCATCACATTTGACATTTATGACTTGCTGGAATTTTCTGGGAATTTATTGAGAATATTTCTTATAGAAATATTTCAAAAGCTTGATTTGGACAGAAAGGGTTCTGAGGGGTTTTGCCCATGTTTTTGAACATGACCATGTGTTGAAACTCATATATATGGAAAATATATGTCCACTGAGTTTCCCTAAATTTTCTCAAATATTTTTAAAGCATTGAAATAATTTTTTCCTATAAAAGACCATTTCTGGCCTTAAGAAAAAGCTTTTTTAAATAAAATAGAAAAATAATCTTTAAAATTAATATTTGGTGGTTTTGGGAAGTCATATATATAGTAGGTTTCAAATAAAGCCTTTGGGGAAAAAGGATCCACCCAATTGGAGGACTTGCAGTGCAAACCTCAACTCAGGGGTTTTTGAAAACCTAATTTGAATAAATTCTTTTTGGGCAAGAAATTTTTTGATAAAAATAGTTTTGGGTACAATTCACATGGCATGATCATTGGGCAAGAAGTTTGGATCAAGGAAGATGAATATGGAGAGGGGTAGAACCTAAGAGTGCCATACACAATCATCCAAGCAAGCAAACAAGCAACCATTCAAACAAGCACAAGCACTGAAAAGTTTTAATTGGTTCCAAATTTTGTAAATCCAATCATAGCAAAGTGATACAAACACAGGGTGTGACATGAAAAACCTCCACGATAAACCCTGCTACTAAGAGCCGGGCTACCTCTTCCCCGATAGTTTTACGCCGCTCTTCATTGAAACGATGGAGGAATTGTTTGACCGGCTTAAACTTAGGATCCACATTAAGGTGGTGCCTCAGCGAATTCTCTCGGTACACCCGGCATGTCAAAAGTCTTCCATGCAAAGATGTCCCAATTCTCACGGATGAATTCGATGAGCGCGCTTTCCTATTTGGGGTCCATATTGGCCCCAATAGTGAACTGCTGAGATGAGTCGCCAGGAACAAAGTCAACCAACTTGGTATCTTCTGCCACAAATTTCAAGGGCGGCTCAGATTATGTGTTGGGCTTCTTCAACGGGGTCATATCCGCCGGTTCAACATTGTCTTTATAAAACTTGAGCTGTGTCTCAGCACAACTTGACTCTGCATATGCAGCATCGCCTTCCTCGCACTAAAGAGCAATCTTCCGATCACCATGCACTATAATCGTCCCATTCAAACCAGACATCTTGAGCTGCAAGTAAACATAACAAGGCCTAGCCATGAACTTGGCATAAGCCGGCCTCCCAAACAGAGCATGATATGGACTCTTGATTTTAACCACCTCAAACCATAAGGTCTCCACCCTGTAGTTGAACTCATCACCAAAGGCTACCTCAAGGGAAATTTTCCCTACTGGATAAGCTGATTTGCCGGGCACCACACCGTGAAAAACTGTGGACGACGGCTTGAGATCCTTGTCAACCAGGTTCATCCGACGAAAGGTGTCATAGTACAGGATGTTGATGCTACTGCCACCATCCATCAGCACCTTGGTGAACACATAGCCTCCTACCTGAGGGGCTACCACAAGGGCCAATGCCCCGGGTTATCAACTCGCGGCGGGTGATCCTCCCTCCTCCAAGATATTGTGTATTCAGACCACTTTAAGTATAGCGGAAGAGTCGGCATGGCTGCGTTAACCGCCCGCTTGCGCACCTTCTGATCACGCGTATCAAGGCTTGTCGTAAAGACGTGATACTGGCCTCCATTAAGCTGTTTTGGGTTACTCTGATACCCTGATTGATTATTCTGTTGCTGGCCACCATTGCCAGACTGCAGATTATGACCTCCATGGTTACCTTGACCTTGATAACCAGAGTTTGAGCCGCCTGCACCAAAGCCTGACCCATGAGAGCCGGATCCTGACCCGCCGGGCGGCCCATTGCCATTACCGTGATGCTGGTTTAGGCTGTAATTCCGGAACTCTCGCATGATATAACAATCTTTCCAAGCATGAGTGGACGGCTTGTTAGGTAGACTGTGCTTTGAGCAGGGGTCGTTAAGCATTGCCTCCATGTTGAAGGGCTTTCCCTTGCCAAGAGGCGGTTTTCCGTTGCCCTTGCCGCGGTTGTTCCCGGTGTTGGTATTGGCCACTAGATCTGACCCGCCGTCCGGATGCTTCCGTTTACCGCCATTGCCTGGGTTGCTATTCCCTGCTCCATTATGCTGCTGACCCTTGCCGTTGCCATTCTTCTTACCCTTAGCCGATTTCTCATCATCCGACCAAGGATCCTTTGTGCTGTCCGAATCTGCATATTTCGTGAGATCCGCCATGAGCTCGCCCATGTCTTGACAAGAATGCTTGAGCCGTCCAAGCTTCTGCTTAAGGGGCAAAAAGTGACAATTCTTCTCTAGAATCAGAACCGCCTGAGCCGCTGTGATATTATCAGACGAGTGGATAATGGTTGAGACCCGCCGGACCCAATGGTGGGCCGACTCATCCTCACGCTGCACGCAATGATCCAAATCCACAATCGTCATAGGCTGCTTACACGTCCCTTGAAAATTCTTGATGAACCTTGCTTTTAACTCGTCCCAGGAATTAATGGTGTTGGGTGGCAAACACCTTAACCATGTACGAGCCGCTCCTTCCAGTATCATGATGAATTACTTGGCACAGACTGCATCACTGACATCCAACATCTGCATGGCTAGCTCATAACTCTCGATCCAGGCTTCTGGAGGCAGATTAGCTGTATAATTAGGTACTTTGCATGGGCCCTTAAAGTCCTTCGGCAGGCGCTCGTTCCGCAGAGCCGGTGCTAAACACGGCACTCCCACAGCTCTGGAGGTGACTCCGGCTCCCACCGAAGCGGAAGGTGTTACTGGGGGCAATTCTTGGTAAGCCGCCACGGCTGCTGCCGCCTCACGCTGAGCTCTGGCATGATCTACAATTGCCTGAGGATTGACAACGGGCGGGTCATCACGGGGCGGGTTTTGATGTCGCTCACTGCTAGAGATCGTCAGTGACTCCAAGCACCGGCTATAACTGCGGCTTGGGATGGTGGTTGAGTGCACACGACTCCGGCTGTAAGTATACTTCTCCTGCTGAGCCACTGCGGTCTGCAAATACCCAATGGCATTCCTTGCCTCTTCAGCAAAAAGTGTTCCCTCAGCCAGGGGAAGCGCATTGAGCCTGGCAGCAGCTGCTACCATGTTCTCCACCGGGTTAGAGTAATGACCAGGTGGTGTCAGGAAACGCTATGGCGGGGTCTGGTTCCAGCGGGGCGGGTCTGGCTACCAATGCTGAGTCGCCGCCCTGCTCCCAGGCACCTCCACGGTCCAGGTCATGGCAAGCAGCGCGGTCGGCCCTGCTCCCGGGGTGTTAAAGAGATTTCTGGGCTCATACTGATCAGGCAGGCGGGGCTGATGTCTCATCCGGATAACTGCATCTGAGGCTTGTTGATCCAGATTAAGGAGAAAAGCTTCAGCCCTGAGACGCTCCGACTCAGCATCCATCTAAGCCTGCAATGTGTTGATTTCCTCCTGGGCACTGGTCATCTGGTCCTTTGATAACCCACAAGTATAGGGGATCGCAACAGTTTTCGAGGGTAGAGTATTCAACCCAAATTTATTGATTCGACACAAGGGGAGCCAAAGAATATTCTCGAGTGTTAGCAGCTAAGTTGTCAATTCAACCACACCTTAAAGACTTAATATCTGCAGCAAAGTATTTAGTAGCAAAGTAATATGGAAGTCACGGTAACGGTGGCAAAAGTGACAGTAGCAGTATTGTAGTGATTGTAACAGTAGCAACGGAAAAGTAACTTAGCAAAGATCAATATGTGAAAAGCTCGTAGGCAATGGATCAGTGATGGATAATTATGTCGGATGGCATTCATCATGCAACGGTTATAACATAGGGTGATACAGAACTAGCTCCAATTCATCAATGTAATGTAGGCATGTATTCCATATATAGTCATACATGCTTATGGAAAAGAACTTGCATGACATCTTTTGTTCTATCCTCCCGTGGCAGCGGGGTCCTAATGGAAACTAAGGGATATTAAGGCCTCCTTTTAATAGAGAACCGAACCAAAGCATTAGCACTTAGTGAATACATGAACTCCTCAAACTACGGTAATCACCGAAAAGAGTCCCAGTTATTGTCACCCTGGGGATGCGGATCATAACTCGTAATAGGTGTCTACAACTTGCAAGATAGGATCAAGAACACATATATATTCATGAAAACATAATAGGTTCAGATCTGAAACCATGGCACTCGGGCCCTAGTGACAAGCATTAAGCATAGCAAAGTCATAGCAACATCAATCTCAGAACATGCTGGATACTAGGTATCAAACCCTAACAAAACTAACTCGATTACATGGTAGATCTCATCCAACCCATCACCGTCCAGCAAGCCTACGATGGGATTACTCATGAACGGCAGAGAGCATCATGTAATTGGTGATGAAGGATGGTTGGTGATGACGACGGTGTCGATTTCCCCTCTCCGGAGCCCAAAACAGACTCCAGATCTGCCCTCCCGAGGAAGAACAGGAGGTGGTGGCGGCTCCGTATCATGAAACGCGATGAACTCTTCTCTCTGATTTTTTTCTCCCCGAATAGGAATATATAGAGTTGGAGTTGAGGTCGGTGGAGCTCCAGGGGACCCACAAGACAGGGGGCGCGCCCTAGGGGGGCGCGCCCCCTTGGCTTGTGGCCAGGTGGTGGACCCCCTCCGGTTGATTCTTTCGCCCATATTTTTTATTAATTCCAAAAATATTCTCCATAAATTTTCAGGTCAATCCGAGAACTTTTATTTCTGCACAAAAATAACACCAAGGCAATTCTGCTAAAAACAGCATCAGTCCGGGTTAGTTCCATTCAAATCATGCAAATTAGAGTCCAAAACAAGGGCAAAAGAGTTTGGAAATTCCCCCAAGCTTAACCCATTGCTTGTCCTCAAGCAATTCAATTGACAAACTGAAAGTGACAAAGAAAAACTTTTACAAACTCTGTTTGATCTTGTTGTTGTAAATATGTCTAACTGTTGTTCAGATTTTCAGCAAGGATTATAGACTAACCACATTCACAATAGCATTTAGGTCTCACATTTACTCATATCAATGGCATAACCAACTAGCGAGCAATAATAATAAATCTCGGATGACAACAATTTTATCAAAACAATCATGATACAATATGATATAATGGTATCTCGCTAGCCCTTTCTGAGACCGCAAAACATAAATGCAGAGCACCTCTAAAGAACAAGGACTGACTAGACATTGTAATTCATGGTAAAAGAGATCCAGTCACAATCATACTCAATATCAATTAATAACAAAGCATACAAATGACGGTGGTGCTCTCTAACTGGTGCTTTTTATAAGAAGAGGATGACTCAACAGTAAAGTAAAATAGATAGGCCCTTCGCAGAGGGAAGCATTGATTTGCAGAGGTGCCAGAGCTCGAGCTTGTAAAACAGGGATGAATAATAATTTTGAGCGGTATGCTTTCATTGTCAACATAACAACCGAGAGATCTCGGTATCTTCCATGCTAGATATATTATAGGCGGTTCCCAAACAGAATAGTAAAGTTTTTACTCCCCCTCCACCAATAAATCACACTCCACGGCGAGCCGAATCCATGGGTACCGTCCATACAAACAACAGTCCTGGGGGAGTTTTGTTTCATTATATTTTTATTTGATTTTGTGCATGGAACTGGGCATTCCGAATACCAGCCACTTTCTCGTGAATGATAGTGAATCAACACATATCGTGAGAATAACCCACTTAGCATGGAAGATACTGACAGCCCCTAGTTACTACATGAGTGATTCGGGCATGCAAAACAGAATATTATTTGAAGGTTTAGAGTTTGGCACATGCAAATTTACTTGGAACGGCAGGTAAATACCGCATATAGGTAGGTATGGTGGACTCATATGGAACAACTTTGGGTTTATGAAAGTGGATACACAAGCAGTATTCCCGCTTAGTACAAGTGAAGGCTAGCAAGAGACTGGGAAGCGACCAACTAGAGAGCGACAACAGTCATAAACATGCTTTGAGATTAACCAACATTGAATGCAAGCATGAGTAGGATATAAATCACCATGAACATAAATATCGTGGAGGGTATGTTGATTTTGTTTCAACTACATGCGTGAACATGTGCCAAGTCAAGCCACTTGAATCATTCAGAGGAGGATACCATCCCATCATACTACATCACAACCATTTTAAAATGCATGTTGGCACTCAAGACAAACCATTATACACTCTTAGCTAATTAAGCATGGCATGAGTAACTATAATCTCTAATTGTCATTGGAAACATGTTCCATCCATAATGAGCTGAATCCAGAACGATGAGCTAATCATATTTACAAAAACAAAATAGGTCGAGTTCATACCAGCTTTTCTCCATCTCAATCACTTCATCATATATCGTCATTATTGCCTTTCACTTGCACGACCGAACGGTGTGAATAATAATAAGAGTGCGCGTGCATTGGACTAAGCTGGAATCTGCAAACAATAACTCAAAGGAGAAGGCAAGGTAATATGGGCTCTCTGTAAGATAAACAATAATGCATACGAGAGCCACTCAACATTTTCATTGTGGTCTTCTCCTTACGACCCAAAGAAAAGAAATTTCAAAACAAGAACGAGAAGAACTATCTACACGGGAAAGCTCCCAACAAGCAAAAGAAGAACGAGAAATCTTTTTGGGTTTTCTTTTAATGATACAACCAAACAAACTAAAAGGTAAAGCTAGAACTAATTTTTTTTTGGATTTTTCTCAAGGTTAATTAAACACACAAGAAGAAAACGGAAGGAAGAAATAAACTACCATGGATGATACAATGAAAACGTATAAGCAACGACTACTAAGATGAGTGTGTGAACATGAATGTAAGGTCGGTGAGAAATACGTACTCCCCCAAGCTTAGGCTTTTGGCCTAAGTTGGTCTAGGGCCATGGCTGTCCCGGATAATATCCAAAGTCATAGTTGGGGTTGTACTGGGCTACGGCGGCTACCGCTTGAACGGCTGCAGCGCGGAGGCGAGCGGCTTCCGCCTCTCTCTCGTACTCGTTTGCCTCCTCTCTGGTTATAAAGTGTCTCCGTTTTTCCTGAAAGTTAAAGAAGGCAGGAGCAGGAAGGGTAATATGGACAGCACACTGTCTGTCAAAAATTAGTCGGTACAGGAGGGACTGTTCGTTCCTCTCAAGAAACTGGTAGCGCACCATAGGCTCATTATCAAGAAAAGCAGGTGGTAACTCAATATCATTCCCCCTTATGGGTACCCCAAGATAATTAGCTACACGGGTGGCGTAAATCCCGCCAAAGAAATCTCCTTCCTTAGCATTTTTATGTAGCCTCCTAGCAATAATAGCCCCCAAGTTATATCGTCTATCTCCCATGACCGCACTCTTAAGAATACTAAGATCAGGTATGCAAAGGTGGCTATGATCATGTTTACCGTTAATACATCTACCTATGAAGAGAGCAAAATAATGTATAGCAGGAAAGTGAATGCTCCCCAACAATAAGTATATCATATTTCTTTTTGGCAGTAGGGAGAGGGAATTCAAAATCTCCAATAATAATCGTTGAAATTTTTCCAATGGAGTTGATACTATGAACTTGAGGTTGTTTCTTCGGAAAGTGTACCATATGCTCATTACCATTAACATGAAAAGTGACATTGCCTTTGTTGCAATCAATAACAGCCCCTGCAGTATTCAAAAAGGGTCTACCAAGGATGATCGACATACTGTCGTCCTCGGGAATATCAAGAATAACAAAGTCCATTAAGATAGTAACATTTACAACTACAACAGGCACATCCTCACAAATACCGATGGGTAAAGCAGTTGATTTATCAGCCATTTGCAAAGAGATTTCAGTAGGTGTCAACTTATTCAAATCAAGTCTATGATATAAAGAGAAAGGCATAACACTAACACCAGCTCCAAGATCACATAAAGCAGTTTTAACCTAATTTCTTTTAATAGAGCATGGTATAGTAGGTACTCCGGGATCTCCTAGTTTCTTTGGTATTCCACCCTTAAAGGTATAATTAGCAAGCATGGTGGAAATCTCAGCTTCCGGTATCTTCCTCTTATTTGTCACAATATCTTTCATATACTTAGCATAAGGAGACATTTTCAGAATATCAGTCAAGCGCATAAGCAAAAAGACAGGTCTAAGCATTTCAACAAAGCGCTCAAAGTCCTCATCATCCTTTTTCTTGGATGGCTTAGGAGGAAAGGGCATGGGTTTCTGAACCCAAGGCTCTCTTTCTTTACCATGCTTCCTAGCAACAAAGTCTCTTTTATCATATCTTTTGTTCTTAGGTTGTCGGTTATCAAGATCAACAACAGGTTCAATCTCCACATCATTATCGTTACTAGGTTGAGCATCAACATGAACATCATCATTAATATTATCACTAGGCTCATGCTCATTACCAGATTGAGTCTCAGCATCAGAAATAGAAATATCATTTGGGTTTTCAGGTGTATCTATAACAGGTTCACTAGCAGCATGCAAAGTCCTATCATCATTCTTTTTCCTCTTATTACTGGGACGACTAGGTGCATCAGTATCAATTCTCTGAGAATCTTGCTCAATTCTCTTAGGATGTCCCTCAGGATACAAAGGTTTCTGAGTCATTTTACCACCTCTAGTCACAACTCTAACAGAATGGTCATTGTTCTTACCCTTCATCTCATTAAGCAAATCATTTTGTGCCTTAAGTACTTGTTCTACTTGAGTAGTTACCATCAAAGCATGTTTACTAATAAGCTTAAGATCATTGATAGTTCTACTCATATAATCACCTAAGCGATCAATCATGTAAGCATTGTGTTTCAATTGTCTACTAACATAAGCATTGAAATTTTCTTGCTTAACAATAAAGTTATCAAACTCATCCAAGCATTGGCTAGCAGACTTATTATAAGGAATATCACCTTCATCAGATCTACGAAGAGAATTTACCTCTACTACTTGTGTCGGGTTATCAAGACCATGTATTTCTTCAATAGGTGGTAGATTATTAACGTCTTCGGCTTTAATACCCTTTTCTTTCATAGATTTCTTTGCCTCTTGCATATCTTCAGGACTGAGAAATAGAATACCTCTTTTCTTCGGAGTTGGCTTTGGAGGTGGTTCGGGAATAGTCCAATCATTATCATTGCTCAATATATTATTCAATAGTAGTTCAGCTTGTTCAATAGTTCGTTCCCTGAAAACACAACCAGCACAACTATCTAGGTGGTCCCTAGAAGCATCGGTTAGTCCATTATAAAAGATATCAAGTATTTCGTTTTTCTTGAGAGGATGATCAGGCAAAGCATTAAGTAATTGGAGAAGACTCCCCCAAGCTTGTGGGAGACTCTCTTCTTCAATTTGCACAAAGTTAAATATTTCCTGCAAGGCAGCTTGTTTCTTATGGGCAGGAAAATATTTCTCAGAGAAGTAGTATATCATATCCTGGGGACTACGCACACAACCAGGAGCAAGAGAATTAAACCATATCTTAGCATCACCCTTTAATGAGAAAGGAAACAACTTAAGAATATAGTAATAGCGAATTTTTTATTCATGAGTGAATAGGGTGGCTATATCATTCAATTTAGTAAGATGTGCCACAATAGTTTCAGATTCATAACCATGGAAAGGATCAGATTCAACCAAAGTAATTAACTCAGGATCGACAGAGAATTCATAATCCTTATCAGTAACAAAGATAGGTGAAGTAGCAAACTTAGGATCATATTGCATTCTAGCATTCAAAGATTTTTCCTTCCACTTGCATAGTAATTTCTTAAGATCATCTCTATCCTTACAAGCAAGAAAGTCCCTAGCTATCTCTCCTTCCATAACATAACCTTTAGGTATATTAGGAAATTCATATCTAGGACAACTAGGTCTAGCAGGTGTCTCATAGTGTTCAGTTTCAATAATTTCATCAGATTCAGAAATATCATCAGTTTCAGCATTGACTCTAGCAATTTGTTCATCAAGGAATTCACCCAGTGGCACAGAATTATCAAGCAAAGTATCATCATAAGCATCATGCATAGAAGAAGTGGCATCATCAATTACTTGCGACATATCAGAATTACTAGCAGGTGGTGGTGTCGCAAATTTACTCATAACAGAAGGTGAATCGAGTGCAGAGCTAGATGGCAGTTCCTTACCTCCCCTCGTAGTAGAGGGATATATCTTGGTTTTTGGGTCTTTCAGATTCTTCATAGTGATCAATAGATATAAATCCCAAGTGACTCAGAGAATAGAGCTATGCTCCCCGGCAACGGCGCCAGAAAAAGGTCTTGATAACCCACAAGTATAGGGGATCGCAACAGTTTTCGAGGGTAGAGTATTCAACCCAAATTTATTGATTCGACACAAGGGGAGCCAAAGAATATTCTCGAGTGTTAGCAGCTGAGTTGTCAATTCAACCACACCTGAAAGACTTAATATCTGCAGCAAAGTATTTAGTAGCAAAGTAATATGGAAGTAACGGTAACGGTGGCAAAAGTGACAGTAGCAGTATTGTAGTGATTGTAACAGTAGAAACGGAAAAGTAACTTAGCAAAGATCAATATGTGAAAAGCTCCTAGGCAATTGATCAGTGATGGATAACTATGTCAGATGGCATTCATCATGTAACGGTTATAACATAGGGTGATACAGAACTAGCTCCAATTCATCAATGTAATGTAGGCATGTATTCCATATATAGTCATACGTGCTTATGGAAAAGAACTTGCATGACATCTTTTGTCCTACTCTCCCGTGGCAGCGGGGTCCTAATGGAAACTAAGGGATATTAAGGCCTCCCTTTAATAGAGAACTGGACCAAAGCATTAGCACTTAGTGAATACATGAACTCCTCAAACTACGGTAATCACCGGAAAGAGTCCCAGTTATTGTCACCCTGGGGGATGCGGATCATAACTCATAATAGGTGTCTACAACTTGCAAGATAGGATTACGATGGGATTACTCACGAACGGCGGAGAGCATCATGAAATTGGTGATGAAGGATGGTTGGTGATGACGACGGTGTCGATTTCCCCTCTCCGGAGCCCAAAAAAGACTCCAGATATGCCTTCCCGTGGAAGAACAGGAGGTGGCGGCGGCTCCGTATCGTGAAACGCGATGAACTCTTCTCTCTGATTTTTTTCTCCCCGAATAGGAATATATAGAGTTGGAGTTGAGGTCGGCGGAGCTCCATGGGACCCACAAGACAAGGGGGCGCGCCCCCCTGGCTTGTGGCCAGGTGGTGGACCCCCTCCGGTTGATTCTTTCGCCAGTATTTTTTATTAGTTCCAAAAATATTCTCCGTAAATTTTTAGGTCAATCCGAGAACTTTTATTTCTGCACAAAAATAACACCAAGGCAATTCAGCTGAAAACAGCGTCAGTCCGGGTTAGTTCCATTCAAATCATGCAAATTAGAGTCCAAAACAAGGGCAAAAGAGTTTGGAAAAGTAGATATGATGGAGACGTATCATCCTTCAACCTCGCGATCTCCGCATTACGGTTTGCTTCGTTTTCCGTTGTGACCTCGGTTCCCATCAGAGTTGTGAGTTCGTTCATCAGATCCAGCAAAACTTGAGTCGGCAGCCTGGTTGACCCGGATCCTGCTGCGCCAGCGGCCGCTGTCCCAGCCGCCATGCTGCCAGAAGCCGGTGCCAATCCAGCCATGAAGACGGCCGCTTGGCTCGGCGGCTTATAGGGCTCCGGGTCATGGTAACCCTCAAAGTAGCCCCCAAGCCCGCCGTTGTGAAGCTGGTAGATTGATTCCGCCTCTCCGCTCGAGGATCCATCCTCGGAGCAGACGAGGGTTTCCTCTCGCGACATAGAGCCTTCCTCAAGCTCCGCGCCTTGGGTGAAGCCGACGAAGACGTGCTTCCGGCCCGGGTTGATCCGGGCAGGTTGCGCGCACCGGGCCGACTCGACGGGGTTGGAGCAGATGTCCGGCCCGGGCTTAGATCCACCGATCTTCCCGATGAAAACGTGAATTCTACCGAAGGGGACCCGGTGCCCATACTCGATTAAGCCGGCCTCGGGCCCCAGCCAGCGTCGTCGATGTAGAGCTTGCCACGGCGACTCTTGGTCATCCTGCCAACAGCATATCCATCGATCCCTGGGAGAGAGCCCTTCGAGTACTCCAAACCACCGAGCATCTGCCCACGGTGGGCGTCAACTATCGTGGTTTTATCACGGCACATGTCCTAGTGCAAGGACTTAGGGGTGAAGCCATCGCTACGGCGGTTAACTCGAAGGGGTTGATCAGGACGAAAGACACAGGTTTACCCAGGTTCGGCCGCTCTCGAAGGAGGTAATAGCCTATGTCCTGCTTTGAGTTGTATTGATTGCATATCGATTACAAAGGAGCGGATTCGCTTGACCTAGTACTCGATCAAAGGTTTCGTGGTCTAAGCCGCCCAGGGAACCCGCCTTTATATACACAGGTCAAGCACCTAGGCTTACAAGAGTCCGGGCTGGGTTACATCTAGTAACCGACATTATCTCTAACTATCCTTGCCTTGTCCGGCAAGCCGTCTCTTGGCGGCTTACACCTCCGGGTCACACGTTGCCTTCCGGCTCTGGGCCCTCGCCAGGCCCGTCTGGCGAGTCACTTCCAGGCCTTGTCTTGATCTTCCAGTCTGCTTAGGCCTCACTGCTAAGCCGCCAACGTCATGACCCGGCCCCTCCTGGGCGGGTCTCACCACGGGATTATATCCCCAACAAAAAGGTTTGCTTGAGATCCTGATACCTCTTGGAACTGCCTGGATGAATAGAGAGGAGAGAATTGTGTGCTTCATCCATGATAACTTTCCTGAGCTCTCCTTTTGGAACCACTAGACGATCCTCGAATAACAAGTTGTCTTTGTCATCAACACGGAAGCACTTATACTTTGGAATGCTCTTGGCCACGCCTCTCTTCACCTTCTTCACCATAGCATCGAGAAGTTGAGCTTGGCGAATTTGATCTTCCAAAGTCCGAGAAACTTGAAGGTTGGCAAGAAACCCTTGAGGAACTTCTTGGAGGTTGAGCTTGCGGAAAGCTTCACAAAGCTCAGGTTGGAAAGGCTTGAGGATAAGACTATTGTAGTATGCCTTTCTACTCAAAGCATATGCAATCACATTTGCTTTGCCTGGAGTATACTCAATGCTCGGGTTGTACTCCTGGATCATTTCCACCCAACATGTTTGCTGGAGATTGAGATTTGGTAGAGTGAAAATGTACTTTAAGGTCTTGTGGTCAGTGAAGACTTCAAATGGCCTTCCCAACAAGAGGTGTCTCCACGTCATGAGAGCATGAACAACTGCTTGCTCATGAAGACCTCTGGCATTTGAGGAAGCCCGTCATCGGAATATACAAGCCAAGTTTGTAATAATCAAAAAAGTAATTCCCACTAGCATATGAAAATGACATATCATGAGACTCTCCACATGAGGAACAAAGTGCCATATTGAGGCACAAGTGTGGTAAAAGATAGTAGCCTAGTCCCTTCTCACATTTTCTCTCATTTTTTTATTCAGAATGGTGGGCTCATTTGGCCTCCCCCATCTTTATTTCGTCACTCGGACAATGCTCTAACAATGATGATCATCACACTTATATTTACTTACAACTCGATATGGAGAACTAATATGAAGATATGACTCTATATGAATGCATCTGGAAGTGTACCAGGATGTGCAATGATCTAGCGTGACATGTATCGAAAATATGATGAACGGTGGCTTTGCCACAAATACTATGTCAGCTCTATATGATCATGCAAAGCAATATGATGATGAACAAACTAGTCATGTGAAGTGACGATGGAATTTGCATGGCAATATATCTCGGAATGGCTATGGAAATTCCATGATAGGTAGGTATGGTGTCCGTTTTGAGGAAGATATAATGAGGCTTATGTGCAACAGAGCGTATCATGTCACGGGGTTTGGATGCACCGGCGAAAGTTGCACCAATCCTCGAGGTGAGAATGGGCTATGCACGGTACCGAAGAGGCTAGCAAATATGAGAAGGTGAGGCTAGCATGAACAACTGCCGCCAGCTCAAGATCGTGAGCGGGGTAGTTCTTCTCACTAGGATTCAACTGACGGGAGGTATAGGCTACCACCTTTCTGTCTTGCATGAGAACACCACCAAGACCTTGGAGGGAAGCATCACATAACACTTGGAATGGTTTGGATTCATCAGGAGGTGTGAGAGCTGGAGCTGAAGTCAGCTTTTCCTTGAGTGTAATGAATGCCACATCACACTCAGGAGTCCACACATATTATCTGGAGGAGATTAGACAAAGGCTTAGCAATTTTTGAGAAGTTCTCCACGAATCTTCTGCAGTACCTTTCAAGCCCGAGGAAGCTTCGAAGTTGCTTGACATTGTAAGGAGGCTCCCACTTCACGATGGCCTCAACTTTCTCAGGATCCACCTTGATGCCCTCGGCAGAGATGATATGCCCTAGATGCACCACTTCATTGAGCCAAAACTCGCACTTGGAGAACTTTGCATAGAACCAATGCTCTCTTAACTTGTCAAGCACAAGTCGGAGATGCTCTGCATGTTCTTCTTCGGTTTCAGAGAAGAGTAGAATGTCATCCAGATACACCAAGACGAACTCATTCCTGAAGGGAGAGAAGACGTAGTTTATCACTCGGGAAAATGTCGGAGGCGCATTTGCAAGGCCAAAGGACATGACGGTGTACTCATAAGAGCCTAAACTTGTCCTGAAAGCAGTCTTTGGAATATCTTCTTCACGGATATGGATTTGATGATAACCCATCCAAAGATCTAGCTTTGAGAAAACATTGGCCCCTTTCAATTGCTCAAACAACTCATTGATGTTGGGAAGTGGATATTTGTTCTTGATTGTCTTTTTATTCAATGGGCGGTAATCGACACAAAGTCGTTCCGTGCCATCCTTCTTCTTAACGAATAGAACACCACAACCCCAAGGTGAAGAACTTAGTCTAATCAAACCCAGACGTTCTTGTTCATCTAGCTGCCTCTTCAATTCTTTCAGCTCTTCGGGGCCAAGCTTATAAGGACGCTTACATACCGGTTCAGTTCCAGGTTCGAGTTCAATCACAAAATCTATTGGCCGGTGAGGAGGCATTCCTGGCAATTCTTCTAGAAAGACATCTTCATACTCACAAACGATAGGGACTTGAGATATGGCTGAGATTTCACCCTTCTCATTGAGAGAAAAGAGCCGAATAGTGTCATCGCGAGCAGCGAAAATGATCACATCCTTGGAAGAATGAGTCGATTGGACTTCTTTGGTTGCACAATCGATGTACACCTTGTTCATCTCGAGAAAATCCATGCCAAGAATTAGATCAATATCTGGATTACTGAGAACATAAGGAGAAGCCAGGAAGGAATGATTGCCCATTTTGATAGACACATCTGGAATCACAGAGGTTGTCTTCATTGCCAAACCCGGAGAAACCACACCCAAAGGTCTACCCAAAACTTTGGAATTGAAATCATGCTTAAGAGCAAATGGCCCAGACATCAAACAATACAATGCAGTTGAATAAAACAAAACTCTTGCAGGAATAGAATTAACCAAGAGATTACCCAGTATCACTTGAGAAGACTCCTCTGCTTGAGTTGAGCTGACCATGTTTACTCTTGCTGTCTTGGCATTGTGCTTCACCATAGCATTTCCTAGAGGCCTAACTTGAGGAGGATACGGAAGACGTTGTTGGTTGGTGCACTTGTTGGAGTAGTGGCCCTTCTGACCACACTTGTGACATGTAACCTCTAAGAGCGGACGGAAGTTGCCTGGAGGAGCATTTGCTAACTTGGGAGCCTGAGGCGTCTACTGGAACCCTGGGTTGGGTTGGGTGGGAAGAACCATGACCATCGTGCTGCTTTTGCTGCTGAGGAGGACGAAACGGGGGAGGTGGAGGAACCCAATACTTCTGCTGCTTAGGAAGAAACCGAGAGGAGGACGAAGAAGTGTGAGAGTCTCTGAACCGCTTCCTGGAATTCTCGACCTTGAATTGAACTGCTCCATACTTTAGAGCCAAGTTATAGAATTGATCAAACTCAAGAGGCTCGTGAAGGACGAGAGAAAGCTGAAGATCTTCCCTGAGTCCACCTCTGAACTGAGAAATCTAGCACTTGTCATTGGGTACATCCTGCTTGGCATAACGAGCTAGATTCTGGAACTCGATGTTATACTGATAGACAGACGAGTTTCCTTGCTTGAGGCTCATGAACTTCTCATGCATACCCTTGACAACACTCGTCAGGATATGATGATCTCTGAAGTCACGACACAAGTCATCCTAGCTGATCACACGGTCACCCCTGGAATCCTTGTATTGCTGCCACCACTCTGCTCCCTGGCCCTTCATCTGGAAAGTTGCGAACCTGACATAATCCTGAGGTCTGACATTGCTGCACTCAAAATGCTTGTTGATGTTGACGAGCCAATCCTTCGCATCAAGAGGCTGAGCACAGTTGGTGAAGGACTTGGGTTGAATTGCAAGGAATTGATTTAGAGTTGCGAACTACTATTGATAATTCAAATTCCCTTGATGGCCTTGATGTCCTTGATTTTGAAAGCCTCAAAACAAGTTGAGCAACATCTGGGTATTGACATTGGTTGCTGCCATCACCGCCTGCCAAGCCTCCGGAGGTGGAGGTAGGGATGGTGGAGGGTTAGACTGCTCCCCCTCATGACATGGGTTCCCACGAGTTGCTGGAGCCATCCTAAAGATGGACATGAAGATTAGAACACCATTGACAAATATGATTGAAATAAGCTGAATCAAATAGCTCAAAGTATTGCAACAGGAGTATCATTAAGTGCATTCAACCTAAAAATTAGGAAGAACACCTTCTGCAGTTTCGCGATAACATCATTTGATCATGAAGCCACTTGAATAACACAACAAGGTATTGAGCTAAGAGTTGCTCGGAACAAATGTATAAACCACCATACATCTGTCGGAAGATGATCCTAGGTAACTTCTAGAATTCACACCTAAGAACTTCCGAAATCTTTGGTTATGCAATCGGGTCCATAGATACATGGAGTAACATCCATCACTCAACTCCTAGCAGTAATACTACTCTCCAATGTATCTCATCCGTCAACACACAACCAGAGGTCTCGGAAATTCATCTACCTCAGACCCTCGTAATCACAACGTGTCGGAGAAACGACACCTATGGGACCGTGAGGATCCCTTTACGATTCGGCAAGGGAAAAAGGTTTGCGCAAAGAGCAGATCTAACGATCAACACAAGGAATTTACCCAGGTTCGGGCCGCTGAGAAGCGTAAAACCCTACTCCTGCTTTAGTATATTGGATGTGCTTTAAGCTCTAGTTCTAGGAGCGCTTGTGATGAATAGTACACAGCCGCTACCCATGCAGAAAGGGCTCCAAGAAGATCCCCTTGTAGCTATGCCTTGGGCCTCCTTTTATACGTTCAAAGGGGTCACCAACAGTGGCGTACAGTGCATACATGAGGTGTAAAAGTAGCTACAGTGTTATCATACCTAACACTGATAGTTTAGGACAAATGCATTTAATGCTCCGTTGAGGTGTCCCTTAGCGTCTTGGGGACGGAAAAAGGGGCCGTCCCTTCAGCACCGCTTAAGCCCCTCCACCGCAGACGCCTGACACGCACCCAGGAGGACAACAGCTAAAAGACAAGCTGGCCGCTGCACTAGAGTGGTGACAGGGTGGCGAAGTCTTGCCGGGTGCGAGCCTTGTCGGGGTTGCGAACCATCCCGGCAAGGTCTTGCCGGGGGCTCCAGCCCTCGGTCTTCTGTCTTCTGATTATCGGCTTGAATGCTCTCTTGATATCTTTGTACTTGCGTCCAGCCGTCTCCCGGTAGGCCTTGCTGCTGGTATGGCTACAACTGCCCGTGCACAAGTATGGGGTACTAAAGGACCCAAACTTTAGTACACCGACAGGAGCCCCCGGGCCTAGGCCATACACGAGTGCGAGGCGTTGTTGGGCTAGGCCCAAACAGTGCACGGGCACGCGTGGCAGGATTAACTGCTGTAATCATTCCGTTTACTGTGCTCCCCCACGACGCACATTAAATGCGAGACGTGGGAGACGTGCGCGGAGCGGCCGTAACTGCAGCGCGCTGGCAAAAAGCGTTTTCTTATTGACCAGTAAAGAGGCGGCCTTGCGTCTTCCCCATAAAAAGGAATCCGCAGAGGCGTTGCTCATTTACCTCCTACCTTTTCCAATCTGGAAACCGCCGTCGTCCATAGCCACCACGCCCTCCTCGTCCTCGGCCTCCTCCCTCATAGCCACCATGCCGCCCAAGACGAGCAAGGGCAAGGAGGTGGAAGCCGCTGCCTCGGAGAGCAAGCTGGCGAAGATGCGGAAGGAGCACGTCGTCTTCCCCCCGGCGCTCGATGCGAGTGTCCTGAAGGCGCGATACCAATGCATGTGGGCAAAGGAGACAGCGGCGCATCCTGCAACTCTCGTGAGCCCAGGTTCTTCCAGGGGTGGCCCAAACAAGTATCACTTCTTTGCTGATTACTTTTACTGCGGACTCTGCCCCCCCGTTCTCTGATTTCTTCAACGACATCATGCTCACATATGGCTTCCAACTCTTGGATTTCACGCCACATGTCGTGACGTGTATGTCAGTTTTCGCTCACCTTTGCGAAAACTTCGCCGGAGTAGTCCCTAGCACAGCTCTTTTCCGCCATTACTTCATTCCCCGCATCCAAAAGGGTGAGGCCCTTTTTGGTTCCATCGCTTGGATCCCACGGCCAGGAAGCAAGGAAGTATACCCAGACGGGGCCTACCGCGAGAAATGGGATGAATGGCGAGCCAAGTGGTGCTGGATTCAAGAGACGAAGATCCATTCTTTCTGCTTGCCGCGGCAAACGAAGATGGTGCGCGGCAGCGACTGGAGTGCCCTCGATCCTGATGATGAGAAGCTCACAGTCGCAACTACCAGGATTCACCGCCTCAGAGCTGTCGGGCTCACAATAGAGATGATAGGCACCGATTTCCTTCGCCGGCGCATCGCTCCTCTGCAGAACAAAGGGAGGCCAGCTTGGGAATTCCGGAACGCGGCAGACATCATGAGGCTGCGCCCTGGACTGAACAATAATCTGACATTTCTGCAGCATGCAGCTCTCTGCCAGAAACTCTTTAGGACTGACGCAGTGGGCAAGCTGCCAGCAAGCATAGTCCCCTTGTGCAATAACTCCGCTCTGGCCTCAATCATTGCCATGATGCCGGTGTTTGACGCACACAGCCTTGACGGGACCTGGATCGAGCCATCCGAAGAGCAGGCACAGCAATTCTTTGACAACCTGTCGGAGAGGGCGATCCATGCGGAAGAAAACCTTGTCCGCCCCACCACTGATGAAGAGGTGGCGTACATCGCCAGCAGGGGCAGAGGAGGCAAATCTTGCCGCGGAGGCCGGCAGCGCTGACTTCGTGGAAGGGGAAACCAGCGAAAGCGAAGTGCTGTCGGAGGAAAATCTTACCGGGCAGGGCGAGGTTGCCGGGAAGCAAGCCGGGGGCACATCTGCTGAAGACATAGTTGAAGAGGAACTGCACGAGGAGCCCCCAGTTGTTGAGCCGAGGAAGAGGCGTGCTCTTCGAAAAGTCACCTCTAGTGCCTCTACCCGCCAGTCTTCCTCGAGCGGTGAAGCCTCCGGCAAAGGGGCTGCCGGCAAGGCTGCGCAGCAATCCGCCACAGCCAAGCGGCCCAGGACTGCTCCTTCCCCTCCTCCCCCAGACGCCGCGGCGGAAGTCAACTTCGACCTCTCTGCCTTTAGCTCTGAAGAAGAAGAGTAAGGGCCCCGTCACATCCTCTAGCTTTTGAGTTTCTGACTTTGTTTAACTGATTTGTCTTGTTTCGGCTTGTTTCTGCAGAGATGACACAGAAACATTTGCGCAAAGGGTAGCAAAGATGGCGAAGACCTCGACAGGTGATGAACCGCCGGCAAGCACCTCAGGTGCGCCAGAAATGATCAACATCAGCCCGGAGTCAAGCCCACAACGCAATCCTCAACACAGCCCCCGGCGCAGCCCCTGGCGTGAGTCCGTTACTCACTTTCCGCTGGCAAGTGCCGGGGTGTGTATCTTCACTGTTGACATCTCCGGGCGTGCAGGAGTGGAGCGGCAACAAGGAGTACCAACGGGAGCCGTCCCTGATGCGCCGCCTCAGTCAACTACGCCGCCCAGAGATGAGTCTTCGGCAAGCGAGCTTTACCGCGATGAAGAGGAGCCGGCAAGCACAGGCACCGGCAACCCTTCTCAGCAGCTCGACATAGGTAAACCGCTCGCCTCAGAGTACTTATGACTTTGCCTTTCTTTTTGTCTTCTTGAACTTCCTCCTCAGCCGTATTTTGCTTGTTCTCTTGGCCTCTAGATCTTCCCTCGACTGAGCACATGGACGTTGATGCTGTTATCGAGGAGACCGCCAGGGATGCTGCCGCTGAAGCCGACAGGGTTGCCGCTGAAGAGGCCGCCAAGAATGCTGCTGCCGAGGCCGCCAAGGACGCTGTCGCTGAAGCCGCCAAGGCCGCACAAGGAGAGACCGCCAAGCAGTCTGCTGAGAGGGCCGGTGAGGAGGCTAGTGACCGTACTGACGGCATCCCTGCCGCAGAAGCGCCAGGCGCTACGCCGGCCACGGAGCCCCCAGCTGCCGGTGGAGCGGCTGTTGAAGACCAGCCGTCAACATCCGAAACCCCCTCGTCGAGCAAGTACCTCAAGATTGGCGATAACTTGTTCGTCAGCATTCCAGGCACGGCAAACACTAGGGCGCCAACTGAAGGGGAAGTCTTTGATGAAGACGCCAGCACCGCTGCTGGGCTCGAGATCGTCAACGAACCATGCGCTAGCAGCGGCAAATCTGAAGAAGAGAAACTCCTTCAGGCCATGGGCGACAACTACCAAAAGCTCCAAGCACTCCACCGCGCCCGGAAAGAGAAACTAGACTCTAGGGCAGCGGTTGTCGAGAAAGTGGAGGCAGGTCTCCAGAAACGCGTTGAGGAAATGCAAGCCTGGTTTGCCGAAGCTTTTCAGGAGTTGAGGACAGGCCAGGAGCAGGTGAACCAAAGCTGGAATGATCTCCTCCTGAAGCAATCGGATGTCGAGAAGGCACAGGAGGAGGCCAAACAGCAGGCCGCTGCAGAGGAGGCATGCTTGAGAGAGCTCCGTGTCGGGCTTGAGGCTCATGACGATGACCTCACCGCTCGCGAGAAAGCTCTTGCCGACAAGCTCCGCGCCAAGGATGAAGAGATTGACAAGCTTGTCGCGCAGCGGACCCAGGAGCTGGAGCAGAAGCACCAGGAGACCCTCGAAGCTCTAACCACAGACCACGCCGGCAAGCTGAAGGAGGCCATCAATGCTGCCGAAGCTGCAGAGGCCACCAAGAACTTGCTGGAGGAGAAGGTGAAGAGGCTGGAAACAGATCTTGAAGGTCACAGCAAGGAGCTCTCAACACTCGAGACTGAGAGAGAGAAAACTCTTCACGGCTTGATGGAGATGCGGGTTGCGATATCTGACAAGACCAAGCAGCTTTCCTCAGCCACTGACTCCATCGAAGATCTGAAGGTGAAACTGTCCACGCTGGAGGAGACTCTGGAGACCGCCAAGGCTCGTGAGAAGACCCTGATCAAAGACCTCCAGGATGAGAGGGACCTTCTCAAGAGCGCCGCCGCTTCACATAATGACTATGTGGCAAGCGTGCAGGTCTGGACTGAAAGCTCATCGACGCTGCGGAGAAGCTTGCCGCACAACTGTCCACCATGGGCCTGCAGGGCTTCAGGTATTCTTCTGATGACAGGGTATCCACGAGCACCAAGCTGACCATATTCTTTGACCGTGTGCTCGAAGCCCTGGAGCAGCTTCACTCTGACCGAACAACTCATCTGGCGAATGAATCCCACAAGCTCTACCGGGCTGTCCTCCGCAAGGTGCTGGTCAAAGTGGTGCACAAGAACCCCGGCATCAACCTCAACGTCTTCGACCGCTTGCCGAAGGATGTGGACGTCAAGGCACTTCAGGAGCTTGTCGCGCCCATCGTTGACAGGGTAAGCCAAGTCAAGAGGGTTGAGGGCGATCACCGGGATTAGCTGCTTTACTTCTCGTTGCCGCCACCATTCCATGTTAAAGACAATTTAATCTTATGTTAGAACTGCGGCAGCTATTATCGCAATATAACTTGTCATGTTCTGGACGAATGCATGTTATCCCCCTTGCTTAATTCCTTTCTGTATGGTAATCGCCCTATGCTTTGTTGGAAACTTGCCGGTGCGCACAGCCTTGCCGCGAGCGCTAGGTGCGGGACTTTAGCAGCCTGCTGGAGGTGCCGCTGCCGGCAAGATACCTTAGCGTTTTTGGTGCAGCCACCTAAGCTGTTGAGCGGACTCGAAACAGAGTAAGGGCACAACTGATCACGACAAGGTTCCCTTCGCGTGTAGGTTTTCCATACGTAGGCCGAAACCGTTCAAGGAGAATAACTTTAGAAAACAAAAATTTGTTCGAGGTTTCTGCAACTTAGCTTTTTGTTTCTGTACTCCTTCCAGCAAGATGTCAACCTTGAACGCCGCCTGCCGGTATCCATACCATCCTTCCCCCCCCCCCCCACCCGGCAAACTTGTACGTGAGGGAACCTTCCGTCCTTTGAGAAAAAGAAAGAAGAGAAAATAGAGATATGGAACCTTGGCGGTTCGTTAATGCTTACCGAAGTAAGTGTAACACAATATCTTAGATATGCATGCACAGAAGTAAACATGAAAATCAACAAGAATTGTAAAACACTTAGGCTTTATTCAACTATGCATAGGGTCTGCGTCTGGCTTTGTACAAAGGATTACATGCTTCATCGGCAAGACTTGTACAAAAGGTGGTTGCCGGGAGACCCAGCAACCGCGCCTTATGGATATAACTTACAAAGATGTTCGATATTCCAGGAGTTACTCACTGGAACGCCATCTTCGGTCTCCAGGCGGACTGCGCCAGGCCTGGTGACCCGTACTACCCGATAAGGGCCTTCCCACTTCGGCGTCAACTTGTTGGAATTCTTGGCCGACTGAACGCGCCGAAGAACAAGGTCGCCTTCCTCAAGACTTCGGGCATGAACCTTGCGGCTATGGTAGCGGCGCAAGGCTTGCTGGTATCGTGCAGCTCGCACAGCAGCCTGAATACGATCTTCCTCAAGGAGCACAGCGTCATCTTGCCGCAGCTGCTCTTGCTCGAGCTCATCATAGGCGAGCACTCGAGGTGACCCGTATGTGAGTTCTGTGGGGAGAACTGCTTCCGCCCCGTATACCAGGGAGAAGGGTGTCTGGCCAGTGGCTCGATTCGGTGTCGTTCTGATTGACCAAAGAACCACCGACAACTCATCAATCCAGCGCCTTCCGCACCTGCGCAGCTTGTCGAAAGTCCTTGTTTTGAGGCCTCGCAACACTTCAGCATTTGCCCTTTCTGCTTGGCCGTTGCTCCTTGGATGTGCAAGAGAAGCAAAACAGATCTTGCCGCCAAGGTCTTGGACATACTGCATGAAGGTGTGGCTTGTGAACTGTGTGCCGTTGTGAGTGATGATCCTGTTAGGTACACCAAAACGGCAAACTATTCCCTTGAAGAACTTGACGGCTGACTGTGCTGTCACCTTCCTCACTGCTTCCATTTCCGGCCATTTTGTGAACTTGTCGATGGCGATGTACAAGTTCTCAAAGCCCCCAACTGCACGGGGAAAAGGGCCCAAAATGTCGAGCCCCCAGACCGAAAAGGGCTAGGAGAGAGGGATTGTCTAAAGAGCTTGAGCTGGTTGATGCAATTTCTTTGAATGGAACTGGCACGCTTCACACTTGGTTACTAGTGCAGTTGCATCCTGGAGAGCAGTGGGCCACAAGAAACCTTGCCGGAATGCCTTACCAGCAACAGCTCTTGATCCTATGTGGGAACCACATACGCCTCCATGAATCTCTGCCAACAGCTCCAGTCCATCCTCCCGAGGAATGCACTTCAATTTCACACCGTTCGGTCTCTTTTTGTACAGAACGTTATCCACGAACTGGTACATACTAGACCGACGGGCTACTTTTTCCGCTTCTTCCTGCTCTTCGGGGAGTTCTCCTGTCTGAAGGAAAAGGACGATGTGCTGTGCCCATGCTGGAGCCTGGGGCTCGACAACAAGGACTAAAGGCATGTCTTCTGCCGTGGGAGCGTTTGTCTCTACAGCAAAGGCTCGAGGCCCTGCCAGAGCCTGTTGCTCCCCGGCAAGCTCGGCGGGAGCGTTTGTCTCTACGGCAAGAGCCTAAGGCCCTGCCGGAGCCTGTCGCTCACCGGCAAGCTTGGGGTCATTCCCGGCAACTTCTTTGCCGGCGGCTTCTGGGAGGTCTGCCGGGAAATACTTGCCGGAACTCGAATTCCTTCTTTTCTCTTGTCCCATCGACGGTGCTACGGATGGTTGAGTCAATCGGAGCACAAAAGTTCCTAGTTCCACATGTAACTTAAGGGCAGCGCGCTTTGACAAGTCATCAGCAATGCTGTTTTCCGCACGAGGAACGTGCTTAGTTCGCAGACCATCAAAACACTCTTCCAATTTCCTCACTTCATCGACATAAGCTTCCATTAATGGACTTTGATAATCTTTGTTCACCTGCTTGACGACAAGTTGCGAATCACCTTTGACGATGAGCTTCCTGATTCCAAGGTCTGCCGCGATCCTGAGACCGGCAAGCAACCCTTCGTACTCTGCAGTGATATTTGTTGATCTCTCCCGGGGAAAATGCATTTGAATCACGTATTTCAGGTGCTCTCCGGTGGGTGCGACAAGCATCACGCCAGCACCGGCGCCTTGCAGCGAGAAAGCCCCATCAAAATACATGATCCACTCTTGATTGGTTTCCTTGTCGGGGAGAGTTGTCTCTGGAATCTCTTCGTCTGGTGTTGGGGTCCATTCTGCAATGAACTCTGCCAAGGCTCTGCTCTGAATGGTTGAAGTACTCTCAAACTTAAGACCAAAGCTCGACAATTCCAACGCCCACTCCACAATCCTGCCGGTTGCATCTGGATTTCACAAGATCCGCTGCAACGGAAAGCGAGTGACGACGGTGATCTCATGTGCTTGGAAGTAATGGCGCAGCTTCCTCGAGGCCATAAGGAGGCCGAAGAGCAGCTTCTGCACACCAGAATATCTTGACCTAGCCCCCTGTAAAAGGGAGCTGACAAAATAAACTGGGCGCTACACCATCTTCTTCTTCTGTGTTGCGTCACTTAACTGCGCAGATCCTGTCTTGTCGGCACCAGACTCTGCCGGGGAGGACCCTAGCTTGCCGCTTCGCGGTCTTGCTGCTGCCGCTACTTCTTCGTTAACTTCTCTCTCCGCCACTAACGCAGCACTCACCACTTGATTTGTTGCCGCTAGGTATAGCAGCAATGTCTCTTGTGGTTTTGGCGTGACTTGTATTGGCGGAGAGGAGAGGTACCTCTTCAAATCCTGCAGCGCTGCCTCCGCTTCCGGAGTCCATTTCATCGGACCTGCCTTCTTCAAGATTTTGAAAAAGGGCAGGGCACGCTCAGCAGATTTTGAGATAAACCTGCTCAAAGCAGCAATGCAGCCGGCAAGACGACGCACGTCCTTGATACGTCTTGGCGCTTCAATCTGCTCGATTGCTTTGATCTTGTCGGCATTTGCTTCAATTTCACGCTGAGACACAAAGAACCCGAGAAGCTTGCCGGATGGGACACCAAACACACACTTCTCAGGGTTGAGCTTCAAGTTGATCTTACGCAGATTTGTAAAAGCCTCTTCTAGATCTGATATGAGCGTCGCCTTATCCTTGGTTTTGCCACTATGTCATCCATATAAGCTTCCATATTTCTATGAAGCTGGGGCTCAAAACCAATCTGAACTACCCTTGCAAATGTTGAACCAGCGCTTTTCAACCCGAAAGGCATAAGTAAAAAGCAATACGTACCACATGGGGTGATAAATGCGGTCTTTTCTTCGTCTTCCTTGGCCATGAAAATCTGATGATACCCTGAATAGGCGTCAAGAAATGAAAGCAAGTTGCAGCTGGCAGTGGAGTCCACAATCTGGTCGATGCGCGGCACGGGAAAAGGATCTTTTGGACAGGCTTTATTGATATCTGTATAGTCAATACATAGCCTCCATTTCCCGTTCGCCTTGCGCACTACAACTGGATTGGCCAACCATGTTGGATGAAGTACTCCTCTTACCAAACCTGCCGCTTCCAACTTCTTGATTTCTTCAGCAATAAACTATTGCCGCTCCAAAGCCTGCTTCCTGACCTTCTGCTTGACGGGCCGCGCGTGTGGACAGACAGCAAGGTGGTGCTCAATCACTTCCCTGGTAACACCGGGGATATCAGATGGTTGCCATGCAAACACATCGATATTCGCCCGCCGGAAAGCAACGAGCGCGCTTTCCTATTTGTCGTCAAGGGTGGAACTTATGGTGAAAGTTCCTCCCGTACCATCCTCCTTGGCGGGCACCTTCTTGGTCTCTCATGTAGCTGCCTTGGACTTCTTGCTCTTGCCGGTGGAGCTCTCTGGCACATCCTCAACGGGAGCGCAGCACTCCGAGGAGGCGCGCTTGCCGGAGTGAGTGCGAGAGGTCTTGCCGGTCTTCTTCCCCCAGGGAACTTCAGTGGCAGGAGCAAGCGCCTTGGCGGCAGATGCTGCAACTGCCTCCCGGTAAAGCTGATCGGTGCAGACAAGTGCGTCCTTCTTGTCGGAGTTGACAGTGATAACGGTCATCGGCCCGGGCATCTTCAATACATTATAAGCGTAATGCGATGCCGCCATGAACTTGGCCAGCGCTGGGCGGCCAAGGATCCCATTATATGGCAATGGAATCTTGGCGACGTCGAAGACAATCTTCTCTGTCCTGAAGTTCAGGTCGCTACCAAATGTCACCGGCAGCGTGATCTTTCCCTTGGGCTGGCTCCTTCCTGGATTGACCCCCTGAAACGTGCCCGTTTCTTCGAGATCTCCATCAGGAATTTGCAACCTTTTGATCACCTCGGGTGAGATGAAGTTAGACCGGCCCCACCGTCAACTAACATTTTCGTCACCTTGAGGTTGTGAATCGTTGGTGAAACCAACAATGGCAGACACCCGACCGCAGTTATGCGATCAGGATGATCCTCAACGTCGAAAATGATAGGCGTGTTGGACCATTTTAGTGGCTTCTGGGCACCGACAGATGGCTCAGTCGCATTAACCTCGCGCGCCCACTGTTTAAGTTGGCGGCGGGAAGAATGCAACGAGGTGCCTCCGTCAATGCACATCATGTATGTAGCTTTCTGGAATTCTTGCTCACTGGACTCGTCGTCCTCTTCGTTGTCATCGTCACCCCCCTCTTGCTTGTCGCGGCCTTGAGCGGGCCTCTCCTTCTGTTGCTTGGTCTTGCCGCGGCGACCTCCTCGGCCACCGCGTTTCTTGCCGGACCCCTCCGCACCATCCTAGGCCTTCTCCTTGTCTCGCCTTTCATACTCAGCTTTCTGCTTCTCGACGAGTTGCTCAACTTGCCGGCAGTCTTGGAGATCATGGCCCTTGGTGCGATGGATCTTGCAGTACTGCTTGCCGGAGCCCTCTGGTTTGTCGGCGGCCGCCAAGGCCTGACAGGAGGCGCTCCCGGAAACCTCCTTGCCGGGGTCGTCAACCTTGGCCTTCTTGGCGGTGCCGGGATTGCCGGATCCCTCGACAGCAATCACGGGCTTGCCCTTGCGCTTCCTGTTACGCCGCCGGCCCTTCTTTGCCGGGACGGCAGTGTCTTCATCTTCAGAGTCGACTCCTGCGCCAGCATCCTCGCCGGGGAGTCTCCTCCCTTCTTTAGCTCGAGCACATTTATCAGCCAGAGCGTAAAGCTCGGCAACATCCCTGACCTTGTTCATCGCCAGCTCTTCGCGCATCCGGTGATTGCGCACATTTTGATGGAATGCGCTGACAACAGCGGCAGGATGAACGTCTGGAATGTTGTGATGTACTCAGCTGAATCTCTGTATGTACTTGCGCAAAGTTTCACCTTCTTTCTGGGGGATGAGATGCAAGTCACTTTCTTGGCCATGAGCTTGGTGGCCTCCGGTAAAGGCGCCAACAAACTCATGGCACAGGTCTGCCCAGGAAGAAATGGAATTCTCCGGCAGATGCATCAACCACGACCTGATGTTGGGTTTAAGCACCAACGGGAAGTAGTTGGCGAGTATCTTGTCGTCCGAGCCCCGGCAGCCTGCACCGCAATGGTGTAGATGCTCAGGAACTCCGACGGGTGGGTCTTGCCGTCATATTTCTCCGGGACCTCCGGCTTGAACGTGCGGGAATTGGGCCACTGGACTCGCCGCAGCTCACGGGTAAATGCTGGACAACCTACCTCATAGGGTAGATCGACAGGATACCCTGGCGCAGGCTTGTCTACAGTGGGCCCTGCGCGCTTATCGGACTGATAGCGCGCTTCCCGCCGCCGCTCGATGGTAGTCCGAGCGTCTTCTTTGCCTCGTTCCCAAAGAACTTGACGTTGATCAAGACGAGTTCGCGGATCGGACGACGCCGTTGAATCATCATCACGGGCGTCGATTCGTCGAGTCGGCGACCGCTGTTGCCGCAGTGGAGGAGAGTGCACCGTAGTGGTACCGCCTCCGGTCTTTTTGCCACCGGCGCGTGCCGGCTCTATGGACTGCCGCCGCGAAGGCTCCGCCTGCCGTGGCTTATCATCGTTGGCGAGGCCGACGAGGCTCTGGATGGCAGCTCTCCATTCGTCGAGCTTGTCCGCAGCAGGAGGGAAGTTCAGGAGCAGCTGTGCTCGCGCCAAGGCTTCTGCTGGTGTAGGCGGCGGCGACAAGTGCGAGGAACGTGAGGTGCTCTGACTCCTAACCATGTTAGAAGGAGCCCCGTCACGATCCTGCGTCTGTGCACTGATTCCACCGGCACCTTGGCGTGCATGTTGGCCCTGCGCATCTCGGGGATGATGCTCAGGAGACTTTCCGTGGGGACGCCTAGTACCATCAACGTTGCGGCGCTGCAAATCGCGTGCGACCTGAGAAGGCCGCGGCGCGTGCGCCGGCGTGGGTGTCTTGGAAGGCACCCTCCCATCCCCCTGGAGTTTGTTACAGCGCCTGCTGGCAGCACAGCTCCGTCCTTAGATCTGGCGGCGCGAACGACGCCGCTCGCCTGGCTATGGTCACCAGAACGTCACGGAAGATCAGAACCTCCGCCTCCTCTGCCCACGTCTACACGGTCGCCCGTCTGTGTAGCCACGGGGACAGCGGACGTGGATGCACCAACCGCCGTGAAACCCTTCTTCTTGGGTGCCATGGCGATGAAGCTGATGAAGAAACTGACGCACTGATCACTAGATCAGGTTCACGCAACCCTTATCCCCCTACCTGGCGCGCCACAGATGTCACAGAAACGACACCTATGGGACCGTGAGGATCCCTTTATGATTCGGCAAGGGAAAAATGTTTGCGCAAAGAGCAGATCTAACGATCAACACGAGGAATTTACCTAGGTTCGGGCCGCTGAGAAGCGTAAAACCCTACTCCTGCTTTAGTATATTGGATGTGTTTTAAGCTCTAGTTCTAGGAGCGCTTGTGATGAACAGTACACAGCCGCTACCCATGCAGAACGGGCTCCAAGAAGATCCCCATGTAGCTATGCCTTGGGCCTCCTTTTATACGTTCAAAGGGGTCACCAACAGTGGCGTACAGTGCATACATGAGGTGTAAAAGTAGCTACAGTGTTATCATACCTAACACTGACGGTTTAGGACAAATGCATTTAATGCTCCGTTGAGGTGTCCCTTAGCGTCTTGGGGATGGAAAAAGGGGCCGTCCCATCAGCACCGCTTAAGCCCCTCCACCGCAGACGCCTGACACGCACCTAGGAGGACAACAGCTAAAAGACAAGTTGGCCGCTGCACTGGAGTGGTGACAGGGTGGCGAAGTCTTGCTGGGCGCAAGCCTTGTCGGGGCTGCGAGCCATCCCGGCAAGGTCTTGCCGGGGGCTCCAGCCCTCGGTCTTCTGTCTTCTGATTATCGGCTTGAATGCTCTCTTGATATCTTTGTACTTGCGTTCAGCCGTCTCCCAGTAGGCCTTGCCGCTGGTATGGCTACAACTGCCCGTGCACAAGTATGGGGTACTAAAGGACCCAAACTTTAGTACACCGACACAACGATACTAAACATGGCAGTACATGTGACCCCACTACCCAGTACTGGGTGCCACCACACTCTTTGCACCACGAATAGCATTGAAGCAATTTCGAACATCCGCGTCCTGAGGTACTAAGGAAACTGAACGATAACGATGTGTCAAGAATCCCTTGGAGCTATACTCCCAGGAAATAGGAGGCACCAAGTACAAAATTCCATCACATCGGTATCATAGAGGCTCCAAAATACCCACGTGGTCCTAAAATAATTGAGTGAGAAGAGGGGTAGAATTAAAATTCCTATGTCACGGTTCCTCACAAGAGCATAGAAGAGGAGTAAAAAGAATCCTACTCTTCGATATAACTAGACTAAAAGTAGTTTTTCACTAGACTCGACTCGGCCAAGTTCGATCAAGCAAGGGGCTTCTATGGTCGGTATGGCTCTGATTACCAACTTGTAACGCCCAAGATGCGGTCCTATCCCTATTTTGGCTCGAAGGCCTTGATGGGGATAGAAGTGCATCTTGTCATTTCTCAAGTATAGAAATCATTGCAATACATGTAAAAGAGGAGATGAGTATATGAGTTGGCTTACACTCGCCACAAGCTAAAGTACACATCCATACAATCATCCATACAATCATCCGGAAATGCAGGGTCCGACTACGGACAAAATCAAACGACAAAAGCAAATGATATCTATTGCGCTAAGCCTAGGAAGATGAACAAGTAGCTCCCCTACTCGTCCGGGTAAGTCACGTACATACGCCCACGCTCCTCGTCGAACTCCCACTGGAGCTGGGAAGCGTCAACTAGATCGAACTCATCAGTACATGTACCTGTATTGTTGTAGTAATCTGTGAGCAATGGGGACTCAGCAATCTCATTATCCCGGGTATCGAGACTATGTAAGATGGTGGGTAAGGTATGGTTAAGTGGTGAGGTTTGCAGCAACACTAAGCATTTATTTGAGTGGCTAATTTAGGAGTACAAGAGTAAGGTGAGAAACTACGCATCTCGGACGAGTACTAGTTATGATCAATAAGTGATCCTGAACACCTACCTACGAGTCAAACATAACCACACCGTGTTCTCTTTCTGACTCCCTCGGAAAGAGACGATCATGGTTACGCACATGGCTGGTGTGTTTGAATTGAGTTTACTTCAAGTTTACTATAACCGGATGTTAGACAATTTCCAAGTTGCCACATAACCGCGGCATGGCTTTCCGAAAGATTTAACCCTGCAAGGGTGCTCCAACTCATCCATCACAAACTAACCACAAGTGGCATGGAAAGCCTCAACCATGAGATAGCCCGTAGTATCCTCGGAATTCTGATGGAAAACCTCAACCTCGGGATAGCCCGAAGTATCCTCGGAATCCCGTGTACAAGGCATTCGAGAAGGGTAAAACAAATCCAACAAGACCGCCCGACGTGTCGACGAACCTGATAGGAGCAGCGTATCTCCTTCTCAGGATACGGCCGGATGAGCTAGTGTACAGGGCATGATAGACATCTCCCGAGTTGCCCCGGGTTGGCCCCGCACAGTGCTCTAGTTGGACCAACACTCATGAGGATCACTGGTCCGGGGTTGATTAATTATCCACAGGGTAGCTAAGCCATATGCATTTTATTAGGTTGTCAAGCAAATATAGTACCAATGTTGGGTCTTTCCAAACGAGTTTTATCCCAAAACGAATTATCAAGGGGGTCCCCATAACAACCCCAAGCATGTTACGAGCGCTCAATATGGAACATAACGCCAGTAATCGGAAACTACGGTGGCAAAAGTGGAACAAATCACCGAGCAAAAGGCCAAGCCTTCCACCTTTACCAAGTATATATGTGCATTAAATTAAATAACAATAAATAACATGATATCCCAAGATATCCATGTTGCCACATGGAAACAAGATGCACCTGCATCTAGCAACGCTATAAGAAGGGCATGAGCAAGCGGTAACTTAGCCAATCAATGTTTTGCTAGGTAGTGGAGGTGTTAGAGGCTTTCATGGCAATTTGCGAGGCTTGACATTCAAGTGGTAGGCAACGAGACATAACAGTACAATCAAGACAACTAGCATAGCAAAAATAGTATATGGATCCGGGTAACGATCATCTTGCATGGAGGGTCTTCAGAGGGATAAAGAGTTGGGTCCTCGTAGGTGTTGTTGCCAGGATCCTCGAACTCAGTCTCGTCACTCGGGTCTACTCATACAAGAAACAACACCAAATAAACATAGAATCAAGGTGCAATGCGCAACCAAGGATAATGCATGACCAATTTGATGTATTTAACATGGCAATCCTATGCTAGTCATCTTTCTCATGCAATTATTTAATTCTTCAACATTCTGGATAGAACCTCAAGATTAGTTATTTGGATATGCATGTACATGAAAAAAATTAATGATTCGCATGAAAACGATGCAAATGCATATGAAGAACGTTGCAAACGGAGTAACAGAACTCTCGGAGCACTCACGACAAGGTACTAACGGTAACAGAGACAAAACCGAGATTGAGGGAGGCCATGGGCAATTTCTTGGTATCCCAAGTATGCCACTGGATTGGAAATGAAATTCTAGTGGAGATAGACCTAAGGATCATGGAAAACAAGTGGGTAGAACTCTCACAAAGCACAAAACAATTATACAAGCAATCTGTCCAAAAACAGCAACATGTCATAATGTACAGCCAAGGCTAATAGCCAGAGCAAGCTATCAAGCACAATCAAGACATGAAGATGAAGTCTACGTGATGCACAACAATTCCTCTCGTGGCAGCAACATGAATGAAAGCATGGAACAACAGCAAATGAGTTCACAAGAAGGCATATTGAAATAACAGTTTATGACTTAGTGAAAAATACCAGTGTTTCACAATCTGAGTTATTATGTTGGCATATTGACAGCAATAAAACTATGTGCTATAGAGATTTTCATGGCATGACAATTAAATATCATGATAGAGGACAAGATGCATTTCAAATAACTCCATTACAGCAACATCAAAATATGTATAGATTCCTGGCTAGCATCCTCCTAACATGGCATATTGAACTAAGCAGTTCTTCAGACTTAGAAAAATTATCAAGGTGCAAAGCAGAGCAGTTTTATCAGGTTGACATGTTTGACAGAAAAACTAACTAGGATCCAACAACTCTACTTGCAAACTATTGGCCCTTTCTAACAAAGGATAACATTCTCAACAAATCATTCCATTGGACCAACCACAAAGGAACTACAGATTCATGGCAATCATCATGGAAACATAGCAACAAAATAACACAGATTCCAGACTTAGAATTATTTGACCCTACTAAACATCATCATCACCATAGCATGTTGACAGCAAGAAATCTGCACATAAACATGGTTTTTCATGGCATGCAAAATTACCAGGGGCTAGTACACATATCAAGGGACAATGTTAATGTTGACAAGTTTATCAAAGAATGCAATGATTAAATCATGCAAAATAACAAAATGACATCTTAGCACAAAATAGGTTTCACACAAACTTGCTCAAATAACAAAACTAATAACACAGCTGGATTCATTGGATTTTTCTACCCCAACATCATATATTATAAGCATATGTTGCAGCAGAAATCATGCCACAATTCAATTGCAAAAACAAAAATCCAAGTTATAACCTAGGACATGCCAAATTAGGCATATTCCGAAAATAGGGAAAAAACAACAAAACACAGAAGTGCTAGGGGTACCCAGGGCTGGCTAGCCACTGAGACTGACTGGTGGACCGAGGTGCCACGCTGAATTGCTAAGAGGCTGACCCAGGGGTCCCACATGTCACCCACCCGATTTAACTAACAAAAATGGGGGAATTGGTGCACCCGGGGGATTCGAACCCGGGTCTCCCTGGTGGAACATAGGGCTTGCTACCAATGCGCTACAGCACTGCTATTCGATACAGAAGGGGATCGAGCTCTTTTGAGCTAGCCCCCCAGCGAGGCTAGCCCTCTTCTCCCTTGCGCCAGAGAAAGGCGACGGCGCCGACGATCAACGGCGGCATCCACCGGAGAACCAGACCATCGGCGGGGGTGCGGAATCCAAGGGGGGTCCCATTCTCGGGGGTAGGATGCGGCGGCGCAGTGAGCAGAGTGGATCTCCAGCTCGAGCAGAAGCTCGGCTCGAGCCATGGCGATGCGAGGCTCAGGCAATGCAGGCGGGCACTGGCGATGTGAGGTGTGGCATGCGAAGCGCAATACTCTCGAGCGAGCACTAGGGAGCGAGGGAACCGGCAACTACGCATGCAACCACAACAATGTGCAACGAAAAAACATGCTTTGCCGGAGCTATGGGATCGCGAGACTGGCACGAACATGGCAACGTCTACGGGGCATGAACGCCGAAGCTAGAGGGTTGGATGGGGGTGGCTTCTCACTTAGCGTCACAAGGACAAGAAGACGATGTTGGAGAGGGGTCGGAGACGACGCGAGGGATGGCGGAGCGCGGCGACGCTCCTTGATCGTGAAGCAGAGGAAGAAGGGCTCGAGGTCGTCATCGATCTGGGCCTTGGCGCGCTCCTGGACGACGAGGACGAAGGGGTGCTACAGGGACGCCCTTCCCGCGGCACCAGAGGACCCGAGACCCGACGGAGAGGTCACCCCGAGCTCGAGCCTGCGCTCGTTCGGGGCATGGCGGGTAGGGTGACGGCGTGAGCTTGGCTGGAGCTTACCGACGGCGGCGAGGCAAGGAGAGGGAAGGAATGGAGCGAGGGATGTCGGGGCTAGGGCTAGGACACCTTTTATAGGGTCTAGGGATGCCGGACGGCCGTCAAATCGACGAGCACGTCGATGTGGAGCTCCTAGATTAGCGACGTACAGGAGGAGGACGTTCCTCTCGCTGGGTGGTTAGGTGGGCTGAGGCCTTGGCTCGGCTCGCTGGCTGCTGCTCGGCTGCTATGGAGGGGAAGGCCCAAGATGCTCTCTCTCTCCCTGGCCTTTTCATTTTAACAAAAACACAGAGCAAAATAAAAGACCATAGGAGTTTGGAAATGAATATGAGTGAATGAAAAATAGATTGGGGATGTTGGAATTATATAGTTTTTATAAAAAATGGTTTTGGGAATTTTAAGAGAGAAAAATAAAATGCTCTTTTATTACCATTTGAATCTGTTTTTGCAAATTAAGAGGGTAGATGGAGTAGTACAAGACCAAGAATGTTTTTTAAAATAACCTACAGAATATTAGACAACTTAACAACATTTCTAGGGAGGACTTGGGTAAACCAGAAATACAACATTTCATGAATATGAAATAAGAGAGATGGTTTTGATTCGAAATAGACTTGAGTTGCATCAAGCAAGATCACACCACAAGTTTGCAAGGCACACCATCACAACACCTACACTCCTAAAACATAACATGATGCAAAAATGGAATGGATGACATGATGACATGATGCTCAAATGAATGTCATGAAGAAAATTTATTAACTCAAACCACATTATGGCATATCATAGAAGGTTCACACATGGAAATATTACAAGGTTTTGGAAAGGTGCTCTTGGGCTGTTACAACTCTCCCCCACCACAGCAAGATCTCGTCCCGAGATCTAGGAACGGAAGAATTCGGGATATTCGGAACAGAGAAGGTCCTCGCGTTCCCAAGTGGCTTCTTTGTCGGAGTGATGTGACCACTTCACCTTTAAAAACTTGATAGACTTGTTGCGAGCCTTGCGCTCAGTCTCTTCAAGGATAGCAACTGGATGCTCATGATAGGATAGGTATGCTTGGAGATCAATGTCTTGGAAATCAACGGTGCGCTCAGGAGTCTTGAAACACTTGCGGAGTTGAGAGACATGAAAGACATCATGCACATTTGAGAAATTGGAAGGAAGCTCAAGTTGGTAGGAAAGGTCACCTCTTTTGCCCACAATCTTGAAAGGACCAACAAAGTGTGGTGCAAGCTTTCCTTTGATGCCAAAGCGTTGAGTGCCCTTCATGGGAGACACTAGAAGATAGACGAAGTCAATGATTTGAAAGTCCATGTCACAAAGCTTGCTATCATAATACCTCTTCTGACGGGATTGAGCTGCTTTGAGGTTTTCATGAATGACACGGCACATTTCTTCTACTTCAGTGATCATGTCATTGCCAAGGATTTGACGCTCACCAGTTTCAGACCAATTGAGCGTGGTACGACACTTTCTGCCATAGAGAATCTCAAATGGGGCCTTGCCCGAACTTGCTTGGAAACTATTGTTGTAGGAGAACTCGGCAAACGGGAGGCAATCTTCCCACTTCATGCTAAATGAGAGAACACATGCCATCAACATATCTTCAAGGATTTGATTGACTCTCTATACTTGACCACTTGTCTGAGGATGGAAAGTTGTGCTGAAACGGATATTGGTACCCATCGCAGAATGAAAGGAATCCCAGAACTTGCAAGTAAAGATGCTTCCACGGTCTGAAGATATAAGTTGAGGAATCCGTGCAAAGAAACTATCCTTGATGTATACAGCTCTGCCAGCTGAGTTGCCGTGATAGATTCTTTGAGCGGAAGGAAGTGGGCAACTTTGGTGATCTTGCCGATGACCGCAAAGATGGCATCATTACCTCTCTTGGACTTAGGAAACCTAGTGACAAAATCCATCTCAATGTGATCGAATTTCCACTCTGGGATAGGCAAAGGCTGAAGAAGACCTGCTGGACATTGATGCTCCGCCTTCACTCTACGACACACATCACACTCATTCACAAACTGAGCAATTTCACGCTTCATGCGCGTCCACCAAAAGGTTTGCTTGAGATCTTGATACATCTTGGAACTGCCTGGATGAATAGAGAGGAGAGAATTATGTGCTTCATCCATGATAACTTTCCTGAGCTCTCCTTTTGGAACCACTAGACGATCCTCGAATAACAAGGTGTCTTTGTCATCAACACGGAAACACTTATACTTTGGAATGCTCCTGGCCATGCCTCTCTTCACCTTCTTCACCATAGCATCGAGAAGTTGAGTTTGGCGAATTTGATCTTCCAAAGTCGGAGAAACTTGAAGGTTGGCAAGGAACCCTTGAGGAACTACTTTGAGGTTGAGCTTGCGGAAAGCTTCACAAAGCTCAGGTTGGAAAGGCTTGAGGATAGGGCTGTTGCAGTACGCCTTTCTGCTCAAAGCATCTGCAATCACATTTGCTTTGCCTGGAGTATACTCAATGCTCGGGTTGTACTCCTAGGTCATTTCCACCCAACGTGTTTGCTGGAGACTGAGATTTGGTTGAGTGAAAATGTACTTTAAGCTCTTGTGGTCAGTGAAGACTTCAACTGGCCTTCCCAACAAGAGGTGTCTCCACGTCATGAGAGCATGAACAACTGCTTGCTCATGAAGACCTCTGGCATTTGAGGAAGCCCGTCATCGGAATATACAAGCCAAGTTTGTAATAATCAAAAAAGTAATTCCCACTAGCATATGAAAATGACATATCATGAGACTCTCCACATGAGGAACAAAGTGCCACTTTGAGGCACAAGTGTGGTAAAAGATAGTAGCCTAGTCCCTTCTCACATTTTCTCTCATTTTTTTATTCAGAATGGTGGGCTCATTTGGCCTCCCCCATCTTTACTTCGTCACTCGGACAATGCTCTAACAATGATGATCATCACACTTCTATTTACTTACAACTCGATATGGTGAACTGATATGAAGATATGACTCTATATGAATGCATCTGGAAGTGTACCAGGATGTGCAATGATCTAGCATGACATGTATCGAAAATATGATGAACGGTGGCTTTGCCACAAATACTATGTCAGCTCTATATGATCATGCAAAGCAATATGATGATGAACAAACTAGTCATGTGAAGTGACGATGGAATTTGCATGGCAATATATCTCGGAATGGCTATGGAAATTCCATGATAGGTAGGTATGGTGTCAGTTTTGAGGAAGATATAATGAGGCTTATGTGCAACAGAGCGTATCATGTCACGGGGTTTGGATGCACCGGTGAAAGTTGCACCAATCCTCGAGGTGAGAATGGGCTATGCACGGTACCGAAGAGGCTAGCAAATATGAGAAGGTGAGATTGTGTATGTCCATGGTTTCACATTAGTCATAAAGAACTCATATACTTATTGCAAAGTTTTATTAGTTTTATCATAAATCAAAGCACTACTCGCATGCCCCGAGGGAAGTGGTTGGTAGGAGTTAACCATAGCGCTCTTCCGACCCGAAACAACACTAGGATTTCAACGAGGAATAGAAATGCTCACACATCATCACCATGCCTCTTTAATTTTTAGACGAACAAGAAGTTAACCTCTCTTAATATCGACACTTCTACGAATCAACAATTATGAACTCACACCTTTTTCATATTACCACATCAATATCATTAACCCACAATTCTCTATATGTGGTACATGATGGTTTTGATTATCACTCATTGAATACCTAATATTTTTCGACTAGTCTTATGACCCATGCAAATTACCATCACTATTTATTAACTCTCAAACAAATATAAGTGAAGAACGAGAGTGAAATTATTTCTATAAAATCTACCCGCCACCGTGCTCAAAAAGATATGAGTGAAGTACTAGAGCAACTGCTAAGCTCAAAAGATATAAGTGAAGCACATAGAGTATTCTAACAAATTATGATGAAGGTGTGTCTCTCTTAAATAGGTGTTTCCAGAAAACAATGATTGTGGCAAACTGAAAGTAAAAGCAAATTAAAACAAACGATGCTCCAAGCAAAAGTCATATCATGTGACGAATAAAAATATAGCTTCAAGTGACATACCGATGGATTGAGACAAAAGAGGGGATGCCTTCCGGGGCATCCTCAAGCTTAGACGCTTGAGTCTTCCTTAAAATATTACCTTGGGGTGCCTTGGTCATCCCCAAGATTAGTCTCTTGTCACTCCTTATTCCTTTGTCCATCGTGATAACACCCAAAACTTGAAAACTTCAACCACACAAAACTCAACAAAACTTCGTGAGATCCGTTAGTATAAGCAACATATTGAATACTTTAGGTACTGTTATAAATTGATTCTTATTTCATAATTGCATAATAGATACTGTATTCCAACTTCTCCATGGCTTATAGCCCCCGATACAATCCATAGCATAATCAAAACAAGCAACTATGCAAGTAAAAATAGAATCTGTCTAAAACAAAACAATATGTAGCAATATGTAGAGAACCTATACTTATTTAACTCTTAAAATTCTTACAAATTAGGGAAACCTCGCAAATATGCATATAAATAAGGTGTGAAAATTTCAGATCATTATCATGCTCCAGTAAAAAACGAAAATTCATGTACTTGAGTCAGAATTTTATGTTTTGTTTCAGCATCGATTCTACTCATCTTGTGAGTCATCTCAAAGGCTTTACTTGGCACAGACACTAATTTAAACACAAAAACATAATAATTACATAGTCAATAATCATTTTATCAAAAACAAACAGAAAGTTAAAAGCAAAAATTTAAAGATAACTATTGGGTTGCCTCCCAACAAGCGCTATTGTTTTATGCCCCTAGCTAGGCATAATGCATAGTTTCAAGTGTTGTCATCTTTGACATTCCACCCATAAGTAGCTCTCATTATTGATTCATTAGGTGGTTTAATTCTCTTTCTAGGGAAGTGTTACATCCCTTTCTTTAATGGGAATTGGAACCTTATGTTTCCCTCTTTCATGTCAATGATTGCACCTATAGTTCGTAAGAAAGGTCTTCCAAGTATTATGGGACAAGTAGGATTGCAATCGATATCAAGCATAATGAAATATACAGGCACATAATTTTTATTTGCAATAATAAGCACATCATTAATTCTACCTAGAGGCTTCTTAATGGTAGAATTCGCAAGATGCAAGTTAAGGGAACAATCTTCAATATTAGTGAGACCAAGCACATCACAAAGAGATTTAGAAATAGTTGAAACACTAGCACCAAGTCACACAAGGCATTGCATTCATATTTATTTATCCTTATTTTGATAGTAGGTTCCCACTCATCATGCAATTTTCTAGGAATAGAAACTTCAAGCTCAAGTTTCTCATCATAAGCTTTTATCATAGCTTCTACTATATGTTCGGTAAAAGCTTAGTTTTGTTCATAAGCATTGGGTGAGCTAATAACGGTTTGCAACAAGGAAATACATTCTACTAAAGAGCAATTATCATAATTAAAGTCCTTGTAATCCGAAATAGTGGGCACATCACTAGTTAAAGTTTTGACCTCTCCAAACCCACGTTTTTCAGTTTTAGCATGAAAATCATCACCCTCCAAGCAAACGGGGCGCTTCTCAACTAGAGTTGACTCATCTCCAGTACCTTTATCATGTATATTCAGAGAGATAAATAAAGATTCAATAGGAGAATTACCAATCATTTTAAGATCTTCATCATGATTCCCAAAATGTAAATATTCTGGTTTAGCGGCCATCCAATTCACTAGAGTGGTTTGCTTATCGGAGATTTTTTCCAACAACTCTTCAGTTTGAGCAAACTGCGATTGGAGATTAGACACTTCCTTTTTAACCTCATCAAGTTGCTTACTAATAGCATCAAGTAAGGTTGAATGTTCCTTAATTTAAGAAGCGAAGGATTTATTATCCTCAGATGTGAAGTCATGAAAGTTTTCATAGAATTTTCTATTTCCGGCATTCTTTGATAGTAAGAGATATTGTGGAATCTATCTTGAGACATAGTGACCGAACAAGCAAGACAAGTAAACTAGCAAGCGAAAAAGTAAACTAGTAATACAAGCAAAGATAAATATTTTTGTGTTTTCGATTTTCATGAGACAAAATAAATATAACAGCAAATAAAAAGATAAACAAGTGAATGAAAATTTGTGTGAAGTTACTTGGTAGTTGATGATGATATTCCCCGGCAATGGCGCCAGAAATCCTTCCTGATACTCGTGATCTGCGTTGGGTTTTCCGTGAAGAGGAACGGGTTATCGCAGCACAAAATGGGTAAGTATTTCCCTCAGTTATGAAACCAAGGTTTATCGAACCAATAGGAATATCAATCCTCAACCGTCTTCAGTGGCTGCACACAAAAGAACAAACAACTTGCACCCAACGCAGGCAAGAGGGTTGTTAATCCCCTTGATCTCGTTATTTGCAAGCAAATGAGTTGTGTAGATAATTGTAGATAATTTTAAATTGCAAAATAAAATAAAAAGAAAATAAAGGCAGAAAGGTAATAGTAGCGTTTGTGAATATATAAGTGAATAGACCCGGGGGCCATAGTTTTCCCTAGCGGCATCTCTCATGTAGGCAGCATACGGTGGGTAACAAATTACTGTTGGGCAATTGATAGAAAAGCGGATAGTTATGCAATTTTCACGGCAATGATCATGTGTATATGGGCATCACGTCCATAAACAAATAGGCCGACTCCTGCCTGCACCTATTACTATTACTCCACTTCAAGAGCGCTTATATGCTTGCCTCTCTATGTATTAAGTTCATGACAAACAGAGTAATGCATGGAGAACAACGACATGATGTAGACAAAGTAAACTCAAGCAAGATGAATGAACCCCATCGTGTTATCCTTAGTAGCAACGACACAAAGACACATATTGTCCCCTACTTTGGCACTACAATATAGAAACTCGTCAGATTGAACCTACCAGAACGCACCACTCCCAATGAAGATAGATCAATCTACTTGGCCAAAGCACATCAATAAATTGGAGAGCATTACAAAGCTATAATGATCATGCAAATAAGAATCTAAATATTCAGAGGTGACTCGAATACTTTTCATGAATAATATGAACATAAACCCAAATTCATCGGATCCCAACAAACACACCGCACAATAGGATTGCATCGGATAGATCAAAGCGAAGATGCGATGACCATTTTATTGAAGATCAAGAGATTGCCATCTAGGTACTAGCTATGGACCCGTAGGTCTGTGGTGAACTACGCACATATCATCATGAGGGCAGCAAGGTTGATGTAGAGGTCCTCCGTGATCGGTCCCCCCTCCGGGAGGATGCCGGAACAGAATAGAGACTTGCGGCAGCGTAAAAAGAGTTTCGGGACTGCCTCTAGATTTTTCGGATAAATGAGAATTTATAAGCTAGAAAGGGGCATGGGGAGACACCCGAGGGAGGCACAAGCCATCAGGGCGCTCCCCCCGGGCGTGCCCTTTTGGCTTGTGGGGCCCTCCTGCGGTTCCCGGCCTCCTTCCGAAGTTTCCAGGTCTTCTTTTGATCCAGAAAAAATCATCAAAAAGTTTCGTGGCAATTAGACTTCGTTTGGTACTATAAACCTGAAAAGTGAAAAACATGCAGAAAACAGCAACTGGCACTGGGCACTGGGTCAATAGGTTAGTGCTCAAAAATATTATAAATTGGTAAATAAAGACCTAAAAAGTATCCTAGAATGATAATATATCAGCATGGAACAATCAAAAATTATAGATACCTTGGAGACGTATCAACGAGCAACGCTCTGGACCTCCGCTGAACCAAGCCACAACACCAACACCATCCAGAGTGCCAACAGTCGCGACCCTGCTTCTTTGACGTCCAAGGACGACGCGGTGACGGCGGTGAGGAACACGCTACGCCCGTCACATGACGGCCGCGACCAGCATCCACGGAATAGCCACGAACCCAGGCGGCATGCTGACAAGACTCTCGTGCACTACTCTGAAGGTGCACGAGGCCAAGATCATCACCAACCTACCGATGGAAATGGCCATCGTACGCACGAGCAGGGTGGGGCTGCCTCTGGCTTTATCAAATGTAAGAGTGCCACTCATGCTTCGGCACGTACCATGCCGAAGACCGCGGAGGAAGCCATGGCGCAAGCCCAGCTGTTACTGCATTTCCCTCTAGCACTAGAGAAGATGGAGGAGTGGAGGACTACGATACAGAGCCTCCTCAGCTTCGCCAACCGCGACAAACCAGACCAAGTCGGGCCTTCACGGGCGCATCCTACTGCGCCAACGAGGCATGCGGAAGAATGTAGTGCTAGCGGGGTGGCCACGGTGCGGACGCCTCCACAACAGCAGCGGCAAGCTCACTGGGCTGATACACAAGACGAGATGTATATGGCATCATCGGGCCCGTGGCGGCACGAAGATCAATGCCAAGTCTTAAAAGACCGGCGAAAGGAGGATGCCCACACCGTGATCGAGCACTAGCGGGAGGCACGACGTCAATCAAATGACCGTGCTAGGCCATACGTTGATGAGCCTGTGCCCGGGGTGCTCGACAGCCTGCCTTACGAGATGGGCTGCCCGGCATTCACCCGTGAGGTGCGGCAAGTCCGCTGGCCCTCCACCAAGACGTTCAAGCTTGACTTGTCGGACAAGTATGACGGCAAGATAAGCCCATCAGAGTTCCTCGACATCTAGACCATCGCGGTGCAGGCTTCCAAGGGACGCGATGAGAAGGTGTTCGCCAACTACTTCCCATTGGCTCTCAAGCCCAACGTGAGGAGTTGGATGATGAACCTGCCGGAGGGTTCCATCTCCTCTTGGGCGGATTTGTACAATCATTTTGTTGGTGCATATCACGGAGGCCATAAGCTCCCTGGACAGCCTAGCAATCTACATGTACTTCCCCAGAGGGATGGTGAATCCCTCCGCAAATATATCTAGCGTTTCAGCCGCGTGCAGCACAACATCCCCGACATTCATCCTGCCGCAGTCATTGTTGCGTTCCACACGAACATGCGCAACAAGCAGATCCGTGAGGAGATGAGAATCAACAAGGTGCGAGATATCACCGAGATTTACGCTCTGGCATATAAGTGCACGCGTGCAGAAGAAAGGAGGAGGCTCCCGGAGAGGATGCTAGCACGTAAGTTGATTCCAACGACGAAGATGCATCTGCATCCAAGAAGAAAGGCCGGAAGAACAATCATAAGTGCAAGGGCAGCGCAGTCATGGCCGTCGAAGGCTCCAGTAACTCCAATGCTAGCAAGAAAGCCAAGAAGGAGGACTCCGGCAAGGAGGTTGTCACGTGCTCGTGTGACGACGAAGCCGCGCCTAGCGAAAAGACCGGCAAGACCAATGGGTCATACTACAAGATTCACCGAACCAAAGGCCACGACCTCCAGGAGTGCCGGAAAGTGGAGAAGCTTATCGAGAAGCAGAAGCAACAATATGAGAAACGCGACAAGGAGAAGGGCCAAGACGGTGCTGGTGGATCCGGCAAGAAGAACTATGGTGGCCGTGGTGGTCGCCTCGGCATGGCCAAGCAGCAGAAAGAGAAGCTTGCTAGAGGCCGCGACAAGAAATTGAATGACGAGGACGATGATTATGAGGATGAAGAAGGATTTGATGGCTAGGAGTCTCAAAAGGCAGTAGATACCATGTGCATTGATGGAGGTGCATCTTGCCACTCCTCTCACCCATAGCTCAAACAATGGGCCCGTGAGATCAATGCAGCAGAGCCGGCAACGGAGGCACATAAGCCCCTCAAGTGGTCCATACGCCCATTATTTTTTACGCCAGAGACCACCCTGACCACACTACTGCCGTCGAGTGTTTGCCATTGTTGGTTTCACCAATGATTCGCAACCTCCAGGTGACGAAAATGTTGGTAAATGGTGGGGCCGGCTTGAATTAGATCTCGCCGGAAGTGATCAAGTGGCTACAGATCCCTAACACGGATCTCAAGCCAACGGGGACGTTCCAGGGGGTTATCCTAGGAAGGAGCCAACCGAAAGGAAAGATCACCCTGCCGGTGACGTTCGGCAGCGAACTCAACTTCAGGACAGAGAAAATCACCTTCGATGTTGCCAAGATACCGCTGCCTTACAATGGGATCCTCGGTCGTTCGTCGCTGGCGAAATTCATGGCGCTACTCACTACGCCTACAACACTTTGAATATGCCAGGGCCGATTAGCGTCATCACCGTCCATGCAGACAAGAAGAGCGTTGTCCTATGCACCGACAAGCTCTATCAGGTGGCAGTTGCAGCATCTGCCGAAGAGGTACTTGCTCCTGCCGGCAAAGCTCCCAGGGGGAGAAGAACAAGAATATCGGCAAGACCTCCAGCAAGGACTCTGGGAAGCGCACCAAGGAGTGCAGCACACCCGGGGAGGACTCGCGAGAGAGCTCTGCTGCCTAGAGCAAGAAGAGCAGAGTGGAGACCCCCAAGACAAAGCAAGTGGCTGCACGAGAGGACGGCGAGGGCGGTACTTGCACCATAAGTGCCACCCTCGACAACAAATAGGAAAGCGTGCTTGTCTCCTTCTCGTGGGCGAATGTCGATGTGTTTGCCTGGCAACCATTTGACATACCCAATGTTCTCAGGGAGGTGATTGAGCACCAGCTTACTGTCTGCCCTCATGCACGCCCTGTCAAGTAGAAGGTACGGAAGCAAGCTCTGGAGCGGCAAGAGTTCATTGGGCATATTTCGCTAGCCAAAGCCGCTAAACTACATGGCAATAGGTGTAATGAGCATCGCATTTTACAAACTAATCTCCTCCTCGCTCTGGTAGGAGAGGCCCTCTTATAGACAGCAATTTCATAGATGTTCCCATCACGCACGTATATCCCGCCATCCAGATCCAATTCTGGATGATGCTGAATCAACTAAAGGCCCCTACGGAAGATGAAAAAGGCGAGGACTGAAATGAGAAAGGAAGGAGTTCGGCAAGACGACTTCGGTTCACACGTGAAAGTGCTTCGAAAGGTGTCAGCAGGTGCGCGGAGCCGGAGCCGGCATGTTCGCCCGCTGGGCCAAGTGTTCGCCCACTTCTTTTTCTTCGCCTTTAGAGAGAAATCCGTGTCCGCCCCAGCAAGAAAACGTATGCGCGTGTACGGAAGCGCAACAGCTTTCGCGCTCATCCCTTGCTTCAAAACTACAGGTTTTAGCCCTCCGTTTGCTGGTCGCCAAGAAAAAAAGAATAAATATCAAGCGTTATAGTATAATTTTGAATACTATAAAAAAGTAAGACGGGAGGTGGGGGAGATAAAAACTTTTGGATATATTGATTCGGATTGAATTGCAAATACATCAAGGATAGAATCAATTCAATTCTGAATTGCAATAACCAAGCGGGGTCTCTCAAATAGAGTCGAACTGAACTGCTAGACTACGTTGAGTGATGAACTCAATGATTCAAAAAAAAAACTAAGAGATGGATGAAATTACACAAGGAATCCTTGTCTCAAAGAAGAGGGAAATGGGGATATGGCGAAATCGGTAGACGCTACGGACTTGATTGTATTGAGCCTTGGTATGGATACCTGCTAAGTGGTAACTTCCAAATTCAGAGAAACCCTGGAATTAAAAAAGGGCAATCCTGAGCCAAATCTGTGTTTTGAGAAAACAAGGGGTTCTCGAACTAGAATACAAAGGAAAAGGATAGGTGCAGAGACTCAATGGAAGCTGTTCTAACGAATCGAGTTAATTACGTTGTGTTGTTAGTGGAATTCCTTCTAGAGGTGTGATCCACCCTACTTGGTTAGCAAACCGAGTGGTAGTGCGGAAGGCAAATGGAAAGTGGAGGCTTTGTATCGATTTCACTGATATAAATAAATCTTGTCCAAAAGATCCATTTCCCTTGCTGCGCATTGATCAAATAGTGGATTCTACTGCCGGCTGTGATCTACTCTCCTTCCTTGATGCCTCGGGTTACCATCAGATCTTCATGGCCAAGGAGGATGAATATAAAACTACATTTATTACTCCATGTACATACTGCTTCAAGCGTATGCCTTTCAGACTAAATTGTGCCGGTTCAACATTTGCAAGGGTCGTCCAAATTGGTTTTGAGCCCCAGGTGCACAGAAATGTGGAAGCTTACATGGATGACATAGTGGTCAAGACCAAGGACAAGGCTACATTAATTCAAGACTTAGAAGAAAGCTTTGCCAATCTGTGCAAGATCAATCTAAAGCTCAACCCTTGGAAATTTGTGTTTGGCGTTCTGTTTGGCAAGCTTCTTGGGTTCTTCGTATCACGACGTGGGATTGAAGCCAACCCCGCCAAGATCGAAGCGATTGAGCAATTGGAGGCATTGAAGCGCGTGAAGGATGTGCGCCGCTTGGCAGGCTGCATTGCCACCCTCAGGAGGTTCATTTCTAAATCTGCAGAAAGCGCCCTGCCATTTTTCAAAATTTTGAAAAAAGGCGGGTCTAATGAAATGGACTCCAGAAGCGGAGGCAGCGCTGCAAGATTTGAAAAGAAAAATATCCTCAGCACTGGTACTAGTTGTGCCTAAACCACAAGAGTCATTGTTTCTATATCTGGCGGCAACCAATCAAGTGGTTAGTGTTGCACTGGTGGTGGAGAGGGAAGCTGACACTAGTGCAGAAAAGCCTAGCTATGGCATGGCAAAAAGGGTCTTGCTGGCGTAGGCAGCCGACGCCAGCAATATGGCGCCACAGTTAAAACATAGTGGTGGCATTGGATCCTACGCCAGCAGTATAGTGCATGATGCTGGCGTCGAAATTGGACAACGCGAGCTATACATCTACACTACCTTTGTCATTTGTTGTTGTCCAAGCCACCAATTTGTTTTTTTGGATAATAAAAAAACTCCTTCAGAAACTACGAGCTTAACCATCATAGTTTAAAACATCATATGTTAAAAACTACTCAACATCATCAAGGACTAAACATACTTAGCTAATTAGTACTCAATAACTAATCATACTCATAAACATCATATAGTTTAAAACTACTCAACATCATCAAGGATTAAGTCCAGCTGGCGAAGATTTTTTCGATTGTTATCTCCATCTTTTTTGAAGTGATCAACCTCTGTCTGTAGGTTATGATTCTCTAGCCTGTATTTCTTCTTCTTCATCTTCAAGTTGTCTCTCTTCTCCGTCAACTCATCCCTCAGATCCCTCAGTTCGTTTATCTTAGTTCAGGCATTAGCACCCTCTGTGAGTAGACTATCCCTTTCATTCTTCAGTGCGGCAGTGCCTTCTTCGACTTTTTTGATGCGCCAGTCTAAAGACTCTAAGCGCCACTGATTCCAGTTCTGCACGTCGCCCACCGATTCGTTGTTGGCTGATGAATTGTCCATATGTGTGCTGTAATGAAAACTCACCATCTTATAGAATGAAGAATTTAAAAATAACATGCAGAATTTAAAAAGAAATAGAACATAAGGAACAAAATTATCTATCATGATTTCTCTTCTATATCTCAATAGCTAGACCACACTATTAGGAATTCTCTAGCCACAACTCTTGGAACTAGAACATAAGGAACAAAATTATCTATCATGACTTCTCTTCTATATCTAAATAGCTAGACCACACTATTAGGAATTCTCTAGCCACAACTCTTGGAACTAGAACATAAGGAACAAAATTATCTATCATGACTTATCTTCTATATCTAAATAGCTCGACCCCAGTATTAGGAATTCTCTAGCCACAACTCTTGGAACTAGAACATAAGGAACTAAATTATCTATCATGACTTATCTTCTATATCTAAATAGCTAGACCCCACTATTAGGAATTCTCTAGCCACAACTCTTGGAACTAGAACATAAGGAACAAAATTAGCTAGCCACAACTCTTGGAACTAGAACATAAGGAACTTACCTGTGGTTTAGTCGGGCGGGGCGGGTCGAGGCGGCGTCAGGTGGAGACGGGCAGCGTTGGGCGGCAGTGGGGGGCGGCCTCCACGCTCCTCCTCCGACGAAGACGGGCAGGGTCGGGTGTGGCGGCGTCGGGAGTAGACGGGCAGCGTTGGGCGAGGCGGAGACGGCCAGCGGCGGGCAGCGGCAGTATCGAGAGGAGGCGGTGGCAGGGATCAAGACGAGGATGGGTAGAGAGAGAGTGAGGACGAATGGATCCGGATTTTACCTATTAAAACCGACTAGTGCTGGCGTGGGCCTAATGGGCCTAAACGCGCCACGCCGGGCCTACGAAAATACCTATGGCATAGGAACTTTAGTCACGCCAACAATAATATGAGCGTTGAGGCCCTCATACAAGTGACGTTCGGCAGAATTTGCACGTCACCACTAAGTTTGTACCAATAACATACAAATTTAGGCAACGCCGGCACTATTTGAAAATATTAGTGCTGGCGTCGGCTGAAAATGGCGCGCCACCAACAAGGGTTGTGGCTAGCCATTTCTCTAGTAGTGTGAGGACGAAGAGGCAGCAACCCCTGAGTCGGCAGTCGGCAAGACAGATTCCACTCCGGCAAGTCAAAGTGCCACCAACATAGATACAACACAAGTTGTGTAGAAGAAGATGATGGTGCAGCGCCCGGTCTATTTTGTCAGCTCTCTTCTGCAGGGGGCTCGGTTAAGATATTCTGGGGTGCAAAAATTGCTTTTTGGTCTACTCATGGCCTCCCGTAAGCTGCGCCATTACTTCCAAGCACACCACATCACCATCGTCACTCACTTTCTTTTGCAACGCATCTTGAGGAATCCAGAAGCCATCGGCAGGATAGTTGAGTGAGCGTTAGAGCTGGCCAGCTTTGATCTGAGCTTTGAGAGGACAACAACCATTCAAAGGAGAACCTTGGCGGAATTCATTGCATAATGGACGCCAATGCAAGACGAAAAAATCCCAGAAACAACCCTCCCCGACAAGGAAGCACCACAAGAGTGGATTATGTACTTTGATGGAGCTTTTTCACTGCAAGGCGCCGGTGTCGGCGTGTTGCTTGTCACACCCACCGGAGAGCATCTCAAGTATGTGATTCAAATGCACTTTCCCAGGGAGGTATCAACAGACAACATTGCTGAATATGAAGGACTGCTTGCCGGCCTACGGATCACAAATTACCTTGGCATCAAAAAGCTTATTGTCCGAGGAGATTCACAGCTCATTGTACGTGAAGTGAATAAGGATTATCAGATCCCTTTGATGGAAGCTTATGTTGATGAAGTGAGGAAGTTGGAAGAGCATTTTGACAGTCTACAAACAGAGCACATGCCTCGTGCAGAAAACAGAATTGCTGATGACTTATCGAAACAAGCTGCTAAGAAGCTACTGATAACCCACAAGTATAGGAGATTGTAACAGTCTTCGAGGGAAGTATTTGTAAGAGCACATTTCTCCATGTGTGGTTTTGGTAATTGATGACAACCCCTATGGACAAATGGTTGCCTTGAGTTATATTCGAAGGATTTGTCCATAGGCACTTCTTGAAGTCCATCTGTTGGTTTCAAGGAGTTTATATGGTGACCAAGGTGGTATTCAAGGTTTTATCCAAAGATTGGTCATAGAGAATACAAGATACAAGGTTGATCAAGACTAAGGCAAAGAATGAATCAAGTTGATCAACACACAAAGCGTACAAGATGTACCGAAAGGGATCAAGTGATCCCATGGTATGGTAAGCATTGTCCATTACGCTTTGTGTACTAACCCATGGTCTACGTGAGTGTTCTTTGTAGGGTTATGTATATTTCCATGGGATTGCATCAAGAGAAAGATACCATACAACCCATGGAAGATGACATCAAGTGGTGATCGTCATCAAGGTTGCGGTGTGCAAGTTCAAGTGAAGCATCACGGAGAGATCATGCTTGAAGCTTGCTGTCCATTGTGGTGACAATGGACTTGTGAAGATGTGCCGAAGAGTGGCTCACCCATAGTGGAGTATGGGGGAGCAATCTACTAGTCTTCATCGAGCCGGCGCAATCAAGAAAGGTGGTCCATCTTGAGAAGGACAAGATTGTCATCATCTAGCTCAAGTGGACTATGCGCAAGGCAAAGGTTTGACCTTGATAGGGTTTTCTATTTTACCAGTCTCATGGTGGTAGTTGGGAGACCGGGTTATAGGATCGATAGCCATACTATCAAGGGGGGCTCTCAAGTGAGTAGCTTGATCGTATCGTTCGTTAAGAACTCAAACCATTGCATTCTTGGCATCATCATCTTTCTTGGTTCTTGGTTGGCTTTTCTCTATGTGGGTTCTTGAGCTTATGGTCAGCTTCATGACAAGCTCAAGTTCATCGAAAACGGAGTCCATAGGCATCTTCCATGATGTTTTCGATGTTGGTGGTTTTGCCGGTTCTTCATTCATAGAGGTTTCACATCTCTATATCATTGGCATTTTCATACTGCCTCCTCTTAAGATAATCTCACTGTTGGATAGCTCTTGTCGTCCTGAATCCAACAAGCTTGAGTTTGCTCAATTCAGAGCTCATTTACAGAGGTTATGGCAGTTCTGGTCTTACCTGTTTTCTTGATACGGTTACACCGCTGTCCCGGCCTGATGCACCGCTCGCTCCAGACATCCGGTTTGACCACCACTCTTGGGGTGATACCCTGGAGGTGCTGTCACTGAGAGGTCCCTAGCGGTTGTACCGCTGCCCCCGGGCAGTTGTACCGCCCACAACTCGGTGACCCTGGGTGGCAGCTCTGGGCGGTTGAACTGGCCCAGCACCGCGCTCCAACCGGACACGGTTCTGTTGGGCTCCGGTTGTTGGGCGGACCTAGACCGGTTGTACCGCTATATTATATAGCCCGGTACTACCGATGTCCCAAGCGGTTGTACCACTGGGGACTTTGCCTGGTCCAGCGCTCGGGCTGAGCTGTTGCATCTTGGTGGAACCACCGGTCACCTTTCTGTTGTGGTCCGGTGGTTGGGCGGTTGTACCGCTATATCTCTATAGCCCGGTTCTACCGCCCGCATCACCGGTTGTACCGCCCCTGTGCAATTCTGCACATAACGGGCAGATTTGTGGGGACCTATTTAAGGGGGTCTTCTTCCCGAATGGTCCCCAACTCTTTAGCTCGTGTTTGCCCCCCATTGTTGACCTTCTTAGAGCTTGCTAACTCTCAATCCATCCAATGATTCTTGCTCCTTTTTGAGGGAAAAGAGAGAGGAGATCTAGATCCACATTTCCACCAATCACTTTCTCCTCTATGTGAGGGGAACCCCTTGGATCTAGCTCTTGGAGTTCTTGGTGTTCTTCTTCGTTCTTCCTCTCATTTTCCACCATAGAATTAGTTGTTATGGTGGGATTTGGGAGAGAAGGACTTGGGCACTCCGTGTGCCCTTGCCATTGCATTTGGTGCATAGGTTTGAGTTCTCCACGGTCATACGTGGAAGTGAAGTTTGAGAAGCTTATTTCTCTTGGGTGTTTGTGCACCCTAGAGCTTGTTCCTCTTGGGTGCCTTGGCGCCCTAGACGGTTGGTGGTGCCTCGGAGCTCAATCATTGTGGTGTAAAGCTCCGGGCAAGCGTCGGGGTCTCCAATTAGGTTGTGGAGATTGCCCCGAGCAATTTGTACGGGTACCGGTGACCGCCCCCAAGGGTTGCCAAAGTGTACGGGTACCGGTGACCACCCCCAAGGGTTTCCAATTGCACGGGTTCGGTGACCGCCCTCAAGGGTCCCTTAATGGAATCACGGCATCTTGCATTGTGCGAGGGCGTGAGGAGATTACGGTGGCCCTAGTGGCTCCTTGGGGAGCATTGTGCCTCCACACCGCTCCGAACGGAGATTAGCATCCGCAAGGGTGTGAACTTCGGGATACATCGTCGTCTCCACGTGGCTCGGTTATCTCTTACCCGAGCCCTTTACTTGTGCACTTTACTTTGTGATGCCATATTGTTTCTTGTTATATATCTTGCTATCACTTAGTTGTCTATCTTGCTTAGCATAAGTTGTTGGTGCACATAGGTGAGCCTAGTTGTTTTAGGTTTTGTGATTGACATATTAAACGTTAGTTTTATTCCGCATTTGTTCAAGCCTAAACCATAATTATTTTAAAGCGCCTATTCACCCCCCCCTCTAGGCGTCATCCACGTCCTTTCAGTATTTTACCCAAATTTGTTGATTCGACACAAGGGGGGCCAAAGAATATTTATTGGTCTTAGCAGCTGAGTTGGCAATTCAGACACACTCAGGATATCCTCCGTAGAAAAAGTTTAGTACCAAAGCAGAGGAGCAAGAGTAACAGTAACAGTAATAGCAGTAGATTTGTAGTGGTAACAGTAGCAGCAATAGTAACTTAGCAAGATCCAGTATATGAGAAGCGTAGGCACATGGATCGGTGATGGATAATGATTTAGATGACATCAATCATGTAACAGTTACACACTAGAGCGACACAGAACTAGCTCCAATTCATCAATGTACTGTAGGCATGTATTCCATATATAGTCTTACGTGCTTGCTATAAGAACTTGCATGACATCTTTTGTCCTACCCTCCCATGGCAGCGGGGCCCATAAGGAAACCAAGGGATATTAAGGCCTCCTTTTAATAGAGAACCGGAACAAAGCATTAACACATGGTGAATACATGAACTCCTCAAACTACGGCAATCACCGAAAAGAATCCCAATTATTGTCATCTTGGGGTATGCAGATCATGACACATAATATGTGCATACAACTTGCAAGATAGGATCCACAATACTCTCATATTTATGAAAACATAATAGGTTCAGATCTGAAATCATGGCACTCGGGCCCTAGTGACCAGCATTAAGCATAGCAAAGTCATAGCAACATCAATCTCAGAACATAGTGGATACTAGGGATCAAGCCATATCAAAATAACTCGATTACATGATCAATCTCATCCAATCCCATCACCGTCCAACAAGCCTACAAAGTAATTACTCACTCCCGGTGGTGAGCATCATGGCGGTGTTGCTGAAGAAGGGTTGTTGATGACGATGGCGACGAATCCCCCTCCTCGGAGGCCCAAACGGACTCCAGATATGCCCTCCCGATGAAGAACAGGAGGTGGCGGCGGCTCCGTCTCGTGAAACGCGATGAAAACTTCTCTCTTATTTTTCCCTCTGCAATTGTGAATTTATAAGACCGAAATTAAGGTTGGGGGAGCCACGAGGTGGCTCCAAGCTAACAGGGCGCGCCCAGGGGGTGGGCGCACTTTGTTGGCTTGGCACCAATAGGTGGATCCCTCTGGTGGGTCTTCACTCCATAATTCTCCATATTTTCTAGAAAAAATCCACAAAAAGTTTCGTCCGATTCCGAGAACTGTTATTTCTGCACAAAAATAACACCATGGCAGTTATGCTGAAAACATCTTCAGTCCGGGTTAGTCTCATTCAAATCATACAAATTAGAGTCCAAAACAAGAGCAAAAGTGTTTGGAAAAGTAGATACGTTTGAGACGTATCAACTGCCCCAAGCTTAACACATTGCTTGTCCTCAAGCAATTCAGTTGATAAACTAAAAATATAAAGAAAACTTTTACAAACTCTTTTGTTCTCGTTACTATATATATGCTTAGCTAGTGTTTAGGTTTTCAGCATAAATCATAAATAACAATATCGATGATAACACTTAGCTATTATATTCACTCATGACAATAACATAACCAACTAGCGAGCAATTATAAAATATCTCACATGCCAATAATTTGTCAAAACAATCATGATATAAAACGATGATACGGTATCTCTCTAGCACTTTCTGAGATCGCAAAATATAAATGCAGAGCACCTTTGAGCTCCACGCAGCGACTAAACATTGTAATTCAGGGTAGAAGAATCTAGTCATGCTCACATCCAACATTAACTAGACTCAATGCATAAGAATGAAAATAGTGCTCTCCGGTCAGGTGCTTTAGCAAGAAGATGATGACTCAAGAATAAAAGTAAAATAACATGAAAGTAAATAGAAAGGCCCTTCGCAGAGGGAAGTATTCATTTGCAGACTTGCCAGAGCTCAGAATTTAAAACATAGATGAAATTGTAATTTTGAGTGGTGTGCTTTTCCTGTCAACATCATGACTGAGTTTTCAATATCTTCCATGCATAACACATTATTGGCGGTTTCCAAGCGGAATTGTAACGTTTACTCCCATCCACCATACATACACAAACCATGGCTGACCGAATCCACAGGTGCCTGCAGATATATCAACTATCCCGGGAGTTTTGTTCAATTATTTTTGATTATGCAGGACTGGGCATCCTTTTTACCAGCCTCTCTCGTGCAATGACAGGCGAATAAACGCCCATCTTGAGAATAACCTGCTTAGCATTGAAGATATTGACCGCCCCATCGCTCCATGAGCAGTACGAGCACACAAAATGGATGTTTATTTGAATGTTTAGATGTGGCACATGCAAATTTACTTGGAACGGCGGGGTAATACCGTATATAGTTTGATATGGTGGACTCGTGTGGAACAACTTGGTTTCAAGGATTTTGGATGCACAAGCAGCATTCCCGCTTAGTACAGGTGAAGGCTAGCAATAGATTTAGAAGCGAACAGCTAGAGAGCGAAAACGGTCATAATCATGCATTGCGAATAGTTAACATTGAACATTAGCATGAGTAGGATATAAACACTCTGAACATAAATATCATGAAGGTTACATTGGATTTGAATCAACTACATGTTTGCACATGTGCCAAGTCAAGCCGCTCGCATTACTCAGAGGAGGATACCATACTACCATACCACATCACAACCATTTTAATGCATGTTGACACATAAGATAGACTATTATTCACTCCTAGCTATTTAAGCATGGCATGAGCAACTAAAATCTCAGAATCATTCTTCTCTATCTATAGTTCATGGCCTATTAGAAGTAGAAGGTGCTCTAGTGCAATCCTTATCGACAGAAAAACATTGCAGTCTTTACTCATAATATGTTGAATGAAGATCGAACGAGCTAAACATATTTACAAAAACGGAAAACAAGAAGAGTTCATACCAGCTTCGTTTACCACAATCACTTCATCAAATATCGTCATTATTGCCTTTCACTTGCATGACTGAATGATATGATAATAATAATAGTGCAAGTGTGCCATGGACTAAGCTGGAATCTGCTAAACAATTTATGCAAAGGAGAAGATAAGGTAATATTGGCTCTTCGTTAGATCAACATTAATGCATATGAGAGCCACTCAACATTTTCATTGTGGTCTTCTCCTTTCAATGACTCAACAAAAAGAAAAAGTAATTCAGAAAGACACACTGAAATATTTTTGGAGTTTTTGGTTTTTTTGAAGAAAGCAAATAAACAAAGGGAAAACAAGAACGAGAAAAACTATTTACACGGGAAAGCTCCCAACATGCAAAGGAAATCTTTTTGGGTTATATTTTAATACTACAAACTAATTAAACAACAAAGAAAACCCGAAAAGAAGCAAGAAATATTTTTGGGTTTTCAAAGTTTTTCAAACACACAAGAAGAAAACAGAAAAATAAAGCTAACATGGATATACAATGAAAGAGGATGAACACCGATAATTGAAATGAAGTGTGTGAACATGAATGTAATGTCGGTGAGAAATACATACTCCCCCAAGCTTAGGCTTTTGGCCTAGCTTGGTGATCACCACCGGAAGTAGCCATCTGGTCCCGGGAAGTAGTTGGGCTGAGGCACTTAGGCATCCCACGCCTAGGCTTCAGCCTCCGCCTCAGCTAACTCGTTCCGGTACGCAATTATATCCGATGGCATGACAACATATCCATGCATGGCATGATAGTTAAACAAAGAAGGTGCAGGCAACAAAATAATATCGTGAGTCCTATCGCTGTATACTATGTTATAGCAAATGTGGTGCGTAGGCTCAGGCTCATCAGTAAACTGGTGATCTATCATAGATTGGTGATCAAGATAAACTTTAGGCAATAAGTAATCACTGGGGCGTATATTACGAAGTGTTTTGCTAGATGAGTGGCATAAATGCCACCTGGACCTTGCCCCTAGTCTGGTTACCATGCAAGCGGCGTGCAACAATAGCCCCTAAGATGTAAGTGTTATCACCACATAGTGTGCGGCACAAAATAGAAAGGACGGGGGCACTGAGACCATCGCCCTGCTCCTAAAGCGGTCTTGGCCAGGTCGTTGAACACAAACGAAGTACACGAAGTTGCAATGGCTAACTTTTAACTAAACAGAACCCAAAGAAAAAGCTACTAGATTGACCTACTTATATAGGAGCAATGGGTGGCGGCCAAGCAGGTGGGAGGACGTCCCATGGCAGCCTAAACCTACCCCTAGGTCGTACAAGGCCCATGGGCCCAAGTGGAGGTGATGCAATGCCTTTTGACTTGTAGTTTGACTCGGATTCTGCTGCAATGTCAGATTGTTTCGTCAAGATCTCCACGCTCGGGACCAATTTTAAGGTGATTCCAATTAGGCTAGAACGCATATGAAATCTAGTTTCCAACAAAAAAGGAATCACCAAATTCGGAGTCCGGGTGAAAAGGTTCTTGACGTTTTGAGATAGATGTGTATGTGCAGTCCGAATCTGAGTTCAGAACGTGAGAGACTTGGACTCTATCTTCTCTTGCGCTAAAAGTGACGTGAGAGAACTTCTTGAACAGCATCTAATTAATTCCTTTCACGTGAGAGGACCTCTTGAATAGCACCCAACCATTTCATCTTCCTTTGTCATCACACGTGGTTCATATAAGTGTTCGGCCATTCTGCATTTAGGCATAAAATAAAAATAGGTGAAGTATTTTTGTTCCGGATAACATAAATAAATTATTGCATAATTCTTATAAGAAATCACCTCACAAATATGCACGTATGTAATATTTTTGGTCGTATCCAAGGTAGTCATGTCCTCATCATCCTCCCCTTCTTGAAAACAAAGCCGTCCTTCGCGTTACTTAGTCTGAAATGTGGCTAACAAAAGAGACAAGGTGTACATGTTGTATATGTATATGTCATCTATTTTTATTGATCTTAGTTGTGGCACATGTGACACATTTATACAAGAGCACACTTCAAATGTCATGAAATATAAAGCCAAAATATTATCACAAAAAGTAGAAGGCATGAAAATATTGCAACTCGGTTTGCACATATAAGTGAAGTCCTTATTCATATCAAAAGGTTGACAATGTTCATCATTAAACCATCCCAACATTGGTAAATAAACTTGAATTATTCTAAATTTAGATGCTACAACATGCTTAAATAAGCAAACATGCAACATGTCATTTGACACAGAATCATCACCAAAATTGGAGGTCATATCAAAATGATTAAATAGTGGCAGAATTATTTTCAAACATATTTGATCCAAATTTGATTTATTTCCTGATTCACATGGTTCTTTCTGATCAGCAGTTAATTCAATGGGTGCACTCAAAATTGTTGATATATGATCACATGGCAAAGTCAAATCATGAACACAGTCCTCTAAAATAGGTGGTGTTATCAAAGTAATGGGTAGCTCATCACATGGTACATTGGAATTGACGAGGCATTCGTCATACTCCTCTGGAGGTGGAAGATCAGTACCTTTGTCATTACCTCTTATGATCAACTCAGATGATGTAGGCTCTCTCGGTGGTGACATGTCACATGGTGAAGGTGATCTAACCCTCACAACAATTGATGTGGTTGTAATAGTACGCCTAGTAGTTGAAGGAACAACCGTATCAACTCTTGGAATGTGCTCCTTGGGCTCATTCTCCTTGTGGGCAATACGTTGTTTGATTTCCTGTTCAGCTTTGCAAGCAAGATGAAACAAACGATCCATAGGATAACACTTTTCATGAATTAGTATCTCCTGAATATCACGGTTTAATCCTCCCCAAAATCTATCCATGAAATCTTCTTCACTTTCTTCTAATGAGGAATGCAACAAGGTCGTTTGTAAATCGTCATAATATTTTGTTATGGTGTCACTACCTTGTTTTAAATGCTGTAACATTTTAATCATGTCACGAGTATAATAAGCTAGAACGAATGTGTGTCTCATGGCAAGTTTCAAATCATACCAAGTAGTAGCTATATAATCAGGGTGTAACCGATAATATTCACTCCACCAAACTGAAGCATAACCAGTGAAAGAACCAACTGCGACCTTAAGTTTCTTATGTTCAGCAAAATTATGGGTAGCAAATATATCATTTATTTCAAACTCTCATTCAATATATAAAGCAGGTCTAAAACGGCCATTAAATGGTGGTATAGAAACATTAACCTGATTGTGTGTATTGGGATGTCTTTGCACTTCTCGTGACGGTTGTGGCATTTGCTTAGGTGGTGGCACGTCTCCCATGATCGACGAAGCCCACAAACTGACAACTCTGGATCCTTCCATGATTAGTAGAAACAAGAAATAAAATCCAAGAATATTGTTCCTATGAACTACTAGGATGTGGTGGTAAAACGCTCACAGTAAAGCAAATATCAATGTCTTACAAATTCTTACCATGCAGCAGGTGGTGACCGGCAATCGACGGTGTCAATATCTCCGAAGATTGAGTAAAGCGATTACCAGGTGAACGTATGTGTACACGATGTAGAAATATGTGGAGCATGGAAGGCTTAATATATGGTAGCAAAAGATTATCAATAATCAATTCAGAGATGCAATGTTGAATAAATGCTCAATGACGGTACTGTTCTGGTCCTAGGCTAGACCGGACTAGAGACACAAGACTAGAACACTAATGGAGTCATGGCGTAAGACAAATAGCAGCAACGGATGATATGAATTAGCTCTGGACAGCAAGATATAAGTGAAGATCACAATAACAGTAAAGACAATGGTGATAAATGACCACCAAGCAGGATATACCAAAACTCTCTTAGCTACTTTCCTCTGGAAAATACTAAGTCAAATTTCTGATATTTTTTCTCAAGAATGCTACTGACTCAATCTTTCCGATTCAAAAAGAATCACTCAATTCTGAGTTCGTATGAGGAGTCAAAAATTCAGGAACGGACCTGAAAAATATTGAAAAACTGTGTTCGCGACCTTCGGAGGGCAAAAAGTGCTATTTAGAAGACGATTTGGAGATGTCAATAATGAACATGCTTGATGAACTATTCAGATGCAGCTCGTCGATAGCTTGAATTTGAGTACTCGTGGAGCCAAAATGGACTTCGTATGAGGAAGATATGCCTGTTTTACTGAACATTGCACAAAATAGATTTCAATCCGAATTCAGATACGAGATTGAGTCTATGTAGATCCAAAATTTGTTTTTTTTCTCTTCTATCTATTTTTTTCTCACTTTTTTGTACTTTTTTCTCCATTTTTCTCTCACTTTTTTTTTTACTTTTTTCTCTCTTTTTTTTCTCCTTTTCCTTCTTCTTTCCAAAACAAACCAGATAAGATGCAGATTGGATCAAGTGTAGATGTGAACAATCTCAAGTATGATAATGTCAATGAAAGATGGGGAGCATGTGGTGGAAATTGATGGATGGTAGTGGACGACAGCGGAAGGGATGATGATGCAGCGACAATGTTACTAATGTGAACAAAACTCGAAACTCTAAAGGAACTAGACACTAAGACCAGCAACTCGACTCGACGATGCAACCGCCAATTCAACTATGCAAACACTAAAAAAAATTGCAAAGGCTTAGACTGGCTTGGATAATGGATGAATAGATCTAACTTTTTTGTGGCTTTTTCTTGGGAAATACGTAAGAAAAATAAATCTAATCTAGGGATAACTGGAAATTCTCACCAAGCAACCTGAAAACTGATACCACTTGATAGAGGCGAGGGTCCCGATCTTTCGATGAGATGATAACTATCGATTTGGTGGAGACGACTTTGATGATCTGACTACAAACGTGCACGACGTTGCGCCTTAGCAATCGCTAAACCAACTCCAAGAAGGTTATTGACCAAGCCGGAGCACGATCAACCTAACCACGAAGGTCTATTCCTGCAAGAAATCGAAGAACAAGCAAGAATATGATAATGCAATCTGAATATTGCAAAAATAGATGAAGTATTGATAAAGGTGGGGTTCCGAAAGCGGTCTTGGTCTGGTCGTTGGACACAAACGAAGTACACGAAGTTGCAATGGCTAACTTTTAACTAAACAAAACCCAAAGAAAAGGCTACTAGATTGACCTACTTATATAGGAGCAAGGGGTGGCGGCCAAGGAGGTGGGAGGACGTCCCAAGGCAGCCTAAAACCAACCCTAGTTCGTACAAGGCCCATGGGCCCAAGTGGAGGTGATGCAACACCTTTGGACTTGTAGTTTTACTCGGCTTCTGCTGAAATGTCAGATTGTTTCGTCAATATCTCCACGCTCGGGACGAATTTTAAGGTGATTCCAATTGGGCTGGAATGCATATGAAATCTAGTTTCCAAAAAAAAGGAATCACCCAATTCAGAGTCCAGATGAAAATGTTCTTGGCGTTTTTAGATAGGTGTGTATGTGCAGTCCGAATCTGAGTTCAGAACGTGAGAGACTTGGACTCTATCTTCTCTTGGGCTAAAAGTGACGTGAGAGAACTTCTTGAACATCATCTAATTAATTCCTTTGACGTGAGAGGACCTCTTGAATAGCACCCAACCATTTCCTCTTCCTTTGTCATCACACATGGTTCATACAAGTGTTCGGCCATTCTGCATTTAGGCATGAAATAAAAATAGGTGAAGTATTTTTGTTCCGGATAACATAAATAAATTATTGCATAATTCTTATAAGAAATCGCCTCACAAATATGCACGTACGCAATATTTTTGGTCGTATCCAAGGTAGTCATGTCCTCATCACGGTCGGTGATGGATAATTATTTAGATGATCATGTAACAGATACACACTAGAGCGACACGGAACTAGCTCCAATTCATCAATGTAATGTAGGCATGTATTCCGTATATAGTCATACGTTCTTGCTATAAGAACTTGCATAACACGTTTTGTCCTACCCTCCCGTGGCAGCGGGGTCCAAGGAAACTAAGGGATATTAAGGCCTCCTTTTAATAGAGAACCGAAACAAAGCATTAACACATGGTGAATACATGAACTCCTCAAATTACGACAATCACCGGAAAGAATCCCAATTATTGTCACTTTGGGGTATGTGGATCATGACACGTGCTAGGTGCATACAACTTGCAAGATAATATCCAAAACACTCTCATATTTATGAAAACATAATAGGTTCAGATCTGAAATCATGGCACTCAGGCCCTAGTGACAAGCATTAAGCATAGCAAAGTCATAGCAACATCAATCTCAGAACATAATGGATACTAGGGATCAAGCTCTATCAAAATAACTCGATTACATGATCAATCTCATCCAATCCCATCACCGTCCAGCAAGCCTACAAAGGAATTACTCACTTCCTGTGGTAAGCATCATAGCAGTGTTGATGAAGAAGGGTTGGTGATGATGATGGCGATGAATCCCCCTCCCCGGAGCCCCAAACAGACTCCAGATCTGCCCTCCCGAGGAAGACAGGAGGTGGCGGTGGCTCCGTCTCGTGAAACGCGATGAAAACTTCTCTCTTATTTTTTTCTCCCCAATTATGAATTTATAGGACTCGAATTAGGGTCGGGGGAGCCACGAGGTGGCCCCAAGCTAACAAGATGCGCCCAGGGGGGCTGGGCGTGCCCTGTTGGCTTGGCACCAACAGGTGGCCCCCCTCTGGTGGGTCTTCGCTCCATAATTCTTCATATTTTCTAGAAAAAATCCATAAAACTTTTCGTCTGATTCTGAGAACTTTTATTTCTGCACAAAAATAACACAATGGCAGTTCTGCTGAAAACAGCGTCAGTTCGGGTTAGTTTCATTCAAATCATGCAAATTAGAGTCCAAAACAAGAGCATAAGTGTTTGGCAAAGTAGATACGTTTGAGACGTGTCAGCTACCTATGGAATTAGGCACTTTTGTACTCCAACTGACTCAACCATCTGTCACACCATCAAACCGGCAATCCAAGAAAAGAAAAAATCAACTCCGGTGATTACTTCCAGGCAGAGCTACCAGTCGCGGCCAAGAAAGTTGCCGGAGGCCATAAAACGCCTGCTGGTCAGCAGCAAGCTTCGGCAAGACTTCCAGTCCTTGCCGTCGAAGCGAGCGCTCCCGCAACAAAAGAGATGCCTTTAATCCTTGTCGTCGAGCCGTAGGCTCAAGCATGGGCGCAACAAATTGTCCAATATCTTCAAATAGGAGAACTTCCCGAAGAGCAGGAAGAAGCTAAAAGAGTAGCCCAGCAGTCGAGCATGTACCAGTTTGTGGACAGCATCCTGTGCAAGAGAAGGCCGAACAGGGTGAAATTGAAGTGCATTCCCCGGGAAGATGAACAGAAGTTGTTGGCAGAGATACATGAAGGGGTGTGTGGTTCCCATATTGGGTCCCGCGCGCTTGTCAGCAAGGCCTTCCGACAAGGATTCAACTGGCCGACAGCCCTTCAAGAAGCCTTGGCGGTGGTAACCACATGTGAAGCATGCCAATTCCACGCCAAGCAAATACATCAGCCAATACAAGCCCTTCAAACAATACCACTCTCCTGGCCCTTCTCAGTCTGGGGGCTTGATATTGTCGGCCCTTTCTCCCGTGCTATCGGGGGCTTCGAATTCTTGTTCGTTGCAATCGACAAGTTTACGAAGTGGACTGGGGTAGAACTAGTGAGGAAGGTGACATCACAAGCAGCCGTCCAGTTTTTCAGAGGAATAGTTTGCCGATTTGGTGTGCCCAATAGGATCATTATCGACAATGGCATGCAGTTCACCAGCAACACTTTCATGCAATGCTGCCAAGATCTTGGCGCCAAGATTTGGTTTGCATCCTTGCTCACGCCGGAAGCAATGGCCAAGTGGAGAGGGTGAATGCTGAAGTGTTGTGTGGCCTCAAGACAAGAACTTTCGACAAGCTGAGCAAGTGCGGAAGGCGCTGGATTGATGAGTTGCTGGCGGTTCTTTGGTCACTAAGAATGACACCAAATCAAGCCACCGGCGAGACACCCTTCTCCCTGGTCTATGGTGCAGAGCCGGTGCTCCCCACGAAACTCACATATGGGTCACCTCGAGTGCAAGCCTTTGATGAAGACGAGCAAGAGAAATTGCGGAAAGATGATGCCACGCTCCTCGAGGAAGATCGTCTTCGGCCTGCCCTATGTACCGCTCAGTACCAGCAAGCCTTGTGCTTCTATCACAGCTGCAAGGTGCACGCCAGTAGCGTTGGGGAAGGCGACCTTGTTCTTCATTAGATCCATTCCGCGAAGGGATCAAACAAGTTGACGCCAAAGTGGGAAGGCCCTTACCGGGTGATACGAGTCACCAGGCCTGGCGCAGTCCGCCCGGAGACCGAAGATGGCACCCTGATGTAGAACTCGTAGAATATCGAGCATCTTCGCCCGTGAGGCGCAGTTGCCGGGATCTCCTCCAGCAACCCCTTTTGTACGAGTCTGTCGGCAAAGCATGTAAACCTTTGTACAAAGCCAGGCGAAGACCCTGCGCAAAAAATCAATAAAGCTAAGTGTTCTGCAACTTTTTGTCAAAGTACATATATATTTTGTATGTGGTATGAAATGTTGTGATCACCATAACTTGCGTGAAATGGTTGTTGAACCGGCAAGGTTCCTAGCTTCCTCTTTTCTCTTCTTTCTTTTTCTCAAAGGATAGAAGGGACTCCCGCGTGCAAGTTTTCCCGGGGGGGAGTGATGGTATGGATACCCAAAAAAGACGTTCAAGGTTGATCATTTTGCGACAAAAGACGTTCAAGGTCGATCATTTTGCGACAAGAGTTACAGCAAAGAAAAGCTAAGTTACAGAAACTTTAAGTTCTTTGTTGTAGATATTTTTCCTTGAACGCTTTTGACATTTGTATGAGAAAACCTGCACGTGAAGGACCCTTGTCGAATTTGTTTGTGCTCTTTGGTCGTTTCGAGTCCACTCACCAACCAGAGTAGCTGCATCAAGAACGGCAAGGTGGTCTTGCCGGCAGCAACATTTCCGGCAGGCTGCTAAGGATCTGTTCCTAAAGCGATCGCGGCAAGAATGTGCGCACCGGTAAGTGTTTCCGGCAAGTGTTTCCAGCAAGCGTATGGTTTGAAAACATACAAGTGTGGAATCAAGGATAAGGAAGATAGCCATTCATTCAAGCAGATAAAGTAGATTACATCCGGAGGCAAAAGTGCAGTACTAATTTAAGATGAATGTCTTTAATACATGCACGACACCGGCAACAAGGATGAAGGGAGAGGGGTTCACTTCTTCAAGCTCACCGAGCTGACCCACTCAGAAATAGGAGCGGCAAGAGCATCGAGGGCGCTGGTGTCGGTGTCCTACAGCAGCTTGGAGAATGTCGGGCCCGTGGGACTGGGGGTACCCAGACCCGTCTGCCTGCGGCCCAAGACGCGACACATGCCATGGGCCCAGCACGGCCCACCATTGGACTTCACGAGCAAGACCCTTGCGAGGGCCCCCACCTCGCGAGGCACACATCAGCAAGCATCGTCAGGAATCTCGCAAAGCCCCTCCTCATGACGTAGCCTCCCGAGGCTGCCCCCGAGGCCTTCACGGGGCGGACTATTCAAGGGTGGCCCGGCGGGGTCGCGTGGTCCTGCGTCCTCACGTGGGTGACACGTGCCACGCCGAGCGGCACCAGGAGCCGTGCCAGCAGGCACGCATGAGGAGGCTTTTCTCTTTCGTGCTTAGGGAGCAGGGCCAGCTCTCCGGTTCCCAAAGTAATCTCCAAGGGTGTGTTTGGTAGCATGTATGGACATAGCCTAGTTGTTCTTCACTCACACATGCTGAGTGTAGACATGTTGAGTCCATGCAGTTGCTGTTGTTTGGCAGTGATGTATGTGTTGAGACATGCTGAGCTAAGACTTTGTTTGGCAGCCTGCATCTGTTTAGACATGCTAAACAATTTTAAATTCCAAATTTTTTTTAATGGTGAACAAAATTGAAAAAACGTGAAAAAAAAATTAAACATATTTTGAAATTATGAACTTTTATTGAAAGTTTAAACAAAATTTGAAATTCTAAAGATTTTTTTTTTTTGAGAATTAAAATAAAATTTGAAATTCTGAACTTTTTTGAAAATTTAATCAAAATTGAAAATTTTAATATTTTATAAAAATTTAAATTTTTTGAAATTGAGGACGTTTTTTGAAATTTTAAACAAATTTTAAAAAAAAATTGAAAAATTATTTTTTGAAATTTTGAAAATTTAAATAAAATTTGAAATTCTAAACATTTTTTGAAAATTTAAACAAAATTTGGAATTCGGAACATTTTTTGAAAATGTATTTTTTTGAAATTCTAAACATTTTCAAAAAATTAAACAAAATTTGAAATTCTAAACTTTTTTGAAAATTTAAACAAATGTTGAAATTCTGAATATATTTTGAAAATTTAAACAAATCTTGATATTATGAATATGTTTTGAAATTTTAAATAAAAGTTGAAATTATAAACATTTTTTGAAAATTCAAACATATCTGGACGTGGTCTGGTGGGTGGGGACGAGGGTCAGGGCGAGCATGGCTCCCTCCATGCACTTTGTCTGGGGTGCATGAGATGGGCATGGCTGAGGGCCCCTTTTTGCATCAGATGAGCATAGCTTAGGTGAGCCCATGCACCCTACCAAACAAGCAAAACTGGGTCGGATTGGGAACTATTGCCCTCATGCACCCTCCATGCACGCTACCAAACACACCCCAAAGGTTTCCCGTTTGGTGCAAGAGGACCAAGGCTGGGGGCTCGCCAGGACGGAGGTCATCCCCGAGCCCACCAGCATGTCACGGCAGGAGGCTTTTGTAGGCGAAGACTACTTTTGTCAGGATAAGTTGTAGCCCTGTCCCCCTTCAAACTGGCCGTTGTGGCGACCCATCCCGCCGAGTGTTTTCGGGGGAAGAGGATCGGGGGCTAGTATAAGATAGGGCAGGCTGCCGCCGTATAGGGGGATCGACCCCAGTGAGCTAGAAACTACCCTTGTACTCGCTCTCACCCACAAGCAATCCAGACAAGCAGAAGTAGGGTTTTACACCGCAAGGTGGCCTGAACCTGGGTAAATCGCCATGTCAACTGTTCCCCTTCCGTAGCTCGAGCACACCGAAGTGTCGCCGAAAGGTTGCAAGGTAGAGTAGGGCGAGAGAACTTGCGCACCCCAGAGTTCGAACCTCCTTGGGTCCCCGGAGCCCCGATTCCGACATTTGGCGCGCTAGCTAGGGGTGCACCGCTATTCTCCAGCTCCGTTTCTGCTCCAGCTTCGCCAACCCTATGGCTAACGCTCGCCATGCGGGTGCCAAGCGCTGAAGGCCCACGTTGTCCAGACCGCGCCCGCATGTCGCGACAGCCGCCGCCACTCCGCCAGCGCTGAAGCTGCACCGCCACCGACCCTGCTGCCCGCGAGCAGCAGGACTCCTCCGTGGACCCCTCCATGCAGCAGGACGACCGCACCGCCACGGCCTCCTCCTTCCACGCCAGCCTTGGGCACGTGAATGCGTAGGCCGCATTGCTCATGGAGCGCAAGCTGATGCGCTACCGCCCAGTGGACGCTAGCTACGACGCTTGGCTGGGCCGCATCACTAAGCTCGTCACCGCCGCCGGGAAGCCCCAGCACCCTCTCGCTCGCTTCGCCCTCCACCGTCTCGCACTGGGGACGTGGTGCACGGAGCGCCTCTGCCACCTCCCCTGCACAACAACCCAGTCGAGCCTCAGCGTGACACGCGCCTCCGCGACCAGCCTCGCGAGGTACCTCCACAGGCCCAGGACGAAGCCATCTGCCAGATCGTCCGATGTGTGTCGCATGACGCGCGCGTGATCCTTGAGCAGCAGCGCCCGTGCCAGGACCGGATCGTCCAGGATGTCGCGGTGGCCGGGCGCCAGAACCGGGCCGCCCTTGCGCGCGGAGTCCCTTCAAGCAGCATAGGCTGTCGGGCCTTTACTCGCGAGCTGTGCCGGGTGGTTTGGCCCGTCAAGTTCAAGCCTCAGCTGCCCCCGCGCTACAACGGCATCCCCGACCCCACGGAGTTCATCCATCTCTACACGCTGAGCATCAAAGCGACGAATGGCGACGACAAGGTCATGGCGAACTGGTTCCCCATGGCCCTTAAGGATGGCGCGCGCTCCTGGCTCATGAACCTACCTGAGGAGTCGATCTCTTCGTGAAGCGAGCTCTGCGAGAAGTTCATCACCAACTTCAGGGGCACGCGTGACCGCCCCCTCCCCAGCAACGACCTACGGTGCGTGAGGCAGCGTCCTGGAGAGACCCTGTGTGGGTACGCCTGACGCCTCAGCCGGGGGCGCAGCTAGGTCCCGCGAGGCCCTTGATGAACCTCCACGGCACGCTTTGCCAAGCAGCCCCACGCTCTCACAGCAACATAATAGCTAGGTGACTTTTTGGTTTGTTTGAATTAAGGGCGCCCTTCGGCTGCAGTATCCTCGAGCTGGCAAGGGTTCGCCCTTGCAGCCCCCTCACTTTTTGGTTATGTAGAGAATCTGGTTATCTTTTATGGAGCTTATGACGTTTGCTTAAGCCTTGTGTTCGGTGCCTCGCTACCATCAGAAACCGCCGTGCCCTCGCGGCCGCTTCCTTGGTCGTCCCATGACCGGGGGCTCGACACGGTGTTTGTGCTCGGATCTGTCCCTGCAGCGCTAATAAATCCAAGTGATCGAGCTCTGGCTCGCGGGCCTGCCCCCGTGCACGTCACCTCACAGAGGTCCTTGGCGTCTCGACCTCTCACGGAACCGTCACCAGTGAGCGAGTGAGGGTGCGGCCTAGCTCGTATGGCTGCTAGCTTGGTGCCTCGTCATCTCAGGGGCCATGCACCGGCGGCTGTCCGGAGCGCGTCGCCCCCATGTCACGGGGTACGTGAGCGCGTAGCCGCGTCAAGAGCCAGGCGCGAACCTCCTGGGGACTGAGGAGGGAGCTCCTGAGCCTTGCGCCTGGAGCAAGCGCCACCCATGACTCTCTCACATAAGAATGAGGTGGGGCTGTACACGCCCCGGAGCCTCCCGGTGCGCCACCCCTTGGCCTCAGGAGGACTCCCGCCCACGCCCAAGTGGAAGCCCCATGCTCCATGCAGGCGGAACGGTCGAAGCGTGACCATGCCCACGCCCAAGTGGAAGCCCCATGCTCCACGCTGGTGGAACAGTCAAACCGCGACCATGCCCACGCCCAAGTGGAACCCCCATGCTCCGCGCCGGTGGAACGGTCGAACCGCGACCATGCCCACACCCAAGTGGAAGCCCCATGCTCCGCACTGGCGGAACGGTTGAACCACGACCATGCTCATGCCCAAGTGGAAGCCCCATGCTCCGTGCTAGCAGAACGGTCGAATCGCAACCATGCCCATGCCCAAGTGGAAGCCCCATGCTCCATGCTAGCGGAACGATCAAACTATGATCATGCACATACCCAAGTGGAAGCCCCATGCTCCGCGCTGGTGGATAGTTAACTCAGAGCGCCCCACGGTCAACGCGGACCTCGGGGCAAACCGGCCCTGGCATAATAGCCGCTAGCCTGTTTCTGCGGCATGCGCTCGCCACCTCCCCCTTGGCCGTCACGAGAGCGGGGGTTTCGATGCGGTACATGTGCTCGAATCGGCCCCAGCAGCGCCGAAAGACGCAAGGGATTGGGCCCTGATTCGCGGGTCTGCTCCCGCGCACGTTGTTGGGGAACGTTGCATGGAAAACAAAAAATTTCCTACGCACACACAAGATCTATCCATGGTGATGAGCATCTACGAGAGGGAGAGTGAATCTACATACCCTTGTAGATCGCTAAGCGGAAGCGTTAAGAAACGCGGTTGATGTAGTCGAACGTCTTCGCGATCCAAATCGCCAAGTGTCCCGCGATCTCATCACGATCCATCTCGCGATCCAATCTCGATCCGTCCCACGATCCCATCACGATCCGTCCCGCGATCAAATCATGAATCGTCTCGCGATCCTGATCACGGTCCTTCCGATCTAGCACCGAACGGACGGCACCTCCGCGTTCAGCACACGTACAGCTCGATGACGATCTCCACCTCGTTGATCCAGCAAGAGAGAGAGCGGAGAGGTAGAAGAGTTCTCCGGCGGCGCGACGGCGCGGCGGCTATGGTGGTGGAACAATTCTGGCAGGGCTTCGCCTAAGCACCGCTGAAACTAGACTAGAGGAGAAACCGATCTAGATGAAGTAGAGGGAGCACGTGGCAATTAGGGTTATTTTTCTCCTCTAAATCCTCTAGTATATATAGGAGGGAGGGAGGGGAGGAGGCAGCCTCAAACCCTCAAGGGCTGGCCGAAATTGGAGGTGGAGGAGGTGGACTCCTCCACTTCAATCCTAGTCCAAATAGGACACCTTCCATATTTGGTCTCCCTTCCCTTTTCTTTAGGGTTTTTCCTTTCCCACTTATTCCTAGCCGCATGGGCCTTGTAGGGCTGGTTTGCCCAGCCCACTAAGGGCTGGTACAACCCCCCTCAGGCCCATGTGGCCTCCCGGCGTGGGTGGCCCCTCCCGATGGCCCTCCGGTACTCCCGGTACACTACCGGAAATACCCGAAACTTTTCCGGTGGCCAAAACGGGACTTCCTATATATCAATCTTTACCTCCGGACCATTCCGGAGCTCCTCGTGATGTCCGGGATCTCATCCGGGACTCCGAACAACCTTCGGTCACCAATCATACATAACTCAATTCTACCGAAACGTCACCGAACCTTAAGTGTGCAGACCCTGCGGGTTCGAGAACTATGTAGACATGACCGAGACACCTCTACGGCCAATAACCAATAGCGGGACCTGGATTCCCATATTGGTTCCTACATATTCTACGAAGATCTATATCGGTCGAACCTCTATGTCAAGGATTCAATTAATCCCGTATGCTGTTCCCTTTGTTCTTCGGTATGTTACTTGCCCGAGATTCGATCGTCGGTATCTCTATACCTAGTTCAATCTCGTTACCGGCAAGTCTCTTTACTCGTTCCGTAATACAAGATCTCGTGGCTAACACTTTAGTCACATTGCTTGCAAGGCTCATTGTGATGTTGTATTACCGAGTGGGCCCTGAGATACCTCTCCGTCACACGGAGTAACAAATCCCAGTCTTGATCCATGCCAACCCAACAGACACCCTCGGAGATACCTGTAGAGCACCTTTATAGTCACCCAGTTACGTTGCGACGTTTGATACACACAAGGTATTCCTCCGGTGTCAGTGAGTTGCATGATCTCATGGTCATAGGAACAGATACTTGACATGCAGAAAACAATAGCAATAAACTGACACGATCATATGCTACGTTTATAGTTTGGGTCTTGTCCATCACATCATTCTCCTAATGATGTGATTCCGTTATCAAATGACATCTCATGTCTATGGCTAGGAAACCTTCACCATCTTTGATCAACGAGCTAGTTAACTAGAGGCTTACTAGGGACACAGTGTTGTCTATGTACCCACACATGTATTTGAGTTTCCAATCAATACAATTACAGCAAGGATAATAAACGATTATCATGAACAAGGAAATATGATAATAACCAATTTATTATTGCCTCTAGGGCATATTTCCAACAGTCTCCCACTTGCACTAGAGTCAATAATCTAGTTCACATCACCATGTGATTTACATTGTTATGAATCTAACACCCAATGAGTTCTGGGGTTCGATCAGATCATGCTTTGCATGTGAGAGAGGTCTTTAGTCAACGGGTCTGCGACATTCAGATCCGTGTGTACTTTGCAAATCTCTATGTCATACTGTAGACACTTCTACCACACTCCACTTGGAGCTATTCCAAATGGCTGCTCCACTATATGTATCCTGACTACTATTCAGAGTCGTCCGGATAGGTGTCAAAGCTTGCATCGACGTAACCCTTTACGACGAACTCTTTATCACCTCCATAATTGAGAAATATTTCCTTAGTCCTCTAGTTACTTAGGATAATCTTGACCGTTGTCCAGTGATCCGCTCCTAGAACACTCTTGTACCCCTTGACAGACTCATGGCAAGGCACACACTAGGTGCGGTACACAGCTTGGCATACTATACAGAGCCTATGGATAAGGCATAGGGGACGACCTTCGTCCTTTCTCTTTCTTCTGCCGTGGTCGAGCTTTGAGTCTCACTCAACTCCACACCTTACAAATCAGGCAAGAACTCTTTCTTTGACTGATCCATTTTGAACTCTTTCAAAATCTTGTCAAGGTATGTACTCATTGAAAGTCTTATCAGACATCTTGATCTATCTCTATAGATCTTTGATGCCCAATATTTAAGTAGCTTCATTCTAGGTCTTCCTTTGAAAAACTCTTTTCAAACGACCCTTTATGCTTTCCAGAAATTCTACATCATTTCCGATCAACAATATGTCAACCACATATACTTATCAGAAATTCTATAGTGCTCCCACTCACTTTATTGTAAATACAAGTTTCTCATAAACTTTGTATAGACTCAAAAACTTTGATCACCTCATCAAAGCGTATATTCCAACTCCGAGATGCTTGCTCCAGTCCATAGAAGGATCGCTGGAGTTTGCATATATTTTAGCATCCTTAGGACTGACAAAACCTTTCGGTTGTATCACATACAACTTTTCCTTACGGATACCGTTAAGGAAACAATGTTTTGACATCCATCTGCCAGATTTCATAATTGAAAAATGCAGCAACTGCTAACATGATTCCAACAGACTTTGAGCATCGCTACGGGTGAGAAAGTCTCATCGTAGTCAACTCCTTGAACTTGTGATAAACCCTTTGCCACAAGTCGAGCTTTATAGACGGTGACATTACCGTCCGCGTCCGTCTTCCTTTTAAAGATCCATTTGTTCTGAATGGCCTTTCGCCCTTCAGGTAATACTTCCAAAGTCCATACTTTGTTTTCTTACATGGATCCCATCTCGGATTTCATGGTCTTAACCATTTCTCGGAATCCGGGCCCATCATCGCTTCTCCATAGCTCGTAGGTTCGGTGTTGTCCAACAACATGACCTCTAAGACAGGGTTGCCGTACCACTCAGGAGCAGTACGCGTCCTTGTCGACCCACGATGTTCGATAGTAACTTGATCCGAAGTTTCATGATCATCATCATTAACTTCCTTTTCAACTAACGTAGGCTCCACAGAAACAACTTTCTGCGGTGCGCTACTCTCAGGTTGAAGTAAAGGTTCAACAACCTCATCAAGTACTATCTTCCTCCCACTCAATCTTTCGAAAGAAACTCTTTCTCGAGAAAAGCCCCATTTTAGCAACAAACACTTTGTGCTTGGATCTCAGATAGAAGGTTTACCCAACTGTTACGTTAGGGTATTCTATGAAGATGCATTTGTTCGCTTTGGGTTCGAGCTCATTAGGTGAAAACCCTTTTTCACATAAGCGTCGCAGCCCCAAACATTAAGAAATGACAGCTTAGGTTTCCGCCAAACCAAAATTCATACGGTGTCATCTCAACGGATTTAGATGGTGCCCCTTTTAAAGTGAATGTGGTTGTCTCTAATGCATAACCCTAAAACGATAGTGGTAAATCGATAAGAGACATCATAGTTCGCACCATATCCAATAGAGCATGACTACGACGTTCGGACACACCATCACACTATGGTGTTCCTGGTGGCGTGAGTTGTGAAACAACTTCCACATTATCTTAAGTTGTATACCAAACTCGTAACTCAGATATTCACCTCCATGATCATATCGTAGACATTTTATCTTCTTGTCATGATGATCTCAAACTTCACTCTGATTTTGTTTGAACTTTTCAAACGTTTCAGACTTGTGTTTCATTAAGTAAATATACCCATATCTACTCAAATCATCAGTGAAGGTAGGAAAATAATGATATTCACCGCACACTATAATACTCACTGGACCGCATACATCAATATGTATCATTTCCAATAAGTCAATTGCCCGCTCCATCATACCGGAAAACGGGGTTTTAGTCATCTTGCCCATGAGGCATGGTCCGCATGTCTCAACCGATTCGAAATCGAATGAGTCCAAAGATCCATCAGCATGGAGTTTCTTCATGCGTTTTACACCAATATGACATTTAGCGGCAGTGCCACAAGTATGTGGTACTATCATTATTAACTTTGTATCTTTTGGCATCAATATTATGAACATGTGTATCACTACGATCAAGATTCAATAAACCACTCTTATTGGGTGTATGACCATTGAAGGTATTATTCATGTAAATAGAATAACCATTATTTCTTTTTAAATGAATAACCGTATTGCAATAAACATGATCTAATCACGTTCATGCTTAAAGCAAACACCAAATAACATTTATTTAGGTTCATCACTAATCCTGAAGGTAGAGAGAGCGTGCGATGGTGATCACATCAACCTTGGAAACACTTCCAACACTCATCGTCACCTCACCCTTAGCTAGCTTCCGTTTATTCCGTAGCTTTAATTTTGAGTTACTAACATTTAGCAACCGAACCGGTATCTAATACCCAGGTGCTACTAGGAGTACTAGTAAGGTACACATCAATAACACGTATATCAAATATACTTCTGTCGACGTTGCTAACCTTCTTATCTACCAAGTATCTAGGGTTGTTCCACTTCAGCGACCGTTCTCCTCATAATATAAGCACTTAGTCTCGGGTTTGGGTTCAACCTTGGGTTTCTTCACTGGAGCAGCAACTGGCTTGCCATCCATGAAGTATCCCTCCTTGCCCTTGCCCTTCTCGAGACTAGTGGTTTCACTAACCATCAACACTTGATGCTTCCTTCTTGATTTCTACCTTCGCGGTGTCAAACATTGCGAACAGCTCAGGGATCATTATTTCCATCTCTGGCCTTTTATAGTTCATCACGAAGCTCTAGTAGCTTAGTGACAGTGACTTGGAGAGCTATATCAATCACTATCTTATCTGGAAGATCAACTCCCACTCGATTCAAGTGATTGTAGCACTCAAACAATTTGAGCACATGCTCAACGATTGAGCTATTCTCCATCATCTTGCAGGCAAAGAATCTTGTTGGAGGTCTCATACCTCTCAACATGGGCACGAGTCTGAGATCCCAATTTTAGCTCTTAAAACATCTCATATGTTCCGTGACGTTCAAAACGTTTTGGAGCCTCAATTCTAAGCCGTAATGCATGACGCACTGAACTATTAAGTAGTCATCGGAACGTGCCTGTCAGATGTTCATAACATCTACAGACGACGCTAGAGGGGGTGGTGCACCGAGCGGTGCATTAAGGACATAAGCCTCTGTGCAGCAATTTGAGGACAATCCTCAGATCACGGACCCAGTCCGCATTATTGCTACCATCATCTTTCAAATCTATTTCTCTAGGAACATATAAAAATTCAAGGGAGCAACAGCGCGATCTAGTAATCTACAACATAATTTGCAAAGACACTTTGACTATGTTCATGATAATGAGTTTAGTTAATCATATTACTTAAAACTCCCACTCAAATTGACATCCCTCCGGTCATTCGAGTGTAACATGATCCAAATCCACCAACTCAAGTCCGATCATCACGTGAGTTGAGGTGGTTTCAATGGTGAACATCTTCATGTTGATCATATCTACTATATGACTCATGTTCGACCTTTCGGTCTCTTGTGTTCCGAGGCCATGTCTGTACATGCTAGGCTCGTCAAGTTTAACCCAAGTGTTCCGCACGTGCAACATGGCTTACACCCGTTGTATGTGAACGTAGAGTCTATCACACCCGATCATCACGGCGTGTCTCGAAACGACGAACTTTCGCAACGGTGCACACTCGGGGAGAACACAATTCATCTTGAAATTTAAGTGAGGGATCACCTTATAATGCTACCGTCATCCTAAGCAAAATAAGATACATAAAAGGATTAACATCACATGCAAATCATAAGTGACATGATATGGCCATGAACTCGTGCTTTTGATCTCCATCTCCAAAGCACTGGCATGATCTCCATCGTCACCGGCATGACACCAAGATCTCCATCATCTTGATCTCCATCAACGTGTCGCCATGAGGTTGTCGCGCCGACTGTTGCTTCCACGACTATTGCTAACGTTTAGCGATAAAGTAAAGCATTACATAGCGCTTAATGATTGACACGTGGGTCATACAATAATTAAAGACAACTCTATTGCTCCTGCCAGTTGCCGTACTCATCGACATGCAAGTCGTGATATTCTATACAACACATGATCATCTCATACATCACATATATCTCATCATGTAATTGGCCATATCACATCACAACATACCCTGCAAAAACAAGTTAGACGTCCTCTAATTGTTGTTGCATGTTTTACGTGGCTGCTACGGGTATCTAGCAAGAACGATTCTTACCTACGCAAAAACCACAACGGTGATATAAAAGTTGCTATTTCACCTTCTACAAGGACCGCCTCTGTCGAATCCGATTCAACTAAAGTGGGAGAGACAGACACCCGCCAGCCATCTTATGCAACAAAGTTACATGTCAGTCGATGGAACCGGTCTCTCGTACGTGGACGAGTAAGGTTGGTCCGAGCCGCTTCATCCCACAATACCGCTGAATCAAGAAAAGACTAAGGAGGGAAGCAATCTGAATATCAACGCCCACAAACTCCTTTGTGTTCTACTCGAGATCTCATCTACGCATAGACCTAGCTCAGATGCCACTGTTGGGGAACGTTGCATGGGAAACAAAAAAATTCCTACGCACACACAAGATCTATCCATGGTGATGAGCATCTACGAGAGGGAGAGTGAATCTACATACCCTTGTAGATCGCTAAGCGGAAGCGTTAAGAAACGCGGTTGATGTAGTCGAACGTCTTCGCGATCCAAATCGCCGAGTGTCCCGCGATCTCATCACGATCCATCTCGCGATCCAATCTCGATCTGTCCCACGATCCCATCACGATCCGTCCCGCGATCAAATCATGAATCGTCTCGCGATCCTGATCACGGTCCTTCCGATCTAGCGCCGAACGGACGGCACCTCCGCGTTCAGCACACGTACAGCTCGATGACGATCTCCGCCTCCTTGATCCAACAAGAGAGAGAGCGGAGAGGTAGAAGAGTTCTCCGGCGGCGCGACGGCGCGGCGGCTATGGTGGTGGAACAATTCCGGCAGGGCTTCGCCTAAGCACCGCTGAAACTAGACTAGAGGAGAAACCGATCTAGATGAAGTAGAGGGAGCACGTGGCAATTAGGGTTATTTTTCTCCTCTAAATCCTCTAGTATATATAGGAGGGAGGGAGGGGAGGAGGCAGCCTCAAACCCTCAAGGGCTGGCCGAAATTGGAGGTGGAGGAGGTGGACTCCTCCACTTCAATCCTAGTCCAAATAGGACACCTTCCATATTTGGTCTCCCTTCCCTTTTCTTTAGGGTTTTTCCTTTCCCACTTATTCTAGCCGCATGGGCCTTGTAGGGCTGGTTTGCCCAGCCCACTAAGGGCTGGTACAACCCCCCTCAGGCCCATGTGGCCACCCGGCGTGGGTGGCCCCTCCCGATGGCCCTCCGGTACTCCCGGTACACTACCGGAAATACCCGAAACTTTTCCGGTGGCCAAAACGGGACTTCCTATATATCAATCTTTACCTCCGGACCATTCCGGAGCTCCTCATGATGTCCGGGATCTCATCTGGGACTCCGAACAACCTTCGGTCACCAATCATACATAACTCAATTCTACCGAAACGTCACTGAACCTTAAGTGTGCAGACCCTGCGGGTTCGAGAACTATGTAGACATGACCGAGACACCTCTACGGCCAATAACCAATAGCGGGACCTGGATGCCCATATTGGTTCCTACATATTCTACGAAGATCTATATCGGTCGAACCTCTATGTCAAGGATTCAATTAATCCCGTATGCTGTTCTCTTTGTTCTTCGGTATGTTACTTGCCCGAGATTCGATCGTCGGTATCTCTATACCTAGTTCAATCTCGTTACCGGCAAGTCTCTTTACTCGTTCCGTAATACAAGATCTCGTGGCTAACACTTTAGTCACATTGCTTGCAAGGCTCATTGTGATGTTGTATTACCGAGTGGGCCCTGAGATACCTCTCCGTCACACGGAGTAACAAATCCCAGTCTTGATCCATGCCAACCCAACAAACACCCTCGGAGATACCTGTAGAGCACCTTTATAGTCACCCAGTTATGTTGCGACGTTTGATACACACAAGGTATTCCTCCGGTGTCAGTGAGTTGCATGATCTCATGGTCATAGGAACAGATACTTGACATGCAGAAAACAATAGCAATAAACTGACACGGTCATATGCTACGTTTATAGTTTGGGTCTTGTCCATCACATCATTCTCCTAATGATGTGCTTCCGTTATCAAATGACATCTCATGTCTATGGCTAGGAAACCTTCACCATCTTTGATCAACGAGCTAGTTAACTAGAGGCTTACTAGGGACACAGTGTTGTCTATGTACCCACACATGTATTTGAGTTTCCAATCAATACAATTACAGCATGGATAATAAACGATTATCATGAACAAGGAAATATGATAATAACCAATTTATTATTGCCTCTAGGGCATATTTCCAACACACGTCACCCCACCAAGGCCCTTGGTGTCTGGTCTCCTCGTGTGACACCCAAGTACAAACCAGCAAGCGCGCATCATTCTAAGTGAAGCATCTTGCGTGCAAGATTTCTCCTCGAGGGCAGGCTACTCTAGGGGTCTCACAAGGCATGCCCGGCAAGTGACAACTAATTGGCGTTGCAGAGAGCTAATTATGAGCACCGCCCTCCCGGGGCAGCCTCGCCATTGCCAGCGTTATCCCTCATGCGGGCCGCTTGCGCGTCAAGGGGGGCTCCTTGAGCATCGCGCCTCAGGAACCCTCACTAGCTTCTGGAGCCCTCACCTCCTGGCCTTGTCCTAGGCATCGCGACCTGACATACCTGCGATGGCTGAGGCTCGCTCGGGGGCTGGGTCCCGATGACGCAGAGCACGAAGGCAAGCAAGAGAGAAACCAAGCATGGAAAGTAAAGCCGCGGATTACAAACAGTTATCACAAACTTCGAGTGTTTCGCAAATTAAACCGTCGTCTTACGCCTCCGCAAGGCAGAATCAGTCTATTGCAGAATGATAAAAGGAAGCTTCAGGAAGAAGGGTCACCACTGCCATTGTCGTCGCCCACCGCGGCCTCGCCAAAATGGAGATGGGATAAGGAAGTGAGCTTCGGGATCTTTGGTAGCGTTCCTTCTTCCCGTAACCTTGCTCTGGGCGGAAGCCTCTTCTCTCACATGAGCCGCTTGCGCATCAAAGGGGACCTCCTGAGCATCGTGCCTCGGGAGGTCTTACCGGACTTCGGGCCCCTCTCCTCCTGGCCTTGTCCCAGACATCACGACATGACATACCAGCGACGGCTGAGTCCTACTCTAGGGCTGGGTCCTAGCGACGCAGAGCATTAAGGCGATCACAGAGAAGGGGACAAGCCTAACGAGAAGCGCTAAGAACGAACTCATTTTCGACTAGAACGACATTAAACTTAAGGCGCGAGGGCAATAATTCTTCTTACACGCCCCCGTGGGGCCAGCATGGTTCATTGCAGGAAAAAAGCAAAAGAGGAAGGACTGGGCGCAAGCAGCGCCGCCTACGCCTAGTCAAAGTCTTCTTTCTTGACGCGGACGCTCCGGGAGTCGTCGGAGTCGTCGTCGCTCCCGCTTCCTGATACGTCTCCAACGTATCCACTTTTCCAAACACTTTTGCTCTGGTTTTGACCTCTAATTTGCATGATTTGAATTAAACTAACCCGGACTAACATTGTTTTCCGCAGAACTACCTTGGTGTTATTTTTGTGCAGAAATAAAAGTTCGCGGAATCGGACGAAACTTTTTGTGAATTATTTTTGAGAATTATAATGAATTATGGAGCGAAGACCTGGCGGAGGGGGTCTGCCAGGGGGCCACCACACATCAGGGCGCCCCCAGGCCGCACCCTGATGGCTTGTGGGGCCCTCGTGGCTCCTCCGACCCTAATTCCAGTCCTATACAATCACATCTTCGGAGAAAAAAATAAGAGAGAATTTTTCACCGCGTTTCACGAGACGGAGCCGCCGCCACCTCCTGTTCTTCCTTGGGAGGGCTGATCTGGAGTCCGTTTGGGGCTCCGAAGACGGGAAATCATCACCGTCGTCATCACCAACCCTTCTCCATCAACACCGCCATGATGCTCACAACCGGGAGTGAGTAACTCCTTTGTAGGCTTGCTGGACGGTGGTGGGATTGGATGAGATTGATCATGTAATCGAGTTAAGTTTGATAGGGCTTGATCCCTAGTGTCCACTATGTTCTGAGATTGTGATGACCCACAAGTATAGGGGATCAATCGTAGTCCTTTCGATAAGTAAGAGTATCGAACCCAACGAGGAGCAAAAGGAAATGACAAGCGATTTTCAGCAAGGTAATTTCTGCAAGCACTGAAATTGTAGGTAACAGATAGTTTGATAGCAAGATAATTGGTAGCGAGCAAGTAACGGTAACGGTAAACAAGGTGCAGCAATATAGCCCAATCCTTTTGAGGCAAAGGACAGGCCAGAACAATCACTAGTAATAGGCAAAGTGTTCTTGAGGGTACACGGGAATTTCGTCTAGTCACTTTTATCATGTTGGTTTGATTCGTGTTCGCTACTTTGATAATTTGATATGTGGGCGGACCGGTGCTAAGGTGTTGTTCTTACTTGAACTAACAACCTACTTATGATTAACCCCCTCGCAAGCATCCGCAACTATGAGAAAAGTATTAAGACAAAGTCTAACCAAAGCATTAAACATGTGGATCCAAATCAGCCCCTTACGAAGTAGCGCATAAACTCGGGTTTAAGATTCTGTCACTCTAGCAACCAATCATCTAATAACTACTCCACAATGCATTCCCTTAGGCCCATGAATGGTGAAGTGTCATGTAGTCAACGTTCACGTGACACCACTAAGGGAATCACAGCATACATATCATCAAAATATCGAACACATATCAAATTCACATGATTACTTGCAACATGACTTCTCCCGTGACCTCAAGAACAAAGGTAACTACTCACAAATAATAAACATGCTCAAGATCAGAGGAGTATTGAATAGCATAATGGATCTCAACATATAATCTTCCACCAAATACCATATAGCAATCAACTACGCAAGGTAATCAACACTACTAGTAACCCACAGGTACCAATCTGAGGTTCCGGTACAAAGATTGAACACAAGAGATGAACTAGGGTTTGAGAGGAGATGGTGCTATTGAAGACGTTGATGAAGATTGGCCTCCCAAAGATGGGAGGGGTGTCGGTGATGACGATAGCTTCGATTTCCCCTCCTGAAGGGAAGTTGCCCCGGCGGAATCGCTCTGCCGGAGGGCAAAAATACTCCTGCCCAAGTTCCGCCTCGAGGCGGCGGCGCTTCGTCCCGAAAGTCCTTCTCTTATTTTTTCTAGGTTTTTTGGGAATTTATACCAGAAGATGGGCACCGGAGGTGGGCCTGGGTGAGCACAACCCATCAGGGCGCGCCTAGGGGAGCCTGGCGCCCCTTGGTGGGTTGTGCCCACCTGGTGGGCCTCCCCCGGTAGTTTTCAGCTCCAGTATTTTTTATTAAATGCAAAAATAATCTCCGTAAATTTTCAGCTTCATTGGACTTGTGCAGAATAGGTATCTCTGACGTGCTTTTCTTGGGTCCAGAATTCCAGCTGCCGGTATTCTCCCTCTTAGTGTAAACCTTGCATATTATGAGAGAAATGGCATTAGAATCACTCCCCAAAGCATTATTATCCAAAAAAACAAAGTAAATAATAGTAGGAAATCATGATGCAAAATGGGCGTATCAACTCCCCCAAGCTTAGACCTCGCTTGTCCTCAAGCGAAAGCCGATATTGAAAAGCAAGTCAACATGGTTTGAGAGAGAGGTGTCGATAAAAACAAAAGACGGACATAGAAGCGTCATGCTTATTATCATAACAGCAATAAACTCTAACATAGGAACTTATTTCAATACATTTTTATCATATAGCTTCTCATGAACAAGTAACAATTCATCACAACATAGAAGTATGAAGCATAAACCTTATTGGGAACCAACAAACTATGTTCTCAATCAACTTTACAACTACAATTCATCATATTTTCATGAAGGGTCTCATGTAGGAGCCTTTTGGCAAGTCCACATACTCAACCATCATTTAGTCTTCTATGATTGCTAACATTCACGGCATACCCATGAACAAAAAGTTTCAACCGGACACGTAGGAAGATAAGGCCTTATAATTTTGCCTCCCAACTCGCTCACCTCAAGGGTGATGTCAACAATAATAACTCATGCCCACCCACATCCAACTGGATATATGTGCCTAGATCTTTCCTCACCACATGATGCTCGCAAAAGAAAAAGTAAAAAGGAATAGGGAAGAATACTTTGACTCTTGCATAAAAAGAATTGCATAAAAGTAAAAGATAGGCCCTTTGCGCAGGGAAGCAGAGGTTGTCATGCGCTTATTGGTTTGTATGCCCAATCCCTTAATGTAAAAGAACGTCACGCTATATTGCCCCCTATGATAGCAACCTTTATTATGCAGTCCGTCGCTTTTATTACTTTGCCATCATAAGTTCGTATAACGCTCAATTTTCTCTTACACTAATTGATCAAAACACTTTTAGAAGCAATTTGTATTGCCTTACTGCACCGATGACAACTTACTTGAAGGATCTTTCTCGATCCATAGGTAGGTATGGTGGACACTCAAAGAAAGAGTTTGGTTTGGGTTTTTGGATGCACAAGTAGTATCTCTACTTAGTGCGGAATTTTTGGCTAGCAAAGATATTGGGCAAGCACCACATGTTAAAGGATCTATGACAATATAACTTCTATGTGGATATGAACAAACATAAATCATTACGTTGTCTTCCTTGTCCAACGTCAACAATTTTGACATATAATATTTGATGGGGGCTCACAATCATAAAAGATGTCCAAGATAGTGTATTTTCATGTGAATCTTCTCTTCCCTTATTAATTCTTTCATGAATTGCATCATTGACCAATGCTATGTTTGTCAATCTCCACAAATTTTACTACTTATACTTTTCCTTATGTGATGTCATTACTCACCATAAGATTAGCATATGATTTTTTTTCATTTGTTTCTTTTCTTTTATTTGATTGCAACAAAAAGGTAGAGAGGCAAAAACTCAAACTAAACTTTATTATATAACTTTCACTCGATTACATAGATAGATAGGCCACGGAACTAACACACAAAAATAGATCATACTAAAACTTTAATTCAACTAAAGAAAAGGGAAACTAAGGATCGAACTAAAATAGGTAAAGGTGAATAAAAGTGGTGGTGATACGAGACCAGGGCACCTCCCCCAAGCTTGGCTTAAGCCAAGGGGAGTGCCCATACCCGTGTGCTCAAGTCTCCTTTGGTGGTGGTGATGAAGAAGGTGGAGGTGTTGATGAAGCCTTCTTCTTCAACTTATATTTAAGCATAAAGTTTTCCTCACTTAGGTCATCATTCTCCAACTCAAGCTTTAATATCCTTTGACATAAGGCATTCTTGCTCTCCTGCAGAAAACGAGACGAGATAAATTGGACCTTGGGTTTGTATCTCCTAGGGAGGCTTGATTTCTTGAATTCCACATGCATATCTCCAGGTTGAGGCAATGGATCATCCTCTTCCTCGGAGCTCTCATCTATTGTTTCCCACATAGTAGCATCTTCTTCCTCCTCCGAGGTCCATAGATAGGGGTAAATTTCCCTAAAGATCTTCGGGTCTGGAACATAGGGATCACCATGGCTCTCCCCCTCCGAATCCTGAGATAACATATTTCTAGATCTGCTAGGGAAAACAACACGAAACAAGAACAGAGGATTTTTCTGCGATGCGGTCGTCACAACAGTCGGGGGTATATATAGAGAATTTTTATTCTTGGGAAACAAGTATTTGGAAGGAAAACGGAGTCGGGAAGGCATCTGAGGTGGGCACAACCCACCAGGGCGCGCCCAGGGGTGCCTGGCGCGCCCTGGTGTATCGTGCTCACCTCGATCACCTTCCGGTATATTTTTTTATTTCCATAATTCTAAAATATTCCAAAACTGACAAAAAATATTTTTGCGAATTTTTCGGAGTCCGTTGACTTATCGTATCACATACCTCCTATTTTTAAGTATTCTGTAGTGTTCCGGAAGGTTTCCTTTATGTGTTCCTCCGGTGTCATGGTTTGGATAACATTGCTTTCAACGTCAATAGGCGTACCTGAGATATAATGCTTAATTCTTTGTCCATTGACCACCTTCGGGTTAGTACCTTCGGCGTTATTAATCTTGATAGCTCCAGAATGATAAACCTCTTTGATAATATATGGTCCTTCCCATTTTGAGAGAAGATTTCCTGCAAAAAATCTTAAATGAGAGTTGAACAAAAGAACATAATCTCCTATTTTGAATTCCCGCTTTTGGATTCTTTTGTCATGCCATCTTTTTACTTTTTCTTTGAATAGCTTGGCATTTTCATAGGCTTGAGTTCTCCATTCATCTAGTGAGCTAATATCAAATAACCTCTTTTCACCGGCAAGTTTGAAATCATAGTTGAGTTCTTTAGTTGCCCAAAATGCTTTGTGTTCTAGTTCTAGAGGCAAATGACAAGCTTTCCCATATACCATTTTGTATGGAGACATACCCATAGGATTTTTATAAGTTGTTCTATAGGCCCAAAGTGCATCATCTAATTTCTTAGACCAATTCTTACGAGACCTATTGATGGATTTTTGTAATATTAATTTTATTTCTCTATTGCTAAGTTCAACTTGACCACTAGATTGAGGATGATAGGGTGATGCAATTCTATGGTTAACATCATATTTAGCAAGCATCTTACGGAAGGCACCATGGATAAAGTGTGAACCACCATTGGTCATTAAATATCTAGGGACTCCAAACCTCGGGAAGATAACCTCTTTAAGCATTTTAATGGAGGTGTGGTGATTGGCACTACTAGTTGGAATAGCTTCTACCCACTTAGTGACATAATCAACCGCAACCAGAATTGAGTGTACCCGTTAGAGGAAGGAAAAGGCCCCATATAATCAAAACCCCAAACGTCAAATGGTTCAACAACAAGTGAATAATTCATAGGCATTTCCTGACGCTTACCGATATTACCAATTCTTTGACATTCATCACAAGACAAGACAAACTTACGAGCATCCTTGAAGAGAGTAGGCCAATAAAAACCAGATTGCAATACCTTATGAGCAGTTATATCTCCCGCATGATGTCCTCCATAAGCTTCGGAATGACATTTCCGTGGGATTTGTTCCTATTCATGCTCAGGTACACAACGTCTAATAATACCATCTACTCCTTCTTTATAAAGATGTGGGTCATCCCAAAAGTAATGTCTCAAGTCATAGAAATGTTTTCTCTTTTGTTGATAAGTAAAGCTAGGTGGTATATATTTAGCGATAATGTAGTTAGCATAATCAGCATACCAAGGTGTGCGTTGTGAGACACTTATTGCAGCTAGTTGTTCGTCAGGGAAACTATCATCAATAGGTAGTGGGTCATCAAGAACATTTTCTAACCAAGACAAGTTGTCATCTATGGGGTTCTCGACTCCTTTCCTATCAATGATGTGTAAATCAAATTCTTGGAGCAAAAGAACCCACCTAATGTTTCTAGGTTTAGCATCTTTCTTTTCCATAAGGTATTTTATAGCAGCATGATCGGAGTGAACAATGACTTCGGAATCAACAATATAGGATCTAAATTTATCACAAGCAAACACAACTGCTAAGAATTCTTTTTCAGTAGTAGCATAGTTTCGTTGGGCACTGTCTAGAGTTTTACTAGCATAATGGATAACATTCAATTTCTTATCAACTCTTTGTCCTAGGACAGCACCAACAGCATAATCACTAGCATCACACATAATTTCAAAAGGCAAGTTCCAATCAGGTGATTGAACAATAGGTGCAGAGGTTAAGGCTTTCTTGAGTATTTCAAAGGTTTCCACACAATCATCATCAAAAACAAAAGGAATATCCTTTTGCAAAAGATTAGTAAGAGGCCTAGAAATTTTAGAGAAGTCTTTAATGAACCTCCTATAAAAACCAGCATGACCAAGGAAACTTCGAATACCTTTAATATCTTTAGGACATGGCATTTTCTCAATTGCATCAACTTTAGCTTTATCCACCTCAATACCTCGTTCAGATATTTTATGCCCCAAGACAATGCCTTCATTAACCATAAAGTGGCACTTCTCCCAATTCAAGACAAGATTAGTTTGTTCACATCTCTGCAAAACTCGATCAAGGTTGCTTAAGCAATCATCAAAAGAAGTTTCGTAAACGGAAAAATCATCCATGAAAACCTCCACAATCTTTTCACAAAAGTCAAAGAATATAGCAATCATACATCTTTGAAAGGTAGCAGGTGCATTGCATAAACCAAAAGGCATACGTCTATAAGCATAGGTTCCGAAAGGGCAAGTAAAGGTAGTTTTCTCTTGATCGGATTGTGACACAGGTATTTGAGAGAAACCAGAATATCCATCTAAGAAACAAAAGTGTGTGTGCTTAGACAGTCTCTCTAGCATTTGATCAATGAACGGTAGAGGGTAATGATCTTTTCTAGTATCTTTATTTAATTTTCTAAAATCAATTACCATTCTATAGCCAGTGACAATTCTTTGTGGAATGAGTTCATTCTTATCATTAGGAACAACGGTAATACCTCCTTTCTTAGGGAAACAATGAACGGGGCTTACCCATCTACTATCAGCAATAGGATAGATTATACCTGCTTCCAGAAGTTTTAGTATTTCAGTTCTTACCACTTCCTTCATTTCGGATTCAATCGCCGTTGATGATCAACAACGGGTTTAGCATCAGGTTCCATATTAATCTTGTGCTGACATAGAGTGGGACTAATGCCCTTAAGATCATCAAGAGTATATCCAATAGCAGCCCGGTGCTTCCTTAGAACTTTTAATAATCTTTCTTCTTCGTGTTCTGAAAGGTTAGCACTAATAATAACAGGATATATCTTTTTCTCATCAAGATAAGCATACTTCAAAGTGTCAGACAGTTGTTTCAATTCAAACACAGGATCACCTTTAGGTGGAGGAGGACCTCCAAGAGTTTCAATAGGCAAATTGTGTTTCAAGAGAGGTTGTTGTTCGAAGAAAATTTGATCTATTTCATTTCTTTCACGCAAATGCATATCATTTTCATGGTCGAGCCGATATTGTTCTAATGGATCAGTAGGAGGCACGGCAATAGAAGCAAGACCAAATATTTCATCCTTACTAGATAACTCTTTATCACGGGGTTGTCTACTAAACTTGGAAAAATTAAACTCATGAGACACATTACCAAAACTGACACCGACAGTTTGTTTTTCACAATCTATCTTAGCATTGATGGTGCTCAAGAAAGGTCTACCAAAGATAATGGGACAAAAGTCATCTTGTGGGGAATCAAGGACTAGAAAATTGGTAGGATATTTTAATTTCCCACACAAGACTTCAACATCTCTAACAATCCCAAGTGGTGTGATAGTGTCTCTGTTAGCAAGTTTAATAGTGACATCAATGTCTTCCATTTCAGCAGGTGCTATTTCATCCATAATTTCTTGGTATAAGGTAAAAGGGATAGCAGTCACACTAGCACCTAAATCACATAAACCATGATAGCAATGATCTCCTATTTTGACTGAGACAACGGGCAAGTCTTCTATGGGTCTATGTTTATCTTTTTCATCAGGTTTAGCAATTCTAGCAGCTTCATCACAAAAGTAGATAACATGCCCATCAATATTTTCTACCAAGAGATCTTTAACCATAGCAACACTAGGTTCTACTTTAATTTTCTCAGGGGGTTTAGGTGCTCTTATATTACTCTTACGAACCACAGTTGATACCTTAGCATGTTCCTTTATCCTAACAGGGAAAGGTGGTTTTTCACTATAAGCGGTAGGCACAACTGGATCAACATTGTAAAAGATGGTTTCTTCTTTAGCTATGACCGGTTCTTTAATTTCTTCTTACCACTTCTCCTTAGGGAGATCAACATGAGTAGCAAATGCTTCACAGAAAGAGGCTACTATCTCAGAGTCAAGTCCATATTTAGTGCTAAACTATGAAAAGCATCGGTATTCATAAAGGATTTAACACAATCAAATTCAAGCTTTATACCTGACTCATTACCTTCGTCGAGTTCCCAATCCTCAGAGTTGCGTTTAATTCTTTCTAAGAGATCCCACTTGAATTCAATATTCTTCATCATATAAGAACCAGCACAAGAAGTATCGAGCATGGATTGATCATTATGAGAAAGCCGAGCATAAAAATTCTGAATGATAACTTCCCTCGGAATGTCATGATTGGGGCATGAATATAACATTGAATTAAGCCTCCCCCAAGCTAGAGCGATACTTTCTCCTTCATGAGGCCAAAAATTATATATATAATTCCGATCACGATGAACTAGATGTATAGGATAAAACTTTTGATGGAATTCCAGTTGCAAACGATTCCAGTTCCACGATCCAAGATCATCACATAGCCTATACCATGTCAATGATTTTCCCTCCAAAGATAAAGGGAAAACCTTCTTCTTAACTACATCTCTGGGTAAACCTGCAAGCTTACATAATCCACAAATCTCGTTCACATATAAAAGGTGCATATCAGGATGTCCAGTTCCATCTCCTGCATAAGGTTTAGCAAGCAGTTGTTCTAGCATACCCGAAGGAATTTCATAAGTAACATTTTCAGTAGGTGCTGTAGGTTTAGGGGTAACTAATTGTGGTTCCGGTCGAGGTGAAGATACCCCGAACAAACCCCTCAAAGGATTGTTCTCCATAGTAGCAAGTAGCAATAAATTTCAGCATGTAGTCTAAGTTTTTCCTTACCGATTTCCACTTACCAAGAGCGCTTCACTCCCCGGCAACGGCGCCAGAAAAGAGTCTTGAAGACCCACAAGTATAGGGGATCAATCGTAGTCCTTTCGATAAGTAAGACTGTCGAACCCAACGAGGAGCAGAAGGAAATGACAAGCGGTTTTCAGCAAGGTAATTTCTGCAAGCACTGAAATTGTAGGTAACAGATAGTTTGATAGCAAGATAATTGGTAGTGAGCAAGTAGCGGTAACGGTAAACAAGGTGCAGCAAGATAGCCCAATCCTTTTGAGGCAAAGGACATGCCAGAACAATCACTAGTAATAGGCAAAGTGTTCTTGAGGGTACACGGGAATTTCGTCTAGTCACTTTTATCATGTTGGTTTGATTCGTGTTCGCTACTTTGATAATTTGATATGTGGGTGGACCGGTGCTAAGGTGCTGTTCTTACTTGAACTAACAACCTACTTATGATTAACCCCCTCGCAAGCATCCGCAACTACGAGAAAAGTATTAAGACAAAGTCTAACCATAGAATTAAACATGTGGATCCAAATCAGCCCCTTACGAAGTAGCGCACAAACTAGGGTTTAAGCTTCTGTCACTCTAGCAACCCATCATCTAATAACTACTCCACAATGCATTCCCTTAGGCCCATGAATGATGAAATGTCATGTAGTTGACGTTCACATGACACCACTAAGGGAATCACAACATATATATCATCAAAATATCGAACACATATCAAATTCACATGATTACTTGCAACATGACTTCTCCCGTGACCTCAAGAACAAAGGTAACTACTCACAAATAATAAACATGCTCAAGATCAGAGGAGTATTGAATAGCATAATGGATCTGAACATATAATCTTCCACCAAATAAACTATATAGTAATCAACTACGCAAGGTAATCAACACTACTAGTCACCCACAGGTACCAATCTGAGGTTCCGGTACAAAGATTGAACACAAGAGATGAACTAGGGTTTGAGAGGAGATGGTGCTGTTGAAGATGTTGATGAAGATTGGACTCCCAAAGATGAGAGGGGTGTTGGTGATGACGATAGCTTCGATTTCCCCCTCCGGGGGGGAAGTTCCCCGGCGGAATCGCTCCGCCGGAGGGCAAAAGTGCTCCTTCCCAAGTTCCGCCTCGAGGCGGCGGCGCTTCGTCCCGAAAGTCCTTCTCTTATTTTTCTAGGTTTTTTGGGAATTTATATCAAAAGATGGGCACCGGAGGTGGGCCTGGGTGAGCACAACCCATCAGGGTGCGCCCAGGGGTGCCTGGCGCGCCCTGGTGGGCCTCCCCGGTAGGTTTTAGCTCCAGTATTTTTTATTAAATGCAAAAATAATCTCCGTAAATTTTCAGCTTCATTGGAGTTGTGCAGAATAGGTATCTCTGACGTGCTTTTCTTGGGTCCAGAATTCCAGCTGCCGGTATTCTCCCTCTTGGTGTAAACCTTGCATATTATGAGAGAAAAGGCATTAGAATCACTCCCCAAAGCATTATTATTCAATAAAACAAAGTAAATAACAGTAGGAAATCATGATGCAAAATGGACGTATCAGATTGATGTTGCTATGACTTTGCTATGCTTAATGCTTGTCACTAGGGCCCGAGTGCCATGATTTCAGATCTGAGCCTATTATGTTTTCATGAATATAAGAGTGATTTGGATCCTATCTTGCAAGTTGTATGCACCTATTATGTGTCTTGATCTGCATACCCCAAGGTGACAATAATTGGGATTCTTTCCGGTGATTGCCATAGTTTGAGGAGGTCATGTATTCACCACGTGTTAATGCTTTGTTCCGGTTCTCTATTAAAAGTAGGTCTTAATATCCCTTAGTTTCCAATAGGACCCCGCTTCCACGGGAGGGTAGGACAAAACATGTCATGCAAGTTCTTATCGCAAGCACGTATGACTATTTACGGAATACATGCCTACATTACATTGATGAATTGGAGCTAGTTCTGTGTCGCCCTAGTGTTTCACTGTTATATGATCAATGTCATCTAAATCATTATCCATCACCGATCCACGTGCCTACGCTTTACATATACTGAATCTTGCTAAGTTACTATTGCTACTGCTAATGTCACAATTGCTACAAAACTGATGTTGTCACTACTACTGTTACTTTTGCTACTGCTATTTGTCGTGCTACTAAACTTTTGCTACAGAGACATATCCCACGTATGATTGATTTGACAACTCAACTGTCAAGGCCAATAAATATTCTTTGGCTCCCCTTGTGTCGAATCAATAAATTAGGGTCAAATACTACCCGTGAAGACTGTTGCGATCCCCTATACTTGTGGGTTATCAAGACCTTTTTCTGGCGCCGTTGTCGGGGAGCATAGCTCTATTTATCGTGTTAACTTGAGGATATCCAATTGCTACTATGAAGAATCTAAAAGATACTCGAAGTAAGATCGTCCCCTCTCGCACGAGAGGAGGTAAGGAACTGCCACCTAGCTCTGCTTTTGATTCACCTACTGTTTTGAATCATCTTGTTACACCACCACCTGTTGATCGTCCTGATATGTCACATGAACTTGATGATGCTACCTCTGAAATTAATGATAATACTATTGCTACACATGTTAAAACTGAAAATGTGCCACTGAATGAATTACTTGATGCTCACCTTGCTAAAGCTAGAGAACTTGAAAATGCTGAAACTGATGAGGACTTTGAATCACCTGTTACACCTCGCTCTCCTATTATATATAAATTGCCTCATGTGCCTGAAGGTTATGTCATGGATAAGGAAACAGCTAGTGATTTCTTTGCTTGTGAAAATAGACATGATTTGAAAAAACTAATATGAAAACTGAAAGAAAAATCTATGATGGAGAAAATGAAATATGATCCTAAATTTTCTACTTCTCTTATATGTGTTACTAATAAGGAATATGAATTCTCTGTTGACCCTGAGTTAATTCCTATAGTAGAATCAGATCCTTTCCATGGTTATGAAAATGAAACTGTAGTCGAACACCTTATGAAACTGAATAATATTGCTGCTCTGTTTACCAATGATGAAAAGATACGCTACTATTATATCCTTAAGTTTTTTCGTTTCTCGCTAAAAGGCGAGGCTAAGGAATGGTTTCTTTCTCTTGCTCCTGGTTGTATGTGTAGTCCCCAGGATATGCTCCATTATTTTTCTGCAAAATATTTTCTTGCTCATAAGAAACAAGCTGCCTTATAGGAAATATTTAAATTTGTGCAAATTAAAGAAGAGAATCTCCCTCAAGCTTGGGGAGGCTTCTCCGGTTACTTAAAGCTTTGCCTCATTGCCCTCTTAAGAAGAATGAAATTCTCGATATCTTTTATAATGGACTAACCGATGCTTCTAGGGACATCCTAGATAGTTGTGCTGGTTGTGTTTTCAAGGAAAGAGCTGTCGGTCAAGCCGAAGAATTATTGAATAACATATTGCAAAATGCCGATGATTGGACACTTCCTGAACCACCTCCAAAACCTATTCAAAAGAAGAGAGGTATTCTATTCCTCAACCCTGAAGATATGCAAGAAGCAAAAAGTTCTATGAAGGAGAAAGGTATTAAAATTGAGGATATCAAGAAATTACCACCTATTGAAAAAAATACATGGACTTGATAACCCGACACAGGTAGTAGAGGTAAACTCTCTCCGCTTCTTTACTGAAAATGATATACCTTACAATAAGACTCTTGAACAATGCATGTATGAATATGATAATTATATTGTCAAGCAAGAACACTTCAATAACTACGTTAAAGATTAATTGAGATGTAATTCCATGATGATAGACCGCTTAAGTGACTTGATGTTTAGAATTGCTAATGATGTAAAAGGTCTAGGTAAACATGCTTCTGTGGTTCACACTCAACTAGACCAAGTTGCTAAGTCACAAAATGATTTGCTTGCTGAAATAAATAATAATATGAATGATCATGTTGTTAGAGTAATGACTAGGGGAGGTCGTATGACCCAAGAACCTCTCTACCCGGAAGGTCATCCTAAAAGAATAGAACAGGATTCCCAGAGAATTAATGTTGATGCACCTAGTTCCTCTAATAAGAAAAAGAAAAAGAAAAATGATAGGAATTTGCATGCTTCTAGTGAACCTGTTGCAAAAACACCTACTGAGAAACATAATGATGTTTCTATTTCTGATGCTGAGACACAATCTGGTAGTGAACATGCACCTAGTGATAATGAAAAGGAGGATAATAATGTGCAAATAGATGCTCCACCAGATAGTAACAAAGAACATGATGATGATGTGGAAATAGAACCTACTGAGGATCTTGATAACCCACCTCCTATAAATAAACGCTACGATAAGAGAGACTTTGTTGCTAGAAAACATGGAAGGGGAAGAGAGCCATGGGTTCAAAAACCCATGCCGTTCCCTCGTAAGCCTTCTAAGAATAAGGATGATGAAGATTTTGAACGCTTTGCTGAAATGATTAGACCCATCTTTTTGCGCACTCGTTTGATTGACATATTGAAAATGCTTCTGTATGCTAAGTATATGAAGGATATTATTACCAACAAAAGAAAGATACCTGAAACTGAAATTGCTACTATGCTTGCTAATTATTATTTTGATGGAGGAATACCTAAGAAACTAGGAGATCCTGGCATACCCACAATACCTTTCTCCATTAAAAGAAACTATGTTAAAACTGCTTTATGTGATTTAGGAGCCGGTGTTTGTGTTATGCCTTTCTCCCTTTATAAAAGACTTGATTTTAGTAAGCTTACACCTACTGAGATATCTTTGCAAATGGCTGATAAGTCCACCACTTTACCTATTGGAATTTGCGAGGACGTTCCTACTGTGGTTGCAAATGTTACAATCTTGACAGACTTTGTTATTCTTGATATGCCTGAGGACGACAATATGTCGATCATCCTTGGTAGACCATTCTTAAATACTGTAGGGGCTGTTATTGATTGCAATAAAAGCAAGGTTACCTTTCACGTCAATGGCAAGCAACATACCGTGCATTTTCCGAAGAAGCAACCTTTGGTTAATAATATTAATGTCATTGAGCCTACTCCCACGGTTATCATTGGAAGTTTTGCAATTCCTCTACCTACTTTCAAGAAGAGATATTATAATCTTATTGTTGGGGATATGCAAATCCCCATTGAGGTAACTTAGTGACATACGAGAGTTCTTCGGTTTCATGTTAATCGGAAGCGGTTGTTAATAAGACTTGATCAACCTTATTCATGAATCCTTTCCGAAAGGCATGTGATTGATGAATTTAGTATTCACAACTCTCTGTATAAAAAGTTTATCCTTTGTTATTTTCAGTTTGAATAAAATAAATTAGCTTGGTTTTCCGTTTTTCTGTTTTCCCGTGCGTAGAAAAATGCCCAAAAATAAAAGGTCTCAGAATGCCACAAAAATTTAACATGATTTTTTCTAGAATAAATGAAAAATATGGGCATAAAAATAACAACAGGGGTTGCACCTGTGTGGCACCACACATCAGGGCGCCCCCCTAGGTCGCGCCCTGATGGCTTGTGGGACCCACAGGGGCCCCCTGCCTTATCCCTTCGTCCCACACTCTCTCCTACCTCTAGCAAAAAAATTCTAGCCATCTCTCTCCCGTGTTCTTCACCCAGAAAGTGAAATTTTCGATCTCTTTGCTCGGAACTCCGTTTCCGAAACTGTTTTGAAGAATTCTTCCTTGGTATGTGACTCCTCCATTCCTCCAATTAGTTTTTGTTTTAGTGGTTTATATTTTGCATATGTGTTGCACTTGGTGCTACAGAAAATGAGCTTGCATGTTGAATTCTTTGAGTTCCAAGTAGTATGAATGCTTGATATGGCCTCTAGGCATCCATATGAGTAGTTGCTATCAATCTTGCAAAGTTCTATTGATATGAATTTGTGGCTAAAAAATTTCAGAAATTTGTTCTTGGGAAGATGAGTTTCTTTAGGAGGAGATCCTCAAGAGGACTCACCTCGGCTAAGTCATCTAGTGGGAACTCGGTACAGCAAGCTTACATCGAGCCTCAAGATAACCAGATAGTCATGGCTGATGCCAAATCATGTCGATGGCCAAGTGAAGATTTCATGATAGGTGTAGGCATCAAGGATGAATTTCATTTATAATACCGGCCTCACCAATTTCCTCGCAGATAAGTGTGTCCAACACTATGACCTTACCCGTACATTTACGCAAGGTTTTCGTTATCAATCGCATGCTTCTAGAGTGTTATTTAAACTATATGATAAATCATTTAGCATGACTCTAGAAGACTTATCTATTGCTTGCAAACTTCCACTTTGGGGCTCAACTAAGAAACCTTCAAAAACTGATTATGGTATGTTTCTCAAGAGTCTATGTGTTGGAGAAGATAGGGGGTAACATAGGCAAGAATCAGTTTCCCTCTATTCGTTACTTCGCACTGTTTAATGGGAAATGCATAGTAGGGAAACAAGATTGTAGTGCTTTATGTGCCCCTGATTAAAGTCTTATTCACACGGCTGTAACTGGTGAACAACACTATAACCTTGGTGCAATTGTTGCCTGAAGGCAGAACTCTAACTCTAGCAACGATGATTTGTATGGAGGGATTTATGCCTCACACGTAGCTGCAAAGCTAGGAGTGTCGCCTCAACTTAATGATCCTATCCTGCCTGGAAGATATTTAGACTTTGACGCTATGCGTTATCATGAGTTTATTGTAAACCACGCTAGGGGTTATGAATATAACTTAATATTTGGTAAATATACGCCTGTGTATGTTGATACGTCTCCAATGTATCGATAATTTATGAAGTATTCATGCCATATTTACCTATGTTTACAATACTTTTATATGGTTTTGATGCACTTTATATGATTTATTTAGAACTAACCCGGACTGACGCTGTTTTCAGCAGAACTACCGTGATGTTGTTTTTGTGGAGAAAATGAAAGTTCTCGGAATCGCCCGAAATGTTTTGACGATTTTGTTTTGGAACAAAAGAGGCACTAGATGCTTCATGGGAGGTCCAGAAGAGCCACGAGGTGGGCACAACCCACCAGGGCACGCTAGGCCCCTCCGGCGCGCCCTGATGGGTTGTGCTCTCCTCGTGGCCCATCTTCGCGTGAAACCGACGCTCAAAAATCTTGTAAATATAGAAACCATCAGAAATAACCCTAGACTCTCTGCTCCGCCGCCACAACTCTCTATATCAACGAAAATACAATCTGGAGGCGTTCTAGTACCCTGCCGGAGAGGGTAGATCATCTCCGGTGGCCATCTTCATCATCCCAGCGGAGGCCATGACGAGGAGGGAGTAGTCCACCCTCGGGGCTGAGGGTTTGTACCGGTAGCTGTGTGTTTAATCTCTCTCTCTCTCTCTCGTGTTATTGAGATGGTACGATCTTGATGTATCACGGGCTTTGTTAATATAGTTGGATCATATGGTGTTTTCCCCTCTATATCTTGTTGTGATGAATTGAGTTTTCCCTTTGAGATTTCGTTATGTTAGATTGAATATTGGATTTGAGAACACTTGATATATGTCTTGCATGTGGATACCCGTGGTGACAATGGGGTGTTCTATTGATTCACTTGATATATGTTTTGGTACTCAACTTGTGGATTCCCGAGGTGACATCGGGGTAATCTATGCATAGGGGTTGATACACGTTCTTGTCCTACTTTTTCCGGTAGAAATCTTGGGGCACTCTTTGAGGTTCTTTGTGTTGGATTGAGTATTATGAATCTGAAATTATTTGATGTGTATCGTATAATTAACTCATGGATACTTGTGGTGACATTGGAGTATCTAGGTGACATTAGAGTTGGTTGATGTGTATCATATGGTGTTATTCTAGTACGAACTCTTAGATAGATCGAACGGAAAGGGTAACTTGATGTTATCTTAGTACGAACTCTTGAATAGATCGATCAGAAAGGATAACTTTAAGGTGGTTTCGTACCCTACAAACAATTTCTTCTTATGTTCTCCGCTAGATAAGAACTTTGGAGTGATTCTTCGTTGCACGTTGAGGGACGGTTATGTGATCCAATTATATTAGCATTGTTGAGAGATTGCACTAGCGAAACTACAGACCCTAGGCCTTGTTTTCAAGCATTGCAATACCGTTTGTGCTCAATTTTGTTACTTGCTACCTTGTTGTTTTTTTATATTTTCATATTACAAAAACCTATATCTGCCATCCATATTGCACTTGTATCACCATCTCTTCGCCAAACTAGTGCACCTATACAATTTGCCATTGTATTGGGTGTGTTGGGGACAGAAGAGATTTCTTGTATTTGATTGCAGGGTTGTTTGAGAGAGATCATATTCATCCTACACCTCCCATGGATTGATAAACCTTAGGTCATCCACTTGAGGGAAAATTGCTACTGTCCTACAAAACTCTGCGCTTGGAGGCCCAACAAAGTCTACAAGAATAAAGTTGCGTAGTAGACATCAAGCTCTTTTCTGGCGCCGTTGCCGGGGAGGTGAGTGCTTGAAGGTATATCTTTAGATCTTGCACTTAAATATTTTAGTCCCCCAAGTTTTGATGAGAAAATTTATTATGATGATGGCATGCCCCTATCTATGATGATTATGATGATGACATGTATGCTATAAAGAGTGATAGTAACCATGAAACTTGTCATCATGATTTTAATATTGCATGTGGTTATGTCAATCAAGTGTCTCATGATAGTTATTTTTTTGAGTTTGCTCCCTCTACAATGAATGAGAAGAAAATTGCTTATGTGGAGAGTAATAATTTTCTATGCTTGTAGATCATGAAAAGAATGCTTTACTTGATAGTTATATTGTAAAATTCCTTCATGATGCTACTGAAATTTATTATGAGGGAGGAACATATGCTTGTAGGAATTGCAATAATATCAAGTTTCCTCTCTATATGTTCAAAGTTTTGAAGTCATGCTTGTTTTGCCTTCCTATGCAAGATGATTCTTGCTCCCATAAATTGTTTGCTCACAAAATCCCTATGCATAGGAAGTGGGTTAGACTTAAATGTGCTTGTCATGAGATTCATGATGCTCTCTTGCATGTTTCAAATACTATTCCTATGTGAGCATCATTGAAATCATCATGCCTAGCTAAAAGGCATTAAAGAAAAGCGCTTGTTGGGAGACAACCCAACACTTTTACTTTCTGTTTTTGTGTGTTCACATGATTAAGCTACTGTATTAATAATGTTTTGTGTATTTTGTTTCAATAAAGTGCCAAGTGAAGCCTTTGGGATGACTCACAAGATGAGTAGAATTGATGCTGAACCAAAACAGAAACTTTTGACTCCAGTACAGGAATTTTCATTTCTGAATGGAGCGTGATACTGATCTAAAAATTTTACACAGTCTTTAAATAGAAATTCTTCAGGTTGTCCTAATTGTTCAGAATTTTTAGAGACAAGGAAGTATGGTTACACTACAGATCTTCACAGACTGTTCTGTTTTTTACATATTCTGTTTTGCATGCATAGTTTGCTTGTTTTAGTGTTCCCATAACTTATATTCAGTGATATAAATTATAGGAATGGTATAATACAGTAATTATTATGTGAGAACAATTATTAATCTTATCTTGACAGTACCTAAGTGAATGATCTTTATTTATTATACTAACCCATCTCACGAAGTTCCGTTAAGTTTTGTGTGATTGAAGTTTTCAAGTTTTGGGTGAGACACCGATATGAGAAGAATAAGGAGTGACAAGAACCTAAGCTTGGGGATGCCCAAGGAACCCCCAAGGTAATATCCAAGGAATACTCAAGCGCCTAAGCTTGGGGATTCCCCGGAAGGCATCCCTCTTTCGTCTTCAACATTATCGGTATATCTTACTTAGAGCTATATTTTTATTCGTCAGATAATATATGTTTTGCTTGGAGAATTATTTTATTTTGTTGGTCTCTGTTAGGTGTTATTTATAATCTTGTTTTTCAATAAAAAGTTCCAAGAATTGCCTTTAGGATGCTTGCATTGCATGTTTGATGTATGATGTGTAAAAACAGAAACTTTATCTGTAGTGTTTGAATTTTCATATTTTACTGGAACGTGGAAAGTTTCCGAAATTTTTACACAGTGTTTTCATATAAATTCTTTAGCATGTTCAAAATTGTCATAATTTTTTGAGTTACAGAAGTGCACTGGTTTAATAAATTGCTACAGTCTGTTCTGTTTGGACAGATTGCTGTCATAGTTTTGTTATCTACTTATCCTATAGTTTCCATAGCCTCTATTGGTAGATATAAATTGTGGAAATTATAGTAAACAGTAGATGATGTTTGAAAATTATTGCTCAACTTGTCTTGGCAGTACATGAAGTTTTGATTTGTTCTTATGTGTACTAACCTATCTCACGAGTTCTTTTGAGTTTTGTGTGGATGAAGTTTTTGAGACTTAGGTGAAACCGGGATATGAGAGGATTGAACGAGATACAAAAGCTCAAGCTTGGGGATTCCCACGGCACCCCAAGTAAATATTTCAAGAAGACTCAAGCATCTAAGCTTCGGGATGCTACGCATCCCACCTCTCCTCATCAACAATTATCGATTAGCCTATGTTGAGCCAAAAAAATTATTTGTCCACATGATATGTGCTATTCTTCGAGTGCTATTTTTCTTTTGCTCGCTGTTTAAATAAAATAATCAGATCTGAAAATATTTATTGAGAGATAGAGAGTCCTCACATAGCTACTTAATTGTTTGACTACTCATTGATCTTCACTTATATCTTTTGAGAGTAGCTTGTCGCTTACTCTTGTGCTTCACTTATATCCTATGAGTAAATTGTGAATCAATGAAATATCATAAATATGAAATTACCAATGTGGTTTATGTTTAGTAGTAGCTTCACATCTGGTTTAGAAAGTAAAATATATTGAAGTTTGACAATCACAATATTGGTCATACAAGCAATTCGTGAATGATTGGTATAAGGAAGAGAACTTTCACATACAAATATATTATCTTGGACATCTTCTATGATTGTGAATACCCATTAATTATTTCAAACTTGAGAAAATTAGTTGAAGTTGGACAAGGAAGACAACGTAATGAGTTATGGTTGTGTATATTTGCATAGAAGTTATATTGTTATGTATCCTCCAACATGTGGTGTTTGCTTAGGATCTTTTGCTAGCCAAAAATTCGTACTAAGTAGAGATGCTACTTGTGCATCCAAAAACCCTTAAACCCAGTTTCTTGCCATGAGAGTCCACCATATCTACCTATATACAGTATTACCCTACTGTCCCAAGTAAATTTGCATGTGCCACCTCTAAATTTTCAAATGAGTATCTGTTTTGTGTGCCTGGACCGCTCATGGAGCGATAGGGGGCGGTCAGTATCTTCCTTGTTAAGCGGGTTATTCTAATGATGAGTGTTTATTCACTCGTCCTTGCACGAGAGGGGCGGTAATAGGGATTCCCAGTCCCGAATTCAAAAAAATGCAAATAATTAAACAAAACTCCCCCAGGAATGTTGTTGGTATGGACGGTGCCCGTGGATTCGGCTAGCCGTGGAGTGTGTTTGTTGGTGGAGGGGAGTAAACCTTTACTTTTACCGCTTGGGAACCGCTGATAATGTGTTTAACATGGAAGATATTGATAACTCTTGGTCATAACGTTGACAGGAAGGGTGCACCTCCCAAAATTATATTTATCTCTATTTTAGACAATGAGCTCTGGCACATATGCAAATCCCTGCTTCCCTCTGTGAATGGACAATCTATTTACTTTCATGTTATTTACTTTTCATGTTGAGTCAACTTCTTATTCCAACCTACTTCTATTAGTTGGCAAGCATCATGTGGTGGAGAAAGATCCAAACATATATATCCAGTCAAATATATTTGATCATGACTTATTATTGTTGACAATTATCTCTATGATAAATGAGTTGGGAGGCGAAACATTAAGCCCCTATCTTTCTATGTGTTCGATGGATGCCATTTGTTCTAAAAATATGCTTTGAGTACTAGCAATCATAGAAGACTATATGATGATTGAGTATGTGGAGCTCTTACTTAGACTTTGTTGAGAATAAGTTGAATTGCAATTGTTTGGTGACTAAGAACATAGGATGTTAAGTTTCAAGACAATTCATTGTTTGAACCATAACATGTGAATTGGTTGCTACTTTATCATGATGAGTTTTAAGAGAAAGAGTTGTTGTTATGATGCTAGGAAAAGTGGTTGAAATTATCATTGATCAAACTTATGCACTATGCTAGCATTCACACTTCATAAATTATTTCTTTTATCATTTACCTACTCGTCTGAATTAAGCTTGGGGATGCTGATACGTCTCCAACGTATCGATAATTTATGAAGTATTAATGACATATTTACCTATGTTTACAATACTTTTATATGGTTTTGATGCACTTTATATGATATTTTTAGAACTAACCCGGACTGACGTTGTTTTCAGCAGAACTACCGTGATGTTGTTTTTGTGCATAAAATGAAAGTTCTCGGAATCGCCCGAAACTTTTTGATGATTTTTTTTTGGAACAAAAGAGGCACTAGACGCTTCGTGGGAGGGCCAGAAGAGCTACGAGGTGGGCACAACCCACCAGAGCGTGCCAGGCCCCTCCGGCGCGCCCTGATGGGTTGTGATCTCCTCGTGGCCCATCTTCACGTGAAACCGACGCTCAAAAAACCTATAAATATAGAAACCATCAGAAATAACCCTAGACTCTCCCCTCCACCGCCACAACTCTCTGTATCAACGAAAAACCAATCTGGAGGCATTCCAGTACCCTGTCGGAGAGGGTAGATCATCTCCGGTGGCCATCTTCATCATCCCAGCGGAGGCCATGACGAGGAGGGAGTAGTCCACCCTCGGGGCTGAGGGTTTGTACCGGTAGCTATGTGTTTAATCTCTCTCTCTCTCTCGTGTTCTTGAGATGGCACGATCTTGATGTATCACGGGCTTTGTTAATATAGTTGGATCATATGGTGTTCTCCCCTCTCTATCTTGTTGTGATGAATTGAGTTTTCCCTTTGAGATTTCGTTATGTTGGATTGAATATTGGATTTGAGAACACTTGATATATGTCTTGCATGTGGATACCCGTGGTGACAATGGGTTGTTCTATTGATTCACTTGATATATGTCTTGGTACTCAACTTGCGGATTCCCGAGGTGGCATTGGGGTAATCTATGCATAGGGGTTGATACACGTTCTTGTCCTACTTTCTCCGATAGAAATCTTGGGGCACTCTTTGAGGTTCTTTGTGTTGGATTGAGTATTATGAATCTGAAATTGTTTGATGTGTATCGTATAACTAACTCATGGATACTTGTGGTGACATTGAAGTATCTAAGTGACATTAGAGTTGGTTGATGTGTATCATATGGTGTTATTCTAGTACGAACTCTTAGATAGATCGAACGGAAAGGATAACTTGATGTTATCTTAGTACGAACTCTTGAATAGATCGATCGAAAAGGATAACTTTAAGGTGGTTTCGTACCCTACAAACAATTTCTTCTTATGTTCTCCGCTAGATAAGAACTTTGGAGTGATTCTTCATTTCACGTTGAGGGACGATTATGTGATCCAATTATATTAGCATTGTTGAGAGATTGCACTAGCGAAAGTACGGACCCTAGGCCTTGTTTTCAAGCATTGCAATACCGTTTGTGCTCACTTTTGTTACTTGCTACCTTGCTGTTTTTATATTTTCGGATTACAAAAACCTATATCTACCATCCATATTGCACTTGTATCACCATCTCTTTGCCGAACTAGTGCACCTATACAATTTGCCATTGTATTGGGTGTGTTGGGGACACAAGAGATTTCTTATATTTGATTGGAGGGTTGTTTGAGAGAGACAATCTTCATCCTACACCTCCCACAGATTGATAAACCTTAGGTCATCCACTCGAGGGAAAATTGCTACTGTCCTACAAAACTCTGCGCTTGGAGGCCCAACAAAGTCTACAAGAATAAAGTTGCGTAGTAGACATCATCTGTCACTTTGCCTGCACCTGCCCTCTTTGATCTTCAGGCTCGACAGCGTTATTATGTCCTCGAGGAGGAAGTGCGGAATACAAACCTGCAGTGGAGGCTACTCGTTTAGGAGAGGAGGCGGCCAGGAACGCTGCCGCGAGCTATCACTCTAACCATTTTCCAGACTATCAGTGGTGATCACCAAGTTAGGCAACCGCCTAAGCTTAGGGGAGTTCGTATTTCTCACCGACATTAAATTCATGTTCACACACTTCATATAAATTGTCGGTGTTCATCCTCTTTCATTGTATATCCATGTTAGATTTATTTTTCCGCTTTCTTCTTGTGTGTTTGAAAAACTTTGGAAAACCCAAAAATATTTCTCACTTCTTTTCAGTTTTGTTTTCCCGTTTAATTATCTTCTGCATTAAAAAAACAAAACCCAAAAAAATTCCTTTGCATGTTGGGAGCTTTCCCGTGTAAATAATTTTTCCCGTTCTTGTTTTCCCTTAGTTTATTTGCTTGCTTGAGAAAAACAAAAACTCCAAAAATATTTCAGTGTGTTTCTCTGAATTTCTTTTCTTTTTGTTGAGTTCTTGAAAGGAGAAGACCACGATGAAAATGTTGAGTGGCTCTCATGTGCTATATTGTTTATCTAACAAAGAGCCAATATTACCTTGTCTTCTCCTTTGTCCAAAACTGCCCTGCAGATTCCAGCTTAGTCCACGGTATTCTTGCACTACTATTATTATCACATCATTCGGTCATGCAAGTGAAAGGCAGTAATGACGATATTTGACGAAGTGATCGTGGCAAGGGAAGCTGGTATGAACTCTTCTTGTTTTCCGTTTTTTGTAAATATGTTTAGCTCGTTCGATCTTGATTCGGTATATTATGAGTGAACATGTTCAAGATGACAATTAGAGATTATAGCTTCTCATGCCATGCTTAGACAGCTAGTAGTGAATAATGATTTATCTTATAGATTAACATGCATTCAAATGGTTATGATGTGGTATGGTAGTATGGTATTTCCCTCTGAGAAATTCAAGTGGCTTGACTTGGCCTTTGTGCAAACATGTAGTTGATTCAAAACCAATGCAGCCTTCATGATGTTTAAATTCAGAGTGTTCATATCCTACTCATGCTATGTCCAATGTTAATTATTCGCAATGCATGCTCATGACCGTTTTCGCTCTCTAGCTGGTCGCATCCCAACCTATTGCTCGCCTTCACCTGTACTAAACAGAAATGCTGCTTGTGCATCCAGAACCTTTAAACCAAGTTATTCCACATGAGTCCACCATACCTACCTATATGCGGTATTACCCTGCCGTTCTAAGTAAATTTGCATGTGCCATCTCTAAACATTCAAACAAACATCTATTTTGTGCACGCATCTCACTTGTGGAGTGACGAGGCAGTCAGTATTTTCCATGCTAAATGAGTTATTCTCAAGACGGTCGTTTGTTCGTCGTCATTGCACGAGAGAGGCTGGTAAAAGGATGCCCAGTCATATATAATCAAAAATTAATTAAACAAAACTCCTTGGGACAGTTGACATGTTCACAGGAATCCGTGGATTCAGTCAGCCATGATTTGTCTATGGATGGTGGATAGGAGTAAATTTTACTATTCTGTTTAGGAACCGCCAATAATGAGTTTAGCATGGAAGATATTGAAAACCTTTGTCATGAAGTTGACAAGAAAAGTGCACCACTCAAAAACCATATTCCTACTCTATTTTAAAACTTGAGCTCTAGCACCTCTGCAAATCAATGCTTCCCTCTGCGAAGGGCCTATCTATTTTTATGTTGAGTCATCATCTTCTCACTAAAGGCACCAGACCAGAGAGCACTATTGTCATTTTTATGCATTGAGACTAGTTAATGTTCGATACGAGCATGACTGGATCGTTTCTATTCTGAATTATAATGTTTAGTCGCTGCTTGAACCTCAGAGGTGCTCTGCATTTATGTTTTGCGGTCTCAGAAAGGGCTAGTGAAATACCATAGCACCATATTCTATCATGATCATTTTGATAAATTGTTGGCATGTGAGATATCTTATTATTTACTTGCTAGTTGGTTATGTATTGCCATGAGTTGATATGATGCTTAATTGTTATCATGGATGTGGTCATTTATGATTTATGCTGAAAACTTGAGCACTAGCTAAGCATGTGTATAACGACGAGAACAAAAGAGTTTGTAAAAGTTTTTTATCACTTTCAGTTTGTCAACTGAATTGCTTGAGGATAAGCAATGACTTAAGCTTGGGGGAGTTGATACGTCTCCAACGTATCTACTTTTCCAAACACTTTTGCTCTGGTTTTGACCTCTAATTTGCATGATTTGAATGAAACTAACCCGGGCTGACGTTGTTTTCAACAGAATACCTTGGTGTTATTTTTGTGCAGAAATAAAAGTTCTCGGAATTGGACGAAACTTTTTGTGAATTATTTTTGAGAATTATAATGAATTATGGAGCGAAGACCTGTCAGAGGGGGTGTGCCAGGGGCCACCACACATCAAGGAGCCCCCTGGGCCGCACCCTGATGGCTTGTGGGGCACTCGTGGCTCCTCCGACCCTAATTCCAGTCCTATAAAATCACATCTTCGGAGAAAAAAAATTAGAGAGAAGTTTTCATCGCGTTTCATGAGACGGAGCCGCTGCCACCTCCTGTTCTTCCTCGGGAGGGCTGATCTGGAGTCCGTTTGGGGCTCCGGAGAGGGGAATCGTCGCCATCGTCATCACCAACCCTTCTCCATCAACACCGCCATGATGCTCACCACCAGGAGTGAGTAATTCCTTTGCAGTCTTGCTGGACGGTGGTGGGATTGGATGAGATTGATCATGTAATCGAGTTAAGTTTGATAGGGCTTGATCCCAAGTGTCCACTATGTTCTGAGATTGATGTTGCTATGACTTTGCTATGCTTAATTCTTGTCACTAGGGCCCGAGTGCCATGATTTCAGATCTGAGCCTATTATGCTTTCATGAATATAAGAGTGATTTTAATCCTATCTTGCAAGTTGTATGCACCTATTACGTGTCTTGATCCGCATACCCCAAGGTGACAATAATTGGGATTCTTTCCAGTGATTGACGTAGTTTGAGGAGTTCATGTATTCACCATGTGTTAATGCTTTGTTCTGGTTCTCTATTAAAAGGAGGCCTTAATATCCCTTAGTTTCCAATAGGACCCCGCTGCCACGGGAAGGTAGGACAAAAGATGTCATGCAAGTTCTTATCGCAAGCACGTATGACTATTTACGGAATACATGCCTACATTACATTGATGAATTGGAGCTAGTTCTGTGTCGCCCTAGTGTGTAACTGTTATATGATCAATGTCATCTAAATCATTATCCATCACCGATCCACGTGCCTACGTTTTACATATACTGAATCTTGCTAAGTTACTATTGCTACTGCTACTATCACAATTGCTACAAAACTGCTGGTGTCACTACTATTGTTACTTTTGCTACTACTATTTGCCGTGCTACTAAACTTTTGCTGCGTAGAGATATCCCAAGTACGGTTGAATTGACAACTCAACTAACAAGGCCAATAAATATTCTTTGGCTCCCCTTGTGTCGAATCAATAAATTAGGGTGAAAGACTACCCGTGAAGACTGTCGCGATCGCCTATACTTGTGGGTTATCACTTCCCCCGATGGAAGAGTTGTTGCTGCCTTCGTCGCCGGAGGAGCTACCGCTGTTGTCGCTCTCCATGTAGCAGTCCAGGCAGTTGCTGGCTTCCATGAGGATCTTCATGAAGAGGAATGATGGCCCCGTGCCACGCGCAGGCTTTATGTCAGCCTGGGCGGTTGCCGAGGCATCGTGGGGAACTGGGGGCGTCCCGCACCCTGTCGTGTGCCACGCGTCGTGCCTGACCCGAAGGCGGTTGGAGCACAAACCTTTTCGCCCCTCCAACTGGCGAAATCGTGCACGCCGCGGGCCTGGGGGCTACTGTCGGTCCCGGGGGACTGGGGGTACCAGCACGGCCCACCATTGGACTTCACGAGCAAGACCCTCACGGGGTGCACGTCAGCACGCATCGTCAGGAGCGTCGCGAAGCCCCCCTCGCGAGGTCGCCTCCCGAGGCTGCCCCCGAGGCCTTCGCGGAGCAAACTATTCAAGGGTGGCCCGGCAGGGTTGCGTGGTCCTGCGTCCTCACGTGGGTGACATGTGCCACGCCGAGCGGCACCAGGGGCCGTGCCAGCGGGCACGGATGAGGAGGATTTCCTCTTTTGTGCTTAGGGAGTAGGGCCAGCTCGCCAGTTCCCAAAGCAATCTCCAAAGGTTTCCATTTGGTGCAAGAGTACCAAGTCCGGGGGCTCACCAGGACGGAGGTCATCCCCGAGCCCACCAGCGCGTCACACCAGGAGGCTTTTGCAGGCGAAGACTACTTTTGTCGGGATAAGCTGCAGCCCTGTCCCCCTTCAAACTGGCTATTGTGGCAACCCTTCCCGCTAGTTGTTTTTGGGGGAAGAGGACCGGGGGCTAGTATAAGATAGGGTGGGCTGCTGCCGTAGAGGGGGATCGATCCCAGTGAGCCAAAAATCACCCTTGTACTCGCTCTCACCCACAAGCAATCCAGACAAGTAGGAGTAGGTTTTACACCGCAAGGTGGCCTGAACCTGGGTAAATTGCCTTGTCCACTGTTCTGCTTCCTTAGCTCGAGCACGCCGGAGTGTCACCGGAAGGTTGCGAGGTAGAGTAGGGCGAGAGACCTTGCGCACCCCAGAGTTCGAACCTCCTTGGGTCCCCGGAGCTCCGATTTCGACAGAGAAGGCCTTGGTCCGATCAACGACGGGATTGTGGAAGCCGACCTTCACGAGTATCTTGTGGAGCACACCACAGCAGAGCTCGCGGGATCCCTTGACGAAGTTGTTAGCCCTGCTGTCGGTGTCAAAACCGGTGGATCTCGGGTAGGGGGTCCCGAACTATGAATCTAGGATCGATGGTTAACAGGGGACGAAGGAGACGATGTTTACCCAGGTTTGGGCCCTCGTGAAGAGGTAAAACCCTACGTCCTGCTTGATTGTATTGATGAGTATGATGGTTACAGAGTTGATCTACCTCGAGATCAAATGAGCTAAACCCTAGATGAGTTGACTTGTCCCTCTACGAACTAAGCCCCCTGGTTTATATAGACACTAGGGGTACCTAGGGTTACACATGGTAGGTCATAACCCCATTGAATGGGTAAGTCCTTTCACAATTCCCTAGCTCAGACCACTAATTTTTGATTTTACTGACCGCAACTATGTGTCTCTCCGAACAGCAATGGAGGCATTGGGTCGAGACAGTTAGATGTATCGCCCCACAACCGGAGGATTATTCATGTAGTGATGACCCCGGATTTCATGATGATCCGGAGATTTCAATTGAATTTGAAAACGAGACCATTTACCAGAGGAGCGTTGATGAATCCAAGGTGGACCTTCAGGCTGATCACCCCGGATCACTCCCTTCCTCAATGACAAGCAAAAAAGAAAACTTCTTCTCGAAAATGGAACACGCCTCCCGTCATTCCGATCTCATCGACCTCCGTCCCCAAAGGTCGCCGGTCTATGCACCGGACACCCTCGGGGGAAATGTTAGAGAGAGTTGCCAATGTTTTGGCAAAACGTTGATTCATTTCCGTTTTGTCAAATTTCTGGCACTCAATATGATCATTTTTAGCAAAGGTCATGCCAAAATTTTGTATGCCCTCGCTGGTAACATATGTAATTCTTTTTGTATTTATACCCTTTACAGGCTACTCTGATATGTCGATATATTCAATACGGATCGAAGTGTGAAGTCCTTTCTCAACTTTGTGGTGACAAATATGATACAAAAGTATGAAACGCAGATATTATGTCCATGTAAGATATGCAAGAATGGAATTTTCCATAACCCGTTTGATGGTAGTGTCCTCGTGCAGTTGCTCCGTCATGGTTTTGTTGAAGGTTATACACGATGGAAAAAGCATGGTGAGGAGAATGAGGATGTTTGCGACGACGACGATGGAGTGGATATGGAAGCAGAAAACCCTTCTGATGAAGCAGGGCAGCCAGAAGGAGGAACAATAATGAACATTCGCATGGAGGAGGAAATGATGAAATGCCACCCGAACATGAAGAGGATCAAGTCACCCAGGATATGTCGTTGGCTAAAATGTTGCATGATCCTCATGTTAAAGAATTGCTTAAGAAGAACACGAAAAGTGAGAGAGGTGCTATAAAAGAGGCTCTCAAGTTGGTGCAATTGGAGTTAGCCGTGAAAGCTCCACTATATGAAGGTTGTGATCATGAGCACACCCGCTTGCACGTCACACTCAAACTTCTAGACATCAAAGCAAGATTCAAGAGCACAAATGCAAGTTTGGATGCCACATTGGAATATTTACACAAAGTTCTGCCCAAGGGGAATTTGTTGCCTAAGAGTGTCAATGGGGCGAAAACGATCATGTGCCCTTTTGATTTGCCACATGTAAGATATCACGCACGCATAAATGATTGCATCTTATATCGTAACGAGCATGAGCACAAAACAGAGTGTCCAACTTGCAAGGAACCCTGATACGAACCTGGAAAGATGGAGCTTCGAAAGTTTGCATGGTACCTTCCGTTGATTCCACGCCTATGGCGTTATTTCACTGACACGAAGGAAGCAAAGAACATGATTGGGCACAAGACCAGGACATCCAAAAATGATGGCATTCTAAGATATATTACAGATGGTTGTTAGTGGAAAGCACTCGACTACATAGAATAGTATTCGCAACAGAAGCAAGAAACCCTAGGTTGGGTGTCAGTAGTGATGGACTAAATCCTTTTGGCAAACAGAGTAGCACACATAGTACATGGCCCATGTTTGTTTGGATGTACAACCTCCTGCCTTGGCTCTGCATGAAACAGAAGTACATACACATGGTAATGATAATTCAAGGTCCGGTCCAACCAGGCAACGATATCAACACATATCTTGAGCTATTGAAGGAGGAGTTAGATATATTATGGAAGGAGGAAGGGGTCAAAATATGTGATGCTAGCACTGGAAACTATTTTCCCATGAGAGCAGCATTACTCACGACCGTTCATGACTATCTAGGTTACGAATATATTGCCGGACAAGCGTGTCATGGACATTGCGGATGTGTTAAATGTATGGATGACACATCTTTTTGCCAGCTATCAAAAAAGGGCAGTGGAAAAATCGTGTTCAAGGGACAACGAAGGTGGCTTGACAAATATGATGAGTGGAGAACTCGTGGAAATCTGTTCGACAACACGGATGAGGCCCGAGGGAGATCCAACACGCAAAGCCGAGTCATGTTGCCGTCAGGAGATCCAAGAGGTGCATCATAGGGATGGATGGAGTGGCCAACGAGGATGACCATGATCAGTTTGGCGTGGACCCAAAAGAAGATGAGAACTATGATGACGATGAAGATTACACAACCAGATGGAGCAGAACTACGTTGCTTGAGACAGAACGTCCCTTCTTAAGAAAGGGTCATAGCGCGGGCCGGAAGTATTCAAGCAAGATTAAAAAGACCCAAACCGTCATCGAGAGGATTGTAAAACGATGTCGTACTTGATTTGTGTACTTCATTTGATCGGGTATTTTTGTGTACACATTTGTGTACTTCATTTGTGCGTGTACCTCCTAAATTGCATTATTATATACTTTGATCCACACTTTTTATTTGTAACGGTCTAATATATGTAATATGCATTTATACACGCCAATTGTCAACTAGACCAGCTCCTAAAACAACACCAAATACTGTCGGCGTTGGCCATGTCATTGGCGCCACCACTAATAACCAACCAACACTTAGCTTATTTATGGGAACGAATAACTCGTTTTCAGCCTCCACCTCCCCCCCTTCCCGTGTCGCCGCTGGACACTGTTCTCCTGCATGCCCCGTCATTCCCCGCCGTTCCCCGCCCAGCCGTTCCCCCACCCGGTGTCCTAGCTCATCGAAGAGCCTCTTCGGCCGGCAAGCTCGCCCTCTTCACGTCCGTCCACTCTCTCCCTCCACCTTCCTGTCCGTCCGCCCCACCCCCACCCCATCGCGCTGTCTTCATGAGCACCCCCTTCTCGTGCCCTCCTCATGGCCAGCCCCCACCTCTCGATCCAGACGGTACAAAGCTTCCTCTGGCAATTGATGAAATGCATTATATGTGTGTTTGTGAATTGATGAAATGCATTATATATATATATATATAGAGAGAGAGAGAGAGAGCCACACACCGGAATATATGTAATTTTGAACGAACACATGCATATATATATATAGAGCCACACACCGGAATATATGTAATTTTGAACGAACACATGCATATATTGATGAAATGCATTATATATATATATATATATATATATATATATATATATAGAGAGAGAGAGAGAGAGAGAGAGAGAGCCACACACCGGAATATATGTAATTTTGAACAAACACATGCATGTTAGAGCCAATGCAACATTGTGTGTTCTTGCGAACTGTCACGCGCGATATGTTTCTTTTTGCAAGGAATGTCGAGAGAGTTGCCAATGTTTTGGCGAAATAAATGAATGGAGGCAACTATTGAGTGACTGCCACTTGAAGATTGGAGATCGGTGGATGTCGGTGCTCCACCATGGAGATGCAGGGGTTTTCCTATTCTTCAAGATTGTTCCTAAAGGAGACGAGTACCGTACTAGTAGTTACGATGGTTGATAGTGTGTGTGTGTGTATATATATATATATATATATATATATATATACATATATATACATACTTGATCTCGTAGTTAAGATGGGTATAAATTTTGCATGCATACCTGCATTATTACTTTCCTATTTATTTGCATGGTGTTACTACTATGGAAAGTAATAAAGTTTGCCTAATTGATACATGTCATTATTTGTCCCTTCATGATAGGAAATTGCAATTAATTATTGCCATGTATGACAGGTGAATAATAATTTATTAGAAAAATACCACGCAACATTTTTAGCACGTATGCCAACACGTACACATTTTCATTGGGTATAACACCAGCACGTATGTATTTTCACTGGGTATGACACCAACACACACATATTTTCATTAGGTATAATACCCATTAACTGGTATCACGGTCTAAAAATGTATACGTGGATATCTCGGGTACATGTACCGCTTATAAAATGTGTGACATTGATGGGTATATACAAAAAAATATTCACATCAAGGTATGTATATTTATGTTTATATTTTTGTTGGGTATAACACCAACACGTACATATTCATTTGTATATTTGCATCGAGGTATGTACATTCATGTGTATATTTATGTGTATGTTCACATCAAGGTATGTATATTTATGAGTATATTTTCATTGGGTATAACATCAACATGTACTTATTAAAATGTATGATGTTTATGTGTATATTTTCATTGGATAACACATCAAAGCCTACAAATTTGCGTTAGGTATGATACCCACTAAATGGTATCACGGTCTAATAACATATACACGTGGGTATCTCGGGTACATGTACATATATACGTACCTAAGTATAAGTTTTTAGACTATTTTTGTTATGGAAAGCAATCATTGACTATTTAGAATACTAGTACATGCAAACGAAACATGGAAAGTCATTATTTATCAATTGTACACCATGCACTAATGAATATGACTTTCCATAACGGGCCTAGGTGCCTGGGCACCTAGGTGCCCCAAACAATTTACCTATATATATATATATATATATATATATATATATATATATATATATATATATATATATATATATATATATATATATATAAGTGTACTATTAGCTAGTTACGATAACTAATGAACATGTTTTATGCATTGTTTAGTTTCGTGGTTCTTTAATTAGTTATGATTGACAAGAAGTTGTTTGCATATATATAAATGATGTGTATCACAGTATTAATTGATACAAACATGGGACACAAACGTCTTTATGCATATATTAATACAAAATTGCATTGTCGTGGCAGCGTTTTTTTGCTGCATTTCAAAACATAGTAATGGCATGCGGAAAAAGGTACGACGCCCATACTGATCTCCCTTGTTTCCGACGTTGGGAAACATTGCACGCCATATATATATATATATATATATATATATATATATATATATATATATATATATATATATATATATATATATATATATATATATATATATAATATTGTCGTCGTCGAGATATAACCAACGCCATAGGTATTTGAAATATTGTTGGCGTCGGCTCCAATGCCACCACTATTTTCTAACACTAGCGCCATATTGGTGGCGTCGGGTGTCCATGCCAGCAAGGCCATTTTTGCCACACCATAGCTAGGCTTTTCTGCACTAGTGGACAAGGCATTCTCTATAGTTAAAAAAGGGGATCCGTGCAACCGAATACGCCTCAAAGTGATTGGCAATGGATAGCCGGATAAACACATAAATCGGCGTCTCCAGGGGTAAGGCGACCTGGGTTACCATTTACATTACTACCCAAAATAAAGACAGAGCTTAAATATATTTTTTGCTCCATTGATAATCCCCAAGTGCAAGGAATCATCATAGAACTTTCCAAAGATGGAAGTGATAAGTATGGAGTGTCAAACCCACAAGGAGCTAAAGGTAAGATCAATATTCGCTCAAGTCATATCTTCCACCGATACGACTCTACATACACCGAACGTTTGCTTCTATCTAGTAATGAGAAATAAAATTGCGTTGTGGGTATAAAGAGGATGGCTTCGCATGATATTGGAGAACAAAAATATGAAAATAGTTGCTGCCCTAAATAGAGTTAGAATATATTACAAATAGCGAGTGTGGAATAATGTTTGTATGGCGTGCGGAATTGTACTAGGCAATTGATAACAAGATCGGTAATCAATCTTGCAATTTTATATGAGAGAGAGGCATGAGCTAACATAATTTCCGTACTTGGATTATATGAACTTATGATTGTACCTCTAGCAAGCATCCGCAACTACTAGAAATCATTAAGGTAAACCCAACCATAGCATTAAACCGGAAGTCCCCTTTACTCCGATATGCAACAATCCCCTTACTCGGTTGTAAGCTTCTGTCACTCTAGCCCCCCACTGTAAGCGAATCATGAACATATTGCAACACCCTACAGTGAGAATTCCCTCACGTGTGTGCTGCATGAAGGGCACCATAGGACAGCACCAAAATAAAACATACACTCAAACCAATCAAGATCATCAATCAACCCAAAGGACAACATAAATCTACTCAAACATCATAGGATGAAAACACATCATTGATTAATAATATGTGGCATGAAACACCATGTTTAAGTAGGGAATTATAGGAGGGTGCGGGAGAGTAGACCGTCATAGATAGATGAGGGAAGGTGATGGAGACGGTGATGTTGATGAAGACGATCACAGCGGCGATGGTTCCCCCGGCGGCACTCCGACGCCACCGGAAGAGAGGGGGAGAGAGTCTTCCCCCTTAGGCTTCCTCCTTCATGACCTCTCCCTAGATGGGGAGAGGTTCTCCCCTCTGGTCCTTGGCCTCCACGGCTCCCGGAGGGGCGAGAGGCCCTCCGAGATTGGATCTCTCTCTCTCTCTGTTTCTCTCCTGTTTTCATTATAGTTTTCTCTCTAAATTGGTTTTTCGTCAATACAGAGAGCTGCTGCGACGAGGCAGAAAGTCTCTCCTAATTTTTGAGGGTTTCTCTATTTATAGGATTTTTTGGCGTTGGAATCACGCAAAACGGAGTTACGAGGGGCCCACAAGCTATCAGCCCCCTTTGACCCCCCTGGGTGCGCCCTGTCGGCTTGTGGCCAACAGGGGGGCCCTTCGGTGGTTAATCGCTCCAATGTTGCTCATATGTTCCAGAAAAAATCACCAAAAAGTTTCGGGCGATTCCGAGAACTTTCATTTTCTGCACAAAAAAATGACACCACGATAATTCTGCTGAAAACAATGTCAGTCCGGGTTAGTTCTAATTAAATCATAAAAGTTGCATCAAAGCCATATAAAAGTATTTTAAACATAGGTGAATATGGCATGAATACTTCATAAATTATCGATACGTTGGAGACGTATCATCCATCCTCACTACCTACTACACAGCATATGTTGCTATCTTCGATTCAACAGGACAAAGGGGGCGAACGCCTAAGGAGTTGCTTACGTGGGGAAAAATTCCCTCTTCTTCTCCAAGCACACCACGACAGCAACCATCGGGGACACCGCCCTCAGCTCTCGTGCTTACACTACGGCTCTAGGTCGTTCAAGATGGCAGTCATTAGGAGTTACAAATCCCGGAGGTGAAGATTGCAGAGGATCCGGGACGGCACCGCATTGGTAGCCCGAATCCCCTTCTTGTGCAGCGCCTTCTCCATGATGGTGTGAAGGCGCACGAGGTCCTCGGCAAGGAAGGTGAGGAAGGGCACCAAGTACGACAAGCACAATTCGCTAAAGTCGATGCGATGGTCATTGGAATACAGACCAAGGGCGGGCATGACCACACTGGCGTGATGATAGGCGTGACGCAGCCGCTCCATTTGCCCGCCTATATACAACAGTGCTTTGCCCAGGCCATCCTCGATCGCATTCCGCCTAGCATGCTCCCGGTCAACAGAAGGACGTCCATAGTCCATGGTGTCACACGTGTGTTCTGCACACGCGCCACGACAATTATCAACTTGGATGGTGCCGGAGTCACTTAACCATTGGACCTTGTAAGGGTGTGGGTGCTTCTTCTTGCACAATTGTAGCTTGCAACAAAGTTCTTCACTCACCAAATTGTGGAAACTTCCACCGTATATGATGACCTTTACGGATCTCCCTTGGATACCTGCTTTGGTATGGAGGATGTGGCAACGTTTGTCTTCCTCTTGTTGTTGTTAAAGTGTCAAAATCTTGGAGATAACGAGAGTGTAGCTCGGATCGTTGTCGCGAAAGATTTGTGCATATTCATCTTTGTTCGCTTGGCGATGCATGGCCACGTGCTCTAAGGCTTCCATTTCTTCATCGCTCATGGAGTCATAGGTGTCGTCATCATGTGCAAGCATTGTGCGTCTTGTTGGGCACTCGAATGTCTTGTGGCCACAACCCTTGCAAGTGAAACATTGGATGGAACTTGTCTTGGCGATATCGTTCGTTGGAGTCGTAGCGGATGAAGCTCTTGGTTTGTAGTAGGACAACTCGAAGATCTCGTAGGTTGCTTGTAGCTTGATGTTCCATTGGTAGTGGATGTAGTACGAGTATTGTGTAGGCGCTGAAGTTGGAGAAGCTTGATTACTTGAGCCGTAGGTCCTCGAGGAGTACTTGGAGTACTTGTAGTCATCTTGCACTTGTCGCTCCACTTTGGTCGCTTGGTACACTAGCTCGAGGAGGTTGGAGTAGGGTTGGAAATCCGCAATTTTCTTGACTTGGTGTTTGAGACCATTCATGAAGCGCGCCGTAGTTTTCTCCTTGTCTACCTTGACCTTGGCTTGTATCGTTGCAGTATCCATTTCTTGGTAGTAGTCCTCAACCGACTTTGTTCCTTGCTTGATGAGTTGTAGCTTCTTGAAGAGATCATGGTTGTGGTGTGTAGGCACGAAGCAAGCTATCATGATTTATTTCATTTGGTTCCAAGTCGTGATCGGTGGCTCGTTGTTTTCCCTTTGTTGCTCAGTCACTTATTTCCACCAAATGAGAACATAATCTTGGAACTCGAGTCAGGCCATTACAATCTTGTTTTCATCTTCATAGTTGTGCATACAGAATATCTTGTCCACTTTGAGGGCCCATGAGAGATAGTGTTCGGGGTCAGTGCTTTCACAGAACTTAGGCATGTTGAACTTGAGCTTTTCATAGCGTTTATCCTCGTTATTATGGTGACGATGGTGATGTTGCTCTTGGTGTGGAGGAGGGTCCTCATTGTCTTGCTCCACATGATGAGGGTGAATTCGTGGGCGAGGGATTCGTGCAAGATTCCTCCTTTCTTGGCGCTCCTCCAAGTGAGGGGCTTCATCTTGTTGCTCTTGTCGAAGCACTTCTTCTTGCTCGTGAGCTCTTTGATTGCTTTCATTAATGGATTCTTGTAGAGGTCGTTGTGTGTAAAGTGCTTGCTCTTTGCAGTGTTGTTGTTCTTGTCGTATGGGGTCGCCATCTTTCTCTTCTTGGCGTTGACATTGTCGTTCTTGCTCTTGGTCAATGGCGTCTTGGTCTTTGTGACAACGTCGCTCGCGCTCACGAAGGCGGTCCTGTAATCCATTACCATTGGTTGGATTTTCTGAAGCTTGATGATCATGACAGTCGTCTCTAAGATGAGACTGAGGGAGTCCAGGACTAAGGGGTCCTCGGGCCGCCGGCCTATCTCTCATAGCTGGCTTGGTGGGCCGCTCTTTGATTACCAGAGGAAGGACCGGGCTATGCAGCGACCCCGTATTCTAGAAGGAAACCTCCGAAGACACGGCGTGCACTCCAAGTCAAGATGAGGGGGTCAGCATCTTTACTTCCGGCTGGAGACTTACCATGTGTAAACCCTAGGTACCCCCGGTGTCTATATAAACCGGACGGTTTAGATCGTAGAGGGCAGACAAGCTCATTTAGGGTTTTGGCTACTTGATCTCGAGGTAGATCGACTTTGTAATCTTCATACACATCAATATAATAAAGCAGGACGTAGGGTTTTACCTCCCTAGGAGGGCCCGAACCTGGGTAAACATCGTCTCCTTCGTCCCCTTTTAACCATCGATCCTAATCTCACAGCTCGGGACCCCCTACCCGAGATCCGCCTGTTTTGACACCGACATTGGTGCTTTCATTGAGAGTTCCGCTGTGGGCTCGCAAGAGGAATTGAAGGCTCGCCTGATCCTTAGCGATGAAGTCCGTAACGGGGACTCCTTCGCTCCCGGACAGTTTCTCGCTTTCGGCAGCATCGTGTTGCACGCTGACCCGACCGGCCACCTTGGTCGGATCGAGATTGTCGCCCCCGATCAAGAGATCAGGTTTGGGAACCTAGAGTTCTCCGTAAACTCCCGGGGCGATCTTCCATTCGCTGGGCTCGCAGTTTCATCTGACGAGCTCGAAGTCTCCGAAGCCTTAACTTCGGATCCCCCTCTCGACTCCGCCCTCGGGTCTATCCCTGCTGATCATCTGTCTCTTAGTCCGGATCCGGTTATAGTACCTAAGGGCCAGGGGTCGGCTCCTGCCGAACACACTCTCTATACGGACACGTCGGAGGTTAACCCTGAAAGTCCTAGGCAGATCGATCCGGTCGAGCTCTCAGCGCTCAACGAGGCACTGGATCGGATCCTATCAATAAAAGTCATAGACGACCCGACCTCGACCCATGCTCAGATAGATCTGGAGGCGGGTCATTGGGAATTTTTGACCCACCCACCACCCACTTGGTAGCCACTATCAAAGACTTAACCGATATGCTGGATTACGCCTCCGAGGAGACAGAAGACATGGATGAAGAGGACGGTGCCCCCGCCCCAGCCAACACTGGGCGATGGACTGCCACCTCCACTTACGATGTCTACATGGTAGACACCCCTGATGATAAGGGCAATCACACCCCTCAGAATAATGGCGATAAATCTGGTGACGCGCCGTCAACGCGCCGGAAACAGTGCAAGCGATCTAAGGCACACAAGGGAAGGGAAGCCATTGCAGGCACCGGGGAAAACAATACCCCGGAAGACCTCGGCGACCCCGAAGTCCCCGAACAGCCACTGGAGGACCAAGAAAAGCCCGAAGATCAACGCGACACCGAGGATCCTAATGATTCCGAGGACGACAACTACCTCCCCCCTGTCGAGGAGGAGGACGACCTGGAAGCCGAAAACTTCACCATCCCCGATAACCCTGCGGATCAGGAACGGTTCAGGCGGCAGCTTTTAGCCACCGCCCGAAGCCTGAAGGCAAAACAACAGCAGATCAAAACCGAACAAGACACCCTCAACGATAGATGGACGAAGGTCTTGGGAGCCGAAGAAGGGTACGGTTCCGATCTACCGGACCAACCCAAGTGCTACCCTCGCCGGCGGCTGTTGCCACAATTCGATGACGAGGCCTTCGAAACATCGCTTCCCAGGCATACACCGTACGACCGGCCCGACCGCCCTCCCCGAGGACGGGATAGAATGGCCGGCGAGGCCGAGTACAGACCTGAGGTACCCCGCAGGAGAGGAAAAGAGCCAGCGGGGCATGAGGACAGGTACGACTTACGACATGACCTGGACTATAGAGCAGGCCACACAAGATCCATCTACGGATCTAGAGGGTACTCCCCCCCCTCCCCCGCTAGACGGGACGGGTACCGGTCTTGGCTCGACCGCAACAATAGAGGTCAGGAACAATACTGGGGCCGACCAACCACTGACCGTAGGCATGACATAGCTCGGGTCAGAGGCGCTGCCCACCCACTGTGCTTCACAGACGAAGTGATGCAGCATCAGTTCCCTGAAGGGTTTAAACCCGTTAACATAGAGCAATACGACGGGACAACAGACCCAGCTATGTGGATTGAGGACTTCCTCCTCCACATTCATATGGCACGAGGAGATGATCTCCACGCCATCAAGTATCTGCCCCTAAAACTTAAGGAGCCAGCTCGGCACTGGTTAAACAGCCTCCCCAAGAATTCTATCGGGAGCTGGGAAGAGCTCGAGGATGCCTTCCGATCTAATTTCCAGGGCACTTATGTCCGGCCACCGTACTCCTCCGACTTGAGCAATGTTGTCCAGAAAGCAGGAGAATCAGCTCGGCAATTCTGGAATCGGTTCTTGACCAAGAAAAACCAGATCGTTGACTGCCCGGACGCTGAGGCAATAGCCTCCTTTAGACATAACATCTGAGATGATTGGCTAGCTCGTCAGCTCAGCCAGGACAAGCCGAGGACAATGTCCGCCCTTACCTCACTTATGACCCACTTTTGCGCGGGTGAGGATAACTGGCTAGCCCAACGAAGCCACAACCCCTAAGACCCCGGCACCTCTGAAGTCCGGGATGGAAACAGGAAACCACGACGTAACAAAAACAAACACCGGCACAACAACGGCGATGTGGAGGACACGGCCGTCAATGCCGGTTTCCGCAACCCGAAATCCGGACAGCGGAAGAAACCTTCTAAAGGTAATAAAGACGGACCTACTGATACGTCCATTTTGCATCATGCTTTTATATTGATATTTATTGCATTATGGGCTGTTATTACACATTATGGTACAATACTTATGCCTTTTCTCTCTTATTTTACAAGGTTTACATGAAGAGGGAGAATGCCGACAGCTGGAATTCTGGGCTGGAAAAGGAGCAAATCTGAGATACCTATTCTGCACAACTCCAAAAGCCCTGAAAATCTACGGAGAATTATTTTGGAATATATAAAAAATATTGGGCGAAAGAAATACATCAGGGGACCCACCAGGAGGTCACAAGCCAGGGGGCGCGCCCTACCCCCCTGGGCACGCCCAGCAGGCTTGTGGCCCCCCTGGCAGGCCTCCGGTGCCCATCTTCTGCTATATGGAGGGTTTTGACCTGGAAAAATCATAAGGGAGCTTTCGGGACGAAGCGCCGCCGTCTCGAGGCGGAACTTGGACAGAACCAATCTAGGGCTCCGGCGGAGCTGTTCTGCCGGGGAAACTTCCCTCCCGGAGGGGGAAATCGAAGCCATCGTCATCACCAACCATCCTCTCATCGAGAGGGGGTCAATCTCCATCAACATCTTCACCAGCACCATCTCCTCTCAAACCCTAGTTCATCTCTTGTATCCGATCTTTGTCTCAAAATCTCAGATTGGTACCTGTGGGTTGCCAGTAGTGTTGATTACTCTTTGTAGTTGATGCTAGTTGGTTTACTTGGTGGAATATCATATGTTCAGATCCTTAATGATAATTAATACTCCTCTAAATATGAACATTAATATGCTTTGTGAGTAGTCACGTTTGTTCCTGAGGACATGGGATAAGTCTTGTTATAAGTAATCATGTGAATTTGGTATTCGTTCGATATTTTGATGAGATGTATGTTGTCTCTCCTCTAGTGGTGTTATGTGAACGTCGACTACATGACACTTCACCATTATTTGGGCCTAGAGGAAGGCATTGGGAAGTAATAAGTAGATGATGGGTTCCTAGAGTGACAGAAGCTTAAACCCTAGTTTATGCGTTGCTTCGTAAGGGGCTGATTTGGATCCACATGTTTCATGCTATGGTTAGATTTATCTTAATTCTTCTTTCGTAGTTGCGGATGCTTGCGAGAGGGGTTAATCATAAGTGGGAGGCTTGTCCAAGTAAGGGCAGCACCCAAGCACCGGTCCACCCACATATCAAATTATCAAAGTAACGAACGCGAATCATATGAGCATGATGAAAACTAGCTTGACAGAAATTCCCATGTGTCCTCGGGAGCGCTTTGCTTTATATAAGAGTTTGTCCAGGCTTGTCCTTTGCTACAAAAAGGATTTGGGCCACCTTGCTGCACCTTTGTTACATTTGTTACTTGCTATCTGTTACGAATTATCTTACCACAAAACTATCTGTTACCGATAATTTCAGTGCTTGCAGAGAATACCTTACTGAGAACCGCTTGTCATTTCCTTCTGCTCCTCGTTGGGTTCGACACTCTTACTTATCAAAAGAACTATGATAGATCACCTACCCCGCTGGACAAAATCATGGATAGGCCATGCCAGATCCACGGCACCCAAGACAAGCCCGCTAACCACACCAACCGTAATTGTTGGGTATTCAAACAAGCTGGCAAACTCGCAGCTGAGGAGCAAGGCAAGAGCCCACGCAGCGAGGACGAGGACGAGCCCCGCGGTCCAAGCAATGGGGGACAAAAGTAGTTCCCTCCAGAGGTAAAAACTATGAACATGATATATGCCACTCACATACCAAAAAAGGAGAGGAAGCGCGCCCTTCGAGAGGTCTACGCCGTAGAGCCCGTAGCCCCGAAGTATAACCCATGGTCAGCCTGCCCGATCACCTTTGACCGACGAGACCATCCGACCAGTATCCGTCACGGAGGTTCGGCAGCCCTCGTCCTAGACCCCATTATTGATGGGTATCACCTCACTAGAGTCCTAATGGACGGAGGAAGTAGCCTCAATCTGATTTACTCAGACACGGTGAAAAAGATGGGAATAGATCCGTCAAGGATCAAACCCAGCAACACTACCTTTAAAGGAGTAATCCCAGGCATCGAAGCCCGCTGCTCGGGCACCGTGAATCTGGAAGTAGTGTTCGGCTCGCCCGACAACTTCCGCAGCGAAGACTTGATCTTCGACATTGTCCCTTTTCGCAACGATTATCATGCCCTACTCGGCCGCACAACATTCCCTCGCTTTAACGTCGTCCCCCACTACGCGTACCTGAAGCTCAAGATGCCCGGGCCCAGGGGGTCATTACTGTCAACGGCAACACAGAGCACTCTCTCCAAACTGAGGAGCACACTGTGGCCCTGGCAGCTGAATTCCAGTACGGCGATGATAGGCCGACGCCCAAATCAGCCGTAAAGGCACGTCATGACAGCAAACGAGTTCGGTCTCAACCCGAACTCCCGGAATCATCTTCCACCCAACAAAAATCGGGATACGCCCCCCACAGCACAGCCCTAGTTCCCATAAAATATGTGCCAAGAAGGCACAACTTCGCGCTCAAAATACCATGGGCTGCTGTGGGGACCCACTATCAAAGGGAAAGTGTTCGGCTGGGCCGAACTACTGCCAACACATGTCTTCGAACAGACTACAGGTACCATCTAGGACCTGCCAAGCGTAAAGCTCATTCACACTGCGGCGACTTCTCAAGATCTTCTTCCCAAGGTCTGTTCGCCGATAGCAATTACCTTTAAAGGAACGCAACCCCCTCAGGGGCAAAGGAGTAGACATGCGACAGGGCACATCGAGGACGTCAAGCCACCCATCGAAGACCCCGGGTAAAGCCTCTCATTTGTACACCTTATTTTTCATTCCAAAATACCTGTAACAGTTGCTTCGGCAGTTTGAGTTGTAAGAATTCATCTAAAATAAAGAGCATCCTTTACGGCCTCCTTGCGGTATTTTATGTCACATGCTCTGTTCTCTACTCACTGACGCTTATAGCAAAAGCTGTTCGGTACATACTACGATGCGGCCGGCTAATAGACCGGGGGCTCGAATATAAAAATCGCCCCAAGCATCACCCCGGCACTACTATTTATGTGTTCGGCGTCTCGGATGTTGCGTTATATGAATTGGTTCCGAATTATGTCTTGGGTCAATGGTTGGGTTGCCCGGCTCCTTTGCTTGCCCTCTTACGTTCCGCTTGTTTGGCTAAAAGGGTAAAGGGAGAACCGCTGCGATTGTGCTTCCGGCTCGCCTGGTCAAGCACCTCAGTGGAGAAAGTCGAAAACTGACTGTCATAATAAGCGAGAACCGGTCTGCAATCCTAGCAAAGTGTCAAACTAAAAATCGATGGAGTTTATTCCGTGTTATACGAGGGGTTTGTACTATTGCAAACCATGTGATGCTGGTTTCAACCTCGGTGTATCCGAATATCACAAACCACTGGGGGCTCGTCATCAGCCCCCGCAGTCATGCTCCTCCGGCTAAGTGAAAGCACTAAAGCATCATAGTCCGATTGCCTTGTTCCCCTCGCACTACCGCCTTCGGGCACCGATACGTCGGCTAAGGGTCACAGTGCGGACGTAGAAACACCTCGTGTAGTATCTACATGGGGGGCTGAAGCCGACGACTCGCAACTTTTAGATAAAACGACCACACAGGAGTCAAAATAATACAAAGCTTAAAGACATGATAAACCATGCAACCGCATTATAAAGCGGAACAGTCATCGGATACATGACAAAACGTTCATTCATAAATTACATCTTTCGGGCATTGGGCTTCTATCGCCCGAGCACCGTCCATCACGGTGGAAAAGTATTTCTCGGGGCGCCTATGCTCCTTCCCAGGGGGTGGAGGCGCGGTGGCCATCTCGGTCGGCTTGAGCCCCGGCAGGTGCACCATGGTCCTTACAAAGGCCATCCGAGCTCCCTCGATGCACGTAGAACGCTTCAGAGCGTCAATCCGAGGCGCATCGTCACACAGTTTCTGGACCAAGCCGAAGTAACTACTCGACAGCGGCTCTGCAGGCCACAGCCGGATGCAGAGGTCTCTCATGGCCGGCTCCGCCATCCTGTGCAGCTCCATCAACTGTTTCATCTGCTAGCTCATGAGGGGAGGGTGCTCGGGGGCTTGAAATTGAGCCCAAAACAACCGTCGCTCAACATCCCCATCCCGGGAGGCGAAGTATTTGTTCGCGTCCGCTGCAGTCTTCGGGAGGTCCGTAAAGGCGCCTGAGGAACGCCACCCCCGGGTGAGCAATGCAAACCTGTTACCACCAAAGGCATATTGTAGTAAGTACAGCTTACCATCCGCGATCGCCTTGACTTGGCGGAGTTCTTCTTCAAAAAACCGCCTATCAACACGCTCTGATTTGAGCTCAGATTTCAGCATTGATAGCTTGGTGGCCTAGTCACCGTTCTACTGCTCAAGAGCCTCACACTTCGTGCTGGCATCCTTGAGCTCCAGCTGCACCTCCAGCACGCGGGCCTCATGCTTGTCGCTCACGGCTTTTAACGCCGACAGGTCGGCTACCGCCCGTTTGGCCGCGCCTTCTCATCTGCAGCCTCCTGCCTCGCCGTGGCCAACTTGGCCTTGAGGTTCTCGACCTCCGCAGCAGCAGCTATGGTAACAATGAGTAAATAAAGACTTCTGGATAACAATTCAGATATCTCAATCAATGAGGATAGAAAATAGCCCGAATGGTACAATTCGGACCCACCTTGCGTCTCGTCGAATCTCTTGTTCAGGCGATCGAGCTCCTCATCGGAGCTCTTGAGCTTCCGGTTTAGCTCGGCAAGCTCCATTGCATTAGCGGTCGCCGCCGATGACGAGGCCTACAAAACAAACTGTGTGCATTAAAACTCCCGAGCTATCGGATTCCTACCCTCTGCTAAGTACTCTCCGGAGCTCTTAGAATGATGAAGGACAAAGGATGCCTTGAGCGTCGTTGCTAATGTTCGGACGTTTGACCCCCGAGTGGGTTTTTCAAAACTCACCCAGGGCTCGGGGGCTACTACACTTATAAGGATAGCATAAACTATGTAAATTAACTTTTTCTAAGAAAAAAAGTATTATGTGGCTCACCTTGAAGCCCGTCAAGAGACCGTTGAAGGCCTCTTTCAGTCTGCTATCTACGGACTGAATGCCTTGCAAAACCGCACCCATAAGGGCGCGGTGATCCTCGGCGTGGAGGAGCTGGACAAAGCTTCCTCCATCTACGACGGCCACCCAGTCACGGGCGGCACTGGTGGAGGCCTGCCAGCCCTCCCTCTGGTGGGGGATTGGGCAGGCTGCTCCGGAGGCATAGAGCGCTCCGGAGATGTCTTCGGAGAGGGCCGGACCGGACTTCGTTCCCCCTCTTTAGTTGCCAGGAGATGTTCTTTCTCCTGGTCTTCGGCGGCCGAGGTGTTAACCTCAGCCATAACGTCGTCGCCCCCGCCGCTGGTGTTCGGCTCAGAAGGAGCCTGGCGCGATAACACCTCCGCGGCCTCCTTCGAGGCCTCAGGAGGCGCCGGATGCGACGCAGTCCCGCTTTCCGCCAGGTCGGCGGGCAGAGGCTCCCCGTGTGAGAGTTGGTCGGTGGGGAGATCGCGCGGTGGGCTGCAAATTGAAAGATGTTCGCCCATTTAACATTAAAAACTCTATACAAGTAACCCAGAAGGTCGTCGGATTCATACCTCTGGGCTGGGGGCTTAACCCTGGGGTTCCTTTGGGGAACCTTTTCAGAAGCCTCAGACTCCTTATCGGAGTCCGAGCTATCGTCGGCTAGGACTGCCTTTGTTCGACAGGTCCTCTTCGGGGCAGGAGGAGGTAGGTCCTCCACGGCGTCCGCTGACGCCGCCATTTTCCTTGTGAGGGGGGAGTCGCACTCCCCATCGTCCTTGTGCTCTTCCTCGTGAGCGGAAGAGGCGTGGGTCTCCTCGGATTTAGTGTCTGGGAGACCCCTTGGACGAAGACCCTCTCGGGCTCCCATCTTCTCTCCTTTCTTCTTCTTCTCCTTCTTCTCTGGCGCCGAATACGGCGCCACGACGAGCATCTCCGTCAGCAGGTCCGACCGAGGGTCTTCGGGCTGCGGGGCCGGACAGTCGATTTTCACGGCCTTACTCAGCCATTTCTGTGAAGATAAGGAGAGGGGGTTAGCTCTTTGTTAAAAAATAGAGCCGCAGAATTAAAAGTTCTATCTTACCTTGGTGGGAGGGTTTGCGGCGTCGAGTCCGGTGTCCTCTTCCTCGGCCGGCCAGCTCTCCTGGGGCTTGAATAGCACCTTCCACAATTTCTCGTGGGAAGTGCGGAAGAATTGACGCACGGTGGCCAGGTCCTAGAGCTGGTAAGCCCACATTGGGAGGCCCGGTGCTGGTAGGGAAGGAGACGGCGGCGGAGCATGACCTGGATCACGTTGGCCAGCTTGATGTTGGCCTCAATCATCGAGGAGATGCGCTTCTGCAGTGATTTCACCTCTTCGGCCGACCCCCAGTCAAGGCCTTTTTCGAGCCTTGAGGTTAGCCTCGCAGGGGGTCCAGATCTGAACTCGGCAGGTGCCATCCCGTCCGCGCTCCTTGGTTCAGTGATATAGAACCATTCCTTTTGCCAGATCTTGACCGTGTCAATAAAGGTGCCCTCCGGCCACTCGACACGGGGGAGCTTGCTGATCACCGCCCCTCCACAATCCGCATGCGCACCCGCAACTGTCTTCAGCTTGACGTTGAACACTTTGAGCCACAGGCCGAAGTGCGGATGTACCCGCAGGAAGGCTTCGCCGACAAGGATGGACGCCGAGATGTGCATGATGGAGTTCGGGGGGAGGTCGTGGAAGTCTAACCCGTAAAAGAACATGAGGCCCCTGACGAAGGGGTGGAGCGGAAAGCCCAGTCCCCGGAGGAAATGGGGGACGAACATCACCCTCTCGCCCTTCCTCGGTGTGGGTACCACCTGATTCACCTCTGGGGCGCGGTGGGCGATGTCGGCGGAGAGGTAGCCGGCACGCTTTAACTCCTTTGTGTCATTGTCGGTGATAGAGGAGGCCTCCCACTTGCCCATGGAACCTGAACCGGCCATGGTAGAGCTCGGAGGGGAGATGGAGGAAGAACTGGATCTGGGCTCTCAGAGCTTGGGAAGGTTGAGGAAGCAAAGGTTGTGAATTGGGAGCGTGAATAGGCCTTGGGGGTTTTCTCCCTTTTATGGGTGCCGTAATACCAAGAGTCTCCCTTTACTGCGCCGCAAGCCTCGCCACTTCTCGGAACAATCGTGCCGTTATGCGCGCATGGGATAACCCAAAGGATTAATCATATCCCGTAAGAAATTGGACACGATCTGCACGTTGATGAGACGTGCCAATGGAGAAACGGCCTCGAACCGCGAATCGAGTTTTTGTAACCGGCTCAGTGGTCGTGGTAGGCCATGACCCTTCGTCAGAAAGGTTGTCAGGGAATACTATTCACACTTTGACGTTTGGCCTTCGAGGTTAAGCGACCTATGACGTCCGGATAACTTTATGTTCGGATAACTACATATCATCGACGGCCGGACTAGAGCCAGTCGATCATAAAGGGGGAAAAGAACTCACCCCGCAAGCCGAAGACTCTGATCACGCGAAGCTGTTAGTGTCATGTCTCCTGGCATTGGGGGCTAGTTCGGGGGCTACTGAGGGAGTCCTGGACTAAGGGGTCCTCGGTCCGCCGGCCTATCTCTCATAGGCCGGCTTGGTGGGCCACTCTCTGATTACCATAGGAAGGATCGGGCTATGCGGCGACCCCGTATTCTAGAAGGAAACCTCCGAAGACGCGGCATGCACTCCAAGTCAAGATGAGGGGATCAGCGTCTTTACTTCCGGCTGGAGACTTACCATGTGTAAACCCTAGGTACCCCTGGTGTCTATATAAACTGGAGGGTTTAGATCGTAGAGGGCAAACAAGCTCATCTAGGGTTTTGGCTACTTGATCTCGAGGTAGATCGACTCTGTAATCTTCATACACATCAATATAATCAAGCATGACATAGGGTCTTACCTCCCTAGGAGGGCCCGAACCTGGGTAAACATCGTCTCCTTCGTCCCCTGTTAACCATCGATCCTAATCTCACAGCTCGGGACCCCCTACCCGAGATCCGCCGGTTTTGACACCGACAGAGACCAAGGTCATTGGAGACTTATGTCGAAAGAGGTATCCGAAGAGTGGCAGCTGGAACGGCGTTGTCTTGATGACGAAGATGTGGAAGAAGCATGGTTGACCATCATTGCACGAATTTCTTCCATTTGAGTGGGCAACTTTTCATGAAGTTAGTCCCGATTCCTTGCTTCGGATTGGCGCAAGTCGATAGCGAGTTGCTCGATGCGGTCACCCAAAGCTTTATTTTCTTGATGGATCGCTTGTTGAACGTGAAATAGATGAATCTTGGTGACGTAGATGTTCGTGTCTTCTTGTTCGTCAAAGAGTGGGTTTGATATGCTTGGCCTATCCATCACAACTCAAGCAAATCTGAGTGGAAGAATGAGAAGAACAAGACCAAATTTACCTCTTCCGATGTTGAAGACGGATCAATGATCACTCAATATGGCATTATGGAAGTAGTAGAATTGCTATCGAATCTTGTCAATCTCACACCTACATAAATAATGCCTATCGATGAGGCTGGTTAGGATAAGTGGCACAAAATTCAAGCAGGTGTTATTCAAGATATTGATATTGTTGAGAAAGATTCACAAATTGCAAGTAAGACAAATAGATCAAAACCAATGATATCACTGGGAACGCACATGCGGAAGATAAGTGGGATTCGTGCAACCAAGGAATGAGCACAAAATGTGTTACCACGGAAAAGCTCTTGTTGCACGAATACAATAGAGACGCTAGTACGATTGCTCGAATGGGTGAAATATGCACTTGTGTACAACCTATTAGAGACAAAATGTGTCATCTTTCTATCCCAAATACTATGCAAGTATGATCCAATATGATTTATAGTATGCAATGTGGCTTGATGCCATTGCTTAGAAGCTCTTTGGTTTCTTTTACATTTGCTTGAAAGCTTGCTCTCCTTTTTTGTATGATGCCTTTGCCACTTATGCGAAATGCACGATCCAGGATAACAATGATGTATGCATGGGAACTTATGACACAAGAGATGATAAAAAGATATGAGCGCGCTATGTAGCTATGCAGTGTATGTATCACTAAAGTGCACAACTAACGTGGCCCAACAATTCTCAAATGGCGCTCGGTGGGCAAGTTGCACAAATGGCTCGGGGTTATCAATGCAATGGCAAGAAAATATACAATGATGTTGTCAAAGTTACCGTCCTTGCTTACGATCGTGTTGTCGAGGGCGTGAAGTGGTTGTTGTCGATGTCAGGTCCATGGTGATGATGAGTGGCACTTTTGTTGATGTCGAACCGTTCCTAATAGCCGAAACACCTTAGGAAACGGAAACTGCAACTCAAAATCTCAAAGAGAATGGGTCAAATTAGGTTGGTAGCGGAAAATGGTGGTTTTGAGGAAGGTTAATCGTGGTGGAAGTTGGCTGGAATTGGGGAAGATGTGGTGGGTCTGCACATTTTTTTATTTCCAGTTTCACCAGCCGAAGCCGAATGATCCGGGTGGGGTTCCAGATCGTCCGAGCATCGTCTCGGTCATTTGGGCAGGTCAACTGTGGCGATTTGGGGCTCGGGATGAACACAGAGATTGTGGGGAAGAAATTTTTTGGGGTGGATTCCGTGTGGATTTCGTGGTGGGGAAGGTAGGGATGGTGGGAAAAAGTTATATCCACTTTCCAAATAACAAATTTGTGGATCAAAAACAACAAAATCTAACAAGAACCAACAAAATCCAAAAAAAAATTGGCAGGCTATTTTTGGTGGGGATTTTCCAACTATGACAAAAATCAACAAAATAGGCTAGAAAATGTGGGGAGGGGCTCCAAGATGTGAATCAACCTATGCTCTGATCCAAGATGATGTAGGGTGAAACCCCAGGTGATGATCTTCTTCACATTTGGAGGTGGGGAAGGGGGATCAACACAAACACAAGATGGAAGATACTCACATGACAAGATCGAAACACACATCCACTAGATACACATACACATACAAGATCTAAGATCCAAATTCAACAAAGAGAAATAGCAAATAGGTAGTTCTTCCAAATCCCTAGAGGAATTGAGGTTTTGATGATAGTCTTCTCCAATCATTATGGGAGGAGGCCTTGATATAGGGGCGGAGTGGGCGAGAAGGGCTACTTGAGAAGCGTTAGGATTTTCCCCGAAGAGGAAGGGTGATGTGGTAAGGTAGCGAAAAGTATTTCCCTTAGTTAAGAACCAAGGTTTGTCGAAACAGTAGGAGAACAAGCAAACAACCATCAGCAACACCTACACACAAAAGAGCAAATACTTGCACCCAACGCACGCAAGAGGGTTGTCAATCCCCTTGTACTTGTTGACAGCAAGGTTTAAATCTAATACTGATAGATAGATAAATTGCAAAGTAAAATAAAAGTAAATAATTGCAGCAGGCTATTTTAGGTTTTTGTAAGGTGATTAAAGTAGACCCGGGGGGCATAGTTTTCACTAGAGGATTCTCTCTTTTAGCATAGCATACAGTGGGTAAACAAATTATTGTTGGGAAATTGATAGAAAAACGCATAATTATGATGTTATTTATGGCATGATCATATACATAGGCATTACGTCTGTGACAAGTAGACCGACTCTATTACTCCACCAATCGTCTGACTCTGCCTGCATCTATGGTATTGAGTTCAAGTCAAATAGAGCAATGCTTTAAGAAGGATGGCATAATGTAGACAAAGTAAGACAAGCAATATGTTCATGCCTAGTCGTTTTGTCCTTAGTAGCAACAATACAACATGTGCCTCGTTACCCCTGTTGTCACTGGGTGAGAACACCGCGAGATTGAACCCACTAATATGCACCACTTCCACTGAAGATTGATAGATCAACATGGCCAAAGAAAAGCCATATATCGGAAAGCGTTACATAGCTATATAAATCACACTTAATAAAGTTCAGAATTGACTCAGTAACTTTTAGCGAATAATCTGATCGTAAACCCACATTTCATTGGAACCCAAGAAACACATCGCACAAAAGGATTACATCAAATAGATCTCTGAAGAAAACATGGTATTGAAGATCAAAGAGAGAGAAGAAGCCATCTAGCTAATCGTCGAGGTGCAACAAGGTTGATGTAGAGGCCCTTCGTGATCGATTCCCTCTCTGGCAGGGTGGCAAAAAAGGCCTCCAATTGGGATCGCGGAAGAACAGACATGCGACAGCGAAAAAAAAAATTCGGGTGGCTCTCTGGGGGTTTCAGAATATTTCGGGATTTATAGAAGTGGAATTAGGTCAGACGGAGCCTCGTGGGATCCTCAAGACATCGGGGCGCGGCCACCCCCTTGTCGCGCCATGTTGTCTTGTTGGCTCTCTGTTTCACGTCTGGTCTCCTCCCGAAGCTTCTAAGGTCCCTCTTGTCCAAAAAAAGTCATGAAAAAAATCGTAGCGTTTGGACTCCATTTGTTATGGATTTTCTGTGAAACCAAAAACAGGCAAAAACCAACAAATCGCACTAGGCACTGGGTTAATAGGTTAGTCCCCAAAAATGATATAAAATTGCATAAAAAGTATCTAAGTTTGATAATATAATATCATGAAACAATCAAAAATTATAGATACGTTGGAGACGTATCAACATCCCCAAGCTTAATTCATGCTCGTCCTCGAGTAGGTAAATGATGAAAATGAAATTTTTGATGTTGATTGCTACCTAGCATGTTTATCATGTAGTATCTTGTACAAAATGAATATTGACAAATGATGAAGTAATTTAGTATCAACATAATAATATCCATGAATGTGAAGGGTGGGGTGCGACCTGGTCCCCGGTGCGGGGCTCGGTGATGTAGAACTAGTCCCGCTGCCATATCTTCACCGTCTCGACAAAAGTACCCTCCAGCCACTCCGGTCTTTGGAGTTTGCTGATCATGTCACCACCGCACTCGGCAAAGTCACCGCCGCCACTTTTCGGCTTGACACAAAATGTCTTTAGCCATAAGCCAAAGTGCGGCGGCACCCTCAGAAAGGCCTCACACACCGTAACGAAGGCGGTGAGGTGGAGGATAGAGTTTGGGGCAAGATTGTAGAAATCAAGCCCATAGAAGAAAAGAACCCCCCCCACACACACACAGGAAGGGGTGTAGGGCGAATCCCAAACCTCTGACGAGGTGGGGGATGAAGATGACCGCTCCCTGTCTTGGGGAGTGGGGACGCGATGGTTGGGCTCCGGAACATTGCAGGCCACGCCGTCGGGGATATACCCCGCCGCTCGGAGCTCGGTGATGGTGGCATTATCGACCTTCGAGGGAACTCACTTCCCTTTCAAATCTGCATCGGCCATTGGGGCGAAAATCTGTGCGCTTGGTGCAAGGATTGAGCGCACTGAGAGCTGTGGTGGTTTCAGTGCTGGATCAGGGGGAGAACGTGGGGAAAAGAATTAGCCAGCCCTAGCTCTTTATAGACTGGTAAAAAGGTGAAGCGTCCCCTTAACTGCGTCGAGAAAATCGCCATGTTTCGGCTAATCATGTCGTTATGTAAGCGTGGGGTAAAACAATTGATTGATGATATCCACTAAAACATGGGGCATGATCTCTATTTTGATATGACATGCCAAGAGTTGCCTCGAACCGCGGTTCGAGTAAGTAGTGACCGATATGCATGATGTCATAAATATGACATTTTGGAAAAAGTTGTCAGTACTTTGTTGTTGGACACACCTATACTTCTAGTCCTCGGGGATTAATTATACACTTTGGACAAGGGAAGATCTTGGACAGTTGCTTCGGGCTGCAATGCTAAAGTTGCCTGCTAAGCCGAAGACTATTAAGTCAAAGAGTTATCATCTTCAGCTTCGAAGACAAGTTCGGGGGCTACTCACGGTGTCCTGGACTAGGGGGTCCTAGCCGAGCTATCTAGTCCATGGTCCGGAATGGTGGCTCATCAAGAAGGAAGGACTTCGGAGGCCCTAGGACGTAGCATGAGCACATGGGACTCTATCGAAGACTTGGCGTGTACTACAAGAATGGATGATTTGTTCGGCATGTATTCTGTAGATGGTAACCAACATTCATGTAACCCTAGATACCCTCGATGCATATATAAGCCGGAGGGTTTAGCCCGTAGAGGATACCCATACACATTCATCATCACACCTAGGGTTTAGCCCACAAACATACGATCTCGAGGTAGATCAACTCTGTACTCGTTACACCAATAATACAACAAGAGCAGGACATGGGTTTTTATGTCCATAGAGGGGGCTTGAACCTGGGTAAATACCGTGTGTCCATTGTCTCTTGTTACCCATCGATCTGATCTCACAGCTCGGGCCCTCCTACCCAAGGTCTGCCGGTTTTGACACCGACATTCCTATTTAGCTCTCATCTCAAGTTGTTTCCAGGGAAGCTGAGGTCTTGTTGGGAAGGGCCTTGTGAAATAGAGCAGGTGTACAATTCCAGAGTTCTTCACCTCAAGGGAGGGAAGCATGGCCCTTGGATCGTGAATGGATAATGCTTAAAGATATATCTTGCAGATGACCAAGAAGAAGACCGGGATATAGAAGAGGTAAGTTTCCTCATGATCTAGCAAGCCGAAACCATCCGTAAGGAACGGTGAGTATAAAATAATACTCCGGTAAGGTAGACGTGAGTAGGTAGATAGAAGTTATTTGTTTGGCTAAACTTGTTAAATTTCACATCTCGAAAGTTGGAATTTTTGTCTCTGGTTGGGAGCTTTGGCACTAATCTTTCATGAGCAAAACTTTTCTAAGGAAGAAACTGGCACAACTGCCAACAGAACCAAAGACGGAGTTCCAAACGACCGCGAGCACCCATTTGGGAAGTCACGGGAGATGGAGACGAGGGAGCCATGGGAGACAGAGACAAAGATGGTGTTCCAAACGGACGCCGACGCCCGTTTGGGCGGTCGTTTTGAATGCCCTCGGCGAGCGTCACGAGAACAGAGTCAAAGACAGTGTTCCCAACGACCGGACGCACTCGTTTGAGCTATCGTTTGGTCTATTCTTTGTGGTAGAATAAAAAAACAGAGAAAGAAGATCCAGCGGAGGGTCAAACGACTGGCCATACGAGCATGAGCGCTCGCATGGAAGGTTGTCGTTGATCTGGATGGCGCGATTCTTTCCCGATCTGGCTGGTGCGTTAATCCCTTATCTCGTGATTATCTACAGTTTTAGCCTTTATAAGAAGGTGCAAGGAAAGCCCATAAACATAAAACCATCCAATCTCTCATTTTTCTTTTCTTTCCATCTCCTCCAAAAAGCTTCTAGTTGTGGGTAACAAGCACGATCACCGCCATGAGAAACAAGACCTCGTCCACCTATGCTCGCATCATCCCCTTCCCCAACTTGGATGATGTTGTGCACTCAGGATGGGAGGAGCTAAGGAATCTTAGCATCAAGGAAGAACCTAGTGAGGAGTAGAAGGACAGGGAGGAGAAGGTCGAGGTGGTGGAGATTAGGGAGGAAGAACAAGCAAAAGAGGGAGATGATGACACTATTCCAGATGGGTACCCTCCTAATACCTATCAATCCAATATCCGCGGATCTATTCCATTATTTCTTCTAGGGGCTCCTCAATCTGAGTGGGGAAAGGAGCCACCAATCCCAGAGGAGATGAAGGAAAAGATTCGGGAGTTGGAGAAAGTTTCCAAGGCTTGTGTTAATGTGATCGGACATGGGATTGATTCTTACTGGTTGATGAGCAAGGATTTGGAAGCAAGAGTAGATGGTATTTTCCATAAGATCGAAGTTATGATTGATACTCTTAACAATAATACTGCAGAACTTGAGTTTTTGACCCAGGTTTTAGATGATCAGCAAGCCGTTATCGAGGAACTGAAGAACAAGCTTGAGATCATTTGCGCTGCCTTCTAGGGATTCCAGGAGTGAGCATGAAACGCTTAGTGCCTGGATCTCTCCGTCTTGATTGTAAGATTGGGGAGATTCACGTGCACTTTGTATCTTTACCCTTTCTGTATTTACTTTTTCAAAGATTAGGGAATAAGCTTTATTTTCAATAATGGTTGGACTATCAATTTTTCCTCTTGAATAAGGGATGATCCCTTCCAATGAGTTTAGGGATATCTTGATTTGTGAGACCATTACTTTCTTATGAAGAACATGCTTCATGGTTGATGGGATCTACATAGTAGTGCATGTTTACTTACATAATGATTATAAGCCCCCCACATCTAGTTGTGTAGATTTTTTAAGGGAGATAAAACAAATATGTATTAGCTCATTGAAGGGTTCAACTTACCTAAGGGCAAGCAAACAAATTAATCCTCTGCTAAAAATACCATGGGAAATGAAGTCTCTCTGAGACATAAGGTTGGTTTACACTTAAAGTTTTCATTGAGCCTTCAGTATGATTCAATGAAGAGAGACTGAACCCCTTTGTGATAAAAACTTTTACGAGAAAAATGAGGAAAAAAAGAAAACTGCTTGCCCGGTTGAAAACAACAATGAACTAGGATATGAAGTTGTTACTTGTCCTCAATAAAATTAAGTGATGAGATGTGGATGCTTGCATGATCATTATAAGAGTAAGCATAGGCTATTGTGATACGGGTCAAACCCGAGGGTGGCCCGATCTTCACGAATTGGAGGTGGATTTGAGGAAGAACACGATGAACACGAAGAACGTGAGGGGAAAACGTGGAGAGAATCAAAGGGAAAACACTCTATTGGACAAGATCCACACCAAGTACTCCTCAAATCACAAGAAATACAAGAGGTGCATCAAGATTCAAGAACAACAATGGAAATAAAGATACATGGGTAGTTCATCCAAATCACTAGGAGAGATGGGCCTTGAATCCATAGACGGATCTTCCCTTGATAGGGGCCTTGACATCCACTAGGGATCTTCTCTGGTGGAGGCCTCGGTCTCCATGAGAGAAGTAGAGGAAGGAGCAAAGCTCATGTATGAATGAGCTATCACTTTGCTAACCCTAAAATGGAGGAGGGGTGGAGTATATATAGTGCTAGCCCACGAAAGGGTAAATGAGAGGGATACATGGGCCTCCTGCCCGCGTCTGCCCGCACAGGGGCCGGATGTCCGGGCTTGGGGGCCGGATGTCCGGGGCTTCAGCTAGTGGCCGGATGTCCGAGCTGGTGGCGCCTGGATTTGCTTGGGTCTGGTTCAGTGGCACCGGATTTCCGGGGAACGGGGCCGGATTTCCGGCCGGCCGGATGGCGGGATGTCCGGGACCTATAGCGTCCTCGGCTGGGCCTTGGTGCCTAGATGTCTTCTAGGGGCCGGATGTTCGGGATATGGGCCGGATGTACGGGGCCTCGGAGGTTGCTTGGCCTTCTTCCGTCGTGCTTCCATGCTTCCCTCACGGATGGTGTAGATGTACGTAGGTGCCGGCACTCTTCCTCGTCATCTGTGAAGCTCCGACAATACCTATATATGCACACGAGGGGAGTGTCAAGTAGTATACCATCCTTGAAGGGGTCAAGTGAACACGTGTAAAGGAGATGATTCACCTTTATGTATGTCGAGTAGATGTCACACGTGTCACTTAGCAAAGGGACTCTTGCCATGGTGATATCCGTAGGATGCTCTGCATCATCCCCTCCCCCTTGGGAAAGATCCGTCCTCGGATCAAAATCCAAATCACCATGGAAAGGAGATGGCGTCGCCATGTAGATGTGGACGATCACCAAACACTCATCATCAAGCTCGAAGGGGGCACTCTCCAATGTCTCACCGCCTAGTAATTTCTTCCAAAGGAGCAAATATGACAAACACTTGGAAAAACAAATGTGGTTAGCGTTAGTGCAAAACCAAGCATTCAAGTGGTGAATCACCGCACAAGTGTTGTCATCATGTATAACATATGGTGTGACAAGGGATTGTGTCATGGCATGTAAGCATACAAATTGAGCACAAGCAATGCAATCATGGAACCAAATATGCCTAGGTGAGGTAGGGATGCCAATATGTGTGACAATACAACAAGCATCTACCTCAAGGTCATAGCACGCATGCACAAAGCAATCAACAAAAGGTCTATGGTAGGCATAGGTATTATTCACAACACCAAGTAAAATGAAGTGTCTATACACATGGGGCAATCCAAAGTGCAAGGCAATCCAAGCATAATGTGCATATGGTGTAGTGAAGCTAGGGTGGCACTCAACACAATAGAAAGAGCAATTGGTCATCATGTGTGAGGCAATCAAGTCAAGCATGTAGCAAGCAATCGGGCATGACAAATGTGAAGAAAGGACATTGTTGCAACCAAGCATATGAGAAAAGCAAGTAATACACAAGTTGGATGCAATACACAAGGTATATATGTCATGAGGCATGGCAATGTGGCAATCATGAGTGGAATCAATATCTCTATCATGTGTGCAAATATGTGGTCCAAGATGACCAATATGTGACATGGGACAAGCAACACGAATAGCATGATCCACAATATCCATGCTCAAGAAGGATGTCACCTTGAAAACTTGTCCTTGTGCCTCCTTCACAACGTCGATGCACAAGCAAGTGCGATGTAGAATCGTGTCGATGTAGCATGGCTCGCTCTCAAGAGCTCGAATCATCAACTCACATGAAGTGGAAGTTGACATATAGTCGAAGTATCCTACACATACACACAACAAAGCAAAGAATGTATGTGCATGGTAGGTAAACACATCATCCGTCATGATGGTTCTCTTCTCTTGCACATAATAATTAGAGGCAAAAGTGCATGAATAATATGATGCAACAATGGCTATATTCATGGCACTAGGCATATGGTGCAAAGAAGGAAGGAAGGCATGCTTCACATGAAAGATGTCAAAAGCTCCACTAATATGAGAGAAAGCTATGGGGGCAATCTCATTAGCAAGATCAAAAGCATTATTGCACTCAATACATGGTAAAGCATCGAGCATGAGAGAGGCAACATATGAAGACATATAGCAATAAGCAATATCAATCATGTGCGAAACATGGTAATAGTTGTCATCAACCGCATAAAAGTAGCACATCGGTGATGCAACATAAGCAAGCATAGTGATCCTGTCGTGCAAACTAGTAGTGCGAAGATGCAACATACTAGAGGAAATCATGGCAATCATGTCATGTGAGAAAATAATAGGCATAAGTAATGTGCATGACATATCGCGAGCACGAACACAAAACATGATCAATGTATCATCTTAGGCATGGGGTACAAAGCAATAGCAACTAGGATCTCCACCAAGCAAGCAAATACACATAGTAGTAGGAGAATAGTGAATCATGGGTAAATGCAAGCAAGGGTCACAATCGCATAGCAAAAGCATAGAATGAGGCCTAACATGCAAAGTGAACACGAGAATATGAGCAAAAGACAACAAGTGGTATATAGCCCATAGTCATGTGAGAACCAAGTAGAAGAGGTGCGCGTAGTCCTTGCGCGAGGGGAATGGTTGGAGACACATTCCGGTGGATCCCAAAGCATCATTGCTCTCAAGAGCTCTTTTCGTCAACTCATGGGATTGTGAGGTTGACGAGTAATCATGAGTACCTACACACAACAAAGGCAAAGGGAAAATGGTGTGCGCGTGGTATATGTATACATCATCCGTTAGGATGTGTATGTGCTTGTGTTCATTAGCACAAAATATCCAATGCTCAAATAAATGAGATGCATGATATAAGAACATGTTATCCATCATGAAAGAATAGTTATTGTGTATAACACGACGGGGACACAAATTGATGATGCAAATATATGGCACAACAATAGCATTTTTATTCATGAGAAGTATATTGTGCACACATTTATGGGGATCATGCAAAGTGTAGGATGGATCAAAATCTCCTAATGTGTATGGGGGAACTAGTGGGGTCTCCTCATGTGCAATAGCGGAAGCAAAATATGGAGAATATGGATAACATCCAAAACAATGCATATCCAAAGCTAGGTGGTCATGGCCATATGTGAGCAATTGCGCAAACGATGCAAAGGGAGCATGGCAATATCATCACAAGAAAAGCAAATGCCAAAAACCATGGGTTTGTCATCTATGCCATATGTGCAAATTGGGTTTATTTTAATGGCATATGCATAGTTACTACGATGAGATTGTAAAAATGCAATATGGGTGATCTCATGCATAGCATATGACAAATCAAGCGGGTTGTCAAACATGATGTGACCTATAGAATTATCACAATGTATCCTATGCAACATGGCATCACAAGTAATAGACTCCATATGAGACTCGTCAAACTCATCATAAATGGGCAATCCATCACATGAGGAAGTCGCATAATCATGAAGCATGGAAATAGGGTGATCATCATCATGCAAGCAATCAAAATCATCACCTTCACCTATGTTACCTTTGTCATTCCAAACATGTGGTGTAGGTGAGGTGGCATCGACCAACTTGTGGTCATCTTCATCATGATGGAACCATGTGGGGGGTGCATCATATTCCACCATGGCCATCATCTTGTCCAAAGGGACGACGAAGTCATCAAGGATCAGCGCGTCATCGTACATGGGACCTAGCACCAAAGGAGAAGACACAATAGAGGTAGAGGTTAAGTTGTTAGAAATTGAAATGGCCTCACATGCCTCATCAACTACCTCACTCTCTCTATGTGGTGGAAGCTCACTCACTCCCTCTAGGTAGTTGCACTCATACTCACATATGGTGGAGTCACTCATCTCACTCAAGAGGTGGGGGTTGTGGCTCTCGTCACATGGGAATTTGGGCAACTCATCATATATGGGGCTAGTGGTGAAGTCACTCTCACTCTCAATATGGTGGCATAAGTCTCTCAACTCATCACCAAACGCCGCCGTGGTTGTCGGATTTCGGGCTCCGCAAAACCCTAAGGAATTCGAACCCAGGGGCGTGTGCGAAGATTCCCCAACAGCTTCGCCCCCTCCAAGCTCACAACACGATAACCCCGCTCGATGGTGAGGAAGACGATGGCACACAAGAGTTTACCCAGGTTCGGGCCGCTGCGAAGCGTAAAACCCTACTCCTGCCTTTGGTGGATTGCCTCGCGAGGAGGTTTGTGGATGAACTAGTATAGTGGTGTGTTTGCGGGATGGTTGCTTCGTCCCCCTCTACCGGGCTACCTAGTCTCTATTTATAGCGGCACGGGTCCTCTTCCCTTATCGCAAAGGCGGGAAGGGTACCCACAATGGCCAAATTTGAAAAGGGACAGGAGGTACATCTTATCCTGACGAAAGGCGGTCTTCGCGTGCAAAGTTGGTGGTGGTGACGCGGTGGTGGGCTCACCGGTGACATCCATCCTGCCGCGCTCGCTGACCTGGTCTTGTTGCACCGGAATGGAAACCTTTGGCGGGGCTCCTTGGGAACCCGCGTTCGTCCTTGTCTCCTTTGCACTACAGAGGAAACTGTCCCCTCTAGCGCGCTGGCGTCCGCCTGGCTTGGCTATCGTCACCCTAGACCTCCTGAGGCCTATCGTTGCATAGAGATCTCCGCCGCTCAGGAGGAGGCCTGGGGAGGCCTTCCCCTCTCGACTTGGCGCTGTCCTCCTCACGAGGATGGGCCCCTCGCGAGGGTCTTGTCTTGAGTGAGGCCGCATGGGGCCGTACGGACCGCCAGGTGGGCCACGCCCTGGGCCGCAAGTAGGCAAGTCTGGGTACCCTGGTATACAGAACGCCGACAGTATCCCCCGGGCCCAAGGCGCGCTCGAGTTGGCTTCGAGGGGAAAGTCGAAGGAGATGACCCGGAGCGCCGCAGGCCCTTATTGCTTGCGGGCCAGGTTTGGCGTGCGGTGCTTGGTGGGGCGCGGGTGTCCCCGCCCCGTGTCTCCTCGGTAACTGCCCAAACCGACAAAAGCCTGGCGTCCAGGGCTGAGCCATTATTGCTTTCCTCTTCTGCGCCCTTGCTCTTCTTTCCAGATCTCCATCCCTTGCGAGAACCTCCCCAGATCTCGGCACCGCTCCATCCTCCTTCTTGCCCGCTTGGCCCCAAAAGCTTCCCAATGGCTCCCGCCGGCAAGTCAAAAACTGAGGTCCAGGGCTCGGCTTCTGCTCCTTTCTCGCCGGCGCTCTCAGAGTCCACCATAGCCAAGGACGGGGACCTCGCCCCGGTGCTTCCGTTGACGGTAGATGACTCCAATGAGTGGGGGCGGACCTTGATATGGTGCGGCTCCGCGGAGAGACATCGCCTGGCCAAGTCAGCCTACCCTTTCTTCCTCCATAGCGTCTTCTCCGGGCTCGTCCCACCTTTCTCCGCGTTCTTCGCCGCCGTCCTTGAGCACTACGGGATCCAGGCCCTCCATCTTCAACCCAACTCCATCATGATTCTGTCTGTGTTTGCCTTCTACTGCGAGGCTTTCATGGGCGTGAGGCCATCGGTGGCCCTGTTCCGCCATTTCTTCAGCTTGCAGCTTCATGACGGAGCTCAGCGGTCGGCATGCGTCTCCTTCGTCGCGGTCCAGAGCGGGAACATGCTCTTCAAGGCCGGGAAGAAGGTGGAGAACTTTAGGAACCGTTGGGTCTTCTTGGATCTCAAGGGCAATGACCCTCGCCTGGAACTCCCCAAGGGGCTGCCAGAGAAGATCCCGGCGTGGAGCTCCGCGAAGCTCTCCGACCCCCGGGCCAAGCCCGTTTTGGAGCGGGTCCTTCGAGACATCAGCGCCAGGAAGCTGACAGGGGGAATGATAGTGAAGGAGTTCCTAGTGCAGCGCCTGGCGCCCCTCCAGTCCCACTCAAGGCCCATGTGGGACTACCAGGGTGGCGGCGACGACATGAGGCTCCGTTCCGCACTCCTGACCCCCGTGGAGTTGAACAGGGTCGTCCCGACCCTGCTCCACGGCGATCCCGGGGACCTTCCTGAGGCCTACGCCCTGCTGTACTGCCGCGACGACAAGGCTGACCTGGTCGCCGCGATGCCCAGCTTCGACGAGCTGGGGCTCTCTCCGGCCGAGAGCTCCGACGCCCCTGTGGCGGTGTCCTCCGACGACACCGTTGATGTAGAGGACTCGGAGGAGACGGCGGATGACGACCTGGAGGAGGTGTCTCCTCCGTCGCGGAGTGCCCTTCTCCGCAGCTTCGATGACGACGACGCCGGCGAGCCCCCTGCTTCAAGTCCTCCGCGACTTACCAGGGTCCTCAGGGGGCCAGGCCCCACTCCTCGGGCCGCTCGATCCGCCTGTCGGGTGACCCCGAGGAAGCGCGAGGCTGGGCCTCCTCCGGAGCCCCCAGCTCGCGCCGGCAAGGTGGTCGAAGCGCCCGCCTCACCGGAGGCCCAGCCTCGCGCCGGCAAGGTGGTCGAAGCGCCCGCCTCACCCCTGCCCAAGCTGCAGCTTGTGGGCGAGGCGGCCGTGTCCGGGGCTGGCATGACCTTGCTGGCCGTGGCCGCTTCGAGCGGTTTCACCGCTCCTCCACGCAGCGACAGCTCCTCGGAGACGGATGGAGGCTTCCCCGTCTTTGCCGATGTGGAGAGAAAGAGGAAGTGGGTCGACGTCGACGAGTAAGTAGTCTCGCTTGGTTTCATGCCCTCTTCCAGTGGTGCATGTACTGATGGGCCTCTCTTTGCCTGACAATCAGGGGTGCCGCCGTGCCGAAGTCAAGGAAGAAGAAGGCCGGCATCAAGCTGAGGGCGCCTTCCGACGCGACGCCCGTTCCTGGTGCCTTGCCGCTGCCTGGCGAGGCGCCGGACGTCGCGGGCGAGGAGGCCTGCGGGGCGACTCTCCTTGTCATGGCCGCGGAGCCCCCAATGCCCACTGAAGAGGTCGTCCCTGCCCTCGGGGGCATGCCCGCGCTGCAGCCCGAGGGGCCAGCCCTCGTGGGCCAGCTGGGTGTAGAATCGTCCGCCCCTGCCTTGTGTGTGGTGGTGGTGCAGCCTCTGGCGTCTTCTGCCCTTCATGCTTCTGCCTCTCCGGAGGCGGCTCCTGCCGCCACGCAGACGCCGCCTCCGGGCCATGCCCTGGTGCAACCGTCTCGTGGCCCTCTAGTCGAGTCAGGCGCCCTGGACGGGGCCTACTCCGTCTTGGATCAGGTCCGAGGCGCTCTTGGTGGCGTCGACGATCGCCTCGCCAGGGAGCGCCTGGGTCTTCTTTCTGGGTGGCTCCAATCTGACGCCTCGGCCATGGCGGTCTGGGGCCAAGCCAAGGCCATCGTGGCTGTGAGCAGGGAGGAGGCCGCGTCGGCCAGGGCAGCCCGAGACGCGGCACTGGCTGACGCAGCGTCTGCCGTGAAGCGCTGTGACGAGGCGGAGGCCCACCTGAAGGCTCTTCAAGAGGACAGGTCCGCGCTCGCGGAGAGGCTCCGCCAGCGGGAGGAGGACCTTAGGGCCTGCGATGCCAAGCTCGCCGACCGTGACTCCACGTTGTCCAAGGCGGCGGCCGACCTAGCCGCTGAACACGAGCGACAGGACAAGTCGAAGGAGGAAGTGGCCACGGAGAGGGCCCGGCTTGCCTCCAGGGAGGAGTCCCTCGCCGCGGCTGAGGAGAGGAAGGCTGCGGAGCTCGACGCCCTTCCCTCCGTCGAGTTCAGGCTCCGTCGGGCGTTGTAGTCCATCTGCTGAGGGGGATTCACAGAGCCCCTGGCGGCTCCTGAGGGTGGCTTCGTTGGGCTCTCTTCAAAGCTCGCCGAAGCGCTTGAGGGTGCCATTGCCAGGGTGGAGAACGTCTTGGAGAGTGAGTGCCGTGACCTCTTCTCCGAGGCCGCGACGCGCGTCTTCAGCCACCTCTACCTTCGTGAGCCGAGCTTTGACTTTGGCTCCGTGATTCGCCCGGTCGATCCTAGGGTTCGCGCCGCTACGGCGACAGCCGTGGAGGGCGCCGTGGATGCGCTGATGAAGAAGTTTGCCTACGTCGTCGTTCCCTCACCTCCTCCTGTGACTACGAGGGTTGTCGACGACGATGACAGTGGCAGCGACGTCGACGACGAGCTCCCCGCGACCGGGGCGAGCGGTGGTGCCAGCTCCTCTTAGCTTCTTTTCCTGGGTCTTCCCCTGTAATGTTTATTGTGCCTCGTGGAGGCGTTAGACTCGTTTGCATTTTCGGAGACATTTTAATGCTTGTAATGACTGCTAAGCTGTGAGGTTTTATTTCCTCGCTTCGTTTCCTTCCTGTTTGCTGTAGCGCTCTGCGTCGGCAGGGCCCGGTCCCGCGCATACCTCGACCGCCGTTGGGGCGTCCGGATCACCAGGACGATGCCAAGGGGTAAGGGGCTACGAGACCAGTGAGGCCCCTGAGTCGCGATGCTCAGGGGTCCCCCTTGACGTACGAGCATCCCTCATGAAGGGAACGCAGCGAAGACGGGGTTGACTTGGAGATTTGGAGAGCCTTGAGCTCTGCGTCGGCAGGGCCCGGTCCCGCGCATACCTCGACCGCCGTTGGGGTGTCCGGATCACCAGGACGATGCCAAGGGGCGAGGGGCCACCAGACCAGTGAGGCTCCTGAGTTGCGATGCTCAGGAGTCCCCCTTGACGTACGAGCGGCTCCCATACCTTTCCTCACCAGCCTTCGCCTGGGAGGGACGCGTGAAGACCAGGTACCATGGACCTGGGGAGGTGGCGTAGCCCCCTTGCAGCCCCCTCATGCATGCATCCCAAGGGAATGCCGCAAGATGGAGCCACGAGGAGCCATCCTGAGGTTGAATGTGCCCGCTAAGGCGCCCTCAGTTGTTTATCCCCAGCGCGGAGCATAAGGCATCTACGTTGCGGGGGCATAGCCATTGGTGGGCCATGTCATCCACCAGCGCGGAGCATGGGGCTTCCACTTGGGCGTGGGAATGGAACCCCTCCGCGTCCTCGGGGGGCTCCGGGCGTGTACAGCCCATTAAGTTCGTACGCATGGCCTGCATGGTAGAACTGGGAGGTGTATCTGGGCGTCGTGAGGCAGCTCAGGAATCACGAGGCCCTACCTCAAAGGCGGGTTGCACCTGAATCTTCCGGTGGGAATCGCCGCTTCAAGTCCTGTACATTTTGAGAAACCTGCGCCGAATGGATTTCCAAGGGCCATCGCATGAGAAGGCCAAACACCAATGACCCCAGGAGGTGATGTGAACGGGGCCGGCCCGCCAGACAGAGCTCAGCCATTGGATTTATCGACGCTGCAAGGATGGACCCGAGCACAGACGCCGTGCCCAGTCTTCTCATGTGACAACTCCGAGGAGGAAACACCCGGCGTGTGGCTCCTGTGGCGGTGAAAAGCCGACCGGAACCGTGCCGCGCGCCCTGACTCACCCACTCCCGATTAGCTCATGCGAGGGCGAAGCACCGAGGGCTATGCGAGGTGACGTACATGGGGCTAGCCCGCGAGACAGAGCTCGACCACTTGGATTTGTCGACGCTGCAGGGACGGACCCGAGCATAGATGCCGTGCCAGCCCTTAATCATGAGGCGGTCGAGGGCAGGCTCATTAGGGCGCAGCGACATTCATGGCGGCGAAGCACCAAGCATGCAGGTTGGAATACTTAGGGAAATAGATCGAAAGCATGTAAAGACCCAATTCAAGCAGGAAAGACGCGGCCGGGATGAGTTCCAGCCGCCTGAGGATAATGCAGCCCAATGGGCGCCCTCAAACTGAGAAAACCAAAAAGTTACATGGTACGGGCCAAGGATCACCTGGCGGCGATGCCGCTGAAGCATGGAGGTAGTCGTAGGAGCTTGGCCTTGTGCCTTCGCAAGCTCGGCCTTCATGAGCCCGTCGCCTCAGGAGGCTCGAGGCTCCCGCTCGGGCCCAGCAACTCCTCCAACTCCTCATGATGCCTGGCCCGGTACAGTGCGAACATGGCCCGGGCAATGCGCAGGAACGTGTCGGCCGCGTTCGCCAGCCCGAAGGGCATGCTGACGTAGTTGCGCGGGTAGGCCCTGCCGTGACTGATGCGCGTCGGCCAGAAGACGTCTGATGAAGCGGCCCTGTTGATGCTGGGTACGTTGACGCAGATGCGCGGCGCGCCGTCCGGGTCGATGACAGCGACGGCGTTGGGTGGTGCGGGGCCGTGCCCACCTCGCACGGCCTGTGCTTCCTGAAGCTCCTCGATTGCTCTGGTGATGAACTCCCGCAAACTTGGCACCTCGCGCCGTGCTCCTTGCTTGGATGGGTGCGTGCCGACACATGCCCCCGAGTTGTGCCCAAGCACCTCCCTCGTCTCACTGGTCAGGTTGGTAGTCCTCCGGGTGGAAGCCCCCAAGCCCGTCCCAAGGGAGGTGCCGGGCGCGCCTTCCTATGCGAGGGAGGAAGGGGCCTGAGCCCCTGGCGCGGATCCTGAGGCGTCGTCCTTAGTGTTTTCAGCCCCCTGGCGTCCCTTGGACAGGAGCTGCTTCTTCTTCTTGGGGATGTCCTCGTGGGGCAGGACACATCCTTCGTCATCCGAGTGCTCGGCCGCCGCGGCACGGTAGGCGCGCTCGAGGGAGCAGACGGCGTCCTTCTCATCGCAGGTGACAGTGATGACGCCGCCACTTCCCGGCATCTTGAGGAAGTTGTAGCCGTGGTGGGTCACCGCCATGAACTTTGCAAGGGCTGGGTACCCAAGGATCGCGTTGTACGGGAGGTGGATGTGGGCGACGTCAAAGACGATGATCTCGGTGTGGTAATTGTTGCACCTGCCGAATGTGATGGGCAGGCGCACCTGCCCGATGGGGACTATGGAGCCATCAGTGACCCCTGAAAAAGGCTTGGTTGGCATGAGCTGGTCGTAAGGCACTTGGAGCATCTCGAACGTCTCGATGGAGAGGACATTGAGTCCGGCGCCGCCGTCGATGAGGGTCTTGGTGACGAGGACGTTGCTGATGGTGGGCATGCACAGCATGGGGAGTGCGCCCGCCATGGCTGAACATCTGAGTTGATCCTTGGAGTCGAAGGTGATGGCGCACTGGGACCACTTGAGGGGGCACGTGGCCTCAAGCTTTGGAAGAGCCGCGTTCACCTCCCGCGAAAACTGCTTGAAGACGCGGTTCGATGCCGGGGCTTTGGCGCCGCCCAGGATACAAGATATTGCCCTGACCTCCTGGAAGCCCCCAGCTCCGTCGTTCTGCCTGTCCTCTTCCTTCCTTCTGGGTGGAGGCGGCAGCGGGGGAAGACTGGCCTCGACGTGACCCCTCCGGAGGCTCGTCGCGCTAGCGGTCCTCACGAGCTTGATCGCGCCAGTGGTCCTCCCGAGGCTGGTCTCGCCACTCCTGACGCGGGTCTCGATTGTCCCAGCGGCCTCCGCCGCAGCCTCCGCCATGTCCATAGCCTCGGTCAATGCGCCCAGGGCGCCGGCCAAAGTGCTCGTCACGGACCACCCTGAGCTTCTGACATTCGATGGTGTTGTGGCTGTTGGTGCCATGGAAGATGCAGAATGGTCGCCTGCCCGCGAGGGGTTCTTCGTCCCGGCCGCGCTTTGCCTCGGTCTCAGCCACCAGCACCACGGGGGCCTTCCGCTTTGTCTCCTTGTCCTTGGTCTTCTTGTCTTCGGGTTCCGCCTCCGGAAGCTCGCGAAAGGAGAGGCGGCCCTCCTCGGCCTTCGCGCACTTGTTCTCCAAGTTGAACATCTCCAAGGCCGAGCTCAGGTCGTTGTGAATAGCCAGTTCCTCCATCATCCTCTGATCCCTGACGCCGTCGGTGAACGTCGAGATGATGGCCTCATCTGACGCTCTCGGGATCTTGAGGCAGGTAGTCGTGAAGCGATGTATGTACTTGTGCAGGGTCTCTTCAGGTTGTTGCTTCATGCGATGGAGGTCACCCACTCCAAGCGCGCGGTCGCGGGTGCCTTGGAAGTTGGCGACGAAGCGCTCACGCAGGCCTTCCCAGGAGGTGATTGACCCTTCCGGGAGGTTGAGGAGCCAGGAAAGCGCACCACCTTTGAGCGCCATGGGGAACCAGGTTGCCATGACCTTGTCGTCCCCGCCGGCCGCCTGGATGCTCAGCGAGTAGGGTTGTAAGAACTCGGCAGGGTCTAGGGTGCCGTCGTAATGAGGAGGCAGGTCAGGCTTGAACTTGCAGGGCCACACGGCCGGATGGAGTTCCGAGGCGATGGCGCGACAGCCAACCGGGCCCACGGGCGGTGCGCGCTCGGGAGGGACCTGGTCTTGATGCTCTTGCATGGCTGCCCCCAGGGGCGCCCGGTCGCGCCGCTGGCGCACCGGCACTGGGAGCACACGCGCGGCCGTGGCACCACCTGGCAGCTTACTTCTTCTCTCATCCTCGCCGGGGGCCCACTCGGCTAGTCGCGCGGTCATGCTTCGCGCCTGGGCTCGGGGTCGACGTCACGCTGGGGAGGAGGAGGCGGCACTTCATGAGCTTCATCGCCTGCCAGGGAGGGTTGGGGTCGGAACGAGTAGGTGAACGTCGAAGCGTCGCCGGCTGCGCTGACGAGCTCCGCGACGCGCCCGAGCCAGTCGTCGAGGCGGTTGGGGGCGGGGCGGTAGCGCAGCAGCTCGCGCGCCAAGTTCAGTGCGCCCGATCCACGCGCCGGCCCTAGGCGGGCGTGGGAGGACGACCCAGTAGCTGGAACGATTGACGGAGTGGCGGTGCGGCCGTCGCGCCGCGCGGTGACCGGCTGCGACGAATCCTACTGCTCGTGGGCCTCCGGGCCCGTGGCGGTGTTGGCCACAGGGGAGGGAGAGCGGCGCGCAGCGGTGTGGCCCACGGGCGCCGTCGGGGCGACACGGGCAGCACGGCGCTCAGCGCGGGCTCGGCGGGCGTCGGCCATCGGAGCGGTGAGGCGCAGGAAGGGCGAGGCTTGAGGAAGACTCCGACACGCCCCGTACCTGGAGCGCCAAATGTCGGATTTTGGGCTCCGCAAAACCCTAAGGAATTCGAACCCAGGGGCGTGTGCGAAGATTCCCCAACTGCTTCGCCCCCTCCAAGCTCACAACACGATAACCCCACTCGATGGCGAGGAAGACGATGGCACACAAGAGTTTACCCAGGTTCGGGCCGCTGCGAAGCGTAAAACCCTACTCCTGCCTTTGGTGGATTGCCTCACGAGAAGGTTTGTGGATGAACTAGTACAGTGGTGTGTTTGCGAGGTGGTTTCTTCGTCCCCCTCTACCGGGCTACCTAGTCTCTATTTATAGCGGCACGGGTCCTCTTCCCTTATCGCAAAGGCGGGAAGGGTACCCACAACGGCCAAATTTGAAAGGGGACAGGAGGTACATCTTATCCTGACGAAAGGTGGTCATCACCTGCAAAGTTGGTGGTGGTGACGCGGTGGTGGGCTCGCCGGTGACATCCGTCCTACCACGCTCGCTGACCCGGTCTTGTTGCACCGGAATGGAAACCTTTGGTAGGGCTCCTTGGGGACCCGCGTTCGTCCTTGTCTCCTTTGCACTAAAGAGGAAACTGTCCCATCTGGCGCGCTGGCGCCCGCCTGGCCTGGCTGTCGTCACCCTAGACCTCCTGAGGCCTATCGTTGCATAGAGATCTCCGCCGCTCGGGAGGAGGCCTGGGAAGGCCTTCCCCTCTCGACTTGGCGCTGTCCTCCTCACGAGGATGGGCCCCTCGCGAGGGTCTGTCTTGAGTGAGGCCGCGTGGGGCCGTATGGACCGCCAGGTGGGCCACGCCCTGGGCCGCAAGTAGGCAAGTCTGGGTACCCTGGTATCCAGAACGCAGACAGTGGTCGAAGGGAAAATCCCATGCTCAACCAACTCGTCACCGTCGCCGTGGATGAAGGTCGAAGATGGCTCAACATCACTCTCGCCTCCAAAGATGGAAGCGTCATCGATCCTTGCTCGCCACCTTGTCGCTCGCCGCCAATGCATGGTCCTTGAGTGGCTCCGTAGTTGTGGTCGTCGCTGCACCATCTTCAAAAAGAGTCTTGGTAGACTCGGCATCGTTAATGCCACAAAGAGGGATGGTGGTGAAGCTGAACTTGGGAGCGTCGTCTTGGAGCTCGTCGGGCTTGGACATCTTGGTGGTACCATCCTCATGCTCGTCATCGTGGAGCTTGGTCGTCGCGAAGTGTGCTCGGGGTCGAGTAGCCTTGGCCTTGAGTTCTTGTTCCGCCATGAGAGCACCAATGTAGAGGTCTTCGAGAGACCCGTAGTTGTTGTGGAAGATAGTCTTGGCGATGTCGTTGTTCAATCCCATCATGAAGTGGAACTTCATCCAAATGGGGTCGTCCACACCGGCTCGTCGCAAGGCTTTCTTCATCTTCATGAAGTACTCGTCGATGGACTTGGATCCTTGTATGGTGTTCTCCAAGTGGCGTTGAAGATGTTCCATTTAGGTGGAAGGCACAAATTCTCGCCGCATCGCTTTCTTCGTCTTGGACCAACTCATGTCAAAGTTCTTCGAAGATGTGTGAAGCCACCATGTCAACGCGTCGCCTTGGAAGTTTCGTGTGGCACACTTCACTTGATCTTCGGAAGGGACTTGAAGTAGCTTGAGGTAGTAGTCCATCTTGCGCTCCCAATTGAGATACTCCTCGGGGTCTTGACTCCCATAGAAAGGGATCTCGTGGTCGATGTCGAGGTCATAGTAGCTCGTGGAAGTCACGGGCTTGAGCTTGGGGAGCTTCTCTTGAAGTGCTTGTTGGCGAAGATGCCGCATATCCAAAGGCGAAGATGCCTTGAAGTCGCTTGGCGAAGATGCCAAGGTAGGTGGTGAAGTCATCGAGCGGTGGTTGGTGTCGAGCTCATGACCTTCACACTTGTTCTTTGTTGGACGCCTTGATGTTGACGTCGTTATTTCTTCATGTCGTTGATGGTGTCGATGCCGGTTTGATCTTGCCGGAGATGGTAGCTCGTAAGCATGTGCACTTGAGCGTCTTCTCGAAGATGATGAAGATCTCGTGCGGTTCTTGATGAGGGCCTTGAGCTCCTCCAAATGAGCATCCATCTTGGCGTCGATGGTTTTCTTCATGGCATCGAACTCGTCATTGTTGTTGTAGACCGAAGGAGATGTGCCGTCCCTATCCATGGAAGCACTCGAGAAGGCGTGAGAACGAGATGGAATGAATATACCAAAGTTACCTCTTTCCGAAGTTGTAGATGGATTTTAAAAGACCACAATGTATGCAAGGAAAAGAGTGCACTTGGTGAAAAACCTTGTCCAATTCTCACAACCTACACAAATGGCTTATAGTGGAGCTCGGTGGGGTTAGTGGCACAAAATATCAAGCAAAATGAAGTCCAAGATATTGCAAATGTTGAAATCAATCCAATGGACTCAAAATGCAAAGCAAGCGATCACAATATATAGGAGGGCAATAAAGAAACACACGCGGTGGGATAATGGGGCTTGTGCAACTATAGGGATGAGCAATACAAAATTGCCTAACGAAGACTAAGCTCTTGTTGCACAAACACTAGGAGAGACGCTAGCTTGATTTCACGTTTGGGCACGATTCACCACTTGGCACCAATCCTATTCATGCAAGCAAAACTTTTCCTATTCCATGTATCCTTATGCACAAGTATCTCTTTTCATGCTCAACTCTATGCTTATAAGCTTTGATCTTTCTTTCTTGCTTGGAAGCTTTTTTTCCTTTCCACTATTCTTATTGAGCCTCAACCAAATATATGAGACAAGTATCACAAGATAAGCACGGGAGCAAGCAATGGCACTATATGATAATTCAAATGATGTAACACTATGATGTCGTATCACTATGGTGCTCAAGTTTTCGCGAAGCCCGGCAATACTCGGATAGCTAGTCTCAATAGGTATGAAGGTAATCGCAAATATGGTGGGGCTATCAAGATGTAATGGCAAGGAAGGAAAAGTGTATGACGGAATGTATACCTTCGTCACACTTAACCTTTCACGAAGTCGGGGTAAACCGGAATTGCTTCCGGTTGAAGATGGTCTCAAAGGATGGATGGTCGTCGTCGATGTCGATCGTCGATGGTCAATGTAGATGATGGACCAATACAAGTCACCGGTGGTTGATGAAGAAGTAACCATCCCTAAGTAGCCGAAACACCATAGGAGACTCAAATCACAACTCAAGCAACCACAAATGCAAAGGTAACCAAAATGGGTTAGGTTGCGGAAGTCTATGGTGATATTGCGGATTATATGGTGGACGGCCTAGGCAAACTTGCCAAAATTTGAAAAATATGATGGTGTCAAATGATGGTGGGACTAATTTTGTGGGATGGTGGATGTCAATAGCTACACAACGAGCTAAAGAACGCCTAAATCGGAGTCCGGATGAATTAGTTATGGCCGAAACGGTGAAACACGGACGGCTGAAACTACAGGGGCCGGATGTCCGGGGGTTTGGCCGGATCTCCGGGGCCCTGTATCCAGAGAGCAACGCGAATGGCGCTCCAGGGGCCAGATGTCCGGCCTGGGGCCCGGATGTCCGTCATGGGGCCCGGATGTCCGGCCGGCAGCCCGGATGTCCGGCCCGACGATTCCAGATCGCGATTTGGGCTCGGGAACTCGATTTGGGGCGGAATTTCCTGATTCCAAAGCCAAAATTGAAGGGGAAAAGGTGTAATTAGGGCTAGGGAACGCAAAGGGAGTTAAATCCACTTACCAAACACTATATCCACGGATCAAAATCAACAAAAACTCACAAGGACAACAAATCAGAAGAAAAAATTTGGGGCTATTTTTGTGGGGAATTTTTGAAATTGGGGAGAAAAATTCGAACTAATGGCTAGAACATGGGGGGTAGGGCTCCAAATTCATGGCAACGTGGCTCTTGATACCAATATGATACGGGGCAAACCCGAGGGTGGCCCGATCTTCACGAATTAGAGGTGGATTTGAGGAAGAACACGATGAACACGAAGGACACGAGGGGAAAACGTGGAGAGAATCAAAGGGAAAACACTCTATTGGACAAGATCCACACCAAGTACTCCTCAAATCACAAGCAATACAAGAGGTGCATCAAGATCCAAGAACAACAATGGAAATAAAGATACATGGGTAGTTCATCCAAATCTCTAGGAGAGATGGGCCTTGAATCCATAGACGGATCTTCCCTTGATAGGGGCCTTGACATCCTCTAGGAATCTTCTCCGGTGGAGGCATCGGTCTCCATGAGAGAAGTAGAGGAAGGAGCAAAGCTCATGTATGAATGAGCTATCACTTTGCTAACCCTAAAATGGAGGAGGGGTGGAGTATATATAGTGCTAGCCCACGAAGGGGTAAGTGAGAGGGATACATGGGCCTCCTGCCCGCGTCTGCCCGCACAGGGGCCGGATGTCCGGGCTTGGGGGCCAGATGTCCGGGGCTTCAGCTGGTGGCCGGATGTCCGGGCCATGGGACCGGATGTCCGAGCTGGTGGCGCCTGGATTTGCTCGGGTCTGGTTCAGTGGGCCTGGATTTCCGGGGAACGAGGCCGGATTTCCGGCCGACCGGATGTCCGGGCCGGATGGCCGGATGTCCGGGACCTGTAGCGTCCTCGGCTGGGCCTTGGTGCCTGGATGTCTTCCAGGGGCCGGATGTCCGGGGCCTGGGAGGTTGCTTGGCCTTCTTCCGTCGTCGCTTCCATGCTTCCCTCGCGGATGGTGTACATGTACGTAGGTGCCGGCACTCCTCCTCGTCATCCGTGAAGCTCCGACAATACCTATGTATGCACACGAGGGGAGTGTCAAGTAGTATACCATCCTTGAAGGGGTCAAGTGAACACGTGTAAAGGAGATGATTCACCTTTATGTATGTCGAGTAGATGTCACACGTGTCACTTGGCAAAGGGACTCTTGCCATGGTGATGTCCGTAGGATGCTCCGCATCATATTGTTTGCCACGTATACTCATCAACGAACGCTCATCTTGAGAGTAATGGAATCATATCTTTTGATATTCGTATCTTATAAACACAAGGATGACCTCGTTCTTTACAAGCCACGGAACTTGCTCAGGGATGAGCAAGATTTAAGCTTGGGGGATTTGATGAGTCCAATTTATGTGATGTTTTTCCTCTATATTTTGTGCCTACAAGGTGGGCTTTGTGGGATTTTACCGCGTTAGCGCACTTCTTGGTGATAATCCTTCAGGTAATGTTTTTTGGAGCAGTATTCATTTAATGGAGAAAATCCCCAAAAATGGCACTGGAATCACGTATTAAAGGTGATAAACACTTTCCATGGAAAAATCAAGCAAGAAGGCGGAAGAAACAACTATCGTCGCGCTTCAAGAGTGAATGATGGCGCTCCATACGACCGTGCGCGCTCGCATGAGCGATCGTTTGGCGCAGCGCCGCCTCTCAGGGGTCAACTATTTTCACCCCGTCGAAGCGGATCCTAAATTAGACGAACAGAGACTCCAGAAACACATCCAGAAGGCAGAACCCTAGCCTCCAGAGCCCATCAGGAGGGAGGATTGACCGGGAGAAGAAGGGGAATCCTCTCACCGTGAGGGGAACGACATCATCATCAACATCTACATCATCACCACCACCATCATCATCATCATCTGCGTCCTTATCATCTGCAACACCAAGAACCCTAATGGATCCTTCGGTGTACTCGTTGAATCATTCATCCATGTATTCCATTACCATTACCATGATGATTGTTGTTCCCATGTGTAAGTAGACCCCTAGTTCTCAGGTATATGGATGAACCTTGGTATGTGTAGGATCTGAAACATTTATTATGGATATGAGATCCTCTATTGAATGCTTGGTTTAATAACTTCATGAATGTTGTGAAGGGGGGCACTCAGCATTTGTGCCTTCGTTGGCCATGAAGTAACACTGTCTTTGCATAGGTTTAGGATGTGGAGGTAATTCGAGGTGATAGTAAAAGCATATTGCTCCTAACCTTTACAAGTGACCGAGGACTACGGAGAACCCTTAGTGAGGCCGCGTCCATGGGGAAACCCTTAATTATCATGAGTTGTAACCCATAGGGGGAGACTATGATGGTGGCGTGTGTGGCACGAAGTCTACCACGAGTAGAACGTGTTATGTACCTGGCTCCGCCCAGCATAATCGTCAATAGTGGATCAAGTATCCGCTCCATGCTATGCTTATGCATAGTAGTACTAGAAACATACCAATGGGGATTCCTGACTCCCTGAGAACGCCTTTTTAATTTTGTTGTTTCACCGTCATTTACCATTCTAATCTTTTATTTACTTTCATGTTATTCAGTTACAAGTCACCATTTTACTCAAATCTCATTTAAATCTGCCCTCACTCTGCTTCAAGTCTACAATTATCTGTAGGCACAAGGTTACATAAGTCTCTACAAGGGGCAAAAGCTTGATTCATGTGCTCCCTGTGGGATCGATACTCTTACTTCGAAAAGGCTAGAACTAAACCCCGTGCACTTGCAGGCTATCAAAAACCACATATCATTTCCTTCTACTCCTCGTTGGGTTCGACACTCTTACTTATCATAAGGACTACGATTGATCCCCTATACTTGTGGGTCATCAGTAAACAAATTACTACTGTTGGGCAATTGGTAGAAAAGCGCATAATTATGATGTTATTGATAGCATGATCATATACATAAGCATTACGTCCGTGACAAGTAGACCGACTCATGCCTACATCCACTAGTATTACTCCACCAATCGACCGACTCCTTCCTGCATCTATGGCATTAAGTTCATGACAAACAGAGCAACCCTTTAAGCAAGATGACATAATGTAGACAAAGTAAGACAAGCAATATGTTCAGACCTCATCATTTTCTCCTTAGTAGCAACAATACAATTTTATCCTTAATGCAATAAGAATGATGACATGATGTAGACAAGATCTAGTCATGTAGGAATAGACCCCATCTTGTTATCCTTAATAGCAAAGATACATGCATGCCTCGCTGCCCCTTTTGTCACTAGGAGACGACACCGCAAGATCGAACCCATCACAAAGCACCTCTTCCCATGGCAAGAAAAATCGATCTAGTTGGCCTAACTAAACCAAACATTCGAAGAAGAAATACGAGGCTATAAGTAATCATGCATCTAAGAGATCAAAATAAGGCTCAAATAATATTCATGGATAGAAACTGATAATGAACTCAAAATTCATCAGATCCCAACAAACACACCGCAAAAAGTCATTACATCAAATAGATCTCCAAGAGACCATTGTGATGAGAATCAAAAGAGAGAGAGAAAGCCATCTAGCTACTGCCTACGGACCCATAGGTCTATGGTGGACTACTCACGCATCATCGGAGAGCCACCAATGAGGATGATGAACCCCTCCATGATGGTGTTAGATTGGATCTCGCGGTTCTGGAACTTGCGGCGACTGGAAGTGTTTTTCGTCGACTCCTCTAGGGTTTCTGGAATATTTGGGTATTTATAGAGCTCAGAGGCGGTGGAAGGGACTCCCGAGGCCACCACAACCCACCAGGGCACGCCGGGGGCCTCTGGGCCCCCTCGGCCTCCTCCCGGGTGCTTCTTTGGCTCACTGGCTTTCTTCTGGTCCAAAAAAATCTCCAAAAAGTTTCATCGCGATTGGACTCCGTTTGGTACTGATATTCTGCAAAGTAAATAACAAGCAAAAAACAGCAACTGCACTTGGCACTATCTCAATAGGTTAGTCCCAAAAAATGATATAAAGTTGCTATAAAATGATTGTAAAACATCCAAGAATGATAATATAACAGAATGGAACAATCAAAAATTTAGATACGTTGGAGACGTATCAGCATCCACAAGCTTAATTCCTACTCGTCCTTGAGTAGGTAAATGATTAAAACAGAATTTTTGATGTGGAATGCTGCCTAATATGTTCATCACATATTCTTTTCTTTTGTAGCATGGACATTTGGACTTTTAGATGGTTCAAAGCAATAGTCTAGTTTTGTCATGAAGACTTTAATACTCAAGCATGCCAACAAGCAATCATGTCTTTCAAAATATCAACACTAAAGAAAGCTATCCCTAGCCCATCATGCTCAATCATTGATCCATTCATGAAACACACTCAAACATTAACTACACCCGATGCACAAGTATGATCATAGTGCCCCCTAGTTGGTGCTTTATAAGAGAAGATGGAGACTCAAATTCATTATAAAAATTGCATAAAGTAAATAGATAGGCCCTTCGCAAAGGGAAGTAGGGATTAGTAGAGGTGCCAGAGCTCAAAGCTTAAATTGAGAGAGAGAAATATTTTGGGTGGCATGCCTTTCGTGTCAACGAAAACGACCGAGTAGTTCTCAATACTTTCCATGCTAGATACATCATAGGCGGTTCCCAAACATGAAATAAAGTTTATTCCTTTTTCCAACATTCTTTCACAATCCATGGCTAGCCGTATCCACGGTTTCTTTCCATACCAACACTTTCCAAGGAATTTATTATTTGACAACATAAAGTAAATTTCTTTTTCATTTCGGGACTGGGCATCCCTATTACCGCCATACTCTCGTGCAATGACAAGTGAATAAACACTCATCTTGAGAATAACACATCTAGCATGGAAAAATATTGGACACCCCCTACCGTTTCATGAGCGGTACGAGCACACAAAAAGGAAATTCATTTTGAAAATTAGAGATGGCACATACAAATTTGCTTAGAACGGCATGGAAATACCGCATATAGGTAGGTATGGTGGACTCATAAGGCAAAACTGGGTTTAAGGATTTTGGATGCACAAGTAGTATTTCTAGTTAGTACATGTGGAGGCTAGCAAATAGATTGAGAAGCAACCAACCAAGAAACGAAAATTCACATAAACGGGCATTGAGCATAACTAACACCGAAAAATGCACCATGAGTAGGATGTAATTTCATTGCATAACTATTGACTTTCGTGCTTGCATAGGGAGTCACAAACCTTAACACCAATATTCTTACTAAAGCATAATTACTCACCAACATGACTCACATATTACTATCATCATGTCTCAAAACTATTACAAGGAATCAAGTTTAATTTGTCCAATGATCTTTATGAAAGTTTTTATTATATCCCTCTTGAATATCTATCACTTTGGGACTAGTTTCATATATTGCCATTGCTTTTGACAAGCTCAAATAAATTTAAGTGAAGAACATGAGCATAAAATTTTCATCTCTCAAAATAATATAAGCGAAGCATGAGAGAATTTCTTCAAAATTTACTAACTCTTAAATTAATCTAAGTGAAGCATGAGAGTGTTTCTTCAAAAATCTAAAGCACATCGTGCTCAAAAAGATATAAGTGAAGCACTAGAGCAATTCCATAACTCAAAAAAAATTAAGTGAAGCATATAGAGAAATTCTAACAAATCATAGCATAATTTTGGATCTCTCAAATAGGTGTGTACAGCAAGGATACTCGTGACAAACTCAAAAGAAAATCAAGCAAAGACTCAAATAATACAAGGCGCTCCAAGCAAAACTCATGATATGTGACGAATAAAAATATAGCTCCAAGTAAAATACCGATGGTCGTTAGAAGAAAGAGGGGATGGCACTCGCGGCATCCCCAAGCTTAGTTGCTTGTTTCTCCTTGGATATTATCTTGGGGGTGCTTTAGAATCCCCAAGCTTAGGCTCTTTTCACTCCTTATTCCTTCATCCATCGTGATCTCACCCAAAACTTGAAAACTTCAATCACACAAAACTCAACAAAACCTTCATGAGATCCGTTAGTATAATAAAGCAAATCACCACTCTAAGTACTGTTGCAAACCCATAGATTCATCAAAACAAGCACACAATGCAACGAAAACAGAATCTGTCAAAAACAGAACAGTCTGTAGTAATCTGTAATCTAACTATACTTCTGTAAGTCTAAAAATTCTGAAAAATTATGACAACGTAAAGAATTTGTATAGCAATATTGTGTTACAGTTTCACCTCATTATCACGCTCCAATAAAAAATGAAAATTCCTGCACTGGAGTCAAAGTTTCTGTTTCAGATTCAGCATTGTTTCTACTCATCTTGTGAATCATCCTAAAGGCTTTACTTGGCACAAACACTAATTAAAACATAAAAACACAATCATGACAGTAGCATAATTGTGTCAACGCTCGAGAACAGAAAGAAAAAGGTGAAAATAAATTTATTCATTGGGTTGCCTCCCAACAAGCGCTATCGTTTTATGCCCCTAGCTAGGCATAATGCATAGATTCAAGTATTGTCATCTTTAGTTTTTGTAGAGATATTTTTATCAAGAGGTTTTGCAAATATAACTTGAAACACATCATCCATAGAAATCTTAGCACTATCAAGTTGTCCATCTACGTACCCTCTTTGATTCCCGGCCACAATCCAAGAATATTGTTGATTAACATCATTGAAAACTTGTTGGATCATATCTAAAACGGGGATTTCCTTTTTCAGGTTCTCATCAAAAATTTGATTATTTCCAAGGAGATGTCTCAACATGTAGTCACTATTGTAAAGGATCTCCCCTATAACCGGTTTTTCATGGATCATACCAAAAAAATCAAAAATCTCCCTAGCTTCTCGTACTATCTGATCAAATTCATTCATAAGAACAAGGGTGGCTAACTTTTTAGCTTTGGGATTCTTTATAATGGGTAACTCATAAAACAATCTTTGCAAGGTAGGATCGGTACGAATAAACCTATTTTAAAGTTTCAGAACTAGCGCTGAAATAGCTTCCACATAAGTTTTAGTTCGTTTAAGTATAGGAGCATCATCGAAAGTCAAATTTCCAACACAATTGAAAATTCTTGGATAGTTTCTTTTCCTATAACGTTCCCTTGCCCCAAAACAAAAGTTTTAGCATCCAGATTACCAGAACGTCCAATATTAGGAGTCCTGCCATCATCTATTTTTGCCATACCAAAATCACTCATGATGACAAGCAAACAAGAGATCTGACGAGAAAAAGGCAAACGAGAAAGAAGGCGAATAAAACGGCAATTTTTTGTGAAGTGGCGGAGAGGAAAACGAGAGGCAAATGGCAAATAATGTAAATTGCAAGGAGATGAGATTTGTGATTAGGAACCTGATAGATGTTGATGATGTCTCCCCGGCGCCAGAGATTGGCAAGTTGAAGAGAGACTACTTTCGCACCTCCTCCCCGGCAACGGCGCCAGAAATTCCTTTGACGTGGCTTGAGACTACGTCGGTATTTCCCCAAAGAGGAAGGGATGATGCAGCACAACGACGGTAAGTATTTCCCTTAGTTATGAAACCAAGGTTATCGAACCTAGGAGGAGGACCACGCAACGCTATGTAAACGGTACCTGCACACAAAGAACAAATACTTGCAAGCCGACGCGTAAGCGAGGTTGTCAATCTCTCAACGGTAAAAAGATAGATTAGGTGTAGTAGATTGGATAAATAGATCGCACAAGAACACAAAATAAAATAAGCAAATAAAAAGTGCAGCAAGATATTTTTGGGTTTTCGGAATAATATATCTGAAAACAAAAGCGGCTAAAGATAGATCGGAAAGCAATATGTTGGAAAAGTAGACCCAGGGGCCGTAGGTTTCACTAGTGGCTTCTCTCATGAGTATAGCACACGGTGGGTAAACAAATTACTGTTGGGCAATTGATAGAAGATCAAATAATCATGATGATATCCAAGGCAATGATCATTATATAGGCATCACGTCCAAGATTAGTAGACCGAAATGATTCTGCATCTACTACTATTACTCCAAACATCGATCGCTATCCATCATGCATCTAGTGTATTAAGTTCATGGAGAAATGGAGTAATGCAATAAGAATGATGACATGATGTAGACAAGATCTATTCATGTAGGAATAGACCCCATCTTGTGCCTCGTTGTCTCTTCTGTCACTGTGAGAGGACACCGCAAGATCGAACCCATCACAAAGCACCTCTTCCCATGGCAAGAAAAATCGATCTAGTTGGCCTAACTAAACCAAATATTCGAAGAAGAAATACGAGGCTATAAGTAATCATCCATATAAGAGATCAAAAGATGACTCAAATAATATTCATGGATAGAAACTGATCATGAACTCAAAATTCATCGGATCCCAACAAACACACCGCAAAAAGTCATTACATCAAATAGATCTCCAAGAGACCATTGTGATGAGAATCAAAAGAGAGAGAGAAAGCCATCTAGCTACTGCCTACGGACCCATAGGTCTATGGTGGACTACTCACGCATCATCAGAGAGCCACCAATGAGGATGATGAACCCCTCCATGATGGTGTTAGATTGGATCTCGCGGTTCTGGAACTTGCGGCGACTGGAAGTGTTTTTCGTCGACTCCTCTAGGGTTTCTGGAATATTTGGGTATTTATAGAGCTCAGAGGCGGTGGAAGGGACTCCCGAGGCCACCACAACCCACCAGGGCACACCGGGGGCCTCTGGGCCCCCTCGGCCTCCTCCCGGGTGCTTCTTTGGCTCACTGGCTTTCTTCTGGTCCAAAACAAATCTCCAAAAAGTTTCATCGCGATTCTGATATTCTGCGAAGTAAAAAACAAGCAAAAAATAGCAACTGGCACTTGGCACTATGTCAATAGTTTAGTCCCAAAAATGATATAAAGTTGCTATAAAATGATTGTAAAACATCCAAGAATGATAATATAACATCATGGAACAATCAAAACTTATAGATACGTTGGAGACGTATCACATGCTCAGGCGAAAAGCTCTTGGCCAACCTGCTCTTGACTCCCGAATCATTGCCAAGTCAAAGCAGGCTTCAAAGTCTTCAAGTCAGGCTGCATAAGAACCACGGGAAATGCCTCGTATCATCTTTCATGCTGGCTTCTCTGGCACCAGAACACCCCTACCTTCCTCTGTTGCATCCAGGAAGAAGAAGATTGCCGAGGCTGGAGCCAAAAGGCGCAAGCACATTCAGTCGGCTAAAGCTTAACCCTCCAAACAGCCGAAGACAAAGAAAGCAAAGTCTTCAGGCTCGGCCCAAGTGCCCCCAGAAGCCCCATCTGTGACTCCACCTGCTCAAGAGGAGCCCCTACTGGTGAAGCCTATCTCTATGGCTCCTCCAGCTTCTGAAAATGTTGAAAGACGCGTTGTTCTACATGAGTCTGCTACCACAGAGGCTCAAACAACTGAAGAGATTCCGACTGCTGAACCCACCGCAGCTGAAGACATTGCTCCTTATACTGTTGTACACAAGGATAATGTTGAAATAGAACCTGAACCAGTGCCTCAACTGGATTCACCCATGGTATCATCGCCACTGCCTGAGGTCAGTGAACATGTGGACATTGGCTCCCCTGCGACACCAATCGTCCCTGATGAGTTCTGGGAACTCAATCACCCCAACACCCCCATGCACGAAGTCATTCCTCGTACTCCACCTGCTCCTGTTTCAACTCCAGTGCTGCAATCACCACAGTCTCCATTTGAAGATATGGAGGTTAAAACTTCTGAGCATGCGTCGCCTCTCAAAAGGCTTCGCAGAGGACCAAGGCTAATTATATCTTCTATGACAAGAATATCAGAAGAGGAAGTTGCAGGATCGAAAGTAGGTCTAGAGGGGGTGATTAGACTACTTGCCCAAATAAAAATCTAACCTTTCCCCAATTTTAGTCGTTGGCAGATTTTAGGAATTGTAGCAAGTCAAGTTCACCCTACACATGCATATCTACGAGTATTGCAATGGAAACTAAAGACACGCATATGTAAGAGGGCAGCGATAAGAAGATCAAACGCAATTTGGAGACACGAAGATTTTTCCCGTGGTTCCGATAAGTGGTGCTATCGTACGTCCACGTTTATGGAGACTTCAACCCACGGGGGGTAATGGTCGCGAGAGTCCACGGAGGGCTCCACCCACGAAGGGTCCACGAATTAGCAACCTCGCCTATTCCATGATGGCCTACGTCCACGGAGGACTATCCTTACTCGGGGTAGATCTTCACGAAGTAGGTGATCTCCTTGCCCTTACAAACTCCTTGGTTCAACTCCACAATCACGAAGAAGGAGGCTCCCAAGTGACACCTAACCAATCTAGGAGGCACCACCCTCCAAAAGGTAATAGTTGTGGTAGTATGATGAACTCCTTGCTCTTGTGCTTCAAAAGATAGTCTCCTCAACACTCAATCAATCTCTCACAGGTTTGGCATGGATAGAAGAGATTGATTGGATGGAAAGCAACTTGGGGAGGCCAGAAATCAAGGTCCATATGGTTGGAGTGGATGATCTTGACCTCAACACAACGGTAGGTAGTTCTCTCTCAAAAAATTGGATATGGCAAGTGGGTGTATGTTCTGAGTGCTTCTCTTGCGAGTGAGAGGTGGTGGAGGGGTATATATAGGCATCTCCAAAAATCCAACCGTTACAACATTATTGCCCAACTCGGTGAAACCGAAGTGAAAACTCGGTTGCACCGACTAGTGCAAAATGTGGCTACTTTGGCATTTTTGGTGAGACCGATATATGAATCTCGGTGTTACCGAAATGGGTGACCTAGGCAGTTACCAAAACTCGGTGTCACCGATTCTTAAAACTCGGAAGTTCCGATTTTAAAAAGTTGTTAACAGAATGTTGGTCACTGGTTTCGGTTGCACCGAATGGAATGTTGGTAGAACCGAGATGCTAGGGTTTGGCTAGGGTTCTGTCTAGGTTAAAACTCGGTGGATCCGAATGGGAAAGTTGGTGTCTCCAAATTTTGACTTTAGGCTTTGGACATAGGATTTGTGTGGGAAAGTGGGTGAGTATTTTTGGTGGCTAATCTCTATGCACTTGAGCAACCAGATCATCATATTTACCTCATCCCCTTTTAATAGTATTGGCTTTCCTATGGACTCAAAGTGATTTCTCACAAAATGTAAAATGTAGAGTCGTCAATCTTGAAGCATGGCAAATTCTAGTTCCTTTCCTTGGTGAGGTTCTCCACACAATCCTTTAGCCATCCCATCATTGAACTTTTTCCTGAGATGCACTTGGTGGAAACATTAGTCCAATGAAATATATGTTGATATTAATTACCAAAACCACCTAGGGAGAAGTTGTGCTTTCAATCACCCCCTTTTTGGTAATTGATGACAACATATAGATCAAAGCTTCGATAAAAGATATAATCAATGAATAGCATCGTCGCTTTGAGAAGTATGTGATAAGCAAGAGCTCCCCCTAAATTTGTGCATTATTTTAAATTTGCGTTTGAATGCAAATGCACAATCGATTAGGATCATGGGTCACTCTTCCATGTCACATACAACTTGGTGGTGCGCAAAAATTAATATGAATGAATTGCATAAGCACATCACACCAAACAAGTGAATGATCATCTCATAGATATATCACAAAGATAGGAAATAGTAGCATCACACAAAAGTATATGATCAGACACCGACAAAGTTTTCAACAAACGAGCGATAAACCAAATGTTTTAAACTGTAGAGAGGTACCGAAATGCAACACACTCTCTCTCGAAGCCCTATGATCTATAATCTCTCCCCCTTTGGCAACAAGTTACCAAGAAGTTCAAAGCTATAAAGCCAATCGTCGCTCTGGGCATGGTCTCCTCCATGAGACGATGAAGCTGCTCCTGTGGTTGTCGAAGGAGTCGAGAGAAGAGCATTCGCAAACGCTTCAGCTGAAGTCCTCTGAGGTGGTGGAGTAGACACTGGAGGTGCAGGAGGAACTGATGCAGCTATGGCAGGTGTTGATGAGGTAGGCCTCGTCTCTGGAGCTGGCACAGTAGGAGTCCTGGACTGGGTCCTGAACTGAGTGCTGGTCCTGAGAGGTGGACTGTCATCATCCTCAGAGGAATGAGGGATAGGCACCGCATCCACTTCCTTCTTGAGCTCATCCACAGTCGTCGTCAGCTCATCCACCTTGTTGTTCAACATAGTGAACTTATCTTCCACTATCCTCTCAAGGCTTTCTTGATTTAGCAAGATGTTCTTGAATCTTGATGTCCTTCTGCATACCCTAGATGGTGCTAATGAGAAGATCCATTTGCTCACTCTTAGTCCTGGGTACTTGAGCACTAGTGACTCTAGCTGCTTCTGCATCTGCCTGTGCAGTAGATGAAGTGGGATGACTGGGATCCATCACCACAACATTATCCTCAAAGTCTGGCTGAAGTGGCATATGAGGACGATCAAGTGCATATACATTCTTCTCCAGCTTGGAGTTGATGAGTATCTGAATGTAAGGAGCATATCCACAAGATCGTTTATGATCAGCAGCTATCCTCTTGACTATCTCAACTATCAAATCTATCACTCTAAATATGTGTGGGTGTCTAGGTGGTGCAGCATGTTGATGGAGTACCCTCTGATCATCTTATCATCTCCAGACTTGGGCATCAAAGTATACCTCAAGATAGTGTTGGTAGTGGGTAGTCCTGCTTGCAGATAGTAGACGGACCCAAACTTGTGTGTCTTCACATATTCAGCAGGGATGGTGTTGTACATATTGGCCATGGTATTATGATTCATCTTGGCCTCAGAATACACGCCAAGATCTCCCTCTTGTACCTGTGGAGCTCCTAAGATGGTAGCCCACTCATCAACAGTTGATTGGTACCTGACTCCCTTAGTCATCCATATGATACGGCCATCTGGATAAAAATGAGCTGTGGAGTAGAACTGCATGATCATCTCATCAATCCAGGCAGTGAACTCTCCCCCAACAAAGTTCTCAATGTCAATGCACATGAAGTTGTCTTGCACACTGGGAAAGTAGTCCTCATTCTCCTTGATGTAGGCTCAGTCAACATAACTCATATCACTGACACCTGGGCTCTTGCCCAGTAGGGCGGTCTCATAGAAATCCTAATGTTCCTTGGTGTAGAATCTGTCATCTACAGCAGTCTTTCTCCTGGAGGCATATGGATCATTTGCTCTCCACATCCTCGGTCCCGAATCCTTTCTCTTCTTCATGTCTTCAGCAACTGGGTGAGCATCATTATGTACTGGCAAATGTGGTCTGAGGTTCCTCAAAACTGTAATGTCATCCTCTTCTTCCATGGTGGAAGATCTCTTGTTCTTTGCTGCAAGAGGAATGTCCCTGGTAGTCTTCTTAGACTTAGAAGTTGCTGGCTTCTTGGGTGCATCTGCAAGCAGTTTCTTCTTCTTGGGAGGAGGAGCTTTGGCAGCTGGTTCTACTTCCTCTCCATCTTCCTCTTCTAGGTCTTTATACATGGAAGTGGGCCTGCCAATGACACGTACAATTCTTTTCCCAGCTCTCGTCTTCTCACCTGGCTTCTTAGGCATAGTGCTCTTGGAAGGCTCAACAGATAGTGATGTGTTTGCCCTAGCACTCTCAGGTGCTCTCATTGCTTCAGAGCTAGCATACTCTTTCCTGACTGGCCTCTTAGCTGAAGTGGCCTCTGTAGCAGATTTCTTTGCAGCCCTCTCTTTCTTGTCTTGCTGCTTCTTGGCTAGCACTTCCTCTGGCAAAAAGTCTGAGTCCTCCTCATCAGAATTCAATTTTCTCCTTGCCCTGGTGGTAGCCTTGGGCAGCCCATGAGAACTTGGGGTGCCTGGATCTTCTGAAGAAGAAGAACTGGCATCTGGGCTAGTGCCTGAACTCATGTCTACTTCTCTCTCCCTGAAGTCATTCTGGTTGTCATCAAATCCTGGCATGCTGACCCTGTGAATAGAGTATCGAAGAGCAAAGGGGTTGAGCATGACAAAACACAGAAAGTTTTAGCAAGTTTGAACTCAGAATCTTAAGTTTAACTTTCTACAAAAAGGATTTCGGTTCCACCGAGTCAAACATTTCAGAGCCACCAAGACATAAAACTTCCTTAAGAGAGACTTGGCAGCATCTTCGGTTTCACCGAAAAGAGCCACTCGGTCTCACCGAAGATGTTCTCAGTAGCCCTAAAACCAAAATCGGTAGAACCGATGTTTCTGACTTGGTGACACCGAGATTCAATTTACGGACGGCTAAACCTAAAAATTCATCGTTCTCTAATCTAATAGAATTTCTCAAGGATGGAACTTGTTCACACAGTGGGAAGAAGATGGAAATTAATCTTTTGCACGTGAATCGGACGGGGAGTGCAAAGATTCGAGGCGTTACCCTAACTTGGCGACGACATCCTACGGCGGCGACGGCGGGGACGATTTTCGTCGATGGCGAGGATCTCCGATGGTGCAGACGCACGGGAGCGAAGGAGAAGTCCGAAGACATTTGAGCGGCAGCTAGGGTTTTGCGGGGACCACATGTTTGAAGAAGTAATTTCAAAAATCAGTTCCGCTGAGTATATATATCCCATAGCTGTTGCTGACACAGGTTCTAAAATATCGATGCCACCGAGTTCCTCTACTGTCAGTTGACAGGGAAACTCGGTGAAGCCGAGCTTATGGAATCGGTGCTACCGAGATTCATAAAACCAGATCAACCCTAGGCTTCGGTGAAACCGAGATTTGAGGTTGGTTACACCGAGATTACACTGGGGAGGTTTTGGAAGTCGGCTCTAAACGAAACAGAACTCCGAGTGCTCCACACATAGAGGGTTCGAGAAGTGCTTGCTCAAATTTTGTGATGAAGCTTGAATATAATTTGAGATGAGAAAGCATAGATAGCTAGAGGAGGGTACTTAGGCATTCTTGTATATCCAATTCGCCAAAGAAAAATGAAAGCCAACACTACTGCAGGATGGTCCAAAGACGACATGTCAATCAGAGACCCTTCGACGAAACTGTGTGCGATCCATCAATCGCAAACGGTATAGTTCAGGCTCCGCTGCCAATGACGAAAACCATGTGCGATGGAGGAACCATCAAATACGATTCAAAAAATAGTTGTGTGTGTGATGCGTCGGATATAGTTTGTTCTTATGAACTATTTGTGATTATGGAATATAACAGAAACGGTTAACAAACTACATACATGTGCGTAGTGCGGCATACAGTTCACTCGGACAAACTGTTTGCGCTGATCCAGTAGAACACAATCGAGTTAGCCTAAGATGGCCTGTGTGATACCCGACAAACAGTTCATTCATCAGAATTGTTTGGGAAGACCAATAATAACCCAATCGATTCATCCTGACAACCGTGTGTTGTGGGTACCCGGCAAACAATTCATTCATCAAAATTGTGTGGGAAGACCAATAATAACCCAAACGATTCGTCCTGACAACCTGTCTATGTTGTGGGCAGACGGTTACTGCTAATAATTGTATGAGATGTGATTTCCTCTGTTTGCACAACATCTATATGCTCTGTCTGTAGAACACCAACATTATTGTTGCATAACCAACTTGAACATCCAGTTACATAAGTGACTACACAACACATGTACGTTCCTCAATATAAATTTACAAGAAGTAGACGATCACCAAATCATATTGTTCTTCTGACGATGGTTGCCGACACTACTCTGCTTGTGGCTATCCGTCGCCGTCTGCAGGAAGGAGGCACTTCCTCATGTCAATGATCCTCATGTACATCTCGTAGCTTGTGTACGCGTCCTTGGTTGCGTACTTGATGTGTTCTTCATCCAGTTCATTCACCCAGGCCTTGTGCCAGGCAGACTTGTCCTTGTGGCACTCAACCTTCATGTCTTTGTAGTAGGGGTCGATGATGGCCACGATGAGGTCAACCAGGGAGTCCTTCTGCTTCTTCTTCTCACCGCCCCAGACCCTGTACTGACCTTGGATGTTGACAAGCTTCTGGGAGGACAAGCCCGAAGTCTTGAGCACCTTTAGATCGTTGGTGGTGTCCACCATTGTGAACCTATAGTCGAGGTTGTTGACAAACCTGGTGAAACTCTCGCAAGGCCTTGTGGCCAGGAAGTAGTGGTAGACGAGCACGTGATGGCGCACGCACAACTGGGCAACGGCAACCTTCTGATCATGCCCGGCACAACCGCCGGTGTACTAAAGGTCGAAGCTGACCACTTTGTACTTGTCATCCTCAGCAAGCAGCTGCTCCAACGTGTTGATGGAGTTCACCACCACGACCGGGTCGTTGGTGTACACCACCAAGAGGTCCGTCTTCCTGATGTGGGTGTCCACTTTGACAATTTTGGCGAACTTCCCCTCGGCGCCGGCAGCCGCCATTGGATCCACACAGGAAGGTTGAAGCGATGAAGAGATCGTGGGTGTGCTTCTTGTGTTGTGTGGCGCAATCGGAAGGTGAAAGAGACGAAGGTAAATGACCGCGAGAATAAATTGCGCCGGACGGCCTGGAATTTCGGCACGTCCGCATGGCAGTTTTTGCAGCGCTTAACTGAATGGTGGCGCCGGGAGCGGTGCAACCGCATGCATATGGCGCCCCGAACGTACGTGACCGTTCGCGCATGGACGCCGGTGGAGCGAGCATGCACAGACGCGAGCACAGCGCGCCGCGGCCGCATCAACCGCCTCATGCGTAGATTAATTCGCGACGGTGCGTACAAAACGACCGTTTGCTTTGTAGTAAAACGCAAACGTTTTTTTATTATTAAATGTTTCTGTACTTGTCGTTTCTCCCACCTCCGTCCCATCTTGTCACCGCGTTGCCGCCCGAGGATTCCAACGCACGCTTCGGGAGCGCGCAGGTTCCCGCGCAAGCTTCCCGCCCGGCTCGCCAAAATCCCCCAAACACCCAATGCTTCGGGAGCGCGCAATGTTTCTTTTGGGCTTCCCGTTGCCGCGCAACCATGCAGGAACGCGCGAAAGCTTCCCGCATGGCTCGCCTTGGCCGTCTGCATTATAAACCCTCACGGTCGGCGCCTCCACATCGCATTCATCCCCTCCCTGCTCGTAGATTCCCAAGTTTGCTTCTCCCCAAATCGCCAATGTCACCTGTCCGTCGTCGTCGCTCCGCCACTCCGCCAGAGGGCAGCTCCAGCTGGGAGGCCGCACCACGTCGGTGATACGTCTCCAACGTATCTATAATTTTTTGTTTGTTCCATGCTGTTATATTATCATTCTTGGATGTTTTACAATCATTTTCTAGCCACTTTATATCATTTTTTGGGACTAACCTATTGACATAGTGCCAAAGTGTCAGTTGTTGTTTTTGCTTGTTTTTTACTTCGCAGAATATCAGTACCAAATGGAGTCCAATCGCGACGAAACTTTTTGGAAAAAAAAATTGGGCCAGAAGACATCCAGTGGGCCAAATAAGTGCCAGAGGGGAGGGTCGAGGAGACCACAACCCACCAGGGCGCGCCAGGGGCCCAGGGCGTGCCCTGATGGGTTGTGCCCTCCTCGGGACCCCTCTCCACCACCTCTGACGCCTATAAATTCCCAAATATTCCACAAACCCTAAAGGAGTCGATGAAAGACACATCCAGCCGCCGCAAGTTCCAGAACCACGAGATCCAATCTAACACCATCACGGAGGGGTTCATCATCCTCATTGGTGCCTCTCTGATGATGCTTGAGTAGTCCACCATAGACCTACGGGTCCGTAGGCAGTAGCTAGATGGCTTTTTCTCTCTCTCTTTTGATTCTCAATACAATGGTCTCTTGGAGATCTATTTGATGTAAACTTTTGCGGTGTGTTTGTTGGGATCCGATGAATTTTGAGTTCATGGTCAGTTTCTATCCATGAATATTATTTGAGTCTTCTTTGATCTCTTATATGCATGATTACTTATAGCCTCGTATTTCTTCTTCGAATCTTTGGTTTAGTTAGGCCAACTAGATCGATTTTTCTTGCCATGGGAAGAGGTGCTTTGTGATGGGTTCGATCTTGCGGTGTCCTCTCCTAGTGACAGAAGGGGTAGCGAGGCACGCATGTATCGTTGCTATTAAGGATAACAAGATGGGGTCTATTCCTAAATGAATAGATCTTGTCTACATCATGTCACCGTTCTTACTGCATTACTCCGTTTTCCCATGAACTTAATACACTAGATGCATGCTGGATAGCGGTCGATGTGTGGAGTAATAGTAGTAGATGCAGGCAGGAGTCGGTCTACTTATCTTGGACGTGATGCCTATATAATGATCATTGCCTTGGATATCGTCATGATTATTTGATCTTCTATCAATTGCCCAACAGTAATTTGTTCACCCATCGTGTGCTATACTCATGAGAGAAGCCACTAGTGAAACCTACGGCCCCCGGGTCTACTTTTCCAACATATTGCTTTCCGATCTATCTTTTTGCCGCTTTTGTTTTCATATCTATTATTCCAAAAAAACAAAAATACCTTGCTGCACTTTTTATTTTCCCATTTTATTTTGTGTTCTTGAGAGATCTATCTCTCCAATCTATCGCTACCTAATCCATCTTTTTACCGTAGAGAGATTGACAACCTCTCTTTCGCGTCGGGTTGCAAGTATTTGTTCTTTGTGTGCAGGTGTTGTTTACGTAGTGGTGGTGATCCTCCTACTGGTTCGATACCTTGGTTTCATAACTGAGGGAAATACTTACCGTCGTTGTGCTGCATCATCCCTTCCTCTTTGGGGAAATACCGACGCAGTCTCAAGCCATGTCAAAGGAATTTCTGGCGCCGTTGTCGGGGAGGAAGCGGTCTCTTCTACGTGCCAATCTCTAGCGCCGAGGAGACACCATCATCATCTACCAGGTTCCTAATCACAAATCTCATCTCCTTGCAATTACATTATTTGCCATTTGCCTCTCATTTTCCTCTCCCCCACTTCACCCAATTTGCCGTTTTATTCGCCCTCTTTTTCCTTTGCCTTTTTCTCGTCAGATCTCTTGTTTGCTTGTCATCAGGAGTGATTTTAGTATGGCAGAAACAGATGATGGCAGGACTCCTAATATTGGATGTTCTGGTAATCTGGATGCTAAAACTTTTGTTTTGGGTCAAGGAAACGTTATAGGAAAAGAAACTATACAAGAATTTTTCAATTGCGTTGGAAATTTGACTCTTGATGATACTCCTATACTGAAAAGAACTAAGACTTATGCGAAAGCTATTTTAGCGCTAGTTCTAAAACTTGAAAATAGGTTTATTCATACCCATCCTACCTTGCAAAGATTGTTTTATGAGCTACCTGTCATAAAAGATCCCAAAGCTAAGAAGTTAGCCACCCTTGTTCTCATGAATGAATTTGATCACATAGTACGAGCAGCTAGGAAGATCTTTGATTTCTATGGTATGAGCCATGAAAAACCGGTAATAGGAGAGATCCTTTACAATAGTGATTACATGTTGAGACATTTGCTTGGAAATAACCAAATTTTTTATGAGAATCTCAAAAAGGAAGTCCCCGTTTTAGATATGATCCAACAAGTTTTTAATGATGTAAATCAACAATATTTTTGGATTGTGGCCGGGAATCAAAGGGGATACGTAGATGGACAACTTGATATTGCTAAGGTTTCTATGGATGATGTGTTTCAAGTCTTATTTTCAAAACCTCTTGACAAAAACACCTCTAACAAAACCAAAGATGACAATACTTGAATCTATGCGTTATGCCTAGCTAGGGGCGTAAAACGATAGCGCTTGTTGGGAGGCAACCCAACGAATAAATTTATTTTCATCTTTTTCTTTCTGTTTTTGAGTGTTGGCACAATTATGCCTCTGTTATGATTGTGTTTTTATGTTTTATTTAGTGTTTGTGCCAAGTAAAGCCTTTAGGATGATTCATAAGATGAGTAGAGACAATGCTGAATCTGAAACAGAAACTTTGCCTCCAGTGTTCGAATTTTCAATTTTTTTCTGGAACATGATATTGAGCTGAAATTTTAACACAGTATTGCTATACAAATTCTTTATGTTGTCCTAATTTTTCAAAAGTATGGTTAGAGTACAGATTACTACAGACTGTTCTGTTTAAGACAGATTCTGTTTTCGTTGCATTGTGTGCTTGTTTTGACGAATCTATGGGTTGTATTGAAGGGTATGATCCATGGTAAAGTTAAAATATAGTAGGTATAATGCAGTAATAAAATATGAATGAGTTTGCAACAGTACTTAAAGTAGTGATTTGCTTTATTATACTAACGGATCTCACGAAGATTTTGTTGAGTTTTGTGTGATTGAAGTTTTCAAGTTTTGGGTGAGATCACGATGGATGAAGGAATAAGGAGTGAAAAGAGCCTAAGCTTGGGGATGCTACAGCACCCCCAAGATATATAAAAAGAGAAACAAGCAACTAAGCTTGGGGATGCCCCGAGTGGCATCCCCTCTTTCTTGTAACGACCATCGGTATTTTACTTGGAGCTATATTTTTATTCGTCACATATCATGAGTTTTTCTTGGAGCGTCTTGTATCATTTGAGTCTTTGATTGCTTTGCTTTTTAGCTTGTCACTTGTATCCTTGCTGGACACACCTATTTGAGAGAGCCACAGTTATGCTATCATTTGTTAGAATTGCTCTATATGCTTCACTTAAACTTTTTGAGCTATAGAATTGCTCTAGTGCTTCACTAATATCTTTTTGAGCACAGTGTGCTTGGAAGCTTTTGAAGAAATCCTCTCATGCTTCACTTATACTATTTTGAGAGATGAAATCTCTATGCTCATGTGCTTCACTTAAATTTGTTTGAGCTTGTCAAAAGCAATGGTAATATATGAAACTAGTCCCAAAGTGATAGATATCCAAGGAGGATATAATAAAAACTTTCATGAAGATCATTGGACAAATTAAACTTGATTCCTTGTAATAGTTTTGAGACATGATGATAGTAATATGTGAGTCATGTTAGTGAGTAATTATGCTTTAGTAGGAATATTGGTGTTAAGGTTTGTGATTCCCTATGCAAGTACGAAAGTCAATAGTTATGCAATGAAATTACATACTACTTATGGTGCATTATTCGGTGTTAGTTATGCTCAATGCTCGCTTATGAGAATTTTCGTTTCTTGGTTGGTTGCTTCTCAATCTATTTGCTAGCCTCCACTTGTACTAAGTAGAAATACTACTTGTGCATCCAAAATCCTTAAACCCAGTTTTGCCTTATGAGTCCACCATACCTACCTATATGCGGTATTTCCATGCCGTTCTAAGCAAATTTGTATGTGACATCTCTAATTTTCAAAATAAATTTCCTTTATGTGTGCTCGTACCGCTCATGAAACGGTAGGGAGTGTCCAATAATTTTCCATGCTAGATGTGTTATTCTCAAGATCAGTGTTTATTCACTTGTCATTGCACGAGAGTACGGCGGTAATAGGGATGCCCACTCCCGAAATGAAAAAAGAAAAAATTAATTTATGTTGTCAAATAATAAATTCCTTGGAAAGTGTTGGTATGGAAGGCAACCGTGGATACGGCCAGCCATGGATTGTGGAAGATTGGTGAAAAAAGGAATAAACTTTATTTTCTGTTTGGGAACCGCCTATGATATATCTAGCATGGAAAGTATTGTGAACTACTTTGTCATTTTCGTTGACAGGAAAGGCATGCCACTCAAAATACTTTTCTCTCTCAATTTAAACTTTGAGCTCTGGCACCTCTACAAATCCCTACTTCACTCTGCGAAGGGCCTATCTATTTACTTTATGCAATTTTAATTTTTACTTTGAGTCTCCATCTTCTCTTATAAAGCACCAACTCGGGGGCACTATGATCGTACTTGAGCATTGGGTGTAGCTAATATTTGAGTGTGTTTCATGAATGGATCAATGATTGAGCATGATGGGCTAGGGATAACTTTCTTTAGTGTTGATATTTTGAAAGACATGGATGCTTGTTGGCATGCTTGAGTATTGATGTCATTATGTTAAAACTAGACTATTGCTTTGAATCATCTAAAAGTCCAAATGTCCATGCCACAAAAGAAAAGAATATGTGATGAACATGTTAGGCAGCATTCCACATCAAAAATTCTATTTTTATCATTTACCTACTCGAGGACGAGTAGGAATTAAGTTTGGTGATGTTGATACGTCTCCAACATATCTATAATTTTTGCTTGTTCCATGCTATTATATTATCATTCTTGGATGTTTTACAATCATTTTATAGCCACTTTATATCATTTTTTGGGACTAACCTATTGACATAGTGCCAAAGTGCCAGTTGTTGTTTTTGCTTGTTTTTTACTTTGCAGAATATCAGTACCAAACGGAGTCCAATCGCGACGAAACTTTTTGGAGATTAATTTGGGCCAGAAGAAATCCAGTGGGCCAAAGAAGTGCCAGAGGGGAGGGTCGAGGAGACCACAACCCACCAGGGCGCGCCAAGGCCCCAGGGCGCGCCCTGATGGGTTGTGCCCTCCTCGGGACCCCTCTCCACCGCCTCTAACGCCTATAAATTCCCAAATATTCCAGAAACCCTAAAGGAGTCGACGAAAAACACATCCAGCTGCCGAAAGTTCTAGAACCACGAGATCCAATCTAACACCATCACGGAGGGGTTCATCATCCTCATTGGTGCCTCTCCGATGATGCGTGAGTAGTCCACCATAGACCTATGGGTCCGTAGGCAGTAGATAGATGGCTTTCTCTCTCTCTATCTCTCTCTCTCTCTCTCTCTCTCTCTCTCTCTCTCTTTTGATTCTCAATACAATGGTCTCTTGGAGATCTATTTGATGTAAACTTTTGCGGTGTGTTTGTTGGGATCCGATGAATTTTGAGTTCATGATCAATTTCTATCCATGAATATTATTTGAGTCTTCTTTGATCTCTTATATGCATGATTACTTATAGCCTCATATTTCTTCTTCGAATCTTTGGTTTAGTTAGGCCAACTAGATCGATTTTTCTTGCCATGGAGAGAGGTGCTTTGTGATGGGTTCGATCTTGCGGTGTCCTCTCCCAGTGACAGAAGGGGCAGCGAGGCATGCATGTATCGTTGCTATTAAGGATAACAAGATGGGGTCTATTCCTACATGAATAGATCTTGTCTACATCATGTCACCGTTCTTATTGCATTACTCTGTTTTCCCATGAACTTAATACACTAGATGCATGCTGGATAGCGGTCGATGTGTGGAGTAATAGTAGTAGATGCAGGCAGGAGTCGGTCTACTTATCTTGGACATGATGCCTATATAATTATCATCGCCTTGGATATCGTCATGATTATTTGATCTTCTATCAATTGCCCAACAGTAATTTGTTCACCCACCGTGTGCTATACTCATGAGAGAAGCAACTAGTGAAACCTACGGCCCCCGGGTCTACTTTTCCAACATATTGCTTTCCGATCTATCTTTTTGCCGCTTTTGTTTTCAGATCTATTATTCCAAAAAAACGAAAATACCTTGCTGCACTTTTTATTTGCCCTTTTTATTTTGTGTTCTTGAGAGATCTATCTCTCCAATCTATGACTACCTAATCCATCTTTTTACCGTGGAGAGATTGACAACCTCTCTTTCGCGTTGGGTTGCAAGTATTTGTTCTTTGTGTGTAGGTGTTGTTTACGTAGTGGTGGTGATCCACCTACTGGTTCGATACCTTGGTTTCATAACTGAGGGAAATACTTACCGTCGTTGTGCTGCATCATCCCTTCCTCTTTGGGGAAATACCGACGCAGTCTGAAGCCACGTCAGTTGGCGGCGTAGTATCCGGAAGTGTGTAGTGTGTGTGGCATCCTTGTTGGCTGTGCGCACGGCACCCACCACGCGCTCCTCCACCTTTGCCCGAAGGCAGCTGCTGCCGGCGACAGCCGTGGCCCCCACCCCATCGCCGGCCGCCGTTTTGCCCACCCCACGAGCGGCCTCCTTGGCCGCCAGCACACCAGCGTTCGTCTTGGCAGCCACCCCACGGTCAGCCGCCGAGGCCATCACCCGCTCCGCCACCACGGCCCGAAGGCGGGAAGAGGAGGCCGCCGTCGAAGCCCATCCTCTCGGCTTTTGCGTCAGCGGCCTAGCGCGCTACATCAACTTCCTACATGAGGAGGAGGAGCGCCAGGTCGAGCACGCAAAGAGGCTCACCACCGCTGTGGCCGCAGCAGACGACGCAACTGTGGCGTGGAATGAGGAGATCTACGCCGACTCCCGCCACTTCGAGGAGGCGCATCAGAAGCGGCGGAGGGCAGCAGCGGCAGCCGACGAATTCGACTCCTCCAGCTCCTCGGTAGGCAACTCCTCTTCTGCCTCTTACTGAACGCGCTCGGCAGAGGAGAAGTATGCTGGCAGTAGCACAAAGCCCCTCCGGAGTAGTATTTAGGGGCTATTTTGTTCAGTTCATCTAACTATAGATATGGTTGAACTGTACCACGTACTTTAAATTAGCTAGTATATATAGTTGAACTAGCTATTTCAGTACGTGATTGGCAACAATTGGGGAAAAGTTTGTTCGATTCAGCTGTCGAGTTGAACTATTGTGTACAAAGACCAATGGTTAATCTATGAATGAAATCTATGTTTGCTGAATATCAGTTGCAAAAGTGCACCGTAATAGTGATTTTGTTCCTGCAAAATTCGACAAATGACAGTGTTTCCAATTTAACAAATGAAGATTTACCCAATATGACAGATTCGAATTTTACCTGACTGCTGCTGCCAATGCATCGATCAGTGCTTAGATGGAGTGCTTAGTGTATTAAATGTCTTAGCAACTCAAGTCCACAATGCATTGTTGCTAAGGTCCCTTCATTTAATGATTTAGCAACTAAACTCTTGCATGCATTGGTGAGTTTCCTTCATTTAAGTGTTTTGCCAAGGTTCACGTGCTTGGCATTGTTTCTACTTGTGGTCAGCAAACTCATATCTCTCCTCTTAATTACCTTCCCACATCAGATTTTTTTGCATACATGGCAACCTTAGCAGTTAGCACCAGTACAAGGTGTAGCATTGGGAAGGGCACGTGGGTCATCATTCACAACCGTTTGCGATGACGCACTGAAAAATTCCTTCGCGCCAGATTTTCGCTTGGCTTAGTAGGGAAGGAACCATTGCCCTCGGTCTGCATACGGGTATTCAGTCTAAAATGTCTTTGATGACTGGCAAAGGGCACGCCTCCCCGATGAGCGTGCGGAGTACACTGCTCGCACGCCACCGGTATACTCAAACACCTGTCCGCACGCTACCTCCTTGCCAATACAGAGAGCAACACGTGGCAGCACGTAAATAGTATGTAGAACTTCCATGAATTATAAATAATACGCCCGTTTGCGATGGTAACGTGGCAGATTTTTGTTCCAAAATGGCTTTGTTGGCTATTAATAATGCTTGCTCTTTCTCTCAAAGTGGACACTAAAAAATAACAAAGCACATTTGTGCTTTATATGACGAGGCCCTGCCCAACATATACCTTGTGACTGTAGCTCATATTTGAATTATGTACATTAAATGCACATAAAACTCAATTAGTTTATAAAAAAGCCATATGAACCCTTAATAATTTCATATTTTTGCAGCACACACCTATTACTTTATGTTGTTTCTAGAAAAATATCAAGGAGAGAAGAGGCATCGGATGTCGTTTCACCCGCAGATGTGGCATGCATATTTTCACTATCGGAACCACGTAGCTTATTGTGTGAGAAGCTCCGGTTTGTAAGAGGCTTGTGACAAAACATGTCCAAGTTCATATTATTTTTTACCACGTCATATGTGTGCCTTGTCATGACACCATTCGTAGTTTCATGAATTTCTGACTGAGTTTTGGATTTACGAAAATTTAAAAACCAAGTTTCTCGATGTTTGTGGTCGAGCCAACATGCTGAGATGTTTGAAATTCGTTCTCATTTCTTGCATGTGACCTAACACATGCATCCAGGGACACATATATGATTTTTAACCCATTTTGCTGCCCCGGACCTTGTGATTGGAGATCAAATTTGAATTATGCACATTATATAATGCACCGAAAACTCAATTAATGTATTTAAAAGCCAGATGATCCCTTAATTTATTCATATTGTTGCACTCCGCACGTACATGCCTGTGTTGTTTCTATAAAAAATCAAGGAGAAAAGAGGCATCAGATGTCTTTTCGCCTGCATATGTGACATGCATATATAATATGTTCCCTATCGAAACCACAAAGCTTCTTGTGAGGAGCTCCGATTTGTAAGGGGGTTGTGCAAGAACATGTCCAATTTGGACAATTTTTACCACAGCATATTTGTGCCCTTGTCACGACACCATGCCAAGTTTCATGAATTTCTGACGAGTTTTGGATTTACGGGAATTTGAAAAAACCAAGTATCTCAATGTTTGTGGCCGAGCCAACAAACAATGAGATGTTTGAAATCCATTCCCATTTCTTGTGTGGGACCTAAACATGCATGCATCCAGGGGAAGGCATATGATTTTTTCAACCTATTTTTCATGCACTGGACCTTGTGATTGTAGTTCAAATTTGAATTATGCACATTAAACGGCTAGAAAACTCAATTAATGTAGTAAATAGGTCTCACGAACCCTGGAAAAAATCCATAGTTTAGCATGACTGTCATGTTGCTCTATGGTAACTCTAGAAAAAAATCCAAGGCGAAAAGAGACAATGGATGTTGTTTCGCACATAAAAGGTGAACTTTCCCTATCGAAATACACGACTTTCTTGTGAGAATCGCCGGTTTGTAAGAGAATTTGTGCCAAAACCTTTCCAAAATAGGGCAATTTTTTACCACAACACACATAACAGGGCAATTGATGACACCATGCCCAAATTTCATGAATTTCTGTCGAGGTTTGCATTTACATGAATTTAAAAACTAAGTTTCCCAATGTTTGCGGTCGAGCCAGGATGATGATATGTTTGAAATTCATTCCCATTTCTTGCGTAGGACCTAAACATGCAGCTAGGGAAACGTGTATGATTTTTCAACCTATTTTCATGCGCTGGACCGTGTGATTGTAGTTCAAATTTTAATTATGCACATTACATGCCTAGAAAACTCAATTAATGTACTAAAAAGGCCAAACGAACTCTGTAATAGTCCATTGTTTAGCATGACACATTCATGTTGCTCTATGGAGACTCTAGAAATAAATTCAAGGCGAAAAGAGACATCGGATGTTGTTTCGCACATAAAATGTGAACTTTCCCTATCGGAACCACATGACTTCTTGTGAGAATCTTCGGTTTGTAAGAGGTTTGTGCCAAAACTTGTCCCTAAGTGGGCATTTTTTTACCACGACACACATGAGCCATGACATGACACCATGCAAAGTTTCATGAATTTCTGAAGATATTTGGTTTTACTGGAATTTGAAAAAACGCCTTCTCAAAGTCTACGACTGAGCCAAAATACCGAGAGGTTTGGAATTCTTTTAATTTCCATTTCTTGCATTGGACCAAAACATGTATCCAGTGACACATAGATGATTGTCAACCCATTCAGGTGCACTCTAGTATGTGCTTAACTGTAGTTCACATTTGAAGTATGCACGTGAAATGTCTACAAAACTCTTTAAATGTTTAAAAGGGCCTAAACATCCCTGAATAATTCCATATTTAACATACACTCCTATAGTTGCACGTTCACTGCAAATAAATGTTATTGCCATCCAAACACCTTCAATTGCCGATGTAACTTCATTTTTCGTTTCAAAGCAATATGAAATCAAATACATCGCAAACAGTTCTTGATCATGAAACGTGTGCGATGTAGTATAAAAATATCTTGGGCCAATTCTCATATATGGCTTAGGCCGGAAGCTTCAGTACACCGTCGGCGCATCAACCACACAGTCACACTTGTTCCCCCAGACCACTCTACTGTTCAAGCGCCACCGGTGAAAGATGGGGACGTGGATCCGCGTCGTGAGGGCAACTTTGGTGACCCACTCGGGCCCGAGCGCGGCTGCATCAGTCATGAACACGCTCACAACATCCTTGAGCACGGCCGCAGTCTCCGACAGGGCGACTGCAGCCGCCGAAAGGACAGCTGCTGCATCTGAGATGGCGGCAGCAACATCCGTGACCGGGATAGTGATGACCCACAAGTATAGCGGATCTATCGTAGTCCTTTTGATAAGTAAGAGTATCGAACCCAACGAGGAGCAGAAGGAAATGACAAGCGGTTTTCAGCAAGGTATTCTCTGCAAGCACTGAAATTATCGGTAACAGATAGTTGTGTGATAAGATAATTCGTAACAGATAGCAAGTAACAAATGTAGCAAAGGTGCAGCAAGGTGGCCCAATCCTTTTTGTAGCAAAGGACAAACCTAGACAAACTCTTATATAAAGCAAAGCGCTCCCGAGGACACATGGGAATTTCTATCAAGCTAGTTTTCATCATGCTCATATGATTCGCGTTCGCTACTTTGATAATTTGATATGTGGGTGAACCGGTGCTTGGGTGCTGCCCTTACTTGGACAAACCTCCCACTTATGATTAACCTCTCTCGCAAGCATCCGCAACTATGAAAAAGGAATTAAGATAAATCTAACAATAGCATGAAACATATGGATCCAAATCAGCCCCTTACGAAGCAACGCATAAACTAGGGTTTAAGCTTCAGTCACTCTAGCAACCCATCATCTACTTATTACTTCCCAATGCCTTCCCCTAGGCCCAAATAATGGTGAATTATTATGTAGTCGACGTTCACATAACACCACTAGAGGAGAGACAACATACATCTCATCAAAATATCGAACGAATACCAAATTCACATGATTACTTATAACAAGACTTATTCCATGTCCTCAGGAACAAACGTAACTACTCACAAAGCATATTCATGTTCATAATCAGAGGAGTATTAATTATCATTAAGGATCTGAACATATGATCTTCCACCAAGTAAACCAACTAGCATCAATTACAAGGAGTAATCAACACTACTAGCAACCCACAGGTACCAATCTGAGGTTTTGAGACAAAGATCGGATACAAGAGATGAACTAGGGTTTGGAGAGGAGATGGTGCTGGTGAAGATGTTGATGGAGATTGACCCCCTCTCGATGAGAGGATCGTTGGTGATGACGATGGTTTCGATTTCCCCCTCCGGGAGGGAAGTTTCCCCGGCAGAACAGCTCCGCCGGAGCCCTAGATTGGTTCTACCCAGGTTCCACCTCGAGACGGCGGCGCTTCGTCCCGAAAGCTCTCTTATGATTTTTTTTCCAGGTCAAAACCCTCCATATAGCAGAAGATGGGCACCGGAGGCCTGCCAGGGGGCCCACAAGCCACAGGGGCGCGCCCAGGGGGGTAGGGCGCGCCCCCTTGGCTTGTGACCTCGTGGTGGGTCCCCTCTGGTATTTCTTTCGCCCAATATTTTTTATATATTCCAAAATAATTCTCCGTAACTTTTCAGGACTTTTGGAGTTGTGCAGAATAGGTCTCTCATATTTGCTCCTTTTCCAGTCCAGAATTCCAGCTGCCGGCATTCTCCCTCTTCATGTAAACCTTGTAAAATAAGAGAGAAAAGGCATAAGTATTGTACCATAATGTGTAATAACAGCCCATAATGCAATAAATTTCAATATAAAAGCATGATGCAAAATGGACGTATCAACTCCCCCAAGCTTAGACCTCGCTTGTCCTCAAGCGAAAGCCGAAATCGATAAATATGTCCACATGTTTAGAGATAGAGGTGTCGATAAAATAAAATACGGACATGAAGGCATCATGCTCATCTTTAGAATAGCAACATATATTGACATATAATTTCTTATGATATAGTGACAATTTATTCACAAGGTAAAATATGAATCAAGAATTCTATTGAGAACCAACAAACTATGATCTTAGTCATTGAAGCAATTGCAATTTATCATACATCGGAAAGAGTTAATATAATAGGTTGGAAAGCAAATCCACATACTCAATCATCTTTTAGTCTTTCATAATTGCTAACACTCACGTGGTACTTATGAGGTCAAAGCTTCAATTGGACACAGAGAAAGATAGGGGCTTATAATTTCGCCTCCCAACTATTTACCTCAAGGGTAATGTCAACAGAAATAACTCATGATCACCCACATCCAAGTGGATATATGTATCTAGATCATTCCCCAACACATGACGCTTGCCAAGAGAGAAAGGCGAAATAAGGGAAGTGGTGAAGATCACCACGACTCTTGTATAAAGGTAAGTACTAGAAAGTAAAAGTAACAGATAGGCCCTTCGCAGAGGGAAGCATAGGTTGTCATGCGCTTTTATAGTTGGATGTGCAATCTCTTAATGCAAAAGAACGTCACTTTATATTGCCTCTTGTGATAAAGAACTTTATTATGCAGTCTGTCGCTTTTATTTCTTCCATATCACAAGTTCGTATAAAGTTTATTTTCCTCACACTAATAGATCATACATATTTAGAGAGCAATTCTTATTGCTTGCACCGATGACAACTTACTTGAAGGATCTTACTCAATCCATAGGCAGGTATGGTGGACTCTCATGGCAAAACTGGTTTAAGGATGTTTGGATGCACAAGTAGTATCTCTACTTGGTGCGGAAGTTTTGGCTGATATGGGGTGGAAGCAAGCGTCACATGTTAGAGGATCCATGACAATATAACTTCTATTCGGAAATAAGCAAACATAACTCATTATGTTGTCTTCCTTGTCCAACATCAACTTCTTAACATATAATATTTTAATGAGTGCTCACAATCATAAAAGATGTCCAAGATAATATATTTATATGTGAACCCCTCTTTCTTTATTACTTCCTTTTAATTGCAACAATGACCAATCGCTATGTTTGTAAACTCACAACAAAATTCAGTCGACATACTTCTTATATGTGAATTCATCACTCCCCATAAGATCATTATATATACTCTTTGCTTTTATTCTATACTTCTTTCTATTTCTTTTTCTCAAGATCATAGCAAGCAAGCAAAGCCCTCAACTCAAACTACTTTTTACTATATAACTCTCGGACTCGCTTACATAGGGGGAGCGTAAAGCAAAACTCAAAAATAGACCACACTAAAAACTTTATTCTACTAGATCAAGATATAACCAAAAGGATCGAACTAAGAAAAACGATAAAAGTAAAAGATGTGATGGTGATATGATACCGGGGCACCTCCCCCAAGCTTGGCACAAGCCAAGGGGAGTGCCCATACCCATGTGTTTAGTTGTCTTCCTTCGGAGGTGGTGATGTTGGAGAAGGATCTTTAGGCTTGTTCAGTTTTCTCTTAAGCATAAAATTCTGTTCCCTCAGATCGTCAACTTCCTGCTTGAGCTTCAATATCCTTTGACATAATTCTTGCTTGCTTTCCTGCAGAAAACGAGAAGGGATAAATAGAACCTTGGGTTTCCTTCTTGTGTTTGGGAGGCTCGATTTCCTGAACTCCACATGCATATCTCCTGGTTGAGGCAGGGGGATCTCTTCTTCATCCGATCTTTCTTCCTCATACTTGCCTTCTTGTTCCTCCTTCGAGAACAATCCATAGGGATCTAAGTCCCCATAGAGCTTGGGATTGGCAAGATAATGCGATACATAGCTCTCCCCATCGGAATCTTGGGACGACATATTGCTCTAAATCTGCTGCAGAAATAGCTCAAAACGAAACAGGAGGTATTGTCGTGATACGAAGGTCCAAACCTTTGGGAGATTATATAATGAATTTTTACCGACCTAAAGGAGTATACCACAAGAAAACGGAGTCCGGAGGGTACACGGGGTGGCCACAAGCCTCAGGGGCGCACCCAGGGGGTAGGGCGCGCCCCCCTGGCTTGTCGCCTCCTCGTGCACTCTTCAGACTACTTTAAATTTTCCTAATTTTTTAAATATTCCAAAACGGAGAAAAAATGCTATTGAAAAAGTTTTGGAGTCGGTTTGCTTACCGTACCACATACCTATTCCTTTTCGGAGTCTGAAACGTTCTGGTAGGTCTCCCTAATGTACTCCTCCGGAGTTATGGTATTGATAATATTGGTTTCAACATTTATGGGAGTCCCTGAGATATAATGTTTGATTCTTTGCCCGTTTACCACCTTCGGATTTGTGCCTTCGGCGTTGTTGATCTTGATGGCACCGGAACGGTACACTTCCTCGATAATGTAAGGCCCTTCCCATTTAGAGAGAAGTTTTCCTGCAAAAAATCTTAAATGAGAATTGTATAGCAAGACATGATCACCTACATTGAATTCACTCTTTTGTATCCTTTTATCATGACATCTCTTAACTTTTTCTTTAAACAACTTGGCATTCTCATAGGCATGGGTTCTCCATTCATCAAGTGAGCTAATGTCAAATAACCTCTTCTCACCAGCAAGTTTGAAATCATAGTTGAGCTCTTTGATTGCCCAATAAGCTTTATGTTCTAGTTCTAGAGGTAAGTGACATGCTTTACCATAAACCATTTTATACGGAGACATACCCATAGGGTTTTTGTAAGCAGTTCTATAAGCCCATAATGCATCATCAAGTTTCTTAGACCAATTCTTTCTAGATCTATTAACAGTCTTTTGCAAGATCAAATTAATTTCTCTATTGCTTAATTCTACTTGACCACTAGACTGAGGATGATAAGGCGATGCAATTCTATGATTAACATCATACTTAGCAAGAAATTTACGGAAAGCGCCATGAAAAAGTGTGAACCACCATCAGTCATTAAATATCTGGGGACTCCAAATCTAGGGAAAATAACTTCTTTAAGCATTTTAATAGAAGTGTTATGATCAGCACTACTAGTTGGAATAGCTTCTACCCACTTAGTAACATAATCAACAGCAACTAGAATATGAGTATACCCGTTAGACTTTGGAAAAGGTCCCATATAATCAAAACCCCAAACATGGAATGGTTCAATAACAAGAGAGTAATTCATAGGCATTTCCTGACATCTACTAATATTACCAATTCTTTGACATTCATCACAAGACAACACAAACTTACGAGCATCCTTGAAGAGAGTAGGCCAATAAAAACCAGATTGTAATACCTTGTGTGCAGTTCTATCTCCAGCGTGGTGTCCTCCGTAGGCCTCGGAATGGCACTTGTGTAGGATCTGTTCCTGTTCATGCTCAGGTACACAACGTCTAATAACACCATCTACTCCTTCCTTATAGAGGTGTGGATCGTCCCAAAAGTAATGTCTTAAATCATAGAAGAACTTTTTCTTTTGTTGGTATGTGAAACTAGGTGGTATAAATTTAGCAACAATGTAATTAGCATAATCAGCATACCATGGAGCATTACGTGAAGCATTTATGACAGCCAATTGTTCATCAGGAAAGCTATCATCAATAGGTAGTGGGTCATCAAGAACATTTTCTAACCTAGACAAGTTGTCTGCTACGGGGTTCTCAGCACCCTTTCTATCAATAATATGCAAATCAAATTCTTGTAGCAGAAGAACCCATCTAATAAGTCTAGGTTTAGCATCTTTCTTTTCCATAAGATATTTAATAGCAGCATGATCAGTGTGAACAGTTACTTTGGAATCAACAATATAAGGTCTGAACTTATCACAAGCAAACACAACTGCTAAAAATTCCTTTTCAGTGGTAGCATAGTTTCTTTGAGCATTGTCTAGAGTTTTACTAGCATAATGGATAACATTTAATTTCTTATCAACTCTTTGTCCTAGAACAGCACCAACAGCACAATCACTAGCATCACACATAATTTCAAAGGGTAGGTTCCAATAAGGTGGTTGAACAACAGGTGCAGTGATCAAGGCTCTCTTAAGAATTTCAAATGCTTCTACACAATCATCATCAAAAACGAATGGAACATCTTTTTGCAAAAGATTAGTGAGAGGCCTAGAAATCTTAGAGAAGTCTTTAATAAACCTCCTATAGAAACCAGCATGACCAAGGAAACTTCTTATACCTTTGATATCCGTAGGACATGGCATTTTTTCAATAGCATCAACTTTAGCTTTATCAACTTCAATACCTCTTTTGGAGATCTTATGTTCCAAGACAATGCCCTCATTAACCATAAAATGGCACTTCTACCAATTCAAGACAAGATTAGTTACTTCACATCTCTGCAAAACTCGATCAAGGTTGCTCAAGCAATCATCAAAAGAAGTTCCGTAAACTGAAAAATCATCCATGAAAACCTCAACAATCTTTTCACAAAAGTCAGAGAATATAGCCATCATACATCTTTGAAAGGTAGCAGGTGCATTGCATAAACCAAAAGGCATACGTCTATAAGCAAAGGTACTGAAAGGACAAGTAAAAGTGGTCTTCTCTTGATCCTCTTTTGACAAAGGTATTTGAGAGAAACCAGAATAACCATCTAGAAAGCAGAAGTGTGTGTGTTTGGATAGTCTTTCTAGCATTTGATCAATAAAAGGTAGAGGGTAATGATATTTTCTAGTTGCTTTATTTAATTTCCTGAAATCAATTACCATTCTATATCCTGTAACAATTCTTTGCGGGATCAATTCATTTTTATCATTAGGAACAACGGTAATACCTCCCTTCTTAGGGACACAATGAACTGGACTAACCCATCTACTATCAGCAATAGGATAAATTATACCTGCCTCCAGAAGCTTTAATATTTCATTTCTTACCACTTCTCTCATTTTAGGATTTAACCGTCGTTGGTGATCAACAACTGGTTTAGCATCAGGCTCCATATTAATTTTATGCTGACATAGAGTGGGACTAATGCCCTTAAGATCATCAAGAGTATATCCAATAGCAGCACGGTGCTTCCTCAGAGTTTTCAATAATCTCTTTTCTTCATGCTCTGAAAGGTTAGCACTAATAATAACAGGATATATCTTCTTTTCATCAAGATAAGCGTATTTCAGAGTATCCAGTAATTGTTTAAGCTCAAACACGGGATCACCCTTGGGTGGAGGAGGATCCCCAAGTATTTCAACAGGCAAGTTGTGTTTCAAAATAGGATGTTGATCAAAGAAAATCTTATCTATTTCATTCCTTTCATTCATATGCATATCGTTTTCATGATCTAGCAAATATTGTTCTAAAGGATCAGTAGGAGGCACAGCAATAGAAGCAAGACCAATAATTTCATCATTACTAGGCAATTCTTTATCATGGGGTTGTCTACAAAATTTAGAGAAATTAAACTCATGAGGCACATCCCCAAAACTTACAGTAACAGTTTCTTTCTCACAATCTATCCTAGCATTAACAGTATTCAAGAAAGGTCTACCAAATATAATGGGACAAAAATCATCTTGTGGGGAACCAAGAACAAGAAAATCAGTAGGATATTTTACTTTCCCACACAAAACTTCAACATCTCTAACAATCCCAACTGGTGCTATAGTATCTCTATTAGCAAGCTTAATGGTAACATCAATTTCTTCTAATTAAGCTGGTGCAATGTCATTCATAATTTCCGGATATAAGGTAAAGGGAATTGCACTCACACTAGCACCCACATCACATAAGCCATGATAACAATGATCTCCTATTTTAACAGAAACAACAGGCATGCCAACAATAGGTCTATGTTTATCCTTAGTATCAGGTCTAGCAATTCTAGCAGCTTCATCACAGAAATGAATAACATGCCCATCAATATTATCAACCAAGAGATCTTTAACCATAGCAATACTAGGTTCAACTTTAATTTGTTCAGGGGGTGTAGGTGTTCTAGTATAACTCTTACGAACCACAGTTGAAGCTTTAGCATGTTCCTTTATTCTAACAGGGAAAGGTGGTTTCTCAATATAAGCAGCAGGAATAACAGGATCAACATTATAAATAATAGTTTCTTCTTCAACTTTAATAGGTTCAACTACTTTCACTTCAATGGGAGGATGATATTTAAACCACTTCTCCTTAGGGAGATCAACATGAGCAGCAAAAGATTCACAGAAAGAAGCTACTATCTCAGAGTCAAGTCCATATTTAGTGCTAAATTCACGAAAAGCATCGGTGTCTATAAAGGATTTAACACAATCAAACTTAAGGTTTATACCTGACTCCTTACCTTCGTCGAGTTCCCAATCTTCAGAGTTGCGTTTAATTCTTTCCAATAAGTCCCATTTGAATTCAATATCTTTCTTCATAAAGGAACCAGTGCAAGAAGTATCGAGCATGGATTGATCATTACGAGAAAGCCGAGCATAAAAATTCTGAATAATAATTTCTCTTGGAAGCTCATGATTGGGGCATGAATATAACATTGACTTAAGCCTCCCCCAAGCTTGAGCGATACTTTCTCCTTCACGAGGCCAAAAATTATAAATATAATTCCGATCACGATGAACCGGATGCATAGGATAAAACTTCTGATGAAATTCCAATTTCAATCGGTTGTAGTTCCATGATCCAATATCATCACATAGCCTATACCATGTCAATGCCTTCTCCTTCAAAGATAAAGGAAAGACCTTCTTATTGACATCATCCTCGGGCAAACCTGCAAGCTTAAATAATCCACAAACTTCATCCACATAGATCAGATGCAAATCAGGATGTAGTGTTCCATCTCCTGCATAAGGATTAGCTAGCAGTTTCTCTATCATACCCGAAGGAATTTCATAATAAATATTTTCAGTAGGTTCAGTAGGTTGAGGAGCAACTCTTTGTGCTTCCGGTCGAGGTGAAGATACCCCGAACAAGCCCCTCAAAGGATTATTTTCCATAGTAACAAGTGACAGTAAATTTCAGCACACTATATAAAATTTTCCTTACCAAATTCCACTCACCAAAGGCGCTTCACTCCCCGGCAACGGCGCCAGAAAAGAGTCTTGATGACCCACAAGTATAGGGGATCTATCGTAGTCCTTTCGATAAGTAAGAGTATCGAACCCAACGAGGAGCAGAAGGAAATGACGAGCGGTTTTCAACAAAGTATTCTCTGCAAGCACTGAAATTATCGGTAACAGATAGTTGTGTGATAAGATAATTCGTAACAGATAGCAAGTAACAAATGTAGCAAAGGTGCAGCAAGGTGGCCCAATCCTTTTTGTAGCAAAGGACAAACCTGGACAAACTCTTATATAAAGCAAAGCGCTCCCGAGGACACATGGGAATTTCTGTCAAGCTAGTTTTCATCATGCTCATACGATTCGCGTTCGCTACTTTGATAATTTGATATGTGGGTGAACCGGTGCTTGGGTGCTGCCCTTACTTGGACAAACCTCCCACTTATGATTAACCTCTCTCGCAAGCATCCGCAACTATGAAAAAGGAATTAAGATAAATCTAACCATAGCATGAAACATATGGATCCAAATCAGCCCCTGACGAAGCAACGCATAAACTAGGGTTTAAGCTTGTGTCACTCTAGCAACCCATCATCTACTTATTACTTCCCAATGCCTTCCCCTAGGCCCAAATAATGGTGAAGTGTTATGTAGTCGACGTTCACATCACACCACTGGAGGAGACACAACATACATCTCATCAAAATATCGAACGAATACCAAATTCACATGATTACTTATAACAAGACTTATCCCATGTCCTCAGGAACAAACGTAACTACTCACAAAGCATATTCATGTTCATAATCAGAGGAGTATTAATTATCATTAAGGATCTGAACATATGGTCTTCCACCAAGTAAACCAACTAGCATCAACTACAAGGAGTAATCAACACTACTAGCAACCCACAGGTACCAATCTGAGGTTTTGAGACAAAGATCGGATACAAGAGATGAACTAGGGTTTGGAGAGGAGATGGTGCTGGTGAAGATGTTGATGGAGATTGACCCCCTCTCGATGAGAGGATCGTTGGTGATGACGATGGCTTCGATTTCCCCCTCCGGGAGGGAAGTTTCCCCGGCAGAACAGCTCCACCGGAGCCCTAGATTGGTTCTGCCCAGGTTCCGCCTCGAGACGGCGGCGCTTCGTCCCGAAAGCTCTCTTATGATTTTTTTTTTCCAGGTCAAAACCCTCCATATAGCAGAAGATGGGCACCGGAGGCCTGTCAGGGGGCCCACAAGCCACAGGGGCGCGCCCAGGGGGTAGGGTGTGCCCCCCTGGCTTGTGACCTCCTGGTGGGTCCCCTCTGGTATTTCTTTCGCCCAATATTTTTTATATATTCCAAAATAATTCTCCGTAACTTTTCAGGACTTTTGGAGTTGTGCAGAATAGGTCTCTCATATTTGCTCCTTTTCCAGTCCAGAATTCCAGCTGCCGGCATTCTCCCTCTTCATGTAAACCTTGTAAAATAAGAGAGAAAAGGCATAAGTATTGTACCATAATGTGTAATAATAGCCCATAATGCAATAAATATCAATATAAAAGCATGATGCAAAATGGACGTATCAGATAGCAAATGGCGAGAACGGCACAGCAGCTGTCCGTTCCTCGATGGCCGCTGTAGCCCTGATGGCGGCTTCCCATGCCTATGCCGAGGCCACGCATGCCCAGCTCGTGTCGATCACTGCACAAATAGCAGTGGCCTTCTCCGACAACGGTTGGCAACCTACATCCGAAGAGTTGGCAATCGCCGAGAGCGCTCGGGTGATACGTCTCCAACGTATCGATAATTTATGAAGTATTCATGCCATATTCACCTATGTTTACAATACTTTAATATGGTTTTGATGCACTTTATATGATTTATTTAGAACTAACCCAGACTGACAATGTTTTCAGCAGAACTACCGTGGTGTTGTTTTTGTGCAGAAAATGAAAGTTCTCGGAATCGCTCGAAATTTTTTGACGGTTTTTTTGGAACAAAAGAGGCACTAGACGCTTTGTGGGAGGGCCAGACGAGCCACGAGGTGGGCACAACCCACCAGGGCGCGCCAAGCCCCCCGGCGCGCCCTGGTGTATCGTGCCCACCTCGTGGCCCATCTTCGCATGAAACCAACGCCAAAAATTCCTATAAATATAGAAACAATCAGAATTAACCCTAGACTCTCTGCTCCGCCGCTGCAACTCTCTGTATCGACGAGAAACCAATCTGGAGACGTTCCAGTACCCTGCCGGAGAGGGGAATCCATCTCTGGTGGCCATCTTCATCATCCCGACGGAGGCCATGACGAGGAGGAGTAGTCCACCCTCGGGGCTGAGGGTATGTACCAGTATCTATGTGTTCAATCTCCCTCTCTCGTGTTCTTGAGATGCCATGATCTTGATGTATCACGGGCTTTGTTAATATAGTTGGATCATATGGTGTGTTTCCCTTAATATCTTGTTGTGATGAATTGAATCTTTCCCTTTGAGATATCGTTATGTTGGATTGAATATTGGATTTGAGAACACTTGATATATGTCTTGCATGTGGATACCCGTGGTGACAATGGGGTGTTCTATTGATTCACTTGATATATGTTTTGGTACTCAACTTGCGGATTCCCGAGGTGGCATTGGGGTAATCTATGCATAGGGGTTGATACACGTTCTTGTCCTACTTTCTCCGATAGAAATCTTGGGGTACTCTTTGAGGTTCTTTGTGTTGGATTGAGTATTATGAATCTGAAATTGTTTGATGCGTATCGTATTATTAACTCATAGATACTTGTGGTGACATTGGAGTATCTAGGTGACATTAGAGTTGGTTGATGCGTATCATATGGTGTTATTTTAGTACGAACTCTAGATAAATTGATCGGAAAGGATAACTTGCTGTTATTTTAGTACGAACTCTTGGATAGATCGATCGGAAAGGATAACTTTAAGGTGGTTTCGTACCCTACAAACAATTTCTTCTTATGTTCTCCGCTAGACAAGAACTTTGGAGTGATTCTTCGTTGCACGTTGAGGGATGGTTATGTGATCCAATTATATTAGCATTGTTGAGAGATTGCACTAGTGAAAGTACGGACCCTAGGCCTTGTTTTCAAGCATTGCAATACCGTTTGTGCTCACTTTTGTTACTTGCTACCTTGCTGTTTTTATATTTTCAGATTACAAAAACCTATATCTACCATCCATATTGCACTTGTATCACCATCTCTTCGCCGAACTAGTGCACCTATACAATTTTCCATTGTATTGGGTGTGTTGGGGACACAAGAGATTTCTTGTATTTGATTGCAGGGTTGTTTGAGAGAGACCATCTTCATCCTACACCTCCCACAGATTGATAAACCTTAGGTCATCCACTTGAGGGAAAATTGCTACTGTCCTACAAAACTCTGTGCTTGGAGGCCCAACAAAGTCTACAAGAATAAAGTTGCGTAGTAGACATCAAGCTCTTTTCTGGCACCGTTGCCGGGGAGGTGAGTGCTTGAAGGTATATCTTTAGATCTTGCAATTAAATCTTTTAGTTTCTTGTTTTTCACTAGTTTGGTTTTATAAAAGAAAACTACAAAAAAATGGAGTTTAGGTTGCATCATTTGTTTCGTCTCTATAATGTCTTTCGTGAAAATAAGGATTCCGAAAATTGTGCTCAATTGGTAGAGGAAGAAATTATGAAAATACTTAATGAGAATTCCTTCAATGATGAGGATGATTGCAATGTTGCTAGTATGAATTCTCTGAATATCCATGATGCTAATGATATGCAAAGCCACAAGCTTGGGGATGCTATGTTTGATGAAGATGATATTTTTAGTCCCCCAAGTTTTCATGAGCAAATTTATTATGATGATGGCATGCCTCCTATCTATGATGAATATGGTGATGACATGTGTGATATAAAAAGTGATAGCAACTTTGAAACTTGTCATCATGATTTTAATATTGAATGTGGTTATGTCAATCAAGTGTCTCATGATAGTTATTTTGTTGAGTTTGCTCCCACTATTATGAATGAGAAGAAATATGCTTGTGTGGGTAGTAATAAAAATTCTATGCTTGTGCATCATGAAAAGAATGCTTTATCTGATAGTTATATTGTGAAATTCCTTCATGATGCTACTGAAATTATTATGAGGGAGGAACATATGCTTGTAGGAATTGCAATAATATCAAGTTTCCTCTCTATGTGTTGAAAATCTTGAAGATATGCTTGTTTTGCCTTCCTATGCTAGTTGATTCTTGCTCCCATAAATTGTTTGCTCACAAAATCCCTATGCATAGGAAGTGGGTTAGACTTAAATGTGCTTGTCATGAGATTCATGATGCTCTCTTACATGTTTCAAATACTATTCCTATGTAAGCATCATTGAAATCATCATGCCTAGCTAAAAGGCATTAAAGAAAAGCGCTTGTTGGGAGACAACCCAATACTTATACTTTTTGTTTTGATGTGTTCACATGATTAAGATACTGTAGTAATAATTTTTTGTGCCTTTGATTTCAATAATGTGCCAAGTAAAGCTTTTGGGATAGTATGGGTACTTGTTGCTTTGATGCTGTGCAAAAACAGAAACTTTTGCCTCCAGTAAAGAATTTCTATGATTTTACTGGAGCGTCAAAAAATTCTGAAATTTTTACACAGTCTTTATATACAAATTATTCAGGTTTTCCTAATATTTCAGAATCTTTAGAGACAGGGAAGTATGGTTACACTACAGATCTTTACAGACTGTTCTGTTTTTGACAGATTCTGTTTTGCATGCATAGTTTGCTTGTTTTAGTGTTCCCATAGCTTATATTCAGTGATATAAATTATGGGAATGGTAGAATACAGTAGGTATTATGTGAGAACAATTATTAATCTTGTCTTTACAGTACCTAAGTGAATGGTCTTTATTTATTATACTAACCCATCTCACGAAGTTCCGTTAAGTTCTGTGTGATTGAAGTTTTCAAGTTTTTGGTGAGACACCGATATGAGGAGAATAAGGAGTGACAAGAAACTAAGCTTGGGGATGACCAAGGCCCCCCCAAGGTAATTTCCAACGAAGACTCAAGCGCCTAAGCTTGGGGATGCCCCGGAAGGCATCCCCTCTTTCGTCTTCAAACATTATCGGTATATCTTACTTAGAGCTATATTTTTATTCATCATATAATATGAGTTTTGCTTGGAGCATCATTTTATTTTGTTGTTCTCTGTTAGGTGTTAATTATAATCTTGTTTCCCAATAAAAAGTTCCAAGAATTGCCTTAGGATGCTTGCATTGCATGTTTGATGTGTGCTGTGTAAAAACAGAAACTTTCTCTGTAGTGTTTGAATTTTTCATATTTTACTGGAACGTCGAAAGTTTATGAAATTTTTACACAGTATTTTCATATAAATTCTTTAGCATGTCCTAAATTTTCATAATTATTTGAGTTACAGAAGTACGCTGGTTTAATAGATTGCTACAGACTGTTCTGCTTGGACAGATTGCTGTCATAGTTTTGTTATCTACTTATCCTATAGTTTCCATAACCTATATTGGTAGATATAAATTGTGGAAATGATAGTAAACAGTAGATGATGTTTGAAAATTATTGTGCAACTTGTCTAGGCAGTACATGAAGTGTTGATTTGTTTTTATGTGTACTAACCTATCTCACGAGTTCTTTTCGAGTTTTGTGTGGATGAAGTTTTTGAGAATAGGTGAAACCATGATATGAGAGGATTGAATGAGATACAAAAGCTCAAGCTTAGGGATGCCCAAGGCACCCCAAGTAAATATTTCAAGAAGTCTCAAGCATCTAAGCTTGGGGATGCTACGCATCCCACCTCTCTTCATCAACAATTATCGGTTAGTCTATGTTGAGCCTAAATTTTTATTCGTTCACATGATGCGTGCTATTCTTGGAGTTCTATTTTTGTTTAGTTTGCTGTTTGAATAAAATACTCAGATCTGGAAATCTTCATTAAGAAAGAGAGTCCTCACATAGCTACTTAATTGTTTGACTACTCATTGATCTTCACTTATATCTTTTGAGACTAGTTTGATGTTTACTCTTGTGCTTCACTTATATCCTATGAGTAAATTGTGAATGAATTGAATATCATAAATATGAAATTATCAATGTGATTTATGCTTAGTAGTAGCTTCACATCTGGTTTATAAAGTAAAACCTATTGAAGTTTGACAATCACAATATTGGTCATACAAGCAATTCGTGAATGATTAGTATAAGGAAGAGAACTTTCACATACAAATATATTATCTTGGACATCTTCTATGATTGTGAATACCCATTAATTATTTTCAAACTTGAGCAAATTAGTTGAAGTTGGACAAGGAAGACAACGTAATGAGTTATGGTTGTGTATATTTGCATAGAAGTTATATTGTTATGGATCCTCCAACATGTGGTGCTTGTTTAGAACCTTTTGCTAGCCAACACTTCGTACTAAGTAGAGATACTACTTGTGCATCCAAATCCTTGAGCCAAGTTTCTTCCATAAGAGTCCACCATACCTACCTATATATGGTATTTCACTGCCATTCCAAGTAAATTTGCATGTGCCACCTCTAAACATTCAAATAAACATCTGTTTTGTGTGCCTGGACCGCTCATGGAGCGACCGGGGGCGGTCAGTATCTTCCATGTTAAGCGGGTTATTCTCATGATGAGTGTTTATTCACTCATCCTTGCACGAGAGGGGCGGTAATAGGGATTCCCAGTCCTGAAATCAAAAAAAAATGCAAATAATTAAACAAAACTCCCCCGGGAATGTTGTTGGTATGGACGGTACCCGTGGATTCGGCTAGCCGTGGAGTGTGTTTGTTGGTGGACGGGGAGTAAACCTTTACTTTTACCGCTTGGGAACCGCCGCTAATGTGTTTAACATGGAAGATATTGATAACTCTTGGTCGTAACGTTGACAGGAAGGGTGCACCTCCCAAAACTATATTCATCTCTGTTTTTAAACAATGAGCTCTGGCACCTTTGCAAATTCTTGCTTCCCTCTGCGAAGGGACAACCTATTTACTTTCATGTTATTTACTATTCATGTTGAGTCAACTTCTTATTCCAACCTCGGTCTATTAGTTGGCAAGCATCATGTGGTGGGGAAAGATCCAAACATATATATCCAGTCAAATATATTTGATCATGACTTATTATTGTTGACAATTATCTCTATGATAAATGAGTTGGGAGGCGAAACATTAAGCCCCTATCGTTCTCTGTGTTCGATGGATGCCATTTGTTCTAAAAATATGCTTTGGGTACTAGCAATCATAGAAGACTATATGATGATTGAGTATGTGGAGCTCTTACTTAGACTTTGTTGAGAATAAGTTGAATTGCAATTGTTTGGTGACTAAAAACATAGGTTGTTAAGTTTCAAGAGAATTCATTGTTTTGAACCATAACATGTGAATTGGTTGCTACTTTATCATGATAAGTTTTATGAGAAAGAGTTGTTGTTATGATGCTAGGAAAAGTGGTTGAAATTATCATTGATCAAACTTATGCACTATGCTAGCATTCACACTTCATAAATTATTTCTTTTATCATTTACCTACTCGAGGACGAGTAGGAATTAAGCTTGGGGATGCTGATACGTCTCCAACGTATCGATAATTTATGAAGTATTCATGCCATATTCACCTATGTTTACAATACTTTTATATGGTTTTGATGCACTTTATATGATTTATTTAGAACTAACCCGGACTGACGATGTTTTCAGCAGAACTACCGTGGTGTTGTTTTTGTGCAAAAAATGAAAGTTCTCGGAATCGCCCAAAACTTTTTGACGGTTTTTTTGGAACAAAAGAGGCACTAGACGCTTTGTAGGAGGTCCAGACGAGCCACGAGGTGGGCACAACCCACCAGGCCGCGCCAGGCCCCCCGGCACGCCCTGGTGTATCGTGCCCACCTCGTGGCCCATCTTCACATGAAACCAACGCCAAAAATTCCTATAAATATAGAAACCATCAGAAATAACCCTAGACTCTCCGCTCCGCCGCCGCAACTCTCTGTACCCACGAAAAACCAATCTGGAGACGTTCCAGTACCCTGCCGGAGAGGGGAATCCATCTCCGGTGTCCATCTTCATCATCCCGGCGGAGGCCATGAGTCCACCCTCGGGGATGAGGGTATGTACCAGTAGCTATGTGTTCAATCTCCCTCTCTCGTGTTCTTGAGATGTCATGATCTTGATGTATCACGGGCTTTGTTAATATAGTTGGATCATATGGTGTGTTTCCCTTACTATCTTGTTGTGATGAATTGAATCTTTCCCTTTGAGATATCGTTATGTTGGATTGAATGTTGGATTTGAGAACACTTGATATATTCTTGCATGTGGATACCCGTGCTGACAATGGGGTGTTCTATTGATTCACTTGATATATGTCTTGGTACTCAACTTGTGGATTCCCGAGGTGACATTGGGGTAATCTATGCATAGGGGTTGATACACGTTCTTGTCCTACTTTCTCCGACAGAAATCTTGGGGTACTCTTTGAGGTTCTTTGTGTTGGATTGAGTATTATGAATCTGAAATTGTTTGATGTGTATCGTATAATTAACTCATGGATACTTGTGGTGACATTGGAGTATCTATGTGACATTAGAGTTGGTTGATGCGTATCATATGGTGTTATTTTAATACGAACTCTAGATAGATTGATCGGAAAGGATAACTTGGTGTTATTTTAGTACAAACTCTTAGATAGATCGATCGGAAAGGATAACTTTAAGGTGGTTTCGTACCCTACAAACAATTTCTTCTTATGTTCTCCGCTAGACAAGAACTTTGGAGTGATTCTTCGTTGCACGTGGAGGGATGGTTATGTGATCCAATTATATTAGCATTGTTGAGAGATTGCACTAGTGAAAGTACAGACCCTAGGCCTTGTTTTCAAGCATTGCAATACCGTTTGTCCTCACTTTTGTTACTTGCTACCTTGCTGTTTTTATATTTTCAGATTACAAAAACATATATCTACCATCCATATTGCACTTGTATCACCATCTCTTCGCCGAACTAGTGCACCCATAAAATTTGCCATTGTATTGGGTGTGTTGGGGACACAAGAGATTTCTTGTATTTGATTGCAGGGTTGTTTGAGAGAGACCATCTTCATCCTACACCTCCCACGGATTGATAAACCTTAGGTCATCCACTTGAGGGAAAATTGCTATTGTCCTACAAAACTCTGCGCTTGGAGGCCCAACAAAGTCTACAAGGATAAAGTTGCGTAGTAGACATCATCGGGAAGCCATCCATTCGTCGGCAGCCTCCCTTGCCGAGCTGGAGGCCGTCAATGCCCGGACCGCGGCCACCCACACCAAACTCCTGGCGGCCTTTTCCAAAGAGATGGCGTACGCGGACTGCGAGATGCTTGTAGAGTATGTGGCGATGGATGCCATGGAGCCCCTTCCCCTGGAGGTCGTCGAGCCCGAGCTGGTCACGGAGGATGCGGCGGAGATCGGCGAGCGTCAGGCGGAACATTAGTCTTTGTTTAGAGCGCTGGTCTTTTGTTAGAGTAATGTTTAGGTCAACCAGCTTTGTTTAATTGCTCGATTAAGTAAGTGCAGGTTGTGGTATAGGCTCTTTTGTGTAGTACCCAAATTAGCAATCGATGTTAAATTATGCGACGACGTGGATGACCACTGTAACCAGGGAAATTCGGACCAAAAATTTGCCGCCATATCCCCATTCCATCGTCCAATTGAAAATGAAATTGAAGTTCATCACACACAATTTTTGGCACGAACCGTGTGATATGTAGTACCCAATCTTACGTCGGAAGCTTGGAGACAAACATATGCACGTCTAAGTTCATCACACATGGGGTATAGCACAGGCTTCGTTGGTAATGTGTTGATATCGAGAACTATTCTGAAAAATTTGCACGTTCAATTTCATCACACACGGAGTCTAACACAAGCACCGTTTGTGATGTTTTAATATTGCACACGGTCCTAAATAAGGGACTGTGTACGATGGTGCTTTCCGCGCCAGTTTTTCGCTGCACCGAATGAAAATTTTGGGCTGCCGCGGAAATATCTACCTCCCTCACCCCCCGATACCAATCAAAAGCCACATTTCCCCCTTTTCCTCTACCTTTCCTAGTCCAAACCTTCACTGCTTGCTTGCAGCGCCGCCTCCTCGCCGGCGATGCTCATTCCTGCTGCTCGGCCTCGTCCATCTAGTCTGGTAATCGACACCTCCCCAATACCCCCTCACCCCCCTCCTCTTCCATCCCACATGGCCCGACCGCCGGCGCGCACCTTCCACCCAAATCACCGCCCCATCCTCCAAATAATCGCCGCCGAAAGCCATTGTGCATGCAGTATAACCAGGATCTCAAAGAGCATTTGGCAGCGGAGAAGCAAATCGTGGCTGCACGCACAGATGAGGCAGCGATGGATTCAATGCATGCCGACCCCCAGATCTTGGAGGAGCACCTCGCCGTTGACGCCACCGTCGACGCCTCGCGCGCTGACGTAGCCACACAGTTGGCTGCTGTAAACGACAGCTCATGGTCTTTTCTCGAGGGCACCGCCGATGCGTTCGACGAAGACTTCGATGTGTTTTCTCAGCGTGCCCGTGCTTACCTCAACTCCAGAGCCGGCATGTTGGTGTCGAGGCAGGATTAGGCCACTCACCACTACGAGGGGTGCACCCACGGTGCGGAGGCCTAGCCCTCTTCCCAGTTGAAGGAGCCCATCATCATCGATATCTCTGACGATGAGGAATAGCTTGTTTTTCTTAGCTTTATCACTAAGGACCTATGTTCACCTAGCTACGCAATTTAAGCATGTTTTGTTTACCTGTTGCGTGTGCCGCTAGTGCCTTTCATTTAGAAATTCTAGTGAAATGTCCAATGTAATGCTGCTGCAACCTGACCTTTTAGTATGTTCTATTGTGCAATGTGGTGCTTAGTTAACTGCTTCGTTCATTTGATGTGGTGATCATTTAACTATCTAGTTCAATTCTGCAATGTGATGTTCGATTGTTGTTGGTACAATTTTGTATTGTTGTGCATGTGATGAATAAATCGAATTTAGATGTACTAAATACATGTGAAATATTTCCTATTGTACAATTCTGCAATATTTCTTAGTTCTTAGCATGCTTGGTTTAGATAACTTGCTTTTCCATGTGGCTCAAATTAATCTGTTGGATCCGCAATGTGTTTATTTTCCATTAACATATTTCACTGATAGTATGCCAAATATCACTTATAACCTGATCAATATTTGTCTTAAATATGTTGCAGGGAAACAATGGGGGACATTGAAGTTTACCATCGAGGTTTACACATCCATGGTTGTTTGGCTAATAGCACATTATTGTGCAATTGCAGGAACCATTGTAATATTAATGTTTTTAATGATTTCACTACTGGAATCAGGGACTTTGCCATCTGCCAGATCTTTGCCGTCTGCTGGCAGATGGCAAAGAGGATATTTGCCGTCTGCTTTTATAAAGCAGACGGCAAAGAACATGCTGATGGCAAAGAGGCTCTTTGCCATCCGCACTTCTTTGCCGTCTGCTGGCAGACGGCAAAGAGTTCTTTGCCGTCTGCCAGCAAACGGCAAAGAACAAAGTGGGCCCCACTTGGTACTGCACTTGCCAGGTCACACGGGCCACTTCTTTGCCGTCTGCCAGCAGACGGCAAAGAGAGGTGAGGGGGCCCCACAGTGTAACGGCGGGGACGGGCTAACGGCCCCCCTCTTTGCCGTCTGCTGGCAGACGGCAAAGAACTTTGCCGTCTGCCAGCAGACGGCAAAGAGGGGCCTTAATTTTCGCCATCCCCCCGCGCCTCCCGCCTCTCTCTCTTTCTCTCACCTCTCTCTCTCTCACACCCGCGCCCGTTCCCCTCTCTCACCGCCGCCGCTGCCGCCGCCCCCTCCCCGCCCTCTCGCCGCCCCCTCCCCGCCCTCTCGCCGCCGCCCCCTCCCCCCTCTCTCACCGCCGCCGCCGCCCCCTCCCCGCCCTCCACCACCGCCTGCCCCCCTCCCCGTGGCGCACCTCCACCACCGCGGCGCCGCCCCCTCCTCACGGCCCTCCTGCCGCCGCCGCCCCCTCCCCGGCGGCCTCCTCTCCTCGCCGCCGGCCTCCTCTCCTCGCCGCCGGCCTCCTCTCCTCGCCGCCGGCCGCCCTGCCCCCTGCCCCTCTCTGGTGAGCTTCCCATGCCCCCCTTTTAATTTTTTTTTCTGTTTTTCTAATTAGATTTTTAGTTTTCTGTTTTTAGATGTTTTGCAAATAGTTGTTTAGGTGTTTGGGTAAATAGGAAAAAATATTTAGACATTTAGGTAGAAAAAAAACCTAGAAGAAAAAAAAGAAGAAAAGAAGATGAAAAAAAAGGAAAAGGAAAAAAGAAAAAGAACAAAAAATAATAATAAGAAGAAGAAACAGAAGAAGAGGAGGAGGAGAAGAAAAAAGAAGAAGAAGAAGAAGAAAAAAAGAGGAGAGGAGGAGAAGAAGAAGAGGAAAAAAGGAAAGGAAGAAGAAGAAGAGGAGGAGGAGGAGAAGAAAAAAGAAGAAGAGGAAGAAGAAGAAGAAAAAAGAGGAGAGGAGGAGAAGAAGAAGAGGAAAAAGGAAAGGAGGAAGAAGAAGAAGAAGAAGGAAAAAAGGAAGAAAAGGAAGAAAAGAAAGAAGTGGAAGAAGAAGAAGAAAAGAAAAAAAGAGAAAAAAACCCCACCCCGACACGGCACCTCGACCCCGACCCGACAACCCGACCCCGACCCGACACCCCGACCTCGATCCCGACCCCGACACGGCACCCCGACCCCGACCCGACAACCCGACCCTGACCCGACACCCCGACCCCGACACCTCGACCCCGACCCCGACCCCGGCACGGCACCCCGACCCCGACCCCAACCCGACACCCCGACACCGACACGGCACCCCGACCCCGACCCGACACCCCGACCCCGACACGGCACCCCGACCCCGACACCCCGACACCCCTGACACCGCGACACCACGACACCCAGACACGACACCCCCCGACACCCCGACCCCGACCCCGACACCCCGACACCCCTGACACCCCGACACCACGACACCCAGACACGACACCCCCCGACACCCCGACCCCGACACGACACCCCGACACCCCGACACCACGACACCCCGACACCACGCCACCCAGACACGACACCCCCGACCCCCGACACCTCTTCGGCCTCCTGTTGACCGAAAAGGTGCTCTTCGGCCTTCCAGAGGCCGATGGGGTCATATATTTGTGAATTATGAGTTAGGAAGTATATTTCCCGATTTTGTTAAGAAAAACATCATATATATTTGTGTTGATCGGGTGGATTTAAATGTGCAGTTCTTTCGGGGCTGCGAGGGTCTGGTGTTCGACGACCTCCCCGTGCGTTCGACGAGCTCCGCCCCTGCGTTCGTGGGTGAGCACAAATGACATCTCCTCCTCCCCCCTTCATTTGCTCTGTTCCGGTCTTCGTGCCGATGAAACTTGCTAGCTATAGGTGTCAATCATCAGTATGCGTGACCACTATGCGTCTCCCGTTCGAAAGGGTTACATCTATAAATATGCATGCATTTGCATATTTATAACCGTGATTCTTTCGAATTGTCCAACGTTATCCATGGACAGCCCGAGTATGTGTAGATTGGGTTCGTTTTCCCATATGCTCTGCTCCGGATCCGATGCAGAATTTCGTCAGTGCCTCCCTGTTGTTCTCCGGGTACACATCCTCTCTGCTTATTGCCGAGACGTGTATCAGGAGAACAGCGGGGAGGTGCTGCCGAAATTTTGCGTCGGATCCGGAGCAGAGCATGGGAAAACGAACCCAATCTACACATACTCGGGTGGGATTAGGACCTATCTTTACCTACTAGCGTCTAGGTTGCATGGACGTAATAAAACTGACAAACTCTATTAACTGATGAATATGGTTTGCTGAATTATGTATATATTTCTTGTGTGTCCAGTAGCTAGGCAAGATGAGTGATCGTGCGTGGATGTACACCGGTCACACTAGTCAGAAAGACATGACCCATGAATGGCTAAGAAAAACCAAGGGGTTTGTGAGAGCCGCATTTGCAAATGGACAGGAAACAAACTGGTGCCCCTGTGTCGACTGCGACAACTTTCATAAGAAGTCCGAGTTTGAAATGATCAAACACCTGCAGAAGTTGGGTTTTACGCCTGATTATATGGTCTGGACATTTCATGGTGAGTCTGCCCAACGTGCCGGAGCTGAGGAGGGCCGTCGTCGCACCGACGAGCATGGTACCGGGATGGAAGACATGGTGGAAGACTTTGATGATGCTCGGGATTCGGACGATGAGATGGAGGAATCTGCAAAGGCCTTCAATGATATGTTGGAGTCTTCAAAACGTCCTCTCCACGAGCACACTGAGCTTTGTCAGCTGGATGCCATCGCACAAGTAATGGCTCTGAAGGCTCAATTCAACTTGGGCAGAGAATGCTACGACGTGATGATGACACTATTTGGACGCTTTCTACCCAAAGGCCATGTAATGCCTGCAAACCTGTACCAGTCGGACAAAATCCTCCGTGCACTTAAGATGCCCTATGAGAAGATAGATGCCTGTGAGAAAGGATGTGCCTTATTTAGGCTTGAGTATGCGGACTTGAAGTATTGTCCCGTTTGCCAGTCTTCCAGGTATGTTGAGGTAGACAACGGTATGGGTGAGAAGAGTCAGACAAAAATCCCAGTTAATGTTCTTCGGTATATGCCAATCATACCAAGACTTCAACGTCTTTTCATGGTCGAAGAGACGGCCAGACAGATGACATGGCACAAATTGGGCAAAAGAACCGAACTAGATGCAGATGGGGAGCCGATGTTGGTACACACATCGGACGCTTTTGCGTGGAAGCGCTTCGATGCAATACATCATGCTAAAGCGGCAGATCCAAGGCATCCTCGAATCGCCATAAGCACGGATGGGTTCAATGTGTTTCGTATGATGGCAGCTCAATACAGTTGTTGGCCTGTATTTGTCATTCCACTCAATCTCCCCCCCGGACAGATTATGCAAAGAAAGAACATTTTCCTGACGTTGATAATTCCGGGGCCCAACTATCCGGGGAAGAATATGAATGTGTACATGCAGCCGCTTAAGGATGAACTGCAAGAAGCTTGGGATAATGGGATCAAGACATACGACGCCGCTACAAAAAAAACTTCCTAATGCGTGCGTGGTACATGTACTCAATGCATGACTTGCCGGCGTATGCGCTATTCGTTGGCTGGTGTGTGAATGGAAGGTTCCCGTGCCCCACATGCAAGGCAGCTCTTGAGTTTCGTCGGCTGCAGGCGGGTGGCAAGTTTTCTTGCTTCGACATGCATAGACAGTTCCTGGATCCTCGCCATAAGTTCAGAAAAGACAAGAAGAACTTCATCAAAGGTAGAGTTGTCAAAAACTCTACACCACCTGCGTTGACAGGCCAACAGACCCTGGATCAGTTCAACTATCTCGAGCCGGATCCGGAGCGTCCAGGGTATTTCAAGGGGTATAATTCCGAACACACCTGGACTCACAAGACATGCTTGTGGGATCTGCCTTACTTCAAAGACCTCCTTTGCCCACACAACATCGACGTGACGCACACTGAAAAGAATGTCGGCGAGGCCCTCTTTGGTACATTGTTCGGCATAGAGGGGAAAACAAAGGATAATCCTAAGGCTAGAGTTGATCAGGAGGCTCTATGTGATAGACCGCTACAAAATATGCGACAACCGAAAGGAAAGCAGAACTAGACGAAGCCAAAGGCATGGTTCAATCTTGGAAGGCCAGCTATGAGGGAAATTATCCTGTGGGTGAAAAAGGAGTTGATGTTCCCCGATGGGTATGCAGCGAATCTAAAGAGGGGAGCGAGCCTTGAAAAATTGATAATATTTGGTCTCAAGAGTCATGATTGGCACATATGGCTTGAGCGGGTAATGCCGGTGATGTTGCGTGGCTTTATCCCTGAGGATGAATGGCTAGTACTGGCAGAGCTGAGCTATTTCTTTCGTGTTCTTTGTGCGAAAGAACTATCGCCTGGCTTGCTAGAAGAACTGGAAGAGTTGGCGCCGGAGTTGATCTGCAAGTTAGAGAAGATCTTTCCACCGGGCTTCTTTAATCCAATGCAGCATTTGATTTTGCATCTCCCGACCGAGGCACGATTGGGGGGGCCCGTGCAGAATCGTTGGTGCTACGCAACTGAGAGGATGCAGAAGACGCTTCGATAAAAATGTAAAAATAAACGTCGAATTGAAGCATCGATGGCCGAGGCATTCATTACTGAGGAGGCGGCAAACTTCGTGACAGCACACTACGAAGCCAAAAATCGTCATTTGCATAATCCGAAGCCTCGGTACAATGCTGGCGACCCTAAAAAGGGTGGATCCAACCTCAGCCTATTCAAAGGGAAGCTCGCACCAGCCGGTGCTTATACTTCCTTATCGCTGGATGTCGACGAATGGCGGACCATTACGTTGTATATCTTGAACAACCTAACAGAAGTGCGGCCGTACATCGAGTAAGTTCTCGGTACATTGTTTCGCATCCTCTAATTCCTTTGAACTGCTCTTATTCCCGGATATTTGATACAGTCGATACGTCGCCAAATTCTCGTATGGAGCGGTGATCCAAAAGGATTCCGTCGAAGAGTATAAGCTTCTGGCAATGCATGGAGGCGGCTATCCCGGTTTCATCTCTTGGTTCAAACAAACGGTAATTTCCATTAGACCATTTCATTTCTTTGTCTAATTTCTGGCTAATGCAACAATCCTTTCATATTAAACTTGTAGGCTAGTTCAGAGTCTATGGACGCCGAATTGAGACAAGTCGCTAATGGTTTTGACTATAAGGTCCGTTCATTTGACAAATACGACATCAACGGGTATCGCTTTCGTACCTATGGCAAAGAGCTATCTATGGCCGACCGAAAGTCTACAAATTGTTGTGTCTCTGCTATCGGCGAAGGAGGTACCGAGTATTATGGAAGAGTTGAAGCAATTTATGAACTTCTATTCTATGGTGCAAACCCACCGAAAGTCGTAGTCTTCAAATGTTATTGGTTCCAGCCGAAGGAGACTAGAAGGACTCATGAACATCTAGGGCTAGTCGAAATCAAACAAAGCACCCATTTGGATGTTCCCGATGTCTATATTACAGCTCAACAGGCAACCCAAGTTTTCTATCTACCGTGGGCCTGCCAAAGTGATCCAAATCTCAAAGGTTGGGATGTCGTTTATGAAGTGCCACCACATGTTAGACCACCTCCCCCCAATGAAGAGGATTATGAACCTCACATTAACCCAGACACATATGAAGGAGAATTCTTCCAAGAAACACGTCTTTCCAAAAAACGTTTCAAGAACCGCTCTACTTCACCTCAGAACATTGAAGTAGACAGCGGCAGTGAATCCGAGCCTGAACCGGAACAAGAAGAGCCGGAACAAGAAGAGGTTACTGCTGCGGATGACCTGTCAATGCTTGATCGATTACGTACAGGAGGCCTTCCACATGTTGATGCATTTATTGATGATGATGATGATGATGAGCACGTCATTACTGATAGTGATGATGATGATGCATTTATTGACCCCGAAGCATATATAGACGATGATGATGCATTTATTAATGATGACGATGAAGATTAATATTATAGTTCATGTCAGGTATTCAATTATTATTATGTACATATATATTATTAATTGGTTCATGTTAGGTATTCAATTTTTTATTATGTTCATGATGATGATACACTTAAGTTATATTCATGTCAGGTATTCATTTTTTTAATGTTGTACTAACTTCGTTTACTCTTTGTCATTGCAGGTGCTGACAGATGGTGGGCGCGGGTCGAGAGCGCTCCGAGGCTCCTTCCTCGGTGCGTGGTGGGAGGGGTACTTCCATCCCACCCCACCACCTCCGGAGAGCGCTGGATCTCAGTATGCAGACACCGGCGGGCGCTTCTTCTTCGACCGGGAGAGGTCGGGGGGGGGGGAAGAAGGTTGGTAGAGGTGGACGTGGCGGCGGGAGAGGTAGGAAGGCTGCTACTACGCCTTCCTCGCCGCCACCCCCAGCTGATTCACCCGACCACAGGAGTGCTCCGTCTGAGATGGAGCAGCCTGAGGTGCAGCCGTCTCGGACTCCGGTCCACGAGCCTCAGGCCGACGAGCCTACGACAGACGAGGCTACGACAGACGCGACTACGGCCGACGAGCCTGGGGCCGACGAGCGTCGGGCCGCCGAGCCTTCGTCCCACGAGACTGGGGATCACGCTGAGTCGCAACAGAACCCAGGTGCGGGCTCGTCGAGTGGCCGTGCTGTGGGTGGCTATAGCTCTGATAGCTAT